>JAQSUU010000344.1:2500000-5000000 GCA_038087645.1 Saccharum hybrid cultivar R570
TTACATTTCAGGCCATTGGGACATTCTAAATCGAACATAAGCCAACGAGCTGTCACTAGCATCTTCCAAACTGAAATCGGGCCAAGATATTCAAATTGGTGCACATGTGGCCATTCTTCCGGTGGACCTAAAACAAGTTAACTAGCAACCGGCAAATGGATCAACGAAGAGCGCAAATGCTTGTTTAGCACGCAGAATAAGGGCTCACGCAGCAAGGGAACGGGTGATACCTTGAGGCACTTGTAGCGGTCGAGGTGGGGCCTCTTGAACTGCTTGACCCGCTTCTTCACGATCTTCTGCGTCAGCAGCGGCACCGCCATCTGCGGATACACAGTGGTGGCGAAGGGGAATTTTTCAGTTCTGGATGAGAACCACACCAACAAAACAGTGGAAGCTGTGGGGATGGAGAGTGCGCTGAGAGATGGCCGTACCTTCAAGTGCCCAGAGCGGTTTGCAGCGAAGCAGGGAGGCGGCGGCGGCTGGTGGGCGGGCGGGCGGGCGGGCCGGCGTTGGGGTGCCTGTGGGACAGGAGTGGGTCTTTTATCCCTGAACCCTAGACAAGCAGTCCACCATGGGCACGAGGTCGTTCATGGGCTCTGCCGAAAGCACAGCAAAAGACAACAAAGCCTGTACAGCCCAATAATTTTTTTTAAAAAGCCTGTACAGCCCAATAGGCCTCCTACTGATCCAGTCCAGGAACTCTTGTCGATAAACAGTTCTGAGTTCTCTTCTTTTTCAACAGTGTAGTCAGGCTATTGCATTTTTGTTTCATCAAAAATAAAAAGAATGAATTAGTCTGATGGAAGCATATATTCACTGTGAAATCTGTTTTTATAGAAACCGTTTTTTTTTACCGACACCGTAGTGATGAAGTAATGAGACATGAGTTCCACCCATTAATAATGTAAACTAGAAATATTTAACGATTCATATTTCTTGCATTATGCTAAAAAAAATCGTAGCTTCATCCTTGGTTATGGCTCCAAATAATATCGAACGGTGGAAGATGGAGTTGTAGATGCCTCGTGCATAAGTTCATATATGAATCCTCACCCTGTTCGCTTATGCGGAAATTTAGCTTATGCTAAAATGTTTTGAGAGAAAAACACTGTTCGATGCTGAAAAGTAGCTCAAACGAATAGGGTGCTACTATTTATCCAAATGAAGCCTGAACCAAAACCCTAATGATTCAAAAAAAGAAATTAATATTTCAGAACGATTCTCCGGATTCTAGACACAGACGCGTAAACTAGTCAAAACAGATCAGAGTTTGCTCCAGAAATCCTAGATGTTCTTGTTGAATAGCAAAAGGAAGTCGCAGGGAATGAAGGCTCATTTCTTGGAATGTATTACGTTTGCCGAGTTCTGAGTAAAAAGGTTATGTATTTATATCTATTTGATATATCTAAAGCTCGCTGTCAGATTGGTTGGCTGGTTCTCCATTGACGGCGACAAGCTCCGTGTCAAATATGAGGGTTGCTCCACCTGCAAGAAGAAAGATAAGTGGCTCACATCAGTGATGTGCGGAAGTTCACCTCGGCATTATAGGAATCCATTCAGGTGGCAGTGCAAGGCATTATTGGAATCCATTCAGGTGGCACTGTTAGTAGGATAATGGAGATAAACCACTTCGTGCTTTTGCCGTGCACAAACAATGGGATGATTACCCTCACAGAATGTTTTGAATAATCCATATGTGACTATCACAACTGTATGCTCAAAAGACAAAGAGCAGAAAATATTAAAAAAAAACATACCAGGGATAGTAGGTGGCGAGCCTTGAGGCCCATAGCCAAGCTTTGATGGGATCTTCAACTTCCGCTTTTCACCAACGCACATTCCCAGGAGACCCTGATCCCATCCTACACAGAAAATAAAGGAATTCAGACAGAGAAACAGAGAAACAGAATTCTTCAAAAAAGACAGAGAAACAGAACACAACCAAAACAGAGAGTAGCCAATTCATTGCCATATTAATCACCTTTGATCACTTGTCCAGTGCCCAAATCAAATTCAATAGGGTCACCTCTTTCATAGCTTGAATCAAAAACTGTTCCATCAGTAAGTTTTCCCTGTGAAAAAAATGACAGCAAGTGAACATGACTCAGAAGATAGTTCTTGTAATCAATGAGTATCGTCTAATATTAGAACTTCTTGAACCAATGTAGGCTGGTTGAATTAACAGTTCTGCTCGAAGTTTAAAAACCAATGGTAATACCATTTTTCAAAATATTACAATGCTCTATTGTACATGTCCCGCTTTCCCGAATCCAACAAAAGTTGCAATGCTCTATTGTTAACTGGAATTGGCAATAAATCTAGTGGCAGCAGTGACAAAGCCTATGACATACAGCCATACAGATACAGGTCAGTGCTGAATGGGCTAAGAGAAACAATATAGGTGCGACAGTTACTCTAAGAAAGCATTAAGTTAGTTCAATGGAGGACATCTGTCATTATTGATACATTGCAACATAAGGGGAAAGATGAGGAGGCAAAACACTAGACTTACACGGTAGTGAACTTTAACCTTGTCACCTTTGTGAGCTTGAATGCTGCAAGATTCCGGCTTATGCTGCATTTTAAAATACCCAGGCAAAGCATCAATATTAGAAACTGCCGAAAATAATTGCCGCAAATGATGGCAGCACATGCGATTATCCACACACCATAGCAATTTTCTTACAACATGGTTAATGGTTTAGTAAGAATAGACAAATTCACTTCTTCTTGTCCAACTAGATATTCTGTTCTTACAACATGACACTCTGGAAGTACCAGTTGTACGAAAACTTGATTTTCTGTCTGACAACAAATTGAAGAGGAGTGGAGGCAACCGGTCCCGTACCCTCTGCGTTGCCTCTCTGGGCGACGGGAGGGCAACTGCCGCCGCCAGCCCAAGCTTCCCCCACATAGCTCCTCCCCGGCCGCTGTTGCCGTCGTCTGGCGCGCGGTGACGGCGGCCCCCGGCTGCTCCAGAACCTGGTGCGCTGCAACCTCCTTCTCTCCTCCACGAGCTCCTCAATCCTCTGCCTCCCCATCCTTTTCCTCTTCGCCTCCGGCGAGTTGGCGACCGTCGGGCTGCTGCAGGGTGGATCCGGGCTCCCCGGCCCCGGATCTGCCGGCCTTGGCCTGCAGGATGCGGCGGTGGTCGGTTGCCCTTCGGCCTGCGCGGCGCT
Source organism: Saccharum hybrid cultivar R570 (assembly GCA_038087645.1). Lineage (NCBI taxonomy): Eukaryota > Viridiplantae > Streptophyta > Magnoliopsida > Poales > Poaceae > Saccharum > Saccharum hybrid cultivar. Next base: position 2,503,180 of record JAQSUU010000344.1, read on the forward strand.
CTCCATTGCCGGCCAACCTGCAGGGTGCGGCAGCTTTTTCCTCTTCGTCTCCGGTGTCTGTCAGCCGGCTGCTGGGTGGAACCGGGCCCCCAAACCCTGGATCTGAAGGCTACAGTAGTGGTCGGCTGCCCTCGGCCTACGCGCGTCGTCGGCGCCGGCGGCTCCTTGGGCCCGGATCCACCCGACGGTCTTGGCAGCGGTCAGCGCCTCTACCTCGGTCATGGTCTGCCGTCCCCGTGTGGCGGCACCATTCCCCCAACACGACGCACTGCAACCCGCCGCAGTTGCGTGTGAACCTGTCGTCCTCGTGTGTTGGCTATCGGCGCCTCTACCCCGGTCTCGGTCCGCCGTCCCCGTGTGGCGGCGGCCGGCGCCACTTCACCCAGCATGGCGTACTGCGTACCAGTAGGCGGGTTGTTTGAAGCTAGGGCGAAAGCTCGGACGGCGACATCTATGGACGCCGCTTCCTCCTTGGAGGCGTCCCCTTTGTTCCTCTTCTCCCGTCTTGCTGGCACGAACGCTTGCCGGCGCGCGCCTCCCACCTTGCGGGCGAGTCCAGAAACAGCTCTCGCGGTGTGGCGGCGACCGACACCTCACCCTTCGTCCAGGCGTGGACGCTTGTCGGCGCGCGCCTCCCACCGTTGCGGGCGAGTCCGGAAACGGCTCCGCGCGATGTGGTGGCGGCCGACAACCCCCCATCCCTCTGTCCAGGTGCGGGCACTTGCCGGTGCGTGCCTCCCACCGTCACGGGCGAGTCCGGGAACTGCTCCATGAGGTGTGGCGGTGACCGGCACCCCCTCCCCATGTCCAGGCGTGGACGCTTGCTGGTGCGTGCCTCCCACCTTCGCGGGCGAGTCCGGAAATGTCTCCGCGCTATGTGGCGACGACCAGCATCCCTCTCCAGGCGCGGGCACTCGTCGGTGCGCGCCTCCCACCGTCGCGGGCGAGTCCGGGAACGGCTCCGTGAGGTGTGGTGGCGGCCGGCATCCCCTCCCCTTGTCCAGGCATGGACGCTTGCTGGTGTGCGCCTCCCACCAACGCCGGCGAGTCCGGGAACGGATCCGCGTGGTGTGGCGGTGACCGGCACCCCCCCTCACCATACAAGCGCCGACGCTTGCCGGTGCGCGCCTCCCACCGTCGTGGGCGAGTCCGTGAATGGCTCTGCGCGGTGTGGCAGCGGCCGCGCCCCCCTCCCCCCCTTCGTCCAAACGCGGACGCTTGCCGGTGCGTGCCTCCCACCGTTGTGGGCAAGTCCGGAAACGGCTCCGTACGGTGTGACGGCGGCCGACACCCCCCCCCCCCCCCCTTCACGGTTCAGCTACCACCGGCACAAGGCTTGGGTGAAAACCTTGCCATGCTGCTGCTTGGCCGACGATGATTACAGCTCGCTGTCATTCACCTCCTTGGAGGCATCGTCGAATAGCTCATGTGCCTTTGGTGGTAGTCTTTACATTCCGCTAGTATGTTTGTGGTTCCTACCACTCTTCGCCCTGGTGCTGGGGTGTCTTGTTGTTGTTGTTGTTCTCCTCAACATTGTAAATCATATAACAAGCCGATTTTGGGCTATATCAATATACATTCAGGTGGGGAGTAATCCCCTCCGGTGACATTAAAAAAAGACAAAAAAATGAAGAGAGTTTCCAAATTGAAGCTGAATCAAAAAGGTTTTCAGGTCCCAACTCAGTCTATTGTTTCCACAGGATTCATGGTCTTACTCAGTATGGAAACAAAACTGAAACTTGAACTATGCATTAACTAATCCATTTACTATAATCATTCAAAAACAAACCAGAATTAAATTGTTTAGTTCCATTAAAGAACTGTCAAGCCGGTGAACACTGAGGCCTGAAGATGGCGCCTTGAAGCATTTACGTTTTCATATTTGCTAAAGCGTATTTTCATTACACTGCTGTAAGACATTACTATGACTTGTGGGCCCTAGGCCGGTCGGGTATTTAGCTTCAGCTGTAAGACGATGTGAACAATTCGAATCAGATAATATACAGATCGAGACCGAGGAACCTTTCCTCGCTCGTTCCCCACTCTCTCGATTCTCGCTCGATCTCCTCACGGTGACGGCGATAGCCGGCGGCAACAGAGCGTGACAGTTGGTATCAGAGACGTTCCTTCCTCGGCGTGGGTGACGAGTTCTACCGGCTCTTCCCCGACGCAAGTTACCTGCGGCGGCGGTGGCTCCCGGAGCCGACGCGGTCACCAAACCTTTATCAGCAACCCCAATCAGGTAGCTCTTCCTCGTAGCGCTTCCCGACCCCGTCTAGCTTTGATCGTGGTTCGTAATTCCGGGTGGCTGGTCGATCTCCGTTCACACCCACAAGGTGTTCGATCGGAGGTCCCATAGGTCCACTCTTTGGTGGAACTGGGTCAGCTGCGGTGTCGGCGTCGCCCTACCTTGAGCTCCAACTACCACCACCACCACAATTCCTACTCCGATCCACCACCACCAGCCCCAATCCATCACACCCACTCCTCAGATTCGTTCCACCTTCGGCACAAACCTCGACTGGGGGACTACATCGACAATTTTTCGGTTCAGGAGGCGAGAACCAGGGTGAGCAGTCCATAATTCTGCTCCCCATCTGTCATTAGCAGGCAATCGGTCGAGACGAGGGTTGCGGGACGTTGTTTCCGTGTAAAATTCCGTAGTCTCGTGAGCTAATTGTTGTGCGGTGGTGACGGTGGGGAAGTGTCCACCTACTCGGGTTGCGGAGCGTGTCTCCGTGTAAAATTCCTTGGGGGGTGCCTCACTTCCAGGTGTTGTCGGCGATCGGGTGAAGCAGCCTACACGGGGAGGTGTATACCAAACCGGTTGCCTCACAAGTGTTTCAGTACTCTCTCTACACAATTGTTCACCACGGCTCCACCCAAGCCCTCCGTGCAGACGAAGTTCATACTTGAAGCCATGTCGAAGAACAGTGACGATGAAAAGACCAAATGGGATCAGGTAATGGAAAATTTTGATCTGTTGTACTCTCGCATGAATGATATTGGACAGATCCAGCAGGAGCTGAAGAAAGAGTTTCAGGAACACAAAACAGAGCAAAAACTTATCTCTCAACAGGTCCTTGCCAATGGGCAAGCTGTGGCCAGTTTAACTTTGCGTCAGATGGAGGTTGAAGCACAGTCTGAGCATTCTGAGTCATTGTCCATGCTTTCTGAAGAAGATCCCAATTACAACATTTTCGCCAAACCCACACGTGACCCTGCTCCAGCAACTTCCAAACAGCCACGCCATAACCATGACCACAACCGTACGGATACACTCCCACACCACGCATTACCCAAGATGTAGTTTGCTAAGTTTGATGGTTCCCAGCCAAGAATTTGGTTTGACAAGTGTGAGAATTATTTCACTATCTATGACATTCCTGAGCACCTTAAAGTCACAGCTGCCGTCATGCATTTGGAGGGCAATGCAGCCAAGTGGTGGCAGGCGTACAAGAAGAATCACAAGCCTCCCAGTTGGCCAGCATTCTGTGTGCTATTGCAGAACAAATTTGGGGCAGACGACTTCAGGTCTGCAATCACTGATCTCCTAGCACTCAAGCAGACAGGCACGGTGGAGGACTATACCATTGCATTTCAGGCCCTTCAGTATGATATCTCAATGCATAACAGTAACCATGATGAGCTTTTTTTTGCTTCCAAGTATGTTGATGGGCTAAAGGAAGAAATTAAGGCCGTAGTGGAACCACAGGTACCTGTGACTGTGGACCGAGCAGCACTGATCGCAAAAATCCAACAGAGAACTCTAGAGAGGGGCAAGATGAAACATCAGAGAGCACCTCCTTTCAACAGAAACCAGCAACCCAAAGCAGATACTCTAGTTTAACAGACCAATTATAATCTCCAGAGGATCAGGCAGCTCAGAGATTATAGGAAAGCAAACAATTTGTGTTATGCTTGTGGCGAAAAATATGAACCAGGCCACCAGGAGGTGTGTTCCAAGAGACAAAAGCCTCAGGTCAATGCTTTGGCAATCAATGATCTCGACAAAGAAGAGATTACCGAAGACATGCTCAATCAGCTGGCTATTGAGGATACTCTCACTCAAGACTTTTGTCAGCTATCTCTCAATGCTCTGTCCAGCAAGGATACCGATAATAGTATCAAACTGAAAGCCTTGGTTAATAGTAAGATCATGCTGATATTACTGGATTCAGGGAGTTCCCATAGCTTTATCAACTCAGACTTTGTCAGTGTGGCCCAGCTACCTACTGTTCCTATTCCACCTAAGAAGGTGAAGCTCCCCAATGGGCAATGGCTGACTGCAACAGCCCAGGTGAAAGATTTACAGTGGTACATTCAGGGCCATACACTATCCAGTGATATGATAGTACTTGACATGGGTCCATATGATGCTATCCTTGGTTATGACTGGTTAAAGCTGCACAGCCCCATGGAGTGTGACTGGAATCTTAAAACACTGAAGTTTTGTCTTCATGGACAGCAAGTGAAGATTCAAGGCCTACTGAATCCTCCACTCCAAGCAACCCCAATTTCAGCAACCCAGGTAGTTCATGCTGCTCAAGGTAATGATACATGGGCTTATGTGATTGTGTATTCTGAATGTTCTGTAACACATCCAGTCACAGCTTCACCCATACCTTCTGAAATCCAGTCAGTAATTCAGAAACATCAAGCTGTATTCCAAGACCCCAAAACACTGCCACCCACTCGAAGCTATGACCATGCGATTCCTTTACTTCCTGATACAGTGCCAGTCAATGCTCGGCCCTATCACTATTCTCCTCAACACAAAACTGAAATAGAGACCCAAGTCAAACAGTTACTCGAGGCTGGACTTATCACACACAGTCACAGCCCATTTGCCTCACCTGTGTTGTTAGTGAAGAAGAAAGATAGCACATGGAGATTTTGTGTGGACTATAGGAATCTCACGATCAAAAATAGGTTTCCAATGCCAGTAATAGAGGAAATCTTGGATGAGTTAGCTGGAGCTGAATATTTCACCAAATTGGATATGAGAGCTAGATATCACCAAGTAAGGATGTTGCCTGAAGATGAGTACAAAACGGCCTTCAAAACTCATCATGGTCACTACCAATTTAAGATCATGCCTTTTGGTCTCACCAATGCACCAGCTACGTTTCAGTGTATCATGAATCAGGTATTGCAGCCCTTCCTGAGAAAGTTTGTCATGGTGTTTCTAGATGATATCTTGATCTACAGCAACTCCCTGGAAGAACATGCTCAACATTTACAGCTGGTACTACAAGCTTTACTGGATAATAAACTGTATTTGAAACAGTCGTGTTCTTTTGCTCAGCACCAATTGGAATATCTTGGGCACATTATTTCAGCTGATGGGGTAGCCACTGACCCACAAAAAATCACAGCAATGTTACACTGGCCTCAGCCCACAACAATGACAGAACTTAGAGCTTTTTTGGGTCTGACAGGATATTACAGAAAATTTGTCAAAGGTTATGGAATATTGGCTCAACCCCTTACTACACTTCTCAGAGCCAAAACTTTCCAGTGGACAACCCAAGCTCAACAAGCATTTGACAATCTCAAGCTCGCCATGACAAGAACCCTAGTTTTGGCATTACCTGATTTTCAGAAGCAATTCACTATAGAGACAGATGCTTGTGGGGAAGGCATTGGAGCAGTACTAATGCAAGCTGGTCAACCTATAGCCTTCCTTAGTAAAGCTTTAGGTCAGAAGCACAAAGCCCTCTCTATATATGAAAAAGAGTTCTTAGCTCTTATTATGGCCGTTGAGAAATGGAGGCCATACTTACAAAGGCAGGAATTTGTTATCTTAACTGACCACAAATCCCTTGCTTATCTCTCAAACCAGAACCTACACTCTGATATGCAAAGGAAAGCCATGACTAGGCTTATGGGCCTGCAGTTCAAGATTGTATACAGAAAAGGGAAGGAAAATGTAGCAGCTGATGCTCTTTCCAGAGTAGCACACTTACATGCCATCCAAGCTGTCTCTATGGTTAAACCAGATTGGGTCCAAGATATCCTCCATTCTTACACTACTGCCAGTAGAGCTCAACAACTGCTCACTGAACTAGCAGTCACTAGTCCCAATTCTGCAGGATACAGTCTAGATGCCGGTTTGATCAGATACAAGAACCAGATATGGATTGGCCACAACTCAGCCTTGCAAACTAAACTAATTGCTGCCTTTCATTCCAGTGCTATTGGTGGCCATTCTGGAACCAAGGCAACATATCAGAGACTCAAAAACCATTTTGCTTGGAAGGGGATGAAGCAGGCAGTAGAAGAGTTCATCAAGCAATGCAGAATCTGCCAGCAAGCCAAACACTCTCACAACCATCCTGCCGGACTCCTTCAGCCTCTACCCATACCTAAAGGGGTTTGGAGGGATCTTTCAATGGATTTTATCAAAGGGTTACCAAAATCACAGGGCTACAGTGTCATACTGGTGGTAGTTGATAGACTCACCAAATTTGCTCACTTTGTGCCAGTAAAACACCCTTACACAGCTTCTGCTATTGCTCAGCTCTTCTTGGATAATATTGTCAAGCTCCATGGTTTGCCCCAATCAATTGTCTCTGATCGGGATACTATCTTCGTCAGTGCTTTTTGGCGAGAGTTGTTCAAGTTATACAGGGTGAACTTACTTATGAGCACTGCTTATCACCCACAAACCGACGGACAAACGGAGCGAGTAAACCAATGCCTTGAGATGTTTCTTCGCTGTGCAGTCCAGGATGCCCCTGCTACATGGAAAGCTTGGCTTTCACTAGCTGAGTTATGGTACAACTCCACTTATCATACATCTCTGGGTTGCTCTCCTTTCAAAGCTCTATACGGATATGAACCCAATGTGGGTGCTACTCCAAGTGTGTCTTCTACCATACCACCTACAGTAGCTGAATTGGTGGAGAACAGGCAGCTTCACTTGCAGTCCCTCAAGCAGCACTTAGCAGCAGCTCAAAACCGCATGAAGGTCATGGCAGACAGGAAGCGTGCTGATTTGCAATTCAGTGTTGGTGATCAAGTCTTGTTGAAGCTTCAACCATATACCCAATCCTCAGTGGCAAACAGACCTTTCCCGAAGTTGGCATACAAGTACTATGGTCCCTATACAGTCACTGCAAGAGTGGGCTCCGCTGCGTATAAGCTGGATCTGCCAGCTGACAGTAAGATACATAACGTTTTTCATGTTTCCCAACTCAAACCATTCCTTGCAGATTATTCTCCAGTGTACTCAGAGCTTCCAGTTTCCACTGACATCGAAGTCGCTGCTGCTACTCCTGAAGTAGTGCTGCAGCGTCGCCTGGTGAAGAAAGGGAACTCAGCAGTTCCGCAAGTCCTGATCAAGTGGACCGGCTTACCAGAAGCATCCGCCACGTGGGAGGATTACAATGTACTGCACCAACGCTTCCCAGAAGCACCTGCTTGGGGACAAGCAGGATCATCGGCGGGGGGAGCTGTCAAGTCGGTGAACACTGAGGCCTGAAGATGGCGCCTTGAAGCATTTACGTTTTCATATTTGCTAAAGCGTATTTTCATTACACTGCTGTAAGACATTACTATGACTTGTGGGCCCTAGGCCGGTCGGGTATTTAGCTTCAGCTGTAAGACGATGTGAACAATTCGAATCAGATAATATACAGATCGAGACCGAGGAACCTTTCCTCGCTCGTTCCCCACTCTCTCGATTCTCACTCGATCTCCTCACGGCGACGGCGATAGCCGGCGGCAACGGGGCGTGACAAGAACCCTATCCAAATCACAATCCCCAAGCATTCTCCGAAATAAACACACGATTTTTGTATCAAGCAAACAATAATTCTTTTGCCCAATGGCCCAATCAATCCCCACCAAAATGACTGAATTTTCCTGCACAGCTTACTTTCCCCACAATTCCTCAGATCATCACTCCCATAACATTTTGTTTCTACAATTTTCGATCTGTTCCAACAACTACGCCGCCCTCGTAACCAGAATCTCCCGTCTGATTAAAACAATATTTCCATACTATAGTACTATCTAATCTGTTACTGCTCTGCTTGGCCCAGTCCAATCCGATAAAGAAGGGAGGGAATGAAACATACCAAATCGCATATGCATAGGAGAGAGAAAAAAATAGTCCTAGTAGGGATACCTTCACGCCGATCTGAAGCTCCGTCACGTCCCCGGATTTCTTGGCCGTGGCTGCTAAACACAAATGTCAGATCAGATCGGATCGGATCAGAGGTCGCTGCGCGGGTCGTGCCTCGACGAAAAATCAAGGCCGGGGCGAGGTCTACTCACCAACGAGCAGCGACGCAGCGGCGGCGAGTAGGAAGCAGAGTAGAAACTGCGGCTTCGCCATGGCTGGTGCTAGGGAAGGGATGATTTCAACGATCTCGTGGAGACAAAAGAGCTGTGCGTATATAACAGAGAGCGGCAGGACTCAGTGGCTGGCTGTTTGGTTTGGGTTTGGTAACAAAATGAGTTAAGGCACGACGGATGTTCATGGGACGTTGGAGAGGATGTTTAGATCCTAATAAAAAATTAATTATATAATTCATTTGGAAACCGCGAGATAAATTTATTAAGCCTAATTAATTTATCATTAGCACATGTGTGTTACTGTAACAATTATGGCTAATCATGAACTAATTTGGCTTAAAAGATTCGTCTCATGATTTTTCCATACAAACTGTGTATTTAGTTTTTTTTATCTACATTTAATGCTTCATGCATGTATCAAACATTCGATGTACCCAAGTGAAAAGTTTTTTTTTTGGAAAGGGCCTTAAAAATCTGAACTCGGATCGGTTTGTTAACAGCTCAAGCTGCCTTGTTTAGCTTGCCAACCAGATAACGCAAAAAATATAGCATATTCCATCGCATCATTTTAAACTATAAGTTTATCTGATTTTGCAAAAATAGAGGAGATTGTAATATACAAGTCAAAGCTTCAAACGACAGAGTTATAGTTTGGAAATTAGCTAAGTTCATGGTTTTCGAAAAAAAATTAGCTAAGTTCATTGCTAAAATTAGGAATAGCATGATCAATAGATACATGTGTCGGCGTTCGGTCCCGTGGGGTCTTAGGCCGACGAGTGAATCAAATGCTGCGTGTCCCTAATTTGGATGGTGATGCAAGGAGGATACACGGGGGTTTATCCTGGTTCGGGCAAAAGAAGGCCCTACGTCCAACGGGGAGGGGAGAGTGTTGTATATCCTTGCACCTAAGTGCTTGCGTATGGGTTACAAGCTGTGAGAAAGGGAACCGAGCCCAGGTCTCAAAGGAAAAATGAGAATACAAAGGAGATTGCTTGAGATGTCGATCTTCTTTGGTGGGATGGAGACTGGTTTCTCGTTGTTTGTTGTTTTGTCGTCTGTTTCCCCTTGTAGAGCCCATGCCTGCCCTTTTATAGTGTAAGAGGAGGCAGGGACGCCGGGGTGCCTTTGAAGTGAAGTTTTGTCGATCCCTGTGGAGGTGGCTGTAGCGACGTGCCCCAGGAATGGCCAGCCATCCCTGGACACCATGGTGACGTAGAAGACGAGACAGTGAAAAGACCCCGAGCCCTGTGCCACGTCGACCTTTTCTCCCTGCTGACTGATGGTAAGTCGAGGCTGGGTCGAGGACGGGTCGAGGACGGGTGGATAAGGTTGAATCCCCGAGATCGTGGGGTATAGTCCTTGTTGTATCCTCCCTCGAGGGTGATCGGTGGTAAAACAGTGCACGGTATGGTGCGTACAGTGACAGGTTTTCACCTCTCATTCCGGGATGGGTAGCAAAAAGTAAGATTTGACACCGATACTGCTTCCACGTCGGTAACTGTTGTAGTCATGATGGTAGGATGTAGTAGGTGGTTGCATTGAATGCTCTAACTTTTGTTTCAGAGTTTGGTGAACAAGGTGGGTCGAGCGGTCCGACCCGGGGTCGTGCGAGTCAGAGATTTCCTGATAGTCGAGATGCCTTGTCGAGAGCGCCTTGTGCGAGTCAGAACGCGGTTGAGGCGTCCCGTCGAGGGTGTCTCGTACGAGTCGGAACGTAGCGAGGCGTTCCGTCGAGCGAGCCTCGTACGAGTCGGAACGCAGTCAAGGCGTTTCGTCTGCTATTTTGGCTCGTCTCATTTGCGGGTAGCGTTTTGTTTTTCTTAATGGTTGATTGTGGGTGCCCCCATTTTTAGGTACCCGACAGTAACCCCCGAGCCTTTGGGTGAGTGTGGGTCACTTTCACAGAGGCTCAGCAGTTCATGAACTAGAGTCGTAGTGTCGTAAACTTTTTCCGGTGGGGGCGCGCGAGCGCACCCGCCGGGTGTAGCCCCCGAGGCCTCGGTAGAGTATTTTGATGTAACACCCCTGTGTGTTAAGCATGCATTAGCATCCAAGGCACTAGTCATAATCATCTCATACATGGTTATCATTGCATGCAATATAGACCCTTTTAAATTTAGAGTTGAAAAGCAACTACTCAAAACTCAAATGCTGCATTTAAGTGCTAAAGAGTGATGAAACTTTGTGTAGCTACAATTTTAGATAATCTAGAATAAATAAACATGATTTTTGGAGCAACTCTTGAATTCAAATTCCTTCAAATTTTGCTTTTAAAAATATTCTAGAAAAATGAATTTTTTTACTTAAAATTTAGCTTTGAATCCCAAATTCAAAATCTATTTAGAATTTTGAAAAGTGCCCTACATGAAAGTTGTAGAGAATTAAATTTTGAACAACTTTTATTTTGGGCAAAAGTTCTGAAAACCTCTTTTTCATCTTCAAATTCAAATTTGAAACAATTAGAGAAAACTGAAAATATTATTCATAAAAGAAAAATCGATTTTTCCCTTAACTGGGCCGCCGCCTCGCTTCTCGGCCCATGGCCGAAGCCGGCCTGGCCTGCCTCGCGCGTCCGCTCGCGCCAGCGCACGCAGCGCTCAGGCCGCGGCCGCCGCGTGGCCGCCGCTCGTCGCCTCCGGCGTACGGGTGGTGAGCCATGGGCTCCACCGGCCGCGCCACGCGCCTTGAACTCGCGCCCGCTCCTCCATCCTCAGCATGCCCTCCATTTCGCTCTTCTCGGCCTCGCGCGAGCAGCAGCAGCCGCCGCTCCCGCCTCCTCGCGCCACCGCCGCTCCGCCCGAGACGAACACCGCCGTTCCCGCTCAACGGCCGCGCCACCTCCCGATTCGTCTCGCCACCGGCTCCGCCACCATCTCCTCTTCTCCGAACGGGACTCGGTATCCCCGGTTCGACGACGGTGAGGCTCAATTTCGCTTTTTCCCGCGCGCCACCGTCGCCGGCCGTCGGGCTCGAGCTCCGCCATCGGCGCCCTTGCTCCCTCCTTCTTCCCTTGTTTGGCACTGTCGTGCTCGCCATCATTTCGCGGAAACCATGCGCGCTCGAGGTAGCCGCTCAGAGCCGAGGGTCGGCCGTTGGCCGACGGCGACCACCGCTTCGCCCCGCGACGTCGGGACGCCGGGCACCATGGCCGCGCACCGCGCTTCGCCCCCCCTTCTGCTCTCTAGGCCAAGCGGCCTTGGGCCGAACCAACGAGCCGGGCCGCCTTTCATTTTTCTCGCGCGGCACACCGGTTAAAAAACGGCCGTGGGCCGGTCATTCCAGTGGGCTGGCCCGTTAAGCGATTCCAGAATTTGTTTTTGATTTTCTATTATGTTTTAGAAAAGAAAAGGCTTTAGGAAATGTTTGTGTACCCTTTTTAGCTCCAAAAATTATGAAACAAATTTTGTAATGTTTCTCTTGAGTAGATCTACAGTCTAAAAATATCTCATATTATATTTGTGACACTTTTCTGTGTAGCTTTATTTAATTGCTATAAAAGCTGATATCTTAGAAAATGTGTAGTAAATAAAATAATGAAGGGAAAAATGTGATTCTTATTTCTTTAATCTTTATTAGTGATGTACTTTCTAGGAAAAATATTAGTGAAGCATGTTCTGTGAGAAAATTCTGAAGTGTAGTTCAAATGCCTTTAATTGATAATCTTTGTTATTTTTAGTAGAGAGCTAAATTTGTATAGAACATACATGTGATAATTTTTGTAGTATGTTAGTTTACTGTTAGTAACATAGGAAAAATGTGAAATCTGTTGTTTGATACTTTTTCTAGTACAAAATAATTTCATGCTCATTATTATGCTATACCTTGTTTATTTTGTACAGATAGTTTTACTTATTCAATTCTCATAAAAATTTAGTAGTAGGTTAGTTAAGGTAAGAGTAATCTACTGTAATTTTTGTAGATTTTTATCTACAACAGAAATAGGTGTTGCTGTGTAATCCTAGTCAAATAGGGAATAATAGATTATTCTTTATGAGAAATTAAGAGAAATAAAATATGTTTGGTGTACCTTTGAAGCATCAACATGTCTTGCTGTTGTTATTTGATGAGTTAGGTTGGTAAGTTTTGGTAGCTTAGGTTCACTTGTATGTGTAGATTATGTGTTAACTAGTAGAATAATAAGGTGTATGTTTTAGGGTACATGTTCTTGGATGACGTTGACTACCTTGTAAAAGAAATAGTTATCTTCAAACTGCTCATTCCTTGTGCTCATATGCATCTCATGTCATCAAAGCACTCCACCACAATCCGATGCATCATTCGCATGGTTGCTTATGCACTTGCATCATACAGGATCGCAGGAGGAGTCGCAGGTAGCAGTACCGGAGGAACAAGCTTGGACCGACCAGCAGGAGCCCCAGGCACAGGAGGTGCCCGAGGAGGAAGAGTCAGGCGAGGAGCTGCCAGAGTGCGTCGAGCACCATCCTAGCTCGTTCGAAAAAGGCAAGCCCCGGAGCATTTTAAGTCTCCTATTTTATAAAAGTTGTTCCTTACTACATGAACTATAGTTATATATATATTGTTGCATTAAGTTATAGGAGTTGAGTGAAACCGTTGTTACATTATTACCCTGTTAGGTCAGGATCGAGTAAATTGCTTAGCCATGCTTAGACCGGTAGAAGTCGGGTGATTTCCTGTCACCTGCGAGTTATAGGTGGATACCGGGTTATCGTTAGCTGTAATTATGATCATAAAAAGTAACCAAGTGTTGATGGATAAACGGAGACCGGGCGGAGTCTTATAGGGTTTTGGACTATAGTGATTCCGTCTGTGTCGATTAAGGACCGATCGTTGCTCGTCCCTCTTGTCATGTTGAACGCATGCCTCGCATTTAGCTGGCCGAATAAAGTACCTTTCGACCGCGAAGCTAGTGACACTTTTCGAGCCGGGATAAACTCGGGTTGGTAGACTGGTGTTGAAGGGGGTGTAACGGGGACGCGAAGAGTAAGTCCAAGGTGCGTCCTGGCAGTCGGGCGGTCCCTGGGTAGTGCGATCTATGATTGTTATCCCGTGGCTTCTTGGAAAGTGTCATTGGTGATCTACGCGACCCTGACGGGGGAAGCAGGGTTTGTGTGAGGAATAAATCTCCAGCTGGATAGGAATTCGATTCGAATCGCCGTCGCTCCCGGTTAGTGAGCACTTGACTCGAGCTATGGCATCGTAGTAACATTAAAGGAACACTGATGGTTAAGTGAATGATGTTGGAAATGCTAAACCTGATATGGTAATCTAGATTGCTAATGATAAATCAAGTGATTGTTCTAGCAATAGCTGCTTACCTAGTTTGAATAGGTTATACTAAAAGTGATGCAAAAAGTACTGGTATAGTTTTTAATAACAACTCATGCTTTTCGCAAATGAGTCAAGCCAGTCCAATCTATAAAGCCTTGCATGATCCTTGGTGTCCTTTATTTCTGGTTTTTGACGGGTAAGTCTAGCTGAGTACATTCTCGTACTCAGGGCGTTGTTCCTATTGTTGTTGCAGATGGTCAGATGTACTATGGTTACTGTTCCAACTGTCTGTATCCGGCGATGGGCGACAACTAGGACCTTGGGCAAGGGTCACTCTGTTTGTCTTATCTACTGCTTTTGTGGACCATGACTATCTACTGGCTCTGTATTTGAACGAAGTGTGGGTGTAAAACTACTTACTTCCGCTATGTTATTTTGAACTGGATTGTAATAACTTTTATTCCGAACTCCGATGTACTCTACTTTCATTGTGAACTCTACGTATCATGTGAACTGTGGCTGCTAAATCAGTACGATCTTGGTTGTACGTTGGTTGGTTTGAAATCCCTCGTGATTTCACGGAATCTCGGGTTATACGGGTTTAAGTTTGATAAATTAACCGCCTCGGTGGAAAAATTTTCTTACTTAATCTCGTATAATTACGTTGATCCGTTACAGCTGGCATCGGAGCATGGTTTAGCATGTTACTGTTCACATGGGTATTTAAAAACAAAACTGTATTTTCAACTAAGCTTTCAAATTTAAGAGTGTGCCAGTGGTCATATCCTTTATGCCCAATAAGGACTCTAGGTGGCTTAATTAAGTACTAACTTGGGGGTTTGCATCATATTTGAAATTTTGTCGCTCATACGGCGTGCTATTGTATGAGTGCCATTCAATTAAGTGGTAATGTATGGATCAATTCCCTCTACGCCTTGGTAAGTGAGAGTTGTGAGAGCATGGTCGGATACACTGCCGATCTAGGGGAGTGCTTATGTGATACTGAAATACTTACGTGCCATGCGCATGTTCGTATGATGGTATTCAAATGGTGGGGACTTCCGTCATGCGGTGACGATGCCGTCAATAGGACGATGATTCGGGTAGTTGTTACCGTTATACTCGTATCTGGGGATGCGTGTAGAGCGAGTAACTTACTTTACTGCTTTCTTGCATATTTTCATACTGTGAGGGTTGGGCTGAAGTGACTTTCTGCAGGTACATAACAACGCTTTCGAGTAGTACGTATTAGTTACGTTACAAGTGATCGTTGTATGCCACCGTTTATTCCGTTAGTAGTTATTAGTTTTCTAAGTTTGTGAGGACGTACGGAACGTGCATGTATCATGTGGTGCATTTCATTCATGGCATTGTTCCTCCCCTTATAAGTTGATTATCTCATTTCGATAAAAATGCCAACTTAAAAATCTGTTCTCACCGCGGTAATAAAATTTTGCTACAGATGGCACGTACCAAGCAGACAGCTCGCAAGTCCACCGGCAGAGCTCCCCGTCATCAGCTAGCTCCACGCACTCGTCAGCGCCACACTTTTCTTGGAGAGTTTGGGATGCCTACGCTCTTGTGGAGAGTACTCAACGATGTAGGCTATCCTGATGGAATGGAGCCCCACTACTTTTGGTCGAATGAGTGGTTGGGGGAAGGACTTTTGGTGACTGTGGAAGCAGTAGTTCGTCCTCGAGGTGATGGTTCTGAGTGGACCGGTTGGCATTTTGAGTCAACTGGCAGGACCCCTGAAGAAGCCGCTGAGAGGGCAGCCTTTGGGATCCTGAGGGATATCATGGATCGCTTTCCTCAGGAGTTGGCAGCAGCTATAGTTGGAGTCTTTCCGAGGGGCAACCCCTCCACTGACTCGTGGCAGCAGGCAAGAGGAAGATCTCTGGAGATTAGCGCCGCAGAAGCACAGAACAGTGACAACCCCGCTATGAGTGCCATGTTCGTAGTGACGAGGGCCTATGATGGAGTGGAAGGTAGCCTGAGGCGTGTGTTTAGTGCTCTTGGTCAGTCTCGTGATGACCGCCGTCAGCTTCAGAGAGATCACGACGTCGAGATTGAGAGGCTCAACACAGAGATGGCTCAGTTGACTCGCCAGAGAGATCAGGCTACCCAGAGGACTGTGGTTTTCGAAGGAGATGTGCGTGCCCTGAGAGAGCAGGTTGAGCGACTGACCACCGCCAACGGAAACGCTGAGCGCATGTTGACTTATGTGCTCCATCAGAGGAATGAAGCCTGGTCCGCAGAGAATGTGTTGAGGGCTATACAGTTTGAGCTAGAGCAACAGTTGGCTTATGCAGAGGAATATAATGACAATCTGTATGAGGAGGTTCATCGGCTGAACAATCAACTCAACCCCAATGTTCCTCCTGGTGCGGCAGAGATGGATTTGAATGAAGACGAAGATCCTGAAGAGCCCGAAGCACCAGTTGGGGAGCACCACGATGCTGCTAATGGCGACGAAGCCAACGTCTCAGACTTAGACAGCGACCACGATGAGTAGGCTAGTAGTTGTGGCGCTAGCTACTAGGTTCCATCTACACGATCTTTTGTTTTGTTGGCACGTTGGGCATGTAATAATGAGTAGAAAGACTAAGTCTTTGATGTAATGTTGGAAAGCTTGGATGTGTTGGTGGCGGTATCCGAACGTCAAAAAGTCCAGTGTATGTATGCTGGCAACTTGGTTGTAATGGACGCGATGTGTGCGCTTTAAGTAATCTAATTAGTGATGTTGTGTTAATTGGAATGACTTATTGTGCCCCTGTTTTATTGTATGAATTTATTCTCTCCAGTAAATTCAGTCAGCATGATCTTTCATTCGATCGCAATTCCTACAACATCACCTAATAATTACTGTTGCTGAAACATGCAGATGCCGAACACTCGTCGTACCGTGTATGGTGCCGCTGAGGCTGGTGGCAGTGCAACTGCTAGTGATGATCGGGATCCACCACCGCCTCCTCCACCCTACACTGCGGAACAGTTTTTCGCACAATTTCTTGGAAGTCAACGTAATATGGAGGGCATGCAACAGAATATGGAAGCTGCGTTGCGCAGTATCGCAGACAACACCCGTCGGGGAATAAACCCGGGTGGTCACGAAGCAAATCAGTACAGCAGTTTCAAGGACTTCATGGATACTCGTCCACCGATCTTTAAGGAAGCCGCAGAACCCTTGGATGCAGAAGAGTGGATTAATACTATGGAAGACAAGTTCCGTGTATTGAGAATGACTGAAGTGTTGAAGACTGAGTATGCAGCTCATCAACTTCAAGGTCTGGCAGGAATGTGGTGGAAACATCACCGCACCACTTTTCCTCCCCACACTCACCTCACTTGGAATGAGTTCACCGAGCTTTCCGTGGAACGTACATTCCACCTGGGCTGACCGAGATGAAGCTTGGGGAATTCCTGGCACTGAATCAAGGCACAAAGACTGTAACTCAATATCTACATGCATTCAATAACCTGAGCCGTTATGCCCCTGATATGGTGAATACGGAGGCCAAGAAGATCGCTAGCTTCAAGAGAGGCCTAAATCCCAAGATGATGAAACGTGTGGGTACAAATATGAGGACTGGTTTTAATGATTTCGTTAGCGACTGTCTGAAGCAAGAGAAGAACAACAATGTTTATGCTGCTTCCAAGATCCGTAAGAGAGCTTTCGAGTCGGGTTCGTCCCAGTCCCGAGCCCTAGTGGCCAACCGTCCAGCTTATCGATCGCCTGTCCCAGGTGCAAGGTTTAGGCCACCACAAAGGAAGAATCAGAATGCTCAGCAACCCCAGAGGAACCAGAAACCATTCAAGATGGCATTGCCTCAGGCGAAGATAGGACAAGGCAGTTCGTCTGGAACTGTGGCTCAAGTGAAGGGACCGTGCTTCAACTGCAACCAACCCGGACACTTTGCGAAGTTTTGTCCCTACCCTAAGAAACAGCAGACGCAGTATCAAGCTCGTGTGCATCACACCACTGTGGATGACATCTCTGAAGGAGAACCGGTAACAGCTGATATGTTCTCTATCAACAATCATCCTGCAGTAGTCTTGTTTGATTCCGGATCATCTCATTCCTTTGTAAGTCAAGCATTTGTTAAGAGGCATGGGCAAAGGATAGTTGAATTGGAATGTGCTTATAAAATCAGTTCAGCTGGGGCTGATCTGTTGACTAATTAGATAGTTCAGGGAGTAACCCTAAACATATCAAATCGGTAATATAAGCTTAATCTGATAGTCATGCCAGGGTTAGTTTTGGATGTGATCATGGGTATGAACTGGATGAATAAGATGGGGGTAGTAATCGATATTGGAGGAAGGAGTATCTCTCTTAAGGAACCAAGTGGAGAAGACACTTTTCGGGTGGCCCTACCTCGGAAGGTAGACCTAGCTAGCACGACTTGTGCGGTCCAAACTACTCTGCTAGCCCAGATTCCAGTGGTCTGTGAGTTTTCAGATGTGTTTCCGGATGAGTTACCTGGACTTCCACCAGACCGAAATGTTGAGTTTGCCATTGAGTTAATTCCGGGAACAGCACCGATCTCGAGAAGGCCCTATCGGATGCCTCCCAATGAGTTAGCCGAATTGAAGAAGCAACTCCAGGACTTACTAAAGAGAGGTTTGATTCGTCCCAGCTCGTCTGAATGGGGATGCCCCGCTCTGTTTATGAAAAAGAAGAAGGATAACTCCTTACGCATGTGCGTGGATTATCGACCACTGAATGCAGTGACAATTAAAAACAAGTATCCTCTTCCTCGGATTGATATATTGTTTGACCAGTTGTCTAAAGCCAAAGTGTTATCTAAGATAGATTTGAGATCAGGATACCATCAGATAAAGATTAGGCCGCAAGATGTGCCTAAGACTGCGTTCTCTACCAAATATGGCTTGTACGAGTATCTTGTCATGTCCTTCGGATTGACAAACGCTCCTGCATATTTTATGTATCTGATGAATTCGGTATTCATGCTAGAGTTGGACAAGTTTGTGATTGTGTTCATTGATGACATTCTAATATATTCAGAGAATGAAAAAGATCACGCAGAGCACCTCAGGATTGTCTTGACTAGACTCAGGGAACATCAACTGTATGCGAAGTTCAGCAAGTGTGAGTTCTGGCTTAAGACACTGCCTTTTCTCGGCCACGTGTTGTCTGAAAATGGCATTTCCGTAGATCCTAGTAAGGTACAAGAGGTTATGGACTTGAAGTCACCAATCTCGGTGCATGAAGTTCGCAGTTTTCTTGGTTTAGCCGGTTACTATCGTCGCTTCATACCAGATTTCTCAAAGATTGCCAAACCAATGACAAGCCTATTACAGAAGGATCATAAGTTTGTATGGACAAAGGAGTGCGAGGCAGCTTTCTGCACCTTGCGAAAGCTGTTGACCACTGCTCCTGTTCTGGCCCAACCGGATATAGAAAAGTCTTTTGATGTGTTCTTTGACGCATCTAAGAATGGGTTAGGATGTGTGCTAATGCAAAATGGAAGGGTCATTGCCTATGCCTCACGTTAACTGAGGAAGCATGAAGTTAATTATCCTACACACGATTTGGAGCTTGCAGCAGTAGTGCATGCTCTAAATATTTGGAAACACTACCTAATGGGTAATGTGTGTAACCTCTTTACAGATCATAAGAGTCTCAAATACATTTTTACCCAATCTGAGTTGAACATGCGACAGAGAAGATGGTTAGAGCTGATAAAGGACTATAAGCTAAACGTGCATTATCATCCCGGGAAGGCTAATGTAGTAGCAGATGCACTGAGCAGAAAATCACATGCTATTGATGTGCAACCGTTGTTTGAAGAAGGGTTCAATTTGCTACATCCTGCTGTGTTGCATAATCTTCATATCAGTTGTACTTTGGAAGACCAGATCATTGAAAGTCAGAGGACAGATAAGGGAATCTTTCATATCAAGGAGAAGATGAAGAGAGAACCCACCAAACACTTTCGATTGGATGACCAAGGAGTGTTATGGTTTAAGGATCGCCTGGTGGTACCAAAGGATAGAGAGCTTAAGAACAAGTTGATGAATGAGACCCATCATTCTAAGCTATCTATTCACCCCGAAAGTAGTAAGATGTACCAAGATTTGCGACCCCGTTATTGGTGGACTAAGATGAAAAAAGAAATTGCAGCATACGTTGCTCGTTGCGACATGTGTTGTAGAGTTAAAGCTCTTCACATGAGACCTGCAGGACTTCTGCAACCCTTGTCTGTACCCGATTGGAAATAGGATGATATAAGTGTGGATTTCATCACTGGTCTTCCCACCACACAGAAGGGACATGATTCTATTTGGGTCATAGTAGATCGTCTCACCAAGACAGCTCACTTTCTGCCAGTTAAGACGACATTCCGACCACCTCAATATGCAGAAAAGTATATTGCTGAGATTGTCCGATTACATGGTATACCAAAAACGATCGTATCTGATCGTGGCTCACAGTTTACCTCTCATTTTTGGGAGCATCTTCATAAAGGTTTGGGTACTAGTTTGATTCGTAGTACGGCTTACCATCCGCAGACAGATGGGCAGACATAACGAGTTAATGTTGTACTTGAAGATATGCTTAGAGCTTGTGTACTGTCATCCAGAGGCTCATGGGAATCCTGGTTACCATTGGTAGAATTCGCTTACAACAACAGTTACCAAGAGAGTATCAATATGGCACCTTTTGAAGCTTTATATGGCAGGAAGTGCAGAACACCGTTAAATTGGGTAGAGCCTAGAGAAAGAAGGTTTTATGGAATTGATTTTGTAGATGAGGCAGAGAAGAAGGTCCGTATTATCCAACAAAACATGCGAGCTGCACAGTCTCGTCAGAAGAGTTATGCAGATAAGAGAAGAAGACTATTGGATTTCCAAGTGGGTGACTATGTCTATTTGAAGGTTACCCCCATGAAGAAGAAACGGTTTGGAATCAAGCAGAAACTGTCTGCTAGATATATCGGACCATACCAGATCATGGAGAAAAAGGGTTCCGTGGCGTACAAGTTGCGGTTGCCAGAAGGAATGAGTTCGATCTTTCCCGTCTTTCACGTATCCCAGTTGAAGAAATGTCTACGTGTTCTGGAAGAGAGAATAGAACCGCAGGGTATTCGGATCAAGGCAGACTTAGAATATCGTGAACAACCAGTTCGAGTTCTGGATACAAAGGACCGAGTCACTCGGAATAAAGTGGTAACAACCTACAAGGTTCAGTGGAGCCATCATGATGAGAGTGATGCTTCATGGGAAACGGGAGAATATCTTTAAACCGCGTATAAAGATTTTTACGATAAATGGTTCGTAACTCAAAATCTCGGGACGAGATTCTTATAAGGGGGGAGGGCTGTAACACCCCTGGGTGTTAAGCATGCATTATCATCCATGGCACTAGTCATAATCATCTCATACATGGTTATCATTGCATGCAATATAGACCCTTTTAAATTTAGAGTTGAAAAACAACTACTCAAAACCTAAATGCTGCATTTAAGTGCTAAAGAGTGATGAAACTTTGTGTAGCTACAAATTTAGATAATCTAGAATAAATAAACATGATTTTTGGAGCAACTCTTGAATTCAAATTCCTTCAAATTTTGCTTTTAAAAATATTCTAGAAAAATAAATTTTTTACTTAAAATTTAGCTTTGAATCCCAAATTCAAAATCTATTTAGAATTTTGAAAAGTGCCCTACATGAAAGTTGTAGAGAATTAAATTTTGAACAACTTTTATTTTGGGCAAAAGTTCTGAAAACCTCTTTTTCATCTTTAAATTCAAATTTGAAACAATTAGAGAAAACTGAAAATATTATTCATAAAAGAAAAAATGATTTTTCCCTTAACTGGGTCGCCGCCTCGCTTCTCGGCCCATGGCCGAAGCCGGCCTGGCCTGCCTCGCGCGTCCGCTCGCGCCAGCGCGCGCGCCCCGCGCCAGCGCACGCCGCGCTCAGGCCGTGGCCGCCGCGTGGCCGCCGCTCGCCGCCTCCGGCGTACGGGTGGCGAGCCGTGGGCTCCACCGGCCGCGCCACGCGCCTTGAACTCGCGCCCGCTCCTCCATCCTCAGCACGCCCTCTATTTCGCTCTTCTCGGCCTCGCGCGAGCAGCAGCAGCCGCCGCTCCCGCCTCCTCGCGCCACCGCCGCTCCGCCCGAGACGAACACCGCCGTTCCCGCTCAACGGCCGCGCCACCTCCTGATTCGTCTCGCCACCGGCTCCGCCACCATCTTCTCTTCTCCGAACGGGACTCGGTATCCCCGGTTCGACGACGGTGAGGCTCAATTTCGCTTTTTCCCGCGCGCCACCGTCGTCGGCCGCCGGGCTCGAGCTCCGCCATCGGCGCCCTTGCTCCCTCCTTCTTCCCTTGTTTGGCACTGTCGTGCTCGCCATCATTTCGCGGAAACCATGCGCGCTCGAGGTAGCCGCTCAGAGCCGGGGGGTCGGCCGTTGGCCGACGGCGACCACCGCTTCGCCCCGCGACGGCGGGACGCCGGGCACCATGGCCGCGCACCGCGCTTCGCCCCCCCTTCTGCTCTCTGGGCCAAGCGGCCTTGGGCCGAACCAACGAGCTGGGCCGCCTTTCGTTTTTCCCGCGCGGCACACCGGTTAAAAAACGGCCGTGGGCCGGTCATTCCAGTAGGCTGGCCCGTTAAGCGATTCCAGAATTAGTTTTTTTATTTTCTACTATGTTTTAGAAAAGAAAAGGCTTTAGGAAATGTTTGTGTACCCTTTTTAGCTCCAAAAATTATGAAACAAATTTTGTAATGTTTCTCTTGAGTAGATCTACAGTCTAAAAATATCTCATATTATATTTGTGACACTTTTCTGTGTAGCTTTATTTAATTGCTATAAATGCTGATATCTTAGAAAATATGTAGTAAATAAAATAATGAAGGAAAAAATGTGATTCTTATTTCTTTAATCTTTATTAGTGATGTACTTTCTAGGAAAAATATTAGTGAAGCATGTTCTGTGAGAAAATTCTGAAATGTAGTTCAAATGCCTTTAATTGATAATCTTTGTTATTTTTAGTAGAGAGCTAAATTTGTATAGAACATACATGTGATAATTTTTGTAGTATGTTAGTTTACTGTTAGTAACATAGGAAAAATGTAAAATCTGTTGTTTGATACTTTTTCTAGTACAAAATAATTTCATGCTCATTATTATGCTATACCTTGTTTATTTTGTACAGATAGTTTTACTTATTCAATTCTCATAAAAATTTAGTAGTAGGTTAGTTAGGATAAGAGTAATCTACTGTAATTTTTGTAGATTTTTATCTACACCAGAAATAGGTGTTGCTGTGTAACTCTAGTCAAATAGGGAATAAAAGATTATTCTTTATGAGAAATTAAGAGAAATAAAATATGTTTGGTGTACCTTTGAAGTATCAACATGTCTTGCTGTTGTTATTTGATGAGTTAGGTTGGTAAGTTTTAGTAGCTTAGGTTCACTTGTATGTGTAGATTATGTGTTAACTAGTAGAATAATAAGGTGTATGTTTTAGGGTACATGTTCTTGGATGACGTTGACTATCTTGTAGAAGAAATAGTTATCTTCAAACTGCTCATTCCTTGTGCTCATTTGCATCTCATGTCATCAAAGCACTCCACCACAATCTGATGCATCATTCGCATGGTTGCTTATGCACTTGCATCATACAGGATCGCAGGAGGAGTCGCAGGTAGCAGTACCGGAGGAACAAGCTTGGACCGACCAGCAGGAGCCCTAGGCACAGGAGGTGCCCGAGGAGGAAGAGTCAGGCGAGGAGCTGCCAGAGTGCGTCGACCACCATCCTAGCTCGTTCGAAAAAGGCAAGCCCCGAAGCATTTTAAGTCTCCTATTTTATAAAAGTTGTTCCTTACTACCTGAACTATAGTTATATATATATTGTTGCATTAAGTTATAGGAGTTGAGTGAAACCGTTGTTGCATTATTACCTTGGCCCCCGGATTATCTTTCACCCTGTTAGGTCAGGATCGAGTAAATTGCTTAGCCATGCTTAGACCGGTAGAAGTCGGGTGATTTCCTGTCACCTGCGAGTTATAGGTGGATACCGGGTTATGGTTAGCTGTAATTGTGATCATAAAAAGTAACCAAGTGTTGATAGATAAACGGAGACCGGGCGGAGTCTTATAGGGTTTTGGACTATAGTGATTCCGTCTGTGTCGATTAAGGACCGATTGTTGCTCGTCCCTCTTGTCATGTTGAACGCATGCCTCGCATTTAGCTGGCCGAATAAAGTACCTTTCGACCGCGAAGCTAGTGACACTTTTCGAGCCGGGATAAACTCGGGTTGGCAGACTGGTGTTGAAGGGGGTGTAACGGGGACACGAAGAGTAAGCCCAAGGTGCGTCCTGGCAGTCAGGCGGTCCCTGGGTAGTGCGATCCATGATTGTTATCTCGTGGCTTCTTGGAAAGTGTCATTGGTGATCTACGCGACCCTGACGGGGGAAGCAGGGTTTGTGTGAGGAATAAATCTCCAGCTGGATAGGAATTCGATTCGAATCGTCGTCGCTCCCGGTTAGTGAGCACTTTGACTCGAGCTATGGCATCGTAGTAACATTAAAGGAACACTGATGGTTAAGTGAATGATGTTGGAAATGCTAAACCTGATATGGTAATCTAGATTGCTAATGATAAATCAAGTGATTGTTCTAGCAATAGCTGCTTACCTAGTTTGAATAGGTTATACTAAAAGTGATACAAAAAGTACTGGTATAGTTTTTCATAACAACTCATGCTTTTCGCAAATGAGTCAAGCCAGTCCAATCTATAAAGCCTTGCATGATCCTTGGTGTCCTTTATTTCTGGTTTTTGACGGGTAAGTCTAGCTGAGTACATTCTCGTACTCAGGGCGTTGTTCCCATTGTTGTTGCAGATGGTCAGATGTACTATGGTTACTGTTCCAACTGTCTGTATCCGGCGATGGGCGACAACTAGGACCTTGGGCAAGGGTCACTCTGTTTGTCTTATCTACTGCTTTTGTGGACCATGACTATCTACTGGCACTGTATTTGAACGAAGTGTGGGTGTAAAACTACTTGCTTCCGCTATGTTATTTTGAACTGGGTTGTAATAACTTTTATTCCGAACTCCGATGTACTTTACTTTCATTGTGAACTCTACGTATCATGTGAACTGTGGCTGCTAAATCAGTACGATCTTGGTTGTACGTTGGTTGGTTTGAAATCCCTCATGATTTCACGGAATCTCGAGTTATACGGGTTTAAGTTTGATAAATTAACCGCCTCGGTAGAAAAATTTTCTTACTTAATCTCGTATAATTACATTGATCCGTTACATTTGACTCCTCCGAGGTCTTTTACACGCTCTATTGAGGAATGCTCTTGTATCGTGGCGTGTTCTGTCTTTTTCCGTTCGAGGTTTGGCTTTTTGCGGCCGAGCCCCCGAGCCTCGTGCGTGTGAGGTCAATCAGGGTCTTGGCCGTCTTTTATCGTTCGACCCTCATGCTCCCTTTTTAGAAAAAGAGAGGAGGGGTGGGGAATGTCGTACTACCCTCATTTGGACGAGTTCCGACGATCTCCGGTGAGCTATTAACGGGGAATTCAAGTGGGAGCCCGTGCTCCATTCGATAGGAGTCGGCTAGCGGCCGTGGAGGCGCTCTCAAAAATGCCAAAGAGTGGTCTTGTGGATCTCGATTCCTTACGATGGGATTCGAGGGCTCGATGCCTCCCTCTGCAGGGATTCCTCCATCGACCTTCTCTTTTAGCCTCGAATACGTCTTGGGATGCCTCGAGAGCGTGGCTCGAGCCCTGGCCTTGTATGGGCGCATCCCTAGTCATCCCTGACTCCGTTACTCGAGGGCAGCTATCGAACCCTGGTCGAGGGCCAGCTTTCGATCCCTCGAGGTTTATATCGGGCTCAAAGCCCGTTACCCATGTGTCTAGGAATATCCGTCCGCGGATCCTTCTCCTACCCGTTTCGGGTGCGTCTTTTTGGGAGGGAAGCGAGATCGGCGCGGTAGTGGGCGGCGTGGTGCGACGGTAACGGCGTGCATAGCGGACACGTGCACATATCTGCGGATTTTGAGGGAGCGGTTAGGTAAGGTCATTGAATGTAAAAACTGCTCCTACCTTTTCGCCCGCCCATTGGACTTTCATCGAGGTATAAGAGCAAGGTCTGGGGTTCCATTTACCCTTACAGGCCCTTTGCATTCTCGCCTTCCCTGCCTTTCTTCGCCCTCTTTGCCATATTGCGCCCTTCAGCCACCGTCCAGCGCCGCCGTCGTCCCTTTGCCTACGCTGTTTCTTCGACAATAATGGCAGGCAAGAGCCAGATCCTCCCTGCCGCCGCTTGGGCCCATTCCTCAGTAACGGAGAGGAAGCTAGAGGATCTGGTCCGTGACGGGCTTCTGCGCCCGAGGGCGAGTCAGACCTAGCCAGAGTGGAGAGTGCCACCGTCCGACCATCGGGAACCGGCGCCTCCAGAAGGTTACGTGGTGAGCTTCATGGCCTTCCACGAGAGGGGGTTCGGCGTGCCAACCAGCCCCTTTATGCGGGCGCTCCTCCACTACTACAAGGTCGAGCTGCACCACCTCGCCCCCAACTCCATCTCGTAGGCCGTCATTTTCGTGGTGGTTTGTGAGGAATACCTAGGGATGGAGCCACAGTGGAATTTGTGGCTCTACCTCTTCAGGGCGGAGCATTTCGCCAAGAAGCGGGAGAGCGAGGGGTGCGGCACGCAGTGCACGCGGGGAGTTGCACCCTCCAAGTCCGTTCGGGTCGAGGCGACCAGTACATCCCGACGCAGTTGATCTCTTCGAGCAGCGGTTGGCATGACGGCTGGTTCTACCTCCGCAACGACGGTGACCAGCTACCGAGGTACTCCGGCCGGGTGCTGATGGCGTGAGAGGAGAAATGGACGTACGACGTCACTGAAGATGACAAGCCAAAGCTGGAGCCGCTCCTCGACACGCTGAGGAGGCTCCGTCAGCGTGGGCTGATGGCGGGGATGGTGGCCGCGGCATTCCACCGCCGGAGGGTGCTGCCGCTGACGTAGCGCCGGCTCCGGCTTGACGAGATGACGCCAGAGGCGTCGTTGGAGGGGAGCAGGATGTCGCACGAGTCCCTTTCCCTCGACGAGGTTGTCCGACGTGCACGGTGGATGGTGGGGAGCTTTCGGCAGGAGGACATCGACAGAGTCCCGATGCGCCCCACCCAGGGATTTGAGCCCCTGGTAAGTGTTGTTTTTGACGATCCTAAGTTCTTTTGCTTTCGGATTCCTTTCACTAACCCGATCAAGGTCCGTGTACAAGATCTGTCGGCGGTCAAGGAAACGTGGCCGCCGGTTTCGGAAGATCGAGTCGCTCGGGAGGTTCGACGCCTCTTGGCGGCCCAGAAGGAGGATAAAGACACTGCCAAGAAGCGTCAAGTCCGCAAGGCCCTCGAGCAGGAGGCGTTGAAGAAGCGCCGTCGCCAACAGAGGCTCGATGGGCTCCCGCTCGAGGAGTCTCCCTCCAAGACAGTCTCGGGGGAGGATGATGACAGCGGCGATGACGACGCCTGGTCGCGGTATGACACCGCGACTTCCCTGGCGCACCTCCCCAATGTGCTCCCCTTTCTGGAGCCTATCGGGGGGTCGACCTCCCAGGCGTCGAGGGAAGCCCCGGCGCCCGTTGAGGGGGAGGAAGAGCCAGGGGATAGAAGGGTCAGAGCGGGGCCTGTAGCGAGAGAAGCCGCCTCATCTAGGGCCCCGCAAGAGGGGTCAGTGGCGCCGCTCCCGCGAGCCCAAGTGCCTCGGGCTCAGACGGCGGTCGGGGCAGCGGCGTCGGCATCAGAAGTCAGGGCACCGTCGACGGGCATGAGGACCCGAGGCTAGCTAGCCTCGGCAGCGCAAAGGACCTTGGACGCCCCGTTAGCCAGGGCTCTGAGGAGCACCCGGCCAGCAGGAGGCTCGATGATAGGGCCGTCGCAGGCGCCGTCGAGTGGCTCTGGCCTGCCGGGGTCTAGGCCCCTGGTTCCCATATCTGGGTAAGTTTTCCACCCTATTTTTCACGACTGGTGATCCCATTTTTTATTCTGACGCGCTTGTTTGTCGCTCAGGCATAAGCGTAAGGCGGAGCTCACGGGTCCGACTCCCGTGAAGGCGCTCAGGTCGGGCGCCGCCGTAATGATGCAGACGGCGGCCGACGATGCCGCCTGGGTCACGAAGTGCCAGGCTACGACGGAGCGGCTCAAGTTGAGGGAGGCGGGGGCGAGCACCCAGGAGGTCACCGGCTCTGATCCCACAGCGCGGGGGTCAGGGCCGGTCGAGGCGGTCCCGGGCGATGCCGGGCTCGAGGTGCCCGGCACTGGTGGGTCAGAGCCTGGGTCGACCGCAACAACCTAGGTGACCGTCGAGGCTGCTGAGGCTGAAACATCCATCCGCGATGCGGGGGCGGGTGGATGTTGAAAGAGCAAAGGAGGTGGTGGAGGCCCCGCCAGAGGCGGGTCAAGAGGCGACGTAGCCGGAGGAGCCACAGCCGCAGCAGGACTGGCCGACGGAGCCGACGGTTGAGACAGAACGAGGGGTGGTCGTGCCACCACCTATCGCATAGGCAGTGGCACCGGTAGTCGAGGTGCTAGCCCCGCCGCAAGGGTCGACCCCAGCCCTGATCGACCTCACCATCAATGATTCTCCTGCTGACAAAGGAAAGCAGGAGACGGACGTTGAGACGATCGAGGCCTCAAATCGGGCCGGTACCTCTGCGACGTTAGGGGGTGACCAGGCCAAGGCATCGGCCGGGTGGCCTAACTTTGCCGAGCTAGCGCTTGTGCGCGTGGAGGAGGAGCTTCCGTGTTAGGGCAGGTCGACCCTTGAATTCAGGGACGCGTCCAACCCTAGCGTCGAGCCCTTCTTTGCGCTCGATGATAAGGACGAGGTGCAACACTAGGAGTACCTCGAGGGACTCCGAAAGCACTCATTGCAGTCCCTGTGCATGGTCTCGGACACCCTAGTGCGGAGCATGTCTGAGGCCTTTGAGGTAAGCCGGGTTCGTTAGTCTTTTCCTGTGCTTTATCATTCCCTTTGCCTTGGCTCTGATTGTTAGGTTTTAAATGTGATTAGGAGCTCAAGGAGCGTTCCCGCCGCAAGTCACTCTTCATTCGTCATGAGAGTGGTGTGTGGGCGGCGCTTGTCCATCAATGGGCCCTAGTTGAGGAAGCCAACAAGCGGCTATCCCAGCAGAGCGCCGAGACGGCCGAGCTTCGCGTCGCTCATGCGGCGGTTAGGGAGGAGGCGGTGTAGGCCCAGGAGGCCGAGGCCAAGGTGCGTGAAGACGCGGCAAAGGCTTGGGAAGAGGCTGCCAAAGCCCGCGAGGACCTCGCGCCGCTTCTGGCGCGTGTGAAGGAACTCGAAGAGGACATCGCCTTAGTCGGTGGTCAGCGTGATGCCCCTAACATCTAGGTCGGGATGGCGTCCACCCGCGTCAGAACCTTGGAAGACGAGGTTATGACATTGAAGGGGACGGTTCGAGAGAGGGACGAGGCTCTCTCGAGCATCGGCCGGGAAATTGAGGTGCTGAGGGCGACGGTCCATGACAGGGATGAGGCTCTTCGAGCGTCTAAGAATACGTGTGGGGAGCTACGTGACGAGGTCATGGGTTGGCAGACCCACTCCGAGGGTAAAATTTTTGTTATGTTGTGGCCTAGGAGTCGAGGTCCCAGACTTATGCTAACTTGGTGCTTATGTTTCAGAGTTGGAGAAGGAGCAGCAGGCGGCTCAGGTGATGGCCTGGGCGTCGAGCCCGATACTAACACTGAGGAAGACGCCCGGGGAACTCCTTCGTCCATCGGATGGTGGCGCTGGGCCGCCTCGTCCGCGAGAGAATACGAGGCGGGCTTCATCATGGCGTGAAGAGGGCTCTGGCGGTCGTTCGGTCTGGATTCATGTACGACATGGACCTCATCGCTGATGGCTTTATCACGGATCCAGATCGGACGGACGAGAAGAACGAAGTCATCTACCTAGGCCTGATTGAAGCCGCTGAGGAGCCTAGGAGTCGCATCGCCAAGCTCTTCGAGGTCGAGGTAGTTCCACCTGCTGACGACGAGGGCATGTGAGCCAAACCTGGGCATAAAGGCCCGTGTAATAAGTTAGTATTTGAAACTTTGGTCGTGATGGCCTCAGGGGCCTTGAAACATTTGCATGTAAACTTGTACTGATCGTTAAGTTTTGTTCGAGTTTTTTCTTCCCTTTATCGCTCGAATCGTGTTCTCGCATGATTTACTTAGCGCGCGGTTACGCCCCTTGGCGTAAGAGAGCGAGTAGAGGTACCGTAGCCTCAGAGGTGTAAGTGATCTCGTGGCTCGACTGCCCTCGTGCTTTAGGGTGTGTTTGTGGCCTTGCAGATCGTGTAAGAACTTGATTCGAAGCGAGCAGGGATGTGAACTTTTTCAAAGTCGTGAACTGTTACTAGGTCTACTTAGCACGCGGTTGCGCCTCTTGGCGTGGGGGGTGAGTGGAGGTACCGTAGCCTCGGAGGCATAAGTGATCTCGCGGCTCGCCGGCCCTTGAGCTTAGGGTGCTCTTGCATCCTTGTCGACCTATGTGACAGTTCTCTTTTTTGAAGAAGCTCGAAAAATGCGTGTTTTGAAAAAATGCGAGTTTTTTGGGGACAGGGGGTTCCCCCTTGCAGCCCCCAAGGGAGGGTTGACTCTGAGGGAGAAGGGTCGATCCTTCCTATTTGTTATGAAAACAAAGCTTTGAACACTGCTGTATTCTTTATTTATGAGATAGTGAAATAATTTACAGAGCCTCGAGGCTTTAAGGAAAAAAGCGACGTAGCTGTTCAATATTCCAGGCGTTGGTGAAGATTTTGCCTTTCTCATTCGATAGTTTGTAGGTGCCGTGCTTCAACACTTCCGCGATGATATATGACCCTTCTCATGGTGGCATAAGCTTGTGTCATCTCTTGGTGTTCTGGCTTCATCGTAGCACTAGGTCACCAACATTGAGGTAGTTCGACTGGAAGCGATTTTTGTGAGTTCATCAGCGTCCTCATTATACCTGCATGTGATGTGGTTGAGCTCGAGGCCGTGAAACTTGTCTTCAAGGTGTCGTACCTCCTTACAGTAGGCCTCCATCTTGGGATCACGGCAGCTCGAGCTCTTCATGACCTGATCGATTACGAGTTGGGAGTCACCTCGAACATCGAGGTGCCGGACCCCTAGTTCGATGGCGATTCGCAAGCCCGTGACGAGCGCCTCGTATTCGGTGACGTTGTTGGAGGCAGGAAAATGAAGCCAGATGATATAGCGTATGTGGACTCCGAGGGGTGAGATGAAGAGCAAACCCGCGCCTGCTCCTGTTTTCATTAGCGACCCGTCGAAATACATGGTCCAAAGCTCGGCCTAGAGCTGAACCGGAGGAAGTTGAGTGTCGATCCACTCCGCAAGGAAATCTGCTAGTACCTAGGATTTGATGGCTTTGCGCGATGCATAAGAGAGGGTCTCACCCATGAGCTCGATCGCCCACTTGGCTATCCTACCCGAGGCTTCCCGGTTCTAGGCTATCTCTCCTAGAGGGAAAGAAGAGACCACAGTCACCGGGTGGCCCTCGAAATAGTGACGGAGTTTGCGTCGCGTTAAGACGATGGCGTACAACAGCTTCTGGATCTGCGAGTAGCGAACCTTGGTTTCCGAGAGCACCTCGCTGATGAAGTAGACCAGTCTCTGGATGAGCAGGGTATGTCCTTCCTCTGTCCTCTCGACAACCAAGACCGCACTGACTACTTGTGTCGTTGCGGCGACATAAAGTAGGAGGGGTTCCCCTGGGGTCGGAGAGACGAGGATCGGCGAGTTGGAAAGCATAGCTTTGAGCCTTGCAAGGGCTTCCTCAGCCTCGAGGGTCCATGAAAAGTGTTCTGATTTCTTTAGGAGACGATACAGTGGGAGCGCTTTTTCACCAAGGCGCGAAATGAAGCGACTGAGGGCCGCAAGGCAGCCCGTGACCCTTTGCACGCCCTTTAGATCTCAGATGGGGCCCATTTTGGTTATTGCGGCAATTTTTTCCAGGT
This sequence comes from Saccharum hybrid cultivar R570, assembly GCA_038087645.1. Taxonomy (NCBI): domain Eukaryota; kingdom Viridiplantae; phylum Streptophyta; class Magnoliopsida; order Poales; family Poaceae; genus Saccharum; species Saccharum hybrid cultivar. The sequence continues at coordinate 2,534,750 of JAQSUU010000344.1, forward strand.
TGGCCTCGATGCCATGTTCGGAAATGATGAACCCTAGGAGCATGCCTCGAGGAACGCCGAAAACACATTTCTCGGGGTTGAGCTTAATGTTCTTTGCCCGGAGGCATTTGAATGCAACATCGAGGTCGTTTATCAGATCACTAGCCTTTTTGGTTTTGACAACGATATCATCGATGTAAGCCTCGACGGTTGGTCCAATGTGTTCTCCAAAAACGTGTTGCATGCATCGCCGGTACGTAGCCCCTGCGTTCCGAAGACCGAAGGGCATACTAACATAGCAATACATGCCGAATGGGGTGATGAACGAAGTCACGAGCTGGTCAAACTCCTTCATTTTGATCTAGTGGTAGCCGGAATATGCATCTAAGAACGATAGAGTTTCACATCCCGTAGTAGAATCAACGATTTGATCAATGCGTGGCAAAGGAAACGGAACTTTTGGACATGCTTTATTTAAACTAGTATAGTCTACGCACATCCTCCACTTCCCGTTCTTTTTCTTAACTAATACAGGATTAGCTAGCCACTCAGGATGATGAACCTCCTTGATGAATCCGGCCTCCAACAGCTTGTGGATCTCCTCGCCGATGACCTTGTGCTTTTCCTCGTCGAAGCGGCGCAAGCGTTGCTTCACCGGTTTGGAGCCGGCTCGGATCTCCAAGGCATGCTCGGCGACTTCCCTAGGTATGCCCGGCATATCCGAGGGACTCCACGCAAAGATGTCGATGTTTGCACGGAGAAAGTCGATGAGCACTGTTTCCTATTTGGGATCGAGGGTGGCGCTGATGCTCAACACCTTCCCCTTTAGGTCAGTGGGGTCGAGGGGCATGAGCTTGACGTCTTTCGTGGGCTCGAAGCTGCCGGCATGGCGCTTGGGGTCGGGGATCTCGTTCGCCAAACCGTCGAGGTCCGCCGCCAAGGTCGCCGACTCCAAGAGGGCTTCTCCGTGCTCGACGCACTTGACGTCGCACTCGTAAGCGTGCTCGTAGAAGGGCCCGACAGTTATGACACAGTTGGGGCCTGACATCTTGAGCTTGAGGTAGGTGTAGTTGGGGACCGCCATGAACCGTGCGTAGCATAGGCGCCCAAGGATGACATGATATGTTCCACGGAATCCGACCACCTTGAAAGTGAGAGTTTCCTTTCTGAAGTTGGCGGGAGTGCCAAAATAGACAGGCAGGTCGACCCGGCGGACGGGTTCTGCTCGCTTTCCTGGCATGACTCCATGGAAGCCCCCGACGCTAGGTTGAAGGCACGTTCTCGCAATCCCCAGGAGGTCGAGGGTCTGGGCATAGATGATATTGAGGCTGCTGTCGCCATCCATGAGCACCTTGGTGAGGCGTGTGTTGGCGATAATGGGATCAACAACAAGCGGGTAGACCCTAGGATTGGGGACATAGTCTGGGTGGTCATCACAGTCAAAAGTGATGGCCACCTCGAACCAGTCAAGGAAGAGGGGGGTTGCCAGATGCACCGAGAAGACCTCTCGACGTTCCCGCTTATGCTGGTGCGTCGAGAGGCGTGTCAAGGGTCCTCTGTATATCATGAAGCAGTCGTGGATTTCGGGGAACCCCTCGTCCTTGTCGTCTCCCATGGGATCGTCCTTCTTGTCATCTTTCTTGACGTCTATGCTTTCAAAATATCTCCGGAGCATGTGGCAGTCCTCGAGGTTGTGGTTCGTGGGCTCTTTGTGATAGGGACACAGCTCTTTGAGCATTTTGTCAAAAATGCCCCCGCTGGGGGGCCCTCGAGGTTTTTTGCGATCAGCAGCAGCAACAAGGTCATCGGCCGGGGCCTCGAGCTTGCCCTGCTGGTTCTTCTTCTTCTTCCTGTTGTTCCTCTTTGAGCTCCAGCTGGAACCCATGGGATCCTCCTCCTTGTGCTTCCCCTTGTCCTGATCACCACCAAAGATGGCACCAACCGCCTCCTCGCCGGCGGCGAAGTTGGTGATGATATCCATCAAACCGTTGGCAGTGATGGGAGTGTTGCGGCCTAATTCTCGGACCAACTCTTTGCAAGTGGTACCAGAGAGGAAGGCCATGATGACGTCGGAGTCGGCGATGTTGGCGAGCTTGGTGCGTTGCTTGGAGAAACGCCGGATGTAATCCCGAAGGGATTCACCCGGCTTCTGCTTGCAGCTTCGGAGATCCCACGAGTTGCCGGGGCGCATGTAGGTTCCCTTGAAGTTCCCCTCGAACACTCTCATGAGGTCGTCCCCAGTCGTGGATTTGTTGAGGTGGGAGGTCCTCGAGCCAGGCTCGAGCGGTGTCCGACAGGAACAGGGGGAGTTGTCGAATGATGTCCCGGTCGTCGGTGACCCCACTCAACTGACAAGCCAAGCGGAAATCAGTGAGCCAAAGTTTGGGTTTGGTCTCGCCGTTATACTTGGTAAGAGTCATGGGGGGCAAAACCGAGCCGAGAGTACCGTTTCGCGAATGTTTTTGCTAAAGACCCGAGGACCCGGTGGCTCGGGTGAAGGGCTTCGATCTTCTGAGCTGTCATAGCATCCGCCTCTATGCTCGTGGTAGCCTCGAGCTGCACCGTCACCGTGTTTGCGCCTCCGGCGCTCGACGATGTTGTCACAGGCATCTCGAGGTTCACGGTTGTCGATGATGCGCTCACAGACAGAGGCCGCCTTATTCTATTGGGCGTGCTCGGGATGAACCGAGGCTTCTCTCTCCTATCGGGAGGGCTCCACAGGCTGCTCCGAGGCAAGCCCGCGTCGCCTCGAGGCAGAACTCTCGGTCTGCTGCATGGCAGCGATCTCGAGGAGTCCTCGGATTTCATCGCGGGCCCGACGGGCCTCGAGGTTTGATGGTTCGGGCATGTTACGAAGGAGCATGGCGGCTGCGATCACGTTCTAGCTGGCTCGACCGAAAACCGGGGGCTCGACCGCCCGATCCTCGACGATGCGATGATTGACGTCGTGAGCTCTCTCTCGAGCTCCTCCGCCATGTGCGCGCGCCGTGCATTCTTGCTCGAGGGTTCGCTGAAGTAGACGTAGGTTTTCCCGTTCCTCGTCGAGCCTATCCTGCAACTTGCGGATTTGCTCGAGCTGTATTCCTTGATCCGCAAGGAATTGAGCCTCATCTCGCTCGGTAGGGAGCTCAACCTGGGGTGGCATGTTCCTTCCTTCAACGGCTGCCTCATCCTCCAAATCCGACACGCTAGCTCCATCGATGTGGAAGCACTCGCGGGTCGGATCGTAGGTGTCATCGGCAGAGTCGGAGTCTAGAGCACCGAAATAGTAGTACGATAGCGCATGTGAGGTCGTCTGTCTCTAGGGTCGTAATGTCGAGAAGTAGTCGCACGAGGCTCCGTATCCAGGGTCTCCGTGGAGTCTAGGTACTCGGAAGCTGGTGTGGATGCGACAAGGTCGAGAGTGGAACGTAGATGGTGCCCGGGGAGTTCCTCATAAGCACTCATGCTGGTGCTTACAGAAGAAGCATATGCCCAGGCAACCGAGTCTAGTCCAAACGGGAATGCTGACGAAGACGTCGTTCCCGGTGCCGGTGTAGTCGAACTGGGCGGTGGTAGCGTTACGCCGGGTGGTAGAGCGATGGGACTCCCTGTCGGCATCTTACCCTCAGCCAAGCTCATCCTACATAGATCCTCAGTGAGGAAATCCGTGTCGGCGTCTGGCTGAGAGGCGCCGGATCGGGGAATACCATCACCCTCCGCAAGGTGATTACGGTGGTTGCGCCGGGCTCACCGTCGCCTGGCGGCGCGTGCCTGTCGAGAGCGACGATACCGGCGCAGGGCTCCCCCAGGTTGGGAGAGTTCGTAGTCCACGTCGATCGGGTGGCTAGGCGAGAGGAGGACCATGTCGTAGCCGTGGCCAAGCGACATGAACTCCAAACTCCCAAACTAGATCACCGTGGCCAACGGGAGTGGACGTTCGGGGTCAGCCATCCAAAAAAATGGTGGGAAAATGATATTGGCACGCAACGTCCCCTACCTGGCGCGCCAACTGTCGGCGTTCGGTCCCGCGGGGGTTCTAGGCCGACGAGTGAATCAAATGTTGCGTGTCCCTAATCTGGATGGTGATGCAAGGAGGATACACGGGGGTTTATCCTGGTTCAGGTAAAAGAAGGCCCTACGTCCAGCGGGGAGGGGAGAGTGTTGTATTTTCTTGCACCTAAGTGCTTGCGTAGGGGTTACAAGCTGTGAAAGAGGGAACCGAGCCCAGGTCTCAAAGGAAAAATGAGAATACAAAGGAGATTGCTTGAGATGTTGATCTTTTTTGGTGGGATGGAGACTGGTTTCTCGTTGTTTATTGTTTTATCGTCCATTTCCCCTTGTAGAGCCCCTGCCTGCCCTTTTATAGGGTAAGAAGAGGCAGGGACGCCGGGGTGCCTTTGAAGTGAAGTTTTGTCGATCCCTGTGGAGGTGGCTGTAGCAACGTGCCCCGGGAATGGCCAGCCATCCCTGGACACCATGGTGACGTAGAAGACGAGATGGTGAAAAGACCCCGAGCCCTGTGCCACGTCGGCCTTTTCTCCCTGCTGACTGATGGTAAGTCGATGCTGGGTCGAGGATGGGCCGAGGACGGGTGGATAAGGCCGAATCCCTGAGATCGTGGGGGTACGGTCCTTATCGTATCCTCCCTCGAGGGTGATCGGTGGTAAAACAGTGCATGGTATGGTGCGTACAGTGACAGGTTTTCACCTCCCATCCCGGGATGGGTAGCAAAAAGTAAGATTTGACACCGGTACTGCTTCCATGTCGGTAACTGTTGTAGCCATGATGGTATGATGTAGTAGGTGGTTGCATTGAATGCTCTGACTTTTGTTTCAGAGTTTGGTGAACAAGGTGGGTCGAGCGGTCCGACCCGGGGTCGTACGAGTCGGAGATTTCCCGATAGTCGAGATGCCTTGTCAAGCGTGCCTCGTGCAAGTCAGAACGCGATCGAGGCGTCCCGTCGAGGGTGCCTCGTACGAGTCGGAACATAGTCGAGGCATTCCGTCGAGCGAGCCTCGTACGAGTCGGAACGCAGTCGAGGCGTTTCGTCCGCTATTTTGGCTCGTCTCGTTTGCGGGTAACATTTTGTTTTTCTTAATCGTTGATTGTGGTACCCCTAGTTTTAGGTACCCGACAACATGATTTACTTTTAAGATAAAGATCCGTAGATACATGATGAAACAAGCAAATTCCCCTAGCTACAACCTAACAATATCAAGGTAAACAAAATATACATAGAGGAATAAGGAACCACACTAAACAATACTCCCTTCGTCCCAAGAAAAGTGTCATTTCCACTTTCCATGAAATCGATAATTTTCAAATTTGACCAAACATATATAAGAAAATATTAATATTAATGATGTACAATTCGTATTATTAGATGAATCACTTAATATATTTTCATAATAAACTTATTTGGAGTTAGAAATACTACCAACATTTTCTATAAAAGCTAGTTTAAAAAAAAGATTGACCATCACAAACCTCATAGCGACACTCTTTTTGAGACAGGGGAGTAGGACAAAGTTTAATAATCTTTTATTACTAATTTATAGGCAATTATAGCTTTTGTAAGTGCATAGCTTTTGTTAAATCTATAAGGGCTTGTTTGGATGCATCTCATTCCACATGTGTTAGAGTGGATTGGAGTGAAATTGAACTAAATTCCATTCTATTCCACTCCAACACATGTGGATTGAGATGGATACACATGCATCCAAACAAGGCCGGATCGAAGGGAGCAGACGCCGCTTTGGACTGAAGGGACTCAGCATCTATGAATTTAAATATGTATAACATTCGCTATCAAAATATTGGTTTTATCGTTGTTAATACATCTACGAACTTAGTCAAAATTTGAGAAAAAATTAACTTTTTTTGCACATAGAGAAAAAATTGACTTGGGAAAAACTAAAGTAAACTGTAATGTACTCCATCCACTGTAAAGATGTTTTGCTGTGCATTTAGATATATACTATGTCTAAATATATTTTAAATGATGTATTTAAAAAAGCCAAAACATTTTATCATTTGGAACGGAGGGAGTAATCCTTCCGTCAATAGATATGAAAATTCATAGCGTTCCAAATTTGTCCACAAATGAGCGTGTCTGGTACTAATACGGTAAAATTATCGTGTCTGGATAATCTAATAAGGTGAAATTATCTTTTAAATCTAATAAGGTGAAATTGTCTTTTAAGTATGTAGAATAGCACACAATACTCGTGCGACTATAACTTAGATCAAATTCCCAAGGGCCAATCTCCACCAAGGACACAAGCGGCACTCCCATGAACATGCAACCGTTTCGTTAATTTTACCTTGCTTCTTTTAGTTGGCGCAAAATTACCAGGCTACGCTGAGCTTAATACGGTACAAGATTCCAGGCCTGTTCAGTCCACAGAAACTCTAGCTGAATCTGAACATAAAGACAGATTCATGCACAAATGTAACAAGTCAGGTAGCGGATACATCAAAATTGCACTGATTCAAAATATCTGATACTAGATTATATATCAAACCCATTTTGATTGCACAGACTATCTACACAAGACGGATAGCATTAGTTACAGCGGCACATGTAGAGTTGTCGACTGATGCAATATATTCTGGAGAGAAGAGGGCATCAGCGCACGGAGTGACAGCAAACAAACGGCATCCACGGCTGCTTCTTTTCTTTGGAACTCTTTTTGTCAACGTCCTTATGAGGCAGTTTGGCTGGGGAGCTCCAATGATGGTCGTCAGAGCCAGATTTGGGTGACCCCGATTTCACTGACAAGTCGCTGTCCTTGGTCACCCTGCGCCGGAACGACAGCACTCGTTCCTTGCTGCTGGGTTTCTTCACTTGGTTCTCCATGCTTGCCTCAGCGAGGAGGACCTTCAGTGGGACACGAACTCTTCCTGAATTTAGCTTGGCACCTGTCGATGCAATCTCTTCATTCAGCTTGTTGTTGCTTCCATCTTGGCCAACCATGATGTTTAGCTGCTGCTTCTCTTCAACACTACATATGCTTTCTGCTGCAGCCATCTCCTTTGCAGTCTGTGTTTTGTGTCCAACGTCATTTGCATTAAACCGTGGGTTAGTCTCCTTTGCATCAGTATCTTCAGTCTGCTTATTTGCTTCAAAATTTCCTATGCTCTGTACTGTGTTCAACTCCTTTGTGTCGCTAGCTTGTGTCTGTTCTTCAACATAATCTGTCTGTCGCACCTCATTCATCCCTGCAGCGGTGCCTTCAATCGGCTTCTTTTCTTCAACATTAGCTGCATATGTATCATTTGCTGTAGTGTTGATAGCCTGTTTCATTTCAATACAATCAATGCTGCGTACTGCAGTCATGTCCTTTGCACTAGCATCTTCAGTTTGCATAATTTCTTCAACTTCATTGAGTGCACTGACATCCTGCATAGATATTGTGCTTAGCTCCGTGGAGGCTGCCTGAGATGGCACAAAAATATCACCACTTGTATGTCCATTTTCCTGCAGGCCATGGTCAGTCAAGCAAGTCTTGTTCACCAGTTCAGAACTACTGCTGACAGGAATGTCTTCTGGACCAACTAATTCACCATTTTCACTGGCACTTGATGCAGATAATATGCGTTCATCTGCAGAAATGTCCAACAAATTTCAGCATAAAACCTTACGTATTCAAAGTTAACGATCTGATAGAAAAGAAAAAAAAACATACAGTAATATTGTGCCTCAAAATAAAACATCTTAGTATATGGAAATACTGTGAGACTACAATACAGGTCTCACCGTCTCAGTGAATAGTCAACTTCAGAGGCGCAGTCTAAACTTGCAAAAGGCAATGGAATTAGATAAACTCCCTCCAAACTATACTACTACAGTACTGCGATACTTGATCAACTAAACTAGAAATGAAGAAGAAGCATACATCTCTAGTTTAGCTATGGCCAATGCTTTCTAAAAGCCATCAATTAAATTGGCAAAGGATGCAAAACAGTGGACTTTTTTGCAATGCAACAACAGTGCGCATTCCCTAATGATATTTGAGCTCACAGAAAGCAACGAGCGAAAAAATGGGTATACAACAGAGTTCATGAGTGCAACCTTACATCAAACAATGTGAAATTGGAGAGTCAGAAATTCTTACTTGAGTTATGGCATTGTTGAACTTCAGCCATCCTAGTTTGGTTAGAGACTGTTGGTTGATCCACCATTAGGGATGTAGAGTCAACTTGCTGTCTCGATTCAACAGCATTTGGTACCTCCAAAAAGCAGCTCTCGGTGGGAAGTTCAAATAAGTCATCATTCCTGTCATCATCTAGATTAAATGGATTCTTGACAGAAGATGCTTCACCCATTAGTAAAGTGTCATGTTTCTGACTCGTAGAAAATTGATCTTCTGTAGGGATCTCAGGGTCAATCTGCTTGTTGCAGACTTCCTCTCTAGTGAACTCGTTAGTCTTCTGTATGGAAAGATTTTCTTCTACAGTATCTGTCTGTGGCCTCTCCTCAAAGGTGAATTCTACATCATCCACATTAGTAACAGGAGTATCATCCATCTTGGTAACAGGAAGATCATCCTGAAAACCAGCAGTGGAACATCTCAAAGTTTTCTTGCTAGAATTCTCAACAGGCTGACTATCATCTGGTACATCCTCAACACTCCAGTTCTGTCTGGGGAGCTCCATGGAACAATCTGTAGCAGTATTATCAGTGCAAACAACATTCAGATCACTCCCAATTGACATGGGGTTAGTGCTAGGATTGGTTATTGTTTCCAACTGAACATCATCTGATCCTACTACTTCTGATCTTGGTGATGCTTCAGGCATGGTATGAAGAACATGCATTCTATCTTCCATAAAACCTTCCACCTTTCTTGAGCATGTAGACTCTGATTCTGGTTCCAAAATTACCAGGCGTGTTTCCTGAAGGGATGCTTCACCAGATTTACTATCAACCATATCTGTGTAAGTGTAGTCAACATTCACAGCTTGTTCATATGGACCCCCAAGCTTCAGGTTTACTTCATGTTCGGCAGATAAATCTGTCATATTGAGGTCTCCAGAAAATTGATCTTTGAGTAATCCATTTGTTTCTAGAGAATTTGCATTTGTAGTTACACTTGACCCTGCTGAAATAACATTCAAATTATTCATTTCTGTAGAAAATACTGAACTTGGTGCAGTGCCATCTTCAGAATCTGATTGATGAAGAAACGGAGATGCATCCTGGAATTCATCAAAGCTGTCTTCTCGCTCAGCTGGATGTCCCACGATATTTTGACTTCCATTAGTGCAAGCAATCAGTAATTCAGTTCCACTGCCTTCATTTACAATTCCAATAGAATTGCTGCTGCAGTCAACAAGGCCATTTTCACTTAATTCACTAACGTCGATTTGAGCTCCAGTATCTTCAAGAAAAACATTTTCACTGCTGCCGCAATTAATCAGGTGGTTTTCATTTAATTCAGTGGCAATGGCTTGAGCTCCAGTACAGGTAGGAGAAGAATGTTCTATCAAAACAATAGAGAGACAAATCAACATAGACTCAATAACTTGAATATAAAGGTAAAATGATCCAATATTATTTGAATGAAATGCTGCCAACACATATAAATAGATGCAAACAAATTAATGACTTTACAATCATAGGTCCAGTGAAACTTTAGTGAATATTATGAGGCATTTGAAAAGAAATACAAGGAACAAGTGCGAAAGAAAGGGATTCTGAGGCACAGAAAAAATGAATTAAGAATGAATTCGCTAGCTCATTAATGGGGTGTTTGGTTGGTGGAATAATGTGGTCCATCACCATCTCACTCTCTAATTTTTGTTTGGTTTGTGGAATAGAATGAGTTGATCCATGACCACCCCATTCATCACAAGCTAATAATTAGTACGAGGAATGAGGTCATTCCACCAAATTTGAGGAATGGACTCATAATGCATCATCACTCCATCTAGGATAAGTTGATTCCTCAAACCAATCACACCATAATTGTTCACACAAAAGGTTATAACAGTAGTACAAACAGTAAAACCATAATGACACTGAACACTGAGGCATGAGAAAAATGTCGTCCATACAGTAAAATAAGTGAGGACCAATAAATCATGCAAGTAACAGGTTAACAGTTAATAATACTGATACCTGACAACAAATACTCTACATATCATGGCATTAGTTAATATAATAATGGTCTCAAGTAGACATTGCAGAAGCTTCCTTGGGAATGAAGTTGACAATCTAGAGGGCTAAAGCCTAAAAGGGACACAAACAGTAGCTTGCTCCTCAATTCACAATCGCAGCAGTATAATAATCTGAACTTAGAAGACCTACCAATGCAGCAACTTCACAATTGATCAATAACGCATAGACATGTCTCTAAGTCATAACAATTAGGAAAAACAGTAAATTGCGGCAAACGATGTCAACGCCCCACATGACGGGATCTGTTCAAGTATGAGAAGAAGATGACATATAAATAAAAAAATAGGACGAGACATGCAGACACAATGAAATGGTAACACTTCTGTTTTGCAAATAATTAGGACGCCCATGTGACTAAGACAACATGTGGTGGAGGGCCACGACAAACTAGCAGACCAAAGAAAACAAGTCTTAAACGACAAGATCAAAGAAATCCTACCCACCTGTGCGGATATGTTGGATTTTTAGGCAAGCAGATGGTTTACCAAGTACCAAGAAACCAACAAATTCATCCTAGCAGACTAGAAAACGAATCCAATGTATGTACATGTCCACAAAGACCAGGAGCGAATTCCTACTGCTGACCGGTATCAAGGGAACAAATTTCCATGATACGAGGAGAGAGATTCGAGACGGCCGATACACATGGATCTCAGCTTCTGGAGTATGAAATTACTACTGATATATTAGTAATAACATACTACTAGCCAAGTACAGATCTACAGTTCGGAAGCTACAAAGCCCTTGTTTAGGGGTTGTTTAGTTGGTGAAAAAGTTTGGGTTCGGCTACTGTAGCACTTTTCGTTTTATTTGGTAATTTGTGTCCAATCATGGACTAATTAGGCTCAAAAGATTTGTCTCGTGATTTACAACTAAACTGTGTAATTAGTTTTTTCTTTCGTCTACATTTAGTACTCCATGCATGTGTCGCAAGATTCGATGTGACAGGTACTGTGCAAACTTTTTTAGGATGCATGGGCAACTAAACAGGCCCTTAGTTCTCAATTCCACCCCAAAATTTCACTATGCAAAAAGGAGATTCCCCGTCACATCAAAATGTCGGCAAATGCATGGAGTACTAAATGTAGATGAAATGAAAAACTAATTGCACAGTTTTTGTTGTACTTTGCGAGACGAACATTTTGAATCTAATTAATCAATTTTTGGACAATTTTTTGCACTAAAAAACAAAAGTTGCTACAGTGCCCGAATTGGGGCACCCAAATCGGGAACCGAACACGGCCAAGCCCTTGTTTAGTTCCCCCAATTCTTCCCAAATTTCACTATGCAAAAAGAAGATTCCCCGTCACATCAAAATGTCGGCAAATGCATGGAGTACTAAATGTTGATGAAATAAAAAACTAATTACACAGTTTTGTTGTACTTTGCGAGACGAACATTTTAAGCCTAGTTAGTCAAAATTTGGATATTTTTTACCAAATACAAACGAAATGCTACAGGAATTCTGATACAGTGTTTTTCTCCCCAATTCACCGAGCCCTTGTTTAGTTCCCTCAATTCTCCCCAAATTTCACTGTGCAAAAAGAAGATTTCCTGTCACATCAAAATGTCGGCAAATACATGGAGTACTAAATGTTGATGAAATCAAAAACTAATTGCACAGTTTTGTTGTACTTTGCGAGATGAACATTTTAAGCCTAGTTAGTCAAAATTTGAATAATTTTTACCAAATACAAACGAAATGCTACAGTAATTCTGATACAGTGTTTTTCTCCCCAATTCACCGAACTAAACGAGGCCCGAACTAAACGAGGCCCAAATTCAAAACACTCCAACTGTTGTACGACATCGTTATCACAAAAGCATCTCCCCAACTCGGAAAACGAGAAAGTACCCACGCTTTGAGCTATGCGACCCAAGACTAAAGATGGCAACGGGTACGTACCCGACGGGTAGTGCCCACCCGTACCCGTACCCGCACCCGCAACATTTTACCCGTCGGGTTACCCGTACCCGCATGCGGGTAAAATAATAGTTCCATACCCGTACCCGTCGGGTAATTCTCACCCGACGGGTAACCCGTACCCGATAGCATACCCGAAAATTACCTAAAAATATCAAATAGTCACATGCAAAAATAAATCATTCTAAGCTTCCAACAAGTTACAAACATGCTAACAAACATTATTAACATCATTATAATAAAGTCAATCTACTAGAAATATAGTGGATGTCTCAATGGGCCAAATTCATGACTTATATGCGCTAAAATAACTGAGGTTGGCTAGTTATTTTTGCGGGTATGTCTTACCCGCGGGTATGCGGGTATGGGTAGTATACACCCGCACCCGTACCCATCATACCCGATGGGTATAGGATTTTGCCCAATAACATACCCACGGGTAGAAAATTCATTCCATACCCGCCTCTTTATCGGGTAATACCCGTTGGGTACTCGGGTTTCGGGTACCCGTTGCCATCTCTACCCAAGACCAAGAGCCACGCAGATTTTTATTCCAGGTCCCCACAGGAGTACCATCCCACTATGCCCATGTGAGTTTTGCGCCCGTCCTCCCTCTTCAACCGGGGAACAGGGGGGAAAGGCAGCCAAACCTTCTGCGGCTTTTCCCTTTTCAATGTATCGCAAAATGCAGTACGGGCAAAACAACAAAAAGCGCAAGATGCCACAATCTATGCAAATCGGTTTACATAATAACAACCGCTGAACCAAACTCCGATTTCGATTTGTAACATCCCAAAACGCAGGACGCAAATGAAGAAAGTAACACTGTAACAGCAGCACCCGTAGAGAAGTCTGAACAATGGACCAAGAGAGAAAAGACCAACGATTACCTGCTGCAATCACCTTGTCCTCCACAGAACTGTCAACTTCTCCCGCAGATCCGCGCAACGCCGCGGCTCCTCCATTGGCCTCGGCCGTGCTAATCTCCTCTCGCTGTCGTCCTCCTTCACCACCTGCAGCGGAACGAACGAACAGGCACGGCCATCAGAACCACCGAACGGAGAAGTAAACCATCTAATCCAGATAAAACGAAGCAAGAAGCGCCAGCTAAACCCCCGGACGTACCGAGAACCGTCCCCGCGGCCGCATTGCGGTCGCCGGCGCCCTCCTGCCGCTCGCCCACGCCAACCGCGACCCCCGCGACGGCTTCCTCAACCTCCGCCACCGCGGCCGGAAGCGCCTTGCCGCAGTGCTTGCGGTGGGAGCGGCGGAGCTTGGCGCTGGGGTGCGGGTTCGGGTACTGGTACCCACAGACGTGGCAGAGGTGGCCCCCGCTGAGCGCCGCCGCCTCCTTCCCGCCGTGCCTCTTCTCGTCGGTCTCCATGGCCGGGCTCCGCTGCGCCGCGCCAATGGATGGCAGGGCAGCCGCGGCGGCGATGATGGAACGGCGATCGGTTTTTTTTTTTTTTATAAGACGGCGATCGGCTTTGATAAAGGCTACCGCTGCTCCGTTTTGAAGGGCGGGGTTTGGGTTTGGTGGTTTTGGGAGGTGCGAGTTGCGGGCGGCGTGAGCGTCGGGGCAGGAAGGGCTTGGCTTTAACAAGCCACGTGCGCGCGAGTATGACGGGTGGAGCCGCGATACGTGGGGCCCGAACGTCGGTCCCAAGTAGTTCCATCAATGCGGGCCATGTGCGCGGCGGGGCGGGGAGGAAATTCCCTTGGCCCGTTTCTTCTAGGGCACTCGCCGGGATGGTACGGAATTGCGCTAGATCTGGCCGTTGCGCGCGTGATGGACCGCTGAGCGCGCGGGTGAGGACAGGAGGACGCGAGGCCGTGGAGACGAACAACGTGAGAGCGACAACAAGTCTTTGGGACCTGCTTTGTGCCTTTTTGGCCCCTGGGCGTGGGCGTGCTTCTGGCCTTCTGCTTCATCGTGTTCCCTAGACCTTAGACGGAGCCTCGGTAAAAACCTGAGCTTTGGTCCTGTGATCACGCGCTGTGGACAGATAATTTTACTGTGGCTTGTAACTGAAATTCGAACGCCAGGACCGTGGATTCCACTGAGCGTGCACTCTTGCAGTACAGGCATAGCTAGCTGAAGGTCCACGGGAAAACGGTTACTGTACTGCGTGATCCTATCCTATCCTACGGGCTACGGCGACGAAAACGTCTCAACAGCCAGCTTTCAACGCGGCGTTTGACGATCCATCCAGCATCCTGGTACTGGGCCGTCCAGGATCAGACGGGTCCATCTGCTCTGGCTATCATCGTCTCCCATCACATGAGCCCGCCAGCGCACGGCGCTCCAGTCCCGTCCCGCCTCTTCCTCCTCCGCATCTTTTCTAGGGCCTGTTTAGATACCAAATTTCACCCCAAATTCCACTATACAAAAAGAAGATTCCCCGTCACATTAAAATGCCGGCACATGCATGGAGTACTAAATATAGATGAAATAAAAAAACTAATTGCACAGTTTTGTCGTACTTTACGAGACGAACATTTTGAGCCTAATTAATCAATGTTTGGACAAAATTTTACAAATACAAACGAAATGCTACAGTGCAGAATCTTGCGCTATGCAAAATCAGTGCCTCCCAATTCAGCCGATCTAAACACGGCCCTAGATGCATCACTATGCAAAAAGAAGATTCCCTATCATATCAAAATATCGGCAAATGCATGTAGTACTAAATGTTGATGAAATCAAAAACTAATTGCACAGTTTTGTTCTACTTTGCGAGATGAACATTTTAAGCCTAGTTAGTCAAAATTTAGATAATTTTTACCAAATACAAACGAAATGCTACATGAATTCTGATACAGTGTTTTTCTCCCTAATTCACCGAACTAAACGAGACCCTAGACTGACTGATGGCTGATGGGGAGGACTGCAATAGGCTATCTGCTCCGCGATTTCCTCGTTGTCTGCACGGCTAGCTGTTCATGTTCTTGCTGGAAAAGTGTCGGTCCGATTGCCGCCTGATCCGATCATCATTTGGGTCAGTCAGATGACAGATCGGGCAATGGCTCGCCAGGTGTGGCTTCCTTTCTTCTTCAGAGCATAATCAGTTAGTGTGACCGGGCATGTGCACAAAAAAAGGAACAGGAGAGAAAAGTGTTGCTATGTAGCACTGTGTGTGCATGATCTTCACTCTCATGGATGGAGGACGAACTACTACGGGCAGATGCAGATCAGAGCGAAGGTGACATCCTGGCACCACCACACTGATCAGTGCACACTAGTAAGTGTGTAGGAGGAGTTCAGCAGTGTTGGCATCTAGTAGATCTAAGCTGAAGAAGCTCATGATCCGCGAGTGCTTGGGTTACTTGGATTGGAAGTGATTGAGATAAGCGAGGTGGCTGAACATGGCTAGCTAGGGCGCTAGGCTATGCAGCAGGGACCCCCGAACATCATTTGCAGCAAGTGCAACATATGCAGAACAGGTGGCGAGCAGTGGCAGCTGGCGCGGCAATAGAATCATAAATAAATTAACCGATTCCAATACACGCGCTTCAATTTTAGTATCATCAAACCGCTGTTGATAGCAAGTCGCAGTCGTTAGGAACGAGTGAGAAGTAATATAAGCTTGTCATGAACTTTCCCTTTTTGTTTCCTTCCCGTGGCTCCTAGTAGTAGGAGTTGAGAGCGATTGTTTTATTTACTTGCACCGGAAGTGATTTCTCGGTGGGGATAAACGAGGTGGTTAAAGATGTGCCTAGACGGTTGGAGTGGGGGTGGTTAGCTGCGCGAAACGTAACGTAGTACGTTTCATCTCGCTCCCCAGTACGTCATCGCCGCCTCATGAGTCGTGATCATTTGGTTCATTTCTCCTGTGTGCTCGTGTTGGCCGTGGGATATGATATTGTTGTTATGGTAATATATGGTACTACTAGGTGGTGGTGGTGGTGGTGAGGGCGAACGTGAAGTGGTTAACCGTTCTCGATCGAGCCATGATGCCCACCACTTGGCCGGAGGAATCTTGTTGGCCCCTCCGTAGCGCCCACGCCAAGCAAAGCCACACACACTACCCCAAAAAGGAGCTCCGGCCTCCGGGCACTGTCGCTCCGACGTCCGACCCTCGTCGTCGCCGTCCTTTACCGCTAGTTATTATCGCTCTCTCCCGTAGTCCCGTGCAACGATCGAACGTTATCGCGAGGGGAGTCCGGGAGGTGATGGCAATACCGCCGGACTCGCGTGCGTGCGGCGGTATTGCGGCGGTGGCGGACGAGTCGTATTTGGGCACGCAGTGAATGATCGATCGTGCGCACACGGCACGGCCGGACTTTATTTTCCTTGGAACCTGGTGTCACCAACGCCAAGGATAGGTAGGATATGAGGCGTCTTCTCGTGACAAACCGACACGAGGGTTCAGTGATAGTTTGGGCCGTCCGAGTCTCCGAGAGGCTTACAGCTCGCTCGTGCAGCCCAACTCACACGTAGTACTGAAAACTGAAACGAACTACTTTTCCACTTTCCATTTCCGACTTTCAAACGAGCAGAGGCAACTGAGCGAGCCTTAGTACTGTGTTAGAACATCTACGTTGCTGCCCACACCACTAACCACTTCCCTAGCTCCCAAGTCGTCTAGCCTGCAGGTTACACAAAATCAAGACTCGAATGCCGTCTTATCTCGCCCCCTCTGTCCTCCGAGGCAGTCAGTTAAGAGTCCAACGAGCTAGGGAACTTGCAGGATCCATGGCCTGAAGGGGGAAAAAAAAGGAGAGCCATCAGCACGACGTGTTAAAAAAGCTCAAGATGCACGACAGAAACAAGATGGTCAATTGCTTGAGCTACTGGAAAAAGATGCATGATGGGAACATATAATAAAATGGTCAATTGCTTGGTCCAGCAGAAAAATAAAGAGCATCGCTGCATCATTAAGGTAAGCTTCAGGTACTAATGTACTATCATCATCTTATCAATGTCATACTGTTCAGAGACCGCGATGTAAGAGCACTGAGATGATTACATGACTGCACTTTATGCGAATGCAATTTTGCATAATTTTCTCTGAGTAATAACAGAAAGAATTTGGTTTTGAGATGAAAGCAACATTGATTAACATAAGGTTTATTAACTCAAGCAGCCAAGGCAGGTGAGAAACCAAAGATCTGAACAGCAGGCAGGGGATGCGCAGGCAAACAAGCACAAGCAAGGTGTTTGTTCAATGGTGTGTCTCTGTAGAACTGAACAAGTAGATCTGATATGGAATCTTCACAGATCTCTCGTTTAAAACTCGTAAGTGTCACAGAGTACGCTTAAAAGTTAGTGTCTATGTAGTGAATGCAGGTGCAAACACAAGAGCCTCATCAACACCTTGAGCCAAATAAATAGTTGTTACAAGGAAGTAGTTAGGACGTAGAAGTACCAAGCACGTAGCAACCAGTCTAAACACTGCTCAACAGAAGCAATTTTTTTTCTTCTTTTCAAAGTAAGCATATTGTTCCCAGATTTTTTTTCTTAAAGACGCTGTGCTAAGTAACACTCAACCTGCAGAAACTAACAGACACGAAGAAGGTGTGTTTCTTTCTTCATTCGTCCTACTACCATACCAACTGTTCAGATGCATCAATTATCACATAGAAACTCATATACGAACTTGCAGGCTTGCATCTAATGACCTTACTACAACAGTCAAAGTTCATGAACTGTTTGGGTTTGGCCCAGTCATAAATGGGCCACAATGGAATAGTCATCTGCTACCATAGCACTGGAAAAGTACTATTCCTATGGAGTGATGGGCTGACGACCATAGTTGTGAATTCCATTCCGGTACCGGCCGGAATGGTCAGAATGCCTCGTACCGGCCCCTAAACCGGTATAGAAGAGTCCCAATCCCGTACCGAGTCAAATACCGGTCAATGCCGGTCAATACCGGTCAATGCCGGCCAATACCGGCCAATACCGATCAAATACCGGCCAATACCGGGCGTGGCTGTATATATTATATTTTTCCATGTATGAACTTTGGAGTTTAAACTTTGAAATAAGGTCTTATGAACTTGTTGAATGATATTTTAGGTTGGTAAAAATGTTAATTACGCCGTAAGTTAAGTCAAAATATATTTATATGTATATTTATGTATAAGTTTATTCATATATTATTATTATTATAAAGTCCGGAATGGTACACCGGTATGGGCCGGTACCGGAATGTTCCATTCCAATAGCCAAAACGGAATGACCTCTGAAATGGAATTTACAAGTTAGCTGACGACAGCTAACACGCTATATGCGCAAGTTTTTCAGAACAAGTGTGCACATGCAACTATATGCAAGCCTGCAACCTGAACATTTTGGGGCATATTTGACAGCAAGCCCGGCGACAAACAAACCCTAAATGTAGACAGTGTCACTGTACGAATCTCTATGTAGAATCCTAAGAAAGGAGTCTTTTACTGTATATATATAAAACATTATAAAATCTTTAGGCTAGGCTAATGGCAACACATTATGGAGATTGATATATGTTGCTTATGATTCCTGATCCCTCAAAGCCCAAAGTGGTGAGAATCAACTTACTTTACAGGTTTTTTTTTCTAGATAAAGGAAACTCACTTGACAGATGGAAAGAGCATCTTAATCACAATGCATTTCCAGTTATATTCCTATACTATACTAATATAAATATATAATAGAATCGATCTACATGAGCAATACGAAGTTGGAACCTCTCTTCTTGGCAGCCGTACCCACTAGGCACATGAACTAGGCACGTCCCACGAATCTCGACAAGAATTATTTTAGATTGATCTCAACAAGAATACTTCACTGGATGGACAACAAATCACACAAAAAAGCAGTTTTTTAACATTTTTCACATATCATAGTTGACAAATGGATTGCTCCAGACATGGTCACTTGACTGGTGATTAAATAATCCCCGGGGACACGCAAGACTATCTGGTCTGATGACCCCAATCATCAGAGTTCAGAGAAGAGACACCTAGGGCCTGTTTAGTTCCGAAAAATTTGGCGAAATGGCACTGTAGCGCGTTTCGTTGTTATTTGGCAAATATTGTCCAATCATGGTCTAATTAGGCTTAAAAGATTCGTCTTGGCCATTTCGTCTAAACTGTGTAATTAGTTTTATTTTTTATCTATATTTAATGTTTCATGCATGTGTCCAAAGATTCGATGTGACGGGGAATCTGAAAAATTTTGCAAAATTTTCTGGGAACTGAACTGGGCCCTAGAGCCTGGAGGGTTTGTTAAATATACGTGGAAGACAGTGTTGACCTGGTACTGTGCCGTGTCCAGAACTGCAAGATGCTTTCACAACATTCAATTATTCATCACCTCTGACAGCTAAAGTCATGGTGAAATGTACCATCTGTTGATAGTGTAATTTGCTCTTTTTTTCACTTTCTAGATCATCCTAGTCAACTGAATTACATATTGAAACTGCATTAATCAATCAAGAACTAATCATTCAAAACAAGCACTAAATGGATCATAATTTCAGAATGTAGGATGTGAACACTTACTTGGGTCTTTGATAGTCTGCTCTGCGAGGTTGTTGAAGTAGCACGTCGCTCCAATCTTCCTGAACTGTTGCCAGTACGAGTTGAAAGCGTAGCTGGCGTGCGCCACGGTCGTGTTCGGCATGTAACACTTCTTCCCGGGCTGAATGGCGTCGCAGGTCCCGTTTCCCTGCCCGCACGCGTACGACAGCGCGTTCCCCACTGCCGTCTCGTTCAGCTTGTTGCTGGCCGTGGCCGAGAGCACGCACCATATCGGCCCCTTGCACGGTGTGTTGTTCTCCGGCGCCGGCAGGGGCGGGTACGACCACAGTGGCCGCCGTCCGGTGAGGTCGATCTCGTAGACTGCCGTGCCGTTGGCGTAGTACAGCCCCCAATGTCGCTCGGTGCCCGGCCCTGGCTTGAGGTCCTCGTTGTAGAGCGAGAACACGAACACCGGCATCTTCGCGCCCGGCCTCACCGGCGTGCCCGGGTTCTTGACCATCCGCGCCGCGAGGTTCCTGTTGTAGATGGCGGCGTTGTGGACGTTGCCGCCAATCTGGTCGTAGTCGCAGCCGTTGGGCCACCCGGTCTCCGCGATGGCCAGCTTCACGTGCCCATACCCGAGCCTGGCCATCGCGATGACCACCGCGTCGAGCATTTCGTCGAGCAGGTTGGTGTATGTGAGCCCGGTGCCCGGGTCGACGTAGCGGAGGCGTCCGCCCTGGAAGAGCGCGTAGTCGAGCGAGACGGTGAGGTTGTTGTCGGCCCAGACGAAGTAGGGGTACGCGTCGACGAAGTAGTACGAGTTGGTCCCGTTCAGGAAGTGTAACAGCGGGCGCACGACTGCCTCGGCGATGTCGGCGCGGAACGCGGCGGCCGACGGTGGGCGCGGGAAGGCGCCGTCGGCGAGCGCGTCCATGGCGAGCGTGGTGCCGATCTTAACGCTGCTGATGCCCCTCTTGCGGAGGCTCCGGTGGATGTTCTCCATCGCCGGGACCAGGCGCGGCCAGGTGGAGTCGGCGATGGAGTGGTCGGAGAGGATCTCGTTCCCCACGAGAAGGAACTTGACCCGCGTCGCGGGGTAGTAGGGGACCAGGTTCTCGGCGACCCACCGGTCCGCCGCGGCCGCTGAGGCGGCGAGGTCCGGGATGATCTCGTTGGGCACCATGATGGAGACGGGCCAGCGCGTCCCCGCCAGCGCGCGGAGCACGCCCGGGTTGGCGTCGTAGATCTTGACCGACCCGGCCCCCGCCGCGCGGAGCAGCTCCACGGACCGCCGCGGCGAGGGGATGTCGTCCGCCACCCGGCCGTAGTTGACGCCGAGCCCGTAGCCGCCGCTTGCCCCATACGCCCCTGCAAAGATAAAGACACCGCCTTTAAGCTCACAAAGCTCAGGCCTCAGCTCAGCTTGGTTTGCAATAGCTCCATCCTTCAGCCCGCCAGCGAGACGGCGTGGTGGACGGCAGAGGAGGAGGAGGAGGCTTGCGCAAGCTTACCGCGGCAGGCGACGGTGGCGCAGAGAAGGAAGAGGAAGGGGAGGGTCAAAAGCGGCGAAGCGGCCATGGATACTGCCATGGCTCGGGCTCCTCTGCTCTGTTGGAGTCTGCCTGGGCGTTCTCAGACCTCGGGGTTGCCGTCTAAGATGGATGGGAAGCCGCGTCCCCTTCTCTTCTTGTAGGAGAGCGAACTAGGGGCTCCTTTTTTAAATTAAATTAAAGTTTGGCAACGGTAATAATGAGGTAAAGCTGTGGACAGTGCACATACTAGGCTTTTGAGAGGGAAATTTAAAAATAATTCAATAAAGCAAAAACAAAAAAATAATGAGGTAAAGCTGTGGTGAAAAAATGATGCTTTGGAGAAAGGCAAGGTGAAAATCACAAGAAAAAGAGAGGTGGTGGTGAAAATCACAAGAAAAAGAGAGGAGGTGCTGTGTAAGTGCAATGGTGCAAGACTGCAACTGCAAGTGTGCATTGCAGCGTTCGGTTGTGTCAGTGCCCATCACTCCCTTAGGCTTAGGCTTGTCGAGATCGTGGGAAGTTAGAATTTGTATTTTCGTTTGTATTTGATAAATATTATTTAATTATGGGCTAACTAGGCTCAAAAGATTTGTCTCGTGATTTATAACTAATCTATGTAATTAGTTATTTATTTTACCAATATTTAATGCTATATGTATACGTCTAAAAATTAATGTGATAGAGAAAGAAAAAAAACTTAGAATTTGGAAGGAAACAGAACCAGGCCCTTGTTGCTCGTCTTGCGCATTGGATCCTCTGCTCGGGGAGGGAGCTTTGGGAAGCTGGCTTTGCAAGTTTGTTTCTCTTTCTGTTCTTTCAATTGTGAGTTTGTGACCCACGAGGTCAAAAGCTACACAGTAAATGCAATCACTTCGTCGTCGATGGCAAGAGCGCTTTCCTTTGCTCATTCTGTCAAACGACCGGGGAAATTGCTTTGGAACCTGCGTTGTTACTTGGAGTACAAAAGGATGCAGTTTCATTTTTAAGAAATCAAATGATTTAAAGTTTAATCGAAATTATATAAAAAACACTATCATTATGATACAAAATAAAAAAAATTAAATTAATTATAAAATGTACATTTGTAGTAAATTTAGTTGGAGGCATAAATATTAATATTATTCACTATAAACTTTTTAAGCTAGTTTGACGTACACAAATTCTATAATTATATATCTTTTTTGTTGACGGAGGAGGGAGTACATCCCAACACCAATGCAACTTTTGCAAAAATAGTGAATCTTTCATGATGATTTTGCCAAGTTTGTATCTAGCCAGCTAAGTAACAAATACTAAAAACTGGTTAGGTGGATCCAAACATATCGAGCTAATACAGTGGCGGATCTACAGGGGGGCTAGGGGGGCTTCAGCCCCCCCTAATGGCTTGATTTACCACTAAAAATACTGTAGCAAAAACCTCAAATCACCATTAAATCTTCATGCAAATCAACATCTCCATTATTTTAGCCCCCCTTGATTCTCATCCTGCATCCGCCACTGAGCTAATAGATTAGCTATCCAGTATCAGCTAATAATATCTCATTAGTTAGGCAAACCCAACTAATTGGTTGTCAATGGACGAATACCTTCTCATCAATTGATAAAGTTTGATCCACTACGAGCTAATAACTAGCTAACTAATAGCTCATAACTAATATTAGCTAGCTAACTATTAGCTGCTATTAGTTGGTTTGGCCCAATGAGTATTTGTTAGTTGGTATTCGGCTAACAATGAGCTAGTATGTTAGCTGGATCTGTTTGGATCGAAAAAACTACTCCCTCTATACTTGAATAAAATAATTTCTAGAGTTTTCTTAAATCAAACTTTTTTATGTTTGACTGAATTTATAGGAAAAATACAAATACTTGTGTTAACTAAAGCCATAGTGAAAAGCAGATATCTTTTTGGTAAAACAACATTTCAATGACCTATAAGCTAATGGATTTCAAATAATCTGCACGTAATAATTAGCCAGCTAATTTTAATTGGAAGCTTTTAATCTATACCTTAATACTAAAGAGGCAAAATTTTAAGCTTTTTTTCGTCCATCCATTTTTTAGTTTGTCTTCCTTTAACTACCAAATAATGAAGAGTTTTTTCTGTCCGGACTTATATATATGCATCCGTGCTCATATGAGTTAGAGCTCTTGACTAGCACGATACGGAGTCTATTTCCAAAATGTATTGGGTTGTGTATGGTCTATGTTTAACCAAAGAGGCCATGCTCCTACGAAAAAAATTCCATACCCAATGCGATTACTATATATAGTAAATTCGTTTTTTTCTTCTTATTTCATCATTTGTTCAGCCTTTTCTCGTTTTTTTACTATCTCCGATCATTTACTATATCTTATTCTTTTTCATTTTCATATTCGTTCCACTTCTTTTCATGATTTCCTATTTTTTCTTCTTCTTACAATTACTATATATAGTAAATTCGGTTTTTTTCCTTTTCATATTCAATCAGCTGTTGAGCCTTTTCTCATCTTTTTAGACTATCTCCGATCATTTACTTTATCTGATTCTTTTTTATTTTCATATTCGTTCCACTTCTTTTGCTGATTTCCTCTTTTTATTTTTTCTTCTTCTATTCTTTTTTTTCTTTTCTGGACTATCAAGTCCGTTCACGCCCTTTCCCTTTTTATGTTGCATGTCATCTTTGTTTTCTCGATTCTCTCATGATTTTTCTATAAACAAAAAATAATAATACAATATTATGGTTCTTTGGATCCTTTATCATTCCCTAATCCTTAATAATCAAATATTCCTACTACTAAATTATTGATGTAATTTGATTAAGAATAAAAAATATTTTTATTATAATCTAAATCAGATAATAGTATAATTAATTAAATCATGAACAGAAAACTTGGGCAGTTTATTCTCTAATCTAACCGGGAAGCGGCAGCGGGGGTTGCGCCTCCAACAGATGTGATGTGCGGGAGGCGATGGCGCTCGGGCAGCGAGGCGGCCACGACAACCTGTTAAGGTGAGGAGGCGAGCAGAGAAGGTGCATGAGGTGGGGAGGAGGCGGCGAGGTAGCTGCCACCGACGGTAGGCTGCCTGTAGGGATTCCTTTTTTCCACTTAACTTTTCCGCTCTCCTATGGATAATTAAGTATGTTTATATATTTCTACTGATTTTGCATGATATAAGGATTTTTCTAATTTGGCTGGTATTATTCTAAACTGCACTTTTATAGACGATCAATGTCCTAATGCAATTATTGCTTCATTATCGATGGATTAAATGCAAAATATATATATTAATAGCTAAGTAGAGATTTAAATTTTGATTTTCTTCCGTTGCAACGCACGGCCACGTTTGCTAACCACGGATGAGCGAGACATCGTACTCACTACTCATGCGTGTGTTACAGAAAACCTACTCTTGCGTGGTCAGCATACCGTGACAGAAGCTTGCTCTTCAAAATTACTCCTATCCAGAAAAAAAATGCAAATCTTATTTTTTAAGAAGTCAAACTTTTTAAATTTAACTATATATATAATTACAAATATTCAAATATATAATAAGTATCATTAGATTAATAATGAAAATATATTTTTATAATAAATAGTATATGAAAAATAAAAATAAAAATATTTTTTATTTTTTACAAGTCTATTTAAACTTAAGAAACTTTCACTCTTTAGAAATGAGGTGTGCATTCTTTTTTCTTGAGTACGCGTCTCAACACGTACTAAGTCAGATTCTCCGGTCTTTCGTCAACACAGAACGGCTACTGACGCAGGCGGCGGCAATTTGAGCAAGCAGTCTTTATGTTTGATATTTTTCCCATGAAGTTTCCATCGCCCTTTTGCTTTTGTTGATTCCTCTCCCTTTTGGCTTTATGTGTTATACGAATATTACCTAGCACTACGTAAGATCCAGGAAAAGATAGCTAGGAATGTTTAGCCTTGTTTCCTCCCATCCACGTCACTCGTCAGTTAGCACGCCCCTTGTGCGCACATCACGTTCAGGAAATATAAGTGTGCTAGCTCACAAATCCACACGTCGAATTAATTGTATAGATCAAAAAATGTGCGGGGAGACGCACAATCTGGACTTGCTTAGAGATGCTCTTAAGCATTAGTTAGATGCCGTATGTGTTTGGTGGATTAGGGTGAAAATTAAACTAAGTTTTATCCTAATCTACTTCAATTCATATGGATTGAGGTGGATATGAAGCATCCAAACAAGGCCTTGGAAAGTTTACACACAAGTTTATGAAATGGTAAGTACCAAGATAAGTGAGAGGAGGGAGGTCGACAGGGCGGCCACTCTAGGTTTCCAAGATGGAAGGTGCCCCTCATTTATTTCGGAGAAAATTCCCTATTTAGCATGGGAACCCAATTTTTTACAATTTGGCCCCTTTTTGAAGTATTTTCATGTTTAGACCCTTGGGTGATGTAAAATCAATTTTGGACCCCGAGGGTCGATGCCGTAACGGCGTCAAGGTAACACGCCTCGATGCCGTGATTCATAGCGTCGAGCTGTGTAGCCCTATTTGACATGGATGTTGACATGACAGAGAGCTCGACGCCATAATGCACGACGTTGACCCCTCGACGCCGCAGATCACGGCGTCGAGCGTTGAAACTATACCCCGTGCGAACAACATGTTTCTGTCTCAGTTTGTCTCGCCGCTCGCGCCGTCGCAGATAGCCCCGCTGACCCCGCCATCGCTGTCGTCCGCCAGTTCCGTGACCCTGCCGCGTTGGCAAGCTCCCGTCCGCGGCACCGGCTCCGGCGCGCCCCCGTTGGCCGCCCTCATCGTTGAAGCTGGGTAGCCCAATCCCCTGCGGCGAGGGCGGCCTGCCCGCGTTCTCCTGCCGTCGGTGAGGCCCGCCGTGGCTCCGGCCGGCCTTGAGGGCCGCCGCGCCTCCGATCGTCTCACTAGGCGGCCCGGCCGGCCCTCTCGGCCTCGTATTCGACAGGTCCCATCCCCGGCTTCCTCGCCCTGCTCCGTTCGTTCTTGAGGGCCGTCCTCGGCTCCGGCCGTCGCGACAGGCGCCCCGGCCGCCCCTCTTGGCGCCGTCCTCGGCTGGTACCGGTGGCGCCCTTCCCTTCCCCGCCCTGCTCTGTCGGTCCGGAGGTCCCTGTGCCAGGTAATTTTCTTTAGTTTCAATTTAATTTAGTAAATTTTGTTAGTAAATTTAGGTTCATTAATTTAGTAAATTTTGTTAGTAAATTTAGATTCAGTAGATTCGTATGAGGTTACTTAGGTATTCTAGCTACAAACATAGGCAATATGTTTAGTTAGTTAAATTATTTGGTAACTTGTTTTATTTAGCAATTCTTTTTTATTAGATAGTTGGTAATTTGGTAAATAGGTAGACCAATAGATAGTTAGGTCATTGATTATTTAGTTTACAACTACGGTTAATGAATTACTTAGATAGTTTCATAGTTTATTTACTTAAGTTTGCATGGGTTAGGTAGTTTTCTAGGTACTTAGTTAATGGATGTAATTACATATGTATGGTATACTCATAATAATAAGTTTCGTGTTGTGCATACCAATTAGAGGGAGAACCTAGTCACCCTGTATCATAGAGGAACTATGGAGGAAGATGTTTTTAGTAATGCTAGTTTTGTTGGAATGCAAATGGTGCCTCGTATGTTCGATGATCGATCGTTGTTTTCAGAGTTGTTTGGTAGGGCTCGTGATGAGGTTCACTGCAATTCCATTGAGGATGACATCTCACTAGAGGGGGTAGTTCACTATGGTAAATCAGGCTAAATTTTTAGGCGGTTGGTGCCAATTTCTTCTGAGGATCAGTGGGAGAAATATGTCAAAATTGTGATGAAGAGTGATTTTCAATGTTTGGATTTGGTTGTGTGGAAGTTGTCTAAGGATCCCACCCCTCTTGGGCATTCACCCCTCATTGGTCATTCGCCCCCTCATGGCTTCTCGCCAGCACTAGATGTTCTCGGACCATGTGACCCTCCATTATCCAATCGAGAGGTGGATGAGGAAAATGTGTTTGTAGTGCCCGATGTGCAATCCGCCCCAAATGAGGTTGGAGTTTACCCTAATGTGGATGCACCTAATGTTGTCACGGACCCTCAGGAAATCCCTTTGACCCAAAATCATCTAAGTAAGTGTTGTAGTTACACTTTCCATTCTCTTAACCGCCATTACTTACATTCCTTAGTTCCCAATGATGGCATCCTCGTTTGTTGTTCTATTGTAGGAAACATTCCTGGTAATGTTGGTTGTCCTCCTGTCCCTCCATCAGCCACGACGGTGCCTATAGGGTTGGCCTCTAATAGTGTTGATGTTGATATTGATGATGATGAGGAGCCTTATGGGACCACAAGAGCCGTTCATTCTGATGATGACCGCCCCATTGCTGCATTGAGTCAAGAAGAAATTGAGCTCATCAGGATCTTTTGTCCCGATCATGATCCACTAGTTCATAAATTCAGCGATCTCAGTCACTCTCATGGTGCTTATGCAGAAGGAAGAGATGACGAGCTGCTAGAGGCCCCTGAGGCTGGGGACAGCATGGAAATTCGTAGGGGGTTGATCTACAAGGACTTGCCAACATTGAGAAGGTGGTTATAGGAGTATTCTGTGAAACATAAACGACCGTTCAAGGTCAAGCATTCTTATGTGGAGCGCCGTTACACAGTGGTGTGCGAGAAGGCCGATTGCATTGGAGGATCTGTGCACAGAAGCAGAAGGACACGAGAAAGTTTAAGATCACCAAAATTGTAGGTCCAGAAATGAAGCATCGACAGTTGACCTCTACTCTTATTGCTAGAATGCTATACACAACATTGAAGTGTCAGCCCAATTTGAAAGTGAAGACGATCATGGACATGGCTAAGAAGATATTTGGTTACAAGGTGACGTATGGCAAAGCATGGATGGCAAAGCAACGTGCATGGAAGATGATATATGGGGACTAGGAGGAGGGCTATGAGAAGCTGCCTGCATTGTTCAATGCAATGAAGGCAGCTAATCCAGGCATGCGTTACGAGTACATCCCAAAACCAAATGAATGGAAGAACGACAGGCAAATATTCTTTTGTGCATTCTGGTGCTTTCCTCAGCGCGTCGAGGCCTTTCATCATTGTTGTCCTGTGCTATCCATTGATGGTACTTTTCTTCTTGGCAAGTATATGGGCACATTGTTGGTAGCCATTTCTTGTGACGCCGAGAACGCTCTGATTCCATTGGCATTCGCTTTGGTGGAGAGGGAGAACAAAGACAGCTGGGGATGATTCTTGAGGCTTGTTCAGATACATGTTGTAGGCCCTAGGAGGAAGGTCGGTGTCATATCTAACAGAAGACCAGGGTATACTCAGTGCCGTACAGGAGCAGATTCCGGGGTATGCACCATTGCACCACCGATGGTGCACTCAGCACCTTGCAGAGAATTTATTCCTAAAGGATGGTACAAAGGACAACTTTCCTCTCTTCGAGGAAGTTGTTCACATGCTTGAGGTGCCTTTCTTTGAAGAGAAGTTGGAGCAGCTAAAGATGGCAACAAATGCAGAAGGTAGGCAGTGGCTACATGGATTGATAAGGGAACCTAATAAGTGGACCAGGGCCTATGATGATGGTGGCTGGAGGTATGAGTTTTAGACTAGCAACATGGCGGAGTCATTTAATAGTGTGCTTAAGGGTATACGGGCCATGCCTATTAATGCTATTGTATCATTTACCTTCTATAGGCTAGTTGCATGGTTCAATGAGAGGCACGCAACATCATTAGCACTACAGAGCAAGAATCAGTCATGGGCAAGTAAACCTACAAAGCATCTTGATAAGGCAAAGGAGAGGGCTACCACACATGAGGTTCAATGTTTTGACCATACCACGGAAAAGTATGAGATCACAGAAAGGGGTGGTACAACCTTCGATGGTGAGGTCTGGCCTTCAAGGGCTTATATTGTGGTTCTTAGTAATTTCTCATGCAAGTGTGGGAGACCAAGGCAGTACCACTTTCCATGTTCTCATTATATTGCAGCAGCTCAACATCGCAACATTGCATACGAGAGCAAGATACCGAGGGAGTTCAGTGTTCACTCCCTTGTGCTTACTTGGTTGGCCCGTTACAAGCCTTACCTGGACAAGGGGCAGTGGCCAGAGTACACTGGGCTGAGGTACATTGTGGATCCAGTACATGTTGGGACAAACGTGGAACCAGGTAGAGAACGAGGCACAAGATGGTCATGGATCAGGTGTCCGGTAGAACGAGGCGAGGGAGAGCAAGCCCCTTTCTTACTGACCCCGAGCAGAATCAATGTGGTAAATGCGGTAGACTTGGGCACAACTCACATTCATGCCATTGGCCGCTTAGTCAGGTGCATTTTACATTCTACCACTGTTATTGTTAAATAGTTATATATTAATGCATGGTACATATTTGTTAAAATATATATGTATTTGCCGCTTTGCTTAATTATAAATGCATGGTACTTTATCTATTTTGCTATCTTATTGTTTATTGACTAATGCTTGCTGTTTTGTGAAAGGATGGAGCCGTTCCACCTCCTAGATCCGTTCTACGAGGAGAAGCACTGAGGACGACTCACTGCAGAGGAGGCGGTAATGACTGGAAATTTTTGTTCGTACCTTTCATTTTGTTACTCAAGCATTAAATAAAATAACTCTAATGGTTGCAGGAACTGCCCCCTCTTCGTCCTCGAACCCATGACAAGTTTGAGGAGATGCGGTACGACGATAGGTACACGCCTCTGCTTGAGAGGGCTGACCTGGATGTCGTATCGTATCAGGTTCACCGTGGGTTGCCTCCTATCAATCCCGCAGCGATCACAGCTCTAGTTGATAGGTACACACCCTTTGTCAATACTATATGTGTTCCTAGATCCAATTTATTTTTTGTCGATGATAATACAGCTCGTTCATTGGTTGTGTAGGTGGAGGCCGGAAACCCATAGTTTCCACCTCCCTTATGAAGAGATGACTGTTACGCTTGAGGACACTTAGAAGTTCCTTGGCTTGAGTGTTAGAGGGCGCCCAGTTATCGGCCACTGCAGGTCTGATGGTTGGAGGGATAGAGTGGAGGCCTTCCTTGGAAGACCCCTTCCTCTGGAGGCAACTGGTTTCCGCACTAGTGGGGTGTCTATTACCTGGCTGAGGCAGAGTTTTTCTCATTGTCCACAAGATGCAAAGGAGGAGACAATTATGTACTACTACAGAGCTTGGATATTGCACCTGTTTGCGTGTGTTCTCTTCCCTGACGCGACAGGGGACACCGCGTCATGGATGTACCTCCCCTGCCTCACTGACTGGGACACGGTAGGGGGCTATAGCTGGGCTTCCGGAGTGCTAGAATTCCTGTACCGCCACCTCTGTGAGGCGTGTCGTCGCAGTTCACAGAGTGCTTCCATAGGCGGGTGTGTCTACCTTATGTAGCTTTGGATGTGGTCACGTCTACCTGTTGGCCGTCCCATAGTGGAAGCTCCACGGGAATGATTTGCAGTAGGCAACCCTCGACATGGACCGACAATTGCCCATCTTTGGGACCAGGCGAAAGTCCCCTTCAGTAGGACTGTGCATGCCTACGTGCAGTACGCCAACGAGCTCGACACTCTTAGGCCATCAATGGTCAGTCAATAAGCATTTGGTGCTGTTTAATATGTATGTAGGTTAATTGTTGTAACATACATCATCTCTGCCTTCCTTTTGCAGGTTAATTGGGAGCCATAAAACGACAATGAAGTGCTGCTGCTTGGAGTTAGCACCATGTGCAACGCAGACGAAGACCTGTACAAGATGAGGTGCCCGCTGATCTGCTTCTACGCTGTTGAGTATCACCTTCCTCATAGGGTTGCACGCCAATTTGGCTTGAGACAGGAGTGGCCAGTCGAGACGTATTCTACTTCTGTGGAGTTGCATAAGTAAGTTTCCATACTTCCATTCATTTATTTAGCAAAAATAAAATAAAATAAAGATGGTGTTGATTTGTTATAGATGATATTATCACATCACTAGTCTTATTTTAGAAACCTTAGTTGATAGAAGCAGTAGCACCTCACTGTACAGGCCTTATTTTATAGAAGCAGCAGCACCTCATTGTATAACCTGTTTTTATAGAAGCCTTATTTTACTGTAAATTTAGACAAAAGTACAAGGTTTAAGGAAATGTACTGTCATTGTTAGTTTAAACATTACTGTGATTCTCAGCCATGACAAAGGTACTCGAGTGTAGTAATTAGTTTACTGAAACTTTTATTTTTTGGCCCCAAATGTTACAGGCAATTGTCTCACTTGCCACTTGCCACTTGTCTCTTTCTGTAAGCACAGGTTGTACTGCAATAATTGTGGCAGTCAACTGTCCATATAGCCATATATTTAAATAAGCAATGTATTGCATATATAGACACATAATAACAGGATAGCATACTGTCATCCCATTTTTGAATTAGTATACCAACAGTTGGACCATTTCCATCATTAGCAACACCTTGCACTTGCATATGCATCGGCTAAACTAAATATAGCTCAGTAAATAACTAAGCTAGATCTTTGAATGTAGTATCAAATTTTGTAATACCATTATTATCATAAAATACTTCAAATAAGAAGACAGTGGCCTGCATTTCAGTAAACAAGCAACCTTTTGTGGCTGTACTAATTGGCACTCAAACATTACCTCATACTATACAGTGAGCTTTTTCCTGACTTTATGCTCCTCTTTCTTGCTAGCTTTGTTCTTCCATTTGGTGATTTGTATTTCATCCTAGTTCTCAAGTGACAGTATATGATATTTGTTCCTAAAATTTTATATTGTAACCATTGAACACTTTCAGGATTGATCGTAAAAAACAGAAGAAGACGATTGAGTTTGACACGCTCCACCATGAGGACATAGAACTGTGGGATCAGTTTCATGACAACTTGTACGAGAACGATCAGCCACATACCAACTACAACTTCCGTGCATACCTTTCTTGGTACCGTGGTGTCACACGGACAAGGTTGAAGGTTCAGTGGACGCAAGCTGACTACGCCGACATTGAATCTTCTGACGATGAAGACACGTCGTATGACCTTGCGACGCGACAAGGCATTGTCGAGGCAGCACCTGTCTTGGACCGAGTGGTAGATTATTTTTAAAATTTCTTCTTTTTAAAATTTCAAGACGCTCCACCATGAGCTAACAATTTTTGTATTGTGCAGGGGAACGTGCTGAAGCAATCTGTGCTTGACATCGAACGCTTCCCAAGGACAGGCGTGGATGAGCACACATTAAACAATTTTCTTGGAGTAAGTCGACCACACATCTAGCATAAAATAGTATCATATCTATGCAAATGTTAGCTGCCATATAATACGATAACATGAGATATATATGCTGGTGACTACTAACCGAAAAGGCTGGCATTGGGGCTGTGCTGATGTTAATTAATGAAACATTAAAAAGCACTCTAAATGGTTTACTCAAATCCTTTAGGCTGCAGCTCTAGCCCTCCTCGTCTCATTTTTAGTGCTGCTGCTGCTTGCTAGTGATGTCAAAAAAAAGAAGCTAGCTAGCACAGCTAGGTATTTAGCTACGTGCTACACTGGACCATCCTTACATATGTTTGTGCACTAGCTTACAGAAGGGCTGAATTTTTTGTTTTTCTCTTTCTTGTTTTTCTCTGTTAGCTTCTCCATCTTTGTTAGAAAAATATCTTAAAGTATATCTTGTTACTTAAGAACTTTTACTTGGATACACAAGACATGTTATCATAACCTGTTATATTGTTTCAATGGTTTGCACTTGTACATTGAACTCTACGGTGATCTCTCATTCTAGAAAAATAAGTTTCTGTGATCTATGAATATTATTCATACATCTCTTTGCATGACAGAGGCTGGCACGTAGGCCGCGGCGTGTACTGCTCGTTGTGGTTGTGGTACTAGCGCTGCTATGGATGTACAAGGGCCAACAGGAACGATTCTGCGACACACCTGTAGGCCTCGGTACTTCTTATGGAGGTACATTGTCATAACTTGTGTTCTCTATTTCAACCCATTTAAATGCTAGTCCTCACTTGATACAATGACTTATGAGCCACTGAAACGATGTCTACAGGTTCCGGAGGACAGAGCTCGTCCCGTGCGACTGTGGACACTTTCCAAGGCCACACAGATGAGGACAACGAGGAAGACGACGACGAGGCCGACGACCGGGGGTATGATGAGCTTGACAAGTCTCAGCTCCAGTGAGCTTGACAAGTCTCAGCTCCAGAACGCTCCTTCGACTCAGTCCACACAGGTTGCAAGAACGAGGCGACACCGTCTGCCTTGCAAGTACACTCTAGGCACTGGCGCTCTTGGCCACAAGGGTAAGGCTAAGACTAGAAAGCAGTGACTTATTATTGTAGATTGAGAAAATGCTTCCAACTTACATTCAATGCCACATCTATTTGGACTGCATGATCTATGCTCATTTTGGACTGTATGGACATTATGTAATTGATTCTATGGACTGTATGGACATTACAGAACTATTGTATGCCCTTGGTATGCGGTATTTGGTTTAAGAAATGTTTGTGTCGTATTGTTATATCATTTTATAACTGTGGATGTGTGGTAGAACCTTCTAAATTATATGGCCCACATACACCTGCCATTGTCCCAAAGATCTCTGATAGCTATGCATGTGTTCCAGATAACTTAAAAAGTCTGTCGGATGCCCTCGGGAAACACACCTGCTCATGAGACATACCTGCAACAAGGGTTTAACAAACCCTGAGTATAAAAGTACTCAACATGACTGACCCAACAAAAAGAGTGAGAGACTTAGGAATGTAGGCTCAGAGGAATCAAGGTGAGGTTCCAGCAAGAATCAAAGTTCTTTTCCACAAAGCTACTAATAGTGTATCCTTTCAATATTTTAAACTCATCATTAATTATTACTATCAACTAGGTGAGCCTATACTATAGCATTCACCTCTTAATATCCATCTCATGATTCCAAATCCATAGTTTCATCCATTAACTACGATGCAGGGCAGTTGATCGAGTCTCTATAACCGAGGAGCAACGACGATTCGAATCGATTATCCCAGTTGGGGATCCCTAACCACATGACATATGCAGGACTCAAACCTACATATATCAACATTCACTCGGATCCTCCAAAACGTGACTGGGTCCAGCGCCACCCGAGAGCATAGTACACCTCCAATCCAGTCCTTGGCCACGAGGGTACACGCTACTCTCGCCATCTCTCCACTCCCAATGTGCGATCGGCCGTTCACGTGATAGAATAGCTGAGGTCTTAGGCTTACTGGAGTATGCGATTAGTTGCAAAGTCTCAACCAAGTAAGCCTATAACGAACGGTCCTTAACCGACACAATCGAATACACTACATTGGGACTCTTTTCCCGATGCAAGTCCACTGACCGATCTCAGATTAACATCATCATTCATTAAGTTGTTCCACAACAACCCTTCAAACTTTGTTAAATATTTTTAAAGTTTTCTCATTAAGCAGGGCTAAGCATACTAAGCATTTTCAAATAAAATAGTATCAAGGATGATGTTGAAGTATCAAGAATGGTAATGCAGCAATTAGGTTATCACTCTACTCCTATCACCTAATGCAACAAAACACTAACATAAGTGATGTAACTTTATAAAACAAAAGGAGGGGTTGTATGCATCCGGGGCTTGCCTTGGTCGATGGGGATTTCAGGTTTGGGGTCAGTCCCATAGATGTTGAACCCAACCTCCACTGGTGACTGCCCTTCCTCGGGGACTGGTTCGACAATGTTTACCTCTTCGTTCACGGGGACTACACGAGATAACATGACATGCTTCAATATGATGAAGTAATAAACATGATGCGTGATGATGGTATAACAAGATTAAGAACTTGAGTATAACTTTTCTTCATGGTACAGTTGCAAGCCAACAAAACCAACTGACACTAACATCTAGGGTTTCGACAAGCTAATGACCTTTGTTATCACATGAAATGTCATTAAGGTTTACTAATTATAATTTAGGTATGAGCTCAAATAACTAATTAAGGTGCCAAATATCATCATATGTTAATGACCCAAGGTCAACAATCAATTCCAAAGGCAAACCAAAACCCTAAGTCATTAAGCACTAATTACTTGATTAATTAACTAATTAATAAAGCATAAATTAAGTATAAAATCAACTTTGCCTAATTGAGTCCAAAATTTTTGTGAAGGTTAGTCATATCATAAAACAACGACAAAACAATTTTCATAAATTTTGGACATTTATTTAAGCCTTGAAAAATAATAGAAGTTGCATTTATTAATTAATTGAGCTAATTTTAATACATGCAAAAGTACTAAAATTTCACATTTCATATTTTTTTACATAAAGCATGGCATGAAAAGCTTATACAAAATATTTCATGATTTTATCAGCTCTAAATAATTTCATATGGATTTTACAACATACTGCACTATTCACTTTCTTTAGAAAAAAAATAATTTTTCTTAACAGCCCAACCCTCCCTCTCTTTCCTCCGGCCCACATCCCACTTGCCCGGCCCAACCCGAGCTAGGTCGGCCCAGCAAGCTGAGCAAGGCAGCCAGGCTTGCTGGCCACGGCGCAACGGTGGCTGGCCGGTCATCCTCGTCGCTAGTGAGGTTCCAGCGGGGCGGACAGCACCAAAGGACCGGCGTGGTGTAGCGATCAAACCTAGGGCATCAACCCGGGAACTTGGGCACCGAGGAGCGCTTGACGCCGACCATGGTGGCTCGGCGAGCCCGCGCATGGTGGCGGCCCGCGTTCCAGCGACCACGGCACGAGAGAGAACCAAAAGAAAGGCGCTGGGAGCACCAGCAGCTCACCGCGAAGATGATGATCTAGCCGATCGGGTCGAAGACAAGGTGGAGATGGGTTGGCGACGACGAGGTTGCCTGCGGTAGCGTGAACCCAGCGACAAGGCCCTGTTCCGACGTGTCCGAGCTGGTAGAGACCAAACGGTCAAGCTGATAAGCACCACGACATCAACACGCTTCCAGAACACCGGATGATCGGGCGAGGAACTCACCGGAGCGAGCTGACCACGGAGAGGTGAAGCTCGGCGGCGCTGCTGCCGGCCGTGGGGAAGAAAACGGCAACGTGGGCTATTCTGATGAGGATAGCTGGCGCTGAATGGCTCAAGAGCTTCACAAAGGAGTGGCGAAGATGATGGCGCAGTCAATTTGGAGGATGAGGCAGCGAGAGCGATGAATTTGGAGATGGGAGCTCATCGGTGATGGAAACAGGAAGAAAGAAATGGGATGTCGGCGTCGGCTTAGAGCTTTATAGCTTGGCGAAGGTGACCACGACGACACGCAAGCTTGGTGCGGACACGTTTGAAGTAGGAGTTGGCGCTCGGACGCGCCTGGAAGACCACCGGCGTCCATCGGCGGCAAGCAGCAGGTGGCGCCCTGCTCTCAATTGAAATTTGTAATAATTACGAAATTGCTACTATGTTAGAATTCAAAATTACTTTCAAATTTTCTATAGAAGTTGAAAATCTGTAAAGACAAAAGTTGCTCAAAAATTCAAGATCTACAACTTTCTCAATAAAAACTTTTTTAAATTCAGCTTAAATTTTGAAATTTGAATTTGAAATAAAAAGGGTGCATTTTCTGGATTTTGGTAAATTCGAAATTACTTTAAATTTTACATTGAAACTTTAAAAACTAAAAACACCAAAGTTGTACATCTTGACAAGATCTATAACTTTGCTTTTTAAACCATTTTCAAATTCTTTCTCCATTTTGAAATTTAAATAGGGGAATGAAAAGGGGTTAAATTTGAGATTTGAATCTTTTCAAAGTTACTCCAAATTTTATACTGAAACTTTGAAAACTCCAAATACCAAAATTGTACAACTTGACAAGATCTACAACTTTTCTTTTTATCTCACCCTCTAATTGTTCTTAGATTTTGAATTACAGAAAAAGGGGTAAAACAGTGTTTTCCGAAAATCAGTGTTTTGAATCAAATTTAAACTTGATTTGGTTTATACATTAATTGATGATTAATTTATGATCACAACTATCGTCCAAATGTACCATTGGGTCAAATCACACTTGAACTTCCCAATACCACATTTGTTTGAACCAAATTTGAATTATAAATTCATTTTAATAAACATCCCAATTTGAATTCAAATTTGAATTGAAAAACTTAGGTCAAGTTTTAGAACTCAAATTCAACCTCAAACTTGGAGTTCGTTTTTAAATGTTGTACTTGAATTTATACAATATACTAGACACTAGTGTAAACACAGCTTACACCTCAAAGTATATAGGGCATAAATCAAGTATTTGAGATGATATTCAAAACTAGGGTTTTGGATTCAAGTCAAACATCACCAGAACTCAATCAACCTAGGAAATGTATACTTGTTTTAGTTGATGTACATCAAGGTTGACTAAAACATGAATGATTTGCAATGCATATGATGATATGGTCAATTTCAGTTACCATAACACCAGGGGTGTTACAGGATGCACCTAAAACAGGGAAAACTCTGGCAATTTTTTTCCGTGAATAAGATGATTGGATTGCAAATACAACTGCACCTGTAAATTATTTGGATCCTGTGGTGTCCAGTCATATCATACACCATGCTTGTGAATGAATTTATATAGGATAGGAAAGTACCTTTAAACGAATCTAGGCTTTTCAGACATACAAAGTAGCCTTTTCAGTTACTAGGTCAAAAAGACGATGAAAACAATGATTGTTGCCTTTTCAGTGAACTATCCTGTCATCGTACACTTCAATGTAGCCTTTTCAGTGATCTATCCTGTTAGGGTCGAGTGGGATTTTCAATACTCAAATCAGGGATTCCTTGTGCTCCTTTGAAATAATCTTTTTCACAAGAGCAAATTCATCTATGCAATTCAAATATAGTGAACGCACTGTAAGAAAATGTGGTCTAATCCTTCTAGATCAATGAGACCATTCACATGAAAACAAATAATTAGAGTGCAGAAAAAAATCAAATGAAACAATAGTAAATGGGACACATGAAAAGTAGTCATGCTGTGTGTAGTCCAATCGTATGGTACACAGGCTTTGCAGATGAATCGAGGCTTTTTAGAAAAAGGGAACGAATCTAGGCTTTTCAGCGATTCATCACTTCATATACATAGTACAGTTATATATAGCAGCTAGGCTTTTCAGTGATACATCATATCAACGTCGAATAGACTTTTCAGCAAATGAATCTAGCCTTAGTGTCCGTTGAAATAGGCACTCAAGTGATAATAAGTAGGCTTCTTTGGACCTTTTACAACACATTACAACGGCTACTACACCTGGTGTAACAGAACCGACCAAATTATAAGAGCACAAGTACAAAAACAAGCACCGAAGCGCTCAAAATTTCGAACTTGAGCCCATATAATCCCGGTAGTCAATCGAAACCGCGAAGGATTTCAAACCAACCTGCTTACAACCAGGATCGCATCATTCAACATACAACATCATACGTTACATTTCACAAGTAGTTCTGAGATAAGTTTACACAAACGGAGTAGCAAATATTACAAACCAAGTTTGAAAGTAGCGGAAGCATAACACACACACTAGTTAATTAAATACTGCCAGTCTGGATGATCGACAACCCGCAAAAGCATGAGGAAAGCACATAAAAGACGATCACGCCCTTGTGATCTAGTCATCATCACCCGTAGGGTGGAGACACGTCTTGCAGAATCCCTGATAAAGCATGTCATCTGCAACAGGAGGGAATAAACCCTGAGTACTGGAATGTACTCAGCTAGACTTACCCGTCGAAAACCAGAAATAAGATGACACCAAGGATTATGCAATGCTTACACAAGAGGCTAGCTGACATAACATTTTGCATAAAGGCATAAGTAATTGAAACTCTTATAACCTATACTAGCAGTTATTTTTAGCATTTACCTGTCATCTATCTTAGCACCTGTACTAAACATGCACTTGATTATAATCAAATAATTATCATCATTATATCCAGAGCAGGTATGAATTGTGGCAACATTGTATCATTTCCTTAACCACCGGTTCATTTAATGAGATCTACGTTGCCGCTGCTCAAGTCAAGTGCTCACTAACTGGGAGCGACGGCGATTCGAATCGAATTCCTATCCAGCTGGAGGGGTATTTCTAACACTCACCGCGCAGGCCCCTGCCAGGGTCGCACAAGCCACCTTTTCATATGATTCAGGAATCGCGGGTCCGAATGATGTCGCGACCCCAAGGGCGACACTCTGCCAGGTGATAGGGACTCTAACCCCCCCCTTGGTCTCACGCCAATGTCCCCAAGCACATCCTTTCTCTCCTCCAAGAAGCAACCTACCATTCGATTCCCGCCCTGAACCACATTACTCGGCTTCGCGGTCGGAACGACTTATCCGGCCAACTAAGTGTTAGACTGCGTTCAACATGACTCAAGGACGTACAGCGAATCGGTCCTTAAACGACTCAGACGGGCATAGCTCCACACCCAAGACGTGAAGTGTCTTACGGCTGTACTATCGAACTCCCGCCCGGTCTCAATTTCATTTTTTAGCATGGTTCCATCCACGATAGCCATAAAGCCACCGTGACTCCTTCATACATCTCGCGGATGACCGGAAATCACCCGACTTCTACCGTACTAAGCAGGGCTAAGCATTGACACGTGCCTAAACCTAATATAGGATTAAGTACGATATCTGGACAAGGACAGGTATAATGCAACAAGTGTTTTCATATAACTCCTACAACTTAATGCAGTAAACAATTAAAATACTCAAGATTAATTTATAAATCAGTAGGTTCAGCATGCACCGGGGCTTGCCTTTCAGAAAGGTCGAGGGCCGGTGGTCTGGACACTCAGGAAGGTCGTCTGCGGGCACTCCTTCGCCTGCTGGATCCTCGGGCTCCTGCTGCTCCTGGTCCTCCTCCGGAATCACAGGCTCGAATTCGAGGAGAGTTACCCCCTCCGGTACACCTATTGCATGCATGCACAATAAATATCATGGATGCATAAATGGGTGCAACATGCTCGGAATGAAATGCATTTCAGAAATAAAAACAATAATCTAATCATGTTACTTTATTAGTACGTGCAAATCTCTTCTCCGGTGGAGAAGTACTTACCTAAGCTACTCAACCTAAGATACAGTTGTTCTTCTTCGGTTAAGGCCCTAACACCTAATAAACACAAGAGTAACATTATTTAGGTTACCACAGTAAGTTATTCTGGACAGCAGCTCAAAGATCCTGACATAACTGGAGAATCCCAACTCCAAGAGATATGATCTAAGACAATCTGGAAAGCTTATGAAATGCACCACAAAATGTTTTCAGACCACAGCACTTAATTCCAAAGTTTACCTAGTCGAAATTCCAAAGTTCCAGAATCTGTTCTCTCTAAACAGAGAGCAGTCAATTCTGGACTGTTACTTAAAACAGCAATGACTCCCAAACTACTAAGCCAAATGCTCCCAAATTTTGACACAAGCTCATTTACAAATTTTACTACAACTTTGGTATTTATAAGTTTTCCAGCAACCACCTTTATCCAAGGTCAAACCTAGGAATACTATCAGCTGTCCAGAAAACCTAAAATTGTAAAGGTTAAATATTTATTTATGTGGCAAACATTCTCTAGGACTAAACTAATACTACTACAAGTTCACAAAGGTCACAAAACACCAGGAAGTAAGGTGTGCCCACCTAGAATATTTATTTAAACCCATTTCTTAATTTACTTAAGTAATTAAGTGGAATTTCAAACATATATGTAAACTACTCCTAACATTCTACAAAAATTACAGGAGACTCTCTGACCCACCAAGAGACTACTGTAAAATTTTGAACTCAATTTATTCACAGGAACTTCCTACACAAAATTCCCAAGCCAAAAAGGCTGATTTTTGTATAATTAACAAAGCATAGTCAAAAGTGTCAAACAACAGATTTCTTAATTTTCTTGGACACTCTAGGGTACCAAGACATTCTCCAAAAATTTATAAGAACATTGCACATGTAGAAAAATTACTAAAATTCATTTAAGTATTTCCTAGAATAACAAGATAGCATTATAACTTGAAAAGTACTTAAGCACTGTTGTCCAAATTTTTACCAGAGCTAGAGCAAGCATAAATTAGCCTACCCACCAAATTTCATAATTTTTGGAACACTGAAACTCAAGATATAATTTAAACAAGTTTGCATGTGATTTAAAACACATTTCAAAGACCTATTTAAATATCCCAGAAACTACTCATCACATAGCAAACTCATATTTTTCTAAAATACTACACATCAAGTAGATTCTAATAAAATTTATCTCATGATTTTTGAGTAAGTGAAACCCTAGATCTACATTTTCCAAACTAAACCAAATTTCTGTAGCAATATAAATAAAAATGAAAAATATCTCATCTATACTGGACCGGCCCGGGAAAAACGCGGCCCAAAAACTCGCGGTGTGGCCCGCTCCCGCGCGCGGCCTGCTACGGCTCCCGCCCGCGCGCGCGTGCGACTGACCAGGTGGCCCCACCGGTCAGAGAGAGAGAGGCGGAGGGCGGAGCTGCGGTCGCCGGAGCTCGCCGTCGGTGAGCCGGCCGATGAAGTTGGACGTATGAGCATGACCACGTCATCGAACTACATCGGTTGGTGGCAAGAACGGGGCGGCAGAGCCACGGCAAGGTGCTCGCCGTCGGGCATGGCGGACCACCGGCACGGTGGTGGCGAAATCTCGCCGCCGGTGAGCCTGACATCCCAACCCTAACCCCCGATGAGCATCCCCATTCTACCTCGACCCTAACGCACCTACAAGGGGGCGACAGAGACGCCCAGAGACCTCTGGCCACGGAGAGCCGTCGCGCGGAGGAACTCCGGCGAGGTACCGCGGCGGAGGAAAACGAAAATGTGACCCTACCAAAGCATGATTGGCTGCGAGGAGTGGACGGTGAGGTAGCGGGCTTCAAGGCGAAGCGAGAGACGCAGTTTGGCCGGTGGTGATGCGGTGGCGAGCGCTTGCGAGCACGTCGGAGCGGGTGGCTGAAAGGTCTTGATGGCTAGAGGGGGGTGAATAGCCTATTAAAATTTTCTACAAAGACAAGCTAAACAAGTTTATCAATAAAACAAATAGCGAGATGCGAGTTTTGCTTAGCCTACGGGGTGTTTGCAAGCCACCTAATCAATTCACAATTCTAATAAATTTGCACTCAACCGCACAAGTCAAACCGCACAATTTAACTACAACTAAAGCTAGCTAGCTACACAAGCTAAAAGAAACACTAACAAACTAGCAAGGTAACTAAGAAATTAATACAAGAGAGAGTTAGGAGGATATCACCGAGGGGCGAAGTATTGAGCCAACCAATCAATATGATCAAGAGATGAATACCACAATATACAACCACCGGGATCGATCAAACACAATAAGAATGATGACACGAAGATTTATCCCGAGGTTCACGTGCTTGCCGGCACGCTAGTCCCCGTTGTGTCCCTCTTTACCACGTGGTTCGGTGGCTAATCGGTCTCACACCGAGCCTCTCAAAAGGCACCACAAGAACCTACCAAATGGCAAAAGGTTGCAATGACACGAGCAATTCACTAACGTTGCCTTTGGCGCTTCGCCGAGGTAGGCACAAACCCCTCACAATCACCGGAGGTGGCCAAGAACAAACACCAACTCTTGCCAACGCCTCCAAGCTGCTCCAAGCCGTCTAGGTGGCGGCAACCACCAAGAGAAACAAGAATCCCGCAGCAAATCAACCACCAAGTGCCAACTAGATGCAATCTCACAATGCAAATGCACTTGGATCACTCAATCTCACTTCGAATATGCAAAGAAGCAAGAGAGATGAGTGGGAGGGGAGTTGCTTAGCTCAAAGTGCTCACAAGTATGTCAAAATGTTCGAGAGATGGAGCCTTGAGCCGGCCAACGAGTATTTATAGACGTACCCCTTCGAATATAGCCGTTAGAAACTTAAACAGCCGAAATCGGGGTGACCGGACGCGCTGGTCCAACTGACCGGACGCGCCAGTCGCCCAACGGCTAACACGTGAAACACTGACCGGACGCGCTGGTCCAAACGACCGGACGCGCTGGTCGCCCAACGGCTAACTGCGAAGCAACGACCGGACGCGCTGGTCCAACTGACCGGACGCGCCGGGAACGACCGGACGCGCTGGTCCCGTGAAGGACCGGACGCGCTGGTCGCCTGAGCAGCGCTCAACGAAACAGTGATCGGACGCGCTTAAGAAGATGACCGGACGCGACAGTGCCAGCGTCCGGTTAGAGTCCAGTAAGCTCCCTGGACGACCGGACGCGTCCGGTCGCCTGTGACCGGACGCGCCTCGCGTCCGATCAAACAACTGAAAAACGCGCAGATACTGGACACTGACCGGACGCGTCCGGTCAAACAGTGACCGCGTCCGGTCCAGCGTCCGGTCACCACTGTGACCCCCGTTTGCCTCCGTTTCTTTTTCCGACTTCCGGCGTAGTGGAAAATAGGCATTTCATTTCCCCAAAATTGCCTGAATCCCGCGCTCGCACGCTCGGCGGGAGGGAGAGATGACCCCAAACCCTCTCTACCGCTTAAACTCCAACGCCATCGCAAACGAGCTAACATCACCAAGTGATCTTGTCATGTGTGAGTGTGTTAGCATTTTCACAATCATTTTTCGAGGCGATATTAGTTCTATCCAAATGCATATGATCATGAAATGCACATCTAGAGGCACTTAGGAGTTCAATAGCCGCGTCATTCCCCTCTTTATAGTACGGCTATCTATCCTATAATGTAACCACACCCACTAGGTGTCTTGGTTACTAAAACACAACCCTTAAGCATATACCTTTGCCTTGATCACGTAGGGTTGCGTCCAAATCCAAGTGTGGCCATCATGATCACCATGTCCATCTTGCCACCAACCTTGGAGTGTACTAATCCTCATATGCTACATACAACTTAGGCATAGGATTAGTACTTAGGCATTGTCACTAATTACCAACACCAAACATAGGACTTTCAATCTCCCCCTTGTTGGTAATTGGTGACAAACCTTTCACAAAGATATTATGATAAAATTTTGATTGAACCCATGTCACATTGTCCAAGTATATTACCATGTGTAAGAATTATGGACATGTGATCATGAATTCAAATTGATAGCAATGGCTCCCCCTACATGTATGCTATATGTTTGGATTTTGGAAGCATACATGTTAGATAGGAAAGATTAGGAGCGTTGTCTACCAATAGGTGCTAAGTGTTTTAGATTATAGACCTTTGAAGCGTGATACCATCAGAGTAGCGATAAACACCATCTTAGCACCTTGTGTAGTTAGATTCCACTTGGAAAAGCACAAACATAACTAGAAACCTTGTGAGATCAACATTATAAGCAAGGCTCTAGTACCATTTTGAAAAACATGAAGCAAGAAAAAAATCTAACTACTTTCTATTCATGCTAGTATTTCAATGCATCATTCAAATTATACTAGCAAGTCACCACACAAGCAATGTATCGGAGAAAACGAAATGCATAACTATGCATCATACATATGAAGTGCACATAGAAATGCAACATTCATGTTTAAAGAGCTTGCTCCCCCTACTTGTGTGCTCAAGATTTTAGTTGATCCCCTTCTTTTATTAATTCTCCCCTTTAGGTTTTCTCCCCTTTTAGAATCTATCTTGTGAACAACATTTTCTCCTATCTTGTGAACAACATTTTCTCCCCCACAACATTTTCTTCCCCTTTGAGTTTCTATCTTTGTGAACAACATTTTCTCCCCCTTTGGCACCAATTGACCACAAGGAGCAAACTTTAGATAGATTATCATGTTGAAATATGGGGTGAGGATCAAGTTTATGATTCAACCTAGATTGCTTGCATAAATAAAATACTTCGGTTTGATCCAAGGGCAAGCTTCTTCACACCTCACTAGAAGGGTTATCATGCACCATGTTGAAGCAAA
Organism: Saccharum hybrid cultivar R570; assembly: GCA_038087645.1. Taxonomy (NCBI): domain Eukaryota; kingdom Viridiplantae; phylum Streptophyta; class Magnoliopsida; order Poales; family Poaceae; genus Saccharum; species Saccharum hybrid cultivar. The sequence goes on from JAQSUU010000344.1 coordinate 2,579,740, forward strand.
TATTTAGACAAGTTTTCTAGATTAAACACTTAGGATCACAAGCTACTTAAACAAGTTATATGCTACCACTAGATCATACAAGTCATTGAAACAATAGTGGCACCATATAAACTTCAAATTTATTTAATTTTCATGAATGATCCTAGAACATAAGAAATCATGACTAGATGCACTAAACATGTCCTTAGTATAGAATGGATGACATGTCAACCAATTGTACCTTGGGGCTCGAAGGAGAGGCATGTCATATATGGGGTGCTTCAACTCATGTTGGAGAAGTCAAGTATGTTCAACTCATTCTTTAGCTTGTGAAATCTCTTCTCATCAAGTGGCTTGGTGAATAGATCAGCTAATTGATCTTCGGTGCCAACACTCTCAATAGCAATGTCACCCTTTTGTTGATGATCTCTAATAAAGTGATGGCGAACATCAATATGCTTTGTTCTTTGATGTTGAATCGGATTGTTGGTTAGCTTCACGGCACTTTCATTATCACATAGCAATGGCACATTCTTGAAATTGATTCCAAAATCCTTCAATGTTGCCTTCATCCACAAGATTTGTGCACAACAACTACCCGCGGCGATGTATTCGGCTTCGGCGGTAGATAGTGCAATACTATTTTGCTTCTTGGATGACCATGAGACAAGTGATCTTCCCAACAATTGACAAGTCCCTGAGGTGCTCTTTCTCTCAACTTTGTTACCGGCATAGTCGGAATCCGAATAACCAACTAGCTCAAAACTAGCACCCTTGGGATACCACAATCCAACATCTTGTGTATGCTTCAAGTACCTCAATATTCTCTTTGTTGCCTTCAAATGACTTTCTCTTGGTGAGGCTTGAAATCTTGCACACATGCATACACTAAACATCACATCGGGCCTTGATGCCGTCACATAGAGTAGACTACCAATCATTGATCTATATAGCTTTTGATCCACCATGTTGCCACTCTTGTCACTATCCAAACTTCCACTAGTGCCCATTGGGGTCGTAATACTCTTTGTATCTTCCATGCCAAACTTCTTGAGCATATCTTTGATGTACTTAGTTTGGCTCACAAATGTACCTTCTTTCATTTGTTTGATTTGAAGTCCAAGAAAGAAACTAAGTTCACCAATCATTGACATTTCAAATTCCTTGGCCATCATTTTTCCAAACTCATCACAATAATCTTGATTGGTTGAACCGAATATGATATCATCAACATATATTTGCAACACAAACAAGTCTTTCTCAATCTTCTTGGTGAATAGTGTTGTATCAACTTTGCCCATGACAAATCCTTTGGATAGCAAGAAGTCCCTCAATCTTTCATACCATGCTCTAGGTGCTTGCTTCAATCCATACAAAGCCTTCCTTAACTTGTATACATGATTGGGTTTCTTGTCATCTTCAAAACCGGGAGGTTGCTCCACATACACCTTCTCTTGAATGTACCCATTGAGAAATGCACTCTTTACATCCATTTGATATAGCTTGATATTGTGAGCACAAGCATAGGCAAGTAAGATCCTAATTGCTTCCAATCTTGCAACCGGGGCATAAGTTTCACCAAAGTCAAGACCCTCTATTTGTGTGTAACCTTGAGCCACTAGTCTTGCTTTGTTCCTTACTACTATCCCATCTTGATCTTGCTTGTTGCGAAAGACCCATCTTGTTCCAATGACATTGTGATCCTTAGGCCTTTCAACTAGTTCCCATACTTCATTTCTCTTGAAGTTGTTGAGCTCTTCATGCATTGCATTTACCCAATCCGGATCTCTCAATGCTTTATCAATGTCTTTGGGTTCTTCTATTGACACAAAAGAAGAGTGAGCACAAAATGATGCCAATCTTGATCTAGTTTGAACTCCTCTTTGTATGTCACCAATGATGGATTCCAATGGATGGTCTCTTGCAATGTTAGTTGGTTGAAGCACTTGGACTTGATTGCTTGGATGTTGATGTTGATCATGAGTTGGAGATGATGAACTAGCCACTTGTTGATCTTGTTGCACTTGAGATGATGTACTAGCTTGATTTTGCATTAGAGAACCACTAGCTTGAGTGATTGGACTTTGGAGCACTTGATCTTTGTTGTCATCTACATTAATAACTTGCTTTGGTCTAATATCACCAATATCCATTTCTTTCATAGCATTACTCAATTGAGTTCCTCTCACATCATCCAAGTTATCTTCTTTATCTTGAGAGCCATTTGTTTCATCAAACTCAACATCATGCACTTCTTCAAGTAAACCACTAGCCAAATTCCAAACTCTATAAGCTTTGCTAGTAGTTGAGTAACCAAGTAGAAATCCTTCATCACATTTCTTCTCAAACTTGCTCAATCTAGTGCCCTTCTTCAAGATGTAGCATTTACAACCAAATACCCGAAAGTATGCAATGTTGGGCTTTCTTCCATTTAAGATCTCATATGGTGTCTTCTCTAGAAACTTGTGGCAATAGAGGCGGTTGCTATAGAAGCAAGCCGTGTTGATTGCTTCAGCCCAAAATGAATGACTTACATTATACTCATTCAACATTGATCTTGCCATATCAATTAAGGTTCTATTTTTCCTCTCAACTAGGCCATTTGATTGAGGTGTATACTTGGCCGAGAATTGATGTTTGATTCCAAGCTCTTCACATAGCTCATCAACTCTTGTGTTTCTAAACTCACTTCCATTGTCACTTCTTACTTTCTTGATTGTGGTCTCAAACTCATTTTGCACTCTCTTGATGAACTTCTTGAATATGTCAAATACATCACTCTTGTCCACAAGAAAGAATACCCATGTGTATCTAGTGAAATCATCCACAATCACAAAACCATACTTGTTGCCACCAATGCTTGTGTATGTAGTTGGCCCAAATAGATCCATGTGCAACAACTCAAATGCCTTGGAAGTACTCATAATGCTCTTCAATGGATGAGTGTTGCCTACTTGCTTTCCGGCTTGACATGCACTACATAGCTTATCTTTCTCAAATGTGACATCCTTCAAGCCTCTAACTAAGTCATGCTTCACTAACTTGTTCAATTGCTTCATGCCAACATGACCAAGTCTTCTATGCCATAACCAACCCATACTTGATTTGGTGAGCAAGCATGTTGAAAGTTGAGTGTCACTAGCATTGAAATCAACCAAGTATAGATTCTCATATCTAAAGCCTTTGAAGATCAAGTTAGAGCCATCAACACTAACTATCTCCACATCATCAACACCAAATATGCACTTGAAACCGAGATCACACAATTGAGCAACCGACAACAAGTTGAAATTGAGCTTTTCAACTAGTAGCACATTGGAGATGCTATGATCATTTGAGATTGCAATCCTTCCAAGAGCCTTTACATCACCCTTGCTATTGTCACCAAATGTGATGCTATCAATGCCACTATCATTTGATTTAAGAGAGTTGAACATTCTTGAATCACCGGTCATATGTTGAGAGCACCCACTATCAAGCACCCAATGCCTTCCTCCGGCCTTGTAATTAACCTACAAAACAATTTAATATTTCTTAGGTACCCATACTTGCTTGGGTCCTTGGAGGTTAGTCACTAAGCTCTTTGGTACCCAAATGGCCTTCTTCTTTGGGCCCACAATTGGTGTACCAACAAACCTAGCATGCACACCTTTCTCACCCTTGGTAAGCACATAACAAGAATCAAAAGGAATGTAAGGTACATTAGCATTTTTCTTGTTCTTGTTCATTTTATTGCAATTAATCTCTAGATGCCCAACTTGCTTGCATCTATTGCAATAACGACCATTGCCCTTCACAAAGCGAGGCTTTGGAGTAGCAAAGGCCGCCTTGCCCTTCTTGGGAGTATAGCCTAATCCCTCTTTGTTAAGAGAGAACCTTTGGCTACCCAAGCATTTTAGCAAGCGGGCATCCCCACCATAGGCATTGCCTAATGCGCGGGTGAGATCATCCACCTCTCTCTTGAGAGTCTCAACCACAAGTGATGAACCACTAATAGTAGAGGTAGAGTTGGTTGTGGTGGATGATGATGAGCTACATGAAGCATTAGTAGGACTAACAAATGAAGAATCATCAATAATATCACATGTTAGTCCAATATCACAAGTGACAATCACTTGCTCCTCCTTAGCTTCCTTCATGAGCTTCTTCAACTTGAGATCCTTTTCCTTGATGAGCTCAAGTAGAGTGGAGTGGGCTTCCTTAAGCCTAGTGTGAGCAACTTCAAGGTCCTCGTGGTCTTCCTTTAGACACTCACGAGAAGCCTCTAGCTCATCAAAGGATTTCCTAAGAGCTTTGAGCTCTTGTTCAATTCCTTTGCACTCCTTACTCTTTTTGAGAGCAACAAGCTCCTCCATCAAGGCATCATTTTCATTGCTCTTGGCAATGAGCTCTTGTTCCAAGATTTTATATTTCTTGGTTGTCCTCTTGTAGCCCTTGCTCATTTGATCTATTATGCCTAATAGATCATCCTTGGAGTAGTCCTCATCCTCCTCATCATCACTCCTACAATCATCACTAGCACAAGAATCATCATCACTATCATTATATTTTACCTTGGTAGGCTTGGCCATAAGGCATGTTGATGTAGTGTCGAAGATGGATGGCTTGTTGGAGAGGGCGATGTTTGCAATGGCTCGCCGAGTGGTCCTTTCATCATCACTAGAGCTTGCATCATCATCACTATCGGAGTTGTCACTATCCCAAGTGACTACATAACCACCACCCTTCTTCTTCTTGTTGAATGTGAAGCTCTTCTTTGCTTTCTTCTCATTCTCTTTCTTATCCTTCTTGTTCTTCTTGAGTTTCAAGTCCCCATTATGAAATCTCTTATCTTCATAGGGGCAATCCGCCACTATATGATCGGGGCTATTGCAATTGTAGCAAAGGGTCTTTGCCTTTATAGTGTCTCTCCTCTTTCTTGCCCCATATCCTTTCTTCTTCATGAACCTTCCCATCTTGTGCACAAGGAGGGCCATGGTCTCTTCATCGAATGGATCATCATCATCACTTTCTACCTTGCTCTTGCCCTTAGAGGATGAAGCCTTGAATGCAATGGGCTTCTCTTGCTTGACCTTGGTTTCCTTCTTCTCTTCTACCTCATCTTCATCATCATTGTATTGGGGCATCGGTCATTATATCTCCAAGCACATTGGTTGGTTTGACCTTGTCCAATCCCTCTCTAAAAATCATTCTTCTCAAGGTGGCAAACTTCTTTGGTAAGCACATCAAGAACTTGTGTGAGAAGTCCTTGTCCTCAACCTTCTCCCCAAGCCCCTTGAGATCATTGACAATGACTTGGAGCCTATAGAACATCTCCGGGATGGATTCATCATCCTTCATCTTGAATGTGGAGAACTTGTCCTTGAGCATATATAGTTTGGCACTTTTTACCGTTGAAGTGCCTTCATATGTTTCTTCAAGCCTTATCCAAAGCTCATTTGCCTTTTCAAGATCTTTGATTTGCTCAAATACTTTATCATCAATGGCACGATAGATTGTGTCAAGTGCCGCCGTATTGCATTGTTTGTTGATGCGGTCATTGGGAGTGAGGTTTTCCTCATCAAGAATGACGTATCCTTCTTTGGTCACATCCCAAACCTTCTCATGTATATTGCCTAGATATTGCTTCATCTTCCTTTTCCAATGATCAAAGGAAGAGACGCCATCAAAGAATGGAGGCTTGCCATTAACATGGTTGAACATAACTTGAGCCATCTTACACCGAGGTTGTTAAGCCTTACAAACGGTGACCACGGCTCCGATACCACTTGAAAGGTCTTGATGGCTAGAGGGGGGGTGAATAGCCTATTAAAATTTTCTACAAAGACAAGCTAAACAAGTTTATCAATAAAACAAATAGCGAGATGCGAGTTTTGCTTAGCCTACGGGGTGTTTGCAAGCCACCTAATCAATTCACAATTCTAATAAATTTGCACTCAACCGCACAAGTCAAACCGCACAATTTAACTACAACTAAAGCTAGCTAGCTACACAAGCTAAAAGAAACACTAACAAACTAGCAAGGTAACTAAGAAATTAATACAAGAGAGAGTTAGGAGGATATCACCGAGGGGCGAAGTATTGAGCCAACCAATCAATATGATCAAGAGATGAATACCACAATATACAACCACCGGGATCGATCAAACACAATAAGAATGATGACACGAAGATTTATCCCGAGGTTCACGTGCTTGCCGGCACGCTAGTCCCCGTTGTGTCCCTCTTTACCACGTGGTTCGGTGGCTAATCGGTCTCACACCGAGCCTCTCAAAAGGCACCACAAGAACCTACCAAATGGCAAAAGGTTGCAATGACACGAGCAATTCACTAACGTTGCCTTTGGCGCTTCGCCGAGGTAGGCACAAACCCCTCACAATCACCGGAGGTGGCCAAGAACAAACACCAACTCTTGCCAACGCCTCCAAGCTGCTCCAAGCCGTCTAGGTGGCGGCAACCACCAAGAGAAACAAGAATCCCGCAGCAAATCAACCACCAAGTGCCAACTAGATGCAATCTCACAATGCAAATGCACTTGGATCACTCAATCTCACTTCGAATATGCAAAGAAGCAAGAGAGATGAGTGGGAGGGGAGTTGCTTAGCTCAAAGTGCTCACAAGTATGTCAAAATGTTCGAGAGATGGAGCCTTGAGCCGGCCAACGAGTATTTATAGACGTACCCCTTCGAATATAGCCGTTAGAAACTTAAACAGCCGAAATCGGGGTGACCGGACGCGCTGGTCCAACTGACCGGACGCGCCAGTCGCCCAACGGCTAACACGTGAAACACTGACCGGACGCGCTGGTCCAAACGACCGGACGCGCTGGTCGCCCAACGGCTAACTGCGAAGCAACGACCGGACGCGCTGGTCCAACTGACCGGACGCGCCGGGAACGACCGGACGCGCTGGTCCCGTGAAGGACCGGACGCGCTGGTCGCCTGAGCAGCGCTCAACGAAACAGTGACCGGACGCGCTTAAGAAGATGACCGGACGCGACAGTGCCAGCGTCCGGTTAGAGTCCAGTAAGCTCCCTGGACGACCGGACGCGTCCGGTCGCCTGTGACCGGACGCGCCTCGCGTCCGATTAAACAACTGAAAAACGCGCAGATACTGGACACTGACCGGACGCGTCCGGTCAAACAGTGACCGCGTCCGGTCCAGCGTCCGGTCACCACTGTGACCCCCGTTTGCCTCCGTTTCTTTTTCCGACTTCCGGCGTAGTGGAAAATAGGCATTTCATTTCCCCAAAATTGCCTGAATCCCGCGCTCGCACGCTCGGCGGGAGGGAGAGATGACCCCAAACCCTCTCTACCGCTTAAACTCCAACGCCATCGCAAACGAGCTAACATCACCAAGTGATCTTGTCATGTGTGAGTGTGTTAGCATTTTCACAATCATTTTTCGAGGCGATATTAGTTCTATCCAAATGCATATGATCATGAAATGCACATCTAGAGGCACTTAGGAGTTCAATAGCCGCGTCATTCCCCTCTTTATAGTACGGCTATCTATCCTATAATGTAACCACACCCACTAGGTGTCTTGGTTACTAAAACACAACCCTTAAGCATATACCTTTGCCTTGATCACGTAGGGTTGCGTCCAAATCCAAGTGTGGCCATCACGATCACCATGTCCATCTTGCCACCAACCTTGGAGTGTACTAATCCTCATATGCTACATACAACTTAGGCATAGGATTAGTACTTAGGCATTGTCACTAATTACCAACACCAAACATAGGACTTTCAGTGGCGGCAATGGCGGCTCGGTTTCTCTGCTCTGCCGACGAGAGAGGAAAGGAGGGGGGGGAAATGGATGGGTAAGGCCGGGACGACAGCAGAGGCGCCCTTCTATGCGCTCGGCAGCTGGCCAAGGCGCCAGGTCGCGCGCGGCGCGTGGAGGACACGCGGCGGCGACGGTCTGCGGCCGGTCGGCCACGCTGGTCTGACAGACTGAAACGAACCGGCATTCAGCGACTGACAGAGCAAGTTTGATGCAGATTATCTCCTAATCCATCTCGAGTTAGCAGAAGATGACAATACCAAAATTGTGGAGCTACATGAGGGCTACAAGTTTGCCAATTGGAGTTTGGACTGGTTCGGCCTGGATTTGAAACTACAGGGCTCTAAAGTAGTGTACTTGGAAACTGAAACCTAGTTTCAGTCACTAAGCCGACTGAAACCCGATTTTCTAGACACCATATCTCCTAAACCATTTAGAACTAGGTGATGGTGATATTGACAATGTTGTAGAGCTATGTGTGGTCAACAACTTTGTCAATTGGCTCAAAGACTGGTTTGGCCTAATTTGTGAGTTACAAGTTGCTAAAGTGAGGTACAGTGAAACGGTTTTCAGCTCCACACTTAGCAAAATTTGCTAAGTCCCAAATCAGCCCCTAATACTGACTTGTGGGCCATTTTTGAGCATGTTCTGATCATTTTCATGAGATGGCCATATTAGAACTTTTGTTCCTTATGAAATTCTCTACAACTTTGCTTAAGGTTGCTCCTCCATGCAAGATTTCTAAGCTGGACTTTTTAATTGGTCAAACCAGATCACTCTAGGGTTCCAAACTTGGTCAACAACATTTGGAAGGGCAATTTGGTAATTTTGGTCAACATGAACATTGCTCCACTACTTACCCTAAATGTAATTAAGGTGTTATAAGACCTAATTAGCCACCCTACACATTGGTTGCACAAAATTCCTAGTGTCACATACTTTGGCACAAGTAATTCAACACTTTCACCCAAATGTTGCAAACTCATGTTGCACATGTTGCATGAGTGTGTTGCACAACATTTGCTAATTATGTTACACTAAAGTGGTTGACATATCTCACAAAGGAAATTGCACATAAGGTACTTGTGTGTTGCACACTACTCACTTTTTACTTCACATGAAATATAAACATATTATAAGCTTATGCATGAATGAATGATGCTTGCTTATGCTCATGCAAATGCAATGCAATTAAGGAGCTAAACACCTAGGGTGTTACAGCCCTCCCCCCTTATAAAAATCTCGTCCCGAGATTTGGAAAGCGTACCATTTTTCATAGAATTCCTTATAACCGTCCCGTAAATAGTCTTCCCGTTCCCATGTAGCGTCACTTTCACTACCCTGATTACTCCACATTACTTTATACCACTTAACCACTTTGCTTCTAGTCACTCGTTCCTGAGTATCGATCACTCGGACTGGCTTTTCTTCGTAAGTTAGATCGAATTCCAGCCTGATATCTCCTAAAGGGACTCTTTTCTCAGGAACTCGAAGACACTTTTTGAGCTGAGATACATGGAAGACGTTGAATATGGCACTCATTTCTGGAGGTAACTGGATTTTATACGCAACAGCTCCACTCTTGCCTATGATCCGGAAAGGACCCACGTATCTTGGCGCAAGTTTCCGCTTAACACCAAAACGTTGGACACTCTTCATTGGAGAAACTTTCAGATACACGAAGTCTCTAACTTCAAACTCGAGTGGTTTTCTACGACGATCAGCATAACTTTTCTGTCTAGCTTGGGCTGCAGCCATATGTTTTTGGATGGTACGGACTTGTTGCTCAGCTTCCTGAACAAAATCAATACCATAATACCTCCTTTCACCAGCTTCTACCCAGTTTAGTGGAGTTCTACACTTACGACCGTACAAAGCTTCGAATGGAGCCATCTTAATACTTTCTTGATAACTATTATTGTACGAAAACTCGGCTAGAGGTAACCATTTTTCCCAAGAACCCTTGGATGAAATAACACATGCCCGCAACAGATCTTCCAAGATTTGGTTAACCCGTTCCGTCTGTCCTGATGTTTGGGGGTGATAAGCAGAGCTTCTCACTAACTTGGTTCTCAGAAGGTGATGCAAGTGCTCCCAAAAGCGAGCAGTGAACTGGGGACCACGGTCAGATATGATAGTACGAGGTATCCCATGAAGCTGGACTATCTGATTGAAGTACAACTCAGCATAGTCAGTGGGACGATAGTCCACTCTCACTGGGATGAAGTGAGCTGATTTGGTCAAACGATCAACAATTACCCAAATAGAGTTATGATTTTTGACAGTAGGAGGAAGTCCGACAATGAAATCCATACTTATCTCTTCCCATTTCCAGTCTGGAATGGAAAGTGGCTGAAGTAGCCCAGCTTTCATGTGCACAGCTTTAACTCTGCAACAGGTGTCACATCTAGCAACATATGCAGCTATCTCTTTCCGCATCTTGGTCCACCAATAAAGTGGCTTCAAATCATAATACATCTTATTACTACCAGGATGGATGGACAACTTGGACGAATGTGCTTCGGACAGGATCTGATCTCTAAGCTCTCGGTCCTTAGGTACCACTAACCTATCCTTAAACCACAGCACACCTTCGTCATCTAACCTGAAATGCTTAGTCTCTCCTTCATTCATCTTCCGTTTTATGTGAAAGATACCCGGATCAGTCTTTTGGAGCTCAATAATTCTGCTTTTGAGAGTACAACTGACAGTGATGTTGTACAAGACTGCCGGATGTAACAGGCGAGATCGGTGAAAATCAGTTTCAATTAAGGAATGGCAATGAGACTTACGGCTTAAAGCGTCCGCAACCACATTTGCCTTGCCTGGGTGATAGTGTACTTGAAGATTATAATCTTTAATCAACTCGAGCCATCTTCTCTGACGCATATTTAGCTCGGGTTGGGTGAAGATGTATTTGAGGCTTTTGTGGTCTGTATAGATATTGCAGACATTGCCCAGCAGATAATGCCGCCATACCTTCAAAGCATGAACAATTGCGGCCAGTTCTAAGTCATGCGTTGGATAATTCACCTCATGCTTCCGAAGTTGTCGAGAAGTATATGCAATTACTCGGCCTTCCTGCATCAAAACACCTCCCAAACCTATGCCTGAGGCATCACAGTAAACATCAAAAGGTTTCTCGATATCCGGTTGTGCCAAAACCGGAGCCGAGGTTAGGAGGGTTCGTAGTTGGTGAAAAGCCGCATCACACTCAGGAGTCCAGACAAACCTGGTGTCTTTCTGCGGCAACCGAGTCATTGGCTTGGCTATTTTGGAGAAATCCAGGATGAAGCGACGATAATAGCCAGCCAAACCAAGAAAACTTCGGACCTCGTGAACCGAGATAGGAGCCTTCCAGTTCAGTACTTCCTGTACCTTGGCGGGATCCACCATAATTCCTCCATCAGACAACACATGCCCAAGGAAAGGTACTTCTCGAAGCCAGAATTCGCACTTACTGAACTTGGCATAAAGTTGATGTTCACGCAGTCTTGTGAGGACTATACGCAGATGTTCAGCGTGATCTTCCTCATTCACAGAATATACTAGGATGTCATCAATAAATACCACCACAAACTTGTCCAATTCAGGCATAAACACCGAATTCATCAAGTACATGAAGTGTGCGGGGGCATTTGTCAAGCCGAAAGACATAACAAGATACTCATAAAGACCGTATCTGGTAGAAAAGGCTGTCTTTGGAACATCTTTCGGGCGGATTTTAATTTGATGGTAGCCAGATCTTAGATCGATCTTGAAGAAAACTTTAGCTTTAGACAACTGATCGAACAAGATGTCGATACGTGGTAGAGGGTACTTATTTTTGACAGTGACTGCATTGAGAGGTCTATAATCTACGCACATCCGCAACGACTGATCCTTCTTCTTTACAAAGATAGCAGGACATCCCCACGGCGACGAACTAGGACGAATCAACCCTTTCTTCAAAAGTTCATTCAATTACACTTTAAGTTCAGCTAGTTCATTCGGAGGCATCCTATAAGGTCTCCTAGAGATGGGAGCCGTGCCAGGCAACAACTCAATTTTAAACTCCACATCCCAATCCGGAGGGAGCCCCGGCAAATCATCGGGAAAAACGTCTGGAAACTCATTTACTACTGGAATTTCGGCCAACACCTTTGCTTGCACAGCATGAACTTCCCCAGACAATTGAACTTTTCTGGGAAGTGATACCAGAAAACCCTTTTGATCTATAGGGTCTCTGAGCATAACTACCCGAGTGGATGTATCAATGAGTACCCCATTCTGACTCATCCAATTCATGCCCAAAATAACATCGATACCTAAGCCCGGCAAAACCACTAAGGCCAGCGAGTACTTTCGCCCTTCTATCTCAAGCTCAAGATTTCCCACTACTTTATTTGTGGAAATATTCCCACTTGCTGCGCTAATGCAATAACCCCCACCTTCAACAGTATGCACTTTGTGTGCAAACTCTGATGCAAACTTAGGACTGATAAAGGAATGCGAAGCACCCGAATCAAAAAGTACCACTGCAGGATGTTGGTCAACTAGAAACTTACCAGCGGTGACCACCTCACCAGATGGAATTTCCTCAATGCTGTTATAATGGGCGTGTCCCTGACGACTACCTTGGTTGACATTTTTCTTAGGGTATGGACAGTTCCGGGCCCAATGACCTGGCTTGTTGCAATTCCAGCAAGGCATATTGCTAGGAGGAACACTAGAGCTGCTCTGTCCAGAAGTCCCCTTTGGCAGAGCGACGGTATAAGCCTTACGGAACCCCGTTTTTGCAGCAGGCTTCTTCTGCGGCGGACGAAACTTTGTATTCTGAGCAGGTGGGCGAGGGGAAGACCTCGGTGCCGCTGAGGCCCTTGACTAAGAAGCACTTGCCTCAAGGGCCCTTTTACGGCTCTTAGAGGCAGAATAAATAGTATTGTTGTTCTCCTGGGTCAAAGCATCGCTGATGAAATCATTGAAAGTAGTACATTTGCTAGTGCCCATAGTTTTCATCAGTTTTGGGCCGAGACCCCTTTTGAAGCTAGCAATCTTTTTGGCATCGGTATCCACAAACTCTATGGCATACCTTGCCAGGTTGTTGAAGGACTGCAAGTATTCAGTCAGGCATTTGTTTCCTTGCGACAGCCTCATAAACTCTGTGTGCTTGATGGCCATAAGACCGGGAGGGATATAATTTCCCACGGAATGCAGCCTTGAACTGGTCCCAAGCAATCGGGACATTTGCAGGCAGTGTGGAACGATAGTGGCTCCACCAAATACCCGCTGGACCATGCAACTGATGGGAAGCATACTCAGTTTTCAGCTCATCAGTTAGGCGTAGCAGACGAAACTTTTGTTCAATGGTATTCAACCACTCGTCAGCCTGCAGTGGTTCTTCCGCTTCCTTGAAGAGCGGGGGCTTTGTATCCAGAAAGTCCTTGAAATCGCTGTACTGATTTGGCTCTGGGCCCTGGCGGCCATGACGAGCCTCTCGATTAGCCAGTTGGCGCATGGCGTCAGCCAACATACGCTGCCCCTCAACCACTGATTGCATCAACTCGGACGGAGTAGGTGGTGGCGGAGGGGGTGGCTGTTCCTCCTCCTCATTTCCACGACCCCGGCGTAGATTGTACGACATCTGCAAAATGCATAGCCAATGAGCACTGACGATGTGGGAAATTTGTAGATGAATTATTGCGAAATGTCAATCTGACTGTATGAATAGATTTCTCATAATAATTAAGGCACAATAATCCATCACAACCGCACAATCCATTCTAGCGCATCAATTGACGAGATCATACTTGGTAATCCAACAAGATGCTCTTTGTTAAAGGCTCACTCACAGGGAGCACAACGGTTACCGGACCGTTTACGTTGCTATCTACGTGATTTTTGACCTTTTGCACGGTACTTGGATTCGATCTCAAGATTTTTATTTGACTGTGAAAGGCTACTTCAAACTGATCACAAAGAGACTTCTCTACGGTAGAGTTCCATGGTGGATCATGACTAGCCACCTCGATACCAGCGCGTGCCAAGCAGCACAACCTTATGTCGCGCGCCATAGGAGGCCCTCGGTTTCGTCGCGGCACCGAAGGGTGCTAATCGTGACACCATCATCGAACGCAACATAATAAGACATCAAATTGTGATCGAAATTAACAGGTTCAAACTACATTCAGGAAACATACGGTTCAACCTTACATCCCAAAGTCAAGTTATTACAAGGCCTCACTCCTTCACAGGGAGGGCACAAAAGACGATCCTAACATTATAGGCACGTGATGACTACTCTAAGCATCATCCTTCGAGTCAGTGTCAAGGATCTCCCCGCCGTCCTCATCACTGACAGGCTCTAACTCCTTGTCTTCTTCTTCTTCTGGCTCTTCCTCTGGTGCTTCTGCAGGTGGGGCATCCTGTGGTCCATCAACCTCTACTTCATCATCATCCTCAGCCATGAAGATTCCTGATCCCATATCTTCATCTACATTGTTGTTTCTAGGTAGCAGGGGATTAAGCTGGTTATTCAGGCGGTGCACTTCTTCATGAAGGTTGTCATTGTATTCTTCAGCATTTTCTAACTGTTGCTCGAGCTCAAACTGGCGAGCTCTCAGAACATTCTCTTCGTGCCAGGCTTCATCCCTCTGTTCCATCACACGGACCAACATGCGTTGACAGTTGCGATTTGCTACTGTCAATCTCTGGACTGCAAGGGTTTCCTGGTCACGATCACGAATCACTTGCTCCAGTTGCTGATGCGCTGCATTCCTGGCAGCAGTCACTTCAGCCAACTCTGCCCTCAGCCTTTCCACCTCAGTAGGCTCAGGGCGGGGCTCACGTGGAGCGAGCTGGTGACGCGGTGCCCTGCCTCCAGTGGATTTACGAGCGGTCCTCTTGGTACGTGCCATCTGTAGCAACAGATAAGATACGACTTAAAGTGAGGATCATTTAGGGGATACGAAATTTACTTTAGTCGGGAGTACTGAAAATTTTTAAGGAGGGAGTAAATGATATGTATGATATAATTAAACATGATGCATGCACGTTTCGTACGCCCTCTCACCTTAGTAGAAACCTAAAGGGCTAACGCTAAGCGGTGGCATACATACGTTCTCTCATATAAGCGAAACTATCGGTCTACTCGTTACGCTGTTAGTGTACCTGCAGAAAATTTCATTGCAGCCCAACAATTCCCAAAATATCATACAAGAAAGCAGTAACTAAATACTTCCCATATACACATCCCCGGATGTATATATTTCAGTATCAAAGCTACCCGATTGATAGATGCCCACAATTAAGTGCTTTTACATAGTTACATGGTTTAAACATGTAAAGATGTAAGTCACCAAAACTACTCTCCCCTAGACCGCCGGTTGGACGATCATGCTCTCACAACTCACACTTACCAGAGCGTCGAGGTAATTGATCCATACATTACCACCCAAGTGGATGGCATCCATACAATATCACGCCGTATGGACGACGAAACAAAAACAAACAAGGCCCCTAAGTTAGTCTTTATAATAAGCCACCTAAGAGTCCTTATTTGGGCTAAGGGATGTGATCACTGGCATACCTAAAAAATAATTTTTAGTATTTTAACCCTTTTTCATAATCAAATATTTTTGTTTTTAAATACTCGTATGATGTTTTTAATGTTGAATTATGCTCCGATACCAGCTGTAACAGAACCGACCAAATTATAAGAGCACAAGTACAAAAACAAGCACCGAAGCGCTCAAATTTTCGAACTTGAGCCCATATAATCCCGGTAGTCAATCGAAACCGCGAAGGATTTCAAACCAACCTGCTTACAACCAGGATCGCATCATTCAACATACAACATCATACGTTACATTTCACAAGTAGTTCTGAGATAAGTTTACACAAACGGAGTAGCAAATATTACAAACCAAGTTTGAAAGTAGCGGAAGCATAACACACACACTAGTTAATTAAATACTGCCAGTCTGGATGATCGACAACCCGCAAAAGCATGAGGAAAGCACATAAAAGACGATCACACCCTTGTGATCTAGTCATCATCACCCGCAGGGTGGAGACACGTCTTGTAGAATCCCTGATAAAGCATGTCATCTGCAACAGGAGGGAATAAACCCTGAGTACTGGAATGTACTCAGCTAGACTTACCCGTCGAAAACCAGAAATAAGATGACACCAAGGATTATGCAATGCTTACACAAGAGGCTAGCTGACATAACATTTTGCATAAAGGCATAAGTAATTGAAACTCTTATAACCTGTACTAGCAGTTATTTTTAGCATTTACCTGTCATCTATCTTAGCACCTGTACTAAACATGCACTTGATTATAATCAAACAATTATCATCATTATATCCAGAGCAGGTATGAATTGTGGCAACATTGTATCATTTCCTTAACCACCGGTTCATTTAATGAGATCTACGTTGCCGCTGCTCAAGTCAAGTGCTCACTAACCGGGAGCGACGGCGATTCGAATCGAATTCCTATCCAGCTGGAGGGGTATTTCTAACACTCACCGCGCAGGCCCCTGCCAGGGTCGCACAAGCCACCTTTTCATATGATTCAGGAATCGCGGGTCCGAATGATGTCGCGACCCCAAGGGCGACACTCTGCCAGGTGATAGGGACTCTAACCCCCCTTGGTCTCATGCCAATGTCCCCAAGCACATCCTTTCTCTCCTCCAAGAAGCAACCTACCATTCGATTCCCGGCCTGAACCACATTACTCGGCTTCGCGGTCGGAACGACTTATCCGGCCAACTAAGTGTTAGACTGCGTTCAACATGACTCAAGGACGTACAGCGAATCGGTCCTTAAACGACTCAGACGGGCATAGCTCCACACCCAAGACGTGAAGTGTCTTGCGGCTGTACTATCGAACTCCCGCCCGGTCTCAATTTCATTTTTCAGCATGGTTCCATCCACGATAGCCATAAAGCCACCGTGACTCCTTCATACATCTCGCGGATGACCGGAAATCACCCGACTTCTACCGTACTAAGCAGGGCTAAGCATTGACACGTGCCTAAACCTAATATAGGATTAAGTACGATATCTGGACAAGGACAGGTATAATGCAACAAGTGTTTTCATATAACTCCTACAACTTAATGCAGTAAACAATTAAAATACTCAAGATTAATTTATAAATCAGTAGGTTCAGCATGCACCGGGGCTTGCCTTTCAGAAAGGTCGAGGGCCGGTGGTCTGGACACTCAGGAAGGTCGTCTGCGGGCACTCCTTCGCCTGCTGGATCCTCGGGCTCCTGCTGCTCCTGGTCCTCCTCCGGAATCACAGGCTCGAATTCGAGGAGAGTTACCCCCTCCGGTACACCTATTGCATGCATGCACAATAAATATCATGGATACATAAATGGGTGCAACATGCTCGGAATGAAATGCATTTCAGAAATAAAAACAATAATCTAATCATGTTACTTTATTAGTACGTGCAAATCTCTTCTCCGGTGGAGAAGTACTTACCTAAGCTACTCAACCTAAGATACAGTTGTTCTTCTTCGGTTAAGGCCCTAACACCTAATAAACACAAGAGTAACATTATTTAGGTTACCACAGTAAGTTATTCTGGACAGCAGCTCAAAGATCCTGACATAACTGGAGAATCCCAACTCCAAGAGATATGATCTAAGACAATCTGGAAAGCTTATGAAATGCACCACAAAATGTTTTCAGACCACAGCACTTAATTCCAAAGTTTACCTAGTCGAAATTCCAAAGTTCCAGAATCTGTTCTCTCTAAACAGAGAGCAGTCAATTCTGGACTGTTACTTAAAACAGCAATGACTCCCAAACTACTAAGACAAATGCTCCCAAATTTTGACACAAGCTCATTTACAAATTTTACTACAACTTTGGTATTTATAAGTTTTCCAGCAACCACCTTTATCCAAGGTCAAACCTAGGAATACTATCAGCTGTCCAGAAAACCTAAAATTGTAAAGGTTAAATATTTATTTATGTGGCAAACATTCTCTAGGACCAAACTAATACTACTACAAGTTCACAAAGGTCACAAAAACACCAGGAAGTAAGGTGTGCCCACCTAGAATATTTATTTAAAACCATTTCTTAATTTACTTAAGTAATTAAGTGGAATTTCAAACATATATGTAAACTGCTCCTAACATTCTACAAAAATTACAGGAGACTCTCTGACCCACCAAGAGACTACTGTAAAATTTTGAACTCAATTTATTCACAGGAACTTCCTACACAAAATTCCCAAGCCAAAAAGGCTGATTTTTGTATAATTAATAAAGCATAGTCAAAAGTGTCAAACAACAGATTTCTTAATTTTCTTGGACACTCTAGGGTACCAAGACATTCTCCAAAAATTTATAAGAACATTGCACATGTAGAAAAGGCTCATTTACCTGTCATCTATCTTAGCACCTGTACTAAACATGCACTTGATTATAATCAAACAATTATCATCATTATATCCAGAGCAGGTATGAATTGTGGCAACATTGTATCATTTCCTTAACCACCGGTTCATTTAATGAGATCTACGTTGCCGCTGCTCAAGTCAAGTGCTCACTAACCGGGAGCGACGGCGATTCGAATCGAATTCCTATCCAGCTGGAGGGGTATTTCTAACACTCACCGCGCAGGCCCCTGCCAGGGTCGCACAAGCCACCTTTTCATATGATTCAGGAATCGCGGGTCCGAATGATGTCGCGACCCCAAGGGCGACACTCTGTCAGGTGATAGGGACTCTAACCCCCCTTGGTCTCACGCCAATGTCCCCAAGCACATCCTTTCTCTCCTCCAAGAAGCAACCTACCATTCGATTCCCGGCCTGAACCACATTACTCGGCTTCGCGGTCGGAACGACTTATCCGGCCAACTAAGTGTTAGACTGCGTTCAACATGACTCAAGGACGTACAGCGAATCGGTCCTTAAACGACTCAGACGGGCATAGCTCCACACCCAAGACGTGAAGTGTCTTGCGGCTGTACTATCGAACTCCCGCCCGGTCTCAATTTTATTTTTCAGCATGGTTCCATCCACGATAGCCATAAAGCCACCGTGACTCCTTCATACATCTCGCGGATGACCGGAAATCACCCGACTTCTACCGTACTAAGCAGGGCTAAGCATTGACACGTGCCTAAACCTAATATAGGATTAAGTACGATATCTGGACAAGGACAGGTATAATGCAACAAGTGTTTTCATATAACTCCTACAACTTAATGCAGTAAACAATTAAAATACTCAAGATTAATTTATAAATCAGTAGGTTCAGCATGCACCGGGGCTTGCCTTTCAGAAAGGTCGAGGGCCGGTGGTCTGGACACTCAGGAAGGTCGTCTGCGGGCACTCCTTCGCCTGCTGGATCCTCGGGCTCCTGCTGCTCCTGGTCCTCCTCCGGAATCACAGGCTCGAATTCGAGGAGAGTTACCCCCTCCGGTACACCTATTGCATGCATGCACAATAAATATCATGGATGCATAAATGGGTGCAACATGCTCGGAATGAAATGCATTTCAGAAATAAAAACAATAATCTAATCATGTTACTTTATTAGTACGTGCAAATCTCTTCTCCGGTGGAGAAGTACTTACCTAAGCTACTCAACCTAAGATACAGTTGTTCTTCTTCGGTTAAGGCCCTAACACCTAATAAACACAAGAGTAACATTATTTAGGTTACCACAGTAAGTTATTCTGGACAGCAGCTCAAAGATCCTGACATAACTGGAGAATCCCAACTCCAAGAGATATGATCTAAGACAATCTGGAAAGCTTATGAAATGCACCACAAAATGTTTTCAGACCACAGCACTTAATTCCAAAGTTTACCTAGTCGAAATTCCAAAGTTCCAGAATCTGTTCTCTCTAAACAGAGAGCAGTCAATTCTGGACTGTTACTTAAAACAGCAATGACTCCCAAACTACTAAGCCAAATGCTCCCAAATTTTGACACAAGCTCATTTACAAATTTTACTACAACTTTGGTATTTATAAGTTTTCCAGCAACCACCTTTATCCAAGGTCAAACCTAGGAATACTATCAGCTGTCCAGAAAACCTAAAATTGTAAAGGTTAAATATTTATTTATGTGGCAAACATTCTCTAGGACCAAACTAATACTACTACAAGTTCACAAAGGTCACAAAAACACCAGGAAGTAAGGTGTGCCCACCTAGAATATTTATTTAAAACCATTTCTTAATTTACTTAAGTAATTAAGTGGAATTTCAAACATATATGTAAACTGCTCCTAACATTCTACAAAAATTACAGGAGACTCTCTGACCCACCAAGAGACTACTGTAAAATTTTGAACTCAATTTATTCACAGGAACTTCCTACACAAAATTCCCAAGCCAAAAAGGCTGATTTTTGTATAATTAATAAAGCATAGTCAAAAGTGTCAAACAACAGATTTCTTAATTTTCTTGGACACTCTAGGGTACCAAGACATTCTCCAAAAATTTATAAGAACATTGCACATGTAGAAAAATTACTAAAATTCATTTAAGTATTTCCTAGAATAACAAGATAGCATTATAACTTGAAAAGTACTTAAGCACTACTGTCCAAATTTTTACCAGAGCTAGAGCAAGCATAAATTAGCCTACTCTCCAAATTTCATAATTTTTGGAACACTGAAACTCAAGATATAATTTAAACAAGTTTGCATGTGATTTAAAACATATTTCAAAGACCTATTTAAATATCCCAGAAACTACTCATCACATAGCAAACTCATATTTTTCTAAAATACTACACATCAAGTAGATTCTAATAAAATTTATCTCATGATTTTTGAGTAAGTGAAACCCTAGATCTACATTTTCCAAACTTAACCAAATTTCTATAGCAATATAAATAAAAATGAAAAAGATCTCATCTATACTGGGCCGGCCCGGGAAAAACGCGGCCCAAAAACTCGCGGTGTGGCCCGCTCCCGCGCGCGGCCTGCTACGGCTCCCGCCCGCGCGCGCGTGCGACTGACCAGGTGGCCCCACCGGTCAGAGAGAGAGAGGCGGAGGGCGGAGCTGCGGTCGCCGGAGCTCGCCGTCGGTGAGCCGGCCGACGAAGTTGGACGTATGAGCATGACCACGTCATCGAACTACATCGGTTGGTGGCAAGAACGGGGAGGCAGAGCCACGGCAAGGTGCTCGCCGTCGGGCATGGCGGACCACCGGCACGGTGGTGGCGAAATCTCGCCGCCGGTGAGCCTGACATCCCAACCCTAACCCCGATGAGCATCCCCATTCTACCTCGACCCTAACGCACCTACAAGGGGGCGACAGAGACGCCCAGAGACCTCTGGCCACGGAGAGCCGTCGCGCGGAGGAACTCCGGCGAGGTACCGCGGCGGAGGAAAACGAAAATGTGACCCTACCAAAGCGTGATTGGCTGCGAGGAGTGGACGGTGAGGTAGCGGGCTTCAAGGCGGAGCGAGAGACGCAGTTTGGCCGGTGGTGATGCGGTGGCGAGCGCTTGCGAGCACGTCGGAGCGGGTGGCGGCAATGGCGGCTCGGTTTCTCCGCTCTGCCGACGAGAGAGGAAAGGAGGGGGGAAATGGATGGGTAAGGCCGGGACGACAGCAGAGGCGCCCTTCTATGCGCTCGGCAGCTGGCCAAGGCGCCAGGTCGCGCGCGGCGCGTGGAGGACACGCGGCGGCGATGGTCTGCGGCTGGTCGGCCACGCTGGTCTGACAGACTGAAACGAACCGACATTCAGCGACTGACAGAGCAAGTTTGATGCAGATTATCTCCTAATCCATTTCGAGTTAGCAGAAGATGACAATACCAAAATTGTGGAGCTACATGAGGGCTACAAGTTTGCCAATTGGAGTTTGGACTGGTTCGGCCTGGATTTGAAACTACAGGGCTCCAAAGTAGTGTACTTGGAAACTGAAACCTAGTTTCAGTCACTAAGCCGACTGAAACCCGATTTTCTAGACACCATATCTCCTAAACCATTTAGAACTAGGTGATGGTGATATTGACAATGTTGTAGAGCTATGTGTGGTCAACAACTTTGTCAATTGGCTCAAAGACTAGTTTGGCCTAATTTGTGAGTTACAAGTTGCTAAAGTGAGGTACAGT
The DNA here is from genome assembly GCA_038087645.1 of Saccharum hybrid cultivar R570. Lineage (NCBI taxonomy): Eukaryota > Viridiplantae > Streptophyta > Magnoliopsida > Poales > Poaceae > Saccharum > Saccharum hybrid cultivar. The sequence continues at coordinate 2,601,593 of JAQSUU010000344.1, forward strand.
GAAACGGTTTTCAGCTCCACACTTAGCAAAATTTGCTAAGTCCCAAATCAGCCCCTAATACTGACTTGTGTGCCATTTTTGAGCATGTTCTGATCATTTTCATGAGATGGCCATATTAGAACTTTTGTTCCTTATGAAATTCTCTACAACTTTGCTTAAGGTTGCTCCTCCATGCAAGATTTCTAAGCTGGAATTTTTAATTGGTCAAACCAGATCACTCTAGGGTTCCAAACTTGGTCAACAACATTTGGAAGGGCAATTTGGTAATTTTGGTCAACATGAACATTGCTCCACTACTTACCCTAAATGTAATTAAGGTGTTATAAGACCTAATTAGCCACCCTACACATTGGTTGCACAAAATTCCTAGTGTCACATACTTTGGCACAAGTAATTCAACACTTTCACCCAAATGTTGCAAACTCATGTTGCACATGTTGCATGAGTGTGTTGCACAACATTTGCTAATTATGTTACACTAAAGTGGTTGACATATCTCACAAAGGAAATTGCACATAAGGTACTTGTGTGTTGCACACTACTCACTTTTTACTTCACATGAAATATAAACATATTATAAGCTTATGCATGAATGAATGATGCTTGCTTATGCTCATGCAAATGCAATGCAATTAAGGAGCTAAACACCTGGGGTGTTACACCTGGCTCCGCCTATATATACGCAATGTTGGATGCATGGCTACTCACTTCCCAACTAGTATTTCTATTCGTTGAACTAACAATGTCTGGAGGGTCATCAAGAGGGAAAGGAAAAGGGAAGGAAACTCCCTTTCTTTGGGAGGGTTCTCTTGGTCCCGATTTATTTGAGGAAGCACTTTATGATAGGTTCTTTGTTGAGAGCAAAAGTAATTTCACTAAAGAAGCACCACCGAGAGGATATGATGACCGAAAAGAAGAGTGGCCAAAATACATGCATGGTGAGGACTGCTTAGTGCAGATGTTCACCGACGAAATAGATGGAGGTCATCACTTCTTCAAATGCCCACGAGCATGGGTAATTGATATTACTATTTGTTGCATCAATATGTTACTCTTCTCACTTCAACTTACAAGACATACTTATTGCAGTCTTCTTGTCTAAAGAAAATTGTGGGTTCACCAGATGGGTTGATCCAAGACCTATTTATCCGCATGCGGAGTACATCTACTATTTGCAGGACCGTATCTTCGAGCTATAAACAAAAATAGCAACGGTTACAAGGATGACGAAGATGATGAAACAAACAGTGGTGCCGGTTCACAGGAGGCACTCTGCAATGATCCATATTGCACCTTCCCTAATCACAAGAACAAGGGGCCCCCGCCACCACCACCAACAATAATGGGAGGATACTGCGTAGAAGGTGCAACACAGTTTGCTATGTGGCCACACTACTAGGTGAAACCTAACTAATTCACAAGCCACATCCATATGTCCATTATTTGGTTAAATTACCTAAGGCATGTTAGGATTAGTCGATAAAACTATGTACCCTTATTTGGTATATGTTCTCACATGCCATCATTTCATGTGCTTGTTGTCGCCTTCAATTACCTAAGGCATGTTAGGTTTAGTCCAGGACCTCTGTACCCTAGTTTGGTACATGTTCTGACATGCCATTTCATATAATCTACAACTTTGTTACATTTTATTTGCACTACTTCCACTCATTTCACTGACTTTGCAATATTAAACTTAATATTATGACTACAAATAATGAAACAATAAACACATATGATAGGTCCAATAACATTGAAGTACATGACAACATACTAAATAACGCAGAAAATGCCTAGGTATGACCAAACTGAAAGTGCATTACATGACAACACATTGCAAAGTACAACACTAAACAATATTATTCATGAATAAACCATAGAACTAACAAGTCATGCAAACTACTAAGTGCAACGAGACTACTTTCCCTTTCTCTGGGCATCCGGATTCTCCTCCATCGCTGCCTTCGCTCGGCGTACTCGTTCAAGCTTCTTCTCTCTCTCCTCCCTGTACGCAGCAACACACCTCCTTTCTTCCTCTTTCTTGTGCTTCTTTTTTGCTTTCTCCTCTCCGCGTCTCTTCTCTAATATCTCTAGATGCTCCGCATCCCACTCTTTCAGGCCTTGTAGAAGGCGCCTATCATCCTCCTTGATCTCAGTGTCGATCCACTACTCAAAATCACAGAGCGGTGGAGACGTCTGCAACAAAGGCAATTATTACAAAACAAGTAAATATGCAAGACTTCATATGATAAAAAAGAATTAATCCAAATTATAGTTTTCTCATAATAAATTTACTGTGGTGCTTTTGCTCTATAGGCTCCCATGTAAAATTGGTACACATCCAATACCTCTGCCTATAGGTTTCCTCATCTTCAAAAATGTCTATCTTGCAAGGATCACCATAAAAGCACATGGGTCTTGGGACACCGTTAGGGATAGGCTTTAGGTCGTAGGGACTTCCGGTCATCCGACCGTAGCTACAATTCAAACAATTTCGTTCTTGTAACCGAAATCAAAGACTAATAAACCCTAAACCTAGGGTTTACCATTTCATGCACAACAATGAACGAATAATATCGAAATATGCGCAAAGGATACCTTTGTTTGCTAGCTTTTCCACGTCTTGGCATCCTATGATTACATATTACAACTATTAATAATCTCTTCAAAAAAACTAGTAATGATCTACCTATGACTACAAAATACACCTAATATAGGTCAAATCGATGCGACAAAAAGAAGAGGGGAGAGAGTATACCTGGCTCTTGAAGATCTATGGATCAACTCAAAGTTTTGAAGGTGAAAATAGTTGATTCGAAGAGATTGGAGAGGATGGGGATAGGAGGAAACCGAGAGGGAGACGAACAAATGAAACAGGCCTAGGTTTTGAATTCAGGCTCGACGCCGTGATCTGTAGCGTCGAGGGGTCGATGTCGTGCATTATGGCATCGAGGGTCGACGCCGTGCATTATGGCGTCGAGCTCTATGCCACGTCAACATCCACATCAAATAGGGCTACGCAGCTCGACGCCATGAATCACGGCGTCGAGACATGTTACCTCGATGTCGTTACTTACGGCGTCGACCCCCGGGGTCCAAAATTGATTTTACATCATCCAAGGGTCTAAAGTGAAAATACTTAAAAAGGGCCAAATTGTAAAAAATTGGGGCATTGGAATATGACATGGTCCTTGTTTAACACCGAAAGATAAAATCTTCATAATATAGCATTGGGTTAATTTATCGTCACTATATAGCACTGTAGTTAGATGTGGCCTCTAACACCGTCAACTATGACGGAAAAAAGACCATTTTACCTCTATTTCATCTATAGCACCATCAACAGGTTAACATATTTTATTGCATATATTTTTTTGAAATACAACTATTTTAGACCATGAATATTTTTTGGCGGTACATTTTTCTGCGCATATTATTTACGGTTGTACAATTTTGTGGTTAATAATTATTTTTACCGTACCAGACGTACATCAAGAATTATCATAAATAATCTATACAAAAAATAGTACTAGCAAAAAAAATTCATGGTCCAAAAAAATATATTGTCAAAAAATGTTTAATTTTATAATAAAAAGAAATTGTCAAAAAAATATGTGCAATAAATTTAACTGTTAATAGAGTGATGTGGCTGCACATGAAAACATGGGTAAAATGGTCTTTCCCCTCATGGTTCGCGGTGTTAGAGGCCACATCTAACGACAGTGCTATAGGGAAACAAAAATAAACCCAATGCTATATTGAGAATATTTTATGTTTTAGTGCTAAATAAGGAACCATGTTATACTCTGATGATAAATAGGGAATTTTCTCTATATGTAGTGTGTAGGATATTGTCATTTTGTATATATATGATCCAGAAACTCAAAAACTTTAAGAATGTAACACTGAAGTATTGTGACGCATCACCAATGTTTTTTGAGTCGTGTCGTGTGAAGCAAGCCACGATGTCTTGTCTTTCTGAGACTTTGACTGTGCTGTGACTCGGCGATAAGACTACCCGCACCCATCCATCCTCTATATCATCATCTATACGTCCTAGTCAGCAAGATTCTCTCCTCTATGCTCAATTCTCTCGCACCCATCCATCCTCTATATCATCCTCTATCCACTCTATTCACTGTGGGACCGACTTGTCACTTTATCTAAATATATCCATGTGTGATCTAGTTTTAAAGGATTTATTGAGACGAATTTAATGGTGCAATCGAAATTTAATTTAGATTTTTGGTTTGTGAGCTATAGCATTTTTTTCTTTGTTTAGCTTGCGGGGTCCGCCACTACAGAGTATAGAGTAAGCACAGTACTACTCTAAATATAGAGTGAGAGAAAGGATAGAGTATCATTTTAGAGTATCCAGTGCAGCAGTTTTTACTCTATATTCATACTCTAAAGCTTTAGAGTATCGTTTTAGAGTATCCACTGCGGGTAGTCTAACACCCTTATGCATCGACACGCGACTTCATGCATGAGAGCAACTTACGAGTTGTTCGGCCGATGATTTTTTTTTGTGCTGATAAGTCGGCTGATGCTATTTTGTTGTGAGAGAAAAACGTTGTACCAGTGCTAGTCCACAAAAATGAAGAATGCAATATAGGTCCCCTTTCCCTTACTGTAGTTTCTAAATTCTAAATTGAGATCTAAATCCATTTCTTAGGAAAGACGATCTTTTCATAGATCCATTTCATAGGAGGCAGGGCTTGCCTGCTCAAGTTCTGCTCCCATTTCATTTCATCTGAGTGGCAGGCATGACTAGCAGTGTCTAATCTAGAATTTTAGTGTTCGGTATTCCTACTTCCTCCATCCTAAAATATAATGCATTGTGACTTCTAAAATTTGACATATAATTCATGCTATGCATTGCCGGTTCTAGAATTTTGAGGGCCCTCTCTGATGAACTGGTAAATCTTATAATATATATATAAGCGCTAATTTTTCTTGCAAAGCGAAAACAAATCCAGTGATATATTTTTAATTTAACATGTTTGATAATTACATAGGAGCAATGTGGACTAAAACAACAGTAGATTTGTACTTTTAGAACTTAGAACTCCATAATATTCATTGTTCTCATAAAAAGATAATTCTTCGGACATTTTTTGATGCAAAACCATTAAGGACATCTCTACCCTTATTATCAAGATTTTCCCAAGTTCTAGGATCAAAGACATCATGAATAGAAGCTTCTTGCACATCATCAATGAATTTTCAAGTTGAGAGAAGGTTGTAAATTTTCATTCTCATTGGCATCAACTTGTTCACTCAAATTATCATTAACTTGTTGCTGCCCTTGTTCTTCAATATCAAGTGCATCTACAGGATTATCATCAGGCACAATACTGCTTGAAGCTAAAAACACTTATGTATAGCACCTTTTTAAGATTCAACAAATTGATCTTCTAGTTTTTTTCGTTTTATTTTCTGAGCCCCCGACAAATGTTTCTTATGTAACATTTTAAAATTCTAACACCTAAATTAAAAGAAAAACAAGACTATATGAGACTGAATACCGAGTACTAGAAGTCTAAAATACCATAAAATAATTAATTTGGATTAAAAATTATCAAGAAAAAAATACCTAGCCCTTAGGGCCCGATCGGCTGATGCCTAATGAACTGACTTCCGTGTCCCGGCGGCGGCGTGCGTCTCTTCGGCTGCTTGCGTTGCGTACTCGCGTGCGGGAACAAGCCAGAAAGACCGACTTCTTCTTGGCTGCCGCCAGTTCAGTGCCTGACTGCCTCTCTGAACTATACGGTTGCCGGGCTGGGGGTCTGTATACCTCATACCTAGGCTTGGCCCCTCCCCGTGCACCTCTGCAGGGACGACACTGATTCCATCTAGTGACTATGTTTAGATTTAGCATACTAAAAAGGAAGCCACAATTTGAGCAGAAACTCCTTAATTAGATTTAATTCATGGATAGATGCGTCATTTAAGTATTCTCTTAAATTATTTTAAAAGCTTTAGAATACGCTATATTATAGGACATATGTGGTATTTCTGAAGAAAAAGTTCAATCAATCTATTATCAAGCAAAGTGATCTGATAAGTAATTTGTTAAGCCTAAATCATCATTGTTAGTCTAATATAAGACCACGAGTGGTTTCTAAGATTCAAACAAACGCATACGTGCCAGGCACTGCTTAAATAGTGAGGAATCCACCGCGTTTCTACGGTTTTCATCCAACAACAAGAGACTAATAAAAAAGATTTTTTCTTCGCTTAGCTAGCAAATGGAATAAAATGATTGGAGGAACTCAAGATATATATGGTGACATGTAGTCTGAGTCATTGGACGAGATGACAGAGTCATAGGCCAAGGCACAGGGCTGAGGGATTGTCCTTGTGCCGTGGCACGAGGGCTTCACCGAATCGCCACTTGCAGGCTCACACCTTGTGCGTTGTGCCTGGATCTAGAGTTTGGCTCAAATGAATTTGAGGACATGGGGAAGTAAAATATAGCTATTATCGTTGCTTATCGCCGAGCCACTTGATAGACACTAATTCTCTTACGAAACTATTATTCCTAAAAATACCCGGAGGGTTACAAATGGATTAATTTTTTTGTTATATAAACGATAAAGATTAGACCTGGGCGTTTGCTCCATTGACCGCACGCCTCCGCCCCACTTTGCCTCGCTGTTCCTTCTACCTGATTCATTGCGCGACGAGAGATCCTTCTACCAGAGCCCATCATACCGGTGGCCACGGAGGGGTCTCCGCCAGCCTCATGGTCCACACGCCGGCGAGCCTCCATTTCGTAAGCAACAAGTAGATGTTGCACTTGAAAGCGCATGTTGCAAACGTCTGTTTTAGGTGTTGCATATGTTTCAGAGGTATGTTGTAATTGTTTTATATAGATGTTACAAAAGTAGACCGGGATGTTGCATATGTTGTAACAGTTGTACACGTATGTTGCAAATATCTGCTCCTAATGTTTTATCTGTTTTTTCAGACGTATGTTGCAATAGTGTTTGTCTGTATGTTGCATATATTTCATAGATGTTTTAAAAGTAGATCGGATGTTGCATCTTCCTCCTCTGCATCCTTCTCACACTGCGGAGGGGGCGCAACGGGGGCCGATGAAGTGGTCACGCCAGGAGATAGCAGAGCGGACGCGAGCGCGCACTCTCCCCTTCTCTGTTATGTGGGCAGACAGGGATACCGCTTCGTTGTTCAGTTACTGCGAGCAGTCTGAGATCGGACTCTTGTTGGCGAACTGCGATGCCAGCGCATGGTTGGTGAAATCGTTTAATAGTTGGCTGGTGGGAGCTGCGTCCTGCGCTTCGGACGTGTGCATCTCCGATATATAAATTTGACTAAGATTAATTTTGTTTGACTTTTTGAAAAAGGTTGTGTTTACGTCCATTGAAAAGTGCACTATGCAAAAAAAAAAAGATTCTCCGTCATATCAAACTTGCGATACATGTATGGAGTACTAAATGCAGATAAAATCAAAAACTAATTGCACAGTTTGGTTGTACTTTGCGAGACGAACGTTTTGAGCCTAATTAGTCAACGGTTGGACAATTATTATCAAATACAAACGAAATGCTACAGTGTCACTACAGTAAATTTTGGCACTCCAAATTTAGGAACTTTGGGTTTGAAACCGACCCAACAACACAAGTACTGTCGGGTATCGGCCCATATCATTGAGTCAACCCCTGTCGGTCGTTTTCCATGCCGCAACGACGAGTCGGCGGATGAAATGGGGAGGAGGAACCAACCAACCAATTGGCCTAGAAACAATCTGACATATCCTAACATAGCCCAATCATACGATGTTCATTGGTCAGATAGATCAGCCCATCGATGTGTATGTGAGGGAAAAAAAAAGATTCGCTATAACTCGATCAATGTGTATGTGAGGGGAAAAAAAGATTCGCTATAACTCGAGTAATCTGGTTGACGAAGGTGTTCAAACTCATAACGGTCAGGTAAACGCCGCATGCCTGCGACGAGTCCACCGCGGGTATAGGCGACCGCACACCGTCGTCGGCAGGCTGACTTGTCTCTGCCTCCTGACGCAAGGAAGCAGCCGCTACGCTTGCCAGCCGCGAGGCCGGCCGTCCGTGGCCACAAACCCGGAGGAACGAACGGGGGTGGAAGCCCGCTTTTGCACAACGGCAATGTGCCGCTGTATACGAGGAGCATACCGCCATGCGGTGCAGATCCGGGCCACGTCCTTCCGCCGCGCCGGTCAAAACAGGGCTGCTGCTGCTGCTGCTGCGGGCCCTCGCGGCTTATAAAGAGCAGAAATCTTCTGCAAGCCAGACTCACCCAAACCCACCATTCTTAAGTCCAGTGCCACCTCCTCCTTCATCTCCCTCCTCCCCAGTTCCTGGAACGCCATGGCTGCACCTTCCGGTACGATGCGCGCCGTGCAGTACGACAGATACGGCGGAGGAGCACAAGGGCTCAAGGTACACTAGTATATACTACTATTTTGATCGACGCTCATGATCTGGTGTGTGTCCACTCTGCCATGGATCGATGATGCACGCTGTTCCGCATAATTTCAGAAGAATAGAGAGAAAGGGGAGGGGTACCCATAACCCTAACCCTAACAGAAGGGAAAAGAAATGGACGGCGGTCCGGGGGAAGTCTTACCAGGGCCTCCCCGCCGCCGTCATTACCGCCTCACGCGGGATGGAGTACCCACTGTCGGCTAGCTGACGCGTGGGAAGAGAATCAAGATAACAGCAAAGAAAAGAACGGAGCTAGATTCGATTCGGATCGAAAGAAAAGAAATACAAAGGGTTCATCGAACCCTAAACCCTAATCGGGTGAAGAAACGGGGAGAGAATGAGTTTTCGATTTCGAAAAGTATTAGAATCCCCAAACCCAAACCCTAACCCTAATTCCAATCCCCGTTCCCAAATCGGATCAGATCCGAGTAGAAAAGGAGAAATACAGAAGGGGAAGAGGGAAACCCAGAGGGTCTACCTCGCCATTGATCTGGTGTGTGTCCACTCTGCCATTGATCGATGATGCACGCTGTTCCGCATAATTTCAGCATGTGGAGGTGCAGATCCCGTCGCCGAAGAAAGGCGAGGTGCTCATCAGGATGGAGACCACCAGCATCAATGTCGTCGACTGCAGGTTTAAGAACGGCATCGCGCGGCCCTTCCTGCCCAGGTGGTCCCCGTTTATCTCTGGTAACATGAAGATCCAAGCTGCTGGCCTCTTCTCCCCCCTCTTGTTTGATCGATGGCCATTTCATTTTTGACGTACCCAGTGTGGCATAGGAGCCTAGGAGGACGGGAAAGGTTGCACAAACGAATAATCACCCACCATGCATGTTTCCTTTCTGGAGCAGGTTTCGATCTAGCAGGCGAAGTCGTGGCGTTGGGCGCAGGAGTGAGCAACTTCAAACCAGGGGACAAGGTTATTGCCATCAACTTCCCGGTAAGATTGTGAGATCGTCGTGCTCGCAAACAATTTGCCTATAACATCCGATCGGTTCTGTTCCAAGTGTTTGAGTCGCTGCTTGAGTTCTACTAAGTACTAATGCACAACCAACGGCAATGGCAGAACGGCGGAGGGCTCGCTGAGTACGCGGTCGCCTCAGCGTCTCGTACAGTCGCAAGGCCGCCCGAGGTGTCGGCCGTCGAAGGCGTCTGCGTACCGATGGCCGCAGTCACCGCGCTCCTCGCGCTGCAGAGAGCCGGGGTCAGCCTGGACCCGGCCCACGCCTCTACTACTAAGCCCAAGAACATGCTGGTCACCGCGGCCTCGGGCGCCGTCGGCCACTTCGCGGTGCAGCTCGCGAAGATGGGCGGCCACAACGTCACGGCCACCTGCGGCGCGCGCAACCTCGGCCTGGTCCGGAGCCTCGGCGCCGACGAGGCGCTGGACTACAAGACCCCCGACGGCGCCAAGCTGCGGAGCCCTTCCGGCAGGGAGTACGACGCGGTGGTGCACTGCGCCACGGGGTTCCCCTGGTCCGTGTTCAGGCCCGTGCTCGCCGCCAAGGGCACGGTCGTGGACATCACGCCCGGGTTCGTGTCCGGCGTCACCGCGATCCTCCAGATGGTGACCTTCTCCAAGAAGAGGCTGGTGCCGCTCTTCGCGACGCCCAAGAAGGAGGACATGGAGCTGCTGCTGAGCATGCTGAAGCAGGGGAGGCTCAAGACGGTCATCGATTCCCGGCATCCGCTGGGCAGTGCTCACGAAGGCTGGGCCAAGAGCATGAGCGGCCACGCCACCGGCAAGGTCGTCATAGAAATCGGAGCCGCGCAGCCAGAATAGCGCAGCAATGTATGGATATAAGGATCACCACATTCTATATTTGGTTGCTTGGGATTGATCTGTACTTGTTTTCTGTTCCATTCTAAATTCAGTTGTGCGTCTCATTCTATGTTAAGTCAAGAGAGATTCATTAGTCCCAGGTTCAGTACGGAGTAGAAGCGACTGAAGAGAGACACGATGACGGAGAAGTACAACTTCTCAAAAGCACCTAAAATTATTTTTCATAAAAGCGATTTGTTTTGCTTCGGCTCAACCAGAAACCTGAGTAAGGAATATATACAACTGTTTGGGTGTAAAGACAAAAGCTTCCCTCTCCGATACTTAGGTATTCCAATGCACTTTCACAAGCTGTCAAATAAGCATTGGAGCTCAGTTGAAGAGGGCTCCCAGAAAAAGCTCAGTAGTAACTCGGTGTTATCTAGCTTACCGATGTTCATGATGTTCTTTTTTTTTTTGCTATTCCTAAAGGAGTACTTAAAATGCTGCATTACTATCGGTCTAGGTTTTTCTGGGATTGTGACGACCCTAACAAGAAATATAGGCTTGCTAAATGCAGTATTCTTTTCAAGCCAAGATGTATGAGGGGTTTAGGGATCTTGAACCTAGAAGTTCAGAACCCTTGTTTACTCGGTGAGCGAACGAGGAAGGTTTTTGGCAGGATGTTTTGAAAAGGAAGTATGTGAAGGACAAATGTTCATCACAAGTAGTAAAGCGACCGGGGGGACTCCCATTTTTGGGCATGTGTTATGGATGTGAAGGATCTTTTGCTTCAAAATCGGAGATTCAAAGTCAATAGCGATAACCAAACTAGATTTTGGGAGGATATTTGGATTGACCAAAAACCTTTAAAACTAAGGTTCCTGGATCTATACAGAATAGTGAGAACAAAAGGTGTCACTGTAGCAGAAGTGCTAACTTCAACCCTTCTCAACATTTCGTTTTGAAGGGCGATAGTTAGTGACAAGTTGAAGGAATGGCTTAGGCTGGTATCATTAGTATTGCCTACCACTTTAAATGATAGGCCAAATTTATTTGGCTGTTAACGAAAAATAAAGTCTTCTCAACTCAAACTCTCTTTAGAGAGAACATGAAGAAAGAGAGAGTTTATGGGAAAGCTTTATTCTGCAAGGCACCATGGTTTATAAAGAAGGGGTGATCCTTACAAAGGACAATTTACTAAAGAGGGGTTGGAAAGAGGATACTAAGTGTAACTTTTGTGGTTTACAGGAATCTACGCAACACCTCTTTTTGATTGTCGCTTGGCTAGGTTAGTGTGGAATGTACTGTGCATCGCTTTTAACTTTCGACTACCTAAATATATTGTTCACATGTTTAGATCTTGGATAAGGAGCTTTGCCCCAAGTTTGAGAAACCAAATCATAGTGGGGTTAGTAGTAGTGTGTTGGGTTATGTGGTTGAATAGAAATGATACAGTGGTCAAAATAAAAACACTAACTCCTTCTTACAAGTAATTTTCAGGAAGGCATACTGAATCAGCATTGGTCCCTGTTATCTAAAGAGGAAGTCAGAAGGGCTTTGAAGGAAGGTTGTAGGCGTTTTGAAGTGTTGATGTTACAAGTTTTTGGAGAGAAGGGATGGAGAAACCAAAGAAGGATGGAAAACTAAGCTTCTTAGGTGAAGTTTGTTGTTAAGTGTGGTTTGGTCATTTGGGTTGATTCTATTTAATACTTTCCACTTAGTGGAACTTGGTCTAAGTATTGGGTTCGTATTGAACGGTTATACTCATCCAATTGTGAATGGGGAGGTCAGAATGATTTTTATTCCTTAACCTGAAAAAAATGATAATGGAGATGGGCCAGCGTGCCCCACAACACGCGGAGCACGATCTTGAGCGACTCGGCCCCCTCCGCTCGTAGCAGCTCCATAGACCATCATGGCGAGGTGACGTCATCCATGAAATCTTTTTGATTGAGTGATAAAACAAGTTAAAGTCATTTGTATTACTGTCTTGGTTTTAAATTCTAGTTGTATGTTTGTCCTTTTTTTAAACTTTGCAAATTTGCCCTATTTTTTTTAACTTTGTAGATTTACCCCTATTTTTTTAATCTGAAGCTTTTGATTGTCCGTATTCCATGAAGGACACTTAACGGTGAGACACAAACGCAATAGGATTTTTTTTGTTTACGTACTTGTTGCGGATATATTTTGGACGAAAGACATCACAAATTTTGTGTTAATGTCCAAATGTAATATTTTGCAAGCATCAACGGTGTAACACCCCGGTGTTACGCAAGCATTTAGGCACTGCAAATCATGCATAGTATGCATCATCAAGCATCATAATCATACATGCCTAATCGTGTTAAATAATAACTGAAACAGTGCTTTGAAACATATGAAACATGCTTGTGAAACATGAATGTTGTATACACTTGTTTAGAGTTATTTTTCCCTAATTATGCTTGCTAGGTTAATAAAACATGTTTGGCTATAATTGTAAATCATCTAGCATTATTTATCATAATTTTTGGAGCAAGTTTGGTATTCAAAATGTCCTAAAATTTTGCTTTTAAAAATATTCTAAAAAAATGAGATTTGATTTAAAAATGGACTTTGAATCTTTAGTTCAAAATCTGTTTGGAATTTCAAAATGTGCCCTAAAGAAAAGTTGTAGAGGATTAAATTCTAAGCAACTTTTATTTTTGGACCATTTTCAGAAAAGGTCATTTTCTTTCTCAAAATAAAATTTGAAAACTATTATTTGAAATGGTTTGAAAATGGAAATTGGAAAAACCTTTTTTGCACTTAACGGGCGCCGCCTCCTATCTGGCCCGCTGGCGAAAGCCGGCCCGACCCATCTTAGCGCACGCACGCGCCCGCAGTCCAGTGGACCGGGTGCACGCCGCTCGCCCCGCTGCTTCCGTGCGCCGTTGCCCAATCGCGCGGACGCGCTCGCCGCGTGGACGCAGCGCACCGGTGACAGCCGTTCGGAGGCGTCGCACCAGGTCGGGATGGCATCTAGGTACGTCCCTGGCCTCGCCATAACGCCGCGCCCGGCCCTGCTCCCCTCCTTGCTCGCGCGCTCATTCTCTGCAGCTGCAGAAAGCCGAGCGGGAGCGCTCACCGCCGCACGTTGTCGCCCCACCCGTCGGCGTCCAGCTCCGCCATCGCACCACCATTCATCGATTTCTTCTACCTCTAGCTCCGCCTAGACCTCCGCCATCGTTTTCGCCGCGGTAAGGCCAGGGCTGGCATTTCCCCTTTCACAGCGGCGCCATGGCCACCGAGCTCGGCCTCCATGGCTATTGCTCCCTTCCCCTCCTTCCCTTTAATTTTCTTCGATTTCACGTCCGCCTTGACCTTGCAGACCTCGCGCGCGCCGCACCTCCCTTCGCCATGGCCGGGACTAGCGTACCACCGGTGAACCGCGCCACCTCCCCGCCATGCACGCCGTCGAGCTCACCCGCGAGCTCCTCCGGTGCCCTAGGCTAGCGCGTTGAGTTCGCCTCTCCGCGGGGAAGCCGCTGCCGGTGACCTCACCGGCGGCGAGATCAGCGCGGTCAGCGCCTCTGCCGCCACTGTGTGACTGACGGGTGGGGTAAGGTTCCCCCGCGGGCCCGCCTGTCTGTCTCACCTCACGTGCGCGTGTGCACTGTACCGGGTGCGCTCAGTGTTTTCAGCGGCTAAGGTTAAAAGGATTTTTGAAAATGATTTTTCAGAAAAGATGTAAATGCTTTGGAAATTTGTAACTTGCTCATTTTGGCTCCAAAAATTGTGAAATAATTTTTGTTGTGATCCTCATGAGTAGATCTATGGTTAAAAATATTGCATGTTGAATTTGTGACACTTTTATGTAGAGTTTTGTTTAATCATTGAAATTGCTGTTTTATTGAGAAATGCATAATAAATCATAGAAAACTCAGAAAAACATGATTCAAAGTTTGTTACTCTTCTTGTGTACTATACTTTCTATGAAAAATATATGCCATGCATGTTCTGTAAAAAAATTTGATGTGTAGTTCAAGTGCCTTTAATGGCCGATTTTTGTTATTTTTGCTAAAGGGCGAAATTTTTATAAAACATGCATGTGATAATTTTTGTACACTGATTACTTACTATGTAGAACCTAGGAAAAATACTAAATCGGTTGTTTGATACTTTTCATAATACAAAGTATTTTTATACTCATATTTAGGCCCTAGCTTGTCATTTTTGTGTAGGCTATTCCACTTATCCAAATGCCATAAAAAATTGATGGTAGTCTACTTAGCGTAGTATTGTGCTATGATAATTTTCTAAGATTTTTCTATGTTATAAAAATAGATGTTGCTATTCAAACCTAGTGTTAATTAGGGTTTAATCAAATATTGCTTTTATGCATGATTAAAGAATTAATGAAGCTTTGGTGTATCTTTGAAGCACTCAATGAGATGTGTTGAATTAGCATGTTAGTAGAAGAGAATACAGTCGATGACATGCACTTGTAGTACATATTCTTGGATGATGTTGACTACCTTGCATGAGATTTGTATTATACTCTAACCATTAAAGCGAATCATGCGCATCTACCTTGCATGCAAGCATATTCATTGTGCCCATTTCATCCGATGCACCATTTGCATAAGCACTTACGCACCTGCATCATACAGGATCGCAAACCGAGAGCCCGGTCGTCGTACCCGAGGAGCCCGAGGAGCAGTTCGAGGTGCAGCCTCAAGAGGTGACCGAAGCAGACGAGGAGGACGTTGAGGAACTTCCAGAGTGCCCCGATCACTGACCGAGCTCCTTCGAAAGAGGCAAGCCCCGGAGCATTTTTCTCCCCCGGTTTGCAATTTAATTAATGCTTTACTTTAATTGATGCATTACGTTCAGGAGTTGTTTGCAACCGTTGCTGCATTATACCTTATTTACCTTTGTTATACTATATCCTTGATACTCTGGTATTCGCAGTCGAGTCAATGCTTAGCTGGCTTAGACCGGTAGAAATCAGGTGATTTTTCGTCACCTGCGAGCTATAGGTGGTTACCTAGATCTGCTCGTATAACGATGTCATCATGGTATAACTAAGTGTTAATTTGAAGTTGAGACTGGACGGAGACTTACAGGGTTTTGGACTATAGTGCTTTCCATCTGTGTCGATTAAGGACCGACCGTTGTTGGGCCTCAGGTCATGTTGAACACATGCCTTACATTTAGCTGGCTGAATAATGTACTTTTTGACCGTGAAGCTGGAAGATTATTCGGACCGAGTGGATTGCCCGCAGCGCACTGTACCGGGGAAGGTGTGGTAGGACACGGGGGCACGATGATAAGACCTAAAGGCAGTCGGTCGGCCCCCGGGTACATGTGGTTCCTGGCGAACTCGAGATTTTACCTGAATAGTTGACTCGGTGACCAATATCTCACTTTAGCGGGTGAGTACGGTTTGTGTAAGGAATAAATTACCAGCTGGTTAATAATCGATTCGAATCGCCATCGTTCACTGGATAGTGAACACTTGACTTGAGTTACTTCATCGTAGTAATGTTGATAGAACACTTGGATAGTTATAATGGATATAACATTATGGAAGTTGTTAATGATCATTGGTTCTCATTGTTTGCTTAATCACATGCTGGTTCTAATATAGGTGCAAATATAGTCGACATGTTAATATTGACTAATTTGGCATAATGCTTTTGGAAAAGGTTCTTAAAATGCTAAAACTGCCTTTTTGCAATTAAGTCAGCTACCCCACTATAAAGCCCTTCATGATCCTTGGTGTCACTTTATTTTTGATTATGTCGGGTAAGTCTAGCTGAGTACCCTCTCGTACTCAGGGTTTGTTCCAACTTGTTGTAGATGTATTACGGCTACTGTATCAACTGCCTTTATCCTGCGATGGGTGATGCTTAGGACCATGTGCATGGTCATTCCTTACGTCTCATCTTATGCTTTTGTTGGAGATGATCATCAACTGGCACTGTACTTGAACTCTGTGTGAGTGTGTGTGGATTTGAACAAATTGCTTCCGTTACTTTCTATTTAAACTTGGTTTGTAATAACTATGTTTAAACTCCAATGTATCTGTGATGCGAACTTTTATGTAATATATGATGGTGACCGCTAAACTTATTACGATCTTGGCTGGTATGTGAGTTGGTTTAAAATCCTTCGTAATTTCACGGACTACCGGGTTATACGGGCTTAAGTTTGCTAATTTGTCTACTCTGGCGAGTGATTTTCTTACTGATTTTCTTACATAAACATAATATTTTGCACCATCATGCAAGAGTTCACATGTGCAGATTGCATCTAAGCACAAATCACATCAAGTTTCTCATGTCCGGATCACACCTACGCACA
Organism: Saccharum hybrid cultivar R570; assembly: GCA_038087645.1. Taxonomy (NCBI): domain Eukaryota; kingdom Viridiplantae; phylum Streptophyta; class Magnoliopsida; order Poales; family Poaceae; genus Saccharum; species Saccharum hybrid cultivar. The sequence continues at coordinate 2,618,171 of JAQSUU010000344.1, forward strand.
CCAAAATAAAGCCACCACATGCCATCATCATGTCCAGATCATAGATGGTTTAACATATTGATAGGATTTAGATGGCTAGAGGGGGTGAATAGCCTAATTTCCTATGAACTCACAGTTTCATTAGAGCAAAGTGGTTAGTATAACAAATGATCCTAACTAGCTTCTACTTTGCATTAGCTCTATCTCACTCAAGCAAGCCCCCTAATCAATACTAGTAGCTTGGTCTCTAGGTTGTATCACACCAACACACAAACTAGCAACTACTCAACTACACAAGAGAGCTAACTAGAGAGCTGCTTACAAATAGTTACAACTACAAGCTACTCTAGCTACACTAAACAAGAGAGCTACAACTACTCAAACTGCTCGAGCAAGCAAGCACTACACAAGAGAATTAGTGAATGAATTTCAAGAATAGAGCTTTACACTGAACCGGGCAAGAGAGATGGAATAATAAAACTTTCACCTGAGGTTTGATTGCTTGTTGACAACTTAGTCACCGTTGTGGCGAGTCCCAACTTGATGGTTCACGCGCTAATTGGTCTTACATGCCAAGACCACATCATGTGCGCCATAAGAACCACTTAAGAAGCGCAATCCAAGTAGCCACGATTCCACTAGAGTTACTCTTCATGATCTCCTACGGGGAATGAGCACAAGAGCCCCTTACAATCAATCGATCAGAGCCAGCTAAAATCACCAAAGCCGCTAAACGATCCTCCACTGCCTTCAATCGATCCATCTAGACAGCGGCAACCACCAAGAGTAACAAGAATCCTATAGCTCAAACCCGATCACTAGTGCCAATAGATGCCTCAACTCAATGCAAACGCACTAGGATCACTCCCAATCTCACTTAGGATGAAGCAATGAGCAAGGAGATGAGAGGGAGGTGTTTGCTAGTGCTCATAAGGCGTATCAATGTGTTAGGGAGCTAAGAGAGCCAACCACAAGCCGACCAACTCCTATTTATAAGCCCTAGGTGAACCAACTAGCTGTTGCCTTTCATTGTGCAGAAATTAGGGCGTCAGACCGGCCAAAGCCAGTAGTCGAACCATTTAGCCAAGGTCGACGCCCTAAAATCACGCCACATGTACTAGCCGTTTGAAGGGAGCCGTTAGCGCCCAATGGCTACTTGCACCGCAGATCGAACCACTGGAGTCCAACGATCGTCGGACCAAATGACCGCCTTGGCCCGACGTCATCCAGAGGACATCGAGAGAGAACATGTGTTCATAAGTTAGAGGCAAATAAATCTTTGATAGTACATCTTTTATATTAAATAATTGATTATGTTAATTAAGCTTTCTAATTTCTTATGTGCAAAACAAATGATTATAGGTTGAATTAATTCTTAATACACTAAAACAAATTCATTATCAGCTAGATTAGTTCCTAGGTATGCAAAAGTGGTCAAAGAGAATATTTATGTCTACATGACATGTACAGAGAAGAAATTCTTGGTTGGCGCCTTATCATCAAAACACCCAAAAATCCAGCTAAGCGTTTTCACGACTGAAAGATTTTTTTGCTAACTCAAAACTCCAAGAGGAGGGTGATACTCTTTAATAGATACCAGTTTAGTCCTCTGTAATTATCCGATTGTTGCTTGATCACCAATAAAAAGTTCAAGGGTACGTAATATTAATGACATCTTGTCTCATTGTATATTTCTCTGTTTTGAAAATGGTATGTTATACAAAAGTTGTACGAAGTGTGTTAGATATTTGAAATATTGTATTAAAAATAAAAATAAATATGATTTGCTCTATGTAGTTACGGAGGTAGAACCATTCAAAAATATGAGCATGGACTACACCCAAGAATTGATGAGAAGAAATATCATATATTGAGTGTTTGTTTGGCTAGCACCATCTATGTTTGGAGTGTTTTATCTTATCATAATTTTCTCTTGCTTCTATTAATCTTTGTTGTGTGTTGTAGGTATTTATAGCATAATGTTTATGTTCCTTAACAAATCACAGAAGATTTGGGCTCTTTCACAAGTAGAAGATTCATTCTCATGTGATCTAGAGTATGACGAAGATTTTACAATGTCACATACTACTTCAAATACTACAAATGTGTTTGTGTGGATGGAACTTCATAGTGAGATTTTCACTACCCTCCCCCACACTTGGACTTTTGTGTAAAAGTTGAGTGTGCAATGTCGAGGGTCTCCCTTTGAGTGTGTTCCATCACAAAGAACCTTGACGTGTATGGTTATGCAGCTCCCATGTTCTTTAGCATCATATGTACCTTGTTCTTCTTGATCTCAACCTGAGAGGGTTAGCAACCAAGAATACCCGAAGGTGCATACTAACTTCACAACATATTCTTACTTTTATTAAAAAGAAAAGTTTTTTTTATGATAATCCAGGGTATCTCCCGGCAGTGCTTTGTTTATGGTCATAAGCTTGACCGCGAGAACTTCATTCTGCAGCTATCAATGGTGGTATAGTTCCCAGCTTCACTACCAAACATTTAGCATTAATGTTCAAGCTGCAAGGTTAGTACCACAGTGCTGCAGCGGGATTTGCAATGTTTGTGATAAACGAAAGCATCCACCACCATCCTCTTAAAAAGTTTATGAACAAGGATTAAGAGGAGGTTGTGGTCCTGGTAGGAGCACTTGGTACTAAACAAGATCAACTCTAGAGACTCTGAGAGTGAGCATGAAACTTGAGGGGTTTCAAAAGAGAAGCATTCATGCTCAACTATCGGGTCCTTCTTCTTGATCCCTAGAGTTTCTTTAGAAATGTCCATGACATAGAAGTTTTCATTATGTAGGATCATGGTTGACTCTGGACCACTGTCGAGAACAATGTTTTGATGGCCAGAGGGACACAGTTTTGGTTCGAGTGAGGTTGGTGACGGACTCAAATGAATGGGGAGATGAACTTCACCTCCTCGAACAGATCATGCTTGGGATACTGCTTCGCCATCGGACTTTCGGGACAAGGGATAGGATTGGCAAAAGTAGTTTTTCCCACATTTTTGTCAAGGCCCCCATGGGAAGCTTTTCCTTAGATAAGATTTTCCAAGGGGTAGCCTATGAGAATATCAAACTCAAGGATGGCATAGATATGGAAGTCTATGAAAACCTCAATATTGTCAATTATGACTGGCACAACCCTCGTGATCCCACAACACTCGAAAAATAGTCCCAAAGGACTTTTGATGAGTTTATTGGTCAGGACTAGCGGTTTGCTACCCAAAAGGTTGTTCGCTAGGAATTTTGACATGATACTAGTCCTGACTGTAGGGTTGTATAGGGCTTCTATGTTTGTTCCCCTTAACGAGCAAGGTATGGTCATGGAAGGTGAAAAAATATGAATTGCTTTAGAAGAACGTTTCACTTTCATTAACCATTCCTTTGACGGTTCCATTCTAGGAGAAACTTTCTTTGTGTACTTTTCATGCCATGATTGCTTCGAGGTATTGCCATAATCCTCGAATTTGATAGGGAACTCCAAAGGATGAAGTACTGTTTCCTTCGGTGTTCGTGGTTCGGGTGAGGGCTCATAAGTCGAACCTAGGGATGGTATGGGTTTGGATTCGACAAAGGAGGACTCCTCAACACTCGACATAACTTTGACCAGGAGGGGTTTGGTTCTTATGACGAAAGAAGTGTGTCTGTCTATGAAGTTTTTAAGGAATTTTACTTGTTCCGTCATAGGTTTCTGTGTGAAACGACCCCCAGAAGTCATGTCTAGACATAGGTCAGCATCTATGTCAATACCCAAACAAAAGAGTTGTAGCAATATGCTGTCGGGTAAAGACAAGTCTAGGTTGGCGTGTATTAACGCTGAAAACCTGGCCCAGGCTGCACCTATAGACTCCTTCTCTCGCTACTCAAAGTCGAGGATCACCCTTAGTAGAGAGATGATACGGGACATAGGGAAAATGCAAGACAAAATTTATCTTTAAGTTCGTCCCAGTCTCCATTCGTACTTCTTACGACAAGAGTGTACCATTGCTTCGCCTTCCCCATCAGAGAAAAGGGAAACAATGTCCACTTTAAATTTTCTTGTGTCATGCCAGAAATGCTCAGGCATGAACACATTTTCTCAAACTCTAGTAGGTGATGGCATGAGTTTTCATTGTCATACCCTGAGAAGGGTTGTGCCCGAACCATAGCTTTTAAACTAGGGTGGAGTTCACAGCCAGATGAATGGTTTGGTTTTGAAATTGGTGATGGCTTAAGGAACTCCCCATATGAAGCAGAAAGATTTGAATTTAAAGTTGGCTTCATGGTGACAAAAGGATAAAAAGAAAATATTTTGTTTTTATAAAAATAAAGGATACAAATACGAGGACAAACTAGGTTTGAAGAAAATAGCAACTGTTCCCGGCAATGGCGCTAGAAAGCTTATTGGTATTTCTTAGCGTCTTTAGAAGTTAATCCGCAAACATACGAAATTACCGTTGTAGCTTTCACCCGGAAGTATTCAATGTATCGTATTTCTACAGCGAACGGAGGTCTTTCTTCTAGCTAATTCATCCAAGGACAACACAAGGATAACTAATGAGGGTAGAGAAGGATTTCTATGGCTTAGGGTCTAAGGATAGATAAACTCTACTTTATACTTGCTTACTTCGGGCACCCGATCGCACCTGGTCTGCCAGGTGATGCCGGTATGTAGCTCTACGTCGTATCCGAACGTAGGGGATTACGAAGGGAGGATAGGGCTGTCACAACCTGCTGCCTACCCCTCAACTAGGGGATACGAGGCAAATGAAGGTAGCCTCTAGCCTAGACACCACATCTACGCTATCGACTACTACTCTAGCGTTAGCTAGGAACATCCGTCTTTATCAGGAGTCCTCTACTAAAGCATCTGCCATGGGGATGGACGACGAACCCGCAAACAAGTAAGAGTATAACTTAACTACTCAAAGACTTTATACCAAAAGAATCATGAATACTCACTTAGCGAGAAATCCCGTAGAGGCACATGTATTCGTCGAGGTACAAGACGGGCAAACACCGACAAGCCCGGCACTTCCCCGTACTCTTCCCTCACATCTCTCCCTATTTCTCTTCTAGAGCTAGCTAGGGCCTAAGCCCATGGAGTGATGCTCTTGCTCTTTGATGCTCTTGTGCTCTCTTGTGTGTTGTTGAATGAGGAGGGGTTGAGGCCTCCTTTTATAGGTGGAAAGGAGGGGGATCAATTGGAAAATGCCTCATCCCCTCATGGAAGGTGCAAACCACCCTATACCGCATTGATTGTACTGCCTCACCAATTGAACCGACTTCCTTGGCCCATAACTCACTGCCCTGACAAGGTTGGGCCTGAGGTGAACCACCAGGGGTGTGGTCACACCCTAAGTGGGCTAGCTTGACTCTGATTTTTTGGGAGATATTCTATGTTCTTCTAGAGTGGGCCTGTGTTGGTTTTGCGCAGAGATGTGTTGTTATGCTTCGGTTTTGACTTGTTCTCTTCTTTGTTTGGGCCCTAATTCTTCTGGTGATTGGGCCTCTCTATTTGGGCTTGTGTAGAATGGTGTCTATGCTCTATTTCTTTGCACATTCTTGGCCCTTTATGTGTACTTCCATAAATGCCTTCCTGCAAATGGTCAAACACCAAAACTTATGGAAATTGTTAGCTTTAAAGTCCTATTTCTAAGTTTGGTATTTGTTTGCTAGGATTTTATGAGAGTGTTAGCGGTTAATTGTGTGAGTTAAGCACCGCCAATAGCCCACGCAAGACTCGTCGGCCCCGTCTTGCCTATATTGCCACCTTCCCTGCACACACCATCCCTCAGCCCGACACGCACCTCGTTGCCATATTCCCTACGCATGTCATGCCTCGCCTGCGTAGCCGTCTCCACAGCGTGGTTGCCTTCGCTGATCCTGCAGCACCGCATGCACCCCTGCCTCGCTGGAGCAAGAAAAAAATAGTGGGGATAGTGCCTCGCCCTAGCCGGTGTAAGGTCCAAATGGCTAGAGGAGGGGGGTGAATAGCCTATTTAAAAATCTACAAGCTTCACTAAACAACCACGTTAGTATAAAAGATGGCTAAGCTAGTTCTAGCACTAGCTCAACTATACTATGCAAGCCACCTATACAATTTTAGTGAAGCAAGGCTATGATCTCTAATACACACCAACAAGACTAAGTCACTAAGCTACTTACTCTTATGTGATAAAGGCTACACTAAGATTAGTACAAGAAAGTAAAGAGCAAGTGACTTGATTCTTATACCAACGATGTAGAGAAGTAATGCACTTGAAGAATCAATCACAATGATCAACCACAAGAGAAATCCTCGGCAAAGAGATGACACAAGATTTTTACCGAGGTTCACTTGCTTCCTGGCAAGGTACTCCTCGTTGTGGCGATACACCCACTTGTCGGTTCGTGAGCTAATCGACTATAAAGAGTCAAGCCCTCGACGGGCGCCGCACAACCACACACAAGATGGGGATCCTCCAAGCCACGAGCTCCACTAGAGTATCCAATTTGCGAACTCCCGTAGGGAAGGATCAAGAACTCCTTACAACACTTGGTGAGGGCTCCAACAATCTTCAATTGTGAGCTCAATCACCTCCGCTGCTCCAAGCCGTCTACCGTGTCGGGAAACACGGAAGAGTAACAAGAAATCCACAGCAACTCGAAGATCAAGTGCCTCTAGAATGCAACTCCCATGCAATGCACTTGAATCTCACTCAATCTCACTCAAGATGTGCAACTAAGCAAAGAGATGAGTGGAGGGGTTGTTCTCTAGCTCAAAGGATGTCTCTAGGTCTCAAAATGTGCAAGAGTTTCCCTCAAACCCCGACCAACTTCTATTTATAGCGAAGGGGTACGCAGCTAGCCGTTACCGGACGACGCAGTGAAAAACGTACTGACCGGACGCACTGGTCAAGGTGACCAGACGCGTCCGGTCACTACAGGACAAGCGTGAACAGTGCGTGTCAGAAGTAGCCGTTGACGTGACCGGACGCGCTTCACAGTTTGACCGGACGCGCTGCACCCGATGTCCGATCAAAGTCCAGAGAGGTCCTCGCGCGATCGGACGTGTCCGGTCACACGTGACCGAACGTGCCACCGTGTCTACTTCGCGTCATGCCACCAAGCCGCACAAGTCGATGCTAACCGGACGTGCTACACCGTTTGACCGGACGCGCTACACTCAGTGTCCGATCGGAGTCTAGAGAGCTCCCCGCGCGATCGGACATGTCCGGTCGCACGTGACCGGACGCGCCACCATGTCCGCTTAGCACAGAGACACGCGCAGTCTTCTGGGTGTGTGACCGGACGTGTCGGTTCCGTGAAGGATCGGACGCGCCGGTCCGCGACCCTCTTGCGCGCGCGCGTCTGCCTACGGTTTGAACTGACCGGACGCGCCTGCCGCGTCCGGTTACTTCAACAACAGTGTCTGGTCACTGTTTTTCAATGAGAAACACTCCGGACTTTCACCACCTTTTCTTGCCTCTGGCGTAAAGGAAAATAGGTATTTCATTTCCACTAAAACGTCTAAATCCCGCCTCGCAAGCTCGGCGGGAGGGAGAGAGGAACCTAAACCCCTCTCTACCGCTCAAACACCACCACCTTCGCAAATGTGCTAACACCACCATGTGCATGTGTGTTAGCATTTCACAAACAATTTCAAGGCATTATGTTAGCTCTCTACTAGATCCTAATGCATATGCTCAAGACATTAATCTAGTGGCACTTGATTCCCGAGCTAACCGTGATTGCCCCTCTTGATAGTCGGCTATCAATCCTAAACCCGATCAATCACTTCTCTACTCATCTTAGACTGGCAAAAGCAAACCCTATGATTATACCTTTGTCTTGATCACTTTGTTTCATGTCTATCTCCATATGCTTGATCACCTTGATCATCATTTTATGTGCATCTCCACCTCTTGTGATCTTGTGGCCATCACTTCATGCCACATGCTCCTTCATCACGTGTGTTGCTTATGCCTAACTCAAACCACTTAACATATAGCATTAGCAACTTGGTGTCATTAATTACCAAAACCAAACTTAGGCTTTCAGCTGGGCTGCATAAAACATGGCACATGCGGACTATTTATATTGCCCTCTTAAGAATCTTTACCAACCTGCAGCCCAGCAATGAGGGCTACAACAACGTGGCTGAAGGCAAACGTGTGAGCCGGCAGGTGGGTGATAGTGACGTGAGCGGCTCGGCGTTCAAGCCGGTCATGCTGGTGAGGCAAGGATTGGGCACATGTCGATGGCTCATGGGGAAGAAAGGTGGTGGGCGTTGCGATGAAGCTAGAGGGAAACAAAGAGAGTGCGAGTAAAGTTTCAAATTTCAACAAAAATTTAGGAGTTTTGTGTAAATATTTTTTTGGGTTAGAAATACCAATTTTTATAAATGTTAGACTACCCGCAGTGGGTACTCTAAAGGGATACTCTAAAACTTTAGAGTATGAATATAGAGTAAAAACTGCTGCACTGGGTACTCTAAAACGATACTCTATCCTTTCTCTCACTCTATATTTAGAGTAGTACAGTGCTTACTCTATAGTGTGTAGTGATGGGCCCCACTAGCTAAACAAAGGAAAAAAATGCTATAACTCACAAACCAAAAATCTAAATTAAATTTTGATTGCACCATTAAATTCGTCTCAATAAATCCTTTAAAACTAGATCACACATGGATATATTTAGATAAAGTGACAAGTGGGTCCCATAGTGGATAGAGTGGATAGAGGATGATATAGAGGATGGATAGGTGCGGGAGAATTGAGTATAGAGGAGAGAATCTTGCTGACTAGGACATATAGACGATGAATATAGAGGTCTATGAGTGCGGATAGCCTTACAATCACTACTACAGAGTTGGCCTTTTGTCCTGGGCCTAAACAGCCTTTTGTCCTGGCTCCCGAGCCGGGACTAAGGGTTTGAGACTAAATGTTCCACCTTTATTCTCGGCTCCACGGCCCGGGACTAAAGGGCCACCTTTAGTCCCGGTTGGTATTAGGAACTGGGACTAAAAGGCTCGCCAGTCTGGGCCACGGCGTAGGCCTTTTAGTCCCAGTTAGTATTACCAACCGGGACTAAAGGTTATTTTTTTTGTTTTTTGTTTTCAATTCAAATCAATATTGATTTTGGTTTTTCAATTACAATAGGTTTTTCAAATATATTCTTCACTGCTAATATACGTATACGTTAGACCTATAATTTAGTTTTGAGCGTTATTACACATAAATATACTACGAAACTATATATATTATAGAGCTATACTTATGTATAATATATGTACATGCACATAAAATTTACAACATTGCACAGTTAAGTGTTCGTCCGCCACTTAAAGGTCATACGTGCATGTTTTCTGCCACTTAACTAATGTCATACAAGCTTTCGCCCTAGTTTGGTCTCAATGGCGACGCAAGGTTGTAGTAGAACTCGGCGCCTTTCGGGAGGACGTGGTCGTTGATGAATCCGACGATTGTCTCTTAGATTCCTTTGAGCAGGGCCATCTCCAACACCTGATTCTTCACATAATTCTCCTTCAATTTACATTAATTAAAGGAAAAAGGTATTAATATATATAAGATTTATTTAGTAGTAACAAATAAACAAGATATGGATTTATTATATGTACATGCATGTTACTTACTTTCTCTGTCTCTTTACGAGTTCTTTTGAGGTACACCCTCATGTACTCGTAAACATAGTATCCACATAAATTGGTACCTTTTGGCTGCACGACCACCCACTGTAAGATATAAAAAGAATAGTCTTATCTCATGCTACGTGTGAGCTGAATCATGATAAGTTAAAGATGCGGGGAGCTTAGTACAACTTACCCTCAGTAAAATAGGATCAGGAATTGGCGTTTTCAGATTCGGACGATGTTTTTCGACCAACCAAGCCCAAGCCTTGCCCAATAATTGGATCATTAATTAGCTATTGCAGAGTAAAAGAGCAGGCATCAATATTTAAAAGATCAAATTGAAATATTTACCTCTGGATCATGTCTATCATATTTTGGTAATCTGTTTGCGGTTTTCTCAACGAGTCCCAGACATATAGATATTGACTATCAAGTTCAATGACAATTAGTATCCAGTGACCCCTACATTTGTTTATAGATCAGTCAATATATATATCTTTATGCTAGATTGACTAAGTAAAATAAAATATGCACACGATAACAACACTTTACCCCATGTTATAGGGGAAGAGTATTGATCCTCTGTCTCTTTGGTTATACAAGAACCGCCGAAGGTTCCTTTCCATTTTAGTCGGCCTCTGATTGTTAGGATCAAGGGTCACTATGTCCTTGTATACGACATACGGATCAATAAAACCAATCCGCTTGTCGTTTCTGTCTCTGAGGTCTCGCATCATGATTCTGCATATGTATAGACACGCTAGCTAGTGTGAGCATAATTATTACTTATACATATACATATGCTAGAGTGAGATTATTAAAAGAAAGAATCACTTACAGACAGTAGCAGCTCAAGAGAGATTTGTCTAAACTATCCATGTGGCATAGCTGGTGTAACTCATTAAACTGGATCCACATGATGTCACTGCCATGGAAGTAGTGATGGTTTCTTACTTTGACACCAATCCAGTCATGTTCTCCTCCAGCACACGCGCCCCTATACCACTCGTGTAACTTGTATATTTGCGTACCAAGTTCATATAGCTTTGCAGGGTTGTATAGACTCTTGACATATTTATATTCCTTCTTCCACTCATCAACTTCCTCTAAAGATGGCACATTTCTAATGCCGAGCACTTCATCCCAGGATAGACCGCTCTCATGAATGAATGTTTCGAACTGATCTGTTTGCACATCGTCGGGTATTTGATCTAGCATGCTCATGTTTGAACCATATTGATTTCCAACTAGCAGTGGTGGCACTGATTGCTATGCTTGTTCCCCGAGCTATGCAACACCCATCCGTGCCATCTTCTCTTTCTTCTTCTCTGCCTGAATTGATTTAGAGATCGTACGGTCATAGTCTGATAGTGGTGAATGCTTCTTACGATCAGCATGTTGCTTTGTCTGGTGAGTGTCTACCGTTCGCCTTAGCTTCTCTGGAGGGATGCATAAGTATGGCTTCTCCGGGTTTCGCTTCGCTCGACTTGTAGCCCAGCAATGAGAGAAGAATTTGTCCACATCCATTTTCACAGAAGCATTCAGTTCCTCCGCAGTCTTCTCATATGAAATCTTCGTCATCTGTGGGATAGCTGGTGTCCTCGCAGAGCCTTTCTTCTTCGATGGAGGTAGGGCCGACCCCTTTGTTTGTGGGGCGGTCCTCTTCTTTCCCGGTGGGCCGACCGATGCCGATGAGGCGGCCGGTGTCGGCGTTGGAGGCTACGGTGGCGGCGCTGGAGCCGATTGTGGAGGAGACTTGGTCGGTGGTGGTGTTGGAGGCTGCGGTGGTGGCGCTGTAGCCGGTTGTGGAGGAGATTGAGCCGGTGGGGATGCAGCCATGTCTTCCACTGCATTGTCATCGTCCGCAGCACTGTGACCAAGTGGTGAATTGATAATTGGACTTAGGTTGGGGGAGGTCCTGCTGTGAAAACAATTATCGAGGTATATATGAGTAAACGTAATTTAATCCAATACATAATTAGTGAAAAAAAATTCGTTCACTTTCATCCGCACCTAGGGTTCGGTTGTTGTTGAGGGGGAGGAGTTGACGCCTCAGGAATAATGATGTAGCGCTTGCGCCAACATATGAATGACTTCTTCGCTTCTCCTAAGGTCTTCTCTCCATCACCACCTTCAATGTCAAGAGGCACATTGCTATAGCCTTTGACAACTCTATCCACCGAGACGCTAGCATATCCAAGTGGTATTACTGTCGTATGGATTCTTGGTGTCTTCATAGGGTCGATAGGAGATACAACACCGGTAGCCACCATGACTGTGGCATTCCCCTCCCGAATATGTAGCTCACATGTCGTGAAAGGAGCGGTGATGTCATCCACCGGGAAGCGCAGCCCTGTGTCATCTTGAGGTACTGGCACCTCCGTGGAAGCACAACTGCTTTTCAACTGACTAGGGGGGCTGATGTTGACTGCGGCCGGCTCTGATAACGACCTTTGGAGGGAACTTACTGCTATCTGCACTTGCCTTTTGATTTTCTCATTCATTCTGGCTTCAAGTGCTTTTTCTCGCTCTTTTGCCTGACGAACCTCTTCACGTTGCTGAAGAACTTGCTCCTCCAGACTACGCAGCCGCTCTGCCTCCTCTTCCTTCTTTCTCTGTCGGCTTCCATAGGTGTCTCTGTCTAGAGGGAAGGCATGCTCCCACGACAACTCCCCATAGCCTCTCGTTCACCCACCATGTTCAGGATTCTCTAGTGCGAATGTCAGCTCATCCTTATCTCTCTTCGGCTGCCCTTGTCCACTTTGGGTGGTGGATCGAGCGTAAGCAAATATTTCTGCTGCTCTTTAGAGTTTTTGCCCAAATACTACCTTTTTGGTCTCTGGGTCCAGGGTGCCCCCATGACCGAAAAACCAATACTTGGCGCGCTTAGGCCAGTCGATTGATTCTGGTTCCATCCCCTTGTCGACTATCTCCTGTTCCAATCTTTCCCACTTAGGAATGGCACTAGGGTAGCCACCTGATCCCAAGCAATGGTGATATTTCTTGTGTCGGCATTCTCTTGGTTCCTTCTCACCCGTTCCTCACCCTCTTCCGATGTCTTGAACTGTATAAACTCACCCCAAAACGGCCACAACTTGACGTAGGCCTGAGTGCTGAAATCTGGAGTGAGGTTCTTCTTGATAAACTTGTTATATAGATTCTTCTTCCAGCACTGGAATTATGTGGCCATCTTCTTCATAGACCAGTCCCGAACTCTCTTCTTCAACTCTTCATCATTTGTGTCGAGCCCGAAATGCAGCAACACATCACGCCAGACTAGGTCCTTGTCACGATCGGAGACAAAACTAATATGAGGAGCCCCTTTATTTTCCTTCCATTCATGAGCATTGATCGGGATCCTATCTCTTACAAGGTACCCTAAGTGGGCTACAAACTTCCTTGTATGTGGTTCAAGTGGCTTGCCTGTATTCTCCTCGAAATCCGAGATAAAGAACCGACCCTCCAACGGCTTCTTCGGGCCTCGTACATTTCTGCCCTTCCTCGTGGTTGTCGTCGAGCCAGAGGGCTACATATGTACAAACACAAATATTTAAATAAATCTACTTATACAAAAAAAGGAAATCATTTTGAATTCCATGTATATATACATAAGAGATTGTATATATACCTCGCCAGCATTGTCTTGCACGATATTTTCTTCCTCTTCATACAAGTCAGGGTTAAGGTACTGACTACCGTCATCGATGCCGTCAGGGTTCTCATCAGCTCCGTCATATTGTACTTCATTGCCATCGTTGATTATGTCCATCATGGCATCGTCCATGTTGTCATCTCTCGGGTCGGCCATTTCTGCAAATATATGTGTAGGACGTTAGAACTAATTATTTTAGGATAATTATTTTAACCTATAAAAATCATGGCAGATCCATTTATTAATTCACAGATGTAATTTTTAGACCTAGCAAAAGTACTGATTTTGACAAACTCATATTTTTCCATGATTAAGAATAAGATAACAAGCTTACACAAAATCATGGAAGGAGTTGGCTTCCAGCTAGGTTAGGTTACTATTTTTTTATTGACTTATGTATACAAATTCCCACCACAATCTGTTGGCCACGACAACCTGTGCGCGTGCGGTGAGTAGCGGATTTCTCTTTTTTTTTCCTTACATATACCTGTGGTTCATGCACTATACAGCTAGCTAGCCAATGGGATACAGTGAACCCGGATCGATCGGAATGAAATGGATACGATATGAATTATCATATACGAAGTCAAAATACTAGTGTACCGCATACCGCTACAGTACTTTTTAAACATATGCATATATATGCTTTTATTCACAATGACTAATGCTCAACAATGCACCATACAACTCTTAAAAAAATTGCACCATATAACTCTTCAAAAAAATGCACCATATAAGCTACTCCTGATGTGGAAAGACGATGCACGGTGGCTTCTGGAGTGCGGCAGAGATGGTGGCGCCCGGGCTGCCGGCAAATGTGGGCTTGATGGCGGAGGAGGCCGGTGGCGTCGGGCGCGGGGAGCCGACCGCGAGCCGGCGGGGTGATGGCGCGCGCGGGGTCATCGACGACATTGATCGGGGCGGCACGGAGATGGCGGCCGCGGCGTGCTCGAGGGCGTGGAGTGAGAGAGATCAGAGGAGGAAGAAGACTAAAGGGCAGCAGTTATATGCCGGGCCACCTTTAGTCCCGGGTGGCTCTACGGCCCGGGACTAAAGGTCCTTTAGTCCCGGTGCTCAATACCAACCGAGACTAGTCCCGGTGCTCAATACCAACCGGGACTAATTAGTCCCGGTTGGTATTGAGCACCGGGACTAAAGGACCTTTAGTCCCGGGCCGTAGAGCCACCCGGGACTAAAGGTGGCCCGATCACATCATGTTTTTGGCGGGCCGTGAAAATACAACCGACCTTTAGTCCCGGTGCTAGCCACAGACCAGGACTAAATGGTGGGCTGCAGTTTCACTTCCCACGTGTTTGCCCCACTTTTTTTGTTGAATCTTTTTTTGTTTTCCTTTTATAAAAATGTTGAGTCTTGTTAAATTCACAGTAAATTGAATATTTGTCATAATGTTTTTTTTGAAAAAAATATGGCTTTTCTTTTTGCTTTATCGTACACATGGAAAATATGTAACCTAAATTATTTTGTTTTTTCTTTGTAAATATTGAACGTAATGTAACTAATAATCAATATTTTATTAATGCAAAAATATAGTGTTCAATTAATTTCACTAAAATTGTTGGTTTTCGACAGGAATTTTGTTTTCACATCATTTTAACGTAAATCTTTTGGTGATCCATCGGTCATTTGTCCAAATACGCGACAAAGAAATCCGCCATCAAATAGAAATTTAATTTGAACTTACAAAATATGAAAACAACAAATATTATGTATATAATTGTACATCTTGATGAGCTCTAGTACCTTTGTATTCAAAAGTTTTTCATCTGAGGTCATTTAGTGTCTCATTTGATATAGTTTGACCAAGTCAAATTTTGAATTTTCAAAAAATGACACCTTCACGCTAGTTTTTAGAACTCTAAATGGTTTCAAATAGAAAAGTCTTGAATACCAAGTTTGTTAAACTCATCAAGAAAATTTGAATGATTCAAATTTTGGATTTTTAAATTTTGACAGCTCTAAACCAGTTTTTGAAACCCTAGATGGTCTCAACTAGAAAAGTCATGAATACCAAGTTTGATTAACTCATCAAGATCTACATTTGTTATATAGATCATTTTTGCATTTGAGGACTAAACATGCTTCACAGAGGAACGATAAAAACAAGAACATGATAGAAACATCTGAAGTTACAATTATATTACATAAAATTTCTAATACATCACTAGTTATATCAAGCGGGCATAGTGGTGAACTTCTTCTTGACGTATGCCCCTTGGTTATGATCATGCTGTAACCATGGAGTGTCCTCAGCATTGAGCAGGATGCTTGGGTCTATGGTCACACTGAAGGGTGGGATTCATTCATCCTTTTCATAATCTTCTGACATGTCTGACTTGTCCTCAATTCCCACGATGTTTCTTTTTCCTATAAGAACTATGTGGCGATTTGGCTCGTTGGTTGATTTGTCATCGTTTTTTCCTCTCTTGGGTTTTGTAGACATGTCTTTCACGTAGAACACCTGATTCACCTCAGCAGCAAGGACAAATGGATTGTCTTTGTACCCAGTATTATTGAGGTCCACTGTTGTCATTCCATACTCCTTGTCGACTTTTACCCCGCCTCCAGTCCCTTTCACCCACTAGCACCGGAACAAAGGGACTTTAAAATTAGGGTCTGTGGCATAGTCTAGTTCTCATATCTCCTCTATGCGGCCATAATATGTATGCTTATCCCCATTAGGGTCTGTGGCATCTAAGCTGACACCACTGTTTTGGTTGGTGCTCCTTTTATCTTGGGCTACGGTGTAAAATGTATTTTCATTTATCTCGTACCCTTTGTACGTGAGGATGTGCCATGATGGTTGCCTAGCCAACAAATACAACTGTTCATCAATATTTTGGTCACGCTGACATTCTTTTTGCAACCAACCACCGAATGTTTCTATGTGCTGACGCGTAATCCAAGCCTCATTCTTCCCTAGATTCTAGGATCGTAGGAACTCCTTGTGTACCTCGATATACGGCTCCACCACGGAGGAAGAAGAAAGAATTATGTAGTACGCTTTATTGAAAGAATCGTCCCCCGTGCCGATATATGTTTTCTTTCCTAGTGTTCCCTTTCCACCAAGTCTCCCCTCGTGCCGCGATTCGGGAACACCAATCGGGTCAAGGTCAGAAATGAAGTCAACACAAAACTCAATGACCTCCTCTGTCCTGTATCCCTTGGCGATGCTTCCTTCTGGCCGAGCACACTGGTGAACATATTTCTTCAGGACTCCCATAAACCTCTCAAAGGGGAACATGTTGTGTAGGAACATAGGACCGAGAATATTAATCTCCTTGACCAGGTGAACTAGGAGGTGTGTCATGATATCAAAGAAGGATGGAGGGAACATCAACTCAAAGCTGACAAGACATTGAACCACATCATTCTGTAGAGTAGCTATATCGAAAGGATTGATTGCCATTTGAAAAATTGCATTGAGGAATGCGCATAGCTTCACAGTGACCAAACATACATGTGAAGGTAGAATTCCTCTTAAGGCAACCGGAAGCAGTTGCGTCATAATCACGTGACAGTCATGCGACTTTAAGTCTATGAATTTTTTCTTTGGCATATTTATTATACCCTTTATATTGGAGGAGAATCCAGATGGGACCTTAATACTGCTTAGGTATTCAAACATGGTTTCCTTCTCCTCATTGCTAAGAGTGTAGCTAGCATGTCTTAAATAATAGCGTCCATCATCTATCTTCAATGGATGTAGGTTGTCTCGTTCTTTCATGCGCTGCAAGTCCTGTCGTGCCTCAAGTGAATCCTTAGGCTTCCCATACACACCCATGAATCCTAGGAGGTTGACATAAAGATTCTTTGTCAGGTGCATCACGTCGATCGAGTTGCGGACCTCTAGGTCTTTCCAATAGGGTAGCTCCCAGAATATTGACTTCTTCTTCCACATTGGTGCATGGCCCGAAGCGTCTTTCGAAACAGGTTCACTGCCCTGTCCCTTTCCAAAGACGACTTTCACATCCTTGACCATCTCAAATACATCCTCCCAGTTCAGTTGTTAGGCTTGGATCGGTGTTCTGCCTGACCTTTAAAATGCTTGCCTTTCTTTCTTACCTGGTGATTCCTAGGAAGAAATCGGCGATAGCCAAGGTACATGACCTTTCGATATTTTTTCAAATAGACACCCTCAAGATCACCAAAATAGTGTGTGCATGCATTATATCCCTTGTTTGTCTGTCCTGAAAGATTACTTAGAGCAGGCCAATCATTGATTGTTATGAACAACAATGCTCGCAGGTCGAAGTGTTCCTGTTTGTACTCATCCCACACACGCACACCTAGTTTGCTCCATAAAAGCAGGAGTTCCTCAACTAATGGCCTCAGGTAAACATCGATGTCGTTGCCAGGTTGCCTCGGGCCTGGGATGAGCACCGGCATCAAAATGAACTTTCGCTTCATGCATAACCATGGAGGAAGGTTATAGATACATAGAGTAACAGGACAAGTGCTATGACTAGTGCTCTGGTCCCCAAAAGGATTCATACCATCCGTACTTAAAGTGAACCTTAGGTTTCTTGCGTCTTTTGCAAAGTTCGGGAACTCTCTGTCTATTGCTCTCCACTGGGACCCATCAACAGGGTGTCTCAACATGTTGTCTACCTTACGGTCTTCTTTGTGCCATCGCAACAACTTTGCATGGTCCCTGTTTCTGAACAGACATTTCAGGCGTGGTATTATAGGAGCATACCACATAATCATGGCAGGGATTTTCTTCCTAGGACGTTCTTCGCCCTCAACATCACCAGGGTCATCTCGCCTGATCTTATACCATGACGCTTTACATATGGGGCATGCATCTAAATTCTCATAGTCCTTGCCACGGTACATGATGCAGTCATTAGGACATGCATGTATCTTCTGGATTTCTAATCCCAAAGGGAAGACGACCTATTTTGCTTCGTACGTAGTGGCAGGCAATTCATTTTCCCTCGGAAGCATCTTTTTATTTATCTTCAGTAATTGCCCAAATGCCTTGTCAGATATACCATTCTGTGTCTTCCACTGTAGCAACTCCAGTATTGTACCCAACTTTTTCTGCCCATCTTTGGCGGACGGGTACAGTAATTTCTTGTGATCCTCTAGCATGCGGTCAAACTTAGCCTTCTCCTTGTCACTTTCTCAATCTCTTTGTGCATCACGAATGACATCACCAAGAGCATCATCATCTTCAGCGAGTGCGTGTTCTGCACCTGCCTCTTCTTCAGCTTCCCCCATTACAGTATCAGGGAAGTCACAGTATTGAGCAAGAATGTCGTCAGGGTCCAATTGTTCTTCTTTGTCTTCTTCCATTATAACATCGCTTTCTCTATGCTTGGTCCAATAAATATAGTTTGGCATGAAACCCGACCTATACAAGTGTGAAAGGTCTTGATGGCTAGAGGGGGGTGAATAGCCTTTTAAAATTTTCTACAAAGACAAGCTAAACAAGTTTATTAATAAAACAAATAGCGAGATGCGAGTTTTGCTTAGCCTACGGGGTGTTTGCAAGCCACCTAACCAATTCACAATTCTAGTATATTTGCACTCATCCGCACAAGTCAAACCGAGAAGGTAACTACAACTACAACTATAACTAGCAAGCTACATAAAGGAGCTACTCTAGCAAAGCTAACTAGCTAGCAAAGATAACTAAGGTAAAGCGGAGTTGAGTTAGAAGAGTTTCACCGAGGGGCGAATTATTGAGCCAACCAATATGATCAACAATGAATACCAAGACAACCGAACACCGGGATCATTCAATCACAATATGAAAGTGATGACACAAAGATTTATCCCGAGGTTCACGTGCTTGCTGGCACGCTAGTCCCCGTTATGTCCCTCTTCACCACGTGGTTCGGTGGCTAATCGGTCTCACACCGAGCCTCTCAAAAGGCACCACAAGAACCTACCAAATGACAAAAGGTTACAATGACACGAGCAATTTACTAATGTTGCCTTTGGCGCTTCGCCGAGGTAGGCACAAACCCCTCACAATCACCGAAGGTGACCAAGAACAATCACCAACTCTTGCCAACGCCTCCAAGCTGCTCCAAGCCATCTAGGTGGCGGCAACCACCAAGAGAAACAAGAATCCCACAGCAAATCAACCACCAATTGCCAACTAGATGCAATCTCACAATGCAAATGCACTTGGATCACTCAATCTCACTTCGAATATGCAAAGAAGTAAGAGAGATGAGTGGGAGGAGAGTTGCTTAGCTCAAAGTGCTCACAAGTATGTCAAATGTCCAAGAGAGAGAGAGCCTTGAGCCGGCCAATGAGTATTTATAGACGTACCCCTTCGAATATAGCCGTTAGAAACTTGAAATAGCCAAAGTCACGCTGACCGGATGCGCTGGTCAAACTGACCGGACGCGCCGATCGCACAATGGCTATGCTCGCGAACCATCGACCGGACGCGCTCCACGTAACGACCGGACGCGCTA
This sequence comes from Saccharum hybrid cultivar R570, assembly GCA_038087645.1. Classification (NCBI taxonomy): domain Eukaryota; kingdom Viridiplantae; phylum Streptophyta; class Magnoliopsida; order Poales; family Poaceae; genus Saccharum; species Saccharum hybrid cultivar. The sequence continues at coordinate 2,637,883 of JAQSUU010000344.1, forward strand.
GGATCGACCGGACGCGCTGGTCCCGTAACTGACCGGACGCGCTGGTCAAGCCTGAGTAGCGTACAACGAAACAACGACCGGACGCGCTGCAGAACTGACCGGACGCCACAGTGCCAGCGTCCAGTTGGAGTCCAGTAAGCTCCCTGAATGACCGGACGCGTCCGATCGACAGTGACTAGACGCGCCACCGCGTCCGATCAAAAACAGAAAAACGCGCAGACGCTGAACACTGACCGGACACATCCGGTCAAACAGAGACCGCGTCTGGTCCAGCGTCCGGTCACCTCTGTGACCTCCGTTCACCTCCGTTTGATTTCTGACTTCCGGCGTAGTGAAAAATAGTCGTTTCAACTCCTCGAAAACGCCTGAATCCCGCCTCGCAAGCTCGGCGGGAGGGAGAGAGGACCCCAAACCCTCTCTACCGCTCAAATTCCACCGTCTTTGCAAATGTGCTAACACCACCAAGTAATCTCGTCAAGTGTGAGTGTGTTAGCATTTTCACAATCATTTTTCGAGGTAATATTAGTTCTATCCAAATGCATATGATTATGAAATACACACCTAGAGGCACTTAGGAGTTCAATAGCCGCGTCATTCCCCTCTTTATAGTACGGCTATCTATCCTATAATGTAACCACACCCACTAGGTGTCTTGGTTACTAAAACACAACCCTTAAGCATATACCTTTGTCTTGATCACGTAGGGTTGCGTCCAAATCCAAGTGTGGCCATCATGATCACCATGTCCATCTTGTCACCAATCTTGGAATGTACTAATCCTCATATGCTACATACAACTTAGGCATAGGATTAGTACTTAGGCATTGTCACTAATTACCAACACCAAACATAGGACTTTCAAGGTGTGAGTGAACAATCCTTGAGCTAGCATATTCTCTCGAATTCTTACATTCAGCACATGGACAACGCATGAAACCGTCCCGCTTGTTTGCCTCGGCCACACTAAGGAAATAATGCACGCCATCAATGAACTCTTGGGAGCGGCGATCGGCGTTGTACATCCAATGTCGTTTCATCTGCATTACAAGACATACCATATATATATATGAAATTCTTGAACTTATTTAGTTAACTACACAAGTACAACTCGCATGACACCACTACTCAACCGATTAATTTAAGGAAGCCTCATTAGAATGTAGAGAGTCCCAACTAGCACTAAAAAAGTAACACTAAAATGCACTTCAGCAGCACAACGACTTCACGACCAATCCCAACTAAAACAGACATATCATTCATGATGTGTCCAACATCGACGGGCTTCGGCTCCCTCACTGCCTCATCTGTCGCTGTTGCCACCTTTGCAAGAGATATTTGCACGTGTTCCTCATACTCTTCCTCCCAGTACCAGCCTTCACATCCAGTGCCATCCCACTGAAATTAGAACAAAAAAAAGATAGAACTTTAATTATAAAAAATGGTGCAAACTAACCATAGCCATCAAATATATGCAACAAAATAACTCACATTGCGATCCGGACACTTGAAGAAGATACGCCCCGTGTCAGGACACTCCTTCTTCACTCGGTACTCCTGCACAATCTTCCCACACTTGCCGCACCCAATGAGAGGGAGGCCTGGCCTATGTCGCTTTGGAGCCCGATGAGAGGCCGAGGACCCGGAAACAGTTGTCATCTACTCTCTAAATATATACTCATTTTTATAAACTACTGTAAATTCATCTTTTTCTAGAAAAATTGAAACTAAAAAAAAACTAAAATTCTATATATTTATAAACCACGAAATGTGGTAGGCATACTAGGAATGAAAGGTATATATACTAATTTTAATGAACTAATTGACCCGGCCACACAATTTTGTAAATTGAAGTATTACAAATTTATAATTTTCATAAGCAAATTGAAAGAAGTTAATAAAATACCCTAAATTCTCTATTTCTCTAACTAAACCATGAAATGTGGTAGACATACTAGCAATGAAAGGTGTATACTAGTTTTCATTCACTAATTTTAGCTTCCTTCATCAAAATATTTAAACTATCAAGAGATTAGATCTTAAATTGACCTAGAAATCATAAAATAAAAAACCACATATATATGCACCACGAAATGACAAGTGCTCTTACTAAAACATGAAAGGATGAAGCTAATTACCTTTAAAGAAGTCGCCGACGGAGTAAAAGCCTTAAGATTGATCAATGGCCGGAGATGAAAGCAAGAACAAGCAAGAACACGACAAAGAAGAAGCAGAGAAGTGAGCTCTCGGGCTTGGGCTGGGGAGGAAGAAGAGTTGAAATAGGTGGGAGGCACTTTTAGTCCCGATTCCTATAACAGCTCGGGACTAAAGGCCAACCTTTAGTCCCGGTTTGTGCCACGGCTCAGGACAAAACATTTAGTCCCAGGTGGTAACACCAACCGGGACTAAAGGTTAGCCTTTAGTCCCGGTTTGTAACATCACCCGGGACTAAAAGTCTCCCCTGACATGGTCTCGCGCCAGAGCCGTTGGGCGGGGGACTTTTAGTCCCCGTTGGTGTTACCAACCTGGACTAAAGTCGTTTTTGGTCCCGGATACAAATTTTGTTAGGACTAATGGTCATTTTAGACATCGACGAAAGGTCTGTTCTCTAGTAGTGAATGTATGGTGAAAAGCGTCTAACCTTGTATCCTACTAATTCTAGGGATCGAACTCCAAAAATAGCAAAGAAGAATCTTCTTTTGGCAAGATAAATAAAAGTAATAAAAAGAATTATCACTTGTTAAATGAAGTAGTAGCATATACAAAAACATGAGTGGAAGAATAAAGAGGTGATACAAATATTTACAGAAAATGAAGAGGAAGTTGATCACGGGACCATCGTCTTCGATACCAAGACGCAACAGGTGATCACGGGACCGAAGTTTCTGTCAACCAAGTTGTACTTGTGTCCGGTCCTACAAACCGTCGGCAGCAGCAGGATCTACGCGCTGTCGCGAAACCCCAACGTAAAGGGGGAGATTGATTTCGTGCCCTGGATCGAAGTGCTCGATATTTCCCAAGCTCAAGTGGTGGACGGCCGTCTAGTGAACTGCGAGTGGAAGGAAATGCCGCGGCCCCCCTTCTTCCCCTGGGAGCTAACCCCAAGGCAGTACATGTTCCCGCCGGAGATCACCGTCGAGTCCTATATGTGGCAGTAGGCTCCTGCATCCTGGTATCGGTTACTGGGCAGACAGGCACGCACATGTTTGACACCGAGACGGAGCAATGGGTGAAACTGGATGACAAGGACCTGCCATTCATCAGAGGCGCCATACCGCATGGACCACTACTCTTCCTTGGCTTATCGCCCCGAAGCAAAGAAATCACCGCTTACAAGATTACAGTAGCAACAGGGTGCCCATCCTTGTCCCTTGATGAGTTCCCGATGGCAACCGACTGCGAGGTCGAGGAAGAGCTTGTTAGCTCCAGCAGGTTTGTGTACCTTGGTGATCACGGTCTCTGTTCGTTTGACTGTCGCAGCATCAACCGGACGCCAGGCCCTCAACATATGGGAGAGCTTGTCAGCATAAGAGCATACACGATCGAAAATCCCCTGTCACATGATCGACTTGTCAGCGGATCAGCCTCGCCAACGGCTAGAGATGTCCGAGTCTTCAGCGTCTGCAATCTCTAGGGAACGTCTTCAACGTGTATATCTTGCAGCGCCCGTCGATCCGCAGAGCGCGCTCCACACGCCGCATGCGCGCCCGGTCACCGCGGCGCCCACGCTCCTGCTTAGAGCGCTAGTCCATTCGCGCATGCACAGGCGTGGCCAAAGGCCACCGATTGTACTCTATATATGTACACATACATGATCAATACAAACTGTCCAGTTGCTCTATCCTGACATCCAGTGATTGCACAAGTTTTACAAACTTTTCTGTTTCACTGTAATAAATCTGATGCCCATTCTTGCTCTTCATGTCGTCTGGGCAAACATGCTCGTCTTCCTTTTTCAGATTCAGCAACTCAGACTTTTTTTTCCCTTTTCAAATTGTTCATTCAGACGTCTGGACGTCACCAGTTTACGGCCATTCTGGTTATAAATATTACATTGTGTTTTTGGATGATTATACTCATTACCTCTGGACAATTCCGCTTCGTAATAAGTCTGATGTTCTTTCTACCGTACGTGCTTTCATCTCCTAGTACACACCCAATTTCGTCTTCCCATTCTCGCCTTTCAATGGCAGGGAGTACGATTCCACCGCCATGCGTCTTCTCCTTTCCTCTCTCGGCACACAACTGCGCCTCTCATGCCAATATACATCGCAACAAAATGGGAAAGCCGAGCGGGTCCTCCGTACTATTAACGATTGTGTGCGTACTGTGATGATTCACAGTGCACCTCCTTTGGCGTTCTGGGCGGAGGCGCTAGCTACCGCGACATATCTCATCAACCGTCGGCCATGTCGCGCCACTGGTACCACGACGCCGTATGCGATGCTCTTCGGCGTCTCGCCCTCTTATACCAAACTTTGCGTCTTCGGGTACCAATGCTTCCCCAACTTGATCGCCACCTCCGCCCACAAGCTTGTCGCTCGATCCACTACGTGCGTCTTCATTGGGTACCCGACGGATCACCGCGGCTATCGCTGCTACGACGTCAACACGGGCCGGGTGATCACGTCGAGGCACGTTGTCTTCGACGAGTCGGTGTTCCCCTTCCGCAACGCGTCCACGACTGCGCCTAGACCGGAGGACGGCACTCCTCCATCGACGCGCGGCGATCGGGACCGTGCACGACGTCGAACTCCATCGCCGCCGCCGCAACGACCGGTACCTGTTCTACCGCGCCGCACCCCACGAGGACGCGACGCGCGGCGACGTGCGGCCTCTCCACCGCTATCAACGCCGTCTACCACGAACCCGGTCGTGTCCAGCGCCATGGCTTCTCCAAGCACCAGCGACATGTCGAGTTCGCCCACGTCGCCCACGTCGAGCTCGACTGCGGCGTCTACATCGAGCTCTCCCGCGTCGCTCACTGCCACACCTTCCCCGCACGACGCGGCCGCGCCCGGACATCCAATGATCACGCGCGCGCGAGCCGGCATCTATAAGCCGAACCCGAAGTACGCCATGGCAGCCACTGCAGCACCCATCTCGCCTGTACCACACAGTGTTCGCCAAGCCGTGAAGGACCTCAACTGGTATGCAGCTATGAAGCAAGAATATGATGCGCTGCAGGCCAACAAGACACGAACGCTGGTTCCCCATCCGCCGGGTGCCCGTGTCATCATCGGCAAATGGGTCTTCAAGCACAAACTGAAGCCCGACGGCACCCTTGAGCGATACAAGGCTTGATGGGTCGTCGTGGATTCAATCAGCGGCCAGGCAGTGACTTTGGCGAGACGTTCTCGCCGGTGATCAAACTAGCCACCATCCGCACCGTCCACATGCTCGTCACCACGAACAACTGGCCGGCCCATCAACTTGATGTTTCTAATGCTTTTCTTCATGGAAATCTTCGGGAACAGGTGTACAGCCAGCAGCCGACCGGATTTGTTGATCCACAACACCCCGGCGCCGTCTGTCTCCTGTCGCGCTCTGTATGGCCTCCGGCAAGCTCCACGGGCCTGGTTCGATCGCTTCGTCGGCCACGTGACATTGCTGGGTTTCGTCCAGTCTCGGGCGGACTCATCCTTGTTCGTGTACCACCGCGGCGGCGCCACGGCGTACCTCCTCCTGTACGTGGACGATATGATCCTGTCCACGTCGTCATCGAGCCTCCTCCGCCATGTCATTGCACGGCTTCAGGACGCCTTCGCCGTGAAGGACATGGGACCCGTGCGCCACTTCCTCGGCATCAGCGTCCACCGGAATCGAGATGGCTTCTTCCTGTCCCAAGCATAGTACGCCGACGAGCTTCTTGAGCGAGCTGGGATGTCCAACTGCCGAAGACTTCCGCCGCCAACGGCAAGATCATCAACGACGCCACATCATACCGGAGCATCGCCGGCACACTGCAATATCTGACGATCACACGTCCTGATATTGCGTACGCAGTGCAACAGGTCTGTCTCCATATGCACGCGCCACGGGACGTGCATCAGAACATGTTGAAGCGGATCCTGAGGTACATCAAAGGGACGGTCAGCCTCGGCGTTCAGCTGCGCACCGCCACGAACCCGACCATCACCGCATACTCGGACGTGGACTGGGCCGGATGCCTAGACACAAGGCGTTCTACATCAAGTTTTTGCGTCTTCTTCGGCAACTCCCTCGTCTCGTGGTCATCCAAACGACAGAACACGGTGTCGCGGTCCAGTGCCAAGGCTGAGTACCGCGCCATCGCCAACGCCTACTCCGAGTGCTCATGGCTTCGGCACCTCCTTGCCGAGCTCCTGTGCAAGGTGCCCACGGCGACGGTTGCCTTCTGCGACAACATATCTTCCGTGTACATGTCCCGGAATCTCGTACATCATCGGCGAATCAAGCATATCAAGCTCGATATTCATTTTGTCCGAGAGAAGGTCGCCATTGGAGAGCTCCGGGTCACGCACGTTCCCCGTGCGCGCGCAGCTAGCTGATGTGTTCACCAAGGGTCTCCCTTCGGCGTTGTTCACAGATTTCAGAGACAATCTCTCCGTTACAGCAGCCAACGTTGAGACTGCGGGGGGGGGGGGGGAGGGAGGGGGGACGGCTAGAGATATCCGAGTCTTCAGCATCTGCAATCTCCAGGGAACGTCTTCAACGCATATATCTTGCAGCGTCCGTCAATCCACAGAGCGCGCTCCGCACGCCGCACGCGCCCGGTCACCGCGGCGCCCACGCTCCCGCTTAGAGCGCTAGTCCGTTCGCGCATGCACAGGCGTGGCCAAAGGCCACCGATTGTACTCTATATATGTACACATACATGATCAATACAAACTATCCAGTTGCTCTATCCTTCTCTACAAGACTGAAGTATGGTCATACACTACTGGTCTCCAACCAATGGAAACAGGTCTACAGTGTCCGCGATTCCTACAGGGGACTGCCTTTGTCCATGTTTGGAAGCGGTCATATACTTATTAGTAAGCCCTTTTGGCACATTTTGTTCTGGTGTCTCACCTAATTGCTTACTTATCTCATTTAATTGCATCCTTGATGTGTCTTCCAATCTATCATAATTTGATTACTATAAGCGCATAAGATTCTGAATTTCATCACAATCTCTCCTACTGCCTGTTGATTTACAGTCGTGACCTCAACAGCTGTGATGTTGCCTTTCATGTTATCTTGGACTAACGAAGTGCCACAGTACAGGATTCTTTGTCTAGGATATAGGTAGCTGGTGAAGTGCTGTGCTGGTAAATAACCTGCACAGCATCTATAGATAGACCTGAATACTTAAAGACAATTATCACAAACTTAATTTAGTTTCATAAGCTGGCCTTAATGGGGGCATATATTTTCCCTCGTGAATGATAGGTTCAGTACTAGGTTTCTGTCTACCAAAAGCTACGAAAAAATGACTTCTAAAGCAGTGGACCTTATGTTTATATTCCACCACTATATAAATAATTGGTTGACTATGAATCTAAAAATTAGCATGTCCTGTTCCAAAATATTGAAATCTAACCGACCTGTCCTAATCTTGGTGATTTCGATGCTTGTAGGACAAAATATGTTGGCAATTGGTTTAACTGCTGTTTGCACTTTCAATGAACTTGTTGCATTTGTGCACCACTATGTCAATTCTCCTCTGTTTTCCATGGAAAATATGTAGATTAACAAGCTCATAGACTTGGTTAATTAGATTTGCTTAAAATAGGTAATTGTAAATCGATCCAACTTTTCTATGCATAGCTTTTGCTGTGTATCTAGAAAAGTCATAATAACTCCGACGCAACACCATTGCCAGTGGTTTCAATGTCCATGTCTGCGCTTAACATCTAGATCAGTAAAATCGGTGGATCTGCGTGTTATTATAGGATATTGCAGAAGTACTAAGTGCCTCGTCTGACCAAAAGCTAGAGCAGTCGCTAGGCTATGCTTCGGAGCTTGATGAGAGCTTTTATTACATGCCTTTTACCCCATTGGACCACACTCTCTCGCCGATGTACTCCCTCCGTCCTAAAATAACTATCGTTCTCGCTTCCCGAAAAATAATTTTACTTAGTTTTATATAAAAAGATATTAATATTTATGATACACAATTAATATCATTAGATAGATCTTTAAATCTATTTTCATAATAAATTTATTTAAAATATAAATATTATACGTATTTTTTACGAATCTAGTCAAACTTACAGCACGGAAATCTAAAATGATAGTTAATTTGGGACGAAGGGAGTACTCCGTACGTAAACTCTTCAACCCCTGCCAAAAGGTGCAGTTGATTTTTACTAAGGCCTTGTTTAGTTCCCCACCTTAAAAACTTTTCACACATCACATCGAATATTTGGACATATACATGGAGCATGAAATGTAGACGAAAAGAAAAACTAATTGCATAACTAGGGGAAAAATCACGAGACGAATCTTTCAAGCCAAAGTAGTGCATGATTGGACACATTTTGCCAAATAAAGCCGAAACGTGCTACAGTACATTTTTCACCCTTTTCACTCAATTTCACCCCATCTAAACACGGCCTAGGCAGGACACTGATGAGGAGAGAATGTTGGAAGATGTGATGGTCTGAACTGATGTTGACATGGCCTGTTGCTTTTATCGAAGGCAAGGTTGTAAGGTCCAAATGGCTAGAGGGGGGTGAATAGCCTATTTAAAAATCTACAAGCTTCACTAAACAACCACGTTAGTATAAAAGATGGCTAAGCTAATTCTAGCACTAGCTCAACTACACTATGCAAGCCACCTATACAATTCTAGTGAAGCAAGGCTATGATCTCTAATACACACCAACAAGACTAAGTCACTAAGCTATTTACTCCTATGTGATAAAAGCTACACTAACATTAGTACAAGAAAGTAAAGAGCAAGTGACTTGATTCTTATACCAACGATGTAGAGAAGTAATGCACTCGAAGAATCAATCACAATGATCAACCACAAGAGAAATCCTCGGCAAAGAGATGACACAAGATTTTTACCGAGATTCACTTGCTTTCCGGCAAGCTACTCCTCATTGTGGCGATACACCCACTTGTCGGTTCGCGAGCTAATCGACTATCAAGAGTCGAGCCCTCGGCGGGCGCCGCACAACCGCACACAAGATGGGAATCCTCCAAGCCACGAGCTCCACTAGAGTATCCAATTTGCGAACTCCCGCGGGAAAGGATCAAGAACCCCTTACAACACTTGGTGAGGACTCCAACAATCTTCAATTATGAGCTCAATCACATCCGCTGCTCCAAGCCGTCTACCGTGTCGGGAAACACGGAAGAGTAACAAGAAATCCGCATCAACTCGAAGATCAAGTGCCTCTAGAATGCAACTCTCGAGCAATGCACTTGAATCTCACTTAATCTCACTCAAGATGTACAACTATGCAAAGAGATGAGTGGAGGGGTTGTTCTCTAGCTCAAAGGATGTCTCTAGGTCTCAAAATGTGTAAGAGTTTCCCTTAAACCCCGGACATCTTCTATTTATAGCGAAGGGGTATGCAGCTAGCCGTTACCGGACGACGCAGTTAAAAACGAGCTGACCGGACGCTCCGGTCAGGGTGACCGGACGTGGTCGGTCACTACAGGACAAGCGTGAACAGTGCGCGTCAGAAGTTATCGTTGCCGTGACCGGACGCGCTCTAGCGTTTGACCGGACGCGCTGCACCTAGCGTCCGATCGGAGTCCAGTAATCTCCCACCGCGACCGGACGCGTCCGATCGCACGTGACCGGACGCGCCGCGTGTCCGGTCGGCTCTACGACCAGCTCTGCCCCTCTGGGTGCCTGACCGGACGCTCCGGTTCCGTGAGGGACCGGACGCGCCGGTTGCAAACCCTAACACTCGTGCGCCTAGCAACTGCTGAGAACTGACCGGACGCGTCCGGTCAAACCGCGACCGCGTCCGGTCACCACAGTGGCCGCCGTTCGCCTCTGTTTCTTTTCCGACTTCCGGCGCAGTAGAAAATAGGCATTTCACTTCCCCAAAAAGCGCCGAATCCCGCCTCGCAAGCTCGGCGGGAGGGAGAGAGGAACTCAAACCCCTCTCTACCGCTCAAACTCCACCGCCTTCACAAAAAGTGCTAACACCACCAAGTGTACACCACCATGTGCATGTGTGTTAGCATTTCACAAACATTTTCCAAGGCGTTATGTTAGCTCTCTACTAGATCCTAATGCATATGCTCAAGACATTGATCTAGTGGCACTTGATTCCCAAGCTAACCGTGATTGTCCCTCTTGATAGTCGGCTATGTATCCTAAACCCGGTCAATCACTTCTCTACTCATCTTAGACCGGCAAAAGGAAAACCCTATGGTTATACCTTTGTCTTACGCTCTTAGATCCTTCTCATTCACTTGATCATCAAGTCCATCATTTTATGTGCATTCCTTCGTGATCTTGCTCATCATTTCATGCACCAAATCATGTGGTCTTGTGGCCATCTCTCCATGCCATTTCCACCTCTATCACATGTTGCTTATGCCTAGCTTAATCACACTTGACACATGGCATTAGCAACTTGGTGTCATTAATTACCAAAACCAAACTTGGGCTTTCAAAGGTGCAGTTGATTTTTTCCAAATTTCACTATATAAAAAAAAGATTTTCCGTCACATCAAAATGCCGGCACATGCAGCGAGTACTAAATGCAGATGAAATAATAAAAACTAATTGCACAGTTTTATTGTACTTTGCGAGACGAACATTTTGAACATAATTAATCAATGTTTAGACAATTATTACCAAATAAAACAAAAAATGCTACAGTATTACACAATAATTTGGCCATCCCGACTTGGAAACTAAACCAGACCTAGTCACGACACAGAGGAGAGAATGTTGGAAGATGTGATGGTCTCAACTGATGTTGACATGGCCTGTTGCTTTTATCGAAGGCTAATTTCTACTCACTCCGTTCAGAATGCAGTTCTTGAAGTCAAGTCATTTAAACTTAGACTGAATTTATATAAAAGAGTACTAACATTCCTGATATAAAATAAGTATTCTTAGATTAGTTATAGAATATATTTTCATAATAAATTTATTTAGAGATATAAATATTAATATTATTTATATAACCTTGGTCAAACTTGTATTAGTTTGACCGACATGCTTTTATAATTGTATTCTTTTGCAGACGGATGGACTAATTAGCTTGAGTTGCTGGTGTCTTTACAATCTTTTACGAGACGAAAGTTGCACCAGACTCTCTCACGCCTGATTCGGCCACGTAGCCTGCTTTTTCCTCAGCCTTCGGATTTTGATCGAGCGTGCGGAAACGGCCACAGAAGCTGGTGACTCCAGAGCCTTTGTCTCGAGCTCATGATTCGCATGCGACTCCTAGCTGCCGTCGCCGGGCCACCGCCTCCCTCTGGCCTTTACTGTTTACTAACCTTGCGACCTCTGCGAGCCCCTCGCCCGCGCCGGCGTGGCCACAACCACCGTGCCTGCGCCCCCTGCCCGCTCCGGGGTGGCCGGAGCCACCACGCCAGCACCCCGCTCGCGCCATGGTCACCGGGACCGACGCTCCCACACCCCGCCCGTGTCGGGATCACAGGACTGCTTAGTTGTACTTCGTGCTCCTCCGCGCGAGCAACTCCTTCCCCTTGTGACCCCTCCTCGCCGCAGCTGCGCAGCCCTTACGAGCTGATGCCCGATGGCCGCCGCGCCGGGGGAGCAGCCGCTCGCACCGGTGGAGCCGCTGTGCGCAGAGAACCCACGAAGCTCGCGCCGCCGGAGTAGCGTGTGCCTGGTGCATGGGCGGCGCCAAGGGTATGCCCCAGTATGCCATGGAATACCCATGATTTTGGTACAAAACAAATATAGTATACATGTATATAATGATATACATCATGTTGGTATATTGGATGCTGCAAATATGGCCCGTTAGCCCAATAGAACAACCAGCAGTAGCAAGCCACCAAGTCACATACTCCAGAATTTCTATAAAACTTAAAAAGGCAGAAATCTGTGCTCCTGTCCGTCGCTCGCATCGAGCCATCTTTCGGAAGCGCCGGCGGCGTATACTAACGGCACGAAAGCACCTCTCCGCGCTCCCCCTCGGCCCCACACGCTCCTCTTTGCTTTGCTCAACTGCGACGCGGCTGCGCCCAGGCCTAATGGCCGGCAGCTAGCGCCCTACGTGGCTGCGCTCAGTGGCCGGCGTCGAAGCCCACCGGCAAAGGAGCCGCCGCCGCCGACGGGCTGCAGCAGAGTAACAGTATCCCTCTGGCCAATCGCCCCTCCCCCTCGGCCCCTCTCCTAGCTTCAGCTTGAAGCAAGGTAAACACATCACACTGCCAGATCCGTTCTTAGAAGTCTAGAGAATTGGAGATTTCATTTTTTATTTTTTTCATTGTATGCTGGTAATGTAGAATATGGCACTATGCCACTACTACGTTCAGAACTTGTACTTTCCTTATTACTATGGCATATTTGTATTGAAAAAAAAATTATTCATGCCTGCCTCCGCCACTGGCCTGGTGGCCGTGCGCGCACGCGTCATGGAACCGGCCGCAACCGCGTCAGGAAGCCCGACCCCGCCCGCGTCGGGGCCACGTCGCCGACGCGTCGACGCGGCGCTGGCTGACCGGCGGCGGCGGTACCAGTCTGCAGCGATCCCGACCCAGCGATGGTGAAGAAAACAGCTAGACAGCGCCAGCTGCTTCGTTTTCCCGTGTGCTCGCCGTTGCCTGCGACCAAACAACTCAATGGCAGCATGGCCGCTTCAATGGATAATGTAGCCAATGTGTTCGATGAAATGGGAACAAGGTATCCTTTTTTTTCTGTATTTCTTCCTCTCAATTTTTCTAGAGGATTTGTACATACCGCATCTCTATCGTTACAGAGTAACAGAGATGTCATCGCCGACGCCGCATGCATCCGCGCACCGCTCGCTGAGCTCAGGACAAGGTTGCGGGATTCTGCACTGGGGTGGCCACGGCACTCGCTGCACTCCGGGGTCTTCTCGAGCAGCGGTGGTGACGACGTCTAAAGGTTCGCCCTAGTTTCATCTACTCTGCCCTTGATTACTTTGCACCATGACGCTGATCCCCAATATCATAGTAACCTATTCCCGAGTTGGCTTATCGCAGTGCTTTACTGCTTTGCTTGGTGTGATGTGGCCTGATCTTATTGTACCTATCCCCTGTTTCATGTTATCCATAGATAGGCTGAGCTAGCTTTTGGCTGGTGCTCTTCTTGGTGCCCACATCTAAAATGTGTGGCATAAAATTCGCAATATTTGTGTCTTTTTTTTGTGAACACATAATATTTGTGTCTTAAGCATCTGCAACTAAGAAGGAATTGATACTTAAAATTAATTGAAGACAAATATATGTACCATGAGCTTAAATTCCTTGTTATTTTGGTACAAATAGTTTTTTCTTAAAAAAAATTTAGGACCCAAACAAGAAACCAATCTCACTACCTGATGTTCAAACCCCCCGAGCTGTTTGCTTCTAGCTCAGCCATCATTTTTGTAATTGTCTTGGTTGTCTAGCTTCTTTCGCAACATAATTGTTCCCCATCTCTTCTATGTCATGGTAGCTCAAAATCCCAACATCTCTGAACTTACTAACAGCTTCTCCAGCTCACCTACTGCATGATCAAAGGATTCCATGTTCCTGACACGACAAAGAACCCTCCAAATTAAGTAACTGACATCTATGGGTGTGTTCACTTCTCCATCCCAACCCAAAATATTTCCTCTTCCACCATCACATCAAATCTTTCGATGCATGCATGGATTATTAAATGTAGGTAAAAAAGATAATTAATTGCATAGTTTGTCTGTAAATGTCGAGACGAATCTTTTGAGCCTAGTTAGTCCATGATTGGACAAATTTTACCAAATAACAACGAAAGATGCTACAGTAACTTTTCACCTACTTTTCGCGAAGTGAACACACCCATACACCGTGTGCTTCCCCTAATTATATTTGTAGTTAATTTTAGCTATACTGTTGTTACTTCCAAAGTTTTCGTCAAATTATTATCAGCTATGACTCTATTCTGATTTATGCTTATCCAAAGGACTCCCTGATAATATTGTAGTTTCTCAGCCCATGAGCATGTATGTTCTATCATATAATTTTGCTCCTAATTGTGTATATTTATCTGAATGTTTGATTTTGCAGGCAAGAGCTGACGATTAGGCTCTCTACATAATCAAGCCTAGCTAGATTTTGCTCCAGATCTACCCAATCATTGCTGATCTGGATGATCATATATTTGTTCTTTTATCCCCTGTAATTCAGTTATACATTCTCTGGATGTGGGAAGAGATAAGACTATGCCTTTTTGCACAAAAGATCTCATCTTTTCTGTGAATGATGAAATAATTCAAATGTATGCTCTATATAGTACTCTCTCTCTAATATACACATTTCTCCTATACAGATTATTGCAGACATAGAAAAACTCATGGCAATCGGGAAAGAGCCAAGCGATGAGTTTGATGTCAATGACATCCATCATCGCAATGCTCAGACTCAATCAATATGAGCAATTTCCCCACACGCTTTCCTCCAAGCAATTCATCAGTTAAAAATTCCACAGATAATGACAACAACACTGGTCAGATCTAAAGGAGCGCGGCAACGCCGCACTTACGGTTCTAGTTTAGAACGGAGAGAATATGAGCATCTCCAAGAGTTTGTCAAATCTACTTGGCATCCATAAAATTTTGGTAAAACATGAAAAAAACATTCTTCAACAACTTGGCATGAGCATCTCTAAGAGTTTGCCAAAATTGACTTGGCAAATCTTATGATTTGGCAAGTGCGTAAAACATATAGCAAGTGAAATAATCTTGTATCTCCAATAGTTTGACATTTGGATTTGGTAAAATAAAAAAAGAAGACCCACAAATGATCGGATCCAACTGATTTTCAAACGACTGTTCGACTGCATCGCGCGACGCTCCTTCTGCATCAGCCTGGGCATTCGGTCTGACCGAACCGAACCGATCGGTTCTTCGGTCATTTCGAAAGTTCGGTCATCTAAAAATAGAGACCGATCGGTTAGTTTCAAAACTTAGGACCGAGCAAGTTCGGTCTCGGTTAGTTCGGTTCGGTCTCGGTCATGACCGAACTAACCGAACTAGACAAAACAACTACTAAATATTGTAATTTGTAGCAAATTTTACCAATATTTTTTCTATTTCAAGGCAAAAATACAATACAAAATATAGATTAAACATAATGATAAGAGTGATGGTTGATATAAACCCACTAGAATAAATATTATATCACTAATAATAGTCTAAATTACACATTATGTCAACAAAATTTAAATGTTCGGTTAATTCGGTTAGTTCGGTTACCCGAGGGTAATGACCGAACTAAGTCCGGTTAGTTCGGTTACTTCAAACTAAAGACCGAACTTGCTACCGAAATTTTCGGTCTCGGTCACTTCGGTCTTGGTCTCGGTTAGTTCGGTTCGGTCTTCGGTTAATTATACCCCGAACTGCTTCTGCATGGCCTGTACACCTTTGTTCCCTGACTGTACGGTGATGGGACTGAAAGATTTGCGTCCTGCCATCGCCAGCTGCTGCGCCAACATTCAGATGAACATTCAGATGAACCTGCTACTAGCAGCAGCATCCATCGCATTTGCCGGCGACAAGAACAGGAGATTTGAAGCACAACTTTTGCACGTCGTTTTCAGAACCTCTCACCTCTCGGCCGGCAAGATGTGACAGACATCAGCACAGCTTTTGCCGGCAAGCATGCACGTCACAGCACCATCGATCACCTGACGATCGCACCGGACGGTAGGAAGTTTCATCGCGCGCGCGGGAGAGGAGGCGGCGGCGACTGATTTCGCGATGGCAAGTGAGAGCGAGCGCGCAAATATGCGCGTGCGGAGCCAAAGAATGGCAAGTTGCCAAAATTTGTCAAGTCATTTGTCAAACTGTTAGAGGTGTGATTTCTCTAGTTTTGTCAAAAAAATAAAAGATAGCAAGTGGGTTTGGCAAATTCTTGGAGATGCTCGGCAAAAATAGAAACTTGGCAAATATCCTCTTCCCACGCGCATATATGTGCGCGCATACGGCTTGGCATTCTATCTGCTGCGGCGATGCTGGTTCTGATTGGACGTCGAAGGCCCTTGGTGATGCTGGTAGTACCAGTATTAGACGGTAGCTGCTGGCAAATTAAATTTAGTTCTTGTCATTTTATTTGAAGAATCAGTAAACATTTGTTTTTTTATTCAGAGAACCTTTTACTTATATTATGCAGTACTATTTCTGATATGACCATCAAGATCGCCAGCTGATCCATGTGCTTGTGGCTTTGTCTCATGGTGCTGGTGATATGAAGCTACGACGCCTGGAAGGAAGGGTCCGTGCAGAAAAATGACCGGCCGATGAAAAAAAAGTTGTGGACCTACTTTTTTTAATTTTGGCAAGTCAAAAATGCCAAACACTCGGATATGTGCTCTTTTTTTTACTCCTCATATTATTTTGGGAGTTACCAAATCACAAGATTTGCCAAGTAGAATTTGGCAAACTCTTGGAGATGGTATCAATGAAAATCCATACTGACCACAACGACCCATGCTGCCTAGAAGAAATGTACTGACTGGCATACATGAAAAGCAAGCAAAAGAAATTTCGAACCATAAGTTCACAAACTTAATTTCCAAAGAAGCCAAATTAGCTTGCTCAATCACGTGCTGCCAGAAAATTTATAGAACTAGGCACCTCACATTGATTTTGACCATATAATATACGAGCAACTAGCCGTATAGATTCGAGTGGAAAGAGGGAGGGAGGGAGGGAGAAGCTGATTTGACTAGCTACATTGTGTAACGCCTTGCACAATACGAAGTAGATGCAGAAACCAGAAACGTTTACCAAAATTTGATTTGTTAGCATTAATTGCATAAGCTGTTAAGAGTGTTATTTTGCAGACATTAATTAACTTATTATTGGCCTTCCAATCTTTTTTTCTAAGATGTTCTCAGTGGTTGATTTTAGCTACTGAAGTGCAAGCATAAAACACCAACCGTCAAACATGCCTATACTCTCTAGTGTACTTTTCCAATCCTATTCTCAAAACTCTTAATCCATTGCTCATTCAAGCTGAAATGAAATTGAAACCTATAACCGGATACGGCACTTTGTAAGCCAATCAAAATCTCAAATGTCAAATGTGGCTTCCCAAAGCTCTCGTCAGAAATTGACAGCGGATGTATGTTCATTGGTTTGAATAAAAAATGAGCAACATATGACAGTGTATGATATATGGTTGCCATTTAAACTGTACAATAATGAACACTTAGTCACGTGTTACCCCGCAACTGAGGAACACAATATAAAGGTGCAAAACAAATAGAGCTTCCCCTGAACCCTAACCTCATTTCCGTTCTCCCTTTCTCTCTCTCCACGCCGCACTGGAGCAGCAGCAACCGCGCATGGCGGCCAGAGGAGGAAGGACCAACGCCGCCGTGGTACCCATCGCCGGCGTGCGCGTTCCCCATGAGGGAGAGTGCGCCGCCGTCGAGCGGTTTTGCGACGGTGCCCTTTGCCCCGAGCCCGTTCAATGACCGCAGCTCGGGGTCACCTTCCCGCGCTCCGGTGATGCGGCTACGTGGTCATCTCCCCGCGCGACGATGGTGGTGACAGCGGGAGGGTGACCCAAGTAGGTCGCCTTCCTATCCATCCTCTTCTTTAGGGTTAGGGTTAGGGTTTCGGGATCTCTTCCGAATCGAAATTCATTTTCTCTTTTCGAATTTCTTCTTCTTTTCTACCCCAGACTCTAGATCTACGCATAGATTACGGCTCCGATACCATTGTTGTTTATTAGGGATCATTAGCAGAAGATCTAGCCGGGTACAACTCATCATAGTCACATCCCAGTACAAGAACTACTAGATCTCAGAGACGAAGAGAGAGGTGTGAGGTACACAGACCATCGGAGTTCTTGGAGGAGGCTCCGGTGGCCGCCATCACGTTTGGCGGTGTAGGTTTGCGCACGGGTAGCGTCGATCGGGGAAGAAGGGCGGTGCAGTGGAGTTCGATGGCAGCGCAGTGCAGTGGCGGCGGTGCTTCTCGTTGCTGGCTGCGTCCCTCACTTAAATCGGTGTTAGGGCTTGTCGGTGGGGCGAAGTGGCTCATGGTGAACCTCGTACTAAGAACCGTCGGCCCCCGCCTCTATTTATTGCACAGTGCGACAGGGGCCCGCTAGCTGGGTGCCCCCGATCAGGGTGCGAGGTCAAGGCCCAAGTGGGCGTTGGGCCTGCCTGGTAGGGAGATTAAACCAACATTCTCCTCATTGATCTCAACTTACATCTTTAACTTTAGACTTAAAATGCTTTTCACTTTTATTTGTTCCATCACAGATTAGTGCATAGAGCATGCTTCATTGTCATGGTCAATCGGCGATAGATTTAACACCTACAACACACATCTCTGTTCTGAAACAGATTCTTTAACTTTGGGCCCTTTAATTATCCAGGAATCATAGGCTTTCCCTTAAACCCATGCCGGCTACATGTTCTCTGAACACGTTGGGTGGTAAGCCTTTTGTAAGCGGATCCGCAAGCATCTTTTTGGTACTTATATGCTCAAGACTTATGACATGATCCTGGACTTTGTCTTTCACAACATAATACTTTATGTCAATGTACTTGGCAGCACCACTTGACTTATTGTTATGAGCATACTGTACTGCCGGATTATTATCGTAGTATAACTTAAGTGGTCTATAGATGTCGTCAACCACTTTCAAACCGGGTATAAACTTCTTTAGCCAGTTCACCTGTCCCGTTGCCAAATAACACGCTACAAACTCGGCATACATTGTGGACGATGTAGTGACGATTTATTTTGAGCTTCTCCATGATATAGCTCCTCCTGCGAGAGTGAAACATATCTAGACGTTGATTTTCTATCATCTCCTGCATAATCAAAATCTGAGTATCCCACTATTTGGAGAGAATCTGATCTTCTATACGTCATCATGAGGCCTTTCGTTCCTTGCAAATATCGTAAGACTTTCTTTACCAATTTCCAGTGTTCTATTCTGGATTATTCTGAGATCTGTCAAGCAATTCGGTAACAAATGCTAAGTCAGGACGCGTACACACTTGAGCATATTGTGAGCTTCCGACAGCTGAAGCATATGGAACGGCTTTCATTTGGTTGAGCTCATACTGGTTCCTAGGGCATTGAAAATCCCTATATCTATTGTCCTTGACTATAAGTGCTGGTGAAGAACTGTGCATACTAAATTTCTTTAAAACTTTTTCTATGTATGCCATCTGTGACAATCCTAATACCCCTTTACTTCTATCCTGATGAATCTCGATCCCTAGAATGAACGAAGCTTCACCTAGATCTTTCATATTAAAATTTGTGGACAAAAACTTCTTCTTTTCTAGTAGTAGACTGACATCACTACTAGCAAGTAAGATATCATTCACATACATGATTAGAAAGATATACTTCCCATTCTTAAACTTTGCATAAACACAATTGTCCTCTACATTCTCTTTAAACCCAAACTTTTTTATCATTCTATCAAACTTCAAATACCATTGTCTTGAAGCTTGTTTTAACCCATAAATGGATTTCTTTAGGTGGTATCCCATTCGTTCTTTTCTTTCCATAACAAAACCTTTTGGCTATGTCATGTAAACATTTTCCTCCAAATCCCTATTGAGAAATGTCATCTTTACATTCATTTGATGTAATTCTAAATCATAATGTGCTACCAGTGCCATTATGATTCTAAAGGAATCCTTACATGAGATTGGAGAAAAGGTCTCATTGTAATCAATCATTTCTCTTTGCGTGAAACCTTTTTCCATAGGTCGAGCTTTAAATCTTTCTATATTATCTTGAGAGTCATATTTTATTTTGTAGACCCACTTACAGCCTACTGTTTTAGCTCCTTTAGGAATTATTTCCAAGTCCTAAACTTTATTGGCACTCATTGACTTCATTTCATCTTCCATAGCTGCCAACCACTTCGATGAGTGGGTGCTTCTCATGGCTTCTTCATATAAGGTGGGATCATCCTCCATATGAAACACTTCAGTATTATAAACTTCATAATCATCAGGAATAATTGATCTTCTTGCTCTTTGAGACCTTCTCGGGGCCTCCTCATTTGGCACATCTTCAGCTTAAGGTTGTTGCTGCTCCCCCTCATGTGTGACAACAGGTTCTATGGGATCTTGAAGGACATGTTCCTCATCCTCATTCATTATTGCCATAGGAGGAATAACAACAGGTGCTGGCACCTCTGTATCTTGCATTGTCGGTGCAGCAACAACAGGTAGCTCAAAAATTGGTTTCTAAATCATCGGAGTGGACGCACACACCTGCTTCTCTTCAAGATCAATTTCTCGAGCTGCCACACTCCGCCTCATCATCTCATCTTCTAAGAAGACAGCGTGTCTCGTTTCTACAAACTTTGCATGTCTGTCTAGACAGTAGAAATGAAAACCTTTTGACTTTTTAGGGTAGCCAATGAAATGGCAACTTGCTATTTTGGGATCTAGCTTTCCAATGTTTGGGTTAAAAACTTTAGCCTCAGCAGGGCTCCCCTACACACATAAGTGATTTAGTGAGGGTACTCTTCCTGTCCATAACTCATACGATGTTTTGGGCACCGACTTACTTGGTACTCTATTGAGAATATGAATGACGATTTTCAACGCCTCCATCTGTCACGGAACCGTCCAAATTATAAGAGCACAAATACAAAAATAATCACCGAAGTGATCAAATTCTCACACTTGAGCCCATATAACTCTGGTAGTCCAATAAAATCATGAGGGATTTCAAACCAACCAACATACAAGCCAAGATCGTAGTGATTCAACATAACAAGCCACATGCAACATCCATTTTACAAGTAATTCAATATACATTAGAGTTCAACATAGTTATTACAATTTAAGTTGAAAAGTAGCGGAAGTAAAGTAATTTGAAACTAACATTACTCTTATTTCAAATACATGGCAGTACTTAGGTCAACTTCCAACCAAAGCATTAGAGGCAAGATAACTCAGAAGAATCATACCCATGATCACACTCCACCACTATGACAGGAGCCATCCAATTCTTGCAGTATCCATGATACATCACAACCTGCAACAAGTGGGAAAAAAACCCTGAGTACGAGAAGGTACTTAGCTAGACTTACCCGTCAAAAACCAGAAATAATGTGACACCAAGGAGTATGCAAGGCTGATATAAGTGGGGCTAGCTTGACAACATTTTGCATAAAAGCTTAGTACAAATAAGTAATCATTAATGCTTAAGCTTCAAGTTAATTATCATGAACCTATCATCTAGATTAGCACCTGTACTATAGCAATCACTTTATTAGGAGCAAACTATATTAACCATAGCAGGTATAATAAGGCTATCATTATGATCATCATCATTGTTGAACCATCAAGTTATTTAGTGAGATCTACTTTGGAGATAATCCCATCAAGTTCTCACTAACCAGGAGAGACGGTGACTCGAATCAAATTACAACTTAGCTGAGGGGGTATTCCTAACACTCACCCGACAAACCCCGCTAAAGGCAGCCGTAGATCACCTTTGGTACAACTCAGGAACCAAATTCATAGGTTTGATCAGCGCCAGCACTCTCAGGGGTTACTCTTCTGCCAGGACAATCATGAGTTTTAAATCACCTGCCCTTGGACTCACGCCTACGGCTCCCTTCAGAGGTGCACTTTATACTTATCGACTCCTGACCTGAGTTGAGCTACTCAGCTTCGTGGTCGGTCACCAGACCTAGCCAACTAAGTGTTAGGAATGCGTTCAATATGAAAATGGAAAGGCTCCAAGAATCGGTCCTTAATCGACACAGACGGGGATAGATCCACACCCAAAACCTCCATGCCTTGTTGCTTCACTATCATCATCCCGCCCGGTCTCATTTTATTTCATTAATACAAGGTTCTTTTCCACGATAGCAAATATAGCCAACCGTGCCATATATAAATATCCCTAAAGCTCGTAGATGATAGGGGATCACCTGACTTCTACCGGTTAAAGCATGGATAAGCAATTACTCACACCTGAACCTAAATAGGATTCAAGGTATACTTTATGGACAAGGATAGGATATATATGCAACAAGTGTTTTCATCCAACACCCATCACTTAATGCAACAATACATATAATATATATAATCAATTGTATTTTTAGAAATTAGGAGGCTTATAATGCTCTGGGGCTTGCCTGGGATCTAACATAATCAGTGGTTGTCAGATGACACTCGCTTAGCGAGCACCTCCTATTCTAGCACTTGTCTAGTCCTTCCGTCTTCGAGATAGGTCCACCAAACACTATCTTCGGGTTAGGCTCCACATCTTGTCCTTCACGTGGGCATCTAGCATACCTAAATGAGATGCAAGATGCAAGTATGTAAATATGAAGAATAGTAATACAAGATACATCACATTGGAGTATTTAGGACAAGCACAAGATTAAGCAAGACATAGGCATTCATAGTCACTTAACTAAATAGCACACCACCCATTAAAGAGATATATCATGCATATCAAGTAAATACACAAGCTTCACAGAGTCTCAGGTGTATTACTTAACATTATCAAAAGCATGAGCTACACTTACCAACACATGGAGTAAACACATAAAACTAGAATCTATCACATTCATGACTGCAAACACTAGCTACAAGATTTAGTTATAACTGGAGTTACACAAATCCAAATGACTTGTAAGAAGACATTATGGAAATATTATAAAATTCTCTACATTTCATTTATAATCATCATAACATGATTCTAAAGTTAATTATGTCAAATTTACACAAACACAGAAACTGGTCTAACAAGACAGAGAACAAGCAATTCTGTAACCCGAATTTAAACAGCTATAACTCCTAAACCACATGGTCAAATGCCACCAAATTTTAACAGTAACTAGATACATAAATTATCTATAACTTTTGTATAAATAAGTTTTACAACAAAGCATATTATCATAAAGAACTTTGCTAAGTTCCTAGATCTGTCCAGAAACCTCATTTGCAAGGAATAATTATTAACTTATGTTGCAAACATATAATTGGACAAAATTAACTTTACCAACATATCATACATGACTAATGAACACCAGAAAACATAGTGTCCATTACTAAATAAATTCTTTTAATGTATTTTCCTAATTTATTTAAATAATTAGGTGAAATTATGAACACATATCAAAAGTGCACAATAAATTCTACCAAAATTACAGTGGCCTACATATGCTCCCAAAAGTCTACTGTCCAAATTTCAAGTCATTTGAACATGTATATCAACCTCTATGAAAAATACAAATGGCTATTACAATAAATCATGGGAGAGCAAGATACACTAATAACTCACTCATACAGCACCCAAAATTCATGAAATTTTTTACCACACATCTAAAATCATATGAGTAGCATGCCACAAAATTTTAACTTCATTTGGAGCCCTACAATTGTAGTTATGAAAATAAAAAATACAACTATCATTAAAAACCTAGAAGCATAGATCTATTTTTAGAACTAAAAATTTAAACTAAAACATAACATATTATAGATCCACTGCATAGAAAATTTCACAAGGATTCCAAAAAGTCCTCATTTGCTATTTTACAAATTTTCTATGAATTATTGTGATTTTCCAAAGTTCATCCAAAAATCTGCATAAAAGAAAAAGGAAAAGGGAAAAAAGGAAAACACTTTTGCCTCGAGGCCTCTGGAGTTTCTAGGAATCAACCCACGCTCTGCTTGTACTGTTCGGTACTGTTTATATGAGTCATGAACTTTGCATCTGGACCCAAGAAAAAGCTTCTAATCCATTTTTCCCCTTCCCTTCGTCTTCTTCACGCACCCAGAACAGAGCACGAGCTCGGACTTTGGCCTTGGGCGGCTCACCGGCGGCGGGCAAGGACCGGAGAGGGACGAGGCACCCCTTGCATACCCGGGGGTGCTCGTGACATGGCCAGGATGTCCTGACCGGTGCTAGCCTACGGCCTCGGCTCGACTGGGGCGGCGGCAACCAGCGGCACTGGCTACGGGAGGCCCGGCGGTGCGACCCTACGCGCGATGGCCGGCTGTGACCGGCGCAGCTGACATAGGGAGGGGCAGGGCTGGTGGCGAGCTTGGCCTGGGGCTGCTGGCGCGTGAAGCTGTGGGGTGGTGGTGGCTCTACCCGCAGTGGCCATGGGCGTGCGGGTTAGCGGCGGCGGCGCTGTTCCCTTCGGCGTTCAGTCAGACAGGGAGAGGGAGGCGAGTGAGCGAGACAAAGTGGCTCGGTCTTTCTACTCAGCACGAGGAGGAGGCAGAGCACACAGTAGGGGGTAGACACACGCGTCGGTCATGGTGGAGTGAGCTCTTGCATAGCTGCCACGCGCTCCTCCTTTGGGGCATTTCACCGAGCATGTAGCGGGCGCCGATGTGACCAAGGTGGAATGCAATTTTGGGCTGCCTACGGGCCGAATTAGGTCATCGGCCCAAAAGAAAAGTTGAAGCCCACATAACACTCTACATTTTTTATTTAAGGTGTATAGTCATTAGGGCCACAGATTAGTGGATAATTAAGCTCCAAACCAGCATTGTCAATGCATTGACAGCGATTAACAATCTTCCAAATTTGATGGTCAAAACAAAGTCCAACTGGTGCCATCTCTTCATATGCTCTTCTTCATCATGTATTCTCCAACTTTTACCTTCAGGTCAACTCAAGTTACTTAACGAAATTTGGAGAACGCGGAATTTCAACGTGTCAATGTCAAAAGGTAATAAGTAAACTTTTGCTGTTTTGGGAACTATTATTGAAGGTCCAACTGAGCTCCAAATTGGGTGACACTTGATTCATTGTTTTCACCATGAAAAGTACTTCAACTCATAGTAAGGAATTAAATTGAGCTACCACATAGATTTAGAAGATACAATGGCATGAACATGTCAATTCATAGCTGCCAACAGGGACTTAGAAAATATTTTCTGCTTCCAAAAACAGCAGCTGATTCAATCTTGTGAGCTCTATTTGACCAAGTTAGAGGCCAAACTAGCTCTTGACTATTAAACAAAGTTTGTTCTACACAATATGAACTACAACTTTTGTTAAAGGTCAAATCTCATAACTGGTACAAAAGTTAAACTTTCACTTTGGTCAATGTAGTAACTCGATAAAGCCTAAACTAGGGTTTTAGGCCAAATGAGATATTTTCTTGACATTTGCTCAACATGAACCCATCATGAATTTTGTTGTAGAGTTCATATAGAGTCATTTAGGCAAGTTTACAAGGTTTGGTTGATGGTCTATAATTCCATTCACTTAATGGTGCAATTCCAACACTCGGTAAAGTCATTGAAACAAAGACATGACTTATCATTTCATGTGACTTTTTGATTCCAAACTTCATAAAACTTTTCTAGGGATCCCTATAGATAGTGAGTGATGTGAGACACATGAAAGAACATGTTTAGCATTACTCAAGTATGCCCTTTACAAAGGATCCCATACTAAGCATAATTGTTGTACTTTAGTTACAATATTGCCAACCCGAGCTCATGATCATCGCTTAACCTACCCGTGTTAGTCCACATCTAGTGCCTAGCTGGTGACTAACACCTAAGGTGTTACACCATCCACAGACTCAACAGTAAGGTTGAGTAACTTATCATACTACACACCATATCCATCAGGGTACAGTTACATCTTTTAGCTACTCTATTCTGCTGAGGTTTGCTTGGTGTGGAATACTGGGCTACTATGCCATTCTCCTGCAAGAACCTTACAAAAGGTCCAGACACTTAGCCATATAGGGTATGTCGACCATAGTACTCTCCCCACGATCTGATCAGACTATCTTAATCTTTAAATTGTGCTAATTTTCAACTTCAGCCTTAAATATCTTAAATTTATCCAATGCTTCTCTTCTTTCTTTGATTGGATAAATGTAGCTAAAACAGGAATAGTCATCTATGAATGTTATGAACAAGTCATAATCATCCACACTCTTCACAGAAAATGGTCCACAGATGTCTGTGTGAATTATCTCTAAAATTATTGCGCTTCGTTTGGCATCTTTCTTATTTTTTTACATACTTTCCTTTAATAAATTCTATGCATTGTTCTAAATCTGAGAACTCTAATGGAGGAAGAATTCCATTCTTAGCTAGTCTTTCTATTTTTTCCTTCGAAATATGGCCTAAACGACAGTGCTATAATTTCAACGATGCATCGTGAGTTCTCTTTCGTTTTCTAGTTACATTTTTAGACAAGGATACATTCTCATTCACATCACATATAAAAATCATATTTTCACAAAGTGATAATTAATAAAGCTCGCCTTGCAGGAATGCAAGACCAACACATGCATTATTAAACATTATCTTACATTTGCCAATTCCAAAATAGTAATCATAACCATCACTGTCCAAACATGAAACACTAATCAAGTTTCTCTGTAAAGAGGGAACATAAAGAACATATCTAAGTAAAAGTGTGAAACCATCAGCAAGCTCTAGAGGAAGGTCGCCAACAGCTTCAATATCTGTTTGGACTCCATTTGCGACTTTAACGCATCTTTCTCTTCTTTGCATAGTCCTCGTTGAACAGAATCCCTGTAAAGAATTAGCAACATAAATAGTTGCTTCTGAGTCAATCCACCAAATAGATTTTGAATATTGTACATACAGGGATTCATTTATGAACATAATAATGTTCTCACCTTTCTTTGCCATGATCATCTTTAAAAAATTGGGATAATCTTTCTTATAATGCCCCGTCTTCTTGCAGTGAAGACACTAGTCTTTCTTCACTATAAACTTCTTCTGCTGAGACTGATTTTGCATGGGAGCCTTTCTCTGAGCCTTTGAGGAGTTAGCATTAATGTTCTTTTTCTTGTTATCTTTCACATAGTTGATAGTATCACCATTTGCAACATTTATTCTGTTCTCCTCCCGAGCACACATAGCCATGAGCTTCTCTAAATTCCACTTCTTGGGCTGCATGTTGTAATTAACAACAAAGGTATCATATTCCTTTAGCAAGGAAGCAAAAACTAGATGGATAAAGAACTCTTCCTTGAGACAGATCTATTGGTTTCTGCTTAGATGTCTGATTGTTCATCCTTAGTATGTGCTCTCTTGTGCCACCTCCAGTGTACTTCTCTGTTATCAGCTGGGTGGCATATGCATTTGAAGAGCCAATGAACTGCTCTTTATCCGCTTAAGGCATTTTGTGACCGTCTCATAGTCTGGAATTGAGCCCACTAATATAGGCTCAATTGTGTTCTTTATTATAGCCAAACATTTCTTATTGGCTGTGACCCACTTTGCCTTTTGAAGGTCATATAACATCTTTACATAACTAAAGTCCTACTCTCTGGTCTGCCAAGCAGCATCAGCCTCATCAGCCTCTCTCACCGGTGCCTCAGGCTCAGTGGGGCACGATGCGGTGACTACGCAGTCCACCTCACCCAAAATAAAGGTCAGATCAAGCTTTCTCCTCCATTTAATGTAGTTATCTCTTTTGAGGGTAGGGATATCTTTATACAACCCATCAAGGAGTATCCATCTAAAAACATAATCTATGTAAAGTGAGAACATAATAACAACAATTGCATGCCTTAGTTTTAACGTTGGTCAAAATTAAAACATACAACTGTTCTTTACAATAATTCTACAACACCATTGGCAGAAATAGAATTAATGCATGACAAAAACTCATAAATAACATCATAATATTGCTATTAATCAACATTGGTCAGAATAATAACAATATTATAATAATATACCTATTTTTTAAAATTAAATTCTTCCGTTGGTTCGAATTTAATAATAAAAACAACAACTTTAAATACGCAGCAGAAACATTAATAAATTCCACAATTCTATTTTCCAGAAACTCTTAGAATACTTTGCTGTTCTCTGAACAAAATTATCGCTGGACAAAAATTGTACAGAGATTTGCATCAAAATTGACTCAAATTCATCAAATTTACATTAAAACAGTTTCTGAAAAAGTAAAAAGAAACAAAAAAACTGTGTTTCACTGTGTTTGTGGCCATTTTGGCCTAGCAGTTAATTTTATGAGGCCCATGGCCCGCTCGTGGCCGCGCGCGCGGTACGCCCCGCGCCCCAGGCCGCAATGTGGGTCTGGGCCGGGAAAGCGCTGCCCCGCCTGGGCCGCTTCTGGTCCATGCGCTGCTGGCCGTTCATCCCAATCTGATGGCCATCTGCGCGTCTCGGCCAAACGAAAACCAGCAGCCGGCCTCTCCCCTGAACCCTAACCTCATTTCCGTTCTCCCTTTCTCTCTCTCCACGCCGCACTGGAGCAGCTACTGCTGCGCATGGCGGACGGAGGAGGAAGGACTGGTGCCGCCGCGGTACCCATCACCGGCGTGCGCGTTCCCCACAAGGGAGAGCGTGCCGCAGTCGAGCGGTTTCGCGACGATGCCCTTTGCCCCGAGCCCGTTCAACAACCGCATCTCGAGGTCACCTTCCCGCGCTCCAGTGATGCGGCTGGGCGGTCATCTCCCCACGCGACGGCGGTGGTGACGGTGGGAGGGTGACCAGGTAGGTCGCCTTCTAGTTGATAGGCGTGTGTGTATAATTTGATTTTAAGATATTTTACGAGCACAAGGAGATTTGCTATGGACCTCTAGAGAGATAGACTTGTCAGCGTTTAAGTCATAGATGAAGGAGGTTCCTCGAGCCAAAGAAAGAAACTTTACAACCGTTCACAAGTGGTTGTTTAATACATTTAAGGCAGACCCTAAGCAACAACCGATGAGAATCATGGAGGTGACTACCGATGCACAGATGTAGTTTTTCGGGAGCTCCTGCCATTGGCAAACACCTGTGATTGGAGGAAGTATGTGTGTATTATTACAACTAATCATGGTTCCCTCTAGTGTTGTGTTGTGCAAGTGTTCTCAAAGGTGGGAGATAGCAGTGGAAGCCATGATAGTGAGTTAGGTGGAATACAAACTTGTGTAGAGGATGCTAAGGAGGAGGATGCAGAGGCTAGTGGGGAGAATGCGATGGCTGAGGAGGAGCATGGACGAATAGGCAGATATAGTGAAGGAGTTACGTCACCTGTGGATCATGAACCCATTGGTGAGGTTTATGAGGCAGAAGGGTTCCCTCGCCATAGATGTCGACAAAGGGTCAACAACCAAACAAAACGTGTCTGTTTTAATGATTATGCATCAAATCCAACATTTTTTAAGATGGTGACCCAGGGGAGAGTCTGCCAAGATACAACAAAATCACAAAAAAAACATATTGCCTTTGATATCTCATGTGTATTTGGTCCACCATTTCCCGCCAATATGCACGCATAAGAAGCTCGTGAGTGCTGCAATGAACAAAACTAGGCTTTTGTCTTTGCGAGAAGATTGTTACAAGTTTAAACAAATATGGTCACAACATGGCCGATATATGGTGTGCAGAGTGGTAAGCTAATAGGCCTAAGGATCAGCAACTTTATTGGGCGAGTGATGGTTCCACAATTAGTAAGCTTCATGTGTTGATGGATGTTGGCGCGCTGATGGGGGGAACCAACAATAACTTTGGCAAGCCTGTGTATAGCATTGTGATGAATCCGAAAATGTTATAGATAAAAAGGAAAGTATGTGATCTAGAAAATGTTTTACAAAAGGGTCATGGAATGGAATAGTCTGTGAAATGTTTGAACAATAGTTTTATCAAAGAAATAGAACTGACTTTTTTTTATTGCCTCAACCTTACGGTACAAGTGGTAGTATCTGAACTCACGCACTTAACACACAACACACCACACGCACGCAACTCACTCACTCACACCCCTAAGTGCGCAAGCTATATCTACATCCTATACTTAGGCTAGAAACCACGGCTGAGAGATCTAACAGTGGTGGTACATCCGTGTGAGACAACAGACATTATTTAGAGAACCACTGTTCCTGGTGAGAAATCACGCGTTCGAGCGGAGTGGAACCGTGACCGGTGGCCTCCTCACCGGGAGGACTCACCACCCGAGCTATGCTCGGTTCCCGAAATAGAACTGACTAGAGAAAATAAATGAGAGGTTGATTTGATGTCGGTAAAAATTGCACATCCACGGGGTAAGAGTGGGAAAATAAATGAGAGAAAGATTTAAGTCAAGAAATTGGTTAGCAATAGCTATAAAAAGATAGTGCTGATTGATATACTGAGAACACATGGAGAGAAAATATTTACCCTAAAAATAAAAAAATTCCAACAAAAAAATATGAATATCACATTGAAAAGTTGCATCCGCGCTATTTGCACGGACAATCCTGCTAGTTTTTTCAATTTTAATATTTTTTTAAAAAAAGTATCATCCCTTGTGCTAGAAACGTGAAGCTAACCTTACAGTGACGCTTTTATTGTCTGAAGCTAACAACCATGCACAGCTAATATTTGAAGTACAAGCAACCGGCTCATTTCTGTCCACAACACCGCCTGAGACTGACCAACCACATCAGCATCAGCGTACCAGCCGCGGAGCCACCTCTCTCTCTCTCTCTCTCCACGCGCATAGAAGCAAGCACCAATCTATGGCTGCTCCCAAGAAGACGATGAGAGCTCTGCAGTACGACAAGTATGGTGGAGGAGCTGAAGGCCTAAAGGTACACTAACTACACTAGCACCCAACCGCCCGCTGTTCCTGTCGTTCATGTCCAAGAAGAGCTTTTCTTGATGCTCTTGCTGCCTGATTTCAGCATGTGGATGTGCCGGTCCCATCCCCGAACAAGGGGGAGGTGCTGCTCAAGCTGGAGGCGGCCAGCATCAACCCCATCGACTGGAAAATTCAGAAGGGCATGGTCCGCCCCTTCCTGCCTAGGAAGTTCCCGTTCATACCAGGTACGCTACATGTCTCAACGGCACGTTATAGCCTCACATTGCCTCACAGCCTCAGTACCCACATCACATGAAAGTGCAAAGACTTCTACAGGTTAAGACCGTCTGCACTCATCGACCTCTATATTCATCCTTTAAAAGGCCTAGTCATCAAGATTCTCTCCTCTATACTTAATTCTTCCGCATCCATCCATCCTCTATATCATCATCTATCCACTGTGGGGCTCACTTGTCACTTTGTCTAAATATATCCATGTGACATCTTGTTTTGAAGTATTTATTGTAAGGAATTTAATGGTGCAATCGGAATTTAATTTGACTTTTTAGTTTACTAGTTGAAAAGATGAGACCCTCTCTCTGTACTGCTCCCTGTGCCCTCTCTCTCCTTCGCCCTCCCTCTGCCCTCTCTCTCCGGTGGGCCCTGGCGCAGTATAGCGAATGCCCGCTACTTCGCCACAGATGTCGGATCAGAGCTGGTACCGGATGACTGTAGCGTACCCGCTGCGGGGGATTTCACACGCTATCGCGCATACAGGATGTGTTTACCGCATCCGGTGCAGACAGCCTAAAGTTTTTTTTTTGCAGTTCAGAAGTAGCAACTGAACACTGGCTAAAACAATTTTAGATCAATTCAGTGCTCTGTTGTAATATTGCTATTGGCTATTGCTCAAGATTCCTAAACCACCTGGTGCCGTGGTTCGGCGACGCTAGTTGGTGACTGATGCCGATCCTGAAAAAGAAAATGTGATGGTGACGATTAGCCATGAGCTATAAGACATGGGAAGGGCATTGTCTCACCCTGCTTTCCAACAATCCACTTTTCAGTTCCAACTCATCCACTTATATATACTCTTAGGCCTTGTTTGGACGTAGTCGCATTCACGTTAATCCATATGTGTCGGTGCAGATTGAGATATAATTTAGTTTAAATTTTACTTCAATTCACTTCCACACATGGAATGAGGCGAATTTGACGACATTCAAACAAGTCCATAGCGTCCTTTTGGTTGAAGGGATAGAGTGGGACGGGGACAGGATGAGTCCACTCTTATCTCTTATCTGTATGGTTGGGAGTCAATGAGAACTGGGATGTCTTAGGAATATACCTGGCATATTCGTTTTGAATTGGGCGCGAGCTCGTCCCAGAAAAAAGCGCGGACGGAGGGCCTCCCACTGCGACGGCGTGAGCATCTTCTTCCTCAGCGATTTCTCTCTCCTCCGATGCCATTCTTCTTCTTCTCCGGCGCCGGTCAAGCAAGCCCAGCAGCGAGATCTGGCGCGGGGACCTCCGCTACTGAGATCCGGCGCGGGCGAGCTCCGGTCGAGCGACGGCGGACGGAGCGAGCGGTCTCCTCTGGCGCGGTCGGGCGCCCGCGGGACCACCACCGGCCTCCGGCTCCCGCCGCTAGCTCGGCCCCAGCACGGCGCGGCCCCAGCTCGCGGACCTCCTGCGCCATCCGGCCTTCGGCTCTGGCCTCCCGGCTCCCTCTCCCGCCGCCTCCTCTCCTCTGCTGTGTGCGCGCAGCGCCGCAGCTGGTGGGCAGCGGCAAGGGCCAATGGCCGGCGGCCAGCAGCAGTCGCCCAGGCAAGCCGTGGCTCCCCACCGGCCACGGCCGCCCGTGGCTCCCCAACCGCACTAGACACCGTGATTTTTTTTTGGAAATTAGACACCGTGATTGTTCATTGAATGGTAATCATCAATTTTCTTCATTACCATTCAGTTGCCAAATTATCAATTAAAATATAATTGTTATACCATTCGGTTGCCAAATTATCAATTAAAATATGGGAGTTGCTATATTTCAGTCGCCTGAAATATATCAACCATCTCAGGCGACGTCCAGGGCCCTTGATCTTCATCCAAGGGTCAGATCTGTTATCTGTTGTTTCTTTGTAGCAGACAACAAAACGGGTCCGCAAATGAACCCGCAAACCCAACCAAAGCAGCTACCGGGCCTGCCAAACCTTAACGGGTGCAAGATCCAATACCCGCTATATCAAATAACTACTCATTCGGCCCACAACACAGCTATTCGGCCCAATTGAACAGTACACAAATTACAGCTCTGCCACTACACCCTCCAGCAAGAAAGAAAAACCCCCTATTCGTTTCACAAATCTGCCACTGCAACCTCTAGCAAAGCAAGAAAGAAACACCACGATTGAATCTAGATACACAACGAGATGTTCTCAGTAAACAATGTCAATGAATAACCGCTACTAGTCTCTCCATTCTTGCCATAGCAGTCACAATTGTTGGTTCCCTATCATAGTCTGCATCTCTCGGAAGCGAAGCTCCCACCAGCAGTCAGCATGCATATCATAATAATGCATGCCTTCAACGTTCCATCAGTCCCTGCATGATTGCCTATTTTTGTATTATTGTCAAGTACTGCTACTAGTAGCAATTACAAGTAGGGCATGCATATATGGTGACAACTCAAGATCAAACCATACCATGCCAGTAGTTGTGCCGCTACAATTAACTAGACAGTGCTCTGTCAAGGGAGTGATTCAGAGTAAAGGTGCCCTATATTCATAATTAATGACTTCTAATGAGCACAGAAAAAAGGAAACATATTACAAAGATCCAGAGAAAAGTATCATCCGGCATCTCTCAAAAAGCTTTATTTGACAAAACAAAGATCCAAACTCATTGTTCTAATATTCTCCAGTTTTGCCTAAAAAATGATAGGTTCTGAAACTGCAATCTACCTAATCTCCAAGTCTCGTTGCACATCCATTTCCACCTCAGTTAAATTGGGTTTCCAAAGCTAAAACACTACTACTAGTCTAGAAACTAAATTACAATGAGCCAATGAAGCTACACTAGTCAAATTGTCGTTTTTGTAGACATTTAGCAACACAAACTATACACAAGGGAAATGATGTTTTAAGTAAAGAATGACCAACCTCTCCACATATAGACTCAAAGAACAATTTCATATCAGCCTAAGTGACTTGCAATAAGTGCATATATTAAAATAGAACAATGACAGAATGAGTACCTAGTGTTTGCATAGGTGTTCATAGCAATCCATCTTGTCAATGTTTTTACAGTAAATAATGATTGCACACATTTCACGTCCATCATCAGACTGCAGATCACAACAAAGTGGCAAAATTTTTAGAGATCATAAGTAGATACAACCAAGCACAGATTTCATGTTCATTAAAATTCCACAAATTGTACATGCTCACAACTAAATTTGCAATCTCTATCCTCGCAGTTTACATTATTGGTGATTGCAATCAATTAACATAATGGAGGACGCTGCTCATTCTAGATAACATTATGAAGCGAAGTGATTTTACTAGCAGAGATGGCAATGATCAAAAAGGTTACAAAACTAATTTAGATGACATGAGCCACAAATATGTAGCATGCAGAAAACATCAATAAGTGTGATTTGTGATGAAAGAATGGATAGCTACCCATCTATTGCTACAATAGATAATCTTATTAATACAGGGAGTAATGAAAGTATCTGAATTTATGGGGCTCATGAAAAAAGTCATAAGAGCAATCATCAGGCAATATAGACAAATTACCGCAATTTTACTGGAGAGTCAATTAACCATGACAACAAATAAACAGGTAGACAAAAGAAAAAACCAAAATATTGACAATCTGATAATATAACTTCTCAAAGGGAAGAAATAGACTGAACTTAGTGGTAAGAAACACATAAACTACACCTCAGAGCCACAAGAAAGAATGGAAGGAAAACTATACATGAACTTGTAAATCGACAAATTATGTCCACAAAACTACCAAAGAAAGCAACATAAATCTTGACAGTCTGACAGTATAGAAATTCACAGGTAAATCCCTAACTCACTCTAAATGTATTTGACAGTGGTTATCTCAAACTGCAGGTAGTATTCCTAACACATGTATGCATAGTCTGTCAAGATCAGCACGTCATTCCATACAACACAAGCCGTAGAAAATGCAAAAATCAGCATCCACTTAAATCAGCTAGCTGAAAAGACAACCATGAGGCAAATTTGTTCAACAACAACATATTGCATATGCTCGCAACTGAAATTGCAGTGCGCGGATCTTGCAGTCTAAATTATAGTAGACTGCAATTACCTGTTTGAAACTTCAGTTTAATGTTTCCCATACTGGACAATTAAAGATCACAAGTAAAAATAGGCCACTATGAGAACGAACAAAGCTTTTACGGTCCCAAATGCAAGATCTTTGCCAACGCTAAAAGTGTACAATGACAAGTGGTTCCATGCAATTCTAAAACTGAAAATATGGTACAATAGTTATCAGTAACTTGCTACTCAAAGTTTCAAGAACTAGATGTTCAGAGTGGACCATAATCATTCTACAAGACATTTGAGAGCTTCGTAGACTTGCGCAGAGGCATAAACTGGACTCTCTAATCACTACCACTTGTCAGAAACAATCAGACAGTGACAAGCTACAAAAAAACTACAAATCTGATCTATACAAGAAGATCCTGCTGACCATTCTTGCATGATCCTATTTGTATCGACATGCATGAGCTGCTAGAAGCACATCCTTCCAATTAGAGATCAAACTGACACACAACACTTCGCACACACAAAAACTAAGGCCTACATTCAATTGCAAAACCAGATATATGTGTGTAACTAAGACTGAAAATTCTTCCACCGGTTGCATAATCAATTGTTCTACTATTTATACCATGACAATAATTTCATACAATACAAAAGAAAATTGCACGTTTCAGTTACTGTAACTATTAATTTTTGAAAATGCAATTTCTACTTTGAGTGTGTTCACTTCACATGCAAACCCAAAATATTTTCTCTTTCACCCATCACATCGAATCTTTAGACGCATGCATGGAGCATTAAATATAGGTAAAAAAGATAACTAATTGCATAGTTTGTCTGTAAATGTCGAGACGAATCTTTTAAGCCTAGTTAGTCCATGGTTGGACAAATTTTACCAAATAACAACGAAAAATGCTACAGTAACTTTTCACCCACTTTTCACCAACTGAACACACCCTTTATGTTCACCACTTACCAGTGAGATGATCACAAGGCCAGGCTACATCGTGTTGCTCCTGCATTGCTGGGAGCCTGGGACATCTCATAGCTCTCTAGCTGCAGTTTTCTCTGGTTCAGGAAGCTCTCGCTCGCCTTCGGGTCTACCTCTAGTGTCGTCTCGGGGTCACTGTCCCTCATCTCAAGACTGGCTACATTAAAATGAGCAGTTCAGTTTCTTGACAGATGTTGTATTACATCAACAAAGGAGTTAGCGGTGAATGAATGGAGTCCTACTTCCCAGGTTATCAAGAAATTTCACAGAGATGACAAAAAAAATGACAACACCCTGAAACAATCACATAACACTATAGTGCTATGTTTTTACGGGATGCTACCATATTTTTTTCATATTTTATGACACAATGTTCTTTTTGTACGAGGATAGTCATAAAATGTGTTTAATTCATTGAAGCTTATACAATCTTATTACCCGTGTATGTAAGTTAATTAGTATACCATCTGTTTTTGGTGGGGTCAGTGTTCACACAAATCATAATTAACAGACTTCAAGATGTGTTAGCACAAATCACAAAGGCAATTTTTTTCCTATGAAAGGACAAGGACAAATAAGAGATGTGTGTTGACACAACTAACAATTAATAGATTTCAAGATGTGTTAGCACAAATCATAAGAGACATTTTTTTCTATGAAAGAAAAGGACAAATAAGAGGTGTGTGTTGGCACAATCATAATTAACAAAGTTCAAGATGTGTTACCATAAATCATAAGAGAATTTTTTCTATAAAAGAACAAGGACAAATAAGAGGTGTGTGTTGGCACAATCACAATTAACAAAGTTCAGGATGTGTTAGCACAAATCACAAGAGACAATTTTTTCTATGAAATAACAAGGACAAATAAAAGGTGTGTGTTACCACAATCACAATAAACAAAGTTCAAGATGTGTTAGCACAAATCACAACAGATAATTTGTTTCAAGGACATGAATAGTGTGCTTTAGCCACCCACAGATTGGTCCTATGCACGATCCTGCAAATGATTAATTTGTAGGTCGCAAATCTAGGTTAACCCAATATGATTACCTCCCTAATACTAATCCAATCATAGCTAGGGCTACCCGACTAGATATGGACACATGGACACAGCACAAGCCCAATAATTGCATGCCTATAATACATATGTCCAACAATAAACAAGGTACAATGAATATATATGATCTTAAAAAATTACAGAATATATATATGAAAATTGCACATTTAAGGTAGTGCAAGTAGTGCTTGTTCATAATGTAATAATATTGTATATGTATATAATTAGAAAATCTGACTCATACATGTGAAGCCTGCTATGAGTACTGAGTACAGTTAACTTGTCCTGGTGAAAAGCAAATACACAGAAAAGCACAAATGAAGAAACTCTAGACTGTTAGCACAAAGACAAATCTGATTCTATAAACAATAATCAGGTTTGTGCTGAGACCTCTCAAGGAAGAGTTGTAACCACCTAAGCACGGAGCCGGAGTCATTTTTTAGTAAATGCACATATATACTGCAACAAACTTTGTAAACAAACAAGGTGGTGTCATGCACCTATGCACAAAGACAACTCTGAACTATAATCAGGCATCACAATTGGATTCTATTTCGGCCACCAACCTAACATTATGACCTAACTGTAGTAGCTCTAGTTCACAAGGCGAACAAACAAAGGAGAAAAAATTGAAATTAAATCAAGCATCCAGATCTGGACTATGTTTCTATCTAGTTTCAGCTGCAGAGATCCATCATATCATATTTTATAGCTCTTTTTTCATCCAAATTCATTAAACTTGCAAAACAAAGAAGCAAGGAAGGAACGACATCCTTACTAGTATTTGGATTAGTTGCTTGCTTTAGATGTCCGTGATGGCTTCTATGACCTTATGCTTTGTTCTGTCATTGGTCAAGGTTAGATCAGAAGCACGGGTAATGTCGAATCACCGCCACCAATCAATCAAACGAAATAACAAACCAAACATAATAGCAAATGATGTATTGTGAATATCTGTATCCATTGCCTTGACACAGACCAGTCACAACATTCATCAGGGCCTACAACACTGAATGGAAATCTTAAGTACCATTTCCTCATCAGAAATTCTGACCAAATAATCAGTCAATCATCACGAAATCTAGACTGCCCAAACATGTCAATCGCTCTGCGCCTCAGCATAACCGCAAATTTAAAAAAAAACTACCACTGACCGAAATAATAACCTCACAAAAATCTGGTTTCATCTCTTCTGAATAAGAAAACCAGATAATGCATTACGCTGCTGCTATAGGATCACTGACACAGCACTCATTTACAATGAAGACAAAAGCGAAGTAGAGCCGCGCTAACAATCAATCAATCACCCACTAGATCTTCCTGATGATGTGCCTTGGGCCTGCTCGCCCACTTATTGGCGTACTAGTATGCAAAGCCTCGCAACTGCAAAAATCCCACAAAAGTATCAATACAACCAAGAACACAACACAGATGATAAAATTGCTAACTCCTAGATCGGGCAGGGATGAACAGATTGGACCTGGGGCCTAAGAATTGTCCATGTCAAGGTCCCGATTGGCCGATGGCTCATGCCGTGTGCCAGTCTCCTAAGCTCCGAGGGACAGATCTGCCAAGGTTCCGATTAGTTGTATGTCTGTGTTGAATCAATAAATTCTTATGATAAGGCAAAAGTCATCGGGTGAAAAATCCTTGGATATGCACATGAGGGATATTGACCAGATAGATTTGCAACTAGCTAGAGCGTACATCAATCTAGCAAAACAAACCCTAACTAATTCGAGTAGTAGTAAGAACAAACACAATACAACCCTCATTTCCACAAGGATTCCAACCTTACTAGCAAAAATCTACATCCCCATGCCCTCCTCAATATATGATTTTAACCAATTGATGACCAAATCAACACCCAATCACGAAATGAGATCCAGTACACACGCAAAGAACAAGTGATGAAACAACGGGGGACAAGGAGGAAGAAGATGCAGCGGGTACCGCGAATGGAAATGCAAGACGACCATTGCCGCTGGGGGATGGGCCGCCGTGGGCACTGCTCCACCGTCGCTGCCCCCGCGCGCGCTGGTCCCCATTGACGCTGTCGCGCGCGCTGCTCCTTCGCCGCTCGTCCACCGAGGGCCACTTTGTGCTGAAGGGAGGGGGGATGCGCCACCGCCCACCATAGCCGGTGCTCCACGCGAGGTGAGGGTGCCATGGAGCCGGAGGAGACAGAGGAGCAGGATCTGAGAGATTGGAACTGGGAGAGGAGAGAGTGGGAGGGAGAGACAGAGAGGAGCGGGTGGTTGGTCAAGCACTCGGGTAGGGCGGCGGCCTTTGCGGATGCATTCTCGGATCCAATAAGGAACAACGGACCCAATAGTAGCTGAACACAGCGCACTGATGCTGATGTCCATCATCCCACGGACAGAAACGTCGCCTGAACACAACCACAGATTTCAGGCAACTGAGGAATAGGAAAAGTGTTAAAATATAATTGCTGGCCGGAAGAGAGAAAAAAAATGTTGACATATAGGTCCCACTGAATAGTAACTAACGGCGTTAAATCCATCCCGTTCCATTCCTATTTATTCCTTCAACCACATAATCCCTTATCAACGAAAAAAGAAAAAAAATAGAACCGTCCTATCCCGTTCTGTCCCAGAAATCACCATCCATATCTTAGCTTTTACAGCTTTTACTTCAGCACGAAAAGATAGTTTTTCCCTATCTGGCCCTTTGCGGAACCCATATCTTCATGGATATTTACAAACATCACTAGGGCATTGTTTAGATGCTAATTTTTTCCCTAAATTCTACTATGTAAAAAAAAGATTCTCTATCACATTAAAAGCTGGCATATGCATGGAGTACTAAATGTAGATGAAATCAAAAACTAATTGCACAGTTTAGTTGTACTTTGCGTGACGAATCTTTTGAGCCTAATTAGTCAATGTTTGGACAAAAATTTACAAATACAAACGAAATACTACCGTGCGGAATCTTGCACTGTGCAGATTTTGGACATCCAAAATCGGGCCAACTAAACACGGCCTTGAACGTGTTGATCATACCAATCGTGGAAAACGTTCAAGACTTCAAATACTTTTGCGCCTACAAATTTTATGATCGATACAGTTTCTACTGCAGTTCTGCACCTTACCATGTAATAATGCGAGAACTCGATCTTCTTGCCGTGGCAAAAACAGTTGGAGACATATCCGGCGAAGTCGTAGAGCTAGGCAGCGGTGTGACCCACTTCAAACCAGGTGACAAGGTCATCTCCATCAGCTTCGCGGTAATATTCTCTTCCAATTCCATTTACTACTTCATTGCAGCGATGCTGCGATATACGCCATCGAGCAGTACGTAACAAACTTACCATCTCTGGTGGAAGACTGGAGGCGGGCTAGCTGAGTACGCGGTGGCGCCGGCGTCGCATACAGTGGCACGGCCGCCGGAGATGTCCGCGGCCGAAGGCGCCTCTCTGCCCACGGCGGCGTCCACCGCGCTCCAGCAGCTCAAGGCCGCGGGGGTCAGCAGCTTCGACGGCGGCTCCGGCTCCGGCGCCGACAGTAACGGCCCCAAGAACGTGCTGGTCACCGCGGCCTCCGGCGGCGTCGGGGACTACGCCGTGCAGCTGGCCAAGCTGGCGGGGCTCCACGTCACGGCCACCTGCGGCGCGCGCAACCTGGGCCTCGTCGCGGGACTGGGCGCCGACGAGGTGCTGGACTACAAGACCCCCGAGGGCGCCAAGCTGCGGAGCCCGTCGGGCACCAAGTACGACGCGGTGGTGCACTGCGCGACGGGCACCCCGTGGTCGGTGTTCGCGCCGGTTCTGGCCGACAAGGCCACGGTCGTCGACGTCACCCCAGGGATCGCCGCGGCGGCCAAGTCGTTCCTGCAGAAAGTGACCTTCGCCAAGAAGAGGCTGGTGCCGCTGGTCCTGATCCCCAAGGAGGAGATGGAGTGGCTGGTGGACATGACGAGGCAAGGGAAGCTCAAGACGGTGATCGACTCCAGGTACCCGTTGAGCAGAGCGCAGGAGGCGTGGGCGAAGAGCATCGAAGGGCACGCCACCGGCAAGATCGTTGTGGAAATGGGCGGCGCAGAGTGAACCTGTGTCTGCGTGCAATGTAACACCCAGGTGTTTGGCTTCCACATTTACACTTGCATTTCATAAGCATGAGCATCATTCATCTCATTTATACCTTTGTTTTGCTTGAAACAGAGTATGCACATACTCCAATATGCTTGTTTCATAATTGTTAGCTTATGAAATATGGGTGGTGCAACATGTAGATGTAACATGGGTGTCTCATACTTTGAAACATGGCAATGTTGCTAGTATAACATGATAAGTTTAATTGTTGTAACAAGGGCTTGAAACACATGCAACATGGTAGTGAAACATTTTGGAAGAAATGCTTATTTTGCTTGTTTCAACTTATGTGACAATTGAGAATGTGTGTAGTCAATGTGTAGAGTGGTTAATTATGCCCTATAACACCTTAATTACACTTAGGGTAATTAGTGGAGCAATGTTCATGTTGACCAAAATGACCAAATTGTCCTCCTAAGTGATGTTGACTATGTGTTGACCTACTGAGCGTTTTGTTTGACTGTTTAAAAAGTCCAACCTAGAGAGCTTGCATGGAGGTGCACCCTTAAACAAATTTGTTAGGGAACAAAAGTTGTATTATGGTCATCTCATAAAAATGAATAGAACACCCTCAAAAGTGGCCCACTAGTCAGTTGGGGTATTGTTTCACTAATAATTTGAGGTATACATCTGCTGAAATGGCCAGAAATGTCCATCTTAGACTCTAAATATGTCAAAGTCATCTATAGAAAAGTTGTGGCAGATTTTATCAGGTACCAACTTTATTTTTGGGTCATCTTATGAATCTTCCTCTAACCATCCCAAAATTCAGCTTTTCTGCCTTGCTGGATTCCTGTTATCTTCTCCAAAATAGTTTCTGTTCTTTGCCTTGTATCTCTCCAACCGTGCCAATCTGGACTTGAATCATTAAAACAAAGTTGTAGAGAATTTCCCAAGATCCAACTTTGTCAATTGTCTCACCTCGAGATTCGGCCTGGATCATGAGATATAGGACAGAGAGTGTGCTGCTATTTTTTTGTTTCACAGTGTTGCAATGTTGCAACACACTGTTGCAAGTGTTGCAGTTCAAACCGAACGGGGGGTGTGGAAATGGCCGATCGGCCTCAGGCCGTGACCGCCGCGTGGGCACGCCGTGGCGTCCGTTCGCCGGCCGTGGGCCCACCGGTCGGGTCGCGAGCGCTTAAAGGCGCAACGACGTCCACCGCTCGCCATCCCTCCACTTCGCCCCTCTTCTCCCTCCCTCTGTGCGCGTCGAGGCGAAAAAGGAAGCCGCTGCCGTTGCGGCAAGCTCCGCCGCCGTCGTGCGCGCTCATCGCCGCGCCATTGCCCCAAAATCAACCGCACCAAGCTTCGCCATCATCTCCCCTAGCTTCTCCACCCATCCGTGGTACCTAACGTCGCAAGGTGAGGGCGCATTCGGCGATTCCGCCACCGCGGCCATGTGCGGGACCTCGCCGGAGTTCGAGGCCACCGTGGTCGGGTGTAAGGTCCTAGATGGCTAGAGGGGGGGTGAATAGCCTATATAAAAAAAATTTCTACAAGAAACACTAAGAAAACTAGTTAGAACAACAAACGGCGCAAAGCGAGTTTAGCTTAGCCTACGGTTGTGATGCAAGCCTCCTATCCATAAGTCTAGTAGATTATGATCTTTAGTTCACACAAGGGCTATGTCACTAAACTTACACTAGTGAGCAAGCTAACAACACTAGCAAAGGCTACCACTAGAGCTTACACAAGATAATCTAGTAAAAGTAAATGCAAGAGATAGGATTGTGAATCTTATACCGACGGTGGAGTGAAGATGTTGCCAATCACCAAGATGATATATAATCAATCAATATTGACAACAACACAATATGAAGACCAATCACCGGAAGACAAGAGACACAATATTTTTGTTCACCCGGTGTTCACTTGTGCACTGACAAGCTACGTCACCGGTTGTGTCGACCAACACTTAGATGGTTCCTCGGTGTGACCCTCAAGTCACTTGCCCCTCAAGGCACCGCAAGACACCACTCTCAAGTGAGGTAACTCAATGACACGCGCAATGTAATAGAGTTGCTTTTGGCGTCCCGCCGAGGAAAGCACAAGAACCTCTTACAATCAACCGGAGGTGGCCAAGAACAATCACCTTCTCTTGCCAACGCCTCCAACAATCTCCAAGCCGGCTAGGAGCGGTACTCTCCAAGAGTAACAAGAAATCCATCGGCTAAACCACCCACAAGTGCCACTAGATGCCCTCAAGCTATGCAATGCACTTTGGGATCACTCAATCTCACTTTTGATTTGCAATCAAGCAAGAGAGATGAGTGGGAGGAGATGCTCTAGCTCAAAGGATGCACAAGAATGTTAGAAATCACAAGTTACCTCCCCAAGGGCCGGCCAACGAGTATTTATAAGCATCCCATCCAAATAGAGCCGTTATACCCCTTCACTGGGTCTATTCGGGATGACCGGACGCGCCGGTCAAAACTGACCGGACGCGCTCAACCGCGTCCGATCCTCCAACGGTCACTGACCCCGACGGTCAAACCAATGACCGGACGCGCCTCTCAAAACGACCGGACGCGCCTGTCAAACGACTGGACGCGCCTGTCAAACGACCGGACGCGCCCTTCAAACGATCGGACGCGCCGGTCGCGCTGATCCGCGCGCCCACGAAGCAACGACCGGACGCCCCCCTCACAACGACCGGACGCGATAGTGCCCGCGTCCGATTAGAGTCCAGTAAGCTCCTTCAACGATCGGACACGTCCGATCATGTGTGACCGGACGCGCCCCGCGTCCGATCGTCCTCTGCGAACCTCAGTTCCTTCTGGGCGCATGACCGGACGCGCCGGTCCCGCGAGTGACCGGACGCGCCGGTTGCAAGCCCTAGCCCGCGCGCCCGACTCCTGCGCTGTACTGACCGGACGCGTCCGGTCACACCGTGACCGCGTCCGGTGCAGCGTCCGGTCACCTCAGTGACCCCGTTCGCCTCCGTTTCTTTTCCGACTTCCGGCGTAGTGGAAAATAGGCATTTCATTTCCTCGAAAACGCCTGAATCCCGTGCTCGCAAGCTCGGCGGGAGGGAGAGAGAGACCCAAACCCTCTCTACCCACAAACCACAGCGCGACCAACGCCACCTTTGCAAATGTGCCAACACCATCAAGTGTACATCTCCATGTGCTTGTGTGTTAGCTTTTTCTCAATCATTTTCAAAGGTTTTCCAATTAGCTCACTAGGCCCTATATGCAATGCACTTCATGAATTCACCTAGTGGCACCCGTGCATCGAATAACCGATAAGACTTTCCCTCTTAATAGTTCGGCTATCGATCCTAAACCACTCACACCCTCTATGGTGTCTTGAGTGTAAAACAAAATGGCCCTATGGTTATACCTTTGCCTTGAGCCCATTTTGTTTCTCCAAATGATATGATCCACTTCATATCATCACATGACCGTCTCGATCCATCGACCTTGACTTCACTTGTTCTTCACCGTTGCATCGGTCCGTCGGCGCTAAGTCTTGCTCAAGCTTCACCATCGCAAGGTCCTTCGCTTCAAAGCCTCGACTTGCCCTTCACCTTCACAACCGGTCCATCGAGCCAAGCCCCATCTTGG
Organism: Saccharum hybrid cultivar R570; assembly: GCA_038087645.1. Taxonomy (NCBI): domain Eukaryota; kingdom Viridiplantae; phylum Streptophyta; class Magnoliopsida; order Poales; family Poaceae; genus Saccharum; species Saccharum hybrid cultivar. Next base: position 2,682,573 of record JAQSUU010000344.1, read on the forward strand.
TCTTCACCATCTTGGTCATATGAGTCAATGTCATATCTCATATGCAATGACCACCTTTATCTAAATCATCCACTTAGATACAAAGGTTAGTCCTAGGTTTTATCAATTAGCCAAAACCAAACTAGGGACTTTCATCGGGGTAGCTAGGACCCTTCCCATCCTTACCTTTTCCCTCATTTAGCTCTCTGGTGACCTTGTGAAGCTCCTACCAGGCTTAGTCGAGGCGGTGGAGGCTCGCCGTCGCCGGCGCACCGCCACCGGAACCTCGCCGGCCGCCTTGACCGGCCACGAGTACCCCCAGCCACACCTAGGGCCACCGTAGCACATCCCTCGGTTCGCCATAGCGCGGGGAGCATGAGGATGGCCTCGGCTTCGCAAGCCGGCTCGCCGGCGGCGAGTTTCGCCGTCGCCTCCGCCTCCCCTGCTCGCTGTCTCTGGATGGTAGGCCCTCCTCGTCAGCGTGCGCGCGTGGGCGGGAGGCCGCCACGGGCTGAGCATGCCAAGTGGGCCACGCTGGCCGAGCCAGCCGCGCGAGGTAGCATGCCGCATTGGCGGTAGCAGGCCGGCCCAGCAGTCGGTTTAGGTTTTCGTTTTGATTTTTTTTGTTTTCACAAATTGAATGCCATTTTGTAAATTCCATAACTCAAAATTGGTAGATCCATTTGAGGTGATTCCAAGTTTGTTAGGTTCTGTATAAAGTGTAGTATTTAGGGAAAATATTTTATATATATATATATATATATATGTGTGTGTGTGTGTGTGTGTGTGTGTGTTATTTAAATTCTGCAAGAATTAAATAGACCTTTGAAATGTGTTTTGAAATAAAGTCAAACTTGTTAATTCTATAACTTGAGTTCTAGTGTTCCAAAAATTATGAAAGTTGGTGAGTATGCTGCTCTGGTAAAAATTTGAAGGTCAGTACTTGAGTATTTTTCAAGTTATTGCTTTGTCATTTTATAATAGGTGATACTTGAATGAATTTTCATAATTTTTCTATATGTCCAATGATCATGAAAATTTGTGAAGAGTTTCCTAGTACCTTAGGATTTCTAGAAAAAATATTTTTCTGTTGTTTGATACTTTTCAATATGATTTATTAATTATGCTAGAATCAGCCTTCCTGGCTTGTGAATTTTGTGTAGGTAGTTCCTATAGGTAACTTTGGCTCAAATGTTTACAGTAGCCTCTTAGTATGGTATAGGGTCTCCTGTAATTTTTATAGAATTTTCCGAATAGTTTGCATATAGGTTTATTTTCCCTCTTAATTAACTAATTAAATTAAGAAAGGGATTAAAATAAATGACCTGGGTTAGCATACCTTACTTTCTGGTGGTTTTATGTCATATATGAACTAGTGGTTCCATTGGTTTGGTCAAAAGGTTAGTTTGACACATAGGTAAATATTTAATTTTTACATTTATAGACCTCCTGGATTGTTGATAGCATTTTTGGGACTGGACTTTGATAAAGGTGTTTTCTGAGGATCTTGTGAATACCAAAGTTGTAGTAAACTTATTAAGCTAGCTTGTGTTAAAATTTGGTGGCATTTGGCCTAGTAGTTTAGGAGTTATAGCAGTTTGAAGTTGCTGTCCCGAAATGGCTGCTCTCTGTTTGGAGAGGACAAATTTCTGGAACTTTAAGAATTCGACAAGGTAAATGTGGGAATCAGGTCTTGAGGTCTGAAAATAATTTGTAGAGCATTTTATAATCTTTCCATATTGTCTTGTATCTTGTCATTTGTGATTTTGGATCTCCAATTATGGTTAAAATACGTAGCTGTTATCCAGATTGTTATTGTGCTATAATGTGTTAGTGTTTGTGTGAGTCTAAGTAATGTTGGTCTTGTTGGTTGTTTAGGTGTTAGGTCCTTAACTGAGGAAGAGCAATTGTATATTAGGTTGCGTAGACTTGATAAGTACTTTTGTCCCGGAGAAGAGATTTGCACGTTTTGTTAAAGTGATTTGAATAGAGTGTTAAGTTGTACTGCAGTTCACATTTATATTTACCGAGCATGTTGCATTCATTCTTATGCATCCATGAAATTTATCTTATGCATCCATGCAATAGATGTACCGGAAGGGGTGACGCTTCTGGAGTTTGAGGGAGCACATCAGGAGGAGGAGCAGGAGCAGCGGGAGGAGCCCGAGGTTTCAGCTGACGAAGGAGTTCCCGAAGAAGAGCTACCTGAGTGCCCTGATCGCCGCCCCCTCATCCTTTCTGAAAGGCAAGGCCCGGTGCATGCTAACCCAACATTTAGATACTTATCATTTGAGTACTCTTACTTGTTTATTGCATTAAGTTGTAGGAGTTGAGTGAAAATATTTGCTGCACATATCCTTCTTTGTCCAGGAATTATCCTGCAAATCTAATTTACAGTCGGGAACGTGGTACATGCTTAGCAATGCTTAGTACGGTAGAAGTCAGGTGATTTACTGTCATCCGCGAGCTTTAGGAGAAGGTGGGTCACGGTTGACTATATTTGCTATCGTGAAAGGAACTATGCTTAAAAATGAATTTGAGACCGGGCGGGAGTTCGATAGTGTAGCCGCAAGACACTTCACGTCTTGGGTGTGAAGCTATGCCCGTCTGAGTCATTTAAGGACCGATTCGCTGTACGTCTGAAAGGTCTTAATGGCTAGAGGGGGATGAATAACCTTTTAAAAATTTCTACAAAGACAAGCTAAACAAGTTTATCAATATAACAAATAGCGAGATGCGAGTTTTGCTTAGCCTACGGGGTGTTTGCAAGCCACCTAACCAATTCACAATTCTAGTAAATTTGCACTCAACCGCACAAGTTAAACCGAGAAGGAAACTACAACTACAACTAGCAAGCTACATAAAAGAGCTACTCTAGCAAAGCTATCTAGCTAGCAAAGGTAACTAAGAAGATAATGCGAAGTTGAGTTAGGAGAGTTTCACCGAGGGGCGAAGTATTAAGCCAACCAATATGATCAACAATAAATACCAAGACAACCGAACACCGGGATCAATAAATCACAATATGAAAGTGATAACACAAGATTTATCCCGAGGTTCACGTGCTTGCCGGCACGCTAGTCCCCATTGTGTCCCTCTTTACCACGTGGTTCGGTGGCTAATCGGTCACACACCGAGCCTCTCAAAAGGCGCCACAAGAACCTACCAAATGGCAAAAGATTACAAATGACACGAGCAATCCACTAACGTTGCTTTTGGCGCTTCACCGAGGTAGGCATAAACCCCTCACAATCACCGGAGGTGGCCAAGAACAATCACCAACTCTTGCCAACGCCTCCAAACTGCTCCAAGCCATCTAGGTGGCGGCAACCACCAAGAGAAACAAGAATCCCGCAGCAAATCAACCACCAAGTGCCAACTAGATGTAATCTCACGATGCAAATGCACTTGGATCACTCAATCTCACTTCAAATATGCAAAGAAGTAAGAGAGATGAGTGTGAGGGGAGTTGCTTAGCTCAAAGTGCTCACAAGTATGTCAAGAATGCAAGAGATAGAGCTTTAAGCCGGCCAATGAGTATTTATAGACATACCCCTTCGAATAGAGCCGTTAGGAACTTAAAACAGCTGTAGTCACGCTGACCGGATACACTGGTCCAATTGACCGGACGCGCCGATCACACAGCGCCTATGCTCGCGAACCACCGACCGGACGCGCTCCACGCAATAACCGGACGCGCGAAGCTCGACCTGACGCGCTGATCCCGTAACGGACCAGACGCGCTGGTCAAGCCTGAGCAGCGCACAACGAAACAGCGACCGAACACGGTGCAAAACTGACCGGACGCCACAGTGCCAGCGTCCGATTGGAGTCCAGTAAGCTCCCTCAACGACCGGACGCGTTCGGTCGGTCATGACCGGACGCGCCACCGTGTTCAATCAACAAACTGAGACACGCGCAGATGCTGAACACTGACCGGACGCGTCCGGTCAAACAGAGACCGCATCCGGTCCAACGTCCGGTCACTTCTGTGACCTCCGTTCGCCTCTGTTTGATTCACCCTTTCACAAATGAGCTAGACTAAGTATGTGTGACACTTTAGCACATGTTTTAGCTCGTGAAACAACATGTGACAAAGTCTCCAAATCTCGACAACGGCGTAAAGGAAAATAGGCGTTTCAATTCCTCGAAAACGCCTGAATCCCATCTCGCAAGCTCGGCGGGAGGGAGAGAGGACCCCAAACCCTCTCTACCGCTCAAACTCCAACGCCATCGCAAATGTGCTAACACCACCAAGTGATCACGTCATGTGCGAGTGTGTTAGCATTTTCACAATCATTTTTCGAGGCGTTATTAGTTCTATCCAAATGCATATGATTATGAAATGCATAGCTAGAGGCACTTAGGAGTTCAATAGCCGCGTCATTCCCCTCTTTATAGTACGACTATCTATCCTATAATGTAACCAAACCCACTAGGTGTCTTGGTTACTAAAACACAACCCTTAAGCATATACCTTTGCCTTGATCACGTAGGGTTATATCCAAATCCAAGTGTGGCCATCATGATCACCATGTCTATCTTGTCACCAACCTTAGAATGTACTAATCCTCATATGCTATATACAACTTAGACATAGGATTAGTACTTAGGTATTGTCACTAATTACCAACTCCAAACATAGAGCTTTCAACGTCCTTGAGTCATGTTGAACGCAGTCTAACACTTAGTTGGCCAGATAAGCCGTTCCGACCATGAAGCCGAGTAATACAGTTTAAGCCGGGAATCAGGGGGGTCAGGTGCGCATTCTAGAGGAAGTGAGAATGTGCTTGGGGACATTGGCATAAGACAAAGGGGGTTAAAGTCCATATCACCTGGCAGAGTATTGCCCTTGGGGATGCGGCATCAGTCGAACCCGCGATTTCCTGAACTGTACCAAAGGTGACTTGTGCAACCCTGGCGCGGGGGTCTGCACGGTTTGTGTTAGAAATACCCCTTCAGCTGGATAGGAAGTCTATTCGAATCGCCGTCGCTCCCGGTTAGTGAGCACTTGACTTGAGCAGCGGCAACGTAAATTCAATTAATTGAACGGATGGTTAATTGGATGATGATTTAAATGTTGCATCAATTTATATCTGCTATGATTATTAATGTTTGCTTAATAATTAGATGATTGTTTAGTATATGTGCTAAGATAGTTGACAGGTTAATGCTAAAAATAACTGCTAGTACAGGTTAAAAGGGTTACTACTATTTATGCCTTTCTGCAAATCAAATGTCAGCCAACTCCACATAAAGAAAGCCTTGCATGATCCTTGGTGTCAATTATTTCTGTTTTGACGGGTAAGTCTAGCTGAATACATTCTCGTACTCAGGGTTTATTCCCTCCTGTTGCAGATGACATGTTTTACCAGAGCTTCTGCAAGAATTGTCTCCACCCGGCGGGTGACGAGGACTAGATCACTTGGACGTGATCGTATTTTAGCCTACTTTCCTTAATGCTTTTGTGGGAACATGATCTGTAAGACTGGCAATCGTATTTGAACTACGCGTGTGTTTAACTTATACTTTCGCTACTTTCTAAACCTGATTTGTAATAACTGCGGCTCCGTGGTGTTGTAAGCTTCTTTTTTATTACTTGTGAAATGTAACGTGTGATGTGTTATGCTGAATGATGCGATCCTGGTTGTAATCGAGTTGGTTTGAAATCCCTCGTGATTTCGATTGACTACCGGAATTATATGGGTTCAAGTTCGAAAATTTGAGCGTTTCGATGCTTATTTTTATACATGTGCTCTTATAATTTGGACGGTTCTGTTACGTGCACGATGAGAAACATTATGTTGGTTGGTTCGATTGCATGGATCTCTTGTGTCTGACTATGTGGTACAGTGGTAATAAGAACTTAAGAAGGAATAAACTGTGCTCAGGAAGGACATGCCTGCACGAGCACATGGATTCTTCTCCGTTCGATCATCGCGACAGCCATTCATAAAGTCATCTGATGGAAGAAAACTCTGGACACCTGCAGCTGCAGGGTCATGTTACTCACGCGCAACATATGGAAAAGAATCCGAGAACGCCGCATAGGTGTAATTTTCGTGGTCAACAATGGGTATAAGTCTTGGTCTCTGAACACTGAACTTGTGCCCAAATGCACACCGACACATCATACCCTACACACTAATTAACACACACCACTAACCTACGAACTAAACACACACGCCTACTGAAGATATACGCAGAACTTGAGGCTTAGCTTAGCAAATGACAGGCACATCATCTTCCCATTGTGGTCTGTAGGCGTTTTCTAAGTCTGTTCTGAGAAGACAGTGGCTGCATTCGCTTCGCCTATGGAAACGACTACTGTATTTGGGAGGATGAGAGGGATGCAACAACTTTAGTTGTACCGAACATAACGATTTAACCACCTCCATGTCCATTCCAGCTTGATCCCTTGATAGCACAATGTGTTACGTATCTTCCATATACTTTCCAAAGAATCAAGAGGAATCTCAGAGATCAGGTGAAGGAAGTTCATAGGGTTTGAATGCTTGCACCTTAAGAAAAAAAGATAAAAATAATGCTAATGTGAAAAGTTAAGACGTCTGCCGCATGCGCCGCTCGCCTAAAAAAACATCCGACACGCATCGCCCTACTCCCGCCCTTACCCCTTCCGCACTCCTCATCCCCTGCCGCATCGCACCAACGTCCGGCATCCTCCTCCACCGGGAGCCCCTAACGCCCGCAGATCCGGCGACGCTCTCCCCCACCCCGGCGAGATCCATGGAGCAGGAGCGAGATCCATGGAGGTGGCATGGCGGTGTTGCAGGGGAGTGGGCGGCTCTCCTCCACCCCGGTGCGGCGCCCTCCCCAACCCCGGCGACACCCTCTCTCACCCCGGCGACCGAGCACCCCCCCACCCTGGCAGCCATGGCACTCCTCGCGCCTCCCCCATCCCCCACCGTCGCCGTCGAGCCAAGCCCGCTGCTGGTGGTGCTGGTGCTTGTGCGTCGTCACTCGCCGTCAGCTTCCGACTCCGACGACTGGAATCGACCGGCCCAGGCTTTTCCTCCCCTATGTTGCAAATGTATGTTTCAGGTGTTTCAGTCGTTTTAAAGATATGTTGCAGTTGTTTCTTGTGGATGTTGCAAAAGTAGATTGAGGGATGTTGCACATGTTGCATATGTTGCAAGTGTTTCAGAAGCATGATGCAAGCATTTGTTCAAAATGTTTTATTTATTTTCAGACGTATGTTGCAATCTTTTTTATCTGGATGTTGCATATGTTTTCACACATATGTTGTAATAGTATGCTCCAAATGTTTCAACTGTTTCAGTCTTATGCCGCAGTAAGTATTTTTTCATGTTGTAATTGTGTTTATCTGGATGTTGCATATATTTTTACACATATATTGTAAGCGTATGTTCCAAATGTTTTATTTATTTCAAATGTATTGTTGCATTCGAGTGTTTCATGTTGCAAGTGCAGACCGCCGGCGCTGGTGTCTATGAGGCCGGTCAGGGCCAATCCGCGGCCACCGACATGTGGAGGAGGCGCAGGCTGCCACCGGCGATGTGGGGAGGAGGCATAGGCCATGCAGTGCTGTTGTGGAAGAGGCGAGAGCGAGTCTTCCAGGCGGCCTGGAAGAGACGTGCGCCGCGTCGGTGTGGAAGAGGCGAGGGCGAGTCATCGAGCAGCGTGGGCAGCGGATCGAGGCGGGTTCAGATGCCAGCACGGAAAACAAAGCTGGTACGGGCGGCACGCAAATTCAAGCAGACCGGGCGGAGCAGCCGCGGGCGTCCAAACGGGCCGTAGTCAATCCGTAAAATAAAAACCCACACGACGATACATGGAACAGTACAGACGAGACGACTATCCAGATGGGCCGGCTTCCTGGTGCCCAATTCAGGGTTCCCCCTCGGGTCAAGCTGGGCCTCGGCGTCCACTACTGGCCTAACGGCCGGGCCAGGAGACGTGCGTGACTGGCCAGTTCATCTCATCGCCGGCGACATGCCTGGAGATTTCTTCATCGGTCCTCAATATGTCAACGGGAATTCCCCGTCCGGGGGAGCCGCTCATCCCCGTCCCCGCGGGGGAAAATCCCTCCATCCCCGTCCCCGTGAATGATAACGGAGAAGTTTCTTCCCCATCCCCGTCCCCGTGCGGGGATAAAATCCCCGCGGGGTCCCGTCCCCGTCACAAAATCCAGTTAACGATGATGAACAAAGCAAATCTAAAACACAAAGAAACAATGCTACTAAGATTTCAATTGAGCAAGTAGAATTTCCTATATCCAATCAGTTCCCATCTCAAAAATACAAATCCAACTAAAATACAAAAGACCAATTAATTAAAATCCAATCAGTTTGCTTATATACTCAATATGTTGATAGGCCAACATAGGCCATGTTGAGCTAAATTTCAGTCAGGCTTCCGGCGCTCTTCTAAACGGGGCGGGTTCGCGGGAATCAGGGACGGGGGACGCACAACCATCCCCATCCCCGCTAGACCCGACGGGGAATGATTTCGTACCATTTACATTCCCGTGGGGGACAAATCTTCCCCATCACCATCCCCTAATAGGGGAATTACCCGCGGGGAATCGGGGATCGGGTCCCCGTGGATCGGTCCGTTCTCAAGTTTTTGTGCAAAATCGCGTCGCCCAGGGTGTTCTGTACACGAGGCACACCGGGAGGAAGGAACTTTGGAAAAAAAAAAAAAAAAGAAACCTGTGGAGTTCTCTGTGTTCACGGAAACACCGTTAGTCCCTTATCTTATGTACGGAGTATAGTGTAGCACGGCGGCGGCGGCGGCGAGGAGAAGTCGGATCTGAAAGCCGGCGCGGGGAGAAAAAGGAGAAAACGAGGCTGGGCGGTGGATTTGTGGAACAGAGACTCGATTCCGGCGCGGCTAGGCGGCCGACCAATGCCCCGTGAAACTCTGCCTCCGGGCAGAAGGGGACCAGGCCCTCGGCCGCCCACCTGTCCGCGGTGGCCGCCGGCATGGCCTCGACATATGACGGCGATGATGACCAGCGTGCTCGCAGTAGTCCACCGGCGACCTTGCCGCTAGACACCTAGACCTGACCTGCCTCTGCTCCTTGAAAAACAGTCATCAGCGTTCAGGTACCAAATATTCTTCTTTTCCTTTTTTTTTGCTCCCCTAATTTTTTTAATCCACCCTCAAAAGAAAACTTAATCCATCCAACTATAACTGTTAGAGAAAGAGAGAAATCGTCTGTTTGTCATTCGACGTTGAAATTCGAAGTCTGACGTAGTTTTGACTTAACCACTGTGCCTCTACATACCCATATACAAGCCCCTTTAAGAAAGGGGATTTCATTTTCTAAAACCATGGAAAGTGTAAGAGCTGAACCCGTTGCCCAGTGACGCAAAACTTATTGGCGCAAAAACCAAATGAGAGGCAATATAAAAAGGAAAGGAGTACGTTGACATGCTGCATAAAGTAAGCACCAAATGCTTCCAAGTTCCAACCACTGCCACTTGTGCAAATACAAAATCTTATTTCTTTGACATTTCGAGTCACGGTCCAATGGCGGGTCTTATTTCTTTGACATTTCGGATATAAAGTTATATAAACCGTTAGGTTTGCAATTCTGCGTATGCAAGGAGGTCTGGGATATATCGGATAGATCAGCATCATCTGCCTGCGATTCCTCGACCAGGTGAGCTCACGTCGTCAGATTTAAGTTGCCAACATGCTTGCTTTGGTTAGTGGGTCTGGCAGTCAGCAACATCTCGCCATCCCCAACTGAATTCCTGCTGCTGGATGTGCAGACACGCCAGGCTCTCGCAGGCCCGCACAACGCCGGGAAGAGTAGCGCGTAAGCGTAATGGAGGCGAGCCAGAATGATAGGAACAGCCATGTTTACGGTGACCACCAAGCCATGCAGTTGGATCGGTATACACTAAACATTATACAACTGCCTAGAGCATGAGAGAGAGTGAAACTCACTTTTTTGCAAGTGGTGAAGAACTCGCAGACCAAATCAAGATTAGGTCAAAGTTTCTGGTCTAGCGCCATTCCAAGGCAAGACAGGGGTTGCTGGGGACCAAACTTCTCTCTACTCTAGCACTAATATTATACCCTGTAGCACTTGCTTCAAGGCATCATACGAGTTCTCAAGTGCAACTGTGCAAAGCATATTTCTTAACCATATGATTATACTAGCGGTTGTGAAAAATGGCAGAGCTTAACTGCCTTTAGCGACTCCAGCTAATTAATCTAGTGACCTGAAGTGTGCAGCAACAGCAAGAAAGGGGGAGCCAAGCCAGGATCTTGACCATTTTAGTACACTGCACAACGCACCACGCCGTTTCCAAGATCCCAAGCCTCAGATCCAATGTGCCTTTCTTCCCACAAAAGATTTTGGCTGTGTTTAGATCCAAAATTTGGATAGCCAAAATACACTGTAGCATTTCGTTTGTATTTGGTAATAATTGTCCAATCATTGACTAATTAGGCTCAAAATGTTCGTCTCGTAAAGTACAACCAAACTGTGCAATTAGTTTTTGATTTTATCCACATTTAGTACTCCATATATATATCGCAAGTTTGATGTGACGGGGAATCTTATTTTGCATAGTGCACTTTTCAGTGCATCTAAACACAGCCTTTGTTATGCTGAACAAGATCTTCAGGCTGTTGTGCAGACAGACCTCGTTCATCACTACACTGCTCATAAGTCATAAACAGCATTTTACGTACAGTACGTGCCGTCTCTATTCCTAAGGCATATTTGTTGCTTTCTGCATAATTTATCAGATTCTCTCTGGTCCTACGAGCCCTGTTCGTCTGTGTCCATTCAATGTGTTGTTTGGGGCTGCAGCGTGGCACCAGATTGCAAGAACCGTCTAGATACCGACAACGAATTTGTTTCCCCTCATATATATTTGGTCCATGTTTTTTTTTATTAAAATATTTGCTCCATGGTTTTGGTTCCATGGTGTGCACTGAAAATGCCGCGTTTCTTTTTTCCAAAACAAAAAATGTGGTCTGAAAATGCCAATCAGAAGTGACTGTCCAATTTAGCGAACAATATATGAACTAAATTCCAGACCACCTTGCATAGCTACAAGCCTACAACCCAGGTAGGATTCATGGACAAATATTGACAAGGCCAGATTTTTTCCTGCAGCAGAAGCAATTTTGACATAGTACAGTATGTTTCTTTCTCCTTTTGGGTCCTGTAGCGCAACCACCCTAAGTACGTAGACAAATACTGTTTTTTCTCGAATACGCAAAAGATTTGTGCATCTTTTAAATTAAGATCGAGAAGTAATTTGGTTTTTTACAACGACGAGCCGCAAGACGAGCGCACTAGCACTAGGGGGGCCTTACAATGTTATAATGAGCTCATGCCACCCTAGCAAAGAGTGTGACGGCTGTGTGAAGGCAGGAGTGGACAAACCGTTCTGAATGCATGATGGATGGATAGATCGGAAGGGGGTGCCAGCATGGACAGACAGATATGTTGGCAGCGGGGAATAAATTGGCTTACAAGGCATCCAGTGTTTTATCAGCTTGTTTTTTTTCATCCAGAATAGTGTTTTTCTTTCACAACAAATCAGTAAACAGTACTTTTAGCCATGACTTTTCAGCGAAGTGAACCAGCTCTTAGTCTACTACTGCAAAAATGCACAATTGCACACTTTTGCTGTGTCACAATCAACTCTCCACTATCATCATCATGTATGATTTCCACTCACCATCAGAAGGAAAAGAGGAGAAAACGATTGCTATTTCAGAGTTTCAGTAACTCTGATAGAAGAAGAGAAGGTAGGTGGATCGTAGCTGAACCTTGTCCTGCAAATGTAATTAGAGTATGCAACCACGCAGGTCGCAACAGTAGCCTCGTGACACGGTGCCGACATTCCATTTGGCGCCTAAAATACTAGCATCCCAGCTGGCAGACACTTTACCTCGCCACTGAAGTCTCGAAGCAGCGGCCTGGACTGGCAGCGACCAGCAGGATATGCTACCCCCTTCTGAAACGACCGGCACAGCGGCAATTTGTACCGAGGCCTCGTTCAGATACCTAAATTCATCTCTAAATTTTACTATGCAAAAAGAAGATTTCCCATCAAATCAAAATACCGACATATATATGGAGTACTAAATGTAGATGAAATCAAAAATTAATTGCACAGTTTTGTTATACTTTGCGAGACGAATATTTTAAACCTAATTAATCAATGTTTGGACAATTATTATCAAATAAAAACAAAATTAAAAACAAAATTGCTACGGTGCAGCACAGTAAATCCGGGCGGGCATCTAAACATGGCCCAATGCGCTCATGCCGCCCCATTAGGCTATCCGCACTCATGGACCTCTATATTCATCCTCTATACGTCCTAGTCAGCAAGATTCTCTCTTCTATACTCGATTCTCCCGCACCCATCCATCCTCTATATCATCCTCTATCCACTGTAGGACCCACTTGTCACTTTATTTAAATATATCCATGTGTGATCTAGTTTTGAAGGATTTATTGAGACGAATTTAATGGTGCAATCAGAATTTAATTTGGATTTTTTGGTTTGTGAGTTATAGCATTTTTCCTTTGTTTAGCTAGTGGGGCCCGCCACTGCCCACTCTGATTGTGAATATAGAGTAAGCACAGTACTACTCTATATATAGAGTGAGAGAAATGATAGAGTATCGTTTTAGAGTACCGAATGCAGCAGTTTTTACTCTATATTCATACTCTAAAGCTTTAGAGTATGCTTTAGAGTAAACACTGCGGACAGCCTTAAAGATGCTAAAAGGAGCAGTGGATTGGACCATGCTCTGAACCCTTCACCAGCACACAGGCAGACCCAGTGCAGCTCGAAGCACAGCCACATATGAACACACGCAGCCAAAAAAGAGGGCTCATGACAGTGATGAGACTGACATGTCACACATGTATAGTGTGCACAAGTAGCAAGGGTCCCCTGTCGAAGAACCGGACCGAAATGTAGCAGCAGGGCCCGAATACGTGCAAGTTTGTTTGGATATTGGCTTTGGATGGGAAGGATTCCGAATCCAGAAATGCAGCGTACAAGTAGAGCTGAAAGTATCGTAGCTTGTGGTGCATGATTTTGCTTTTGCGTCCACCCCATTCTAGCATAGAATCTTGACGTACGTGGTTTCAGATCACGAGATGGTGAACAAGAACAAAACAAGTGACATTTGTGCAAGAGAACAATTTGATTGATAGGGTGCCAGTGACTTCATCTTTCTTCTGTCCTGGCTCCTCTGTTTGATCTTATCATCATCTATACCTCTCCCAATCTTTTTTATCTACCAATATGAATGCAACAGTTGTTTGCATCATTATTCCTACTAACCACTATCAGCATAAGGAGGATTAGAAGGAGCAGCAGCAAGTAGCAAGGGCTTGAACAATACTACATGGTTACAGACAAAAGCCTCCGAGAACTAGCTAGAGAATACACACTTGGTGACTGTGCTTGGCGGTGGTGGTGCTCTGTTTCTGTGTGCTGTACTGTGCTTGATCGATCACGACGACGCCGACATGGCCGCCGCGGCCTTTTTTTTCTTCGCGGGCTTGTCGGCGGCGGCGCTGCGGGCGCCCTTGGCGATCTTGGTGTCTAGCTTGTAGTAGTTGACGAACCAGTCGACGAAGTGCCGGAGGCCGGCCTCGAGGGAGGTGGTGGGGCGGTAGCCGAAGTCGTGCGCGGCGTGGCTGACGTTGGCGTGGGTAAAGGGCACGTCGCCGTTGCTGGGCATGGTGACGATGCGCTTGTTGGCCTTCTTGCCGAGCAGCTTCTCGAGGATGGCGACCATCCGGGTGACGGGCACAGGGGAGGTGTTGCCGAGGTTGTACACGCGGAGCGGCGCGGGCCCGCTCTTCTTGCCGGACCTGGAGCCGGTGCTCTTGCCGGCGGTGTCGAGCGCGCCGAGGCAGCCCTTGACGACGTCGTCAATGTAGGTGAAGTCGCGGCGCGCGTCGGAGCCGTCGGCGGCGCGGAACAGCGTGATGGGCTCGCCGGCGACGATACTGCGGGCAAAGAAGAAGTAGGCCATGTCGGGGCGTCCCCAAGGACCGTAGACGGTGAAGAAGCGAAGGCCGGTGATGGACAGCCCGTAGATGTGGTTGTAGGTGTGCGCGATAGCCTCGCCGGCCTTCTTGGTCGCCGCGTACAGCGACGCCGGGCGGTCGGTGCGGTGGTCCTCGGAGAAGGGCGCGTCGGTGTTGAGCCCGTACACCGACGAGGAGGAGGCCCAGACGACCGCCGGCTGCGGGTCGGCGTGCTTGGCCGCCACCTCGAAGACGCTGACGAGCCCGGCCACGTTGGACGCCACGTACGTCTGCGGCGCCTCCATCGCGTACCGCACCCCGGCCTGCGCGGCCAGGTGCAGCACGTGCGTGAACGCCGCGACGTCGAACAGCTTCTCCAGCAGCAGGCCGTCGTTGATGTCGGCATCGAGCACGACGACGCCACGGCTGGCCAGGAGCGTCTGCCGCGCGCGCTTCAGCGACGGGTCGTAGTAGGAGTTGAAGTTGTCGAGGCCGAGCACGCCGTCGCCGCGGGCCTTGAGCGCGAGCGAGCAGTGCGTGCCCACGAAGCCCGCGGCGCCCGTGACCAGCACGGAGATGCCCCCGTCCCGGCTCGGCCTGGCGCTCCGCCGTACCTCCTTCTCCCACGCGGCGCCCCCGTACGACGGCGAGGACATGAGCAGGCTGCGGTGCGAGGCAGAGGAGGAGTGCGCGCCGCCGCCGGCGGAGAGGTGGAAGGACCGCAAGAGGAGGGACGGGTAGTGCAGCGTGAAGAGGAAGACGAGCGCGAGCGTGGCGAGCACGGTGGCGCGGAAGAGCAGGTGCGACGACGCGGACACGAGCTTGGCGCTGGTCGCCCGGCGCAGCAGCAGCGCGCCCCCGCTGGCGTACCGCTCCAGCTTCATCCCCTTGGCGGCCGCGTCCACCGCGGTGATCCCCGACGACGGCATTGTAGTTGTGCTCTGCTCTTCGTCCTCCTCGCGTTCCGGCTTCCGGGCCTCGAGGGAGAGTTGGACAGGTAGCTAGACAGACAGACAGCTAGGCATGCGGCTCGAAGCAAGCAGGCTTGCTGAGGAGGGAGTGAGAGAGCAAGCGTGGGGATATAAAGGGGGAGAGTGAAACGGAGGGGAGCATAGAAGAAGAAGCGGGGGGAGGTGGGCCCACGCGGCGGGTGGTTTTTGGTTTCGGTTGGAGGCCACTCGGACTCGGGGGTGGCTCGAGTCGGGTGCGTGCTTGTGATTTTGGGATCCTCACCTCCCTGCCTAATTTGGCTGCGGCGTCGCCTCGGTGCGTGCTGTGATTTGGTAAAGGAAGAGGAGCCGAGATCGGTAGTGTTTTTGGTAGGATCGCATCGGATCGGAGCAAGGGTGGTTCCCCTTCCCCAAACCAAGTGGCCTCCAGTCTCCGGCTCTCGATCTCTCTGGCCAATCGCCAACCGGCCATGGCAGGCCAGGCCACACTGTGGCAGTGAAACGTGCGCGCGGACCTTCTGCTGTGGACGAGTCAATGGCTGACCGATGGACACGCCACAGACTTCACTGCCAGGCCCCAAAAGTTAAAATTTTTTCACTCCTTCTCCATCACATCAATCTTTGAACCCATGTATGAAGTAGTAAATGTAGGTAAAAAAAATAACTAATTATACAGTTTAGTTGAAAATTACGAGATGAATCTTTTGAGCCTAATTGGTCCACAATTGGACAATATTTGCCAAATAAAAAGAAAGTGATACTATTCATCGGTCTGAAATTTTTTACGATCTAAACGTGGTCCACTAGTACTACTTTAGCATTGAGCGCCGCACTGTGCAAATCTGTGTGTATTAGTGTTTGCTATTAATTGGACTGTGGGACGGACAGGTAGACATAGACACGGCCTCATTTGGACCATAGAAAGTTCACAAAAACACGCATTAATTTGCACCCGATGGCATGTGTTTTGCTAAAACAGGTGACAAGTACAGTGGTACACATCAGCGATATTAAAATAATCATCTCATACATTTATGGTTTTTTAACACGGAGGAGAAAGATGTGAGATAAAAATGCCATTGCTTCGTGGATTTTACAACGATGAGATGGTTATTTCATCACTGCAAAGTTGTTGCTATATAATTCACTACACCCATATATGCTTGAATTGAAGAATTATGTAGAGTTACTATAAAACAAGTTAAAAGATATATATTGTACAAACTGTTTGTTAAGCTACCCTGAGATCATGTGATAATGTATGAAATCACAGAGACTATGGTGATACATTTGTCCTAATTTTTTTTGAACGCATACATTTGTCCTAATGTCCAACCGGACTTGGAAGATCGTTGTCATAAAGCATGTGACGTGCTCTCGGTCGCCGGCACATTATGGCCTATGGGCGCGCGCATGGGGCCAGCCGCCAGTGCGCATTGATGCTTCCTTTTTTCCTACGGCCGATGAATCGTAAGAGTCTGGTTCGCAAACAGAATTGCTATCCACGACTAAAGTCTACCGAGGTGTTGCACGTGGTGCTGTATGGGGTGCTTGACTAATAAAAAAATAAATTATAGAATCCGTCAGTAACATGTGAGACAAATTTATTAAATCTAATTAATCTATCATTAGCATATGTTTACTGTAGCACCACATTGTCAAATCATGGACTAATTAGACTTAAAAAATTTGTCTCGCAAAATAGTGTCAATCTGTGTATTTAGTTTCGTAATTAGTCTATATTTAATACTCCATGCATGTGTCAAACATCCGATGGGACAGCGACTAAAGTTTAGGAGGAGAATTCAAACACCCTCTAAGGCCCCGTTTGGCAGTGCTTCACTTCACTACTGAAGCCATTTTTTTTGTTTTAGCTTCACGAACAGCTCCATTAGTTGAGCTGAATCTGTTTTGGTAAACTGTTTGGCAAAACGGCTTCCCTGTGAGAGCATGTTTTTAAGAGCCTAGAGTAGGAGCCGGGAGAAGCCACTTTTTTTTCATCCCACCTTAAATCACTGTGAGAGCATGTTTTTAGGGGCTTCCCCAGTGAAGCTATTTCACTTTATCCCGTTTGACAGAAAACGGCTCCCAACAGCTTCTGAAGCCGGTGAAGAAACCCTGCCAAAGGGACCAGTTAACCAAGTGTTTTGGCCGCTTTTAACACACGATTTTTTCTAGAAGTCGCTTTTCAAGATTCAATATAGCGTTCGTTGCTGTATCCGGCCGGGGCTCAGGGGCATGCTCGGGGTCCCCTCCTCCACGTACGTCGTCGCGGGAGCGAGAGGTGCACGCTTCGCAGCCGCCCGCGCCGGCGAGCTCGCTTCCTTGACGCAGCCGTCTCGTCCTGACTCGATGACGCCGGTGTCCGGCAGCAACCCCGTTCCGTGCGCCGCCGCCCCCAGACCAGGCAGCCGCAGCGGCTTCGCCGGCATCGGGCCTACGTGGCTCACGGAAGGGAAGGAAAAGGCTGGGGAGTGTGTGTCCCACCGCAATTTGTGATTAATTTGAGATTTTTTCTACAATTTGTTAACAATTTGTGAGCAAGGCCTTGTTTAGATCCCTTTCAAATTCCAAGTTTTTTCACTCTCTCTTCATCACATTAATTTTTGGACGCATGCATGGAGCATTAAATGTTGATAAAATAAATAACTAATTGCACAGATTAGTTGTAAAATCATGAGACGAATCTTTTGAGCATAATTAGTCCAGGATTGAACACTAATTGCCAAATACAAACAAAAGTGCTACAATAACTGAAATTGAAAAAAATTGCCATCTAAACCAGGCCCAATTTGACATATATCTCTATGATATCTGCAATTCATAGAAATAATTTGAAAATTTTTCTGAAAATTTTGGCATATATTTCTCTAAGACATGTAATCTCCTCAAATTACATCACTTTGTCCAATAAATTACGTTGAAGAAATCAGTGTAAATATAGTAATAAGGCGGTGTAGATATAGCTAAAAGACGTGTAAATGCATGAGAAAAAAATCAGGTGCCAGGAGCCTTTAAAACACTCAGCCGTTGGGTAGATAGACTTTTTTGGAAATGGAGGGAGCGAGCCAGTATAGACGAAAGCCATAGGACGGTGACGATCTTGCTTGGCTTTGGCTACGCTCTCGACGAAGCTGAGAGAAGGCTGCCTTGGTAAGATTTTGCCTCGCCCCCTGGCCCCGGCCCCTCACCTGTACTCGTTTGCGTCCGCAGAGAGACCGGAGACGACGACGAAAACAGCCGCGGAGGCGCGAGACGATGTGTGATTCGCCCAGCACGGCGGCGGTGCCTGTGCGGCGCGCGAGTGCGCGGCGACCAAAAGGCCACGGAAGTCAGCCGCCGCGCGCTGGGATTCGTCGGCACTGGCGCGCAGCAAACGGCCAGAGACCAGAGCCAGACCGCCGCTGCCAGGCTTGGTCCCGCGGCTCCTGGTCGTGAGTGCGTGCCCCGCGCGCCGTATAAGGTCTGGCGCGCGGTCCGTTCGCGGTGCGGCCGGGTCGGACGCAGCCGGTGCCAGCCGGCTCTCTCCCGTTTGACTGATGACCACCGGCGTACGTACGGGTACGGGTACGGCGCGTGTTCCCCGACGGTACGGCGGTGGTGGCGCTATGCGAGGGACGTACGGCAGCGTGAGCGTGTGTACTACTACGCTCGAAGAAAGCGAAACGCAAAACGTCCACAGACAAGGGAACCGCTGCGATTTTGTTCTACTGGCAGCCCGGCACGATCCGATCCCTGGACCGTCCCCTGGTCCTGGCCAGGCAGCCCAGCAGCAGAAAGTCAACCAATCCCGGATCACCGATCATGCCTGGCGTACAGCGCGAAGCGGGTCGTTTCGGCGCCGCTCGGATGCACGCACGCAATCAATTCCGCGCGCGGCTGTGGGGATGCCTCGCGTCGCATGCAATGCAAGCGCGAGCGGCGTAGATGTGATGGCACCGCCACCGCGCCGCGCGAAGCCACACACCCACACGCACCAATCGCCAGTGCACCACCACGTGAGGGCACGCGCAACTTGGCTACCTAGCATGGGCTGATCGATGATGGGCATGGCCATGGCGCCAGCGGCTTGCTGCCCACCTCACCGGAATCACGCACGCACGGGCATCGCCATTGCGATGCAGCATGGAAGAACGAACAGAGCTGACGTGATGACCTCAACGAACCAACCGTCCAACCGGAAAACTACGAGGCAAGGAACAACAACGGAAGCAATGCCAAGAATCGCGCGCCTGGCAGTAGTAGTACTCCAACGTAGCAAAATTGTTGCTCAGGCGCCTTCATCAGGGAAAAAATGTTTCGTTCACACAAATGTCCAAAACCGGTATAACGAGGCCCACCATGAAAGGTAGGCCCTACCTGTCAGTGACGGCCAGGTTTCCAGCCGGACCCACGACGCGTATACATACGTACAGTTACAAGATTGACGTACGTACTGCACTGTCGCCGTCCGTCTCATTTTCCGCACGGGAACAAGGAGGTGCAGGCGGCCTGCATGCGCGTCCCGATCGTTCCGAGCATGGCTCGGTGTCTGTAGTAGTACGGCCCGTGGGGTGGGTGGGGGGTGGGGGGTGGGGGGTGTCGGTGGCCGAGAGCGACGCCCAGCCAAGTCGACGCAGAGGCATGCAGCATGATGCGTGTTGCATGCAGGCGTTGCCATTGGCCAGTGGGCAGGGCGGCTCCAGGAACATGACAGCGTGGCGCACAGGGCAAAGCCTGAGCCGCCTGACAGCAACGCCCTTCTCCGTCGCTCGGCCGCTTCGATCGGGTGTGGGCGTGTGGCGCACGCGCGGCGCGGCCGCGCGGGTGCTGCGACGCAGTAGGGATGAAAACGAAAATGATAATCTCTTATTTTCGGAAATTGTTTTTGATTTTTTTTTCCGATATTTAGGTCTAAACGAAAACGGTAGCGGTAATCGAAAAAACGAAAACGATAATGATAAAAATAATCAGAAATGAAAGCGAAAATAATTTTGCCCTCTTCCGATCGTTTTCGAAGATTCCCGTATTTAACCAGTAATTTATTGTAGGTAATTACCGATTCAAAGGCTTTTAATTAGTGAATCCTAATTTATTTATAAACTATACAATGCATTACGATCTGCACACGCAAAAGACAAATATTTTTTTGAAAGGAACCCATCTGCATACGCAAGCACATAAAGGTAAATATTTTTTTTGGAAAGGAACTATCTATACGGAAGTATTTCATCTGTATAACAAGAAGACAATTAGCTTATCACCCAATCACTTGTTGTACCTGTAACTCCAATAATTCATGTTTTGATCACTATGCTATGTCGAGTCAACTTATTAGAACATGATCATTTATTTGTGTCTTTATCAAGAATTATCGTGTTGTTGCATGGTTTACCACTATTTGAGACATAAGATGGTATGAACTATGTGGTTTTAGCCTGTGATCTTGTCAATTGTGGCTTTATTTATCATTGTCGTGTGAGATAGGTCGAGTTATATGGATCTTCTCATGTTCTATAGTTTGACGTATTTATCGTTTTTTTAGGACATCATTCTCATGTATTCCGATCGTTATCGATGTATTTTCTGATTGACTACTATCGTTTTCGAAATTACTGAAATATCGGCGCCGTATTCATTTCCAAGAATATCGTATCAATTTCGTTTTCGAGAAAAAAAAATAAAAATAAAAGTGATTTTGCCTCCTATCGATCATTTCCGATCGTTTTCATCCCTACTCCATTGTCGATTCGATTCGATTCCTCAGGCTCTGCATTCGGTCGGTTGTTGTCGCTGCTGGGCTGTGAATTCGACGTATATACGGTACGCATATACACGCATAAATGCTACCTGATCACTTTGGCGTCACGTGGCAATTTATCGTCTTAGTAGAATTTAGCCGGCAAAAGAAATCTCCACGTTCATTCCAAAGTACAAAAAATGATTGTAACACCACTATTGTGTTGTAGAAAATTAACTTTAAAATAGTCCTATACCTATGTATGTACTCTTCAGAATTCTGGGTTTGTATACGAGTCCTTTATCCGCGTGGCTGTACACAGCCTCCTTATTATAGCGGCATCACGATTATAAATGAGGCAATTACCTATGTGACAATGACAACAACAATCTTTCTACAGGAAATTCCTAATAAATAGGGATGCCATGGTCATTTGAGTTCTACACTATTCTATCTTAACTTTTTAGAATGACAAGTTTTTCGGAACGGTATTAGTAATACGATACAACTGCTTCTCTTCTTATTTTCAAAGTACTTACCTACCCTCAAATGAACAAACATTGTAGAAACAAGGGAATATATATGTACTTATAAATTATCCACCACTGCTATTTGAAATAATAACAAAATACACTCGTACATGCATGCTTCTCTATACTATCATTAAAAGTGAACCCAACCAACACAATTTGCTCCATGTGTAAGTTCGTTGCAGTTGCACACGATATGCACTCAAGAGATCAAAACTGCCATTTACATTTGTATCATTTCATATAAATTGTACTCCCTCTCCGTCCTAAAAAGAATGCATTTCTAGGTATGAATTTGAACTAAGTAATTGTCTAGATTCGTACCTAGAATTGCACTTTTTCCTTTTGAAGAAACTTAGCTAGGTGACTTCATAAAATTTGCACACAACTTGTTGCATATACCTAAGGCTGTGGCATCAGCTACGAAGACAGCTATGAAAGATGCAGCTTGGCATAGGTAATAGATTTTTTTTTCTTTGTGCGAGGAGGCTGATCATGGAACTTGTTGCTGACCTAATAACCTCAACAAAAAGGTATTATTTGGAATAGAAAAAAAATAGAATAAGTGGGTATGTCTTGGAATCTATATATAATAATGTAATGTAAAGTGCCGATGGCATAGGCCAGAACAAATGGGTCATTATAGTAGGCTTAGAGTTGAATTATATGCATTAAGAAGTAGGTAGCGAAGGTATTAAATCGCCGCAGACGTCTCACTCTCCACGAGTATATTACCTACTGGGATAAAAAAAAAGAGCATCCGTGTTAAGTCAATGACTTGAATCCAAATAAATATGTTTCACCATAAGAATACTAACCAATTAAGCTACGCACTCAGCTCGCAAATGGAGTGAAGGTATGGTACATAAAGAAATTTATCACAGTGATGCAATCATACAATGGTATATACCACGCTTAAATTATTGCCGTGCAATTTCGTGGCCCGGCCCTCTAGTTCGAGTGTAAACTGACATGTTTCTACACCAATAGAGCCTCTCGGTTCTTTTTCTGTCTTTGTCATGACCGTCAAATAATCAATATAATTTCCTTGAACGAAAAATCAACTAATATCTCCATGCATGTCATTATCCTCCTGTGCCAGCATGCCACTTTATTAACATGACAAAAGATCAGAAGCGAGCGTGCATGGCCGTTTGCTGCTGGAGCATGAGCCAGCAGGGGACCGTTTCAGTAACACCGAGGCCAGGTTTAGTTCCCTAAATTCACACTAAATTTTACTATGCAAAAAGAAAATTCTCCGTCACATCAAAATGCCGGCACATGCATGGAGTACTAAATGTAGATGAAATCAAAAACTAATTGCACAGTTTTGTTGTACTTTGCGAGACGAACGTTTTGAGCATAATTAATCAAATTTTGGATAATTATTACCAAATAAAAACAAAATTGCTACAATGCAACATAGTGCTGCACAGTGTATTCGGGGATGCCCGAATCGGGATCTAAACAAGGCCTGAAAGTATCCTAGCCTTGTGCCCAAAAACTACAAAGCATCAGCCCTGCAGGACCAGAACGATTCCGTTTGTACTGCGTGGGTTTGTCTATCGTTTTCGTTTCGTACTCCATGGTCGCAGCCTGTCGATCGGAGCCAGGGGCGGACGTACGTGCAAGTATCGGTGTCAGCTGAACCCGACGACTTCCTAACAGCACGTATATATGTATAATTTTTCACCATGCTTGACCCCGTTAAAAAAAATGCTGACCCCGGTGACACTCGTGTGACTCGTTGGTCATCAGCCCACGACAGTCAATAGCCCAGCAGCAGTCCAATTAAATTCTCCTAAAAACCCAGCAGCGCACTGCCCACATGACTATACATATACGATTATAGTATTATACGAACATTTAGCCACCGGCTTGCCAGTTGCCAAATCGATTAGAGTCGTAGACCGTCGTCCACTCATCCATCGATCAAACTTCCGTCGTTCCGCCGTTCCGTTCCATCCGAGCCAAATCGTTTCATCTCGTCGACAGCTCGTGAACTCGACATCGTCCATCGCTGCTAGATCGTCCTCGCAGACTGAGGCAGATCGTCTCTGCCCTCCAGCAAACATGGCGCGTAAGTAAATTAGAGATGAATCTACTTGCATTCCCTAATTGTATTCAACATCTATTTGCGCTTTAAAGTTTATTGATTGATTCTAAATAATTTTATAGGCAATCAAAAGTACAATGGATCGTTTTTTGAAAAGGAAATTGACCCCGGCAAGTGATAATGACGGAGGCACCTCAGGAGATGTAATGGAGAATATTGATGGAGGAACATGAACTTCAATAAGAGATGCAAATGCAACAAACACCAACAAAATAGTTCAACGTCCTTTAAGGATCTCACGACATGAGGTAAATTTTGACGAGCTTCCGTATGATCCGGTGGATAGAAGGAAAATTTCAGATTACATTGGCGAGAAGCTACAAAATAAGATAAGGAGGAAGTATTTGATTAGAGGCCCTTTTAGACCACCACCTGGTTTTAAATATCCTCAGAAAATCATAGCAGGTGTACCACGTCGATTTCAAGCTGAATGGTTCACAAAGTATGATTGGCTTGAGCATAGTGAGAAGGTGGATAAGTGTTTCTGTTTGTATTGCTATTTGTTCAAAGATAGCAATGAGGGCCAAGGTGGAGATGATGCATTTGCAAAAGATGGTTGGGATGGATTTAACAAATCGAGGTGACTGCAAGATCATGTAGGCATCCGACCTAATAGTTTCCATAACACGACAGTCAAAAGATGTAACAATTTGATGAAGCCTGATCGGTCCATTGCCAATGTTGTCAACAAGCAGAAAGATGTCACTAAAGAGGAATATCTTAGGAGATTGAATACTGCTATTGATGCTACTCGATTCTTGTTGCATCAAGGTTTAGCTTTTCGAGGTCACGATGAATCAGAAGAGTCCAAAAATAAGGGAAATTACCGAGAGCCGGTGGACCTTTTGGAAAAAGCAAAATAATAGAAATAAACAACTTTTGAGAAATGCACAAATTGTGGCTCCACACATCCAAAGAGATCTAGCAAATTGTTTTGCCTAAGAAAGGAAAAAATTCCTTGTTTAGACGTTCTATTATATCTCATACACTATATATGTTGATGAATTAATGGTGTCTATATTTTTTCATACCATAGTGAAATCTATTGTTGAAGAAATTGATGGCGATGTATTTTGTTTATTGGTAGATGAATCAGTCGATGTTTCTGGTAAGGAGCAAATGGCAGTGGTTTTAAGGTATGTGGACAAGATGGGTCAATAAAAGAAAGACTTATTGGTCTAGTTCATGTGAGCGAGACCTCAGCTTCATGTCTCAAATCTAATATTGATAGTCTATTTGGTAAGTACGGATTGAGCATAAAACAAATCAGAGGCCAAGGTTATGATGGAGCAAATAACATGAGAGGAGAGTTTAATGGATTGAGAGCTTTAATCCTGAGAGAAAATAGTTCTGCATATTATATCCATTGCTTTGCTCATCAATTGCAGTTAGTCATTGTTGTAGTAGCTAAAAAGAATGATGATGTTGGTGATTTCTTTGACATGGTATCTCTATTGATTAATGTTGCTGGAGCCTCTTGCAAAAGGAAGGATATGATTCGAGAAAGTCAACAAGAGAGAGTTGTAAGAGAAATAGGAAGTGGACAACTTATTACTGGAATAGGATTAAATCAAGAACAATCACTTGCTAGAGCCGGCGATACTCGTTGGTCATCTCATTATAAAACTTTGAAAAGGTTAAGCAGTCTGTTCATATATGTTATTGAAGTGCTCCAATATATTGAAAAAGAAGGTCCTACGGATGCCAAGAAACGTCAAGCTCGTGGCCTCATGGACTATCTCAAGGATTTTGACTTTGTATTTCACTTGCAGTTAATGTTGCTTGTATTGGGACATGCAAATTCTTTGTCATTGGCATTACAAAGGAAAGATAATGACATCTTAGAGGCTATGGCAGAGGTGCACTTAACAAAATAAAAGTTTCAGGAAATTAGGGATGATGGTTGGGATTCCTTACTGAGTTCTGTGCTATCTTTTTGTGAGCAACATGGAATCCCAAAGTTAGACCTAGAACAAGAGTACATTGACAGACACAAACCAAGGAAGAAGACCAACCGCACCAACTATGAGCACTACAGATATGATTGCTTGAACCCAGTTATTGACTTACAGCTTACAGAATTTAATGACCGTTTCAGTGAGATAAATTCTCAGCTGCTTACCAACATTGCTGCTTTTAGTCCCAAGAATTCTTTTGCTGCATTCAAAATTGAGAGTTTGATGGAATTGGCTAAGGCATATCCTGATGATTTTGATCCAAGCGACCTAGATGATCTTATTATTGACCTTAATCTTTATATTGACAATGTGCGAGCTAACGCTAGATTTGCCCAAGTGGCCACTATTTCTGAGCTTGGTAAAATGATGGTGGATACAAGCAAACTTCTTTCTTTTCCTTTGGTATATCGGCTCCTCAAACTTGTGCTAGTTTTTCCTATTGCGACTGCATCGGTGGAAATGATTTTCTCAGTAGTGAAAATAGTGAAGACGGACTTGCGAAACCGAATCGGCGATGAATTTATGAATGATTGTGTCGTTTCTTTCGTTGAGCAAGAGTTTCTTCATGCAATTCCAAATGATGATATCATAGTTCGTTTTCAGAATATGGCTGATCATACTCGCAGGGTGAAATTATAAGAGGTAACCGTTATTGTAAATAGTTTTTTTTGCTCAAATTATGTTATCGTTACATTTGTCCATGTATGAGTGCTTGCTATTTGCAATATATATACATATTTATATACGGTGTTATATTATTGTCAATTATAGTTATCAGCTTATGGCTCTAAGTCTAGACCGACCCGGCGATGATTATTCCTAGATTCGCCACTGATAGGAGCAAAGGTTAATGTGTATACTTTATCCTGCGGCATTACGAAAAGAGAGGCAGGGCCGAATCAGTACACACAGCTTGTCACATAGTAGTTGGATTTGTACCGCATCCATCAGGCCTTCCGGAACGCGACACAGTGTATGGTGGTCTCAAGCTCCACGTCTGCTCTCTACATCCAGTGATCCAGATAACATCAAGTGTTGGTCTCGTAGTGCGTCAGAGGAGCCTGCAGAGACGCCGAATGCCTTGACTGGCAAAAAGCTGAAGCATCCAGTAGAAGCACGCGTTGTGGAAAGAAAATAGCCTCCACGCTCTGAAAACGGGACCACAACAATCGTGAGCATCCAATCCCCGTGTGCCAGACTCAGTGATGCTCTCTGCTAAGCTAGAGGAGAGACCACACGTGAGCAGTGGTTTGCGTTGGGAAAAACATTAGCTTGTAGGCCTTGTTCACTTTCCCATCCCAACCCAAAATATTTCCTCTTTCACCCATCACATCAAATCTTTCGACGTATGCATGGAGCATTAAATGTAGGTAAAAAAAGATAACTAATTGCATAGTTTTGTCTGTAAATGCCGGGACGAATCTTTTGAGCTTAGTTAGTCCATAATTGGACAAATTTTGTCAAATAACAACGAAAGATGCTACAGTAACTTTTCAGCTACTTTTCGCGAAGTGAACACACCCCTAGGTGGCGTGCAACTTTTGTCCGAGGCTCACACACTTGCTAGCTTGCGCTGGGGCTGCCCTCAGACCATCAATTGCCGAAACAATGATGCCCTTTAGTCCCATGCATGCATTCACGAATTACTCGCTCACGAAAGAATGTAATCGTGCGATCCGTGCCGATCAAACTAACTCATGTTTGATTAAATTTATAATAAACAATATTAGTATTTATATCTCCAAGTAAATTTGTTATGAAAATATATTATATAACTAACTTAGTAGTCCTTATTTTGTATCGTATAAATTCTAGTATTCTTTATACAAATTTGTTAAAGTTCAAACTATTTGACTCCTCGAAAATATATTCTACTAGTCCCCTATATGTTTGTATCTTGGCCAATAGGTGTATACATCCATAGTAATGAACTATTAGCCCTTGTTAACTTGTTCCGCTTAATAATGGATTAACAACTAGCCGGTTTGACTAAAAATTTGTGCATCGATTTGCCCTCCTATTTGGATGAACTAGTGCTGTTTTTTAACTACTAATTGTTACCCTATGGGATCAAATAGACTTGAGCTATACTCATTACTCAGTTTGTACGGGCCTTAAGGCCAGTTTAGTAGAGTTCTACTTCTTGATTCTTTGGTACAATGGTTCCAGTTGTGCTTTAACTATTTAGTAGAGTTTCACATAATCCGTTCAAAGAAACTGTAAGCGGAGCTCTACCAATTGTGCTCTTAAATTTTCAACCGAAGAAAGTGCTTTATTTAGGGATCATCGGTTCACCACACAACTCTCTGTTGCCCCCTTATAACCAAATTATCTTTCTTTAGCCGTGAGAATCGACGAGAAACCCTCCAAACATCCTTCGACATGGATGAATGATGATCGTCGCAACCGCCGTGCTCCATCCACCATGAGATTGAACTTAGAACTCTGATTTTTTACTTATTGCAGCTCCTTTGACATTGGTTCTCTCGCCACAGGCCACAGCCCTATTGCGGCTTGCCTTTCCAGGAAGAGAAGCGATGCTACATAGCAGGTACATGAGTAGGGTTTTTTTTTGGAACGGTACATGAGTAGTTAAAAAACAGGTCAAAATTAATAAGCAAGGTAAAACAAGATTACTATACTATTTTGTCGCTAAACGGAACGCAGCATCGCAAGCGACTGGACTCTATTTTCAGTGTTATAAATGCAGCGGTGTCCAATGCAAGAATACCAGATCTAATGTCAACCAATTTATGATCCGACGACGGGGCCCTGTTTGCTTGTCTTATATGTCGTACTTTTTAGCCAATGAACAGTATTTTTTACAGCAAATCAACGAACTGTACTTTCAGCCATAACTTTTCAGCCAAACGAATAGGGCCTTCAAACACACCATGATTGGGCTATTGCACCCAGAATTTATGCCCTACTGGTACTACTATACAAGGGGCTTGTGGCAGTAGCACAATGTATCAAGAGATTCACGAGAAAGGCGCGTACGGCACCGGCAGTGGTATGCCACATGTACCGTACACCGGCCTTGGGGCAGACAGCTTCTTCACCGAATCACCGAAGTAAAGTATACACCACACATTCCCTGCTGTTCAATGCGACGTGTATGCAGTTTTTACTCCGAGAGAATCCTAGTTTTGTATGGGTTTCCACGAGCCGATCAATCAATTTTTTGTAAAAATCTTTACTCCCACGCGCAGAAACATAAATTCAGTGTATCCAAACTTGATTTTCATTTCATATAATTATAAGTTGCAGACTTACGTGGTGGTGTCTCAGCCTCTCAGGGTAACCCCCAGGCTCAGTGTATGACCCTGTTTGGATTGCGGGAAAACCTGTTTCTGTGTTTTTCTCGTGAAATTAAATTGATTCTTATGAAATTCCGGTTCAAACAGGCCCTACAGTTATATATATACCGTTTCCAAACTTGATTTTACTGTACTAATTCTACGCGGGCTGGCAGTACGGCACTGTTTGCCGGCGTTCCCTTGTCGCTTATCGCAGCGAGACCCAGTCAGCGCAAGTCAAATCAAATCCAGGCGCAGCATCTGTCTCTTCCAATCCAATCACTGCCACTGCTGACTGCCCTCAACTTTCAGCCGGCCGGCCCGGATTCTTGACCTTTCCAATGGTAGGGACCCTAAATAATAAAAAATATATTCCCTCCTCTCTTTAATGGGTACCCCCGGTCGGTTTAACTTTGGAATTAACCAAATGCCGAATACCTGAGGGAGCATACGCCGTCGATCGGGTGCCTGCTCGATGCTATACTACAAAAAAGATTGCAGTAAACTGCGCTCGGCACTCCCAAGACAGAGAGGTAAAAACCGAGTGATCCACGCCGACGCCGAGCATTGTTATTATTATTTTCACCGGAGGTGGAGCAAAGCAGTAGCTCACTCGGAGCGCCTAGCGTCTGGATGTCCGGCACCGTAAAGCGTTCGAACACCCGCACAGCTTGTCTCTGTACGCTGATTTTATATGTGCACTTTGTCGCAGTGCCCACGCGTCCACACGACTCGCCTCGCAAGTGTAGCTCTCTCTGCCCGCCTCGATTCGAGGCTGTTTGCCCTATCCCGCACACACACCCCCGCCCCCCTATCGCGCCCTAGTTCGCGGCCCCTAGCGCACCCCGTCCACAGGACACCGGTGCATCGTGCACACCGTCTGCCGGCCCCTCGCTCACCGCGCCCAATCATTACCCAGCACCCGTGTCATGCCACCATCACTCCTACCCCTTGACTCTCCGAACAATATGAAACACTTGAATGCAACGTCCATATGAAACGGATGAAACATCTAAAAATACACTTACAATATATATGTGAAACATATGAAAAAAAAAAACCGACCGTAAGCTAGGAGCGCTGGACCGACGGAGCCAGATTGGAGATTGGTTGATCAGTCACAGGTTCACAGCAGCGCGCATGCAGCACCGTACATCAAGCATGCATATCGATCTGACGATTATTGACGAATGAGACCGACGATGCACAATGATCACGCAGGCAAGTGGCGTTGGCGGTCTCGCCCTCGCTCTCGCCCCTTGGATCTTTTTTTTTTCTTCTTTTGGACGCTGCCTTTCATTGTCGCCGATCTACCCCCTACCCGTCGGTCCATTCAGATATCGGAGACTGGATAAGGGGAGGAGCTAGCTGCTGCTTCAGTTTCAGTCAGGTCAGGTTACATTAGGCCCGTTTGGTTTGAATGTGTTAAAGTTTAACTCCCATCACATCAATGTTCCCTCAAATACATGGAGTACTAAATGTAGACTAATTACATGCATATCGGCACAGATTAGGAGTAATTTACGAGACGAATCTATTAAGTCTAATTAGTCCAAGATTAAAAACTTTTTATCAAATAAAACGAAAATGTTACAATATTCGTTAAGCTTTAACTCCTCCTACCAAACACCCTGCGAGGCCGTGCAGCAGCGTCCAGGTGGAGCCATGCCATGCCATGCCATGCCATGCATGCAACAGCCACGGTGGTTGAGACGTCAACCTGATCGATGCAGGCATGCAGCTGTAACAGCATGTGACTGCAGGCGTTTGTGTGGTGCGATCGTTCCATTCCATCCTGGGGGCCTTGTTTAGTTGGTATTTTTTTTTCAACTTTAGCTATCGTACTTTCGTTTTTATTTGATAATTAATGTTCAATCATGATAAACTAATTAGGCTTAAAAGATTTGTCTCATGATTTACTACTAAACTATGTAATTAATTATTTTTTTATCAATATTTAATGCTCCATGCATGCGTCTAAAAATTGATGTGATGAAAAGAGTGAAAAAATTTGAAATTTGGAAGGGAAGAGAACAAAGCCTGGGTCGCGTTCTTGCGCGATACAGTACGTGTCAGGTCGCCGCCGTCGGACTGAAGAAAGTATTTCCAGCCAGCCAAGGACGACGTACAAACCGACGCCGTCCTTCTACCTGTCTCGAGGTACAGTACAGGCTGCGTGCATGTGCACTAGTGCGACGCCTGGCCTCAGCAGGCCCAGTAGCGCAATCCGGGCTTCGGAAGCCTCGAGGCGGCCCAAATCGCTGGCTGATGGGCTGGCCTGACCAATCGATGGTTCTGCTGCTTCTGCTTTAGCAATCAATCAATCGGGCTGAGAGTCGCCGGTGGTCCCCTCCTCCTGGATTTCTCCTCCACCGATTCGGCCGGCGAGAGACTCCGTAGGCTCGCCGGGATCGCGGGTCCACGATGGCCGCCAACTTCTGGACGTCGTCGCACTGGTAAGCCTCGTCGACCCCTCCTCCCCGCTCGCGCCTTTCGATTTAGTGGCTCCGCGGTGAGCTCAGCGGCTGATTAGGGCGGTACTGTGTGTTGTTGCTGGGATGTGCAGCAAGCAGCTGCTGGACCCCGAGGATGTGGACCTGGTGCCGGCGGCGGACCGGGACCGGGGCATCACGCCGGAGGAGTTCCGCCTTATCAAGATCCATATGTCGTTCCGTGAGCTCCTATCCTTCCCTCCGCTTTTCCTGACACCTTGCTCTAGCGTTTTCCCCGATGTGAACCAGCTTTAGATTCTAGTCTGCTTCTGTGTAGTGTACTAAAAAAAGTTATCCCAAACTCAGCGTGCTGTTAGATGTTAAACCTGCTAATCTTTAATGGCCTTAGGCGTGTGAAATGTAGACTGATCTGATGTTCAAACGATTGCCAGTTTTCCGCGACTGTGACAAATAACTTGGTGTATATGTAGTTATACCCATGAGCATCCTGTGCTATGTGCCTTTGTATAATTGTATCATGCAATTTTATGTGACGCTAAGATCAAACGCCTGCCTGCCGTTTCAGTTGAGAAAGAGAGAGAAAATAAGATGGTTTGCTCCTTGGTTTTACTCTACTGATTTCAAACAAACAAGTTCATGTCCTTGTTTATGTTATACCTTTTTGGTGATGGGAAATTTTGCAATCCTTGCTTTTATAAATTCGGCGCAATCTTAATTCATAAGATTAGTGTATCGCTAAATTAGACTCCATGTTTTTAAGGAAACCAATCACATAGTTCATTTCCATACATTTGCATCAGTCATAGTATCTCTCATTTTCACATAGGGTTGATTGATGTCCATTTTGCATTACGAAACCTTGTGTCTTCTTGGATGCCTTACCAATAGCATTTGATGATTTCAGATATCTGGAGGCTAGCACAGCAGGTTAAAGTTAGGCAAAGGTTAGGCCTTGTTTGCATAACCTGATTTATTTGCTTCTTTTGTACTGACAAAAGAAACTTGTTTGTCATCTTGATTTCTTACTATATTTTGCACTTGGCATTTTTCCTTCTACATCTTGTTAACTTCTATAGATGCTAAAAGAATTAAAAAACACATCATATAGGTTGTTGGTTTATTAACTGAAAATCAGCACATTCAGATGTTTAGTTACTGGGGATGCAACTTCGGTTGGATCTAGGTTTACTTGTTTTGTCACTTCTTCTCTGTATTCTTTTTCTTTGAGGCAATTCTCTGCAGTACCAGGTTGAAGAAAGCTTCAGAGATGTCATGAAGAGAATCTTCAGATTTTCGAACGAGATTTGTTTTGCTGTGGTCATACTTAAACTTGAATTTTCTTTCTGACCAATGAGGAGCATCTTTATTATTAAAGATTTTCCCCAATCCAAAAACCCAGTGCAGAACATTGGAAAAGGACGGGATACTATCCTTCTCAAAACCCACCTTTTTATATCCCACTCCCAGTCCAACAAAACCATGGTGCATGCAAACTTCACCTTAGTGTTTGTTCCTCCCCCATCATTTTGCCCCTGATGTTCCTACTCCAGCTGCAATAATCAAACTCTGGCATCATATGAGTGCAACAGTACTTACAGGATTACTGTAAAAAGTAATATTGAGTGCATCTCATGTCTCAACGAATGAAGTTTTCACATAAACATGCATGTTATATCCCGTATTTAGCTTGTCTGCCAAGACGCGATCTTTGTGACCTTAAACTGTTGTTATTTCAGGGTTATAGCTACAGCAGTCACTTACTTCAGGCGTGTGTATACAAGGTATGCTTCTCTATGTAAGGAGGATACACTGCATGTGCGTCTGTGTTCGTATGCATTGTAGAATTATCACTTCTAAATTCAACTGGTGACCTTAAACATAGTGTTATTACAAGATTTGTAGAATTGTTTCCTAATTTTTTTCAACTGTCCTCTAGTATGGTTGTGCTCACCTCTTAAAACTGTTTAACTTGAAATATGAAAACCATGTCTGATACCTAATCTTCTGCCATCATTAGCTGGGCTAAATATATCCATATTTTATCACTTGTTTCTATATATTCTCGTGAAAAACATTGAATTATCTTTTCTAGTGGGGTCTTGAATTGTTTGGATGTGTATATTTTGTAGTGAGAATTTTGTTCTAACATGAAATTTGTTCCCAGGAAGAGCATGTCAGACTATGATCCTCGTTTGGTTGCACCTACCTGTTTGTATTTGGCATCTAAGGTGGAGGAGAGCACAGTACAAGCCCGGCTTCTTGTCTTTTACATAAAAAAGATGTGTGGTATGTCTTATAACCATGTTTATTGCCATATTTACATGGAAAAACTGCAGTAGACGACCTTCTCTCTCTCTCCCTCTCCCTCTCTTCAAAGTGCAGGTTCCGATGACAAGTATCGGTTTGAAATTAAGGATATTCTTGAAATGGAAATGAAGCTCCTGGAAGCTCTTGACTATTATTTGGTTGTTTTCCATCCATATCGTCCTCTCTTACAGTAAGAATCTGTTTCCTGTGTAATCGCTTGTGTTTTTTGTGGAACATACCTTTCTCATATCTCCCGAGCTTTTGGTTATTTGTTCTAGTGGAACTCCGAGTTGATACATGCCCTATCTGCAGGTTATTGCAGGATGCTGGCATAACAGATCTGACACAATTTGCCTGGTAAGCACTGCTTTATCAACAGCATGATTCAGTGTCAACAGTTAAGGGGAAAAGGAACTTTTATTCTGCGTAGGACTTTCAGCCCTCTGTGTTTTGAGTTTCAGTGTCTTGCTATTTCTGTGAAAGCTACATGAAGCATTTTATGCTATTGAAGCTGAAGCCTAGGCTCTGGATGTTTTTGTTGGCCCAAACTTGGACTTTCGAAACATTGTCACATGAGTAAACAAGTCTAGCTACCCTCATTCCTTGCAGGGTTTATTGACATCAATAGTTTAAGTAAGACTAAGTATTTTGCATTTGGTATGGAATACCCTTGGGAGCAAATACTTATAGCTCTTCAGAGTCTCCTTTCTCTTCCCTCTGAATTTGGCCCAATTTGGCAGGGCTCCGGTTCCTCCTAAAAGGGCTTCGACTCTGGCTCCTCTTGTGGAGCTGCTTCTCTGGTGGAGCTGAAGTCGTTTTGGAAAACATCTGGCAAAACAGCTCTAGTTTTTATTTTTATTTTATTTTAACGGCTCCAATGGTAGTTTGTGAGGAGTCGGGAGCCACATTTTTGTGGCTCTGGCTCCTCTGGGCTTCTTTGCCAGAGCCATTTCAGCACCCACCGTTTGGCATGGCTTCACGGCAGGAGCCGGAGCTGGCCCTGTGCCAAACGTTTGTGTGACACGGTTAGGCACAACAACATAAATTGATTCACCTAGAATTGTTAGTGTTAGTTTTAGGTTGAGTATGTAATTATGGGTGATATTGTATGCTGTCTTCAGCTAGACCTGTTGGTTGTTACATCTTTTTTTTTTCCGGGAAGAAAAACGACCTTTTATGACTTTCAGGGGCCTTGTTAACGATACATACAAGATGGATCTTATCCTCATATACCCTCCCTACATGATTGCGCTGGCCTGCATATACATAGCAAGTGTTCTGAAAGACAAGGACACCACAGCATGGTTTGAAGAGCTCCGTGTTGACATGAACATAGTAAGCAGTTCTAATGTTGATTTCCCAGCTATTTATTCTTTATTGTTTTCTTCACCCAACTTTGTGACTTGCAATTCCCAGGTTAAGAATATCTCTATGGAAATATTAGACTTCTATGACACCTACAAGATTGATCCTCAAAGGGGCATCCCTGAGGATAAGATAAGCCCCGTGATGAACAAGTTGCCGGCGAAGGCTTAACTCAGATTTGGCATCTATTCAAGCTTTCTTAAAGTGTGAACTAGTAGTAAGCTACATCACACTTCCACCATGTGTGTACTCAGCCTGCACTGTTGCAAGAGTCCCTTGCAGAGCCCCAATGGAATTGTTTGTGTATGCCGTTGGAGTGAATTTCAAGTTAGTATTTGTTCCAGGGTTCTTGATCCATTCATATGAAAGGTGCTACTTTGTGTTATCTTCAGGCCTTTTTTTTTTTGATAAGGTGTTACCTTCAGGCTTTTGCTGTTAAAATCTGCATCGCCAGCACCGGCGGTGTGCACGCGGGGAGCACATAGTGACAGAAGTAGCAGACAAAAGACGTACAAACCATCAGATATGTACTGTAGGTTATTTCCATAGTGGATTGGTGTAAGCCGTGGCTAGGAGGCCACGCTAGCTCAACACCTCAGCCAAAATCTTTCTAGATGCCAGAGAAGGCGGTCAGAAATAATACGAGTATACAATACCAAACAAAGCATCCAAAATGCAAAATATTTCAACTGGCTGTTACCAAATCTTAGTGGTGCGCTATATCTACGTTCGGGTGTAGTGAAAAATGAGCAAGGGTTTTTGCACTTTCCTCGACGGGTGCGAAGAGTAAGGAAGCTAGCCGAGCCAACTAGGATTCGTTTAGGTAGCTGAAATGTAGGTCCCTAACGGGTAAGTTAAGAGAGCTAGTCGATGCAACATTAGGAGGCGTGTAAATATTCTATGTGTCGGTGTAAGAAACGGTGATCCCAACACCAACGAGTAATGAGTGTCTACGCGTCGAGAGTCCGGATGGTGTGCAAGAAGAACACATGAGATTTATACTGGTTCGGACCAAGAATGCCCTACGTCCAGTGGGGGTGAGAGATCTGTATTATCTTGCACCGAAGTGCTCGTAGTAGGGGTTACAAGTGAGAGTGAGAGAGAGAGGGGCTCCCAAGTCTCAGGGCATGTATGGAGTGTGTGCATGTGTGCGGCTCTGCTGGAACCCTCGCAAGGTCCAGGAGAGTTGTGTGATCGTGTGATCTTTTCTTCCTGACCGTCTCCTCTAGAATGGTCCTTGCATGCTCCTTTTATAGCCTCAAGGAGGTACAGAGTTACAAGAAGTTGGTGTGTGGGAGATCCTTGCCGATGAAGCAGCCCGGAGGCCTCGGGAGGCCTTATCCGGTGGTGTCGTGGTCTGTACTATAGAGGCATGGCGTCGGTACTTCTGGCACTGCTGCTACATGGTGAGACAGGCGTGCCACTGTTGAGGGAGTGGTTTCTGTCTTTCGGTATTGTAGCGGTACGCCCTGTCATATCTGGTCCTATGGCTGGCGTGGCGTTCCGGTCCTTGTAGTTTGACCTGGCATGGAGGGCCGAGGCCTCGGGGGCGGGAAATGCGGCACGATCTCGCTCTGATCGTGGGAATAGTGGTCCGGAACAGTCGTTCCGTACTCTGTACACGCACGAATCGTGCGTATAGTGCCGTCGTGGGTGGCATAATGGTCAGCAGCTCTCCCCCATGCTTGTTGCAGTTGTGGGTATGGTGATTTGACCCTGGTCATTCCCGGCCTATTCGGTCAGGCGGGCAGGAGAACGTGGGCGACGTCATGGGAGGTCTCGAGCGCACCAATGAGAGAGCG
Organism: Saccharum hybrid cultivar R570; assembly: GCA_038087645.1. NCBI lineage: Eukaryota > Viridiplantae > Streptophyta > Magnoliopsida > Poales > Poaceae > Saccharum > Saccharum hybrid cultivar. The sequence goes on from JAQSUU010000344.1 coordinate 2,719,065, forward strand.
GCGTTAGAGGTTAGCCTCTGGCGAGTCGGAGGTGCCCCGAGACCCCCTGTGGAAGGCCTCGGACGAGGCGGGGACACAGGTTGATCTGCTCTCACGGCTTGCTGGAGGCCCAGCAAGGGGAGATTTGGCCCATAAGTCTTCTTCTGTTGATTTTTTCCCTTAAAGGAAAAGATCTGGCACTTGATTAGTGGTGGGCTTTCGCCTTAATTTGGGTACCCCTAATCGTGGTACCCGACAGTAGCCCCGAGCCTGTGGAGGAGTTGGTATACTCCTTCAGAGGCTGTACGTTGGCTATGCTTTTTGCCGAGTTTTGGCCCAGTCGTTGCTGAGGCTTTGGCTTATTTGGTTGCTTTTTTTCGGGGGGTGTGTGCGAGCGCACCCGTCGGGTGTAGCCCCGAGCCTGTGGAGGAGTAGGTGTACTCCTTCAGAGGTTGTACGTTGGCTAGGAGCTAAATTGACTCATGCTGAGTTTCGTGCCATCAGCTAGCGTTGGGTGCCTTTTTCCGGTGGGTGCGCGCGAGCACACCCGGCGGGTGTAGCCCCCGAGGCCTTGGAAGTATAGGGTATGCTTCCAAGGTCTTGTTTTGGAGTAGAGTGCGGATTCAAAGCGTCGTTGGTGGCGCAAAGGCAGCCCCCAAGCCTCTGCCAATCGGCGAGAGGCTTGTCAAAGGCTTGCCTAGGTTACCCGAGGGTCGTTCAGTGGGTCTCCAAGCTGTATGATGGGCTCCGAGGGCTCGGTGCCTCCCTCCGATGGGATCCCACTGGTCAACACCTACAGGGGTCCTAGGGTGGCTTGGGGCGCCTTGGAACTGTTGGGCTTGGTCTTTGACTGTTTTTCTAGGTTGCCAGAGGGTTGTCCAGCGGGTCTCAGACCCATCTAATAGGATATGAGGGCTCAGAGCCTCCCTCTGATGGGATCCCACTGGGCGACTCATGCCCGGTCTTGGGGATGGAATCAAGGTGAAGGGCGACTTTGATCTTGGCGTGGCGGGGTCAGCCCCCGAGTCTTGTGACTTGTGATGGTTTTGAGAGGGCCTTGAGGGGGTGATCCCCTTGGCCAATCCTCTAGTGAGGTTAGCCGCTAGCCCCATTTGTCTTGTATGGCGGCCAGCCTGCTTCTGCTCTCGTGGCTCCCATTTTTTGGGCTCTTTGGTTTTGACCAGAGGTAACTGGGCTAGCTGGGTATTACCAGATGACTTCTGGGCTGTAATCGAGTTCGGGGGGGGGGCTATTTGGAGGATGCTTATCTTTGGCAAGGCCCATCGCCCCCTCGAGAGCCCGCGGTCTGGAATTTAGATGGTTGTATTACAGTGAGTGGGAGCATTGGGTTTTGATCTAGGGAAGTGGAGGGTGGCGGCCCCATTACTTGGTTTTTAGCGGGAAGTGGGAACATCAGCTTGAGCTCTGAGATCGTATTGATGATCCTAGGCAGCCGCGTAGCCGAACCGACTGCCTGGGGTCTATTTATACCCGGCTCGGCGCTCGTTCCCTCCTCACCTGCTGCCCTCCACCATTCGCCACATTTCTTAGCACGATCCTACTACTCTGATGGCGCGCGACAACTCGCCACAGCGGTCCAAGGAGGTGGACGGTCCCCTGGTGACACAGCGCCGCCGGACGGATGACCGGGTGTTCACCGAGAGGGGCCGCCAGCTGCGTACTGGCGGCATCTCGATGGAGAGCATTCATCCTCGTTTTGCTCTTCCTGGGGCCCTAGCCAGCCCATCGATTCTGAGGGTGGACTAGGCGAAGGAGCGGGCGCTTGTCCATGCGACGACCGCGGACATCGAGGGATGGGCCAACGCTCTCCTCCACCAACTGGGTGATGCTGATCGCCGCGGTGTCGGTGGGTTCTTTTCCTTTCTATCTTTCTCCTCTTTCCTCTATGGCCCGATGCTTCTTCCTAATCGTGCTTTGAAACCGTGCGTGACAGAGGTGACCATGGAGCTGGAGGGTCTCCGCGCTGCGGTGGACTCCTTTCTGGACTACCTAGGGGTTGCCTCGGGCATCAGGGAGGACCGGCTCTAGGCCACACGCCATCGCGTGACCGTCGCTATTGAGAGCAGCGTCCGCCATGGGACTGGGATTTCCCTGGCAATGGTGGAGCTGGCGGTGGGGGGCGACCTCACTGAAGTCGCTAGGTCCCCTGTGGAGGAGCCCCTGTGGCTTCATGAGGACTTGGTGGCCCGCTTCGGCCCGGCTAAGGAGGCGGTGGCTGCCCTCGTCCCTGCCCAGCAGATTCTGGCGAAGCTCCCCCCGCGATGCTGCCCCTTAGGGCTCTTTTTCTTTCCTTTTATTATTTTTATTATTAGGCTTATCTTTCGTTGATGCATAGCGTCTTTTATCCTATCGGTATGAAATGAATTAATCGCAGTAGTTTTAAGTTCTTTTATCGTTTGTTTATTCGTTGAGTAGGACGGCCACCGGAGCATTGTCGGTGGCCTGCATGGCGGAGTCTCCTAGGGGGAGCACGTGCCCGAAGGCATAGTTAGGGTCTTACCTCTGGCGTGACCCTGGCTATTCTCGTGGTCCGAAGCGGGGTCTACGGCGCCCGGGGCTGGTCGTGAAGATGGGACGTCTCTCGACCGAACTTTTTTTTGCCCCTAGGGTAGTTTCCAGACTCCGGGTGATCTGTCCCGCTCTTCAGGTCTCGGTGGGTCTCGGTAGGCCGTGCATATGAAATCGGCCCCCCCAAAAATCACACCTCGTGGGTATGATCCGGTCGGGGGGGGGGGGTCCAATGTATTCCCCTCTCGCATCTTTTTCACAAAGAAGGAGGGGCTAGACAGCAGCACGACATCCTCCTCGAATGGAGCCATTTTTCGTGGTGTCCGTTTGAGTTGCTAGCGGGCATTTTGTTTCGAGTGAGGTCCCAGATCCCGTTTGCTGGGGATCCGACGTAGGTATCTAGTGACCTACCTCAACCCTCCGATGACCGATTTGGGGTAACCAGGGTCGTTTCGACACAACCCCGGCGGCTCGTTGCCTTTCTCTGGTGAAAACCCTCAAATCGGTGTACGTCGAGGCTCGAACATGGTTCGGGGGAGTCCCATATGGTGCTCTAAGGCACCAGGGTGTCGCCCTCTATTGTGCCACTCCCCGCACACCATCCCTCACTCTGTTGAGCTGGAGCGGCTATCAAACCCGCTGGTGGGGCCAACCTATGAACTCCGGGCCCTGGATCGGACCGTGTGCATATGATGCAGTATGGCACATGCGAAATGCATGTATGAGGCATGAATGATGCGCGTGCATGATGTATGTACATGATGTATGCGCATGATGTATGTGCATGATGTAGTTACACATATAACATTATAAAGGAGTTATGAGAAAGATCAGTTCACAGAAGCCTTTTAAGGCGAGTAAAAGCGATATTTAATGATGAAGATAACAGGAGGTAGGCTTCGACAAACCAAATGTTGTGTTAGAGCTTGGTCGTCCCTTTCATGGTTAGGATAGCTCGTAACCGTCGAAGCGATCGATGAAACCGTTGGGGAGCGGCTCATCGTCGAGGAGGTAGTTACTGACGTGTAAGAAGCGTTGCATCCCCTGAAGCTCGTCGTCGAGGTCAGAGTTAGAGCTTGTTTCTGTCGATGCTAGGGCATCGACGATGGCGTGTCTGAGGTGTTGTGGGAGATCCTCGGGTATTTTACCTGCTTTGGGGCTGAGATGGTGAATATTAGTTGATGGCTTGTAAACCTTTCTGTTATGGCTGGACTAGGCAGCTCGTGGTAGATCGGGTAGGCTGAATTTGTCAGGCCAAGTGTTCTTCAGCTCGTTCGAACAGCGTTGCAAGTCGATCATGGGCTCGGGGGAGCATGCAGGCTGCTTGGTCGGTGGGACAAGGTTGAGGTTGTCACCTTCCTTGGTGATGATGAACTCGAGACTCCCGAACCAAATGTGGGAGCCCGGGGTGAGACTGATGTTGCCTCTGGCTGCTAGGGCCATGTTCGTCGGATGGAGGCGAGATGTTGTGGCCATTCTAGATCCTACATACATGGTTAGTCCATGACGCGCAAACGTTCCCTACCTGGCGCCCCAACTGTTGGTGTAAGAAACGGCGGTCCTAACACCAACGAGTAATGAGTGTCTACGCATCGAGGGCCCGGATGGTGTGCAAGAAGAACACAACCGATTTATACTGGTTTGGGCTGAAGAATGCCCTACGTCCAGTGGGGGGGAGAGATCTGTATTATCTTGCACCAAAATGCTCTTAGTAGGGGTTACAAGCGAGAGTGAGAGAGGGAGGGGCTCCCAAGTCTCAAGGCATGACTGGAGTGTGTGAGGCTCTGTTGGAACCCTCGCAAGGTCCAGGAGAGTTGTGTGATCGTGTGATCTTTTCTTCCTGATCATCTCCTCTAGAATGGTCCCTGCATGCTCCTTTTATAGCCTCAAGGAGGTACAGGGTTATAAGAAGTTGGTGTGTGGGAGATCCTTGCCGATGAAGCAGCCCGGAGGCCTCGGGAGGCCTTATCCGGTGGCGTCGTGGTCTGCACTGTAGAGGCATGGCGTCGATACTTCTGGCACTGCTGCTACATGGTAAGGCAGACATGCCACTGTTAATGGAGTGGTTTATGTCTTTTGGTATTGTAGCGGTACGTCCCGTTATACCTGGTCCTGTGGCTGGCGTGGCGTTCTGGTCCTTGCAGTTTGATCTGACGTGGAGGGCCGAGGCCTCGGTGAAAGGCTCTTATTTGGTTTTGGTAATTGAGTGACAACCTTAGGTGGACTAATTGTGTTTATGTGAGATACATAGGGAATTAGTCTACAGATTATTGTGTCATGAAGGAGCTCATTGCATATGAGACATGACATGGAGTCATGTGACCAAGGTGGCGAAGATCAAGATGAGGCTTGGCTTGATGGACCGGTTGCAAGTGAAGGGCAAGTTGGAGGCTTTGGAGCAATGGACTGCGAGGCGGTGAAGATTGAGCAAGACTTGGCGCCGATGGACCGATGCAACGGTGAAGAGCAACTGAGGTCAAGATCGATGAACCAATACGGTCACATGATGATATGAAGTGGATCATATCATTTGTGATATGGTTGGTGCATGTGTTGCATCAACGTCGGAGGAGATGGAGTGGATTACGCAAGGCAAAGCTATAACCTAGGGCATTTCTATTTCACCGGTCATAGGTGTGTAGAGAAGTTGATGACTGGGTTTAGGATAGATGGGCGTACTATCAAGAGAGGCAAACTTGTTTGCATATCGGTCATCAAGTGCCACTCGTGTGATCTAACTATGCATCATTGCTAGGATCGAGTGGTGTGGCAAGTTGAGTGATTAACTCCTTCGATAAAATGACTGTGAAAATGCTAACACACGTTCACAAGGTGGTGAACACTTGTTGGTGTTGGCACATTTACGAAGGCAGTGGAGTTTGCGCGGTAGAGAGGGGTACGAGTTCCTCTCTCCCTCCCACGCGAGCTTGCGAGGCGGGATTCAGGCGTTTTCGAGGAGTTAAAATGACTATTTTTCACTACGTTAGAAGTCGGAAAAGAAACGGAGGTGAATGGAGGTCACAGTGGTGACAGGATGTGGTCATGGTTTGACCAAACACGTTCGGTCAGTTCAACGCAGCAGTCAGGCGCGCGGGTGTTAGGGTTTGCAACCGGCACGTCCGGTCCCTCGCGGAACCAGAGCGTCCGGTCGGGCACCCAGAGGAGTAGAGCGTGGTGAAGAGTTGATCGGACGCGTGGCGTGTCCGGTCACATGTGATCGGACGCGTCCGGTCACGATGGGAGCTCTCTGGACCGTGACCGGACGCTGCCACTGTCGCGTCCGGTCGTTGCGTGGAGCGCGTCCGGTCGGTGCGTCGCGCGTGCGGGGACTGTGCGCACCTGCGCGTCCGGTCGGTTGAGCGGCGCGTCCGGTCATCGCGTTTGACCGATGGCGCGAAGTGACCGTTGGAGGATCAAGCCGTCGCGGTTGATTTTGAGAGGACACGTGGATGGCGCTAGGCGATCGGACGCGGTGCAGCGCGTCCGGTCGTTGCGTGTTATGCCCAGTGAAGGGGTACAACGGCTCTTTTCATGGAGGGGCTTATAAATAGCCCATTGGCCGGCCTTGGCCGGTAGCTAAGCACCCTTAGGCCTTGGTGGCTTGTGTTGGTGTGCTTGGGAGCCCTCTAACTCACTTGAGCTTGATAGTGATCATCCGATCGAGTGAGAGAGCGATTCTAATGCGTTGCATCATGATAATTGCATCAAGTTGCACTAGGTGATCGAGTTGTAAGCTGGTGGTGCTTGTTACTCTTGGAGGTTGCCACCTCCTAGATGGCTTGGTGGCTTGCGACTCCGTTGAAGCACGCGTGGAGATTGTGCGTGGCTCCGGAGAAGGATTTGTGAGGGAGATTGTGCTCACCCCACGGGGATCGCGAAGAGAAACTCTAGTAAAGCTCATGGCTTGAAGGATCCCCATCTTAAGAGTGGATGTGCGACACCCGCTGAGGGTTTGACTCTTGATAGTCAATTAGCTCGTGATCCATCAATTGGGTGTATCAGCACAACGGGGACTAGCTTGGTGGCAACCAAGTGAACCACGGTGAAAAACCACCGTGTCAACATTGTGTACATCTTCTCGGTGGTTTGCTTTTGATTCACAAGCTTGTATTTGCATTCATATACTTGTGCTTGTGTAGTTGCTCTTGTAACTAGTTTGCTTGTGTAGTTTGCTAGTTACCTTCTTGCTTGTGTAGCATAGAAGTAGCTCCCTTTGCGTGGCTAATTTGGTTTGTGTAACCTTGTTAGTTATATTGCTTAGTTTGTGTAGCTAAGTATTTTGCGCTCTCTAGTTTGGCATTAGTTGCCTTGCTATTGAGCATTGCTAGTGAGCATAGGTGGCTTTGTGCTTTTGCTTACTAGAATTGTGTAGGAGCTCCCCGGCTTTGCTAAAGTACTAGTGCATAGGTTTGTGTGACCTTGCTCTAGAATTGTTTAGGAGAGCTCTTGCTAAGGAAAGCAGCTTAGTTACATAATTAGGATCTTTGTGAGGTGCTTGTGAACTTAGATAGAGGGGTGTAGTCTTGGCTAGACCGATAGTTTTAATTCCGTATTTGTTTTAGTTTGCTGATGCGATTAATTTTAGAAAGGACTATTCACCCCCCCTCTAGTCCACCATCTCGACCCTTCAATTGGTATTGGAGCCTGGTCTCTCATTTGTGGTTTTCACCGACCCGAGAGGATAGCGGAATATGGGCTAGATGTTGATTGTCCTCACATGTTTGATGGCACACACTTTGCACGGTGGAAAAATTGGATGATATGCAATTTTAAGTTTATTTGCCCTCAAATGTGGTGGATGGTAGATGTAGGCTTTTCTCATGTGTTGGATGATAATCTAACTCAAGCACAAGAGAAATGCCTAGATCTTGACATCTAAGCTACTAACATCATGTATAGATCTTTGGATGATAGCATCTTTGGTAAGATCATGGACCTCAAATCCGCTCATGAGATATGGGCCTATCTCAATGAAAAGTTTTGAGCTATCACCAATGATGACGATGATGTCAAACCCAAGGAGGTTGCACATGATGATGTTGAGCATGACCACAACACGGTGGTTGTAGAGGATTGCTCCACCTCATGGTCAAGTGATGATGATGATAATTCTACCACAAGCTCACTTGACAAGATTGATGGTGATGCCACAAGTGATGCAAATGATGATTCTACCTTAAGCACACTTGATGGTGATGATGGTGGTTCATGCTCGGGCCTTGATGATGCTACTACAAGCCCATCCACTACACCATATTGCTTCATGTCACAAAGTGACACTAAGGTATCAAATGATAATGTGGTTGATCATGTTGATTCATATGATGAGCTTGTTAGTAAACTTACTAGCATGACCATGTCTTTAGAAAATGAGAAAGCTAAGACCATGAAATTATAAAATGAAAACTCATTTCTAAAAACCACATGTGAACAATAAAAGCATCTACTTTATGTTACTACTTGTTCACATGAGGAGCTAAAATTGGCTCATGAGGAACTTAGTGTTGCTCATGATAATTTAGCACAAGAACATACTTTACTCACTAAGAAGCTTTCTAATGAAGAAACCAAATCTAGTGAGAGCTCATCATTTGGGTCAAATGATCAATCACATATTACTAACCCTTGTGATGTAGGCAAGAAGCATGTATCCACCTCTTGTGATGATTTATTAGATATGCCATGGTCTTCACATTTAGATACTTGTTCTACTTCTATGTCTTGTGAGACTAACCTTTTGAAGGAGAACAATGAGCTCAAAAAGGAAGTGAAGAATTTGAGCAACAAGTTAGAGAGGTGCTACAACTCAAAAGTCACCTTTGAGCACATGTTGAACAACAAAAGAAGCTACGGTGACATGAGCGGCATTGCTTCAACAAGAGCAATATCAAAAGCAAAAGATGGGGGAAGAGAAGATATGAAAGAGAGATGAAGAAGCAAGAACAAGAGAAGCTCTCTCATTTTATGTGCTTTAAATACCATGAAGTGGGACATCTTGCAAATGGTTGCCCTAATGAAGAAAAGCTCAAGTTGAAGAAAGAAGAAGAGAGGCTCAAGCATGTCAAGTGCTTCAAGTGTCGCACTTGGGGTCATCTCACCTCAATGTGCCCAACCAAAAAACTAGTGAAGCAACAAAAAGAGCCTCAACCAAAGCCACAAGTTGAGCAAGAAACCACACCCCAATCTCAAGTCAAGATCAACCATAAGTATGATGATGGTGACTTGATGAAGAAGAAGAAAACAAGAAGGGGTGGAAAAGGAAGACATCCAATGCAAATCCAAGATGTCAAGATGATGAGCAAGATTCAAGATAAGAAGAGAGATTTGGCTCACATCAAGTGCTTCAAGTGTGAAGATATGGGACACTTTGCCTCGGGGTGTCCTACCAAGCTTGAGAAGAAGGCTCAAGCAACTCATGAGAGGCAAGGCAATGAAGAGCATCACATGAGCAAGAAAGAAAAGGCTCAACCAAAGAGAAGATGCTATTCATGCCGGGAAATGGGACACATGGTTCACTCATATCCCTTAGGCAATAATTCTAAGCCTAGTTCAATTAATGATACTAACATGCTTAGAAAGGATGGCAATGGTACCTCATTGGTTGGAATTGCAAAACATCCCGCTACCCATACTAAAGCTTTGCCTAAGTATGTTGCTCCTAACTTGAGAGGACCCAAACTTGTTTGGGTACCATTAAAAAGTGGATGATTGTTTGTAGGTACCATCAGCATTGGAGACTTGATTCATTTGGATTCATATTGGTCATCATATGTTGAATCAAGTTTTAAAGCTTAGTGCATATTCTATCCCAATGCAAGTCAAAATAAGTGGAGTCCAAACGCTACAACATACAAGTGCAACATTCAAAATTGTGGTGATTTATTGGATATATTTGAGTTGGAGCTTGCTAAGAGGATGATCATGTGATAACCAAGGTATCTCTCTAGTTGATCATTTTATTTGGGTGCATATGAGTTGATTGAATTGGATATATATGCAATGTTGCTTGCTATGAGATGATTGAATGGATTAAATGCCTAGCAATCAAATTTGGATTGATTTGTATTGGATAAATTCATGAGATGACATTTAGTAAGTGGATTGAATGGATATATGTCTTATGAAAGTGTTCAAACAAGTTAGTTTCAAGTTTGATTCAATTTGGTGAAGTATAGCTCAATGTATTGAAATCTGTCCATTATTAAAAATCTGAGCTAGCTGAGATCAAGTCTGAGTTTGAGTGACCAAATCATATTGGATTGGCTTGAAATTTGGTATACATGCTCTAGACTTATGATATGAGATGATGTATAAATTTTATGATAATTGGATGATAAATGCTATGGTTTTAGATCACATCTTGTCAGCTATAGTGCAACAGTTTTCAGCATATAGCAGTGGTGGAAGATTTGAAATCTAGTAGCAATCTAGAAGTCAAATGAATCTCAAATTTTTACAGTTGCTAGACGACTTAGTAATTCACATCTCCACCAAATTTCGTGGCATTTGGACCTGTACATTGGGAGATATGAATTATTCTTTGAAGGGTACAGAATCTTCTAGAAAAGTGACAATTATTGGATTGATCTAGAGTCACTTTAAGTGAAAGGTCCTCAAGTTAGAAACATATTTATAAGTGTTTGAGGCACCTAAGTTTGGTTTTGAATTGATCTAGAAGCATGACAAGATATGAGTACAAGGGCATTGATTGTGGAATGTACTTAGTGTATAAATTTGGTACTCAAATTTGAAAATGAAGATCAAACTCAAGATGAAGATGAGGTTCAAGTTCTAGTAATGATTGGAGATCATTTGGTAGAAAGAAAAGGACTTAAAGAAGTAGAAAGAAAAGGACTTAAAGAATAATTTAAGGTTACTCATCAAGTTAAGTCCATAGATCAATCAATCAAAGGCAATTCAAGTAAGTGTTAAGGATGGTTCTTTGGAGAGAGGTCACTTCTCCCTGCTGAGGGGGCTTTGCCGCCCATGGGTGGGTAAACCGCGCACCGGCTTGGAAGGCTAACATGGAAGTGATGAATTCAAGGGACATTTGAGATGCTTAATTGAAGCAATCAATAGGGTTGATCAAGAAAAGCAAGCAACACCCAAAAGAGATCTAGTCATGGTTATAAAATTGTTATCATAAGTACTTCTCTCATGCAAGCATTGATCAAAGAGAAAAAGCAAGCCAACCATAACAAGAGATAATGCACTTGATTATTAGTGTTTCTCATTTTATATGGGTGAAGAATGGATTTCTCTATAATGATTGGTCCCACCAAGCTTATAAATTGGACTTCACATTGCTATTGGAGTAATAAATTGGAATCTATGTGACTATCCTCTACTCTAACATAACAAAGGTATCATTGCAATGTGCATGATCATTTCATCCCTTACTAGTATGCGATTAGTGTATATAATACATGCTTACTAGGATCATGCATAACAAATGAAATGTTTAAATTCATAGCCTACCACTATTGCTTGAATTGTTTAAATAATCTAGTGGTATGTGTATGAATTTATTCATGAGCTAGTAAACCCAAATATTTGATCTAGTTTGGATTGCTAACAAGTGACAAGTATAACATTGGCAAGATAACCCTTAGTATGAGGAATGAAGAAGCTTGTCATTGGATCAAACCGGACTTAGAATCTTAGGCAAATCAACTTAGTTCAAGTCATACTAGAAGCTCATGACAATGATATGGGTATAAGCATAAGACAACAATGCAAATGGATATCTAGGGTGTTTCAAATGGTATCTAGACTCAAAGTATTTCTTCAAGAGGTATTTACAAGTGGTGTCTAGATCATGATCTACAAGTGATATCCTACAAGTGGTACTCATAAAAATAGCAAATGTTTAAGAAAAGATCATATTGACTAATCCTACAAGTGGTTCCATGATAGAGGATTCTTCAAATTGGTATCACACCCTTATTCGTGGTATTTCTACACATGATATCATTTATACAAGACGGTGGTTCCACAAGTGATCCTCAACTTTAAGTGATCATCAAATGAAGAAAGTTCTCTCACACACAAGAGCTCAAGATTATCAAGTGATTGACTCATGCTATGACATAGGGGGAGGAGCCCCACCTAATGGTATCAAGGTCAAAGATCCTAAGTGATATCTCAAAGAGCAACATACAAGTAATGCCATTCCAACATGTGTGGTGATGTCCATAAAAATGAAATACTCAAGTCTCAACCATCTACCCCAATGCAAGCCTTTGTATCAATTGAGAAGAACACCTTTTATGGAAATTGATGACAAAGGGGGAGAGATTGTACAAAGATATGAGTATATGGGAGAGATAGAAGATAAAAAGATATGGGGGAGAGATAGAAGATAAAAGATGGACATGGACAAAGAGGGAGTAGCATTGAAGAAATGAGAAGGATCAAAATTCTTGGACAAAAGAAGCACATAAGTAGGGGGAGCAAGCTCATCAACATTGATTGGTTGCATTTGTTATGTGTGTATTCATGTGCTTGCTTGCATTGCATAAGTTTTATATTTAATATACATGCTTGTGTGTTGTATGCTAGTTATAGAACTTGAATGATGATATGATAACTAGCATGCATAGGATGATAGCTAGACTTGTATTTCTACACGTGGTACTAGAACCTTGCTTATAATGTTGATCTCACGAGGTTTCTAGTATTTTTGATTTCTAGCTACTCATGATGCTAAGGATGATGGCAATCTTGTGATTTTCAAATGGTGTTGAGCTATCAAATGGTATTGAACTATAAAGATTTATTCTATACACCTTAGCATCACTTAGTAGTGCTAACCCTCCCACAAATTTCATATTTATGCATATGTGCAAGCTTGAAACCAAACCATTTGAGCACATATGTAGGGGGAGTTATCACTACCAAGTCGGATTTTATGGTGCTTATCCAAATCCTAACATAGAGCTTAAATGTTGGATAAGTGGCATAAAGTCCAAAAGAACTTAATTTTCATATCTTTGTAGAGTTGTCATCAATTACCAAAAAGGGGGAGATTAAAAGGTCCTTGTTTGGTTTTGGAAATTGAGTGACAACCTTAGATGGACTAATTGTGTTTATGTGAGATACACAGGGAATTAGTCTACAGATGATTGTGTCATGAAGGAGCTCATTGCATATGAGACATGACATGGAGTCATGTGACCAAGGTGGCGAAGATCAAGATGAGGCTTGGCTTGATGGACCGATTGCAAGTGAAGGGCAAGTCGGAGGCTTTGGAGCGATGGACTGCGAGGCGGTGAAGCTTGAGCAAGACTTGGCGCCGATGGACCGATGCAACGGTGAAGAGCAAGTGAGGTCAAGATCGATGAACCAATACGGTCACATAATGATGTGAAGTGGATCATATCATTTGTGATATGGTTAGTGCATGCGTTGCATCAACGTCGGAGGAGATGGAGTGGATTACGCAAGGCAAAGGTATAACCTAGGGCATTTCCATTTCACCGGTCATAGGTGTGTAGAGAAGTTGATGACTGGGTTTAGGATAGATGGCCGTACTATCAAGAGGGGCAAACTTGTTTGCATAATCGATCATCTAGTGCCACTCGTGTGATCTAACTATGCATCGTTGCTAGGATCGAGTGGCGTGGCAAGTTGAGTGGTTAACTCCTTCGGTAAAACGACTGTGAAAATGCTAACACACGTTCACAAGGTGGTGAACACTTGTTGGTGTTGGCACATTTGCGAAGGCAGTGGAGTTTGCGCGGTAGAGAGGGGTTCGGGTTCCTCTCTCCCTCCCGCTGAGCTTGCGAGGCGAGATTCAGGCGTTTTCGAGGAGTTAAAATGACTATTTTTCACTACGCCGGAAGTCGGAAAAGAAATGGAGGCGAATGGAGGTCATAGTGGTGACCGAACGCTGAACCGGACATGGTCATGGTTTGACCAGACGCGTCCGGTCAGTTCAACGCAGCAGTCAGGCGCGCGGGTGTTAGGGTTTGCAACCGGCACGTCCGGTCCCTCACGGAACCAGAGCATTTGATCGGGCACCTAGAGGAGTAGAGCGTGGTGAAGAGTTGATTGGACACGCGGCGCGTCCGGTCACACGTGATCGGACACGTCCGGTCGTGATGGGAGCTCTCTAGACCGTGACCGGACGCTACCACTGTCGCGTCCGATCGTTGCGTGGAGCACGTCTGGTCGGTGCGTCACGCGCGTGGGGACTGTGCGCACCTGCGCGTCCAGTCGGTTGAGCGGCGCGTCCGGTCATCGCATTTGACCGTTGGCGCGTAGTAACCATTGGATGATCGAGCCGTCGCGGTTGATTTCGGGAGGACACGTGGACGGCGCTGGGCGATCGAACGTGGTGCAGCGCGTCCAGTCGTTGCGTGTTGTGCCTAGTGAAGGGGTACAACAGCTCTTTTCGTGGAGGGACTTATAAATAGCCCATTGGCCGGCCTTGGCCGGTAGCTGAGCACCCTTAGGCCTTGGTGGCTTGTGTTGGTGTGCTTGGGAGCCCTCTAACTCACTTGAGATTGATAGTGATCATCCGATCGAGTGAGAGAGCGATTCTAGTGCGTTGCATCGTGAGGATTGCATCGAGTTGCACTAGGTGATCGAGTTGCAAGCCGGTGGTGCTTGTTACTCTTGGAGGTTGCCACCTCCTAGACGGCTTGGTGGCTTGCGACTCCGTTGAAGCACGCGTGGAGATTGTGCGTGGCTCCGGAGAAGGATTTGTGAGGGGGATTGTGCTCACCCCGCGGGGATCATGAAGAGCAACTCTAGTAAAGCTCATGGCTTGAAGGATCCCTATCTTGAGAGTGGATGTGCGGCACCCGCTGAGGGTTTGACTCTTGATAGTCAATTAGCTCGTGATCCATCAAGTTGGTGTATCGCCACAACGGGGACTAGCTTGGTGGCAACCAAGTGAACCTCGGTGAAAAACCGCCGTGTCAACATTGTGTACATCTTCTCGGTGGTTTGCTTTCGATTCACAAGCTTGTATTTGCATTCATATACTTGGGCTTGTGTAGTTGCTCTTGTAACTAGTTTGCTTGTGTAGTTTGCTAGTTACCTTCTTGCTTGTGTAGCATAGGAGTAGCTCCCTTTGCGTGGCTAATTTGGTTTGTGTAACCTTGTTAGTCATGTTGCTTAGTTTGTGTAGCTAAGTATTTTGCGCTCTCTAGTTTGGCATTAGTTGCCTTGCTATTGAGCATTGCTAGTGAGCATAGGTGGCTTTGTGCTTTTGCTTACTAGAATTGTGTAGGAGCTCCCCGGCTTTGCTAAAGTACTAGTGCATAGGTTTATGTGACCTTACTCTAGAATTGTTTAGGAGAGCTCTTGCTAAGGAAAGCACCTTAGTTACATAATTAGGATCTTTGTGAGGTGCTTGTGAACTTAGATAGAGGGGTGTAGTCTTGGCTAGACCGATAGTTTTAATTCCGCATTTATTTTGGTTTGCCGACGCGATTAATTTTAGAAAGGACTATTCACTACCCCTATAGTCCGCCATCTCGACCCTTCACTCGGGGGCAGGAAATGCGGCACGATCTCGCTCTGATCGTGGGAATAGTGGTCTAGAACAGTCATTCTGTACTCTGTACACGCACGAATCGTGCATATAGTGTTGTCGTGGGTGGCATAGTGGTCAGCAGCTCTCCCCCATGCTTGTTGCAGTGGTGGGTATGGTGATTTGACCCCGGTCATTCCCGGTCTGTCTGGTCAGGCGGGCAGGAGAACATGGGCAATGTCATGGGAGGTCTCGATCACACTAATGAGAGAGCGGCGTCGGAGGTTGGCCTCGGGCGAGTCGGAAGTGCCCTGAGACCCCCTGTGGGAGTCCTCGGACGAGGTGGGGACACGGGCTGATCTGCTTTCGCGGCTTGCTGGAGGCCCAGCAAGGGGAGATTTGGCCCATGTGTCTTCTTCTGTTGATTTTTCCCTTAAAGGGAAAGATCTGGCGCTTGATTAGTGGTGGGCTTTTGCCTTAATTTGGGTACCCCTAATCGTGGTACCCGACACTATGTGTTCAGGAGACTAAATGAAAGGGCCAGAAGGCAAAGGAGGTGGAGGATACTGGCTTTAAACTTTGGTACACGGGGACAACATCGGGTAGGAATGGTGTAGGCATCTTGAGCGATAGGAGCCTTAAGGATGGAGTAGTTGATGTTAGGAGGCAAGGCGACCGGATTATCTTGGTCAGGCTGGTAGTTGGAGATTCAGCTCTGAATGTGATCAGTGCCTATGCCCCTCAGGTAGGTCTTACCGAGGGCACCAAGAGACAGTTTTGGGAAGATCTTGATAGCATGGTTAGTACCGTGCCTATCAGCGAGAAACTCTTCATAGGAGGATACCTCAACGGCCATGTGGGTGCGACCAATGTAGGTTTCAAGCGGGTACACGGGGGTTCGGGTATGGTAGTAGGAATCAAGAGGGGAAGGATGTTTTGAACTTCGCGTTGGCCTATGACTTGTTGATAGCGAACACCCTCTTTAGGAAGAGGGAATCCCATCTAGTGACCTTTCGTAGTGGACAACACTCGAGCCAGATAGACTTTATCCTTGAAAGAAGGGAGGATAGACGTGCTTGCTTTGATTGTAAGGTGTTACCTAGGGAGTGTGTTGCCCCTCAACACAAGCTTGTGGTGGCAGACTTTCGCTTTCGGGTACGTGTCCACCGAGACAAACGGGCCAAGATTGCGAGAACGAAGTGGTGGAAGCTTAGAGAGGAAGTAGCACAAACGTTTAAGGAGAGGATGCTAGGTGAGGGGCCTTGGGAAGAAGGAGAAGATGCCGACCACATATGGCTAAAGATGGCAACATGTGTCCGAAAGGTGACTTCGGAAGTGTTTGGCGTGAGTAGGGGAGACAAACGGGAAGCGAAAGACACCTAGTGGTGGAATGACGAGGTGCAAAGGGCTATTAGGGAGAAGGAGTGTTTCAAGCGCCTCCACCATGACAAGAGTGCAGCCAACATCGAGGGCTATAAAATAGCGAAGATGGTTGTAAAGCAAGTTGTGAGTGTAGCAAAAGGTTAGACGTATGATGGCCTTTATCAGCGACTAGACACGAAGGAAGGGGAGAAGGACATTTATAGGATGGCTAGGATCTGTAAGAGGAAGACAAGGGTGTAACATCCAGTCCCCGCATACACAGCCCAGGCCCACTCTACCGAGGAGTAGTCCCACCTGCGTAGCAACCCGCTTGAGCTTTCGTCCTCGCTTCGCTCAAAACGGTTAACTGAAGGTTACTACACGTCCCTGGCCCAGGTATTTAAGTCGGTCGAACTCCCTCAGGATTCACAGTATGGTACTAAACACCGGTTGCACAGTGTTTCGTGATGCTACAGCAGCCTGTGAACAGTACCCAAGGTACAGTAAACCGAATTTGTCTCGGCCCAATTCGGTACTACAGTACCCGGAGTTCGGATGTACAGTAACCTGCAACTACAGTGATTCGGCCCACTGCCCAAGCTATAGTAACATCGGCCCATCCACGGATTGGGCCCACTTGGCCCATTTTAGGGCTGTTACAAAGGGACATCAACCAAATAAAATGCATCAAGGATGGGACAGATCGACTTCTGGTGAAAGATAAGGAGATCAAGAACAGATGGAGAAAGTACTTCGACAAGTTGTTTAATGGGGAGAATGATGGTCCTACCCTTGAGTTGGATGACTCATTTGATGATACCAACAGACGCTTTGTGAGGAGAATTAGGAGGCAGAGATCGGGAAGGCTTTAAAGAGGATGAAGGAAGGTAAAGCGATAGGCCTTGATGGTATCCCCATTGAGGTGTGGAGATGCCTAGGCGCTAGAGCGATAGTATGGCTAACTAAGCTTTTTAACCTTATTTTTTGGTCTAACAAGATGCCTGAAGAATGGAGGAAAAGTATATTAGTACATATCTTCAAGAACAAGGGAGATATTCAAAGTTGTACTAACTACCGTGGGATTAAGTTGATGAGCCATACGATGAAGTTCTGGGAGAGGGTTATCGAGCATCGCCTAAGGAGAGTGACAAGTGTGACCCAAAATCAGTTTAGGTTCATACCTGGTAGGTCAACCATAGAGGCGATTTTCTTATTACGACAATTGATGGAGAGATATAGGGAGCAGAAGGACTTGCACATGGTCTTTATTGGCCTTGAGAAGGCATATGACAAAGTACCGAGAAATGTCACGTGGTGGGCCTTGAAAAAGCACAAAGTCCCAACTAAGTACGTTACCCTCATCAAGGAT
The DNA here is from genome assembly GCA_038087645.1 of Saccharum hybrid cultivar R570. Classification (NCBI taxonomy): domain Eukaryota; kingdom Viridiplantae; phylum Streptophyta; class Magnoliopsida; order Poales; family Poaceae; genus Saccharum; species Saccharum hybrid cultivar. The sequence goes on from JAQSUU010000344.1 coordinate 2,736,785, forward strand.
ATGTACAGGGATGTGGTGACGTTTGTCCGAACATGTGATGGCGACACCAGTGACTTTCTAATTAAAATAAAACTGCATCAGGGGGTCAGCTTTGAGCTCTTATTTATTTGCTTTGTTGATGGATGAGGTCACAAGGGACATACAAGGTGATATCCCTTGGTGTATGCTCTTTGCTGATGATATGGTGCTAGTTGACGACAGTAGGACAGGGGTTAATAGAAAGTTAGAACTATGAAAGCACACTTTAGAGTCAAAAGGGTTCAGACTTAGTAGGACCAAAACCAAGTACATGAGGAGCGATTTCAGCGCGACTAGGCATGAGGAGGGAGACGTTAGCCTCGATGGGCAAGTGGTGGCCAAGAAGGATACTTTTCGGTATTTAGGATCGATGCTACAAAAGGATGACGACATTGATGAAGATGTTAGGCATAGAATTTCAGCCGGCTGGTTGAAATGACGTCAAGCTTCTGGCGTCCTCTGTGACAAAAGGGTGCCTCAGAAGCTGAAAGGTAAGTTCTATAGGACGGCGATTCGCCCGGCGATGTTATACGATGCTGAGTGTTGGCCTACAAAAAGACGACATGTCCAACAATTGAGTGTAGTAGAGATACATATATTGCGTTTGTGTTCTGGACACACAAGGAGAGATAGAGTCCGAAACAACGATATTCGGGATAGGGTTAGGGTGGCACCAATTGAGGAGAAATTGATTCAACATCGATTGAGATGGTTTGGACATATCCAACGGAGACCTCCTAAGACACCAGGGCGTAGTGCGGTTCTAAAGCGGGCCGATAATGTAAAGAGCGGTAAAGGTCAACCTAAACTGACTTGGGACGAGTCCGTTAAGAAACCTTAAGGAATGAAATATCTCTAAGGATTTAGCTATGAATAGGAGCGCTTGAAGACTGGCAATCAACGTGCTTGAACCGTGATCTCTTTCTTTCTTGTGCCATTTATGTCCCTTTATGTGTCTCCCTGTTTCTCGCTTCTTTTGGGTTTCATCTCTAACCTACCCTAACTTGCTTGGGACAAAAAGACTATGTTGTTGTTGTTGTTGTACCATTTTAGAATGAAGCAAATCCCAGTTACACTAATAATCCACTAGCGCAATAACCTAATACATACAACACAACATCCTGGAACCATGGATTCATTAAGAGGCGAGTAAAACTGAGGCTGATATCCACTTCCCTAGTCAGGAAGTTTTCATGATGAGCTCTTGGTGATGCAGTTAAATGATACAGACTAGGATGAAACATCTATCCGCTGTTCACCCTAAGAACTTCTGATCCTAACTGTACATTGCACAGCCTTATGTTACCAGAAGTTTCTTTGACAACGCCAATCGACCTGTATCAGATAACAAAGAGGTTAAGCTAATTGCCCCAAAAGTTTACTGCAAGCCATCAGATATGTAAAGCAGCTCACCTTAACTAGAAGCCTTCGGAAGGTAAATACGATGAGCGCTATTCATTTTCAGCCCCTTCCTGCAAGTAGGGCATTTCTTCTGAATCTTGATGGCCTGCTTGATGCACGTGTCGCAGAAGACATGGCCACAAGTCGTTGTGGAAGGCTCCTCCATCTTATTCCAACATATTGGGCAGGTAAAAAATGATTCCTTGGGGACCTCCTTGGCAGGCTCTTTGCCGGTTTGTACGGCATTTGACTATTGAAACTCGTAGTTAGTTCAATGCGAAGAGCAATGTAAAAGCAATTGGGGCAAGCATCAAACACAGGGCAGCCCTTTTGCTGAAATTTTCGAAATGTACTCCAAAATACTAAATAGCAAGCCAGTGAGTTAATATCACCTACATTACAGAATATAACATGATGCTAGAAGTTTACAACGACAGCATTTGGATAGTCATAGATATTAAAGGTTGGCAGCTAGCAAGAACGTGAACAGACCCATATAACACCATAATAATATGTAAGTATGTGTTCCAAGACTTGGTTGGCCAAGGAAAATATGAATTTAAAACAGGCCACTGAAAGGACAGTTACATAAATAACATTATATGGGAATGTTGAACGTGTAAGTTAGGATTGAGCATTAACAGGAAACCTTATGCACATTAAATAGCTGAAAGTACACAGATAGATCTTCTATCAACGTAGCTTTGAAGTTGAAAAAGTTATTCCCTTCAATCAAGACTATTATAAAATAAATACCTGCAAGCTGGACCCTGCTCCCCAATCTGGAGTGAGGTGATGTCCTACTGGTACAACCCTCTGGCGTTTGTTCCCTGTGGAGAAGATACAGATGCATCATCATCACAAAACACATATGACTGAATGCATGGTAACAGATAGGAGTCTTAAATCACAGAGGAAGCTAGGAAATAAGATGTGTGTTGACAAACATTTTTCATGTACGCAGCATGCAATATCATAGAAGCCAGTCAATTAAGAAATTAGAAAATGAGAAATATGGGTCTAACTTCCAGCACAGCCTAGAAATGTGTCACCACTATCGCAGTAGCTTGTGTCCTAAGATGGAGTAATCTGAGATATAGTTATAGGCACATTGCAAGCACTAACCCAAACTGTTTGTGTTGTTGAATATACAACTTTTGAAGAATTTAACTGCGATTTGATATTGCATTGATGAACAAATACCATTACAAAGGCCACACCAATTCTACAAGCACAATGATACGAAGACAGTAAACTAACCTTCCCGACTAGCTTCAACCTCCAAGTCAACCACTGTTATAGGTTCCCTCCTGGTTCTCCTGTTCCTCCTCTGCAGAATACAATATGCTTTGATGTAAGTGCTAGCTGATGGTGCACCATATATATTAGCATAACTATCATTCATAAAACTTCTTAGTAACAGGAATAACTGCAATAATAAAGAGTTTGAGAGGTCCTGTTAAAAGGCTGCTCCTTACAAATCACCAATTGACCCAATGGCATGACACTAGCAGAACAAAAAATGCTATTGAAAAGTGTAAGTACTTGTTTAAATTCAAGATAGTGAGAGAATTATACTGGCGGGGGCACTCGCGAGGGCGATACTGCCTGAACTTCATCTTCGATGGCCTCCACATCAATGGGTGAGTTGCGGGCGCCAGGAACAGGGGTCAGTGGTACACGACGGCTCGCCACCCGGGAGCTTGCTTCTAAGATCACCAATACTTTATCAGCAGACCCATCTTGCGACTGCCTCCTTGGTGCACGCCTTGTACCACTGACAGTGCTCATGCTCTCTTTGATGCCTATACTCACCTCAACTTCACAATGAACCTGAAATTCATGGGGACATGGTTTAGTTCCTTATCTGCTAGTCTACTGCTCTACCGTTTTTTACTTCACGATAAGAACAAAAACTAGACACTGTTCCCACAAAAAAAAAACCTATACACTCATCCAATCCAACCATAACAGCCTAATCACTAAGTAATAACGAAGATTGAAACCGCAGCAATGGAAAAGGCGCAATACACGGGATGATGGGGGAAAAATTGACGAACAACACTAACAGCTCGAAATCACGGTTCCCAGCAAAGATCTACCGAATCAACAGAGATCAGTGGTGGGTTGGCGTTGCTAGGAATGAGAAAAATCGACCTAAGGACCGGTGGAATCGGCGGCGCGGCGATCGAAATTAATTACCCCTCCGCCCCCCGCGACTGCCTCACCAAATCAACACCGATAGCCAATCGACGCAGCCCGGATCAAATACAGACCGTATGCATCGGGAGGGACGAGAAATCCGCACGTACCTGCCGAATCGGACCCCGAGTTCGATCGAACGGAGTTCGTTCGAAGAGGGGAGGGGGGGAACCCGAAACCGCGACCGAACTTGAGGGGTAAGAAGGGAGCGCTGCTTCCTTTCTATTGGGTCCACTCTCCAGCGACTTATGTGATTATTAGCGTCCCTGGCAAGTGGGGCAGCCGAGCAAAGCAAAGCCCACTTCAGGCGAGTCCACGAGGCGGACCAGCCCAAGCCCATCAGCGAAACAACCCTAGCCACGAGCTCAACTCCTGCAGATCCGCGGCCACGTCGTCTGGAGCTAATAAAAGTGGGAAAATTTTCCAAAAGAACTGTGGAGGTAATAAAAGTGAGAAATAATCATGGCGGCGGCCGCGGCCTCGGCCTCCGCGCGTGACCGACGGCGAAGGAGCCGTGCTCCGGCGGGTGGCGCCGCCCATGCCGTTGGAATCGATGATGGCGAGGAGCAGCACCTCAACCCCTTCCTCGACGCTGCGCCGTCCGCCTCCTCAAGGGTCCAGTTCAGGTGCGTGCTTCGTTTTGCTAGCAGATGCTCTGCCTTTTTCCGTCTGTGTTGGCTCGTCATGGGATTGTGACCTCGCTGGGTTCTGCGGATCTGGGCACAGGAATATGGCGTCGCGCGCGCGGTGGGTGAAGGAAACCGGCGCTGCGGAGGTGGTCGAGAGCAGGGGCAACCTGTGGCTGACCACCGGTGTCACTCGGGCCGGCAAGCTGTACTACAACGTTGAGGAGATCGGGTACGCAAATTGTTCGATGAAATGCCGTATCTGTGTAGCATTTGATTGTACTGGGCCTATAGCCATGGTGTGCTGTGGATCCAGCAGACCAGCACAAAAGCTGCACTGCGTGAATCTCTGAAGCCATTTACTACTAATGTATTATGCATGAATTGCTTGCAGTTGACTTCCAAGAACTTGAGTTTGCTAGTGAAGGCTTATTGTCTGATGAAAACATGCAGGTTCTTGGCTGAAAGAGGTGCCTTGATTCTTCTCAATGATAAGGATGAAACCATAGGAATTGAAGACATCTATGAAAAGCTTGCTGGAGGAAATTATGGGTGCTCCTGGGATACTTTCCAGGCTTATAAGCACTTGAAATCGCTTGGATATATCGTTGGAAGGTTTGGTGTTCCCTGGACAATGAAGCATAGTGGTACTTGTGACACCGTTGCTCCTCGGATGAGTATAGTTGAGCCTGATCAGAGCTTAAATAGAGTTGATGGAGCCTCCAATGACATAACCAAATTGCTCAAGGAAATGCAGATTGATGGGATATCTCCATCTTTTGAAGTTTATCTGCCAAATAGCAAGTTCAAAAAGTCATCCCCAGGGTCGCCTAGTTTCCTCTTATGTCTACTAAGGTAATAGTACTCCTTTATCGACTCGGTTAATTTTAGATTCAATGCAGTTTCATTTTTCTGCAATTCATCTTCTGTGGATCTTTCAGTATTTTAGTGTAGGATAACAGGGTCTATCTTCATTTCAGGCTTTTCTTTAATTGTGGAATTATCTATCTGTAAATATGAATGCATATACAATGTTAGTATAATATCTTCTTGATTGGAACATGTGAGTGCCCGCTGCTACACATGGGCCGAGTTTCATGGAGGCCAAGGGTGGCTGGCATCAAGTTCTATATAAATGGATTTCTTGTGCTTATAAATCTATTTCCAATGGTCACCCATCTGCTAGCTATATGAACTTAATTGATAACTCAGTTGAAGCTGATTGATTCTCAGTTAATTGGACTCTGTCTTGCCAAGTTGACGTCAAATTATAAAATCAATCCTCATTTCTTGCCTGCATATTCTCTGTGTTGGTCAATTGCAACTTATCACATTTTCTTTCCATTTTTCACCATTTCCCCCTGAAAGAAATAAATAGATGAAACCGAGCAGGGGTCTAAGATGTTCTGCTAAGAGATAAACTGCAAAGAACAGTGTCATGTAAGTCAAGGGTCACAGCTTATGAATAAAACCAGCATCATAGGAATCAAGGATGATCTCATATACTCTGTTGATACATGTTTCTCTAACAACTTCGATTCGACATATAATCCCATAAGAAAGACATTGACGTATTGTTTTTCCAATCTAATGCAGGGGTAAACCACCCTCAAGGGTTGAATTGGAAGCAGTGGAAAATAATTTCAGAGGCATCCCTCTGAAATATTGTCATGTGGATAATGGACGAGTCAGCTTTCTCTCCTTTGATGAAGTTACACTCCCAAGCTTGCCCTGATGGGTAGCAGCAGAACATGTAAAGTACATAGCATGATAGCAACAACCAGATCTTCATTCATCAGTTGGTCACAATAATTAATCTTCTTGTCTGAAGCATGCTTAATTGATCTGAAGCCTGATAGTACATGAAATGTTCCATCTTGAGCTGAACGGGTCTTGTTGAATCTTGACCCACTAATTTATATACCCTATACCGTACGTGTATCATGTATGCATGCCCAAGATCTCTTTTGTTGAGGTCGTCACTAGAACTGCCAGAATTCTTTGCAGAGATCAGTCACACAAGTGATTGCTTTCATACTTGATTGCCGATTAGCACTTGCACAATTGCAGAGCCATAATTTTTGGTAACCATAGTCCCAAATTGACATGAGAAATATTTGAACTACATAAGCAAGCACAAATTCACACAATGAATGAATGAATAATTAAATCTGTAAGGAAGAAATCTGCTGATGCAACAAAACTCATTTGTATAAAAGTGAGCTGCTGAACATTGGCGCGACAATGACCGAATACACGACAACGACCGAATACACCCTACAAAACAATCTTGCAGCTCACAATTTAAATCTCTGATAGTGCACACAACTTCTGGACTGCTGATAGTGCACACAGCTTCAGAACAGTGTCTTGAGATTGCATTCGCACAAGCGCACTTTCCTACCTATTGCTTTTCCCCTTGACAAGCAAACATATTAAAGTATGGAATACTCTGTAGTCTCACAATCCAGCAATTTGTTGTACAGTCCAGATTGTATGTTGGAAGGAGAAATCATGTCTAGTCTTTGCTTCTTGTTCACCTCTGATGATTTTGTTTCTGAGGCTGCACCTGTGACTTTCGGATTTCCAACTGCGACAAATGCTACTCTCTTCCTAGTCTCGGGCTTCAGGTGCTCGCGAGTACTAAGGGCGTTAGGAACTGAACAAGCACTGTTTTCATTTTCTAGTTGCCTCCCCCTCTGAGAATCTCCAGCATCATTGCAATGGATCATTTTATCCAGTTGCTCCGCTAGAGCAGCGTCTGGCTGGTTGGCTGGCGAGTTCGTTCCTTCTGGACTTTTCATATCTGTAATTGGTCACAAAATAGGGCGATAGAATTAAAAAGAATGCTTTTGAAGTTAAAGGCCAAAGAACCATAAAAATAGAACTGGTCATGTTCTACATAATAAAAAAATTGTTGCTGAAAACCTTTTGTTTTGTTCCATAAAGCAACAGCCGACTTTCAAATTAACCAACTTATAAGTTATAATTATAATTATATAAATAACTAATCAAATGTTGCTCCATATATAGCTGTAATATGCAAAACCGGGTGCATTTCAGTCAGAACCATGTTAGCTTATCATTCAAGTAGGCTATGTGAGCCTTGTGAGGTTAGCATCAGAACACTCGTCTGCCATATCACCATAAATCATGCCACCATGTGTGAACTGTAGCTGTTTAATATACGCTCTAATGTGAAATACTTCCAAAGATTGATGAACTAGCCTCAAAAGCCAGACTCTCACCTTGGTAGCTGGCAGCCAGCCTGGGAACCATGGGATTTTATAGTAAAATAATTCAAAATATCTTAATATTTAGAGTAAAATACACTGGCGGTCCTCAAACTTGTTCCATAAAGCAATGCAATAACACTACTAAGGTGCTTTCTTTTCAATCAAAATCAGCAACAAAGCACCACGCATTGCCATGATTCATGAGCATGTCAACTAAATATGACAAAGGCAACAAAGAATTCAAGATCAATGGATCATCATGCATTTATCGTGAAGAATAGAAGATAAAGCATTTCAACCTTCACTAATCAGTGCAAGTGTTTCATACTGGATTGGAGATTCTGGACCGCAGCACTTCTGATCCTCAGCTTGGGTTTCCTGACAGATATCTTTAACCTTTTCATGCAAAACGAATTTATCTTTTACCCATACACACTCCAGAACTGCACATGCATCATTCATAGAGGGGTAGTACTCTCTGAAAGCCTGTGGGAATAAGAGAGAAAAAAGAGGCAAAGTTATTTAGCGAAATCATTACATTTACTAGCAAGATCAGTATGTGTGCCTCTCAAAAAAAAAAAGATCAGTATGTGTGAAAAGTGAAAACATGGTCTCAGGCAATAGGGCTTCTCCATGATATACAAAATGACATCATTGCTAGTGTTTTAGTAAAATACACCTGCACTCCACTGATGCTAATCTTAACAGCCTGCTTCCTATCAGTAAGATCGGTGACCTTATTGTATATTGACACAACATCAAGTAACATCTGTGAAACAAATACCAGAGCGTCAGCATCTACAGCAAAAGCTATGTAGGGAAAACAGAAAGAATAACAATATTAGCTAGCATGTGATTCCAAGGTGGCTTTCCTAACTTGTTAGGAGAGCGCATGTCAGCAATTTCAAACCGAATCTTCTTGTTACAATATTAGCCATGCTTATAGATTAAATCCCTCACCTGTTGGATCAGGACCCTTACTCGTGCAAGCAAAGAGAACACAGCCGTGCAAAGATCAACGAAGAATGATCTAGCAAGTAAAAAAGTTATCTGACTGTAATTTAGGTTAAGGAAATTTGGACATCTTTCAATTGCAAGAGAAATTTACATTTATTTTCTGATGATGGTAATAATGAAATGGTCAAGGCGAGACATTTATAGTTTAAGGTAAGCCAAGTGCACGTGCACAAGCACAACTAGTCCTATTTGTGACCTAAGAAACTAAACAGAAACATGATATAATAAGCAAAAGAAAAAGGATACATTGCTGCCTTCATAACAGGTTCAGACATCTGCACGGGACCGAGAAGATTTTGATTGAGATTTTATACGGGCAAAGTAATGAAATCTCACTTCGAGCGTACACACATAAGTCAAGATTCCAATCACATCAAAGCTCAACAGACACAAAACACACCTGGGATAACAAGCGGGCAACACCCAAAAGCCTCTCATGATGGCTGTGGTTTGCACCAGGTTTCTTCTTAGTCTGCCTATATCACAATTCAGAAAAAAAAAAAAGTTTTAAGTAAAAATCCAAACAAGCCAATTAATCAGATAATGATAGAAAGTGAAATCTGTAAGAATCGTAAATACAATAACAGACTTGGCGGGGACGAGAATCGTGTTGGCCGGCTTGCGGCATGCGAGAACTGGGAACACGGCGTTGAGGACCTCCGCGAGGCCGGCGCCGAGCAGAAGCTTCAGGTCCCTCCTCACCTGCGCGCATAGAAACTCACCACTCACTCAGCGGGATGGGAGGTTTCATCAGGAGGGTGTGTAGAGGAGCGGCCGGGCCTCACCTTGAGGAGGTACTGGAAGTAGGCGGCGCCGCGGTGCTGGTTCCGGTGCTTGTACACCAGGCGCTCCAGCACCCCTGCCTCCACCTGCAGGTGACGCAGCGCAGCCCGCAGCCGCTGCTCCTCGTCGCCCTCCCCAGCAGCAGCAGTGCCCGCCTCCGACCTCTGCGACATGGCCGACGGCGTGTGGGAGCGCGGTGGCGGCGGATGTCCCTCCGGGGCTGTTCCTGTCGTCATGGCCGAACTGGACCCGGGCTGGTGGACGTGGGAATAGAGGCCTCGTTCGTAGCGCGGCGCGGAGGTATTTTGGGCCAAGATGGGCTGTGATGGTCCAGGTAGAGTTAAACTTTTTTTTTGAAAGGAGGTTAGAGTTAAACTTTGAAGACTCGAGATGTGCACTGCCAGAGGATGGTTAGGTCGGTCTGACGACCCACTGAAAACCTGTTTACGAAATTGAGAGTTGTAATAATACAGATGGAACAGAATTTACAAACCAAAGAGTAATTTCTCCATCTGGGACGTGGGAAATTCTTCTAGGATTAACTAATTCCTGTAAAGTTGTAGTACAAAATTCATGTGTAAGATTTTGTACATAAACTTGAGCAAAACTAAACTATTGGAAAGATGAATGTCTGGACTTGCCGCTGCTATCAACCCCATACCTATGTCTACCGTGTTTCCTGTCCGCAACTGCTTCAAAGACAGAAGGAAGATCACTGACCATGCTGAATAAGTGCTTTCTGAGAGATTAAAAGAGACAATGATCGAATCAGAGGCCGCCGCATCAATTCTGTCACAAACAAGGAAAAACATTTCCTTTTCTCGCAATCAGTTTTCCAGCATAGATCTTAATAGTATCTTATTGCTACAAACATAGACTCCATCGCACAACATGGCTTTAAAGATTGGACAATAATACATGGTTATGGTTGTATCCTACTCGGCATGCTGCCTAAAGATTGGAGTAACGTACGATAACCATAAGTTGCATGCTCGAAACTTTAAAAGCTGATATCCAAAGATTTTACACTTGCAGTAGCAGCTCTGCACTCGGGGTTGGCACTTGTGCTTTCTCCAACAGCGAGGTACGCGCAAGCAGAAAGCCGAAAGCCTTATTTCATGTTTCCTGCAGAACAGATCTTTTCGAATTTACAATTACGCCGATCAGATCTTGGTGCCAACTGCCAAGGTGGAGCTCCAAGATGTGCACACAGCGTCATCCAAATGAAAGGGCCACAGTGCCTAGGGAGAAGCCAAGAGAAACATTTCCGATTCTCCCTGCATATGGGACTGTCTAGGCGCCATCTCTTCTGAAATGCGTTTGGACCGTAGTCCAAATACACGGATAGCCAGCCAAGACAAACATTTCCATTTCTCACTGAATATAGACTCATCCATTAGAATGGTAGTATCTTTGATGAAATATTCCAAGCCTGTACTTGTCACGAGTCGTGAGCATTGTCCTAAATGGAATTAGAGCTTTCCTTAGTGTCGCACACGGCACATCGGCAGTTATCAGTCTTCTGTGTGTAACTGCGTGGTGACAACAACTGCGAAGCCGGGACCATCCAGATGAGCTCCTCGTCGTGCCGGACCGGGCATCGCAATCTGTTTTATTCTTCTGGAACTCGTTTAGTGCACTCATCAGAAAAGGATTTGCACTGCCTCAGGCCTCAGCTGAGTGTAAACACTAGTGCAAGGCCATGTTTAGATCCAAGGAGAGAGTTATTAGTAGCTAAACAACCTCCCAGCTAATAGATAGGTAGCCAATTATTAGCTAGCTAAATATTAGCTATGTGCTATTAATAGATAGCTCACTACTATCACTTTATCAGCTAATGGATCCAAACAGGACTTTAGCTGCTAATAATTCTCTCCTTGGATACAAATCGGTAATAACTAATAGTTTAGCTAATTGTTAACTGAACACCCCACTAATAACTATTTCACTAGTTGAACCAAACTAACTAATAGTTAGCTAGCAAATATCAACTCTGAACCATTTGCTAGCTAACTATATATTAGCAGCTAATAGATCCAAACACGGTCTAATATTATCAGACAATCCAAGTATATATATCTTGATGGATTCGGGTTCTTGGTGGAACCCAGCAGTTCTCCTTGGTAAAAACACGGGTGGAAGAGACATGATGGGGTGGCGGCGTGGATAGGATCGAACTGTATCTGCAGAGGACGTCGCTTTCTTTCGTGCAGACAGAGGCGATCTCCATCTGAACGCTGCGAGTGATAGACCATGGGGCCTCCTTCGGTCCGGAGCCCATGCAGATGGACAATGCAGCTCAACCACCGATCTAGCTATAGGCGCATAATGTGGTTTCCCTAAGAAGACCGTGCATGTGTGCTCTCTCTCTCTCTCTCTGTGTGTACACACACACACACACTGCCAGTGTCAGTGTATTCTTCAGAAGAACTTATTATATTGCCATTTGATGCAATCAGAGTAACCCAATTCAAGGCCATGGACAGATGTGGATTGGAGCCATCTGATATCCATGTCATGTACTATGGGAATGGGATCCTAACTGCAGCAGAATCGTTCTGCATGCAGGCGGCAGGCCCTTAAACAATGACACTTCCCGCGTCCAGTACAATTATGAATTATTCTCTCCCAGCCAATAATACGCACAAATGGGCACATCGCAATTCGCAACGGCCGGCGCTACAGTCCACGGACCGGCCCTGTAATCTTGCGAGCTAGTACACTACACGGCAATTCCTCCCAGCGATGCGCGCTTGTCCTCCTCTCTGGCCTCTGGTACCTCTCTACTGGTGGCTCGTCGCTGCTGCAGCAGAGCAGGCCGTCGCAATCGTGCTCGCTGTCGCCGTTCCCAAAGACAAACGGTGCCGGGATAAGCCTGTCTGTCCGGCTGGGGTCGCCGCATCCCGCATCGATCGGGCCTGAGTCCCTGAGAGAACAACTGTATCTCGCCGACTGCCGATCCCGCCTCGCCATGTGTCCCTCGGCTCGGCGCGCGCGGGATGATTGTGGCCATCAGGCCATGGTCTTGGGTTCTGGCGGAGCGTCTGATGATAGGGCGGCGAGGAGTGGATGACATCATGGATTCATGGTAAAGGTGACTTTACCTAGCTTACGCAACAAAGATCTAAACCGAGGCTACACCTACACGGACGGCGATCTGCGCGTCGTGCCGCGTATAAAATAGCCGAAGATGGCGCCGCCGTGCCAGCGCCTGAATGGCCCGATCCTTCCTCCTAGTCTGTGAGCTGGGGCTCGCTCGGCCCAACACTACGGCGACTTGCTTGACAAAGCCGTTCCGGTTCTGCCGAGTCAACATCGGCCTAACGTGTTCAGGTGGGCGGGCAGGCAGATGGCCTGCCATTCAACAGTTCGACTCGTCGTCGCTTACCTTTCTCTGCTCGTGACATCACAGACTGCAGTTTGAGACTGAACGTGCCGATGCGTTGAACGGAGGGAACGCGGTGGAGCTTCGATTCGATACGATAGATCATTCCATGCACTGGCTCTGCTGGCTGGCTGGCGGCCTGGCGGGAGGAGCACGAGACTCAGATGATACGCGTGTACTGTGTGGCGTGGTACCATCACGCAATCTCCGGGCAGTGACGCCAGGATATTCTGCTGGGTTTGGACATCTTTCGTTTGGACCAAGAGATCTTTACTGCGATAGCACGGCGTCCTGGGGATTGCAGGATTCAATTCGATCCATGGACATGAATCTTGAATGCTCACCCTGTGCTGTGCATCCATCACAGCATGGATGATGATGATGGTACTGGTAGTACATATGTCGTGTTGAATCTGGTTCGAGTCCAACAAGAAATGGAGCAAGAAGAGAAACGAAAACAGAGATCTTATCTACACCGAATGCTTTATCTAATCGATCGTCGATCTGTCACCAATCAACGAGAAAACGACGGAAAAGATTGGTTCGTGCACAGAATGCAATGCAGTAGCCACTAGGCGGGGGTGTCAGAAGAGGTTGAGGACCTCGCGGATGGTGGCGTTGCAGAGCGGGCAGCGGCCGCGGCCGGCGCGGAGCTCGCGCGCGCAGGCGCGGCAGAAGGTGTGGCCGCAGGGGATGAAGGCCGCGCCCTTGCCCCGCGCGACGCACACGCAGCACCGCCCGCCCACGCCGCCGCCCTTCTCCTTTTCCTCCTCCTCCTCCGGCGCTGCTTCCTCCGCGCCGCCCGCGCGCTTCCAAGTCCAGTGCTGCTGCTCCGTCCGCTCCAGCAGCGCCATCAGGGACACCCTCTGGCTCTCCGCCCGCGCGGCGGACTCCGGCGCCGCGGTGGCCGTGCCGGTACCCGTGCCTCCTGGCGCGGGGGCGGGGCGAACGCCGCGGCGTCCGGAGGCGACGGCCGGAGGGCGGCGGCCCTCGTCCGCGTCGCGGATGGCGTCGAGCAGCGTGCGGCGCCTCGCCGAAGCGGGGGGGTGGCCTTCTCCTCCTTCGCCGTTGTCGACGTCGTCGTCACGGAGCTTGAGGAGGTCGCGGAGGTTGGACGACGCGGCGAGCTGCTCGGCCAGCGTGACGCCGCGCCGCGGCGTCGGCGGTAGTGCCCGTGACCCCGGTGGCACACGGACCTCCATCCCTCGCGCTCGCGCGCACCAACTCGGGACTGGAGGAGCCCGCTGACGCCGCCTGTTGGCGCTGCCACCCACTACCCAGTCTATATCGCGTGCCACTGCCCGCTTGGCCGCTCGGGCGCCCTTCTTGTTTTGGGAGGCGAGGCGAGTCGCGTCGCGTGAGGCGTCGTGCGCGCCTGCGCCTGCGCCTGCGCGGACGCGGGAGCAGCCGCGCGATTACGGGCGCCACTTGGCGGCCGCGCGCGCGCTGGGCTCGGCCGGTCGCGTCGCGTCGGCTGACGGTTTCGCCCTGCCACTCCCGTTTTCCACCGTGTGGCGCGGACTTTTTTTTACGGGGCCGGGACTCGGGAGCAGCCGGCAGCGGCCAGCGGGAGGCGACTGACCTACCGGTGGACCGACTAGCACTGCGGCCGTGCGCCGCCGTTGCCTCGTGTGATGGGACTCGGGACGGACGGATAGAACTAGCAGTAGGTCATATTGGTGGATCGTGGATGGGCAGGGGTTCTCTACTTTTGTGGGCGTTTGGCACGGGTTGGTGCGTCGACCGGGCCGGTGGAAGTTCAGGTCCAGGATTTCTTTTTTTTACCTCCAAAAAGAAGGCCAATAACCGGATGGGTGTCATGCAGGGATGAAAACGGACGGAATTTTTTTCCGTACCGTCCCGTTTTCTATATTTTTCCGTCCGTTTTCGTATTTGCGAGATCCTATTTTCGTATTTGCGGAAGTAGAAAATGGTGTTTTCCGTTCGTTTCCGAGTAATCCCGTTTTAATACGGAATAGATCCGTATTTATCACGTATTTATCCCGTTTTTAATCTATGCTCAACATGTTCAACAATTACATATCCTTATGTTAGGTTAATATAACTACGAATCACCAAATATACATGTTATGTTCACGTACATAGCATGTAAATGAATATTAAACTTTGTATATATTATTACATGACTTTATATATGTATACTTTGAGAATACTAGATTATGTTATCTTAATTTAATTTTTCGGCTCTCCATCCGTATTTGTCCGTTTCCGTATATCCGCATATTCCGATTCCGTTTTCGAACCCGTATTTTCCGAACCCGCTCCTGTTTCCGCCAAAAAGTATAGAAACGGAAGTAGGAATAGGGTTTTTCCGTCCGTTTTCATCCCTGTGTCATGGACTCAGCTGCGGCGGCCAGCTTCTGCCGTAGTTTTGACGGATCAACGCTGGCTGGCAGGTGGCAGCAGGGAAGCGTGATTCCAGTAACAGCGACCGATGCAGGTTCAAGCACACCAGCACTAACCCAGCTGCGCTTTACGCTGTCAGCGGCACTCCACTTTGCTTTTTGCAGTTGCAAGCCAACAATCAAGCTGGACACAGGACACCGTAGTCGTGCAGAGTCTGTTGCAATCCAACGTATCGAAACTAGAGTTTAGTTTGAACAGCTGCAGGCTGAAATGACACGGGATGCAAAATCAGAAACCAAAAAATTCAAGCGGGAAATCCATAACAAAAGAATCTGAATATGTATATATATAAAAAGATATCTCAGATACAATCTCTCCGGGCGATGAGGTGTGAAAACAGTTGTGACAGTTGCAACTACAGGATAGATCCTAAACCCGTTACAGTGCCCCCATCACTCAAAATCTAGGGGCATGCACATACCAAAGAAAAATTTCAAGTTGACCATGAACCATTCAACAAAACCCTGCCAATTTTGATCAATCTCCAGACCACCAACTATGTTCTTCAAAGACCAAAAAGAAAAAAAAAACAGAGAGAGAGAAAGAAATGGCTGTAGGGGAGTATGAACAGTTCTGTTCAAGTCCACCTGTGAAAATCTCTTCGACCAAGTAAATGAATAGTAATGAAGCCACCTAGGGCCATGAAGCAACTCAATCGAAGGAACAAAATGGACTTGGTAGATAGCTACATTAGTATGCAAACTCATTGAGCCGTGCCCACCAAAAAATGTTGTCTTCACCTCCCAGTTTACCCCTCAGTGATCTTGCATGATAAGTGACTGTCTGATGAGTAGGCTGGCAGATATCTTATCTTAGTCGCCCACCCTCTCATAAAAGAGAATGTAAGCCTCACAGTTCAGCACTTCCTCCAGAGAGGCTTCTCTGACTTGTCCATCGCTTGCGTAAAACCAAGACTTTGAACCACTGCTCTGCTGCTGCCGACCTCCAATCTTGCAAGCTCTCACATAAGCAATATAATGACCTCCCGTCATGGTTCCCAAGTGCTCGACAACACCAACTAGACGATAGATGCTGGTGTTGTTGTCCTTACATCTGCAGGTAACAGAAAACAGTGATGAACAGACCAATCCCAAGGCTGCAAAGAGCTGTTGCTACTGATAAATCACAAGCATGTCACACTTTATCATATAGAATCAGAAGATTATGGAAGAAGTAACGATCATCAAGACCTCATCAGAGGTTATGGATATTATAAGACTATGCACTTTGATATACACTACTATGTCTAGGTACATAATAGAATCAATATATCTAAAAAAGCCAAAACGTCTTATAACTTGGAACGGAGAGTAAATATATAGCTACTAAACTATGCAGAACATATCCCTCATCAAGAATAAATATAGTAAAGTTGGGTAGTAAGGACCAGAAGGTTCAAGAAAATTTTAATGTGTTAGATTGATTAGGACACAAATAGAAGATATTCGCCATTATAAGCCCTCAAACATTACTATATAGCTTAAGTACAAAAGTTCCTAGTCAATTTGAACTGTAGGCAGTAAGCATATAGTTCTGTTCCAAAGTACGCTAAATCGAAAGAACATGAATGTGAACATATTTGTATGGTCAGCAAAGATCAGAAGCTGGAACATGACAGGATTTTCTTTTCTTTGATGGATAATATATTGCTTTGAAGCCTGAAAGAAGCAGCCCCTTTGTGTCATTAACATGGTTCTGCAAATAAATAAGATAAAGTACTTAAAATCTAAATTACTCGACAAAATTGTTGCAATAGAGAAACCCTAATATAAAAGATCGCCGCTCAACTCCCTCAGGTTCATCCCTTCACATTTGAGCATTGGAGAAGTGGGATCTTGGAATGGGATCATGGATTGTCATTAGCCAGAGTAGTATCTTGGAATGTGATTATATGTTCTTAACATTTGAGCATGGTTATTTAGGCAGTAAGGCGAGGCATTGCGACCCACCCCTTTCCATACGCCTAGGCGAATAAGGCGTGTGGCCAGGCAACACCATACACATACCCTCACCTACATTAGAGTAAAACAAACATACATTGATGTGTACCTTTTTGCTGCTAAATTTAGAGTCTATGCACATATGCACAAGCAGCCACCACTCACTAGCCAGAGCAGCTTATACCCTATCCAATTATCCAAGCACTAGCAGCATACCACATCACAGGAGTATATCCATATCCAAGTCCAAGATCCAAAGCATAAGCAAATACTAAAATAAGCAATATAGTCCAGACTTCTGAACAGAGGAAGGACAGGAGAGGAAAAGCAGAGGAAGGAAGGGAGAGGAAGACCAGAGGAAAGGAGAATAGGTACTTGTGAGTCTAAGTGAAGGGCGCTGGGCCTGGCCTGCTGGCAGGGAAGCAAGCAGAGGAAGGAGACACTGAGCCCATGTAGAAGCGGAAGCAGGGAGTCCTCGACAGGGCATAGCAGCATAGGTCGGAGGGCGAGGACACGATGGGATGATGGAGCAGAGGTCTGAAGGCCGTGGAGCAGAAGCATGAGCCGTGAATCTGCAGAGCAGAAGAGGCAGGAGCATTCCAGGTGCTACAACCGTCGTCTTCTCTTCCCCTATCTCCTCTCTTTCCTTCCCCTCTCTCAATTGGCGAGCTGCAGGGTGGGTCGTGCTACAGCAGAAGGCTCGTGATTTCCCCTGCGTGTGCAGCTCCCTCTTGTTTTCCATGCGATTTCCCCTGCGCACACAACTCCCTCTCGTTTTCTCGCCGCACGCATCGCTCTGTGCACTTTTCCCTGTGCCTGCAGCCACCTTGTCGCTCTAGCGGCGTCAGTCCCATGCCATGTCGATGCCATACGCAGGGAGGTCACAGCAGGCATGACACCTCGATTGGAAAAGAGCCCAGACGACGCCTTAATAACCATGCATTTGAGCAGGGTAACCAAAACTGAACCCCTTTTTTGCACCATATTTTCAGTAGAGTGAAAATATTTCAGGTAACTCAAAACTGAACCTAATTGGTTAGCTAGCTTGATAGTTATATGGCAGAAATATTATGGACATGGATATATTTGTAATAACTAATAAGTGCCTCGAAAAAAAAGTTGCGACAGATTAATAGGTGTTATATATTTTGTTGATTCACATGCTGAAAAGGTCAGCTTACCTGTTTGTTTGGGTAGTAATCAGTTCAATCAATTCCTTTCAGTGATTTCAACTTCACTATACATGGCTTTCTCAGGTGCTTAACAATTATAGTTGGTTACTGTCATCTGCTTAACCAATGAAAGAAACATTTTGCTGCTGTATCCATACTATGCCAGCTCATAATGTGGAAAAGCATCTCCTATGTCAGTTGAGTTTATTAATGAATCTAAAGCTATCTAGAGGAAGAACACCCCGGACTACTCCAGGGGTCATTGGAACTTTCCCTTTAATCTGTTCGTGTCACTATGGATGAATTTTCACAAGTACATGATTTACTCTTCTGTTTCAGCAAGCTTATAGCCTAAAGCAGATCACACATATCAAGCTAAATCTTATACTAATATAGTAATATTCCTGTATTGTCTGTGATTTCACATTACTGCCCAATGTCTTAGAGAAAATCATTGTAAGGACAGCAGATGGTAGAGAACCTTTGGAAAGAACCTTACATTCGGCATGTCAAGTTCCTTATAGCTATTACTTTGACCTTACAGCACAAATTGCATAACTTATTGACAGAAAGTTGCCTTATGGCATGAGTTTAGTTATAACATGTGTTCCAGCAAAAAAAAATGAATTTAGTTATGACATAAGCACGTATAGACATGAATTCAGCACGGTGGTCACTGTTTACTTGTGTATTTCCATTATTGTTGAGAAAAAGATGAGAGCTGTAATATGTGTACAATATAACCATATATGGTTTACTATCATTTTGTACGATAATGTCACCATAGCTTTGAATTGCATTGCAGCAAAGCAGAAAACAATTGACTCATTAAAGGAAAAAAATAGATGCTTTCAGAAGTAGACGGTACCTTGGGTCCATGAATGGTTGTATATCAAGCATCTCCTTAAAGCGCACATGTCCTTTCAGTTTCTTATATCGACCATGAGAATCCTGGCTGAATCTGTTCAAATTAATCGTCAATACAGGTGGAGCCTTGCTTATAAGAATTCTTCTCAATGCAGCTCTGAAAACCTTTGTCTCATCCTCTTTCTGCTTATTTTCGTTATCTTGCACTAGCGGTGCCTTACCAACCATCTTCATTCGCTTCCTCCTGCCCTGATTCTTTGTGATGGCATCTTCATTATCTTTTGCACCCAGCAAGGTTTTTTGTGCATCTGATGGAAGGCTACTCGACACAACTTCTTCAGTACCACCAACAGGTTGAGCTTCAACATTGTTAGTTGCATTGCAAGACACGGAATCACCACCACAACTCAGTGGTGCACTTGCTGCTTTAGTGGTTATATCCACATTATGACCATCATTATATTGGATAGGCAAATCATGTTGTTGGTTATTCAAAGATGAGGACTCAAGTTCTAAGCTTTTCAAATCCATACACGGTTCCTTGTGGCTGGTCTGATTGCTTGACTGTTCAGTCTCATTCATAGTGAAGACTGCACCAGATCTCTGCATAGAAGTATTTTCTGTGTCTGTAACATTACAATCACAGTTTTGTTCAGGGTCAGCCAAAGAAGGATCAACACACCTACCTTCCTTGCAATGCATATCAGAATGTATATTGTCAGAGCCATCACCAGTTGCCATAATCTGATCAATGTCCTTTTTGCAACCATCAGTTCCCAATACCTGATCAATGCCCTCCTGTTTGCTGCAGCTCACGATCAACTTCTCAACATCTTTTCTTCCATCACCACCTGCCATCATCTCCTCACCATCATTTATTTCATTAGATCCCTCCGTCATCTCCATGACATTTTTTCTTTCATCGGCTTTTACGCGTGCAGCATTAGTACAGTGCTCACACAGCCATGGTTCAGACAGCAGCTCTGGTTCAGTATACAAAGCCAAGCAGCCCTCAACTGATACAGGAGCATTACTATCATCTACCTCATCATCAGCACTGTTACTACTCCAAGCCATTACATCAATATCTTCTACTTTACTAGCTTCTTTCTTGACTTCAGAAGTAACTTCCGGTTCATTGAACATATCACCAAGACCAACATAGTCATCTTGCTCCACATCTCCACAATATCCAGGTTGTGTATTATCTTCCGTTACTGGAGAAACAACTAGAGGAGGAACTGCACATTCTGAATTATATGAATTTTCAATGGTTTCATCCCTTTCCTTGGCAGTGGTACCAATTTCTTTGTAAGGAAGTAAGATAACAGTCTGTAAGGAGGCATCATCATCAACAGTGTTCTCGCCTGAGTGCTCAGAACCCAAGATCTGCTCTTTGGGTAGAGCACCAACCTGAGGGTGCAAGGGACCATCTGTTGCATCCCTGCATTCCCAAATTTGTCCTGTTCCAGTAGAATCTGCAGAATCAAGAATCTCAGATTTTGTTTCATCCGCATTGGCGACATAATCCAACCAGCAGATGCTATTCTCCACATTCGTAGTGGCATTTTGTTCTTGGTTAGACACAGAACCACATGACTCACTGCATCCAGAGGGCTCAGCCTCTTTCTCGCTGACTACCTGTTCGAGTTCTGAACCAGGAATTTGGGAATTGTTGCGCTCAGCAATTGTTTGGATCTGTTCTTTACTCTCTACTGAAGGAGATGCTCGAACTGGAACCTTCCCATATCTGCGGCTTTTGTTCCTATCTCGTATGGATTGTTTGGTCCTCTTTGCTGGTGGTGATGAAACACTCTTGGTTGGAGGCCTCCTTGATGGAACTGGTAGTGAGAGATCAAGGAATTGATCATGTTTAATGGAACTGTGTGAGCATTCTGTGCTGGACACAGTACTAGACAGCTGACCCCCAAAAATTGAATCCACAATTGTGGGAACCCCTGCATCTGTAGCTTCCTCCGCTAGCTTCCGTGCTTCAGTTTCCTCAGTACGCAAACCATCAAGAAAACAACGGAGCAATTCATGGCTATCCTGCATCTGGTAGCCCCTGAACTGCGGATATTTTGAGCAAATGCTTGAGAAGAGGTTCTTCGGGCTTAGCGCGCCTCCTGCATGATTTGAAGCACTTGTCTCTGCAAAAAGCTTCTTCAGTGACATAGCAAGGGCCCCTGTAGGAACATCTGGTCCTAACATCTTCCTGCGCAACCTATCAACCGCGAGGAGGCTCTGCAGCACTGCATTGAAGAAGCAAGTATTTCCCAGATTTGGCAGCCCTTTGATCACATTAGCATCGGGGTTAATCAAACGCCATGAATCAGTATCCTCTGCACCAACCACCTTATCTTCCACTGCTGCTGCAACAACTGTCTCTATTTTGGGCATCTCAATTGACACCTCCTTTTCACATGACAAACAATAAGCAACTGTTGGGTCATCATACCTTGCAGCCCACCAATGCCGGTCCTGCTTAGCATGCCGTCTGGCATGGCCATAGGGCTTGGTATCCTCTACTGCACCACCACAAAAATGCCGACCACAGACCAAGCAGACCCACGTATCACTTTTGTCCGCCTTTGCCTGCGCCTTGGCAGCAGCGCCTTTGGAGGCGCCTCCTTTCTTCTTCTGCTTACCTCCAGCACCACCTTTCTTTCTTGGGGCGTCTTCTCGGCAGTGCTCACATGATGCAACGTGCTTGGAAGACAAGATCTCCAGGAGGACCTTGTCCAAGTGGGCATTGTCACGGCCGTAGTGGCCGCAATGCTCCCTGCCACTAGCTGAAGCAGCTGCTTCCTCTGCTGAGTGGCTTGCATCCTGCGATGCTGCATCACCAGGTCCAACCTCCGAGGATGAGGCTGGAAGATCCCGTTCATGCGCTTTCCGCGGGTTCTTGGGCTTAGCCTTCACCTTCTTCCCCATCACTCCTGAACAGGGCGGAAATCAACCGGGGGCGGACCCAGTAAAGGACATATAGGTTTACAAATATACACCTGACAATTTTTGCAAAAAAAAAATCGAAGTTAGTATGCATGATACATGTATTCGGTAGTAATTAGATCGGATCCGAAGACAAGAAGCCAAATAGAAGTTAGGGTTTGGGCCCTCGGTTTCGCACAGCAGGAAGGGAAGAGAAGAGTTGCGCGTACCTGGTGGGTGCTCGTCGCCGGCGAAGCGCCCGACGAAAACCGGGGAACCTGGCGTAGGTCGGCGGCGGCGGTCGCACAGTCGTCGCCAGGAGAAAAAGAGGGAGGGGGGAGAGCGCACGCGTGGTAAACCTGAGTATATCACTTCTACTCTACTCCTAAAAAGAGCGGAAGGCCTCTCCGATTCTCGCTCGGGCCTTGTTCACTTCCCCTCCCAATCCAAAATATTTCTTCTTCCACCTATCACATCAAATATTTCGACGTATATATGGAGCATTAAATGTAGGTAAAAAAGATAACTAATTGCATAGTTTGTCTGTAAATGTCGGGACGAATCTTTTAAGCATAGTTAGTTCATAATTGGACAAATTTTACCAAATAACAACGAAAGATGTTACAGTAACTTTTCAGCTACTTTTCGCGAAGTGAACACACCTCGGTCACTCCCCTCCCTTTAATAATATATATAATATAAAAATAAAAATAAAAATAAAAACAAAAAAACAGCGCCCCCGGCGCGCCCCGCCCTAACGGCCCTACCCCCGGTGCCGCCGTCGCCGTCGCCGTCGCCGTCGCCGCCGCAGCCCCTCCCCGCCGCACGTGAATCAGCGCCGATAGGTGGGCCCTCAGGTGCCTCCCTCTCGTCCATGAATCCCCCCCTCGCTCCTTGCCTTGCTGATGGCTGCGCCCGCCCGCGCCTCTCGCCCCGCCGCCGGCCACGCCCACCTCACTACTGGCCCGCATGCCTGCGATACCTGAACCTAATAATCACAGAGAGCTCGGCGCGCGGATCCAGAGGAGGGGGCCGTGTGCCGACGCCGCGATGCAGATCAGCGCGCCGTCGTCCAACTCCTCTCCCTCGTCGGGCTCGGGTGCCCGCTTGTGGGTACTCCACGGGCTAGTGCTCGGCGCCGCGGCCGCGGCCGCGGCCGGTGCCGCGGCATACCTGTACCGGTGGCCGAGCGGGTCCCGCAGCCGCGCGGTGGGGATCATACCCGCGCGCTTCGCCTCCACGCGCTTCGAGGGCAAGCCGCTCGTTCACATCCTCGGCAAGCCCATGATCCAGGTCCGCCTCCTTGCCTTGTCTTATCACATCTTTCAGAGAGCGAGGAGAAGCTTGCTGTAGAGAATCAATTTGTGGGAGAAATTGTACCTGCAACTCGCGGTTGGGACTGCGAGGGGAGGTCGAATCGAATTATGCTGTTTTCCGTTTAGAGTGAACTACACAGTAGCTGTTATGTTGGTTACTGAAATGTTGTGAGTGAACTACACAGTAGCTGTTCTGCTGGTTACTGAAATGTTGTGAATCGTTTGCTGGCTTCATTCCTCACAACAGTTCAATGTTTTTTCAGCAATTAAAAAGTCAAGCTTAAGTTCGATGAATTTCAATTTGATGGATTTTGGAGAAGGGAAATGGTATAGCTGTTAGTTTTAGCCAGCTTTAATTTCTTGTCTGCGACTGATCCAGCAATCTGTATAATTCCTACAGCACCTTGTGCTGACACTTTTTTACACTGAATACAGAACTAATTTTTTTTCTTAAAGTGTATGATTGCTTCTTCTGATTTGTTACATATTTTACTTCTTGTTTGCGTGTTCAGTTAAAAATCTGTGTGTTTCACACTTACAGAGAACATGGGAAAGAGTTATGCTAGCTTCTTCTTTGGACCATGTTGGTAAGCCCGAGATGGCTAATATTAATCATTGATTGGTTTCATTTGTTTGTCATGTTCACACTTGTGCCTTTCCCCCCTTAGTTGTTGCAACGGATGATGAGAGAATTGCAGAATGTTGTCGAGGATTTGGAGCTGATGTTATAATGACATCAGAATCTTGCAAAAATGGTACTGATTGTGTTGTTTTATAGTTAACTAGCAAAAGTGCCCGTGCGATGCAACGAGGAGAAATTATGTTTTGCTCTTTATATAAAATTTAATAAACATGTCTCTGTATCTCTCTTTCTTCGTGTTGGCGTGTCAATCTAATTCGAGCACCACACTTTTCTTGTTTTTCTACTCACTTCTTCCATCGCATGCCATCTCCTCGGCAATTCTTGCGGTTATTGCTACCCACATTGCTCCAACCCAGGTGAGTCTGGTTGCGCTCTGCCTCATCGGAAAAGCGCATAATACAACTGGGTCTATAGCCATGGGACATATGGAGACTCGGGGTTGGGCGACAAGGTCCGTACCTCTAGCGCTAGTGGCAAAGACATGCACGGGCCTAGCAGTTCCGCCATTCTGGCCAGATGGCCCTAGCATCGCCACGTCCATGCCCGATGGCGACTCAAATTCTCGCTGCATGTGTCTGGCGTGCGGACCGTTCTGGCACCTTGGACGACAAGCAGTCCATGCCCAGGCACTTCAATTGGGTTCTGGCATAGAATCTCCAGCAACGACGACATGGTGGTGTGACAAAGAACACTGGTCATCTTGGTGAAGAAATGTGATGGCCGACATGCGCTGATGAACAAGGGTTTCGGGACGGCAGGAACTCCTCAGATCCCAGCCGTCCGAGCAATGCGCAGTAGCACTGGTGTAAATAGCGGAGGTGGAGTCAGAGCTCGCACATGTCGGTGAAGTTGCTATACGGTATCTGGACTCGGCACTCACGACAGCAGCGGGACCCGTGGAACATCTCAATCGGTGAGACCTGACTATGGAATGAATCGGCGGCGAGATCCTCTTCCTCCGATTGAACAACATAATGGTGTGCGCTTGGCAATGCAGCAATGACCGTTGTAGCAAACAAATTTATGGGGTTGTAAGCATATGCTAGTTCAATTCTAGAAACATAAGTCAATCCGGATGAAGAACGAGCTGAGCAGGTACGACATAAGTGGACCTGACTATGGAATGAATCGGCGGCGAGATCCTCTTCCTCCGATTGAACAACATAATGGTGTGCGCTTGGCAATGCGGCAATGACCGTTGTAGCAAACAAATTTATGGGGTTGTAAGCATATGCGAGTTCAATTCTAGAAACATAAGCCAATCCGGATGAAGAACGAGCTGAGCAGGTATGACATAAGTGCCCCATTTTGGTTTTAATCTGGAGTTTTTTTTATTTTGTTAGTAAGTTTGATTATTTCCTGCCTTCTTATTTTAGTTGATTTCTAACTTCCATATCTGCGGCACGCATATGGAGTCCGGCCGTGCAAAAGGACGCTGAGGTATTTTAAAATAAAAAATGAGTTCAAATATGAATCTTATCTTAATTTTTAATGTTATATATCTTATTACCACGGAGAGCTTTTTTATTTTGTTTTTTATTTTGCCATGCTTTTTTTTTGTTTCGGACCTGCCACATATTCCTTTTTTGGTTTCGTTTTTCCTCTTCAGAGCACGTAAAAGACAAAAGCAGATCACGTGATTGGAAAATTAAAGGAAAGCAAAGGCTTTGCATGCACATGATTCATTGGAGGAAAGCAAATTGATTAATGTATCTTGGTTGATGACGTGGTGAAGATGCAAGCAAGGGAACATAATAAGAGGAAATATATATGCACATGCGTGCGTGTGCAGATTATTTGGCCGGTCGAGCAAGAAGCAGCCATGCCTTTTGGACTCGTATATTCCGTACTTCTTCATTTACATGGCCAAATAAAATAGATTTAGAATATTTTAATTTGTAACCGAGAGGAAATTACGTGCCTTCTAGGGAGGTCATGTCGTATCTAGTTAGGATTTTTGTATATATAAATTTAGGAGGAGTTTAACATCTTACATGTAATCTTAGTTGAGTAGGAGTCTTACTTACATCTTACGCGGAAATTTTGTCTCTTTATTATTAGGTATAGATTATCTTTTCATGGTTATGTGGTAAAACGGTAAAGTGTGTGTTTATTGGCATTTGCTTGATAACATAGGATCTGAACGCTGTTGTGAGGCACTTAACAAGCTTGAGAAACCCTACGATATTGTCGTCAATATTCAAGGAGATGAGCCTCTTATTGAACCAGAGATAATAGATGGTGTAGTTATGTCACTGCAGGTGGTTAATTACACAACACTATCTTGATGTTGCCTTTACTTCTCTTCAGTTAAATAAAATGGTTCATAGCATTTGTAGCTGGGGACTATATCTTTTCTTTAAGCTTACTCCTGAAAATAATGCATTCATCATTCTAATTATGTTATGCTACACATTTAACATTTACCTTGACCTTGTGCAACCTAAACACCCTGTGCCTTTGCAGATGTCTTGATCTCTTTTTGTTGACCTTGTTTCCTTGTACTTCAAACGTGGCTTGCAGCGAGCTCCTGATGCAGTCTTCAGCACAGCTGTTACTTCACTGAAACCAGAAGATGCATTCTACACAAATCGAGTGAAGTGTGTTGTGGATAATCAGGGCTACGCGATATACTTCTCAAGAGGGCTGATTCCATTCAATAAGTGAGACACCAATGATTGCTTTAACTCTTCCATTGGCTATATTTTCACATGAAATTTTTCTGACCCTGACCATTTCAGATCAGGGAATGTCAATCCGAAATACCCTTATCTTCTTCATCTTGGAATTGCGGTATCTTATCAACCTTATTCTGTTTATTTATTTATATTTGCTTCATGGTCCTTTGATTAACTGACTTTTGACTAATTAATTAACTGACTGTTCTCTCAAGCAGGGCTTTGATTCAAAGTTTTTGAAGATATATCCAGAACTTCCACCAACACCGTTACAAATGGAAGAGGACCTAGAGCAACTGAAAGTTCTTGAAAACGGCTATAGGATGAAGGTATTTTGGCATGTAACTCTAATCTATGAGATACACAATGCCTGTTTGTTACTGATGTTTTGCAGTTTGTTCACGATGAACTTGTACGGTTTGAATGCCACTATGTTTTCAATGTGTGCAGTAGCATATCTTTTTGTATGGTGCATAACCGGTTACAGACTTACCATCTGTAGTTTATATCCTAGAGCACTGAGTTTTGTTTCTGTTTGCTTTCTGTAATTGTAGGTGATCAAAGTGGACCACGATGCCCATGGTGTAGATGCACCTGAGGACGTTGAGAAAATCGAAGCACTGATGCAGGCAAGAAACTTTCAGTAGAAAATGAAGAGAAAGTGAGTGCTTTGCATTGCTATCGGCATAGGGTTGGTGTGAGACTATTGGTTGTGCTATCCCATTTTCTGAATAGCATGATACCAAGTAAAGCTGCTACATCAGTTCTTGACGTTTGTGCTTGCTAAACTTTGAGTGATTGAATATGTTGATTGTCACTTGCATTACTCCTCAATCAGCAGTTCAGCGCACAGGTGGATTGTATCTGTACTTCAGGAGTTAGTAGCAGTACTTTCGGTCTTCTGCACAGTGGAAACAGTATCATACTTAATACTTCACTTGATCATGGTCGTGATATTTGATCATATCTATACAAAGATCATGACTCTTGTGCTTATCTAGATTTTCCTCATACTATGCTCCATAATTCATCTATTAAAATTGAGTTAATTTCAATTGTTTGTAAAACTTAATTAAATATATTAAACGAAGGGTGCATGCAGATTATGAAATGGATACCAGAATTATGAATGATGCCTACCTAGAGATTTTGGAGGTTTGGGGATTATGGATACCAGAATTATGAATGATGCCTTAATTGGGAAATGGGGGTGGAGAATGCTAAAAGCTGAGAAAAATGATATCTTTTATAATCTTCTGAAGAAAAAGTACATGAATAGGAAAAGTTTTGAAAAGGTGTGGTCAAGACCAAGGAAATTCTAAAATGGGGTTGTTATGTGACAGTGAATAATGGGCAAAATACAATGCTTTTGGAGGATGTTTGGAATGGAACTGAAGATGGGTTTCCTTCTCTGTACAATTTAAGTGCTGATAAAGACTGCCTAGTCAGTGACTGTTGGGAGGGAGATGGTTGGAATATAAAGCCTTTGGAGATGAAGACATGAAGGAATGGGAAAGGCTAATGGACAGTTTAGAAGATTTTTGGTTGAGCGAGGAGGCAGATAAGTTTGTTTGGCTGTTAGATAAGTCCGGAAATTATACTACAAGATCTATGTACAGGAGGCTGACTTTTAGAGGGGCTGACAACAAAAGAATGCAGAAACCATGGAAGAGCATATTACCTAATAAGATCGAAGTTTTTGTTTGGCTGGTGACTCAAGATAGGTTGCAAACTGGGGTAAATCTGAAGAAGAAAGAGAGGAGGGGGGATAAAAACTGTTGTTTGTGTGGGATTGATGAAACTAGCGATCACATTTGCTTTCATTGCCACGTAGCGAGAGCTATCCTGTTCTCTTTCAAAGAAGCGTTGGGGTGGGATAGGACTCTCCAAAATATTCAGGATGTTTTTTAATATTGGATCCCCTTCTGCCTTAGATGTTATCCGATTCATCTCAATCCATATGTGTTGGGGTGGATTAAGGTGGAGTTTATATCAAGTTCCACTCCAATCCACCCCAGCACATGTGGATTGATGCGAATCCGACTAAATCTCAGGCTCTTCAATCCACATGTGTAGGGTGAAATTTAGTTTAAGTTAATCCACCCCAACATATGTGGATTGATGCGAATCCGACTACATCCAAATAAGGACTTATAGGAAAATATTACCACATTAAACTTTTCATGTTCTCTATTATTCTTTGGGGCTTATGGCCCATGAGAAATAAGATGGGGATAGAGAAATACTTTTCATGTTCTATAAAATCTTTTCTTTTCTACAAAAAAAATGGTGTATCTTGGACGACATGATTCGGAGTATGGGGAGATGGTTGAGGGACTTTTAGAAGCGAACTAAAAACATATAAGTCAAAGGCATTTTGTGAAGTTCCTCTCCATTTCTAGGAGTTGGCTATTGAAGGCTTAGGCGATTGTTTCCTTTAGCAGTCCTAGGGCCTATTTGGACCCCCCTCTTTAAACTTTAAATCTTTAAGAACGCTAGAACACTTTAGCTTATTTTTGAGGTCTAAAGCTCTAATGTGAGGTGGGCTAAAATTTAGAGTTAACTTTAGACAACTTGTTTTGAGACTTTAGCTCTAAAGTTTAGAGAAGAGGATCCAACCATGCCTTTAGATTTCTCTATTCAACGGCTGGTCTCAAGACGGGTAGTACTGTGCTTTCATTCGTGTTCTTGTAAGCTGGTATCCCAGCAGTTATCTGTGTCATTTTTCATTTTTTATTTTGTTTTTTGTTTAGTTTGTTTGTACACCGTGGACTTGGTGGCTTTATAAAAGCAGGGTTTCCCCTTAGAAAAGGGTGCATGCAGACGCGCAGGCTAACATATCTATTTTGAAAATTTATTTATGACAGGAGGCCAGCGTCCAATATGGTCCAAACGCTTTCTATGTAGCCTGAATTATCAATATCAACTGATTATACTCCCTCTATCATAAAATATAAAGTATCCTTGAAATTTTAGAAGAAACTATTGGATAAACCAAATGATGCATATAGCTCTCACTTAACTATAGATAGGTCTTGTGCTTTCCATATTTTGAGTCTGGTGGTGATGAGGTCATGACCATGCTTGGAGAATTACATGGAGGCCAAGGAGATCAGCAAGGGCATCCAAATCGAGAAGGAGGCCCAAAACTTATCCGATTCGAGTCACCAAGGTGGAGGTCCAAATCAAGTTTGAGTCCACCTCGAAATCCAGGATCAGTCTGCCTTGAACTGGTCACCAAGGACGCGTACGGACTCCGTTTTCGATGATCCATATATGGATGAAAAGCTTATTTGATAAGGAAGCCAACCCAAGTGGTTCTACGTCAAAAGATATTCGGAATCAATGGGAATCGTCGAAACAAGTCACCGTCCAGAATCTGTCAGCGCCGTCTTTTGGGTCGTTTGGGCCTTGTAACGTGTAGGCGCTCCCCAGGGACGCGAATAGGGGTCCTTGGACGTCCCTTAGGCTATATAATCAGTAGTCGCCGTCTACATTAGGGTTGGGTTTTGTTTAGAGTTTAGTTTTCCATCGAGAAACTGAATCGTTCATTGTAACTGTGGTGACAAATCCTTTTACAGTGATCCAGGGCCCCTGTTCTTGATCTTCTCCACTGTATCGATTAGTCCTTTGGAACCGAGTTCTTGAACCCTCTATTGATATTCGCATCATTCATATTTGCAATTTCAGATTGCGTGTTTTTACCTTCTTGCATGTGCTCTTCGATTCGCTTGCAGAAAAAGCCTTCTTGGCGAGGTCAATCAAGTTGTGCTTGGTTGATAACCAACGGAGCAGTGGTGTAACGGTTGCAGGGTTCGAATCATGTCTGATTTAAAGCCGGATCGCCAACGTCGAGATCTCCACAAATCGAACTTACCGGTTACCTCTCGGAAGATCGGGCCTATACTCATCAGGTGGCCTACACTTTTGGTAGGTACACATGTGATTGGTATTTTGGGTAGTTAAGAGCACCTCAGAGTTTGTAAAATTCACTCCCTAAATCATCATTTAAGAGACATTTGCATAAAAATAGTTTTATATATCTTTTTACTCTCCAACTGTTTTTCTATATCTTGTTTTACACTCTAGAGAGCCATTCTCGTTTTCTGTCGGTGTTTTGAGAACTGACGAGTAGATTTAGTGTCGCGTTGCTCAAAGGAATCGATGGCTAGCACTCGAGACATAAGAAATTTATACTGGTTCGGGACGAAGCTCTATGTCTAGTGCCGGAGACTATGAGTACGTGTTCCTCAAGTTCAAGTGCTCCAAACGGCTTACAACGGGGGTGTACAAGCTATGGTTCTATAGAAGAGATAGAGGTAGGAGAAATCGATTGTCTAGGAAGAAGGCCTGGCTCCCCTTATATAGCAGCGGGGCCAGGTTACATGCAAAAGTGTGGGGTTCTTCCGGCCCGAGTGGCCAAGAGCCCGAGAAAGGGAGAAGCTAGTAAGCTTGGTCTACAATCCTACCAGTCTTGTTAGCACGTCCAGGTATGGTCATCGAGGGCTTGCTCCCTACGCCAAGGCACGATGTACGTTGGTGGCACTGTCTCGGTCGTGGTAGCACTGTGCCAACCATAGCGGCGCCGCGGGAGTGGTGGTTGTTCACCAACTCCCCTACATAGCATGGGCTCGTCGTGGATGTCGTGGCCTCCGTCCTAGCGTTCGTTTGTTCGGGGAGAAGTCGTAATGTCACTGTACGAGGAGGACAGGTGTCCCTCGCGGGCTTCTTGCCCCTGGGCCACGGCTTCGTTGCCCTGACCTCCCATGGTCGGGTCGGGGGGTATAGGATCCGGACAGAGTGGGAGAGCTAGCTCCCAGTCGTGGTTCCTATACCGCAGTGGGTGTGATCGTACGCCCGTTCATCAGTCTGGACGGGATTTGGGCGGTGCTGAGTCATGCAGGGTGACGTAGCTGAGTCCTGGTATTGCCTCGTCTCTTAGCGGGGTGCTGCCCAAGGTGATGCTATGCCACAGGGCCTGGCGATCACAGGGGTGTCATCCTTCTCGTACCCGGTGGAGTGCGCATGTGTGCATCCTATCCGGGCAGGTGCATTTAGGGCGTCCACCCACCTCTCGTCCTTTCCTTAGTGGCTAAGGCATGAGGCGATCGAAGGGACCGCGTGGTGCAAGGTCGAGAGGTGAGGCGGGCCTTGTGCGGCTCAAGCGAGAGAGGTCGAGTAGGCCGTGTTTAGCCGGGTCGTGGCCAGCTGGGCCGTCTTAAGCAACTCTTATGATCATGCTTTGGGTACCCCGGTTATGTAACCCCGATATTTCCTATCTTCCGCTAGCGAGAAATCGGGAATAAACGATGGCTAGCCATATTTAGATAACCAACTAAAGAAAGTGTTGGATGGTTTTTTTATCAAAATCTTTATTCGTACTAACTAGGAAAGATATAAATAGTCTTTTGGAGTTGTTCTAATGTAAAAAGTCTACTTCACCCCCCAACTATGGGGGTGATCTACTTTACTCTCTTAACTATGAAACAGTCTAATTTACCCCCATGAACTTTGCAAAACTGGCCAAATCACCCCCTCGAGCGGGTTGGACGGTGGTTTCACTACAGTAACAACGGTTGCTACAGTAACAACGGTTTTGTCTTTTCTTTTTTACTTATTTCGTCTGAATCTTTGAAAAATCATAGTAAATCACAAAAAAAATCATAAAATAGAAAATCTAATTTTGTTGGCCTCCACATGAATAGATCTATACAATGAATATATAATATGGTATGCTTTAGTACAAAGTTTTTGTTGTATGAATTATTCAAATTAATTACAGAAAAAAATAGATCAAAATTTACAACAAAACCACCGTTCAAAACCGCTCGAAGGGGTGATTTGGCCGGGTTTGCAAAGTTCAGGGGGTAAATTAGACCGTTTTATAGTTGAGGGGGTAAAGTAGACCACCCCTATAGTTGAGGGGTGAAGTAGACTTTTTCCTTGTTCTTATTCAACCTAAAATGTCTTGTATTTGGGACTATTTTTGAATGCTTCAATACGGAGCAGTAGATAACACAAGAGTTTCTGCGTACTAGCAATAAGCACCAAAATGAGTCGATCAAAGATTCAAACTAGACACCATAAGATAAAGTGTGATTTTAGGGGGAAAATATTAACTAGTTTCATAATTTTCGGAGTTAAAACAAGATTCCTATGATTTTTCTAAGATTAAACCAGATTTTAGAATTTCTAATTGAATTATATTTCATGTAAAAATATTTGGATATTTTTTTTTGAAAATTTATTTATGGATAGTTTTCAAAATAATTCTAATATGATTTATATCTTCCTAAACATTCAACTTAGTCCAATTTATTCCTCGTGTGGTTGATGTAAAGCCTCGTAAGACAGTTGATATGGTACCATATTAACAAAAACCAGACCACTCAAGGTGGAAAACATCCAATTTTAAAATTTGAAGAAAAAACCCAATTTTTGTGATAAGGGAGGAAATCAGACGGCGGTCAAAGTTAATGGGTCAAAAGACTCTCTCTCTCTCCAAGAATTTAGGGCCTGGGCATGACTTTTTATCGTGCCGGCCCAAACTCATTAGTTAGGTAAGCCCACTCGATAGGAATAGAGAAATACAAGATCCAAGATCTTTACTTCCCGGCGCCAACCCAAAATATTTTTGCGTGAATGGTTAAAAAAATCCCCCTTTAGGACCCGTTCGGTTAGGCAAGAATTAACCCAGGAATCGTTCCGGCTGCTCATAGATTATGTAAATTAGGCAAGAATTAACCCATGAATCGTTCCGGCTGCTCATAGATTATGTAAATTAGGCAAGAATTAATCCAGGAATCATTCGAGCGGCTCGTAGATTATGTAAAGTAATAATCCATCCAGGAATTGTTCCGCTAAGCGGTTCCCTGGTAACCGAATGAACCCTTATAGAAAGTATCGTCCACCGGGCAATTGACACCCAATGGTCCCAAATCCCTAATTGAAGCATACCCACCCCCCTCGCGTCTGGAGGAATGGGGGAAATGCCCGAGGGAACCGGGGCCTCTAGCGCCAAGAGGGCAAAGACGTCGCTGGCGCTGCCGGTAGCCTCCCTCGGCGATGACCTCCTCGGTGAGATCCTCCTCCGGCTCCTCCGCTCTCGCCTACAAGCTCTGGCACCGCGTGGCCTCCGACCCCACCGTCTTCCGTCGCTTCGACGCCCTCCGCCGCCCCCCGCTCGTCGGGTTCCTCCTAACCGACCGCGGTGATACGCTCTTCCCCCGCCGTTCCCCCAACATGCTCTTCGTGCGGGGCACCCGAACTCCAATTTGGCCGCGGCGGCTGCAGACGAGGATTTCCTCTTCGAGGACGTCCCTGCTGTCGATTCGGACGCCGAGGAGGAAGGGTACAACTGGGACAAGTGGCGCCTCCGCGGCTGCGACGGCGGTCGCCAACTCCTCTCCCATGGCTACGACGGGTTCAACCTCGCCATCTACAATCCCATCGCGCAGACCGCCGTCTTCCTCGACGTTCTCGATGTGTTCGGCTCTCTGACCCACATGGTTCATTATGCCATTGTTGTCGACGAGTCTGACGGCTCGTTCCTGATCATCGGGATATACCGTTACGCAGACATCTTCCCTCCCACACTGGCAAATGGACTAGATTGGAATCCCGCGAGCTGACTAGTTTTTACCCGCTCTCTAGCGACGGCATGCGTGCTAGGCGGTTCGCATACTGGCAATCGAACATGAAGAAAAGTAGACAGTACGATCTCGAAGAGAGGACCTTGGTGCCGGACACGACCACCATGGAATGGTCTATCATCAATGCTCCATTTTCTACAGGGGAGTCCTATTGTGTGGCTGACATGCCGGAGCATGGCGGGCTGTGCCTCGTGTCTAGCAAGGAGCAATGCTTGCAGCTTTGGTTCCGCAATGCGGCAGAACCGCCTGAAATAAACCACTTGCGGAGGTACTCGCCTTCCCTTAAGCACTAAGGCTCTGTTCATCTAGCTTATAATCCGTCTTATTCAACTTGTTTTTTTAGCCGGAACAGTATTTTTCTCTCACAAAAAATCAGCCAACAGTATTTTTCAGCCGGCTTATAATTTCAGCCGAACGGGGCCTAAGTACACCGTAGCGAGTTATCTCTGACGTTTCTGTCGAGCACACCCAACGGGAGGACTCGAAACCATCCACATTTACATTTAGGATCCAATAATAAGTACAAGCTTACAATACTTAATCCATTTCATACAACATGTTTCTTCAGAAATAAGTTATTACAATACCAATGTTCAGAGTGTGGAAATAAAACAACGGAAAGCAAGTAAACATCTAACGAGCGAAGCAAGGATTTATTTGTGCCCACCAGAAGAATCCTCCACACAAAGTCTCTAGCTAAGCAGCACCTGCAACAGGGGGTAAATAAACCCTAAATACACAATGTACTCGCAAGACTTACCCGAATGGGAATATTTTCCCGACTCCAACGGATATGATAGGCTTTTTGGCTATTGGTTTATATCTTAGCAGAAAAGCATTACTAAAGTAAGTCCTTATAGGTGTATTTCATTAGCAGTCTCTTTTAGTTTATTAGCTAA
The DNA here is from genome assembly GCA_038087645.1 of Saccharum hybrid cultivar R570. Classification (NCBI taxonomy): domain Eukaryota; kingdom Viridiplantae; phylum Streptophyta; class Magnoliopsida; order Poales; family Poaceae; genus Saccharum; species Saccharum hybrid cultivar. Next base: position 2,771,978 of record JAQSUU010000344.1, read on the forward strand.
ACAACTATGTAAGCACATGTTCTATTCTCAAGCAAGGGTTGAGCAACAGATATCCATATTCATCTCCTTTTTCTCTTCAAGTTATACTATGATGTCTAGATCAAGTCATGTCGGACCGCTTACGCGGCAATTCGTGAACCAATGCAGCCCGGCTGAGTACCCCGAAACCCACGCCCCGTTCGCATCAAGGTACGACCGGAACCAACCCATTACCCTCCTGTCACGGGGTCCAGGTCCCTGTCCATACTGGGACTCTAAGCCCTCGCCCTGCGGTGCTTAGACCTCATAAATCCCCAAATCCACCTTCAATTGGTCCGGATAGAGCCGGAACCCATGACAAGAGGATAACAAGTCTTCCTAGCCCACATCCACCAGTATGTGCCCAGGATAAAGAGATATGTGACCTAACTACCACCCAAATGCAATGAACAGTCCTTAATCGTCACGGACAGGGAAACGATGCAACCTAGTAATGCCTTGTTGGCCGCAGGACACCACTCGTCACACCCACCAATACCTAAACCAAATCCCTGCCCAGTCACCATTTCTCTCCTTTACCACTTTCCATTTTTCCCATAGTGATGATAATGATCACATATTGTGAGCAACGCCAAGTTACTCACACTAACGAAGCCTAAGCATGGCAACTACACGACCTGTACTAGGACTCATAGGTAGGAACATTTATGCATGTGGGTTTCAATATAACTCCTGAAACGTAATACATGTATAAAGATATCATATTAACATTTAAAAATAGAGGTTATGCACCAGGGCTTGCCTTGGGCAGGCGGTGCAGCAGCAAAGTCAGTGGTCAGTGGCTTTGGGACTCCCTCCTGCACGAGAACCTCCTCGTCGTACTCCTCCATGATCTCCTCGTAGTCCTGCTCCTCCGCGGCCACGTACTCAACTATCTCGTGATCTACATGTATGTAATGATAACGCGATACCTAATAAAGTGACAACAGCGGCTCTTAAAATAACAACTACTAAGCTAATTAGCTAACTCTAATGGCTAACATGCTAAGCTACCCGCTACTACTAAGCAAGAGCTAGCTAGTCTAAATATTTTCTACTAACTAAAATGCATATCATTCTTTGTTATCGTTTTAATATATATCGTGACTAAGAGAATTCAGCTACCACATCTAGCAAGCTACTCAAGGGCTACAAAAATTACAGTAAGCACCTAATATCACCAAGAAGCTACTGTAAAATTTTTAGAGCTAAAGCTATCCTAGATTTGCCACAACAATTCCTACAAGATTTATCATAATAATATTAATCAATTTTGATTGATTTAATAGGCTTTAGCATCACCACAGATAGGCATGAGCTAACTACACTAACAGGTAGATAATGATTTTAGGAAGAAGAATCGAGTGATTCGGAGATCATATGGTGGAGATATCAATCACGTAAGGTGGCTGTTGATAATCTCTGGAAAATCAAAGGAGATTAATTAACTCATGGCTTGATCTCTCGTGACGTGCTCATGGTTGTACTGGTGGTGCCCTGATCTTTAATCAAAGAAATAATGGAGAAGGATGACGCTGCTAGGGAGAGATAGAGGAAGTACTGGAGGGACTCATGAGATACTCACTGCAGTCGACTGGTGTTTCTGGGAGAAATCGATAGACGCAGATTACATGGGAGCAGGACGACTCGACGGCTCGGCGTATCCCTTTAAAGACAGGAGACACAGGGATAGAGTTGAAACTCGCACTGGGAAGGACGACCGGTGTGCGCGACACACTTCAGTGAAGACAGCGCGACTCGCGCTAATCAATCTCGCAGCAAACAGGCGACAGACTTTGCTTTGGATAAACAATGTTTTCTGTGATAAACAGTGTTTTTTTGCATGCTACAGTGCCAGGCTGCAGGGATTCCTGCGAGCTGCCGTGACTGGCTACAGTAATTCCTGCATGCTGCAGTGCTCAGCTGCATGTGCTCTGGTTTGCTTTTCTGGTGTCCTCCTTAGCGCGACGTGTGAGCAGGGCGGCGTTGATTTTGCATAGTGCGGTGGTTAATTATATAGTAACTGGCGTGTATGCTGTGCGTGGTGTCTGCTGCTGCCGCGGTCGATCGTCGCCATGCGCGTGCTACACGGGCACGCTCTGCGAGTGTGCAGTGAGCGCGATCAAAGAATTAGAAAGAAGATTAATTGCGAGCGATGGAGTTGGATGACAATAGTGAGTTGAGTTGTGCTGGAGAATGTTTGGACAAGGAATAAATTAGAGCTCAAATTGAGAATTAGTGCACAAAATTTAATTTCTCATTTTGTCACATACAATAATACATAAACCTGATGCTCATGACATGGTTTAGTGATTTGTTAACGCGGTAAATGGGTGCTCATGAAAAACATAGGTGAATGGGTGTTACACGCAACAGCATAGGTGAATGGGTGCTCAGACTACCCGCACTCATGGACCTCTATATTCATCATCTATACGTCCTAGTCAGCAAGATTCTCTACTCTATACTCAATTCTCCCGCACCCATCCATCCTCTATATCATCCTCTATCCACTCTATTCACTGTGGGACCGACTTGTCACTTTATCTAAATATATCCATGTGTGATCTAGTTTTGAAGGATTTATTGAGACGAATTTAATGGTGCAATCGAAATTTAATTTGGATTTTTGGTTTGTGAGTTATAGCATTTTTTTCCTTTGTTTAGCTAGCGGGGTCCGCCACTACATAGTATAGAGTAAGCACAGTACTACTCTAAATATAGAGTGAGAGAAAGGATAGAGTATCATTTTAGAGTACCCAGTGCAGCAGTTTTAACTCTATATTCATACTCGTTTTAGAGTATCCACTGTGGTAATCTCGTGAAAAACATCTCTTTGCTGAATGACTGGATGAAGAAGATACGTCGTGATGAATGGATGAAAAGGCTGCGCATACTGGCAGTGAGGGCCAGCTATGTCTACATGGAATTCTGGTCAATAAGGAAACCTAATTCCTACTTTCTTGTGTTTAATGACAGTGTTCCGCAACAATCCAGGAGACCCTCGTAGAGGTCCTGCGTTTCCATTCTTCATGCGCCTGGAGCCTCTGCTTGGACCAGATTAGGGGTCAGAATGTTCACCTTAACGGTGTTTGATGCAACGTAGTTGGACCTTGTTTAGATTGAAGATTTTTTCAACCTGATAAATAGTACCACTTTCGTCTTATTTGACAAATATTGTCCAATCGTAGACCAACTAGGCTCAAAAGATTCATCTCGTGATTTTGAACTAAACTGTGTAATTAGATATTTTTTTACCTACATTTAGTACTCCATGCAAGCGGCTAAAAATTGATGTGATGGAGAGAGAGTGAAAAAACTTGAATTTTGAGGTGATCTAAACATGGGCTTGGTAATCTTCGATCTCTTCATTATCTTTGTTTTTTCTTCTATTCTAATCTATTGATCACGCTATTTAAATATTAACATAAATTTAGTCACTATGGCTCCGTTCGGCTGGCTGATAAGTCTGCTGAAAAACACCGTTGACTGATCTGTTGTGAGAGAAAAACACTGTTCCGACTGAAAAAACAAGTCGAAAAGTACGGATTATAAGCCGGATGAATAAGACCTATATTAAATCTTTGTGTATTCCACATATGCTGGTGTAAATATGTTTACTTCTTACTGGAGGCAAATTATATTTCCTAATGTCTCACCCTTATGGAAACAAATTAGGATATTTAGTTTCTCTAATCGTGACTTTGTATCAAAATGATTGGGCTCAAGTTGTAGCTACTATCTTGAATTTTGAGTCATTGATACATTGGTAGATTTCAGTAAGAAATACTATGTTGTTTGTCTTCACTACATTTTTTGAACTTATTGCAAATCTGAGGCTTCAGTCAAACACAATAAATTTTCTAGGTGAGAATTAATTACTTCTTGATTATTCAAGTGCTATACGAGAAATAATTGACTTTTGTTGTTAGTACACTGCTAGACAGATGGCTTCAGTCATTTGAAAGTGTAGAAAGACAGAAAGGAACGAGTGGAATCACCACACACCCATTGTGGGGGTGCCTTCATACCATGTACAAGTACAGTGCGTACAATACGTTAGATGTAAATAGACAATACGCTAGCTGTACAATAAGCCTAATACCCACCCGCAGTCGTAGCGGGAGGATCACGAACGCACAGACTAGTCTGAAATCCAAAAATAGCTGTACGGGGAGGCCTTTGGTCATGATGTCGGCGAACTGGTATGCCAAAGGGACATGGAGAACGCGAACTTGTCCTAGAGCAACCTTCTCACGGACAAAGTGAATGTCGATCTCGATATGTTTGGTACGACGATGATGGACGGGGTTGGCAGTCATATAGACAGCGTTGACATTGTCGCAGTAGACGATCATCGCCAAGGGAACCAAGACGTGTAGCTCCTAGAGGATTTGTCGCAGCCAACAGCACTCGGCCACCACATGGGCCACAGCACGGTACTCCGCCTCCGCACTAGAGCGGGACACCGTAGTCTGGCACTTGGAAGACCGGGTTACCAGATTGTCGCTGAGGAAGACGCAGAAGCCGGAGGTGGAGCGACATCTGTCGGGGCAACCCGTCCAGTCAACTCGGAGTAGACGGTGAGCTGGCCGACGGGTCCAGTGCCCAGGTGAAGACCGGCGGAGAGGGAGTGTAACAGAACCGACCAAATTATAAGAGCACAAGTACAAAAACAAGCACCGAATCGTTTAAATTTTCGAACTTGAGCCCATATAATCCCGGTAGTCAATTGAAACCACGAAGGATTTCAAACCAACTTGCTTACAACCAAGATCGCATCATTCAACATACAACATCACACGTTACATTTCGCAAGTAGTTCCGAAATAAGTTTACACACACGGAGTCGCAGTTATTACAAACCAAGTTTATAAAGTAGCGGAAGCAAACACACGCCAGTTGTTTAACTACTGCCAGTCTTGTTGATCAACCACCCGCAAAAGCATCAGGAAAGTACATAAAAGATGATCACGCCCAAGTGATCTAGTCTTCGTGACCCGCAGGGTGGAGACAATTTTTGCAGAAGCCTTGGTAGAGCATATCATCTGCAACAGGAGGGAATAAACCCTGAGTACTGGAATGTACTCAGCTAGACTTACCCGTCAAAAACCAGAAATAAGATGACACCAAGGATTATGCAAGGCTTACACAAGAGGCTAGCTGACATCACATTTTTGCATAAAGGCATAAGTAATTGAGACTCTTATAACCTGTACTAGCAGTTATTTTTAGCATTTACCTGTCATCTATCTTAGCACCTGTACTAAACATGCACTTGATTATAATCAAACAATTATCATCATTATATCCAGAGCAGGTATGAATTGTGGCAACATTGTATCATTCCCTTAACCACCAGTTCATTTAATGAGATCTACGTTGCCGCTGCTCAAGTCAAGTGCTCACTAACCGGGAGCGACGGCGATTCGAATCGAATTTCTATCCAGCTGGAGGGGTATTTCTAACACTCACCGCGCAGGCCCCTGTCAGGGGCGCACAAGCCACCTTTTCATATGATTCAGGAATCGCGGGTCCGAATGATGTTGCGACCCCAAGGGCGACACTCTGCCAGGTGATAGGGACTCTAACCCCCCTTGGTCTCACGCCAATGTCCCCAAGCACATCCTTTCTCTCCTCCAAGAAGCAACCTACCATTTGATTCCCGGCCTGAATCACATTACTCGGCTTCGCGGTCGGAACGGCTTATCTGGCCAACTAAGTGTTAGACTGCGTTCAACATGACTCAAGGACGTACAGCGAATCGGTCCTTAAACGACTCAGACGGGCATAGCTCCACACCCAAGACGTGAAGTATCTTGCAGCTGTACTATCGAACTCCCGCCCGGTCTCAATTTCATTTTAAAGCATGGCTCCATCCACGATAGCCATAAAACCACTCGTGACTCTTTCCTACATCTCGCGGATGACCGGAAATCATCCGACTTCTACCGTACTAAGCAGGGCTAAGCATTGATACGTGCCTAAACCTAAATTAGGATTAAGTACGATATCTGGGCAAGGACAGGTATAATGCAACAATTGTTTTCATACAACTCATACAACTTAATGCATTAAATAATTAAAAGTACTCAAGATAGATTTATAAATTGATGGGTTCAGCATGCACCGGGGCTTGCCTTTCAGAAAGGTCGAGGGCCGGTGGTCAGGACACTCAGGCAGGTCTTCTACGGGAACTTCTCCGCCGGTTGGTTCCTCTGGCTGCTCCGGCTGGTCCTGGACTTCCTCCGGAAACTCTTGCTCGAATTCGAGGAGCGTTACCCCCTCCGGTACACCTATTGCATGAATGCACAATAAATATCGTGGATGCATAAAGGTGTAACATGCTCGGAATGAAATGCATTTCAGAAATAAAATACTCTAATCAAGTCACTTTATCAGTACGTGCAAATCTCTTCTCCGGTGGAGAAGTACTTACCTAATCTACCCAACCTAAGATATAGCTGTTCTTCTTCGGTTAAGGCCCTAACACCTAACAATGACAAGAGTAGCATTACTTAGGTTACCACATCCAACCCAAAATATCACAGTAAGACATTCTGGATAGCAGCTCAAAGATTCTAACATAACTGAAGATTCCTAACTCCAAAAGATATGATCTAAGACAATCTGGAAAGCTTAAGAAATGCACTACAATTCATTTTCAGATCTCAACACTTAAATTCCAAAGTTTACCTAGTCGAAATTCCAAAGTTCCAGAATCTGTCATCCCCAAACAGAGAGCAGTCAATTCTGGACTGTCACTTAAAACAGCAATAACTCCCAAACTATTAAGCCAAATGCTCCCAAATTTTGACACAAGCTAGTTTATCAAGTTTACTATAACTTTGGTATTTACAAGTTTTCCAGCAAACACTTTTATCAAAGGCCAAACCCAGAAATACTATCAGCTGTCCAGAAAACCTAGATTTGCAAAGATTAAATATTTATTTATATGGCAAACATCCCATAAGGCCAAACTAATATTACTAGAAGTTCACATAGGTCACAAAAACACCAGAAAGTAAGGTTTGCCTACCTAAATTATTTATTTATACTCATTTCTTAATTTACTTAAGTAATTAAGTGGAATTTTAAACATATATGTAAACTGCTCCTAAAATTCTACAAAAATTACAGGAGACTCTCTGACCCAAAAGGAGACTACCGTAAAAATTTGAACTAAAGTTATTCATAGAAACTCCCTAAACAAAATTCACAAGCCCAAAAGGCTGATTTTTGTATAATTAACAAATCATATTGAAAAGTATGAAACAATAGATTTCATATTTTTTTAGATACTTTATGGTGCCAAGACATTCTCCAAAAATTTATAAGAATATTGCACATGTAGAAAATTCACTAAAATTCATTCAAGTATTTCCTAAAATAACAAGATAGCATTATAACTGGAAAAGTACTTAAGCACTACTGCCCAAATTTTTACCAAAGCTAGAGCAAGTATAAATTAGACTACCCACCAATTTTCATAATTTTTGGAACACTGAAACTCAAGATATGATTTAAACAAGTTTGCATGCAATCTAAAACACATTTTAAAAACCTGTTCAAATCTCCCAGAAACTAAACATCACATAACTAACTCATATTTTTCTAAAATACTACACATCATGTAGATCCTAACAAAATTTATCTCATAATTTTTGGGCAAGTAAAACCCTAGATATACATTTTCCAAATCTTATCTAAAACTGTGACAGAATAAATAAAAATAAAATAAATCTTATTTGTTACTGGGCCGGCCCGGGAAAAGACGCGGCCCACGGCGCGCACGCGGCCTGCTCGGGCTCCCGCCCGCGAACGACACCTGACAGGTGGCCCCCGCGTGTCGGTGAAAGGGAACAGGGACGCGGCGGCAGAGCTCCGACGAGAAATCCCTCGCCGCCGGTGGCTCCTCCGACCGATCCAAGTGCACCGGCGTCTTGCCCAAACCCAACCGCACCGAGGCTACCACTTTTCCACAAAGTTGATGCACCACCGCACCCAGACCGACGGCAATGGCAGACAGCCGCGGTGCCTGGCGGTACGCCGACGAGTCCCGGCCGTCGCACGACCTACCGAAGGGCGCATCACCTTCCTGGACTCCTAGCGGAGCTAACGAGATCACTCCCACAGACGGGGGTGGAGCGGAACCGCTTGACCGCGTGAGCACCTGGCCGGCGACCATGGCGCGGCCATGCACGGTCTCGTTCCGTCAAGGCTGTCCCGATACTGGCGGTAACATCTTCATCCTAGCATCTACACGTGACAGGGAGGGGGAAACGTGGGTGAAGGCAGACGGAGAACTACGGTGTGGTGCTGGCCACGGTGACCCGCACATGGCGGAGCTCCGGTGAGCTTCGGTGAGCGGGCGGAAACGGCAATGCGGCTCACCTTGGGCTCAAACCAACCTAGCGACGGGTCGAGGAGGTGTAGGACGGGGAGGCGGAGGGATGGACGTGGTTCGGCGAGCGGTGGTGAGTGCGCGAGCTCGGAGATGGCTACGGCGGCACTGGCGTCCCGGTTTCCGCCTCGGTGAGCCCAGCCAGAGCGAGAGGTGAATGGGGATGGCTAGCGCGAGTGAGTGTGAGGCGTGGTGTCGGCTCGGTCTTCACCTCCGCGCCTGGACTCGCGACGTGGAGACGCTGGCAGAGTGCGGGCGCCACGCGGCAGCACCGTTCTGCCTGGTCGCTACGACACCGCCTCCGTCTGGACTCTGAACTTGATGGCTTTGGTGTCCATCAACCGACTGACGGCCAAAGTTCAACCGATCACTGTTCCCAATCTAGCCAGAGTTAGTGATAAGTGTTAATAGCAACTTTGTAGAGCTATGTGAGGGCAACAAAATTGTCAATTGGAGCTTGGACTAGTTCGGCCTAGATTTGAAACTACCGAGCTCTAAAGTGGGGTACCCGAAAACTAAACTGAGTTTCAGTCAACTATGCCGATTGAACCCCATTTTTCAAAGCACCATATCTCCTAAACCATTTAGAACCAGGTGATGGTGATGTTGACAATGTTGTAGAGCTACACAAGGACTACAAGTTTGTCAATATGAGTGGAAGCTAGTTTGGTTTGGTTTGCAAACTACAAGCTTCCAAAGTAGGTCACAGTAAAACTAGAGGGACACTTTTGAGACTTAGAAAAATTCTAAGTGTTGAGACAGCCCCTCTAGCTGACTTGTGGGCCATTTTTGAGCATGTTCTGGCCAGTTTTATAAGATGGTCATATTGAGACTTTTGTTCCCCATAAAATTCCCTACAACTTTGCTTAAGGGTGCTCCTCCATGCAAGGTCTCTAAGCTAGACTTTTTAATTGGTCAAACTAGAGCATCCTAGGGCTAAATGCTGGTCAACTACACCTTGGAGGGCATTTTGGTGATTTTGGTAAACATGAACCTTGCTCCATTAGTGACCCTAAGTATAACTAAAGTGTTGTGAGATATAATTGGCTACTCTACCCTTTAGTTACACCAACTCCCTAGTGTCACATGATGTGAGCCAAACAAAACTTTAAAAACAAATCACATTTGTTGCAACCATATGAAATAACATGAAATGATGCATGCTTATGCTCATGTAATGCAATGCAATTATGGAGCTAAACACCTGAGGTGTTACAGCCCTCCCCCCTTATAAAAATCTCGTCCCGAGATTTGGAAAGCGTACCATTTTTCATAGAATTCCTTATAACCATCCCGCAAATAGTCTTCCCGTTCCCATGTAGCGTCACTTTCACTACCCTGATTACTCCACATTACTTTATACCACTTCACCACTTTGCTTCTAGTTACTCGTTCCTGAGTATCGATCACCCGGACTGGCTTTTCTTCATACGTTAAATCAGACTCAAGCCTGATATCTCCTAACAGGACTCTTTCCTCAGGAACTCGAAGACACTTTTTGAGTTGAGATACATGGAAGACGTTGAATATGACACTCATTTCAGGATTTAACTGGATTTTGTACGCAACAGCTCCACTCTTGCCTATGATTTGGAAAGGACCCACGTATCTTGGCGCAAGTTTCCGCTTAACACCAAAACGTTGGGCACTCTTCATTGGAGAAACTTTCAGATACACGAAGTCTCCAACTTCAAACTCGAGTGGTTTTCTACGACGATCATCATAACTTTTCTGTCTAGCTTGGGCTGCAGCCATATGTTTTTGGATGGTACGGACTTGTTCCTCCGCTTCCTCAACAAAAGCAATACCATAAAATCTCCTCTCACCAGCTTCTATCTAATTTAGTAGGGTTCTACACTTACGACCGTACAAAGCTTCGAATGGGGCCATCTTAATACTCTCTTGGTAACTATTATTGTACGAGAATTCGGCTAGAGGTAACCATTTTCCCAAGAACCCTTGGATGAAATGACACATGCCCACAACAGATCTTCCAAGATTTGGTTAACCCGTTCCGTCTGACCAGACGTCTGGGGGTGATAAGCAGAGCTTCTCACTAACTTGGTTCCCAGAAGGTGATGCAAGTGCTTCCAAAAGCGAGCAGTGAACTGGGGACCACGGTCAGATATGATAGTACGAGGTATCCCATGGAGCCAGACTATCTGATTGAAGTACAACTCAGCATAGTCAGTAGGACGATAGTCTACTCGAACAGGAATGAAGTGAGCCGACTTGGTTAGGCGGTCCACAATTACCCAGATGGAGTTATGATTTTTGACAGTAGGAGGAAGTCCGACAATGAAATCCATACTTATCTCTTCCTATTTCCAACCTAGGATAGAAAGTGGTTGAAGCAACCCAGTTTTCATGTGCACAGCTTTAACTCTACAGCAGGTGTCACACCTAGCAACATATGCAGCTATCTCTTTCCGCATCTTGGTCCACCAATAGTATGGCTTCAAATCATAATACATCTTATTGCTACCAGGATGGATGGACAACTTAGAGGAGTGTGCTTCAGACATAATATCATTTCTAAGCTCTCGGTCCTTAGGCACAACTAACCTATCCTTGAACTATAGTACACCCTCTTCATCTACCCTGAATTGGGTAGTTTCTTTCTCTTTCATCTTGCGTTTTATGTGGAATACACCAGGATCGGTCTTTTGAAGCTCAATAATTCTGCTTTTGAGAGTACAACTGACAGTGATGTTGTACAAGACTGCTGGGTGTAGAAGGCGAGATCGATGAAAATCAGTTTCAACTAGGGAATGGCAATGAGACTTACGGCTTAAAGCATCCGCAACCACATTTGCCTTGCCAGGATGATAGTGCACTTGAAGGTTATAATCCTTAATCAACCCGAGCCATCTTCTTTGACGCATATTTAACTCAGGTTGGGTGAAGATGTATTTGAGGCTTTTGTGGTCTGTGTAGATATTGCAAACATTGCCCAACAGGTAGTGCCGCCAGGCTTTCAAAGCATGAACAACTGCGGCGAGTTCTAAGTCATGCGTCGGATAATTCACCTCATGTTTCCGAAGTTGTCAAGAGGTATATGCAATCACTCGGCCTTCCTGCATCAACACACCTCCTAAACCTATGCCTAAGGCATCACAATAAACATCAAATGGTTTCTCGATATCCGGTTGTGCCAAAACCGGAGCTGAGGTTAGGAGGGTTCGCAGTTGGTGAAAAGCCACATCACACTCAGGAGTCCAGACAAACCTAGTGTCTTTTTGTAGCAACCGAGTCATTGGCTTGACTATTTTCGAGAAATCCGGGATGAAGCGACGATAATAGCCAGCCAAACCAAGAAAACTCCGAACCTCGTGAATCGAGATAGGAGCCTTCCAGTTCAGTACTTCTTGTACCTTGGCGGGGTCCACCATAATTCCTCCATCGAACAACACATGCCCAAGGAAAGGTACTTCTCGAAGCCAGAATTCGCACTTACTGAACTTTGCATATAGTTGATGTTCACGCAGTCTTGTGAGGACTATACGCAGATGTTCAGCGTGATCTTCCTCATTTACAGAATATATCAGGATGTTATCAATAAATATCACCACAAACTTGTCCAATTCGGGCATAAACACCGAATTCATCAAGTACATAAAGTGTGCGGGGGCATTGGTCAAGCCGAAGAACATAACAAGATACTCATAAAGACCGTATCTGGTAGAGAAGGCGGTTTTTGGAACATCTTCAGGACGGATTTTAATTTGATGATAGCCAGATCTTAGATCAATCTTGGAGAAGACTTTAGCTTTAGACAACTGATCGAACAAGATGTCGATGCGCGATAGAGGGTACTTATTTTTGACAGTGACTGCATTGAGAGGTCTATAATCAACGCACATTCGTAATGACTGATCCTTCTTCTTTACAAAGATAGCAGGACATCCCCATGGCGACGAACTAGGACGAATCAACCCCTTCTTTAAAAGTTCATTCAATTGCACCTTAAGTTCAGCTAGTTCATTCGGAGGCATCCTATAGGGTCTCCTAGAGATGGGAGCCGTGCCAGGCAACAACTCAATTTTAAATTCCACATCCCGATCTGGAGGGAGCCCCGGCAAATCATCGGAAAAAACGTCCGGAAACTCATTTACTACTGGAATTTCGGCCAACGCCTTTGCTTGCACAGCATGAACTTCCCTAGACAAATCAACTTTTCTAGAAAGTTGTACCAGAAAACCCTTTTGATCGGTAGGATCTCTGAGCATAACTACCCGAGTGGATGTATCGATGAGTAACCCATTCTGACTCATCCAATTCATGCCCAGAATAACATCTATGCCTAAGCCTGGCAAAACCACTAAGGCAAGCGAGTACTTTCGCCCTTCTATCTCAAGCTCAAGATTCCCCACTACTTTATTTGTGGAAATATTCCCACTTGCTGCACTAATACAATAACCCCCACCTTCAACAGTATGCAATTTGTGTGCAAACTTTGATGCAAACTTAGGACTGATAAAGGAATGCGAAGCACCTAAATCAAAAAGTACCACTGCAGGATGTTGGTCAACTAAGAACTTACCAGCAGTGACAACCTCACCAGATGGGATTTCCTCAATACTGTTATAATGAGCGTGCCCTTGATGGCCACCTTGGTTGACATTCTTCTTAGGGTAAGGGCAGTTCCTGGACCAATGGCCTGGCTTGTTGCAGTTCCAGCAAGGCATGTTGCTAGGAGGAACACTGGAGCTGCCTTGGCCCGAATTACCCTTTGGCAGAGCCACTGTATATGCCTTGTGAAACCCAGTCTTTACTGGCGCCTTCTTTTGCGGAGGACGGAACTTAGCACTTGTGGCAGGAGGGCGAGGAGGAGCCCTCGGGGCAGCTGGAGCTCGAGACTGTAAAGCACCTGCCTCAAGTGCCCTCTTGCGGCTCTTAGAAGTAGCATAGATAGAGTTATTGTTTTCTTGAGTCAGAGCATCACTGATAAATTCATTAAAGGTAGTACACTTGCTAGTGCCCATAGTCTTCATCAGCTTTGGACCGAGGCCTCTTTTAAAGCTAGCAATTTTCTTGGCATCGGTATCCACAAACTCTGTGGCATACCTTGCCAGGTTGTTGAAAGATTGCAGATATTCAGTCAAGCTTTTATTTCCCTGCGACAGCCTCATGAATTCTGTGTGCTTGATAGCCATAAGACCTGGAGGAATATAGTTCCCACGGAATGCGGCCTTGAACTGGTCCCAAGCAATCGGGACATTTGCAGGCAGTGCGGAACGATAGTGGCTCCACCAAATACCCGCTGGACCATGCAGTTGGTGAGAAGCATATTCAGTCTTTAGCTCATCAGTCAAGTGAAGCAGATGAAACTTTTGTTCAATAGTATTCAACCACTCATCAGCTTGTAGTGGTTCCTCCGCCTCCTTAAAGAGCGGGGGCTTAGTATCAAGAAAGTCCTTGAAATCACTGTACTGATTGGGTTCTGGGCCCTAGCGGCCATGACGAGCCTCCCGGTTGGCAAGCTGGCGTATAGCATCTGCCAGCATGCGCTGCCCTTCGACCACGGTCTGCATCAGATCAGCCGGGGTAGGTGGTGGCAGAGGGGGTGGCTGTTCCTCATCCTCATTGCCACGACCCCAACGGAGATTGTATGACATCTACAAAATGCATAGCCAATGAGCACTGACAATGTGGGAAATTTGTAGATGAATTATTGTAAATATGTCAAACTGACTTCATGAAATAAACTTCTCAAAATACTCATAGCACAATAATTCATCATAACCGCACAATCCATTCAAGCGGATCAATTGGCGCAATCATGCGAGGGAATCCAACAAGATGTACTTTGATAAAGGCTCACTCACAAGGAGCACAGCAGTTACTGAACCGTTTATGTTAAAATCTACGTGATTTTTGATCTTTCGCCCGGTACTTGAATTTGATTTCAAAGTTTTTAGTTGACTGAGAAAGGCTACTTCAAACTGACCACAAAGAGACTTCTCAACGGTAGAGCTCCATGGTGGATCATGACTAGCCACCTCGATACCAGCGCGTGCCAAGCAGCACAACCTTATATCGCGCGCTATAGGAGGCCCTCGATTTCGTCGCGGCACCGAAGGGTGCTAATCGTGACACCATCATCGAACGCACGCATTAGACATCTAATTGTGATCGAAATTAACAGGTTCAACTAAACATCCCAAAAGTCAAGTTATTACAAAGCCTCACTCCAACATAGGGAGGGCACAAAAGACGATCCTAACATCATAGCTACGTGATAACTACTCTAAGCATCGTCCTCAGAGTCGGTGTCAAGGATCTCCCCGCCGTCCTCATCACTAACAGGCTCTAACTCCTCATCATCTTCTTCTTCTTCTGGCTCTTCTTCTATTGTTTCCTCTGGTTCTTCTTCTGGTGCGGCATCTTGGGGCCCATTGACCTCCACTTCTTCATCATCTTTAGCCATGGCGATTCCCGAACCCATGTCCTCATCTACGTTGTTGTTTCGAGGCAGCAGAGGATTTAGCTGGTTGTTCAGGCGATACACTTCTTCATGAAGATTGTCATTGTATTCTTCAGCATTCTCCAACTGTTGCTCGAGCTCAAACTGACGAGCTCTCAGAACGTTCTCCTCGTGCCAGGCTTCATCCCTCTAATTCATGACATGGACCAGCATGCGTTGACAGTTGCGATGTGCTACTATCAATCTCTGGACTGCAAGTGTTTCCTGGTCACGATCACGGATCACTTGCTCCAGTTGCTGACGCGCTGCATTCCTGGCAGCAGTCACTTCCGCCAACTCAGCCCTCAGCCTGTCCACCTTAGTGGGCTCAGGGCGGGGCTCACGTGGAGCGAGCTGGTGACGAGGTGCCCTGCCTCCAGTGGACTTGCGAGCGGTCCTCTTGGTACGTGCCATCTGTAGCAACAAGATACGACTGAAAGTGAGGATCATTTCGGGATACGAAATTTAATTTAGTCGGGACTATTAAAATTTTTAAGGAGGGAGTAAATGATATGTATGAGGTAATTAAACATGATGCATGCACGTTCCGTACGCCCTCTCACCTTAGTAGAAACCTAAAGTTCTAACGCTAGGCGGTGGCATACATACGTTCTCTCATATAAGCGAAACTATCGGTCTACTCGTTACGCTGTTAGTGTACCTGCAGAAAAATCTCATTTCAGCCCAA
Source organism: Saccharum hybrid cultivar R570 (assembly GCA_038087645.1). Taxonomy (NCBI): domain Eukaryota; kingdom Viridiplantae; phylum Streptophyta; class Magnoliopsida; order Poales; family Poaceae; genus Saccharum; species Saccharum hybrid cultivar. Next base: position 2,787,554 of record JAQSUU010000344.1, read on the forward strand.
CAGTTTCCCAATATATGCACACAAGAAAGCAGTAATTTAAATACTTTCATATACACATCCCCTGATGTATATACTTCAGTATCAAACCTACCCGATATAAAGGTTCCCACAATTAAGTGCTTACATAATTACCCGGTTTAAACATGTAAGTATGCAAGTCACCAAAAACTACTCTTCCCTAGATCGCCGGTTGGACGATCATGCTCTCACAACTCACACTTACCAGAGCGTCGAGGCAATTGATCCATACATTACCACCCAAGTGGATGGCATCCATACAATATCACGCCGTATGGACGACGAAACAAAAACAAAAAGGCCCCCAAGTTAGTCTTTATAATAAGCCACCTAAGAGTCCTTATTTGGGCTAAGGGATGTGATCACTGGCATACCTATGAAAATAGTTTTTAGAGTTTTAACCCTTTTCATAATCAAATACTTTTGTTTTTAAATACTCGTACGATATGTTTAATGTTGAATTATGCTCCGGTACCAGCTGTAACAGAACCGACCAAATTATAAGAGCACAAGTACAAAAACAAGCACCAAAACGCTCAAATTTTCGAACTTGAGCCCATATAATCCCGGTAGTCAATTGAAACCACGAAGGATTTAAAACCAACTTGCTTACAACCAAGATCGCATCATTCAACATACAACATCATACGTTACATTTCGCAAGTAGTTCCGAAATAAGTTTACACACACGGAGTCGCAGTTATTACAAACCAAGTTTATAAAGTAGCAGAAGCAAACACACGCCAGTTGTTTAACTACTGCCAGTCTTGTTGATCAACCACCCGTAAAAGCATCAGGAAAGTACATAAAAGATGATCACGTCCAAGTGATCTAGTCTTCGTCACCCGCAGGGTGGAGACAATTTTTGCAGAAGCCTTGGTAGAGCATATCATCTGCAACAGGAGGGAATAAACCCTGAGTACTGGAATGTACTCAGCTAGACTTACCCGTCAAAAACCAGAAATAAGATGACACCAAGGATTATGCAAGGCTTACACAAGAGGCTAGCTGAAATCACATTTTTGCATAAAGGCATAAGTAATTGAGACTCTTATAACCTGTACTAGCAGTTATTTTTAGCATTTACCTGTCATCTATCTTAGCACCTGTACTAAACATGCACTTGATTATAATCAAATAATTATCATCATTATATCCAGAGCAGGTATGAATTGTGGCAACATTGTATCATTCCCTTAACCACCAGTTCATTTAATGAGATCTACGTTGCCGCTGCTCAAGTCAAGTGCTCACTAACCAGGAGCGACGGCGATTCGAATCGAATTCCTATCCAGCTGGAGGGGTATTTCTAACATTCACCGCGCAGGCCCCTGCCAGGGTCGCATAAGCCACCTTTTCATATGATTCAGGAATCACGGGTCCAAATGATGTCGCGACCTCAAGGATGACACTCTGTCAGGTGATAGGGACTCTAACCCCCCCTTGGTCTCACGCCAATGTCCCCAAGCACATCCTTTCTCTCCTCCAAGAAGCAACCTACCATTCGATTCCTGGCCTGAATCACATTACTCGGCTTCGCGGTCGGAACGGCTTATCCGACCAACTAAGTGTTAGACTGCGTTCAACATGACTCAAGGGCGTACAGCGAATCGGTCCTTAAACGACTCAGACGGGCATAGCTCCACACCCAAGACATGAAGTGTCTTGCAGCTGTACTATCGAACTCCCGTCCGGTCTCAATTTCATTTTAAAGTATGGCTCCATCCACGATAGCCATAAAGCCACTCGTGACTCTTTCCTACATCTCGCGGATGACCGGAAATCACCCGACTTCTACCGTACTAAGCAGGGCTAAGCATTGATACGTGCCTAAACCTAAATTAGGATTCAAGTACGATATCTGGGCAAGGACATGTATAATGCAACAATTGTTTTCATACAACTCCTACAACTTAATGCATTAAACAATTAAAAGTACTCAAGATATATTTATAAATTGATGGGTTCAGCATGCACCGGGGCTTGCCTTTCAGAAAGGTCAAGGGCCGGTGGTCAGGACACTCAGGCAGGTCTTCTGCGGGAACTTCTCCGCCGGTTGGTTCCTCTGGCTACTCCGGCTGGTCCTGGACTTCCTCCGGAAACTCTTGCTCGAATTCGAGGAGCGTTACCCCCTCCGGTACACCTATTGCATGAATGCACAATAAATATCATGGATGCATAAAGGTGCAACATGCTCGGAATGAAATGCATTTCAAAAATAAAATACTCTAATCAAGTCACTTTATCAGTACGTGCAAATCTCTTCTCCGGTGGAGAAGTACTTACCTAATCTACCCAACCTAAGATATAGCTGTTCTTCTTCGGTTAAGGCCCTAACACCTAACAATGACAAGAGTAGCATTACTTAGGTTACCACATCCAACCCAAAATATCACAGTAAGACATTCTGGACAGCAGCTCAAAGATTAGGAAATGCACTAAGACAATCTGGAAAGCTTAAGAAATGCACTACCATTCATTTTCAGATCTCAACACTTAAATTCCAAAGTTTACCTAGTCAAAATTCCAAAGTTCCAGAATCTGTTCTCCCCAAACAGAGAGCAGCCAATTCTGGACTGTCACTTAAAACAGCAATAACTCCCAAACTATTAAGCCAAATGCTCCCAAATTTTGACACAAGCTAGTTTATCAAGTTTACTATAACTTTGGTATTTACAAGTTTTCCAGCAAACACTTTTATCAAAGGCCAAACCCAGAAATACTACCAGCTGTCTAGAAAACCTAGATTTGCAAAGATTAAATATTTATTTATGTGGCAAACATCCCATAAGGCCAAACTAATATTACCAAAAGTTCACATAGGTCACAAAAACACCAGAAAGTAAGGTTTGCCTACCTAAATTATTTATTTATACTCATTTCTTAATTTACTTAAGTAATTAAGTGGAATTTTAAATATATATGTAAACTGCTCCTAAAATTCTACAAAAATTACACTAGACTCTCTGACCCAAAAAGAGACTACTGTAAAAATTGGAACTAAAGTTATTCATAGAAACTCCCTAAACAAAATTCACAAGCCCAAAAGGCTGATTTTTGTATAATTAACAAATCATATTGAAAAGTATCAAACAATAGATTTCATATTTTTCTTAGATACATTATGGTGCCAAGACATTCTCCAAAAATTTATAAGAATATTGCACATGTAGAAAATTCACTAAAAGTCATTCAAGTATTTCCTAAAATAACAAGATAGCATTATAACTGGAAAAGTACTTAAGCACTACTGCCCAAATTTTTACCAAAGCTAGAGCAAGTATAAATTAGCCTACTCACCAAATTTCATAATTTTTGGAACACTGAAACTCAAGATATGATTTAAACAAGTTTGCATGCAATCTAAAACACATTTCAAAAACCTATTTAAATCTCCCAGAAACTAAACATCACATAACCAACTCATATTTTTCTAAAATACTACACATCATGTAGATCCTAACAAAATTTATCTCATAATTTTTGGGCAAGTAAAACCCTAGATATACATTTTCCAAATCTTATCTAAAACTGTGACAGAATAAATAAAAATAAAATAAATCTTATTTGTTACTGGGCCGGCCCGGGAAAAGACGCGGCCCACGCCGCGCGCGCGGCCTGCTCGGGCTCCCGCCCGCGCGCGACACCTGACAGGTGGCCCCCGCGTGTCGGTGAAAGGGAACAGGGACGCGGCGGCAGTGAGCTCCGACGAGAAATCCCTCGCCGCCGGTGGCTCCTCCGACCGATCCAAGTGCACCGGCGTCTTGCCCAAACCCAACCGCACCGAGGCTACCACTTTTCCCCAAAGTTGATGCACCACCGCACCCAGACCGACGGCAATGGCGGACGGCCGCGGTGCCTGGCGGTACGCCGGCGAGTCCCGGCCATCGCACGACCTACCGAAGGGCGCATCACCTTCCTGGACTCCTAGCGGACCTAACGAGATCACTCCCACAGACGGGGGTGGAGCGGAACCGCTTGACCGCATGAGCACCTGGCCGGCGGCCATGGCGCGGCCGTGCACGGTCTCGTTCCGTCAAGGCTGTCCTGATACTGACGGTAACATCTTCATCCTAGCATCTACACGTGACAGGGAGGGGGAAACGTGGGTGAAGGCAGACGGAGAACTACGGTGTGGTGCTGGCCACGGTGACCCGCACATGGCGGAGCTCCGGTGAGCTTCGGTGAGCGGGCGGAAACGGCAATGCGGCTCACCTTTGGCTCAAACCAACCTAGCGACGGGTCGAGGAGGTGTAGGACGGGGAGGCGGAGGGATGGACGTGGTTCGGCGAGCGGTGGTGAGTGCGCGAGCTCGGAGATGGCTACGACGGCACTGGCGTCCCGGTTTCTGCCTCGGTGAGCCCGGCCAGAGCGAGAGGTGAATGGGGATGGCGAGCGCGAGTGAGTGTGAGGCGTGGTGTCGGCTCGGTCTTCACCTCCGCGCCTGGACTCGCGACGTGGAGACGCTGGCAGAGCGCGGGCGCCACGCGGCAGCACCGTTCTGCCTGATCGCCACGACACCGCCTCCGTCTAGACTCTGAACTCGACGGCTTCGGTGTCCATCAACCGACTGACAACCAAAGTTCAACCGATCACCGTTCCCAATCTAGCCAGAGTTAGTGATAAGTGTTAATAGCAACTTTGTAGAGCTATGTGAGGGCAACAAAATTGTCAATTGGAGCTTGGACTGGTTCGGCCTAGATTTGAAACTACCGAGCTCTAAAGTGGGGTACCCGAAAACTGAACTGAGTTTCAGTCAACTATGCCGACTGAACCCCATTTTTCAAAGCACCATATCTCCTAAACCATTTAGAACCAGGTGATGGTGATGTTGACAATGTTGTAGAGCTACACAAGGACTACAAGTTTGTCAATATGAGTGGAAGCTGGTTTGGTTTGGTTTGCAAACTACAAGCTTCCAAAGTAGGTCACAGTAAAACTGAAGGGACACTTTTGAGACTTAGAAAAATTCTAAGTGTTGAGACAGCCCCTCTAGCTGACTTGTGGGCCATTTTTGAGCATGTTCTGGCCAGTTTCATGAGATGGTCATATTGAGACTTTTGTTCCCCATAAAATTCCCTACAACTTTGCTTAAGGGTGCTCCTCCATGCAAGGTCTCTAATCTAGACTTTTTAATTGATCAAACTAGAGCATCCTAGGGCTAAATGTTGGTCAACTACACCTTGGAGGGCGTTTTGGTGATTTTGGTAAACATGAACCTTGCTCCATTAGTGACCCTAAGTATAACTAAAGTGTTGTGAGATATAATTGGCTACTCTACCTTTTAGTTACACCAACTCCCTAGTGTCACATGATGTGAGCCAAACAAAACTTTAAAAACAAATCACATTTGTTGCAACCATATGAAATAACATGAAATGATGCATGTTTATGCTCATGTAATGCAATGTAATTATGGAGCTAAACACCTGAGGTGTTACAGGGAGCCCTTGATGTACCAGAGAATGCGCTTGATCAACGCTAGGTGAGGCTCGTGGGGATCATGCATGAAAAAACACACCTGCTAAACAACATATGCCAAATCAGGTCGCGTCAAAGTGAGATACTGGAGGGCACCTGCGAGACTCCAGTACTCGGAGGGGTCAGCCATCGGGATGCCTGTGGTGGTGGACAGCTTGTTCCGTGCATCCACGGGCGTGGCAGTGGGATGGCATTCAGACATGCCAGCCCGTCGGAGAAGGTCGACGACATACTGACGATGTGACAAGAACAGCCCTGAGCTGTCGCACGTCACGGAGATGCCGAGGAAGTGGTGAAGGTCGCCAAGATCCATCATGGCGAACTCGGAGTGGAGCTGCGGCATGATGAGCTGTAGCAACTTAGGGGACGACGCCGTGAGAATGATGTTGTTGATGTAGAGGAGCAGGTATGCAACGGGATCTCTGTCCTTGTGGACAAACAGAGATACGTCGGACTTGAACGCAGTGAAGCCCATGCTGCAGATGTACGTGGTGAAGTGCTGGTTTTGAATTCATGATCACATGTCCATAATTCATACACATGGTAATATACTTGGACAATGTGACATGGGTTCAATCAAAATTTTATCATAATATCTTTGTGAGAGGGTTGTCACCAATTACCAACAAGGGGGAGATTGAAAGTCCTATATTTGATGTTGGTAATTAGTGATAATGCCTAAGTACTAATCCTATGCCTAAGTTATATATAGCATATGAGGATTAGTACATTCCAAGGTGGGTGGCAAGATGGACAAGGTGATCATGATGGTCACACTTGGATTTGGACGCAACCCTACGTGATCAAGGCAAAGGTATATGCTTAAGGGTTGTGTTTTAGTAACCAAGACACCTAGTGGGTGTGGTTACATTATAGGATATATAGCCATACTATAAAGAGGGGAATGACGCGGCTATTGAACTCCTAAGTATCTCTAGATGTGCATTTCATAATCATATGTATTTGGATAGAACTAATAACGTCTCGAAAAATGATTGTGAAAATGCTAACACACTCGCACTTGACGTGATCACTTGGTGGTGTTAGCACATTTGTGATGGCATTGTCACATGCTGTTTCACGAGCTAAAATATGTGCTAAAGTGACACACTTACTTAGTCTAGCTCATATGTGAAAGGGTGAATCAAACGGAAGCGAACGAAGGTCACAGTGGTGACCGGACGCTGGACCGGACGCGGTCACTATTTGACCAGACGTGTCCGGTCAGTGTTCAGCATCTGCGCGTGTTTCAGTTTTCTGATCGGACGTAGTGGCGCGTCCGGTCACAGTCGACCGGACACGTCCGGTCGTTGAGGGAGCTTATTGGACTCCAACCGGACACTGGCACTGTGGCGTCCGGTCAATTCTGCAGCGCGTCTGGTCGCTGTTTCGTTGGAGCGTGGCTCAGGCTTGACCAGCGCATCCGGTCCGTTATGGGACCAGTGCGTCCGGTCAAGCCCAGCGCGTCCGATCGGTTCTGGATCGGCGCGTCCGGTTGAGCTACGCAGTGCGACCAGCGCGTCCGGTCCGCGCGACAAGCGCGTCCAGTCAGCGCGACTGCAGCTGTTTTAAGTTCCTAACGGCTATATTCGAAGAGGTACGTCTATAAATACTCGTTGGTCGGCTCAAAGCTATCTCTCTTGCATTCTTTGACATACTTGTGAGCACTTTGAGCTAAGCAACTCCTCTCCTACTCATCTCTCTTGCTTCTTTGCATATTTGAAGTGAGATTGAGTGATCCAAGTGCATTTGCATTGTGAGATTACATCTAGTTGGCACTTGATGGTTGATTTGCTACGGGATTCTTGTTTCTCTTGGTGGTTGCCGCCACCTAGACGGCTTGGAGCAGCTTGGAGGCATTGGCAAGAGTTGGTGATTGTTCTTGGCCACCTCCGGTGATTATGAGGGGTTTGTGCCTATCTCGGCGAAGCGCCAAAGGCAACATTAGTAAATTGCTCATGTCATTGCAACCTTTTGCCATTTGGTAGGTTCTTGTGGCGCCTTTTGAGAGGCTCGGTGTGAGACTGATTAGCCACCAAACCACGTGGTGAAGAGGGACACAACGGGGACTAGCGTGTCGGCAAGCACGTGAACCTTGGGATAAATCTTCGTGTCATCACTTTCATATTGTGATTGATTGATTCCGGTGTTCGGTTGTCTTGATATTCATTGTTGATTATATTGGTTGGCTCAATTCTTCGCCCCTCGGTGAAACTCTCCCAACTCAACTCCGCATTACCTTCTTAGTTATCTTTGCTAGCTAGTTAGCTTTGCTAGAGTAGCTTTTTTGTGTAGCTTGCTAGTTGTAGTTGTAGTTACCTTCTCGGTTTGACTTGTGCGATTGAGTGCAAATATACTAGAATTATGAATTGGTTAGGTGACTTGCAAACACCCCGTAGACTAAGCAAAACTCGCATCTCGCTACTTGTTATATTGATAAACTTGTTTAGCTTGTCTTTGTAGAAAATTTTAAAAGGCTATTCACCCTCCCTCTAGCCATCAAGACCTTTCACCCGCGCTGTACTCCGATGTCACCACCCCTCCACCTGCTGCTTCCCAGCAGGGCGCCGCCACGTGGAATCAGGCCAGCATCATCGCCGCCATGAACCAGCTAGCCCTCCAGGACTCCAACCCCTGGGTTCTCGACACCGGCGCCACTGCTCATATGTCATCATCGGATGGTATACTCCTCTCCCGCCTCCCTCACTCTGACTCCTTCATCACCGTTGGTAACGGTAGCACCATTCCCATTTCCTGTCGTGGCACATCCACCTTGTCGGCAGCTGACACCACCTTTCATCTTAATAATGTTCTTATCGCTCCTGCCTTTATCCGAAATCTTCTCTCTGTTCGCCAATTTACTTGCGATAATTCTTGTTCTATTGAGTTTGACGCTTTGGGGTTTTCTGTTAAGGACTAGCAGATGGGGCACGTGATTCTTCGCAGCGATAGTAGTAGAGACCTCTACACCATCTCTCTGTCACCACCCCATAGCTGCAGCCTCGCCACCTCGTCCACATTATGGCACCACCGCCTTAGTCATCCCGGTCCTTCTACCCTCGCCACACTAAATAGTCTATCTGTCATTTCATGTGTGTCACGCCTGTCAGCTTGGCAAACACACGCGGCTCCCTTTCAGTAGTTCCACCTCCACCCCCACTATTCTTTTGAGTTGATTCATTGTGATGTATGGACATCCCCAATACTTAGTACGTCAGGGTACAAATACTATCTTGTGTTGCTTGGCGATTATACTAATTTATGTTGGTCGTTTCCTTTACGCCACAAATCTGATGTACACCACCATATTGTTGAGTTCATTGCCTATGCTAACACGCAGTTCAACGTCACACCGCGGTCATTTCAGGATGACAATGGCACTGAATTCGTCAATCATGCTACCACCAGCTTCCTCTCCGCCCGTGGTATCCAACTGCGCCTCTCATGCCCCTACACCTCTCAGCAAAATAGCAAAGCTGAACGCATGCTCGGATACCATGTAGAAAGACAGAAAGAAATGAGGGGAATCACCACACATCCATGGTAGGGAGGTGCCTTATATATATATATATATATATATATATATATATATATATATATATATATATATATATATATATATATATATATATATATATATAGGGCCATGTACAAGTACAGTGCGTACAGTATGCTAGCTATAAATAGACAATATGCTAATTGTACAATAAGCCTAATAGAAAGTTTAGCTTACAATATGCCGTTAGTTGCCACTTTATTCTCTACAAATAGATGCACTTTAGTTTAGATGGCTTTCAGGAGATTAATCTATATGGAAGTTTTAACTGTTAGTATTTGATCATAACTATTTGTCCTGTGATTTGAACTTTATATATTATGTCGATGAAGTGTCTCTTGTTTTGTCTAAACAAAACATTTGTGCAAAATTCACCAAGTAAGGTCAACTGCTTAGTGTATGTTGACTCCTTCATTTTAGCATATGTTTAACCATGAGATCTTTCATCTTAATGTATTTAGTATTGAACGCTGATGCATTTTTGTATTGTGCGAGTTTCAGGTGACTGTTAATTTGTTATATTTTGTGGTGGCATAGCTTTCTACAGGTACTTCAGCAATTCATAGTACTTGTGACCTTCACATTCTAATTCATAAACTATAAATGATTCACTTTGCATGCTGCTCTGGCATAAACTAAAGTAACTCCCTTGCATTTCAGGACATGGAGCTGTTGCAGCTGGTTTAATAATTAAACCATCCATTCCTTCCGATTTCTTTGGAACCTTCTCCAAATTTTACATGGAAGTGCAGCTATATTTGGATCCATATAAACTGTATTTTTCAGCAATAGCTTTCATGTAATCTGGGATCAGTTATTTCAAATTTTATGAATTTAGTTATACTTATGTGAACCTGGATGGATTAATTTAATTTCAGTTTCAATTTCACGTGTACTACTTGTCTGTGAGATTGCGACAACATAATTCAGCTGAAATACTCGATATATAATCCATTCTAGATGACGACCGTGCGGTAGTTGAGCACATGCTATTTAGGCATCTGTTGCTTAGCCTGTTTGTTTTGGGTGCATCATTAAAGCACAAAACTGAATATCACGTTCAGCACCCTGAAACGAAGGTCTGTTTTTATCAGTCCCATGCATTGCTGCATTATTTCTTCAAGTTTGCCTTGCCAGCCTCTGATCACTCCATATTGTAATCACCCATGATTTAGCTGCCGAAACATAATGCAATTACGTCATGCTGTTGGTCTCAATAGAAAGATAGTATGCCTTCAGACTTGGTGGCTTTGGCTGATTTTTGATATTTTTTTATTGATTTCTGTCATCAATAAAATATATTAGTTTGTTAGATTGTGCGCTTGGTCTTCATGTTGTGAGCTTTAATTTCTTGGAGAGGGGTCAAATATCTGGCTGCAGGGTGCATTTTCATATGTGTTTAGTTTTTTATGTGAGCTGTGTTTAGTTATCTGCATCAAAAGTTTATGCATAGGACATTGAATACTGCTCTGGTCTTTTAAAAGTTGGTAGTCATATAATTCTTTTTTTAAAAAAATAGAAGTCACGTTTATTAGGCGTGGTGAAGGACAAGCATATATGATTACAATCTAGCTCAAACTTGACGTCTGTTGTGGGCCTTTTTCTTTTGCTCTTTACCAAATATCACATATAAAATCTGACCTTAAATTTTATGTCTCTGTTCATCAACACCTCTACTACATAACAATTTCAAAATTCAACGAATCTTCCACCACAAAATCTTACATCAAAAGTTAAAACCTGAGCCTCTAAGACCTACTCTAAGTTGCAGATTTCAGCAAAATTGATCACCATAATGTGCCTTTGTGAGGATCCCTATGATCGATCTCTCCTCATGGTTCGCATAACTTTCAATTCTTTCCAAGATACAACACACCTTTGTCGTCTATGTAACTCCATGTGCCACCTGGACTTTCTAGTGTTAGTACTCCAAGCTATTTGTCCTCTATTCTTGATCACATTGAATGGGATCTCTAGGGGGATGAATAGTCTAATAAATTTTTCTTCAAAACACATCACTTAGGCAAACTAGTTACAAAATAAGATGGAGCTAATAAACACTACTCAGCTTAGTATAACAAGAGCACCCCTACAACTAGCAAGACAACAAGAGCTCCTACACAAGACTAATGAGCAATGGCAAAATAACTAAGCTACACACTAGAACTAGGCACTACCTGAACAAGGCACAAGAGCTACTCGACTACACTAATGATAGTTTAAATAGTTAACAGGCTTGACTAAACACTATGATTTCAGCGGATTAGAGATGATGTTTGGGAATATTTACTGTTAAGTATATTCTCTGTGGGAAGACCATGACATTTCTAAGCTGGACATGAAAGAAGAATATGTTGATCGCCATAAACCAATCAATGAGATAAACCAAATCAATTACCAGCACTACAGATGGGACTGCGCGTTTTGTTTTTTATGCAAAAAATTGTTTAAATATTGATTAATTAGACTCAAAATGTTTGTCTCGCAAAGTATAACAAAACTGTGTAATTAGTTTTTGATTTCATCTACATTTAGTACTCCATGTATTTGCTGATATTTTGATGTGACGGAGAATCTCTTTTTGCATAGTGAAATTTAGGGGAAGAATTGGGAACTAAACAACGGCCAAGTTACTAGTTACGCCTCGCTCTCGTCTAGCCGCCGCCTGCTCTTGCCGCCACCGCCGCTGCCTGCTCCTGCCGCCACCGCCGCCGCCAACGCCAACGCCCGCTCCTGCTGCAGCCTCTGCCTCCCGCCCCTGTTGCAGAAGACGACGGACGCGAGATGCCCCAGCTCGCCAGATCCACCCACTGCCGGCCCGTGCGGATGGACGGAGGGTGAGCTCGCCGGGTGAGCTCACCGGCACGGATGACGGCCTGCCCTACCCCCGCTGCTCCCAGCCAGGCTCCCCATCCTTCCCCTGCCGATCTCCCCCCTTTTTGCTGTCCTGTTACTTGTCTGCATTGAGGAGCAGAAGAGGAATAGAGGGGGATTTCCCAAATCTCGTCGTTGACTAGCACTGCCGTTGCCTCTGTCCGTCAGGGGAGCTGCCTTCGCCATCTCCGCCGAGCATCTCCCCTTTTCCATCCTGAAAGCTCGGCATCAGTGCGAGCCTTCACAAGACCTGCAGGGGCATCTTGGGTGTGTCGCCGCCGTCGGCGGCCGTTGCGGCTGCGCTACCGCCGGTCGCCGCGGCCCGAATCCGGCGTCCTGCCCCTCCTCAAGCACAGCATCGATTCATCTTGAGCTCGTCATCGTCCGCCTGCTCCACGCGTCCGTCGGTTGGCACAGTACGTCACCAGTTTTCACATCTCCGCTCCAAGCATTCGCAGCTGACATGTGAGGAGTCATGCCGCCCCCCTCGCCGAGCTCTGAGCCTTCAGTACCCTGCGCGGACGTTCACCCTCCGCATACCAAATCGTTGGGCCGTGTCGTGCGGCCACCGTCCCCATCGTCCAAGTCTCGGGTGGATCGTAGCCTTGCCTTCAAGGCATGGGCTCGCGGCAGATGCTACCGATGTCTCGGCCGTGATAATCAGGTCAGCGCTTGCCGGGACTCCTTCCGCTGCATTCGTTGTCGTCGTCCTGGGCATAGGGAGAGACAGTGCCACCTCCAGTCTTCCTCGCTTTTCCGCGTTCAAACTCTCCTTCCCAGCATCATGGTCTTCGCAATGCCCGGAGCTGGGCGGATGTTGTGGCTACATTTCCTCCGAGGCCACGTTTAGACGCTGAAAAAATTTCAACCCGATAAATAGTACAACTTTTGTCTTATTTGGTAAATATTGTCCAATCATGGACCAACTAGGTTTAAAAGATTCATCTCGTGATTTTCAACTAAACTGTGTAATTAGTTATTTTTTTACCTACATTTACTACTTCATGCATGGATCTAAAGATTAATGTGATGGAGAGAGTGAAAAAATTTTAACTTTTGGAGTGCATCTAAACAAGGCGCAAATGTGCTTTGTGAACCGCTGCCGGCTTCGACCAACCACGGTCCTCATTGTGCTGCTTGTGGTTGTAAATGTCGCACCGCACATGGGTCATCGACCCCAGATCTTCATTCTATGCTTGGGCCTATGTTGGAGTCACTTCGCTCAGATCTCCAGAAGTTCTTCGTATCTCAGCCTGAGGAGGTGCTGCGCCCACTCAGGACTGAGGCCTCAACCATCAAGCTGTGGTTCGCCGTTCTTCAACTACAACACTATTTTCTGCTTGCACGCCTATCCAGGATTCCACGTTTCATGGTGAGAAGATAATGGCCGTAGTGGACGCAAACAATGTAAGGGGGCGTTTGGTTCGAGGAGTTAAAGTTTAACGAACACTGTAACACTTTCGTCTTATTTGACAAAAAGTTTTCAATTTGGGACTAATTAGGCTTAATAGATTCGTCTCGTAAATTACTCATAATCTGTGCCGACATGCATGCAATTAGTCTATATTTAGTACTCCATGTATTTGAGGGAACATTGATGTGATGTGATGAGAGTTAAACTTTAACAAAACCAAACCAAACACGCCCTAATAGAGAATCAAAAGGAGCAATCGCAGGAGTGCCGAGAGCAATCATGGGAGGAAAATTTGTGCCAAGCTATCGTCCCCGCTGAAGAACTCACCACTACAAGTATTGTTGGACAATCAACTAGTGAGAATTGTAACCTTCCACCCTCGTTGAGCCAGATTCAGGGCCTCCAACATGCCCTATTTTGTTGCACACGGTGGCTCCATTGGACTTGCCCATGGAGCGTGACACATCTTTTGAAGATATTGTTTTGGTCGAAGATGCGTCTGATGAGGAAGAAGCTAAGATTAGTAAGGGTGTGACATTTGAGGACCCTATTGATATCGTCATCCTTTGAATGGATCCTCTCAGTCTGTTGATGAGACCAAGGCAGAAGAGCTCAACCTGCCAAATAATCCTCCGTTGGAGGAGCCACCTCAACTAGACATCGACATGAAGATTGAGGATTATGCTGGTCCCTCGATACATCACCCACCACTGGTGACACCACCGACGAGACGCCGACGCAAGTCTTATGACAAATCAATGCTTCGCCGAAGCGCCAGCCTTCCAAGCATAAAGTTCTAAAAGACTTGGGGATTGTTAGGAATGACGGGAAGCTCAATGAGGATGCAATTCAACAATATGCAGAGTGCATGAAAGAACTATTGCCACCGGATCTCCTTGAGTCACTCATGCGTACAAAAGGTTGTGCTTTATGGGATCTTGTGGCGGGGATCTCTTTGCCTCTTCGTTAGGCTTTGGTGCTGTGTTGTCAATTTAGTTGTGGTGCCATGTTGTTTACCTTGGTAGTTGCTTCCTTTGTCGTTGGATTCGTCGTCATCGTTGACTTGTTGTCTTAGATTGTTGTTGTTGTTGTTGAGCTGTTGCTTTGTTGTATTACCTAGTCTGGGCTTCTTCTTTCTAATATAATCAGCCGGTCCCATGCTTGATTCGTTTTTTTTAAAAAAAATATAATTTGCTTTACTTGCATGTCTGCTTTTACTCAGAATCCCATTGTTGGCTGTTTTGAAAGCTTACTCCTTTTATTTATTTCTTGTTGCATATTAGACAAAGATTTGCAACGCTAATATACTTTAATCTGCAAGCTCGCACTTTTTATGAAATGGCGGGTCTGGCTTATGGAGGTTGAAGCGAAAAAAAGAAACAAAACTGGTATCTTATGGAAGACAGATTATTGGCCCAACTTGGACCCTCTATTACTCGAATGTCTGGTCTACACCCATGACAACCATAAAGAATCGCATCTATGTCGACGCAAAGTTGGGAGTTGCCGGAGAAACCGCAGGTTATTCCATATCACAAACATTGTCCACTGGTACAAAACGGAGAGACCGTTACACCTGCAAGAAATGTCACAAATCGGCACCGTTACATGGCAGAGTACATTCCAAAGGGCAACAATACATCACAAAATTGTGGTACAAGGGTCGCTAGCCGTGAGAAGCAAAATTGAGCAAAATATTGATGACCAAAAACCACATCTCATCTAGCTAGCTTCCTCCACACGGTACGGCCACGGTTGATCTCGTCCCCATTGGCTGCAAATCTTAAGCAATGCAGGAACTGCTGCCGCTCCTCTTTATGAGGCGCTGCAGAAGCAGAGCCGTTCATGCTTTTCTCCTCTCCTTCCTCTATGTAAGTAAGCGAATCAACTATGTCATCATGTTGACATTCTCTTCTATAGTCGAGAGTGATTGTTTGTAACTCGTGTGTATCAATTATATCTTGAGGTATACTCTGCAATTTGAAAGGTAGACAAAGAACTATTAGAAACCATCCCGAATCAACAAAGATGCTAATTTCCATCTAGAAGGAAAACAGTGATAGTAAGTAACTAGTCATTGCAAACTCTACTCAGATTAGGTATCCCCACAAAAACCAAAGTTTAAAAAGTGGGATCAGGAGTAAGAAAAGTCTAGTAGAACACTTACTTCGAGGACCCAACCAATGTAAGTAACATTATTGACATGTTGGTTCATGTCCAGATCAGCTCTTCTTGGCTGCAGTTTGGAAATCAATGTTTGTCAGCACTGAAATAGTAGTATTGGTGCGCTAAGAACTGGATGATACAGGAAGGGGAGAACTGACCACTAGTCCAAGTCTTGAATGTTGTGCAGGATCTGAGAGATTCGGAATCTTCTTCAAACTGCCATTATTTTCCTCTGGGAATGCTAATCTGCACAACGATAACTTGTTACAACTCATAACTACAGTATGCGAATACAGTGACAATCATTACACAAACTCAACAACCAAAACAATTGCTGTTAGACTGTTATCCGTAAAAGTTGTTCAAACTATCTCAAATATTCAGATTAACATTTCCCACAGCCCACGTGTTGCTCTCCCCTAGGGAGCGACTCAGGCAGCTCTCCTACACCGCCGCCATCAGACCCTCCCTCACGCCCCCTCTACCTGGCCGCCGCCGGAGCTCGACGCCGGAGGTCCGGCAGAGGGCAAGGACAGCGGCGGCTGGGTTCTTCTTCCTCCCTCCCTCTCTCCCGTGGGACTCCTGTGCAGGCGGATCAGGCGTGTTCTTTGCGGGGGCGTCGGCTAGCGGTGCATCCGGCGCCAGGGCGGGTGGATCTGGCTTCTCCTCGCCTGGATCTTTCGTCCCCACGCGTTTTGCTAGACTATCTTCGGTGGAGGTGTTCTGGCCTTCACCCGCGTCGATGATGGTGGGCTAGTCGACGGAGCCACCCTTGTCGGGCTTGGTGAGGCCAGGACCGGCGCGGGCACTACATCCACGTCGCTGGCAGCCAGATCAGCTGGTTTGGTGGCTGGTGCTGTGAGGATGGTGGCTGGTTAGGCGGCTGGGGCTTTTTCTTTCCCCGGCCCTCTCCTCCCTGCCATCTTCCTTCTCCCTTGCTCTGGCCGGTGCCATGGTGAAGTTGGCCTGATCTACTTGCTGCTGGCCAGCTTCAGCATGATCTGGTAGTGGGCAGCTTCTACGGCAGGTTTGTGGCGCTTCTGCTGGCCGGCAGGTGGCTTGTGCTGCTTGTTGTCCTTTCTCGAGATAGAGGCGGGACCCTCGTGGCGGCTCCGGTCGTCGTGGTGGCTATGTGGCGGTAGGCTCCCTTGGCTCTCCGTGTCCAGTCCCCTGGATGGATCGGGGATGTCTCCTTGTGGCTGCGCATGCAACGGGGACGCTCCCAACACGTGTGGTGGCATCAGGTGTCGACGGGGACGCTCGCAGATCGCCACCGGCGCCTTTCTGCAAGGTAGTCCCCTCTGCGGTGGGCACTGGTGGACCGCTGTGGACGGGTGGGAGGGATCGAGGCGAAAGCCTGCATGGTGACGTCTGTGGACGCTGCTTCCTCCTTGGAGGCGTGTCCTTTCCTCTTCTCCTGCCCAACTGGTTTTTGCAGGTGAAAACCTTCCTATGATGGGCTCGTGACGTCGGCGCCTTTGGTGTCGTTTCCTTCCTGTGAGCTTATTTCTAGCTCCGCTTTGCCGTTCCGCTCTTGTCATTTGGCCAGGGTGGTGCTCCGCGGTTGTGGCACCCAAGAGTGGGTTGTGGCACCCAAGAGTTGTTATAGTTGTTATGTAGTGGAGTTGCTAGTTGGGTCGTTTTTTTTTTTTTGACCAAGTTGGCTCAGTTTAGCTCGGTTTCAGTTGAGTAGTTGTTGCTAGTTTTAGAAGTTGTTGGCAAGTCAACTCGGTGTAGTATACCTGAGCAAGTAGTGGATGAAGTTGTTAGTTGTTCGGCGGTTGTGCCAAAGTTGGGTGGGATGAGTGATGCACTCTCCCTAGTTGTGTGGTTTTTGGGCCCGGTTTCCACTAAAAAAATTGGGCCGACACTTGTTTTCTTTTTCTTTGTCTAATAAAAATCACGGCAAAGCTTTTGTCGTCCCTTCTAAAAGAATATATATTCAGATTAGCATGCATTCATCCAATGAACTGGTAACAACACTTAAATGACCCAGCTGAGTGTAAAACTTCAAATAGAATGGGTTCCAAAAGGGCAGAGAGCTACTTGGGCACTTTCGATGCATGGATTGTATGAAAATAACAAGAGTGCATGTCCATGCATAATGTCGAGAACAAAAGTGAGTCGCTTTACCTTGGAGTCTTTGGACAATGTATAAACACCTCATCCCTCACGTCATCACTGACTCGCTGAAGTCTCCGTGTATTTTGGTTCATCATGACCCATTTGCTACAGAATAAGCAATATGACTCAGTTACTTGTACTGTACACCGTGATACAAGATATGCAAAAATTTGAACTAAAAGATATAACAAATAAAGAATCTGATAGTCCCAACACTGCTACGCTGCTAAAGCAGCATAAATTGATCCCACTTCTTAAATATCAAGGAGGCTTTCAGTAGAGACAACAAGACAGATATGCCCAGCATATTCAAGTGAATGGTAAGTGCAACCGAGAGGAACAGGCATGATAAAATTGGCAGAAGTTTATGATTCAGACCGATCACCTAAAGGTCTACACCACTCACCTAAGGAGGTGAGAATATTTTTTTCTGTTTTTTGCAGGAGATAGAAATGGGCGTGAAAAGTGATGGCTAACATGCTATCAGACTAAAAAATATGACACAGTGACAGACAAATTCTAGGTCCTGCATTACACTCAAGAAGCACTCAGCAAGTACCTGGTAGCTCTGCCAATAACTTCACCATTAGCCAGGTCCTTGAGGATCCAATCACGACGAGTACCAATCCTTCCATCTTCTTGGCACCATGTTTCAATCTCAACAACATCGCCCCTACCAGCAGCAGAGTTACCAGTCAGGATCGAATTTTACCAAAAAGGGAAAAAGTGGGGGGAAAAAGGTTCAATGTAAGTTTGAAAAACTACCAAGCTGGGTACTTGTAGATCTCAATGTGCATTCGGTTCGTCACCCAAATAAGTCCAAGCTTTCTCATTGTAGTAGTTGTGGCGAATCCATCAGTGGAGAACCCAACACTTTGTGCATGGTTACATCCTACCTCCTGTATTTACGAAAATGCTTACCATTAAAGATATCGAAAATTACAGGGAACAAAAAATAATAAAGATACACTCGTTTATAGTATATGCCTTCTATAAATGGCAGTAATATTGATACTTAAATCAGTTGATAAAATGGGAACACGTGGAGTTGCCCTTGTCCCATTCGGTGTGATCTTAAATTTTAAACTTGGATCACAAACCAATTTCACCACCACTAACTCCAGCGATCTGAACCCTATATGAAACTTCATTTGTGCATGCCAAAGCAAACACATCCAGGAAATTGGTGCAGCAAGTCGGCGACAACCACCTGTTCTTCTCAGTAGTCAGCCCTCATGACTTAATTCGTAGTTGCCTACAGGCATAGGCATTGCCTATGAGATATTTTGGCACACTAATTCAAGGCTCTTATCGCTTCTCCCAGAGCTGGACAAAGAAAGTTGCACTAGGTTTTAGCATTGCAGTGCCCAATTTGTTGCATGCACAATAGGGGCTAATTTCTGTAAGCAACTTGTCACTTAGCAACACTAACAAGACCGGGACAGTTAGCATTTTAATCCACCAAACACGAACTAAGCTACACCCTAGCTCTAACTCAAGCAAAGGACACGGCACAGAATTGTGGAGTAACAATATTCCTCTTTCACAATTCAATCCTAGCACAGAAGAGGAGCTCCGATTGTACCACAAGTTTGGAGCGTTCTAAATTCAGATCCAGACATTCGACCTCTTGAATCCAGGCATAACCGGAATCCAATAAATAAGTTTCACGCCACAAATCTGGCCTCCGGAGAGCACAAATCCGGACTTTCGGAAGCAGAGACCCCACGGCGCCAGCTCGCGAGCGTACCTGGAGGAGATTGGCGATGGTCTCGACGGTGGCCGTCTTGTTGATGCCCACCTCGTAGCAGCGCACGATGAAGCTCTCCTTGTACGAGAGCCCGTCCTCCAGGAGGCTCCCCAGCCGCAGCCGCTCGGCCAGACTGGGCCGCGCGTCACCCCCTTCCGCCTTAACCGCCGTTGCAGCCGCGTGGCCCGGCGACGCCGCCTCGATCCCGGGCACCTGCGGCGCACCCCGCGCGCACCGCACCACCACCCCGGGCGCCGCCGCCGGAGGCGATTCCCGCCTTCCGTGGTGGCGGAGCGGCGCGCGGCCGCATTGGGGTGGCGTGTGGCAGCGCAGCATAGGGGGCGGGCGCGTCCCTTCGAGGAGGCTCGTTGGCCGGCCGCCGCCGCCGCCGCAGCCGATGCGGGGTTTTGGTTGGCGCGGAGCGGGGTGTGGGGTTGGCGCGATGGGCAGCCGGGCACTGCCTAGTAGTGGATATGAAGCGGGGCCAGGGACGGTGGCGGGCGGTGGACCGGGCGCACGGGGCGATACAAACGAGGTACGAGGACGGGCTGACGATGTGCTGGCAGTGGAGAACAGGAGAGAACGAGGACGTCTCTGGACCCGGTGCATGCGGCGGCGGTGGTCCACGACTCTACGGCGGCGGTGAATGTGTCGTCGCGCGGTTGGATTGCGCGTGCGGCGTGCCAGTCTGCCAGAGCAAGTGTATAGTAGATTAAAAAAAAAGAGCAAGTGTATAGTACGGACAGAGAATTAGAGACGGCAACGGGACCGCTTCGGGTCGTGGAGAGTCTTGGTTGACCTAAATCTAAAATTATTCTCAGATGATAATTCATCCTAGGATGATAATTAATCCAAACGGGACCAAGACTCTCCCCATCCCGTTTGGATGAGATTCTAAAATCCGGATTTATGATAAAAATAATATTTGATATTTCTTAGATTCTGTGCATGTGAGTTAAAATTATGTACACTCCTAGTCTGTTTGATGGGATATTAGAATTCCGAGATTTTTTTTTATCCAGATTCTTAAAATCCAGTGGTAACCAAACGGTACCCAAATTTATTGGTTTTTCAACCCTAGTTGGTTATTCAAAACCTAAACCCCACCACTATATGTTAATGTAATAAAAGCGATAGAGAATTTCTTGCAACATACAAGATACATATATTACACATAAGAGACAACAAACAACACATAATTTCATGATTCAACTTTAAACAAATTTAATAACTCACAGAATGTATTAATGAAAGATATGGATTTTTATTCAAAATGACTATTTTAGACCTCTATTGGGCATCAATGGGTGAAAACCAAAACCAAAACTAAATCCGACAAGTTTTGGGTCCTTGAACCCAAAAACTATGGGGCAATTGCACCCAACCAGCACCGACTCAAAGCCGCCCTACTACCATTCTTGCACAGGTACTCTCTCCCAAAATAAGTGCGCATTTTGAACTTGAGAAATCAATCAATCTTCAATATAATTAGATTTATTAGAAAATAGTGAAAACATCTGTATCTTTAAATATGTTTTTTATAAAAATATATGGCACGGTTAATCTAATTACGTTATTTGGTATCATAATATTAGGATTGTTTTGATAATATTTGATCAAATCTAAGATTGGTTGACTCGAAGTATGACATGTGTACCCTCTCCATTGTAAATTGAGAATTATTTGTTTTCAGATATTATTTAAATATCTACATGTATTTAAAAAGTCAAAATAATTTATAAAGTCAAAATAATTTATAATTTAAACAAAGAGAAAAACTGAAAGAATACTTTAGAGCACACGGCAATAACAGTGCCAAGCCTCCGCGGTTCACTGGTACAAAACGGAGAGACCGTTACAAATTAACTACGGGAAGAAATGTCACAAATCGGCACCAGAGTACATTCCAAAGGGCAACAATACATCACAAATTGTGGTACAAGGGCCGCCAAGCAGCAAAATGGAGCAGAATATTGATGACGAAAAAAACTCTTTTTA
Source organism: Saccharum hybrid cultivar R570 (assembly GCA_038087645.1). Taxonomy (NCBI): domain Eukaryota; kingdom Viridiplantae; phylum Streptophyta; class Magnoliopsida; order Poales; family Poaceae; genus Saccharum; species Saccharum hybrid cultivar. The sequence continues at coordinate 2,808,935 of JAQSUU010000344.1, forward strand.
TCTAGCTAGCTTCTTCCTCCACACGGTACGGCCACGGTTGATCTCGTCCCCGTTGGCTGCAAATCTCAAGCAGTGCAGGAACTGCTGCCGCTCTTCTTTGTGAGGCGCTGCAGAAGCAGAACCGTTCATGCTTTTCTCCTCTCCTCCCTCTATGTTCGTAAGCGAATCAACTATGTCATCATATTGACATTCTCTCCTATAGTCGAGGGTGATTGTTTGTAACTCGTGTGTATCAATTATATCTTGAGGTATACTCTGCAATTTAGAAGGTAGACAAAGAACTATTAGAAACCATCGCAAATCAACAAAGATGCTAATTTCCATCTAGAAGAAAAACAGTAATAGTAAGCCCCTAGTCATTGCAAACTCTACTCAGATTAGATATCCCAATAAAAACCAAAGTTTCAAAAGTGGGATCAGGAGTAAGAAAAGTCTAGTAGAACACTTACTTCGAGGACCCAACCAATGTAAGTAACATTATTGACATGTTGGTTCATGTCCAGATCAGCTCTTCTTGGCTGCAGTTTGGAAATCAATGTCTGTCAGCACTGAACTAGTAGTATTGGTACGCTAAGAACTGGATGATACACGAAGGGGAGAACTGACCACTAGTCCAAGTCTTGAATATTGTGCAGGATCTGAGAGATTCGGAATCTTCTTCAAACTGCCATTATTTTCCTCTGGGAATGCTAATCTGCACAACATAACTTGTTACAACTCTTATAACTACAGCATGAGAATACAGTGACAATCATTAAACAAACTCAATAACCAAAACAATCGCTGTTAGACTGATACACGTAAAAGTTGTTCAGCCTATTTCAAATATTCAGATTAGCATGCATTCATCCAATGAGCTGCAGCTAGGGACACTTAAAATAACCCAGCTGAGTGTAAAACTTCAAATAGACTTGGGTTCCAAAAAAGGCAGAGCTACTTGGGCACTTTTGATACATGCATTGTATGGAAATAACAAGAGTGCATGTCTATGCAGAATGCTGAGAACAAAAGTGAGTCGCTTTACCTTGGAGTCTTTGGACAATGTATAAACACCTCATCCCTCACGTCATCACTGACTCGCTGAAGTCTCCGTGTATTTTGGTTCATCGTGACCCACTTGCTACAGAATAAGCAATATGACTGTTACTTATACTGTACACTGTGATAAAAGATGTGCAAAAGTTTGAACTAAAAGACAACAAAGAATGAATCTGATAGCCCAATACTGCTGCGCTGCTAAATCAGCATAAACTGATCTCACTTCCTAAATATTGCCTTCAGTAGAGACAACAAGAACAGATATGCCCAGCATATTCAAGTGAATGGTAAGTGCAACCCAGAGGAACAGGTATGATAAAATTCACAGAAGTTTACGATTCACACCTATCACCTAAAGGTCTACATCACTCGCCTAACAAGGAGGTGGAATGAATTTTTTTCTGTTTTTTTTTTAAATAGTTCCTGCATTACACTCAAGAAGCACTCAACAAGTACCTGGTAGCTCTGCCAATAACTTCACCACTAGCCAGGTCCTTGAGAATCCAATCACGACGAGTACCAATTCTTCCATCTTCTTGGCACCATGTTTCGATCTCAACAACATCACCCCTACCAGCAACAGAGTTACCAGTCAGGATCAAATCTTACCAAAAAGGGGGGGAAAAGTGGAAATGAAGGTTCAATGTAAGCTTGAAAAACTACCAAGCTGGGTACTTGTAGATCTCAATGTGCATTCGGTTCGTCACCCAAATAAGTCCGAGTTTTCTCATTGAAGTGGTCGTGGCGAAGCCATCAGTGGAGAACCCAAGACTTTGTGCATGGCTGCATCCTACCTCCTGTATTTTAAGAAAATGCTTACCATTAGATATTGAAAATTACAGGGAATAAAAAATAACGATACACTTGTTTATAGTATGCCTTATATAGATGGCAGTAATATTGATACTTAAGAATCAGTTGATAAAATGGGAACACGTGGTGTTGCCCTTGTCCCATTTGGCGTGATTTTAACTTTTAAACTTGATCATAACCCAATTCCACCACCACTAACTCCAGCGATCTGTACCCTATATGAAATTTTGTTTGTGCATGCCAAAGCAAGCACATCCAGGAAATTGGTGACGGTGACAACCACCCCATGTTCTTCTCAGTAGTCAGCCCATTACTTAATTCGTAGTTGCCTATGAGATATTTCGGCACACTAATTCAAGGCTGTTATCACTTCTCCCAGGGCTGGCAGACAATTTAAGTTGCACTAGGTTTTAGCAATGCAGTGCCCAATTTGTTGCATGCACACTAGGGACAAATTTCTGTGGGCGGTTTGTCACTTTGCAACACTAACAAGACCGGGACAGTTAGCATTTTAATCCACCAAACACGAACTAAGCTACACCCTAGCTCTAACTTAAGCAAAGGACATGACACAGAATTGTGGAGTAACAATATTCCTCGTTCACAATTCAATCCTAGCACAGAAGAGGAGCTCCGATTGCACCACAAGTTTGGAGCGTTCTAAATTCAGATCATCCAGAGACATCCGACCTCTTGAATCCAGGCAAAACCCGAATCCAATAAATAAGTTTCACGCCACAAATCTGGCCTTTGGGAAGCAGAGGCCCCACGGCGCGAGCTCGCGAGCGTACCTGGAGGAGATTGGCGATGGTCTCGACAGTGGCCGTCTTGTTGATGCCCACCTCGTAGCAGCGCACGATGAAGCTCTCCTTGTACGAGAGCCCGTCCTCTAGGAGGCTCCCCAGCCGCAGCCGCTCGGCCAGGCTGGGCCGCGCGTCACCCCTTTCCGCCGTGGCAGCCGCGTGGCCTGGCGACGCCGCCGCGATCCCGGACACCTGCGGCGCACCCCGCGCGCACCGCACCACCACCCCGGGTGCGGCTGCCGGAGGCGATTCCCGCCTTCCGTGGTGGCGGAGCGGCGCGCGGCCGCATTGCGGTGGCGTGTGGCAGCGTAGCATGGTGGGCGGGCTTCGAGGAGGCTCGTTGGCCGACCGCCGCCGATTCGGGGTCTTTTTTTTTCGAATTACACAGTGGCCAGTGGTGTTGGCGCGACGGGCAGCCGGGCACTGCGAAGTGGTTATGAAGAGGGGGCCAGGGACGGTGGCGGGCGGTGGACCGGGCGCACGGGGCGATACGAACGAGGACGTGCTGGCGTGCAACTGCCAGCCTCTCCTCCGTGGGAAAGCTGCATGTGCGAGACATGGCTCCTTGTCCTATGCGAGTATCTTCTGTGATAGAGACCCGACGACTTGTCAATGTCACCGTACACTCCTCCGTGGCCTTCCGCAATTCCATTTTTTTCTTTTATTAACCATATTTTACGATTTGCTTTTCATAATAGCTCCAGACTAATATGAAAAGCAAATTGTTTGAAAAATTATCATTTATGTCCTGTGTATATCTAAATAGAAAGTCCTACTAATATATTTTTTATGATTTCGGAAAGCCACGTCATCTATTTAGTTTGTTTGGTTAATCTTTATCTTTTACAACTAATAGGAGATCTTCCCTATAATATTTCTCTAGCACCAATAAATAAATAAAACTACTTGAAAGTGGAGGGATTTGAGCCGTTATTGGTTCCAAGCACCCTTTAAATATCGTTGCTTCGAAACATACAAATTCATCTCCACCAAGCAAAAATTTAACGATAATGCTTAAGGACGGGCGTCCATCCGATCAGACGCCGCCTTCCAGGGCCTTCATGGCCCACCAAGCCTGCCTCCTCCTCTTTACATCTTCCACATCTCTCTTAAAAATATATACCCCATTGCATGCTTCACGTCACTGTGCGGCTGTTCGGCTGCTCCATTCCACATTTGCCGCCGCAGCCAACCCCCACATGCACCCCACCCTATGTTGTTCGCTTCTCGCTCCTGCCCATCGCGCGCGTCCACCAGCGCCTCTCGCTTCTTGCTCCCGCAATCCCACCAGCCGCGCACCCACTCGCGCTGCTCGCTCCCGCACCGTCGGGCACGCCGCACGCGCCTCTGCTAGTGCTTGTGGTGCCATCGCGCACCTTAGGTCAGTCCCTGGTCGAGCCAAGGGCACCATGAGTGCGGCCCGTGGTGGTGGTGCTCGCGCCCGAGGCTGGAATCAACCGAACTGGCCCCGACCTCCCCTCTCATATATTGCAAATGTATGTTTCAAATATTTCAGATGCATGTTGCAGGTATTTTGTATGGATATTGCAAAAGTAGATTGAGATGTTGCAAGTGTTTCAGAGGCATGTTGCAAGCGTTTGTTCAAAATGTTTCATCTATTTAAGAGGTATGTTGCAAGCGTTTTTATCTGGATATTGTATATGTTTCACACCTATGTTGCAAGAGTTTGTTCGAAATGTTTCATTTGTTTCAGTTTTATGTTGCAATAAGTGTTTTCATGTTGCAATTTGCAAGTGTTTTATCTGGATGTTGCATATCTTTCATATTCATGTTGTAATTGTATGTTCCAAATGTTTCATCTGCTTCGGTCCTATGTTGGATCCAAGTGTTTCATGTTTCAAAGATGAAAAGTCCCGCGGGGGGAGCACGACCTAGGCGTTGGGGGATGGGCCGTGCTCGTCCTCATGCCAACTCTCGGGTCTGGCCCGCCCAGAGATAGAGGAGGGGGTCAGGGGGAAGGAGCGGCGGGCGTACGGGCGTCTGGACTCGTGGTCTCGGAGAGAGAGAGGAGGGGGCCAGGGAGAAGGAGCAGCAAGCGCGGTCTTTTCTACGGACGCCACGACGAAGGTGGTGCGGGCGTCCGGACATGTGCTTTTGTGCGGACATCCAGGGGCTGGTGTCAACGAAAATTTAATTTGATGCAGTATGGGCGTCCGGACATGTGCTCTTGTGCGGACATCCAGGGGCTGGTGCCAACGAAAATTTAATTTGATACAGTATGTGCCTGTACGAGGCCATCCTGCATTCCTGCTATATATATATATATATATATATATATATATATATATATATATATATACACGCGCGCGCGCGCGCGACCTTGGTGGTCAGCCTGACGCAGCCAGAGACCTGCGTGCCGCACTGCCGCCCGCCGTGCATAACCGCAAAGAAAAGCCAATCACATTATCATCACATATGGGTCCCTATATGTCGTGGTTCAACTCTGAGCAGGAGCACTCTGCAGCTAAGCGCCGAGCATGATCCGGATCTCTTGATTGTTTATTTATTCTTTTCAATTCTTTGTTTCTTAATTGCTCATTGTTTGATTTTCTTTTTTGTTCAGCAAACACCAAGCATGAGCTTAATATTTTTTTCTCACGCCTTTTGTGCCATTTATTTATTTGATTACTTAGATAAAGGAAACAAATCCAGCTTTATTCCTTGAGATCAAGAGAATCAGACCAATTATTATTGAAAGGATCAAGATGCTCAAGAGGGGGGTGAATTGGGCTTTTCTAAAAATTAATTGCAAGAATTAAATCCTACAAGCCAAACTTCACCCTAGTGCCTACTTGTGTTCCTTATGATTCTACCGATAAAAGTTTTGCACCCTAAGTTCCAATCCTAGACTAGCAAGGCAATTCTAGGAAAGTAAACAAGCAATGAAAGTAATGCAAGAAAGTAAATGCTTAAAAGTAGGGGATAGGAACAAGGCGATGTTTTGCTGAGGTATCGGAGAGTCGCCACTCTCCACTAGTCCTCGTTGGAGCACCCGCGTAAGGGTGTAGCTCCCCCTTGATCCGCGCAAGGATCAAGTGCTCTCTACGGGTTGATTCTTCGACACTCCGTCGCGGCGAATCACCCAAAACCGCTCACAACTTGAGTTGGGTCACCCACAATCTCGTCGGATGATCACCAAACTCCCAATCACCACCAAACCGTCTAGGTGATGGCGATCACCAAGAGTAACAAGCTAGAACTCTCACTTGACCACAACAAGTCTAATGAGAAGATAGATGCACACTTGCTTGACTCTTGTCACTAGAGAGGATTCTCAAACTTTGATTCGCAAATCTCTATCCTCACTAGGGCTCTTGCACTTCCTTGCACTCTAAAGGTGTTTCTCAACTGAACAAATGAGCAAGAGACCTCTAAAAGAGGTGGAGGGGGTGTATTTATAGACCCCTCAAACAAATTCAACCGTTACCTTTCGAAACAGCCAGACGCGCACTGACCGGACGCGCCTGTCGATATGACCGGACGCGTCGGTCAGGTGTAACGGTCGAATAACGGAAACCTGTGCTGAGTGACCGGACGCGCCGATCTGTGATGACCGGACGCGCCGGTCTGAGATGACCGGACGCGCCGATCAAGGATGATCGGACGCGTCCGATCATGCAAGAGCTCTCTGGAAAAACTGACCTGACGCATCACCGCGTCCGATCATACGTGACCGGACGCGTTAGGTCACCACGGGACCTTACTGGAACATGACCGGACGCGCCGATCATTTTCACAGTCGCGTCCGATTACTCTGTTTACCCTCTGGAACACGTGTCAGACTGACCACCGCGTCCGGTCCTCTCAAGGACCGCGTCCGGTCAGTCAGCTGAAAACACAATGAAGATTTAGTACTGACCGGACGCGTCCGATCATGACCAGGACCGCGTCCGGTCATAGGTAAACAGCTCAAACGTCTTCTAAACGTGATGCAACTTAAACCAAGTTGCTTCTAACTGAACTCTGAGCTTTTCTCGAGCTACCTAGTGCTAAGTTTGACAAGTGTGCACCACACCTAAACACAAGACTCACCTAGGTCAAGCTACTCGCTCATGTCCCTCTTCATAGTACGGTCAAAGGAAGAAACAAAGATCCTAACGACTATTCCAGATATATCTCAACACCTTGACATCCGGAACTAACCATCCTTAATCTTATCATTGATCCTTTGAAAACCGAAATGATTTCCATCAAGGGACATGAATACCATACTGCCCAAAGCAGTTATCACCTCCATGACCTAACTTACCAACGTTTCTGCAAAACACACGTTAGTCATGGTAATTATGTGTTGTCATTAATAGCCGAAACCAACACCGGGGCCTAGATAATTTCAATCTCCCACTTTTTGGTGATTGATGACAACACTTAGATTCAGAAGATATAAGTTGAGGTTTTCGATCATGCTTGGTTCACATAAGCATAAGGCTGTAAGCACAAGGGGTTAGACAATGCTTATGTGTTCCAAGCCAACTGAGTGTACTTATAAGATAAAACATGAAGAGTTAGTACACATAGAACATAGCTCATATGAAATCGGAGTAAGGCACGGAAGCACAACCTTATGAGCTATAAACAAACAAGTGACATGATTTAAAACTGTGACTAGATAAACCATATAGACTCAAGGTATCTCATAAGACCACATGTCACAAGAATGCAATTACTGTAAAGTAAATATGATGCATGAGTGTAGCACACAAGAGAAGAACGAAAACCCTCTACCAAAAACTCCCCCTGAATCTACTCTCTCTCTTCCTTTGGCATCAACCGCCAAAAACTAATCTAAGGACCTGACGGGGGAACAGACGGAGTCGAGTCGGGTGCCGAGGAGCGCGGAGTAATCACGAACTGAGAAGTGTCTTCCTCGGACTCGGAGCTATCAGGCTGACCCTCTGAAGAATCACGCGGCTGTGAAGCGGTCTGGGTCTGATCAACAGGAATAGGTACTGCCGAAGTAGCAACAAGTGGAGCAGTCTCTGTGACCTGAGCCTGAAGTGAGCCAAAAGCTGGGGGATCTGTCGAGGCAACGGACGAAGAAACTGTCTCTGTAGTGCCCATCCCTGTCACAGGAGGAATCGCTGCCTCTGAAGCTGATAACCCTGATGAAGTAGCAAAAGTAGTGTGCGAGGGCGTCGGCTGACCAGTCAACTCGCTATATGTGGCACTAAGATCAATGAAAGGTGTGCTGGTCAACAGGTGAGGGCGAGGCTGGTCTAAAGGAGTAAACCCTGTCTGAATGGGCGTGTAGCTCGGGGACTGGAACGACTGAGGAATCTACAGCTGTGGAGATGTGAACTGAAAGCTCGGCTGATCCTGACTTGAAGGTCCACTGAATGGTAAAGCTGAAGTCAGGACAGATACAGGTGGAGGAGCCCCAACTGTGACTAGGTGACGCAGAAGATCCAGGTACTGCTGCTGGCTAGCTGCACTCTGTCGCTGCATCTCATACTGCTGACGCTGCATCTAGACTTGTTGGCGCTGTATCTCAAGCTGCTGTCGCTGGAACTCGTCCTGTCGAGCCTGTATCTGTGCAAACGCAGCAGCTGTGTCCTGAGCCTGTCTCTGTAGCTGAAGCTCCTATCGCTCCTGTGCCTAGGTCAGCCTCTCAAGAATAGCCACCATGGCTGGGTCTGAGCGTGAGGCTGAACCAGAGCCACCGGCCTCGTGGTCGTGAGGCCGAGGAGACCGATACCTGGGAATGGGCTGATAATCCTCGTCAGTGCTGTCGGAGGCCTCATCCTCAGCTATATCAGCGGGCTGAGCATCTAGATCTGCAAGCTCTGCCTCAGCAAGACCCTGTACGATCGCGTCCTACTCAGCCGCTGTCTCAGGCACCTCAGGTCTCTCTCTCTGTCCTGGCACAGAGACCTGCTCTCTCGTAACTGAAGCCCATAGCTGACGAATATCATATTCAGGAAAAGCAGTGGTAGTTTCAGTTATCTCAGCACTAATCTCTGAAGGCAGCTCAAGTGCAGATCTGATGATGAAGCAAATCCAATGAGCATAGGGCAGCTGACGGTGTCCCTTGAAGCCTTCTGCCAGGGTGTCCTCCATCTCACTGACCATAAGATCCCAAATGTCAAAAGGTGTCTGTGAGAGGAGGTGGTGAACAACCCATAGCTGCATCCTGGTCAATCCCTCTCTGTAACCAAGTCTGGGAAGAAGAGTACGCCTGACAATAGCATCCAGAACTCGGGCAAGCGGTGTCAAGCTGGCAGGTGTGCGACGAGACCCTTCACCAAAAGGCTCACGGAAGCAGGGTCGGATCAGATCTATAGGTGGCACAGTACCGCCATGAGGGCGTCTAGGTGGAGCTGTCTGACCGAAACAGAGCTGGTGAATCTTCGTGTCTGAAGCTAGGAGTCTGAGAATCTCCCGCACTCTTGTGCTGTACAGTCTGCTGTCGCGGCCTCTGAATGCAAAGTGTATGAACTCATGGGCTGGATCAATCCATAGTGAAGCATAGAATTCCCTAACCCAAGTACCGCAGTATGCACCTGTCCGTCCAAGAAAATCTGATAAGCCTGGTAGATAGGACAGGTGCGGACGAAGCTGCTCACCCACTACCTCAACAAGTGACTCAATGCGACAGACCCTCTGTGGTCGAAAGGCAATGTCACTATCAACAAGAGCTCTGTAAAAATCCTCCTGTAGAGGAGTATAAAATCCCTCTGAAGCTCTGGAGTCCCTCTAAGGTGGAAACCACCGGCTGACCTGAACAAATCTCAAACTTTGCACCTGACGTGCAGTAGCACCTCTCAAGTCAAAGTGCTCGACAGGAGGTGAACCTCTAACCCTGGGAGGTGGACGTCCTCCATGACGCTGGCCCTCTGGCCTGGGAGTCACCTAAGCCCGTGTGCGTGTGGAGCGGCGACGTTGTGGAGTCTGAGCTGACTGCTCCTCCGTCCCCTCTGGAGCCTCTGCAGGTGGATCAACTGACATAGTATCTGCATCTATTGGCACCTCTGTGTAACAGAACCGACCAAATTATAAGAGCACAAGTACGAAAACAAGCACCGAAGCGCTCAACTTTTCAAACTTGAGCCCATATAATCCCGGTAGTCAATCGAAATCACGAAGGATTTCAAACCAAACTGCTTACAACCAGGATCGCATCATTCAACATACAACATCATACGATACATTTCGCAAGTAGTTCTGAAATAAGTTTACACCACGGAGTAGCAATTATTACAAACCAAGTTTGAAAGTAGCGGAAGCATAACACACACACTAGTTACTTAAATACTGCCAGTCTGGATGATCAACAACCCACAAAAGCATGAGGAAAGTGCATAAAGACGATCATGCCCTTCTGATCTAGTCATCATCACCCGCAGGGTGGAGACACGTCTTGCAGAATCCCTGATAAAGCATGTCCTCTGCAACAGGAGGGAATAAACCCTGAGTACTGGAATGTACTCAGCTAGACTTACCCGTCGAAAACCAGAAATAAAGTGACACCAAGGATTATGCAAGGCTTACACAAGAGGCTAGCTGACATAACATTTTGCATAAAGGCATAAGTAGTTGAAACTCTTGTAGCCTGTACTAGCAGTTATTTTTAGCATTTACCTGTCATCTATCTTAGCACCTGTACTAAACATGCACTTGATTATAATCAAACAACATTATTATTAAATCCATAGCAGGTATATCATTGCGGCAACATTGTATCATTCCCTTAACCACCAGTTTATTTAATGAGATCTACGTTGCCGCTGCTCAAGTCAAGTGCTCACTAACCGGGAGCGACGGCGATTCGAATCGAATTCCTATCCAGCTGGAGGGGTATTTCTAACACTCACCATGCAGACCCCTGCCAGGGTCGCACAGGCCACCGTTTCATATGATTCAGGAATCGCGGGTCCGAATAATGTCGCGACCCCAAGGGCGACACTCTGCCAGGTGATAGGGACTCTAACCCCCCCTTGGTCTCACGCCAATGTCCCCAAGCACATCCTTTCTCTCCTCCAAGAAGCAACCTACCATTCGATTCCCGGCCTGAACCACATTACTCGGCTTCGCGGTCGGAACGGGTTATCCGGCCAACTAAGTGTTAGACTGCGTTCAACATGACTCAAGGACGTACAGCGAATCGGTCCTTAAACGACTCAGACGGGCATAGCTCCACACCCAAGACGTGAAGTGTCTTGCGGCTGTACTATCGAACTCCCGCCCGGTCTCAATTTCATTTTTAAGCATGGTTCCATTCACGATAGCCATAGAGCCACTCGTGACTCCTTCCTACATCTCGCGGATGACCGAAAATCACCTGACTTCTACCGTACTAAGCAGGGCTAAGCATTGACACGTGCCTAAATCTAATATAGGATTAAGTACGATATCTGGACAAGGACAGGTACAATGCAGCAAGTGTTTTCATATAACTCCTAGAACTTAATGCAATAAACAATTAAAAGTACTCAAGATATATTTATAAAATGATGGGCTCAGCATGCACCGGGGCTTGCCTTTCAGAAAAGTTGAAGGCCGGTGGTCAGGGCACTCGGGTAGATCTTCTGACGGAGCTTCCCCGACGTTGGGTTCTTCTGCTACTTCCTCCGGTTGACTCAGCACCTCCTCCGGTACCGCTTGTTCGAATTCGAGAAGTGTCACCCCCTCCGGTGCACCTATTGCATGAATGCACAATAAATATAATGGATGCATAAATGGGTGCAACATGCTCGGAATGAAATGCATTTCAGAATAAAATACTCTATTTAAGTTATTTTATTAGTACGTGCAAATCTCTTCTCCAGTAGAGAAGTACTCACCTAATCTACTTAACCTAAGATAAAGCTGCTCATCCTCAGTTAAGGCCCTAACACCTAACAATTACAAAAGTAGCATGTCTTAGGATATCACACCATATCAATCAGCAAAGCACCACAGTAAGCATTCTGGACAGCAGCTACTTGTTTTTATCACAACTGGAGATTTACAATTCCAAAAGATATGATCTAAGCCAATCTGGAAAGCCTAAGAAATGTACTACAATTCATTTTCAGACCTCAACTCCAAACTCCTAAGTTTTCTATGTCAAACTTCACAAGTTCCAGAATCTGTCCTCTCCAAAACAGAGAGTAGCAGATTTTTAACTGCCACTTTAAACAACAGTAACTCTCAAACTACTAAGCCAAATGCTTCCAAATTTTAACACAAGCTAGTTCATCAAGTTTACTCCAACTTTGGTATTTACAAGTTGTCCAGCAACCAATTTTATCAAAGCCAAATTTAGAATTACTACTTAGCTGTCCAGAAAACCTAAAATTACAAAGGTTAAATATTTATTGATGTGGCAAACATTCTCTAAAACCAAACTAATGCTACTACAAGTTCACAAATATCACAAATACACCAGGAAGTAAGGTGTGCCCACCTAGAATATTTATTTATACTCATTTCTTATTTTACTTAATTAATTAGGTGGAATTTTAAACATATATGTAAACTGCTCCTAAAATTCTACAAAAATTACAGGGGACTCTCTGATCCAAGAAGAGGCTACTGTAAAAATTTGAACTAAATTTATTCACAGGAACTCCCTACACAAAATTCACAAGCTAATAAGGCTGATTTTTGCATAAATAGGAAACCCTATTGAAAAGTGTCAAACAACAGATTTCATATTTTTCTTAGACACTTTAAGACACCAAGACATTCTCCAAAAATTTATAAGAACATTACACATGTAGAAAAATTACTAAAATTCATTTTAGTATTTCCTAGAATAACAAGATAGCATTATAACTTGGAAATTACTTAATCACTGATGCCCCAATTTTTACCAGAGCTAGGGCTAGCATAGAGTAACCTACCCACCAAATTTCATGATTTATGGAACACTACAGCTCAAGTTATAAATTTAACAAATTTGCATGCATTCCAAAACACATTTAAAGGATCTATTAAATTCTCCTAGAAATTAAACATCACATTCCAGATTTATATTTTTTTTAAAATACTACATATCAAGTAGATCCTAATAAAATTTATCTCATGATTTTTGAGCAAGTAAAACCCTAGATCTACATTTTCCAAACTTAACCATATTTCTGTAGCAATATAAATAAAAATGAAAAAGATCTCATTTATACTGGGCCGGCCCGGAAGACGCGGCCCACGACTCGCGCGCGCGGCCTGCTCGGCCGTCCCGCCCGCGCGCGCGCTCTGACGAGCGGGCCCCACTTGTCATCGAGACGAAGGCGGGGGAGGAAACGGTCGACGGCAAGCTCGCCGCCGGCGGCAGCTCCGGCGAGACCAAGGACACAGGCACGTTCGCCTCATCCATGCGAACCTAGGGGTGCTACTAATTGGAGCAATGGCTGCGGCTATGGAGGACGGTGGCGTGCATGGCGGACCGGCAGGGCGGTGGTGGTGCTCCCCGCCGGCGGTGGCCTCGGGATCCCCTCCTAGCCCCATGGTGAGCATCCCCGTACTACCCCGATCCTAAAGCACCTACTAGCGCTCGCCGTGGAAGCGCCGAAGACCTCGGCCACGGTGAGTCGCCGCGCGGAATAACGCCGACGAGGTCTGACGGTGGCGGAAATGACAATTCGTCCTTACCAAGGTGCGTCTGAGGGCAGTGGCGGAATGAGTGGGTAGAGGGGCTCAAGGCGCAGCTGTTGGCCGGACTGGAGGTGCGGTGGTGCGATGGAATGCGCGCGCGAGCTCGTCGGAGCAAGAGCGACAAGGCGGCTCGGTTCTTCCGCTCAGCCGACGAGAGAGGAAAAGGAGGAGGGAAATGGAGGGGTGCGGTCGGCACGACAGCAGGGGCGCCCTTCTACGCTCGGCAGCTGGCCAAGACGCCAGGTCGCGCGCGGCGCGTGGAGGACACGCGGCGGCGATGATCTGCGGCTGTCGGGGACTGAAGGCTCGTTTCAGAGCTCGATGGCGTCAACTGACAGCGCGATTTTAGGTTCAATTTACTCCTAATCCGGTGAGAACCAGATATGGTTGCTATTGGCAATGTTGTAGAGCTATATGAGGACTATAAGTTTGTCAATTGGAGTTTGGACTGGTTCGGCCTGGATTTGAAACCACAGAGCTCCAAAGTAGTGTACTTGGAAACTGAAACGTGTTTTCAGTCAGTGAACCCGACTGAAACCCTATTTTCAAGACACCACATCTCCTAAACCATTTAGAACTAGGTGATGGTGATATTGACAATGTTGTAGAGCTATGTGTGGACAACAACTTTGTCAATTGGCTCAAGGACTGGTTCGGCCTGGTTTGTGAGTTACAAGTTGTCAAAGTGAGGTACAGTGAAACGGTTTTCAGCTCAACACTTAGCAAAATTTGCTAAGTCCCCAAACAGCCCTAATACTGACTTGTGGGCCATTTTTGAGCATGTTCTGATCATTTTCATGAGATGGCCATATTAGAACTTTTGTTCCTTATGAAATTCTCTACAACTTTGCTTAAGGTTGCTCCTCCATGCAAGATTTCTAAGCTGGACTTTTTAATTGGTCAAACCAGATCACTCTAGGGTTCCAAACTTGGTCAACAACATTTGAAAGGGCAATTTGGTAATTTTGGTCAACATGAACATTGCTCCACTACTTACCCTAAATGTAATTAAGGTGTTATAAGACCTAATTAACCACTCTACATATTGGTTGCACAAAGTTCCTAGTGTCACATTCTTTGGAACAAGTATTTCAATACTTTCACCCAAATGTTGCAAGCCCATGTTGCACATGTTGCATGAGTGTGTTGCACAACACTTGCTAGTTATATTACACTAAAGTGGTTGACATGTCTCACAAGGAAATTGCACATAAGGTACTTATGTTTTGCACACTACTCACTTCTTACTTCACATGAAATATAAACATATCATCAGCTTATGCATGAAATGAATGATGCTTGCTTATGCTCATGCAAATGCAATGCCATTATGGAGCTAAACACTTGAGGTGTTACAGCCCTCCCCCCTTATAAAAATCTCGTCCCGAGATTTGGAAAGCGTACCATTTTTCATAGAATTCCTTATAACCATCCCGCAAATAGTCCTCCCGTTCCCACGTAGCATCACTCTCACTTCCCTGATTACTCCACATCACTTTGTACCACTTAACCACTTTACTTCTAGTTACTCGTTCCTGAGTATCGATCACTCGGACTGGCTTTTCTTCATAGGTTAAGTCGGATTCCAGCCTGATATCACCTAAAGGAACTTGTTCCTCAGGAACTCAAAGACACTTTTTAAGCTGAGATACATGGAAGACGTTGAATATGGCACTCATTTCGGGAGGTAACTGAATTTTGTACGCAACAGCTCCACTCTTGCCTATGATTTGAAAAGGACCCACGTATCTTGGCGCAAGTTTCCGCTTAACACCAAAACGTTGGACACTTTTCATTGGAGAAACTTTCAAATACACGAAGTCTCCAACTTCAAACTCGAGTGGTTTTCTACGACGATCCGCATAGCTTTTCTATCTAGCTTGGGCTGCAGCCATATGTTTTTGGATGGTACGGACTTGTTCCTCAGCTTCCTCAACAAAAGCAATACCATAAAATCTTCTCTCACCAGATTCTATCCAATTTAGTGGGGTTCTACACCTACGACCGTACAAAGCTTCGAATGGAGCCATCTTAATACTCTCTTGATAACTGTTATTGTACGAGAATTCGGCTAAAGGTAACCATTTTTCCCAAGAACCCTTGGATGAAATGACGCATGCTCGCAACAGATCTTCCAAGATTTGGTTAACTCGTTCTGTCTGACCCGATGTCTGGGGGTGATAAGCAGAGCTTCTCACTAACTTGGTTCCCAGAAGGTGATGCAAGTGCTCCCAAAAGCGAGCAGTGAACTGGGGACCACGGTCAGATATGATAGTACGAGGTATCCCATGAAGCCGGACTATCTGATTGAAGTACAACTCAACATAGTCAGTGGGACGATAGTCCACTCTCACTGGGATGAAGTGAGCTGATTTGGTCAAACGATCAACAATTACCCAAATAGAGTTATGATTTTTGACAGTAGGAGGAAGTCCGACAATGAAATCCATACTTATCTCTTCCCATTTCCAGCCTGGAATGGAAAGTGGCTGAAGTAGCCCAGCTTTCATGTGCACAGCTTTAACTCTGCAACAGGTGTCACATCTAGCAACATATGCAGCTATCTCTTTCCGCATCTTGGTCCACCAATAGTATGGCTTCAAATCATAATACATCTTATTGCTGTCAGGATGGATGGGCAACTTAGAGGAGTGTGCTTCAGACATAATATCATTTCGAAGCTCTCGGTCCTTAGGCACAACTAACCTATCCTTGAACCATAGTACACCCTCTTCATCTATCCTGAACTGTGTAGTTTCTTGCTCTTTCATCTTACGCTTGATGTGGAATATACCAGTGTCAGTCTTTTGGAGCTCAATAATTCTGCTTTTGAGAGTACAACTGACAGTGATGTTGTACAAGACTGCTGGATGTAGAAGGCGAGATTGATGAAAATCAGTTTCAACTAAGGAATGACAATGAGACTTACGGCTTAAAGCATCCGCAACTACATTTGCCTTTCCTGGATGATAGTGCACTTGAAGGTTATAATCTTTAATCAACTCGAGCCATCTTCTTTGACGCATATTCAACTCGGGTTGGGTGAAGATGTATTTGAGGCTTTTATGATCGGTGTAGATATTGCAGACATTTCCCAGCAGATAATGCCGCCATACTTTCAAAGCATGAACAACTGCAGCCAGTTCTAAGTCATGCGTTGGATAATTCACCTCATGCTTCCAAAGTTGTCGAGAAGTATATGCAATTACTCGGCCTTCCTGCATCAACACACCTCCCAAACCTATGCCTGAGGCATCACAATAAACATCAAATGGTTTCTCGATATCCGGTTGTGCCAAAACCGGAGCTGAGGTTAGGAGGGTTCGCAGTTGGTGAAAAGCCGCATCACTCTCAGGAGTCCAGACAAACCTGGTGTCTTTTTGCAGCAACCGAGTCATTGGCTTGGCTATTTTAGAGAAATCCGGGATGAAGCGACGATAATAGCCAGCCAAACCAAGAAAACTTCGGACCTCGTGAACCGAGATAGGAGCCTTCCAGTTCAGTACTTCCTGTACCTTGGCGGGGTCCACCATAATTCCTCCATCGGACAACACATGCCCAAGGAAAGGTACTTCACGAAGCCAGAATTCACACTTACTGAACTTTGCATATAGTTGATGTTCACGCAGTCTTGTGAGGACTATACGCAGATGTTCAGCGTGATCCTCCTCATTCACAGAATATACCAAGATGTCATCAATAAATACCACCACAAACTTGTCCAATTCAGGCATAAACACCGAATTCATCAAGTACATGAAGTGTGCGGGGGCATTTGTCAAGCCGAAAGACATAACAAGATACTCATAAAGACCGTATCTGATAGAAAAGGCTCTCTTTGGAACATCTTCCAGGCGAATTTTAATTTGATGGTAGCCCGATCTTAGATCGATCTTGGAGAAAACTTTAGCTTTAGACAACTGATCGAACAAGATGTCGATTCGCGGTAGAGGGTACTTATTTTTGACAGTGACTGCATTGAGAGGTCTATAATCTACGCACATCCGCAACGACTGATCCTTCTTCTTTACAAAGATAGCAGGACATCCCCACGGCGATGAACTAGGACGAATCAACCCCTTCTTCAAAAGTTCATTCAATTGCACCTTAAGTTCAGCGAGTTCATTTGGAGGCATCCTATAGGGTCTCCTAGAGATGGGTGCCGTGCCAGGCAACAACTCAATTTTAAACTCCACATCCCGATCCGGAGGGAGTCCCGGCAAATCATCGGGAAAAACGTCCGGAAACTCATTTACTACTGGAATTTCGGCCAGCGCCTTTGCTTGCACAGCATGAATTTCCCCCGACAATTCAACTTTTCTGGGAAGTTGTACCAGAAAACCCTTTTGATCTGTAGGGTCTCTGAGCATAACTACCCGAGTGGATGTATCAATGAGTACCCCATTCTGACTCATCCAATTCATGCCCAAGATAACATCTATGTCTAAACCAGGTAAAACCAATAGGGCAAGCGAATAACTTCGCCCTTCTATCTCAAACTTAAGGTTCCCCACTACTTTGTTTGTGGAAATATTCCCACTTGCAGCGCTAATACAATAACCCACACCTTCGACAGTATGCAACTTGTGTGCAAATTTAGATGCAAACTTAGGACTGATAAAGGAATGCGAAGCACCTGAATCAAAAAGTACCACTGCGGGGTGTTGGTCAACTAGAAACTTACCAGCGGTGACCACCTCACCAGATGGAATTTCCTCAATGCTGTTATAATGGGCGTGTCCCTGACGACTACCTTGGTTGACATTTTTCTTATGGTACGGACAGTTCCTGGACCAATGGCCTGGCTTGTTACAGTTCCAGCAAGGCATGTTGCTAGGGGGAACACTGGAGCTGCCTTGGCCCGCATTACTCTTTGGCAGAGCCACTGTATATGCCTTACGAAACCCAGTTTTCATTGGCACCTTCTTTTGTGGAGGACGGAACTTAGCATTTGTGGCAGGAGGGCGAGGGGAAGACCTCGGTGCCGCTGAGGCCCTTGACTGAGAAGCACTTGCCTCAAGGGCCCTTTTACGGCTCTTAGAGGCAGAATAAATAGTATTGTTGTTCTCCTGGGTCAAAGCATCGCTGATGAAATCATTGAAAGTAGTACATTTGCTAGTGCCCATTGTTTTCATCAGTTTTGGGCCGAGGCCCCTTTTGAAGCTAGCAATCTTTTTGGCATCGGTATCCACAAACTCAGTGGCATACCTTGCCAGGTTGTTGAAGGACTGCAAGTATTCAGTCAGGCTTTTGTTTCCTTGCGACAGCCTCATAAACTCTGTGTGCTTGATTGCCATAAGACCGGGAGGGATATAATTTCCCTGGAATGCCGCCTTAAACTGATCCCAAGCAATCGGGACATTGGCAGGTAGTGTGGAACGATAGTGGCTCCACCAAATTCCCGCCGGACCATGCAACTGATGGGAAGCATACTCAGTTTTCAGCTCATCAGTTAGGCGTAGCAGACGAAACTTTTGTTCAATGGTATTCAACCACTCGTCAGCCTGCAGTGGTTCTTCCGCTTCCTTGAAGAGCGGGGGCTTTGTATCCAGAAAGTCCTTGAAATCGCTGTACTGATTTGGCTCTGGGCCCTGGCGGCCAGGACGAGCCTCCCGGTTAGCCAGCTGGCGCATAGCATCCGCCAACATGCGCTGCCCTTCGACCACTGTCTGCATCAACTCGGCCGGAGTAGGTGGTGGCGGAGGGGGCGGCTGTTCCTCCTCCTCATTTCCACGGCCCCGGCGTAGATTGTACGACATCTGCAAAATGCATAGCCAATGAGCACTGACGATGTGGGAAATTTGTAGATGAATTATTGCAAAATATCAATCTGACTGTATGAATAGATTTCTCATAATAATTAAGGCACAATAATTCATCACAACCGCACAATCCATTCTAGCGCATCATTTGACGAGATCATACTTGGTAATCCAACAAGATGCTCTTTGATAAAGGCTCACTCACAGGGAGCACAACGGTTACCGGACCGTTTTGCATTGCTATCTACGTGATTTTTGACCTTTTGCACGGTACTTGGATTCGATCTCAAGATTTTTAGTTGACTGTGAAAGGCTACGTCAAACTGACCACAAAGAGACTTCTCAATGAAGAGTTCCATGGTGGATCATGACTAGCCACCTCGATACCTGCGCGTGCCAAGCAGCACAGCCTTATGTCGCGTGCCATAGGAGGCCCTCGGTTTCGTCGCGGCACCGAAGGGTGCTAATCGTGACACCATCATCGAACGCAACATAATAAGACATCAAGTTGTG
This sequence comes from Saccharum hybrid cultivar R570, assembly GCA_038087645.1. Lineage (NCBI taxonomy): Eukaryota > Viridiplantae > Streptophyta > Magnoliopsida > Poales > Poaceae > Saccharum > Saccharum hybrid cultivar. The sequence goes on from JAQSUU010000344.1 coordinate 2,828,460, forward strand.
ATCGAAATTAACGGTTCAAACTACATTCAGGAAACATACGGTTCAGCCTTACATCCCAAGGTCAAGTTATTACAAGGCCTCACTCCTTCACAGGGAGGGCACAAAAGACGATCCTAACATTAAAGGCACGTGATGACTACTCTAAGCATCATCCTCCGAGTCGGTGTCATGGATCTCCCCGCCGTCCTCATCACTGACAGGCTCTAACTCCTCGTCTTCTTCTTCTTCTGGCTCTTCCTCTGGTGCTTCTGCAGGTGGGGCATCCTGTGGTCCATCAACCTCCACTTCATCATCATCCTCAGCCATGAAGATTCCCGAACCCATGTCCTCATCAACGTTGTTGTTTCGAGGCAGCAGGGGATTAAGCTCGTTGTTCAGGCGGTGCACTTCTTCATGAAGGTTGTCATTGTATTCTTCAGCATTTTCTAACTGTTGCTCGAGCTCAAACTGGCGAGCTCTCAGAACGTTCTCCTCGTGCCAGGCTTCATCCCTCTGTTCCATCACACGGACCAACATGCGTTGACAGTTGCGATTTGCCACTGTCAACCTCTGGACTGCAAGCGTTTCTTGATCACGATCATGAATCACTTGTTCCAGTTGTTGCCGTGCTGCATCCCTAGCAGCAGTCACCTCTGCCAGCTCTGCCCTCAGCCTTTCCACCTCAGTAGGCTCAGGGCGGGGCTCACGTGGAGCGAGCTGGTGACGCGGTGCCCTGCCCCCAGTGGACTTACGAGCGGTCCTCTTGGTACGTGCCATCTGTAGCAACAAGATAAGATACGACTTAAAGTGAGGATCATTTAGGGGATACGAAATTTACTTTAGTCGGGAGTATAGAAATTTTTAAGGAGGGAGTAATTGATATGTATGATATAATTAAACATGATGCATGCACGTTCCGTACGCCCTCTCACCTTAGTAGAAACCTAAAGTTCTAACGCTAGGCGGTGGCATACATACGTTCTCTCATATAAGCGAAACTATCGGTCTACTCGTTACGCTGTTAGTGTACCTGCAGAAAATTTCATTGCAGCCCAACAATTCCCAATATATGCACACAAGAAAGCAGTAAATTAAATACTTTCCATATACACATCCCCGGATGTATATATTTCAGTATCAAAGCTACCCAATTGATAGATGCCCACAATTAAGTGCTTTTACATAGTTACATGGTTTAAACATGTAAAGATGTAAGTCACCAAAACTACTCTCCCCTAGACCGCCGGTTGGACGATCATGCTCTCACAACTCACACTTACCAGAGCGTCGAGGTAATTGATCCATACATTACCACCCAAGTGGATGGCATCCATACAATATCACGCCGTATGGACGACGAAATAAAAACAAACAAGGCCCCCAAGTTAGTCTTTATAACAAGCCACCTAAGAGTCCTTATTTGGGCTAAGGGATGTGATCACTGGCATACCTATAAAATAATTTTTAGAATTTAACCCTTTTCGCAAACAAATACTTTTGTTTTTAATTACTCGTAAGATGTGTTTAATGTTGAATTATGCTCTGATACCAGCTGTAACAGAACCGACCAAATTATAAGAGCACAAGTACGAAAACAAGCACCGAAGCGCTCAACTTTTCAAACTTGAGCCCATATAATCCCGGTAGTCAATCGAAATCACGAAGGATTTCAAACCAAACTGCTTACAACCAGGATCGCATCATTCAACATACAACATCATACGATACATTTCGCAAGTAGTTCTGAAATAAGTTTACACCACGGAGTAGCAATTATTACAAACCAAGTTTGAAAGTAGCGGAAGCATAACACACACACTAGTTACTTAAATACTGCCAGTCTGGATGATCAACAACCCACAAAAGCATGAGGAAAGTGCATAAAGACGATCATGCCCTTCTGATCTAGTCATCATCACCCGCAGGGTGGAGACACGTCTTGCAGAATCCCTGATAAAGCATGTCCTCTGCAACAGGAGGGAATAAACCCTGAGTACTGGAATGTACTCAGCTAGACTTACCCGTCGAAAACCAGAAATAAAGTGACACCAAGGATTATGCAAGGCTTACACAAGAGGCTAGCTGACATAACATTTTGCATAAAGGCATAAGTAGTTGAAACTCTTGTAGCCTGTACTAGCAGTTATTTTTAGCATTTACCTGTCATCTATCTTAGCACCTGTACTAAACATGCACTTGATTATAATCAAACAACATTATTATTAAATCCATAGCAGGTATATCATTGCGGCAACATTGTATCATTCCCTTAACCACCAGTTTATTTAATGAGATCTACGTTGCCGCTGCTCAAGTCAAGTGCTCACTAACCGGGAGCGACGGCGATTCGAATCGAATTCCTATCCAGCTGGAGGGGTATTTCTAACACTCACCGTGCAGACCCCTGCCAGGGTCGCACAGGCCACCGTTTCATATGATTCAGGAATCGCGGGTCCGAATAATGTCGCGACCCCAAGGGCGACACTCTGCCAGGTGATAGGGACTCTAACCCCCCCTTGGTCTCACGCCAATGTCCCCAAGCACATCCTTTCTCTCCTCCAAGAAGCAACCTACCATTCGATTCCCGGCCTGAACCACATTACTCGGCTTCGCGGTCGGAACGGGTTATCCGGCCAACTAAGTGTTAGACTGCGTTCAACATGACTCAAGGACGTACAGCGAATCGGTCCTTAAACGACTCAGACGGGCATAGCTCCACACCCAAGACGTGAAGTGTCTTGCGGCTGTACTATCGAACTCCCGCCCGGTCTCAATTTCATTTTTAAGCATGGTTCCATTCACGATAGCCATAGAGCCACTCGTGACTCCTTCCTACATCTCGCGGATGACCGGAAATCACCCGACTTCTACCGTACTAAGCAGGGCTAAGCATTGACACGTGCCTAAATCTAATATAGGATTAAGTACGATATCTGGACAAGGACAGGTACAATGCAGCAAGTGTTTTCATATAACTCCTAGAACTTAATGCAATAAACAATTAAAAGTACTCAAGATATATTTATAAAATGATGGGCTCAGCATGCACCGGGGCTTGCCTTTCAGAAAAGTTGAAGGCCGGTGGTCAGGGCACTCGGGTAGATCTTCTGACGGAGCTTCCCCGACGTTGGGTTCTTCTGCTACTTCCTCCGGTTGACTCAGCACCTCCTCCGGTACCGCTTGTTCGAATTCGAGAAGTGTCACCCCCTCCGGTGCACCTATTGCATGAATGCACAATAAATATAATGGATGCATAAATGGGTGCAACATGCTCGGAATGAAATGCATTTCAGAATAAAATACTCTATTTAAGTTATTTTATTAGTACGTGCAAATCTCTTCTCCAGTAGAGAAGTACTCACCTAATCTACTTAACCTAAGATAAAGCTGCTCATCCTCAGTTAAGGCCCTAACACCTAACAATTACAAAAGTAGCATGTCTTAGGATATCACACCATATCAATCAGCAAAGCACCACAGTAAGCATTCTGGACAGCAGCTACTTGTTTTTATCACAACTGGAGATTTACAATTCCAAAAGATATGATCTAAGCCAATCTGGAAAGCCTAAGAAATGTACTACAATTCATTTTCAGACCTCAACTCCAAACTCCTAAGTTTTCTATGTCAAACTTCACAAGTTCCAGAATCTGTCCTCTCCAAAACAGAGAGTAGCAGATTTTTAACTGCCACTTTAAACAACAGTAACTCTCAAACTACTAAGCCAAATGCTTCCAAATTTTAACACAAGCTAGTTCATCAAGTTTACTCCAACTTTGGTATTTACAAGTTGTCCAGCAACCAATTTTATCAAAGCCAAATTTAGAATTACTACTTAGCTGTCCAGAAAACCTAAAATTACAAAGGTTAAATATTTATTGATGTGGCAAACATTCTCTAAAACCAAACTAATGCTACTACAAGTTCACAAATATCACAAATACACCAGGAAGTAAGGTGTGCCCACCTAGAATATTTATTTATACTCATTTCTTATTTTACTTAATTAATTAGGTGGAATTTTAAACATATATGTAAACTGCTCCTAAAATTCTACAAAAATTACAGGGGACTCTCTGATCCAAGAAGAGGCTACTGTAAAAATTTGAACTAAATTTATTCACAGGAACTCCCTACACAAAATTCACAAGCTAATAAGGCTGATTTTTGCATAAATAGGAAACCCTATTGAAAAGTGTCAAACAACAGATTTCATATTTTTCTTAGACACTTTAAGACACCAAGACATTCTCCAAAAATTTATAAGAACATTACACATGTAGAAAAATTACTAAAATTCATTTTAGTATTTCCTAGAATAACAAGATAGCATTATAACTTGGAAATTACTTAATCACTGATGCCCCAATTTTTACCAGAGCTAGGGCTAGCATAGAGTAACCTACCCACCAAATTTCATGATTTATGGAACACTACAGCTCAAGTTATAAATTTAACAAATTTGCATGCATTCCAAAACACATTTAAAGGATCTATTAAATTCTCCTAGAAATTAAACATCACATTCCAGATTTATATTTTTTTTAAAATACTACATATCAAGTAGATCCTAATAAAATTTATCTCATGATTTTTGAGCAAGTAAAACCCTAGATCTACATTTTCCAAACTTAACCATATTTCTGTAGCAATATAAATAAAAATGAAAAAGATCTCATTTATACTGGGCCGGCCCGGAAGACGCGGCCCACGACTCGCGCGCGCGGCCTGCTCGGCCGTCCCGCCCGCGCGCGCGCTCTGACGAGTGGGCCCCACTTGTCATCGAGACGAAGGCGGGGGAGGAAACGGTCGACGGCAAGCTCGCCGCCGGCGGCAGCTCCGGCGAGACCAAGGACACAGGCACGTTCGCCTCATCCATGCGAACCTAGGGGTGCTACTAATTGGAGCAATGGCTGCGGCTATGGAGGACGGTGGCGTGCATGGCGGACCGGCGGGGCGGTGGTGGTGCTCCCCGCCGGCGGTGGCCTCGGGATCCCCTCCTAGCCCCATGGTGAGCATCCCCGTACTACCCCGATCCTAAAGCACCTACTAGCGCTCGCCGTGGAAGCGCCGAAGACCTCGGCCACGGTGAGCCGCCGCGCGGAATAACGCCGACGAGGTCTGACGGTGGCGGAAATGACAATTCGTCCTTACCAAGGTGCGTCTGAGGGCAGTGGCGGAATGAGTGGGTAGAGGGGCTCAAGGCGCAGCTGTTGGCCGGACTGGAGGTGCGGTGGTGCGGTGGAATGCGCGCGCGAGCTTGTCGGAGCAAGAGCGACAAGGCGGCTCGGTTCTTCCGCTCAGCCGACGAGAGAGGAAAAGGAGGAGGGAAATGGAGGGGTGCGGTCGGCACGACAGCAGGGGCGCCCTTCTACGCTCGGCAGCTGGCCAAGACGCCAGGTCGCGCGCGGCGCGTGGAGGACACGCGGCGGCGACGATCTGCGGCTGTCGGGGACTGAAGGCTCGTTTCAGAGCTCGATGGCGTCAACTGACAGCGCGATTTTAGGTTCAATTTACTCCTAATCCGGTGAGAACCAGATATGGTTGCTATTGGCAATGTTGTAGAGCTACATGAGGACTATAAGTTTGTCAATTGGAGTTTGGACTGGTTCGGCCTGGATTTGAAACCACAGAGCTCCAAAGTAGTGTACTTGGAAACTGAAACGTGTTTTCAGTCAGTGAACCCGACTGAAACCCTATTTTCAAGACACCACATCTCCTAAACCATTTAGAACTAGGTGATGGTGATATTGACAATGTTGTAGAGCTATGTGTGGACAACAACTTTGTCAATTGGCTCAAGGACTGGTTCGGCCTGGTTTGTGAGTTACAAGTTGTCAAAGTGAGGTACAGTGAAACGGTTTTCAGCTCAACACTTAGCAAAATTTGCTAAGTCCCCAAACAGCCCCTAATACTGACTTGTGGGCCATTTTTGAGCGTGTTCTGATCATTTTCATGAGATGGCCATATTATAACTTTTGTTCCTTATGAAATTCTCTACAACTTTTCTTAAGGTTGCTCCTCCATGCAAGATTTCTAAGCTGGACTTTTTAATTGGTCAAACTAGATCACTCTAGGGTTCCAAACTTGGTCAACAACATTTGAAAGGGCAATTTGGTAATTTTGGTCAACATGAACATTGCTCCACTACTTACCCTAAATGTAATTAAGGTGTTATAAGACCTAATTAACCACTCTACATATTGGTTGCACAAAGTTCCTAGTGTCACATTCTTTGGAACAAGTATTTCAATACTTTCACCCAAATGTTGCAAGCCCATGTTGCACATGTTGCATGAGTGTGTTGCACAACACTTGCTAGTTATATTACACTAAAGTGGTTGACATGTCTCACAAGGAAATTGCACATAAGGTACTTATGTTTTGCACACTACTCACTTCTTACTTCACATGAAATATAAACATATCATCAGCTTATGCATGAAATGAATGATGCTTGCTTATGCTCATGCAAATGCAATGCCATTATGGAGCTAAACACTTGAGGTGTTACACTCTGTGCCCTCAGTGGTCTCAGTAGTCTCTGTACCAAGCTGTCGTCCTTCAAGATGAAAACGACTGTCGTCAATGCGTATACCACTGCTCCTGCCACCTCTCTCAGCTGCATCAGCTGCATCTGCCACTGCCTGAGCTATCTCTGCATCAGTAAGAGTCTTCTTCTTCTTTCTGGCCATGATCTTGATGCGCTTTCCACACGCAACCTTAGACATACGAGGAGGACTGTTGTCCCCATCACTAGGAGCACCACCAGCATTCTTGCAGCGAACCATGCTGTCACACTATCGGAAAACCTCTGAAAGATGGTGTACTAACACTCGAGAGGCTTGGCCTCAATCCGTATCCGCAGGCTTGGCCTCGGATTCAACAGCTGAACAGCAGTCACCCCGACACACCGACAGAAACTCGCTGAAAAGACGGAATAGATGGATCTACTATAAGCAACATATATGATCTAAAAGGTACGAAACCCTAGAGATAGCAAGCATATAAGATAAGATGTGAAGCGAAACGCGATGGCTACCTCGGATCGACGAGAAAACGGTGTTGAGATGAGATGACCTAGGTCGCGAGACTTCCTGAAGCACCGGACGAGCGCTGATTTGTCGAAACAGAAGTCGATTAGGATAATGATAACGAAATTTTGGCAAACCATAACATGAAGATCAAGGATGAGCATAACAACCTCGGAGCGAAGACGTCGCGCGAAGAACTTTTCGACGACGAACGAAGGAGACGCCGCAGCGCGAACCCTAGGGTTAGGGCGACGCGCGGTGGCTGAAAACCGAGGATGGTTGCGAGGGCAGGGGCCGGCCGGAGGTGGTGCTGGTGGAGGAGAACGTGGCTCACGGGTGGCAGCAGCTCACAGCGGCGGCGGTGGCAGCGCGGCAGAGAAGGCGGTGGTGCGGGCGCGGCAGAGGTGGCGGCGGTGCGGGCGCGACAGAGCTGCGGGGCCGGGTGATGCTCGTGCGGATCACCGGAGAAGAAATAGAAGGCCGTGGCGCGGCGGTGAGCTCCGGCGAGCGGCTGTGGCGAGCTCCCGGCGAGCTAGGGCAAGGTGGTGGCGGATTCGCGAGGTGTACGGCGCGGATGAGGAAAAAGAAAGAGAACGCGAAAGTTTATATGAAGGATTAGATCCGCTCGTCACGAGATGACCGGACGCAGTGGTCGATATGACAGGACGCGGTGGAGGCAGCATCCGGTCATATTCCAGTAAGCTCCTGGAATGACCGGACGCGTCCGATTATCCACGATCGGACGCTGACAGCGTCCGGTTTAGATTTGTCCGGAAAACTGAGACGGATGACCGGACGCGGTGGTGGTTACTGGGACCGGACGCGGTGGTCAATAGGGGCACGTCCGGTGCAGCGTCCGGTCACTAGATCGGGAGTTGGTCTTCTGGATGACCGGACGCGCTGGTGGTCGCCGAGACCGGACGCGGTGGTGAAGCATCACTGCGTCCGGTGCAGCGTCCGGTGCAGCGTCCGGTCACTATTTTTCGCTCTTCTTCATTCCGAATTTCGACGCGACTTCTCCCAATCAAGTTCTAATTCAAAGAGACACAAATAAACACCAATTGGAACAAGATATGAGTGACCTCACTCAAACCCTCAAGTTTCTCAAAATATTTTGCCTTAGGCTAGTATTATTTTTTAGGAAAATAGGCAACAAACACCCGAGGAGCAACGTATGGCTATGCAATAGAGTTTTTGAACCCTTGGGAGCATCAAAATGCTCTCTCTATCCATGGACGAACACAGAGGTTGCTCAAAGCTTAACCGAAAAGAAACGACAAAGCAACAACCATGCAAATGCAATGCAAAACAAGAAAGGTAGGCTAGTTGCTTGTCAAGTTTGATCTACGGTTAGGCTTTTTCACTCCTCCAAAGGAGGGTTATCGTAACCGTGTTAGCCAAGCCCTAGATGCATTGCGGGTAATTAAACATGGCATATAATACAATGCAATGCAAGGGACAACACAAGCTCATCTTTTAAAGTTAATTGAATCAAGCACATTTAGTTCACTTCTCAACCTACAAAAAGTAGCCTCATCCAAAGGTTTAGTGAAGATATCCGCTAATTGATTTTCACTTCTTACACCTTCTAGTGAAATGTCATTTTTAACAACGTGATCTCTTAGAAAGTGGTGGCGGATATCAATGTGCTTGGTGCGAGAGTGTTGTACCGGATTATTTGCAATTTTAACCGCACTTTCATTGTCACATAAAAGCGGCACCTTTTCAAGAACAACTCCATAGTCTAGGAGGGTTTGTTTCATGTATAAGATTTGTGCACAACAAGCCCCCGCGGCAATGTATTCCGCCTCGGCGGTGGACAAAGCCACACTATTTTGCTTTTTAGATGACCATGATACTAAGGACCTCCCAAGCAAATGGCATCCTCCGGATGTGCTTTTTCTATCAATTTTGCAACCGGCATAATCTGAATCGGAATAGCCAACTAGTTGGAATCTAGCTCCTTTGGGATACCAAAGACCTATGCTTGGGGTGTACTTAAGATATCTTAGGATTCTTTTTACGGCACTTAGGTGAGGTTCTTTAGGGCACGCTTGAAAGCGGGCACACATGCACACACTAAACATGATGTCGGGCCTAGATGCGGTAAGGTACAACAAGCTACCAATCATAGAACGGTAAAGAGTTTGATCAATTGGTTTACCTCCCTCATCTAGGTCGAGATGTCCATTAGTTGGCATTGGGGTCTTGATTGGCTTGCATTCTTCCATCTTGAATCTTTTGAGAAGATCCTTGGTATACTTTTCTTGAGAGATGAAAATCCCTTCTCTCATTTGCTTGACTTGAAACCCAAGGAAGAATGTTAGCTCACCAATCATTGACATCTCAAACTCTTTTGACATCAATTCACCAAATTCTTTGCAATAGTCTTCATTTTTTGACCCGAAGATGATATCATCAACATAGACTTGACAAATGAAGATCTCTTCATTAAACTTCTTGGTGAATAGTGTGGTGTCAACCTTCCTAATAATGAAGCCCTTCTCAATGAGGAAGTCCCGGAGGCGCTCATACCATGCTCTAGGGGCTTGCTTGAGCCCATATAGCGCCTTGGACAACCTATAAACATGATTAGGATATCTAGAGTCTTCAAATCCGGGAGGTTGTTCAACATAGACTAGTTCATTTATGAAGCCATTTAAAAATGCACTTTTCACATCTATTTGATATAGTTTCATATCATGATGTGATGCATATGCAAGAATGATACGGATGGCTTCAAGTCTTGCAACGGGTGCAAAGGTCTCTCCAAAATCAAGACCTTTAACTTGAGAGAACCCATTTACAACTAGTCTTGCCTTATTTCTTACCACTACCCCTTGATCATCTTGCTTGTTGCGGAACACCCACTTGGTTCCAACGACTCTTGCACCTTTTGGATGCTCTTCAAGTGTCCATACTTGATTGTGAGCGAAGTTGTTCAATTCTTCATGCATGGCATTCACCCAATCCGGATCTTGAAGAGCTTCTTCTACATTCTTAGGTTCAAGACAAGAGATAAAAGAGTGATGTTCAACAAAAGAAGCAAACTTTTGAGATCGAGTCATTACACCCTTTGTAGGACTCCCTATGATGAGATCTTGTGGATGTGCTTGAAGTAGTGGTGAATTTCTTCGATCAACCATTTGAGGAGTAGGATGGGGAGCATCAACATTTTGTGCTTGTGCCTCGGCTTGATGATGAGAGACATGGGTGTCTTTATTTTTAACTCTCTCATTTTTGTCATTATTGTGAGGCACATATGATGAAGATGGTGGATTGATAATTTGTACATCGTCTTCATCATCTTTTGGCTTGATGTCTCCCACCGGCATGTTTTTCATGGCCTCTCTCAATGGTTCATCACCTACATCATCACAATTCTCAATTGCTCCTTGGGAGCCGTTAGATTCATCAAATTCCACATCATATGTTTCTTCAACCAAACCGGTGGCATGGTTAAATACTCTATATGCTTTGGACTTTGATGAGTAACCAACAAGAAAACCAATATCACAACGTCTTTGGAACTTCCCTAGGTGTTGACGCTTCTTGTAGATATAGCATTTGCAACCAAACACCCGGAAGAATGAGACGTCCGGCTTTTTCCTATTTAGCAACTCATAAGGAGTCTTGCCAAGAAACTTTTGTAGGAAGAGGCGATTTGAAGCATAACATGCGGTGTTGATTACCTCGGCCCATAATTTCTCTGGTGTATTGTACTCATCGAGCATTGTTCTTGCAAGAGTGATCAAGGTCCGGTTCTTTCTCTCAACTACACCATTTTGTTGAGGAGTATAGGTTGATGACACTTCATGCTTGATTCCAATTTCATCACAATAAGCTTCAATGTTGGTGTTGTCAAACTCTTTACCATTGTCACTTCTAATTTTCTTTATCTTGACTTTAAATTCATTTTGAGCTCTCTTTGCAAACTTCTTGAAGCAACTTGCCACTTTGGATTTGTCATGAAGGAAGAAGGTCCAAGTGTATCTTGAGAAGTCATCCACAATCACAAGACAATAGAGATTTCCACCCAAACTCTTGTAAGTTGTAGGACCAAACAAATCCATGTGTAGAAGTTCTAGTACTCTTGATGTTGACATGTAGGCTTTGGTTGGATGAGTGTTTGCAACTTGTTTGCCGGCTTGACATGCACTACAAGGTTTGTCCTTTTCAAACTTTACATCCTTTAAACCTCTCACTAATTCTTTCTTCAATAGCTTGTTGAGAGTATTCATTCCAACATGAGCAAGCCTCCTATGCCAAAGCCATCCAAGTGTGGTCTTGGTGAACAAACATGTCATCAAGTTTGCATCTTCGGAGGTGAAGTCAACAAGATAAAGATTGTTGTATCTAAAGCCCTTGAAAATCACTTGCTTGTCATCTATCTTGGTAACAACCACTTCATTTGGACCAAACAAGCATTGGTAGCCAAGATCACAAAGTTGCCCAACGGATAGTAAGTTGAAACTCAATGAAGCAACATAGAGCACATTTGAGAGAGAATGATCATTTGATATTGTAACCTTGCCTATACCCTTGACTTTGCTCTTTGAATTATCCCCAAATGTGATCTTGTCTTGACATACCCCATCTTCTTCAAGTGAGGTGAACATACGAGGATCACCGATCATATGTTGTGTGCAACCACTATCAATCACCCAATAAGATCCACCGGTCTTATAGTTCACCTACACACAAGAGATTAAGCCTTTTGTTTAGGGACCCAAACTTGAGAGGGACCCTTAACTTTTTTAACTAGTGACTTGGCAACCCAAATTTTCTTTGGCCTATTCTTGTTAGGAGGACCCAAGAACATGACTTTCATCTTTCCACTTGAGTCTTTTCTAAGCATGTAGTGAGCATTGAAAGCAAAGGGTCTAGCATGCTTGGGCAAGGGTTGCGGTGGTGGAGTTTTGCATTCATGAGCAAAATGGCCTTCTTGTCCATACTCAACACATCTCTTTGGCTCGGGCTTTGTCTTGCTTTGTTGTTGTTTGGCCTTTACCTTCTTTTCTTGATTTGCCAAATACCCAATGCCACTCCTATCCAACTTCATGACGGTGTTCATGAGTAGCTCACTTTGCAAGTGTTGGCCTCTTGTGAACTTGCTTAGGCCGGTCTTGAGATGCTCTTTCTCTTGCTTGAGCTTCTTGTTTTCTTCAATGAGTGACTCATTTGAAGCTTGCTTCTCAAGAGCCATCAACTTCTTGTTCTCAACTTTAAGCATCTCATTTTCACTCTTGAGCTTGACATACTCATCATAGTCATTGGCCTCGACCACACTCTTGCCTTTGCCGCTAGAGCCTTGCTCAAAGTTCTCAACAAACAAATCATCACATGATGTAGCTATATCAATCTTAACAATTTGGTTAGTAGCATCATGTGTCTCAAGAGCAAGCTCATTAGCAACAATAAGAGTATCATAATTAATTTTCAAGGTGGTGTACTCTTCTTTTAGCAAGTTTAGCCTAGTGATGAGTTCACCATGCTTCTTCTCAATCTTATCATGTTTATCTCTAAGCTCCTTGTTAGAAGTTTTAAGCTCTTTGAGAGAAGAAGACATAGTTTCATGTTGATCTATGAGCTCATCCCTAGCATTATGTGCACTTTCAAGCTTAGATGAGAGCGATTCATTTTCATGTTGAAGCTCATCATTTTCATTTCTAGTCCTCCTTATGATTTTAGAATATTTATTTAACAATTTTACTAGTTCATCATAAGAGGGAGCATCATATTCATCATCACTATCACTATCATCATCATCACTATCACTATTTTGTACCTTTCGATCACCCTTTGCCATAAGGCATAGATGAGTAGTAGAAGATGATGGTGAAGATGGCGGTGAAGATGGTGATGAAGGTGTCGGTGATGATGGCCCAATCACAAGTGCGGCGATCTTCTCTCTTTCATTGTCACTTTCATCGCCGGAGGACTCACATGATGATTCAATGTCGGTGAGCCAATCACCAACAATATAGGCCTTGTCTCCCTTCTTCTTCTTGAAGAATTCTCTTTTCTTGCCATCTTTCTTCTTGTATGGCTTGTTCTTTCTTTTGTCATCTTCTTCATCACTTGAATCATCTTTCTTGCCCTTGTACTTGTTCTTGTACTTATCTTTTGGAGGCTTTGGGCATTGATGAGCTAGATGACCAAGTTCTCCACAATTGAAGCAATCCATTTCAGAGATTGGCTTCCTTTTGCTACTAGTGAAGAATTTCTTCTTCTTGCCATCGAACTTGATGCCACTCTTATTTAGCTTCTTTAGCATCTTGGTGGTCTTCCTCACCATGAGTGCAAGTGATTCATCATCAATGTCACTTTCACTAGAGCTTTCTTGCACAATCATGGCTTGGCCCTTCTTCTTTTTCTTTTCATGGCTAGCTTTGAAGGCCAAGTCTTTCTTCTTGAAAGATGATGAGCCCCCTTCTGGAGTGATGTGCATGTACATCTCATGTGCGTTGATCTTTCCCAATACTTGTGTCGGTGTTGCGGCGGAGAGATCACTTTGGTGAAGTACGGTGACAATGTGTCCATACTTCTTAACGGGAAGAACACTCAAGATTCTCCTTGCAACATCCGATTGACTCATTTTAGTGAGTCCAAGAGCATTTAGATCTTCTACAAGAACATTCAAACGAGTGTACATGTCATTAGCACTTTCTTTAGGAAGCATCTCAAAAGAATTAATTTTCTTTAATGCAATATGATAGCGTTTCTCACGCTCACTCTTAGTTCCCTCATGGAGAGCACAAAGATTTTCCCACAATTCGTGAGCGTTTTTGGCATTTCGCACATGATTGAAAATATCTTTGCCTAGTGCCTGGTAGATTACATTTTTTGCTTTTGCATTCCACCGGTCGTATTTCTTCTCGTCACCACTTGGGTTAGCGGGATCCCTTATAGGAGGAAGCCCTTCGGTTGCGGCTCTAAGGCACCCAACATCTATGGCTTCGAGGTATGCCTTCATACGAATTTTCTAATATGGAAAATCGTCTCCCTCAAAAGTAGGAGGTGGTCCTTCCCCATTAGACATCTTGCTCTAGGCGGTAAAGCCTAAATTAAGAGCAACACGGCTCCGATACCAATTGAAAGGATCAAGATGCCCAAGAGGGGGGTGAATTGGGCTTTTCTAAAAATTAATTGCAAGAATTAAATCCTACAAGCCAAACTTCACCCCTAGTGCCTACTTATATTCCTTGTGATTCTACCGATAAAAGTTTTGCACCCTAAGTTCCAATCCTAAACTAGCAAGGCAATTCTACGAAAGTAAACAAGCAATGAAAGTAATGCAAGAAAGTAAATACTTGAAAGTAGGGGATAAGAACAAGGTGATGTTTTGCCGAGGTATCGGAGAGTCGCCACTCTCCACTAGTCCTCGTTGGAGCACCCGCGCAAGGGTGTAGCTCCCCCTTGATCCGCGCAAGGATCAAGTGCTCTCTACGGGTTGATTCTTCGACACTCCGTCGCGGCGAATCACCCAAAACCGCTCACAACTTGAGTTGGGTCACCCACAATCTCGTCGGATGATCACCAAACTCCCAATCACCACTAAACCGTCTAGGTGATGGCGATCACCAAGAGTAACAAGCTAGAACTCTCACTTGACCACAACAAGCCTAATGAGAAGATGGATGCACACTTGCTTGACTCTTGTCACTAGAGAGGATTCTCAAACTTTGATTCGTAAATCTCTATCCTCACTAGGGCTCTTGCACTTCCTTGCACTCTAAAGATGTTTCTCAACTGAACAAATGAGCAAGAGACCTCTAAAAGAGGTGGAGGGGGTGTATTTATAGACCCCTCAAACAAATCTAACTGTTACCTTTCGAAACAGCCAGACGCGCACTGACCGGACGCGCCTGTCGATATGACCGGACGCGCCGGTCAGGTGTAACGGTCGAATAACGGAAACATGTGTTGAGTGACCGCACGCGCCGATCTGTGATGACCGGACGCGCCGGTCTAAGATGACCGGACGCGCCGATCAAGGATGATCGGACGCGTCCGATCATGCAAAAGCTCTCTGGAAAAACTGACCTAACGCATCACCGCGTCCGATCATAGGTGACCGGACGCGTCAGGTCACCACGGGACCTTACTGGAACATGACCGGACGCGCCGATTATTTTCACAGTCGCGTCCGATTACTCTGTTTACCCTCTGGAACACGTGTCAGACTGACCACCGCGTCCGGTCCTCTCAAGGACCGCGTCCGGTCAGTCAGCTGAAAACGCAGTGAAGATTTAGTACTGACCGGACGCGTCCGGTCATGACTAGGACCGCGTCCGGTCATAGGTAAACAGCTCAAACGTCTTCTAAACGCGATGCAACTTGAACCAAGTTGCTTCTAACTGAACTCTGAGCTTTTCTCGAGCTACCTAGTGCTAAGTTTGACAAGTGTGCACCACACCTAAACACAAGACTCACCTAGGTCAAGCTACTCGCTCATGCCCCTCTTCATAGTACGGTCAAAGGAAGAAATAAAGATCCTAACGACTATTCCAGATGTATCTCAAGACCTTGACATCCGGAACTAACCGTCCTTAATCTTATCGTTGATCCTTTGAAAACCGAAACGATTTCCATCAAGGGACATGAATACCATACTGTTCAAAGCAGTTATCACCTCCATGACCTAACTTACCAACGTTTCTGCAAAACACACGTTAGTCATGGTAATTATGTGTTGTCATTAATTGCCGAAACCAACACCGGGGCCTAGATGCTTTCAATTATAAATTAAAAAAAGCTACAAGTGTCCAAGTTCTAACTTTCTAAAATTACTTGGCCATCCAAAGGATGTAAATAAATTCATTGCAACTGCCTCTATTGCTCGACAAACTTGCAAGATACATTATAGATAATTAATTTAGAAATATCATGCATAACTCTTGCGTATTCGAGAAAAAAATTTAGAAATATCAGTTCAATTGTTGTCTACACTACCCACTGGCCATATCTCAATTTTATCCATCCTCTCTGCCACTGTGGGCACACAAAGGATCATTGTCTGAACTTCTTTTATCTATTTATGGCTTTATTCTACACCATGGATGGTTGATGCTACAGTGCTTCCTCAGGGTGGATCTTCTATCACCAGCCTGGGCTCACACTGGTGCTCCACACGCCACATTTTTTGGATCAGGGGAACCACCAGAATTTGTCGCCAAACCCTGCAATAAAGCACGTATTAAAAATTGCTTATTTTCTTTTTCAATTGAATGTTATTTGCTGGCTTTGCATCATCATCAATCTTTCAAGTTTCAAAATTTAATTAGTTGCCAAGATGCTTGGGCTGCACAATCTGTATAATGATAAAATCAAACTTTTGCTTGCCAGAGCAAGTTGATTTCATTGGTGCCAGGGATTTGTAGCTTGATGCTTTTTACGTGCAATGATTTCCTTCTATGTAGCATTATAAAATTACAGCAGTAACACGAAGGGTATTATCTAGTTTATGAAGCAAAGTGAACATAAATTATCTAAGGATGTATCAAAAAGGAAAAGGCAGAGCAATACCAAAACAAAAAGGTACATGTTATAATTTTGTAGATGGAAAATTTAATATAAATTAATTGGCATGTTTACTTTAACATCCCTCGGTAAATAGTTGGTGGTGGTCGATAGCAGATTTAAGGACCTTTTGGTCTAGTGGCGGAACCTTCACTTTTTTTTACTTGTGGTGGTAAAGCTGCAAATGTTTCAGATGTTGAAGTAGAGGTTCAAGAACAAGTAGAGGAGGAAGATGGCTCTGACTTAGACGAGTACGAGCAAGTTGTTGTCACGATTAAAGAGGATATGGAAAAATGAAGATTATCAAACATAATTATGCAATAAGATGTCTGATGCTTGGCTTAATAACTTAATGGTGTGCTACAGCCAGATATATCAATATATCTGATGCTTGGCTTAATAACTTAATGATGTGTAACATTGAGCGAGAGATATTCAAAGAAATTGATCTTGAGAAGATTAAGAAATCATTTCAGAAAAAGAGAGAGATAGAAAAATGCAATTACCTAGGTTGCCTAGACGCAATTGAAGCTTCATTGACGTTCGGTTAGCCTTTTGACTTCACTTATATTACATATTTCTATTTATCCTAAATGTTTTTACTTAGCGTGCCCGTGCATTGCTACGGGATAACAAAACTTTTGTACTAAAAGCACATGGATCGCATAATAAGATAACAATACTGTGAAATTAAATACCGACATTAAATTAATATTTAATCCAAAAGACAAAGTTCGTGAAATTAACAGTGTCACGGAGAGCGTGACGTCACAGGCTCACCAACCCTACGGTATAGATAACGTGCTCATGCTAACGTTACGGTAAAATACAAAATAAGATAAAATTTGTAAAAAAAAATAAACAATCATATTTATTAAGATTCATGTCTCATATATTGTATAACCAAATATTTTTGTCACATAATGAATGGCCCAGCAAATTTTGGTGTATTATATAGGAGTACTCGTGCGTTACAACGGGAACAAAATAATATCCGATCACATCAGCATGGGCCCAGCAGTAGCCCCAGTCGAGATCAACAGACATGAAGACCAAAACTTCGTCCATTGCCAAGCATAAATGGTCGACCTTATTATTAGAGCAAACAACCTCGACCAGTGCAAATTTAGCACTAATCACTAATGCTGTAATGCACTACGATATTACTATTTGATGTTACACCTGAAGGCTGGCTACGAATATATACTCTTCTATGCTTGGCAAGGTAGAGAGAGCAGGAACATCGACCTCTGCAGAATGCCGAAGAAAGGGCAAAGTGAACCTTTATCATGGTTTGCTTCCAATGAGGACTGCCTGCATGGTGAAGAACGACTCTGGCAACAGCTGGCCACACTGGATGCAGAACAGAGCACAAGAGCGTGGATGCCCAGCACCAACCTAGTGGAAAGAAAAAATCTAGTTGACATTGTTAGCACCAACCTGATTCCAAGTCACAAAAAAAAACCCTGATATGTTCCAATCCCTTGTGTTATACCACCACCAGCAGCTTCAGATACCAACACCTGTAAGGAATTTGGGTTAGATCAATAATTGCTAGACAACAGGAATTTTATTCAAAAGACATAAAAAAAACTTAACTTCAATATATCTTTGAAATCAGATGCTATAATCTTCGTTACATACAGGGGTCATCAGAAATATACCATATGATTTCACCACCAAGCCCCAATGAAGCCAAAAAAGAAGGCACTGTCAATGTACAAAGGACAATCGTCAGCTGCTTGACCGGATTCCACATGCATAGCATCCAACTCAAACTAACACAGTCTCCATAGGCAAATCAAGCATAAGAAAAATAACAAACTGTTCCACCTTCATGTCTACTTCTAGTTCACAAGCTCTCTTCCGAATATCACACCCGACGAAAGATCATTAGCATACTTAAGTTTCAGATCCACCTCGGCACAGAACCTAGTCCAATAATATCAACCTGTTTCAGGTGCACCTTTTTTGATTCAAACTTGTATCTGCTGTCCTCATACAAACCCAGCACGGTTCCTGTGATTCAGACTGGCAGACAATTCAGCATCAATCCACTGCCCTCCATAACCATCACAACAGAAAAGAAAAAGAAGCCTGTGCAGGAGAATCAACTTACAAGAATAAATCAACAAAAATTAGCAATACAAAAAAGCAAAAGTAATCTGAATGGTTACTATTTCTTGACAACAGGGTATGTTGCCTGCAAAGAGTTTTTTTGTTTGTTATTAGCATGTATTAGCCTGCACAACAATAACAGTTCTAGTAGTAGATGTGTGGTTTCCGGTTAAAAAAACAAAAGAAGTGGGTGGGTTGGGTTGGGAGTGGGGGTATTAAGAGCTTAGCTTACTTCTGGATCCCCAAACGGTACATCTTCTCTGCATCATTGGACCTCTTGTGCTTCTCATAATATAGTGCATAAGCCATATAGAATGAAGCTCTTTTGAGGCCTATTTCATTCATCTTCATTTTCTTGAGCAATGGCTTTGCATCCGTCACGTAGTCCATCTACAGGATCATGCCCTCCATTTTAATTCTTAATATGTCAATGTAAGAGAGAGGCTATACATCATACATAGACCCTCCCAGCAGCCTCCATGATAGCCCTGTCAACCTGCAATGTGGCAACCAAAAATCACACGCTTGTAACTGTTAGCAATTACCATCTAATTCACATTTTCGTGCTATACAGCTATGGCAGCTGTAACAGACAACTAAAAAACATCTAATTCACGACCATAGCAGCAAAATAACAAATTTTATCGTGTGTCAATGTTATCGTTGGTCATTGTACATTCAGATCGGCGAAATTGGTCCAAGGTATATCTAACTTGTCCAATGCGTCAACCAGACGGTTTGCACAAGTCTGTATGGTGTTCTTGACCCACTTTGTGCTGGCATCATCTGCATTAATCTGTATGACATCTGAACTCTTCATGTTGAAAACTGTATGGCACGCAGGCGCTAGACCTTTTAATATACAAAGTATTTGCAAACCATCGCATACTAACAGCAGCATCCAGTAACTGAAAATAAGACTCACCATCATCCGTAACTGAGAAGAAGGCCTATGATCATTCAGTCTCCTTGGCAGAAGTCTTCATGAAGTCTTCATGGTAGCATCATGCACACAGTAGGGAAAAACATAAGATGTTCAGTTTACAGCTAGGTAGATAAGCTAAGTTCAGTCACATGCATTACAGTGAAAACACATACCAAATTAGATAATTTCAGTGAAAAGAGTCTTCCTAGAACATTTCACATAATTTCAATCACAAGATACAAGTTCAATGACCGATGACGAAAAGACTGAGCGAGTTGCTGCATGTCCTATTCCATCTGAGAAAGCTTGAGCTTACAGCTCTCAAGCTGCTGAATGGCTTATGGCGCAATGACAAAAACTAACTGTCAGGAACTTCGGAAAGTCACCGCTGATGCTCAGACCAACACCTTCTTTCGCAGCTGGCTTTTGCCTACAGCTTCGCGATTCTGAGCCAACCTTCTGATTATCTGTTGACACTATGTAGATTAGTAAGCCTGAGCACAATTACACAGTAGGAGAGAAATCAATTAACAACATTGCTGTTCATCCATCCATGTCAGCTACACTAATTTATGGAAAACGAAAAAGGCAGGTATAATTCCACCCCTTCAGTGTGTACTAGAGGATGGTCTGATAAAGTGGATAAATAGCATTTCTTGCAGATCATCAGATACTCTGTTAATGGGTAGCCATCAACCAACTTCCAATTTGTTAATGGGTTTCAAGGCACTGTTTATGCTCTTCAGGTAATTCAGAGATAATTCTGCTACCTCTTCGTTCAAAAACGCACAACAGGAACAATACATTTAGAATTAGTGTTCTTACCATGGAGGAAGCTAGCCCTTGTTGAACTCCCCGCCTGCGGCGCCGTTGGCTGCCATGTCCTCCCCCAAGGGAAGCATCTCTTGTCCTCCTCGACACACAACCATCAGATCCAGCCTTCACCTTAGCTGTGGTCGACAGGGCAACCTCCTTCGTGGATCTGGCCTAGAGCACCAGGTCCTCCAGCGCCATTGTGTGTTGCCACCAGTCGGCTCCCTTTTGCCTTGGCGACGGAGGAGGTGGAGTAGTGTCGCCGGTGACGAAGCCACGGAGGTGGACGGGGATCAGGGCAACGGAAGTCTGGATCGGGGCTGGGCGGGGGCTTCCGGGGTGCTTCCACGAGGATCAATGAGGATCAGAGGGAGACAGATCGGAGCGGCGGGTACGGACGCACCTCGCAGCCGAGGGAGGAGTCGCCTGAGGTAGCCGATGACGTCCTGGCGGCGGCGCTCCGCCTCCTAGGTGGGGTGGACGCGCAGCACCACCTCGCGGGCGACCGGCTCCGCGGCGCGCTCCGCTGAAGGGAGCAGGGCCACGGAAAGCAAGGGGAAGGGAGCAGGCGCCGCGATCAACGTGGTGCCGCGCGGCGTTGTTTCCTTCTGGGAGGATCCGCGATCAACGCTGCGGCGACGAGGGCCCACCTGGCGGCGTGACGTATCGCGGTTTCCCCTTGCGGGATCGCACGTCGAAGGACGGAGCGACGACACGAAAGATTGTCGCACCATTTCGTTCTCTCAATTTTGTTCTTTTGTAGCTGCGGGAGATGTAGGTGACGATCACGACAACTTATATGCATATAAAATAATTTAGTGACAGATTTTTACTATTTATATTATTTATTTTGTCGTTTTTTTTGTCCTTAAACACTAAACATGGACCTACGTGGATCTATTTATAAACAGAGATACCAGTGCCCGGTTGTTCGACGCTCAGGACATATCCGGACACACCTCCCACCAACCACCTGTTAAACGATTCCACCAACCGTAGCCTGCGCGTCATGGCCCACCAACGGGAGTCCGATCTCATGCTGCTCGCAGTAACAGAACACCGAAGCAGTATCCATGCGTTGCCCGAATAACAGAGAAGGGGACAACACGCGCTCGCGTCCACGTTGCCATCCCCTGGCGCGCCCCCTCCACCAGCCCTTGTCACGCCCCTCCGCAGTCTAAGAAGGATGCAAGGTAACAAGGAGACACCGAGGCGAGGCAGCAGAAGATAAGGAGAGAAATGCAACACCTGATCTACTTTTAAAACATTCAGATACAACACTAGCAATACGTATGAAGACAGATGAAACACTTAAAACATGCGTATGAAACACATGCAAAAACACTTGAAACTATTGTAAACATACACAACATCTAGATAAAACACTTACAACATATGTGTGAAACATATGTAACATCCAGATAAACACTCTTGCAACGTACGTCTAAAAAACATACGAAACATTGGAACAGACGTTTGCAACATACATGTACAACCATTACGACATATGCAACATCCCGATCTACTTTTGCAACATCCATATGAAATACTTGCAACATACCTCTAAAACATCCGCAACACTTGAAATAGACGCTTGTAATATGTGCTTTCAACGGCAACATCTACTTGCTGCTCACGAAATGGAGGCTCGCCGGCGTGTGGAGTTTACCAGAGACAGCCACGTCGTCGCCACCATCGACCAGTGCCACCGTGGACCAAATCAACTCTGCCTACCACGAAGAAGGCGGGGACCCCTTTGTGGTCGCCGGTATCCTAGGCTCCACGCAGGGCACGTAGTCCCCCGCAGCCCTGCAGCTGGTGGCATAGTCCCCACCACCATCGCATTTCTCGTCGGGGCAGTGGATCTGATGGAAGTAAGGCTAGACAAAAAAAACTCGAAGCTCGTTAGCTCGCTCGGCTCGGCTCGTTACCATAACGAGCCGAGCCGAGCCAAGATTTTAGCTCGTTAGCTATAACGAGCCAACTCGAGCTAGCTCGCGAGCGGCTCGCGAGCCAAACGAGCCATAGTTTTAGGGAAAAAGTTATCAAAACTTATATTATGTTTGTATTACTTCATGTCTTGCACTCCGCAAAATGGTTGATATGTTAACTCATACGAATATTTTATTCAATTTAAGGCTACTGGATATATTATTTTTGTATTATTACAATTTTCAAGCTTTTGATAAATGCAAATATTAAATTTTATATATTTTTTTATAACTGGCTCGCGAGCCTAACGAGCTAGTTCGAGCTTTTAACGAGCCGAACCGAGCTGGCTTTCTGGCTCGTTAAGATAACGAGCCAGCCTTAGATGGAAGGAGCAGCGATGCAGAGTGGGGTGGAGCGCGCGCGGCGTGAGCAGGTTGGTCCATCTGTCCGAATGGACGCCCGGGTCTCATCATTATTGATTGATCTATAAATGCTGGAGGAAGAGAGGTAGGACACATAACGAAACACAAAGTGGTTTTAACGGTGTGATTTATTTTTGGTGAAATGTTTAGGCCCTGTTTAGTTGCCATGCAAACCTAAAATATTTCCTCTTCCACCTATCACATCGAATCTTTAAACGCATGCATGGAGCATTAAATGTAGGTAAAAAAATAACTAATTGCATAGTTTATCTGTAAAGTTCGAGACGAATCTTTTGAATCAAATTAATCCATAGTTGAACAAATTTTACCAAATAACAACGAAAAGTGCTACAGTAACTTTTCACTTAAACTTTCTCATCGACGAAGAGAGGTAGGACACATAACGAAACATGGCCCACCATCGGGTCACCTCTCCGCCTCCCACCTCACATCCCGCAACCTGGTATCGCGAACAAAAGGAAAGCCCCCGCTCGCTCCATTCCCGCAACGCGCACGTAAGGAACCCATCCGCGCGACATCCCGCATCGCGCACGTAAGGAAAGCGCCCGCTCGCGCCTCTGTCCCCGAGCCCGCGACGTCCGAGCCCAGCCTGCGACTCCTCTGTGATCGTTGCGACTCCTCTGCGATCGTGGGGAACAAAAGGAATTCCCGACTCCCAACAGCGCAACCCCGAACCCAGCTTGGCCGCCGCCAGAGTCCCCAAGCCCCTGCTGTCCACGTTCGCGCCCTCCAGACCTAGATCGCGGGCAGGGAGGAAGCCGGGCGGGCGGCCGCCGTCGCTGGGGGCAGCAGGTAGTGCTCGGTAAAAAGGAAGGGAGCATTCTCCACTCGCAAGTCGCAATCCGCCGCTGCCAAGCCGAGAAGGAGAAGGAGCTGCGCCTGCCGCCACTAAGGGAGAGACGACAAGGATCTCATCCTCGCCCGGTGCACGCCCTCCACGGCCGCCGGCGAGAGGCGAGGTCCCAGCTGGCGGATCGACGGCGGCTCCCTTGCCCCAGCCCCGGCGGCTCCCAGGTCGACCGCCCCATCCCCGGAGACAGGCATCCCGGACCGCCGTGGGCCCAGCGCCTGGTGAGTTCCCCTCTGGTTCTCCCCTCCATTCTCTTCATGTTAGCAAGATCTCGTCAGGTCACGCAGTTGCCCAGGTAGCCTCCCAGTTCAAGACCTCACTTTAGATAGTACAACATTCCGAGGTTCACAGTTTAAGGTAGTTGACATTCAGAGGTTCAGTGATTTGTTTTTGTCATCATGATGTTGATCCTACAAAAAAAAATTGGTCAATCAGCATTCATGGAACTCTTCTGTCGATAAAAAAATTCCTCTAGAATTTCCCACCAAAATCATTCGGCAGCGATTCATTAGGTGCTCTGCAGATGAGATCAAGACATCAAGGCAGGATAGTTTCTGGAGCAGGGGTGAGTATGACGATTGAGGAAAAAATTATTTTGATTGTTTATTTTTTCTACCAGTGATGATATTAACTTCTTGCTATTTTTTTTCTTGATGAACTATGGCATTTATTGTAGTGGTGGCCTGTAACCGTGGATTACTAGATTACTCTATCCAGGTTTCGTTTGGTTTAGGGGATTACTGTCTTCACCACAATAGAAGGGTGCTTTTCAATCGTTCTATAGATTGTGATTTTTGTTGTCTGAAACTCTGAGCCAATGCTCCAGCTGCTACAAAACACCTGCATGGACCATATACGTGTGAATTTTGATCCAGTGCTGCTTTGCTAGAATGACTGGCATTGATGTGCTTTACTGTGTGACCTACACAAATCCTTTCAAGTGAAAAGAATGTGTTCAGCCTATGATATTTTCTTTCTTGCATTCTTATAAATGTGCATCTTTGGTAGGAAATGAAAAATCATGTCAGCAGTGATTTAGCTTTTATTTGGTTTATTAGGGGATCACTGGATGCTACCACACATACATATGTCACCTTATGCTTCACCGTAACAGAAAGGTTCTTTTCAATCCTTCTGTGGATAGTTTTTTTTTGGGTTCATTGCAAGGTGCAATTTTTTGGCAATATGTAGGCAATGGTTTCGGCTCCTGGCAACTTTGCTTCTTTGATGAGAACCTCCTTTCCGTGCCTCTCTTCATCTTTCCTGTCTACACTTTCCAATGACTGGGCCTTAACTCTTGCTTCTCACTCTTTTAGTAGAATTGTGACTGGACATTACCTGCATGAGAGATTATGCAGAAACTCTGAAACATAGTGAAACTTTCAGTAGTCATTTGGTAGGTCCTGATAATTTTTTAGTAGCTTGGCCCTGCAGCTGCAGGCACTTTACTATTCTTCTTGAGTAGCTTGGCATATATTGTGATTTGGAAGATATGAGATAATTGATGCCTTGAAATGTTCCTTTGAATTAGTTATTTTTCTCTCTTCAACTTATTTAGGTGTTCATTTAGTCTATTTTATACCCATGTTGGTATATAATGGATAACCAAATTAAGCTTCCACAACTTTTGCTACTGCACTATCCTGACCAGCTTGAATCCCTGCTGAATTGCACCACTATCTTCCTTGCAGTAACAATCGCGATCTATTGCCTGTTCAGGTAACTTGTTTGCTCACCTCCTATTTGACAATATACCAATGTGTGTCCTGTGCTTGTGTTTTAGGCAAAGGCAAACATCAGGTTGCTTTGAAAAAAATAGTTCAATTAGTTTATGCGAAATGACAGCAATGCAACTAGATAGACCTATTGGAACGGGTAAAACATAGTGGTATAGCACTAGACTTAGTCTCAGATGCATAAAAACTATGCCTATTTTTTTTGTCAGGCTCATGGACGAGATCCCCACCTTCGTTGTCGACCCACTTGCTGGCAAGGATCACTTACGGCCATACGCAATTGTAAACAACAACAACACCTCTTTCTATCTCCAGGCAGGAAACTGCAGTTGACAGAGGCAGCAGTGAGTTTTCTGAAAACCTGTAGATGTGACAGTAGGAGTCTTGATTAGGTGACCAGTACATAGTTCAGGTTTTTTCATGGGTAAAAAAAGATTCTGATGATGGGTGATGCCTATCGGCTACAAATGCATTGCCATCCTTACGAATCCCGGCCCTGTTGCTTATATCATGGCTTTTCTGCATTTGGAGTGTGTAAGAGTCCTGATTAGATGTGAGAGTATTCGATAATGGAGATGTAAGAGTAAGCAAACAGTTTATACTCCCATCAAAAAGACATTACCTTGAGTCCTGATTAGATGTGAGAAACCTGTGTATTGCTGCTTACTTTCTCGACGATTTTCACAACTTCTTTGTAGTATTGCTGCTTACTTTCTTAACGATTTTTACTTCCTTTCGGCCCCTCTTGTATCAGAGTTGGTGTAATATACTGCTTTTGACACCGTGAAGTTTCCATCTGCAGTAGCCCCGGAGATGAGCATGAGGAGATGAAGCAGAGCCGGCAGATGACGGAGTGGAAGAGCCATCTGTGGTACAGAGACGAATGAACAAGGCTTAGAAGATTGTATTGTTGTACATATAAGATGAGAGACCGAGCCATGTATTTATAGTGTCCATCCTGAGATGTCATCCTTAGGTTGCTCACGAGTTACAAGCTGAAAACTTTTGGTTTTGAATGGATGGGATTCCAATGCTGTTGTTGAAAATGCTTCTCCAGGTGTACACGTGCCTCAGTTTTTTCATTTTCTTAGGAAGCATAAGCTGTCAGGTGGATCTGGTTTTAGGGTCTCGTTGTTAGGAAGTTGCCCATGCTCCATACCATGTTTGAAGGGTTTGCTTTTCAATTTTGGCTTTTACAATTGATGAACAAACTTACCAAAGACTTTGGTTTGAGGAATAACATCGTTCTAAATAGGAGGGTACATCATGAGTTTGTTCCGTAAAACTTTTTGTACGATTGTTTTATCCTCTATGTTAATACTAATCTTGTGCATGCTAAGAGATCGAATTCATTCCATTCTCCAAACAGAAGAAAAATGAGTGGAATGTGAGAATGAGAAGGGTATGGGATCAATCCATTTCTTAAACCAAACACCCCATATCATGCAATCCAGATTTTTTTTCCTGGCTAATGCGTTAACAACATTTTATGCCAGGCTGTAGGACTTGCTCCCAATTTGTGCATAGATCATGCAAGTCAATAGAGCTCATTAAGCACGGATGAGCCATATAGCTGGTGTATTCTTCTCATTTCATCTTCTCAAATCTCAGCAAAAAAACATAAGTAACAATCTTCTCGAATATCAATAGCAAAAAAAAAAACATAAGTAACTTCATCCTCTCTGACCAGTGTTGATTGACTCTAGACCTGTTGAAGAGTGGTGTAAAGACACACCAGCGCTGATGTATGCCAGATGCACTTTTGGATTTAACTTGCAGTACACGACCGCAGTGAATGTACATATTCCTGAATGGAACGAGGATATCTTCAAATGGAAATTCATCCGTGAAAAAAATATTGCATATGACATAGATGGGTAACTAGCTCAGAGTCACCGTCACTTGCAATAATAATATCTATGATTTAACTATTTCAATATATTGCTGATGGTGAATCTTGCCATAGATACTCAAGTGGATACCTTATTCAACAGTCTGCGTGGAATAGACCTAAAGTCACACATATTATTACGGTGAGTATAACATACTTACAAGTTTTAAGGTTTTGTGGGAGATTTTTTAAGACACACAGTATTACTCATGTGACAGGCACTAATATTTACATATATATTCGAACCTGTGTACAGGACGGTATGGAGATGCGGCAGAACTTATTCGTGAATTTATTAACGCACGAAAGAAATGGATATCAGAGATTTCTTCCAGCCAATATAAAACATTATCTTAGCCGCATCACGAAAATGTCTATAAAGTAGAGTTTGTGAGCCTGCGACGCCGTGCTCTCCATGACTATGTTGACTTCACAAACTTTGTTTTTTGATTAAATGACACTTTAATGTTGGTATTTAATTTTTACATTATATTATTATCTTATCGTGTTATCCGTGTGTTTTTAGTACAAATTGTTAGCTATCAAGTAGCAACGCACGGACATGCTACCTAGTTAACTATGATTTTTGGAAGGTTTTATGCCATAGATCCGCAGAAACCGGCCAGACCGGTTCTGCAACCAGCCATGTCGATTTTGATAGGCCTAGATCGAATCTAAATCGTGTTTTGACGCGTTTTATAAGGGTTTTTGAACCTTTATGTGATAAGACCACCCCTCCTTATAAATGAAAGGGGCACGACCGATTGAGGTGTCCAACACACACAATCGGCATAAAATCAATGTACAACTCTTTTACCCTCCTTTTTCATCTACTTCGTCGCTGCTGCATGGCTAGTGGATCGATGACGACGAAGCCCTGCCCATAGCCGCCTCACGCCCTCAACGAGGCCCCTCCAGGGTGTGTGGGGTTTCCGGTTTCAAGAGTCGTCGTGTCTTACGTATCGCGCTTATTGCTAGATGCACTAGATTCGTGTACGGACATATCTAAGTGCCGGCTGACCTAAAAATCAACTAGACCCTACATCGAGCGGTCTGACTCTTTATCTGTTTGGTGACCTAATTAAGTGTTAACGGCTTCAAAAGAAAAAAGAGCAGGCCACGATGTCAGGGCCCTGTCTCTACTCTAGACTCTAGGATGAGCGATGAACGTTTCAACTTTCAAGTGCTGGAAATGTGCATTTTCAGGTGCCACCAGTCCATTAGGATTCCGTTACGGTTGCTCTGTGTTTTCAGTTTTCTGTGTGGTAAGCATCTTCAGATGCTACCTGTTTGGCTGATTCTATCACGTAATAGGGCTAGACTGGAGCTGTCAGATTTAAGATGAGCATTGACATATTATACTCCATTCTCGACACCCTCTTTTATTCTGAACGTGCCGTTTTGTCAAGAATACGACGACGATGACTGCAACTATAACGTTAACAACCCATAGCTATATGCATGTGCGCGGACATAAAATCCGAAGAAGATCATATTACATTACAACTAGCCGATCAGATTCATGTCCTCCGGTTCCGTTTCCATGGACATAGAATTTGGCCATCCACTCCGTCTTGAACCGGGAATATATTCAGGAACTGGATGAGAGGGCTACGACAGAGATTGGTTGCCGGACAAGCACGGTTCAACATGGCCTTGAGCTTTCAGATCAATTTGCTCGCCGCGGGATTATTGATGACACCCACACGCAGCACCATAATGGCGCGTTACGTCCACTCCCCGCTCCCCACCGCGAACATGGTGGGTGGATGCTTTGCTCGGAATACCGTGCCATGGCCACCCATTGTTGGAGCTCCGATCCTTCATCCTCCCATGAACGTACACTTGGGCTGAAGGGATATGCCCCTGCGTGTTTTGTTTCTTTCTGGTTTCTTCATGGAGGAAATGGGGACTGTGTGCTGTCGTGGTCACTCGATCGTTAGCTATAGTGTAGATGCGTGCTGCTAAACATCGGCTGTTCCTGTTCGGGCCCGGCCTGATCCATCGATGATGGAGCCTGCCTCTGTACTTCTGTAGTGCTGAGAACCGCTCATTCGTCGGCAGAATTTTCGCACCTAGTTTCGATCCTCTAGGGTGAGCCTTTTGGTCAGATGCCAAAGTCTTCAGATGCTACCTGTCTATCAGACAGGATTCAGGTACAGAAATGAGGCACGTGGTTCTTCTTCCACTCTCACCTGACTGATTAGTAGAACTATGGGTGTATTTAGTTCCCCATTTCATCCCAAAAAAATTTGGGTTTTGGTCCATCATTTTGCAAAATGAAACTAAACACCGTAAAAAATTTGGCAAAAAATGTATCTATTCTTCATTTTGGATTTTGGCCTCAAGAGGCAAAAAAAAAAGAGCTAAAAAGCCAAAAAGCTCTTACCCACCTCATGAAAAATTTGGCATTTTAGATGGAACTAAACACACCCATGAAAATTTTGGCATTTTGCATTTCATCATTCCAAAATAGTTGACATTTTGCATTCCATGAGAAACTAAACACAGTCTATGTACTAAAACTATTCAGAAACAGATTTTTTCCTCAAGTGCTCAGAAATCATCAGTGCTGCCCTCATGGAATCTTAGGCAGAGTGGTCATTATTTATTGGTTACAGAAGAGCATACACACACAAGCTTGATAAGCAGCTAATCTAATTGCTTGCTGACGATAAGGGGGTACATATCACTGAAAAAAGGTAACGCTGCTTCAGGACTAATTAACACCGTATCAATCCTAGAACAATGTAGTAGACGATGAGCACGGGCAATGACGCCAGCGTCCCGAAGATGACCCTGCAAGATTTTGAGCACGGGAGTGCTGTCTCAGTTTCTGATAAGGCAAAAATACACGGAGTACTGCTTTATTTTCAGCCAAGTCACCAAGCCATGCGTAATAATAATAATAAATAAACAAACAAAGAAACTACTCACGCTGTGCTCAGCACGTCCGCGTGCATGCCGTACTCCCTGGCGAACACGAACGTGGTGATGGACTGGGGAAGCGCGGCCTGCATGACGGCGAGGCGCAGGACGTCGCCGTGGAGGCCGAGAGCCACGGCCCCGGCGGCGGTGGCAGCCGGTCCGGCCACGAACCGCAGCGCCATGCCGAGCACTGTCGGCCCGGCGCCGCAGACGATGATCTTCTCTTGCAGCGCCATGAACAGCCCTGCCACCACAGGATCGGACCACCAATTCAATATATAGACCCAGTGTTGTTGTGCTGTTCTTATATATGACGCGGTCGCTATTAGTTCCGTACCCATGCTAAACATGGCGAGTCCAACGCCGGTCTTGGACATGACGAGCACGGAGCCCTGGATGATGCTCGGCGTCTCGATGTGCCACCTGCTGCGTCGATCGCGCACCGATCAATAACACAGACGAAACCAAAACGTTTGTTGCTGCTCAAGTGCAGCGTTGTGGAAACTCTGAATTGGGTGCCCAATAAGTGCGCTCATACATGGAAAAAATGTTTGACGAATGCAAAGTTTATGTCTCAAGTGGCACTGTGGCAGCTAGCAACATCGCTAACAAGTTCCGTGCGTGGGCGCTGCACTGCGGGGGGCAGCACGCCTCTAGCCCTCTAGTGGCGTGTGGCTGTAACACATTACAGGAAAAATTACGGCCCGGCGGCGAGCACAGGGAGACAGAGGCTAGTGCCGTTCCTGAAGAGAACGAAGAAGCAACGGAAAAGAACGGCCGGAATTAGCCGAGCTTACACCTTTTTCAGTTTTTCAGCAACTGCTTGTTTGCACCAGACATTCCACCAACTTTATGCCAAAGTGGCTCCCTATTCTAATATACATGCATGAATGGACTATATCATTTAGAGTAATATGTTTTAGATATTTTTCACTTATTGTTTCAATGTATGCTTAAATTAAATAGTAAGGCGGATGCTCAGTTAAATCGGTGTGCTTTAGCTCCAAATTGATTTGTTTTTGTAATGTTGTTCCACTAACAAGAAGGCATTTGTTCCATTTTGCCTGGTTTTATTGGTGGTGTGGCATCCGCTACACTACACAGCGAATATCATTCGCTGTTTTTTTTTTCAAATTTCAACCCTGTTTGGAGTGGAGTAGCTATTTTGTGACCTTTTATTCACCCATGCAAACTCAACTACTGCATTTAAGTACATAGTTATTTACTCCCTCCGTTCATAGAACAATACCAAGTTAAATTAGCAATATTTATAATATCAATAAGTATCATTAGATTTGTCGTGAGATATATTTTAATACTATACTTATTTGGTGTCATAAACATTAATATCTTTACTATATATTTGGTTAAACTTTAGCTAGACACATTAAAAAAATACACCTAGAATTACATTCTTTTGTAAACAGAGTATATACCAGGCTACAAGCTAATGCACTGTGCCGGCACTGTGCTACAGTGAGTTGCGATATGAGATCTTCGCGAGTTGCACAAGAGAGTAAAAGTAGTCGTCCAATAGATCTCTAGAGATCTACAAATTTTAAGTCGATTTTGTTCCTATAAATTTTTTAAAAAAATGTGTCTTCGACATCCACCAAATGAACTCGGGGAGCCTAGATTTCATTGGAAATGGCAGGAAGTTCTTTTAGAGCAGCGAGCAATCTCATGCACGTTTACATCAAAACGCAAATGGTGCATATGGAAAGGTGTGCCTGCGTAAATGACGCGAACCTGTTGGTGACGCAAGCCCACGAGACGCCAAGAATGCCTGCGTAGATGTTCGGATTCCTCGCCACCTTCGTCCAGACCGCTCTGACCAGCGGCCAGAACGACGACTGAACCGCCGTCTCGCCACCCACGCCGCCGCCGCTTTCGTCAACGTCACCTGCAGCTTCCTCCGCAACGGCCAGCTTGCCGGCGCCCCCGGCGGCGCGCCTGGCCTCGAACGCGAGCAGCAAAGCCGGGAAGTAGACGATGAACTGCACCACGGAGAGCTGCACGATGAGATCGCGCGCCCACTTGCCGTACATGGCGTCCAGAAGCGGCACGCCCACGACGAGCGTGTTGTTGAGCGTGGCAAGCGAGAACCCCGTGATGCACCACGACAAGGCCCTGTCCTTGCCCTTGCCGCCGCCGCCGCCACGGCGGGCGGCTGCTGCTGCGGCTGCGGTGGCCCAGGCACCGAGAGTGAGCGCGACGGCGAGCTTGGACAGCGCGTCAGCGGCCAAGACCCGGTAGCTGAGCGCGAAGGGGTCGATGCGCGCGGCGAAGTCGAAGGCGAAGAAGGGCACGGCGAAGTAGGTCACGAGGCGGTTTATGGCGTCGCACTGGTCCGGCGTGAACAGCTTCCACCACCGCACCGAGCCGTAACCGAGCCCCAGCGCGAAGTAGAGCGGCGCCATGGCCGCCACCACCTTGTACACGTCGCCCCACCCTATCATCATCTCCACGACTCCACCTACCCGGGCTCCCCGCCCGCACCGGTACGGGGCTGGAGTATCTAGGTCTCACAGGCAGCTTACACAAGTGAGCAGCAGTCTGTTTGTGGGCGTCAGGTGCCGCCGTTCGCTTGTGTTTATATACAGGAGAGGGAGAGAGGTGGTGACATGGAGGAAATGGAATGGTTACATTACAAGCATGGATTGACAAGAATAAAAAGGAGGGATGAAAGCGATTAAGTCCAAAGTGAAGCAAAATATCATCGGAAATACTTCCTGCAAGGCGTCCGTCCATGACTCCGCGTCCAAACATGGCTTCCCAGGAGCAGGCCTCGAAGAAAAAACAAATCTCCATTCTCTTATGCTTATCCGTCTGTCCCTCCCAAGCTCACACCCCACTCCTTCGTGTCTATCCGCCCGGCCTCAAAGCGACGTGGCTGCTCATCCATCCGC
This sequence comes from Saccharum hybrid cultivar R570, assembly GCA_038087645.1. NCBI lineage: Eukaryota > Viridiplantae > Streptophyta > Magnoliopsida > Poales > Poaceae > Saccharum > Saccharum hybrid cultivar. The sequence goes on from JAQSUU010000344.1 coordinate 2,861,540, forward strand.
CCCCTTCTCCAGCGCGCTCTCGTCGGGCTGCCGCGCCGTTTCCTTCCCCCGTTGCCGGCCGCGCCGCGCGCCCTCGCTCCCTACGCCGCTCACCTGCGTCGCTCGGCGTGGCTACTCATCCGTTCGCTCCCTTCCCCAATGCGCACTCGTTGGGCTGCCACACCATGCCCTTCGCCCCATCGCCGACCGCGCCATGCGCCCTCGCTCCCTGCACTGATCACTTGCGTGGCAGTCACCTGCGTCGCTCGCTTCCTCGCCGTTGGTCCGTCGCCCATCGCCGTTGGGCGCGCCGCTGACCCGCCATGGTCACTGGGTCACAGGTGCCGTGGCGCCTCAGGTCTTCTCTGGCCGAGCCAAGGGCACCCACGAGTGTGGCCGGTGCTGGCGGTGCTCGCACGCCGCGGCTCGCCGCCGGCTCCTGCCCCGACGGCCGAAATCGACTGGCCCGGCCTTCCCTCCCCTATGTTCCGTATGTATGTTTCAAGTGTTTTAGACGTTTGGAGGATGTTGCAAAAGTATTTCATCTTGATGTTGAAAAAGTAGATAGGGAGATGTTGCATATGTTGCAAGTGTTCCAGTTGCAAGCATTTGTTCAAAATGTTTCATCTGTTTCCAGAAGTCTGTTGCAATCTTTTTTATCTGGATGTTGCATATGTTTCATACATATGTTGCACCAGTATGTTCTAATTTTTTAAGTTGTCTTAGTCTTATGTTGCGACAAGTGGTTTCATGATGCAAATTGCAAATCTGGATGTTTCGTGTGTTCCACACACATGTTGCAAGTGTGTGTTCCAAATGTTTCATCTATTTTCAGACGTACGTTGCATTCAAATGTTTTCATGTTGCAAGTGTTTTATGTTGAATGACGGGGGCGAGCGGACTGGGCATGAGGCTCTTCGGGGGGGGCTGAGGGACGGTGGTGCTGCGGTCAGGGCACGCTGGGGGCATGCTCGTCCTCAGCTGCTCATCCTAGCTCCGCGCGAAGAGAGAGATGAGGGGGTCAAGGACGACCGGAGGGCACAGAGACGGGGCGAAGTGCGCGTGTGGAGCGGGGCGAAGGCGGGCAGGGTCAAGACGAAAGCTGACGGGGGCGGGCTATGCGGGTGTCCAGACGTGCGTCCATCCATATGTCCAGGCGCTAGCCACGCCCAAATATCATCCTGGCAACGCCCAACGCAGCTGCTTCTACTAGGGATCAAGCCCACTATGGCCCAAACATATGTGCATTAGGACGTCTGGGCTATGCCTGGGCTCATTGTCACTCTGTGTCTTGCCAGTCGAATGGGCTCCAATAAGTGGGCCTTCAGGTTCTTCACAATGCGTCCTACCATCTAGCATGTGTAAAAATATGGCATTGGATAGGGCGTGAGTGGTTTAGTGCATAGGGTCTGACCTAGTTGGGTGGATCGGACAGGCTGAGCACACCCCAATTCCATCAGCAAAATGTGATATATACATAAAAGTTTTGTGTATAATTTTGTACCTTTATAAGAAATTACGCTGATAAGTTTATTTCGCAAAATATAATACATTAAAGTTATGCGTATAACTTTGTGACATATTAAGTTATATGTATAAGTTACGTGCGTAACTTTGTCATGTTGAAGTTATGCATATAAGTTATATGTATAAGTTATACATTAAAGTTTGTTCCGCAAGTTATATGTCATAACTTTATAACTTTCTAAAAAAAAGAAAAGTTGTGGATTTTTTTTTGCCAAAAATAGGAAGTTACGGGGGCTGTCTGATCGTTTGTCTGATTTGAATCGGGTGAGCGTTCGCTATTTAGTGGAGTCGTGAGCACACCCAGGCTGTACGAATGCAATATGTGAAAGCAACGTTTTGTTTGGTGGGTGTCACAAGCTGGCCACGTTCTTTAGAGATTGATTGGACGACTGCACAAAATAGATAGTATGCTCATGTGGTAACATTATCACCTGCTAAGCAAGAACTGTGAATGAAGGAAGCAGAGCATAAGGAGTTGATGGGAATGGTCACATGGACCATGGCGTCTGCGTAGCGTGGCTCGGCAGGAACAGGCAGGAACGGATTGAATCCTTTTCCTCTAGAGCCTAGCCTAGAGGCTCCTTTAGTCCTTTTGCATGAGTTTGGGCAGGCTTAAATATATATTTTCCACAGATTCCGACAAGCCGGTGATAGAGGTTGCAAAGCACCTAGTACATGGATGACTCTTGAAGGGTCCAACAGGGTACAAAGAGAGAGTGGGGAGAGATGACAACAGCATCAACACCAACAACAACCACACAACAACAACAACAACAACAACAACATGATTCGGCTACCAGCTCAACCTACTAACCGTGGCGAATGCAAAACTACTTCATAACATGTGCCGCCATCAATGACAGACTTCGAAGAACTCTAAACCACATGCAACTGTGAGATATTGAGTGGGATCTGGCAAACAATAGCCAGGAGGCTGTAGGGCATTGAGTTAGAGCCAACAGACGGCAACTATGAGTTGCATCGCCTATGAGCGCATCTGGGCTCCAACTGACGTCCACCGACGCCAATTAGGGGAAGGAAGCCTCAAAAGGGAGGACTGCCAGGAGGAGAACGAGGAGATCCAAAGGAGAAGATCAAGATCCCCGCAACCCAGCATATGATAAGACGAAGCACTCAAGAGATCTAGAGGATGGTAGTGCAAGCCGTTGATGGCAAGCACTTGACAACAAATAGTAGAAGTCAAGGGGCCGGGTAGGATGGTAGTCAGACCAATAACAAGATGGGATGGGAGAGTAATTGGGGAGAACACAAGGACATGCTGGGCGCGGATGGAAGCAGGTGTGCTTGTGTCGATGCCCGAAGTGACGTCCACGGACACCACCATCGACGACCGGAGCACCAGGCTCGTAAATGCTTGAAGAAGCAATGAAGCATGCAACCATCTAATTAAACACAGGTATTTACAATAGATTTTGTGCATGCAGAGAACCAGACACGGGAGCGGGACACCCAACCAATCACGCCCATAGCGTCTGTGCGGATTACCGCTTTGGATAGCACATTCCGGTTACTCCTCTAGTTACAAATACTTACTGTTATCTGGACAAGTTTATATTCATTTTTTAGACAAGCTTCATCATGATTTGTTGGATTTTTAAGGCTATTTCCAGTGCTAGCTTTTAATCTTTTATCGTAATTTTTAAAGAATGATGTGTGGGTGATGAAACAAAACAAGAACCACATCCCACAATTTAATTTAATTCTATAGTTTTATAAGCGTAAATATTTAAATGTTGCATGGTATTATGAAATCTGTTGTTCCTAGTGTAGTTTCACTTAGTTTCAACATGTGGGGATGAAACAAAATGTTTCCAATGGAGTTTTATTCAGTTTCCAACTCGGCATGTCTGTTGCCAGCCGCTCGTGAATTTTTTCCCCACTCCCGAAGCGAGTAGCGACAATGTGCAAAAATGTCTAATGTGGTTTCGTCTTGTGCTCGGCAGAGTGGGCAGACACGTTGGTTAAGCCAACCGCTGGTGATGAGCTTGTCTGCTGTCCAAAGCCAATTTTGATCGGCGAGCTCCAGTCAGGTGAGAATTTGCATCTTGGTGGGTGCGCCCGAACGTGTCAGATGAGTTTCTCCACGTCGGAGGTGATAGAGTGCATGAACTGTGCCTGGTAATGCCGATAATAACGAGGTATATTCTTCGTGGTTTGTAAGTTTCCACACAATGGATGGAGTCCGCGATGATTTGGTTGAGTTGCATTGGTTGCAATTATTTCCTAGTTGCACAATTGAGCCAATTGGCTTCATGGATACACCGCCATGATATTGAGGTCACCAATATAGGTGAGAATCAACCATCTCCCGAAAGCCAGCAATCTGTGAATGGCTCCTCTCTACTGCACACTGATCCACTCTGATCAAATAGTTTGGGGCTGTTTTGGGCTATTACCATAATACCATGGGCCACACAATGATGTTGTCGTGGTGCAGGCCTGCATGAAGCATCGGGTCCATACACTCGTCGCGTCATTTTCTTGGGCCGTTATCTTGCTAAGGCGCTACTGAGGCCAAGTACATTAATATACGTCAGCATATTCCGTCTCAAGCAGTATCATGTAGGATTTGTTATGATTTGGAGAAGGATAGAGAGATGGAAGAGAGAAAGAGGTTGTTGTTTCGCGAAACAACCGTCTTATGGGCTAAAGTTTGGGACTATGAGATAACTATTATATTTTTGTATGAGTTATTGTTGTCATGTGACTTACAATTTTACTTTTATTCTATGTACAGATTAAGGAATTATGAGTTACTATGAGACAACTTAAAAGACAATCATTGTACATGTTGTTTATTAAATTGTCTTTAAATTACATATCACTATATGAGATCGTCTATGAGACAACACCAATGCACTTGCTCAAACAGGCGAGAACACTACAGCGCAGAGCATGTCCTGCATCAACCATTCAACCACTCATGTTCGGTTTGCGAGTGCAGCTTGTTCCATCAGCTCGCCTATCATAATGCGGTTCGCGCAAGGGCAAGGCCTCATCACCACGCGTGTCATAGTTCTCCACCATGACCTGATCCAACCTCTTTAGCTAGGGTCCCACGCTGATGTTGTGAACCTCTCCTAGGGGCGACTACCTAACTAAGGCCCTCCACAATGGTGCAGTGATGCCAAAAAAATTGAGTCCCACATTTTATTACTGGCAGTACTCTTTGGATGCCACAGTGGTGGGGCATCACTATCATCATTTCTATGACCCATTGAGTAAGAATAAAGAAACACCATGCACGAACAGGATGAACACCAGTACGAAGAGGAATGCATCCAGCTGAGCATGCAAGTACCAGCTAATTCTTATTTTATTAAGCAGGCACCGATGCAACTACTTGCACCGCTCTAAGTTTTCCTACAGTGTGGGGAGCGGTGCCCAAGTCTTCTCTTTCCTTCTCTGGCTTGCGGATGGCCTAAGGGTAGCTCCAGTGTGAGCAGCGAACCGAACATGCAAATTCTGCAGTATGTCAGACGGTTCGAGATCTGTAGTTTGAGCATCGATTGCTAGGACCCACCACTCACCTCTTAAACAAATAAAATAATGTATCTTTGCTAGGGCGTTGCTCTTCCGGCTGCAGACTTCTTCGGGCCATGTGCTACCAATGTTATTTTAATCGGTTGGGTTCAGTTTGTCTACAAGGTTCGCTTTTAGACAGGTATGGTTCGCAGGCTCCAGTGTCCACGGTTCGACTCAGATGTCCCATGGTTCGATTCCACCCCAACACTAGAGGTGCTCTAATAGGACCACACTAGGAGGGGCATAGCCGCTGGCAGCCCTGAATGCATGTAAAATGTTGCATTGCGTCATGCAATGCAATAGAGATCATGCAAATCCATACTTTGCCCTCCACCCTTGGCAATCAATCACTGCGGACCACTCGCGGCGGTGGATCAAACTCTTGTCACTTCGTCAAATACGAATTTCTCATCACCTTGCCTTCACCTGACCACATGCCTTCGTTTGGCATCCGCTAGTCGGTGCTCTGTGCAGGACCGTGCTTTGACGAAGTGACAACATAGAGAACTTAACAAGGGGAAGGATACGATAAGGTTGAGAGTTTGGTTTAGAGAAGGGCCATGCTAAGCTAGGTATAGTGCATAATTTTGTGGGGTTTGTGAGAGTTGGGTTGGTGTGCTACGTATGAAGGATTGGATGACCCATTATAGGCCTTTGAGTAAACCATTCTCCATGGGACTTGAAAGTAGATATGGCATAGGGAATAGTAGATTGATTGATAGAGTACAAGGAGATACAATATATAGGCAAGGATCAAGTAGGGTTTATAGAATACACCCAATCAATGGAGACCCTTGCCTAGTCTGTAATCATGTACCATAAGTCCCTAGAGGTATCCCAGCCACACCAGGCGTGGGCGCCAAGGCCCATGTGGCCAGCCCACAGGTGCCTATTCTAATGAGCTAGGGCAACGAAAGAAAAGGTCCTAGAGGTGGCCGATACCATGAAACTAGATATGGCACAGGGAACAGTAGATTGATTGATAGAGTATAGGGAGGTACAATATATAGGCAAGGATCAAGTAGGGTTTATAGAATACACCCAATCAATGGAGATCCTTGCCTAATGAAAGCTCTAGTTTGGTTTTGGTGAATTGATGAAACCCTATGTGCTAACCTATTGCTCTAGTGATCATGAGATAGGTAGCACATTCCAAGTGATAGAGCAATTGGTGAAGATCATGATGATGATGTGATGGCCATGGCAATGATCAAGTGCTCGGGCTTAGAAAAGAAGAAAGAGAAAAATAAAATGGGCTCAAGGTAAAGGTGAAATCCATAGGGCCATTTTGTTTTGGTGATCAAGACACCTAGTGGGTGTGATCACATTTAGGATAGATAGCCGTACTATTAAGAGGGGTGAAACTTGTATCGAAATGCGGTTATCAAAGTGCCACTAGATATTCTAACTCATTGCATATGCATTTAGATTCTAATGAGTGCTAACACCCTTGAAAATGTTTGTGAAAACATGCTAACACACGTGCACAAGGTGATACACTTGGTGGTTAGCACTTTGGTTCAAGGGTGGTGAAGTTTGGTGAAGTTTGGAGGCGAGGAAGCTCTGTTTCCTGTGACCGAACGCAGGACCGGATGCAGGACCTACGCATTCGGTCATGAGGGCAGAGGCTGCGGTGCTAGGGTTTTTGATTGGACCCTAAGTGGCGCGTAGGATTGGATGCGCAGGGGGTGCGTTCGGTCCCTGCTGACGTACGCTGACGCAAGGGCGCTGGTGGCTGACTTGGCGGTGAGGAGGTGATCGGACTCGGTGCAGCGTCCGGTTAGTGTTGACCTGACGCGCTTGGTCACGAAAAACCATCTCGGGGTGCTTACTAGAAGTGACTAGATGCCACATTGGTGGCGCATCCGGTCAGGGCATCGGTGCTTTCAGGTCGCCAGTTGGCTGGCTTGGGAGCACGCGCGATCGGACTCCACGCGGGTGCGTCAAGTCGAGTGCCGCTGCGTCCGGTCTCAACTTAAGTGTTCGTGAGGCTATGGTTTAAACGTGGGACATGTGGATGGTAATCCACGACCGGACGCTAGGGGCTACGCGTCTGGTCATTTGGACCGGTGCGTCCGGTCACCCCAAAAAACAGTGAGGTGCAGGGGGCCAACATCTCTATTTCGAGGGAGCTTCTATTTAAGCCCCATAGCCGGCTCTAGCTCACTCTCTTGGCCATTTGCATTGACATAGTAACCTTGTGAGATTAGCCAAAGCTCTCCCACTCATCTCTATCACTGATTCATCATCTTTATGAAATTGAGAATGAATCCAAGTGCATTGCTTGAGTGATTGCATTTAGAGGCACTTGGTGATTGTGTTTCGCTGTGGGATTCGTTTGTTACTCTTGGTGGTTGCCGCCACCTAGACGGCTTGGTGCAGCGAGGATCATCGAGCGGAGGAAGGTGCTTGTCTCTGGCTCCGATCGTGGAGATTGTGAGGGGTTCTTGACCTTTCTCCGGTGGAGAGCCAAAAGGTACTCTAGTGGATTGCTCGTGGCTTGTGTGATCCTCATCTTGTGTTGGTTGTGCGGCACCCGATTACGGGTTAGGCGTGTGATGTCTATTAGCGCATGAACCTCCAAGTGAGTGAATCGCCATAATAGAGACTAGCTTACCGGCAAGTAAGTGAACCTCGGTGAAAAATTATTGTGTCATCTCTTGACACCGGGATTCTATTGTGATTGATTGAATTCATCTTGTGATTGGTTCATTCCTCGACATGACGGTATAACTCACTATCCCTCTCGTGTATTTACTTCCCTAGTGTAGCTAAGCTCTTTAGTGTAACTAGTTTTGAGAGCTAGTTTGTGTCGGTCTAGTGTGGTTAGTGAGACTCTTTAGTTAGTCTTTGAGAGCTCACTAACTTAGTGTAGTGACATATGCTTTGTGTGCTTAGAGACTATAGAAACTAGAATTGTGGTAGGTGGCTTGTATTTTTAATAGGCTAGCACAACATTCGCTTCGCCTTATAATTGTCTAACCGTTTTGCTTAGTGTTGTTGTAGAAATTTTTATAGACTATTCACCCCATCTAGCTATTAAGACCTTTCACCTAACATGTAATCATCTACCATAAGTCCTTGGAGGCAGCCCAGCCACACCAGGTGTGGGCGCCAGGGCCCATGTGGCCAGCCCATAGGCGCCTATTCTAACCGGACTAGAGGGGATTGTGAATGTTTTGTCTGAACAAGCTCTATGGGAGTTTGTGGCCTATTTGTTCTAGGGTTTGCATGTTACTTTCTTCCTTTTGTCTCGTTATTTACAATTTCCTTCATCTTCTTACTTTTTTTTCCTTTCCATTTCCTTTCCCTCTTCATCAAATGTAAATTTTAGAATGTTATAGATGATGAGAAAAATATTATAGCTTAAATAAATAAATAATTCTAAGGAATTTTTGTGATTTGTTCTATAAAACCTAAATTTAAACGTAGCTTTGCGATAAACTTCTAAGCATAAACAGAGTTCTAATAGAATAAATGTTCTAAAGGAAGGCATTCCAAATAAAAAGGCAAATATTCTAAGGAAAAATATTCTAATCACAATATCAAATTTGATCATAAAAAATAAATTATTCTTAGCACTAAGGAGAAATGTTCCTAAGAAAGGAAAAATATATAAGAAAGAAAAGAGTGTTTTGAGTAAAGAAACTAATGTTGTAAGCATAAAAAAATGTTCCGATCAACATATGAATTGTTCACAATATAAGTAAAATGTTCTCAACAAACAAAAAAGTTCTAAGTATGACAAAGTTTGAGGAAAAGAAAAAACTATGTAGAGAAAAATAAAATATTCTAATTCTAACAAAAATAAAAAAATGTTTTATGCACCTAGCCCTAGGGAGAAGATAGCTGTTCACCAAAACCTTGTGTCTTTACCAAAGTGCCTTGGGATATAATCTCAGGATATAATGGAAATCTTTAAGAAACTAGTCTAATAGAGGGGTAATATCGTACAGATACATGTATGGGCGAAGTCAACGGTCAACCCAGTATAATTACTCCTTCCATAGCAGCCTTTTTGAATTCTCTTCTGATAGACAGGACAAGCATGCGACGTATGATCGAGATGCCTTCCAATAAGCTTGCGTGCATAATATACTTATCTAATCGAGATGCCTTCAAATAATTACAAGGTCTAAACAAGTCAACATTAGCACTACAGGTCCGTTAGATACTACTCCATGCTAAATGAGTATAACAAGGGTTCATTTGACACACCAACAGAAAAAGATATCAAGCTGCCTTCCAATAAGCTTGAACTTGCTAGCTGAGCAGAACAAGGGCTTGTTGAAAATTCAGCAGTCTGACAACATCTAATTGAGAGTCCTTCCACGAAGCTCAAGTACATGCATGAATGCCTTGTTCGCTTCGCTGAGAAGCCATGGCTGAAAGTACTGTTCGTTGATTTGTTGTGAGATAAAAATATTGTTTTTTCGCTGAAAAAGTACGGCTGATAAGTCAAGCGAACAGGGCATCAAGTCCACCATGATACCAATATGGCTCTGGCACAGGCCACCTGTCATCGAATATAATGTTCCAATGTAAGTTCCTTGTTGAATGAGAGTCCAAGCGACCAGAAACAAGTGGGAATGAGGAACCAGAAAGAAGTACCTGTTTTCCTTTGTCCTCACACGGACTGGTATGGGTACAGGGTGGCCATTTCCCCTGTCATCAACCTTTTTTTCAATGTATAAGTTCATATAGTAAGTAATATGGCTGCCAATTAGAATTAAGATGTAACAGGAAAAGGAGCACATACCATTCCAATGGTAAATCATTCACTAAGCTTATAATTTCAACAATCTTCTGCCTTGGCAGAAAAGGAGTAAGACCACTACCATCATAAAAGTTCATGCCAACAAAACTCCCATAAAAATTAATAAGAGGGCCTCCAATCCCAGCCTAGTACAAAAGAAAAGGTGCAATATTACTGTAGAAGTTGTAATTCCTGTGTAGATGTATTGTGATAACAAACACAGACCAAATATATTATGATGCAATTATCTATGCAGACTACCATGTAATAAAACAGTAAGAGAAATATGACACAGTACCTTCTTGATTTTACAACTGGAAAACATAAGATCTTTGCAATCAAGTTTGCTATCCTTGTTACTAAGCTTCACCTCACCAAGTGAGGCCATCAATGGTCCATGTATAGTGTCACGGTCTATAGCTACTACTTTTTCAGATGGCTTTTGCACTAAACTAAAGAAGATGTCTTCTGCGCGAACAGCACTGAAGTTCTTGACACTGACAATAGCAATATTGTAGTTCAAATTATAGAGTTCCAATGTCCCACAGCCACGTTGATTCGGTGGGAGAAACACATCAATCTGTAATGATAAAGTGAGCTCAGCTAACCATCATAAATATAACTTAAAAGGCCAAGATAAATGATAAGGACCTTCAAGGTATTATCAATTTTGTCATCATCATGACCTCTAACAAAACTGGCTGAAATCAACATGACAATGCTCACAGCTTGGCTTCCATGCCTCTTCAACTTTATAAACAAACATGTGCATGCAAAAAACCTCACATACCCTACACATTACACCTTTAGTCATTAGTTAGCGAACGTAAAATACTAGTACAAGAAAGTAATGTGTATTCTACAGCAAAATCACCTTTGAATGAAGCAAGGGAGACAACACGACAAGATATATCTCCCACAACTTTTTTCTTAAGTCGCTGCCAGACACATTCCCTTGTGCCAGTGGATGGACTACCATAAGGATACCCGTTCCAAGCAAGTACTTGACCAAACCTTTCCTCAAATCCATTAAACAAATCCCCATTAACTGGTTAAAAATGATCAGAAGTTAACTGTAAAAGTGGACAAGGGAGGTGATAGCAACATCAAAAGAAACAACTTACATTCAAGCACAAGTGGCTGCGGAATGGGATAGCCAAAGGCTCTTATCCGATAAAAAACTATCATAAACCCTGATGCAATAAGGAGATCTCTATTAGTATTCAGATGGTATATGTGTAACATTCACATAATATTATGCGCACAGTGATCAATATAGGTAACACTAAAAATGATGGTTTGCTTGATTGTTCAAACCTGAAGGGACTATGCTTTCCACACGTTTAGGCAACGAATACCCATGGAAGTCACGTTTTTCATAACTGCAATAGAAGACATCAGACTTGTGATGACAAAAAAATAATAATGCACAGGAGCTAGCCCAATAACAAAAATCAGTTGTTCCAACACAGGAAATGAATTGTGAAAGGAACCAAGGTACAAAGAAAAGGACTATGAAGTCAGGATAATAAATATTTAACAGAAGACATGAGAGGAATGAGTAGATTCATATAACACAAATATAAGTTCCCCGGTCCATATTGCAAGAATGTATAGTTTTAAGTTTACAACCTTCCCCATTTAGACATGAAAGGAAGTAGTGAACTCTGAAGGCTTCAATGCTGCTATTATCAAAAGATTTGTCAAAACTCTGAAGGCCCCAATGCATTATGCTGATTTGTTGCAAGAGGAAAACACTGTTCGTTCGCTGAAAAGTACTGCTGAAGTAGTTCAAGCGAACAAAGCCTAATAAATATGGTTTACCCTACACAAGGAAGTCCTGGGGTTTTCGAACAAGTAAGCTAACTGGGGAAGAAATATTTCAAATACTGTGATTGTAAGAAGACATACTTGAGTATCTGAAAATGCTTCGAGCGATCACAGAGTAATCCCAATGGTAGGAAAGAGCAGTATCCCACAATCCCATTACCTCGATCATAGACATCAACATTCATCCCAATAAATTTCCCATCCTTTCCAAGAAGTGGCCCTCCAAGTACATGTAAGGTCCAAATAGGCTAGAGGGGGGTGAATAGCCTAATTAAAACTTCTACAAGAATTACTTAACCACACGTTAGTATGAAAGGTGGCGAAGCAAATGCACTAGCTCTAACTAATTAAGCAAGCCACCTACACAAGTCTATAATAAAGCTATTCACTAAACACAACAACAACTATAAGCTAGAAAACAAGAAGTAATACAAGAGAAGAGCTTTGAGTGATTATACCGCCGTGTAGAGATGAGAAGTCCCAAACAATCAATCACACAAGAGAAGTCCTCGGGAAGAGAATGACACAAGAATTTATCCCGAGGTTCACTTGCTTCCCGGCAAGCTACTCCCCGTTGTGGTGATACACCCACTTGTCGGTTCACGAGCTAATTGACTATCAAAAGTCGAGCCCTCGGCGGGCGCCGCACAACCACACACAAGATGGGGATCCTCCAAGCCACGAGCTCCACTAGAGTATTCAATTTGCGAACTCCCGCGGGGAAGGATCAAGAACCCCTTACAACACTTGGTGAGGGCTCCAACAATCTTCAATTGCGAGCTCAATCACCTCCGCTGCTCCAAGCCGTCTACCGTGTCAGGAAACACAGAACAGTAACAAGAAATTCGCAGCAACTCGAAGATCAAGTGCCTCTAGAATGCAACTCTCAAGCAATACACTTGAATCTCACTCAATCTCACTCAAGATGTGCAACTATGCAAAGAGATGAGTGGAGGGGTTGTTCTCTAGCTCAAAGGATGTCTCTAGGTCTCAAAATGTGCAAGAGTTCCCCTCAAATCCCGGCCAATGTCTATTTATAACGAAGGGGTACGCAGCTAGCCGTTAGGAACTTAAACAGCCGAAATCGCGCTGACCGGACGCGCTGGTCATACTGACCGGACGTGCCGGTCGCGCAACGGCTAATTTCCGAAGCACCGACCGGACGCGCTGGTTGCGCAGACCGGACGCGCTGGGTGCGACCGGACGCGCTGGTCCCGCAACTGACCGGACGTGCTGGTCAAGCCTGAGTAGCGCACAACGAAACAGCGACCGAACGCGCTGTAGAACTGACTGGACGCCACAGTGCTAGCGTCCGGTTAGAGTCCAGTAAGCTCCCTGAACGACCGGACGCGTCCGGTCGACAGTGACCGGACGCGCTACGCGTCCGATCATCAACCTAAAACACGCGCAGATACTGAACACTGACCGGACGCGTCCGGTCATACAGAGACCGCGTCCGGTCCAGCGTCCGGTCACCTATGTGACCTCCGTTCGCCTCTGTTTCTTTTCCGACTTCTGGCACAATGGAAAATAGGCATTTCACTTTCCCAAAAAGCGCCGAATCCCGCCTCGCAAGCTCGGCGGGAGGGAGAGAGGAACCCAAACCCTTCTCTACCGCTTAAACTCCACCGCCTTCGTAAATGTGCTAACACACACCAAAGTGTACACCACCATGTGCATGTGTGTTAGCATTTCACAATCATTTTTCAAGACGTTATGTTAGCTCTTTACTAGATCCTAATGCATATGCTCAAGACAATGATCTAGTGGCACTTGATTCCCGAGCTAACCGTGATTGCCCCTCTTGATAGTCGGCTATGTATCCTAAACCCGGTCAATCACTTCTCTACTCATCTTAGACCGGCAAAAGGAAAACCCCTATGGTTATACCTTTGCCTTGCGCTCTTAGATCCTTCTCTTCCACTTGATCATCATGTCTATCATATTATGTGCATCTCCACCATGATCATCATTTCGTGTCCATGCACCATCTCTTTGTGATCTTGTGGCCACACTCCTTGCCACATACACCTTCATCACATGTGTTGCTTATGCCTAAGTCAAAACACTTAACACATGGCATTAGCAACTTGGTGTCATTAATTAACAAAACCAAACTTGGGCTTTCAGTACAGCCTATAGTAACAAAAGAAACATGGTGGGATTTATAAAGAAAATTGTGTTTTCACTTGTGCAAATGGTTATATATACCCACTGATATCATAATGTCATCATTTATTCCAAATTCTCCATCATGTCAAAAAGGTAGCAATCAGATCAACAGCATACCTTAGACATAAACTGACTCTCAGGAACCCACGTGTTGACACGTTTCATATACAGAGGGCCATGCATGGTCATTTAAGAGCCAGACTCATAGGCACGCCCAGCAGCTAGTAGACTTTCTTCATCACGCCCAGCAGCTAGTAGACTTTCATCATCAGAACAGGTATATGTTTCCTTAAAATTCACATCTATAGGATGGACATCCAGGAGGTCCAAGCATGTGACAATGGCAATATCATCATCATATAGTCCCAACAAGCCATCGGTAACTGTATTATCAGGAAGGCGCACTGCAACCTGTAAAGGTAAAGCAGTACATATCAGCATAGGATAGCCAGAAAAGCCTGAACAAAAAAAGTAAAATGGAGGACACAATGAAGCCTAAATAAACAAAGTGAAATGGAGGACGATGTTTAGCAAAACACCACCCTCAATTTATCATCTCTATTTCTGTAATCCTTGAATGCTCTAACCAAATGTGCTGAAGTCAAAAATGTTGTTAGGAGTTCTCTAGCTACCCCACTTGGTAGAGGTATGCCCGAGTACACAAATAACATCTTATCTCCTGGACAAGATCATGACTTAAACAATCAACAAGTGAGTAAGTGACAACTAAATACAAATTATAAATTAGGAAAGTCCATGAGCATCAGCACAATCACCATCAAACAAAGCAAGGGAGATGACAATGGAGAATAAATCTACAACATCATTAGCACTGGTTCGATAATTTATTTGACAAGGTTTGACAATATCGCCAAATGGAATCTCTTCAAAAGCTGAAACTTCTCTATCACGAAGAACTTCACCGAATCGTTCCTCATCAATAGATAACAGATTCTTCTCAAAATTAGCCTTTGCCACCTCACTTTCATAAACTGATGAAACAACATGATACGACACAACTATGAGTAATTTATTAGAGCAACATGAGCCAGAAAAGGAAGAATCAGCAAATTCAAAATCAATGACTCACTTTTTTTTAGAAAGGTGGCAAGAGATTTGCTGGGATTTTATTAGACGAGTAAAGAACAAAAACACGAGATTACAAAGAACAACAACAAAACCAACAACAACTGGAGACCGAAGTCCCCACGACTACGACTCTACAGCCAACTACCCAACTAGGCGCCCAACTAGGCAGCGGACAAACAACTGAGAAAACCAACCCTGAAAGAACAGCGACAGGGGAGCCAACCCAGGATCCTCTAACGAAAAGCAAGAACTGACAACTAAACTTGTTGTAGTCCAACATTAGCTCTAGTTGCCAACTGGTATTGTTCTAAATCTTCTTTGCACAGTAGCGCACCATTTTCTGCGACGTCTTTGGGTGCGGCTCATGCGTTCCTTGCCATCGCCCCCACTTGAAAGCAACGAGGATTCAAGTTTATTCCTTCTATTTATGGTTCTCTGCTCCCTACTCACACCTCTTGTGTAATCAATCTGACCCTTGTTTCTCAGGGTTTTTGCAGTCCTGAAGCAGAAAGGAAATACAAATGCTTAGTCAGGCCACACAGTAATGTTCGATCACAATGCACCAACACCAATTGAAATTGGAAAACCAAAACAGTAAAGCACGTACATTACTACCTAATAACCTTTTATATTTTTTTAATGATATAACCTTTTATATTCAGGTCCACTGATAATATCAACGATCATAATAGAGATCTCATCATAATTCTATAAAAACACAATGTGTTCAAAATCAGTATCATATAGACTTCAATCTTTGCATATATAAATACAAAAAGCTCCAGTTTACCCTAATCTTTGGTGTGTGGCAAATCAGTTAGTGGTAGGTCAGTAGCAGCAGGTTAACACTGCCACTTAGGGCAGAACACAAAAGATCAAATCAAATTCAACAAACAGGATAGAAGATGGATCTAGTGGGCAAGCACAACATTATTGAATTGGCCACATGTATACATGTGTCGGGTACCACAATTAGGGGTACCCAAATCAAGATGGAACACCACCCGGTCTCCCCATTTAAGGGGAAAAAACAACAAAAGAGAGACGGGCTAAATTCTCCCTTGTTGGGCCTCCAGCAAGACATGTGAGCAAACCAGCCCATCTCCCCGCTTCATCCGATGCCTCACTCAGAGGGGTCTCGGATCACCACCGATTCGCCCGAGGCCTCAGCCCTGGGGTCTCGGACACAGGCCGACCCCCGACGACATCAACGCCTCGCCCGAGCCCTAGAATCGGCATTGTCCGTCTCCGTCTCGCCCGAGATCGGCCTCTGACGCTGCTCCCCCCATTGGCACGCTTGAGACCCCTTGTGACGTCACCCACGTTCCTACATCTGTCCAACCGGACAGGCCAGGAATGACCGGGGTCAAATCACCACGCCACCGTCTGCAACAGGCATGGGGAAGAGCTGCTAATCACTATGCCACCCATACTGACACTACGCACGATTCGTGTCTACGCAGTGTACGGAACAACTGCCCTGGGCCACTATTCCCACGATCGGGATAAGATCGCACCACGATTCCCGCCTCCGAGGCCTCGGCCCTCTACGCCAGTCAAACTATAAGGACAAACACGCCACACCGACTACAGGACCAGGTATGATAGGGCACGTCGCTACAACGCCGAAGGACAGAAACCACTCCCCCAACAGTGGCGCACATGCCTGGACACGTAGCAGCAGTGCCAGAAGTACCGACGCCATGCCTCCACAGTGCAGACCACGTCGCCACCGGATAAGGCCCTTCTAAGGCCTCCAGGCTCCTCCTCCAGCAAGGGTCACGCCACATACCAACATTTTGTAACCCTACACCTCCTTGAGACTATAAAAGGAGCATGCAGGGATCAGCCCCGGGGGACGAGAGCCGGAAAAAAGAACCACCATAGCAACACAAAGCAAGACACGAGCAGACAACTCTCCTGGACCTGGCAAGGGCACCAGCAGAGTCGCACACACCCATGTTCTCCCCTCTCTCACATCCGCTTATAACCCCTACTACAAGCACTTCGGTACAAGATAATACAAAACTCTCCTCCCCCACTGGACGTAGGGCATTTCTCGGCCCGAACCAGTATAAATCGTCTGTGTTTTTCTTGCACACCATTCGGACTCCCGACGCGCAGACACTCATTACTCGTTGGTGCTAGGACCGCCGTTTCTTACACCGACAACATGGTTTAAATAAAATAGAAGTCGGAATAAAATAGGAAAGAGGCTAGTAGACCCTAGTATATGTATGGATGTTACCTTAAAGGCTAATAATACACAACAGATTGAAATAGAGCCCCATGAAAAATCAGTGTGATGGATTTCAAAAGGCACCTCGATTTTACTTGGATTAAAAAAATATATATACATGTTCGAAGTACTTAAGTTAGTTGCAGAATAGAAAACTCGATTCGAATTGCGAGGTAAACAGCTACAACTATATAGAACAGTAAAGCAAATGAGTTGATATAGACATTAGTAAAGCAAATGAGTTGATATAGGCATTACATCGCGCAACTTGCTTGTCCCCGATGAAGCAGGCGAATCACTAGAGGTGCGTCCCAGAGCACCCGCGCCCGCCTGATGCGTCGACGCTACTGGTTTGTTCAGGCCGGAGTCGCCGCCAAGTGTGATGACTGCTTCACGCCTACGGTACCGGCGCAGGTGCGAACCGCTTAATGGGACGTTGTGGGCTGCTCTAAAGTCTAAGCTTTGGGCAATCATGCTTTTACGGCCCACCACCACCAGTCCACCAGAAAGGAGAGGCGCAAGAGAGCGTCTCCAACAGTTCCCTAAATATTACTCCTAAAAACTCCATGTTTTCCAGCTCTAAAAGGATATTGAGAGAAAAAAAAGAAAATTATCCCCAATAATTTCTAATATTTCACTTCTAAAAATTAAATTTTGGTCCCACTTGGATTTTTTTTTCGATCCTTTTTTTCACGCTGAACTCTTCCTGCTCGCGCATACCTGCGCCGTTGCCGCCTCTTTTCCTTCGTGTTGCCCTAGCCCAGCAGCCGGCCACCAGGCAAGCAAACAGAGCATGCATACAGTACCATGCAAGCAAGCAGGCGGGTAGCAACCAGGCAAGCAGGCAACCTGCAGCAGCCTACACGCAAGCAAGCAGGCGCTCGTCGTGGCCTCGGTGGCACACGCCTCGCCGCCGGGGAAACTGGAGGTCGGTTTACTGCACTCGTGCCCACAGGCCGAGGAGATCGTGCATAACGCCGTCCGCCGCGGCATCGCCCGTGAGCCTGGCGTCGCGGCGTGGGACTCATCCACATGCACTTCTGCTTCGTCCGGGGCTGCGACGACTCCATCGTCATCAACTCCACGCCTGGCAACAAGACCGAGAAGGACTCCGTCGCGATCCCGGAGGCACCGGCGCGTGACCCCGGAGGCGTCCGTCGCCATGAACCACCGCCATGGCCGTACCCATACCCGTACCCGTAGGTAGCCGACGAGGAGGCCCAACCAGAGGAGGTGCGCGTGTAGGAAGACGTGGAATCGCGAAGGCGGAGGTCGTACTCGGCGCGGCGTCTGTCGTCGGAGAAGAAGAAAACATCGCGCGAGGTAAGGATGCGCATGAGTCTGCGACGCGTAAAGTTACGCGGATGAGGGGGATTTTTTCCAACTCCTAAAATATTAGGAGATTGTACAGGAGTTATTGAAGAGGGATTTTTTCTCATCTTTCTAAAAACTAAGGATTAGAAGGAGGTTTAGAGAACTCTCGGAGATGCTCACCCGTCCTTCATGTTGCGAAACGCGGGGCGTACCTTTTCGCGCAGGGCCCAGCCCTCCTAATCGCTGATCTGGCGCGAAAAAAATCCCATTGTGTCTGCTTTCCGATCTCCCATCGCCATGACTAGAACGTGGGGCACTGTGCTCACGCTATCCTCTCCAATGCCACGGCCATTCGGCCAAACCGGTGCTCGGAGCTGCATCCACTCCCTCTCGTACCGACGACGAGACGATCGCGTCGCGGGTTGCCGTCTACACCCGCGTGCACGCAGGCAACACAGCAGGTGTGCGGCACCGTCCCAAACGCTCTCAACTTGACGCGTAATGGCTGCTGTTTACAGAGGAGTTCTTTCTTTCCTTCCAGGGAGACGCGATCTGAGATCTCGCATTCGTTCTCGTTTTTTAATCGGAATGGCCAGTGTCCGGACGTCCGGATGGACGGCGCATCCAGACGTAGCTCCTACGCCACCTCCGTCATGTGCGCCCGCGCCCAGACATACACAGGGACCACCCAAGCCCGCTCTATCTGGATGCAACTCTCATGCCTTCTCCATCACGCGTGCCCCGCGGGAAGCCTGCTTTGTTTCACGTGCCCACATGTGAATGGGACCGGTCCCAGACACCTGTCCCGCCTGCGTATGCGTGCTGCAGAGCCATCTGCCGACCTTAGGCACCCGCACTGTGACCTACGGCGGCGCCCTAGCAGCAGCAGCAGGCCGCTGTCTGCCAGCTACCGGCTGTCCGGCTCCATTGTAACATGTGCTTTCCTTATCTACTTTTGAAACATCTAGATAAAACATTAGAAACATATGTCTAAAAACAAATGAAACACTTGAAACATGCATGTATAGTCATAGCAACATATGTAACATCCAGATCTACTTTTATTACATCCAGATGAAACACTTGCAATATACGTATCAAACACCTAAAACACCTGAAAGTATACGCTTGAAACATGGATGTTATGCAACATTTAGATATACTTCGGCAACATCCAGATGAACACACATGAAACGTACGTCTGAAACAACTGAAACACTTGAAACATACGCTCGCAACACATGCGTATATAGCCATTGCAACGTTTGAAACACCCAGATGAAACACTTGAAACATACGTCTAAAACACCTAAAAACACTTGAAACACGGCATCACCGTCGACCATGGCCTACCTGTTGGGAAACCACGGTAGCCAGTAAGCTCGTGTCAGGGGCGACGTCGAGAACAACGACCCATCGTACACCTCTGTCGCAGGCCTCTGTACCATGTCCACGCCACGATGCAGGATGACGGCGACATGGCAGTGAAGATCGGCGAGGAGGACAGGGAGCAGATGGAGACCGCCCTTGCAGAGGCACTGAGCAGTTGGAGGGCGCCACGGGGCAAACAGCGGAGGAGGACTATGAGGAGAAGCTCAGGGAGGTGGAGGAGGTGTGCGGCCCAATCATCAAGCATGTGTGGTGGCAGAGATGGGGGCATGGTGCAGGATGGGCGTGTGGCGTGAGATTAGCTTAAAGTGAAAAGAAAATGGATAAGAGAGATGGTGAACGGTGGACTGCTTTTAGTGTGACGTGGGCCTGCGTCCGGACGTCAGGAATCAGATAATTCACATACCTACCGGCATTTGAAATAGACTCCCTGTGTATGATTCCAGAGATGACCCGTTCACGAATTTAAGGTACCTGATGCTAATGCTTCTTGGCTTTTGAACGCTGCTTGCAGGTGATCAACTACCAGCTACTACTACGCTGCTTTACAAGTGTGTGTTTTAATTTTTTTTAGGAGCAAAGGAAAGGGAACTGTTGGAGAATGGTGTTTTTTTTTTGTTGGGGCTGTCTACTTGGCGGTCGGGTGGTAGCTCACACACTAGTGTTGAAACCAACATGCACACTCGATTGGAAAAAAAAAAAAAAGACAGAATCGAGAGTTTCTTATCCAAGCAACACTCGATTGCATGATCATCGGATCCAGATCAAATGAATAAAAAAAACTATCCATATAATACAAATATATTATAAAAAATAAAAAATAGCCAGATTATTTCTATGGAATACAAATTGAAAAAATTAAAGAAAAATCAAATAAAACATACAAAAAATAAAAAAAGCCAAAAAAAATCAGATAACTTTTTAAGTAATTCTGACCATTCTCATTTATGAATAATCAATTTACATCAATTAAATACTCAAACAGAAGTAGTAAATTATGCTCAATGAGATGTAATATGCCCCCTACTAAAAGAATAAATCTGCATGCATATGCCATGCAGGCGACAAGGTGGGCGGCTCAGAGTAGTTTTCAATGCGTCCAGGAAATTGAGGTGGGCCTAGAGCACGAGGGTGTGGAGCATGAGGAAAAAGAGGCCCAGCGAAACGCATGCAGCGTTGAGCAGCCGAGCGCGTCGGATCGAGCGTTAGTCATCGACATCGGACGGACAACGAATCAAGTGCGCGGAGCGCCGGAAACACTTGAGTGCCGTGTAGATTAAGCGTTTTTGTTTGCTTCCAATAATTTTTGAAAACATCCTAAATAAGTTTAATAAGTTTTGGAAGAATGTTGTTCGCTCCTGTGAAAACATCCTGAACTATTGCCATTTAATAAGTTTTGGAAGAACACCTCTCCTTGGCTCCATGGTTTCGTTGAAACCTGGCATACCACTCGCCTCTGATTGCAATCGGTGCATATAATCAGTGGTATACCATCTAGAGACAGCGGATTTAAAGCCGATGCATTGGATCCAACATCCATACTTATGGATGAGATGGTGAATAGCACCAACTCTAAGACCGACCGCACTGGCGTCCGGAAAATCTCCCTGCAGTACGACATAGAGGAGAAAACAGCTGCAGCGGTATACTCTATATCTTACTCTATCATACATGATCGGAGACTATCCTCTATATTTACCGTGGAACAGTTCATACGCTACAGGACCGCTCGGGAGGACGGCCACGTGCGCGAGACAACAGAAGAAAGAGAGTGCGTGGGAGAGCGTGCCAACTTTTTTCCGTACGAAAAAATGTTATAACCCACAAACAAAAAAACCAAATAAAATTTCGATTGCACCATTAAATTTGTTTCAATAAATGCTTCAAAACTAGATCTCACATGGATATATTTAGATAAAGTGACAAGTGGACCCCACAGTGGATAGAGAATGATATAGAGGATGGATGAGTGCGGAAGACTTAGGAATAGACGAGAGAATCTTGGTGACTAGGATGTATAGAGGATAAATTTAGAGTACCACGAGTGCGGATAGCCTAAGACTACCCGCACCGGCTATGGTAAACAGCTCCTGCAGGATGATGTACCGGCTGAAACAACTGCAGCGGCGTACTACAAATGCTCCTGCATGCGCTCGCATACGCTATTTGTAGCGCAATAGCGGACATCCGGTACCAGTCGGGGGCGGCCCCAGCATGCGCGATGAAGCACGAACGAGCGAGAGAGAGCGTGGGCAGGAGGGAATCTTGGACGGGCCCCACGTTTTCAACTATGAAAAAAATGCTATAACTCCCAAATAAAAAAATTAAATTAAATTCCGATTGCACCATTAAATTCATTTCAATAAATACTTCAAAACAAGATGTCACATGGATATATTTAGATAAAGTGACAAGTGAACCCCACAGTGGATAGAGGATGATATAGAGGATGGATGGATGCGGGGAAACTGTATATTTTGTGGTGATTAGGATAAAATATTCCTTTTAGAGGATGAATATAGAGGTCCATGGGTGCGGATAGTCTGAGCAGATAGAAAGAGAAGGGGAACGATTTGGTCAACCGGTGGATAGTGAGGGAGAGATAGGAGTGTGGGTTGTCATTTAATAGGTTAGGTAAGGACTTAAATGCATTCTTCCACCATCTTTTTTTTGACAAGGAAGCCTGAAATATTGATTAACAGCAGGAAGCTGTTAGAACCATTACATTGCTAATGGTTACATTTTAGAGTGCCATAACAACAGGACACTCAAGATCATGGTGAGTATGAGCACACACACCCTCAAAGGTAAATTGATTACAATGAATTGCATTAAGGGCTTGTCGAGCAAGCGAATCTGTCATTTGGTTTAGTCTTCGGTTGATCCTGCGAATGGCTGTGGCTGTGCTATACACCGAGGATGTGATAAGCTGAGTGTAGGGCTTGATTCGCCAGTCCGGAGGATGAGCAAGGTTGGTTCCATTGAGAAAATGGACCAACTGTTGGTTGTCGCTTAGGATTGTACCTTGCTGCAGTTGTAGAATATCTAGCACCTTGGCCGCCAGGGCCATAGCTGCTGCCTCCGCCATAAGAACAGAGGAAGCAGACCTCATTGCGGCCTTGATGAATATGTTGTGAGGGGGATTTGCTTGAGTATTGACAATAAAGATATCCAGTCCAGCAGCTCTGGGACCATAGGCTTGGTGATCTGGCGCTGTGGAAGCATCGGTGTAGCAACGAATTCCATCCAACAGAGAAGGGGATGGAACCAGGAACCTGTCCATTGTTGCTTGGATGTACAGAAGTTGGTGGATGTGCTGCAAGTGATGCCACCCCAGATCACCAAGGTGTTGTTGATCGGCAAGCTCCTGTACCAGGGTGCTGCTGATCGGCAAGGCTGCTACTTGGCCTTGCTGAGGAGGACCTGCAAGATGAAAATTGGTACCTGTGGCTGGTTGCCGCACTTGCCCATGGTCGGAATTTGAATGGGCATTGCTTGAACTTGCAGGTGCTACTTGCTCTAGCTGAGTGGAACCTGCAGGATGAAAATTTATACCTGTGACTTGCTGCTGTTGTAGGTGGATGTGGTTTGGTTGAGGAATAGTTGCCCCATCCTCTCGTACAACCTGGTTTGAGGTGCCATGGCTTGGCAAGATGGATGGTTCAATGTTGGTATCATGAGGCTGGTAAGGTGTGGTGGTATGCAGGGCGCCTCCATCATCCATGTGTTCAGATATGGCACCTAGGTGGCTTTGCATGTGTGCTAATGCCGCTTGATGTACCTGGAATAAAGTCCATGTTTTTCTTTGAAAGCAGTTATCATTGCGAGCTTTCCAGATATACCAGAGAGTAAATAAAGTTTTACACGATGTAGCATCGGAGGGGTTATTAGTGATAAGAAGGGGGAAGGCTTGTTGGACACCATCTTCATCTGCATCTATGGTATTGATAGGCAAAGGAGGGGTGGCAGAGGACCACACTTGTTGAGGTAAATCACAGAGGAAGAAAAGGTGTTTGTCAGTTTCAATATTCCCACAATAAGAGCAATGCTGATCTATATGTGAAGAGTACTTGCCAGCTCTCTCACTAGTAGCGAGAGCCCGTCTAATCAGACGCCAAGCAAAAGTTTTGAGGACAGGGGGATGGTTTTACTTTTCCATACCTTTTGCAGAATTTGATTGGCATCAGGACCTATACTCCTAGATCCTTGATTGGGAAGATTATGAGCCTGTTGAGTAGCTAAGTAGTTGTATGCCGCTTTAGTGGTGCATTGTCCATTGGTGGCAGGAGTCCACCGTAGAATGTCTTGTTGGTCAGAATGCACCACCGTGGTATCTTCAATAATCTAGACAGCATGGTCAGTGAAAGTAGTGGACAGCAGCTGATGATTCCAAGTGTGGGTTCCCTGAACCCACAGATCTGAAACCTTAGCTGGCAAAGGGAGGTTGACCACTGGCGTGAGGAGGTGCTCATAGATATTATTCCAAACAGATGTCCAAGGTGATGACCAAATGGAAGAGTTGCCTGCATGAATTTGATAGGTGGAATTGGCAACGATATGATGCCCAACCTGCATTACAGAGGACCAAAAAACAGATCTAGGACCCTTGTCAGAAGCGTTCCAGAAGGAGGCATTAGGGAAATATTTTGATTTTAGGATATCAGAGAGAAAAATATTTTTGTTGTTAGCAATATTCCAGGCAGAGTGAATAATAAGACTTTTGTTGATAGTTTCCATATCTCTAATGCCGAGGCCCCCTTCCTCCTTGAGTTTACAGATATCATCCCAAGAGCGGTATGCAATGGGACTAGTGCTCTGTTCTTCTTGCACTCCTGTCCACCAGAACCTCTTAATAATAGTGTTAATTTTTTCAATGAAGGTTTTTAAAAAAAGAACAGTAGACATGTAATAAATAGGAATGGAAGAAAGCACATATTTGATGTACTGAAGTCTACCAGCATGGTTGAGTTTGTTAGCTTTAAGAGTTCCAAGCTTGGCAAAGAATTTATTATAGATAAAATTGTAAGCTCTGTTTTTGTCTCTATGACTGAAAATCAAGGGGTGGCCCAGATGCATAGTGTTGGAAAGGAGATCAGGAACAAGAAAAAATCTCTTAATCTGATGTCTAGTGTTATTAGGAATATTTTTGCTAAAGTAAATGAAAGATTTTTGAAGGTTAGGGGTCTAACCAGATTGACGACAGAAGTCATATAGGATTGTCTTGATTCCCTGTGCTTCACTCAAGGAGGCTTCTCCACAAACTATTAGATCATCTGCAAATAAGAGGGAATGAATAGGTGGACAACCAGGTCCCAGAGAGATACCTTGAAGATTGTTGTCATGAAGTTCCTCCTGCAATCTAATCGAAAGTTCATTAATAGCAAGAACAAAGAGGTAAGGGGAGAGAGGGCAGCCACGTCTTATTCTCCTCTGAGAGTTGAAATATCCTGAAGGTTCATCATTAACTAGAACTGCAAAAGTAGGGGAGGAGATGCAAGCATGAATGAGGTTAATAAAATTATCATTGAGGCCTAGCCTCTGAAGAGCAGCTACAATAAAATGTCATTCAATCCTGTCAAAAGCCTTAGCAAGATCAATTTTCAGAATAAAAGCATGATTCTTCCAGGTTTTCAAATTAAAAGAATGAATAATTTCCTGGGTGATAATAATATTCGAAGAAATATGCATGTTAGCAATAAAAGCAGACTGGGCCTGGGAAACATAATTGGGGAGATGATGCTTCAACCTGTTCGCCAAAGATTTAGTAATAATTTTGTAGATTACATTACAGAGGCTAATAGGTCTATAGTCCTGAGGATAAGCAGGTTGGTTAGTTTTAGGAATGAGAGTTATATAAGTTTCATTAAGATCAGAGGGCATATGAACATGAGTATAGAAGTTCTTTACCACTGCATAGACATCATCTTTAACCCATGACCACGCCGACTTGTAGAAGGCTGCATTTAGGCCATCTGGACCGGGGGCAGCAGTGCTTCTCATTTTCCTGATGAGTTCATGAATTTCATCAAGATTAGGAATTGAGTATGTATACCTGAGTAAATCGTTCCTGTGTACTGCATCCTGTTCGTCTATAATTTGATTTATCTGATCATTGTAAGGATCATTGTAAGGACTGTCAGCAGTGACTTGATTGTTGGAAGTGGAAGCAGCATGCTCGGGGGGGATGGGTAGTGGTAGAGTGGGGTCGTGGGCTGTCCTGCTGATTAGTAGTGGGAGAGCTGAAAATATTGGTGAAGTAGTTAACTAGAGTGTCAGTTAACTGCTCAGGGGTAGTAGAATGGCTTCCATCCGGGTTGGTGAGGTGAGTAATCCTATTTTTCCTATTCCTTTTGACAATGGCTTGATGAAAGAAGGTGGTGTTCCTGTCCCCAGCGACTGCCCATTTTTTCTTTGCTCTCTGGATGTGATACGCTTCCTCCTTGGTCATCAAATCTTGGTGCTTGTCGTGAAGATGCTGTTGAAGCATGTGGTTCTGTTGAGATGGATGGAGGTTTTGCTGGTCGAGCATTTGAGTCTCAATTTGAGATAGAAGATCATTGTTCTTGGGTTTCTTTTTTCTCCATTTTCTGAGATCAGCAGCAAGGTATTTTGTTTTTTGAGATAAGTCGCGAGCAGAGGAACAATTCCATCTTTGTTTAGCTATCTCATGGTATTCCTGTTCAAGCAACCACCAATTCTCAAAACGAAAAAGTTTATTAGTACTAATTCTTTGTGAATTTAAGATTGCAAGAATAGGAGCATGATCACTATATAACATCGGGAGGTGGTAGATCGTAGTAGCTGGGAAAGCCATACACCATTCTGCATTTCCTAAACAACCGTCAAGCCTTTCATAAGTTGGAGAAGAAGAGAAATGCTTATTAGTCCAAGTATACGCAGGGCCACTATAACCAAGATCGATGAAACCACAATTTTTAATATACGCATAGAACTAATTAATACGAATAACATCAGCACTGCTGGGGCCTAACTTCTCATTGATATGCATAAGCTCATTGAGGTCACCCATACAGAAAATAGGTAAACTAGAGTTGGAAACCACAAAGTTCAAAACTTGATCCCAGATCTCGGAAGTAGCACGATGATGTGGATCACCATAGACACAAACTAGACCATACTGCTTCATACTAGACTTATTTACACAAATGGCAAAGATGTAGTGATGACTAGAATCTATGACAGTAACAACAACTTCATCATTCCACATCAGCCATAGGCCACCTGAATGGCCTTGAGAAGGGACAACAAAGACATCACTTAGATTGAAACGATTCTTAATAGAAACTCTAGAAATGGAAGAATTACGGGTTTCAGAAATGAAAGTTACCTGAGCTCTAGTTGAAGCGAGGAGGCGGGATAGGTGCGTCATAGTGAAACTGCGGAGGCTCCCGCCCACGCCCCTACAGTTCCATGACAGGTGCGTCATGGCGCCCTTGGCGCCCTGTTGGCTGGCGCCAGAGCCTGAGAACCATAGCGTCGAGGAAGTCTTGGATCATCATCGCCAGGAGGAACATGAGCTTGATCAGCAACGCCACCTTGATTGGACATGGGAACAGTGGCTTCGAACTGGGTGCTGCTAGGCTGAACACCAGCACCCAGAGGAAGCCCGGCGAGGTGAGGCTGCAGAGCACGGTGAGGTTGAAGCGACTCGAAAGGCGCTTGCCCCTGGAGGACTCGCTGGCGGCTGTAGAAGTCATCGGCAGGGCTCCTCCCCTGCCTTACCACAGACGGTGCCTGATCGGAACACACCATGGCGCCTAGTAGACCGTCAGCAGAGAGGCCAGGAGAAGTGCAAAGCAGGTCCAGAGTGGATGGTTGCTGATGTCATTGTCCTCGACCTTGTTCCCCAGTTGTAGCCATTCTCCAAGGATCAGCGCTGAGATCTCCATGACTCGGGGGAATCCCCAGGTCCCAGCGAGTAGACCGAGCACGAGCTCCGTCTCGTGCTAGAGGTGTTCTTGATCTGGATCGGAGGGATTCACCGGAGACTACAGAGGTGGCGTCAATGTTGCTGTCGTGCCATGCAAAGCGACACGGCTAGGGATCCGAATGGATTGGTTGAGGAAGTGCCCAACCTCACCGCCGGCGGTAGCAAGCTCACCGGAGTGAGCAGCTGCTACTCCTCCAAGGGATACTGCTGCTGCTGTTCCTCCACGGGCTGCGGTTGCTCCACCACGGGTGCTTCGTTGTGGTCGCTGATCTGGGTGGCGATGGGAAGCTGCGCGGCCGGTTGCTGGAGTAGGAGCTGATCCTTCTCTGGTTGCTCGTTCATGGCGACGGCGGTAGGGGAACGGATCGATCTTCGGCGTAGGCAGATGGGGGCGGATGTCGATCCGGCCGCCAGAGTTCCCCCGACGCCTCTGCAAGGCTAGCATGTCGATTTCATCAGCGTGGATCTGCTCAAGAGGGACATCCCCGGGGCTCTAGGAGCCGGTGTAGGAGTGGGTAGGGGAGCGAGGAGAGCATGGAGGTGGAGGCCTACGAGGAGGAGCTCGGAGGGTGGAGCAGGATAGGGTGGCACGGGGAGTGGGGTGGGAAGGGGGGAGTTCGGAGGAGGCGTGGCGCGGTGAAGCCCTGAGAGGGGATCCACCGGGTCGGCCATTGCGAGGTGGAGAAGGCGAGGTGAGTGGAGGAGGGCGAATAGGAGGAGGATTGATGGTGAAACCCGGCGGCGGCTGGAGGCTAGAGGGATACAGAGCTTCCTGCATAGCATACATCTGCATAATAGAGTCGATGTTGAGAGCAGGAGCAGCAGGAACAACACCATGGTCATTCTGGATCAAACTTGCAAGAATAGCTTGTGCTCTGAGTCCAGGGAGAAGCAGGTTGGTGTTCTGAGTTGTTGGAGAAGAAAGAAACGATGCAAACTGATCAAAATCTGGGGAAGGGGGAGGCAAGGGTAGATAAGATGGACTCTCTTCCACGACCGCTTTGCCCTTTTCCTCCCTTGTGAGTCTGTGTGTGTCCCCATCTTGTGGCTGCGAGACTGGGACCGCTTGGGTACCATCATTTGTTTGAGACTGCCCACCCGGATCGATGTGTCCAATTTCTCTAGTATATTGACCAACTTGCCCTTCAATAGGATAGGTGTACAGTGGCACTGTAGTTTCTCCTGGATGAGGTGGTATATTCTCCCTTACTTGTGCTGCTAACAGTTGCTGAGGCTGAACCAAAGATAAATTGGGCACCGGTTCCTGCTGGATTATCATTGCTGACTGCTGTTGGAAGGAGCTGCGAGGCACCGTGGGAATCACTTCAGCCTGGGTTGACACTTGTAATTGGACTTGAGTTTGCTGAATGTTGAGTTGTGTGAGGAGCATTTGTTGTGTGGTAACCTGCTGGACAGTGTGTATTGGAAGCTGAACATCAGGATTCTGAACTTGATTCGGCAAATTCGCAAGTATGATCCCTTGCATTGGCTAGACACCATTGGTTGGCATCTGAATCTGAGTAGGAGCTAGTTGTTCATCACTCTGAATCATCTGTCCAGTGTCCTAAATAGAGATGGCAACGGGTACCCGAAACCCGAGTACCCGACGGGTATTACCCGATAAAGAGGCGGGTATGGAATGAATTTTCTACCCGTGGGTATGTTATTGGGCAAAATCATATACCCATCGGGTATGCGGGTACGGGTGCGGGTGTATACTACCCATACCCGCATACCCGCGGGTAAGACATACCCGCAAAAATAACTATCCAACCTCAGTTATTTTAGCGCATATAAGTCATGAATTTGGTCCATTGAGACATCCACTATATTTCTAGTAGATTGTCTTTGTTGTAATGATACTAATAATATTTGTTAGCATGTTTGTAACTTGTTGGAAGCTTAGAATTATTTATTTTTGCATGTGACTATTTGATATTTTTAGGTAATTTTCGGGTATGTTATCGGGTACGGGTTACCCGTCGGGTGAGAATTACCCGGCGGGTACGGGTATGGAACTATTTTTTTACCCGCATGCGGGTACGGGTAACCCGACGGGTAAAATTTTGCGGGTGCGGGTACGGGTACGGGTGAGCACTACCCGTCGGGTACGTACCCGTTGCCATCTTGAGTCCTAAACCGTTTGGGCTTCAGTAATAGCAGACTGACCCCTAGGTTGATTCTGGTTGACCGGCTAAACAGTCGTTTGATCCACCAA
Organism: Saccharum hybrid cultivar R570; assembly: GCA_038087645.1. Lineage (NCBI taxonomy): Eukaryota > Viridiplantae > Streptophyta > Magnoliopsida > Poales > Poaceae > Saccharum > Saccharum hybrid cultivar. Next base: position 2,891,550 of record JAQSUU010000344.1, read on the forward strand.
CATTGCATCCTGCTAGACTGGATGCTGAGCTGCCTGTGGTGTAGTTTCTGGATGGGTTATAGCAAAGTTACCACCACGAACTAAGTTGTTGGGTAATGGAGCGACACGTCTGTTCCGCGGCAAGCTGGCACCCATTCTGACCCCAGCGAAGGCTTGCCTGAGAGAGCTGAGCATAGGTGATGGAGGAGCTGCCAAACCTTGGAATCGAGTAATCTGATTATGAACAAGAGGCATGGGAATTTCAATCCATTGATCCATCCATCGGCCAAAGTCACCAAAACCTTGTCCCCTCCCAGTAGACATCATCCTTCTCATTCTAAGAGGGCAGTGTTCAGCATTGTGAAAGTAACCAGCACAATAAGTACAAATTCTTTTTATTTTCTCATAGTGAGTCCAAACCACCATAGTGCCCAATTCAGGGATGTCCAGGAACACTCTATCTGTGGCAGGCTTAGTGACATCAAGCTTAATTCTGGTTTGCACAAAATAAGGGTCATAGTTGAAGTTTCGACTATTCATTCTGTGTATATCTGAGGGTTCACCGATTTGCTGAACAACTTCATTATTTCTTTCTTCGGTTCTAAGAGCTCTGGGAATACCATAAAGCCTAACCGATGCATCCAAAAACTGGAAACCATAATCATCTCTATGTCTACCATCCACATACAGTTCAAGCAACAAATTTTGACCCCTGAGAATCCAAGGTTGACCTCTGATAACCAACAGCATATCACCTTCCTTATCAAATCCAGCAAGGAACAAATTGGTGGTTACCTCATCGATGGTGGTGACTTTGCCCCTCCATGCATTGCCGAGGTCAGCTCTGGCAACATCTTCACGGATGACAGGTGCATTCCCAGCCGGATCAGCCACCATGATCATGAGGTTGAAAGGAGCAGGCACTCGGCTGGTGCTAGGGCCAGCCGACACACTGAGAGCTTCGAGCGATCTGAGGAGGGTCTGGACCTCCGGAGTGGGGGACACGTGATGAAGAGGCTTTGGCTTGGTGGATTTGTGATGTTGGCACACCAGCTGGAGTATGGGGTGTCGTGGAGCTGGGAGGAGTGGAATGCGGCGGGTGGACAGCAGTGGGTATGATTGGGGAAGATCCAAGAGGATCAGGTGGAGCGGCATGGGGAGGTGGATCGGGGGGAACTCTCTCCATTGTGGGGGGACCGGGTTGTTGGGGTCGTCGTCGTTCATGACAGAAAGCGGCAAAAGGAATCGTAGAACCGGGCCAAGAAAGCTGAAAGGGACGGACGAGTGGAGATTCATAAAGCATGGTGAAGATGAAACCTGAGTTACCGAGGTGGAGGGGGATGGCGGAGCAGCGGCGCGTGGCAATGAAGAGCGGTGGAGAGGGGCAGGTGTCACGGTCGACGAGTCCTGGCAGGCGGCTAGGTGTCGCCGCCGCAGACGCCCCAACAGAGAAGAGGTGGTACCGAAGGAATCAGTGGGTAGAGCCGAAACTGGGTGGATCGGAATCAGCATAGCACACCGAACACAGATCCGTGAAGGGGAGCTAGATTAGCGTTCGGATTGAGGATGGATCAGGGGGATTTTTGAGGTGGAAGGGTAGGACACGGCATATCGCCCACTAATACTCAGAGCTTTTCAGGTCCGAACAGAGATCCGTCATCCGGCACCAAAACTCCCGCCAAAAACCAACTTGGACGCCACGCTGGACAGCCATGTTTTTGTTGCGCCTATGACTATAAGGGGAGGCGAGGCACCCGTCGCTAGCGAAGCTTCGTGTTTGTAATTATCTTTGTAGATGTGTATTCGTATAGATTCTAGGTCTAACGTGTATCACGATGGTGTGTGTTGGTGTGAGTGAGGGCATGTTTGGTTGAACGTTCACGTACTACATCCAGTACTACCTGACGTGAGTAAGAAAAAAAAAATTGGTATATAATCGCTTGAAAGTATTCATTGTGAGGCATCTAACTTGTGACGCTAACAAAAATTCTAAAATTGCATCTGAAAAAAGAAAATAACACGTAAAAACATGGACACGGCTGCAATCAAAATCACTGCTCAGTCTGTCAGCGCGGTGGTGTTGCTGCCCAGCAGCGCGGCCTTCTCCCTGAACTGGTTCCACTCGTCGAACACTTCGGTGAGCCTCTGGAGCTTGGACTTGAGCCCCACGAGGCAGTTGGCGTGCACCGTGCACACCCTGTAGAAGTCCTTGCGGAGGTCGCAGAAGCCGCTGAGGTAGGCCGTGTCCACGAACTGCACCCGCACGCCATGCTGCGCCGACAGCTCGTGCTTCACTCGGTCGAACACGTACTGCTCGTGCGCGCCCGGGTACCCCTTCCGCGACTCGTACCAGCTCCCGTAGAACGCCACCATCCGTGCGCTCGCCTTGGCGTACACGAACCCGCCGTTGGCCATCTTGTTCAGGTCGTACGGGTTGTCGCCGCCGAAGAAGTCGCACGACATCGCCATGTCCGCGCCTATCGGGATGCGCAGCAGTGGGTTCCGCAGCCAGATGATGTCCACATCCTGCGGCACATTATACCAGCAGCATAGTACATAAGCATGCACGAACGCACATACGCATCAGTCAGTTGTGCACACTGACGGAGCTCAGTGACGGCCAACCTGGGCACCGGCCCCCCTTGCCCCTTGGTGTGTGCATACGTATGAGCCTGGGCCTGCAACATACTACTAGCTAGTGCAAACCGAGCAAGTAAGTTAGCCATACAACAGTAGAGATGCAGTAGTAATAATATGAGTATATCCGTGCCAGTAATAAATAATACACCTGCAGCAGAACAACTAGCTGCTCTCAAGTGGTAGTTCAAGGATGCTACAGTATAATTGGCCCCTCCTTTACTTTGATTCACGCTCCGCCACTGGTTGTGCAGCAGATCTTTCAGCTAATCAGCTCCGATCGGAGCTGCTGCTGCTCTGTGCGGCAGGGGCGGAGCCAGGATTTAGATTATATGGTTCTATCGTCAAAGCTTGAGGCCGGTTTAAAAAAATAAAAACTTGTCATATATTCTCTTTAACTTGTAAGTTTTCGGAGTCGGGTGATATTTTTCTCAAGAGAGTAGAGTAAATCGGACCATGCTTAAATTCAGAAAATAAAGGGTTTCAAATAAGAAAGCGGTAAGAGATAAATAAAATATTAAAAATGTTTTGTTGGTTAGAAATATTTCGGAGCTCCTAGGGCAAAATTGCTTAGTAAGCTATTGTAGAAGACTGTTGGAGAAGGACAAAATTTAAGGTTGGTATTTCTTATGTTAACTTGCTAGATCTATTTGATTTATTTGAGAAAAACAATTTAGAATTAGCTGAGAAGTCTTTGTTTACTTATAATTTTCAGTGATTAGTGAGAACTAATGAGATGTATTAATGAAAAGTGTGCAACATTAGGGCGACGGACCCCGACACCAGTGCTCAGTGCTCACCGTGAAGACGAAGCTGTAACCGAGCTCCAGGATCCGGGCCTGGAACCGGTTCCTGCGCCACATCATGTCCAGGTAGTCCTTCTGCATGTACGACTGCTCCGCCGCGTAGTCGACGCCGTCGACGCGGAAGTAGTAGCAGAGCTGGTGCACGTGCTGGCACCGCTCGTACGCCTTGGCGTCGACGGCGACGACGATCAGGTGCTTGAGCAGCGGCGCCGTCCTCACGCCCAGGCGGAAGCTCTGCAGGAAGAGGTCCAGGAGCGAGCCGGGATCCGTCCACGCCTCGTTCGTGAAGGTCATGATGATGGTCCTGTCATCCATTGCGGCTCGCCTCAGCAGCTCCAGCAACTCGTGGTCGGTTGAATTTGAAATGCCAGCCTGCTTGCAGTAGTAACAGTGGACACGTCAAGAATTCATCATATATAGTCAGACAAACCAACCAAGTAATAAGGAAATGTGTTAGAACTCTAAAAAAATGTACTTGTGAAAGCTAGAGATCAACATGAGCGAAGCAATAAAATGCATGAATGCATGCACGGACCGTGTGAAGCTTCTTCATGCCGGGAATGGGATCAGCTTGAGTTCCGTTACCCAAGCCGACGGATTCTCGCTCTGCCGGCAGGACGCCGCAGGGGCACGGAGCAGGCGGCAGTAGCAGCAGGATGCAGGCCGCGGTGGCGGCTGCTCCGAGCAAGAAACCCCAGAAATTTTTCGTGCTGTGGCTGTACGACATATCGAAGAAGAACAGAGCCTTGCCGCACTTGCAAGCTGATCAGCACAGAAAATTCACAGGAGGCTTGCGCTAGCACAACCCAGGAGGCAGCAGCACCCAGCCCTGTTTGTAGAGTGTAGACTTGTAGTGGAGTGGTAGTACAAGTGGACAACTTTTTTTTAAGGGAAATCATTAGACGGTTAACTGAACACGCTCGTGACTCGATGTCTGCGTCTGGGCTTTCTACCAGTCGCTGATGCCAAGATGTCAAATCTGGGGTTTCTTGCTCGGAGCACGATTAAGCAATTTGGGGTTAGTACTCTTAGGCCTGGTTTAGATGCATTCTAAATTCCAAATTTTTACACTCTCTCTGTCGTATCGAATCTTTAGACATATGCATGAAGCATTAACTATAGATTAAAAAAATAACTAATTATACAGTTTGGTTATAAATCACGAGACAAATCTTTTGAGCATAATTAGTCTATGATTGGACACTAATTGTTAAATACAAACGAGTAGCCAAATTCAAAAAAAAAATCATCTAAACACCCCTTAGTATTCCGCGGTCATGCACACATATAGGATTAGATCTGCATGTCTTCTCGGGACTCTGGTTTTTTCTGAACTGGCTATTGTAGCAGCAGGATTTCTTGGGGCTCTGGCTCTTTCTGAACTGGTTACTTTAGTAGCATTGTTCATAGAAGTCATTTTTCTCTCTCCTGGTGAAATGAGATGGGAGCCCAAAAAAGCCATAATTTATAGCTCCTCCGACACGGTAGCATGAAGCCGGAGCCAGAAATCCCTATTAAATAGAGCCTTAGCAAGGAAAAGCAGATTGCATGATTGATCAGGACCGGTTCATTTGTTGTATTCTAGATGACGGTTGGGTCATTGTAGGATAAGTGAAGACGTCACGAAGCGTCGAGTGGAGTATTGTGCCAGTAGAAGTACGTATCAAGCTCGATTAGAATGATTTGTAGCAACGACTCAACGAGGTTGTGTTTGATAGCGAGATATGTATTTGATTCTTGCATGTTTACTAGAATTCCTACCAAAAGGATATATTTTGGTAAAAAGTTTCTCTCAAAAATTAAACGATGAGAATCACTTATTTGGTTTTAGTACCTGTGAGCAAGAATCACAAAAAAGAGTTTTCTCTAGGTTCTCATCACTTTCGACTCATTTACTGTTCAAGATTACGAACCTAGATAACTAGCGGAACGTTCGTAAAAGAATGACAAACAATGAGAATCACTTCTCTTGTTTTACCTGTGAGCAAGAATCGTCAAAAAAGAGTGTTTCTCCATATTCTCATCACTTTCCACTCGTTTATTCTTGTAAATTTCGAATCTAGATAACTAGCCAAGCATTGTAAGAAAAGTGATCCCGTTCGTCTAGAGAAACAGTTTTAGGGACAAAATCCAGATCCTGAGATCCTAAACGTTTTGACTCAGCGCATTATATCTATGGCGGCTCGTCAGTAAGACCAAGTATAGAATCCACATAAATATGATTACTACTGTACTAAGTCCAACCTCCACGCCAAAGTCTCCGACTACGGCGACTAGTAGGATCGACGGCGCCCATGCAATGTCCAATGGGGAGTCACCTTTTTTGGATAAGTAAACGGGGGAGCTAACTCAATGTGTGGCCTTTGGAGTGAAAACATCGAACGCGCACTGCAAACTGACACTGCACACAATTGGCAGGCGGCCGCGTAGCGTTGGTGACCCGCGCTCCGCGGTGCCACTTGTGCAATTTGTTTGTTTTCCCGCTTCGGGCGTGTTTAGATGGCAAAATTTTTAAGAAAAAATTCCTGTAACATTTTTGTTGTTATTTAGTAAAATTTGTCTAACCATAGACTAACTAGGCTTAAAAGATTTATCTCGATATTTACAGATAAATTGTGTAATTAGTTTTTTTATCTATATTTAATGTTCCGTGCATACATCAAAGATTCGATGCGACAGGTACTGTAAAAAAAATTTGGATCTTTTGGGATAAACGTGGCCTTCGTCATGACCCGCGCGGAGCGTCCAGCGTCGGGACTCGGGAAGGGAATCCTCACTTGTGACCTCGCATTACGGGGCCGTGGGCGTACGTTGAACGAAACTTCTTCCACGGTCGCTAGCACTGGCAGGGCTAGGACGCTCCGGTAGTCCTTGCAGCGATGCAGTTTGCGCGCGCGCGCCAGCATTAATGCCCAACGTGCAAGCTAGAGTAAATGAGCAATTAATGCAAACTTGCATCGGGTAATCCAACTAGGGGTCTGTTTAGATCCCAAATTTCATCCCCAAATTCCACTATGCAAAAAGAAGATTTCCATCACATCAAAATGCCGCACATGCATGGAGTACTAAATGTAGATGAAATCAAAAACTAATTGCACAGTTTAGTTGTACTTTGCGAGACGAATCTTTTGAGCCTAACTAGTCAATGTTTGGACAAAAATTCACAGATTTGGTTGCTGCCAATTTGACGCAACTAAACACAGCCTAGGCAGTTTTTTTCCCCAAACCGTTAGGGCGTCCCCAACAGGGGCCTGTTTAGATCCCAAATATTTCACCAAATTTCACTATGCAAAAAGAAGATTCCCCGTCATATCAAAATGCCGGCATATATATGGAGTACTAAATGTAGATGAAATAAAAAACTAATAGCACAGTTTTGTTGTACTTTCCGAGACGAACATTTTAAGTCTAATTAATCAATTTTTGGACAATTTGTATCAAATAAAAACAAAATTGCTACAGTAACTCGGGTACTGTTTATGCCCGAATTCAGGCCCGAATTCGAGCATCTAAACACGGCCCAGGTATCGAGTTTGCTACCTCGGAGTCGGAGGAGCACCTATCCAATCAGAAGATGAGAGAACGAGGAAATTTACCGAGCTAGCGCGTGCACAAGAGCTCAGCTTGCACTGTCTCCTAAAATTTTCCAACTCTCTGGCATGATTGCCACTATGTAACCTTTTATTTTGAATTATATTTAACCTCCATGTCACCTAGAGATTTGTAAGCGTTGTTGAGGACACCCTTATGTTTTAGTTTTTTATTTAAATATTTTTTATTTATTTGACTATAGTTGTCTTCTTCAAATGCTTCCGAATTACAACCGTTTGCATGAATTCTATACAACTACCATCGATTTTGTTAAGGGGACGCACTGACTTTGGTTTTGGGCTCAATTGTAATACTCGGATGATTGCAAAGATCATATTCGCGAGGCATGTAAGTTACTTGAAATAAGTGCCATGCATTTTTTTCTTTTTGCGTTTAATGGATGGTCTTATGTGTACCGCCTCAGTCTCTAGTTCGGAACCTTATAATAAGAATTAATGAGTTCTGTTTTCTTGTTTTTTTATGTGCATTGATGTTTCTTTTCAAAGAAGACTGCAGCTGGAACGGTTTTTCATTATCTAAAAAAAACTACCATCGATCAATTCGGACTAAATAAATGTCGCTCATGTTCTTTTCTATTCCATTCATATCCCATGGCTCCGCAATTTCTGCTGAGACAAGATCGAGGTAGTTTTCAATTCTTTGTTGAGCCTGATAATACCAGCCTTAAACAAAAATTTCAATTGTTTGACCCTCTGATAAATTTAAATTTTGAATTGTCTTATACCTTACTTAGAGCAGCCACAGTGCATAGCAAGCTGTAGAAGAACAAAAAGGGACCCATGAGCAGGGTGCTAATGGTCATAAAATGCTCTAAATTTAGCTTGATTTATAAAAGTGGGAATTGAGATAAATAAAATACATTATTTTTCAGATGCATCAGCGTGGCTCAAATAAATTAGCGAACAGTACTTTTCAGCTTTGGCTTTCAGCGAAGCGAACAAGGTCGGGTGCTTCATCTTCGTTTCGCACCAACCATGCTCCACCGTTCAACACCCACAGAATTCTTCCTAGCACCACCTAGAACCCCCACGTTGCTGCTCTTATGGATTCGTAGCTGCCATTTTTGTCATGAAACATTGCTCGATTTACCCAATGTTGCTCATGTCTACTGCAGTGGCTCTGGAGTCACTGTTGCCTTAGATAGCCGTAAGTTGGCCTTGTCATCACACCAAAATCTATTGGCGCAAGAATTTCAAAACAAATTGTGGGACATTCAATCCATCACTGACATCAGTGAGTTGTTGATCTTTAGCCTGCTATGTATGCCATTCTACCGTAACATTGTTACCACTACCATTTTTTGTTTTAGTTAAAAACACGATAAAATCTCAGAAATGAGCCTCAGTAACCGATATCTTTCATATTCACTTTCATTCCTAAATACGAGTGCATCCAAATAAGTCTCCACGCGGAATTGAAATGGACTGCAATACTTGTATCCTATCCTAAATTCATCATGCGAAGTATAGTTTATTGCTGTTTAGCAAAGGACAAACATTTGTGGGTTGTGCACGCTTCAGTTCCTTTCTACTTATAGCTTATGCGCATACTTGCTCCTGGAATCCTGGCTCCATTCCCCAGTGTTGGGCATGCACAGGGACGGATCCAGCAGCGGGGCGGGTGGGGCTCATGCGGTCATGCCCCCCTACTGCTGCCATGTCCATGGAGCACCCCCCTCAGCGGCATGCATGGTCATGGGTCACCTGTGCTCCCTTCGTTCAAAATAAATATATCGTTTTTAACTTTCAGACATCTTATTTGATCATCCGTCTTATTTAGTTTTTTTATACATATTATATATTTTATTATGACTTATTTTATCATTAAAGCTACTTTAATAATAATTTATTTATTTTATAATTTATATAATTTTTTTTAATAAGATAAATAATTAAATAAATAAATAACGTCACTCTTCTTAGGACGGAGTGAGTGCGCTGTAAGTCCCCTCAAGCGAGTGACACCTCTAGCTGGTGATTGCATATCTCTTCGAGACTTCGACGGACAGCCCCAACCACAGAGGACCGGCCTGTACCATTGGAGGGCAACCATGACACTATAACAGGCCCATCTGACAGCCCATATGCTGGTGGGTCATGTGTCCAAAGGGGATTTGATAAAATCAAAACACAATGTGCAGGTGGTACTCCATCCAAACGTCCCTGCTGAGAACAATGGTCTATCCGTCAACGGCCAGCAGCCATGCATGCTCTCGTGCAGATTTCGGTGGTGTCCAGGTGTCCTGATCCTGGCTTTGGGCCTGTCCCGCCAGATGCAAAAGGAGCCCCAGGCCAGGCTCGGTAGGAACGCGGGGAGGCTTCGTTTCCACCGGGCCAGGCTCCGCGAGCGCTCGCGCTGTGGCCGAAACTGCTGAACGCATTCATCTCAGGTTCGTATTTCACGTGCATGCAGCTGACCAAACACCAGCTGATGAGTCTAGCCAGGATAGATGTGCAGCCATTCAAACAAAACTTTTCTGCATGAGCTTAGCCAGGCTGGCTAGAACCTGGTTCCAATGTACGAGCCTGGCTCGACCGGGAATGAAACCAATCACGCCCAAGACGTATCAGACGGGACAGGCAGAAGAAGGTCGAGAGCGCCGCCAGAGACTGGGCTATAGGGAGTACGCCATGGCCCACCCGACCTAGCTGAAATCATATTACTGGGACATGTCTACTTCGTTACCTGCTGAATCAATGTTTGTCATGCAAGTATAGTCACAATTTGCCGTCCGTGTCAACATTTGAAATGCGGTAATTATCCGTTGCAGCTTAAGCGGTTTGCATCTCTGTTCTACCGTTTCAGCGTCTGATGTTGGTCGTTCAATGCTTTGAATCAGCCGGCAGCACAGTGCACACATAAGCAACTCGACCACCACGTCGGAGTTCCAGTTCCATACCACATTCGCCCCCTCTTAATCCAAATTAGGCGCTTTGTAAATTTTGATCTAGTGACTTCACCGAGAAATATTTGAATCAAAGACGCTTAGTTGAGAACATCAGGTGATGAACAATATTTCTACACCCGTACAAGGCTAAAATCGTACAACACGTTCTCCGAGTTCACAGAGATCCTTCTCTGGCATCCCCCTCTGCCATTGGTCAATGCTTTTTATGTCAAAGGTTGTACAAACTATTAAACACAACTACGGCCTCCATAGTGAATGTTACTTCCAAGATATCATCCCTATCCAAGGATCAAGTGAGACTTCACACACCAAGAGTGGTATGAGCCATCAATTGTCTGTGCCGAAGTAGCGGTCACCATATTCTCCCAGTCCCGGTATCACCCTGAATTCCTCGTTCAGACCATAATCGATTTCAGACGTTACAATCTTCAGCGAAGGAAATCGCTTGCAAATACACTGAATCCCTTCAGGAGCCTGCTCCCACACACACACACACAAAAGGGTGTGTAGAAGGGGTTATGCAACTAAACAAAACAGATAATAAGCATTGGAACCATTGAATATGCAAAAAAAAAAATACCGAGATGAGATTGAGGAAAATGATCCGACCCTCAGGAACACCTTTTCTTATAAGAAGGTCAATTGCTTGGGCCACTGAGTTGCCTATAAAATAAAGTCGTCATCATGAGCATAGTGAGATCGACCTGTGCTACCTGTTCATAGCCTGATAAATACTGTACAAACTAACTATGAAACACAAGTATCTGCTCCAAACTCAAGAGAAGGATGTAACACCAAACTTTCATATTTACTGAGGGCATAAAGAATGACCAGTTAATTCAGCAATGCATCAGATTTTACAAGATTCAGGGCACTTCCAAACACATATGCCAATTCTTCATTGATTGCACATCTGTGAATGCAATATGGATTATCCTTGAGTGATATTGTATCAGGATATCTCAGACCAAACAATTTCTGGACATATGTGGATAGTTTCTACAGCATGTTATTTTGTTATCACAACCTGAATCTGTTTTTGTCGTCACAACCTAAATCAACTTCAGTTCAAACAAACAAGCAGCAGAAACAGGATAGCAGGCAAAACTGACCTGTACCAAGCACTGGATCCAGAAGTAGAACATGTCGTTCAGCAATATCCATTGGCAGTTTGTGATAAACAAGCTAGATGCAGAAAGTTTATTATAATTATCCATGGCGATAAGTTCGATCACTTGAAACATACTCCCTCCGTTCCAAAACGTAAGATGTTTTAGTTTTTCCTAAGTCAAGCTTATCTAAAACTGACCAGGTTTATAGAAAAATGCACCAACATATACAACATCAAATTAATTTCATTAAATCCACCATGAAATGTCTTGATAGCGTATTTAATTGGTTAGATGTGAATATATTTTCTACAAACTTGGTCAAAGTTAGAGAAATTTGACTTAGAAGTTAGGACAAACCTGAAACACCTTACATTTTGGAATGGAGGGAGTACCTGTTAAGGAATCGTTTATCATAATATCTGAATGCTTACCTGCTGTCCATTGTCTCCAACACGATGAATTAGAATTTTACCAATTTTTATTCCTTTACAACAAGCACGCAATGCGTTCTCCATACTCTCACCACTGCAATTAAATGAGGTATAAATAAAAGCTAAAATTACTCCATAACTCTATTAATATATTAGAAATGTACAAAATTTACTGCAACAGTGCATTGGGGTGGGGTGAGGGGGGATGATTAGGGACATGATGCATGCGAAGGATGATAACGTGAAATTTCGAACATGTTGCTTGCACAGAAGTTAAACATGAACATATTGGTACCAAGTGGTCATAATGATTCATGATGGGGAAGTATGAATCCTAAAAGGAACGAAATACTCATAAAAGAAGAGTATCCAGATAAAGCAGGAGGAAATGTTCCACATAATTAGTCTGGTTTATTTACAAAACTATGTTGCAAGAGCATGGCAAATATGCTAAATGAAAAGGCAGAGCACCTGCCATTGATGCTTAAAAAAGAGCATGGCAAATACAGAAGGCAGAAGCTTCTACACGCCAAGATATAATGCAAAATTCTCTACATAACATATCCTCATGTACATTCTTGTTTAACATCTATCATGAGCCATGGTTAATTCAGTGTCCAACTGTACATCATTAAGATCCCTGCTTCTTGAAATGTTTTTGCTTGTGTGTTAGTGTTTGGCTTACCTTCGCACAATAGACACTCCACAGAGCTTCTTACAGAAGTCAACTCCCATATAAACAGATCCTGAACCCAGACAAATATGACATGAGATGATGTTCAACCAAAATCATTGTATTTTTATTTCTCAGTCTAAGATACACCTAGGCAAACAATGACAAAAAAAACACAAATTGTCTGAAATGAGAAGGATCATCAACAAGCTTTTTATGCCTTTTTAGTTTGGTTTTCCAAAGGTATTTCAAACACAACAAAAGCAAATCCTATCCAAATAATTTTTTACAGCCAGCCACAAATTGCCATTTCAAAGTGGTACTAATGTTATCAGCAAACACAGCTAGATACATAACAATGTGGCACAAGTTATCATATTTCAACGATAGGGTAATCCATTACTGTTGAGGTGGCTAAGTTTCTCAGAACTAATAGTAGACTATCTCAGGAACCAAGATGGCATAAAGTATTAACTTATTCTAGACAGTTACAAAAGATATTCCTCTGAACCTAAACCTGAAAGTCAAACATTCAGGATGGAACAAAATAGAAAGAAAAAAAAGTAAAATACTCATAAGGTGCACAACTAAGCGGCTACGAGATATAAGGTGCCACATGCAAAATACCTGTTGGAGTAATAACCTGCTTTTCTGTAAATGGCAAATGTCCAAGACCATGCTCCACTACCTTACACAGCAAATCCATGCATCAACTAAATGAAATAACTGGCCATGAAGTTGAAGAAGGGAAATAAAGGTTATGAAATAAAGTAGTACCAAACGGATCAATCGATCTGAATAAAAGACAAAGTCAGGTGTAGTAATTTCCCTATCACGAATAAGAGTATGCATTCCTCGGATCTGTGAAATTCATTACAGAAGGCAAGGAATAATGAAATTAGCAAAATAACAGTATAAATCATAGTTTTGCTAGGCGCTAGGCGAAATCTAGGCGACGACCCTTAGCCTAGAGACTAGTCGAGCCTAGGCGATGCTAGGCGTTTTGCTAGGCGATGGCTAATACATGTATATATACATTTTTTGAACAGAATACATGTATATTTACTTAAAAGAAAAGAAAAAAATAGAAGAGAAGTGGTCATGGAATGGGGAGAAAGAGAAAAAAGGCCCATTAACGGCCCAACTCACCCACCGCAACTCACCCACCACGGCCCAACTCCCCCTCTCCCCTGCTCCTCTCTCTCCCTCCCGAACGCATCTCTACGCCCGCTCGCCCGCGCCGCCGCTCCCCTTCGCCGCGCGCCCGCTCCTCCTCCCCCACCAGCGACCTCCGCCAGGCGGGGAGGAGGACGACCCGCGTCACCAGCGGAGAGGAGCAGGGGAGGCGTCGCTAGCAGGGAGGAGCACGAGCTGCGTCGCCGGCGGGGAGGAGCACGAGCCGCGTCGCCGGCGGGTCTTGCCAGGCGGGCAAGAGGCTCGCCGGCGGGATCTGCTTCCAGGCGAGTCGCGAGCAGCGCAGCCGGCGGGACCTGCTTCCCGGCGGAGGTCGAGGCGAGTACGCACACGACTTTCTCTCCCCCTTCTCCCCCTTATCCTTCTCCGCTCGACTTGAGGCCCGACTACCCCCCTAGTCCAGGCGCCAGGCCAAAGCCTAGCGACTAGTCGCGACTAGGCGCGTCGTAATCGTCGATTTTCAAAACCGGGGTATAAATTTAAACCATTGGTAAAGATTTCTAGCTTTACCTGAAAAGTTGATTGAACAACATGAACATTCGGATAGATTTTGCACAAGTCATGCTGACCAAGTTTGGTACGGATATGTTGAACAATCAGGTCAACTGCTACATGGTTATCACCTCCTCGAGGAATGATCATGTCAGCATACTTCTTTGAAGGCAAAACAAAATCATCGAATGCTGGCTTCACAAACCTCCCATACTACACATGCCAACAGCATTTCATGTTGCAATAGAAGAAATTGTATACAAAAAAGGGGAAGATGTAAAGGGCATACATATACCGCAGGATTATAAACCCAAGGTAAAAAATAATAATAGAAGGACTACCTGGTCAAGCACTGAGCTAATATCTCTTCCTCTTTCAACTGTATCACGCCTGATTCGTCGTGCAAGCCTAATATCAGCATCTGATTTATGCATCACAACAAGAACAACATTAAATAAATTAAGGCGCAATTCATAATTTCTATAACAAAACAAATGCTACACTGAGAATGAGGATAAACCTGTGTCTACAAAAATTTTCATGTCCATCAGATTGCGAACTCTCTGATCATGGAAGACTAAAATGCCCTCCAAAATAATGACATCTGATGCATTGACCTGGCAAAATGCAGGTGCTTAGATAGTAAAAGGGTCGTGAAGTTTATTGTCAGCTTACAATCACATGAACTTCCTAATTTTAAACATGACAAATAAGAATCCAATTTTTTAGGTATATTGGTATTGAATTACTGAAATAAACAAAAACACAGAACATTGAAACATGACAACTGATGAGATATATAGTATCATCATGATTTTATTATATATGCCAGCTAATTCAACCCTGTTTTTTACCTTATGTAATTTTACAATGCTACTTTTAGAAGAAGTGTGTCGTTCTGCACCAATACCTATAGCTATAAGAGAAAAAAAAACAGAATATGGTAATAAACTAATAACAAAAAACCAAACCTCCAATTTCTTTGCCTTACTGTAGATTGCCCCTCTGGCGCAGATAAGGAGGATCAAAAATAAAGTTGCAAATGCTCTAAAAAACATGCAAACGCAGTTTGGTTGGAGTTAGGTTTATAATTCATAGTATGAAACAGTCATCTAATTACAGACATACAAAAGAAGGAAAGAAATGTTCTACAAAATCATTCAAAGGTCAATGACATGAACTCGAAATCACAAAAGACTGGCAACTTTTTCATGCTGACAAGTTTGTGAATGACTGCTACCTTCCTAAAGCTGTCAGAACACCGACGATGCTTCTTGAAATCATATATAGGAACATTTACAGGTTGAGCACGTTTCAGTTGTCCCATGCATTCCAGAAGTTGTTCTGTATCAAATGCATCTGCAAGCAAAGAATACAGTCCATCTCACATGTCAACAAATCAATTCAGCTCTGATTGATTGCTACCACAGGCAGGATACTGGAAACAGCAAATGCAGTACCAGGGTGATCAAAATTGTAGTCTTGTGCATGTGCAGACTCTTCAGCGGTTAGGCCACGGTAGAATGAATCCTGCAAAATGACAAGCCTAACTGAGTTTTAAGTTTCAACAGGTTTTTCAGAAGTTTCCACCATTAGGTTGGTTTGCACGATTTGTCAAATCAAATCCATATTTGCCAATTCTAACTATCGCAGCCCACAAGCTAGTCAAATGGAAGGGTGTGCACAACCTCACTAGCATTTCCATACAGATACACAAGAATCTTCAGCTATCCCCCATCTATGCAATATTGCAATCACTAGGTTACATCTCAGATCTTCCAGTTCGAACTGCATAACGTGAATACACTATACAAAACCAGGGAAGTACAGAGCCAAGCTTGACAGGAGACAGTAGCAGCAGCAGCAGGACGTTCTCAAACCAAAACAATCCAGCCGCAGCCACAGAAGCAGCAGTGAGCACACACACACCTGGTTAACGAGCACGACGCGGTGGTCGTGCAGCTGCTGGATAATCATGTCGCACACCGTCGTCTTCCCCGACGCCGTCCCTCCAGAAACCCCTTTGAGAAAATCAAGCATAAATTCTGAATCAGGACCAACAAATGAGGAGCGGCTAGCCAGCACGAGAAGCCGAGAAAGGGCGGGGCCGAGCAGGCCATTCCACCCGCTCGAGAGGCGAGTGCTAGCAGGGAGGGCTCGCATGAGGACCTACCGATGACGAAAGGCTGCCGGGCAGCGCCAGGGGAGGGGAGCTCGGCGGTGCCGTTGGCGTAGACGGCGCCGTTGGAGTGCGCGTGCGCCGCGGCGGCGGGGGGGGAGGAAGGGGAAGAGGGGGCGGAGGTGGAGAGGCGCAGCGCCTCGAGGCGGAGGCCGCTGAAGTGGGCCCCCACCGCGGCCTCCATGACGTCGTCCGCCGCCTTCTCCGGCATCGCCTCCCGCGCCGCCGGCCGATCGGGATTCGGGATTTGATTGATTCGCGGGTTTCTGGTGGGAGTGGGAGGCGGCCAGGCGGACTTGTCACTTGTGTGCGCGGCCAAGCGTCTGGATATTTTCACCGTATATAAGTGAGTTGGTTCAGACGGATTAGATCTGTCTGTATTCGAGTGTAAATATTTAACATTCGATATCGTATCTGTATTTAAATACTTAAATTATATATTTAAGATGTTGACAGCTAATTATATCTTATCTCGTATGGCTATATCCGGATCCGATTAAAAATATAAAAATAAATATAATATTAGTGACCGTCCGTTTCCTTTCCTTTTTCATGTGAGTGCGTGTCTACGTGACAACTGACAGTGGGGTCCCGCGGTGCGGATGGAAGCAGCGGCCGACGGGCCGAGCGGCGCACGTTGATGAGATGGTCAGAATCAGATACGAGGGAAGGGCCTGGGGTGAGTGGGAAATGAGGGCGCACACCGCATACGGAACAGGGGCAGAGTGGCAGACCGGCAGATCGATACGGGGAAAGGGCCTGGGGTGAGGGGGAAATGAGGGCGCACACCGCATACGGAACAGGGGCAGAGTGGCAGACCGGCAGATCGGATGCTTTGGTTCGCTTCGCCTGTCTGCAGCTATGCGCTTGGCTAATGGCTATGCAGATGCATTGTCATCACTTGTCTAAGCAGATGCAGATGCAGACAGGAAGGACGAGCATTGTCGTCATGCACCGTCGAGTGCGAATGTATCGATATTACTATCAACAGGCATCAGTGGTTCAGAGTGACCGACTATCGATTCTGTAGGATTTGTCCAGAATTGTACTACAATACAGGTCAAGCGAACTAGCCAGATCGTAGGTGCCCTATCGACGTCCTAGCAGTAAACTAAAATGGTTCCCAATGCACTGCACGAGGTGTGTGTGCTAAATTGTATCCTCGTGTTTGCTAGTGATGGAGGAGGGCTCAACTCAAATGGTCTATAACGAGAAAATGCACAAGACGAGATATCCACAAGTAGACATGAGCACGATTTTTATACCCGTATTTACTTACTTGTTAACAGCCATGCCAATGTTTCGCCATTTCT
The DNA here is from genome assembly GCA_038087645.1 of Saccharum hybrid cultivar R570. NCBI lineage: Eukaryota > Viridiplantae > Streptophyta > Magnoliopsida > Poales > Poaceae > Saccharum > Saccharum hybrid cultivar. The sequence continues at coordinate 2,908,886 of JAQSUU010000344.1, forward strand.
TGACGGCGCAGCAAGCGTTATATGAAGGGGGTACAAGAAGATAATCAGGGCAGACAAAAAGCGTGTTGCAAAAGATGTTCAGCTTTACGCGTCCTTCGAAAAAGAAATGTGTGGGTTACATGATAGTGGCATCAAGGCCAACATCAAATTTTATTCTCGTTGAACAGTTTCGGTGCAATGTGAGGATCAGCTCATATGACGTGCAGGGTGGAACTAGTTTACAGCAGAAACACCAAAATCAGTTTTTGCTCTGAGAGCCCTCCTCAACGCTCTTCCTCAGCACAGATATGACGGCTCCTGGGTCCGCAGCGCCAAATATAGAGCTTCCAGCGACGATGCAGTTGGCCCCAGCAGATGCAGCCACATCAACGGTTGAAGGACCTAGACCACCATCGACCTAATGCAACAAATCATAAATTATTTTCAGCCAATTGAAATTATGATGGAGAAAAAAAACTAAGAGACAAAAGAACAACGCTTAGACATGGATGATATTATACCTCTATGTCAAGGGAAGGGTACTTCTTTCTCAGTGTGCGCACCTAATTCACACAGATTGCAGAACGTGAACAGAACTGTTCAACATCAGAAATATAGGATAACGAACACAGAGAACAAACCTTATCCATCATTTCTGGCATAAATTTCTGACCACCAAAACCAGGCTCCACTGTCATCACAAGAACCAGTTCTACCGGATTTTCAGCTTCCACCTGTAAAATTAATTGTTAATAAGCTTCACAAAATACATAGCAAAAAATGTCCATATGTCACGCATTCAGAGAAAAGGAAATACAACTGAAAAGGTTCTGAAAGTTATAGATCATTATGATGGTCGATGGTAGAAAAGGTTATATGGAAACAGGTCTAAGCAGCACACTGCCAATTACTTCCTCCGTCCCATAACCTCTATGGTTCGGGGCACAGATTAGTGCAGCTGGCAAATTACGCTTCTGCCCCTATAAGATAGGCGGGAGGGGACATGAACACCAGGCAGAGACACAGGTACTGCAGCTCTACTGTGCGTCTGTGTGCGAGGGGACGGGGAATAGGTGCTATAGCACAAAACGAGTGGACGAGAGCATCCGCACTCCGTCTGTTTCTTTTTCTATTTTTACAAGTCATTTTTTCCATTGTTCACGACGGTCCACAAGCTTTTTTCTAGAACTGCTATAGACATAGTATCTCACACCCTATGCGTGCATTTTTTTTCTGGGACAAAATTTGAATTGCAGAATTGCAATTATTTTGGGACTGAGGGAGTAGACAGAAAGATCTTTAATGTGGAATTAAGAATGTGCTGCATAGTACTTTTACTCTCGTGATCAAATGTATTGTGATCATAATAAATGAACATCTGAACAAGAGAAATAGGAGGCACTAGTGCAAAATGGTCACTTGATCAAAAGAGTTTAGCAATTAATAAATACATAATCACTAGAATTGTAAGTACATATATCAACCAACACCATTTCACAACAAATTTCAAGAGTTTTTAAGTGTGTGGAAATAAAACACCATTACTCAGACCTAGTATGATAGGTTTCTTTTCTGTGTATAACATGATAATTCACAAGGTGTAGTGAGTGCTTGAAGTTACCAGGGGAAAAACTTCCTCCACTGGAGTACCTGGCCTCAATGATACACCAGGCCGCATACCCTTTGATTTAATGCTTTGGATGAGATCTTGCCAGTTGTCTGCATCAAGTTTTTCCATAAGATGAGGAGAACTGAAAATACTAGACTATTCAACAGATGTGTGTTCACCTCTGGCAACTTCTATATGGAAAGTGAATCCAGAAGCGCCAGCCTTTCCAAATGGTTCTATGTAATCTGAAGGGTTTGTGACCATAAGATGGCAGTCCAAATATGCTCTAAAAACCAACAGTTAGAACCACTGGGACTATGTAGAATAAGAAGTCATCCATATAAGCAAAGGATCAAAAGACCATACTTGGTATGTTTCCTCAAGCTCTGGATCACTGGAGCCCCAATAGTCAGATTAGGAACGAAGTGCCTGCATTTGCAGACAGACAGAAAAGTTAAAAATAAAATACTTAAAGGATAGCTTATTTTCAAAAGTGATTATCGTCATTTTTAAAAAAAATATACAATTGGAGGTTTGTCCTTCAAACTTCATAATTCATAAAGATGATCAATCCTTTTTCAGACATCAAAATAGCTTAATATTGAGATGATACTTGAGAGGTTTTTTAAAAAACTGACAGTCAAAAAAATTGGAACTTGTTTGTAATTAGACCTTATTTGGCACAGCTCCAGATCCAAGAATTTTTGGAGCTCCTCACTCCTAAAAATTCTTGGGGCCGAAGCTGTGGGCACATTGGCATTATTTAGTTGAGCAATTCTGTCATTATTTTGGATGGAACACATGTGTTTAAAAATTAAAACACTTTATTTTATCCACCAAACTCCAAATCCTGCATGGATCTCAGAACTGGAGCTAAATTGCTCTGGAGTAGCACCATTCATATAATGGACTATGGTAGCGAGTATCTTTCTCCATCTTGAAAAAAAGAAGTGTTCATTTTCTCTATTTACTCTCAAGGAATGTTGGATCTTTGATCCGAATCCAACAATAGAAGTGAATGGCATATTGATTGGCAGTTGGACACTTCATGCTTACTGATACTTCCTTTCTCAAAGGGCATCAAGAGAGTTCCCAAAATATCTGAGTAAAGCTTACCAGTACTTTCTTTTTCATTATTTGCAACTTGCAAACCCCTTATGCTTTTATCAATGACAGGATTTCATTCCAAAAAATATGCAAAAAGCAAAGTCAAATGTATATTGTTTTGTTTCCTTTTTCAGGTTGGTCCATAGGACATTCCATGTTAATTGTAGAGAAATTCTATATGTATTAAACATTCTGATAAGTAAGGCGTCTAAAGTAGACAAGAGGTGAAAACTGAACTAGAATAAGGGTCTGAATGAGTTTAAGGACAGTAACAATCTGGGTACGAAATTTTGCTTTCAGGCATGTATTCATTAAATAAATTACTGCCTTACAATCATGCTTGCAGCTTAAAAGGCGGACGATACTTGAGAAATATCACCACCAGACACTTCAGTAGCAAACCATAATAGAAGCAACATATCCACTTCGGGAATTAGAGACCAACTCACCCATCCTACAAGAAAAATATGAGTAATAAGAACAGAAGTTAGCATAGGATAAGCTTTCAATTCTGAATATTTATATCATCAGTCATACAGATGTGAACAGAAACAAAGTCAGTCAATGGAGGCAGCAGAATTTAGCAAAAATGAAGACATAAGCAGATAACTACTAGGTACCAAGAACAAAACGAGAGCTTAGCAGTTTGCAGCAAGCAAATCAGTACATTGGAGTACAGCATTACTGCATTAGGAGGAAACTGATACTAAAAGCAAGCTTAATTTTCATATGATGACATGCATATAGTAATATACACTAGAAGGTAGATCGACAGGCCAACAAGACAAAGCCCAATTCTGAACAAATCCTGTAGAATCGAGAATCGATCACTCTAAATGCCACAGTATCGCATAAAACCTACTAATTTGCATAGTAATTGATCCAATCCAACTGCAAGCTCTTCTTCAAAATGATGTGCCAGCTCTAAGTTCGAGAAAAAAGGATCCAACGGCAAGTTAGTCAACGGTAGCTCAATCCTGCCCACGCCGTACGATTATAGCGTACTCAACCCTGCCTAGAAATACTATCGCTCGGATCAGAGGCCGCTACCGTATTCGTATTAACGGTGCTGCACCTAAGCCCGCGATGGATGGGACTGAATTGGCCGGAGCGGGGAAGGGGATCGTACCATGATGTCCATATGTAGCCAGTCGGCGCCTAGGCGGACCATGCGCTCAGCCTCCGAGGCGAGGTTGGCAAAGTCCGACGAGAGCATCGACGGCGCTATCTTCGCCGCCGCCATGTCCGCTTCCCGCTAGGTTGCTTCCTCCCCGGATTGGTGGTAGAGTAGTTAAGGACTTATGGGGGCAGGCGGGCAGCGAACACTATGGAAGACGATGTTTCGGTCGGTCGGCGCCTGACCGGCGGCTTGTAGGGAGTTGGTGAGGTGGCCGCCTGGCCGGTGGCCTCAAGGGCTGAAGGCGGACGAGGGGGACGGGGAGTAGGTGAGGTGGCCCTCAAACGCTGTTCTTGGGCCTGGTCAAAAACACAGGCCTCGTTCCTTTTCTAGAGCGGAAGAGGCTTCCTCAACTATGGTGCGGTCGTTCTGCTAAAAAAAAAAACTATCGTGCGATCGTCCAGGTTTTCCTCTCTAATATATAAAACATTTTTTTATTTTTTTAACTTTTAAAAGTTAGTTACTTTTACACCATAGATGATGGTTTTACTGATTGTGGCTAAAGATGGCAACGGGTACGTACCCGACGGGTAGTGCCCACCCGTACCCGTACCCGCACCCGCAAAATTTTATCCGTCGGGTTACCCGTACCGCATGCGGGTAAAAAAATAGTTACATACCCGTACCCGTCGGGTAATTCTCACCCGACGGGTAACCCGTACCCGATAGCATACCTGAAAATTACCTAAAAATATCAAATAGTCACGTGCAAAAATAAATCATTCTAAGCTTTCAACAAGTTATAAACATGCTAACAAACATTATTAGCATCATTACAATAAAGGCAATCTACTAGAAATATAGTGGATGTCTCAATGGGCCAAATTCATGACTTATATGCGCTAAAATAACTGAGGTTGGCTAGTTATTTTTGCGGGTATGTCTTACCCGCGGGTATGCGGGTATGGGTAGTATACACCCGCACCCGTACCCCCCATACCCGATGGGTATAGGATTTTGCCCAATAACATACCCACGGGTAGAAAATTCATTTCATACCCGCCTCTTTATCGGGTAATACCCGTCGGGTACTCGGGTTTCGGGTACCCGTTGCCATCTCTAATTGTGGCATAATATCGGAGGGGTAAATTGGACTAAGTTTAAAATTCAATAAGGTAAATCGAACTAGAAATAGTTTTATAAAAAACATAAAAATTCAATAATCTATCTAAATATATTTTTTCAGGAAAAATAATGCAATTAAGAATCATATAACTTGGTTTAATCCTAGAAATTTTATAGAAAAATTATTTTAGCTCGTATGAAACTATGTTTAGATTTTTTTTCTAAATCATACTCTATATTATGGTGCCTAGCTTAAAATTGTTTGAATCATGATGGAGTCATTTTAAAGCTTATTTGCTAATAAAATATTATGATCTATTATAATTACTCAATATGGATCGTACAGACTGTGCAAAAGCATTAGTGGATCGTTCTTAAAATTACTATACGCTATTGAATAAATCATTATACCTTGATATATCCTTGAAATTTATTGTTTTTCCTCCGTTGCGAAAGGTGTGATCCAAAGAATCTTATATCTCCTAATTTATGTCTATTCCTTTTGTTCTAAATTATATAAGTCGTTCGCTTTTACTACGTATATAGATAGATTAATGTATAAGTGTAACACAAACAATATAGCTAGAAAAAGCCACAACTTACAATTTGGAAAGGCTATAGTATAATATTCTAAATTGTAAGAATTTTAATTTTTCTAGATACAACTTGAGATAACTTATATTATGCCCCCAGATATACACTGTGTCTAGATGCATAATAAGAGCAATATATCTAAAAAAATTATAAACATCTAATAATTTGAATTGGAGGGGGTAGTATATAGAAGTTAAAAAGCTTGACTTCTTAAAGACAAAAGGCAATTTGAATCTGAGTGAGTAGAATAGAAGAGATCTAAAGGGGCTTGTGACATTTCGGATCAAGCCACTCATGTCAAGCTCCCAACCAAATATAGCCTTTCCGCCAATAAGTACCGCTTCACTATCCATGCAATTTGTTTCAACAAAAAAAACAAGCTGACTGAATCCTGGTACAGTATACGCAAGTAAACACAAGTGTTTCTATGAAGCAACAGCTTTAGACATAAATCTCCAGACAAGGGAACAAGTTCGAAGCAAATGGCAGCTGCAGCATTACTGAAGCGTTGGCTTAGTCCTTCCTCAGTTCGATGTACTCACGCTTAGTACCGGCTTTGTTAATAACAACAATTTCTAACTTGTCCCCCTGCATATTTTGCATGTTTGTGGATCAGCATAGTGGATATATATCGAAGAGAAACGGGCGCACAATTTTGGCAATGAGCAAATGCAGCTTACAGTGTAGATGTCTCTCTCAGTTGCAGATGCGAACACATCCTTAACTAGATCGATGGCCTCTGACTCCGACAATGGTGTGACAGCATCCTGCGCACATTGAAAAGATTCTTAGGCTCATTATTTCTAGTCACCATTCACTTATATATGTGAATGCATATTTGATCAAATTGGTGCTCATTGTACAGAACCACTGCAAGAAACACACAGAAGATATAAATGTGCAGGGTTTACCCTGGCAGGGAGTAATAGAGGACTTGGTGATTTTAGTTGATTGTCCAGGACTGGCATGATCAAAGTAGACCCCGTTCCCTGAGCACTGTAACCGGTTCTCTCATAGGAACCTACTGCATCATAGGTGAAAACGCATCCTTTCCCTGTGCAAGTACACAACATGTTTTTTTGAGTGTTCATCAAACCAGAAATGTGAGAAAGTAAAGCATCAAATCTTACCCTCGCTGTCAAGCCCACCGAGCACATTGAAGGCGTAATATGGGAAGAAGCGCTTGTAGTACAGGGTATTGGAGAGGAGCTGTGCCATGGCGGGGCAGCTCATCCTTTTATTATGCTGGTGTTGGTATAGCTATATACAAACAAATGAAAGACAATATCGCATCAGTGCTGGTGCAGTTTATGGCGCTTGATATAAAAGAATTGCTTGATATCAACAAAAAGGATGATAGAATGAACATATAAAACAATTTAGACGCTGATAGGAGTTTTAGTTGTAAATTTTACCAATTCTCTGGCAGCTAGGTTCTTGTGCAGAGCCTTAATATCACCTTGAAAGCCAGAAGATGCTAGTACACATTTGTCAGCCCTACACACATAAAGAGAGAATCTTTATTCTTAGGCACTCAGAAGGGAAATCACAGCCTAAAAAATACATAACACAGGAATCAAGGTTACAAGCGTCTATGTCACTGTAACCCACTAGCTGCATGTCAGGAGAATGGATGCATGAGGTAAGCATAGATGGAGTCACACCCCCAACAAACCATTTGGCGGTCCTAACCTCACCCCTTCTCTTGTTTTCTTCGCCACATATGGGCTCATCAGTCCACCACGCGTTTAATTGTACACATATGGCCTATACAGCGTACCAGGGCTCTGCCTCATGCTTAAGAGCGCCTAGGGAAGCATCTAATGACTTTTTTTTTGTTTTGCAAACCCTGACAAAAATGGTGCTCCCACCATTCCAAATTGCACATATTTCTGGCCTTTTTATACACGTAGCTTTTACTATGTATCTAGAGATAATGTATATCTAGGTGCGTAGCAAAACCTATGTACCTAGAAAAGCCAGAATGACTTACAATTTGGAACGGAGGGAGTAACTGGTAACCATCTTTCTCATAAAGTACAGAATAATCAAAGAAAGCTTAGCAACCTCAACGCAATAGTGACAATACTGGTGAACAAAACAGAATTGAGTTATACTATATGCACCACTAACTTTCATTAAGGTTTTTGTTGTGCGCCTATGGGCATTCAAGCAAAGGACAAACAAGCTTGCAGAGCAAAAACCTTTAAATTGAAAAGTATTGGGTTATAATCAACAATAGCCATCAGACGCTCTTCCACACCACAAAGTTTTAGAAAAAGAGGCTAACCCTAAAACTGAGCATACAAACAAAGATCCCAACCATCTTTAGATCGATCGTTCGTAAGCCATATGTATATCAGTAGCGATACAAACCAGTATGTAGGTGTACATTTAACATTATCCAACAACACTGACAAAATAAGCGTGTACATCAAACCAAAGCCTGCCAAAAACAAATTATACGCAAATAGGACAACTGAACTGCATCTTATGAACAAATGTTAACAGAAAGACAGTTGAGACTTTTCCCTGTGTGCCATTATAAAAGATCGCAATCCCTTGTGTGCCCCTGGAAAAATTTAGCGGTCTTCAGCGCCACTACTCCAATTTTTTCGTGTCCTCCATGCCACTTCCGTCAGTTTGGGCTCTAACGCCGTCAAACTGCACGTGTGAAAAGACAAAAATACCCTTAAGTCTAAATATGTTATTAATTTTTTTGAGCATCTTAACGACTTCAAATAAAAAAACTCAAAACTAGAAAGTTGTAGATCTTGTCGAGATCTATAATTTTCATATAAAATTTATTTTTATTTAATTCCGCAAAAAATATGATTTTTCTAAGATATATTAATCATATCAAATCATATTTTTTTTGCGGAATTAAATGAAAATAAATTTTATATGAAAATTATAGATCTCGACAAGATCTACAACTTTCTAGTTTTGAGTTTTTTCGTTTGAAGTCGTTAAGATGCTCAAAAAAATTAATAACATATTTAGACTTAAGGGTATTTTCGTCTTTTCACACGTGCAGTTTGACGGCGTTAGAGCCCAAACTGACGGAAGTGGCATGGAGGACACGAAAAAGTTGGAGTAGTGGCGCTGAAGACCGCTGAATTTTTCCAAGGGCACACAGGGGATTACGATCTTTTATAATGGCACACAGGGAAAAGTCTCAAGACAGTTATGGTAACCCAAGATGAAAAGTGTACTGTTTTAAGAGGTGACAGCGAGTCTCACTGTGAACCATTTTTTCCACAACAGGGCACGCCCGAATTTCATTACCACTAATTAAGTATATCAATACCGTATGTTGTGGGCCCAAGAGAATTCTATATACTTAACAGCCACAAAAGCAATGATAAAACAAATCCCCTAGAATGTAGAGGGCTCCAATACTTCTAGAACCAAACAACTTCACTGTCTGGAAACAGCACCAGCAAACCACACATTTGGCAGCCGTTCTCATTGTAAATCTTGAGGAGACAAATCGGTCAAATCCAAGCAATTCGACCAATATATAAGTATAAACCTAAATGTCAAGCTTACATCTCCCTTTCCCTAATGATGTGTTAATGAATTGCTCGTCTGCCAAAACCAGAAGTTTGTTTAGCAAGGAATGTTACCCTTCTTATGCAGAAAGCAGCATCTAACATACTGTTCTATGATGATCTAGTCATCTGAATGAAAGAGCAAACACAGGACATAAAGCTAGGACTAGGAATATGAACCACATGTAACCCAGTGTGCTCAGCATTATTAAGGTAAGCAAATTGATGAACTAAAGATCATACCACAGTAGCAAGCCAGTCAAACATTATCGTTCACAAAGAGCATACTGAATTAACTAGCCATTAACGAAAAACTACCAGGCAAACGGGGAAAAAAATTACCAAAATGTAAGATATTTCCCCATAATTTCGGACCCAATCCTCCGAACACCAAACCCTAGCTAAATCCACCAGCGGCAGCACCAAATCCTGCTACGAATCCAGCCTTACCACCCAAATATTTAAGCCCACGCCACACCAAAATCCCACTCATGTCCCCCAATCCAGAAACCCTAAAGCCCAGACGCACAGATCGAAGCACGCGATTAGGTTCAGGGACTCACAGGTCGCAGATCTTGGAGTGGTCGCGCGTGAGGATGCTGTATCCGACAGAGAGGCGGGTGTCCGCCGCGACGACACAGTAATCGGCGCCGGCGATGGCCACGCAGGTCCTGCAGGACCAAACAGACCCTCGTTAGAAAAGACATAGGATACGGCCAGCAGGCGAGGTGGGAAGGCGGCAGTTAGCCTACCCGCCGTTGTTCTCGTAGACCCAGTCGCCGCGCCTCGACATGGCGGTGGTCGGAGTGGGTTCGCTGCGCGGGTTGCTGGTGGTGGAGTCACCGGAGTTGGAAACACGGAACGCGAAGTGGAGGAGCAGCGGACGCCGCCTTGCGTTTTGTTTCTTTCCACCTTGATCCTTTCTGGGCCGTGGTCCGTGGGCCGAGGTGGTTTGGGGTGATACAGGAAGAGGACTCGGCGTGGGTGAGCGTCAACTTCACCGCGCCGACGCCGTCCGATGGCCACTGGGTGGCGCTCTTCTCGCCTGCCGACTTCGATCTGGTTCAGTTTGAGCGTTGGAGGTGGCGCAAGCACCAATGCAGAAGCAGGGGAAGAGGGGCCTGCAGCAGGGTTACCCGCGGCGCCAATCAAGGTCGGTTGTCACGGCCCACGGGTCCCCAAAGTTTTTTTTTCACCTAAAAATTCTGGTGGAGTTTAACCATGGTCAGGTCTCAGTACCTCACTGACCTTGGCTGATCTCGTATTTGGTGCAGTACATGTTTGCCAACATCTCGCCTAGCTTCATGAGCTCCGGTGGCGGCAACATGAGCTTCCTGGTGATCAACCAGCGGTCCGACTACGCCTTCGGTCTGTTTTCCGGTGGCAAGGACGACGTGAGCTCACTTCTAGTCACTGCAATACAGACATAATACAAGGAAATTGAACACTGCATATTAATTTGAATATGATCTATCTCGGGTTGCAGCCTTGGAGGGATGAATGTGTTGCTCCTGCAGTTGCTGCTGCTAAATATCTGGAGAAAAATTTACCGGCGGTCTCTGAACTTGGCAGTTGGTGTCACTTAGGTCCTCGAGCTTTGAACAGTGTATTTCTGGATCCCTGAACTTGGCTTCAGGTGTCATCTAAGTCACTGAACTTGGCTTTGGGTGTCACTTAGGTCCCCGAACTTTGAACAATGTATTTTTAAGTCCCTGAACTTGGCTTCGGGTGTCATCTTGGTCCCTGAACTTGACTTTGGATGTCATCTAGGTCCCAATGCTGACGTGGCGCGGTTCTACATGTGGGGCCCACATGTCAGTCGGTTATATTTCTATTTTGGGGCTACTGTGGCTATAATTTCTAAAATATTCCAAAAATTGTATCTTTTTCATATGATCTCGGATGAAGATGATTTTTATATGAAAAATGTAGCTCTCGACGAGATCTACAACTTTTTTGTTTTCAGTTTTTAAATTTGATATCATTAAAATGCTTAAAAAAATAAACAAATTTTCAGCAGTATATTAATCGCGTACAAGCGCTTGTCGCCTTGGAAAAACCATATCTTTTTTATATGTTGTCAAATGAAGATGATTTCTATATGAAAGTTGTAGCTCTCGATGAGATCTGCGACTTTCTAGTTTTGAGTTTTTTAATTTGAGGTCGCTAAAATTCTAAAAAAATAAACAAATTTTCAGGAATTAATATACTGTTGAAAATTTATTTAATTTTTTTAAGCATTTTAATGATCTCAAATTAAAAAAACTCAAAACTAGAAAGTTGTAGATCTCGTCGAGAGCTACATTTTTCATATAAAAATCATCTTCATCCGGTGATTTTTTCCCAAATATCTGATACATCTGCCCTTTAAATGATGGGTTAAGTCCACTTTACATCCTCCAACTATTGCAAAAGTCTGGATTTCATCCTCTAACTTAAAAATCGGATAACATTGGTCCTCCAACTCTTGAAAAAGTTCACTTTTCACCCCTTGGCGGTTTTGTAGGCGGTTTTGCATTGCACTGTTCACGGTGCTGACGTCAGCACTTATTTTAAATTTACGAAATTAATATCTTTTTATTCGGAGCTCCAAATATAGCAAATAATATATCAATTTTGATCGTCTCGACGAGCTCTTTGCAATGGTGTACTCTGTTTTGTTGTTTAAGATAGTTTTATTTCATGAAAAATTAAATATTTCTATAAAACAAGTGAGAATAACAAATCTCGCGGCCATCGTGTCGCTGTACCGGTACGAGGAGCGGATGAACGGGTACGTCCTGTTCACGCTCTACTCCGTGCACGTGTACCTGGTGCTGGAGCTCATTCTGGCGGCGGCGTCGCGCGCTGGTTGGGCTGGAGCTGGAGCCCCGGTTCGACCGGCCCTACCTTTCGGCCTTGTTGCGCGACTTCTGGGGCCGGAGGTGGAACCTCTCTGCACCGGCGCTGCTCCGCCAGCGCGTGTTTCGCCCCGTGCGCGCTGCCATGTTCTCCTACGTCACGCTGCTGCCACCCACGGGGGAGGCCGCTGCGTTCTTCACGCTGCACGGGGCGTGCGCGGTGGGGGAGGGTGGTGGGCCACGCACGAGGGGTGGCCGTGCACGGGGGCTCCAGCTCTAGCCCAACCAGCGCGCGCCGCCGCCAGAACGAGCTCCAGCGCTAGATACACGTGCACGGAGTAGAGCGTGAGCAGGACGTACCCGTTCATCCGCTCCTTGTACCGGTACAGCGACACGATGGCCGCGAGTTTTGTTATTCTCACTTGTTTTATAGAAATATTTAATTTTTCACGAAATAAAACTATCTCAAACAACAAAACGGAGTATACCATTGCAAAGAGCTCATCGAGACGATCAAAATTGATATATTATTTGCTATATTTGGAGCTCCGAATAAAAAGATATTAATTTCACAAATTAAAAATAAGTGCTGACGTCATCGCTGACGTCAGCACCATGAACAGTGTCATGCAAAACTGCCTACAAAACCGTCCATGGGTGAAAAGTGAACTTTTTCAAGAGTTGGAGGACCAATGTTATCTGGTTTTGAAGTTGGAGGATAAAATCTAGACTTTTGCGATAGTTGGAGGACGTAAAGTGGACTTAACCCTTAATTAATTGCAGCCTAAACTGGTTGCGGTTTCAAACAAGATCTCCTTCGCGAACCCGAGAGCTCCTGTGTTTCCTCGCCTATCTCAAGGCAAAGAATGGAACGAGGTGGGCTTACTTAACGTTAATTAACACACGCTCTGTATATGGTACAAACAATGGTAGCACAACTTTTTTGTTTTCTTGTTTCAAACGGTTGGGCACATAATCGCTATTTTTGGTAATGTGATCGTGTGATTTTCATACGACGTAGATGGCTGTAACATGGACAAGCGGGTACAATATCAACGAAGCGTATCCCTTTGTGGAGTGGAAGATGAAGGGAGAGGAGAGTTCGACAAGGACGCCCGCTGGCACCCTCACCTACACGCGGAGGCACTTGTGTGGTATAATTAAATGCTCTATCTGTTTTCAGGTTATCGTTTATTCTGAGTTGATTTTCTCTAATTTTGACTAGAGTTTTAGGGGAAAAATGTCTTAACATATAGAAATTCAAAATAAATGCACTACCACGATATATTTAATGGAGAATTTAATAGACTTAATTTGATATATTGTAGATGTTGCACCGTTAAAAAAAGTTTAACTTAGATGCATTCGAAATGGAGTGAGTACAAACCGTGGTGTGGGGCAAGTCGCGCACCTTCCGTGCGTCGCCCTTCTCTGGTCAGGACTCGCTCCAGCGCGTCGTGGTCTTCGCCTCTTCGGTGACATGGGGCTCGTAGGGATTCTGACCAAACTTCTGCAGATTTCTAATTGGGCGTTGTTCACTTCCCATCCCAACCCAAAATATTTCCTCTTCCACCCATCACATCAAATTTTTCGACGTATGCATGGAGCATTAAATGTAGGTAAAAAAAGATAACTAATTGCATAGTTTGTCTGTAAATATCGGGACGAATCTTTTGAGCCTAGTTAGTCCATGATTGGACAAATTTTACCAAATAACAACGAAAGATGCTACTGTTGGAGTATGTGTTTAGGCCCATGAGGCTAAGGCCCATGTGGCCCATGTATGGAACATATATAGCTACCCATCTAGGGTTAGCCCTAATCAATAGAGAACCACTTTCAACATGGTATCAAGCCTGTTCTTTCCTCTTTCCCCACCCTGAGCCGCCGCCGTTCCGCCTCCTCCCGCCGGCGCTGCTCCTGCCACCGGCGCCGGCATGGCTGACCGGCCTCCCTCCTCTCCATCCCTATTCTCCCTCTTCCCTTCCCCCCCCACCCTTTCCTGGGCGCAGGTTGCCGCCGCCGCTCCTGGGGCACCGCCCGCCGCTGCGCCGCCTGGGGCCGCGCCCGCTACTCCGCCCGTCGGGGTCGCGCCCCTTGCTGCCGTGCTCCAGGCCGCACGCGGGCCCCCCCACCTCCCTGCCGCGACCCTCCCTCTCCCTACCCACACGGCAGCAGCCCTCACTGCCGGGGCGGACGCTGCAGGCACGGGCGGCGGGGAAGACCCTGCTCCTGCGGCCGCCGGCGTTGAGCATCCCCTTCTCCCGACGGCTCCTCTGGTCCATGCGGGGCTCGGCGCTGACACCCTCCAGACCACCCTCACCACCCTTCTGGATGCGGCTGCCGGGGCAGGGGGCGCTGACCACCTTCCAGCCGCCCTGGCCGCCCTCCTGCGCGCCGCCGGGACCGATGCCGCCGTCCTCCATCGGCTGGCCATGACTCCTGGTGACGGCACGCCTACGCTTCAGGGCCCGCGTTCCGACTCCGCCCTCGCCGCAGCCCTTGTCGCTGCCCGCGCGGCCGCCGCGGAGGGGCAGGCTCGTGTGCGGGCGGCCGCCGCCGTCTGGGAGCGTGAGCGCGACGCGGCTGACGCCCTGGCTCGCCAGATCGCCGAGGCCGAGCATCTCCTCACCTCTCCCGTGGGCCAGGACGCCGGAGCTACCTCCTCTGCCTCGCCGGCCGACCCGCTCGTGGCTCAGCTTCACTACCAGGCCGGGGGGGTCCAGAACATCTGCCTCCTTGTCCCGGTCGTCCTCAAGCCAGAGTCACCCTCCTACGCCCGCTGGCGGGATCTGGTGCTTCTCACTCTTCGCCGCTACGCCCTCGACGACCACGTCCTCGTTGACGCTTCGATCGCCGTCCAAACCCCGTCGTGGCTTCGTCTGGACAGCATCGTCCTCTCCTGGATCCTAGGGACGATCTTTCTGGACCTCCACGACCTCGTCCGCACCTCTCCTGACGTGCGCCGGGCTTGGCTCGCCTTGAGGGCCAGTTCCTGGGCAACGCGGAGGCCCGGGCTCTGCGCCTCGACGCGAGCTTCAGGACCTTCGTCCAGGGTGACCTCTCTGTCGGCAAGTTCTGCCGTCGGATGAAGGGCATGGCGGACTCTCTGGGGGACCTTGGGTGGCCCGTGGAGGATCGCATCTTGGTCCTCAACGTCCTCCGGGGGCTCAGCGACCGCTACGCCCACCTCCGGACGTGGATCACCTGCCAGAGGCCCTTCCCCACCTTTCTGGAGGTCCGGGACGATCTCATCATGGAGGAGCTCACTCAGGGCCCCCAGCCGGGATCCACCACCTCCACGGGCTCCTCGTCCCCCTCGACGGCCCTGGCTGCTACTCGCCGCGCCCGACTGCTCCACCACGGTCCGTCGCTCCACCGCCGCCGTCTCTTCTGGGTCCCCCTCCCTCCGGGGCGAGCGGAGGTGGGAGGGGCCGTGGCGGTCGCCGTCGACGTGGAGGGGGTCACGGGGGTGGCCGGGGCGGCCACACCTAGCCTCCGGCTCCTGGTGGGCCGCAGGGGGGCACCATGGCCCTCTTTCTAGCACCCGTGGTCAGGGCGCATCTCCATGTGGTCCTACCACGCCATCGAGGCCGACTCGCGCCCACCGGTGGCCATGCTCACCGAAGCTCCTCCTGCTGGCCCTACACCCGGCGTCTTTCCTGCTACGGCGTGGACTCCACCCTCTGGGACTCTTCCGGGGGTCGCCGGATGGGACCCGGTGGCCCTGGCCCGCTCGTTCAGCACCATGGGCCTGACACCTCCGGTCGGACCTGAGTGGATTGCTGATTCGGGAGCCACCTACCACACCACTCCTGACCCCGGTATACTTTCGTCGCTCCACTCTCCTTCTTCCTCTCTTCCTTCGTCCATTATGGTTGCCAATGGTTCTTGCCTTCCTGTCACGTCTGTGGGTACCGCCGGTGCTCATGGCTCCTTTCGTCTTTCTGATGTTCTTGTTGCTCCTTCTATGGTTCATAACCTTCTTTCTATTCGTCGTTTTACAGCTGACAATTCTTGTTCTGTGGAATTTGACTCTTCTGGTCTTACTGTAAAGGATTTGGCTTCCCGGCGTCCTCTGCTCCGATGTGACAGCACCGGGCCCCTTTACACCCTTCGCTTCCCGGCGGCGCCTTCGTCTTCTTCGCCGTCCTTTTTGTCAGCTGCCTTCGCCGCTTCTACTTCCTCTACTACCTAGCACCGGCGCCTCGGCCATCCTGGACGTGATGTCCTGATACAGCTTAGTCATAGCTCTGGTCTTCCATGTACTCGAGCTCATGATGAGCAATTGTGTCATGCGTGCCAATTGGGCCGACATGTTCATCTTCCTTTTTCTAGTTCTTATTCTCATGCGGCCCACATTTTTGATCTTGTACATTGCGACCTATGGACATCTCTTGTTCTAAGTATTTCTGGTTATAAGTAGTATCTTGTGGTTGTTGATGATTTTTCGCATTATTCGTGGACATTTCCTCTCCGTGCGAAGTCAGACACGTTTACCACGCTCCTTCACTTCTTCACGTGGGTGTCTACACAGTTCGGCCTCACCATCAAGGCCGTCCAGTGTGACAATGGTCGCGAGTTTGATAACTCCACCTCCCGCGCTTTCTTCCTCTCTCACGGTGTTCAGTTGCGCATGTCTTGCCCATACACCTCTTCGCAAAATGGCAAGACAGAGCGGATGATTCGCACTACCAACGACACCGTGCGTACTCTTCTATTTCAGGCCTCTCTTCCTGCTCGCTTCTGGGCCGAGGGCCTGCACACCTCCACCTACCTTCTTAACCGCCTTCCTTCCGCGGCGTGCTCCGCTCCCACTCCTCACCACGCCCTCTTCGGTACCCCGCCGCGGTACGATCACCTCCGTGTGTTTGGGTGTGCGTGTTATCCCAACACCGCTGCCACTTCTTCCCACAAGCTGGACCCTCGCTCCACGCTCTGTGTCTTCCTCGGGTACTCTCCGGATCACAAGGGGTACCAGTGCTTTGACCTTACCTCCCGACGGGTTCTCATATCTCGCCATGTGGTATTCGATGAGTCCGTCTTTCCCTTTTCCAGCACTACCACCCCGCCGGTACCTGACCCACCCTCCCTGTTTTCCACTGACCCGGTGGTTCAACCACCTTTTTTGTGGTCTCCTGTAGGTACCGCTTCGCCGCACGCCGGGCTGGCCCCCGGTCCTGGATCCCCAGCGGGGCCGGGCCCGTCATCTCCGGTTTGTGCAGACCCAGGCCTTCGTCCCCCGCTTCTGCCCCGGGGGGGGGGGGGGGCGTGTCGGTTGCCGACGCCGGATCCTGTCCCGGCACCTGCCCCGGCACCTCCGTCGAGATTCGCCGCGCCGGTACGGGTGTACCAGCACAGGCCGCGGTCGCCGCCGCTCGCGCTTCCTTCTCCATCGGGGACACCGACACCACCACCGCAGTCCCCGCCGGCTCATGGTGCCCCGCCGGTCTACCACCCATCGCTGCTTCACCGACACCCGCGGCATGTTCACCCGATGGTGACCATGGTGACCAGACACGCGGCTGGCACACTGCCGCCTCGTGTCCTCGCGGCTTCGACCGGCGACGCGGTGGTCTCTCCGGTACCCTCTTCCGTCCGCTATGCCCTGTTGGACCCTCACTGGCGCCGCGCGATGGAAGAGGAGTACGTCGCGCTACTCGCCAACCAGACGTGGGAGTTAGTGCCCCGGCCGCCGGGCACCAATGTCGTCACCGGCAAGTGGATTTGGACCCATAAGCGTCGGACTGACGGCTCTCTCGAGCGCTACAAGGCTCGATGGGTCCTCCGGGGTTTCACTCAGCGCCCTGGCGTCGACTACGATGAGACCTTCAGCCTGGTGGTCAAGCCGGCCACCGTCCGTACCGTGCTATCGCTGGCACTTACTCGGTCTTGGCCCGTCCACCAGCTGGACGTCAAGAACGCCTTCCTCCACGGCCTTCTTACCGAGACGGTGTACTGCAGTCAGCCGGCGGGGTTCGTCGACACCACCCGTCCTGACATGGTCTGCCGGCTCAACAGGTCCCTCTACGGCCTCAAGCAGGCACCTCGGGCGTAGAACCACCGGTTCGCTGCTTTCTTGCTGACCCTGGGGTTCGTGGAGGCCAAGTCTGATACGTCTCTGTTCGTCTACCACCATGGGGCCGACACTGCATACTTGTTGCTCTATGTTGATGACATTGTCCTCACAGCCTCCAGCGAGCCACTTCTCCGCCGGATCATTGCAGCTCTTCAGCAGGAGTTCGCGATGAAGGATCTGGGTGAGCTCCACCACTTCCTCGGTGTCACTGTTGAGCACCGTCCTGCTGGGCTCCTTCTTCACCAGAGGCAGTACACTCGGGATATCCTGGAGCGGGCTGGGATGACTGACTGCAAGCCCTGCTCCACTCCGGTCGACACTCAGGGCAAGCTGTCTGAGGCTGAGGGACCACCGGTGGTCGATCCCACTGCGTACAGGAGTCTCGCCGGGGCTCTTCAGTACCTCACCTTCACCCGGCCGGACATCACCTATGCAGTTCAGCAGGTCTGTCTTCATATGCATGACCCCCGGGAACCTCACCTCACGGCTCTCAAGCGCCTCCTCCGCTACCTCCGGGGCACGCTCGACTACGGCCTCCTCCTACACTGCGCCTCCTCCACCGACCTCGTCGTCTACACCGACGCTGACTGGGCCGGGTGCCCAGATACTCGCCGCTCCACCTCCGGCTACGCCGTTTTCCTAGGCGACAACCTGGTGTCTTGGTCGTCCAAGCGCCAGTCGGTGGTCTCCCGGTCCAGCGCCGAGGCGGAGTACCGCGCCGATGCTAACGGCGTGGCGGAGGCCGCCTGGCTCAGGCAGCTACTTGCTGAGTTGCACACTCCGCCCTCCCGGAGCACACTGATTGTAACACCCTAAAATTTTGAAAAGAAGAAAAATAGGAGAAATATGATTTTTGTATATTTTTGTGAGCATACAAACTTAGAATGATAATAATTTTTATAAATTAAAAAAAAATTAAATATAAGGGTAGAAACATGATTGAGCATTCATGCTGCTGCATTTGAAGTTTTGTATTGAGTGGTTTAAATCAAATTCAAATTTGATTTGAAAATCATTTGAAAAATGAATTTGAAAAATTGGAAAAGGATTTCTTATTCTCTCTCTGCTCTCGGGCCGGTTTTCTTCACGGCCCAGTGCGTGCGGCCCGCTCTTCCCTCCCTCCCGGCCGGCCTCCTCCTCCTGGGCCGAGCCCAAGTCGCGGCTGCTGGCCCGTCTTCGCGCGCGCGCGGCCGCGTCCCGCACCGAGCCGCTGACGAGTCGGTCCCACCTGTCAGTGACCGCCTCCCCTTTCCTTTCTTCTTCCTCCGGCTCTTTCCATCGACGAACACCGATTTGGTGATCCGAATCCTCATCAAATCTCCCTCCTTTCCATAACCGGTGACGCCTCCGGGCTATAAAACGGAACCCCGTGCCTCCCCGCTTCTCATTGAGCCCCTAAAACCCTAGCCTCAACATCCCGGGAAGGTCATCGTCGAAGCTCCGCCTCCACCGCCGCCTTGCCGAGCTAGCCGCCGCTCTCCGGTTGCTCTCCAGTTTCGTTCTCGCGCGGGGTAAGGTCGCGATGATGCGCTCTTTCTTTTGGTACTTTCGGTTTGGCGATTGGTGCTCGGGATGGTCCTCTTCGCAAGCTCCGGCGAGCTCGGGTTCCATCCGGCCATGGCGCCGCCGTCGGTATTACTGTAGCCGCCGGCGTTCTCTTTTTCCCTCACCCCGATCCGATCTCGGCCGTCCGTTTTGACTCGGACGGATCTTATTTAATGATACCGGTTCACGTGAACTTTTGTAAAAGAGACCCTAAACTTTTGTGTTATCGAACCCGCGGTCCAAAGCGTAAACCGGAAAATACGTTTTGATTAAATGAAAACGTGATTCGTTTCGGAAAAGAAAAATACGCTTTCTGATATTTACAGTTTTGCCATTTAATTTGTTTTAGTCGTAGAATCTTCGTTTTAACTCCGATTTGGTCCATTCAAATTGCGTTAGATTCATATTTGCGAGCTCTATGTAACTATACAACTGTACAGTAGGTTTGGATTAATTTATTTTCGAGTTTTTAATTAAAGTATTCATTTTTCTATAGGAAATCTTTGGAAATTCATAACTTTGTCGTTTTAGCTCCGATTTTCGTGATCTTCGCGTCTGTGTGATCCTAGCGAGTTGTAGATTCGTTTTAAAGACTTTTTATCTTATTTTCTTACTGTTGGTGTATTGTTCTAATTATAGTCTTGTTTGTCTATGCATGATTGCCTCTGGATGAATGTTGTTGCTATTGTTGATCGAGTATAGACGGTGAGCAATTCGTTGGAGATCAAGAGTTTTACTACGAACAAGATCACCAGGACCAGTTTGAGCAAGGCAAGTATAGCATGGGATTATCCTTGTTGTCCTATTCATATTAAGCAAATAATATCATTATGCATATATTCCTTGATAAGGATGACTTAGTATTGATCTTATTCCTTGATACCTATTATACTGCATGGATTAGTATTGCTAGTGCTCAACTTGAACTATGATCATGTAATTTGACTAATGGAATATGCAATAAACATTAAAAGATGATTTTAATACTGTTTAAGGGTACTAGAGCATGGGGTTACTTTGGTTCTCTTGTTACTCTCCATAAGGACTCATCTATAAGCGAAAATCCGGGATTTACAGTACAACTGTGAGGGCTAAAATGGCTCTGGCTTTAGTCATATAGAAGGACCTTTTCTAGCTTGTTAGAGGTATTCCTTTATGGTGTAAGAATGGCTTGACGAATCGGGTATAGTGCGGCCTCTGTCCTCATGTGTATAGGCTGCGTGCTATTGTGCCATCAGGAAGGGGGGCTCTACATCTGTTTGCCGAGTGAAATCTAATGGCCCTAACTTGTTAGACGAACCTTCGAAAGACTTCATAGTGAACCCTGCCGACCTTCCTTGGAAGTGGGTCAAGAGATTAGCTACCTCGGGCGAAAGGGTAAATCACGACTCACAGTGAAAGTGTACAACCTCTACAGAGTGTAAAACTGTTATAACAGCCGTGCTCACGGTCACGAGTGGCCTTGGACCCTTATGGAATAGTGGATCATTAATAATGAATATGTTTTTGCTATTCGTTAATCATTTCACATGGATCATATGTTTATTGATTATATTGAGACACTTTGATATCATTGATATACTGAATTAATGCTATTTAAAAGCTACATGCTGATAAACCTATGTTATGCCTTTGAGCCTCATGAACCCCATGTTACACTTGTTGAGTACGAGATGTACTTACGCTTGTTTATTTTTCTTACTTGGATAAAAATCCCGGATGGGTAACAGATGGTGCAAGTAGTGACTACTTCTACTTTCCGGAAGATTACTAGACTTGCTGTCAACCAGTCAATGTGCCTGTGATTGGAGCTACCACGAGAGTTTTTATATTTTACTTCCGCTATGTTATTGTAAAGACTATGTGTTATTAATCGTGATGTAATAATATTTGTGATGATACATCCTTTATAATTTGTTAACTTATGTGTGATTGATCTCTGGGCACACATAAGGGTATGCATTCCATTTGGTCGATAAATGGGTGTGACAAATTGGTATCAGAGCTATTGTTGACTGTAGGACGCAAGCCTAGATAGAAATGGTCGATTTAGTGTCATCTTTTCACTATTTTTATGCTCATTATCTTGCTCTTGTTATTTGATAAATTTTTATGCTTCTTATGTCTCATTCTATTGCGAAATTTTGCCTCTATTCTAATTACATCTAAAAACTCTGTAGATGGTTCGTGGCCGCAAGACTGCCCGCATCACCACTGGAGGACACTACCCACCTCGTGCTTTGATTTCACCTGAAGAGCCACAAGAGGAAGTACCCCAGGAGAATGAGCAGACCCCTGAAGTACCAATCCAAGTGCCAGCACCTTCTCAGGAAGAACCCGAGCCTGAAGAAGACCCTGAGATCATCGAGATTGAAGATGATGAAGAGGAGGAAGCCAATGGAGGAGAGCAACCCCTGTCTCCCCCACCTGGTGCAGCTGCTGAGGATGTGCCACCCCCTCCAATGGGTTGGACTGTGAAGATCTACCACAAGGCAGGAGGAAATGCTGTTTCTCACCATCGACTGGTGGGAATGCTCTCTGCCTACTTCGCTGATTGGCACCCAGCTGTGGAGTATGTCTGTTGGGAGTACACTCATCCGCTGGAGGACACTTACGGGAAGGCAAGAGCGAGCATTTTTCCTAAGGATGAAGAAAAAGGAGCATACCAGCTGGACAGGATGTATGCTCACATGGGTCGTCGAGCTGCCATGGAGGATAGTATTGAAGATGCTGCTTTTGAAGCGTGTATGGGCCTTCGCTACCTTCGCTTTGACAGCATGAAGCATGATATCCACCGCTACCTCCCTCGTGCACACCCCAACCTTGGATGGGCCATGATGGATCCAGTGCAGTTGGAACCACTTTCTCGGGTGATGGTGAACTTTGTCTATGACATGATGGAGAGGAAGCTGCAGTTAGAGGAGATAGTGAAGGCACAAGGGAAGACCATCAAGAGGTGCCAAGCAATGATTGATGAACTCCGAGCAAACCAAGACATGGCAAAGATTTATGATACATTAGAGCATGAGCCACGTCAGTAGAAAATAGGAGTCCTTTATGTAATAAGAACGTTCTTAGTAACGTCAGTTGAGTCTTCGAGTCTGTCGTGTGGTTTGAACTTTGGTGTGATAGTTGCTTTATCATTATGTTTATGTGTGAGTTGGATTTTTGTTATGAGTGCTGGGGCTTGTAGGCATGTCTACAAGTTCCATTTTTAAGAATAACAGTCTTTTAGTCAAGGGAATAATAGTTGGGTTTGGTATTGTCTCGTTTCTGTCCTTGCTGTTTTCTGGAGCAGTCTGCAATATTTCTGATATGGTTCAAAAACGGTTCGTGCAACATTTATGAAATTTTTATGAGAGAAACTAGGCTTAAGTACCTTTCAAAGGCCACTAGAATCACCTTTTTATCTTATCTGGTTCGAGAGATATAACTATTACAAGTTAAAGTTTCTGCACAGTCTGGAATCTAGAACAGTTTCTGTTGCGCCTTAGTTTTCATTAACTTAACGACAGAATCTGGTATTATGGTCTAAATAGAAGTTGTGGGGAACTTCATAAGCTTTCCAACCATATAAAGCACTCATCTATTGGACTTCTGTAGTTCGAGATATGATTGATTTACTGAACTGATCACATTGATATTCGCTCAGAAAACTTTCAGATATCATTCTTTATCTTATAAGTGGTTGATAACATGGAAATCTCAAAGTTTGCATTCTTATGGATGTCAGATGGCCGGAAGAGGAAGAGGCAGGGGTCGTGGAGGTGTTTCCCCGAATCCACCACCACCACCGCCACCAACTATTGAGCAACTTCTGGCAGTGCAGACACAACTCATGCAACAATTGGTGCAGAACCAACATAATCATCCAGTTGCTGGAGTACCACCACGTGATAAGCGTGGTGAGTTTTTGAAGGGTCATCCCCCGGTGTTCACGCATGCCGCTAATCCATTGGAAGCGGATGATTGGCTCCGTGCCGTGGAAAAGCAACTCAACATTGCTCAATGTGATGACCGTCAGAAGGTATTGTTTGCTTCTGGACAACTCCAGGGAGAAGCTCAGGACTGGTGGGAATCATATGAGTATGGTCATCTCGCCAATGCTCCTACAGTCACTTGGCAGGAGTTTAGAGAGAACTTCAGAGCTTATCATATACCAGAAGGAATAATAGAACTGAAGGCAGAAGAATTCCGGAATTTGACCCAGGGGTCATTGTCTGTAGCTGAGTATCGTGACAAGTTTGCCCAGTTGTCACGATATGCACCACATGAGGTGGCCAATGACAATGATAAGCAGCGCCATTTTTTGAAGGGATTGTATGATGGATTACAACTGCAGCTGATGTCTAATACCTATTCCAATTTTCAGACGCTTGTGAACCGCGCTATCGTGGTGGACAACAAGCGCAAGGAGATGGATGCCAAGAGGAAAAGGCTTCAGGGACAGACTTCTGGTAGTAACACTCGTCCCCGTACTGGTTTCCAGCAGGTTAATCAACAGAGGCCTCCTTCTGGTCAGTGGAATCGTGGACAGGTCCCTTTCCGCAATCAGTTTCCGCAACGTCCCCTATTCCAGCCGTAGAATGGTAACCAACGCCCTCCGCAGCAGAATGGGAATCAACCTTAGCGACAGGGTCCTTCCAATAATACTCCTATGAAGACCAGTGCTCCCAATACCCCCAACAAGTGTTTCCGATGTGGAAAAGAAGGTCACTTGTCCTACAACTGTCCTGAGAAGATCAATCAGCAGACTCCACAGAGGCAGGGTAGTCACCAGAAGCCTGCATCTAATACTGGAAGGGTGAACCATTTGTCCCAGGAAACCACAGTGGAGGAACCAGAAGTTATGCTTGGTACGTTCGATGTCCATTCCACTCCTGCCACTGTTCTTTTTGATTCTGGAGCATCACATTCTTTCATATCACAATCATTTGTTAGAATACATAGAATTCATTTGTGTGCCATGAAGAATCCTATATTAGTAAACTCACCTGGTGGAAGTATGCCAGCATCTTATCGTTGTCTCCTGATTAGTCTCATTCTAAGGGGGGTAGAGTTTAAGGTGAGTCCTATAGTATTGAGAACAGCTGGGATCGATCTTATCTTGGGAATGGATTGGATGATGCAACAACAAGCAGAGATTCAGTGCAAAGGTAAATCAGTAGTACTGACAACACCAAAGGGAGATAGGATCAGAGTTGATGTGAAAGTGCAGAAACAGGAGACCGCTTTAGTGAATCAGCTTACTGATGGTGCCAACAAGGAGGACCAGGTTGTGGAAGAGTTCTCCAATGTGTTTCCCGAGGAATTGCCAGGTATGCCACCCGACCGTGACATTGAATTTATTATTGAATTATTACCTGGGACTGCACCCATAGCTAAGCGTCCATATAGAATGGGAGTAGATGAACTAGAAGAACTTAAGAAACAAATTAAGGAATTGCAGGATAAGGGTTTCATTCGTCCTAGTTCTTCACCTTGGGGAGCACCAGTGATTTTTGTGGATAAGAAAGATGGTACTCAGAGGATGTGTGTAGATTATCGGTCTCTCAATGAGGTCACCATCAAGAATAAGTACCCATTGCCCAAGATTGATGACTTGTTTGATCAGTTAAGAGGTGCTTGTGTATTCTCCAAGATTGATCTTCGTTCTGGATATCATCAGTTGAAGATTCGTGCTAGTGATGTACCAAAGACAGCTTTTACCACACGGTATGGGTTGTATGAGTATACAGTGATGCCTTTTGGTCTGACTAATGCTCCTGCATACTTTATGTATTTGATGAATAAGGTATTCATGGAATATCTGGACAAGTTTGTAGTGGTATTCATCGATGATATTCTAGTATTCTCCAAGACTGAGGAGGAACATGCTGAACATTTGAGGCTAGTTTTGCAAAAGCTCAGAGAACACCGGTTATATGCCAAGCGGAGTAAATGTGAGTTTTGGTTGAAGGAAGTTTCCTTTCTTGGTCATGTTGTCTCAAATGGAGGAATATCAGTAGATCCTAGCAAAGTGAAAGACGTATTGGACTGGAAGCCACCAACCAGTGCAAGTGAGATCCGTAGTTTCTTGGGATTAGCAGGCTATTACAGAAGATTTATAGAGGGATTTTCTAAGCTTGCGAAGCCAATGACTGCACTATTAGAGAAGAATGCCAAGTTTGTGTGGTCTGAGAAGTGTCAGGCTAATTTTGAGGAATTAAAGAAAAGATTGACCACTGCACCAGTATTAGTTTTGCCAGATCTGAGTAAACAGTTCTCTATTTACTGTGATGCATCTCGTTTGGGTTTAGGATGTGTTCTTATGCAAGAAGGTAGAGTTGTGGCATATGCATCAAGACAATTGAGAAAGCATGAATTAAATTATCCTACTCATG
Organism: Saccharum hybrid cultivar R570; assembly: GCA_038087645.1. Classification (NCBI taxonomy): domain Eukaryota; kingdom Viridiplantae; phylum Streptophyta; class Magnoliopsida; order Poales; family Poaceae; genus Saccharum; species Saccharum hybrid cultivar. Next base: position 2,934,818 of record JAQSUU010000344.1, read on the forward strand.
ACTTGGAATTAGCTGCAGTGGTTCATGCATTAAATATATGGAGACACTATTTGATTAGACATAAAAGTGATATATATACTGATCATAAGAGTTTGAAGTATATCTTCACTCAATCAGATCTGAACTTGAGGCAGCGTAGATGGCTAGAGTTGATAAAGGATTATGATCTAGAGGTGCATTATCACCCAGGAAAGGCTAACGTCGTTGCTGATGCTCTTAGTAGGAAAAGCTACGCTAATGAAATACAAGTAATGCCTTTGGCAAGAGAGTTGTGTGCTGAATGTGAGTATCTGAACTTAGGGTTTACCATCAATGCAGTAGAATTGGTACTAGAACCTACTCTGGAGCAAGAGATACGCAAGAGTCAGATGAAAGATGCAAAATTGAGAGAGATAGCAGAGAATATAGTGAAGGGCAAATCACCAGGATTCCATAAGGATGATAAGGGTACATTATGGTTTGGAAAAAGGTTGTGTGTGCCAGAGGATAAGACTATCAGAAAAGCAATTTTGAGTGAAGCTCATGAGTCAGCTTATTCCATACATCCAGGGAGTACTAAGATGTATCTGGATCTGAGAGAGAAATATTGGTGGTATGGTTTAAAAAGAGATGTTGCTGAATATGTTGCTTTGTGTGACACATGTCAAAGGGTGAAAGCGGAACATCAGAGACCTGCAGGATTGTTACAACCTATGCAGATACCCGAATGGAAATGGGAAGAAGTTGGTATGGATTTTATAGTTGGATTGCCACGTACTCAGAGAGGGTATGATTCGATTTGGGTAATAGTAGATCGCTTAACAAAGGTTGCTCATTTTCTGTCAGTTAGGACTACATATAGTAGTGCGAGGTTGGCAGAATTGTATATGGAAAGAATAGTGAGTCTGTATGGAGTTCCTAAGAAAATTGTGTCTGATCGAGGTACCCAATTTACATCTCATTATTGGCAAAAGATACATGAATCACTAGGAACCAAGCTGAATTTTAGTACAGCTTACCATCCACAGACAGATAGACAGACAGAAAGAATTAATCAGATATTGGAGGATATGTTGAGAGCTTGTGCTTTACAATATGGTACTAGTTGGGATAAGAGTTTACCTTATGCAGAGTTCTCCTATAACAATAGTTATCAGAAGAGTCTTCAGATGGCACCGTTTGAGGCTCTGTATGGACGAAAGTGTAGAACCCCGTTGTTCTGGAATCAGACAGGGGAAAGTCAAGTGTTTGGGCCTGATGTACTCAAGGATGCTGAAAAGAAAGTAAAAATGATTAGGAATAATCTAAAAATAGCTCAGTCCAGACAGAAGAGTTACGCTGATACTCGGAGAAGAGAGTTAATCTTTGAAGTAGGAGATTATGTATATTTAAAAGTATCGCCAATGAGGAGTGTGAGAAGGTTCAACATGAAAGGTAAATTGGCACCAAGATATATTGGACCTTTCAAGATTATAGAGAGACGTGGTGAAGTAGCATATCAGTTGGAATTACCAGAAAGTTTGGCGGGTGTACATGATGTGTTCCATGTGTCTCAACTGAAGAAATGTTTGCGAGTACCAGAGGAACAGATTTCGCTAGAGGAGCTCACTATTAAGGAGGATCTTACATATGAAGAGTTTCCAGTGAAAATTCTAGAGACTGCCAAAAAAGTTACGAGAAGTCGAACTATTAAGATGTGCAAAGTTCAGTGGAATCGGTACACAGAGGGTGAGGCCACTTGGGAAAGAGAAGAGGATCTGAGAAAAACCTACCCGAAACTGTTTGAGTAAGCATCTTCCGAATCTCGGGACGAGATTCATCTTAAGGGGGTAGAATTGTAACACCCTAAAATTTTGAAAAGAAGAAAAATAGGAGAAATATGATTTTTGTATATTTTTGTGAGCATGCAAACTTAGAATGATAATAATTTTTATAAATTAAAAAAAATCAAATATAAGGGTAGAAACATGATTGAGCATTCATGCTGCTGCATTTGAAGTTTTGTATTGAGTGGTTTAAATCAAATTCAAATTTGATTTGAAAATCATTTGAAAAATGAATTTGAAAAATTGGAAAAGTATTTCTTATTCTCTCTCTGCTCTTGGGCCGGTTTTCTTCACGGCCCAGTGCGTGCGGCTCGCTCTTCCCTCCCTCCCGGCCGGCCTCCTCCTCCTGGGCCGAGCCCAAGTCGCGGCTGCTGGCCCGTCTTCGCGCGCGCGCGGCCGCGTCCCGCACCGAGCCGCTGACGAGTCGGTCCCACCTGTCAGTGACCGCCTCCCCTTTCCTTTCTTCTTCCTCCGGCTCTTTCCATCGACGAACACCGATTTGGTGATCTGAATCCTCATCAAATCTCCGTCCTTTCCATAACCGGTGACGCCTCCGGGCTATAAAACGGAACCCCGTGCCTCCCCGCTTCTCATTGAGCCCCTAAAACCCTAGCCTCAACATCCCGGGAAGGTCATCGTCGAAGCTCCGCCTCCACCGCCGCCTTGCCGAGCTAGCCGCCGCTCTCCGGTTGCTCTCCAGTTTCGTTCTCGCGCGGGGTAAGGTCGCGATGATGCGCTCTTTCTTTTGGTACTTTCGGTTTGGCGATTGGTGCTCGGGATGGTCCTCTTCGCAAGCTCCGGCGAGCTCGGGTTCCATCCGGCCATGGCGCCGCCGTCGGGATTACTGTAGCCGCTGGCGTTCTCTTTTTCCCTCACCCCGATCCGATCTCGGCCGTCCGTTTTGAATCGGATGGATCTTATTTAATGATACCGGTTCGCGTGAACTTTTGTAAAAGAGACCCTAAACTTTTGTGTTATCGAACCCGCGGTCCAAAGCGTAAACCGGAAAATACGTTTTGATTAAATGAAAACGTGATTCGTTTCGGAAAAGAAAAATACGCTTTCTGATATTTACAGTTTTGCCATTTAATTTGTTTTAGTCGTAGAATCTTCGTTTTAACTCCGATTTGGTCCATTCAAATTGCGTTAGATTCATATTTGCGAGCTCTATGTAACTATACAACTGTACAGTAGGTTTGGATTAATTTATTTTCGAGTTTTTAATTAAAGTATTTATTTTTCTATAGGAAATCTTTGGAAATTCATAACTTTGTCGTTTTAGCTCCGATTTTCGTGATCTTCGCGTCTGTGTGATCCTAGCGAGTTGTAGATTCGTTTTAAAGACTTTTTATCTTATTTTCTTACTGTTGGTGTATTGTTCTAATTATAGTCTTGTTTGTCTATGCATGATTGCCTCTGGATGAATGTTGTTGCTATTGTTGATCGAGTATAGACGGTGAGCAATTCGTTGGAGATCAAGAGTTTTACTACGAACAAGATCACCAGGACCAGTTTGAGCAAGGCAAGTATAGCATAGGATTATCCTTGTTGTCCTATTCATATTAAGCAAATAATATCATTATGCATATATTCCTTGATAAGGATGACTTAGTATTGATCTTATTCCTTGATACCTATTATACTGCATGGATTAGTATTGCTAGTGCTCAACTTGAACTATGATCATGTAATTTGACTAATGAAATATGCAATAAACATTAAAAGATGATTTTAATACTGTTTAAGGGTACTAGAGCATGGGGTTACTTTGGTGCTCTTGTTACTCTCCATAAGGACTCATCTATAAGCGAAAATCCGGGATTTACAGTACAACTGTGAGGGCTAAAATGGCTCTGGCTTTAGTCATATAGAAGGACCTTTTCTAGCTTGTTAGAGGTATTCCTTTATGGCGTAAGAATGGCTTGACGAATCGGGTATAGTGCGGTCTCTGTCCTCATGTGTATAGGCTGCGTGTTATTGTGCCATCAGGAAGGGGGGCTCTACATCTGTTTGCCGAGTGAAATCTAATGGCCCTAACTTGTTAGACGAACCTTCGAAAGACTTCATAGTGAACCCTGCCGACCTTCCTTGGAAGTGGGTCAAGAGATTAGCTACCTCGGGCGAAAGGGTAAATCACGACTCACAGTGAAAGTATACAACCTCTGCAGAGTGTAAAACTGTTATAACAGCCGTGCTCACGGTCACGAGTGGCCTTGGACCCTTATGGAATAGTGGATCATTAATAATGAATATGTTTTTGCTATTCGTTAATCATTTCACATGGATCATATGCTTATTGATTATATTGAGACACTTTGATATCATTGATATACTGAATTAATGCTATTTAAAAGCTACATGCTGATAAACCTATGTTATGCCTTTGAGCCTCATGAACCCCATGTTACACTTGTTGAGTACGAGATGTACTTGTTTATTTTTCTTACTTGGATAAAAATCCCGGATGGGTAACAGATGGTGCAAGTAGTGACTACTTCTACTTTCCGGAAGATTACTAGACTTGCTGTCAACCAGTCAGTGTGCCTGTGATTGGAGCTACCACGAGAGTTTTTATATTTTACTTCCGCTATGTTATTGTAAAGACTATGTGTTATTAATCGTGATGTAATAATATTTGTGATGATACATCCTTTATAATTTGTTAACTTATGTGTGATTGATCTCTGGGCACACATAAGGGTATGCATTCCATTTGGTCGATAAATGGGTGTGACACTGATCTACTGCGACAACGTCAGTGCGGTCTACCTCTCCACCAACCCCATCCAGCACCAGCGGACGAAGCATGTGGAGATCGACCTCCACTTTGTCCGTGATCGGATGGCCTTGGGCGAGGTGCGGGTCCTTCATGTTCCGACGACCTCCCAGTTCGCGGACATCTTCACCAAAGGCCTCCAGTCCTCGACCTTCGTCGAGTTTCGCTCCAGCCTCAACATCACCGGTGGCTAGTTGCGTCTGTGGGGGTTGTGTGTGTTCTTTCTTGTTCAGCCTCGAACTCCGCTGCGCCGGTAGTTCAGACTGCGGGAGGGTGTTGGAGTATGTGTTTTTGCCCATGAGGCTAAGGCCCATGTGGCCCATGTATGGAACCTATATAGCTACCCATCTAGGGTTAGCCCTAATCAATAGAGAACCACTTTCAACAGCTACAGTAACTTTTCACCTACTTTTCGCGAAGTGAACACACCCTTGGTGACAATACAGCACATCAGGTGTACGTACAGTAGATGACAATGCATATACACATTTTCACTTGGCAGGGGCAAAGAGATGGAACCAATGAACTCGCCGGCTTCCAACCCGGGGCGCAGGTGACCACCGACCGGCTGATCAAGGACCTGCCCAACTACGACGCCGTCTTCCACATCGGTGACCTCTCCTACGCCAATGGTTTCCTCGCGCAGTGGGACCAGTTCACCGCGCAGATCGAGCCATCGCTTCGAGGGTGCCGTACATGGTGGCAAGGTTGTTCGATCGATCTATCCTGATGAGGATAAATTTGCAGTCGCCACATTGATCAGTCACCGCTGAAGCTAAAAGGTTTTTTTTATTTCTGCACCGTACGTGCAGCGGCAACCACGAGAGGACTTACCATGACACGGGGGGCTTCTACAACGGCAACGACTCCCACGGCGAGTGCGGGGTGCCGGCGGAGACCTACTTCTACGTGCCGGCGGAGAACCGGGGCAAGTTCTGGTACGCGGCGGACCACGGCATGTTCCGGTTCTGCGTCGGCGACACGGAGCACGACTGGCGGCCGGGGTCGGAGCAGCACGCGTTCCTGGACCGGTGCTTCGCGTCGGCGGACCGGAAGCACCAGCCGTGGCTGGTGTTCGCGGCGCACCGCCCGCTGGGCTACTCTTCCAACGACTACTACGCCACGGAGGGGTCCTTCTCGAGTTCTCGGAGCCCATGGGGCGGACGCTGCAGGGGCTGTGGCAGAAGCACCGCGTCGACCTCGCCATCTACGGCCACGTTCACAACTACGAGCGCACCTGCCCCGTGTACGAGAACACATGCATGGACGGGGACGGGGACGGCGGCAAGAAGGACAAGGGCAGCTACTCGGGCACCATGGGCGGGACCATCCACGTCGTGGCCGGCACGGGCGGCGCCAGGCTGCGGAACTACTCCGCGGGGCCGCGGCCGCAGTGGAGCGTGGCCCGGGACAAGAGCTTCGGCTACGTGAAGCTCACGGCGACCGACCACTCGTCGCTGCGGGTGGAGTTCATCCACAGCGACGACGGCGCCGCGCACCACGCCTTCAACATCACCAGGGACTACAAGGACGTCCTGGCGTGCACGGTCGACAGCTGCGCGCCCCACACCTTGGCCAACTGACCAGCAGGAGGGAGAATCGGTCCTGACATCTTTACCGGCACACTGGCATCTAGGATCGTGCTTTTCGTTGTGATCAGCTAGCCAATTTAGTAGTACAGTACGTGCTACAAGTTAGGATCCGAGGCTTCAAATTGTTCGCCTTGGTGTACGAAATGTTATTTTGCTCATCTTCAACACGAGGACATTAAGACGAGAAACAATTCTATGCACAGGCACAGGACCAAGGTGTCTTCGTTTCTTTTTCTGAATGGCAAGATCGAACAAGGGGCAAAATGGGCACTTTGAATAACAAGATCGAACCAAGAGCAAAATGGACGCTTCCGAGCCCGATACTGCATACTATATGCTGGTTCAAGAATAACTTTAAAAACAAATGAAAAGTTTGAAAACTTCATAGGAAAAATTGAAATGCCTTTCAAATGACACCTTTCACTATATATATATATATATATATATATATATATATATATATATATATATATATATATATATATATATATATATATATAGAACTAATACATTGTAGCTAGCTACAGAATAATTTTATTTTGTAGCCAGATCCAACCTACACGTCTGACTCGAGCCTTCCACACCGCTCATATTGACCAGACCCACACCTGCGGCTCAGACGGATCCAATCAACCGATCCCCTAATTACGTGGCTTAAAGTCCCCTAATCACGTCACTTTAATTTCTGCATGCAGATGGCGTGGTAAACATATGGACAGAAGACACGGTTCCGTATTTGCACCTGCCTGGAGACATTCCACGACGATGAGCCTGCACCCCGCTGAAGACGCCGCCGACGGAGTGGTTTTGCTGCTCGCGGTTCGCGTGCGGTTCCTTCGTCGTGGGCACCGCCGTGCAGCATGCCGTCAGCGATGGCGTCGCCTTGCGCAGCCTCGGAGGCGGGCCTCGGCGACCTCGGGCGGGGCGCTCGCGGGCTCTCAGCTGGAGGCTACTGCAACGCGGTAGCGTGGCGCGCGCGGGAGGTGCACGCGGCCATGGCCGGCGGGGCGCGGAGGCGGGAGCCAGGCGGGATTCCTCCAAGCTCCGTTGGAAGTCATGCGAGCTCCGGCGGCGGGCCCTAGCGACCTCGGGCGGGGCGCTCGCGGGCTCTCGGCTCGAGGCTACCGTGGCGAGGTAGCGTGGCGCGCGCGGGAGGTGCACGCGGCCATGGCCGGCGGGGCGCGCAGGCGGGGGCCAGGCGGGATTCCTCCAAGCTCCGGTGGAAGTCCTGCGAGCTCCGGCGGTGGGCCATGGCAGTCTGCGAACTCCAGCGGCAGGTCATGGCGGCGGACCATGGCGGTCTGCGGGCCGAGCGGGATCGGATGAATCAATCACCCACGGAGTCCAGTGCTACGGACGTCGCGCACTGCTCCACATGACGACGTCTTGGTTGTTGGCCACGATGGTTAGCTGCGCGCTATCCATGCACTCGGTGGTCCATGGCCATCCTTCCATACGTGTACAGCCTGCTGCAGGCGGCGCACTGTTGCGTCGCCCTGGCCATGTCCGGCGGAGGCCCCTACTGGCCTGGTAGGTCTTCTCATGCGACCAGGCGCTGACATATGTGCTGCTGGCCGCCGTCGCCGCCACGCTGCATGCCTCTCCGTCGTCGCCAAGCACGGCCAGCCCGAGCTGCAGTGGATGGGGATCTGTGCCTTCTGTAGGCCGGCCGGTGCCTGCGTTGCTAGCGCCGTCACGGCCGGGCTCGCCGCCGCCCTGCTGGCCTTCCTCTCCGCCTTCAACCTCTTCAGACTATACGGCAGCAAGAGCTTGTTTAGTCAGCATGGATTATAGTAATTCATTTAGAAATCTATCGTAAATTCACCATGGATTATAGTAATTCATAATATATATTGTCGTAACTCACTGAGGAAAATATCAAATTCCAGTGACTCTCTAACTTTATCATCACACTCAAATTATCGTAATTATTTGTTAATATTGTCATCGTAAGTAATCTTATTCGTTACGGTAAATGTTCATCGTATCATGATGATATCAAAATGTGGTAACTCCCAGTGCTAACTATGGTAACCGTATATTCAGATTATCGTAAGTATTTTTGTTATGGTAAATATCGTAATAATGTACCCATCCTGATTACCATATCCAGCCATTTTAAATACTAGCAGACATCCCGCGCGTTGCCGCGGGTGTAACAAAGCAAGGTTAAAGAAGTATTGTGGTAGAATTACAGATGAATGACAACGACATGATATGGTTATGTCTGAGAGATGAATATATGGATGCATAAACATGGAAGAGTATGACATTCCAATCTTATTATAAACTAAACAATACTTCCATCTGTCTTTACAGTAGTTTGACAACAGTGCCTTGTAAGCTGCAAGTGTTTGAACGACATGGTAAAGCCGAAAGGTAGGATCAATACGAAAGGAAATCGTTTGCTAAGAGGTAAGGTATTTTTTTTTTGCGGAATTCAACAGCAGGTGTTCAATTAGGATGCTCCGTGCCGGCGTAGAAGAATTAGGGTATGCCAAAAATTTTCAAACTGAAATTAGAAATGGATAAGAGGGACGAATTGATGACAAAATTGAAAACCAAACATTTGGTAGACATACAGGCATGCAACAGTGGGAAGGTGTCCACAGTTGAAACATTGCAGGGCAGCCATAGTCTAGGATGGGCAAGAGACATTGTGCATATCAGTAGGATTGGTGAAACTGTTAGATGGCACTTCTTAGGAAAGAAGAATTAATCAGTTTGAGTATGCAAAATGTGTGCTTGGCAGATATAAGATTGTTGCTTAACCTATCTGTTTTAGGAAATGCTTGAGAAGAATAAGCAGCAGAAACATATAACCCCAAAAAACAGGAAGTCTCTGTCGGTGTAGGTCTAATGTGGGAACTGTGTTCCTGTGTAGACAGATAGACTTGCATCATTGCAAGGACAGCTACAGCCTACAGGGGAAACAATGATATATGGAGCCGACCACAGAATTATTAAACAGCCATATAATCGACGTAAAAGCGCTAATTTCTGTTTCATAGCTTATTGAATCCGAAAGGTTACAGCGTTGGTATTGGTACACTCAACATTAAACTGAACTGTAAACTGGAATGGTTGCTCACCTGCAATCTTAAGGTAAATAACATCAACTAAGGAACAGAACATAGTTCAGGGCCACATGCTACAGTGATGAGCCCAAGAGACCTTGCAATCATGGACACCGAGAAATAGGATTCTGCAGCGCTCACTTTGCTGATGCAGTCCTTATGAAGGGCATGGCGATATTTGAAAATGCTACGAATAAGCTGAGGTAACACCTCCTGCAGTTGAGCAGCACAATGCTATCTTAATTCATTCAGGTATGATACAAATAGCAAAATGGATCTAGTCATCTCACTGTGAAGCTAACTGCAAATTTAGTCAGAGAGCAAGATACCTTTTAAATTAACACAGCAACTCTGTGGGGGCATTACTCTAACTCATTTTTTTTTCTTTTTTCCTGTGGGAAAAAAAGGAAAGGAAAAGGAAAAGTATTTTCTGATTTTAACAATGCCAAGGCTAATGTTTCCCAGTTGCTTCTTTTGGGCCATCCAAAACATGGTAAGTGTAACAGAACCGACTAAATTATAAGAACACAAGTACAAAAACAAGCACCGAAGCGCTCAAATTTTCGAACTTGAGCCCATATAATCCCGGTAGTCAATCGAAACCACGAAGGATTTCAAACCAACTTGCTTACAACCAAGATCGCATCATTCAGCATACAACATCATACGTTACATTTCACAAGTAGTTCCGAAATAATTTTACACACACGGAGTCGCAATTATTACAAACCAAGTTTATAAAGTAGCGGAAGCATAACACACGTATTAGTTTACATACTACTGCCAGTCTTAATGATCATCATCCCGCAAAAGCATTCAGGAAAGTACATAACAGACGATCACGCCCGAGTGATCTAGTCCTCGTCACCCGCAGGATGGAGGCAGGTCTTGCAGAAGCCCTGATAAAGCATGTCATCTGCAACAGGAGGGAATAAACCCTGAGTACGGGAATGTACTCAGCTAGACTTACCCGTCGAAACAGAAAATAAGAGACACCAAAGATTATGCAAGGCTTTCATAAGTGGAGCTGACTGACATTACCTTTTGCGGAAAAGCATAAGTAATTTAAACTCTTTTAACATGTACTAGCATTTATTTTTAGCATTAACATGTCATCTATCTTAGCACCTGTACTAAACATTCACTTGAGTAATAATCAAACAATAATATTATTATATCCATAGCAGGTATAAATTGCGGCAACATTGTATCATTCCCTTAACCACCTGTTCATTTAGTGAGATCTACGTTGCCGCTGCTCAAGTCAAGTGCTCACTAACCGGGAGCGACGGCGATTCGAATCGAATTCCTATCCAGCTGGAGGGGTATTTCTAACACTCACCGAGTCACGCCTGGCGAGGGCTGCTCAGGTCACCTTTGGTACAGTTTAGGAGCCACGGGTCCGACTGATGTCGCATCCCCAAGGGCGACACTCTGCCAGGTGATAGGGACTCTAACCCCTCTTGTCTCACACCAATGTCCCCAAGCACATCATTTCTCTCCTCCAAGAAGCAACCTACCATTCGATTCCCGGCCTGAACTGTATTACTCAGATTCACGGTCGGAACGACTTATCCAGCCAACTAAGTGTTAGCCTGCGTTCAACATGACTCAAGGACGTACAGCGAATCGGTCCTTAAACGACTCAGACGGGCATAGCTCCGCACCCAAGACGTAAAGTGTCTTGCGGCTGCACTATCGAACTCCCGCCCGGTCTCAAATTCATTTTTAGGCATGGTTCCATTCACGATAGCGATCACAGCCACTCGTGACCCATTCCTAGATCTCGCGGATGACCGGAAATCACCCGACTTCTACCGGACTAAGCAGGGCTAAGCATTAACACGGCCTAAACCTAATTTAGGGTGTAAGTATGATATCTGGACAAGGACAGGTGTAATGCAACAAGTGTTTCCATACAACTCCTACAACTTAATGCAGTAAACAAGTAAAAGTACTCAAGAATTATATTTCAAATGATTGAGTCAGCATGCACCGGGGCTTGCCTTTTAGAAAGGTCGAGGGCCGGTGGTCAGGACACTCGGGTAGGTCGTCAACGGCGTGCCCTTCGATGGCTGCTTCGTCGGGTTCTCCCGGCTGCTCCTGGACTTCCTCCAGAATCACTTGCTCGAATTCGAGGAGCGTTACCCCATCCGGAACACCTATTGCATGAGTGCACAATAAATATCATGGATGCATAATGGGTGCAACATGCTCAGAATGAAATGCATTTCAGCAATGAAAGTACTCTATTCAAGTCACTTCATCAATACGTGCAAATCTCTTCTCCGATGGAGAAGTACTTACCTAATCTACCCAACCTAAGATATAGCTGTTCTTCTTCGGTTAAGGCCCTAGCACCTAACAATTACAAAAGTAGCATTACTTAGGTTACCACATCCAACACCAAAATACACAGTAAGACCTTCTGGACAGCAGCTCAAAGATGCTAACATAACTGAAGATTCCTAACTCCAAAAGATATGATCTAAGACAATATGGAAAGCTTAAGAAATGCACTACAATTCATTTTCAGACCTCAACACTTAATTCCAAAGTTTACCTAGTCGAAATTCCAAAGTTTCAGAATCTGTCCTCTCCAAACAGAGAGCAGCCATTTCTGGATAGCCACTTTAAACAGCTATAACTCTTAGACTACTAGGCCAAATACCATCAAATTTTGACACAAGCTAGTTTAACCAGTTTACTACCATTTTAGTATTCACAAGTTTTCTAGCAAATACTTTTATTAAGGGTCAAACCTAGAAATACTACCAGCTGTCTAGAAAACCTTGAATTGCAAAGATTAAATATTTATTTATGTGGCAAACATCCCTTAAGGCCAAACTAATGTTACCCCAAGTTCACATAGATCACAAAACACCAGAAAGTAAGGTGTGCCCACCTAGAATATTTATTTGTACTCATTTCTTAATTTACTTAATTAATTAAGTGGAATTTTAAACATATATGTAAACTGCTCGTAAAATCCTACAAAAATTACAGGAGACTCTATGAACCAAAAAGAGACCACTGTAAAAATTTGAACTACAATTATTTACAGAAACTCCCCAAACAAAATTCACAAGCCCAAAAGGCTGATTTTTATATAATTAACAAATCATATTAAAAAGTATCAAAGAACAGATTTCATAATTCTCTTGGACACTTTAGGGTACCAAGACATTCTCCAAAAAGTTATAAGAACATTGCACATGTAGAAAAATTATAAAAATTCATTTAAGTATTCCCTAAAATAACAAGATAGCATTATAACTTGAAAAATACTTAAGCACTACTGCCCAAACTTTTACCAAAGCTAGAGAAAGTATAAATTAGCCTACCCACCAAATTTCATAATTTTTGGAATACTACAGCTCAAGTTATACATTTAACAAATTTGCCTTCATTTCCCAACACATTTGAAAGATCTATTTAATTCTCCCAAAAACTAAACATCACATACCAGATTTATATTTTTCTAAAATACTACACATCATGTAGATCCTAACAAAATTTATCTCAAAATTTTTGGGCAAGTAAAACCCTAGATCTACATTTTTCAAACAACAACAAAAATCTGTGACAAAAATGAAAAAGAAAACAAAACTGAACCCTAACTCGCTATTGTTGCTGGGCCGGCCCGGGAGCAGACGCGGCCCACGACACACGCGGCCCGTCCCGGACTCCCGCCCGCGCGCGCGTGGCGCTGACAGCGCGGGCCCGCAGGCCAGAGAGAGAAGAGCGGAGGGGGGAGACGGCCGCGACTCCGGCGAGCTCAGGCTCGCCGACGACGGCGCCTCCGGCGACGGGAAGAGCACCAACGGCTTCCCCGTGACTTCCCGCATCGACCAAACCTAGATTGGCTGACCCTATCCCACCCTAGCTACGACGGCCATGGCGACCGCGGCTCGAAGGTGGCACCCGGTGGCGGTCCGGCGAGCTCCGGGGGCTAGGGACCTAAGTGAGGTGTGCTACGGCTTCCTGAGGTCATGGCGGACCTCTCTATGCCAAGGAAGAAGACGGAGGTGGAGTGAGTGCCACTGGCCGCGTGAGCACTGCACCGGCGGCCATGGCGCGGCAGCGCACGACGGTGTTCCGACGTGTACCGGCCATCCCATCCGGTAGCGTCATCGCCTAGGCTGCTCTACCCACCCCGGAACCCAGAACACGTAGCGGGGAGACTGAAGGGAGACCATAGGGAGCTGGCCACGGTGAGCCGCTGCGCGGACAGCACGCCGGCGAGGACTCGCGGTGGCAGAAACCGAAATTCGCCCTCACCTCTGCACAATCCGGTCAAGCAACGGGTGAAGGAGATGGAGGGGATGTTGGCGGAGCAGTGAACGGGATTTGGTGGGCTGCGGTGCGAAGGTAAGCTCGCCCGGCCGCGGCGAGGTCGGGGTGGTGCTGCTCGTCGGACCAGAGGGCGATGGAATGGAGGAGGGAGCGGCGTGAGTGATGTGGATTGAGGTGTCGACTCCCACTTCACTCCCGCGCGTGAGCTTGTGACGTGGAGGCGATGGCAGGACGCGCACGCCACGCGGCCACCGGGCTCTGCCCGAGCGCCACGACGCGGGTCGACTCTCCGACTGAAGGGCGACGCGGTTGACTGAATGGAGGCCGTCATCGTTCGACTGACAGCACGAATGCGTCGAAGAAAATCTCCTAAACCAGCTTGATTTAGTCGAAGGTGATTACAGCAATTATGTAGAGCTACATGAGGGCTACAAAATTGCCAATTGGGACTGGGACTGGTTCGGCTTGGATTTGAAACCACAGAGCTCCAAAGTGGTGCACTTCGAAACTGAAACGTAGTTTCAGTCATTAAGCCGACTGAAACCCGATTTTCTAGACACCATATCTCCTAAACCATTTAGAACTAGATGATGGTGATGTTGACAATGTTGTAGAGCTAAGTGAGTACTACAAAAGTGTCAACATGAGTTGGAGCTGGTTTGGTCTGGTTTGCAAACTACAAGCTTTCAAAGTAGGTCACAGTAAAACTGGAGGGACACTTGGAGACTTAGAAAATTTCTAAGTGTTGAGACAACCCCTCTAGCTGACTTGTGGGCCATTTTTGAGCATGTTCTGGCCAGTTTCATGAGATGATCATATTGAGACTTTTGTTCCCCATAAAATTCCCTACAACTTTGCTTAAAGGTGCTCCTCCATGCAAGGTCTCTAAGCTAGACTTTTTAATTGGTCAAACTAGAGCATCCTAGGGCTAAATGGTGGTCAACTACACCTTGGAGGGCATTTTGGTGATTTTGGTCAACATGAACCTTGCTCCATTAGTGACCCTAAGTATAACTAAGGTGTTGTGAGATATAATTAGCTACTCTCCCCTTTCGTTACACCAACTACCTAGTGTCACATGATGTGAGCCAAACAAAATTCTAAAAACAACCACATTAGTTGCTACCACATAAAATAACATGAAATGATGCATGCTTATGCTCATGCAAATGCAATGCAATTAAGGAGCTAAACACCTGAGGTGTTACAGTAAGGTACTTGAAAATTAGTCATCTATAAATCAAGGTAACATGTGCAAAATTTTAACAATTGTTTCTGCAAATTAACGACATGGATTGGAAGGGGCTTAGACATGGCATCCCATTGAAGCTCTTAATTGCTCTGTCCTTCTTACTGGAAGTGCAAACAGGCTGATGTAACATAACGAAGAGTAAGCATATTAGGCTAAATGAGGGTATTATGGCTCGTCAAACAATGTAAACTGTAACAGTAACAGATCTTACAACTCTGAACCGTGCAGTATTTCAACCAAGTCCCCAAGAGCCTTTTTCATTAGATAAATTAGAATCACAATATCATACTATATTTCTTCCTTGTTGTGGAAGATGTGAAGGTCTTTTCTTTGTGGGAGCAACTCTTTGATTTCGTGATGAAGATGTAACCTGAAATATGAAAGACTCTTGAACTGTTGCTTGTGCTTTTCGTATCTGTAATGTACTGCTAGAAAAACATCTTGAAAATTGAAGGCACTGACAAAGGCGAAAATGGATAAGACATAGGATAAATGCCATTTAGCAAATAATAAGCACACCAAAAGTCAAATGGCAATAGGGAATGCAAAATTGTGGTACCTGCATTTTACTGGTCATGCATCGTCGAAGTGACGGATTCTCTTAAATAATAACCTTGGACAACAAAAACAATGATTTGTTGTAGTCGTGATAGCTCACATGTTTAACCATTGTAGTTCAAATGTACTAAGGACAGGTCCAACTAACTGAAAGTTGACAAATGGGCCATTGACGAACACTAAATCCATTGATGGCGCCAAAATTACATGAAGAACATGACGAACCGATTAAGGATCGTTTTGCCCAAAAAATGTGGAAATTCCATGCTCTGCAGAACCGCCAATCTGGCAAGCAAAGGGTCAACATGGGAATGTTCTCGGTTCTCACCCAATCATCGGAATAAGTAACATATGGAGTAAGAAACAAATATAGACTAAATTTGTATGCTTATGAAAGATAATTACAAATACTGTGATGAACCCTTGTCCAGAACATATCAATGAGCGCATACATTAGGAATGAGGATTCACGAATTAATAGGGGATATAGGTAGCAAATTGCAACATCAAGGAGTCCTAGGTCATCTGCTTATCAGAGAGAGGAAAAGGGAGAAGGGGTTCACCTCGTCGGCATTTGGCCAGGACACATTCATCGTGCATCCTAAAGATGAGCAACGAAGGGTGAGGAAACTGAGCAACGATGCAAGCAAAAAAAATTACAAATACCAAAAAAGAGGGAGCCGGCAGTACCTGGACGCGCTGCCGCCGGAGGCATCACGGGCGTCGCGGCCTGGGCTACACCGCTAGGGTTTGGCGGCGTGCAGGGCTGCCATGGTAGCGCGGCACAGCGTCGGGTCCCCAGAGCCATGAAGAGTGGTCGGCAGCAGGAAAGACGGGCCGCGTCTCAAATCAGAGCCGTCGAGGGCGGAGCGGCAATGCGGAGACGGAGAGGGTAGAGCTGCGGCATGGGTGCGTCGGCGGCGCGGCGGCGGCCAGCGGCCGCGTGGCGACCTGGGAGAGGGAGAGGGGCCCGCGGGCGACGTCCAGCAGCGCGGCCTCGCCGGAGGCAGGGCGGCGTTCCGCGGGGCAGGATTAGGAGCGGCGGAGGTGTGAAGACCGGAGAAGCTTCGGGACGATGCGGCGGAAGTGAATGCGTGGCCGGTCTTTTTTTGTCCGGTAGAGACGAACGGAGGGTCCTCGAACTTTCGAGAGGAGGCAGGAAAGGCCGGCTCGTCGTTTGGATCTGCAGAGGAGGCAGGAAAGGCAGTGTAGGCTGTTGGATCGTTTGATCGGAGGGACAGGAATGCACAGGCGACGTGGCTGGTTGGGGATCGTTTTTGGTATACACGCATAAAGATAATAGTTATAGTTATAGTTAGATCAGAATGATAGTAACTAGAATATTTTTTCCGTAAAAAAACTACTTTTTTTTGGACAAAGTATTATCGTAACAAGAACATTTGCGTCAAATCATGGTGACTAGAATTTGCGTGCTAATTATAGTAACTGAAAATGGAAGCCTCTAGATGTGACGATTAGTTAAAAACAATTAACGTAATTACCGGCAACGTACATGAAGATTCTTGCATGGCTCCATGCATTGCAGTAAATGACAACTCGATCAGCAGGAGGTGCGGTTGGTCACACCTGGTGCGCTCGGTTGGTCCGGCTATAAAAATAAGTTATTTTATAGCTAGTTAGGGAGCATATATATACACATCCACTAAATTATTATTAAAAAGGCTACATCCAAAACTAATTGGAATTCAAAGTGTGCAGGTGATGGTTTGGTGGGTGTTGTTGCTAATAATGAAAAGAGATTTTGCAGTGTTTTTTTAATAATGGAACGTGGTAACATTAATCAACAGTTATGTGTTGGTACTCCGTGTTACTACCTCCGGCGGAGAGTGATGTTTGGGTTTTATCCAAAATCAAGATATATTATGTTTAATCAAGTTTATAAAAAATTATCAATATTGGAAACAAACACTTGCAACGTATGTGTACAACCACTTCAACATACTTATACTTTTGCAACATCCATCTAAACACATCTGCAACATATCTCTGAAACACTTGAAACGTAGGCTTGCAATATGTGTTTTTTACCCTTCTTCCTTACGACGCATAACAGAGAGGGGAACGGCCGGTTCCGGTCAGCCGGTGGCCGAAGATGGTGGCACGGCCTAGCAGCGGCTAGCTGCGCCTGGACTACCCTGGGCTCGGCCAGCGATGACCCCCACTCCTACCTGCCGTCTGGCCACACGCGGCGCCCGAGCACCTGCGCGCTGCTGCTGGGTTGGCCCGGTCAACCAGCGGCACCGCGCGAGCGGCCAGACACCGCCTCATGGCTTTTTTTACCACCTCACGGCTGCTGCTGGCTCGGTGGAGGTGGCCGCGGCGAGCAGGCAATGTCGTGAGGTGGTAAAGAAAGCCATGAGGCGGTGTGGGGAAATGTCTCAGCGTCTAGTTTTTGTAAGAAGTCGTCGAAGCGTCCCATTAATTTGGTAAAAGGGAGCAGGCTTGTTAGGCCGATCCGCACGTCCGGGCATACGAACATCCTCACTGTGCATTAGCAATACCTATAACATCAAATTGGTTCCCGTATAAATATATTTCGTAATAAATCTATTCATATTATATGGTATCATAAATATTAATATTTTTTAACAAATAAATGTCAGAATTAAAATAGTTTGACTCAGGAGTCAAAACAAAACTAGAATGAGATTCTTTGAGATGGAGGTATAGTACTATACGGTATATTATACATTGAACATGTAATATTGCAATTGTCAATGAACTAACAAACGTTGAATTGATGGATCCCAGTACGCATGGGCAGGTAAGGGCATGTTTGGTTTGGATGTTAAAGTTTAATAAACATTGTAGCACTTTCGTCTTATTTGACAAAAAATTTTCAATCTTGGACTAATTAGGCTTAATAGATTCGTCTCGTAAATTACTCCTAATCTGTGCCAACATGCATGCAATTAGTCTACGTTTAGTACTCATGCATTTGAGGGAACATTGATGTGATGGGAGTTAAACTTTAACTCCTGGAAACCAAATAGACCCTAATATTAGGAGTTAACAAAATCTTTTTAATATTTTAATAGTGCAGGGGGATCCCGGCCTTGTTTAGATTCCAGAATTCACCCTTAAATTCTACTATGCAAAAAGAAGATTCTCCATCACATCAAAATACCGACATATATATGAAGTACTAAATGTAGATGAAATAAAAAACTAATTACACAGTTTTGTTGTACTTTGCAAGACGAACATTTAGAGCCTAATTAATCAAGATTTGGACAATTATTACCAAAAAAACAAAAAAAAAATGCTACAGTACTCGGGGCGGCACTGTGCCGAATCGGCCACCCCGAGTCGGTCATCTAAACAAGGCCCCAATGTAAAATGTTGCACACATAGTAGACGATGGCCTTGTTTAGTCCCCAATTCAGATGCTCAAATTCTACTATGCAAAAAAGAGATTCCCCATCACATCAAAATGCCGGCAAATGCATGGAGTACCAAATGTAGATAAAATCAAAAACTAATTACACAGTTTTGTTGTACTTTGCAAGACGAACATTTTGAGTCTAATTAATCAATTTTGAACAATTTTTTGCACTAAAAAACAAAAGCTGCTACCATGTTCCGACCGGAACACTGTATCAGCAGGCGCCGAATCGGGGGCACAACTCGGGAACTAAACCAGACCGATAAATAAAACCTTCTAAAGTCTGAACCACGCGTGTTTCCAGAATTCAAAATTTCAAACGAAAAGACGTCCTCTCTTGTCTTCTCGTCCACGGCTCTGCCCCACGCCTGCGGGGCTGCGGCCATCAACCCCACTCTTTATAAGTACCCCAAATCCCGCACCACACCATTACCACCCTCCTCTCCCCACTGCCTCTTCCCCCGCACACGCGCGCCGCGCAAGCAGCGCGGACCCGGCAAAATGGTGAGCTCTCTCGTCTCTCAGCCTACATACACCGTGCTTCGCTTGTAGGTGGGTGGGTGTGCCTTGATCGTGGTTGTGCCGCTCCGATGCAGGCGATGGCTCAGAAGACGAAGGAGGCGGAGATCACCGAGCAGGATTCGCTGCTTCTAGTGAGTCTTCTCCTCATCTCCTCGCCCTTCTCCGCCTCAACGTCAATTCCGTGCGATTCGAGTGGTTTCGGGCGGCTCCCCGCCGATCGAATCGTTGTTGTTAAATCGAGATGTTCCCGTGTGATTTGACTGATTTCTGACCCGTGTTTGCACAAGGGTTTCGTCATGGGCTTGTTCGATCAAATTGGGGTCGATTCGAGCATTTACATGCTCGCGTATCAAGTTGGTTTGCATTTGCGGGTTGTTGGTGGATTTTGTTTCTCAGTTTTACCCGTTTCGAGTGTGCGGATTCTAGCGCGCTTGATGCTCGAGCAGTGGGGGTTTTGGGGTCTCACTGGTCTCTGCTAGTTTCTCCTTTCAATGGTTCTAGTTTGGTCGGTTCGGAGCATGCTCAGTAGCTTCTAGATAACTCAAATTACGTTTCGTCCCTAGTTCTCCGCGAAACACTCTGGAAAGTGTGGATAAATTTGGCTGTTCGGATGGATTTCATGGCTGGTACACATGTATTTGG
The DNA here is from genome assembly GCA_038087645.1 of Saccharum hybrid cultivar R570. Classification (NCBI taxonomy): domain Eukaryota; kingdom Viridiplantae; phylum Streptophyta; class Magnoliopsida; order Poales; family Poaceae; genus Saccharum; species Saccharum hybrid cultivar. The sequence goes on from JAQSUU010000344.1 coordinate 2,954,744, forward strand.
TAGGTTTTTTTTCCTGTTGCTTGCTTGTTCGAATTCCTTCACTGATTTAGAAGCGTCGCCCCGGGGAAGGTCCTCTACTAGGTTCCCGGTCGATTCGGTCTAAAACTAGTGCGGAACTTCTCCTTTGTTTGCGGTCTCATTTCTGCGATTTTGAACATTGCTAGAATGCTAGCTCTTGAACTAATAGAAGAAGGTGGTGTTGGTTTTCTAGTTTTCTGGTTGATTTCAGCGATTCTCAACATTGATTCCAGTAAATCCTCTCAACTTGGTTGTTGGGAAGTAAGGACCTGTTAATTTGCGTTTAGATCTCATCAGTCTGCAATGCATCATATATACATACCTATCATTTTTTTTGTGCTTACACTGTTTCTCATCGTTTCATTTTTCTGAGAAATTAGTACTTCTGATGGCTGCAAATTATTTCTCCAGGAGCCTCTAGAAAATTATCAATCAATTTAATACCCATTCAGGTTGTGTTGATTAATTTAGCCCTCCATCACGATATTTTTTGTGGATTGAGGAGCAGGTTTTACTAGTACCCATTTCCTTTCTTACTTATGTTTGCATGTGGGATAGTGACATATTTATGTCCTAACATATCTTCAACAGAAACACAGCTTTTATTTGATCTTTAGTTCGACAATATCAGTGTCCATGTTCATGGCAGTACATATTTTGATTTCTACTTTGGGTTTGTAACAAACAGTACATATTTCTGCATTAGTTTTTGCGATCATAAACTCTTGCACAGTTTCTAACTGGTTGCTGCCTTGTATCAGAATATACTCTGCTGTGGAATCATAAGAGCTTGTTAAGCCTTTCCTAGTGTGCTCTAGTAATATCAATTTCTTCTATGCATTACAGCAGAGTTCTGGAAACCATACGAAGAATAACAGCTGTGTTCAATAATGCTTGGTTTGGTATAGAAATTTTGCTGCATTATCTACTTGAAAAAGTTGTGTGGTTTACTTCCAATTAGATTACTCTTGTTTGTGTTATCCTATACCTTTTTGTATGTGCAATCAGTTGCAGTTTGCTTGGAATGCTTCCATTATGTTTCCAGAATGTAATATAATTTTGGATAGAATTCTGGATGTGTGATGCTTTTAGCTGCAGTTGCATAATGCTTCAAATCATCGCAACACCATTTATATTACAGGCATTATTTCACTTTCATATGTTCTTGAAAAATGTTTCATACAATCATACTATACATGTCTGTTTGTGATAAAAAAAGTTTGTTGGTTGCCCCTCAATTTGTGTTTCACTGTTGAAAGACAACTCATCTATGTTGTGTTCTTTTGGCGAACACTGTAGTTCGTTTTGATTCTTTTTTTCAGGGGCTTCAACGATTTATGAGTTGATGGTTGTTCAATGATTTCTTTCAACATGTATCTGGTGTGAGAAATCATAAGATAGCCTGCTTTTTGTTTAGATATTTCTGATAACATGATGTTACTTTTATCCAACAGACAAGGAATTTGCTCCGGATTGCCATATACAACATCAGCTACATCAGAGGCCTATTCCATGAGAAGTACTTCAGTGATAAGTCGGTTCCAGCACTAGGTTAGAAGAATTGGCAATAACTTCAAGTATAGTATCTATGTCCAAATCAAGAGCTGCTGTCATTTTACCTCAAAAACACTTATATTGCTGCAGAGATGAAGATTAAGAAGCTGATGCCAATGGATGCTGAGTCAAGGAGACTGATTGATTGGATGGAGAAAGGTGAAACGTGTCCTGAGCTCATTCATTGTCTACTACTTAACAATTGCTACCTATCTCATTTACTTGTAAAAAAGTCTGTTGTATTTTGTTTGTTTTGGACATCGACGTGATATGCACATCTCTCAAAAAAAATTCTAACTTACTTGGACAAATTGTCTTCAAAATTTAATAATATCATAGTACGTTTGAGGAAAATTCTACTTCTATGTATTCTACAACATATTATTTAAGAACAGAGGTTGTATGTATCATATGTGACACTATTGTCCTTGTTTTCTTGTGTGATCAACTTATGGAATCAAACTTTTAGGTGTCTATGATGCTTTGCAAAAGAAATATCTCAAGACCCTCCTCTTTTGTATCTGTGAGAGGGAGGAAGGCCCGATGATTGAGGAGTATACCTGTAAGTTTCCCCCTGTGGAATTGCATATCAGGTTGGATTGGGGGCTTCTTATGTGTTGTTCTTTCCCTACAGTCTCATTTAGCTACCCCAACACCAGTACCGAGGAAGTTGCGATGAACATGAGCCGTACAGGGAGCAAAAAGGGTACTACTACATTCACTTCAAATGCTTCAGAAGTAACTCCTGATCAGATGAGGTACTCTCTTACCTTGGATGTTAATTTTCTTGCATGAGCATGCAGTCTTTGTAAACGAGCTAGTGTTAACAATTCAACATTATGGTTTTGCTGTGTAAGAACATGCTGAACAATATGGGGTTAATTATCTATCTGTTGGCTATGATAAAAGTACACAGTTCTATCAAAACATGAACAGATTATACCTTTCAGTTCACTTTTATGTAGACAAGGTGCCATATATTGCTCTTAGTTTTCTTGACTTGCCTTACAGAAATCTAGTAATGAAGGTCATCATCCTTGCATAATGGGGCTGTAGTGCATCTGTAGATCAATTAATGTATTCATGTTTTTTATCCAATGTGCCTGTTGGGTGGGAAAATGACAATTTTAATATATGATGATCATATCCTGACATATGGTTTTCTTTCAGGAGCTCTGCTTGTAAGATGATCAGAACGCTGGTTTCACTTATGAGGACCTTGGACCCAATGCCAGAGGAGGTATTTTCAGACATCCTGTAATTTGTTTATGAATTTGCAATATATTGCGCTGATCTGAAACTGGGGTCTGTTCTTCAGCGAACCATTCTAATGAAGCTGCTGTACTATGATGATGTCACAGTGAGTATAACTTTTGTTCTGTTTATGTCCATATCGATACTTGGGGTCTGCCACAGCAGATAACCTTGTTCTTTTGCTCTCAATTAATGAGGAGATAAATTCTCTTGTTCTTCTTGAATCTGTTGGTAGAAGTCAACCCAGCTTCTTTTTTCCATACTGGCAGCCTGAGGATTATGAGCCTCCTTTCTTCAAGTGTTGTGCTGATAATGAGGCCATAAATATATGGAATAAGAACCCCTTGAAGATGGAAGTGGGCAATGTCAATAGCAAGCACCTTGTGTTAGCTTTGAAGGTAAAGGGAAATGAGGCAGAAGGTCCTTCGACCTTTATTTTTGAATTAAAGATGATGCTTCTAACACTTTGTTCTCCTGTGAAGGTCAAGAGTGTCCTTGATCCATGCGATGATGACAATGTTAACAGCGGAGATGATGGAATGACTGTGGATAATGAGTCTGATCATGATGATGACTTTTCTGACACTGAGGTGAAGAACAAACAGATCAATGCTATGATATATTACTAGTGCCGTGGCATTAATTAGCAATCTAGTGTGTTACTAACATAAAGATACTTAACTCTATACCTATATAAATTATGTTCCTTTTATCTGAAGTGTTGCTTGACATTATCTTTGATTGTGTTAGGTTCATCCATCAAAGGCGGATCATTACGTCATAGCTCCTAATGGTAAGCATGTCCTCAGCAATGTTTGCATTTGCTGTTTCTGCAATTATTAATACACATTTTCTAACAGATGGAAAAAGCAAAGGTCAGGGCACTGGTACTATTTCAGAAGGTATATTTTGTTTGTGTAGCTTCATTTGCAATGCATAAGAGAGACACATCTTGTTAATTTAGTAATGTGTTTGTATGTCTTGGGGTAATTGGGAATTTGATATATTATTATAATTGTCCGTGCACATCTGCTCCTCTGACTTTCTATGTTTGCAGATGATACTCAAGATGCTGCTCATGAGGAAGAGCTAACTTCCCAAGTGAAGGACTGGATATGCTTAAGAGACAACGGAGCAATTAATGTTTCAGATGTCCTTTCTAACTTCCCTGACATAGCAACGGTAATTAACTATTGTCCCATATGAAGCAAGTGACAGACTTATCCCGGTACACTAACGCATGTAAATCAACCCATATTTTGAAATGCACACCGGAGTTGTATGGCCTATTTTTTGACAACCTTTTGTTGAATATTTTGCAGGAATTGGTTGAAGGTAATGCAGGAAATAAAATCAGCCCTTCCTCGCTCCTGTTGGAAGTCTTAAATTAGTAGCTAATGATTGATTTTTCAGATATTATGGAGAGGCTACTTAAAGATGGTGTACTATCCAGGGCAAGCAAAGATCGTTATACTGTTAACCAGGTCAGCCTAATGGACTGCTTTTGTTTACCCATATCTTATGATGTTATTCTCTTATTTGTAAAAAACGTACTGCCTTCACTAACAAGACATACGAACGTTTTCAGAAGACTGATCCAAAAACACCGCATATAAAGAAGGAGACCATCATGGCAGATGTACCATCAACTGAAGTAACCAAACACAACAATGGGGATCTGCTATATATGAAGGTGAACCTTCTTTGACCCCTAGATTTTGTCTGCGTATGTCACCTGCTGATATAAGATAATATTACAGGCATTATATCATGCACTTCCCATGGATTATGTGACAATAGCCAAACTTCAAGGAAAGCTAGATGGGGAAGCCAGCCAGAATATAGTCCGAAAGTTGATTGACAAGATGGTGCAAGATGGATATGTAAAGAATTCAGCTAACCGAAGACTGGGTAATTGATTGAACCTGTACACAGAAAGTCCTGAATGCATTATACAATTATAGTATTTTACTGAATGGTTCATCTATTATGTTTGTTTATTGGTGAAGTAGCAGTCCAGTGAGCTGTGTTTGAAGTAATTTAACTCACAATAAACTATTCTTAATCATAGTCACATTTTCTACAAAGGGACAACTGAACCTGAAATAACTGCAATATGCATGGCGACCACTTGCATTATTTGAAGAATTCCTGGACAAGTTTCCTTGAGGTTGGAATCTGTTGTTTTAGTTAAAACTAAGACTTGTTTATGGAACTCATTGAGAATTATGCATCTCAGCTGGGATTTTGGCACTACAAGTTTACAACTTAATGTGTCGAAGATAATGAGTCAGGATGCCTGATGTTGTCTAACTTCCAATATCAATATCAATCATCTAAAACCACTTGGAAAAATGGAATGATTCTACCGTGCTATGTGATACAGTGATACCCATTAATATTTTTGTTTTTTTACTAACCATATTACTATGCTGTATAGGCAAAGCTGTCATTCATTCTGAATCTACCAACAGAAGGCTCCTTGAGATAAAAAAGATACTGCAAGCCAATGAAGGCGAACAGATGGTAACATACCATGTACCTATAAGATTGCCGTATCGCTAACAGTATCTAACTGCTCATTGTGGCATTACATTGCCCTACAAGTCAATTAAAATACTGCTACATTATGCAGGCCATTGACACCAATACAGAGCATGCTGAGCCTGAGCACAAAGACCTTCTGAGAGGTAAGTGTTAACAGCAATCTGCATCTTCACATTACTTTGACAACAGAATTGGCATTGCCTCAGTGACATGACGCCGTCCAAATTATCTTTTCACAGACCATGAAGTGAGAGATGGCTCCACGATGGGTTGCTTCCACTCAATCGGATCTGATCTTACTCGTACCAGGGAGCTACCAGAGCTGCAGCAGAATGTGTCCATGCAGAGCGGGCAAGAAGCTTCTGCAGTGGGTAAGGATCCAAGCAGGACTCCCACAAGTGTGCGTGAGGTATATACACAATCTGATCACCCAGTAGTCTAGAAATGTTACAGCCTAGGGTCTTTTGGTGATCTCAAATATTGTGTTAAATGTACTTGTCTGAAACTTTCTTGTAGCCGGCTGTACCTGCTTGTTCCCTGGAGAGTGGAGTGCTTGGAAAGAGAATCAAAAGGTCTCTAACTGGTGGAAGTGAGATGCAGTCTACCCAGGACAAGCGATCCAGGAAGGCTAGCATGGTAAACTCAACATTTCTTCTCTGAAATGAGCATAAGTCACACATAACTCAGATCAATATGTTCATCTTATACCCAACATCACTGCTGCATGACAGCATGAATGCTGAGCTGTAATTTTCCATGAAAATGCTGCAGGTGAAGGAACCGATACTCCAACATGTCAAGTGCCAAAACCCTCAGGCTCAGTGAGGTGGGGTGACAGGAGTAGCTAACCTCATAGTTGAGGCGACAAAGTACATATCCAAGTTCAGGTCCTTGTGCAGAGAGACAAGTAGACAACTACAGCAGTCACTGCAGAAGTAGATTCCACTCCCTATGTTTCGCAAGGTAGAGAGATCCGCGATGTAGATTCCAGTCCCAATGTTTCACAAGGTAGAGAGTTGCGCGATGTAGATTCCAGTCCCAACGTTTCACAAGGTAGTAAAAGTTGTAGACATCTGTTAACCTGTTGCTCTTTTTGATCTGGTGATGAGCACTCTCTTCTACAAAATCAAACAGATGTTTATTGACACAGAAATTGGACATACGAAGCTTCTGTTGAATGCATGATAATTCAATAGATTATGGATTTTATATTCCACTTATTTTCTGTTTTCATGTTGCTACTGTTACACTCTTCAAAACCTACCCAGGCTTATGTTACACAACTCAATACAGCAATATGCTACATCTAAAGGAATTCGCAGCCATATACTCTTTGATCATAAGACAAAAACATCTTCCCTAGTGGAGCATGTCTCCAATTGGTGAACCGAGAATCAAGGATATGTTACAATCTTTCTCGACAAAGTGATTCTTCCTACAGCAAACTTCTATTAACTTGTCCAACTCGAATAGTTTCGAGAGCATGGAGTACTTGTCCCTCAGTTTTGTACTTTTGTTATGTAAACATAAATGTTTGCTATTTTGGAAAGGAAAAAAACTACTACATCCTCTTCTCCTGTCCTATGCACTAAATCACCTTGGCTAATGAAAATGGAGCTATTTACAGGAGAGACTTGAGGAAAAGTGTGTTGAAATGTTAACAAGTACTCCCTCTGTTCACTTTTACTCGTCGTTTCAGACACACTAACAGAGTTATTTGCAAGTCTAAATCATTGTCTCAAACGACAAGTAAAAGTGATAGGAGGCAGTATATTAGTATTCAAAAGAACGCATTATTGTCAGCAAGGGAACAAAATAACAATATATTTAGAAGCATACCACAAAAACTAAAATATATATGACCATCTATGTGCAAACATGAAGGTTCTTTTTTTTTGCGATAGATGCATCCTATATTCGAATCTTATGCCAAATTAACTTCACTCAAATAAGTCGCACACCTTAGATTTCAATTTTAATCTTTCTCTGCCTTTAATAATACTACCTGCAAGGAACTAACCTGAATTGGGCAAGACTACCTGCAGCGCAGCCTTGTACAACAGATGAACATATTTGTTTCTTTAGAAACCAAGGTTGCCACTTTTTTCGCTACTCTAATTGTATTGATCAAATCCACTATGGTGTCTAATCAAGCAATTCTTAAAGAATCAAGCTGCTTCTCTAGCCTCAACTCTGTGGGATCATTCAGCACACCACTTACAGCTTTCTCCCATCCACTTGACACCAAAGCATTCACCTTCGCTAGTTGGCACAACACTGACTCTAGCAATGCCACATCTCCTTCCCTCTCAATCCCCTGGACAAACTTCTGTGCACCATCCTTGCTTGGTGCAAAACCCTTGAAAACCATCTCATCCAGAACCTGGTTTGCTTCAAGAAACTCCCCAGCAGCACACATCCCATCAAAGAGCATTCTGTAGGTCACCACATCTGGATGGCACCCCTGCCTTGGCATATCCTCAACCAATTCACTCGCATCCCGCCACCGGCCCAACTTGCACAACCCTGCAACCAATGTATTATAGCTCACCGCATCCGTCTTGCACCCATTCTTGTGCATGTCGCCAAGCACTGCAAATGCAGCACCAAAATCCCTCTCATCCTCACAAAAGCCTGCAATCATTGCATTGTACACCACCCTATCAGCCACAATCCCCCTCCCCTTCATCTCCTCCAGCAATCCAACTACCGCACCTTTTCGCCCTACCCGGAACAACGCCCGCACAAGTGTTGCATATACAGCAGAATCCAGCACAAGATCTGCCTTCCCTGCCATCTCTTCCTTGAGCGTCAACGCGGCATCCACATCCCCTTTCTCACAGAGCCCCTTGATCAGACTTGTATACACATAAACATTCGGCAACACGTCGTACTGCCTGACCATCACTTCCTTCATCTCGAACGCGTCTTCCAGTAGGCCAGCATCACACAGCGCGGCGACAAGGGTGCCGAACGTGACTACTGTCGGCGCGATGCCCCGTCGCAGCATTTCGTCGAACAGGTGGCGCGCGTGGTCGAGGGAGCCGGACGCTGCCGCCGCTCGCATGAGAATGTTATAGGTGCACGCGTCCGGCGGGACCCCAGCGTCACGGCAGACGGCAAGGAGGTCGCGGAGGGGCGCGCGGCAGGCGAGCAGGGCGTGGAGGAGGGTGTTGAGGGCCCTGGCAGTGCGGGGCCCGGGGAAGGCCGGGTGCGTGAAGGCGCGACGCGCGGCGGCGGGGAGGCGGGCGCGGCCGTAGGCGGAGATGACGCGGCAGAGGAGCTGCTCGCGGGGCCGGGGACCCGAGGAGGAGGAGGCGAGGCGGGAGAGGATGGACTCCATGGCCGGGAAGAGGCGCGCGGCAGCGAGCCTGGAGATGATGAGGTCGTAGCAGCGGAGGGAGTAGCGGAACGGCGTCGCGGAGGCAGGAGGGTTGAGGAAGAGGCGGAGCGCGGCGGCGGGGTCCAGCTCGCGGCGGAGCGCCGCGGCGAGGTGGTACGACGAGAACTTGTTGCTCACCATGGCAGCGTTCCGGGGGAAGACACGTGTTAGTGGACAACGCAGTGATGTACTGCTACAATTGTACACGCAGGCCATCGACAGCAATGCAGTTGATGTACAGAGCATGCTCGATATGTTGCTGGGTCGTCTGAGGCCCGAGCACAAAGAAACATGAGAGGTGAGTGCACCAATCTGCATCACCACGTTACTTGGGACAACAGAAATGGCACTGATTCCAGTGACATGATGCTGTCCAGGTTCTGTTTTCACAGTCGTCGAAATGAGAGATGGTTCCACGATGGGATTGCAGATAGACAGAGCACCATGTTCATGTTGACTGTGATCTGGCTATGTTGTCGTCTCGGAACTCTCAGAAGATGAGGCTGGAATTTGGACCCTCGCTAGTTGATAGTTGTTGAAGGCCGCAGTGGCATTGAAGTTGGGCGATCGATGGGTCGGTACGGGGTCTCCATGGATTGGAACTGGATCGTGATCAAGCCTTAATTTCTCCCCATGTGCTTATGTTGCGGTACACCTGATCCAGCTACGGTTGTGTTGAATGATTGATCAATCCTTGGGGGCGCTCCCTCCGTTGGCTCGACTGTGTAGTGTATCCTAGTTATTGCCGGCGGCGGTGGTCACGCCTCCTGGAGTTATTGGGATGTAGGGTGGTCCTGCCGGTAAATTGACTGCCTTCGTTACAATGGTATCCTTTACCTACAAGAGCAATAACATCTGTTTTTGATAGTACACAGTGTATACTCCCTCCCTTCTAAAAATCACAATGTCAATTTAGATTTATTGTAAGTTAAACTTCTCTAACTTTGACAAATCTAGTTTTGTGATGTCGACGATGTATTTTTCTATAAACTTCAATTATAGTTGTTTGATTTTAAACAAATCTAAATGACATGGAGTAGTTTAGAAAGTAAAGTATGAATAAGCGACAACAGTTACTAATATTCTTTTCTAGCAGGTGCCAATGACATTGCCCATCCGCTGAATGAAAGGAAATTTCCTTTTGTCCTTTTTGCACCTACCCATTTTAAGAAAATATTCATGAAATCTGAGCGTGCGTGGCAACTGCCCATTTCTTAAGATCAATGTGGCCTCACAATAGCATAATATACACAACACATACTTTAGAGCATCTTCAACATATTAAGTATCGTATATCTTCTAAAAGATTATATAAATGATCTCCTATCATTAGTAACGTAGCTTTTTCTTCTTCTCTCCCAACAGGCGGATAGAGAGAAAAAGAGACGAATACTTAGGATGAGTAATCAGTTGGAGCAACTACAATCTTTTATATGGCATATTTTTAGAATTGAGATGCTTTTAAGCGTTTTGTTTATGTTTATTAGACGCCTCTAGTCACTACGCCAAATTCTTACTGTAGGAACGGGGGCATTTTTACTGTAGGGGCGGCTGGGGTTGGGGGCGCCCCTACAGTGGGCGTCCTCGGGCCCCAGCAGCCCAGCCGCCCCTACAGATGGCACTGTAGGGGCGGCCGGTAACTTGAGCCGCCCCTACAGTTGGGGCTGATCTGTAGGGGCGGCTCAATCACCAGCCGCCCCTGCAGTGCCTATTTGTCGTTTTTTAAAATTTCAAATTTGAAATGTTCAAATTTTGTTAAATTATAAGATGACTAAAATAAAAGTTGTAGATATTAATGAGTTGAACAACTTTGGTATTCATCACTTTTTATGTTGAAATCATTTTGGGTCTCAAAATTTGGTTCGGACTTGTCATTTTTTAAAATTTCAAATTTGAAATGTTCAAATTTAGTCAAATGACGAGATAACCAAAATAAAAGTTGTAGATCTTTATGAGTTGAACAACTTTTGTATTCATCACTTTTACATCTGAAATCATTTAGGGTTTGAAAATTTTGTTTGAACTTGTTAAATTTCAAATTTCAAAATTTAAAATGTGTAAAACATTGTCACATCCAAGTTTGATCAAACTTAAATGCTGAAGCAAGATTTTAGAAATTTTTAGGAAAAAAAATCATCACATTTAGAGTTAGTATGAGTGAGAACAACTAGTTACAAAGTTTACCCACAGATTAAAAAGAGAAATCACACTGTTCTAGATGATCCTTACATGATTATAGTGAACAGTGTGATTTCTTTTTTTAATCTGCGGATCGACTTTGTAACTTGTTTTTCTTCCTCATACTAACTTCAAATCTGATGATTGTTTTTCCTAAAAATTTCTAAAATCATTCTCTATCAATTTAATATTTTGGTTTTGTCAATATATACATATGAAAAGTTTGAGCAATTTAAATTTTGAATTTCAAAAAAATACAACTTCAGACAAGATTTTGGTACCCCAAGTGATTTCAGCTGAAAAAGTGATAAATACCAAAGTTGAATAACTCATCAAGATCTACAACTTTTGTATTGGTCATTTCTTCATATGACAAAGTGGTAACGACATTGTTTACAAATGTGACACATGTCTCATAAGATTTTATAGACTGTATGAGACATGTGTAAGATTAGTGAACAATGCGTGCTAAGAATTTGTCAAATGAAGAAATAAACAAAATAAAAGTTGTAGATATTCATGAGTTGAACAATTTTGGTATTCATCACTTTTTATGTTGAAATCAATTTGGGTCTCAAATTTTGGTTCGAACTTGTCGTTTTTCAAAATTTTAAATTTGAAAGGTTCAAATTTTGTCAATTGGCAAGATGACTAAAATAAAAGTTGTAGATATTAATGAGTTGAACAACTTTGGTATTCATCACTTTTTATGTTGAAATCATTTTGGGTCACAAAATTTGGTTCGGACTTGTCATTTTTTAAAATTTCAAATTTGAAATGTTCAAATTTAGTCAAATGACAAGATAACAAAAATAAAAGTTGTAGATCTTTATGAGTTGAACAACTTTTGTATTCATCACTTTTACATCTAAAATCATTTAGGGTTTGAAAATTTGGTTTGAACTTGTTAAATTTCAAATTTCAAAATTTAAAATGTGTAAAACATTGTCACATCCAAGTTTGATCAAACTTAAATGCTGAAGAAAGATTTTAGAAATTTTTAGGAAAAAAAATCATCACATTTGGAGTTAGTATGAGGGAGAACAACTAGTTACAAAGTTTACCCACAGATTAAAAAGAGAAATCACACTGTTCTAGATGATCCTTACATGATTATAGTGAACAGTGTGATTTCTTTTTTTAATCTGCGGATCAACTTTGTAACTTGTTTTTCTTCCTCATACTAACTTCAAATCTGATGATTGTTTTTCCTAAAAATTTCTAAAATCATTCTCTATCAATTTAATATTTTGGTTTTGTCAATATATACATATGAAAAGTTTGAGCAATTTAAATTTTGAATTTCAAAAAAATGCAACTTCAGACAAGATTTTGGTACCCCAAGTGATTTCAGCTGAAAAAGTGATAAATACCAAAGTTGAATAACTCATCAAGATCTACAACTTTTGTATTGGTCATTTCTTCATATGACAAAGTGGTAACGACATTGTTTACAAATGTGACACATGTCTCATAAGATTTTATAGACTGTATGAGACATGTGTAAGATTAGTGAACAATGCGTGCTAAGAATTTGTCAAATGAAGAAATAAACAAAATAAAAGTTGTAGATATTCATGAGTTGAACAACTTTGGTATTCATCACTTTTTATGTTGAAATCAATTTGGGTCTCAAATTTTGGTTCGAACTTGTCGTTTTTCAAAATTTTAAATTTGAAAGGTTCAAATTTTGTCAATTGGCAAGATAACTAAAATAAAAGTTGTAGATATTAATGAGTTGAACAACTTTGGTATTCATCACTTTTTATGTTGAAATCATTTTGGGTCACAAAATTTGGTTCGGACTTGTCATTTTTTTAAATTTCAAATTTGAAATGTTCAAATTTTGTCAAATTATAAGATGACCAAAATAAAAGTTGTAGATCTTTATGAGTTGAACAACTTTTGTATTCATCACTTTTACATCTAAAATCATTTAGGGTTTGAAAATTTGGTTTGAACTTGTTAAATTTCAAATTTCAAAATTTAAAATGTGTAAAACATTGTCACATCCAAGTTTGATCGAACTTAAATGCTGAAGCAAGATTTTAGAAATTTTTAGGAAAAAAAACCATCACATTTGGAGTTAGTATGAGGGAGAACAACTAGTTACAAAGTTTATCCACAGATTAAAAAGAGAAATCACACTGTTCTAGATGATCCTTACATGATCATAGTGAACAGTGTGATTTCTTTTTTAATCTGCGGATCAACTTTGTAACTAGTTTTTCTTTCTCATACTAACTCCAAATCTGATGATTGTTTTTCCTAAAAATTTCTAAAATCATTCTCTATCAATTTAATTTTTTGGTTTTGTCAATATATACATATGAAAAGTTTGAGCAATTTAAATTTTGAATTTCAAAAAAATGCAACTTCAGACAAGATTTTGGTACCCCAAGTGATTTCAGCTGAAAAAGTGATAAATACCAAAGTTGAATAACTCATCAAGATCTACAACTTTTGTATTGGTCATTTCTTCATATGACAAAGTGGTAACGACATTGTTTACAAATGTGACACATGTCTCATAAGGTTTTATAGACTGTATGAGACATGTGTAAGATTAGTGAACAATGTGTGTTAAGAACTTGTCAAATGAAGAAATAACCAAAATAAAAGTTGTAGATTATCATGAGTTGAACAACTTTGGTATTCATCACTTTTTATGTTGAAATCAATTTGGGTCTCAAATTTTGGTTCGAACTTGTCGTTTTTCAAAATTTCAAATTTGAAAGGTTCAAATTTTGTCAAATGGCAAGATGACTAAAATAAAAGTTATAGATATTAATGAGTTGAACAACTTTGGTATTCATCACTTTTCATGTTGAAATCATTTTAGGTCTCAAATTTTGGTTCGAACTTATCATTTTTTAAAATTTCAAATTTTAAATGTTCAAATTTTGTCAAATTATAAGATGACCAAAATAAAAGTTGTAGATCTTCATGACCTCTACAACTTTGATGTTTACCAATTTTTCATGACCTCTATAATTATAAAATTTTGTACTGTATTATTTATTATTTACATATGAATAATTTATTTTGATTTATAATTTTAAAAAAATATTCAACTGTAGGGGCGACTTCTAACCTCTCAGCCGCCCCTATAGCGTGACCGTCGCTGTAGACCCCAAAAAGATGAAATCCGCTTAATCGCTGGACTCACGTCCGTCGGCCCCTCCCCCCTCGACTCGCCCACGCTCCTTCCTCTCCTTCCCTCTCCTCTCCTGTGCTAGGGTTAGCCGTCGCCGCCGCCGCCGGTCATCCGCTCCTCACCGGTGTCGAAACTTTAGGATCTCACCGTCGTCTCCCCACCCCGTCCCCTCCGTCTTCTCTCATCGACTGGGAGCGCGCCCCCTCCGCCGCCAACACCTCTCAACTCGTGCTCGTCCAGTGCTGCTGTCCTTCCTCCGCCGCTGCCACCCCTCTCTATCGTCTCCTCTTCCGCCTCCTCCCTCCACCAAGAGCTAACCGGCACCGCCTTCCTCCACCCAGATCTAGCCGGCGGTGCCTCCCTCTTCCAAATCTAGCAAGGACCGACGGGCCCCTCCCTCGTCCTTGGAGGCGTCCCTAGTCACGGAAGCCGGGCTTCCCACTCGCGATGAGAAGCGGAGAACCGCCTTCCTCCAGATCAGGCGGCACCTCCTCCTCCGGATCTGCCGTGGTGGAGGCGACAGCTGCTTACCTGTCCGCGATAAGGTTTACACCGCGTCAGTCTCGAACTCATCGGCCACGGCCAGGTACGCATCACCCATCCTGCACGTTGTGTGCCCCCAATCCATGAGTCCATCCATCCATCCCTCTTCACCTCGATTCCGATTTAGCAGGTGCCGTGGAGTTGAAGGGGCGACGTTCATCTCTATGGAGCTTCTCTCAGCTGCATTAGCAGTAGAGGATAGATCTAGCTGTGAGGAGCAGGATTACAAGCTGGATCTCGACCTTTGCCAGGTGAGTTCAAGTGTTTGCGTGTGTGCCTTCTGGATGAGCGCTACGAGAGATGAGATGTGTTCCTTCTCAAAGAGGCAGAAGTGTCTCGATTATTTCTGTAGGGGCTTAATTCAGCATTCATATTGAAGTCCAGATTTTCATTTGTTCTGACAAATGTTTTGCATATTTCAGATCTCACACTTTTTAACTGGAAATCTCTTCTCACAGTGGCAAGTGTGTCCGTCTATTAGCTTGCCCCCATCTACCACTAGATTTGCCTGATGGATGTGAGTTCTCAAGAGTTGAATTTTTCATGTCACCAATTTTGGGATGACAGATAGGTGCTTCTAGCTGCTCGGGGAAGAGGTGATCCCACAAATATCTGCTTGGTCAGAACTAATAATTTGTAGCTCTATACCATGAAGTCAGATTATTATGTACTAATGACAATGTTTACTTGTACACCATACTATAATTGGGTATAATCTAATATATAGAACAAACATGAAGTAATCCATGTTATATTACAGTTCAGTTGTTAATATAATTGCTATTTTCCCTACAACTGGCCTAGAGATGAGTTTCCTAATATGAATCAAAGCTGTAATGTACTACATGATTGAAATTTCTTTGGCGGTCATGGAATATCCAAATATGAATCAAAGCTGTAGTGTCCTGATGTTTGCTAATAGATTTCTTAGATATCTGGTATCTTGATAAACACTTGATTCATAGTACGAATGATACATGCATGCTTAGACACCACACTGTGCTGTCCATGACGATTTCTTTATCAATCATGGAGTATGCTAATATGGTCCCAACTACTAGTGTCGGCACAGGAGTTTTCCTTCTCTACTTGGTGCTTTACTGTCTGTGTGTTTGGTAACTTGCTCTGCAGCTAACTACCGAAGCTGAAGTCTGTGATGCACTCGCAGAGGCATTTCAGAATGGACTTGTCAAGAAGGAGGATCTGTTCATCACAACCAAGGTAATCTGAATTACAGAATGCTACCTTCTGTATTCAAGCAGGAGCAATTGCCAAGTGAGGACATGTTTGGTTTCAAGCAGGAGCATTGGGACATGTTTCGTTAGAATTCAAAGCAGTTAGGTATGAATCAGTTTAATTAACCCTCATAGGAATCAGATAATTTTCTGTCCTAGTTGGGATGATGTGTATGAGTGTATGACTTGTGCTTATGCCAAAATTTAACTGATATAAAGTCTCAGTACCTTCAGTTACATTGACATCATGGAATACTTGCACTAAAATGGCGAATTTGCAAAGGGAGTCTAATGATGGCTTTTTGCTTGCTGCTAGTGTGCAGGATGCGAGCGGCAAAGATGTTGACCTCAGCACCTACAAGGGGAAGCTTCTTCTCATCGTTAACGTCGCATCACAGTGGTACGAAAATCATCTGCAGAACCTCATGTCTTCCTAACCTTGTTACTATTTGTCATTTTAGTAATGCATAGGAGTAGGATATATACCGCTAAGTCAGATAACTGTATCATTAATTTCACTGAACTTATATAGAACTCACTGGAAGCATCCCAAGTTAACTGTCAAAACTCTGTTGTCATTTTATTGCTTATGTTCTTCCAAGCTTCCCCTTGTAAGCAGGGATCATATAAGCATATAACCAGCATTTATTACTGTAGTGCTAGATAGGCCAAGGACAGTTTCTTGCATACTTCTATATTATTTATTAGTTACCATCACCCTGTCTAAAATAGAGGTCTCCATCTTCATGAGTTTACGGTTCAAGTGCCAAGTGCTTCTGTTGCTATTTATCTTTGTCAGCTGAACTGAACTTGTAATTTTACAAGTTGAGTGAATGAAATAATGATACATTTTCAATCAATAGAGATCATAATCTAACCACTTGTATGTATTTTCTTTATGTAGGTATAATGACTTGTCATCTGTGAACTGAGAAGTATGTGCAGACTATTCATAGGAAGCATTGTCTTGAAGTTAGTTTCCTTCCCTTCTAGAAGATTATTAGTTACATGCTTGCTTCTTATCTTCTTAGTTCAAGTAGCAAGTAGGTTTACTTGCAGTATGTTGGAGGGACATGTAATGGCTTTTGATACTACTTCATGTATATGAATTTGAATTAAATATATATATGTGGTCAGATTTGAATTTGAATTATTTATTTTTTTTGCTGAAAAATCCACTGTAGGGGCGGTTCTTGATTGAACCGCCCTTACAAATACACACAGCAGGGGCGGCTGGTGATACAGCCGCCCTTACAGAAGTCCGCTACAGGGGCGGCTGAAAACACCAGCCGCCCCTACAGAGGGCGCTGTAGGGGCGGCTGAAAACACCAGCCGCCCCTACAGAGGGCACTGCAGGAGCGGTCAGGAAACCGCCCCTACAGAGGCACCCTCTGTAGGAACACCCTGGGAAGGGCGGCTGGCGCAGCCGCCCCTACAGAGGCTCTAGAGCCGCCCCTACAGTTAATTTCTGTTGTAGTGAGTAAAACAAGTATGACATGTCCGTAGTATATTTCTTTTATCTAGGAAAAAATCGTAGACGGCTGCTAGCCCTGATGCTAACCTGCTACAGTACTACCAATAAACTCGTTCAGAAAGTCTTTCTTTTATTCAGTTTTACCTGAAATTTTAGATTCATTTACATAATTTGAACGGTGCGCTGGATGAATAATTTGTTTTTTTTTAATAAAAAAATCCATTGGATCAGCGTGCGCCAAGCGGCTCGTGCGAGCCCTGCTCCGCGAATCCGCCGCTGTCTCGTCCGACCCGAGAGCCCAAACGTTCACCCGAATGTTTAGACTTGTTTTCTCCGTCCACGTCACTCGTCAGTTAGCACGCCTCTTGGCCCTGTTTTGGTTGAAACCTTAGGCCTCGTTTAGTTCGGTGAATTGGGGAGAAAAACACTGTATCAGAATTTCTGTAGCATTTCGTTTGTATTTGGTAAAAATTATCTAAATTTTGACTAACTAGGCTTAAAATGTTCGTCTCGCAAAGTACAACAAAACTGTGCAATTAGTTTTTGATTTCATCAACATTTAGTACTCCATGCATTTGCCGACATTTTGATGTGACGGGGAATCTTCTTTTTGCATAGTGAAATTTGGGGAGAATTGGGGGAACTAAACAAGGGCTTAGAGAATTTGCCTTATAAAAATGAGAAATTTTACGTCGTTTGGGGGAACTAAACAGGAGCCATTCGTTTGGTTAGATCGGGCGGTTAAGACGGAGGAAAAATCCACTAAGGGCCTATTTGGCAGAGCTCCACACAACTCCAGATTCGAAAAAAACAGCTTTGGTCTCAATTTTTTCAGCCAAAAGCCCCAGCTCCACGAACTCCAGATTTGTCACAAATATGGATTAGCTCTCAGATCCACCAAATCCATGGAGCACATCAAGGAGTGCTCTGAAAACTCTAATTTCGTGGAGTTGGTGAAAATTACCCCCCACTGTCGTCCATTACACAAAGATACTGTTTGATTTCTTTTATTTTTTCTTTCCGAGGCTCCTTCCACTGCGAGCGCCCCGTCGTGCGATGCCGCACACCTCCGGTGGACCGGCCCCGTAGCCGTCCCTTCTTGCCACTGGCCCTTCCCCCGCCTGGCGTGGCCCTGCAGCCCCTCCCAGCCCCGCCGCCAAACCCTCCGCCGCTACCGGCCCCTCCCGTAGCCGGTCGCGTCCCCTCCCCTGGTCGGGCGTGGCGCGCAGGTCCCTCCCAGCGCCCCTTCCCCGCCGGACGTCGGTCCTGGCCGCGCGTGGTGCGCGGACATGCCCGCGAAAGCTGCATAGGAGAGAGAAGGAAGAAATGTGTGTTTTTTTATTTTAGCCCTAATTATGTTTTAATAATTACAAATAAGTCCACCTCAGAGTTAAAGCTATACCAAACGGTTTGGTGAGAGCTTAGCTCCACCATAGAGTTGCTCCATGGTGGAGCATCAACTCTGAAGCTGTGTTTTCAGAGCTGGAGCTCTGCCAAACAGACTCTAGGAGGAACTTATGTCGTGAGTCGGAATCAAAATTTAGTAGGCCATGAACCAGCTTTAAATTAATTTTGAAGGGTAGAATAGTACTTTATACGAGGGGTTTCTTCTTAGGCTAGTCTCAGTGGGGGTTTCATGGCTCAGTTTCCAACACAACAACTTTTTGGAAACAGTGCAGAAGAGTTTCATCCCCATGAAACTCTCTCTGCTCCCATGAAACTTTATCACCTCTCTCTTCGTCAATACAGTGCCATGTCAGCGTATTTAATACTCATAAAACTCTATGAAACCCCCGTTGAGGTCGGCCTTAATGCTCGCTACCTGCACAACCCCGCGAGCCACAAATGCATATTCCAACGATTCGAGATCCGTCGCCATCTATCAGGAAGCGGCGGCAGCCAATGAATCGACGCCGCTAGTGGCGATGCTCTGTCGCTGCCTGCCTAGGCTTTGCTCGGTTTGTTGATCGCCGCCGAGGGAGAGCGACAGCACATGCATGCTGTCGTGGATGGCGGCGTCGAACACCGGCAGGATGGCGCACGCGGGGAACCGTCGGATGTCATGCCATTGCCGAACCTTCGAACATCAACGCGCCTGAAGCCGCTGCGTAGCCCTTGATCCCTTGTTGAAGTAGCGTGCGTTGATCAGCTTCCTGCTTCCAGTTGCATTGGAATTTATCATCTTGGTGTTCGGCGGTCTCGTAGGCTCCTTTCCAATGGCATGGAACTGTCCCAGACCATCATCCCTAAAGCTCTCAGATCCTGGCAATCGAGCTGCGGCGATGCAAGCGGCAGAAATACCCTAGCATTTGATCGGTCTAAATTAGAGTTGATGATGAACTAGGTAAAAGTACTAGAGCACCCCTGATTACAATAATTATCTTTTGTTAATGATCAACGGCCAGAAATAAACCTGCTAGGAGGAACCGGAGGTTCCTTTCTGTGACAGAACCGCCAAATTCATATGAGATTAAGTACGGCTGCTCCCACTAATCACGTGACCCGCACGTACCGTCTCTTATATGAACCCGGTAGTCCGCCGAGTATCACGAAGGACTTCGGTAAATCAATATCACAATCAAGATCGTACATGATTAAGGGAAATAACATACATCATAATATTCAGAGTTACCGGCGGAAGATAAAGTTACATACCAAGTTCATCACACTTATTACAATATCGTGTTTAATATTTTACAAGAGAGTGACATTATTTGGAACTACAATACCACAAGTATTTATTACATAACCAGTTTATTCCACCTCCAGTAACAAGCATAGTAGAGGAGTTATGTATATGGCCATGCCCGTTGGCCTTTACTCATCAGTGTCCATCGCTGGACTAAAGCACGTGATACAATATCCTTTATATAAAGTGTCATCTGCAACGATGGGAATAAAACTCTAAATACTCAATTATACTTAGCAAGACTTACCCGACAGGAACATAAAATAAAAGACTCCAAGGATATGAAAGACTATATTTGACAGTGGCGGATCTAGGATTTCAATCATGGGGGTACGGACGAAAATGATATAGTTCATCAACATGGACATGACATAATTAGATCACTAAATGATGATAAAATAGTTGTGATTATATATAGATGGAACAAGTTACATGTTTCCATAATTCCATTATAAGTTTCCAACTAAGGCCTTGTTTAGATATCCAAATTCACCCCTAAATTTCACTATGCAAAAAGGAGATTCCCCATCACATCAAAATGCCGGCAAATGCATTGAGTACTAAATGTAGATGAAATCATAAACTAATTGCACAGTTTTATTGTACTTTGCGAGACGAACATTTTGAGTCTAATTAATCAATTTTTGGACAATTTTTTGCACTAAAAAACAAAAACTACTACAGTGTTTCGACAGGAACACTGTAGCAGCACCCAATTCGGAGTGGAAAAAGATACCTTTTGTAAATGATAGTATGATTGTATGATTTGGAGTGGAAAAAGATACCTTTTGTGCTTTTTGTTTCTAAGCATGAGCTTTCCATAGAGATGCAAGATCGTTATTCCTCTTCATGGTGCTTGATGTTCTGCAATAATAAAATTAAATACATACTAAGTACTCTAGGGATGAATATTTTCTAAGAAAATAATTGGTCAAATTAGAAGAGGAATTCCGCAAACTAGAACTATTGATTACTGAACGAATGTCTAATGATAGATTGGAATAGAACAAGACTGAATTTTACCGTTTGCAACTTTGCATCATGGGTAGCAGCCAGACTGCCGGAGGGATCGTCAGGGAAGCAGCACCGCCTTGGCCGACCGGCCGTCAGGCGTCAGCGACGAGGGTTTCCGTCTTTCCAGCTGCCGGCGGGTAGAGAAGGAAGTCGCATCGTTTCGTATGGTTGTTCGGCAAATTGCTTATACATCAATATAATACGTGTTGTGTAGTTTGGAACTGGGCTGTTGTTGGGCCTAGAAAGCAACGAATGTTGAGTATTGGGGCTATTGTATGGGCTGAGCAGTCTAGCAATTGTATTTAACAATGTATTATACATGTACCTGGTATTAAAGGGTATATATACTTGGTGTTTTTTCAGATATTTTGGGGGGGGGGACAGCTGTACCCCCATGAACCTACTGTAGATCCACCCCTGATATTTGATGGGTTTAGTTGGCTAGCAAAACTTTTGCATAAGAGCTTACTAAAATAATTTCTTTCTTTCAGTTTTAGCTGCAAGATTTTGTAGAGAACTATTTAGAACTATATTAGCACATTTCTACATCATACACTTGATTTGTAGAGCAAAGCAATTATCTATAGGGATTAGTTACCAAAATGATTCTCAGGACTACATCAAATAATTTCATCCTTTACTAAACATCTGGAGCAAGACATGAGTTTCTCACTATCCGGAAGAGACGGCGATTCAAATCGATTACACCAGCTGGGTAAAGCCCGTATCACACACCCTCGCAGGCTAGCAAGGCCCGCAAGAGTCACCGTTCACTCTATCTGGTGACAAGTTTAGACCGTTTCGCAAAACTCATGGTCCTGCATCCTCACAAGACATGCCCGTTCAGCCCGTAGCAAGTAGGGTCTTGGATCAGTTCCCTTCCTTCAAACTCCTCCCAACAATGCTAGCGGTCCAATACTTACCCCCAAATGAGCTATTCAGTTTCACAGTCGAAACGAGTTAGCTGGCTGTTATGTGAAGGTACGTTCAATCTCATTCTAAGTCCAGACAACGGTACGGTCCTTAATCGACACGGACAGAAGAAAAATATGCATACAAGAACTCCATGTCTTGTTGCTCCTCCATCACCAATCCCGCTCGGTCTCCTATTATTAATCTCCTCATGATTAAGATAACATAAGTAACCACCCCATATGTTGCAGATGACAGGAATCATCCGACTTCTACCGTTCTAAGTATGTCTAAGCATAAACACGACCCATCATTTCCAGTGGAGTACCGGTATAAATTTATTGTGGACAAGGTAATGTATGCAACAACGGTTTCATCTAACTCCTATCAACCTAATGCACCATATAAGAATATAATATACTTAAGTGCATTTCAAAGTAAGGATAGGAGATTTATAATGCTCCAGGGCTTGCCTCGATGAAAAGTGGAGGGTCCATGGTTCGGGCACTCTAGCAGTTGCTCAAAGGCTTGCCCTTCGTCTTCGGGTGGCAACTCCTGAAGGTCCTCCCCCTCGACGGTCACATACTCGACTGGAGCTTCCTCCTCCGATCCTATATGTATGTAGGGAATGCATAAATAGAGATAATGCATTTAAGGTACATGGTAATAATATTATGATATGGAATGATGATGCATAATGAGATGCGAACATCATCAAGGTTTCATGTATACAATAGCATGACCAACCGTTATTTCCTAAGATAGTAAAAACTATGCAACAACAAGTATCTTTCATGGCAAAATTAATATTGTATTCTAATCTCTTTCCAACCTATTCATCTACACATGTATGTATACATAATAAGCAAGATACAAGATGACAAAGTCATCTACTGCCTAAATCTAGTGTTTAAAGAAAATGGTAACTATTTATGCTCTAACTAAGGTATCACATAATTCCATATCAATTTGATATACATATATCATATGATATAAAGAAATACATTTTTAAACATGCAATTTCCTATGCAAAAAGCATACTACATATGAGAATTGATCAAACAGCAGGTTTTATACTTTTATTAGCTAGAGAATATCAAAACAAAATTAACAAACTTGGTTTCATAATTTTTGGAAAATATATCTCTAGTTATTAATTATACAAGTTAACTAGACTTTTCTTTAAGTAAATAAAAAACTGTATATGAAAGTTTTTCAAACAACGGTTTTTATGACTTTAACATGTAGAGCACATCAAGACAAATCTAACAAAGTTGGTTTCACTCAATTTTGAATTTTCTAACTCAAGTTATAACTTGATAAAGTTTGTACACTTTTCAAAACAAAACAAATCATCTAAACAAAGAAAACAACTTGGGCCGATTTCACCCCGTTCGGCCCAGCTCGACGCAGCGTGTGTAACACCTCGGGTGTTAAGCATGCATTAGGCACTGCAAAGCATGAGCATCATCGTGCATTCATAATCACATGAAATATAAAGGAGACGTCGGTCTGAAACATGTAAAACATAACTTTGAAACATGATGTGGCAATTGCTTGTTTAATTATAACTATGCCATGGTTATGCTTGTTATGCCATTGATATATGTTTGTTTGATAATATAAATAATTTAGAAATATTTAGCATGAAATTTGGAGCAAGTTTTATATTCAAAAGTTTCTCAAATTTTGCTTTTAAAAATAATTATTAAAACTGGAGTTTTGATTTAAACTAACTTTGAATCCCTAAATCAAAACCTAATTGGAATTTCAAATTTTACCCTAAAGCAAAGTTGTAGAGTTTAAAATTCTAAACAACTTTTGTTTTGGGGTCAAGTTTTGGAAATGCCATTTTCTAGTTCAACTTTTGAATTTAGGGCGGTTTAGTTAAATTTGAATTTGAAAAATAAAAAGAAAAGGTTGTTTTCGTGTTACTGGGCCGCGCCTCCCTTTCGGCCCGCTCCGCGAAGCCGGCCGGGCCTACTCCTGCCTCCCGTTCCCGCACGCGCGCTCGCGCCCGCGTCCCTCCCTTATGGCCCAGCGCCGCTTCGCTGGCCTAGGCCCACGCGCGCGCCCGCGCCCGCGCGTGGCGTCCCGACACGCCAGGGCGCGCACGCTGCGTGGCACCGCCGGCCTGCCTTCACCCCGTCAGGTCCGCGCCCCATCTCCCTCTCCATCCACTGTCTTTCGCTCCCCTCCTCGCTCGCGCGCCCACTCACAGCAACAGCAGCAGTAGCAAGCCGAGCGGGAGCGCACACCACCGCACGTCGTCGCTCCACCCGCCAGCGTCAAGCTCCACCACCACACCGCTATTCCTCGATTGCGTCTGCCTGCAGCTCCGCCTCAACCTCCGCCACCCCGTGCGCCCAATAGTGGCTCCATTCGCGCCGTGGTAAGGCCCGCACGGTGTTTCCCCTCCGCGACGACGCCATGGCCGCCCTGCTCAGCTCACCGCGGCTGGCGCCTCTCCGCCCTTCCTCTCTTCCCTCTGGGCAGCGCTTTGTGCTCGTCTTCATCTTGCGGAGCTCGCGCACACCTCTTTGGTCGCCACCACGGCTTGCTCCGGCTGGCCGCCGTGCGCCAGCACCGCCATGCCGCCATGCACGCCGATGAGCGTGCTCTCGTGCTCCTGCGCCTCCTTCTTGTAGCCCAATGGGTGAGGGTCACCGAGTTGAGTGTGGTGGTGGCCATCGTTCCACCGGAGACCTCGTCGGCGACGAGATCCCGCCGCCGGTGACCTCCCGTGTGTGCGTGTGTGTGACATGTGGGAACTCGGGTCCCGCTGTCAGTTGCAGTAGACGAGTGTGGGTGCACTGCACCGGGTGTACCCAGTGATTTCAGCGGCTGGTTTTCAAAGAGATTTGAAAAATGAATTTCTAGAAAATGTGTAAATACTTTGAAAATTCATAACATGAAAAATACTGCTCCAAAAATGATGAAGTAAATTTTGTGGTGATCCTCATGACTAGATATACAGTTAAAAATATTGCATGGCAATTTTGTGATACTTTTATATGGAGCTTTATTTAATTCTTGTAATTGTTGTTTTCTTAGAAAACGCATAGTAAATCACATGATGCTCAGAAAAATATGATTCTAGTTTTGTTAATCTTCTTTTGTGATATACTTTACATGAAAAAATATATGTCATACATGTTCTGTAGAAAAATATTGATGTGTAGTTCAAGTGCTAATTATGACTGATTTTTGTTATTTTTTGCTAGAGAGCAAAATTTGTATAACACATGCATGTGATAATTTTTGTATAGTATTTGGTTACTGCGTAGAACATGGAAAAAATACTAAATCTGTTGTTGGATACTTTTCATAGTACAAAGTATTTTTCTTGCTCATTTATACCCCTAATTTGTCATTTTTGTGTAGGCAGTTTTACTTATCCAATTATCATAAAAATTTTATGGTAGGCTAATTATAATATGGCTATGCTACTGTAATTTTTATAGATTTTTCTATACACTAGAAATATAGGTTGCTGTTGTAACCCTAGTTTAAATTAAATATAAAATAATATTCTTTATGTATGATTAGTTTAATAATGTAGCTTTGGTGTATCTTTGAAGCATAAGATCCTTTGCTGATGTCACTTGAACATGTTAGCATGGTTGTGTTGATGAAGTGTAGTAGCACTTGGTTAGGGTTATATGTTAGTTAGTGTAAAAGTAACCGTAAACTGTAGTAGAAGAGAATGCAGTAGATGACATGTATTCGTATAACTGATCTTGGATGATGTTAACTACCTTATAGAAATGTTTTACCTTTATGCTATCTGAAAGCATCTAGGCCCCGGCGTTGGTTTCGGCAATTAATGACAACACATAATTACCATGACTAACGTGTGTTTTGCAGAAACATTGGTAAGTTAGGTCATGGAGATAATAACTGCTTTGGGCAATATGGCAGTCATGTCCCTTGATGGAAATCGTTTCGGTTTTCAAAGGATCAACGATAAGATTAAGGACGGTTAGTTCCAGATGTCAAGGTGTTGAGATACATCTGGAATAGTCGTTAGGATCTTTGTTTCTTCCTTTGACCGTACTATGAAGAGGGGCATGAGCGAGTAGCTTGACCTAAGTGAGTCTTATGTTTAGGTGTCGTGCACACTTGTCAAACTTAGCACTAGGTAGCTCGAGAAAAGCTCAGAGTACAGTTAGAAGCGACTTGGTTCAAGTTGCATTGCGTTTAGAAGACGTTTGAGCCGTTTACCTATGACCGGACGCGGTCTTGGTCATGACCGGACGCGTCCGGTCAGTACTAAAAGTTAACTGCGTTTTCGGCTGACTGACCGGACGCGGTCCTTGAGTGGACCGGATGCGGTGGTTAGGCCGACACGTGTCTCAGAGGGTAAACAGCAAGATCGGACGCGACTGTGAAGAAGATCGGCGCGTCCAGTCACGTTCTAGTAAGGTCCAGCGGAGACCTGACGCGTCCGGTCTCCTATGATCGGACGCGGTCGTGCGTCCGGTCATCTTCCAGTAAGGTCCCGTGGTGACCTGACGCGTCCGGTCACCTATGACCGGACGCGGTGTTGCGTCAGGTCATATTTCCAGAGAGCTCTTGCATGATCGGACGCGTCCGATCATCCCTGATCGGCGCGTCCGGTCATCTCAGACCGGCGCGTCCGGTCAGCACAGATCAGCGTGTCCGGTCTTTCAGTTCAAAGTTTTCGTTTTTGACCGTTACAACTGACCGGCGCGTCCGGTCATATCGACAGGCGCGTCCGGTCAGTGCGCGCCTGACTGTTTCGAAAGGTAACGGTTGGATTTGTCTGAGGGGTCTATAAATACAACCCCTCCACCTCTTTAAGATATCTCTTGCTCATTTGTTTAGCTGAGAAACACCTTTGAAGTGCAAGGGAGTGCAAGAGCCCTAGTGAGGATTGAGATTTGCGAATCAAAGTTTGAGAATCCTCTCTAGTGACAAGAGTCTAGCAAGTGTGCATCCATCTTCTCATTAGGCTTGTTGTGGTCAAGTGAGAGTTCTAGCTTGTTACTCTTGGTGATCGCCATCACCTAGACGGTTTGGTGGTGATAGGGAGTTCGGTGATCATCCGACGAGATTGTGGGTGACCCAACTCAAGTTGTGAGCGGTTTTGGGTGATTCGCCACGATGGAGTGTCAAAGAATCAACCCGTAGAGAGCACTTGATCCTTGTGCGGATCAAGGGGGAGCTACACCCTTACGCGGGTGCTCCAACAAGGACTAGTGGGGAGTGGCGACTCTCCGATACCTCAGCAAAATATCGCCGTGTTCCTATCCCTTACTTTCAAGCATTTACTTTCTTGCACTACTTTCATTGCTTGTTTACTTTCCTAGAATTGCCTTGCTAGTCTAGGATTGGAACTTAGGGTGCAAAACTTTTATCGGTAGAAACACAAGGAACACAAGTAGGCACTAGGGGTGAAGTTTGGCTTGTAGGATTTAATTCTTGCAATTATTTTTAGAGAAGCCCAATTCACCCCCCCTCTTGGGCATCTTGATCCTTTCAATTGGTATCGGAGCCGTGTTGCTCTATTTTTAGGCTTTACCGCCTAGAGCAAGATGTCTAATGGGGAAGGACCACCTCCCACTTTTGAGGGAGACGATTTTCCATATTAGAAAATTCGTATGGAGGCATACCTCAAAGCCATAGATGTTAGGTGCCTTAGAGCCGCAACCGAAGGGCTTCCCCCCATAAGAGATCCCGCTAACCCAAGTGGTGACGAGGAGAAATACGACCGGTGGAATGCAAAAGCGAAAAATGCAATCTACCGGGCACTAGGCAAAGATATCTTCAATCGTGTGCGTAATGCCAAAAATGCTCATGAATTGTGGGAGAATCTTTGTGCTCTCCATGAGGAAACTAAGAGTGAGCGTGAGGAACGCTATCATATTGCCTTAAAGAAAATTAATTCTTTTGAGATGCTTCCTAAAGAAAGTGCTAACGACATGTACACTCGTTTGAATGTTCTTGTAGAGGATCTTAATGCTCTTGGACTCACTAAAATGAGTCAATCGAATGTTACAAGGAGGATCTTAAGTGTTCTCCCCGTTGAGAAGTATGGACACATTGTCACCGTACTTCATCAAAGTGATCTCTCCTCCGCAACACCAACTCAAGTATTGGGGAAGATTAATGCACATGAGATGTACATGCACATCACTCCGGAAGAGGGCTCATCATCTTCCAAGAAGAAAGACTTGGCCTTCAAAGCTAGCTATGAAAAGAAAAAGAAGAAGGGCCAAGCCATGATAGTGCAAGAGAGCACAAGTGAGAGTGATATTGATGATGAATCACTTGCACTCATGGTGAGAAGAACCACCAAGATGCTAAAGAAGCTCAACAAGAGTGGCATCAAGTTCGATGGCAAGAAGAAGAAATTCTTCACTAGTACCAAGAGGAAGCCAATCTCTGAAATGGATTGCTTCAATTGTGGAGAACTTGGCCATCTAGCTCATCAATGCCCAAGGCCTCCAAAAGACAAGAACAAGAATAAGTACAAGGGCAAGAAAGATGATTCAAGTGAAGAAGAAGATGATAAAAGAAAGAACAAACCATACAAGAAGAAAGATAGCAAGAAAAGAGAGTTCTACAAGAAGAAGAAGGGAGGCAAGGCTTATATTGTTGGTGATTGGCTCACCGACGTTGAATCATCATGTGAGTCCTCCGGCGATGAAAGTGATGATGAAAAAGAGAAGATCGCCGCACTTGTGGTTGGGCCATCACCATCATCATCAACATCCTCATCATCATCTTCACCGCCGTCCTCACCGTCATCATCCACTTCCCACCTATGTCTCATGGCTAAAGGTGATCGAAAGGTACAAAATAGTGATAGTGATGATAGTGAGAGTGATGATGAATATGATGCACCTTCTTATGATGAATTAGTAAAATTGTTAAACAAATATTCTAAAATCATAAGGAGGACTAGAAATGAAAATGATGAGCTTCAACATGAAAATGAAACACTCTCATCTAAACTTGAAAGTGCACATGATGCTAGGGATGAGCTCATAGATCAAAATGAAACCATGTCTTCTTCTCTCAAAGAGCTTAAAATTTCTAACAAGGAGCTTAAAGATAAGCATGATAAAATTGAGAAGAGGCATAGTGAACTCATGATTAGACTCAACTCTCTAAAAGAAGAATATACTACATTGAAAATCAACTATGATACTCTTATTGTTGCTAATGAGCTTGCTCTTGAGACACATGATGCTACTAACCAAATTGTTAAGATTGATATAGCTACATCATGTGATGATTTGATTGTTTAGAACTTTGAGCAAGGTTCTAGCGGCAAAGGCAAGAGTGTGGTTGAGGCAAATGACTATGATGAGTATGTCAAGCTCAAGAGTGAAAATGAAAAGCTTAAAGTT
The DNA here is from genome assembly GCA_038087645.1 of Saccharum hybrid cultivar R570. Taxonomy (NCBI): domain Eukaryota; kingdom Viridiplantae; phylum Streptophyta; class Magnoliopsida; order Poales; family Poaceae; genus Saccharum; species Saccharum hybrid cultivar. The sequence goes on from JAQSUU010000344.1 coordinate 2,984,080, forward strand.
GAGAACAAGAAGTTGTTGGCTCTTGAAAAGCAAGCTTCAAATGAGTCACTCATTGAAGAAAACAAGAAGCTCAAGCAAGAGAAAGAGCATCTCAAGACCGGCATAAGCAAGTTCACAAGAGGCCAACACTTGCAAAGTGAGCTACTCATGAACACCGTCATGAAGTTGGATAGGAGTGGCATTGGGTATTTGGCAAATCAAGAGAAGAAGGTCAAGGCCAAACAACAACAAAGCAAGACTAAGCCCAAGCCAAAGAGATGTGTTGAGTGTGGACAAGAAGGCCATTTTGCTCATGAGTGCAAAACCCCACCACCACAACCCTTGCCCAAGCATGCTAGACCCTTTGCTTTTAATGCTCACTACATGCTTAGAAAGGACTCTAGTGGAAAGATAAAAGTTATGTTCTTGGGTCCTCCCAACAAGAATAGGCCAAAGAAAATTTGGGTTGCCAAGTCACTAGTTGAAAAAGTTAAGGGTCCCTCTCAATTTTGGGTCCCTAAACAAAAGGCTTGATCTCTTGTGTGTAGGTGAACTACAAGACCAGTAGATCTCATTGGGTGATTGATAGTGGTTGCACACAACAAATGACCGGTGATCCTCGTATGTTCACCTCACTTGAAGAGGATGGGGTATGCCAAGACAAGATCACATTTGGGGATAATTCAAAGAGTAAAGTCAAGGGTATAGGCAAGGTTGCAATATCAAATGATCATTCTCTCTCCAATGTGCTCTATGTTGCTTCATTGAGTTTCAACTTACTATCCGTTGGGCAACTTTGTGATCTTGGCTATCAATGCTTGTTTGGTCCAAATGAAGTGGTTGTTACCAAGATAGAAGACAAGCAAGTAATTTTCAAGGGTTTTAGATACAATAATCTTTATCTTGTTGACTTCACCTCCGAAGATGCAAACTTGATGACATGTTTGTTCACCAAGACCACACTTGGATGGCTTTGGCATAGGAGGCTTGCTCATGTTGGAATGAACACTCTTAACAAGCTTTTGAAGAAAGAACTAGTAAGAGGCTTGAAGGATGTAAAGTTTGAAAAGGACAAACCTTGTAGTGCATGTCAAGCCGGCAAACAAGTTGCAAACACTCACCCAACCAAAGCCTACATGTCAACATCAAGAGTACTAGAACTTCTTCACATGGATTTATTTGGTCCTACAACTTACAAGAGTTTGGGTGGAAATCTTTATTGTCTTGTGATTGTGGATGACTTCTCAAGATACACTTGGACTTTCTTTCTTCATGACAAAACCGAAGTGCCAAGTTGCTTCAAGAAGTTTGCAAAGAGAGCTCAAAATGAATTTGAAGTCAAAATAAAGAAGATTAGAAGTGACAATGGAAAAGAATTTGACAACACCAACATTGAAGCCTATTGTGATGAAATTGGAATCAAGCATGAAGTGTCATCAACCTACACTCCACAACAAAATGGTGTAGTTGAGAGGAAGAATCAGACCTTGATCACTCTTGCAAGAACAATGCTAGATGAGTACAATACACCAGAGAAATTATGGGCCGAGGCGATCAACACCGCATGCTATGCTTCAAATCGCCTCTTCCTACAAAAGTTCCTTTGCAAGACCCCTTATGAGTTGCTAAATGAGAAGAAGCCGGACGTCTCATTCTTCCGGGTGTTTGGGTGCAAATGCTACATCTACAAGAAGCGTCAACACCTAGGGAAGTTCCAAAGACGTGTTGATATTGGTTTTCTTGTTGGCTACTCATCAAAGTCCAAAGCATATAGAGTATTTAACCACGCCACCGGTTTGGTTGAAGAAACATATGATGTGGAATTTGATGAATCTAACGGCTCCCAAGGAGCAATTGAGAATTGTGATGATGTAGGTGATGAACCATTGAGGGAGGCCATGAAGAACATGCCCGTGGGAGACATCAAGCCTAAAGATGATGAAGACGATGTACAAATTGTCAATCCACCATCTTCATCATATGTGCCTCAAGATGATGACAAGAATGAGAGAGTTGAAAATAAAGACACACATGTCTCTCATCATCAAGCCAAGGCACAAGCACAAGATGTTGATGCTCCTCATCCCACCCCTCAAATGGTTGATCGAAGAAACTCACCTCTACTTCAAGCACATCCACAAGATCTTATCATAGGGAGTCCAACAAAGGGTGTAATGACTCGATCTCAAAAATTTAATTCTTTTGTTGAACATCACTCTTTTGTCTCTTGTCTTGAACCTAAGAATGTAGAAGAAGCTCTTCAAGATCCGGATTGGGTGAATGCCATGCATGAAGAATTGAACAACTTCACCCGCAATCAAGTATGGACACTTGAAGAGCATACAAAAGGTGCAAGAGTCATTGGAACCAAGTGGGTGTTCCGCAATAAGCAAGATGATCAAGGAGTAGTGGTAAGAAACAAGGCAAGACTAGTTGCAAAAGGGTTCTCTCAAGTTGAAGGTCTTGATTTTGGAGAGACTTTTGCACCTGTTGCAAGACTTGAAGCCATCCGTATCCTACTTGCATATGCATCACATCATGATATGAAACTATATCAAATGGATGTGAAAAGTGCATTCTTAAATGGCTTTATAAATGAACTAGTTTTTGTTGAACAACCTCCCGGGTTTGAAGACCCTAGATATCCTAATCATGTTTATAGGTTGTCCAAGGCGCTATATGGGCTCAAGCAAGCCCCTAGAGCGTGGTATGAGCGCCTTCGGGACTTCCTTATTGAGAAGGGCTTCACCATTGGGAAGGTTGACACCATACTATTCACCAAAAAATTCAAAGAAGAGATCTTCATTTGTCAAGTATATGTTGGTGACATCATCTTCGGGTCAACAAATGAAGACTATTGCAAAGAATTTGGTGAATTGATGTCAAAAGAGTTCGAGATGTCAATGATTGGTGAGCTAACATTCTTCCTTGGGTTTCAAGTCAAGCAAATGAGAGAAGGGATCTTTATCTCTCAAGAGAAGTATACCAAGGATCTTCTCAAAAGATTCAAGATGGAAGAATGCAAGCCAATCAAGACCCCAATGCCAACTAATGGACATCTCGACCTAGATGAGGGAGGTAAACCAATTGATCAAACTCTTTACCGTTCTATGATTGGTAGCTTGTTGTATCTTACCGCATCTAGGCCCGACATCATGTTTAGTGTGTGCATGTGTGCCCGCTTTCAAGCGTGCCCTAAAGAACCTCACTTAAGTGCCGTAAAAAGAATCCTAAGATATCTTAAGTATACTCCAAGCATTGGATTATGGTATCCCAAAGGAGCTAGATTCCAACTAGTTGGCTACTCCGATTCGGATTATGCCGGTTGCAAAATTGATAGAAAAAGCACATCCGGAGGGTGCCATTTGCTTGGGAGATCCTTAGTATCATGGTCATCTAAAAAGCAAAATAGTGTGGCTTTGTCCACCGCCGAGGCGGAATACATTGCCGCGGGGGCTTGTTGTGCTCAAATCCTATACATGAAACAAACCCTCCTAGACTATGGAGTTGTTCTTAAAAAGGTGCCGCTTTTATGTGACAATGAAAGTGCGGTTAAAATTGCCAATAATCTGGTACAACACTCTCGCACCAAGCACATTGATATCCGCCACCACTTTCTAAGAGATCACGTTGTTAAAAATGACATATCACTAGAAGGTGTAAGAAGTGAAGATCAATTAGTGGATATCTTTACTAAACCTTTGGATGAAGCTACCTTTTGTAGGTTGAGAAGTGAACTAAATGTGCTTGATTCTAGTAACTTTAAAAGATGAACTTATGTTGTTCCTTGCATTGCATTGTATTATATGTCATGCTTAATTACCCGCAATGCATCTAGGGCTTGACTAACATGGTTACGATAACCCTCCTTTGGAGGAGTGAAGAAGCCTAACCGTGGATCAAACTTGACAAGCAACCTAGCTTTACTTACTTATTTTGCATTGCATATGCATGGTTGTTGCTTTTGTCGTTTCTTTTCGGTTAAGCTTTGAGCAACCTCTGTGTTCGTCCATGGGTAGAGAGAGCTTTTTGACGCTCCCAATGGTTCAAAAAATCTATTGCAAGGCCATATGTTGCTCCTCGGGTGTTTGTTGCCTATTTTCCTAAAAATAATAATAGCCTAAGGCAATCTATTTTGAGAAAGTTGAGGGTTTGAGTGAGGTCACTCATATCTTGTTCCAATTGGTGTTTATTTGTGTCTCTTTGAATTGGAACTTGATTGGGAGAAGTCGCGTCAAAGTTCGGAATGAAAAAAGTGTGAAAAACAGTAACCGGACGCTGGACCGGACGCTGCACCGGACGCAGTGCTGCTTCACCACCGCGTCCGGTCCCGGCGACCACCAGCGCGTTCGGTCATCCTGAAGACCGTCTTCTGTTCTTGTGATCGGACGCTGCACCGGACGCGCCCCTGCTGACCACCGCGTCCGGTCCCGGTAACCACCACCGCGTCCGGTCATCTGTCTCAGTCTTCCGAGAAAATCGAAACCGGACGCTGTCAGCGTCCGATCGTGGATAATCGGACGCGTCCGGTCATTCCAGGAGCTTACTGGAGTGTGACCAGACGCTGCCTCCACCGCGTCCGGTCATTCGACCACCGCGTCCGGTCATCACGCATAAAGCGGATCTCGCCCCTTTTAACCGTACGACTGGATCTCTTTTTTCCTTTTTCATCTAACCTTGCTTTCGCCGCCGCCGTGTCCTGCGCCCTACGCCGCTGCCCGCGCCACCGCCGCAGCCGCTGCCTGCTCCACCGCCGCAGCCGCTGCCCGCGTCACCGCCGCAGTCGCGCCTTGCGCCCGCAGCTGCGCCCTGCGCCCTGCGCTCGCGCCACCGCCGCCACGACTGCGCCACCGCGCCCTTGTTTGTGCACCGCCGTTGGTTCTCCTCCGGCGATCTCCCCTGTGCCCTAGCCTCGTGTCGCGAACCGTTTGCCGTACACGATCTTCTAATTCCCTGCAAAGACCCCCATATCCTAACCCTAGGTTGCTAGGTTCTCATCTTCGAATCCTCGCGATCATCTCTGTCTCCGCAAGGTGACATCTTCTCCTTGGATTAGGGTTTACCGTTGATTTTTCGGTGATTTCTAATTCAATTGTCGTTCGGTCGTCGATTGTATTCTAGGGTTTCGGTCGCCGTCTTCGGGTAACCCTAATACGTCGAGATCGTCTTCTGGTCATCGGATCATCGCTCGTCGAGGTAGCTATCGCGGTCATCTCATATCTTACCTCATATGCTTGCTATCTCTAGGGTTTCGCACCTTTAGATTATATATGTTGCTTATAGTAGATCCATCTATTCCGTCTTTTCAGCGAGTCTGTCGGTTTGTCGGGGTGACTGTTGTTCTGCTGATTAAATCCGAGGCCAAGCCTACGGATACAGATTGAGGCCAAGCCTCTCGAGTGTTAGTACACCATCTTTCAAAGGTTGTCCGACTGTGTGATAGTATGGTTCGCTGCAAGAATGCCGGTGGTGCTCCTAGTGACGGGGACGACAGTCCTCCTCGTCTGTCTGAAGTTGTGCGTGGTAAGCGCATAAAGATAATGGCCAGAAAGAAGAAGAAGACTCTTACTGATGCAGAGATAGCTCAGGTAGTGGCAGATGCAGCTGATGCAGTTGAGAGGGGTGGCAGGAGCAGTGGTATACGCATTGGAGACAGTTGTTTTCATCTTGAAGGATGACAGCTTGGTACAGAGACCACTGAGACCACTGAGGGCATAGGAGTGCCAATGGATGCACATACTATGTCAGTGGATCCACCTGCAGCACCTTCAGAGGGGACAGCGGAACAGGCAGCTCAGACTCCATCACATCGCCGCTCCACACGCACACGGACTCAGGTGACTCCCAGGCCAGAGGGCCAGCATCGTGGAGGACGTCCACCTCCGAGAGTTAGAGGTACACCACCAGTTGAGCACTTTGACTTGAGAGGTGCTACTGCACGTCAGGTGCAGAGTTTGAGGTTTGTTGAGGTCAGCCGCTGGTTCCCACCTCAGAGAGACTCCAGAGCTTCAGAGGGATTCTATACTCCTCTCCAGGAGGACTTTTACAGAGCTCTGGTTGACAGTGGCATTGCTTTTCGACCACAGAGGGTCTGTCGCCTTGAGTCACTTATTGAGGTAGTGGGTGAGCAGCTACGTCCGCACCTGTCCTATCTACCAGGCCTGTCAGATTTTCTTGGACGGATAGGTGCATACTGCGGTACTTGGGTTAGGGAGTTCTATGCTTCATTGTGGATTGATCCAGCCCATGAGTTCATACATTTTGCATTCAGAGGCCGCGACCGCAGACTGTACAGCTCCAGTGTACGGGAGATTCTCAGACTCCCAGCTTCAGATACGAAGATTCACCAGCTCTGCTTCGGTCAGACAGCTCCACCTAGACGCCCTCATGGCGGTTCTGTGCCACCTACAGACCTGATCCGACCCTGCTTTCGTGAGCCTTTTGGCGAAGGGTCTCATCGTACACCTGCCAGTCTGACACCGCTTGCCCGAGTCTTGGATGCTATTGTCAGACGCACTCTTCTTTCCAGACTTGGCTACAGAGAGGGACTGACCAGGATGCAGCTCTGGGTTGTTCACCATCTTCTTTCATAGACACCTTTTGATATTTGGGATCTTATGGTCAGTGAGATGGAGGACACCCTGGCAGAAGGTTTCAAGGGACACCGTCAGCTGCCCTATGCTCATTAGATTTGTTTTATCATCAGATCTGCACTTGAGCTGCCTTCAGAGATTAGTGCTGAGATCACTGACACTACTACTGTTTTTCCTGAGTATGATATTCGTCAGTTATGGGCTTTAGTTACCAGGGAGCAGATCCCTGCACCAGGACAGAGAAAGAGGCCTGAGGTGCGTGAGACAGCGGCTGAGCAGGATGCGGCCATACAGGGTCTTGCTGAGGCAGAACTGGCAGATCTAGATGCTCAGCCCACTGATATAGCTGAGGATGAGGCCTCTGACAGCACTGATGAGGACTATCAGCCCATCCCCAGGTATCGGTCTCCCTGGCCTCACGACCACGAGGCCGGTGGCTCTGGTTCAGCCTCCCGCTCAGACCCAGCCATGGTGGCTATACTTGAGAGGCTGACCCAGGCACAGGAGCGACAGGAGCAACAACTACAGAGACAGGCTCAGGACACAGCTGCTGCGTTTGCACAGATACAGGCTCGACAGGATGAGTTCCAAAGACAGCAGCTTGAGATACAGCGCCAACAGGTCGAGATGCAGTGTCAGCAGTATGAGATGCAGCGACAGAGTGCAGCTAGCCAGCAGCAGTACTTGGAGCTTCTACGTCACCTTGTCACAGTTGGGGCTCCTCCACCTGCTTCTATCCTGACTTCAGCTATACCTTTCAGTGGACCTTCAAGTCAGGATCAGCCGAGTTTTCAGTTCACATCTCCACAGCTGCAGGTTCCTCAGTCGTTCCAGTCCCCGAGCTACACGCCCATACAGACAGGATTTACTCCTTCAGACCAGCCTCGCTCTCACATGTTGACCGGCACACCGCTCTTTGATCTAAGTGCCACTTATAGCGAGTTGACTGGTCAGCCGACGCCCTTACACACCACAGTTACTACTTCTTCAGGGTTGTCAGGTTCAGAGGCAGTTTTCTTTCCAGTGACAGGGACAGGCACTATAGAGACTGTTCCATCATCAGTTGCCTCTACAGATCCCCCAGTTTTTGGCTCACTTCAGGCTCAGGTCACAGAGACTGCTCCACTTATCGCTACTTCAGCAGCACCTGTTCCTGTTGATCAGACCCAGACCGCTTCACAACCGCGTGCTTTTTCAGGGGGTCAGCCAGATAGCTCCGAGTCCGAGGGAGACATCTCACAGTTTGTGATCACTCCGCGCTCCTCGGCACCCGACTCGACTCCGTCTGTTCCCCCATCAGCTCCTTAGATTAGTTTTTGGCGGTTGATGCCAAAGGGGGAGAGAGAAAGTAGATTTAGGGGGAGCTTAGGGGTAGTTTTCGTTTTTCGTGTGTGCTACTCTCATGCATCATATTTACCTTACAAGTAATTGCATTCATGTGACATGTGATCTTATGAGATACCTTAAAGTCTATATGGTTTATCTATTCACAGCTTTAAATCATGTCACTTGTTTGTTTATAGCTCATAAGGTTGTGCTTCCGTGCCTTACTCCGATTTCATATGAGCTTTGTTTTATGTGTACTAACTTTTCATGTCTTATCTTATAAGTACACTCAGTTGGCTTGGAATACATAAGCATTGTCTAACCCCTTGTGCTTACAGCTTTATGCTTATGTGAACCAAGCATGATCGAAAACCTCAACTCATATCTTCTGAATCTAAGTGTTGTCATCAATCACCAAAAAGGGAGAGATTGAAAGCATCTAGGCCCCGGTGTTGGTTTCGGCAATTAATGACAACACATAATTACCATGACTAACGTGTGTTTTACAGAAACATTGGTAAGTTAGGTCATGGAGATAATAACTGCTTTGGGCAATATGACAGTCATGTCCCTTGATGGAAATCGTTTCGGTTTTCAAAGGATCAACGATAAGATTAAGGACGGTTAGTTCCGGATGTCAAGGTGTTGAGATACATCTGGAATGGTCGTTAGGATCTTTGTTTCTTCCTTTGACCGTACTATGAAGAGGGGCATGAGCGAGTAGCTTGACCTAAGTGAGTCTTATGTTTAGGTGTCGTGCACACTTGTCAAACTTAGCACTAGGTAGCTCGAGAAAAGCTCAGAGTACAGTTAGAAGCGACTTGGTTCAAGTTGCATTGCGTTTAGAAGACGTTTGAGCCGTTTACCTATGACCGGACGCGGTCCTGGTCATGACCGGACGCGTCCGGTCAGTACTAAAAGTTAACTGCGTTTTCGGCTGACTGACCGGACGCGGTCCTTGAGAGGACCGGATGCGGTGGTTAGGCCGACACGTGTCTCAGAGGGTAAACAGCAAGATCGGACGCGACTGTGAAGAAGATCGGCGCGTCCAGTCACGTTCCAGGTCTCCTATGATCGGACGCGGTCGTACGTCCGGTCATCTTCCAGTAAGGTCCCGTGGTGACCTGACGCGTCCGGTCACCTATGACCGGACGCGGTGTTGCGTCAGGTCATATTTCTAGAGAGCTCTTGCATGATCGGACGCGTCCGATCATCCCTGATCGGCGCGTCCGGTCATCTCAGACCGGCGCGTCCGGTCAGCACAGATCGGCGCGTCCGGTCTTTCAGTTCAAAGTTTCCGTTTTTGACCGTTACAACTGACCGGCGTGTCCGGTCATATCGACAGGCGCGTCCGGTCAGTGCGCGCCTGACTGTTTCGAAAGGTAACGGTTGGATTTGTCTGAGGGGTCTATAAATACAACCTCTCCACCTCTTTAAGATATCTCTTGCTCATTTGTTTAGCTGAGAAACACCTTTGAAGTGCAAGGGAGTGCAAGAGCCCTAGTGAGGATTGAGATTTGCGAATCAAAGTTTGAGAATCCTCTCTAGTGACAAGAGTCTAGCAAGTGTGCATCCATCTTCTCATTAGGCTTGTTGTGGTCAAGTGAGAGTTCTAGCTTGTTACTCTTGGTGATCGCCATCACCTAGACGGTTTGGTGGTGATAGGGAGTTCGGTGATCATCCGACGAGATTGTGGGTGACCCAACTCAAGTTGTGAGCGGTTTTGGGTGATTCGCCGCGACGGAGTGTCAAAGAATCAACCCGTAGAGAGCACTTGATCCTTGCGCGGATCAAGGGGGAGCTACACCCTTGCGCGGGTGCTCCAACAAGGACTAGTGGGGAGTGGCGACTCTCCGATACCTCGGCAAAACATCGCCGTGTTCCTATCCCTTACTTTCAAGCATTTACTTTCTTGCACTACTTTCATTGCTTGTTTACTTTCCTAGAATTGCCTTGCTAGTCTAGGATTGGAACTTAGGGTGCAAAACTTTTATCGGTAGAAACACAAGGAACACAAGTAGGCACTAGGGGTGAAGTTTGGCTTGTAGGATTTAATTCTTGCAATTATTTTTAGAGAAGCCCAATTCACCCCCCCTCTTGGGCATCTTGATCCTTTCACTATCCAATAAAGTCTCAATGTGTTCATCTGCACATCATATTATAATGATCATCGCATGCCATCATATCCGACACACTGGTTGCATATTTACTTGTACACTTGCATCATATAGGATCGCAGGAGAAAGTGCTAGTAGCAGTACAAGAGGAACAGACCGGATCCGATCCATAAGAAATCCAGGCACATAAGGTGCCAGAGGTAGACGAGCAAGAAGAGGATCTACTTGAGTGTATGGACCACCAACCTAGTTCTTTCGAATGAGGTAAGCCCCAGAGCATTCTAAGTCTCATACTTTATAAAAACAATTCTTTATATATATGAGCTTTATATATGGTTGCATTAAGTTATAGGAGTTGGGTGAAACCGTTGATGCATTATTACTACCCTTGCCTACATTATTACCTACTTAAGTTTAGGGTCGAATACTGCTTAGCCCTGCTTAGACCGGTAGCGATCGGTGATTTTCGGTCACCTGCAATTATAGGTGGTTACTCGAATGCTTTAGCTATGGAATTGATGATATCCTAAAAATAACCATGTGCTGATGGATAATTAGAGACCGGACGGAAAAAGTTAAAGGCAACCAGATAGGGTTCTGGGGTGCTATTAGTTTTTCGTCTGTGTCGGTTAATGACCGATCGTTGCTCATCCCTCTTGTCATGTTGAATGCATGCCTCATATTTAGCTGGCTGAATAAAGTACCTTTAGACCGCGAAGCTAGTGACATTATTCAGGCCAGGATCTACACGAGTGCGTGTATTGGTGCTGCAGGGGGTATGACGGGGACGCGAAGAGTGAGCCCAAGGTACGTCCTAGCTGTCGGGTGGTCCCTGGGTATTGCGGCTCTAGTTTATCCTACGACGTTTACCTGGATAGTGTCATTAGTGATCTGTAGCTCACTTTAGCGAGTGAGTGTGGTTTGTGTGAGGAATAAATCACCAGCTGGTTAGAAATTGATTCGAAACGACATCGCTCCTGAATAGTGAGCACTTGACTCAAGTTACGGTATCGTAGTAATGATGATAGAACACTGATGGTTATATGGATAATGTTCGAAACGCTAAACCTGAAATGATAACTGGATGTTATTGCTTAATCAAGTGATTGATATAGCATAGGTGCTTACATAGATGGATATGTTATAATAAACATGATGCAAATTACTTAAAATGGTTTATTCATGATAGATTATGCTTTTCGCAAATGAGTCAGCTAATTCACTGAAGAAAGCCTTGCATACTCCTTGGTGTCTCTTTATTTTAGTTTACGACGGGTAAGTCTAGCTGAGTACCTTCTCGTATTCAGAACGTTGTTCCCATTGCTGTTGCAGATGGTCAGATGTATTACGGATATTGCATCAACTGTTTATCCCCGGCGATGGACGACAACTAGGACCAAGGGCAATGGTCGCTCCGTATTTCTTATCTGATGCTTTTGTTGAAAATGACTATCTCCTGGCACCGTATCTAAACTAAAAGTGTGTGTAGTTTCAAAACTATTTGCTTTCGCTATTTCATTATGAACTTGGTTTGTAATAACTTTATGTTCTAAACTCCAATGTATTCAACTGTCGTTGTGAACTTTATGTAATATGTGACTGTGACTGCTAAACTTATACGATCTTGGTTTATATGTTGGTTGGTTTAAAATCCTTCGTGGTTTCACGGACTACCGGGTTATACGGGCTTAAGTTTGCTAAATTATCTGCTTCGGCAGGTGATTTTCTTACTTAATTTCGTATAATTGGTCGGTTCTGTTACAGCGTGCGCGGCCCAAACGCGCAGCAGCAGGCGTGCGCAGCCTAGCAGCAAACACGACCTAGGCGCGGGGCAGGTCGGCCCATGGCCAGCATGGCGCAGTGCGGCCTGACGTGCGGGCCAGCGGTCAACCCGGCCCCGCCTGCCAGTGGCACAAAGCAGGGGAGCGGCTTGACCGGCCGGAGCTCACCGGCAGTGAGGTTACCGGCGCGAGGATGGCACCGACGTGATCACCTCGCCATCCCGCGTTGGCCTAGGTAGGTGGCACGGCTTGCAATGGGACCTAGCTAAGGCGGCCACGTGAGCAGTGGCTCCGGCGGTTGGGCGCACGGCGGTTGCGGCGATTTCACCGGCTCCGGCGAAGAAGGCGGTTGGCGCGCACACACATAGGCTCCAGTGAGCTCGTGCAGTCCTAGGGCTGCGGCAATCGTGCCAGGCGGGGCTGCAACTAGGAATGGCCGCGTGCGGGCGGCGTGGCAGCCAGAGCGCAGCGGTGGTAGGCTCTGTTCCGGCGAGGTGGCAACGGTAGCATCTAAATGAACTATGGCTTAAGCTTCTATACCCCATGGCGATGCTAAAACATGCAAGAGAGTGAAAGGATGGAGGCAGGGGTGCACTAGCCACGCGAGCCCGAGCCTAGCGGGCATGGCGTGGTGGCACCCTGCTCGGATGTGCTCACCTTGCGACGAAGCGCGGCGTAGCTGGGTCGAAGCGGAAGAGGAATGAATGACGCGCTACGGAACACAGTGAATTTGAAAACGAGCGTGCGGTGCGGTTGAACATTGGGCAGCGATGCATGCTGGTCGGCGGAGAAAAAAATCAACGATGAGGGAAGAAAGGAAAAGGGGATTAGCTGGCTTCGAGCATTGAATGGACATGGCGAGGTGGCGAGCAGCTTCACGGCCTTGCCCACGCGGTCAGCCGTGCGGCCGGGCGCGAGAAAGCATGGTGAGGACACGACGGCAACGGTGAGAAGAGAGAAGGAGAAAAGAAAAACTCTAGTTACTATAGCTAGGTTTTCCCCCTTTTAAAAAATGTTCAAATTACTTTCAAATACACATGGAAACTTGAAAAACTCCCAACATGAAAGTTGCTCAAAATAAAGAGAGCTACAACATTGCTTTTTGAGCCATTACCAAATTCTAAATATTTTTGAAATTAGGGTTTTCAAATTTTTAAATTTGAATTCCAAATTTAGGGTTTTGTAAATATAACTTTTTAGTTATAAAAGCATAAGTTAACTAAATGATAAAGATAAACCCTAACCAACTTATGATTTTATGTTAATCTAGATTATTTTGGTGATCACTTAGCAATCATTTTCATTTGCAACATGCATACTTGAAATCACACATGTGAATGTAAAGTAGCACTTAGAGAATTTCAAAATTCAACCAAATCATTATCACATGATCATGATCACGAATGTATATATGATGCTTATGCTCATGAAATGCAATGCACTGCATGCTTAACACCTAAGCACCGTAACAAGTCTATAAAAATTGTGGTATGAGAGTTACCTGTAAATCCATGTTTTTTTTTGTCTGGCTAGACAAATTTGAGAAAGATGTATTTGGTTGGATGCATATGCCTGAGAATGGTAACCACGTTATATTGCATATTAGTTGGAATAGATACGTATCTAATTAAATAAATGCATTTATCTTTGTGCTTTAATAAATAATATAAATAACCGTTTTAAAAAATATTTTTAAAAATAATATAAATAATGTACACTATTTGTAAATTTGTAAATTTATTTGAAACCATTGATTTAATTTTTATGTAAAAGAGAGATTCAGATGTTTAAAAAATAATATTAGCTCATCGGATTATGGAGAAAAGTAGCAGCTGCTAATGAACGTCCATGTGGCGTCATGGTACGTTTTTTAGTTGAAAAAAAAAACCAAACGCCGTGTAATCTAGTGCTAAGCAACTCCAGTAATGCCAGGCTAGTCAGCTTGCCTGCTCCAGGCGCTCAAAATCGAGTGCCGGAGCCAGGCAGACGGTACTAATCTCGAGAAATTTCAGAATTTGAGACTGACTTCGCTTGCCTTCCTCGATATAGGCCCACGTATCACCTCAAAATTCTAAGTTTTTTCACTCTCTCTCCATGACATCAATTTTTAGCCGCTTGTATGGAGTACTAAATGTAGGTAAAAAAATATCTAATTACACAGTTTAGTTCAAAATCACGAGATGAATCTTTTGAGCCTAGTTGGTCTACGATTGGACAATATTTATCAAATAAGACGAAATTGGTACTATTCATCAGGTTGAAAAAATCTTCAATCTAAACCAGGGCTAGGACTCAATTCGTCTACCTTCGGTTTGCGAATTATTTTATTTCATAGGATTATATCCATTTTCTATCATCTCTCTGTTTCCCTTCTCATTTCTTATTCCCTGGCCACAGTAACTTCCAGCTTTGCCCCTGCCTCTTATCTCTGTTCTCCCGTTCGTCTGTTCATCAGCCGAATGACATCGTTCGTCTGTTTCCTCAGCCGGAGCTGGCAGCGGCCGCGCGCGCCTGCTGCGGCGACTCGGCGAGCCTGCAGTGGCGACCCGGCGGCGACGCTCCCACGACGGCCCCGCGGTGGCACTGCCGCGACCCCGCGGTGACCCGGCAACGAGGCTCCCGCGACCCTGCGACGGCCCGGCGGTGGCGCTGCCGCGACCCCGCGGCGACCCGGCCGCGGGGCTCCCACGACCCTGCGACGGCCGGGCGGCGAGGCTGTGCGACCGTGGTGCGGCACGACGACTTGGCCGGCGAGCCCCCGTCGTCGGTGTGGTCTGCCTAGGCTCTTGCGACGGCTTGGCCTGCCTAGCGCCTCTTCCTTCCCCCCTCCTGCTGTGTTCTGAAATGTATATTTTGTGATTTTAGGAAAGAGAATGAACACAGGCATTGTATGCTGTAAGTGAGATCTCGTTGTGAATTGTATGTTGTGAGATCAGTTTTTATGAGGCAATATCATTTGCGCAGTGCACTAACAGTTTGTGCAATGAAAATGATAAACATGTTTCAGTTTCCTGACAAATTTATAACATCCATACAGGCTCATAGCATTCATACATCTCTGGCATGCATCATAGAGGCAAAATAGTGTGCCAAAACAGGTTTAAAGTTCCCTGAGTACATATTACAAAGCTTCCATGAATCCATGAATTAAAGTAGCAATCAACTCTTTGCCTTCCTTGGTGAGAGATTTTTCTGCACAGCCCTCTTTGCTGGAGAATTTCTTGGCCTTGTAGGGGTTCTCATATGCTCACTCGTTGCTGCTCCACCTTCCATGTTCTGGGAAAATTGACTTCTTGTCACTAGGCCTGGACTAATATTGCCCTGACTTGACATTGCTCTACCCTCCATGTTGGAATGCATTTGACTGAAAAATGGATGAACAATTGACTAAATGTATAGATTTAAAAAAAATACTTGCTAGCATTTTAAATGTACATGATTCTACCTTGTTCCAGGAGTAGTATTTCCTTCATCTTCATGCATTTGCACCTTCTGTCTTTTGTTTCTACTAGTACTAGCAGCAGCTTTACCTGATCCTAATGGCCTCCCTTGCTTTGCACGACTCTTCCTGCAAATGAAAATAAATTAGATACAGCGCACATGCAATTGCGAAAGCATGTGTATAGCAGCACCTCCTATACCTTTTCTTTGGTCCATTACAAGGACACTTTGGGGATGATTGTCTGTGTCCAAATGCAAGGCACGTCTTACATTGCACCTGCCACATGCCTTTGGACCTAGGCTTGTTTCCCTTGTTGGTAATATGGTCACACTTGATCTCTTCTTTGAATTTGCTCCTCATCCAAAGCAAATTGTGATGTTGTTCCAAAAAAGGCTTCACCTTCTTATTTGCTGCATACATCTTATTCATCAAGTACTCATGGTATTCCGGCTGGAATGTCCTAGCTGCAGGATACATGCGCCCAAAAACTGACCCTTGAAACCTCTTCACAAAATTCTTCATCAAGTGCACAAAGCATTCTCTATGCTCTGCCCAAGGGTATACTGTCTTGACATCATTCTCTAATCCCTTACAGGCATATGAACTTATTGCTAGGTATGGTGGATTTCCAATTGCCTTCTGAAGTTGTTGCATAAACCAAGTCCAGTTCTCTGTTGTCTCACTACCAAAAAAACCAAATGCTACTGGAAAAATCCAATTATGACCATCTATTGCAGTAGCTGAAGGTAGATGTCCATTCCATCTACCATTGAGAGCTGTGGAATCTATGCTAAGGTATGGCCTACAACCATTTAGGAAACCATCAATGCTTGCTTTGAAACAACAAAAAAATCTATGGAAATACACACCATCTTCGTTCTCAATGAGATCTATCTCTACAACACTTCCGGGCATTTTTTGCTCAACCTCCGCCTTGAAATTAAACAAGCATCCAAAACTATCTTCCGATGTACCATAAATCTTTTTCTTCTGCAATTTGTTTACCAGACCACACTGTAGAATATCCTATAGTGACCTGATATTTGTTCTCTAACTCTTCTTTTAATTTTTTTGCACCCATGTTTGGATCCTTCATTAGGAAGGGTATTGCCTGCTCTCCTACCCAATGGTGCAGTAGTATCAACACCTTCCTTCTCATTTTCAGTTGGTTGCCTTTCTTGTTCGGCTCTCTCGTCCTCTGCTGCAAGACCCACAAATGCATACATTTCATTTTCATCCATTAATGGCAATGCTGCACCTATCTGATCTTCTGCAATTGGAAGTATCTCGAGGTTGTCCCAATCAATCACATGTGCAGCATTTCCAGGCTCTGCAATTAGATGTGTACTAGCATTTTCAGACACTACACTGCTCAAGACCACCTATGTAACAGCTGAGTTAGCAATCGCTTCTCTAGGCTTGTCCTCAACATCCACAAACAAAAATAACTTCCTCTCACTCAGCCTTTCAAAGAAAACCAGAGATAGAGAAGCATCATCCACCAATTTTCTTTCCCCTGCGCTGCTCATGTCAAATTCTGAAATCACAGGGTGTTGACAGCTTCCCCAATTCACTCTGGCAGCCAGGTCTTTTTCTAATTTTTCCATGGTATAGCAATGATAGTCTACAACCCATTCAAAGCACTTGCGTTGCACCTCAACTGAACTGCCATCATCCAACTTTGCTGAGAACTGTGAGATCTCAACAGACAACCTAAAGACGGCATCCGGATCGATCCTACCGTGTAAAAAAAATACACTTATCAGTTAGATTTCAACCTAATCGTTCATACATACGTTTTCTCTCACAATCGAATCTACACGTGGTTTTTCTCCAAAATCGAAATGAAGAGAAGAGGGATTAGAAAAAGATTAGGGACCAACTTACCCAGGAGGGATCTTGAAGAGATCCATACTGTCTGCTCAGGCTATCCTGGGTGCCCACATCTACCTCCTCTAAACCCTAGCTATGGTGTTGAGAAGAGATAGACAGGAGAATGAGAAGAAGAGTCCACGTTTATGGACTCAGTTCCCAGATCGATAAGAGATAAAGAGATAAGGAGCAGGGGCAAAGCTGGAAGTTTTTTAGCTGGGGAATAAGAAATGAAAAGGAAACAGAGAAATGACAGAAAATAGACATAATCCCATGAAATAAAATAATTCTCATGAAATAAAATAATTCGCGGGTGGAGTCCTATATTGTGAAAGGCCGACGAATTGAGTCCTATATTCAGTAAGGCAAGCGAAGTCGGTCCTAAATTCTGAAATTTCTCACTAATCTCCGTCCAGGCACAGGCAGCACAGACGCGGGAGCCGCCGCGATGCCGCCGAAGCAGGCGAAGCCGCCACCCGCCGCCGAGTTCGAGTACTGCGAGCTGTGCCGCCATCACCACGACCATGGTCGGCGCCATCGCTACGTCACCAAGCACCGGAGAAATCTCGACGCCGCGCTCACCTCCTTCCGCTCCAAGCTCTCCGACCTCCGCCGCGCCTTCCTCCGCGGCTCCCCCTCTTCCCAGCCGCCGCGGCCTCGTCTCTGGTGCCCCTTCTGCTCCACCGACCTCGTCGTCCTCGACAGCCGCTCCGCTGGGTACTCGCCACCTATCCCTTGTCCCCGTACTCCTAGGGTTTCGGTTTGGATTTATATATGCTAGCTGGTTTCGATTGCAGCGTGGATTGCCCGGAATATTATGCAATCGAACACTAGTAGGCTGAACCCTAGTACATTAGGATCAGTAGCTCAGTACGGCAGGGGTTGGAAATTTGGAATCGTCGTAAGGTTTTCAAAGCACTGTAGATAAAGGTTTTCGGAGCACTGCAAGCATAGCGTGAGTTTAGGAGGAAAAGTTAAGTCTGGTTCTCTTCTGTTGCAGTAAAAATGCCATTTACCATCTGGCAAGCAGTGAGCTCCTGAAGGGTGTGAAGGATTTACTGCGGAAGCACGGGGGAGGGATGGATCAGGTGGACTCGCTTAGGATTTCAGAGGACGTGCTTGCCAAGGTGTGTCTTATACTTTCATTCTTCTCTCTGTTAATATGAATTAACATGATATACATTTTTTTCATTCTAGTTTTGTGAAAGGATCTACTTAGGTATGTTGTTGTTTGTATTTGTTTCTGCACTGACCTGACAAAATGAGATGTTATGGTACGTGACATGTGGATCTCTAATGTTTTTATTTTTTAATTTCAGTGGGAGAAAAGCTCGGAATCCTTGAGCACAGGAACGAAAAAGGGGACTGAAGGACTGATTGGACCATCTCTGAAGCAGATAAAAGATATCCAAAATGAATATACCTGTGACAGTTTGGATAGTTTTGCACAAAACAATATCTCATCTTTTAGTAATACTGCATCATATGTTGTTATGCCTTTACAAAGTCCTACCAATGGGGCATATGACCCTATTAGTACAGCGTGTCATGGAGCTTCCAGTTCTGGAAGTGCTCCTTATTCTGCTCCATATGGAACTGTTGGACTGCCCATCACACCTTGGGGATCGTCCGAAACACATAAGCAGCAGGGTGCGCTGTCTACAAACTTGTGTCACAGCAGTGGTCCTGAAACAAAAGGTGACCGAGCGTTACAATTATCATACTGCCTTCTTTTTCATATGATTATGTCACTTGCTTGGTACATGGATAACTATATTTCATTTTGTAGGTCATCAATCTACTGTCCTTGTAAATCACTCAAGGCCATCGATTTCTTGTTCTAATCATGTAAGTATGTACCATAGTCCATATGCACACACATGTCCGTGCGACAAGTAGCACAAAATCCAGTGAAAAAATGACAAACAATGGTGTGATGCTTCTACATTACTGCAGTTTTTTGCTCACATATTTGACTTGATATTAACAATTGAAAATGTTGCTTTCATTTACACAAAAAAGGTAGCTTAGTAAATGTTGTGCAAGGCAGGAG
Source organism: Saccharum hybrid cultivar R570 (assembly GCA_038087645.1). NCBI lineage: Eukaryota > Viridiplantae > Streptophyta > Magnoliopsida > Poales > Poaceae > Saccharum > Saccharum hybrid cultivar. The sequence continues at coordinate 3,003,243 of JAQSUU010000344.1, forward strand.
CTTGCACCATTAAGGTTTTTTCGGATCTCAATGGCAGAAAGTTAAACAATTTTCCTTTTGAGTTTATTATCCTTCTGCTCTGTTTCCTGTTTATTTCTTCTTTAGGTCAGTTGGGGCGTGTTTGAACCTTCGCCGCAGCTCGCCTGGTCTCGCCTCACCTAGCCCTCGCACAATGCCAATCTTCCAAGTTCCAAGGCATTTGCTTCCCTTGCTGCCACTCACCTTGTCTCGCACTGTAGCTCAATATGAGGATTATCCGGCGGCAGCGGAGGTTGATTTGACACCAGGGATCCTCGAATGTGCGTGGGGGAAGCCGATTGGGCGGCTAGGGAGGCTAATTCGGTGGCTGGGGAGGCAGGGGCGACGCCAGGTGGTGCACTGGCACCAGGAAAAATATTTACTACTAAGTAGTCTATTTTCACCATACAAATTAGTTGAAATTGGAAGGGCAGGCCTAGTGCAGTTGGTGAGTGCTAGCTCGCCGGGTCACTAGGTCTTGGGTTCGAAGCCGTCTCTCTACAGAATTTCTGCGGGGGTAAGACTTTGCTTTGGTTATTCCCTTTCCCAGACCCCACTTGTGTGGGAGCCTCTGGCACTGGGTCTGCCCTTTAAATTAGTTGAAATTGGATATATTTCTACATGGTGGCTATGAATATTGTGCACCATCATGAATTTTAAGCTAGCTTCGCCCTGAGGGGAGGCTAATTCGTCAGCAAGTCGTTTTGGCAGCCGGGGCCGGGGGGGGGGGGGGGGGGGGGGGGTTGGGGGCGGCATTCATCATTCATCGAAAGCGCACGAGCCAACCTTGCCCAGCCGGGCAATCTTGCCAGGCAAACGGGTGAGGCGAGGGACTACCAAAACGGCTTGCCTTGCCCTGCGAGGCGAGGCAGCAAGGGTTCCAAACACACCCTTAGTTGCTGTTGTGGAGTTGTGGTGTAGTCTTTTTTTTTGTTCACATAATCACATAAAAGTATTGGAGAACAGCACACAAATGCATTTAAATTTCCAAGTATTGGACTTGTTGCCTTTTATTTTTGTTCCACTGCTTGCCATATCTGAAAACATCTATTTTTTCCTTCCTAAATCCCAAGTAACAGATTACCATCTCAGTTGACTCATGAATTAGCTATGTCATCCGCAGTTGTTCCATTATATCCATGGTCTATGAATTTGACCATTGTAAACGTGTCATTATATTTGCAAAAAATTCATGGCATTGTGGTTTTGTAGTTTCAATCGAAATGATAAAAATGTCCTATGAAGCAAGTGTTTTCCTTTGTTAGTTTGTAAAGCTCTTGTATATCCTAAAAGAAACAAATTTACATGTGCAACTTTTGATACAGAATTCCATATGCCAAATGTTCTATTTTTTTTTCCTTTTGTTTATTTGTCCTGTATACATAATTGATGTGATTCCTTGTTAAACAGATGTTACCTTTGCAGGTTCAACAAAGTCACACTGGAGGAAATTTGAGCAATGGTATTGGATGCATTCAGTTTTTTTTCCTGCTTTAGATTTTTTTTTCTCGAACACGCAGGAGAGCTGCGTGTCATTTCGTTAATAGGTAGAAAACGGTCTGATTACATGCTGAATCCACGGCTTGGTTTTCGTGCTCTAGATTTTGTCAAAACAATCACTAGTCTGATTGCAAAATAGTTAATTGTGATTTCTTTTTGCCCTTGTGAGAATCTTGATGCAATATCATTTCTTTATAGTCTCAAAAGCAAATGTGCATACGGGTGCTCCTCCTCCTTGGTTAAAAGCTAATGAACATGACCCAAAGAATTTGCCACTCAGAAGCTGTGCTCTTCCTTCTCGGAAAGGAAAATCGAGGAAACTCAATCCAAAGAGGGTTGGTGCTGCATGGGCAGAAAGAAGAAGAGCTGAGATGGAATTGGAGAAGCAAGGTGAAATTGTTCCAGCAACATCTGATTCTAGTTGGCTACCTAATTTTGGTAGTGTCTGGCAATCTGGCACAAGGAAGGAATCAAGGAAAGACTTTGAGAAAAGCCACAAGCTTCACGACACGAAGAGCAACCATGACTTATCCTTGGAGATAAAACCATATATCAGCAAACGGATGGTAAATATGTTTTTTCACCTTTCTGTAGTTATGCCATCTCGTTATTTTCTATATGTAACTTAATCACATCAACCTTGTGTTTCTTGCGCTGTTGGCAAATAGTTTCTGAGTCATTGTCATTTTTCAGAGGTTACAACATTCACTGTTTGATGCCGTACCACCTATTGTGTTATGCATTAACTCAGTTGTCCTGCTTATAGCTGGAAATAGATTGGTATTAAGCTACAACTTTAAAAATAACCCAAGCCCCTTTAGCTGCTTTACTAATTATTGTATTTGTCCTGCTTTCTGATGCAAGGAACATAAAAGTCATAAGGAATTTCCATTTTAATGAAGTGCTACACTACAAAATATTTATTTAGAATTGCAATCGACCTTTGTTCTGTTATAGACCAATTTGAAAAGAGGTCCGATCCTGTGGGCATAAGCTAGTGCCTAGTAGGCTGTGGAGTGCATATGCAGCTACATTTAGCTGTTTCAATACTGAGTTAATGAGGAAACCACTACCTATGAAATCAAGACAAGATGGGCCTTTCTAAAAAATTACTCTCTGTTTGTGTGTTTTTAATTGGGGCCATAGGATTGCCAGCTTTCACGATGCGCATGCCATAGTTTTTATGTTTATTTAGTTACTGCATTCTTGAATTCTGATTGTTCATATATACTTTGCCCTTCCTCTTGCAGCGTGTAGGTGCTGATAAAGCTTCTGACAAAGCTGAAGAGCTAGGCAGCCACCTACAACAGTAAACAGGTTTACAACCCCTTGCCATATACTGTAGATGTTTATGGTGTCGTTGGTATGAATCTTTTTAAACTCGCCCACTAGGGAAAAGAAAGGTTTAGCGCCCACGTTTAAGGCTTGGAAAGCGGGCGAACCCTGCTGTCTTTGCTTTCCATCAATAGAGAGGCTACAGCAACTTCTGATCACACGATTCAACTGCTAGTACTACCATGCAGGACTCCTGGAATGATTGCGCCCCTTGGATCTGTTTAGGGTGTGTTTAGTTGCCTCTCTAAAATTTTTAGAAGTACAATAACTCTTTCGTTTGTATTTGGCAATTAGTGTCCAATCATGGACTAATTAGGTTCTAAAGATTCGTCTCGTGATTTACAACCAAACTGTGTAATTAGTTATTTTTTTATCTATATTTAATGCTCCATGTATGTGTTCAAAGATTCGATGTGACGAGAAATCTTGTAAAATTTTTAGAATTTTAAACACTGCCTTATTTGTTGAAACGCCATGCAGGGCAGCTGTTTTTAACTTTCTTTTCACTACTGTTTGGCGCCTGCAGATGGACAGCCGCCAGGGCGCGGCTTGATTGGCGGTTGGTACCCCTGTCAGACTACCCGCAGTGGGTACTCTAAAACGATACTCTAAAGCTTTAGAGTATGAATATAGAGTAAAAATCGCTGCACTGGGTACTCTAAAACGATACTCTATCCTTTCTCTTACTCTATATTTAGAGTAGTACTGTGCTTACTCTATACTCTATAGTGGCGGACCCCACTAGCTAAACAAAGGAAAAAATGCTATAACTCACAAACCAAAAATCCAAATTAAACTTCGATTGCACAATTAAATTCGTCTCAATAAATCCTTCAAAACTAGATCACACATGGATATATTTAGATAAAGTGACAAGTGGGTCCCATAGTAGATAGAGTGGATAGAGGATGATATAGAGGATGGATGGGTGCGGGAGAATTGAGTATAGAGGAGAGAATCTTGCTGACTAGGACGTATAGAGGATGGATATAGAGGTCCATGAGTGCGGGTAGTCTCAGGTCGTGTCCGGGAAGTACGGAATGACAAGCCAATCTTTGTCAGCTACTCGTATAGTACGCAGTCACTAGTAGTTTTTGTTCTCGGCACGAAGCCGTTTGATGTTCGTACTGAGAAGTTTGTGCCGGGTACCGGTTGCGGTTTGGTGCGTCGCGTACAACTTGTGTAGTAAAAAGAATGCAATTCTAGCACAATTCTAGCATAATGTTACGTTTTATTATCTTACGTTTGACCAATTATAGATAAAAGTATATCAATATTTATGCTACCCAATAAATACCATTAGATTGATTACGAAATGTATTTTTTTAATAAATTAATTTGGAGCAAAAAAATATGAATAATATTAACTAAAAACTTGGTAAAATATGAATCACTTTACGAGGCACGCAATTCATAGTTGCATTATTTTGGACAGAGTTATGTGTTCTGAATAGAGCAACCACACGTGGCTTGCTTCGTTGGCAGGACGAGAAGTTGACTTCGCCCCTTTCGGCCTAGGCCTTGTTTAGATGCCAAATGTCTCCCCAAATTACACTACGTAAAAAGAAGATTCCCCATCACATTAAAATATCGGCACATGCATGGAGTATTAAATATAGATAAAATCAAAAACTAATTGCACAGTTTAATTGTACTTTGCGAGACGAATCTTTTGAGCCTAATTAGTCAATGTTTGGACAAAAATTCACAAATACAAATGAAATGCTACAGTGCAGAACCTAGCACTATGCAAATTTTGGCCATCCAAAATCTGCCCAACTAAACACGGCCCTATTTGGCCCTGGACATCTTATTTCAACCACCCTTTGAAATAAAGGCCCTGTTTAGATCCCAAATATTTTTCTAAATTCCACTATGCAAAAAGAAGATTTCCCATCACATCAAAATACCGGCACATGCATGGAGTACTAAATGTAGATGAAATCAAAAACTAATTGCACAGTTTTGTTGTACTTTGCGAGACGAACATTTTAAGCCTAATTAGTCAATATTTGAACAATTTTTACCAAATAAAAACAAATGCTACAGTACACTACAGTGCGCGTACAGTAACCCGCCGCCCCCAGTTCGGAGCAACTAAACACGGCCAAAGCTGGTTTCTTCCATAACTGGCTTTCACCACAACCTCAGGGACAAAAAGTTTACTGTTTGGCACCCTGATTCTAGGGTGAAGAATGTAAGGATTGGTCAGCTATTTGGGTAACAACAAGGTATAGGCTTGGCTAAAATTTAGCCTAACCTATTAGCCCCCGTCCAGATAGATAGACGTTTTAGCTGACTAAGGACAGTCTCAATGGTGTACTGATGGTGATTTCTATCTCTCTTAATTATCCTGTCAACTAAGGCCATGTTCATTCGACTTATAATACGTCTTTTTCAGTTTGTTTTTTCAGCCGGAACAATATTTTTTCTCTCATAACAAATCAGCCAACAGTGTTTTTCAGCCGGCTTATCAGCACAGCCGAACGACTCTAAGCAATTTGCTGATGTAGCAAGAGATTTATTAAGGAGAGAGAAAGAAAATTGAAGAAACCGTTTCCTAGAGAGGAAACGAAGTCGCCGCGCCTACAGACGCGTGAGGAATCGACCAGATCTGCGTTGGGGAGAAACGGCTTGTTTCCTTCTTCTCCGCTCCGGATCTCCTGCTCCAAGCTGCGCCAGCCGCCACATCAGCTCGAGGAAGCCATGGACGTCGTCGTCTCCGGCAATTAACGTACGCCTTGATGGTCGGTCAATTGCCCTCCCTCATGCCAGCCGCGTGCGTGTGCGTCAGCACCCGCGGAGCTCAAGCGTGTCCGCCTGGGATAGGGATGGCGTACTCTGTCGCCGAAGATGAGCTCGACGACTTGCTCGAGAGCTCCATGGAGAAGGGGCAAGCAGCGCTCGAGTCCTACAGGAAGGACTTGGGCCTGAGCACCCTGCATGCGCGGTCGCTCGGCAACGCCACCCACGGAGCTTCGTCTAGTGATGGTGTACGCAAACACGGAAGAAGCTAGTTGAGTCAGGATTCAGGAAGAAGCGGCAGCCACGTATGTACTACGTGCTTCCCAGGCTAGCAGAAGCAGGGGCACCTGTCGCCAACTCGCCATGCCAAGCATGCTCGACGCTCCCAGCTGTCCGAGGCTCGGCGTCGCGGGCCTCGCCTCTGTGCCGCGTCTTGGTGATAGGAAACATCGAGCCCACAGAAGATCCGGTGAAGCACCCACGGATTAGTAGTCAGATTTTTTTTAACTGCAAAGGTGCAGTTGTTATGAGAGTAATATTTATTACGTGAAGACTCTTACATTGTGTGAGGTAGTTTCTATAAATGATTATTTGCTAACGTTGTTATTTTTTACATCACGCATAGAGCATTGGTAAATGCCAACATATACCCGGTTTGTTTCCCCTTAACAGACCCACAAGTGGGCACGGTTTGGTGGAGGTGATTTGTTGGGTTTCGGTTTCCCTAGTTTCGCTCGCTAACGTTCCGGAATGGATGACGCGCGGCGGGCTTTTTACCAAGGCTGTGTTTAGATGGCGAAAATTTTTACAAAATGTTATCGTAGCACTTTTCGTTGTTATTTGGCAATTAGTGTTTAATCATGGACTAATTAGGCTTAAAAGATTCGTCTCGTGAATTACGGTTAAACTGTGTAATTAATTTTATTTTTTTATCTATATTTAATGCTTCATGTGTCCAAAGATTCGATGTGATGAGAAATCTTGAAAAATTTTACAAAATTTTCTGGAACTAAACAAGGTCCAAGAGCCACGATGTAAAATGCTCTTCATGAGCCTAGCAGTGATTGCGTGTGGGGTTAACGTGAAGCCTGGCAGGCTTGAGTACTATGCAGATTCGAGACGGGAAGGCTGCCGGGTGGGGTTAACGTCATTGCGGCGAATGGTTTCGGTTTCGGTCTTTCCACTTGTGCATGACGTCATGCACCCGAGGTGTGACGATTGGTGGTGGAAAAAAATGTTACAGCGTTCACAGGGCACCTCAAACTCAAAGGGGCACACAGACTCGGCCGTCGGCACGGCTGGTAAAAATGGCTGCCTCCCCTTGTCTTGTTCCGTGTGTTGTTTGCTTTGCCAGCAGCACGCACAGGCGCAGCGTGTCAGCGTGCAAACCCTGGCGCATGCATGCATGCATACCCGATAGGGCTCGCGCTAGTACCAATTTTTTTTTTCTGGAACGAAGGAAAAGACAAGAAAAGAAAAGGTAAGATCAATCAAAGTTGTCAACCCTGGTCAGGTCTGGTGGAATGGAACCTGTCCGGAAGAGAAGAGGAGAGAATTTTGCGCACACATCGCATCCAAAACGGAATAATAATAATAATAATAATAATAAAACACGCTGTCGCTGTCCTCGAGCTAACGCTCTCCTTCCTCAGTCAGTCCCAGGCAGCACAGTTGGAGGAGGGCCCTGCCTGCCCCTGTCTATCCTTGATTGTCCTGCGTGGAGCCGTGGATGAAATGGAAGAAGAAATGAAGGCGTCCACCGCCCGCCCGCCCGCCAGACTGAAGGGCAGGGCATGACAACCACCAGTTGGTGATCCACACCCACACGGACAGGGACAGCACAAGACGACGACGACGCAGGGCAGGGCGCGTCGCTTTCCGGCGGCCGGGCGCGGCACGCAGATTTCCAAGCGCGCAATGTGCCCCGACGGCGACCGGCGCGGTCGGCCGCACTCTTTCTGTTTGGGCAAGACGCCGAGCCCGAGAGGTAGCCCCGCGCGCGGCCACACACGCGGACACCCGGCGCGGGGGGGTCCAACTCGAAGCTGCGACCGGATCCGCTCCCTGTAGCGGCCTACCGGGCGCGCCCATGCGACGGCGATGCCAGGGTCGCTGCCGACTGCCGAGGGTGACCCAAGGGTGGGTGACGGGCTGGCGGCTGGGTGACAGGCGTTTTCGGCTGCCTGCCCCGGCAGCCCGGCCGCCGACTAATGCGCCACTGACGTTGGGTCCCTATGGGGGAACGGTTCGAGAGGACGATGTGGTGGTAGCGTTTCTGAGCACGGCAGGAGCAGGTCGTGTTATCTTTGCCTTTGTTATTACTAAACCTGCAAGGGGTGCGGGTCGAACCGGCAGCGAGCACGCTCCGCTCCTAAAAATTTGCGAAGGGTCGGAGCGGATCGACCCCAGACGAAAGAGGATATGATAGGGTCACGAGGCCATCGACCCTGGGTCGACCCGAACCGAACCGGCTGTCGCTTCAAGGTCTTCGCGCCCCATGAGGTCGACAGTACCTCCGCGAAATCGTCGTTAGCTTCCTCCTCGCTGGTAGTAGACATTATTGGTGCCAGCAAGAGAGGTCCAGGAACGCCGCAGCGATGGTGGCGGCGGCCCCGCCAAGGCCGCCGGCAACGTCGACGAGGGAGGTCAGGCCACTGCTGATGCTGCTCGTCCTGCGGTTGGAACCACGCGCGCATGCCCCTGTTGACGCGGATCCCCGGCAAGTTTCGAGGAAGAGCTGCATCTGCACGGTCAGAGGCGGCAAGCTCTTCTTCTCACCGACGACGAGGAGACGAGAGGCTGCCGTCAGCTTGTAGATCGGACCTTCTGCTTCTGCGCCACGCCTGCTGCCGCCGTTGCTGGTCGCTGGACGGTGAAGAACTGAAGATGCCCGAGAGGCCGAGACGGCTCGTTCGTCCCCGAGGCCATCGATCCCGACCAAAGAGGATAGGCGTCCATCAACCCTTGCTTGAATAAGGGGCGGTTCACACCCACGGGTCATAGGGGCGAACGAAATTAGAGGTGCGGTTCGACCCTGACCCTGCTAATGACTACCACGGGGCGACGGTTCAGCAAAAGGGTCGCCCCGACCCGCACCGTTTACAGTTTGAGTTATTACTGGAGACGGACTGTCGTGTGACGCTAGTGCGACGTGATGGACAAGTAACAACATCACACAAAAGAGAGAAGAGACGCCGTGGCGTAGCGTGCGTGGAATGGAACATGAGGCGGCCGGGGCGTAATACAGGGAGAGGGGAGAGGGGAGAGAGGGCGAGGGTAGGAAAACATGGCAGTCATGTCGTGATCCTTCTCCAGTTTAGGAGTAAGTACTGCTAACTTCAAGACTGTCACCGTCGTGCGTCGTCGTCGTCGTCCGATTTCCGATCCATAGCAATACCAGTCTAGCAGAGCCAGCCCAGAGCAGCTAGTTCGTTCGGCTGTGGTGTGGTCCTGCACTGCATGCTCCGGTGCCGTGCTCCCCTCCGGCCTCCACCACGGCGCCACCAATCTATTGGGCCCGGCACAATAAAGGCCAACATGAGCCATCTGTCTCCTGCGCAGTGGGAAGCAATCCAACTGCCCATTCATGACTTGGGATCCCACTCGCCGCAGGAGCATTTCTCCATCTCACTCCCATCGCTGCAGGCTGCAGCGCGTGCATGTGCTTCCATGTAGTAGGATCATTCGCGGTATACTTGGCCATGCAGCCCGAGGCCCGGCCCGAGCCACCGGACCCGGCCCGAGCCACCGGACCCGGCCCGAGGGACTAGGCCGTGCCTGGGTCGCCACCCAGGCACGGGCACGGCCCGGTCCAAGAGGCGGCCCGTTAAATTGATAACCATGTGAATATTTGGCACAGCCCACTGCAATATATATATATATATATATATATATATATATATATATATATATATATATATATATATATATATATCACTTATATATATATATCACTTCAAACCCTAACTTTCTCCCACTCTCACTCTCCCAGACGGCGCTGCTCTTCCCTTCCTCTCCCCATCACTCCAAACCCTAACTTCCTCCCAGTCCGCTGCTCTCGGGCCGCCCGCGGCACGCAGGGCACGCCGTGCTCTTGGGCCGGCCCGACGGCCCACGGGCCGTGCCTTGGCCCGAAGGCCAGGCACGAGCACGCCACAGGCACGGCTCGTCAGGCACGCCGGCCCGTGGTGGCACGACGCGGGCCGGCACGGCACGGACATCTATAATTCGCGGTCGCTCGGAGTACTGTATCGTGGCAGCTCCTCCTCTCCTTTCTTGCCTATGAGTAGATAGCTGCTAACGCTAACGCCATGCATGCATGCCTTTTCTGATTACTGTTACGCGTTACCCTCCATAGGCCTAGCCTAGGCCATAGCGCCAGGGAAGGGAACCACTGCTCTCAGATACTGTTACAGTTACCTACTACAGTAGCTAGCAATAATATCGATCGAGGTCGTACACGACAAATTACAATGCTTGATAAATTCCACGCTGGTTAATTACCGCTCTACTGTACTCAACCAGGAATTCATACACATGGTGATACTGATACATAAGTAAAACTCTTTCGCCTACATCTTTTGCACGTCATTAAGAATTGGCGAATGATCAACACACGTGGATCGATGTGGATACATGTAGATTCAAACAAAACTTGACTTTGAGAGTTAAGAAACATATATAGATCGAAGAAAATATCTGGTCATTTTGCAATTGATGCTGATATATACCAGAACCAGAGAGAGATCTAGTGCTAGCTATCTAAACAAGAAGACTAGGTGCTTCATTAATTCTGATCTCTCTCAAGCAAAGTGGGCGGCAAGTGGGTGTTTAGTTACTCTCCCAAAAATTTTCACCCCGTTACATCGGATATCTGGACACATGCATGAAGTATTAAATATAGACGAAAAAATAACTAATTACACAAATTACGATAATTTTGCAAGATAAATTTTTTAAGCCTAATTAATCCATGATTTGACAATGTCGTGGTACAGTAAATATGTGCTAATGACGGATTAATTAGGCTTAACAAATTCGTCTCGCGGTTTCCAGGCGAGTTATGTAATTAGTTTTTTTATTAGTATCTGAATATCCCTTCCGACATCTCATGAAACATCCGATGTGACACTCTAAAATTTTTCAACCCAGGAACTAAACACCCCTAGTGTAAGGCCCTGTTTAGTTCCCACCCAAAAACTTTTCACCCCGTCACATTGAATGTTTGAACACATGCATGAAACATTAAATATAGATAAAAAAAACTAATTGCACAGTTTGTATGGAAACAGCGAGACAAATCTTTTAAGCCTAATTAGTCCATGATTAGCCATAATTGCTACAGTAATACACATGTGCTAATGATATATTAATTAGGCTTAATAAATTCGTCTCAAGGTTTCCAAGCGAGTTATGTAATTAGTTTTTTAGTAGTATCCGAACACCTTTTTCGACATCCTATAAAACATCCGACGTGACACCAAGAAATTTTCACCCTAACTAAACACAGCCTAAATGTGAGGCTGCTGTGCTTTAAATTGGCTAGCTAGTACCCTGTTCTAAATGTTGCCACACGTTTTTGAACCGGCCGGCACCAACCGTGGAGTACGGACGTACGGGCACATACTCTATATAACTCTCTCTCCATTTCGTGCACAGCTGCTTTTAGTATTGATTTGCGCTGTTCGCTGTCTAGTTGTTCGTTCAGTACCCCCGGCCCTTCCTTTTCGTATAGGAGTATATGACTGCGCTAGTTTTTTTTGACAACTGCGCTAGTTAATTCTGGCTGTTAAGTTGCTTGTTGCATTGGCCAATCCATGATAAATACTCCAATCATGTGGTCGGCAACAAAGAAACTGATGGACTAACAGTTAATAACAGCTGATCCACATTCATGCTTTGACAGTCAGTCAGTCAGCATCTGCGAGCTTCACACGCATGACAATTAGCTCCCTTAGAGCAAGTTTAATAATTTAGCCAACTGCTGGCTAAATACATGTGCCATGTCACATCAAGCAAGTGATATAGCCTACTCGTACAATAGCTTGGACGAGATACCGGCTGTATCAAATCCAGGAGCAATTAATATTTTACAGTCACAGCTATGTGCAAATGAGAACGTAGCGGCAGCTCCCAGCTAGCATCTGGCTGCAAGCCGACGTTTTGTCTCGTAATCTGTGATTCAGCTCGGCGAGAAGCTAAACGCCCGCTCGGCAACATCTCTCCTAACGTGGCATTTTTTGTGCTGATGTGGAGCTCATCTCGCCGGCTCAAACAGCTTATTATACCTGCTCTTATGCTAGCTCGCTAGCTTCTGTGGATACGACGACTAGAGCCTAGCTTGTTCACAATCAGGTGACCTGGCAATCTAACCACTATATATGATCTCAAGCCGCACCTGTTATAGACCATATTTTACGGTCACACTACTGGTACTTGTGTTTGGTCAAGGTCAAAGACGACGTGCAAGCAAAGATATCATTTGTACATGAGCACATCAAGAATATATATGTGTGAAAACCCAAGGGTTTTATAATGTCAAAAACACAAAAGGTCATCTGGAAGGACGAGGTCCACATTTGTCAAGGATTAAATGACGTGTGAAAAATGCACGGCCTCTTGTTCGGTTGGCAGGAAACTGATGGTTTCACGTGGTTGACATGGTAGGATCGAACATTCGAACTCGTGTCTCGAGTTCCAAGCATCACTAGCACGGTTAACTTGCATTGTTGGGGCCTGATTTCCAGAACATGTATATATGCATACGCATGCCGTGAGTTGTATATAACGTATATATACTACTACACTTCCAAAGTTCATATCCATGTTTTTTTACCGTGTACGAGGTACAGGATGAAGGGTATGTTGAGATGCGCAGCGGGTTTTGCCTAGCCTTGCTCAGCTAGGCAAGGCTAACCTTGCCCGTCTAGGCGAGCCAGTTTGGTTCTCCTGGGCTAGCAAGGAAAAACTTGTTTTGCATAGAAATCGAGACAATACTTTAATGAATCCAAGCCAACAGATTCACTATACATCCTCGCTTAGCAAGGTTACGCAGCACCAAGCAATGGGTCTAAACATCCCTGAAATTACTACCATACCCCTTACTGCTTCGGTCTCCTACGCCTACCCCGCTGTACGTCCTCAGCGACATCACATCGGTTAAGGTCTCCTACGCCTACCCCACTGTACGTCCTCGGTGACATCACATCGGTTAAGGTCTCCTATGCCTACCTCACTGTACGTCCTCGGCGACATCACATCGGTTAAGCTAGAATTGCAACCATCGCTCCACAGAAATGGCAAGTGCTTGGGGTAGTCCGATCCTTGAAGCTGGATGCCAAGAATTGATAGCAGGCGAGTTGAAGATAAGAGAGTTGCTATATTTCAGGTGCCTATTTTTAAAAGAGTTTTTAGACATGCAATATTTTTACACACAATCAACTAGTATAGTTAAAAAGAGAATTTACAAGAGATGATTCATAGTTTTTTATAGCCAAATAATGACAAAATTGTGTGTTGTCTGAGTAACAAGAAAAGAAATTAGGTATCTGAGCTATAGGAGAAACGTTGAAGATGATATGGAAAAGACATGTGAATCCACAGGTCACAAGAAAGAATTGGATGGTGTACAGAGTGGTGCATATCCTAAAGGACAGTTTGGACGTGATGCAACTTGTTTGTATCCATTAACAACCTGCTACAGCGCTTCTGAAACACTCAGATGTCTTTTTTCGAGAGTAAGCCTTGCTGTTGTGTGGCATATAATACTGTTTCGATACCAGTTATGCACAAGGCAAGCTAGAGCAAAAGTTGCAGATGGGCAAACAAGGAAGCATGTATTATGTGGCCAATCATTTCGTGCACTTGCCCTCCGTGTTTTGCAAAGTAATAAAGGCCACAATCATATGGTACGTTAGTGCAATCTTTCACCTATCATCCCTACATTCGTGCTTCTTTTTCTAGAGCCATCGATCCTACACACAGCAACAAGTCAGGAACACCCAAAAGGAACAAAGGCCTGGTTTAGTTCCTCAATTTGGGGATGACCAAATCCACTGTTGACCACTGTAGCGTATTGTAGCATTTTTATTTTTATTTGGTAATAATTGTCCAAACATTGATTAATTAGACTTAAAATATTCGTCTCGCAAAGTACAACAAAACTGTACAATTAGTTTTTGATTTCATCTACATTTAGTACTCCATGCATGTGCCGGCATTTTAATGTGACGAGAAATCTTCTTTTTGCATAGTAAAATTTAGCCCCAATCCTAGAAACTAAACAAGGCCAAACAAACCAAGCCATCCAGCCCCATGTCCTGAGGCCACAAACCAGACTGCCACGTACAGATTCCCTTCTCAACATGCATCACGCTCCCATTGTCCCATGCAACCCCCCCCCCCCCCCCCCCCCCCCCCCCCCCCCCCCCCCCCCCTTCTCCGGTGCACAAAACCACCACATTCCCAGGGAGGTCTGGAGCCACATGTGGCGACAATATGCAAGCTGATGCCATATAATTATATTGATTAAAAAGATGTACTTGTGTTGGAGAAATGGACCGTACCATGGACCAACTCTCTCTTTTTCTTGGAGAAAAGAATTGGACCATCCGAGGGATCTGGATTCTGGAGAGATGCAGTTGGAACATGCTGGTATCTTGGATTTGGGGAGACTGAAGTATATTAGTATTAAACTAGTAGTCAAGTGCAAGCTTGCTCAGGGAGTTCTTTATGGAATCAGATTGTGTGGTCTACCCATGCGTGCTGTTAGGTTTGTGAGCTTTGTGGGTAAGATATTGCTAACGGTACTTCTCCCTGACAAGGAGAGAAGTGTCAAAAGCAATTGAATATTCCTGGTTGATGCAGATCGGATATTTATCAAACAATGGCGGTGTTTAGTTCCTCAAAATACACTATGCAAAAAGAAGATTTCCTGTTACATCAAACTTGCGATACATACATGGAGTACTAAGGCCCTGTTTGGTTTGGGTGTTAAAGTTTAACAAATACTGGAGCCGTTCGGCTGGAATTATAAGCCGGCTGAAAACACTGTTGGCTGATTTTTTGTGAGAGAAAAATAATGTTCCGGCTGAAAAAACAAGCTGAATAAGACGGATTATAAGCCAGATGAACATGGCCACTGTAGCACTTTCGTCTTATTTGACAAAAAGTTTTCAATCTTGGACTAATTAGGCTTAATAGATTCGTCTCATAAATTACTCCTAATCTGTGCCGACATGCATGTAATTAGTCTACATTTAGTACTCAATGCATTTGATGGAACATTGATGTGATGGGAGTTAAACTTTAACACACCCAAACCAAACGGGGCCTAAATGTAGATGAAATAAAAAACTAATTGCACAATTTAGTTATACTTTGCGAGACGAACGTTTTGAGCCTAATTAGTCAACGGTTGGACAATTATTACCAAATATAAACGAAATGCTACAGATTCGTCACTCCAAATTCGGAGAACTAAACACAGCCGATATATTTTTTAGGTGAAGCACATGCATTAGGCATGAAACTACCTATTAGGGACATGAAGAGGTATATTAATGAAATACATACGAGCTAAAGCGTGTTATTGGAAAAAAGAGAGGAATATTAAGCAGTACAGTACATAGCCTCGCAATCATGTTCGACAGAAGTGTGATTTTTTTTCCACATAGGAAGGATGGTAACATCATTAATTTTCAAACAATCCAACTTCCCAAACTATATTGTAGCACAGTAACTTCACATGGTCAGTAAACATGAGCATGCATCCACGGCAATCACCATCGATCCGCAGTAGGAGTACTTGATCCACTGCAGCCGTCGGTCAATAAACCCGGCTCTTCCCCCACTCAACCAACCTCGCTAACAAGAAGCCAAGAAAGAGAAAAGTAAACGCTTCCCCTCTCCTCTCCTGCAAGCTAGCTTGCGAGGGAAGGGGCCGGCTGGACGCCGGAGGGACAAAGCAAAGCGAAGCACAGCAAAGCCCTGGCGTCTGGCGAGACCAAACCAACCCCTCCCCAATAATTGCAGGTTCCATGCTAGTGTTAGACTACCCGCACTCATGCACCTCTATATTCATCCTCTATACATCCTGGTCAGCAAGATTCTCTCCTCTATACTTAATTCTCCCGGACCCATCCATCATCTATATCATCCTCTATCCACTCTATCCAGTATGAGACTCACTTGTCACTTTATCTAAATATATTCATGTGTGATCTAGTTTTGAAGGATTTATTGAGACGAATTTAATGGTGAAACCAAAATTTAATTTGGATTTTTGGTTTGTGAGTTATAACATTTTTTTTCTTTGTTTAGCTAGTGGGGTCCACCACTATAGAGTACAGAGTAAGCACATTATCACTCTAAATATAGAGTGAGAGAAATGATAGAGTATCGTTTTAAAGTACTCAGTGCAGCAGTTTTTACTCTATATTCATACTCTAAAGTTTTAGAGTATCATTTTAGAATACCCACTGCAGGTAGTCTTAAAGGATGAACATGGCACCTGGCGTCGCTGCGGGGCCCTCGCCTTTAGAATCCCTGTCAGGGGATTGTTGGCCTGATGAATGGAATGGCTGCAAGCAATATTGCATTTCGCAATGCAACAAAAAAAATCATACAAAAAAGTGATATTTTTATTTATTATATTATAATAGAACAGTGGAGTAATTAATAAAATATATGGGACATGGGCATGCATCCATCCACTGACCCACGCCCTCAGGGCGTGTTTAGATGTGAAAATTTTTGCGGAAAAGTTTCTGTAGCATTTTTCGTTGTTATTTAGCAAAATTTATCTAACTATGGATTAACTAGGCTTAAAAGATTCATCTCGACATTTACAGACAAACTGTGCAATTAGTTATTTTTTTACCTACATTTAATGCTCCATGCATACGTCCAAAGATTCGATGTGACAGTTACTATGCAAAAATTTTTGGCTCTTTTTAGGTATCTAAACAGACCTCAATTGAGGCCTCAATGGCTGATGTGATCTCCCTCCCCACACACCCCACTCCATCCATAGCTGAGCTGAGCTCTAGCTGATATATAGCTAGACCCTGCACACCACTCGCAATCCATTGAGACTCTGCGAGCAGGTACTGACTACCCCCCCCCAGCTCAGTTCCTGGCTGGCCGGCTGGCTGTGCCTGGCATCCTCTTCCTCGGTGGTGCGCTGCTTGTTCCGTTGTTCCTCAGTTCCTTCACTCCACGGCTCCAGTCCCCTCCTTCTACAACTGCTAAGCTAGCAGCAGCATAACCCCCGCACACCACTCGCTTCTTCACCATCCTCCGGCAGCTAGCTCAGCTCCTTCTCTCTCTCTCTCTCTCTCTCTCTCTCTCTCTCTCTCTCTCTCTCAGGATAAGCTCAGCTCAGCTCCCTGCTGATCTGCGGCATTTGCCCTGCTCCCGTGCTTGATTTGTTCGCTTCTGTGCGCGGTGGTGCCCGGGCAATAACTCCCCGTGGTGCCTGGCTGTCTCGTTGCCACCCTCCCCGCGGCAGAGCCGGCCTATAGGATGAGAGGGACGGGGGAACCCAACAAACTGGCCGCGACACTGTCCTGACCGTGAAAGACACGCACACACAGCTCCAGCTCGGCCACGGGCACGCGGCGCCTACCTCTGCACTGCACTGCACTGGCCGACGGCAAACGGTGGAGCTTGCGCTTGCGCGGCGTTTCATTCATGGATTGGGATCTCAAGATGCCGGTTTCCTGGGACCTGCCCGACCTGGAGCACGACGCCGCCGTGCCACAGCCGCCGCCCATCGCCGCCACAGCAGCAGCCGCCGCGGCTTCCCCCATGGCGGCGTCGGGCATTGCCGCCGCAGCTGCCGCGCCGAGCCGGGCGGAGTGCTCCGTCGACCTCAAGCTCGGCGGGCTCGGCGAGTTCGGGGCGGCGGACGGGACGAAGGAGCCTGCGGCGGCTGCAACTGCAACGCCTGCGCCATCCGCGAGCCCGATGAAGCGCCCGCGCTCGGGGCCCGGTGGCGCCGCCGGGGCGCAGTGCCCGTCGTGCGCGGTGGACGGCTGCAAGGCCGACCTCAGCAAGTGCCGCGACTACCACCGCCGCCACAAGGTCTGCGAGGCGCACTCCAAGACGCCCGTCGTCGTCGTCGCCGGCCGCGAGATGCGCTTCTGCCAGCAGTGCAGCAGGTATATACGTACAGTACAACAATTCCAGCCCAAAGCAATCCCATCCCTTCTCTCAATTCATCACTTAATTTCAGTTGGGTAAACGTCGCTGTAATTGCATGAGCCTGGTTGCGTCGAAAAGGGTCATTTGCTTGAATTGTTGCCATGCCATGGGAATTGCTACTACCAATCAACAAACCGACTGATTGACGTCAGTCATTTTTTTTCCACAGCTTTTCCTTTTTACTGCTGATTGTTCCTTGCCTTTCCCTTTGTTCAAAGTGAAAATGCCAAATCATTTCTTTCTTTGGCCCTGCCTCTCTCTTTCTTTGCTTCAGATTCTCGCCAATTTGTCACCAACAGTCACAGATATGATGAACTTGAGCTTAGCAATTAGCGTACAACTGCCTGAGTGGGCTGTCTTGCTTAGGATGCACAGCTTTACCTTTCTCGGCTCCACCTTTTCAGCCTTTTCATATGAACGTACACCGATCTTTTCCCTGTTTCCCTTTAGCATGTCAACAAGTATTACCTGATTAACACCACCTCTTTTTCTACTTACGCATACCAACTTTCTAACCCATCAGTGAGAATCATTATCCGGCAAAAGCCTGGTCGCACTTCATCTTCATGTGCGAGGATCATCTTTTCTTGTGGCAGACTGGCAATTGATGCTTCTTCACCTGACCCCTGTACAGCTTTCGTTTAAAAGTGAACAATGAATTGGAGTTTGTATTTAGGATGAGGTTTCAAATACGTCAAATTGATGCTCTCTGCGTTAGTGCAAAACAGAGAGGACACGTTTTGAATCAAACACAGAGACCAGAAGCTGGTCTTTCCGATAGAATTCTTTAATGTGTATAGGCACTTTAATCAGGATCTGTGCAGTTTTTGCCCAAGAAGAACTCCTCTCAAATCTTTAAGCCCCATCTTTGAGTTGTTGCATATCTACTTTTTTTTAAAACCTTTCCTTGCTGAATTAATAATGTGATCTGTATGTTTCTTGCATTTTTGTCATGTATTCTTTCACGCAACAGTTTTTGTTTTGTTTTGTGTGTGTGTGGATGTGGATGGTGGTGGGGGGCTCTTTATGATTAAAGATGTTGAACATAAACCTCTTTATTTAATTTCCAGCAGAAACTGGCCTACCACATCTACCTTGCTTGCTCCTGGTCTGCTAGATGCTGGCCATGAACAATGCATTTATGTGCAGGAAGCCAATATATATGTCTGAGACGTAGAAATTTGCTATTTGAGACACAGTAAGCAAACCTTTTCTGCATAATTTGGGTGTAGCCATTTTGTCTCAGTAACCAGCAACATAACCAAGGGCACTGTATATATATATATATAGTTTTTTTGGGGTACATAGTTGCCTTCGTGTGAGCTATTTCAGAAAGTTTAACTGGTTTCTTGGTTTTGTCCGTCCGTGAAGGTTGAATTTCTGTTTAACCACTTCAGACTGATATATAGATGTGTCAGCGCAATGCCCCCAACTGAAATATACTTGTGTCAGCCTCTTGGTTGCTCAAGTATATTTCAGTTGTACGTGCAGCCTTTTATATGTCCCAGATATGTTGACCACCTACCTGTTTATCTGCTACCTTTAAACAATGCAAATACAACACTTGTGTTGTTTTGTCCCATTTCTTCTGAAAATTTTATAATCAGTGGGGCTGCAAGGCACTTTTCCAATGATTGATTACCTCGCCTAGTAGAGCAAAATGAGATCGCCATACTGCTTTGCAAACTTTATCAAGTGCTCCTCAGTGTCCCAACAAGTTGGTAGGGTGCCGTACTGTCATGTATCTGTTGGAACCATTATACACCGTGGTCCAGATGCCCACCAGGAGTTGTACAACTTTTCTGTGCTCGAGAGGTCCTGAACGTGAAACTTTTATCTAATCTGAAGGCCCATGCAACCAATTTGTTAACTGACATTCTGAAACCTGAGTGGTCCAGCTGTGTACTTTTATTTTGGAAGGCAGGCGAGTACTATTTTTAAATAATGGGTGATAAAACATGTGCGCCTTTCTTGTTGGAACCGAGATTGGGCTCGGCTTCCGGTCCGGCCCAGCTCGCTGTACGCGCGAGCCGGCGCCTCCACGGGCTCAGGTCTATGGAGCACACACATCAAGGTCTGGGCCTAATTCAACCCAAAAAATTAGCCTGATAGGTGAGGACTGCCACGCCTTATATGTTGTGCTCCCCCACCTTCGATTATCGATGTGGGACTAACTCCAACAATCTCCCCTGTAGTCACGCATCGGTCCCAACTCTTTAACTCACACAAGCTGTGTGGCCAAGACGTTATCATGACGGGGCCCCTCCTTTAGCGGGCTCCTGCGTCTATGTGTGACCCTGCCGAGATTTGTTGCGGGTTTGGCTTTTTCTGACCATGGGCTCTGATACCAATTGTTGGAACCGAGACTGGGCTCGGCTTCCGGTCCGGCCCAGCTCGCTGTACGCGCGAGCGGCGCCTCCACGGGCCCAGGTCCACGGAGCACACACATCAAGGTCTGGGCCTAACTCAACCCAAAAGACTAGCCTGATAGGTGAGGACTGCCACGCCTTATATGTTGTGCTCCCCCACCTTCGATTACCGATGTGGGACTAACCCAACAATCTCCCCCGTAGTCACACATTGGTCCCAACTCTTCAAACTCACACAAACAGTGTGACCAAGACGTTGTCATGACGGGCCCCTTCTTCTAGCGGGCTCCTGCGTCTGTGTGTGACCCTGCCGAGATTTGTTATGGGTTTACACAGCGGAAGCATGGTGGGCCCATAACCAATTGTTGGAACCGAGACTGGGCTCGGCTTCCGGTCCGGCCCAGCTCGTTGTACGCGCGAGCCGGCGCCTCCATGGGCACAGGTCCACGGAGCACACACATCAAGGTCTGGGCCTAACTCAACCCAAAAGACTGGCCTGATAGGTGAGGATTGTCACGCCTTATATGTTGTGCTCTCCCACCTTCGATTACCGATGTGGGACTAACCTCAACAATCTCCCCCGTAGTCACACATCGGTCTCAACTCTTCAAACTCACACAAATGGTGTGGCCAAGACGTTGTCATGACGGGGCCCCTCTTCTAGCGGGGCTCCTGCGTCTATGTGTGACCCTGCCGAGATTTGTTGCGGGTTTGGCTTTTTCTGACCATGGGCTCCGATACCAATTGTTGGAACCGAGACTGGGCTCGGCTTCCGGTCCGGCCCAGCTCGCTGTACGCGCGAGCCGGCGCCTCCACGGGCTCAGGTCCATAGAGCACACACATCAAGGTCTGGGCCTAACTCAACCCAAAAGACTAGCCTGATAGGTGAGGACTGTCGCACCTTATATGTTGTGCTTCCCCATCTTCGATTACCGAGGTGGGACTAACCCTAACATTTCTTCTGTGGCTATGAGCAGCATTTCAGCCCCACTTTGAATTTGAATTATTTATTACGGGCATTACCCTGTAGTGTGGCCTTTTGTTTTGTTCAGAAGATTATGTACATCAACATCAGTGGTGTGATAGTCCCGGCTCCTGAGAGATTAATTCTATTTGTTTTTCCTTGGAATTTTTGCGATGTTGATATGCATAATAAAGATAATGACTCTCATTAGTTTTGCCTATAGTGCATGGATTCCTTATCGTTGATTTGTTTATTTAGGTTTCACTTGCTTGCCGAGTTTGATGAGGCCAAGCGCAGTTGTAGAAAGAGGCTTGATGGGCACAACCGGCGCCGCAGGAAGCCACAGCCAGATACCATGAACTCTGGGAGCTTTATGACAAGTCAACAAGGTATATTGTGCTTCTGTTCAGCGAGCACCTTACATTTTCTATGATAAACCCATACGTAGATCCATCAAAATGCTTCAATACATTTTTTCCAACTACAATTGATCATCAATTCTGGCACGTAAAACTGAAGTTTTTAGTACTAGTATGTAGCTTTAAAATAGTAGCCACTTGAGCACAATGCGCCTTCAACCTGGACCTCAACATTCAAATTACTAAAGAAGAGCTGAGCAATGCTGCACATTTCATCAGTTGTTTGCGCAGAAAAAGAATCTAGTAGTAGTTTGGTGCTTGTTTCATGACGAGTGTTCAGGCTTGTTTTCGAGTGCAGGGACAAGGTTCTCGTCGTTCCCGGCTCCAAGACCGGAGCCAAGCTGGTCTGGAGTCATCAAATCCGAGGACACTTCATACTACACACCCCACGCGGTCCTCAGCAACAGGCCGCACTTCGCCGGTGGCTCCACGTCGTCGGCCTACTCCAAGGAAGGCCGGCGCTTCCCGTTCCTCCAGGATGGCGACCAAATCAGCTTCAGCGCAGGAGCCGGGACGCTGGAGGTCTCCACGGTGTGCCAGCCCCTCCTCAAGACCACCGCCGCCGTGGCCCTGCTGCCGCCCGAGAGCAGCAGCAGCAACAAGATGTTCTCCGACGGGCTCACCCCCGTGCTCGACTCTGATTGTGCTCTCTCTCTTCTGTCATCCCCCGCCAACTCCAGCGTCGACGTGAGCCGGATGGTCGTCCAGCCCGCGGCGGAGCACATCCCCGTGGCGCAGCCTCTCGTCCCCAGCAGCAGCCTCCAGCAGCACCACCAGTTTGGCAGCTCCCCCGGCTGGTTCGCCTGCTCCCAGGCTGGCTCCAGCGGTGCCGTCTCCGCCGCGGGCACCGGCGGCTTCGCCTGCCCCGCCAGCGTGGAGAGCGAGCAGCTCAACACCGTCCTGCAGGCGCCGAGCTCCGACGCCGGCCACGAGATGAACTACCACGGCATCTTCCACGTGGGCGGCGAGGGCTCCTCCGACGGGACGTCCCCTTCGCTCCCGTTCTCGTGGCAGTAGCTTCTTCCGGTTCAAGCAACCAGTAGCGATCGGTGCAGCTGTAGTGATCGTCGGTCATCACACTAGTTTCCTGTTCTTTATGTGTTTATTTATTATTTTCTGCTCCCTTAGGTGTATCCTTAGAGTGTGGTAGTAGCCCATGAGCTGGTTCACAGTGTCTACCAGAGTGGGGAGCCAGGTGTAATTCTCAAACTAGACTATGAAAAAGCTTATGGCAGGTTTTTTTTCTTGGAGATTCCCTTTTGACATGCTAGAAGTTAGGGGCTTTGATCCAGTTTGGATAAACTGGATCAGACAGGTGGTTGTAGGAGGGTCTCTAGGGATTATGGTAAATGGGGAGGAAAGCGCCTACTTTAAGCCTGGTAAAGGTTTAAGGCAAGGGGATCCTTTATCCCCTTTTTTGTTTAACTTAGTTGGAGATGGGCTTTCGAGAATGCTTAGGAAATCTATTGACACGGGTTTAGTAACAGGGCTGCTCGAAGGATTTAGAGTGGGGGAATTGTAGCACTGCAATATGCAGATAATACAATCCTTTTTTCCAAAGCAGAGGATTTTGTGTTGTTGGAAAATCTGAAGTGTATACTAATGTGGTATGAACAAGTCTCAGAAATGAGAATAAATTTCCATAAAAGTGAGATGGTTCCAATCAACCTCGAGGATAATGAAGTACATAGGCTTGCTCATATACTGTCTTGTCCTGTGGGAAAGTTCCCTCTAAAGTATTTAGGTATACCCTTACACTTTGACAATCTAACAAGAGAGGATATTCAACCTCTTGTGGACAAAATCATGAAGAAGATAGCAGGGTGGAGGGGGAGACTTTTATCTCTGGCAGTTGAGTGGTTTTAATCAAATCGTGTCTTGCTAGTATTCTAGTGTATCTTTTGTCTTTTATCAAGTTCCCCAAGTGGGCAATTAAAATGTTAAATACACATATGGGTAACTTTCTCTGGGATGATTCTGAGAACAATCATAGATATCACCTAGCAAATTGGGAGCTTGTCTCCATGTGCAAAGAGTTTGGGGGGTTAGGGGTCCCTAACTTAAGAGACCTGGACATTTGTCTTTTAGCTTCATGGCTCAAAAGGTATAATGCAGACAGGGACAAGCTCTGGAAAGAGGTTGTGGATTTCAAATATGATATGCTTAAACCGAATGTTTTCCTTTCCAGAACTTCTAGGTCATCTAGTTTCTTTAAGGGTTTCATGTGGGCTGCGCATGCGGCCAAGATAGGTTACTTTTGGAAAGTAGGTAATGGGAGAAAAATTCGGTTTTGGGAAGATAATTGGTTAGGGCCCTCTAGTTTAGCCATTCAGTTCTGGCACCTCTATAGGATCATTAATGAACACGGTAAGACTATTGCGGAGTTGTGGAATGGGCATAACTTGAAGTGTACCTTCAAGAGGAATGTGAATGAGACCCTGTACAGTTCTTGGTTGGAACTAGTCGAGTTCCAATTGTCAGGGGAGGCAGATGAAATGGTTTGAAAGTTCTCCTCCAAAGGCACTTATTCTTCCCGGTCCCTATATAAAATCATTAACTTTAGAGGGATTAAACAAGTACATATCTCACCGGTTTGGGGGATTAAAATCCCCCCAGAGTTCACATGTTCTTGTGGCTTCTGATTCATAACAGGACTCTAACTGGAAAGTTCTGTGCCCGGTGGACAAGAGAGATCTCCTGGAAAACTTTCTGAAGGACCTGAAGACGGCGGCAAAAATGGTTTCCTGGCTCCCAGACATCCCCAGAAGAACGAAGCTAAATTTTTAGAAGCATGAGGATCGGGAATCCCGAAGACGTCTCTCAGGTGACTGAAAAGCTTTCCTGGCTGAACCCTTTGAGCCTGCCTGGAGAGGGGTTCTGATTTGCTGCTTAAGGTGGCTGTAATAGAGTTTTTTGGGCGTTCTGTTGGTGTGTCTGGGGCGAGTTGGTAGTCTCTTTCTGTCATGGTTGTTGGGTCTGTGTACCTTTTTTTTTTTTGTTCCTACTTCGGCTGGAGTTGGGAGTTCTTTTCTGGTAAAAACTGAGCTGGAAACGGATTTGGTCTTTTGATATATCGAAAGGCCGGGGCCGATGGTCCTAGAACTCTAAAAAAAAAATCTCTGCTCCCTCACTCCGTTTTAATTTCTCCTGTCATTTGCTCGTTTCTTCGTTTTGCATGCTTGATGCATGCAGCCTGAAAAAAGTCGCATAAAATTACTGCTGAATTTCTCCTGAAACCGTTCTGATCTCTTACTGATTCGGGAAGCGTGTCCATCAGCCGAATCAAGACAAGTTTGGTGCACATTTTCGTGAAGTAAACGATAAATGAAACATATTATTGCAGTTTTTTTTTAAAGTACTTGAACCGTTGAAGTTCATTTGTAAGTTGCGGTGTCTATCACTCATCAGCCGAGTCAACACAAGTTCGGTGTACAATGACAAAGGTTTGTGTGAAATATGCTAAAGTTTGGCAAAAAATTTGGCAAAGGTTGGGTAATTAAGCTCAATCTCAAGTTTTTCTCGCAGTCGTGAATGTTTTTGGGCCAGGAACCAGGATGAGCGATGTTTGGTACATGCAACAAGCTGCCGACTGTAGTAAGTAGGCCTGACGTAGGCCGGCTGAATGGTCTAAGGCCAGAATTGCTTCGCTTGTTGCTGGTCTGTGCCGGATGGTCCAAGAAAGCTGGACATGTGCGTTGGCCAGTGTAGTGTTCTGCCCGCTTTACCCGGGCGACACCGGCCGAGCGTTAGCCTGCACGATGACTCCATTGACGATGGCAGGGGCAGACGGAAAAAAAATCTAGCATTTTGATCGCCAGATCACCCGCATTTGCTCGTTTCTTCATTTTTCTTGCCTGATTATTCAGCCTGAAAAAACTCGCACGAAATTACTGCCAAATTTCCTGAAAATCATTTTTAAATACCGTACTGATTCAGGAAGCACGTTTCTTGGTTCCTCAGAGAGTGCACATGTAGGCACGTAGCACGATGTAATAGTCCCTCGAAAATCCTAACTTCCTAAGGTTCATCGACCAAGGAATTCAGCGAATCAGCACAAGTTCAGTGTGATCTTTCGAAAACACAAGTTCAGTGTCCATTAGCCGGAACATAAGTTTGGTGCATGTTTCTGTGAAAACCAACGATAATTTCAACATGCCTGAACCGTTGCAGTTTGCATGTAATTCGTGGTGTCCATCAGCCGAATCAACACGAGTTTGGTTCACAATGGCAAAGGTTTGTACGCCAAATTTTCTAGTTTTTTTTTTTTTGAGGGGAGCCAAATTTTATACTAGAGGCGCAGTAGAGCAGGCGGAAATGAATATTTGGGCCAGGACAGTCGATGTTGGGCAGATGCCACGCACTGTAGCAAATGGGCTCTCGTAGGCCGATTGAAGTGGTTTTCGCCTATACGTTTCTCGTTTGGGCCGCATGGGCCAGGTAAGCTGGACGCGTCGTAATAGGTTGGCCCGAATAAGATTGTGTCCGGGTTTTTTTTCGCGAAGAAAGAGCACTGCACAGCTCAAAGTCACAGCTGGCCAGACCAGACGAAGATCATAATATAGGCACACGTCTTGCTCTCTGTTCTGGTACGAAAGTCAGGACACGTTGAGATCAAAAACACCTAAAAAAAATTTATATACTACCTGTCACATCGAATCTTTGACGCATGCATAAAACATTAAATATAAATAAAAAATAACTAATTGTACAGTTTATCTGTAAATGTCGAGATGAATCTTTTGAGCCTAGTTAGTCCATGATTAGATAACTTTTATTAAAAAACAACAAAAGTGCTACCGAAATTTTTTAAAAAATTTTGGGATTCCGGGAGAATAACGATATATACTGTAAGAGCCGCCCGTCACGTCGCGTCGAGCTCGAACGGCGACCCGTGCGTCAAACAGCGCCTTCACATGCTGTAGCAGCGAGCCAGCAACGACGGCGACGGGCGACGGCAGAGTCTCTGGGAGGCTGTTGCTCTGCTATGTCTGAATTATGGCGGGTATCTTCGACGAAACTGTCGAAATGGTATAGGTAGGTTTAGGGCCTGTTTGGTTTGGGTGTTAAAGTTTAACAAACACTGTAGCACTTTCGTCTTATTTGACAAAAAGTTTATAATTTTGGTCTAATTAGGCTTAATAGATTCGTCTCGTAAATTACTCCTATTCTGTGTCGACATGCATGCAATTAGTCTACATTTAGTACTCCATGCATTTGCCGCAACATTGATGTGATGAGAGTTAAACTTTAATGTGTTGTAACCAAACGGGGCCTTAGTTCTTAAAAATTTTCAAGATTCTCCGTCACATCGAATGTTTGACATATGCATGGAGCATTAAATGTAGACAAAAAAAAAAAAAATTACTTAGTTTGGTAGAAAATCATGAGACGAATCTTTTAAGCCTAATTAGTCCATAATTAAATAGTAATTGATAAATACAAACGAAAATGCTACACTAGCCAAAGCCAAAAATTTTTGCGAACTAAATACACCCGTGGTGGTCATTCGTCAATATATGTACGCCAATCTTGTACGTCAGGTAGCGACCGGTAGTGGTCAATGTTACTCGATGCTTGCAGCTGTCAAAGTGTCAAGGACTCAAGGGTGGCGGCACGGCACCTCGTTTGACACGTGTACAAAATTGTGAAAGGTTGATCGTTGATGCGTGCCCCAGGTGGCCAGGTGGGCAGTCAGGTAGCTGGTTCCTTGCCTGTGGTATATACACTTGTGTGCATTGTATGTATGGCTCACACGGTCGTCTAAGAGAGGAGTGCGGCTGATGCTTTTTTTTTACTGATAAGCTGACTGATGCTATTTTTGTTGTGAAAGAAAAACACTGTACGATGTCTGATAAGTAGTTCAAGCGAACGGGGCAAACGAACGAGCGTGCTCTGAACGGTGTAGTTGCCCTTTTCGTCTTCGATTTCAGCTTCACACAGCACCATGCATGCATTCCATCCGATTCCGTTCTCAGGTAGTCTCATCCCTGATTTACCATCGATTGATCCGAGAAGCGAAGGCCAACGAGTAATACACACACGAGCGCTGGCTACCGTCACCACGACAGCAAGACGCGTACACACTCTGCTACGCCGTAGTTCGCAGTTTGGCACGCCACGACGTGAGTCCGGGTTCGCGCTCTCGACTCTCGCACGGCACGGTACACCCGGCCGGCGGATCGATTGATTGGTCATTGGTTGCGAGGCAACAAACAAACGAGCGAAAAAGCGTTGAAAGAGACACGCATCTATCCCGCGCCCCGGCCCTATGAACCCACCACCACGATCCCAGTCCCGGTGGCCTACTAGCCTGGCCAGCACCGCGGCGGACGGGACGTGCCGGTAAAGCGAGCACAACGCCCCTCTTTGCCCTCCGGTCCGTCGCAGGCGTCTCCCGCGGCATGGGGGAAGGAGCAAGCGAAGCAAGCGGGCAAGCGGCCAAATAAACGCGCGACCGCGCCACTGCTGCCGTGTAGTAGGAGCACTACCGGCGAAGGCCAAGAAGGTAGGGTCACATTGACATTCACAACACACCGCGGCCCGGCCGTCCGATCGGCATCGGCAGCCGGCAGGCGGCCCGGCGGTCGACACGTGGTGCGGGTGGGGGCACCGGTGCGACGACGCCGACGCACACCCGCCCCACTCGGCCGCGGGGTCACGTCGCGCTCACCACCGGCACCACCACGGCAACACCGGCGCGCGCTCGTCACAGCCGAATATCCCTCGGACGGATCGGACGACGGGACGGGGCTCGCGTCAGGCGTCAGGCGGCACCGTGCGCGTGCTTGGGTGTGTTTGAAGGTTGCGAAGTGTGTGTAAAGTTCCTGTAGTATTTTTTGTTATTATTTAGTAAAATTTATTCAATCATTGACTAATTAGGCTCAAAAGATTCGTCTCGACATTTACAAACAAACTGTACAATTAGTTATTTTTTTACCTACATTTAATACTCTATGCATACGTCCAAAAATTTGATGTGACGGAGAATCTTGTAAAATTTTTAGAATTTTGAAGTAACTAAACACTGCCTTGGGGGCTGTTTAGTTGGCAAAATTTTTGGCGAAACGCTACTGTAGCAGTTTCGTTGTTATTTGGTAAATATTGTCCAATCATGGTCTAATTAGGCTTAAAAGATTTGTCTCGTCCATTTCGTCTAAACTGTATAATTAGTTTTATTTTTTATTTATATTTAATGCTTCATGCATGTATTCAAAGATTCGATGTGACGAAGAATCTAAAACATCTAAAGGGTGCCTGGTTTGCCTCCGACCCTCCGTCTGCCCCCGCGCGACCTCTCTCCGAACCGCCGGTTTAATTTCGGACGGCGGACGACGGCGTGTCCCGTGCGGCGGGGCCTGTGCAGACCAGGCGACCGCGCGGGCTCTCAATTCTTTTCGCGTCGGTACGGATTCGTCGTGACTCATGAGTACACATGAACTTTTGTCAGGGACGAAGGTGAGTGTGGAAGTTTGCCGGTTAGCCCCTCTGGGTATTCGAGTATTGCAGATGGTTATTAGGTTATGCGGGGCTTGACAGCCTCTGGTTGGCTGGTTTTTGTAGCAAGCACGCCGTTCATAGTAATACTTTTTTCGCGATCGGGTATTGTACCCGTATTTCATTTCATAGTAATACTATATATAAAGATAGAGTTCGTACTACTCCCTCCGACCAGTCAGCTAAACTTGACGTCTCGAACAAGAAAAGTGACCTAGGCCCTGTTTAGTCTCCAGAAAATTTTGCAAAATTTTTTAGATTCCCCGTCACATCGAATCTTTGGACACATTCATGAAGCATTAAATATAGATAAAAAATAAAACTAATTACACAGTTTACACGAAATGGACGAGACGAATCTTTTAAGCCTAATTAGATCATGATTGGACAATATTTGCCAAATAACAACGAAAAAGCGCTACAGTGCCATTTTGCCAAAAAATTCGGATCTAAACCGGCCCCTAGATGCAAGTTAAGATTCTCGTCTGAAATGTGGAATGTCAAGATTAAAGGATTGTTTGGTTATGGCCACCGACCAAAATTTGGCAGGCTGTGAAATTTTGCCCTTAACTTGGTTTGCTAACAAATTTTAGCAAGCCAAGTAGATTTTTGTTCGGAAATGCTGGGTCAGGGTGTCCGATCGTTCGGACACTCCACCCACCCTTTACACCACCGTTGTCGCGCCAACCCACTCTCTACGCCACCGCCGCCCGTGTCGCATCACCCCGCTCTCTGTGTGCTGCTGCTCCGCTCCGTTGCTGGTGAGCTCTGTGCCACTGGCGAGCACATTGTTGACCTCCACGCGCCACCCATCCACCCTCTACGCCACCACCACCTGTACTGCCCCCACCCACCCTCTATGCACCGCTGCCTAGCTCCACGTTGTCGGCGAGCACACCGATGACCTCTATGCGTCGACGAGCCTCCATTCACCGAGTAGCAAGGATATGTTTGCGCTGTAAGAGTATGGTTCAAACATATGTTTTAAGTATTTCTGAGGTATATTGCAAATGTTTTATATCGATGCTGCAAAAGTAAATTAGGATGTTGCAAAAGTATATGGGGGTGTTGCACATGTTGCAATGGCTATACGCGTATGTTTCAAGTGTATGTCCCAAATATTTTATCTGTATCAGACATATATTGCAAGCGTTTCATCTGAATGTTGCATATACATGCATGTTGCAAGCGTATGTTTCAAGTGTTTTTTATGGATGTTGCATATATGTGTTTGCAATGGCTTTCAAGTGTTTTTCAAGTGTTTTGCAAATGTTTCAGACGTATGTTTTAGCTGTTTCAAATGTATGTTGCAAGTGTTTCATCTGGGTGTTGCAAAAGTAGATCTGATGTTGCACCCATGTTACAATAGGACCCACCTGCACAACCACCTGTTGCAGTTGCTAGGTGATGTCCAGGCGGCGTTGGCCTGCTGCTGGGATGCCGCTAAGTGGGCGCATATGGGCGCGTGAGAAACCGAGCGCATACGTGAGGGCCCACGCGTCATGGGGCGCGTGAAAAATAGGCGGCTTGACACCGTTTGACACTAGCGCTCCGGATTGGACATCCGGACGCTAGCAAGTCCGATTTTTTATAAAAGCCAAATAGGTTTTGGCAATGGTTAGCTACAACGCATGGAACGATGAGGGTCAAACATTGGCTGCCGATTTATTTTGGGCGTGACTGGTTGGCTGCATATACTTCAACAGGCTCATAGGATGTGAGTTGCCGATGATTGGTTGCTTATACGAGGGCCTGTTCATGCAAAAATATCCTCTCAGCCTGGCTCCCGTGATATGCAAATTTTGGACGTTTCTACAGGGCTAGGCTCGACAGATGCGAACAATTACCTAGATAACAACATTGATAGTGCATGCATATTAATTGATATTATTAATGTATTTCAAACAATATTAAGGAATAATAAGATATATTAAGAGCAACGGAACATAGTTGCATATAATAAATGCCATGATTATGTTTATTTATCTAATTTAGGCAATATATTTTTGTGGGAGTAACCAAACACCATTTTAACTCGACCAGACTAGCTAGGTGGCAACCAAACATGACAGTGGCATGCGCTTAGTTTGTCCCTTGGGGGGCCTTGCTCTCTTAGATACAGGCCAGGCTTGGCTAATACACAAACAAAACACGACCTTAATAATTTTTTTTTTTAAAAAAACTGAGTTTTCAATCTGCAATTTACCTTGAAATTTCTTGCGATTTACTTATGAAACAATCTCTATGTTGGCTATATTCCGATGTCAAATATAAATCAATAACATGTGGATCCTATTTATCATCTAATCACAACTTTATCAATATTCGGCACTGCATTACTCCAGATACTATATATTCTTTCTTGGCAAACATTGTCACCGGCCATGAATTCGCCTTGTCCATGATCTAAACAACTATTTTTTTTTATCATGAACAGTATTTGGTCTGGCTCATCTGATCGCAATCCAAACATGCCATAGCTTACCAAAGGTAGTAATTAATACACTAGATAGGATCCAGAGCAGTGAATGCCTTTCAATTGCAGCCACCATACCTTTTACTCCTTCCATCCAGGAATGACAAATATATTTTGATCGGAGAAAAGTCATACAAAATACAATCTGGCCCTTAGTTTGCATGTATTTACAATATGTTTTCAATTGCTAAAAATATTCAATGCTATTTCAATGTTACCAAATCAGTGATGCTTTAGGGCGTGCAAAATTTAGTTGCGCATTGGCATGTGGTTCCTATAGGAGCTTTATTTGCAAGAGATCAGTTAATTTTTTTTTGAAAGTAAGAGATCAGTTAAATTTAGGTCGAGCCAATGTTACCAAATCAGTGATGATTTGGTTGGGTGCACATCGAGCAGATCAACTGAAGATGAAACTAGATCTCCATCGATCGTCCTTTCAGAATCGCAACAGATATGGAAGTGATAAAGTCCAGGACTCCACATGATCTTACGCACAAGTGCACACATGTCGCGGAAGCCTGGAACAAGATACAAGACTATCCCGGATCCCTAGGCAGAAACGGATCGTGTAGCGTCTCCTTTCTGGAAAAAGCGATGCAAAACGGATCGAGGCGCTCTCACCACGTCACCCGTGCTGAGGAGCTCCGTCCTGTCTGCACGAACTATGGCAATGGCAACCGACCTCCGGCCTCTCCCGAGATATGATGCGAACCAGGAACGGCATGTCTGCAGGCTCGATCGCTGCACGCCTGCCCGTTGGAAGACGCCCGGCCGGAACGAAAACGGATCGAGCTCGATGGAGGAAAGAGGAAAGCAGCGCGCCGCGCCTAGCTATAGCAGTTAGCAGGGGAGGAGGGCCTCTAGCGGCAAGAGGGCTTTTGCCCAAAACCACGACAAGCCGAGGTTCCATCTGGAAAAGTCCACGCCCTTTCTCCTCCCTTGCATCGACCCCTGTCGGATCCTCACTGGTCTATTCAGCTCGGCAACGAGGAGAGAGAGACGGAGGGGAGGCTGACACATGGCCGGATATTGAGGTGCGGAATTGAATTTGATTAATGCAAAAGGTGGCGTGTGAGGACGGAGGCAAAGCAATCACGAGACGGGAGGGGTTGGCCTTTTGCCTCTAGGGTTCCGTGTCGCCCACCACCTTACCGGAAATGGCAATGCGGGACGCGCACCAATCACTCACCACCCCTTTCGTCTCGCCCTTTTAACCGCAGCGTCTCTCCACCCAACTCCTCCTTTCTCTCCCCTTCGCTTTTGCTTGGTTCCATCGGGGCCGCCGGTCGAACCGGAGAGGAGAAGCTAGCTAGCAGCTCCGGTGGTGTGTGTGGAGGGTAGCTGCAGCTGGGGCTAGCTGGAAGGGTTGCGAGCCATGGGGAGGGGGCGGGTGGAGCTGAAGCGGATCGAGAACAAGATCAACCGCCAGGTCACCTTCGCCAAGCGCCGCAACGGGCTGCTCAAGAAGGCGTACGAGCTCTCCGTGCTCTGCGACGCCGAAGTCGCGCTCATCATCTTCTCCAACCGCGGCAAGCTCTATGAGTTCTGCAGCGGACAGAGGTATAAGCACGCACGCACGCGCGACCACAACGCACATATATGCATGGTACATGTGTACGGGCAGTGGCCGGAGGCCGCAGATCCTCCCGGATCTGACCTCCGGGGAAGTGCGGGGTGGTGGCGGGAGCTTGGACGGTTTTTGAGCTTGTTTATAGGCTGGGGCGTAGTTGTACGGGGATCTGTGGGCGCCACGGGGTGGATCCGTGCGAGGCCAAGCTCGTCGTTTCTCATTTCTCTGGTAGTCTGGTGATCTGTGATTTGTTTTTGAGGGTTTAATTTGGGAGTACAAACCTGGTGGATGTCTTTGGGAATTAGGGTTCTGGGTTGCTCCTTGGCTTCTGAAGTGTAGTGATCTTAGTAGATCTGGTGAATTTTCGTTTGCTCCAGGGGTTGTGTGGATTTGTATTGAATGGATTGGTCTGGAGATGTCGCGAATTCCCGGTTAAATTAATCGCTTATTTGTATATTCATAATAAAGAGAGCTACAAAATTAGTGTGAGAGCAGAAGTTGAGGACTAGGATCCCGCGAATTTGTTGTGCTGCACGGACACGTAAGCTGTCATCTATCCGGGATCGAATCCGGCCGTTTTGCAGAATTTTCTTTTGTCTGTTTTGGACTCTATTTGGCAAGCTTAGCTTAGAAGCAGATTATTTTAGTTCAAGCATGAAGCATGTATGGACGTCGTCGTGTTGCTAAGTAGCTGATGTTCTAATATATTAATGTAGAGTCTTGCAAAAATTATTTTAGGTTGTTTTGACTTCTGAGAAAACAAAAAGGAATTTTGTTACCACCAAATACATGAGAGTTTAACACAATATAAACGCGTGCTCTCTCTCTCTGTGTCCCTCTCTCTCTTGGCAAAAAAATAGGAATATACTTTTGCACAATCTGCTTTGATTGAATGACCTAACAAACTATTAAAATCAATCCATTAGCATTATTGTCTTCATCAAATAAGCCCTCACACAAGAAACTCTGTATGTACCAAAATTTAGATAATTTTGTCTAACCTTTTTCATTTTTGTGGACAGAAAATATAACTTACCTGTATCTGTTAATAACCGGGAAGACTAGATCAAACCATAAGGGCGGTGGTTAATCTGTTTGTGGACACACTTTTAAAATTTTTGTGCTTCCTAGGAAAATCTCATAATTGTCACAAAGATATGTAATCAATTTATTGAAAAATGAAGAGAAAACTAGATAATTGGCGTTGTGTTCCAACTCTTTGCTTTTGGCTAAGGCTTGTGTCCTGCAGTATTAAATTTATTATTGGGATGCTGAAAATTTTCTGTACACGCTTTCATGATCTAGCAAGCGCAGGCATTTATTAGTATTTTAGCTATAAATTTGGAATAGGAATCGTCAGTTTTATATATGTAATTTGCAAGTGGGCGGAACTACTAGACTATGGCTTCTTCACTCCAAGACTTGTTTTGTAAGCAGGATAGTATATTATTAGTCCCATTTTCTTTCCAATAAGTTAAACATGATCATCTTCTGACCCTCATAATTTATGTAGTAATATTAAAAGGTTTCCATTCAAAATGTAAAGCAAATGTGGTTAACCCATCTACATGTCTAAATCACCTTGTAATTAAGATTCCTAGGACTGACCTGGAGGTATAAACTAGGGTACAATCAAGTGTCAGGTTTCAAATGTCAGTCGTTGTGTCCAACTGTCTCCTCACCTTTTCTGATCGAATTGTCCTTTCATTTCATTAGTTATCAATCCCCTTGCCCCGCAAAATTCTCCAAGGCAAAGTTTTATCATATGTCCCTTCCAGGGTCTATACAATTGGAACCTAGTGCTCTACTAGTATTTTATGCTGTCAGATGACAGATATGCATGCATATCTTCAACATATACTGTAGTATACTAGATTTTGTTCACTCACGTCTTCTTCCTCTCTGAAAGTCGAAAGCATGTCGGGGCCACTGACACTCCAGTGGTATAGGGGAAAATTAATATTCTACGGTAGCTGGGTGAAGCCATACTTTTTCTATTGTTTTGTCTGTTGGAATGTCTCGTAAGCTTAAATCAGGAAGTTTCTGTGATATATATAACTGTGATAGATGTAAATTACACTAACTATGTGAACTTGAGGTATCAATATGTATCCCTGGTATATGTAACCAAAAATAAAAATTCAGTTGCATGTTAATTACCCTAGTTGAGATTGCTTCATCTTCTCCAAGCACCACATTCTCTACTTTGCTAACAATATCCATACTAATTTTGAACTTGCAGCATCACAAAAACACTTGAGAGGTACGAAAAAAGCAGTTATGGAGGCCCAGATACTGCTGTACAGAACAAGGAGAACGAGGTAATAAGAGCTTGACACGTTCCTGAATCAATTTCTCATGAGTTCTCTTCTGTTTTAGTATTTTCTCTCGTCCAAAGATTCTAGAGCGTCTTTGGTTCCTAGCCTGAACTCGCCACGCCCGCTGTGGTGTCGCCACGCTCACAACGCCAAAAACAGCCGCCACACCTGTGGCGAGTTTTACTGTTGTAGCTCAATGCAAAGATGTGGTGTGCCTACTTTATTTGCAATCCAAACAGCTATGTTAGCAGGTGTGGCAGCCTCAACTTTGTTGTGGCGTGGTGTGGCGGAGAACCAAACATGCCCCTAGTACTCTTTGGTTCAAAGCAATTTTAGATTGATAATATTGATATTTATCAAATTAGCTTCATGAGTCGACATCTCACTGTGAAAATTAAAAGACAGTGGCTTTGTTCTCATTTGAAACATACAATTACTACAGTACATCTTTGTTTTGATCAAGTGAACATCTCATTGCGTAGCGCTAGCAATTCCTTAACCTTGATACCTTCAATCATTTGATCATTTATGCATAGCAGATTGTCATTTCTTGTTTCTTTTTATCGCATGCACTTGCCAAAGTATGAGTTAGAATCATGGCTATATAATTCATATGATTGAGAAGACACAATTTACATTGAGCTGCTGTCAAAGATGATAGTTACAAATATCATTATTGTGTGTGAACTGACCTTCCATTTTCATCCCTAGTGCCCAGCCACTATTTGCTCCAAAAGCACTTAATGCTTACTTGTTTTTTTTTTCGATATCTTTTGTACTGAAGCACCTGTTATTTTGCAGTTAGTCCAGAGCAGTCGCAATGAGTACCTTAAACTGAAAGCAAGGGTGGATAATTTACAGAGGACTCAGAGGCAAGTTGATCTACTCTTGAGTCGTATCTTCATTACAAATTAAAAGGAATTTCCTTCTCTTACCCAACTGACATTAATTAACCACTATATAAAATTGCTATGCATGTTTGGACAATTTCATCAAAATAAGTTTGTGGTACTGTCATTTTCAGTGTATGCGCTGTAGTTAGTTACTAGGTAAACGGCATCCCTGTTCAGGGGAAAAAATATTTGTGCACTGTTTGTTTGCCCTACTTTGGTGATTAACTAGTACAAATAGATTCATTGCATAGCTAAAGCATTGGGTCTTTGTCAGCATATATGCACACCTGAAAGGATTTTTCAGAATTCTCATAAGTCATAGTCCTCTGAATTATATATCAATTTATGGAGGCTAAATGAAGAAACCAAAATGTAATCGCAACGAAGTTAAAAATAAGTTTCTTAATGTAAATGTGTAATGCTTAGCCATGATGCAGACAATTGATTTTGGCTTTATTGGCAATTACAGGAATTTGCTTGGTGAAGATCTGGGGTCACTTGGTATCAAAGAGCTTGAGCAGCTTGAGAAGCAACTAGATTCATCCTTAAGGCACATAAGATCCACAAGGGTAATTCATTGAACAAACCATTTCCTAATGCGTTAAAATAATTTTTGGATGAAGCTAGTGTTGATAGCACAGTCCTTCATATTTCTAAATTAATGGACCACTTTGAATATAGAGTGCTCTATATACAATTGTGATCATCACCTGCCAAGAAGACCCAGCTACATATAACATAGTACTTTTATTCACATTCACAATATTCCCATTAATCTCCTATATTTTCTGTGACTAATGTTCCTTAATTAGGTAGGCTTGGAATTTGAAATATGTTGAATGATCGTCATTCATCTCATATAGGCATCAATGATTTTGTATTTATATCTTTCAAATGCTGATCAAAGAAATTTCTGATTTTGCAGACACAACATATGCTTGATCAGCTCACTGATCTTCAGAGGAGGGTATGCTCTTAACATGATAAAAATTTATGAAGATTTATATCAGTAGATATTTTTTGGATAATTTCTGCTTAGATAAGAGCATAGGTACTGTTTGAACTACTTAATGATATT
Organism: Saccharum hybrid cultivar R570; assembly: GCA_038087645.1. Classification (NCBI taxonomy): domain Eukaryota; kingdom Viridiplantae; phylum Streptophyta; class Magnoliopsida; order Poales; family Poaceae; genus Saccharum; species Saccharum hybrid cultivar. The sequence goes on from JAQSUU010000344.1 coordinate 3,040,626, forward strand.
GCTAAACCATGTCCAGGAGCAAATGCTGTGTGAAGCAAATAAGTGCCTTAGAAGAAAGGTATGCATGCGCCTTACCATGTCCTTAAATGCTGCTAACATAATTTACCTGGTCTTGCTTAGATACTCGGGGAAGCATCTTATTATTTTGGCTTTATGTCATGTTTCGGGTTAAATAAATGGCGTATATATACCAATGAACAATTCAGCTCTTCAAGTTGGCAGATCTGTTTATTAGCACTTGCAAATACATGTGCAATCACATTAAATTGAGCTTCCATGAGTACAAATACGCATTAATGCTTCTTGCTGAACCAGCTTTCACTTTATAGTACTTATACATGGTGTTTGTCTTAATATATCTGTGAACGACTTTTTGTAGCCCAGAATGTTTTGCATCTTTGAATAAGCTTTGCATAAGGAATACTGTAGTTCAACTGTGGGAACATAACTGTAATTCATATATAATAAAACCTCTTTAAAGTATATATTGTGCATATTGTTCATTTGACTGCTATTACAGTATATATGTGCAGTACTTATACCAACTAATTAAACGAGCATTTCAGGGGGATTTGTGAGATTAATGAGGTTTCTTACGTGATTGTTTTGCAAATAAAAGCTGGAGGAGACCAGCAACCAGGTGCATGGCCAAGTGTGGGAAAACGGTGCCAACTTACTCGGCTACGAGCGGCACTCCCCCCCACAGCAGGCACCATCACATGTTGGCAATGGATTATTCTTTCATCCCCTGGAAGCTGCAGCAGAGCCAACCCTGCAGATCGGGTATGTCATATACCTGCAGATGCATCATGTGATTCGGTAGATCCTAGCTACATAAAGCGAAGCCTGTGCATCGATCTGATCCTGTCTTCTTGTTGTGTTTGGCATGCATGTTTGCAGGTTTGCTCCTGAGCATATGAATAACTTCATGCCGACATGGCTACCCTGAAGATGGATCTTTGAAGCAAAGGAAATAAATAAAGATGCGATGGCAGCATCATCTTCTACTGCAAGAGTGACAGTTGTGTTCCAGTCACATATATGACCTAGTTTGTGTGTCGATGTGTCGAAACGCATAAATTTGTGATTTTGTTATATGTAATGTAAGCACAAATGAAACATGCAGGGGGACTAGTTGCTTGCTTGACGATGTATTTGTGTATCCGTGTAAAGGCCGTGCGCCACAACATATGCGTACTGCTGCTTTGTGCATACTTAAATTAAAGGCACGGTGTAATGCCTGCACATTTCGTTATCCGCATTGGAGTACAAGTTTTTAAGTGTGTTGGGTACATATATATGGATCTGATTGGTTGTCTACTCGTCTATCTATATCTATATATATGATTTTTAGAGAGCTAAAATTTCTCAGCATTTGTTGGGTCTGGCCTCCCTAACCATCCGTGTCGACACTAGGTGAAGAGAACAGTATCCATCTCGCACACGACACGGCACGCATCTGATACATAGTAAATGACGCAAGCCAAATCCAAATTCCAGGTCGAGTCCAATACAAAATCACATACCAATCTTGTCGCCCGCATGCCACCGGCCCACCACCCCCTGCCAAACAACGCCGGCCGGCCCTGCTCCCGCACACATGCAGCCGCTCGCCTCTCACCCCGCGCCTGCATCCGCATCCGCAATGGTGCTCGTCACTTCACACGCCACCGGCCCGAGCCTGTGCCACACGCTGCACGCCTGGTGACCCGCGAGCCGAGCTGCCATCAGACTCGTGGAGCTGACAACAAAGGCATGCATCGGCATGCCACGGTGGGGGAGGAAGGAGTAAGAGGGTGTCATCGACAATGGAGAAAAGTAAGGAATTGTGGAGCGGCGCGGGCGGCAGTCGGCCATGGGCAACCCGAGCTCACTACCCTCAACGCGGACGACGTCGGCGTTGGCCAGTCATAGGCAAGCTAGGCGGTGGTCGTGTCATGGACGAGCGGTTGAGCTTGCTTCCCTCGACTTGGATGTCGCCGGTGTTGACCTGTCACAGGTCAACTGGGCGGTGCTGAAGTTGTGGACGAGTGGCTGTGATGATGGAGACTGCATGACGATGACGTCCATGGCCAAGCTACAAGAATAAGCTGCTGCGGCTGCTACAGCCGCTTATTCTTTTCCCACATAACATTGTAGCTACAGTACTTTATGAGGCAAGAATAAGCGTCACATAATATCGCAGCTACAGTGCCTCGGTGCCACTCGCGACCTCGGTGATGGCCTCAAGTGTTGACTTTGAGGAGGACGAGGGTACCTGGGCTGACGCTGGTTTTCCTAGGCTTAATCACCCGGGGACTCGGTGCCAGTCCCCTGGCAGAGACAACTACCTTCGTGAGGGTTTCAACTTTGATGATGAGAGTCATAACCCGTCTCGAGAATGCTTCATGTGCGATGGGGAAGACCGCGAAGGAACCCCCAATGAAAATAAGGGTGAATGCACCCCTGTAAGGTCCAAAAGGCTAGAGGGGGTGAATAGCCTATTTAAATTTTCTACAAGCTTTACTAAACAACAAGTTAGTAAATAAGATGGCGAAACTAATTCTAGCGCTAGCTCAACTACTTTTAAGCAAGCCACAAAAACAATTCTAGTGCAAGGCTATGATCTCTAGTTCACACCAACAACGCTAAGTCTCTAAACTAATTACCCCTAAGTGATAAGCTATTCTCTCAAGCTAAACAAGGCAAAGAACAATAAGTAAAGGAGCGAGCTTGAAAAGATATACCAACGTTGGTGAGAAGAGATATGTCAAATGTACCAATCAATCAACGTGATCACATACACAAATGAAATCCTCGGCAATAAGATGACACAAGATTTATTACTAAGGTTCACTTGCTTCCCGGCAAGCTACTCCTCGTTGTGGCGATGCACCAACTTGATGGATCACGAGCTAAGCAACTATCAAGAGTTGAACCCTCAGTGGGTGCTGCACATCCACTCACAAGATGGGGATCCTCCAAGCCACGAGCTCCACTAGAGTAGCCAATTTGCAAACTCCCGCGGGGAAGGCTCAAGAACCCCTCACAATCGCTTGGTGAGGCTGAAAACAATCTTCAATCACGAGCTCAACACCACCGCTACTCCAAGCCGTCTAGGGTGTCGGGAAACACCCAAGAGTAACAAGCAATCCGTAGCAAACACGAAGATCAAGTGCCACTAGATCCAACTCTCAATGCAATGCACTTGAATCTTACTCAATCTCTCTAGAGTATGCAACCAAGCAAGGAGATGAGTGGAGGGAGTGTTCTCTAGCTCAAAGTGTGCCTCAATATCTCAAATGTGCTAAAGAGAACCCCCAAGGGGCGGCCACATCTTATTTATAACGTTTCACTCAAGAGCTAGCCGTTATCAACTTCACTGGACGATTTTCGGGGGCGACAGACGCTGCACAGTAGCGTCTGTCGCCAAACTGACAGACGCTGCACAGTAAAGTCTGTCGCTCCTACGCGTGCCACGTGTCCCAGCGACCGAAAACCAACAGTCGAAAACTCACGCGTCAGACGCGTCTGTCGCGACCGACAAACACCGCCTCGCCACCGTCAGACGTGGTCCAGAAGCCATGTTTTCGCGCTGAGCCATCGGACGCGTACGCTACTAGGCCGACAGACGCAGCGACGAGCGTCAGTCGCTCACACTCGCGCGCGCCCACATAGTTCCACAACGTTAGACGCTGGAACAATGCATGAGACCGCATCTGTTGCCTTCGCGACAGCGCGTCTGTCGCGCCCGCGTGCGTAGGCCGAGCTAGGGTAGCCCGACAGACGCTGACGTCAGCGTCTGTTGCTCCCGGCTCGCGCATCTATCACATGTATCTCGGTGATACTTCGTCGTTTTCTCGTCCCGCTTGATCGCCCTTGTCACTTATGAGCTACTCTTCATATGTGTATCACTAAAACACATGTGTTTAGCTCATGAAACACCTCCGTGCTTTCACAACTTTTTCAACCTCCAGCGCAATGGAAAATAGACATTTCATTTCTCCAAAAATGCCTGAATCCCGTGCTCGCAAGCTCGGCGGGAGGGAGAGCGAACCCCAAACCCCTGACTACCGCTCAAACACCGCCGCCTTCGCAAATGTGCCAACACCATCATATGTAAAACACCATGTGCATATGTGTTAGCATTTTACAATTATTTTTCAAAGCGTTACGTTAGCTCTCTACTAGATCCTAATGCATATGCTCAAGATGATGACCTAGTAGCACTTGATTCACGAGCTAACCGTGATTGCCCCTCTTGATAGTCGGCTATCAATCCTAAACCCGGTCAATCACTTCTCTACTCATCTTAGATCGGAAAAAGCAAACCCTATGATTATACCTTTGCCTTGATCACTTTATTCCATGTCCATCTCCTCATGCTTGATCACCATGACCATCATTTCATGTCCATGCACCATCTCTATGTGATCTTGTGGCCACCACTCCATGCCACATGTACCTTCATCACATGTGTTGCTTATGCCTAACTTAAACCACTTAACACATGACATTAGCAACTTGGTGTCATTAATTACCAAAACCAAACTTGGGCTTTCAACCCCGCCCAACGCCGCGAACGCTGCACGTGTAGCCATGCCACCACCTTTAGGGCGACCATAGCCCTAGCCAGAACAACTCTAGGAGCTTGAAAGAAAGCTCGAGGAGGAGCAACAGTGGCTGGCACAACTGCACACGACGCTCAAGCAAGAACTCGGGAGTCGCAATGATGGCAGCATGGCTCGACGAAGAGTTCACGACGTCTACCACCAAATCTGTGACGACGACAATGGCGATCATCTGCCTCTCTTCACCAGGGCAAGCTAGAATGTCGCCACTGTGGTAATCCTCCTCCGGAAGATGCCCGAACCGCCCTTCTTGAGTGCACCGCGATGCAGCAGGACGAAAGCTCCACGTCTCGATGACATGAATCTAAGCCCGACTAGCCCGTGCCATCGGTGGCACACAAAAAGGAAGCCTCAGTCCACCTAGAACAACCGAGAGCAGGGGACGAGCTCCCATCCATTCACTCCTGTGTTAGCCACAACTATGATGCGCGCAACGTCCACAACGCGCGCAAAAGGCACAAGGAGGATGGAGCCAGCTGTGGTTACCACCCTTGATGGGGCAGCTGCTATGACAGTGGGGAGGACCGGACCCTAACCCCTGAACCCCTAGGACCATGAGTTTTTAGTCAAGACATCCGCAACATAACATTCCCGGCATGATTCCGGCAACCTGCCAACATCACCAAGTATGCTAGGAAAACGAACCCTGAGCTTTGGCTTGATGACTACCACCTTGCCTGCCAGCTAGGCGTCACGGATGACGTTCGGTTCATCATCCACAATCTCCTATTGTTCTTGACCGACTCAGCAAGATCTTGGCTAGAACATCTCCCGGCCCGATGCATCCACGACTAGGCTAGCCTTGTGAAGGTTTTCGTGGGAAACTTCCAGGGTACCTATGTCTGCCCTGGTAATTCCTAGGATATTAGGAGCTACCACCAAAAGCCGAATGAGACTCTTCATGAGTACATTCGACGCTTCTCCTAGCAGTGCACTGAGCTGCCCAACGTAACTGACGTCGATGTCGTTGGGGCGTTCCTCATGTGAACCACCTGTAAGGAACTCATCCATGAGTTGGGACGCAGGGGCCATGCACCACCTAGGAGCTCTTAGACATTGCCACCAACTTTGCTTCCGACGAGGAAGCGGTAGGGGCAATTTTCCATGACACCAAGGGAAAGAAGAAGCAGCAGGAGAACACCGACGAAGGCGGCTCTAGCCACAACTTCAAAAAAAGAAGGCCAAGCAGCCACGCAAGGATCCCCTTGTCATCGTTGCCAAGTGCAAGAACTCCAAGGCCCCTCCTGAGGGAGGCCCGGGAGTTTTTGATGAGATGCTCGACAAAGCGTGCCCATACCACCGGTACCCGGTCAAACATACCCTCAAGGAGTGTGGCATGATGAAATGCTACTTCTTCAGGGGTGCCTAGGGGAAAGGCGATACCGGCAAAGGGCCCAAGGACGATAGGGGCGACGACAGAGAGAAAGACGACAACTTCCCTGTCATCAACAATTGCTTCATGATCTTTAGCGGCCTCGCGGCCTATGATTCTCGGTGCTAGCGTAAACTGGAACGCCGAGAAGTCTACGCCACTGAGCCAGCCATGCCGTCCTTCCTCGACTGGTCTGGATCAGCCATCATGTTCGATCATGATGACCACCCGGATTGTGTCCCTCAGCGGGGCCGATATCCGCTGGTTGTCGACCCCATCATCAGCAACACGCAGCTCACCAAGGTACTGATGGACGGATGCAGTGGCCTCAACATCATGTACGCTAAAACCCTTGATGCCGTGAAGATCAGTTGAACCCAGCTCCGCCCGAGCGAAGCACCCTTCCACGGTATCATACCAGGGAAGCGAGTCTTGCCCCTTGGGCAGATCGATCTGTCTATCACCTTTGGGGATCCTTCCAATTTCAAAAAGGAAACCCTCACTTTTGAGGTGGCCGGGTTAATCCGCGGCACTTACCACGCCATGTTGGGGCGGCCATGTTACGTGATGTTCATGGCCATCCCAAACTACACCTACCTCAAACTCAAGATGCCGGGGCCCAACGGGGTCATTACTGTCCACACCACTTACCAGCACGCATACGAATGCGATGTGGAGTGATGCAAGTACGCCGAGGCTATCATTGAGTCTAAGGCACTTGCAATCAAGCTATAAGTGCGCACCAAGGAGACACCTGACCCCAAATGGACCACCTGCTCCTTCGAGCCCACCGAGGGGGTCAAGGAAGTCCCCCTTGACCCCCGCGGCTCTAACAGCAAGACTGTGCGCGTTGGCACCACCCTGGATCCCAAATAGAAAGCAGTACTCATCGACTTTCTCCACGCAAACAACGACATGTTTGTGTGGAGTCTCTCGAACATGCCTAGCATTCTGAGGGAAGTCACTAAGCACTCCTTGGATATTTGGGCCAGCTCCAAACCGGTGAAGCAACGACTACGTCGCTTTGACGAGGAGAAGCGTAGAGCGATCGGGGAGGAGATCCACAAGTTGCTGGCAGCCGGATTCATCAAGGAGATGTTCCATCTTGAGTGGTTAGCTAATCCTGTACTTGTAAAAAAGAAGAACGGTAAATGGAGAATGTGCGTTCATTACACTAGTCTCAATAAGGCTTGCTCCAAGCACCCATTCCCTTTATTGCGTATCGATCAGATAGTCGACTCCACCTCTGGCTGCAAAGCCCTCTCTTTCCTTGATGCTTACTCTGGTTATATCACCAAATGGTGATGAAAGAGTCCGACCAGCTCATGACCTCTTTTGTCACTCTGTTCGAAACCTACTGCTATGTAACCATGCCATTCGGCCTCAAAACATAGGGGCTACATACTAGCACTGTATGCTCACCATTTTTGGGGACCTCATCGGGCGAACCATTAAGACTTACGTATACAACATCGTGGTCAAGTCAAAATGAACTGACAACCTAGTTGTTGATCTTGATCAAGCATTCAAATGCTTGGGAGCCAAGAATATCAAGCTCAACCCCGAGAAATGCGTCTTTGGGATTCCAAGGGGGATGCTACTTGGCTTTATCATCTCTGAGCGTGACATCGAAGCCAACCCAGAAAAGATCTCCACAATCACTAACATGGGTCTGATCTAGAATTTGAAAGGGGTACAGCGAGTCACAGGATGTTTGGTGGCGTTGAGCCACTTCATCTCATGCCTCGACGAATGAGGCCTTTCCCTTTACCGGCTCCTAAGAAAGACGAACTGGTTTGCCTAGACCCTCTAAAATGTCCTTGATATCCACAAAGGGAAATCCACAGAAACAAAGTGTAAAATGACAAAACATTCCGTCAATTTATCCAAATCTCAGTGATACATAAGTCATGCACGAATATCAGAGTACAATAGAGAGTTTTATATAATTTATTCTCTTTGCCTCGCAGGGCGGAACACACTCACACAAGCATTCGGAACAGCATTCGATGTAGATAGCAGCGGAAAATGATCTTCTGGAACCAGCTTGAGCGTAGAACAGACCCTCTAATTCTCCCAATCATCACCCTCGTAGTCGTACTCGGGCTCAAAACCTATAAAAAATCTATCAGTACACTTGGTACTGGCCACGCATCGCCCACCCTATGCTTGCAATGCTTTGTGGAAAGTGGAATGCATATAGGGAAGTAGAAAGAGACCTATTTAGGCTGTGGTTTTCCTATGCAAGTAATTAATATTTTAATAATAAGATATTCATCAGTTTTTAACCCATCTTAGTCACACATTTTTCCCAATCCCATCACACACAACACATCTCATCTCACTCTCTCTCTAGGCGACGAGATTGACTCCCGCTCAGATCTCGTCTCAACGGCCAATGCCAGAATCCAACACAGAACCCGGGGAAAAGGTAGAAAGGACTCCTCTCTCTAATCAAGTGAAGCGTAGGTCATGGGAATGTCCATATCCGCGGACGCGGCTATACGTATAGATCGATCAACTCTGCAGAGCGTGTACACCTGGTAATCCACAAGATCGCCATCCTCGACGATCTAGCTCGTCTAGGCTGATTCCAACTGCCTTCCAACCGGTACAGTACCACCCTACCACTCAGCCCTGGGCCACCCCGGTGTCCACCGAAACGCTGAGACTGTGAGACGTAGTACCAGGCCCCCAAGGTCACTACGCTGTCTTAGGAGGGTGTGGGTCCCCATGCCCGTACCTCCCTACACTATCACCTTCTAACCTAGTAGTAGTGGTACCGCCCTAGTCAGTCGGGTAATCGTCTCCCGCCCATCGGGAGCGAGTGGTGTGCATGAAGGTCCCATGGTTCCGGTTCTCAAGACATACCAGTCCTTAGAGGGACCAGACATGATATCTTCTCAAGGGGAAACACCGTATTCCCCGTGCCATGACAGCACCTCCACCAGGGATAACCAACACCCCAGTTCACCTCCCAATATACCCACCACATGAATCTCTCGTGAGGGATGCCCAGGTCGCATCCCTCCAGCAAGACTTGCCCCAAAGACTCGTCGTAGGATCCTGTCCGATCGACTCAACCCTCACCACTCACCCAAGACGCACGCCAAGATCTCTCCATTTCTTAATCAGGTTTACCAAGTTCTCGGCACTACGTGCCTTATACATATACGCCTCTCACTCACCGGCATCACATCACAGATATAATGCGAGTAAGAGTAAAAGCAGTAATATGTAACATGCGAGCATCTAGCCTAACAGCAGGGTGAGCAGGAGTAAGGTTACGACAAGGTAAAGGGCTCAAAGTAAGGCATCTACCATGCAGCCTATCATCATATTAATTCACAAAAAGTAAAGCGCTAGCAATTCTATATTTGCATGTGTAATAGGTTCTATGGAGATGGGTGGGGCGTGGCACCTGGTAGGTCGTCACCCAAGTCCTCGCTGTAGTTGGGGTCATACTCCTCTGTCGGTAGGTCCTCCGGCTCTGTTAATCGTAACGTAGAGTCGCATTAACGACTCCTATAGAGGTGCACAAAGAAGCAACAGAAATTCAAAAGATCCAAATGCACTCAAACACAAGCCTAAGACGTAGAGCTCATTTTTAGAAAAATTTAGAAACTGGTTTGGTATTTTTCTGAGTTAAAATGAATTAGTTATGAATTTCTAAAGATTAAATGATTTTCTGGAAAAGAAAAAGAAAAAGAAAAACCAGACAGTGACACGTGTCAAGCTCTGATTGGCCGAAACAGAGCGAGTCACTGACATGTGGGTCCTGTTGACTGGTCAATGGTCAACGGTAACTAGGCCGCGACCGGGCACGGTTGGGCCTGGGCTGGGCCAGATTTGGGCCGGACTGGGCTGGGCCCGCCACGTGGCAAGCGCTGGTGCTGCCACGGTGCCTCCTGGGTTTTGGATCGGGCTCACGTCTACAGGGTGTGGCTCATGGTGGACGTGTGAGTGCGGGACTGTGAACCGTAGACTCGATCCGTGGTGAACCGAGTTCATCTGCCTTCTCCCTCTCTCGGTCCAGGTGCACCAGGTGCATGGACTAGCGTGGCAGCAGCTCCTCTCCCTCCCCTGCTTCTCAACCGCGCTCCCGAGCACACCGCCGTCGGCATGGCGGTCGCGAGCGGCTCCCTCGGTGGCTCTCCTTCCCCTCGTTGCTGAGCACAGTGCGTCCCTTCCCAAGGCAAATCGATCTAGCACTAGTACAGAGACGGGCTTTACTCCCGGTGGGGAACCCCCTCTAGTCCCGGTTCCCCACCCGGGAGCAAGCATCCGGGACTAAAGGGGGGTCCTTTAGTCCCGGGTGAGGAACCGGGACTAAAGGAGGACCTTTAGTCCCGGTGGGTAACACCAACCGGGACTAAAGGTGCCTCCTGACATGCCACGATGGCCAGCACCTTTAGTCCCGGTTGGTAATACGAACCGGGACTAAAGGTTTTTTTTTCTTTTCTTTTCATTTTTTTGTTTTCTTTTCAAAATAGGTTTTCGAAGTCGTATTGTACGCTGCTAATTATACATTTATACGCGCATATAGTATGTTTCGGTTCAAGCACAATGAACGTATTAAATCACACAATTCAAGCATAGAAATATATATATATATATATATATATATATATATATATATATATATATATATATATATATATATATATATATATATATATATATATATATATATATGCATGCATCATATATATATTTACATGCATGCATGCATATGTGTATTTTACATTATATTATTTCATGTGCATATATTACAAAAGATTGCATTATAGTTGTTGTGACATAACGAGTTTCTTCTCATCCTCTAGCTTGGCTTCAATGGCAGTGTTGGGTCGAAGTAGAACTCGCCCTTGGAATCGATGACCTGCTCATTAAAAAATCCGGCTATAGACTCTTGAATTGCTTTGATTTGGTCTTACCGTATGACCTTTTCCTCCAACCATCGAGTCTACAGGTTTGAATTAAAGGAAAATAAATTAATATATGTACATATATATATAAAGACATAGTAACACAATCAATAATAATAATTAAATGAATATATAGTGTATTTTTAACGTACTTTGAGTCTCTCTGTAGGAGTTCTTTGGGAGACCACCTTGATAAACTTGCAAACATAGTAACCACAGTAGTTGTTCCCCTGTTCCTGCCTCAGACACCACTTTACGAGAAAAAGATTTGTCATCCAATCTGGTGATCCGGTGAAAGCTATATGTTTAATTAATAAAGATGATGCGATTCAGGGGACTTACTTTCAATGGGATTACATTCAGTGGCGCTTTGCATTTTTCCTTGTGTTGCTTCTCAATAAAGGTTTTCCAAACACTGCCCAATAAAAAATTTGCCACATCATTAGATATAGTTAATCATCATGTTTGTGTGTATATATAGTTGCTAGAGATCCCGAAATTACCTCTGGATAATATCTATCATATCTTGGTAGTCTTGTTGTGGTTTTCTCATCGAGTCATAGATTATCAAGTGACTTTTCACCAGATCGATGTCCATCAATATCCAGTGATTGCTGCATATGTTTATAGGATATAACGCATAACACTCATTAATTAACTAGAATCAACATATGAGCCATTAAGGCTATGATCGACATGATTAACACTCACTTGAAGTTATAGGGAAAGAGTATATCCTTCTTGTGGCGTTGGTTCACTAAGAAGTTCATGAGGTTACTCTCTGACTCAGACTTCCAATTAGTCATTGGAGTAATTGGGTCTTTGAATACTATATGGGGATCAACAAAACCAATTTCATTGCATCCTTCCTTTCTGAGCTCTGTCATTGTAAATCTGCATATATATAGTACTTGTTAGGATAATTTATATGCATATACACACATATGATGAGTTTAATAATAGATCGAAAGAATTATTACTTACAGGCAATAGCAGCTAATGATAACTTTGTCCAGAGAGGTCAGGTGGCATAGTTGATGAAATTCTGCAAAGTCAACATACATAACATCATCGCCACGAAACCAATGTTCGTCTCTAATTCTGACACCAACGCAGAAGTCTCCACTGGTAGACGCCTGCATGTACCACTTGTTTAGCAGGTACATTTGCGTCCCCAGATCAGATAAGGCTTGAGGGTTGTATAGACTCTGGCCTAGTACAAATTTTTTCTTCCAAATATCAACCTTCGCCGCACTCTCAATGTTTCCATCACCAAACATCTGGTAAAGGTCGAGACCAGTCTCATCAAGAAATTCACCAAGGTGATCCAAATCGACATCCGGAGGTATGTTTGCCTGATGCATTAATCCTAAATTCGAACCATATTCATTACCAACAACTAGCGGGGGGATTGATTGGTGCGCTTGTTGTCCGAGTTGGGCAACTCCTTTCCCTGCCCGCTTCTTTTTCTGTGCCGCCTCAATTGACTTGGTGAGAGTGCGGTCATAGTCTGATAACGTTGATTTGGACGGCTTACGAGATTCCCGCTGTTGATGCTGGTAAGAAGTCACCTTTTTTCTTAAAATATCCGGAGCTACGAAGAAGTACAGTTTCTCTGGGTTTCTCCTTGCTTCTTGATTCATTTTAAGTTTGTCATAGAATCTAGACATGTCTTTTTTATATGCATCAGTTCCTTCTTCCTTCTCTTCAGATATTATTTTGGGAATAGCCCTTGGTTTCACGGTGGCTTTCTTTGCAGGCGGGGACTGGTTCTTCGTTTGAGGGGCTGGCCTCTTGCTAGGCTTCTTGGTAGGCGGGGGCGGGGGAGGCGTTGGAGACCTCCTTGGAGGTGTTGGCAGCGGCGTTGGAGACCTCCTTGGAGGTGGCGGCTGCGGCGTTGGAGACCTCCTTGTAGAGGGTGTGGATGCAGCCTCGTCTTCCAACATAATGTCATCGTACAGAGCACTATGATGATCTGGCGATTGAACAATTGGATTTAGGTTGGGGGAGGATCTGCTACAAAAAAAGGAATGACATATTATTATGAGCAGATTGTTAATTATTTAAGCCAATACAAATTAATGATGTAGTGTTTTCATCCGCACGTACCTATGGTGAGGTAGTTCAGGAGGAGGTGGAGCCGACATCCCTGGAATGATGATGTAGCGCTTGCGCCATAGAATGAATGTCTTCTCCGCTTCTCCTAGAGTCTTCTCACCATCACCTCCAGGAATATCAAGAGGCAAATCACTAAAACCTTTTTCAGCTTTATCTACCGAGATGGTGGCATATCCTTCTTGGATTATATTCCCATGAATCCTTGGTGTCTTGGTTCGGTCGATAGGATTAACAAGACCGATAGCCACCTTGATTGTGGAATTCTCCTTCGGAATGTGTAGCTCACACGTTGTACAAGGTTCAGTGACGTCATCCACAGGGAAGTGCAGTCCTGTGTCCCCTTGATTTGGTATCTCCGTGGAAGCGCAGCTGCTTTTCAACTGAACAGATTGGCTAATGTTGATTCCTGGCTCTGATGCCTGCTTGCTTGCACTCACTGCTATTTGCACTTGCCTTTTGATTTCCTCCTGCATTCTCGCTTCAAGGTTTTTTTCCCGCTCCTGTGCTTCACGCACCGCTTCCTCCAACCTCTGGAGCCGTTGTGCCTCTTCTTCCTTCTTTCTCTGGCGACTTCTGTAGGAAGGTCTATCCTGAGGGAATCCATGCTCCCACGAGACACTTCCTTTGCCTCTAGTTCGGCCACCATGTTCAATAGTCCCGATGGCGTATGTCAGCTCATCCTTATCTCTGTTGGACCTGAACGCACCACTAGCAGTAGCTCTCTGAGCATAAAACAATCTTTCTGCTGCTTCTTGCAGTCTTGCGCCATAAACGCACTTCCCTGTCTCCTGGTCTAGTGTTCCCCCATGAGCGAAAAACCAATTCTTTGCACGTTCTCCCCACTCGAGTGATTCTGGTCTGATACCCTTGGCAAGAAGGTCTGCTTCCATTTTGTTCCACTTCTTAATGGCAGTCGGGTAGCCACCTGATCCCAAGGTATGGTGGTATGTCTTCTGTTGGGCATTACGTTGGTTCTTTATCACTCGACTCACACCCTCTTCCGAAGTCTTGTACTGTACAAACTCATCCCAATAGGGCCTCTGCTTTGAGATCGGGCCTGGGACAGTAAAATCTGGTGCTATGTTCTTCTTGACATACGTCGTGTATAGGTGTTTCTTCCAAGTCTGAAACTGGGTGGCCATCTTCTTCATTGCCCAATCCCTAACTCGCTCCTTCAATTCATCACCATCTATTATATCATCATAATCATCTGTTTGGAGCGTGAAATGTACCAAGACATCATTCCAAATTAACGCCTTGTCACGATCGGAGACAAAACTGATATGAGGAGCATTGGTCTTCTTCTTCCATTCACGGGTACTAATCGGGAGCCGGTCCCGTACAAGGTAACCACAGTGGTGCACAAATTTCATTTTATTCGCCCCCCCCGGTTCTCCTGTATCCACATTGAACTCCGAGATGATGAAGCGACCCTCCAATGGCTTTTTGGGACCTCGAACATTTTTACTCTTCGTTGTAGTTGTTGATGTCGATCCAGAGGGCTACAAAACATAAACATTATTTTTAATGTCATGAGCACACATAAGACATATGATAATATATATATATAGCTAATAATAAAAAATATATACTTGGCCAATATGTTGTTGCTCATTTTGTTCAAGAGCTAAGTACTGACTCCCGTCATCTACATCCTCTTGCACGTTATTTTTAGCACCATCATCGCCGGCAACTTGAGTGCCAGTGTTGATCAAATTCATCATCAACTCCTCCTCATCCATATTTCTCGGGTCGGCCATCTAGCTTCAAAAAACAAAACCAATATATAGTACGTCAACCATGTAGTCATTCATCATATGAGAAAAGTCTATGTTAATAATATAAGTATAAGTCATTATGAAATGTAAGTATATGTGTCTTATTGCTCATATAGCCATTACTATTTCCGAAATGATAAGAATTTATTTTCTTCTTCTACAGGCGATCTCTGATGCTATGATATAAAGTTTGAAGATAGTCTTCCCGGAAAAAAATATGTAATGCTCATATTACTTTAGCAACATTAATATATTATATCTGTATATTCAAAGTTCACAAATGAAGAAACATGTGATATTTTTGATAAACTAAAAAACGCTTAGTTTACAAACTGGGTATCAAAATTGAGTTCCTATTTGACCATTATATATCCTACAACAAATCCTTCAAAAAAAACCCTACATGAATATATTTGGATAAAATTTCGTTAACAAACATTGATCTATGTCCTCGGTGGAGGGCCTCGGGCGCGGAGGAGGGCGCGGTGGAGGGCCTCGGGCGCGGAGGAGGGCGAGGGCGCGGTGGAGGGCCTCGGGCGCGGAGGAGGGCGCGGTGGAGAGCCACGGGCGCGGAGGAGGGGCACGGGCGCGCGCGGTGGAGGCCGCACGAGGAAGAAGACGGCGGCGCCGGTGTCACGGAAGACGAACGGACGCGGTGCGAGGAGAAGAGGGCGGCGGTGTTCGACGAGGAAGAAGACGAGCGGATCGATCTGCCAGGCGCCGGAGGTTATATAGCAGAGGAGAATTACTCCCGGTGCGTGTTACCAACCGGGAGTAAAGGTATACCTTTACTCCCGGTGCGTGTTACCAACCGGGAGTAAAGGTATACCTTTACTCCCGGTTGGTAACACGCACCGGGAGTAAAGGCTTTTTTTGGCGGGCCACGAAACTGCAGCCCACCTTTACTCCCGGGTGGGCTTCCCACCCGGGAGTAAAGGTGGCCTGCAGTTTCGTTTCCCGCCTGTTTTAAGGAATAGTCTTGTTAAATACAATAGAAATGCAATAGTTTTTATTAAATACATAGTAAATTAAATAAAAGGCATAAAATTATTTTGTTAAAAATATGAATTTTATTTTTGTTTATTGCACATAGGAAAAATCGATAACCTAACTTTTTTTATTTTTTGTTAGAATTATGAAACATAATGTAACTAATATTTATTATTTCGTTAATGCAAAATGTATTGTTTAATTAAAATTATTAAAATTATTGGTTTTGGACAGGAAATTTGTTTTCACATCATTTTAACGTTAATATTTTAATATTTCATCACTCAGTAACCAAATCAAACATTGATTTAATTTGAAACATGACATAATAAACATCTGAATTCACAATTATTACATAATATCTCAAACACACACTATATTAAATCACTATATCATCAAGTGGGCACAGCAGTGAACTTCTTCTTTACGTATGTCCCTTGGTTATGATCGCTTCGTAACCATGGAGTGTCCTCATCATTTACCAAGATGCTAGGGTCTTTGTTCACTTTGAAGGGCGGAATTCGGTCATCCTTTTCATATTCTTCTGACATGTCCGACTTGTCCTCAATTCCCACGATGACTCTTTTCCCTGAAAGAACTATGTGGCGCTTTGGCTCTTTGGTTGAGTCATTATCGTTTTTCCCTCTTTTTGGTTTGGTAGACATATCATTGACATAGAACACCTGATTCACATCCTTGGCAAGGACGAATGGTTCGTCTTTGTACCCAATATTACTAAGGTCTACTGTTGTCATTCCATACTCGTTGTCTACTGTTACCCCGCCTCCGGTCACCTTGACCCATTGGCACTTGAACAATGGGATCTTCAAAGTAGGTGCATATTCTAGTTCCCATATTTCATCTATGCGTCCATAATATGTCTGCTTATTCCCATTCGGGTCTGTGGCATCTATGCGGACACCACTGTTTTGGTTGGTACTCCTTTTATCTTGGGCTACTGTGTAGAATATGTTCCCATTTATCTCGTACCCTTTGTATGTGACGATATGCCATGATGGTTGCATAGCCAATAAATACAGTTGCTCATGGATGCTCTCATCACCTTGACATTTTTTTCGCAACCAACCGCTGAAAGTTTCCATGTGCTTATGCGTAATCCAAGCTTCAGTCTTCCCTGGAAACCCGGATCGTAAGAGATCCTTGTGTGTCTCAATATACGGATCTACCAAAGAGGAGTTCTGTAGAACTGTGTAGTGCGCTTTATTGAAATAATCATCATCCGTACCAATATATGTTTTCCTCCCTAGTGTCCCCTTTCCGCTTAGTCTCCCCTCATGTCTCGATTCAGGAACACCAATCGAGTCAAGGTCGGGAATAAAGTCAACACAGAACTCAATGACCTCTTCTGTTCCATAGCCCTTGGCGATGCTTCCTTCTGGGCGAGCACGGTTGTGAACATATTTCTTCAGGACTCCCATGAATCTCTCTAAGGGGAACATGTTGTGTAGGAACACAGGACCGAGAGTGAAAATCTCCTTGACTAGGTGAACTAGGAGGTGTGTCATAATATCAAAGAAGGAAGGAGGGAACACTAACTCAAAGCTGACGAGACATTGAACCACATCATTCTGTAGTTTAGCTAGATCAGTTGGATCAATTGCCTTCTGAGAAATTGCATTGAGGAATGCACATAGCTTTACGGTGGCTAGACGTACATTTGGAGGTAGAATTCCTCTTAATGCAACTGGAAGTAATTGCGTCATGAGAACGTGACAGTCATGGGACTTTAAGTTACAGAATTTCTTCTCTGGCACATTTATAATACCCTTTATATTCGAGGAGAATCCAGATGGTACCTTGATGTTGTTTAAGCATTCAAACATGATTTCCTTCTCCTCTTTGCTTAGAGTGTAGCTAGCAGGACGTAAGTAATGGCGTCCATCATCTGTCTTCTCTGGATGCAGGTTGTCTCTTTCTCTCAAACAACGTAGGTCCTGTCGTGCTTCAAATGTGTCCTTAGGCTTTCCATACACACCCATAAAGCCTAGCAGGTTCACACAAAGATTCTTCGTTAGGTGCATCACGTCGATCGAGCTACGGACCTCCAGGACTTGCCAATAGGGTAGGTCCCAAAATATGGACTTTTTCTTCCACATGGGTGCGTGACCGTTAGCGTCTTTCGGAATAGGTTGGCTTCCATGTCCTTTTCCAAAGACGACTTTCACATCATTGACCATATCGAGTACATCCTCACCGGTTTGGTTGCGAGGCTTGGTCAGGTGGTCTGCTTTCCCTTTAAAATGCTTACCTTTCTTTCTTACGGGGTGATTTGCAGGAAGAAATCGACGATGGCCAAGGTACACGACCTTTCGACATTTTTTCAAGAATACACCTCTAATATCACCGAAGCAGTGTGTGCATGCATTATATCCCTTGTTTGACTGTCCTGAAAGATTACTTAGAGCAGGCCAATCATTGATTGTTACGAACAACAATGCTCGCAGATCAAAGTGTTCCTGTTTGTACTCATCCCACACACGTACACCTTCTTTATTCCACAAAATGAGAAGTTCATCAATAAGTGGTCTCAGGTACACATCGATGTCATTGCCAGGTTGCTTCGGGCCTTGGATGAGCACAGGCATCATAATGAACTTCCGCTTTATGCATAACCAAGGAGGAATGTTGTAGATACTTAGAGTAACAGGCCAAGTGCTATGACTACTGTTCTGCTCTCCAAAAGGATTGATACCATCTGTACTTAAAGCAAACCTTAAGTTTCTTGCGTCATTTGCAAACTCCGGGAATTCTCTGTCGATTGCTCTCCACTGGGACCCATCAGCAGGGTGTCTCAACATATTGTCTACCTTACGGTCTTCTTTGTGCCATCGTAACAATTTTGCATGTTCTTTGTTTCTGAACAGACGTTTCAAGCGTGGTATTATAGGAGCATACCACATAACCTTGGCAGGGATTTTCTTACGTGGACGTTCGCCCTCAACATCACCAGGGTCATCTCGCCTGATCTTATACCGCGACGCATGGCATACCGGGCATGCATCTAATTTCTCGTACTCTTTGCCATGGTATAGGATGCAGTCATTAGGACATGCATGTATCTTCTCTATTTCTAGCCCCATAGGACAGATAACTTGTTTTGCTTCGTAGGTAGTGGCGGGCAATTCATTGTACTTCGGAAGCATCTTCTTTTGGATTTTTAGTAACTCTCTAAATCCCTTGTCAGATACACCATTCTTTGCCTTCCATTGCAGCAATTCTAGTGTGGTTCCCAACTTTTTCTGCCCTGCATCACAAGTTGGGTACAACAATTTCTTGTGATCTTCTAGCATCCGCTCAAACTTGATCTTCTCCTTTTCACTTTCACATTCTCTTTGTGCATCACGAATGACCTGACAAAGATCATCAGCCGGCTCATCTTCTACGGCTACCTCTTCTTCAGCTTCTCCCATTGCAGTATCATTGAGGCACGCACCATCAGGAATAATATCATTGTCGTCCCATTTTTCTTCTTCATCTTCTTCCATTACAACACCGGTTTCTCCGTGCTTTGTCCAACAAATATAGTTTGGCATGAAACCCGACTTGAACAAGTGTGAATGAAGAGTCCTTGAGCAAGGATATTCCACTGTATTCTTACATATGGCACATGGGCAGCACATGAAACCATCGCGTTTGTTTGTCTCGGCCGCACGTAATAAAGAATGCACGCCGTCAATGAACTCTTGTGAGCGGCGATCAGCATTATACATCCAATGACGGCTCATCTGCATTACATGACATAAATATCATATTAAAACCTAGATCATAATTAATTATTTATACAACATGCGTGCCACCACAAAAGATACAAATTTATGAAAGCATCGCTACAATGTAGATAATCTCAACTACCACTAAAAGAACTAAAGCTAAAATACATTTTAGGAGCACAAGGATTTCGCGACCAATCTCAACTAAAACAGACAGATCCCCCGATTGTGCAACATCTTTGGGCTTCTTCGGCTGGATCACTGCCTCATTAGCCGCCGTATCTGCCTGTTGTGCAAGATATTTTTGCACGAGTTCAACATACTCTTCCTCCCAGTAGAAGCCTGAACATCGTCCACTGCCATCCCACTGAAATTAAAACAAAAAATTAGAACTTTAATCACAACCATCATGAAAATAGGTATAAACTAACCATAATCATTAAATACGATAAAATAACTCACATTGCGATCCGGACACTTGTAGAAGATACGATCCTTGTTGGGACCCTCCTTCTTCACTCGGTACTCCATCACAATCTTCGTCTCATCATGACACTTGCCACATGGAATGAGAGGAAGGCCCGGCCTAAGTCACTTTGAAAACCCATGAGAGGCCGAGGACCCGGAAGCAGTTGCCATCTACTCTCTATACTCATTTTTTAATACACTATAAATTTCTTCTTTTATAAACAAATAAAATTAACAAACTATAAAATTATCTACATCTCTAAACAATGATATTTTTAACCTTCTTTCATGTAAATATGCAAGCTTAAAGTGATTTTGAGCTCAAATTGCTTACAAATGAAAAAAAACCACAATAAAGAACCATAAATATATATAGTGAATAAAATGGCATAAGAAAATGGTAAAAAATGAGAGTATGAGATTGGTAACCTTTACAACTGAAGAATCGACGGAGGAATCGAAGAATGGATGGAGGAACAATGGAGGGAGGGAGGAAGCAAGAACACCAGTGAGCTTCAAAATGTGCTGAGCTCGGGCTCGGGGAGGAAGGAGGAGACGGCCGATTTATAAAGGGAGAACATTTAGTCCCGGTTGATAGATCCAACCGGGACTAAAGGTAACTTTCCAACCCCGGGCGCAGCCACGGCCCGGGAGTAGACCTTTACTCCCGGTTGGAGCCACCAACCGGGAGTAAAAGTATACCTTTAGTCCCGGTTGGTGGCTCCAACCGGGACTAAAGGTCCCTGCCACCTCTGTCTGGCGCAGTAGCCGTTGGGCAGGGACCTTTAGTCCCGGTTGGAGCCACCAACCGGGACTAAAGGTATTTCTAGTCCCGGGGGCAAAAAATTCCGGGACTAGAGCCCATTTTGGCCAAGGATCAAAGGTCTGTTCTCTACTAGTGTAGCTCATCCCTTTCTTCTCTACCGGCTTGATTCGGAGGGATCGACCTCGCCATGGCCGCGCGCTGGCCATGGCGATCGCGCTCTGGACGTGCTCGCGGTGGCGTGTTCCCGCGCTCCTAGCACTCGGTACCGCGGTGCTTGGTTCTGGTATGTGAGTGCGAGCGTGTACATGACCTTGTGCGCCTCTTCTTTCTTCCTCTATTGCCTAGCATACCAAGAGCGAGACTTCGCCATGGCGGGGTGTGGCCATGGCGACTGTGCGCAGTGCAGTGGCGTGTCGTGGGCAATTCCGAACCCCTATGGCTCGGCCAAGCCAATGAGTGTGCGCACCATGTGTGCGTGAGCGAGTGATCAAAGCATGAGGGTCATGGATTTTGCCTATATGATCCACGGCACTGACAGGCGAGGCGGTTCTATGTCAAGCACAACAGGCGATGAGCGAGGTGAGATGGTGAGCTCACCGTAGGTGGCGATGGCGAAAGGATATCGGTGCAGGGCGAGTTGGTGCGGTGTCGAACGGTAGTCGTGCCGTGCAGTGCAGTCCCGTGGTGAAGAAGGAAACGAGCAGCGTCGCCTTCGTCTCTAACGAGCTCGGACGGTGCCCCCTCGCGGTCCCGGTTCTTCCTTGCGGCTTCTCCCATCCTTCCCTTCCCTCCTTGAGATGTAGTGTGTGCGGTGGTACCACCAGGGCGGTGGCGAAAAGGTTGGAAGGGGCTTGGGCATGGCATGGGGTGGAGCTTTATACTCCGCGCTCGCCCATGGCAAGGCAGACAGTGCGATGGCAATCGGAAGGCATGGAGGGTCGATATGCTACCTTGGCTGGTGCTAGGGCGATTAGAAGAGGCATGATTTGAATTGGAGATGCCAAAATCGAATACCACAGACGGTTGGCGGTGTCAGGCGGTGTCAGGCCGTGTCAGCCGATTTTGCGGCCATGGCGGAATCGGCTTCACGCGCGCGGTGCATGTTTGGCGAGCGCAAGCGATTGGCATGCGGGACCAGGGTTGTGGCTTGGCGTGCACGGCTGGTAGAGGGGGCAAAGGGAACCGAGGGAATACCTCCCTCGTGCGGGGCGTGACCCTGTCCCCTCTCTATCTCTGTTCCCGTTCGAAGCAGGGGATCCGGTCGAGCGGGAGGAAGGGGATGAAGGCGGGTCCCGCTCGTCAGCGAGTGAGAGCGGCGGGGTCCAGCTGTCGGTGACGCAGGGGTGCGGCTTCTCCTGCGTAGCATCGGCAATGCGGCCGAGGCCGCAGTGACTTTGCTGGGCCGGCCCACGCACGGGCGTGCGCGTGAATGGGATTGGGCACGCGAGTTGGGCTAGGCCAGATGGCGGGGTAGGCCGAGAGAGGTTCATTTCCCTTTTTCTGATTTATTCAAAAAGCTTTTCTATTTTGTATTTTCTCCATTTTAAATATGCCATGCATTTGTATGTGAGAATGCATATTGCCCACACTTGTATAACATAGTGGGTCCTCCTAAATATATTTTTGGTTCCCAACTATTAGATAGGTTTATATTTCTACATTTATTTACTTAAGCAATTAATTCAAGAAATGTCGTTGCTTTTAATTCAATTCAAAGAACATAAAATCCAACTCAAGCATGTTTGGTTAAATGCAAAGATGTAGTTAGCTATTTTAGGTGCTACTTGCGCAACTAGGTTAGGTTTCCTATATGACACCTTACCAAACATAGGTTTATTTTTAGAAAAAAAATTTGCAGTTGTGATTTTTGTTTCCTAGAAATTTCTGGGTTGTTACAGTCCTCCCCCCTCACAGGAATCTCATCCCGAGATTTAAGGTGTGGCATACCTTTTGAAGAGGTAGGGGTAAAGCATCCGGAGTTCGGACTCTTTCTCCCATGTAGCTTCCTGTTCTGTGTGGTTACTCCACTGAACCTTGCACATGGGTATCACGATGCTTCTAGTTTCCTTCTCAGCTCTGTCTAATATTAGGATTGGGTGTTCCTTTGTACTCCAGGGTGTCCTGGATATCCAGTGCATCTGTGTATACCTCTTGCTCTAGCAATTGCAAGCACTTGCGTAGCTGTGACACGTGAAACACTGGGTGTACTCCTGTTAACTCCTCGGGCAACTCTACCTTGTATGCTAACTTGCTAATCCTCTGACAAATCCTGTAAGGTCCCACGTACCTAGGTGCCAACTTTCCCTTCACATGAAATCTGACGGTACCTCGGAGCGAGGAGACCTTGAGATAGACATAGTCCCCAACCTAAAACTCGAGGTCTCTCCGACGGTTATCTGCATAACTCTTCTGTCGGCTTTGGGCAATCCTCAGGTTCTCTTGTACTTGGGCTACTCCTTCGGCATCTTTGATCTTTGTGGGACCAAAGAATGATCTCTCTCCCACTTCTGACCACAACAGAGGGGTTCTACACTTTCTGCCATACAGAGCCTCGAATGGTGACATCTTGAGACTAGCCTGGTAGCTATTGTTGTAAGAGAACTCTGCGTGGGACAAACTTTTCTCCCAATTAGACCCATACTTCAAGACACAAGCTCGGAGCATATCCTCCAAAATCTGATTAACCCTCTCTATCTGACCATTTGTTTGTGGGTGGTATGCGGTACTATAGTCAAGTCGAGTCCCTATAGCCTTGTGGAGACTCTTCTAGAACTTGGACACGTATTGCGTACCACGATCAGACACTATGCTAGTGGGGCTCCGTGGAGTCTGAGAATGTGCTCGATGTATAGATCTGCTAGCTTCTCAACTCTGTAGTCAGTCCTCACAACTATGAAGTGAGCTACCTTGGTCAGTCGGTCAACGATCACCCAAATCGAGTCATGGCCTTTAGGAGTTCGAGGTAAACCTACTATAAAGTCCATGGATATGCTCTCCCATTTCCACACCAAAACATCCAAGGGTTTAAGCAATCCGGCTGGTCTTTGATGCTCAGCCTTGACCCTATTGCAGATGTTGCATCGTGTGACATGCCCGACAATATCTGCCTTCATGTTCTTCCACCAAAATTGTTTCTTTAGATCAGCATACATTTTGGTGCCTCCCAGGTGAATACAATACTTGGAGTCATGACCCTCTTCCAAGATTTCTCGCCGCAAGGCAAAATTAGATGGTACACAGATTCTATCCTTGTACCAGTACACTTCTTGCTCATCCTCCCTGAACTCGGGGCACTTGCCCTTCTTCATGAGTTCTCGGATTTCCCAAATTTTTGGACACTCCAGTTGAGCATTGCGGATCCGATCCTTGAGGTTGTATTGCACTCGAAGCTCGTTCAACATACCCCTAGGTAGGATTTTGAGACGGAGTTCGCCTATTTCCTGACATAGCTCGGGTGGTACAACTTCCATGGACAGATTGTGGCAATAGCTCTTTCGGCTCAAGGCATCAGCGACTACATTAGCCTTTCCCGGATGATAGTGAATCTCCAGGTCATAATCCTTTATAAGCTCTAGCCATCGCCGCTGTCTCATGTTTAGATCTTCTTGAGTGAAGAAGTACTTCAGGCTCTTGTGATCGGTGTAGATATCACACTTATTTCCGATCAAGTAGTGCCTCCATATCTTTAGGGCATGCACGATAGCGGCAAGCTCAAGATCATGGGTTGGGTAGCGTTGCTCATGGTCCTTCAACTGTTGGGATGCATAGGCAATGACCCTTCCACTCTGCATCAGAACACAACCGAGTCCCTGTCTGGATGCATCACAATAGACCACGAAGTCTTTCTGGATATCGAGCAAGGCAAGAACAGGTGTGGTGGTAAGCTTCTGTTTTAGAGTCTGGAAGTTGTGCTCGCACTCGGGCACCCAGTCAAACTCATTAGTCTTCTTCAGTAGGTTAGTCATGGGCTTGGCTATCTTTGAGAAGTTCTCGATGAATCTGCGATAGTACCCAGCTAATCCAAGAAAATTACAGATATCGGTCCCATTGCGGGGTTGTTCCCACTCTTTCACAGCTTCAATCTTTGCGGGATCCACATCAACTCCCTCAGCAGTGAGAACATGACCAAGGAAAGAAACTTCTTCAAGCCAAAAGTCGCATTTGCTAAACTTGGCATATAGCTGATTCTGCCTCAACTTCTCCAGAACCACTCTCAAGTGTTGCTCATGTTCTTCGGCGGTGGAAGAATAGATAAGGATGTCATCAATGAACGCCACTACAAACTTGTCCAGTTCGTCCATGAATACCTTATTCATCATGTTTATGAAATAAGCTGGGGCATTAGTGAGTCCGAAGGACACCACTGTGAACTCATATTGCCCATATCTGGTGACAAAAGCTGTCTTAGGAATGTCGTCGGGTCTGATTTTCATCTGATGATATCCGGACCTGAGATCAATCTTAGAAAAGAACTTAGCATCTTTCAGCTGATCTAGGAGGTCATCGATCCTGGGCAGAGGATATTTGGTTTTGACTATTACGGCATTCAAGTTCCGATAGTCAATGCACATCCTCATGGATCCATCCTTCTTTTTCACGAACAAAACAGGGGAACCCCAGGGTGAAGCACTGGGTCTGATGTATCCCTTATCTGACAACTCCTTGAGTTGCTTCTTCAGCTCCTCTAGCTCATTGACTAACATGCGGTAGGGCCTTTTAGCAATAGGATCGGTACCAGACAGAATGTCAATCACAAACTCCACATCCCGATCAGGTGGCATGACTGGCAACTCCTCAGGGAACACGTCAGGGTACTCATTCATAACGAGTACCTCCTCGATTGTCTTGGCCTCTAGGGCACACAACTTAGAGACTGTTTTTCCCTGATTTGGCTTACAGCGGATTATGTGTCCACTCGAGTGTGTGATCTCCACATACCTTGGTGAACAAGATATCACTCCTTTATGTTGTGTCAACCAATCCATTCCTAGTATGACATCTAGTCCCTCGGATGGAAGTAAGGTGAGATCGGCTAGAAAAGGGTAGCCCTCAATGGTGATACTCACTCCCTGACATCTCTTGGTGCATATAATGCGACCCAAAGGTGAACTAGTGTCAATGGGCTCCTGGCGAGGAGTCACAGGTATGCTATGTTCTTGTGCAAACTTGGTGGAAATGTAAGAACAAGTAGCTCTAGAATCAAACAAGACTGAAGCTATAACTCCCTGTACCAAAAACATACCGTACACCACGTCGGGAGCGTCCTGGGTGTCCTCCGCGGTCATGTGGTTGAGACGACTACAGACAGCCCCAACAATGTTCTTGCGCGGAGCAGCAGGTGTAGCAGCCTGTCTTGTCTAGGTTGAAGCAGGCGGTGTGCCGTTCTTGACAGGGCACTCAGCGATCTTGTGACCGGGCTGGCCACAACCGAAGCAGGTGAAGGGCGCGCTACCTGTGGAGGTAGGCGTAGCGGTCCTCCATGTGCCAGCTCCCTGAGTGGGGCGACTCGGAGCGGGATGGCTCTGAGCGGGGCGGTGGTAGTTGGCGGTGTAGGTACCACCTCCACAGCTCGGAGCGGTCACTGCCCCCTAGGTGTAGCGAGAGCGGGGCAGAGGAAGCACGTGAGCACGTGGCCTCTGCGGAGCCGGGCCACGAGAGGAACTCTCGAACCGGCGCTTCATCTCCTTGTGAAGGGCGTCTGCCTCCAGACGGTCTCTCTCCATCTCCAGCACCTTGTTAACCATCTCGCGAAGGGTGCGACAAGCATGACCCGAGAGGGCCACCTTGAGACGAGAGTTCAGCCCCTTCTTGAAATAGTACATCTTCTTCTTCTCGGTATCGGTCTCACCTGGAGCATACCTCATCATGCGGGTGAAATGAGTAGTGTACTCCTGAACCTTCTGGGAGCCCTGGGAAATGTTGTGAAACACCTCCACCTTGGCATCCCTGACGCCCTCAGGCACATGTTGCTCACGAAATGCTCGGCGAACTCCTCCCAAGAGATACTCCCCGGGTCCTCATGGGCGTCGCAGTAGCTGTCCCACCATGCGCGTGCAGCGCTAGTAAGCTGGTGGGTGGCTACCCCCATGCACTCCTCGTCAGTGCAGGTGGTGAGGTCCATCTTCTTTTCCATCTCACGGAGCCAGTCCTTAGCGGCGATGGGGTCATCGTCGGCGGTGTCGAAAGTAGGAGGCCTTAGCTTGAGAAAACCTTCCAACTTCCGCTAGAAGTCGTTGGGAGGACCCCCATGGCGGTGAAGCATTCCCTGAGCCAGTGTCTCCAAGAGGTGGGTTTGGCGGTCCATCACCTCTGCCAACTGTGGTGGTGGTGGCGGCGGCGCTTCTCCTCTGAGATGCTGGGAGGCACCCGCCCCCAGTGCAGGCTCCTCTGGTGCAGGCTCCTCCCCAACACTGAAGGGAACTCCCCGATCTCCTCCACGGCCTCGACCACGACCACGGGCCATAGGTGCGGGGGAAAGTGAGCGGTTGTTCAGACGAGCGGATCGGCGGCAAGACATCTCTCTGTAGGGTTAGTTCGTTGTTTAACATTTTCATTAGATGCATGGTTAAGTGATTTATCAATTTAAAAAGAGATAACTATCCAACACTCATACAAAGATGCAATAAGAACCATAAGATGCAATAAGATCCAAAACATCTCTAGTAGCTACACTGATAGATTCACGGGAATCGTGCTACTCGCAGGCAGCTCCAAAAGTGGGACATCCTACATTACTCCATAAGTGCATCATCATATCTTTGGCCACACAGGGCTCAACATGTCTACTACTACCTTATTACATGATTATGTGAAAAAGGTAACTACTCCTGTCTGGGAGTGGCGGGTGGTGTAGAAGGACCAGAAGTGGAAGCCTCGGGAGTGCCCTCCATGGCACAAAGCTCGTCGTTAGAGTGGTGGATCCTCACGACGTAGGTGAGCGTGTAGTCCAGCATCTCAATCCTCGAAACCTCTAAGTAACCCTAAGTCGGGCAAGCCTTGAAGTTGAGCTTGGTGGCCTCAACGTGGAAAGGTTGTCTGCGCGGTTTCTTACGCATCCCAGGTAAGAGGACGTCCTGGACCTTTCTGATCTCCTAGATGCGCTTACGATCAGCGTTGATCCAAGCCTAACTGATGCAGTTCACCTTGTCCTGAAGGTACTCGGTGCTCTTGATGTAGTGAACCAGGTGGTGCATGTTGTAGGTGGTGGTGACGGCAGCCTCCATAGCTAGCTTCTCCATTGTGTTACAATGGGCCTCCAGGGCAAGCTTCCTAAAGCCATGCTGCTTCTCCTTCTTATGGAACTCTCTCAGGGTAAGCCTCTGACGCTCAATCCGATCCTCGCACTCAAGCACCTTGGACTCAAGATAGTCATGGCGAAGCTCAGCCTCCCCAACCTTGTCCTTGAGATCAGTGATCTCCTTTCAAAGTGACTGCTCACGGTTCTCGTAGAAGGTCTTCATCCTATCATAGCCCATGCGCTCCTCCTCGAGCTTACCGACCATCTCCCCCTCCTTGCGCTCCACCTTGAGGAACTCCTCGTCGCAACAGAACAGGAGGTCTCGGTAGCGGCGGTTCTGCATCTCTACATCCATGATGTAGCGATCCTGGGCGATGATGTACTGCACGGAGGCCCTCAGATAGGGGTCGACCTCATCGTGCGCAGCACGGTCTGCAGCAGTGATCTATGACTCCGAGAACCTATTCAGGTCCAGAGCGGCAGGCAGCAGGCGGTACGGTCCCGTCTTGAGGTAGTCGTGTGCGTCACGCATCACACTACGAAGAGCTATGCGTGAGATGGACTATACGCACAAAGCAATAGAGTTCTCCACCTCCAGTGTCTCGAAGGCACACAACACGGGTACGAACTCGCTAGCGGGGACCTTCAGGTGGACCACGATGTGGCCCTTGAACCCGTCGGGTCCAGGCTCACCCCGGCACACGTACTCGATCTGCTCTGTGGGAACGCCTAGTGAGTCCAGCACGTCGTACAGGATCATGGCGAACCCACGGTAGGCCAGTCCATCCACAGAAAGCTTGGCAACAGGGGCCATATGCAAATTAACCATAAGACAGAGTCAGTACCTTGTTGTGTATGTAGTAACTTGAGTATTTCAGAGTGAAACTTGGTAAGACAAGGCGAATCATTGTAACTTAGAGTGATACTTGATGAATTCTTAAGTGAAACAGGGTGATTCAGGGTGGAACAGAGCGATGTGATAGGTAAGGTAGAACGAAATGTAGGTAAGAGAGTGTGAAAATGAGATAAGCCATGCACGAAAATGCAGCACGGTCGGTAATATAACCGAAAGTGTCAAGATCTTTCCTAATTCTATTGTCCAATCCTATGGGTCCGTCCTAGGGTTAGCATGGCTCTGGTACCAACTAAAACGTCCTTGATTTCCACGAAGGGAAATCCATAGAAATGAAGTGTAAAATGACGAAACATTCCGTCAATTTACCCAAATCTCAGTGATACATAAGTCATGCACGAATATCAGAGTACAATAGAGAGTTTTACATAATTTATTCTCTTCGCCTCGCAGGGCGGAACACACTCACACAAGCATCCAGAATAGCATTCGACGTAGATAGCAGCGGAAAACGATCTTCTGGAACCAGCTTGAGCATAGAACAGACCCTCTAATTCTCCCAATCATCGCCCTTGTAGTCGTACTCGGGCTCAGAACCTATCAAAAATCTATCAGTACACTTGGTACTGGCCACGCATCGTCCACCCTATGCTTGCAATGCTTTGTGGAAAGTGGAATGCATTGAGGGAAGTAGAAAGAGACCTATTTAGGCTGTGGTTTTCCTATGCAAGTAATTATTATTTTAATAATAAGATATTCATCAGTTTTTAACCCATCTTAGTCACACATTTTTCCCAATCCCATCACACACAACACATCTCATCTCACTCTCTCTCTAGGCGACGAGATTGACTCCCGCTCAGATCTTGTCTCAACGGCCAAAGCCGGAATCCAACACAGAACCCGGGGAAAAGGTAGAAAGGACTCCTCTCTCTAATCAAGTGAAGCGTAGGTCATGGGAATGTCCATATCCGCGAACGCGGCTATACGTATAGATCGATCAACTCTGCAGAGCGTGTACACCTGGTAATCCACAAGATCGCCATCCTCGACGATCCGGCTCGTCTAGGCTGATTCCAACTGCCTTCCAATCGGTACAGTACCACCCTACCACTCAGCCCTAGGCCACCCCAGTGTCCACCGAAACACTGAGACTGCAAGACATAGTACCGAGCCCCCAAGGTCACTACACTATCTTAGGAGGGTGTGGGTCCCCATGCCCGTACCTCCCTACACTATCACTTTCCAACATAGTAGTAGTGGTACCACCCTAGTCAGTCGAGTAATCGTCTCCCGCCCATCGGGAGCGAGTGGTGTGCGCGAAGGTCCCATGGTTCTGGTTCTCAAGACATACCAGTCCTTAGGGGGACCAGACATGATATCTTCTCAAGGGGAAACATCGTATTCCCCATGCCACGATAGCACCTCAACCAGGGATAACCAACACCCCAGTTCACCTCCCAATATACCCGCCACAGGTATCTCTCGTGAGGGATGCCCAGGTCGCACCCCTCCAGCAAGACTTGCCCCAAAGATTCATCATAGGATCCTCTCCGATCGACTCAACCCTCACCACTCATCCAAGACGCACGCCAAGATCTCCCCAGTTCTTAATTAGGTTTACCAAGTTCTCGGCACTACGTGCCTTATACATATACGCCTCTCACTCACCGGCATCACATCACATATATAATGCGAGTAAGAGTAAAAGCAGTAATATGTAACATGCGAGCATCTAGCCTAACAGCAGGGTGAGCAGGAGTAAGGTTACGACAAGGTAAAGGGCTCAAAGTAAGGCATCTACCATGCAACCTATCATCATATTAATTCACAAAAAGTAAAGCGCTAGCAATTCTATATTTGCATGCGTAATAGGTTCTACGGAGATGGGTGGGGCGTGGCACCTGGCAGGTCGTCACCCATGTCCTCGCTGTAGTCGGGGTCGTACTCCTCAGTCGGTAGGTCCTCCGGCTCTGTTAATCGTAACGTAGAGTCGCATTAACGACTCCTATAGAGGTGCACAAAGAAGCAATAGAAATTCAAAAGATCCAAATGTACTCAAACACAAGCCTAAGACGTAGAGCTCATTTTTAGAAAAATTTAGAAACTGGTTTGGTATTTTTCTGAGTTAAAATGAATTAGTTATGAATTTCTAAAGATTAAATGATTTTCTAGAAAAGAAAAAGAAAAAGAAAAACTAGACAGTGACACGTGTCAAGCTCTGATTGGCCGAAACAGAGCGAGTCACTGACATGTGGGTCCCATTGACTGGTCAACGGTCAATGGTAACTGGGCCACGATTGGGCTCGGTTGGGCCTGGGCTGGGCCGGATTGGGCCGGGCCGGGCCCGCCACGTGGCAAGCGCTGGTGCTGCCACGTTGCCTCCTGGGTTTTGGATCGGGCTCACGTCTACAGGGTGTGTTTCACGGTGGACGTGTGAGTGTGGGACTGTGAACCGTAGACTCGATCCGTGGTGAACCGAGTTCATCTGCCTTCTCCCTCTCTCGGTCCAGGTGCACCAGGTGCATGGACTAGCGTGGCAGCAGCTCCTCTCCCTCCCCTGCTTCTCAACCGTGCTCCCGAGCACGCCGCCGTCGGCATGGCGGTCGCGAGCGGCTCCCTCGGTGGCTCTCCTTCCCCTCGTTGCCGAGCACAGCGCGTCCCTTCCCAAGGCAAATCGATCTACCTCCTCCCTTTCTTCTCTACCGGCTTGATTCGGAGGGATCGACCTCGCCA
This sequence comes from Saccharum hybrid cultivar R570, assembly GCA_038087645.1. Classification (NCBI taxonomy): domain Eukaryota; kingdom Viridiplantae; phylum Streptophyta; class Magnoliopsida; order Poales; family Poaceae; genus Saccharum; species Saccharum hybrid cultivar. Next base: position 3,072,213 of record JAQSUU010000344.1, read on the forward strand.
TGGCCGCGCGCTGGCCATGGCGAGCGCGCTCTGGACGTGCTCGCGGTGGCGTGTTCCCGTGCTCCTAGCGCTCGGTACCGCGGTGCTTGGTTCTGGTATGTGAGTGCGAGCGTGTACATGACCTTGTGTGCCTCTTCTTCCTTCCTCTATTGCCTAGCATACCAAGAGCGAGACTTTGCCATGGTGGGGTGTGGCCATGGCGACTGTGCGCAGTGCAGTGGCGTGTCGCAGGCAATTCCGAACCCCTGTGGCTCGGCCAGGCCAACGAGTGTGTGCACCATGTGTGCGTGAGCGAGTGATCAAAGCATGAGGGTCACGAATTTTGCCTATATGATCCATGACACTGACAGGTGAGATGGTGAGCTCACCGTAGGTGGCGATGGCAAAAGGATATCGGTGCAGGGCGAGTTAGTGCAGTGTCGAACGGTAGCCGTGCCATGCAGTGCAGTCCCGTGGTGAAGAAGGAAACGAGCAGCGCCGCCTTCGTCTTCGACGAGCTCAGACGGTGCCCCCCCCGCGGTCCCAGTTCTTCCTTGCGGCTTCTCCCTTCCTTCCCTTCCCTCCTTGAGATGTAGTGTGTGTGGTGGTACCACTAGGGTAGTGGCGAAAAGGTTGGAAGGGGCTTGGACACGACACGGGATGGAGCTTTATACTTCGCGCTCGCCCATGGCAAGGTGGACGGTGCAATGGCAATCGGAAGGCACGGAGGGTCGATATGCTACCTTAGCTGGTGCTAGGGCGATTAAAAGAGGCGTGATTTGAATTGGAGATGCCAAAATCGAATACCACAGACGGTTGGTGGTGTCAGGCGGTGTCAGGCGGTGTCAGCCAATTTTGCGGCCATGGCGGAATCGGCTTCACGCGCGTGGTGCATGTTTGGCGAGCGCAAGCGACTGGCGTGCGGGACCGAGGTTGTGGCTTGGCGCGCACGGCTAACCCTGGGCACGAAAAACTGAATTCCCGAAACTGAACCGAACTACCCGAAAACCGAACCGATCGGTTTCGGTTCCTAGTTCGGTTCCTATTTCTGAGTACCCGAAATACCCGAGTACCGAACCGAAATTCCCGAACCGAACCGAAGTACCCGAAGTACCCGAATTTGCACAATCCTAGTTATATAAATATATATAGATACATCCTAGTTATATATTATATTCAAAGCTGCACAATTTTACTTGTTTTACTTTACAAGACTTGTTTCAAGAGAAGGTGATGTCATGAAGATGCCTGTGGACTGTGGTATGTGCCTATGTGGAGCCGTGGTGGACGCCCATTGAGGCTTATCGTTAAGTTTGTTGCTTGTCGAAGGTTGTTTGTTTGCATTGAAGACTCTTATACTGCTTTAAGCTTCATATTCTCCCCGTTATGTGCATGAAAATGAGGCGAAATGTTGTCGAAATTTACATTTGAATGAGTTGTTTTTTATTTTTTTCATTTTTTCGGTTCCATTCGGGAATACCCGAAACCGAACCGAATTACCTGATCCCGAAACCGAATTACCCGAAACCGAACTAGGAACCGATCGGTTCCAATTCCTTGGTACCCGAATTACCCGAATACCCGAGGAACCGAACCGATCGGTTTCGGGTACCCGAATGCCCAGGGTGACGCACGGCTGGTAGAGGGGGCAAAGGGAACCAAGGGAATCCCTCCCTCGCGTGGGGCGTGACCCTGTCCCCTCTCTGTCTCTGTTCCCATTCGAAGCAGGGGATCCGGTCGGGCGGGAGGAAGGGGATGAAGGCGGGTCCCGCTCGTCAGCGAGTGAGAGCAGCGAGGTCCAGCTGTCGGTGACGCAGGGGTGCGGCTTCTCCTGCGTAGCGTCGGCAATGCGGCCGAGGCTGCAACGACTTTGCTGGGCCGGCCCATGCGCGGGCGTGCGCGTGAATGGGATCAGGCACGTGAGTTGGGCTGGGCCAGATGGCGGGGTAGGCCGAGAGAGGTTCATTTCCCTTTTTCTGATTTATTCAAAAAGCTTTTCTATTTTGTATTTTCTCCATTTAAAATATGCCATGCATTTGTATGTGAGAATGCATATTGCCCACACTTGTATAACATAGTGGGTCCTCCTAAATATATTTTTGGTTCCCAACTATTTGATAGGTTTATATTTCTACATTTATTTACTTAAGCAATTAATTCAAGAAATGTCATTGCTTTTAATTCAATTCAAAGAACATAAAATCCAACTCAAGCATGTTTGGTTAAATGCAAAGATGTAGTTAGCTATTTTAGGTGCTACTTGTGCAACTAGGTTAGGTTTCCTATATGACACCTTACCAAACATAGGTTTATTTTTAGAAATTTTTTTTTGCAGTTGTGATTTTGTTTCCTAGAAATTTCTGGGTTGTTACACCCTCGAGGCCCAAGAGGCACTGGACGGGCTCAAGGTGCTTTGAACTAAGGCCCCAATCCTTATGCCCTGACTGAAGGGGAACCGCTCCTACTATACGTCGCGGCCACTGCTCAGGTAGTGAGTGCCGCCGTCGTAGTGAAATGGCAGGAGGAAGGTCATGCCCTTAAAGTCTAGCATCCAGTCTATTTCATCAGTGAAGTCTTGTATAAGACCAAGACATGTTGCCCACAGATCCAGAAGCTCTTGTACGTTGTCCTCATCGCCCGAAGGAAGCTGCGCCACTACTTCGAGTCACACCCAATCATAATCGTCTCATCCTTCCCCCTCGGGGAGGTGATTCAAAACTATGAGGTGATGGGAAGAATCGCTAAGTGGGTAGTTGAAATCATGGGAGAAGGCATCACCTATGCCTCTCGGAAAGCCATCAAGTCTTAGGTGCTAGCCAACTTTGTGGTAGAATGGTCCGAGACCCAAACACCATCGGTGCCGGTGGAACATGAATACTGGACGATGTATTTCGATGGGTCACTGATGAAGAGTGGAGATGGAGCAGGGCTTGTCTTCGTCTCCCCCCTTAGCGTGCGCATGAGGTATATGATCCAAATTCATTTTCCAGCCTCTAACAATGTCGCTGAGTATGAGGCGCTCATCAACGGTTTGCACATCATCTCCAAGCTTGGGATCCGACGGCTTGATGTCTGAGGTGACTCCCAGTTGATCATAGACCAAGTCATGAAAGAGTCAAGCTATCACGACCCTAAGATGGCGGCGTACTGCCAGGCGATCCACCTCTTGTAGGACAAGTTCGATGGCCTCGAGCTCAACCACATCGCTCGATGGACTAACGAGGCAGTGGATGAACTCGTGAAGCTAGCATCCGGTTGAGCACCAGCTCCCGTCGGCGTCTTCACCAGTGATCTACATAAACACTCGGTTACTTACCAAGGGACGGCGTGGGACGATGATGAACCTCCCAAGCCAGGCTCGGGAGCTATCCTAACCCTGCCTCCCATCGATCCCGAGGTCATGGGCATCGAGGAGGACCCAGACGTAGGGCCTGATCCCCTGCTAGACTAGAGAATCCTGTACCTTGAATGCCTAGTTCGTGGCATACTCCCACCCGACAGGATTGAAGCCCAATGCCTTGCATGTTGCGCTAAGACATATGTCCTGCTAGATCGGGAACTTTATAAGCGGAGCCCCACTGGAATCTTGCAGCGCTACATCCCCATCAAACAAGGGAGGCGGCTACTACAAGATATCAATAGGGGCATTTACGGTCACCATGTAGTGCCATGCGCCCTCGTCAAAAACGTATTCTAGCAAGGTTTCTATTGGCCCACCACCGTGGCTGACGCCATCGAAGTAGTACGCTCCTGCGAAGGATGTCAGTACTATGCTCAACAGACTCATCTACCAGCCTAAGCACTCTAGACAATCCCCATTACTTGACCTTTCATAGTCTTGGGTCTGGACCATGTCGGGCCACTCCAGAAAGCGCCCGGGGGATTCACCCCACCTATTGGTCGCCATCGACAAATTCTCAAAGTGGATTAAGGCTCAGCCTATCACGCGAATCAAGTCTGAGCAGGCGGTGCTCTTCTTTACTGATATTATCCATTGCTTTGGGGTCCCAAACTCCATCATCACCGTCAATGGTACATAGTTCACCGGCAAAAAGTTCCTTAACTTCTGCGACAATCACCACATACGTGTAGATTGGGCAGTCGTGGTGCACCCTTGGACAAATGGATAGGTCGAACGCACCAATGATATGATCTTGCAGGGACTCAAACCAAGGATCTTCAACCGATTGAACAAATTTGGCTATCAATGGCTCATGAAGCTCCTCGTGGTCCTCTGGAGTATGAGAACAACCTCAAGCCAAGCAACAGGCTTCACGCCCTTCTTCATGGTCTACGGATCCAAGGCCATCCTACCCACCGATCTGGATTATGGAGCGCCAAGAGTCAGAGCGTACGACGATCAAGGGAACTAAGCATCCCTTGAAGACATCATAGACCAACTTGAGGAAGCACATGATGTCGCCCTACTCCACTCTGCCAAATACTAGCAAGCTTTACACCGGTATCACCATCGCCACGTGTGGGGTTAGGCGTTCAGCATCGGGGACTTAGTGCTTCGCCTTAGACAGGACAACAGAGGCCGCCACAAGTTGATGCCACCATGGGAAGGCCCGTTCATCATCACGGAAGTACTCTGACCTAGCACCTACAAGCTAGTCACCACAGACGATGAAGTCTTCACCAACGCGTGGAACATCGAATAGCTACGTCGCTTCTACCCTTAGATTTCCAGGCTGTGTACATATTTGATCTCGAAATAATAAAAATAGTGTTCAATTGTTTTTATTTATCTCGTCTGGCTCTGAGGAAGACCCGACCCTACCTTCAGTTGGGGTCAGGCCTCCCTTGGGGGCTAAAGGGGGGCCCTCGACATTTTGAAAATTTTGAAACTTTTAGAAAGTTTTTTCGTACTCGAGCCCACGACACTGTGTAAAAACGTGGATGCTTTAGAAAACTGAAGAACCCCTCGGGCTTGATCGGTCGGATTGCAAAGAAACCTACACCTTGGCGGTTACGGTGCCTTTACTCACCAATCTTGGCCTAAGAGACCGATTCACACTTCTAAAGAATCCACGAACATAAACATAATGCGGGGATTGGGCATAACACTTGAAAAAACTTACGAAAAGTTAGCCACCCGAGCCCTTCAGTGGCAACTAGGAAATGCGGCTGTAATAGAGCACGAGGATCCCTTGGGTCAGGATAATTGGACAGCGAAAAGCCTACGCCTCTACGACTACGGTACTCTCACCCATTAACCTCGACCCAGGGTATCAGACTCGGCTTTAAACACCGCAGGCCTAGTTGCATTACAAGGATTAGGGCGAACATGTAAAAACTTGAAACAAAAGATAAGCACAAGTTTTAAACAGTGGCCCCGAGGGCCATAGACTTGTCTGATATCCCAAGTTCTTACAAGGGCACCTTGCTCGTCACTGTTCATAGATTCAAAGGCGGGGGACGACCTCTTCTTTGAACTTGGTCGCTAGAATCATTGCCTGCTCCAGCACCTCCTCATCGATGGCATCGAGCTCCTCATCAAAGCCGATGACATAACCCTCACTGAGTGCCACCCGATCAATATTCTGATAATGAGACCTAAAGACAACGAACGCACGCCACATCCCAAGGTGGAGTGCCTCCTTCACGTGGGTCCAAACCCACTTGAAGGTAGTTGCTAGATTTAAGTCCCCAACTATTCTTGGGGCCTTGCATGTTAGTCATAAGAAACTTAAGAACCCAAATAGAAGTATTTCTATACGTGTTGGTTTTCTTTCTAACATATTTGGTAACCACTTGACCACTGTTGTTATTCTTCAAAACAAAATATGATGTCAAGCTTTGTTGAGGTGCATGGGTCTTTGGTTGATAGGCATACTTGTTCTTGGTGCCCCACATTAATTCCTTAGGCTTCTGAAAAAACTATTTTTGCTGGAACACCTTCTTCATGGGCTTAGTCTGATCCGGAACAGAATTGGTAGCCTTCCTATTTTTGTGGGACGCGGCACTGTCACCCTTCATTGCGGCACTACCGCTCGGGGATGTTGCACTGTCGTGGTCTATGTAGGCTGCTCTACACCAATTCTGCCCATCCTCTTAAACTGCACACACTCAAAACCATTCACTATCTTTCTTCCATTTGTCTTGACTCCTTTTGTGTGGCCGAACCCATGCTTGATTGAGGGATGTCTTCCTTGCTTGAATTGTAGCCCTTTTGGTTCATCCTTATTCTTGTCATTGGTTTGGGCCTTGTCCATGCACCTTTTTCCAATGATTTCATTGAGCCTAGCAATCTTCTTTTTCATAGCCTTCATGTTTGCAAGCTTAGTGGAATACGCATTTAAATCGAGATTATAACATTTTCCACAACCTTGGCTAGTGGAGGGAGTTGAGGCTTCCTTTGCCTTAGAGAGATGTGAGTTGCTATCCCAAAGAATGCCATATTGCAGCTCAAGTTCCTTATGCTTTTCATCCAAGTCACAATACTTTTTCTTGAGAGAATTATGTGCTTTCTTTGTGATAGCATGGTCTTCTTGCTCTTTGGCCAAAGCCTTACATAAGGATTCCACCTCACTTCTCTCTAATACAAGAGCTTCCTTGCTAGCAATGTAGAGATCCTCTTGTTGGATAAGAATCTCCTCTCTAGATTCTAGCTTGGCTTGGATACTCTCTAACTCCTCCATTAGCTTAGTAATGAATAATTTGGTCTTTCCATCCAAAATTTTAGTTATCATGTTAATTTCTTCACCACTAGATTCATCATTACTAGAGCTATCACTAATATCACTACAAGAGATATCACTAGGAGGTGAAGGAGGTTTGGCCTTCAATTTTACCTTCTCACCCTTTGCCATGAGACAAATGTGAGGAGAGTAGTAGTCATCATCGGACATGTTGTTGAAGAGCCTTGGTGTGGAGGATGGCTTATGAATAGCTACAGTTGCAATCTTCTCATCCTCTTCACTTGAGCTCTCTCTAGTTGAGTCCCATCCATGCCTAATGTGAGCCTCTCCCATGTACTTCTTGCTCTTCCTATGGTTGGCCTTGTTATCTTTCGTGTCCTTCTTGTATTTGTTGTCCTTAATCTCATATGGACACTTGGTAATGAAGTGATCGGTGCTACCGTAATTGTAGCATGTCCTCTTCTTCTTGTTTGGAAACTTTCTCTTCACTACCTTGTAGCCTTGCTTCTTTAGACCCTTTTGAAATCTCTTCATAAAGAGAGCAACATCATCAACCTTCTCATAATATTCATCATCATTTTCATCTTCACTTGAGAATAATGTAGTCTCTACTTGCTCTTGGACTTGCTTGATTGCTTTTGGCTTGCTTGTTGAAGCTTGCTTGTTGATCTTAGACTTGCTAGTAGAGCCTTGCTTGCTTGATTTGTTGGCCGTGAGAGCTACATCCTTGATCTTTATGCCATCTAGCTTTGCTTGCAACTCACCAAGTTTCTTTCTCTCATTTGCTTCTTCTCTTTGCATGTCAAAGGTTAAGATCCTTCCAAGTACATCATTTGGTGTGAAGTACTCAAACTTCTTCTTGTCTCTAATTAGAGTCACCACAGTTATATTTCTAGGTGAGTAAGCTTCCAATATAATCTTTACTACCTTGTGATCATCTAGCTCATCATCACCATAGCCTCTAATCTTGCCCACCATTGTTATCAATCTATCAAACAATTCTTGTGGCCCTTCTCCATCCAAGATCATGAACCAATTGAGCTTGGCCACCAACAAATCAATTCTTGCCTTCCTCACTTTGTCAATCCCTTCACGTGCAAGGTGCAAAGTGTCCCATATTTGCTTGGCAACATCAACACCAATCACTCTATTGTATTCATCACCATCCAAAGCACTAAGCAATACATTTGTGGCTTGATCATTGAGATGAATAATTCTCATTTTATCTAGTGTTGGATTCTTGGAATCAACCGGTGGCTCAAATATATTGCAAACAACCTCCCAAATGCCGGGGTAAAGACCTATAAGATAGGCTCTCATCAAGTACTTTCACTTGGCAAAGTTAGTCCCATCGTAATGAGGTAACTTGCCCACAGGCACATTGATGAAAGACCTCTGATCATGGTTAGTCATAGGCATAGAAGAATAGTTAAAGAATACGGCAACATATTTGTTGTTGTTGTCGACTTTGCCCTTTCCTTTCTTCTCCTTCTTGCCCCCCTTTGACACTTGGTAGGACTCATCATTATCTCCGTCTTCGGAACTACTTGAGATGTCACTTGATGATGCATTGGTTGCCTTCTCTTCTTCCATCCTTTTCCTAGCTTCTCTTTCTTTTCTTCTTGCTTCTCTCTTGAGCTTTCTTTATTCTTTTCTTTGCTTCTTGTCTTAAGTCTTTGCTGCTCCTTTTTCTTTTCTCTTGCTTCCCTTTTTGCTTTTCTTGCTGCCTTTCTTTTCTTTCTCTCTTCTCCATTTTGAGCTTTCTCAGCTTTTCTCTTGCTTCTCTTTTTGCTTTTCTTGCTGCCTTTCTTTTCTTTCTTTCTTCATTTTGAGCTTTCTCAGCATCGGTAGCCTCTAGCTACGGGAGCATGGAGTTGCTCGTTGTAGATGTGCTAAGCTCACTGCTGTCGGTGTCATGCAACTCCACACCATCTGGATCGACGTCAATGGCCTCCACACCACTAGTACCACCTCTGGGCTCTATACCTCACGCGGTAAAGCGCTCACGAGGTAACCTCGCTCTGATACCACCTATAGGACCTCTGGTTAGCCTAGAGGGGGGGTGAATAGGCCTGTTAAAACAAAACTTGAACTTTTGTCAAATTCAAACTGCGGCACTGCTAGGCCAGAACAGCAGCACTACCACACCTGCAGACAACTTCGAGGCACAATTCAAAATCTATAAAAGAAAACTTAGATCAGAGAAATTACTAAACTTCCTGCAGGTATATGGATCACAGATCGATAACTAGAAGTATAGGAATACCACACACAAGTAGATCGGCCACAAACCCAAGAAATCACCTCAACAACAATATAAAATGCAAGTGAAGTAAATCAAGCACAAGGTGATGTAATGATTTATTCTGTGGTTCAACTCACCACCAAGGCTTGCCTAAGTCCACATTGTTGAGGTAGGCCACTAAGACTTAGAGCTTTGCAACCCTTCCTCATTCTCAAGTTAAGATACTTAACTCTTGAGATGAGGGGTGATTTTACTAGCTTCAAGAGATGGTTACAAATCTCCTAGGGCTGCCACACAAGTTGGCAAGCTCCATGGGCGACGCTCTAGCCAGCTAGAAGCAAAGCTCCAAAAGTAACAAACACAACCGCCGACCAAAATGTGAACCAAGTGCTCTTTTGAGTTGGGAAATCAAAGGATCTACTCTCTAATCATGTTTGGCACTTTTTCTCTTAAGGATTGATGGAGAAAACAATGGGGAAAGCTTGAGAGCTCTAGGGCACCAATGGAGGGGAGAGACAGTGCGAGCTGAGCTCTTGGTGTCGGTCTGAACGGTTTGGGAAGCATAGAGAGCCGTTGGAGAGGAATGGGAGAGGTATAAATACCCCCCAGCCCCCAATGGTCAGTTAAGTCACGATAGTTGTTGGCATTTCTTAGCACCACTACTAAAAATAGAATTAATCCTACTCTTAGCAATGACACTAGAAATGGTATGGTAATTATTAACTTATCACTTTTACAGTAGCCACCTATGATTACCTACATCTCTAATATTAACTAGGTTGTCATCTCTAGTGATGAAACTAGAAATGTTTATTGGTACTATCTAGCATTACTACAAGAATGACACTAAACAGAAATCTATTATTTCATGTGACTATAAAAAATCTAAAAATATGAATAAAAAGAATTCTGTAAGCGGACAGATAATTATACCATTGTAGCATTTTACCTAGAGTATTACTAGGTTGTCGATTTATAATTTTACCACTGGGAAAGTATGACTATGCATGTAGTATTGATAATTTATGATTATACAAGAGAGAATGAACCAATATCAAATACTCTACTCAAAACAGGGGTAAGTCACAAGACAAATATAGATATATATGATAAGTACTGATCAAGCATCATGATAAATAAATAAATTACTTAGAGCACTCTAACTATGACAATAGCATTAGTCTAATCAGAATATTAGAGGAATAATTCCTAAGTCATTCTATAGCTACAAGTCAATGAATGCTTCAATTAGTGCAATTACATCTAGTAGTCATTGTTAATGTTACTATCGCATCCACATATAAGAAACATCAACTAGGGAGGATCAGAAACATAGTCCTCCCCTCCTTCGAAACTGGGTTCTACAAGTCCTACACATGGGCGGTGGACTACACATGACTCAATAGGCCTGTCACACCCATGATCTACCACACGTCCCGGCGTGTAGGGGCATTTGCAGATAAATAATATCTAAGCACCACGCTTATATAATGTCTAGCACCCACCCATGTGTAACACCCCTGGTGTTACTAGCTTAGTTAGCACGCGATTAAGGTCTAAAAGCGATTCACAAAACAAATTCTACGGGTTTTAAAATTTCAACACGCATAAAATGATAAGCGAATTTCTATAAACGAAAATAAAATATGACATGTATATAGTACTTAAATAAAACTGGAAGTGCAAATTGTGTAGGTGGAAATGCAATGTTGGTGTTGGAAAATAAATTTTTGTTCGCTAGTATTTTGGGGAGCTCAGAAATTGAATTTAAAATTCAAATAGGCCTCAACTCTATATTTTTCCAAGTCCAAGACGATAACTGATAATGCCATTTTGGCATTAAAATTCTAGCTAAAGTTCTTGAGCACTAGCTTTATATTCTTGTACCATTAGTTGCATCAAGGTGAGCACTTGAGCGTGGCGCATGTTATAGTCATGTTGGGTGTAGCATGGTTCTCGTAAAAATTGCCCTAAACTACTTAGAACACGCAGTGAACCATGAATTGGCGCTCTGTTTGCGTTCTGGCGTTTAGCTTGACGAGCTTCAGTTGGCACCTCTATATCTCCCTCTCCGGTCATCCCTTGGTTGTGCTATTTGTTTCTTTGGGAAGCTGTTAGGGTCATCTTGGGGGCTGAGGAGTTGGTTTAACCTCGACCGAGACGAGTAAGTCTTGGTACGTGCTTTATAATTCGTGCAACGCACGATTCCGGCCGGTGGCCTGGTGTGCGCGGTCACCGTACGCTCTGGCGCTCGCGGGTGCTCTGCTCAACCGGTCGTCGCGTTGCCCTGCCGCTGCTGTGCCATGCACTGCTGCAAGCTCCGCCCGGCCAAGCTCTCGTGCATCGTCATGCTGCGCTGCCGCTCGCACACCCCCACCGCACGAGGCTGCGTGCCTCTGCCGCTGCTGCGGTCGGCCGAGGCCTGCTGCACCGCTACTGCCGTGTACGCCACGCCAGCGCCCGCCACACCCCGCCAAGGCAAGGACGGCGCTCGAGCTCAAACCTGCTGTCAAGTCTAGGTCAGTTACCCCCGGTCGTTATGTTGATGGTGACGCATCTCTGCCCGCTTGACTTCGGCAAGTCGACGCCTGTGGCTCCCGCTCGACCTGGGCACCACGCCCGCCCTTCAAATTCACCAAGCCCGGAGCATCCCAACTCACTTCTTGGCAACCGCGACTCGCTACGGGAATTCTTTAGCCAACCCAACCACATCAAGGCCTTGCCGTTCTCTGGTGAAGAGGAATTTTGAGATTTCCTCGCCGCCGGCCATGGGCGCCGCCGCACCGGTTTTGCGGGGAGGTAAGGCCGTAGAGTTGGTGGAAGATCAATTGCTTGTACCCCTGAGCTCGCCTAGACCTCCTCTACCCGGTGCTCGCTTCTTTTTGGCCAGGGCATGCGTCGTTGGCGCATTGACGTGACCGTGCAGTCCTGGGGCACCGCCGTCTCGACTGCGCGCACGTGGCCAGCACCACACGGGATTTCCCCGTCCGCACCAACACCATGGCTGTACTCCTGGTATGACGCTGGTGCTCACTCACCACTCCCTTTCTCCCTCCGTCCTCCTCGCTCGATAGAACGGCCGCGCCGCCACCGTGGACCGTCGTCTGCCGCTGCAGCACAACATAGGGCATCTCCCGGTATTTCTTCGCTACTCCTCGTCGCCGCCTAGATTGAAGGTAGGGGTCGACCCCTTGGTGTGGCCAGGTTGGGTCCGGTTTGCTTGGGCCTACCGCGGCTTGCCACCGGCGGCCGCGCCGACGTGCACAGGCACGTCGGGGACCTAGCCATTGTGAAGACAGATTAGTTAGGGGTGCTCGGTGCAAAGTCGTCCTCTGTTAGAATAGTGAGCATAGGCGCGGTGTGATAACCAAATAGTCTGGGTACTTTTCTACAAAAGTGCGGGTGCTTGCACGGGCTCTCTGCTTGGGCCGCTGTTGGGCCGGCCTGCGGTGCGCGCCCGCGTCCCGTGTTGGACCAAGTCAGGTTGTTGGGCTGAATTGGTAGCCACCAACCCTTTTCAACTTCTAAATGCATTTCTAATTCAGTTCCGAAGGAAACTTGTAAGTTCTATATAAATTTGTGCACCAAAAATTATGAAACCAACTTTGTTAGATTCCTAAAATCAGGATCTATCTATTAGTGTATTTTATCTACATAGTTGTATAATATTTTTAGGAGTTCGCTAATTATTTTTAAAAATTGCTTATATTGCTAAGTATAAACCTGTGAATTTTTTTGTCAGAAAATAGTGATAGTAATAGCTCTAAAATTTTCACAGTAGGTTCCTAATATGATTGGCTACTAACTGTAATTGTTGTTGTCTCAGATTAATTGGTTTGATAGAAGGGCTAAGAAGCCCTAGTTCGAATATATATTAAATTGATGAAAATACCTAGAGCAACACCTTGGGTTTGTTGGGAAATAACGCGTAAATCGATGACGTGGATACGTGACCTAGTGCGTTAGCCATTAAAGCTAGCTCGTTAACTTAAGAGAACGGAATTGTACTTTAAGTTTTGCCGTTACCGTTGATTATTTACGTCTTGCGTTGCATCCACGTATATTGCAATAGGAGCGACGATGGATCGGGGAGTCGTCTGGAGTAGCCGAAAAGATGGTGCCTTGATGATCGTATCACCATGGTGGAATGCTAACCTTGGTTATATTTTATCCAGACAAGCCCCGGTGCATAACCTCTATCATGCTGCACTTTATTTATGCTTGTGCATTAAGTTTTAAGGAGTTGAATGAAACCCACTTGCATATATATATATCCTGATCTCATGAGTCTTACTAGTATGTCAGGATCATGTAGATTGCTATGCTACAGGACTCTAGTAGAAGTTGAGTGATTGCCTGTCACTCGCGAGAGATAGGAAATATATTATTGTTACTATTATCATGTTACTATCACATGGATTATATATGGATAATAATTGGAGACCGGGCGGGACTGTACTTGGAATTGGATATGGACTTGGTTGGGCAATCTGTGTCGATTAAGGACCGACCGTTGCATTGGACCCTGGTCAAGTCACAGATCTCCTTATTCCGAGCATATACTAGCGGATGGGGGCTAGGAAGACTTGTTATTCTCTTGTCATGGGTTCCGGCTCTATCCGGACCAACTGAAGGTGGATTATATATGGGTATTAGGAGGTCTAAGCACCATGAGAGGGCGGGGGCTTGGAGTCCCAGTATGGACGGGGACTCGGTTCTCTTGACAGGAGGATAATGCGTTGGTCCCGTTTGTACCTCGGTACGAGCGAGACGTGTGTTTTTTAGGGTACCCAGCTGGGCACATTGATTCGCGAATCGCCGTTTCTACGTGACGGTACGGCTTGACTACGATCTGGCATCGTAGTAAGAAATGAAAGATGAAAGACGAAAGATGCAAAAATGGTTCTAATGGCTCAATCTTTGCTTGGAAGTAGAACAGGTGCTTACCTAGAATGGTTGGTTAATGAACTACCGAGGACTGCTAATAAAAATTAAATATAAGGACGCACCTTTAGTAATGCTTCCTGCAGTTGCAATAACCTATAAACCAGATAGCCTTGCATATCCTTGGAGTCTTTTCTTTCATTCTGACGGGTAAGTCTTGCAGAGTACAATTGAGTACTCAGGGTTTGTTCTACCCTGTTGCAGGTGACAGGTTTCTAGAGCTGACATTTGTGTGTGGAAACCTCCTGGTGGGCTCAGTGAGGATTTTCTTTACGTTGCGGATATAGAGTTGATTTATAACTCTCACCAAAAATGTTTTACAAAGGAAAGATTACCACCTGTTATCACTTCATGTATATAAATGTTCATCATGATAATATTTAACTCATCATTAAATGGTTTTATTTCCACTGAACCCTGATAACATTTTATTTTCCGCTGTTATAATTAAATAATGAATTACCCTGATGTTGTACTAAAAGTGATGTAAGAAATGGTAAAGATGTTGTAAGCTTTATTTCTCATTTATGATCCTGAGGTAAAAATGTGGATTTTCGAGTTCTCCCTCGGGTGTGCTCGACTGAATCGCAGAATTTAGTGCACTCTCTTGGGTACTTAATGTCTAATAGAAGACAAGTACTTTTGGGAGGGCATTAGATTAGACGGTTCTGCCACACCATGGATTCTGCTTATTAGGATGGGCGCTATACGAACATATGCATGAACTTAATAATAAACTAACTATACTAGACATATAACCAAAGTAAACAATAAACATTGCAAAAAAGATGAAGATTAATGTTGACCTAAACATTGTAGCAAGCACACAAAAATGGTGGATAATACAATGAGAGAGGGGTACAAAGAATTACACCGAACCACGCTCATGCCAATGTCGGCAATCCAAGCTTGTAATCTGCTTGCCTCCATCTAGACCTAATCTCACTAGCTAAAGCTCTAAAACTAGAGGAACTCTAAGGAATTAGGGTTTTTGGCTCTGGATGGCTTGATCTCCAAATGACTTGATGCCTTCAGGGAGGCTGGGGTGTAACACCCAGTCCCGGCATACACGGCCTAGGCCCACTCTACTGAGGAGTGGTCCCACCTGCATAGCAACCCGATTAAGCTTTCATCATCGCTTTGCTCAAAACGATTAACCGAAGATTACTACGTGTCCCTGGCCCTGGTATTTAAGATGGTTGGGCGACTTCAGGATTCACAGTATGGTACTAAACTTCTGGTCGCACAGCGTTCCGCGATGCTACAGTAACTGGTGAACAATAACCCAATTCGACGAACAGTATACCAAATTCGTCCCAGCCCAATTCAACGAACCGTAACAAACTGCTACAGTGTCTGAGCTATAGTTCCACTTTGCTACGGTACCCGAAAGCCCTGGATGTACAATAACCCGCATCTACAGCCCGGCCCATAGCCTAGGCTACAATAGTATCGGCCCATTCCGTTAATTGGGCCCACTTGGCCCATTTTGGGGCTGTTACATGCTAACTTGTAAATTCTATTCCGGAGGCCATTCCGTTTTGGCTAGTGGAATGAAACATTCTGGTACCGGCCCATACCGGTGTACCATTTCGGACTTTATAATAATAATAATATATGAATAAACTTATACATAAATATACATATAAATATATTTTGACTTAACTTATGGCGTAATTAACATTTTTACCAAACTAAAATATCATTCAACAAGTTCATAAGACCTTATTTCAAAATTTAAACTCTAAAGTTCATACATGGAAAAATATTTGACCGGTATTGGCCGGTATTGACTGGTATTTGACCGGTATTGACCGGCATTGACCGGTATTGACCGGTATTTGACCCGGCACGAGATTGTGGCTCTTCTATACCGGTTTAGGGGCCGGTACGAGCCATTTCGGCCGGTACCAGAATGAAATTCATAACTATGGTTACATGGGGTCTCCTTATATAGCCCAAGGGGTCCAACGTGAGCCCTTAGATCAAACCGACTTGAGCTACGGCTGAGATGCATCCTATGAGACGGTGGCAGAATACTCTAGAAGCTCATGGACGAATCCCCCAGGGGGGCCGAGCGGCCTACAGGTGGGGCTGGCCAGCCCCACTTGGCAGCCCCTCGCCTCCCGCTTTGTTTTGGTGTCTTCTCATGTCTTTTAGAGTCTTCTCGTGTATATACCGTATTTTAATTCTGAATTTTCCTTTGACGAATAGGTCTCTCTTGGTGGTTTTCTGGAATAATCCTACAGAGAACAAAGATTCACCAAAACTCATAAAATTTGTCAGTTTAATTCCTAGACCTATGTATATTATCTCATTTGTACCATTTCTCATGTTTATTCAACTATAAATTATTGACGTTATCCACCATCAACAGCAGTGCCGCTCAGCGGTAGTGCCTCTCTTTAGGTGCGGCACGGCCGCACCAGGCAAGACAGCAAAGGTGAAAGAGTAAAAAGCTAGCTGTCTTGGCTAAGCAACTATGGATGTAAGTATATAAGATTGAGCACTTGGTTGCACATTTTAGCTTAAGCAATGTGTCTCCCTTTATTGTATGACTTTTCCTATACTCAAATTCAAAATATAAAAGAATTTAAACCTCCTTTGAGTTTGAAGCCAACAACATTTGTAATTGAGGGCTCCTCAATTTTGTATAACATCCTCAATTATATATTCCCTAGTTGTCATCTCGATAAATTTCATTAGTCCTCTAATTGCATGGTTATTATCACCAAAACCCACAATTAGGGCTTGATTGCACTTTCACTCATACATGTTGAATATCTACGAGAATATGTTTCCAAGTCCATTATGTTGGAACTAGCGGTTCTGAACAAGAGTGAGAGATAGAGCGAGAGAGAGGGAGAGAGGACAGAGCTTGGCGATAGAGAAGAGGGGACACACTAGAGTGTTGAACAAGTGAAGATGAGTGGGAGGTGAGGTCCCTTGCCCTTAGTGACCAAGCAATGGCTATTTACAAGTGACCCCTTGGAGGGGTTGAACTTCACATGACACTACTCTCTAGCTACTAGTTGGGTCTCTTCTAGGGGATACTTGGCCTATATACCTCATGGGCTCCCCTAACAATGCTCTTGGCAAAACTTCAGTAGGAGGGGGGCTTCGACAACACTTTAGAGACTACAATGACTCACCCACGCCAACACTTCCATGCAAGGGGCCTCACCATCATCTTCGGTGACTGCAATGACTAACCGTCGATGCCAACAACTAGAGGGGATTCTCTGACATCTCTAACGTTAACAATAAAAAGATATCTTCGTCAATATCTTCAGTGACTATAACAACTTACCTTCGCTAAAACTTTAGCATGAGGGGCTTCGTGCATATCTTCAGTATGTACACCAACATCGCCTTCATCAACACCTTTGGCACGAGGGCCTTCGTCAACATCTTCAACATGAGGGGCTTTGCCAACATCTTTGGCGACAATGACAACTCATCTTTGCCAACACATCGGCAAAAGGGCCTTCGCTATCATCTTTGGCCACTACAACAACTCGAGAGCCTTTGTCGATGCCTTTGACATCAATATTTATGATGACTTGCCTTTATCACCTGGTTTGAGGGGCTGAATCAACTCATTCAGTACCGAGGTCTACTTCATCTTCCTCGACCACTTCGGTTCGAGGGGCTCACTAACAACTTTGGTCTGGACATCTACTTCTACTACTATTGCTACTATGATTATGTCAACTACAACAAGCACAACTAAATATTTGGTCACAAGTGCCAGCTAAGAGGAGGTAGGGGAGGATACTTGAAAGGTCCTTGTTTGGTTTTGGTAATTGAGTGACAAACTTAGGTGGACTAATTGTGTTTAATGTGAGATACACATGAGATTAGTCCACAGGTGATGGTGTTATGGAGGAGCTCATTGCATATGAGACATGACATGGAGTCATGTGGCCAAGGTGGCAAAGATCAAGATGAGGCTTGGTTTGACGGACCGGTTGCAAGTGTGAAGGGCAAGTCAGAGGCTTTGGAGCGATGGACCGTGAGGCGGTGAAGCTTGAGCAAGACTTGACGCCGATGGACCGACACAATGGTGAAGAGCAAGTGAGGTCAAGATCGATGGACCAAGGTCACATGATGATATAAAGTGGATCATATGATTTGTGATATGGTTGGTGCATGTGTTGCATCAACGTTGGAGGAGATGGAGTGGAATGCGCAAGGCAAAGATATAACATAGGGCATTTCAATTTCACTGGTCATAGATGTGTAGAGAAGTTGATGACTGAGTTTAGGATAGATGGCCGTACTATCAAGAGGGGCAAACTTATTTGCATATCAGTCATCTAGTGCCACTTGAGCGATCTAACTTTGCATACGTGTTAGGATCAAGTGGCGAGGCAAGTTGAGTGCCTAACTCCTCAAAGAAAATGATTGTGAAAATGCTAACACACATGCACAAGGTGGTGATCACTTGTTGGTGTCGGCACATTTGCGAAGGCGATGGAGTTTGAGCGGTTGAGAGGGGTTTAGGATCCTCTCTCCCCCCCCCCCCCCCCCGCCGAGCTTGCGAGGCGGGATTTAGGCATTTTCGAGAAATAGAAATGATCAATTTCCTTTACGCCGAAGGTTGGAATAAGTGGCGAAGTCACGTAACAAGTTTACGCTGAGAAACACGCGACAGACGTGCATGACACGCATGACAGACACGGCTGTGCAGTGTCTGTCGCCTATCCCTAGCGGCACGGCGCGAGGCTATGTGGAGTGGCGCGATAGACGCGCGGGCGTTCACATGACAGACGCTGACATCAGCGTCTGTCAGCTTCATGCTGAGAAGGTGAGTAGCTTTACACTGCATTAGACACAGGACGACATCTTTTGGCCTCCCGTCAGACGCGTCTATCGGCCTAGAGCACGGTTTGGAGCTCTCTGTGCCGCGTCTGTCGCAGCGACAGATGCTGGTGGCTTCGGCGTGGGACACATCTGTCTCTAGGGATTCGACCGTTGGCTTTTTGGTTGAGCAGGACACGTGGCGATGTTTGAGAGCGACAGACGCTAGGGTCGCATCTGTTGGATGGGCGACACACGCGTCTATCACCCCTGAAATCTGCCCAGTGAATTGCTAACGACTATATTCATTTGTGGGGCTATAAATAGAAGTGGTGGCTGGCCTTGGGCGTTAGCTGAGCACCCTTAGGCCTTGGTGGCTTGTGTTGGTGTGCTTGGGAGCCCTCTAACTCACTTGTGATTAATAGTGTTCATCCGATCAAGTGAGTGAGCGATCCTAGTGCGATTGCATTGAGAGATTACATCGAGTGGCACTAGGTGATCATGTTGCAAGCCGGTGGTGCTTGTTACTCTTGGAGGTTGCCACCTCTTAGATGGTTTGGTGGCTTGTGGCTCAGTCGAAGCTTGCAAGAAGATTGTGCGAGGCTCCAGAGAAGCTTTGTGAGGGGGATTGTGCTCACCCCGCGGGGATCGCGAAGAGCAACTCTAGTATAGCGTGTCATTGAGCTACCACACTTGATGGTAGATTCTTGCAGTGCCTTTTGAGAGGCTCGGTGTGTGACCAATTAGCCACCGAACCACGAGGTGTTGGTCGACACAACAGGGACTAGCTTGGTGGCAACCAAGTGAACCTCGGTGAAAAATCACCGTGTCAACTTTGTGTTCATCTTCTTGGTGGTTTGCTCTCCGATACACAAGCTTGTATTTACACTCATATATATACTTATGCTTGTGTAGTTGCTCTTGTAATTAGTTTGCTTGTGTAGCTTGCTAGTTACCTTCTTGCTTGTGTAGCTAGAAGTAGTTCTCTTGTCTTGCTTAGTTTGTGTAGCTAAGTAAGTTGAGCTCTAAGCTTTAGCTTGTGTAGCTTTGTCTTTGAGCTTTGCTAGTGAGCTTAGGCTTTGTGCGCTTTGCTTACTAGAATTGTGTAGGAGCTCCCTCGGTGTGAAAAGTACTAGTGCATAGGTTTGTGTGACCTTGCTCTAGAATTGGTTAGGTGAGCTCTTGCTAAGGAAAGCACCTTCGTTGCTTAATTAGGATCTTTGTGAGGTGCTTGTGAATTTAGATAGAGGGGTGTAGTCTTGACTAGACCGATAATTTTAATTCTGCATTTGTTTTGGTTAGCCGGCGTGATTAAGTTTTAGAAAGAACTATTCACCCTCCTCTAGTCTGCCATCTTGACCCTATAATACTGGAGGACCTGACACTCTAGAGGGTGAAGCCTTTTGCTTGATGCTCATGAGAGAAAATTTGCAGGCTTCACGACAACCTTTAGCTATGAATACTTTGAGTACATCGACTACAATGACTACACCCATTCGTGAAGTGAAGGTGTGTCTCCAAGTGAAGCCTCAAATGAAGGCAAAGATCTACATGCAAAGAAGGTCCTAGAGATGAAGTCTACGCAGTGAGAGGTCCTAGAGAAAAGATTTGCACGCTGAGAAGGTCCTAGAGGTAAAGACCTGCGTGTTGAGCAGAGCTAACAATTCATGTCATAGAAGCGGCCAAGGAAGTCGAAGCCCAAATATGAAGATACCACAGAGATCGACATCAATGCACTTGGAGTTCATGGCTTACTGAGTTAACACATGTATAGACTAGAGTCATGTGCATGCTCTTTTTTCCATGTCCTTTTTTCCCACAGGGTTTTCAGGATGGAGTTTTTAATGAGGCGCACACGCATAGGTTGTAAAGGCAATCCTCATGGCCAAGGTTCGAGTTCAATTTGCACCTCGTCTAGTACGAGCATCTATTAGGTTATGTCGTACCATACATAGCCCAATAGTTGATGTGCTACTGTTGTGAGAGCCCATATTCGGTTATGTTGTGCCATACATAGCCTAATAGTAGAGGGGGCTACTGTTGTTGGAGCCCATGAGGTATATGGGTCAAATCTCCCCTTAGAAGAGGCCCAACTAATAGCTAGCATAGTGTCATGTGAAATCCAACCTCACAAGGGGCCACTTGTAAGTAGCCATTGCTCATGCACATGAGGGCAAGGGACCTCACCTCCCACTCGTTTCCACTTGTTCAAAACGGTAGTACGCCCCTTTCCACTGTCGAGCTCTCTCCTCCCTCCCTCCCCCTCTCTGTCCTCAGAACTGTTAGTTCAAACACTTTATTTAACATACTATTGTGGTCAACACTCACGGATCTTTGTCACTCAATAATTAGTTAACATACTATTGTGATCCACACTCCATAATCAATAGTTCAATAATTATTTAACACTCATGGATCTAAGCATCAGATATGTATGAGGACGATCTTTGTCAATAATTAATTGACCACTAAGAATTTTAGATATAGCCTCACAATCAGTCATCAGAGCATAGTAGCAGTTTTAAAATTTGTAATTCTTTCCCTTTTGATAGAAGAGCAAATATAGCGAAAGCTTCAGCTTTAGTTGCTGATTTACAACTAATATTCTAATAAATATCTGAAAAAACAATGGTATCGTCTTTACAAATGATGTATGACAAACTAGCTGTATTTTTAACAAATGAAGCGTCACACTCCCCTTTGTATAAATCAACAACAGTGCCATCATCAGGAACCTTAATGGAATTCCATAACCGTAAATTAATGTTTCAATGGATGAAATGGATAACTACAAATTCTTATATCCTTATCCTTAGTATCTTTATTCTCAATGATATACCCTCCTGTTTAGTCAAATGCTCCAAAAATAGTGTCTAGTCTAAAAAGTCTCTAACACCATCCTCATATGACATAACATCAAAGATATTTAGATATCTAGGATAAATACAGTTGATGGATCACTCAAACTAGCAGGAGCTATTAAGAATCACGAAGCAAGAATTGGCTTCACAAACTTAGAGTTCATGTCCTTAAAACCACATATATTAGCCTTAATTCACTTTTTTAGTAGATATTCTTTCATCCAAGTATAGGTTATCACCAATCTTAACTTCATGAGGAAATTGCTCCACAATATGATCTTCAGGACAATCATGAAGGCTATGAGAACCTGTAGTGCATTGTGCAATAAGAAAATGTACCAAGTAAATAACTAAAAATGCAAATAGAAAAGAAAAGAAAGGTAAACCAGCAACCATGCAGTCACAATGAAAAAAGAGAAACAACCACATTCAAAACTGGAGAATGTTTACTTAGCATGTACCTGCGTTTGTAGAAAATGATCTATACAGACCTCACAAGGTAATCTGAGACATTGAAGTACCAATTGCAACAAATATGGTAGATTGTCAGTTTCAAAGGAAGAAATGCAACAAGTACACAATATATTTTTCCTATATTAAGCAAAGCTAGAACAACATATGTTCACATAACAAGTATTTTACTTGTGTTTGGCACTAGTGGCATTGCAGGATTTTTTCTAGCGCCTTCCAATGTAGGAAACATGGTTCCCAAGAATGGACCACCGACAAACACAGATGCTGATGAAGAACCTGCATGATTGAATGCAGTACTTGTTAAAGAGTGTTATTTTACCTGAATGTGACACACTTGGCATTCCATGGTTTTTTGCATTATCAGCCAATGTACTGGACATAATCTATGAAACACAAATTATGGGATCTCTTGTAACAAGTGAGTATTTTTATTATCAGTTCGTTAGAGAAGGGATAAAAATATGCAACAAACCAAATGATAAATAAAGGTTAGCACAATGTCTTTCAAAACATCTTTTATAGCTACAATTATGGTAACACAAGAAAACACCATACATACTTTTACATAAACAAAGAAGAACAAGGTCATACATAAAATCAATAATCAAGCACTGTTCTTGCACTATACCAACAAAAGCATAGCGAACAAGCATAGGCAGACCGGTTAGCTGCAACTGAACCCCTACCACGTAATTAGCACAATACCAATTAATATTTAATTAAGAACACTAAACAAAAGAAATTAATCTTATTTACATATGCAGTACACAAAATGACAACATGCATCCTTCTGTATAAATGGTCACAATATATAAACAATTATGTTCAACAACTTACATCCTTCTGTATAAATGGTCACAATATACAAATAATTATGGTCAACAGTACTTTGAACAAAAGGAAGCAAGAATAAATTTCAGTGAGTGGATACATAGCATCCAAAATAAATTTAAGGACGCAAGAATAATTTTTCAAACATAGGAGTTGTGGAAAGGAAACAACTAGTAGGAAAAATATTTTGAAAGAGGCAACAATCATATACTGCTTGCAATAAAATTGTTGTAGACGACACCCAACCAGATCCAACATTTTAAAACAAGAATAAATTTTGTAGATGACACCCAATTGGATCCAACAACAAATCCGGTGCAAAAACTAAATAGTTGTAGACGATTTATTAAACATATTTTGGTGGCACATGTGTGAATATTTACAAAATGTTACGCTCGGGAAAAAACCAGAAGTGATGAGACCGAGGGCAGCACAAGAATTAACTCAAAATCTGCTAGGGGCCATCTCCTTGTGAACCGGCCAGAGGGGGTGCCGGTGTTGGTGCCGATGACCCAATGTCAGGCGGGTGCGGGGCATCCTATCTCCTCCACCTCGTGCCGCCCTACTCTTTCTCTCAAGGTTCTGGTTCGTGGAGTAGGATAGGTTCAACCCGGGTTCGTCAAGAACGACAAGAGGAGGGTTTTAGAGGGATGAAGACACTGATAACCAGGTGCCTAGATAACCAGGCCGGATGGGAATCAGTTGCTGCTGGGCCACCCAAACCATGTCCAGTAAAAAATGACTAGATTGAAAAGTGAAAAGAAGACTAAACATATAGTAACATTCACAAGCACCAAAAATACGGATGGTAAAATCATATACCCTTATAAAACTAAACTCCACTATATGATTTCTCTCTTCATGCAAGGTGTCCACATCATTCCCCACTAAGTTCATGTCATCTCTTATTAATTAAAAAATATCCACATCATCTCTGTCATTTGCAATACTTTTAATCTTTAATCTATTACATGCACGTCATCTATATACTTTTTTGTTTCATCACCTATTTCTCTATAATATAATCAAATATTCTATTGGTTTTTCTTCTACTAGCTTACCGATTTTTACCAGATTTAATACAATAAAATAACATGCAAATCAAATTCATATATATACAATACCATAGAGTAATGCTATGTATATAACAGATTTATTTTTAAGAAAGTCCCACAGCAATGCACTGGGTATGCTTGTAGTTAAAAAGAAAAATAATTGCTAGTGTAGATAAAGTTTTTGTAGCTTTCATAAGCAACGCACCGATTGCTCATTGAGTTGGTAAAAAATTATCCATCCAGAGCTTCACAAAAGCAAGAACGTTCACACGATGGCACAAGTAGCACCTTGCATACCCCTATACCTGTCAAATGAAAAAACATGGTGATTAGTTTCAACCAAAACCATGCACTACTGAAAACAAATACGTACCGGAGGCATCAACATGGTCAAGAATTAAAACTTTGTCCATAGTAGAAAATTTATATTTTATGACAATACTTTTTCACGATGATAATGTTGCATCCTGTTGGAGTTGTTCCAAATTCACTTCAGGATATTGGTGGGGCTTCAGACGAAGCGAAGCGGAGGCCCGTTGTCGGAGGCTTAGGCCGTTGCCGCGCCCCAGTGCACACATGGGGGGTGCGGGGGGCGGAGCCCCCGCGGTACGGTATATATGCCCTTGCTAGGGTTTCGTGGAGACTTGATTCTCTTGTAAGCCGCCACAGGCGTGTAACCCTAAACTCTTGAGATAATGAGATTGTTGCCGGCTGGTGCCCGTGGTTTTTCCCCTTCGCATTGAAGGGGTTTTCCACGTAAATCGTGTGTCTCCGCTGTGATTGATTTCGTTTACTTCATATTTCTATACGTCATTCATAACAGCATCAATATTGTAATGTTAAACAATTTGTATTCTAAGTTACTACTTACTAGCACTCAAATTTTAGAAGGGTTTACCTATGACCATCCTAAATCAAAGAGTATTGTAATTTTAGGTACTAACACTCAAAATTCAAAAAAATGGTTTAAACTTGGACCATCCTAAATCTAGGAGCGGTTAACTAATGATCTGTCAATGTAGTTGTACCATCCCAAAAGCAGTATATTCTTATGATATGGCGATAGAGGAATGTTACATTGCCGTATGCTTGGTTCTAGTATAATTACTCTGGCACAACCTTTATTTATTTGATTAAAATTTTCCACATTTACTCTGGCACAAATAGGTGTGAGATCAGAGATGCAGTGACCATCAACGAATACAGTTGACAAACTAGTAAAAACTAGGGTAGTATAATAATCCTGCAAACTAGTAAGCAAACTAGGCCGTGCGCCCGCGTTACCGCGCCCGTTGGGCTCGATCAGAAAGCGAGCGAGCCGGTTCCGGTCCACCGTCCAGATCTTCCACGCGCAGCACGCTTCAATAAATAAATCAACAGGCGCACCGGAACCTGCGATGCCCATCCACGGCCACGTCTGCATGATCCAGCTGGGATGATGTTCCCATCACCAGGCTCCGCCTCCGCGTGGAGCTACACTATTGCAGTAGCTGGCAGGGAAAGAAGAACCGAAGCTGGGGGCAGGAATCTTGGAGGGTCACTGATCAGGGGAGGGCCAAGCTGCCATTGCCAGGGCGTGAGATGGATTTGCGCGAAACAGGACAGGATGTTCCTTCCTTTGCAAAAAGCCAAGGGTCATGGAAAAGGATTGCCACTGCCATGTCATATGCTTAGCCTGCTGCACTTTTCGCCCCTAGTCCCTAGATATTCACAAGGACGTGATCTTGATGGGTAATTTTGTTTGGTGTTTATCGATCCCTCGATAAACTTGTGATGCTTGCGGCGTAAATGATGGCCAAAGCACAAAATTCCTAACAAACACCTCAAACAGTGTCTTATGCTCCTAATAAGATTTATAACATGAAGGCATCTAAGTATAGACTATCATGAAACAAATTGAGACTACTAGAATTCATGGCACTACTGCACAAAACTTCTTTAGGGGCGGTTAAATTGGGTTTTCAGGGGTGGTTTGCCCAACCGCAACTATGCCACTGATTGTAAAGATGGGGGTCTCTAGCGACGGGCTTTTAACTGCCCCTGAAAATCCATTTCTAGATGCGGTTCTATTAGGAAATCTGCCCCTGAAAATTGTATTTTCAAGAGCGGTTACAGTAGGAAAACCGTCCCTGAAAATATATTTTGAGGGGCGGTTTAAATACATGAACCGCCACTGAAAATGGATTATCAGGACCGGCTCAAATACGAAAACCGCCCCTGTAAATGAATTTTCAGGGGTGGCTGCTGCAATACAACCGTCCTTGAAAATGTTTTTTTCGATGACGGTTGTGGTAATGCAACCGTCCTAGAATTCATGGCATTGTTTCCTCGCGGGCCACACGTTTAGTTTATTAAAAATATGATTGCGAGAGATCGACAAGCGTGTGACATGTGAGCTCGTGACATTTGCTTCCGTGCCGTCCTCCTTGTGACCATCACCATACGCGTGTGACGATTCTTGACTAAACAAGTCTTTTCTTTTTTTCATTATATATACAAATCTGGAATTACATCACAACAAAACTTACTAATTAAAAAAATAGTGATGTTTGGCTCCATATTTCCCTTGCATATATCAGAACCAAACCAGTTACATTCGCGAAGATACTAAAGGGAGTTCTTAATTTTCAATGGGGCCTTTAGCTTCCAGATCAATTTGTTTAATAAGTTGACTACCTCTTAACAAAATAGAGCTTCTAAATCAATTTTTTGTTCCATAAATTATATGAACAATGTCAGAGTGTCAATTGGAGTTGTTTTTTTTTATTAAAAAAACAACTAGGAGTAGCAAAACAAAGTTGTGGTCGATGATGTTACCAGAGCAAGTTATTAGGATGTACGTACATCAGCTAAGTACGTTTAACACGGCCAAACAATGAAGAAACATCACTTCTGAATGTTTATAGCGCGACGGCAGGTTGCCATCGCATGATTTCGTTGCGTACAACCTTCAAAATTACTGTAAAGGAAGGGTCAACCGCCTACAACCACCTACATTAATTAATGTGTGAATGAGGATCATGTGAGAATGAGATCAGTGGTGTTTTCATCTTTTTAAATATCAATTTGCTCAGAGATATACATGTGTATCCACCTCTATAAGTATACGTCACATCCTAGTATTATGAGCATCTATGTAATAATATAAACACCCTATTTTACATTTCTCTGCTTTTTACAGGGTCCTCTCAACACTTATGAATCGTGGGCTCCGTGTGCAAGCCCTCGACAACTCAGGAACTAATCCAGTTTTGATACAAGCACTACATCATAACTTAACGTGAGGTTGAAAAAAAAAAACTAGGTGTATTCTCAATTCTATGGTTTTATATATGGATATGCCTCTTCTCAACTTGAGCACCCTTGGCCTTCGGCTAGCGCATGCAGAGCACATATTGTAGTCCTACAACCTGGTCCAAAGTCACTACTACAATAAACTTAACGGAGCCATGCAAAATCGATTTTCCGAGGTGGGCAGCCAAAACGCCTCGGATCGAAGGTCATGGTAAATGACCTATTTTCCGAGGCGGTTTGGTGCCCGCCTCGGTTAATCAAAATGAAAAAACAAAAAAGCAAAAGCCCACAGGTCAACCGGGCCTGGACCTGGGCCTCGTGGCCGGCGCCCCTGCTCGCGGCGGCCGCCACCGGGGGAGCGTCGCCAGGCCACCGTTGGCTGCTGCTGCCCGCCGCTGGATGCACGTGTCCGCTGCCGTTCGAGGGGCTCCGCGCGTGCCCCATCGCCGGAGACCTGCAATGGCTGGATCCGCCAAGAATCTGGCCGGGGAAGGAGGGGAGCGCCACGGATCTGGCCGGAGGAGCGCCATGGACGTGGATTTGGCCAGGGGAGCGTCGTGGAGGGATCTGGCCGCCGTGCCCCATCGCCGAAGAGCCCCACGCGCTGTGGTGGAGGGAGGGGAGGAGGGGTGCGCCATCGGGAGGGGCCGGGCTGTCCCATGCCATGGCCGCCCCGCGCGCCGCCGGGACGGTCCGGCCACCTCATCCGCACCGTCGGGAGGGATGGGAGGGGGCACCATCGGGTGGAGAGGGGAGAAGGCGGTGGGATGGGGGAGGGGAGGGGGCGCCGCCATTATCGAGTGGGGGAGGAGGAGGGGCGTAGGCGCTCGTGCTGAGAAGGAGAGGCGCCGTGCTCGGGTTGAGGAGGGAGAGGGAGAGTGTAACAGAACCGTCCAAATTATAAGAGCACAAGTACAAAAACAATCACCGAAGTGATCAAATTCTCGCACTTGAGCCCATATAACTCCGGTAGTCCAATGAAATCACGAGAGATTTCAAACCAACCAACATACAAGCCAAGATCGTAGTGATTCAACATAACAAGTCACATGTTACATCCATTTCATAAGTAGTTCAATATACATCGGAGTTCAACATAGTTATTACATCTTAAGTTCAAAAGTAGTGGAAGCAAAGTAATTTAAAACTAACAACACCCTTATTTCAAATACATGCCAGTACCAAGATCAACTTCCAATAAAAGCATTAGAGATAAGATAACTCAGAAGGATCATACCCGTGATCACACTCCGCCACTAAGGCAGGAGCCAACCAACTCTTGCAGTCGTCATGATACATCACAACCTGCAACAAGTGGGGAATAAAACCCTGAGTACGACAAAATACTCATCTAGACTTACCCGTCAGAAACCAGAAATAAGGTGACACCAAGGATCATGCAAGGTTGATATAAAGTGGGCTGGCTTGACAACATTTTACATAAAAGCTTAATACAGATAAGTAATCATTAATGCTTAAGCATCAAGTTAATCATCATTAACCTGTCATCTATATTAGCACCTGTACTAGAGCACTCACTTTATTAGGAGCAAACAATATTAACCATAGCAGGTATAAATTGAGGCAATATTTCCATCGTGATCCAATTAACCATCAGTTCAATTTAATTGAATCTACGTTGCCGCTGCTCAAGTCAAGTGCTCACTAACCGGGAGCGACGGCGATTCGAATCGAATTCCTATCCAGCTGGAGGGGTATTTCTAACACTCACCGCGCAGGCCCCTGCCAGGGTCGCACAAGCCACCTTTCGTACGATTCAGGAGTCGTGGGTTCGAATGATGCCGCATCTCCAAGGGTGACACTCTGCCAGGTGCTAGGGACTCTAACCCCCCCCTTGGTCTCACGTCAATGTCCTCAAGCACAACATTTCTCTCCTCCAAGATGCGACCTACCATTCGACTCCCGGCCTGAACCGAATTACTCGGCTTCGCGGTCGGAACGACTTATCCGGCCAACTAAGTGTTAGACTGCGTTCAACATGACTCAAGGACGTACAGCGAATCGGTCCTTAAACGACTCAGACAGGGATAGATTCACACCCAAGACCTCCATGCCTTGTCGCTTCACTATCATCATCCCGCCTGGTCTCATTTCATTTTATTAACACATGGTTTCATTCCACGATAGCACATATAGCCAACCGTACCATATATGAATTTCCCTACTCTCGCAGGTGACAGGAAAACACCTGACTTCTACCGCTTAAAGCCAGGCTAAGCATCTACTCGATCCTAGTCTATATAGGATTCAAGGATTCATATATCTGGTCAAGGAATGATATAATGCAGCAAAGTTTTCAACCAACTCCTACCACTTAATGCAACAATACTTATAACATATATAGAATTAATTGCTTTGAAGGTAGGAGGCTTATAATGCTCCGGGGCTTGCCTGGGATCCGACTCAAGTTAGAGTATGTCAGATAAAACCCACTTGGCGAGCATCCTTCAATCTAGCACTCGTCCGATCCTTCTACCTTCGGGATGGATCCACCAAACACCGTCTTCGGGTTTGGCTCCAACGCCATTTCCTTCACACGTTTCTGCTAGCGTACCTATATGAGATGCAAGATGCAAGTGCATGAATACATGGAAGTATAATGGACAATGCATCACATACAGTGAACAAGACAAACACCATATTACACTCCACATGCATAGACACTTCATGTTGCTTAAATAAACATCACCCAACCTAATATAAAAGATGACAAGCATATTAGGCATGGCACACAAGGTTTCACAAGATCTCATATGTATTAACTTAACTACCCTCAAAGACATAAGTCACACTTAACAATATATAAGCAAACAACTATAATTGGAATTTATCTATTTCTGGACAAGCAAACAGTAGCTTCAAAATTCAATCATATCTGGAGTTTTATAAATCCAAATGACTTAAAAGAAGACATTATGGAAAGCTTATGAAATTAGCTACATTTAATTTATAATCATCACAGCATGATTCCAAAGTTTAACATGTCGAATTTACATAAACACAGAAACTGGTCTAACAAGACAGAGAGCAAGCAATTCTGTAACCCAACTTTAAACAGCTATAACTCCTAAACCACATGGCCAAATACCACTAAATTTTAACAGAAGCTAGATATATAAATTATCTACAACTTTTGTATAAACAAGTTTCACAACAAAGCACATTATCATGAAGAACTTTGCTAAGTTTCCAGATCTGTCCAGAAACTTCATTTGCAAGAAATAATTATTAACTTATATTGCAAACATATAATTGGACAAAACCAACTTTACCAACATTTCACACATGACTAATGAACACTAGAAAACTTAGTGTCTGTTTCTAAATAAATTCTTTTAATGCCTTTTCTTAATTTATTTAAATAATTAGGTGGAATTATGAACACATATCAAAAGTACACAATAAATTCTACCAAAATTACAGTGGCATACATATTCTCCCATTAATTTACTGTACAAATTTCAAACCATTTGGACTTACATATCAACCTCTATGAAAAAGACAAATGGCTATTGCTAGAATTCATGTGAGAGCAAGATGAATCAATAACTCACTCATACTACAACTAAAATTCATGAAATTTTTACCACACATCAAACATCACATGAGTAGCATGCCACAAAAATTTCACTTCATTTGGAGCCCTACATTTGCAGTTATGAAAATGACAAATACAACTAGCATTGAAAACCTAGAAGCATAGATCTATTTTTAGAGCTAAAATTTTAAACTAAAATATATCATATTATATATCCACTGCAAAGACAATTTCACAAGGATTCCAAAAAGTCCTCATTTGCTATTTTACGAATTTTCTGTGATTTACTAGGCATTTTCAAAAATCAGCAAAAACTATCACAAATCAGTCCTTACGGCACTATTCACATGAGTCTGTCGGTGTGCACTTAGACCCCTGACTTTAGTCGAATTTGAGCGCGAGGTCCCTGGTCGGGATTTACAGAGAGGGGTCGCCGGAGCTTGCTGCTCCGGCCGGAGGAGGGCACGTCGGCGTCGGGGAAGTGGCGGGGAGGCACCCTGGGGTCCCCGCGCACCCGCTGGCAGTCGTGGCTTGCTCCGCGGTGGCCCGTGATGGCCTGGCCGCGTGCGCAGCCGAGGGCACGACGGACGGCCACGGCGGTGACGAGCTCCGGCGATGGTTCAGACCGGGAAAACGGTGCGGAAGGTGCAGCGCGGGTTGGGGAAGATGACATCGCGCTCGATTGAGGCACAAGGAGGGTGGAGGCCGGAGGACAGCAGCGGCCATGGAGCTTAGCGGTGGCGCCCATGGCTGCTCCGCTCTGGACGTCCGAGAGCGAGGGAAAAGTGACTGTGGGTAACACGGCGTCCACAACAACGCAAGGAGGAGCAGGCACGTGTCCAGGGAGGTAGGGGCGCGAGCTAGGCATGGTTGCCACGCGCTCGGACACGCGTTGCCCCTTTGCGGCATTTCAACGAACACCTGGCGGGCGTCGGTGAGGACGACGTGGGGAGCCAATTTGGGCCAGTCCCAGGCCGAATCAGTCCTTGGGCCAAAAATGAAGTTTGTTCACCTCGGCCTGCTTTACATTTTTCATTAAGAGACCAAGGTCATTAGAGCTCTTCAACAACGGTTAATTAGGCCACAAACTGTCAGTGTCAACGCCTTGATAATGGTCATAGAAATTCACTTTCGGAGGTCAAAACTCGGTCAAACTCAGTGCAACTTTTTGCATGCTCTTCTCCATAATATAACCTTCAACTTTTATTTTTGGACCAACTCAAGTTGCTTAACGAATTTCGGAGAACGCGGAATGCCAATGTCGAAGACACTGTAATCGGGGTTTTAAAATTGCTAAGTGTTGGAAACAGTCCAAATTCTGACTTGTGGGCCCTTTTTGAGCATGTTTCACACATTTTCATGACTTGCCTCTTAAACAAAGTTTGTTCCTTATAAAATTCTCTACAACTTTGTAAAAGGGTGCATAGTCAGGTAAAGCTTCTAGGTCACACTTTTGAAATGGCCAAACAAAAGCGTTCCAAGGTCCACACATGGTCAACCATCACTTAGAGACACAATTAGTCAACATGGTCAACATGAACAATGTTCCATTAAGTGTCCTAAGTGTAGTTAAGGTGTTGTAGAGGCCAAACATACCCACCATGCATAGGTTGCACAAAGTGTAGGCCTCACAAGTATTGAAACATAGAAATCACTATAATTGTAGTGCTTGTTTCAAGGCCATATTTCAATTGTTTCATGTGTTGTTGTAAGGTACATGCTACACATGCTTCCCTAGGTTGTTCCACATGTTGCAAAGGTTTGTTGCACATGTTGCATTTGTATGTTGCATAAACACTAGTTCCCATGGGATGTAAGGCAGGTTTTAGTTATAATCCAAACAAGCATATAACTTATCATTTCATGTGACTTTTTGATTCCAAACTTCATGAAACTTTTCCAGGGATCAATATAGATAGGATGTGATGTGAGACACACGAAGATATTACCATAACACCATCCAAGCCTATATCTTTGAAAATGGCCTATATGTAAAACAAAAGAGTAACATCCAACTTTAGGTCAGACTCATCTCCATAGGTTGACCTCGACATTGTCATCTCCACATAATCTATCATGTTTGAGCTCAAACCCACTGCTTAGTGAGTGACAAACACCTGGGGCGTTACAGAGAGGAAGTGAAATGAGTGAACCTAACCCTAACAGCGTGTATTTATATGGTGGATGGTTACCGAGCCTCGCCTGGGCCAGTTGGGCCTCAGCCTTAACCGAGGCGGGCCTTATAACTAACCGCCTCGGTTAATGTATTAACCAAGGCGGTTGTGTTAGAAAAACCGCCTCAGTTAATAGGCATTAACCGAGGCAGTTCTTTTACGTTGCCCACCTCGGTTAATGGATTTTGCGAGGCGGTTATTTTGAACCGCCAAAATGACCGCCTCGGTTAATCCGAGGCATTAACCGAGGCAGTTCAAAAAGCTGTCCGCCTCCGAGGCTGTTTTGGAAAGGTCACGAAAAATATTTTATGTAGTAGTGAGTCCATCCATGGCACGATAAACTTTATTGGAGCACTCATTATCTAGCCACTCCACGAACTTTCAATCCTTCTCATGAAATTGGTTACAAAAAAGAAATAGATAAGCAATCAGATCACATTGCATTTATTGTGTACTATACCTGAGCAAATTGTGGACATCAAAGCACATTATCACCTTCTCAACACATTGAAAGAAACACCTTCTAGAGTGTTTTCTTCCTCAGCAATGCATCACCATGGCATATGCTTGTTGTGGTAGCACTTGGGGACCTCAACCTTGCTAAGACCAGTCCAATAGGTCTCATGAGATCCACGAGAACGTCGTTGTGCCACCCATCATAACACAAACGATGGCAAGAAATTACATATTCTGTCAAAGAAAGTCCCTCGCGTAAATTACTTTGAATAGGTAAATCAATCATTTGTCCTTAGAGGGTTTAATTTCTCACTGATATTATGCGGTAAACTCTAACAAAATCTGCAATGACCACACAAGATTATATTAATTGTTCTAATAAAACAAGCAAACACACTATCAATCACAAGAACAACAACGAGACCACCTATGGAGCTACAACAACGTGAACTAGAAACTGAGGATTTTCTAGGTACTCAACTCGTGGTTTTCCAATGGGTCCTTGTTGTCGCTAGCATGCGCCTTGTAACCACCGCGTCCAAGAGCCGAGGAGGGAGGGTGAGGCTTCGGCTTGGCGATGCTGATTGCAACTTGCAAGGAACACACAACTATGGTCCTCGACTCCTCATCAGGAACACTCATCCTCCCTCACTGGTACCACACCAAGGGGACGCAAAAACTGGTAGGTGCTAGAGGCCCCTCACATGGATGAGGTGGAGCACACAGGAGCAGCTGGAGATGTTGGAGAACCCTCGCATGGACGAGGAGGAGCGAACAGGGAGCGGCTCATGCCGAGTATGGTGGGGGAGGCGAGAGGAGGCAACGGACAGGCTAAGATTATTTGGCGTGGTTAAATGCTATTGTGACTTTTTTGTATCGGCTCCTAATTTATTTTAAAGAATTACACTACTACTCCCTCCGTATCGAATTTAGAAGTCGTTTTGAATGAGGTTTGGGTCAAACATTGGGAATATAAATCATCAATAACTTTTAAGTTGTTGAGTTTGAAAATGTAAAAATTATATGAATAGATTTATCTTAAAAAAATTCATAAAATTATACATATCTTTTCTATAATTTTTTTTTTATAAAAACAAGAGGTCAAAATTGTGTTTTGGAGACCGTGTCGCTGTCCTAAACGACTTCTAAATCCGATACGGAGGGTACGTAGCTAAAGGAGCTAGAGTTAAGCCGGTTCAGAGATCCACCAAAAAGGACCTACGCAACCAATACAACTGAACAACCCGCGAGAGCCACTTGAGGTGGTCTAGATGGCTAATTCCTTCCGGACCAGGCAACTGACCACTAGCTACAGAATCAAGAGCCCGTGTGTCCTCCTGGGAAAAATACGCCGCGTCCACCGACGACCCGTAGGTGCCGCGCGAACGTGAACAGTGCGGTGCTTATCCCGGTGCCCACCATCGTCCCGTCCCCGCGTCCGTGCGGCGGCAAGGCAGCCTCGCTCCTTGACCCACCTCGGTCGGTCACGGTCAAAAAAGTCGGCAGGCGGCCAGGTCTCGCCTCGCAATTCGCAAATCCCGACCGTACCGAGTACCGTATGCCGCCACCAGGACGTAACGCAACTACGCGAGGTCCGCGGCTCCGCACGCACTCGCGCCCCGCTCTACTCCTGCAGGCTGCAGCCGTGCGCCCGCGTTACCGCGCCTGTCAGAAAGCGAGCGAGCGAGTCGGTCCGGTCCCCCGTCCACATCTTCCACGCGCAGCACGCTTCAATAAATAAATCAACAGGCGCGCCGGAACCATGCGATGCCCATCCACGTCTGCATGATCCAGCTGGGATGATGTTCCCATCACCAGGCTCCGCCTCCGCGTGGAGCTACACTATTGCAGTAGCTGGCAGGGAAAGAAGAACCGAAGCTGGGCAGGAATCTTGGAGGGTCACTGATCAGGGCCAAAAGCTGTCACTGCCAGGGGCCACGGCGTGAGATGGATTTGTGCGAAACAGGACAGGATGTTCCTTTCTTTGCAAATGGATATCGAAAAGGATTGCCACTGCCATGTCACTCATATGCATGCTTAATCTGCTGCACTTTTCCCCCCTACTAGATATTCACAAGGATGTGATCTTGATGGGTAATTTTGTTTGGTGTTCATCGATCCGTCGATGAAACTTTGTGATGCTTGCGGAGTAAATGATGGCCAAAGCACAATTTTCCCAACAAACAGTGGCTTATGCTCCTAAGATTTTATAACATGATGAAGGCTAAGTATAGAGTATCATGAAACAAATTGACTACTAGAATTCAGGGCATTGTTTCCTCACGGGCCGCACGTTTAGTTTATTAAAAGGTAAAAATATGATTGCGAGAGATCGAAAAGCACGTGACATGTGAGCTCGTGACATTTGCTTCTGTGCCACTCTCCTGTTTATGAAAAAACAAATTTCAATTTCCATGTTTTAATACTACTAGGTTCAGCACCCGCCTCCTCCCTCCTCCGTGACCATCACCATACGTGTGTGATGGTTTTGGTTCTTGAGTAAATAAGCCTTTTCTTGTTTTTTACATTATAATATACAAATCTAACAGAATTACATCACAACAAAACTTATTTAAAAATAGTGATATTTGGCTCCATATTTTCCCTGCATATCAGAACCAAACTAGTTACATTCGCGAAGATACTAAAGGAAGTTCTTAATTTTCAAAGGGGCCTTTAATAGAGCTTCTAAATCAATTTTTTTTGTTCCATAAATTATATGAACAATGTCAGAGTAGTATCAATTGGAGTTGCTTTTTTATTAAAAAAACCAACTAGGAGTAGCAAAACAAAGTTGTGGTCGATGATCGATGTTACCAGAGCAAGTTATTAGGATGTACATCAGCTAAGTACGTTTAACTCGGCCAAACAAAATGAAGAAACGTCATTGTCTGAATGTTTATAGCGTGACGGCAGGTTGCCATCGCATGATTCCGTTGCGTACAACCTTCAAATTTACTGTAAACTTGTAAAGGAAGGGTCAATCACCTACATTAACTAATTTGTGTGAACGAGGATCATGTGTGATCAGTGGTGTCTTCATCTTTTTAATAACAATTTGCTCATAGATTACATGCATATCGACCTCTATAAGTATACATATACATCACATCCTATTATCATGAGCATCTATGTAATAATCTAAACACAAACACCCTATTTTTCATTTTTTTTTGCTTTTTACAGATTCCTCTCAACTCTCAACACTTATGAATCGTTGGCTCCGTGTGCAAGCCCTTGACAACTCCGGAACTAATCAAGTTTTTGATAGTAGCACTACATCATAACTTAACGTAAGGTTAAAAAAACTACGTACATTTCTCAATTCAATGGTTTTATATGCTCCTACGGGCTGTTTGGATGTTGGGACTAAAGTTTAGTTAGTATCACATCGGATGTTACATAGGGTGTCGTATAAGGTGTTCGGATACTAATAAAAAAATAAATTACAGATTCCGTCAGTAAAGAGCGAGATGAATTTATTAAGACTAATTAATCCGTCATTAGCATATGTTTACTGTAGCACCACATTGTCAAATCATGGACTAATTAGGCTTAAAAAATTCGTCTCACAAATTAGTCTCAATTTGTGTATTTAGTTTCGTAAATAGTCTATATTTAATACTCCATGTATGTGTCTAAGCATTCGATGTGATAGGGACTAAACTTTACCTGGGTGAACCAAACACCCCCATCCTATAGATGTTTAAATCACCTAAATTAAATCACTCAAAGCAAAAGAGAAATAAAAATGTATGCGAGTTGATGCTCTAGATTTAGGAAACAAATCAACAAAATAGAGTTGATACGACCACTATTAGCAATTCATATATCAGCACTACAAGCGCCCGGACGTCCGGATAGACGTCCGCGTAAGGACGCCCGTGGCTGCAGTCCGTTTGTATGCTTGATGCCGGTGTTTGTTGCTCCCAGGAAACTATGGCTCCACTTCGTGCCTTTATCCGCCCGCACCCTTCCGCTTGCCGCACCCGCATGCCGCGCAGGTACTGCCTGTGCCCCTGCCGCCATAGCCCTCCGCTTCCCGCACCCGCTGCCGAGCAGCGCTCCATTCCTCCGCTCCCCCACGCGCATGCACGGCGCCCAAGCTGGTGCAGCAAGCGGTTGTGATAGGTGAGTCACTTTGCAACATGTGCAACATCTCGATCTACTTTTGAAATATCCAGATGAAACACTTGCAAGATTCATACGAAACGGCTGAAACACTTGCCACAAGCGTCTAAAACACTTGCAAAAGCACATGAAAACTCTTGAAAACCACTGCAAACATATACAACGTCTAGATAAAAATAGTTGCGACGTACGTTTGAAATATTTACAACATCTAGATGAATCACTTGCAATGAACGTCGAAAAAAGGATGAAACATTTGGAACATACACTTGAAAGAGACGTGTATAGCCATTGCAACATGTGCATCATCATGATCTACTTTTGCATCATCAAGATGAAACACTTGCAACATCTAGAAGAAACATCTGAAACACTTGAAACGTAAGCTTGCAACATGCGCTGCGCAATGTCACCTTGCTGCATGGACGAGGTACCTGAGCAGTGTGGGCATGCCGGCGAATGAGAGCGACACGACGGCCAGGAGCTTCCACACGCCGAGGTTGAGTTCCCCGCCTAGGTGGTCCGCACTGATGAGTGCCTGGAGGAGGTCATCGTTGTCGTCCCCGCGCCATAGAAGACATCCGACTTGTCGACCACACCGGCGTTGACGAGGTTCTAGAGGAGTGGGCACGGTATGGTGAGGTTTGGAGGAGTAGTGGGCGCGGCGTGGTGGCAGATGCGGCGCGGAGAGGGTGGGGGCGCCGGGCTAAGTGGGGCGGGCACCCGATGCGTTGAAGCCGCGACGAGCGAAGCCAGTGGGGATTTCGTCGGTGTGGGTTATGTCACTGGGTAGAGATGGAGAAGAGAGGACAGAGGGAAGCAGGCTGATCGCTGTTGGACACGATTCGCTGCACAGGCCAAGAACAGGACGCGTCCAGATGCACGCACCCAGACGGACACCCTAACCATAGCATTAGCGTTCATATATGTCTAGATGCGTGCCTTTAAAATCAAGAAATCCACTTCTCCACGGGAATAAATAAAATGTGGCCCCACGACCAGCCAAAATTTGAGATACGATGTTCATGGTTGAGCCGGAGCACTGCCATAATTTTCGGAGGGACTTTTAGAGCTTGTCTTGTTTTCTACCACTTCGAAATCCTTTGGAAAAAGCGGTTTAGGCCTTGTTTGTTTCCGTGAGAGGAGGGACTAAAGACTAAATTTTAGTCTCTTTTGGTCCTTTTGAACCAAACACTAGAGACTAAAATAGAGACTAGAGACTAAAATGTATAAGTCCCTTGGGCTGAGACTTATTAGGACTAAAGGCGCCAAATTGACACCCCGTGCCCCTCATTTGTTGTTGGTCCCTACCCCTTCTTTCTCTCTCTCCTCCCTTGCTCTCTCCTCGCTCGATGTGCCGCCCCGCCCAGACCCATCCGTCGTGCGGTGGCCTGGTCGGAGTTTGCCCCGCGCGTCAGCTGCGCCACGGCCTAGCACCAGCGCCGGCGAGCGAGGCCGCCCCGACCCGTCCGCCCCGCCATGAGCTGGCGAGCTCCGACGGGCGCTCCCTCTCCCCGGCGAGCTGGCGAGCTTCGGCGGGCGCTCTCTCTGCGCGGCGAGTTCCCTCTCCATGGCCTCCGTCCTAAGGAAAAATAAGGGTATTTTAGTCTTTGTTCGGCCCTTTAATCCTTTCTAATCCATTCAAACAAACACTATTTTAATTCTTGTTTTAGTTTCTGTTTTAGTTCCTAGTCTTAGGATTAGAGGAAAGAACACGCCCTTATAATCGAACGGTTTTCTTTCAAATTCTACCAGAATTCGCGGGATTGGTAAAAGTTTGACTACAATAGGCAATCAACTAGCTGCACAGTTATCCACGTCACACCGAAATCAGCCAACCAATAAAGAATACATCCGCAATTATCCTCTTGGTGGAGAAAGACGGTAGGCCCATGCCGGCCCTGGGCCCCTGCACTATATCAACAGCGCACACGTTCCCTTCAAGCTTCAATCCGTCGTCTCCAGCTCCGCCTCGCGTCTTCATTTCCGCGGCACGAAAGCGCAAACCCCAACTAAAAAAAGCCGCCAGGCAACGAGAAAACGCAACGCGAAGCAAACCCATTTCGGCGTCCCCCATCCCCTCTCGTCTCCTCCGAGACTCCAGGAACGGCGGGATGAGGCCGGCGACGGCGGCGGACGCGCATCAGTCGCGGCTGCTCTACGAGCTCTGCGCGCTCCTCCTCACCGTCCTCCGGGCGTCGCCGGACGACATGGCGGGGGCGGGGGCGCGGCCGCTGCTGCCGCGGCAGGTGACGCCCGCCGGGGTGGCGTCCATGCTGCTGGGCGCGTCCATGGCGCTGATGCTCTGCGGCTCGGTCACCTTCATGCTCGGCTTCTTCCTCATGCCCTGGGTCGTCGGCCTCGGCTTCCTCTTACTCTTCGTCGGCTTCGTCACCAACCTCTCCGGGATCTGGAGGGCCATCCTCCTCTGGCCCTCCGCCTCGGACTCGCCCAAGGAGGCATCCTCCCCATGTACGTGATCTAGCTGATTTACATGCTTGGGGATGAAACGAAACGATCCCCCTTGGTCCCTTCTCTTGTGTGATTGGTGTGCTCAATATCCGAATTCAATGTGAATTCGACGTGATTCGTGATGAATACGTGAGTTAATCGATTTTATTTACTCTGATCGGGGTTAGTTGCGCCAAATTTGGCATTCTTCGCTTAGATTTTGAAGCACCTAGCTATGTTTGTGGGGCGCTTGAAATTGTTGTGCATGTTGAAGCTGGAATAGATTCGCGCTGCAAGTGAGGAATAAGATAGTTCTGGAGATTTTAGCTCAAGAGGGCATCAGACATGGCTATTTGATTTCCATACAATGTGAACAGCCTCCAGGAATTTGTTGGAAAAGTGCTATACCTCACTTTTTATATTTCTATTGCTTGGCTAACAAAACTCGCTTACGATTGAAGTGCCCGGCACCGCCCAGCCCAGGGAAAAGGGGGAAAAGGGTTCAGGAAGTGATGGCTGATGCCTGTTGCTGCAAGCCAGTGCAAGTTCATTCAGAGTGTAATTTAGACGTTAGTTCTGTAAGTTAGTGATAACTATAGTTGATAAAATATGAGGATGGAAAACAGTGTGGTTGTGTCACCTACTAATGGAACTGAAGGAGAGAGAAGTAAAGAATATGCATGTGAAAAGTCAAAAAGGTGAAAACAGTTTATCTGCTTGCTTAGTGCTTGTTAAATTCTAGACCAAGGGGGAAAACCTTCATATATTTATTCATGCTGATGGGATCATGGGAGACAGGGATGGCAATTTAAGAACAGTGCTTGCAATGAAGACAATATTAGGATTCATGATTTTGCAGAACAAGAGCTTTCCTAGACTCTTAGCTAAAGAGCAGAAAAACAACAAACAAGTGGGCTGAAGCTTCCTTATATTCCAATGGGGACAGAATATTAGAGATACAAGACTGAAATAACTGTACAGTTTAACCTCAGTGTCATCGCCAGCCTCGATTATCTCTAGACTAGAAAAACTATATTTAAGTAAGCAAGTGAAAAGTCTATAGTCTTTTTTTTTTCTATTCTATACAAAGCAGTTAAATTAACCGTGTGTTCATGAACTGGTACTAGTACTAGTGTCAATCCTACGTCGTTATCATTGTACATACCTGTTTCACTTGTTTGGCTGTCCAACACAACACTGTAATATTGTAATATGACCTTTCGGTTGTTTACTTCTTATTACAGGGCATATATTTTCCAAGCCTTCATTCATGTCGATGTGAAGCCAACTACAAAGTAAGGCTCCCACGGAGGTGTATCGAAGCAGGGGAGTTTGAGCAGACTGTTGTCGTTGCCAACCTATATTTTCCTTCCTGGACAACCTTTTTTACCATGTAACACCGCAGCAAGTTTGAAATGGTTTTATACTGTGACTAGGAGGACACTTGTTTGTACATACGGAAAAAGGTGATCTGGTCTAAACATCACGTGGAACTTATAATTGTTTCAGAAATGTTGTTCCTTGGTTGAAAAAAATAGAAGAAATCTCATAAGTTTTCCTTTTCATCGGTGAGCTTGTGTCCGTCTCACCAGTATTGCTGTTCCACTTCTCACCTGACTGTGCTGTTATGCTCCAACTTTTCTTATGTTTTGACTTTGAGAGGAGTGGATGTATGTAATCTCCGTTTCTTGTAAAATTGAAGTGCCACTAAGGCCCCGTTTGGTTTGGATGTTAAAGTTTAACAAACACTATAGCAGTTTCGTCTTATTTGACAAAAAGTTTCCCATCTTGAACTAATTAGGCTTAATAGATTCGTCTCGTAAATTACTCTTAATCTGTGCCGATATGCATGCAATTAGTCTACATTTAGTACTCCATGTATTTGAGGGAACATTATATGATGGGAGTTAAACTTTAACTCCTCCAAACTAAACGGGGCCTAACATTTGACTCTGTATGCCTTGTGTACTTGAGCCCTTAATTGAAAATTGAGATGAGAAGGTGCTTTTCCTCACCGGTACTGACAGAAATCGTACTGCGTGAGCTTTCACCATCTGCCTTCTGCTTGTGATGTTACGCAAAGAAACTGTAGCGAGCTTGTCGCTCACATCCACTGTCTCCTGCCTAAACATCTCTATTCTCTAATCCCTTACTTAAACATTGCCTAATCCCTGTCCAAACCCAGCAAGCACAACAGATCTTGAAGAAAGTTCTCTCCTGAGCTTTTGCTGAGCACCAAAACGCTATCGGGCACGCAGACTGCTACAGATAACCGCCCATAATGGGAGCGTTGGGGTAGGGCCACTTGACAACGTTCGCCCGTGCTCCCATGTCCCAGACCTGCTAGAACAGGAAAGCCACCAAAGCTCCACGAGAAAAACGATTGGATGTTGGGTCAAAAGATTGATAGGCTACGGAAGCAAGAGGAAGGCAACCTGGTGAAGCAACGCCCTGCCACACGAAAGCTCTACGCTAGTAGGCGCCGGTACGGGCATCCCGTCAAGCAACATCCGAGGTGCCGAATCCGTGCGTTCTGTGCCGTGTCTGTGTCTCGTTCACTTGTTGGTCCTGCTCCTCAACCGCGGGCGACGGTTTTAGCTTGGCCGCGTCCGAGTGTAAGGAGAGAAGGTTTCAGCTTGGTCGCATACGAATGTCACGGAGAGAAGGAACACAAGGCGACGGAGAAGTTCCCGAGAGCATTTCCAACGGCTCTCCTTTCTCATCCTCTGTCCTCGTAAACCTATCATATCGGGGAGATAAATCAAATTTGGTGCTCTAACAGCTCTCCTTTTCCATTCTCTTTTTACGGTGATCACCAATGTCTCCCCTATCTCCCCTCAAATAAAGGGGGAATTGGATCTCCCCCAATAGTCGGGGCTCACCTCCAACTGTCACTTCTCTCTCCTGTGACGCTCATCGGAGATGGCTTGGTGGCCGGTGGAAGACGTATTCATGAAAAGTTTTGATCTGGCGGCTATGGTCATCGTGGACCCGAGGTGGAGGGAGGTGGGCCTCATATATTGGGAGAGATTATTAGTGATCTGTTGAACCATCTCCCCCAATAGTATGAAAAAACAGTATTGATAATCATCAATATCATTCTATTGGGGATGAAGTATTGGTGAGCTGTTAGAGATACTCTGAGAAGCGAAGAGAAGCGCAAATCAATGGCTGGCAGTTTGTCTCGTATCTTCACTAGAAAAGATCGCGGCGTTGCCGCTCATGGCTAGTAGGACCCGTGATATTTTGCATTGCAAATCATTATTCGTTGTGAAGTGAATTCATTAATTATTAATATTGTATTCGGCGTATGCTTTGTTTCGTGTGTACCAAGGCCCATTTCGTGTGAAAAGCAGGCCCCAGTGGGGAGGGAGGGACTGCGGGTTCAATTTGATAAAGTTCGAGGAGTTTTATGGAAGATTTTATGTGGGCAGTGTGTGGGCTGCTTGCAGGTTAGATGGTTTTAGGGTTAGGGTGATCGGATGAGTATGGAGGTTAGCTATGTGTCGGTGTAACTGTCGCTATGTATATCTATGCGTGTCTATATATTTGTATGTACAGCGTATATTGCAAGTATATTATGTTGTTTTTGTATATTCGTTTCAAGTATTTGTATGTGTGACATGATGTACTCGTATATGCGAATGTACGGAATATCATGTACCATATATAATGAAGTATTATGCTATGTATATGCATATGCGCGATTATTTATATTCGAGTATTTGTACTATGGGTTAGCGTTAAATAAAAGAACCAGGAAACAAAGATTATGAAAAAGGATATGAATTTATAGGTTTTGATTTTAGAAGTTTTTTGGGAGAAGAATTAGGGGATTTAGAGTTAAGGTGGAGGAGATATTTTTAGTTCACGTGCGATATGAACAACAAATTAATCAATGATATAAAATCATAGATCTACAACTATACCAAATAAAATACACTAAATCATATGATGTTTTAAATTTAGTGCATATATTTAGTAATAAGAAACTCAACAAAACTGGTTTGGTATTTTTATGATTTTTCTATGATTTTATACGAATTTTGAAAGATCTCTAATTTAAAAGAAAAGATTAAACTGTACAAAAGGAAAAGAGACTTATGGGCCGTTTTTGGCCCATTCGAGGCCATGCGACGGAGAGCGCGGCCCACGCGGAAGGCAGGCCGGCCCAGCGCGGTAGAAGGTCAGCCCATAGAAATGCCTGGATTGCGGGTTGATTTTTGAAAAGTTTGAGGGTTTTTTTAATAAAAACTGAGAGAAGGTCGGACTGCGGGTTGATCACTAAAGTTCGAGGGTTTTTTTGCAAAATGACCGAGAAACGCCAGATCTAGGCCGTCCACCCGGCCGATCCGACGGTCGGGCCAGCCCAGCGCGGCAAAAGGTCGGCGCAAAGAAATGCCTGGATTACGGGGGTATTTTTGAAAAGTTTGAGGTTTTTTTAATAAAAACTGAGAGAAGGTCAGATTGCGAGTTGATTTCGTTAAAGTTCGAGGGCTTTTTTTGCAAAATGACCGAGAAACGCCCTATCTAGGCCATCCACCGGGCCGATCCGATGGCTGGGAACGACTCGCGACGTGACCACGTTGTTGGCCTCAGTTTGGTGCGTGAATCATATTAAGGAGATTCGTCCTGATACGAAAATCAGGCGCATTCGACATGGAGATTCAGAACAAAGAAGATTATGTAGTCCATAGAACCGCAAAAGTCAAAACGGAAATGGCAGCACTAGCTTCTAGACGTGCCCCCGCGTCCGGAGGCCCACGCCTGCTGTAACACCCGTGCCAGCGCCTGCTGCACGCACAGCCCCTACCCCTCCCCCACGCTTCCTTGTTGTTTGCGCCCTCCACATGCCTGGTGCGCCGCTTCCCTCCCCCAGCAATTGCGGTAGGCAGCTGCAGCAAGTGACTCACATCACATTGCAACATGCACGACACATCTCGATTTACTTTTGAAACATGCAAATGAAACAATTACATCATACGTACGAAATAGCTGAAATTTTTGAAACATGCGCCTGAAACACATGCAAAAACACATGAAAACAATTGCAAATATATGCTACATCCAGATAAAACACTTGCAACATAT
Organism: Saccharum hybrid cultivar R570; assembly: GCA_038087645.1. Classification (NCBI taxonomy): domain Eukaryota; kingdom Viridiplantae; phylum Streptophyta; class Magnoliopsida; order Poales; family Poaceae; genus Saccharum; species Saccharum hybrid cultivar. The sequence goes on from JAQSUU010000344.1 coordinate 3,117,205, forward strand.
GTGTGAAACATATGCAACATCCAGATAAACACATTTGCAACATACGTCTGAAACAAAAACAGATAAAACATTGGGAACAGACATTTTAACATACGTGTACAATCATTGCAACATATGCAACATCCCGATTTACTTTCGCAACATTGATATGAAACACTTTAAACATACCTATAAAATATCTAAAACACTTGAAACATACGCTTTCAACGTGGGAAAGTCCGGGCCGGACGATTTCAACCGTTGGGGTGGAAGCCAGCATCGCACAAGCACCGCCGCCACCACCACCACCATCGCTGGCCAGAGTATATAACCAACGAAAGACAAGGAAAATGACATTCTGAGGTACTAGTCCATATTGGAAGTTTGTAACCCAAAACCCCTTGCAATAGATGACTCAATCGCTGAAACTAAAGCAGCATAAAGTTTACTAGTATACTAGTGTCATGGCGCGCGCCATCGCGCGCGAATTCAGCAAGAAATTTAGAGGAGCATAAATAGTAGGCGGCGGAATCATAATTATACAGATACTATACATGAAGTTTTCTGAGCCTGACCCTATGTACATATACACAAAGGAAGTTTGGTCTGGTGAATCACCACCTATGGTAGGTGGAGTAGACTGCTACAGTTGGCTGCATACGAATATGTTACAAACGTAGGAGGAAGTACACGCAATATTGTGTAGCGGGGTTTGCAGCACCTATGCACAAGCATTTGAGAGGCTACCAAAAACTTGGGGGGGGGGGGGTGCCTCTGCACCGGTGCATGAAGTGGGGGAAGGGTCAGTGCGATGTGATGTTGTTGTCTGATCTTCAGCCACCGGTGCTGTCGCTGGAGGTGTCCATCGCGAAACCGGTACGATTGCCTGCACAGGTCGATGATGTTTGCAGATGGGAGGAGATGAGTTGGTAAATTGTTTGACGTAAAGTGTAGACGCCAATAAAGGTAAATGTGCTGTTAACTGCGTCAGCCTGCTGGAGCAGTATACTATCGTGCAGAAATTGGTGAAGCAAAATTATTTTTTCAGAAACTAAATTAACAAGGATGAACCATGGTTGTTGGATCACTAAGGCTTTTTGGATAGTAAATTGTAATATTGTGATAGCGGTATTGAGAACATAAAGAGCGCACCGGTAGCGTGATCGAACTTAATAGCGATACGTAGATTATTAAAGGTGTTTACGAAGGTTTACCTGGTGGGTATGAGGTCGCATCATCGTCATAGGCTGATAGGAGGTCCTGTCGTTGTTCTGTGTCGAGGTCTGAGTATCCTGCAGATTTAGAAGAGAAGATGATTATGAAGATGGGTGATTCAGTCTGTCGAGCATGTTTAAATTGCAGTGATGGGTACCTCCGCATTCTGATGATCGATCTCCTGGTGGGGTGAGTCTGCCAAGCATTTCATCTGTATATGTTTCATATATCAGTGGCCAGATGTTGACGAGGTCTTGGTGGTCAGCAGGCCTTCTGAGACCTATATGTGCAACGTCGGGCACAAGGTGTAGTTGTCCATAAGCGGTGATCTCATAAGAGAGCGTAGCGGGTATAAATCTGATGGCTCGGATGGTGGCAATTTTATCGAAGAGCTGGTATATTGTTGGTTCACAGCATAGGTGTGGTGGTATGCCATAGATGTTAATGGTTAGGTGTTCACTGCGTGCAAGCAAGGGCGGATAGCTATGTAAGTGTTGGTTGATTGGTTGAGAGTTGAGGAGTGTCTGCAGAGGTACTGCTGTTGAACCGTAATTTGGTGTCCATGGGATAAGGAGAACTGTGAAATTGTTGACGACAACAAAGCCTCTGTTGAGCATCCGGGTTTTTGCGTCCCATGATTGTAGCTGCATAAAGTAATCTAGGCCATATCTTGACGTGTCTTCTATGCAGATATCCACTTGGAATTCCTGTCGGATTGCATCCGCTAGGCTGCAGTGGTCGACTGTATCTGCAACCGCTGAGGGAACCTTTGCAATAAGTGCATTGGTCAAAGAACTGCGATCGGTGATGTTGACGTCTGCTTCAGTGAGGACTGTGAGGTTTGGGAAACGAGGTCTCGCCATTGTGACAGAAGCGTAGATCTGTAAGTTATTTGTATGCAGTGAGATGAGGTCTGTACATAATGACGATTATGTAAGTCTAGTAATACTGAATATAATATTGGTATTGTGAATATAAATTGGGCATGAAGGAGGTTTTTTATAGTTGTATAATAGCATATAGGAATCGAAAGTTGGTTGAGTTAGGTTGAGGTTGTAGGAATTAAAGCACATTGGTTTACAGGTTTATAAATAATGAAACTGAAGAAAGAGATTCGAAGCACCCTAGCTTGTTGGACAAGGCTGAACCAACAGTGTGTGTAGCAGGTGAATCTGATGTAGTGTCTGATGCACAAATAGCATGTCTGCGGTAAATGTATAGGCGAAGGTAAGTTGGGGTATTTTTTTTTTGCCTGGATGGTGAGGGTTACGGTAGGTAAATTTATTTGAACAACAATCTATTTGGGCAAATGCTGCAAGCAATTTGATAAAGAGAAAAGCGTGCATATAATTTGAGGAGCATAGTAATATTAGGCGTAACTATATGCTGCGTGGGGAAAACTGTCCTTCTTCCTTGGTTATGGTATAACAGCTGGAATCTGTGAAGTATAAAGCTACCTGTATTTGCGGGGGGCGTCGACGTATGTATCGAGCTACAATCATCTTCTAATGGAAGCGAATCGAACTATGGAAAGTACCTTTGTTTTTGTGAGTAAGGTGCGGCAAATGACAGCTGGTGGTGCAGATGGATCTGATTTAGTATCTAGAGAGGAAACTGCACGATTAGGTGCGATAGGGTTGCACGATTAGCTGCGATAGGGTCTGCGAAATCATGGAAAAGGAATAGAGGGGGCGTAGTACCTGAGTTGCTGTGGGAGTCGCTCGGCCGGAGATCGTCAGCGCGGTGGTTTGGAGCTTTATGAGAGCGGCGATAGTTTGTCCGAAGAGGGTGTCGCTATGAATGGCGAAGGTCTTGGATAGAGTGCGGCGGCGACATGGGGGAAGAGGCGAGGGTTACGCTGGTTCGATGTAGTGTGGTGGTGACGGTGTTGATTGGTGAAGGAGGAGCGACGACGTCGCCGAGGAATGTCTGAGGGCGAGATCGGGAATAGGCCGGTGAAGGTGGAGTTTAGATAAGGGAGAGGCGGAGGTGGGTGGAGATGTTAATGGTTTCTTTTTTGGCGTGGGTGTTCGGTGCTGCTCTTTTTTTTTTATGGTTAGGCGTTTTCATGGTAGTTGCGATTTGTTTTTGCTGGAATCATTAACAGGCTAAGCAATGCTATGTGAAGTGGGAAAGAGATATAACTGATTCAGTTTTTTTTTGAATGGTCTGTGTTCGTCAGGGTAAAAAAGCTAGCTGTAATTTTAGAGGACGAACTGTTGATGGGCCTGGGGAATATTTTTTTTGACGGATGTAACCATAAGGCGGAATATATGAATAGGAATCACGATGTCGTGCAGAAAATATTTAATTTAATACTGATGTATTCGAAAACGGGAAGATGGGTGGCGTAGGTAGCTGAATTCTGAAATCTTGTGTAACATGAACCAGGAAAGTAAGAATTATGGAATAAGCTCGGATCAGTTGTAATAATCGGTAGCGTATTGATTGCTGTTGAGAGCAATCATTGGCCTCAGTGTCCTATTAGAGAAAGCAAATTATGGAAGACTGCACGTGGTAAAATGACACATAGATTGATTCATACTATATTAACATGAGTATTATATATGTCTGGGTTAAGTATTTAAATAAGTAGGCGCATAAGCTGCGTTCAGGAGCAAGTAAGTAGACACCTAGAGTTGCTGGCGATATAATATGGAGTACATATTACACAGTAAATATGTTGCAGAGAGAGCGGCGGAGCGTAGGATTTGGTACTAAGTGCTATTACATAGACCGAGAACAAGCTGGATATTATACAAGACACGGTCATTTTAACAGGGTGGATGTCGGTGTGCAAAAGACTGATGCGAGCTCCCCGTAGATCAGCAGATCCTGTATGAAAGCATAAGAAAGCAATGTGATGGATGGTATGTACTCTTTACTCTGCATTAGATATCGGTCTGCCCGCCTTTTTGGGGAGGCTTAGATGGGTGTTGATACAGCAGGTTGCATCCTTTTTTAATGGAGAGCTTTAAAGTATTGAGCATGCGGATGTGTTAGTATATAAATCGCTTAGGGTGACAGGTAGGTTCATGTAATATACTAATGCTGTGTAGATTATACAAGGAATATGGTAAATAGTGAATTGTATAAACGGCAAGATATGATACAGACCTCTTGTAGCCGCAGATTGTTTTATTGGCTGGGATTTAAGTCCTGGGCCTATCATTTGGATCGATATGGTTGTTAATTACTATACACTGTTACCAAAGTATATGTATATATACACACATATATAGTAGCGTTCTTTGATTTAACCTTTTTGTTTGTGGCAGCGGTGGTGAAGCCGATGGACTGTTCAGATTATCATGCACCACCTTTGCTGTAGCTGAACCCTTGTCGCCTGCAACCTGCTGTATAAACAGAATCAGGTTGTCTCAGTAAGTTTGGGTTGTAGCAAATTATATGTCAGTCGATAGGTTTACCTTGCCAGCTAGATCTCCAGCCTGAAATAGGCCTCTGCGAACACCACGCGTCCGGGGTGGTGACCTGGAACACATGACAGAATGTCAGGCTGTGTGTGGAAGACGGCTAAAAAAATGGAAAGGAAGTATACCAAAATGATTAACCGATAGATGTTAGCGTATCTTACTCGCTATCACGTTGCTTAGCAGGTGTTGTGTCTGTATCAATTCCTGGGGCAGGTGTCTGGGGAGAAAGGAGGAGCAGTTTAGATCTGTCAACGTATATAACTCTATGTAAAATCCTAAATTAGTAATGGAAGCAGAATTGGCATACCGATTCACTCGCGGGGGAAACCTGAAGAATCTGGTGCTGGACCTCTGGAGTATGTGTGATCTGAAGTAAGTTTGTTGTATGTGCTGAGGAGCTTGTTGGAGCTGTAGCTGGCTGTGGTATCATTGCAGGACCTGCAGTGCTTAGTGCAGAGGGGTGTCTGCCTGGCTTATCTAAAATATGTTTGATCAGATACTGTCTCCTTGTTCTAGAGCTGAAGGAGTTCTCGGTAAGACTGACGGAGAACAGGAATCTGGTGTTGAGAACAGCCTGGAGGGGCTGCGGCAGTCCAAGCGCCAACTTCAAAGGATTTAAAACTATATCACAGTCCTTTTGAACTATTAACTTGGCCACCTCATCATATGCAAAGAATCTTGCCTCTCCTGTTTCATCTGTTGCAGTGAAGTTCAACAGGTACCTACATTGTGGAGAGAAACAAAGTGTCGTTAGCTGCATATCGTTGAATAAGGCAGTGCATTATCATATGACTGTGGGTGGGGCTCGGGTGACTGTAGTTTACCTAGGTAAAGGTTTCGTGGCATAGCATTTTGGGCATTTATATCCACCCCCAGGCTGTGGCTCTATCTTTTTTTTGCATGCTTCGCAAGACATGTACCACCAGTTATTATCATCTGCTATGTCTGTGATGGTGACCATACACTTATAACCTTCATCCTATTATGAGGCGGACAGGCCAAAAAAGGTATGATCAACTGAAGAGTATAAAATGAAAAGGAGCATGTTAAAATTAGGTGACGATGCATGATATGAACTTTACCGCAAACTCATATGGATCTATGGTATTTAGTTCTGCAATGGTCTTTTGCTGTAGCGGGGTTTCTTGTGCTTGTATAGGCTCTTCAGTTTCAGATGGTGGAGGTCGTTCTATATATATGTGCTGGTCCTTGAACCTGTGACAGTAAGAGGAATAACAAATGATGCAGGCGTGAATTCTATAATGCGAAGTGGATAGCGCTGGGAAATAGGTAAACAAAACCGTAACAGTGCTATAGATTAGGGACCTTTCATAAAATGGCAAAGCCTCTGTAATATTTGGGTTTAAATAGTACCAGGAGGCGTTGCTGGCACTGAGATAAGGCTTGTCTTCGGTGTCACGCGAGTGCCATTTCCTGGGTATGAAACCGACAAAGAGACCAACAACTGCCTCTGGGTTTTGTTCAGTGTTGAGATGGTCCACCGTGAATCTAACTGCCTGATCATCCCAGAGGGTTATTTTGAGTTCGTTGTCACTGTAAATAGATAATGTGTCAGCACTCTTATTCTGGACTAAACAGTGTAAGAACGCAAATTTTATGACGATATAAAACCGGTCACAGCTTTTGTTTGCACGAACCTCATATCCTTTATGAAGACTTCCCTAAGGATGCTTGCTCTTTCCTTGCCTTTTGGAGTTATAGATGTCACCGAGGTGTGTTTTGTAATGTAGCCTAACACATCTGGGAATTTAAAAATGAAGCAATAAGACATAGACCGCACAAAATCTGTAGCAGGAGTTGCCGAAACTAACCTGTTAATGTAGCAACTGGTCCTTGGGAAGGAGCTATATTCTGAAACGAGGTGAGAGCGTAGATATATTCTGGGAATGTGTTAGGTGGATTTTCAGCTATCTGTACTAATGTAAATTCCGTGAATTCTATCATGAGGCGACCATTCAAGGGTTTATATGTTGCTTTAGCAGCATTGACTCTGAACCTGCTGATCACATAGGTGCCGTCTATCTGTAAGAAAGAGTCCATCGCTCCTATCATCTGTTGTGGAATTTCAGCATACATGGCATCTCCCTGTATGAACGACGAAAAAGAATTGAATACCAATCAGGAAGCATGTGATGGTATATAGCCTTTGTCAAGGACAAATAACGAATGAGTACATTCATATAGCTATAAATGAGCATGTTCATCTTTGTATAGTCATGTACAGGCGTGGGAGTGTATGCATAAATCTTACCCTTGCATCTGCTAGAACCAAACCAATATATAGCGGTACTCTTTGGCCTATAGTTTGCCTCACGGTCCATTTCCTGATGACACGGACACAGACGGAAACCTTGGCTGGTCCTTTCTGGAGCTTGCCTAGATAGGTGGCCTGCATGCTGTAGGCTGTAAGCGAACCAGAAAAGTTAAGCCACAGGTTATAACACAGGTTCTCATGATAAATATATTGTAGCATATAGCTATACACTTGCAAGCACCAGATGTAGCAACAAAGAAGATATAATGGATTCTGGCATGCAGTAACAGTGTACATGGACACGCTTGACACAATATCTCGTATCTATTAGGGATACGTGAGGTTGCATAATCAAGTGAATAGATCAACAGGATGCAAGTGAACTGGGACAATTAGAAAAATCAGGATACACATGAACAGATGAGAAAAACTATATAGAAAAGCACAGTAGTTTTCAGCATCTGTATGTCTGCATTATACATAGCAACTTTGTTGCTGAGCAAGGGGCGCATACAGCTGACTGTACATTTTTTCAAAACAAAATAGTACAACGACGCGAGTGTTGACAAGGAAAAAGGAGCAACTGGTAACATCAGGGACCTATGCAGCTAATGGAACTGTATAGCTGCACAAAAGCTGCGTGATCATATTGATATGTTTGAGAGCCTTGGCCATGATCTGCGGATTTCAATCTACAGATGGAAGATACGCCAGCACCTCTTTGTAAACGACGTTCCTTGTCTCGTTTGTGCAATCACCATGTTCATCTTCTATAAGAATCTTGAGACCACCCTTGGTCGTAACACGTGAGATGGCAACGTAGAGCTGGCCATGCGAGAAAACAGGTCTTTTAAGATAAACACCCACGGCGGACAGTGTCTGACCTTGGCTTTTGTTAATTGTCATAGCATAGCAGACCTTTATCGGGTATTGCCGCCTTTCAAGAACAAAGGGCCATTTATTGCTTTTTAAGGTTAGTGTAATCCGTGGGATGAGAACGTTGTGTCCACGGTTCTTTCCAGTAATTATTTTAGCCTCTACGACCATATCCCCTAAAGAAATCAGAACTAATCTTGTACCATTGCAAAGTCCATCAGATTGGTTGAGATTGCGGAGGAGCATGACTGGAACACCCTTCTTGAGCACCAAGCGGTGTGGAGGGAAGTTATTGCCATTAAGTGAATTCAGAAACTCAACTGGATATAGCAGGTCATATGCCTCATGTGGGCCTACAGACTTTGCAATGCTATCAGAGCTAAGGTATTCTTTCTCTGGCTCTGGCAGAAGGGAGACCATGTAGTCATTAACTGAATCAGTTTGCTCGTTTGTTGGTGTTAATATGGCTCTGTCACTGAGATATGCTGCATCATGGTACCGCGCCCTCAAATCTGGGTAAATAGCATTAACTATGCAAGGAAGTTTATCATTGTTTGATACTAAAAGCAAATCCGCAGGTATCTTGATCCACGAAGGTTCAGATTCACCTTCCTTTGCAATGGAAGGCACCCTTCCTTCTCCAATGGCTAGTACCCATTTGCTAAATTCTGCGACCTGCCTCTGCTGATTTGGATCTGATGAAGAAGAAGACAAGCGCATGTTTTTAGCTAAAGTAAGTATTTGCACCTGTGACCACAACCGTGATTTAACAATGGCTGAATTAATAATTTGAGATCTGGTTCCTCCCTCAACAACAGGAAGTATTTGTCTAAGGTCACCACCAAGTACTACTACCTTTCCACCAAAAGGAATGTCAGAAGCCTCCGGGCAGTGTGTGGACTGTATGTCACGAAAGGTCCTATCAAGAGCTTCAAATGCTCTTCTATCAGTCATGAGAGCTTCATCCCAAATAACCAAGCAGGTTTCTTCAATAAGCTCGGAAAGCATGGTCCCTCTTCTGATATCACAGACTGACGCATCATCTAAATCACAAGGGATTTTAAATCTAGAGTGCGCTGTGCGGCCTCCTGGTAAGAGAAGCGACGCGACCCCTGAGGAAGCGACAGTGAGAACAATTTTCTGCTGTACCCGAAGATGAGCAACTATGCGGTTCCATAGATATGTTTTTCCAGTTCCACCGTAACCAGAAACAAAAAAGAAGCCTGGCTGATTGTTTACGACTCTGTTTACTATGGTGTTGAATGCATGGGCCTGGTCACTGTTGAGGTTTAGAGTGGGTTCGGTTGTGTCCAACAAAGGGTCGATAGGATATGAGAGCTCCTCATCAACTAAACGATTGTATGATACAGAATATGAATTTTCTGTCCTCTCAGGTAGGTTGAAGTCACGAATGCTGCTTCCGTTTTCTGCAAATATTGAGGCCAATTCTTCAAGAAGGTAGTCTCTTGTATTAGCGTCAGGCATTTGGTAATTTGGATCACCAATAATATCTCTAAACTGATATTGAATATCATCAGCCAATAGCCGCCACACTTTTTCAAAAAAAGCGTTTTCATCTCCCACTTGGCAGAAAAGTATCATGGTGACAAAAAGCTTGCGCAGCTGGGCTGACGTAGCCCAAGCTGCAGCCTCATCAAAAGCATTGTACCATTCCTGGTCATCGCCAAGAAGCCCTCGGGATTTGCATGCTTCCTTAAACGTTGGATGACATGTGTTGTTATGAAATCTAAGGTCTTCGTAGCTAGTTGCACCTTTCACACAGAGCAATAGCATCCTAAGATAGTACCGTTCTGCTGCTGATGGATGCACATAGTGTAAACGACCAATCTTGCCTTGACGTTGGTGCCGTTTCTCCCAGATTCTATCTCTTTGGTCCCATCTCCATTTGGAAGGGAACTGTAAATAGGTCAGGGTCCCTGCATCAGGATTTAGCTGGTTACATGTGAACCACTCAGTTAACATAGTTTTCTTTAGAAAATCTTCAGAAACAACTCTGTCCATTCTGGCTCTGGCATTAAAAGTGATGAAATTTTCATTAGGCAAGTGGACAGGCATCCTTTCCACAGCAGGATGATGTCTATGGATATCATAACCAAATATTCGCCAACATGCGTCTTGTTCACAGATATAACGACAATCTAGGTACTCCTTGATCTCATTTATTGTGTCTGTGTCTTTGTCATATGGTGTAGACTCAGCCTTTCTGACCCTCTGAAGATAGACCTTACTGCAATCAGCGCCTTTTGTAACATATTTAAAAAGATATTTTATGAAGGTGCTTTTGTTGCACCACTCAACATTTATATGGGCTTGATATTTCTTCAGCAGACCTATGTTGTATGGAACTACCCATCTGCTATCCATCTGGACACCCCCCTTTTCAATATAAAGAGTATTCTGGCGGCGTCTGTAAAGAGCGAAGCCATCAGAACTGACAGAGGTTTCTTCATGATATGGTTTAGGGAAATGTTTTGAGCACCTTCCATCTTTCATGCAAGGACAAGCTAGATTGTATAGACCACAGGGGCCATGGATCATGTGCTCAGCAACAAGGGCATAACCAAGTGGGTCCTCCTTCGGATCAGGTATTTCAGCGGAAACATATGAATCCACCATTGTGGGAGTTGGATGGGATGTGTCTGCGGTGGTCCATAAAATAATGTGTGCATGTGGAAGCCCTCGCTTCTGGAATTCCACAGTATGGAGAACTGTAGTGTAGGTCGAAGAGTTGAGACAAATGTATTTAGACAGGATAAATAAGAGTACAGAGTATAGTATTTTTTGAGAGTAATAGGTTGGTGATATACAAAGAAGCGAAAGGAGCAGTTTTTGTAATGCAAAATAACAAAGCGAGCATAGGCAGAGGCGCAATGGCAGAACAACAGGGAATAGGCAGGCAGTTTACAGGAACAGTACCTGCATTGCATGGGCCGAAAACGTGACCATCTCTGATATCATGTAAGAGTTCCTCCAGCTTCATATTGAAGACTCTAACAACTACATCAGCCCTATCAGTCGGTTTTTGTCCAGGCTCAAATATGCCTTCAGTAATCTCTAACCACTTAGGATTGCATGTGAAAGTGACAAAGAAGTCAGGAGGGCCATATTCTCGACAAATAGCAATTCCATCATGATAGTTCTGTATCATGTATCGTCTTCCTCCTATGTGCGAGGCCGGTAAAACGGTCATCTTTCCCATCTCATTACCCTCTGTGCAACCCCTACTAATTGCATCAGAAATACCCTGAATACTTTCCATGCGGATATCTCTCTGGTGTTTCATTACATACCATAGTCTGTTCTCATCAACGCATGCACGGGCATCAACCTTCGCCTGGCTAGCGAGGGCACCATAACAGAGATAGGGATTTGGTTGGTTCCTTCTATAATGGAACATGTAGCGGAAATAGTCCTGCATGGTAACTTTAGTGTAAGAATTCTGCTGTGTGGGCCTCGTGCCTGCATACAGTACTCCTGCCTGAAAGCCACGCTCTCCAAATGGAAACAACAGGGGGTACTGAAGAGACATGAAAGCAGGATGCAAAGCCGATATCTGCTTAAGCTCTCCCGAGCGTGTCTCTATGATGATATCACGCTGAAAAGCATCAGGGGAAAAATCTCCAACAACAAGCATAGCTAGGTGGTCAGTAGTTGGCAAGCTATACTGAGGCGGATCCCCATCCCTGGGTCCAACAATCCTGACAACAAAGTCCTCATGAACACCGTCACCCAGTCTTTCTCTAGCCATTCTGAATTGTCTCGCCAAAGGATTATGGGCATCTACCATTCCTATCAATGATTGAACAATGGAAGGATCTAAATCTGAATCCCCTCTTTCATCAGGCTGTAAGGCTCGAATCCTATTTTGAACCTCATTAGATGTGTCGTAGACATATAGCTGAATAAATTTTGGAGGACTGCCATCCGGTGGAAGCAGCGAACCAATACGGTGATGGACCTGACCACAGATCTTGAAAACAGGGGGTCCATGACCATCATTCATTGAACGATCAATATTGGCCCCCATCGATGTGAAAGAAAAAAGGCAATTGTACTGCCTTATATTTTTCATAAACTTGTTTGACGCTGGTCCGCCATCAAATCTTGCCAATGAAGCCAATGGTTCTGGACGAGGCAAGAATGGTGGTATGACAACTTTGCCACCTCTGCAACAATTGTTGTAGACAATTCTTCCAGAGCGTCGACCTGAGTCGCGACCAACTCTCTCAGGATGCCAGAACACTGCATGGCAATGTTCGCAGGCATGGGCTGGTGGTCCATAGTAGGATCTTCCTGGATAGGAAACTGCGGCGAAACAATGGAGAACGAAACAACAAAAGATAAGGCAGTACTCTGCGGAGGAAATTACGGAGGCAGATAGAAACAAAGCCGATAGATAAGGCCGAACAGCGCCTTGAAAGTCTCAGGAATCTAGGGAAACAATATAGCATGTACCTTTAAGAGCCTCTACAAAAGCTTCGTCGAACTGGCCACAGGTGAGGTGATCGGTCGAATGCCAAGGGCCTCCTATTTTATTTACAGAAACTATTCTGTCAGATTTTCTGCGACAGGAGACGGAACCAACAGGACAAACAAAAGGAGTGGACCATGCGGAATATCACCTTTCCAAACTAAACGATGCTGATCCAGCAGCCTTTTCCGTTTTTGCCTGGATGTAGAAGGATCGGAGTTTGCTCTATCATAAGAAGCTGGGGGTCTTGCTGTAGGAAGAGCGACAATAAATTTGCGGAATGGTTTTCACAAATAAGACGAGGGGCAAGTATAAACCATGGCATGATACATACAGCTAGCTGCCGTGGATAACGGCGCACTGACTGTCGTAGAGGTGCATATAGGCACCCACGTAGAAGCTGCCAGGTTTAGTACAATGGTTAATATACGTACACAGAGCAGAACAAAAAGCAGCATTCATTTACGGTAGACGGTAGGAGGATACGTACTGCCTCCGGTGTCGTAAACGGTGGACTGGTCCGCCGCAAAGCTGGCACCAGGCACCGACGCAGGGCCTGCGTGGCCTCAGTTACACCAATTAATGCACACACAGGCCAAGTAGCAATCAAACCAATTTAGACGAAGGTAAGGAAGCCTAGGCAATACGTACAGGACTGGTGACGGTGCATCTGAAGCTGATCATCGATGAAGAAACGACGGCATGGAGTTGCACGCAACCGGCACAATCCGGAACAAAAGAAAAAGGGAAAACAGGTTTTTAAAAATAAGCTGAACAGTTGAAGGCACCAACCCCCTAGTTTTTCCCTTGTTTGTTCCGCGTGTATACCTCAGGTAGTCCAAATGTTTGTATGCACGACTTTGCATAAGCAGACTATATAGTGTGGCAGGAGGCAATAGGTCACAAAGGATGAAGGCAGCAGATTGGAACGGTACGGAACAGGAGAGGAAATCAAGACGCAAACTAAGACGCAGCAAATTATTTAAAGGGAAAAAATACACAGCCACACATATGTATATATATATATATGTGTGTGTGTGTGTATATAACAAAAGAAAAAGGGAAAACAGGTTTTAAAAAATAAGATGAACAGCTGAAGGCACCAACCCCCTAGCTTTGCCCTTGTTTGTTCCGCCTGTATAGCTCAGGTAGTCCAAATGTCTGTATGCATGACTTTGCATAAGCAGACTACATAGGGCGGCAGCAGGCAATAGGTCACAAAGGATGAAGGCAGCAGATTGGAACCGCACGGAACAGCAGAGGAAATCGAGATGCAAACTAAGACGCAGCAAATTATTTAGAGGGAAAAAATACACAGACACACATATGTATATATATATATATATATATATATATATATATATATATATATATATATATATATACACACACACACACATATATATATATATACACATATACAGACAGACACATACAGGATGAAACATAAAAATATTGAACTGATGACAATAGGCAGGCTATAGGTCGCGGGTAGCACTGGCCACAGCATCGACCACATGTATCAGGCCGCGTGCAGAAGCCAGTAAGTCTGAATTATGCTGTACCCCTTGTTGGGAACTACTGATAAGAAACCTAGCTAGCTGAACTCCCCTATTAGCTATAGGGAAGAGCTGGTGCGCCAAATTTCTGTAGAGCACTAAACTATGGATGCTATAGTCTAAGACAACGAAGCCATATATCTCTTGCAAGGCCAAGAGTGCTTGCAAAGCCGCTGCCTCATAAGCCGCCGATCGCTCCATGCCACAATTCGCCCAAAAAAAAAGCCTCTGCGAGTTCAGGCGACAGTATAGAACCGGCAATTCAAGCTCAATGCCATATAAGGAAGCACCATCGTCAAGAATTTCATGTATACCGGATACGTAGGGAAGGTAGCAGCACCGTGCGACTTGCTGCAGAATAGCCACGTATGACACACGGACAGTAAACATTGCTGTGGAACAATCGAGGTGCTGTGTGGAATTAAAAGGAGTAAGCAATTCGTTTTGGTTCCGTTTAACAAAAAGGCTGCTGGAAAAACGGTGGAGACAGCTTGCAGTAGAGCCAACAGGTAAACACAATCAATTTTGACAGAGGCCTCTCAAAGTAGGAGGAAGGGAATTAGTATGTGCAGGGGCGGCCTTCTCTTTTTGATTGCTGCTGTTCTGGTAGGATGGCTGGGAAACAGTATAAGCTGGAAAAAAGGAGTTGTGGTATGGGGCCGGAATAAGGCTGAGTAAATTTAATTTTGTAAAAAAAATTGGAAGACAGAGCAGAACATTAGTGAAGCAAACAGCAGGGATAGCACACACGGCAAGGAAACACACATCTGAAAAGCAGAGGTCCAAACGTAGGTTTGTACCTGGATAGAACAGCACGGCGGCGTACCAATAGAAAGCAGAGAACAACCAGAGGCAACACAGAACGCTGGCCAAATCAGCTACACCCAACGCCCACGCAACAGAAGATCTCTGATAAACCAACCGGGGCAAATTGACAACCTGCATTCACCCAGAACGAAGATGGTCTTAAAATGTAAGCTGACCGGGTCACCAAAATCAGCTAGACGGGCCGGAGACTGCAAGCTTGCTACCGCACACATGGTAAGAAGAGGCACACATATGCAAAACTGAGTCTAAAATAGAAGGGTATACCTGAACAGAAGAACACGAGGGTGTACCAACAGCGGTCAAACAACCAGCCAAGGGAGCAGAGGAGGTCTGGTAAAATAGGCACACCAAACGTAGACCCTATGTTGACCAACAACGAACAGGGCCTCAAAATCCGAGGCAACCACCCCAGCAAAATTAGGCGTAGAGTGAGAAGAACGCACCTTTAGAGCAATGAAGCGAAGATGTGCCGCCGCTCACGGCCTGAACAAACAGACAGAGATGAATGTGCAACACACGGATTGATGGCCGCGAAGCAGCACCTGGGAACCAAGGCAGCAGCATTAAATCACAGGGGGGACCAAGATAGCAGAACAGGAGGGACAGACAAGAAAGGGGAACCAAGATAGGAGAAGAGGAGGGGCAGAGAAGAAAGAACATAGGGAGCCGCAACGCACCGAGAAGAACGTAGACGGGAATCGACCGCACCAGAGAGAAACGAAGGACGCTGCGGACCTTCGGACCTGGAGCCGAGAACAACCAGCATCAAATCACAGCAAATGAGGACAGGAACACAACGCGGCGGCGGGCACCAGCAGAGCGGAAACAACCTGGAGGGCAGTGAACGGCGGGCAACCTCAGGCGGAGCCGACCCCAGACCTAGGCCGCAGGGAAGGGGGAGGGGGGCGCGGCGGCAGGCTTCCGCGAGCGGCCCCCTGCACGGGCCCCAGAGCCGGCGAGCCTCCACCGGGCGCAGGCAGGGTACAAAAGGGAGGTGCGGCGCGGACCTTCGAACCTGGAGGCGAGAACAACCAGCATCAAATCACAGGAAACGAGGATAGCAACATTACGCGGCGGCGGCCAGCAGCAGAGCGGAAACAACCTGGAGGGCAGCGACCGGCGGGCAACCCCAAGCGGAGCGGACCCCCAGACCTAGGCCGCAGGGAAGGGCGAGGGGCGCGCGGCCGCAGGCTCCCGCGAGCGGCCCCCTGCACAGGCCCCAGGCGCGGTGAACCTCCGCCGGGCGCAGTCAAGTTAGAAAAGGGAGGGGGCAAAGCGAGAGGGAACCGTGGCGGTGCACAGGCGACGGCAACGAGAAGGGCGAGAAGCAGGCGACGGGTGCGAGAAGAGGGAGGAGAGAAGGGAGGCGACGGGTGCGAGAAGAGGAAGGCGGATGCGGCGAATCGAACGCGGGCGTCGGGAGCAGTTATAATGAGAGCGGATGAAAGCGTTGATCAGCCTGTGCACCGCCAACGCAACAGAAGATCTCTGATAAACCAACCGGGCAGTGAACGGCGGGCAACCTCAGGCGGAGCCGACCCCAGACCTAGGCCGCAGGGAAGGGGGAGGGGGGCGCGGCGGCAGGCTTCCGCGAGCGGCCCCCTGCACGGGCCCCAGAGCCGGCGAGCCTCCACCGGGCGCAGGCAGGGTACAAAAGGGAGGTGCGGCGCGGACCTTCGAACCTGGAGGCGAGAACAACCAGCATCAAATCACAGGAAACGAGGATAGCAACATTACGCGGCGGCGGCCAGCAGCAGAGCGGAAACAACCTGGAGGGCAGCGACCGGCGGGCAACCCCAAGCGGAGCGGACCCCCAGACCTAGGCCGCAGGGAAGGGCGAGGGGCGCGCGGCCGCAGGCTCCCGCGAGCGGCCCCCTGCACAGGCCCCAGGCGCGGTGAACCTCCGCCGGGCGCAGTCAAGTTAGAAAAGGGAGGGGGCAAAGCGAGAGGGAACCGTGGCGGTGCACAGGCGACGGCAACGAGAAGGGCGAGAAGCAGGCGACGGGTGCGAGAAGAGGGAGGAGAGAAGGGAGGCGACGGGTGCGAGAAGAGGAAGGCGGATGCGGCGAATCGAACGCGGGCGTCGGGAGCAGTTATAATGAGAGCGGATGAAAGCGTTGATCAGCACGGATTCGAAAGAATCAGCGTGGATCAGCGCGGATCCGAGCGGCCGGCAACAGCGCGGGAACAGCCGGAGCCGTCCACGTACAGCATCGAACGGACGTGAGCATTCTGAGGGACGTGGCTACGGCTCCTGGCTTAGAACCCCCCGACGTGTATAGAGTTAAATCATACGACACAATAATAAACTATATATTGTTTCAAAAAAAAAACACACTATGGGATTTGCCATGGCAGGGAGAAAGTCCTGAGGTCCTTAGCCATAGTTCAGGCGGAACATGTCATTCTGCACGTAGAAATTCCCAGGTCCTACTGGCATCAAATGGAACATCTGCACAGACAACAGGTTATGATGTCACAAATTTTGTTCGTGCATGTCAATCAATAGAAGTAAATAGAGACGAAATGAAAACCCCTAAACTTCAAGTAAGTAGACCACAACAGATGTTTAATCAATAACATAACATTCTGTACAGCTTAACACAATAAAAAACTGAAAGCACTCTTCCCCGTTTGGATTCAATGGAGTTGATCTATGGAACACAAGCAACAAAAAAAAAAAAGAACTACTGACACAGTTCATTGAAACACAGCCAACAACTGCATGAGCAGTTGAACACAGCCATAACGTAAAGCCCAAGCAGTCCAAGCAGAAGAATACATTGCAGGCAGTATAGGATAACAAAGAGAGATGTCCACATAATGATACAATAGAAAGGGGGAAAAACTTACAAATTAGAATCACCAAACCAAAAGGGTATTTGGCATCCCCAATCATAGATGTGCTATGCTAAGTTGATTAACTCAGTTGATCGCACCCAGGCTTATCAGAGTCATGAAGGGCACATCATCCTACACTTGTGACTCTAAAATTAGCTCATTGATCAAACATGAGTGGATACTCTGAAATCACATGTGTAGCAGTGTAGTGTAGGAAGGAAACACATACAAAATGAAATAAAAGGTAGTTACAAAACACATGACAACTCTGATAGAATCAAAAGAAACCTACGAAGCTTGTCTCATATCATATGACAAAACAGTCAACACATATTGAAAAGACTAAAAGAGAATCCTCAAGATATGCACCTCCCGAAAAAAAAGAAAATCAATGATAACAGACAATATCTAGGGAACTCCAAATCATCACATACTCAAATCCCTCCACCACAACAGATCAGATGCTAGTA
This sequence comes from Saccharum hybrid cultivar R570, assembly GCA_038087645.1. Classification (NCBI taxonomy): domain Eukaryota; kingdom Viridiplantae; phylum Streptophyta; class Magnoliopsida; order Poales; family Poaceae; genus Saccharum; species Saccharum hybrid cultivar. The sequence continues at coordinate 3,135,174 of JAQSUU010000344.1, forward strand.
TTATATAGCTGGAAATAGCACAGTTAAGGTCAGCATATACTTCAGTTTCAGAATGAAACAACTGGTGTTCCAGGCGGGAGAAATAATGAGTGAAACATTGGAGCACCAAATGTAAAATCCTGGAAAGTACGGATCACATTACAAATCCTAGAGACAGTCTGAGCAACACAAAAATCACTTATCCAGACAACTAGAGATGTACGACAGACCAATCTAAAATTTTTTGCGTAAAGTAAATCCACAATACTACTAACGAGTAAGCTTAACATAAATATCAAAGAAAGTACTTATAAGAACTGATGGGTCACAGCGACAGTAAATGGGAAGTAAAACCAATCCAAGAAGACACTGTTACGTGACGTTCCAGATGCAGACCATGACACAATAGCTACAGGCATATAAGAGCATCTCCAAGAGCTTGACATATAGGTTTGACATCCTAAAATTTTTAGCAAAATGAGAAAAATACTTCTCCAATAGTTTGGTATCTGGATTTGGCATCTTTGGCAAGTTGGCAAATCTCGGTCGATTGCGCGCATATATGCTCTTGGGGGCACCGGCCGCTTATCGTAGTTTCCTCGTGCTTAGCGGTGCTCTTCGTTCGCTTAACGGAGCTCTTCGTTCGCTTAGCGGGGCTCTTCGTTTCGTTAGCGGGTTTTTAGGTTTTTGGAAATAATTTTTGCCAAATTATTAGAGATGAGATCTTTTTTTCCTCCCCATATTATTTTGGGAGTCGGCAAACAACGAGATTTGGGAAAAAATTTTTGCTAAACTGTTGGAGATGCTCTTAGATATTACTCCGCAATTTATATTAATACGACAGAGATGTATATGCAGTAACTACAGCTTCGCAACTAATTATCAGAAAATAAATCCAAATGCGCATTCTAGGAGACTAGGATACAGATCTCTAGTTCCAACAGTGTCGGAATCAGAACATTCCAGCTATGGATGTACGGCAACGAATGAGACGAGGTCAGAGGCCAAAGGGGATAACCTGGGAGAACTTGAGGGGGTGCTCTCCCTCGCCGACCTTTAGGGCGCCGGAGACGAAGACGAGCATGCCGCCGGTAGGGCCAGCCGGCTGACAGTCAATGGTGGTGACCTGGTGCTTGCACGCAGCGAACGGGAGGGAGGTGAGCTTGCCGGTTATGGCAGTGGCTCCCATGTACTTGTCGCCCTCGAAGGCGAGCATGGAGCCCTCCTGGTACAGCCCCACCAGCGCCGCTCGATTGGTATCGAACGTCGTGTAGTAGTGGTTCACGAACGCCTTCGCCACGTCGTCCGGGTCCATCTGATGGTCTCCGCCGCTCGCCGCCGGTGAGCTTTAGGGTTTAAGGGCTTTTGTGCGTGGGAAGGACGCAGAGCGGGAGAAATTTGCTATAATAGGACTCAAAACATTGGGCTTCTCTAAAATATGACTTCTAACGTTGGCTTCTCTAGAATAGGACTCCAAACATTTGGACTAAGCTATAATGACATTTTGTGTCTTTTTAATCTCTTTTCTTATCTAAATACATGTATTTATTCCCAAAGTGACCCTTTTACCCTTCAGCCTGGTCACCGTGAGGTTGCCTAGTTTAGAAAAAAAACATCGCTGCATGCACCTGGCGAGATCTCGCACCTGGCTGGGCTCGCGCGACGAGACCGATTCATCTCCCGTCGCCCTTCACTCCTCCACGCGGCCGCCCTTCAGTCCTCCACCCCTCCCCATGCCGCCGCCCTCCATGGATGGAGGAGAGCCACCGCCCGCCGATGATCCCGCGCGGCCCATCTCCTTGGACGCAGGGTGGACCGAAGACGAGGCAGCCCTAGCCCTAGCCACGGCTGATGGTCTGGTGGCCGCAGTCCCTGCGCCTGGTGGACACGCTACCCCTGCTGGTGGCCTTGTGGCCACGACCCCTGCTGCTGGTGGCCTCGAGGCCACGCCTCCAAGAGGTCTGGACGTGGCCGACACGGCCGCTGATGGCCTGCCTGCCCAGGCAGGGGCAACCGATGGCATGGAACAGCCAGCAATGAAGCCTCCCATAGATGTTGTAGCCCGTGCAAGATCATTGTTGCATACTGTTCCTCTTCCTGTAATAGAAAACAACATTCCTATTGTTCAAGTGGAAAGGTATATATTCGATGCACTTGATCTCTTATTTCTTACCAATACAGTAGTAGACAGTAGTAAATATTCGATGCACTTCCTGTCTTTTTTTACAGCAAGCTAGCAATGTTATTAGGAGAGGGCACATCTTCACAACCTAACAATGCTAGCCCCATGAGGATGTCTACCCCGGTGCCACCAAAAAAGATGACTCCAAAGATGAAGCTAAATATTGGATGATGAGCATTTTAGTTGTGATGAGATGTAAACTCATTATTTATTTCATATGACTTTGATCTCATTTGGAACATCATTATGGTCTTCTGAGATGAACTTGTTTATGCTACAAACATGGTTTTATGAGATGAACTCGTTTGTGCTAAATACTTGTTATATATTACTTGTAATTGTGTATGAATCAATTTGTTATTAACTGTACATGGCGGCCAGACACGCTCTAGCCAGCCATGGCCACGGCCAGCCAGCCAAGGCAGCTGCGGCCAGCCAGCCACGGCCGACAGCATGCGCCCAGCCAAGGCAGCAGCGCGCCGAGCCAAGCAGCCAAGGCCATGTCCAGGCAGCATGCGGTGGCAAGCCTTGGCCACGTCCAGCCTAGCCAGGTGCATGCAGTGATGTTTTTTTTTTCTAAACCAGGCAACCTCATGGTGAAGGCTGAAGGGTAAAAAGGGTCACTTTGGGAACAAATATAAGTATTTAGATAAGAAAAGAGATAAAAAAGACACAAAATATCATTATAGCTTAGTCTAAATGTTTGGAGTCATATTTTAGAGAAGTCAACGTTAGAAGTCCTATTTTAGAGAAGCCCAATGTTTGGAGTCCTATTATAGCCAATTTCTCGCAGAGCGGAAGAGGCGGATGGGACGAATTGAACGGAAGGGTCGAGAAGGTGGCGGCGGCGGCGTGGAGGAGAAACTGGAGCCTAATGACACGAGAACATTGGGCCGTGTTATCCTTCAATCAATGGAAGATTAAATGGGCTATAATATTTTGTCAAAAATTGGGCCCCTGGCTCAGTGGTTGGCCTTCTGCTCGTTTTTTGGTTTTTGTTTTTGGCATAACGGTTTTTTTTATTTCCTATTTTTTGTGTCTTTTTTTTCTTTCGAGACGACTAGCACCAGGACGTCCTTTACACGACGTCTATCCGAACACATCTCCCGTACCCATGCCCAACGAACACAACTCATTTTGCTCCGTGTCAAATCCCTGCTCCGAAGGCAGCGTCCATCCCGGACAGAGCTCTGCACCTGCACCTGACGCCTACCCGCATCGCATCTCGCGCCCCGTGCCCGCCTACATCGCGCGCCAGCGCCTAGAATCGCGCCCCTGCGCCCACACGTGAACCACAACGGTGCCCCCGCAATAGTACCAGGCCTATCACGCCCATCCCGCGCCTGCACGTGAACCACGACGGCGCCCCCGCAGCAGCAGCAGGCTGCTGTCCGTCAGACACTAGCTCGAATTACAACATGAGTAACACCCGATCTACTTTTGAAACATAAAGATGAAACATTTGCAACATACAAACTGAAACAAATGAAACATGCTCTTGAAACATATGTGTATAGCCATAGCAACATATGCGACATCCAAATCTACTTTGCAACATAAGTCTGAAACATCTAAAACATATGAAAACAAACACTTGAAACATGTGTGTGCAGCCATAGTAACATATGCAACATACAGATGAAAACACTTAAAACATGCGTCTGAACAACTGAAACACTTTGATCGTAGGCTTGAAACATGCGTATATTGTCATTGCAATATATGAAACATCCCAGATCTACTTTTACAATATCTAGATAAACACTTGAAATAAGTCTTAAACGTCTGAAACACTTGAAACACGGTGTTGTCGGCGGCCATGGCCTACCTGTAACACTCCGATGTTACGCAAGCATTTGCATGGCAATCAAATGCATGGCATTTCATATCATCATAATCATACCTGTTAATATTATAATTTGAGTGAAATAAAAGCTTAGAAAGTGGTATTTGAGGTGTAATGTATAATGTGCTAATCACATTCCATCAAAATTGTGCAACTAAAAATTTTATATCACTTAGAATTATAGGTCAAAATTTTTGGAGCAACTAAATGACTCAAAGTTTTGTCAAAAAGCTTGTTCAAAAATATTAATTAAAATATTCAAAAATCCTCTCTAAATTAGCTTTTATTCTTCAATTCAAAATCTATTGAGAATTTTTAGTTGGCCCCTTAATCAAAGTTGTAGAGAATTAAATTCTAAGCAACTTTTATTTTTTGGTCAATTCCAGAAAATGTCTTCTTCTTGTTTAAAATGGGGTTTGAAATCTGAGTTTGAATTTGATTTGAAATGAAAAATTTGAAAAAAAAATCAAATCCAGCTTAGCAGGCCGCCGCCTCGGATTCGGCCCGCTGGCCGAATCGGCCCGCGCCACTCCCGCGCGCGCGCCCGCAGCCGCCTCCGCCTCGGCCCGGCCCGGCCTGCCTCCGCGTCGCTCCTCTTCTTCCCGCCCGCGCGCGCGCTGTCGCCCCGGCAGAAAACGCCCGCCGCATGGCGGCCGCATGCCGGCGACGCCACCGCGTGGCCGCCGTGGACCCCGCGCCCGCGCTCTGCTTCAAAATCGCCCGGGCACCTGGTTTCTCTCCCACTTGCGCCTCGGTTGCTTCCCTTCTTCCTCCCTCCGGTGAAACCGCAGCGGAACACCGCTCGCCACCGAGCTCCGCCACCGTCCCTGCCCTGTTCTGGCACCGGTGGACCACCTCCGTCTAATTGCCCGTGCACGAGGCTCCGCCCCATCCTCCCCTCCTCCGAACGGGTGTCGCCATCCCCTCGTTTGCCTCGGTAGGGCTCAATTTCCCTCGCTTCGCCGCGCCACCGCGTCGGTGCCGTCGAGCCCGTGCCCCGCGCACCGCCTCACTCGCTCTCTCTCTGCCCTCCCGTGTCCCCTTCACGTGTTCGCTACTCTCTTGCGAGCATGTTGCGCTCCTTAGCTGGTCGCGGTTTGGCCGGAGCCCGCCGTTGGCCCTCGGCCGCCGCCGTGACGGCGAGACCATGGACGCCGGCGACCACGCTCCGTTTCCCCCTCCTCTCGGTGGACTGGGCTACGCCCTGTGGGCCGCGCCCCGAGCAGGCCGGCTCGGCCGTTCCCCCGCGCGCGCGATGCCAGGCCGAGAACGGCTATGGGCCGCTTGATTCCCCGGGCCGGCCCAGTGCCGTTATGAAAATCCATTTCCATTTTTCTTTTATTATTCTTGTTGAAAATGCTTTGGAAAATGTTTTAGTAGTCATTTCAGCTCCAAAAATTGTGAAATAAATTTCTAGGGATTCATTGGAACCAGATCTACAATCTAAAAATATTGCATGTCATTTTTGAAATACTTTTCTGTAGAGCTTTAATTAATTCTTAATATTGCTGATATCTTGTAAAATAGCTAGTAAATCCTATATGTATCAGAAAAATATGATTTCAAGTTTGTTAATCTTCTTATATCATGTACTTCCTAGGAAAAATATGTTTCATGCATGTGCTGTAGGAAAATGTTGAAGTGTAGTTCAAGTGCCTTTAATGGCTGATTTTTGTTATTTTTGCTAGAGAGCAAACTTTGTATAAAACATGCATGTGATAATTTTTGTACAGTCATAGTATGCTATGAAGAACCTAGGAAAAATATTAATTCTGTTGTTTGACACTTTTCATAGTGCAAAGTAATTTCATGCTCATTTTTATGCCATAGTTTGTCATTTTTGTATAGGATGGTTTACTTATCCAAATGCCATGAAATTTTTATGGTAGTCTGTTTAGGGTAGTATTATACTACTGTAATTTTCTTAGATTTTTAGGAGCATCAGAAATATATGTTGCTATTCAAACCTATTATTACTTAGGGTTTAAGCAAGTGTTGCTTTAAGTGTGATTAAGAAATTAGTAAAGCTTTGGTGTATCTTTGAAGCATTTCATAAGGTAGGTTAACTTAACATAATAGTAGTAGAAGAGAATGCAGTAGATGACATGTGCTTGTAGTGTATAGTTTCTGGATGATGTTGACTACCTTGCATTTCAACATATTCATTGCATTCATCTCCTTCGATGCATACTTGCATAATCACTTACGCGCATTGCATCATACAGGATCACAAACCGAGAACCCAGTCGTCTTACCCGAGGAGCCAGAGGAGCAGATCGAGGTGCAGCAGCAGGAGGTGACAGAAGCCGAAGAAGAGGCCGGTGAAGATCTCCCGGAGTGCCCCGACCACCGTCCAAGTTCCTTCGAGAGAGGCAAGCCCCGGAGCATTTCTCTCTCGGTTTGCAAATAATTTATTATTAACTTTACTTAATTTGATGCATTACGTTTAGGAGTTATTTGCAAACGTTGCTGCATTATACCTTGCTTACCTTTGTTATACCATATCCTTATTACCCTGGTATCCGCAGTCGAGTCAATGCTTAGCTGGCTTAGACCGGTAGAAGTCGGGTGATTTCCTGTCACCTGCGAGCTATAGGTGGTTACCTGGATCTGTTTGGATAACTATGAAGTCATGGTATAACTAAGTGTGAAATGAAATTGAGACCGGGCGGAAACTTGCAGGGTTTCAGACTGTAGTGTTTTCCATCTGTGTCGATTAAGGACCGTCCGTTGTTGTCCCTCGGGTCATGTTGAACGCATGCCTGACATTTAGCTGGCCGGATAAAGTACCTTCCGACCGCGAAACTGGGAGATTATTCGGGTCGAGTGGATTGCCCGCAACGCACTGTACCGGAGCAGTAGTGGCAGGATACGGGGGCGCGATGATAAGGCCAAAGAGCAGTCGGGCGGCCCCTGGGTACAAGTGGTTCCTGGCAAGCTCGCGACTTTACCTGAATGGTTGACTCGGCGACCAACACCTCACTTTAGCGGGTGAGTGAGGTTTGTGTGAGGAATAACGTACCAGCTGGTTAATAATCGATTCGAATCGCCATCGTTCACTGGATAGTGAACACTTGACTTGAGCTACTTCATCGTAGTAATATTGATGGAACACTTAGACAGTTATATGAATTATGACATAATGGAAGTTGTTAATGATCATTGGTTATCATTGCCTGTTTAATTACATGTTACTTTAGTACAGGTGCAAATGTAGTTGACAGGTTAATAAAGATTTCACTTAATGCAAAGCTTTTGTAAAGGTTTTTTTTCCTAAAATGCTAAAAATGTCTTTTTACAAATGAGTCAGCTACCCCACCGAAAAGCCTATCATGATTCCTTGGTGTCTTTTATTTCTGGTTTATGACGGGTAAGTCTAGCTGAGTACCTTCTCGTACTCAGGGCTTTGTTCCCACTTGTTGCAGATGGACAGATGTACTATGGCTATTGTGTCAACTGTCTCTATCCTACAATGGGCGAAGCATAGGACCATGGGCAATGGTCATTCGCTACTTCTCGCCTGATGCTTTTGCTGGAGATGGTCCCAAACTGGCACTTTATTTAAAAATGTTGTGCGTGTGCGTGATTTGAACTACCGCTTCCGCTACTTTTATTCGAACCTGGTTTGTAATAACTATGTTTAAACTCCGATGTATTTTATGCCGCGAACATTTATGTAACTTATGATGGTGACCGCTAAACTTAGTACGATCTTGGCTGTTATGTGAAAGGGTTTGAAATTCGTCGAGATTTCACGGACTACCGGGTTATACGGGCTTAAGTTTGTTAAATTATCCTTCCGTTGGATGATTTTCCTACTTAATCTCGTATAATTGGGCGGTTCTGTTACAGCCGGCATCGGAGCATGGTTTAGCGTAATTACTATTCATAAGTGTATTTAAAATAAAATTCTATTTAAAAAGTGTGATTTTCAAACTAAATGTGTGTCAGTGGTCATATCCTGTATGCCCAGTTAAGGACTCTAGGTGGCTATTTAAGTACTAACTTGGGGTTCTTGCACCATATTTCTCTTTCGTTGCTCATACGGCGTGATATTGTATGAGTGCCACTTAATTGAGTGGTAATGTATGGATCAGTTACCTCTACGCTTTGGTAAGTGTGAGCTGTGAGAGCATGATCGGATACACCGCCGATCTAGGGAGAGTGTTTTATATGATACTAGAATAATTACATGTTGTACACATGTTTTTATGAAAGTATCGCATGTGTGGGTGTTCCGTCCGTTGAGGCGATGCCGTCAATAGGACGATGTGTTTGGGTAGTTACTACCGTTGTACACGCATCTGGGGATTCGTGTAGAGGGCGTAGGTAGATTTACTGCTTTCATGCATTCATGGGGAATGGGCTGAAATGAATTTTCTGCAGGTATATAACAGCGTTTATCGTGTAGATCGAATTAGTTACGTATATGAGAGATCGTTGTATGCCACCGAATTCATCGTTAGATGTCTTTATTTTCTAAGTTTGTGAGAACGTAAGACTCGCGCATGCATCATACTGCCTAAGCATTTCATTCATAACCTGCATTCCTCCCCTTATAAAAGGATTATCCCAGTTTGATAAAAGTGACATCAACTTAAAATATGTCTCACCGGGTAATTTAAAAACTTGTGCTACAGATGGCCCGCACGAAGAAGACTGCCCGTAAGTCCACTGGTGGAAGAGCACCACGTCACCAGATGGCCCCGCGGGAGCGCCGCAGCACGGACACTTTTCTAAGTGAGTTTGGCATGCCCACCTTGCTTTGGAGAGTGCTCCATGATGTGGGGTACCCAGAGGGTCAAGAGCCGGTGTACTCTTGGAATGAGAGCCAGCTAGCTGAGGATGGACTTGCAATAGTGGAGATCACCGTCCCTGCCCTTGGGGATGCACCAGAATGGGCTGGTTGACATTTGGAGTTTGAAGGGCGCACTCCAGTTGAGGGTGCAGAGGGTGCAGCCTTTCACGTCATCCGAGATATAATGAGCAGGTTTCCTAATGAGTTGGCAGCAGCCTTGGCCGGTACCTTCCCGAGAGATGATCCTCGTGATGCCATTTGGGTGCAGCCACAAGGTAGTGCTTTGGTCAGAGGCCCAAGTGAAGGACAGGCTAGCGACAACCACACGATAAGTGCCATGTATGCAGCCATCAGAGCATACCAGGGTCTTGAGAATACCTATTAGACCTTGACTGGTCTAAGAGGTAATGATCGGCTTGAAGCAAGGAAGCAGAAGAAGAAGCAAGCACGTGCTATAGCTAGCTTGCAGGAGCAGTTGGTCGACATGAGCTTGCAGCGAGATTGGGCTCTCAAGAGAGGTGAGAGTGCTATGCAGCGGGTGCAGACGTTGACTCAGGCCAACAGAAATGCAGATCGCATGATGGGACAGCTAGTGCAGGAAAGGAATGAAGCCTGGAACGAGAGGGACCTTCTCAGGCAAAGGGTCGAGGATCTAGAAGGGTATAACGCCAACTTGCACGAAGAGTTCCATGCCCTCTACAACGGGATAGGCCCGTACGCTCCTCCGGACGCCGCCCAGATGGACGTCGACGACGACGCCGCTACTGATGGTAGCAATGGTGACGCCTCCGACCTCGACGACGGCCCCGAGGAGTAGGCTAGTTGCCTTGCGTTAGTGATAGGCTTTATCGCGATGGCCTTCTTTTGGTTCCCATGTATCGTGTTGTATCCTGTTCGATCTTGAGACTGACGATCTTTTGGATCTTGGTTGTGTATGTGATGCTTGAACGCATGAAAGTCCAGTGTATGTATGCTGGCAACGTGGTTGTATGGAACGCGATGTTGCATTCAAAGTAATTTGATTAGTGATGTTGTTTTAATTGGAATGTGATTATTGTGCCTCTGTCTTATTGCATGACTTGTTCTCTCCAATAAATTCAGTATGGCATGATTGTTCATTCGGATACAATTACTACCACTTCGCTCAATTATTACTTGTTGCTGAAATATGCAGATGGCAAACACTCGCCGTGCCACGTATGAGGCCGCTGAAACTGGTGGCAACGGTGCAGGGGCTGGTGGGGGTGGCGCAAGCAACGTCAATCACCAGGAGCCACAGCCAGAGCCACATTTGCCCCCTCCTCCACCGCTCACTGCAGAAGTGTTCTTCGCACAGTTCCTTGGAAGCCAGCGCAACGCCGAGCAGTCACAAAGGAATATGGAAGATTTTCTGCGTACCATCGCTGAAAACGTTCAGAGAGGAAATAATCAAGGTGGTGGCCATGGAGTGAACTAGTACAGCAATTTCAAGGATTTCATGGATACTAGGCCACCTATTTTCAAGGAAGCAGCAGAGCCACTCGACGCTGAAGAATGGATCAACACTATGGAAGATAAGTTTCGTGTGCTGAGACTGAGACATCAGTTACAGGGACCAGCAGGGATGTGGTGGAAGCATCACCGCACCACCTTTCCTCCCAATGCCCAGATTACTTGGAGAGAATTCACTGAAGCGTTTAGGGGAGTTTATATTCCCCCAGGGTTGGTTGAGATGAAGCTCGGAGAGTTCTTAGCCTTAAATCAGGGTACCAAGACTGTAACATAGTATTTGCATGCATTTAACAACTTGTGCCGTTATGCTCTAGACATGGTTGACACAGATGCAAAGAGAATTGCTAGTTTCAAGAGAGGGTTAAGTCCGAAGATGATGAAGCATGTGGGTACCAATACCCGTGTCAGGTTCAATGACTTTGTCAGTGATTGTTTGAAACAAGAAAAGAACAACAACGCCTACACTGCATCCAAGAATCGCAAGAGGGTGTTTGAGTCAGGACCCTCCCAGTCTAGAGTTGTCACTGCAAATCGTCCTTCTTATCGTCCGTCCGCACCTGGTGCAAGGTTCAGGCCTCCACAGCATAAAACTCAGAACTACAAGGGACCACAGAAGCCGTACAAGATGGTCGTGCCGCCAGCAAAGATCACCGCAACTGCAGAACAAAGCAACTCTAAGGGAGCAATAGGATCTGCTGGTACAGTGAAGGGGCCCTACTACAATTGTGGTCAGCCAGGCCATTTTTCAAAGTTTTGCCCTTATCCGCCTAGAAAGAAACAACAGACTTACACTGCCCGTGTGCACCATACCACCGTTGATGAGATTCCTGAAGGAGAACCTGTAACTGCCGGTAAGTTTCTTGTTAACCATCACCCTGCAGTTGTTCTATTTGATTCTGGATCCTCGCATTCTTTTATGAGTCAAGCATTTGCACGGAAGCATGAACAACTATGCACAGAATTGAGTTATGGTTATCGCATAAGTTCAGCAGGGGCTGATGTGCTAACCAATAAGATGGTTAGAGGGGCAACCCTTGAGTTAGATAGTCAGAAGTTTTGAGTGAACCTGATAGTTATGCCGGGACTAGTTTTGGATGTCATAATAGGAATGAACTGGATGAAAGACTGGGGAGCAGTCATAGATACAAGCAGTCGATTGCTTACCCTTAAGGATCCGCAGGCAGAGGGTACTTTTCAGGTACCATTGCCCGAAAGAACAGATCTTGTGAGTGTGACCTGTGCCATGGAAGTTGTTCCTATCCACCAGATCCCGGTAGTGTGTGAGTTCCCGGATGTGTTTCCAGACGAGTTACCTGGCCTTCCTCCAGATAGAGATGTTGAGTTTGGAATCGAGTTGATCCCCGGAATAGCTCCTATTTCGAGAAGACCTTATCGGATGCCTCCGGATGAGTTAGCTGAGCTGAAGAAGCAACTGGAAGAATTGCTAAAGAAGGGGTTTATCCGACCAAGTAAGTCTGAATGGGGATGTCCTGCCTTGTTCGTGAAGAAAAAGAAAGAGGGTACTCTGAGGATGTGTGTGGATTATCGACCTCTTAATGCGGTAACTATCAAGAATAAATATCCTTTGCCTCATATCGATGTTTTGTTTGATCAGTTGGCTAAAGCTAGGGTGTTCTCCAAGATAGACCTAAGATCAGGGTATCATCAGATAAAGATCAGGCCACAAGATGTCCCGAAAACCGCCTTTTCTACCAGATACGGGTTGTACGAGTATCTTGTTATGTCCTTTGGCTTAGCAAATGCTCCTGCACATTTTATGTATCTGATGAATACGGTTTTCATGCCAGAGTTGGATAAGTTTGTAGTTGTCTTCATTGATGACATTCTAGTATACTCTGAGAATGAGAAAGATCATGAAGAACATCTGAGAATTGTCTTGACCAGATTAAGAGATCATAAGTTGTATGCTAAGTTCAGCAAATGTAAATTTTGATTGAAGAAAGTTCCTTTTCTTGGTCATATTTTATCTGAGAATGGAGTTTCGGTAGATCCGAGCAAAGTGCAAGAGGTTATGGATTGGAAAACTCCAACCACAGTGCCAGAAGTCAGGAGTTTCCTAGGGTTAGCTGGTTACTATCGCCGCTTTATCCCAGACTTCTCGAAGATTGCTAAGCCAATGACAAGTCTGTTACAGAAAGATCACAAGTTCGTATGGACAGAGGAGTGTGAGACAGCTTTCCACACCTTGCGAAAACTGTTGACCACTACTCCAGTTCTTGCACAGCCAGACATCGAGAAACCTTTTGATGTGTTCTGTGACGCATCAAAAACAGGATTAGGCTGTGTTCTAATGCAAGAAGGAAGAGTCATTGCTTATGCCTCCCGTCAGCTGAGAAAACATGAAATCAATTATCCGACACATGATCTTGAGCTTGCCGCCGTGGTGCATGCCTTAAAAATTTGGAGACACTATTTACTTGGTAATGTGTGCAATATTTTCACCGATCACAAGAGTCTCAAGTACATTTTCACCCAACCAGAATTGAACATGAGACAGCGAAGATGGTTAGAACTAATTAAAGATTACAACTTGAATGTACAGTATCACCCTGGGAAAGCCAATGTGGTAGCCGATGCTTTGAGTAGAAAGTCGCATTGTCTGAATATGCAACCCTTACTCGAAGATGGTTTTAATCTAATGCACCCTGTCGTGTTACACAGTATTCAGATCAGTTGTACCTTGGAGAGTAAGATAATAGAAGGTCAGAAAGCAGACAAAGGGATATTCCACAGCAAAAGGAAAATTAAAGAAGAACCTTCAAAACACTTCAGAGTGGACGAGCAGGACGTGTTGTGGTTCGACAACCGTCTTATTGTTCCAAAGGATAGAGAGCTTAAGAATAAAATTATGGATGAAGCTTATCACTCTAAGTTATCCATTCATCCTGGCAGTAGTAAAATGTATCAAGAACTAAGGCCTCATTTTTGGTGGACAAAGATGAAGAAGGAAATTGCAGCTTATGTAGCCAGATGTGACACATGTTGTCGAGTAAAAGCTATTCACATGAAACCTGCCGGATTGTTGCAACCTTTGTCAGTACCTAGTTGGAAGTGGGATGATATAAGTATGGATTTCATCACAGGTTTGCCCACTACTCAGAAAGGCCATGATTCGATTTGGGTAATCGTGGACCGTCTTACCAAGACCGCTCACTTTTTGCCTGTCAAGACAGCTTATAGACCACCTCAATATGCCGAGAAGTATATTGCAGAGATTGTGAGATTGCATGGCATACCGAAGACTATAGTGTCTGACAGAGGATCCTAGTTCACTGCTCACTTTTGGGAGCACTTGCACAAAGGTTTGGGGACTAGTCTGATTCGTAGCACTGCCTATCATCCTCAAACAGATGGTCAGACTGAAAGAGTTAATGCTGTTTTAGAAGATATGTTGAGAGCTTGTGTGTTGTCTTCCAGAGGTTCATGGGAGTCATGGTTACCTCTAGCAGAATTCGCATATAATAATAGCTATCAAGAAAGTATCAAAATGGCACCTTTTGAGGCTTTGTATGGACGAAAGTGTAGAACACCTTTAAACTGGATTGAGCCAGGGGAAAGAAGGTATTATGGTATTGACTTCGTGGAAGAAGCCGAAAAGAAAGTTCATATCATTCAGCAAAATATGAGAGCAGCTCAGTCACGTCAGAAAAGTTATGCGGATAAAAGAAGGAGACCACTTGTGTTTGAAGTTGGAGACTATGTTTATCTGAAAGTCACGCCAATAAAGAAGAAGCAGTTTGGAATACGCAGAAAACTTGCCGCCAGATTTGTAGGACCCTACAAAATCTTAGAAAGAAAGGGTCCAGTGGCTTACAAATTGGAATTACCAGAATCAATGGGTGCTATATTCCCAGTTTTTCACATATCACATCTCAAGAAATGTTTCCGCGTTCCAGAGGAAATAATTGAACCCCGAAGCATAAAACTTAAGTCAGATCTGGTGTATCGTGAGCAGCCAATTCGAGTTTTGGATTCCAAAGAAAGGGCTACTCGGAACAGTGTGGTGAAAACATATAAGATACAATGGAGTCATCATGATGAGGGAGATGCATCATGGGAAACGGGTGAATACCTACAAAAAGCATACGGAGATTTTTATAATAAATGGTTCGTAACCCAAATCTTGGGACGAGATTTTTATAAGGGGGGAGGGCTGTAACACTCCGGTGTTACGCAAGCATTTGCATGGCAATCATATGCATGACATTTCATATCATCATAATCATACCTGTTAATATTATAATTTGAGTGAAATAAAAGCTTAGAAAGTGGTATTTGAGGTGTAATGTATAATGTGCTAATCACATTCTATCAAAATTGTGCAACTAAAAATTTTATGTCACTTAGAATTATAGGTCAAAATTTTTGGAGCAACTAAATGACTCAAAGTTTTGTCAAAAGGCTTGTTCAAAAATATTAATTAAAATATTCAAAAATCCTCTCTAAATTAGCTTTTATTCTTCAATTCAAAATCTATTGAGAATTTTTAGTTGGCCCCTTAATCAAAGTTGTAGAGAATTAAATTCTAAGCAACTTTTATTTTTGGGTCAATTCCAGAAAATGTCTTCTTCTTGTTCAAAATGGGGTTTGAAATCTGAGTTTGAATTTGATTTGAAATGAAAAATTTGAAAAAAAAATCAAATCCAGCTTAGTAGGCCGCCGCCTCGGATTCGGCCCGCTGGCCGAATCGGCCCGCGCCACTCCCGCGCGCGCGCCCGCAGCCGCCTCCGCCTCGGCCCGGCCCGGCCTGCCTCCGCGTCGCTCCTCTTCTTCCCGCCCCCCCCGCGCGCGCGCTGTCGCCCCGGCAGAAAACGCCCGCCGCGTGGCGGCCGCATGCCGGCGACGCCACCGCGTGGCCGCCGTGGACCCCGCGCCCACGCTCCGCTTCAAAATCGCCCGGGCACCTGGTTTCTCTCCCACTTGCGCCTCGGTTGCTTCCCTTCTTCCTCCCTCCGGTGAAACCGCAGCGGAACACCGCTCACCACCGAGCTCCGCCACCGTCCCTGCCCTGTTCCGGCACCGGTGGACCACCTCCGTCTAATTGCCCGTGCACGAGGCTCCGCCCCATCCTCCCCTCCTCCGAACGGGTGTCGCCATCCCCTCGTTTGCCTCGGTAGGGCTCAATTTCCCTCGCTTCGCCGCGCCACCGCGTCGGTGCCGTCGAGCCCGTGCCCCGCGCACCGCCTCACTCGCTCTCTCTCTGCCCTCCCGCGTCCCCTTCACGTGTTCGCTACTCTCTTGCGAGCATGTTGCGCTCCTTAGCTGGTCGCGGTTTGGCCGGAGCCCGCCGTTGGCCCTCGGCCGCCGCCGTGACGGCGAGACCATGGACGCCGGCGACCGCGCTCCGTTTCCCCCTCCTCTCGGTGGACTGGGCTACGCCCTGTGGGCCGCGCCCCGAGCAGGCCGGCTCGGCCGTTCCCCCGCGCGCGCGATGCCAGGCCGAGAACGGCTATGGGCCGCTTGATTCCCCGGGCCGGCCCAGTGCCGTTATGAAAATCCATTTCCATTTTTCTTTTATTATTCTTGTTGAAAATGCTTTGGAAAATGTTTTAGTAGTCATTTCAGCTCCAAAAATTGTGAAATAAATTTCTAGGGATTCATTGGAACTAGATCTACAATCTAAAAATATTGCATGTCATTTTTGGAATACTTTTCTGTAGAGCTTTAATTAATTCTTAATATTGCTGATATCTTGTAAAATAGCTAGTAAATCCTATATGTATCAGAAAAATATGATTTCAAGTTTGTTAATCTTCTTATATCATGTACTTCCTAGGAAAAATATGTTTCATGCATGTGCTATGGGAAAATGTTGAAGTGTAGTTCAAGTGCCTTTAATGGCTGATTTTTGTTATTTTTGCTAGAGAGCAAACTTTGTATAAAACATGCATGTGATAATTTTTGTACAGTCATAGTATGCTATGAAGAACCTAGGAAAAATATTAATTCTGTTGTTTGACACTTTTCATAGTGCAAAGTAATTTCATGCTCATTTTTATGCCATAGTTTGTCATTTTTGTATAGGATGGTTTACTTATCCAAATGCCATAAAATTTTTATGGTAGTCTGTTTAGGGTAGTATTATGCTATTGTAATTTTCTTAGATTTTTAGGAGCATCAAAAATATATGTTGCTATTCAAACCTATTATTACTTAGGGTTTAAGCAAGTGTTGCTTTAAGTGTGATTAAGAAATTAGTAAAGCTTTGGTGTATCTTTGAAGCATTTCATAAGGTAGGTTAACTTAACATAATAGTAGTAGAAGAGAATGCAGTAGATGACATGTGCTTGTAGTGTATAGTTTCTGGATGATGTTGACTACCTTGCATTTCAACATATTCATTGCATTCATCTCCTTCGATGCATACTTGCATAATCACTTACGCGCATTGCATCATACAGGATCGCAAACCGAGAACCCAGTCGTCTTACCCGAGGAGCCAGAGGAGCAGATCGAGGTGCAGCAGCAGGAGGTGACAGAAGCCGAAGAAGAGGCCGGTGAAGATCTCCCGGAGTGCCCCGACCACCGTCCAAGTTCCTTCGAGAGAGGCAAGCCCCGGAGCATTTCTCTCCCGGTTTGCAAATAATTTATTATTAACTTTACTTAATTTGATGCATTACGTTTAGGAGTTGTTTGCAAACGTTGCTGCATTATACCTTGCTTACCTTTGTTATACCATATCCTTATTACCCTGGTATCCGCAGTCGAGTCAATGCTTAGCTGGCTTAGACCAGTAGAAGTCGGGTGATTTCCTGTCACCTGCGAGCTATAGGTGGTTACCTGGATCTGTTTGGATAACTATGAAGTCATGGTATAACTAAGTGTGAAATGAAATTGAGACCGGGCGGAAACTTGCAGGGTTTCAGACTGTAGTGTTTTCCGTCTGTGTCGATTAAGGACCGTCCGTTGTTGTCCCTCGGGTCATGTTGAACGCATGCCTCACATTTAGCTGGCCGGATAAAGTACCTTCCGACCGCGAAACTGGGAGATTATTCGGGCCGAGTGGATTGCCCGCAACGCACTGTACCGGAGCAGTAGTGGCAGGATACAGGGGCGCGATGATAAGGCCAAAGAGCAGTCGGGCGGCCCCCGGGTACAAGTGGTTCCTGACAAGCTCGTGACTTTACCTGAATGGTTGAGTCGGCGACCAACACCTCACTTTAGCGGGTGAGTGAGGTTTGTGTGAGGAATAACGTACCAGCTGGTTAATAATCGATTCGAATCGCCATCGTTCACTGGATAGTGAACACTTGACTTGAGCTACTTCATCGTAGTAATATTGATGGAACACTTAGACAGTTATATGAATTATGACATAATGGAAGTTGTTAATGATCATTGGTTATCATTGCCTGTTTAATTATATGTTACTTTAGTACAGGTGCAAATATAGTTGACAGGTTAATAAAGATTTCACTTAATGCAAAGCTTTTGTAAAGGTTTTTTCCTAAAATGCTAAAAATGCCTTTTTGCAAATGAGTCAGCTACCCCACCAAAAAGCCTATCATGATTCCTTGGTGTCTTTTATTTCTGGTTTATGACGGGTAAGTCTAGCTGAGTACCTTCTCGTACTCAGGGCTTTGTTCCCACTTGTTGCAGATGGACAGATGTACTATGGCTATTGTATCAACTGTCTCTATCCTGCAATGGGCGAAGCATAGGACCATGGGCAATGGTCATTCGCTACTTCTCGCCTGATGCTTTTGCTGGAGATGGTCCCAAGCTGGCACTTTATTTAAAAATATTGTGCGTGTGCGTGATTTGAACTACCGCTTCCGCTACTTTTATTTGAACCTGGTTTGTAATAACTATGTTTAAACTCCGATGTATTTTATGCCGTGAACATTTATGTAACTTATGATGGTGACCGCTAAACTTAGTACGATCTTGGCTGTTATGTGAAAGGGTTTGAAATCCGTCGAGATTTCACGGACTACCGGGTTATACGGGCTTAAGTTTGTTAAATTGTCCTTCCGTTGGATGATTTTTCTACTTAATCTCGTATAATTGGGCGGTTCTGTTACACTACCGGTGGAGGACTACGGTAGCCAGCAAACTCAGGTTTAAGGGGACGCCGAATGCACCGGCCGGCGACCTCCTGGTGGTGCCGGGGTGGTGGTGGCGCTTTGCACGCCATGCCCGTGATGAGCGAGATAGATGCGTCACAACGGTGGACGCCTCGCGAGGCGCGGGATGGGGCGCAGCGCTAGATTGGGGCGGGTGCGGCGCGGCGGCGAGGCATAGTAAGCGGGTGGACGAGGGTAGCGGTCACGAATGGGGAAAACGCACGGGAGTAGAAGAACAGGCGCTGCCTGTTGGGCCTAATCGATGCGCAAGTCCAAAAACGGGAGCGTCCGAACCACACACTCGGACGGACGTCCTCGTCAAAGCATTATCGTTTTTCTTTCGGCGTAACGTATATTTTTTTGGCACGTGAGAATCGGAGAGTTTGCATAGGCTATCTCCAACAGGAGACCTGTCGGGAGACCCAGACCCAAAATGAGTCCAACAGAATGCCTATAGCCTCTAATAGAGTACCTATATGAAGACCTATTTTTGGTGTTAGGAGAGGTATAACCCAAATCTGAGTATCCTCTCTCCTGGAGACTCATTTGCAGAAAGGGTTCTTTTTTGGGTCTTGTTATTGGAAAAGACCGAAAATAAATATTGAACCATTTGCCTAAATGAGTTTGTATTTTGGGTAGCGTAGTTGGAGGCACTCAATCTCTCCTAGACATTCCAAAGGGCAAGGGTAGCGTTGTGTGCTGTCACGTGAACGTGGGTGAGTTTGCTTACGTACGTTTTTTTTTAACCGAGGTGTTTTCTTCCCATTTCTATGCATAGTGCACATAGAAAAACTGCAGGCCGTAGGGTTCGAACCCGGGGTGGCAGTGCTGGCCTTTGGCTCAAACTACTGACCAATCGAGCCGTGGCTGTGTTTTTTTTGTTTTACAAAAATAATAGGTTAAAATATCAAAATTAATATTTGCACTTACAAAGTGTGCAGCATCCTCGATCTACTCGTTGAATGCGGTGCAGTCTCTCCTGATCTCCCCGTGCCTGTCGGTCTTCACCCCAACACTGCCCAGCTTGACCATGGCGTCCTTGAACGCCTCGAAGAAGCGCGTCTGGTTCTTAGCGAAGTCCCTCACCGCCGGCCGCGACGCGCCGTCGCTGTACAGCGCCTGGTCGGAGGTGAACAGGCCCAGGCCGCCGGCGAGATTGGCGTAGTAGGCGTTATCGAAGGCGGTCGGCGTGATTGGGTCCATATCGACGGCGATGTCCGCGCCGACGTCCGGCGGGCAGGCCTCCATAAGCTGCCGCGCGTACTCCGGGTTGTACAACGGGTCCACCGACGCGCCGTTGCCGCCGTCGCCGACGCCGTGGTGGTAGAGGCGGTCCGTGAAGCGGGTGCAGTGCGCGAACCCGACGGTGTGCGCGCCCGAGAGCGCGACCATGTCCAGCGTGCTGAGGTTGTGCTTGGCGAACATGGCGGCGAGGTCCTTGATGCGCATGTTGGGTCCCGGCAACTTGCCCGCGACGTTGCCGGCCTTGGAGACGAGCCCGTCCAGCCGCCCAAGCTGGACGGTCCAGTGGGGGCCGGACGACTGCCGTTCCGTCGCACAAGCACACAGTATCCATCAGAAACCGAATTGCCATGGCTCAGTAAGAAGTGAGAGCTTTCTCTGGGTCAATTACCATGGTGACGACGTCCCTGGCGGCAATGGCGAGGATATCGGCGCAGGAGACCACGCCGGGGCACTTCTTCTCAACCTCGGCCTTGGCGCGCACCACGGTGTCGAAGCCGTCGCCGGCGAGGGACACGTTGTCGGGCGCGTCCTTCTCGGCGTCGTTGTCGCGGGACGCGATGATGACCGACGCATCACACCCCTACAAAGTCGATTTTCACCATAAACATGTCAGTACGCGAAAAGCGTATTCATCCTTGGACATTCAGAGTGTGGAACGAAACGATGACGTGCACAGCATGAAGTTCCGTATTCGGCTCGTCGGAAGATGACAAATGGGTGGGAGGCTGATTTGCCAGCAGGGACGGACGTCCGACTAGGGATGAAAACGGAACAGAAATATTCCGAATTGACCGTTTTCGTTTTCTATATTATGAACCGTTTTTTAACATGAAAAATTGTCAGTTTCAATTAGTTTCACAACCATTTTCAACCATTTTTTGTACTATTTAATTGCTAAATGTAGAAATATCTCGAACCGACCATTTTCGTTTTTCTATATCGTAAGTCCGTTTTCGACCGTTTCCGACCGTTTTCATCCTTACGTCCGACACATCTGACCTGAATCTCATAGAATTCAGCCTAGTTGACAGAAAAGGTCGTGCAGTCACATGGCACAGCCGACGAGTGCGTGATTAGACGCCAACAATCGAGCTGTCATTCGTACCAATAATCTACTGCCACGTCAGTCCTCGCACTAACACTACCAAATTCTACGAGTTCAGTATGAAATGATTGTCTAGCTACAGTAATCTGCGAGTCGATCTGAAAGCAGCTGAAAAACCTTGTCGAACTGAACCTCTACGAGATTGCAAATCAAGAAATTTCAATGGTTAAAATCTAAAGCGAGGTGTTTAAAACACAAGATCTTCACAGGAATCGGTTAAAACAATCCCACCGTGTTCGATAGAAATTCCCCGCGTTCTAATTTCTAATGGATCCTTGGTCTCGGCCAAAAGTGCCTCAGATTGCCCGAATGCGCAGGTACACGCAGTGATTGGATGTTGCTCACCTCGACGAAGCAGTCGTGGAAGAAGAGTCTGAGCGTGGCCGGGACCGTGACGAAGGTCTCATTGACCTTCTTGGCCACCACTGCGCGCACGATCGCCTCGACGTCCGGGCACGTCGACCGGTAGTAGTCCGGGGACAGCTTCGCCTCCGCGGACGGCAGTGTCATTGCTGCCACCAGGGCCACGGCTGCAGCAGCAAGTAGCAAGTGCCTGCGTCTTCTCCATTTCTCCATGGCCTTGGAGCTCAAGCTGCGTGTGTGTGTGGGAGTGTTGTTCCAGAGGGAAGAAGATGCAGAGCGCATCTACAGATGGAGTGACCGGTGAAGTGACGACTAGCTTGGAAGGCTCTACAAATGGAGACAGGGTAGGTGGGTGGGCCTGTATATACAATGTGCACCGGGGTAAGTGAAAAGGATTAAAGGACGGTTAGGTTCTCAAATCTAAGGTCCTATTTGGCAGTACGGTATTATTTTTCAAGTGCAAACCATTTCCGATTGTAATTTGTTGTGCACAAGACTGCTACTGTTTTATTTTACCCTTGTAAACTGCTGTTTGGATAAAAGGCATCCGATTGCATCTGTGAGCTAGTGAGCTCTGCCACGCGTGCTCCCATATGCTTTGCTCTGCTTCGCGACGTACGTGTTGTGCTTGTATCCTCGTATACCCCATGCTGCATGCATCAATTATTACTAGCCTATTTAACAAGTATGTTTTGCGATGGTCACCCATCACAATTCTAAAAAAAATTGTTATACTATGTTACCATCAATTCTTAAAAAATGGTATACTGATGTTTACGGATGGATCAAATGCCATCACTAAACTAGGCATCACAGTAGGTTGTCATTGCTCAATTTTGAAAAATGAGATAATACATGTTATCACCCATCACAGTAGGTTGTCATTGCTTCAGACCAAAAAAAATGTTTTTTTTTTGGTAAAGATCACACAAGACCATAATCTTGCAAGATCTTCAAATTTTTTGAAGCCACTAACCTGCAACACAGAATTATAAATATGAGTGTGCAGCATTTTCAAAATCACAAACAAATAAGCATTTTCAAAGAGATTCCATTACAAATTGAATAAGACTGACTAGACTGCTACATATGTAAACCAAACCATACCTAGAATAGCAGTCAGTGTACCACTGAACCAGTGTCAAAAACTGGAAATGATGACTGTACAAGGTTTAGCTACCAGTTACATGGAGACTAAATACAAAGTTAACCTGAAAATGAGCGTGCAAGGTTAATGGCATAAATTAACAAATACATCTATGTATGACCATCATTTAGCAGCTAGTGTGGTTTCTAAGCACTCATATCATGAAAGTGAAAGCCAAGATTAGAAGTCCAAAAGGCATTCCCATAGGAGTACAAAGTAGCGACCTGCCGGTTGCCACGACGTTGTCTGCGCTGTCGCGGCTACCGTCACCTCGCTAGGGACATCAAGTGGCCTAGCGGGTCGCGGTGACGGCGTCAGAGGCAGGAGGTGGTGGCTCACGGCCCCCTCGCACGTGCCATGTGGTGGCTCGGACGGAGCCGCGCAGGTGGCTGTGGGGGGCACAACGGCTCCCGTCGTCGACGCCGTTGGCACCAGAGTAAGTGTCGACGAGATACGGTCGATAGTTTACTAAGGGGTATGTTCACGTTAGTAGATTATCAGTGGAGGTGCACAAGACAACGAACTAGATGGTGACGCAAGAGGAACAATAGATTTATTCAGGTTCGGGCCGCGAATTGCGTAATATCCTGCTTCCTGCGTCTCTATGGATTGTATTGATATGTGATGATCAGATGTTTTTTTTGGGGAGGTCCTTGCCCGCCTTATATAATCCGGGGGGCAATGTTACAGATCTAAGGAATCTAATCTCAGCCAATTACAACTCCTGTATCCGCAGAGGATACGATATCAATCATAACCGACTAGGTTTCCTTGACCGTCAAGTAGTCTCTGCTTGCTCCATACGGTTCGCCGAGCAGTTTGGAGATCCGCGCGGCCCTTCTTGGTGAGTTGGGCCACCTCGTCTAGCGCGGCCCATATAGAGCCATGAGGGTATACGGGTCTATACCCTCACAGCTAGTCCCCGAGCACTATGTATTTTTGAAGTAACACGACGTCTTGACCTTCTCCGACCAGTGAGGCTTGAAGCCCTGAAGCCCCCGACCAGAAGGGTGGTCTGCCGAGGAATATTCCCTCCCTTCCGACCAGTTCAGCTGATAGCCGACCACCACACTTATCAGAAAACGTCTTGTCAGAAAAAATGCATGGTGCTCCGAGAAAAAAGAAAAACAAATCATCTTTGTGAAGTGTGCCCACTTATGTTTCATTGTGGAAAGGTAATAATGGACAGCACCATTGGCTCTGTATCATGTCAAAGATGTGATCCTCAGGATCTAGTCATATTACGGTAGGGGTCGCACCTCTGGCACTATGCAGCAAATCATGTTTGCAACAAAAGTTAAGCACATTCACTGCAAGGTGAAGTGTGCCCACTTAGTCCCCGAGCCTAACAGCAGGGGACTTGATCACGTGGTGCCATGGTCTAAAAGAAAAATAATGCAAAACCAAATAAGCACATTCACCGCAAGGTGAAGTGTGCCCACTTAGTCCCCGAGCCTAACAGCAGGTGACTTGATCACATGGTGCTAGGGTCCAAAGAGCACATTCCCAACTCAGCTGAGAATTATGCAACATGGCTCTGCCACAGCTCAGTCCCCAGCTCTGCTGTGGGGGCCAGTCCCCAGCTCTGCTGTGGACCCAATCCGTAGCTCTATCGTGGATAAAAACCCTGGCTCTGCCATGTGGCAACTCTCAGCTCTGCTGGGAGACGTCCCCCAACTCAGTTGTGGGGCCTTAAAACATCCTATGGCTCTGCTACAGGGCAGCCCCTAGCTCAGCTGTGAGGCAACCCCCAATCTCAGTTGCGGGCCCACTCCGCAGCTCTACTGCACATTCAGTCCCCAACTCAGCCATGGACAATAAGAGCGTTAATCCGATGTATACAGATAGATCCACCACATAGTAGTCTCCATGTGGGGCCACAAAGTGCACTGGTACACTAGAGTCGGACCATATGTAGCGAAACAGGCCCACTCTGGGGTGCTTGCCACAGCCAAGGCCCATAGAAGGCCTGCTTAGAAGTAACGATAGAGGGAGCGAAAGCAGCGCACCGGGCGCGGCTACCCAAAAACCCTAGAAGTCAAAGGGTCATTCCGCTCTTATAAATACCCGCGCGGCGATGCCTCACTTCTCCCACTGCATCCATTCCGCGTTAATTCGTCTTCCACACCTCTCGCTCTGCCTTCTCCGCCAGTTCCATCACCGCCGCGCCCACAACTCTAAAACCTAGATCCAATCACCGCCAGATCTAGCCGCTCCAACACCACCCTCACACCGCAACCGCATTCCGCAACTAGAGAAGAAATAGAGGATGGCGCGCGGGAGCCGTGGAGCAAGAGCACAACTGATGGCAGCGGAATGGAACAAGTCGATGAGCACAGAGGCCACCCTTGCGAAGCTCGTCACCGCCGACGTAATGGCCGAGGCCGCAATCGGTGGATGGAGGATGTCAGACGGTGAGAGCTATCTAGACCCCCATCCTAGTGAAATAGTTGTTTTTGAGAATTTTTGTTGGTGCGGATTTGGGAATCCGTGCCATCCCTTCCTTCAAAAACTGTGCGACTATTATAAGATTAGCATCTGCAATCTCCACCCAAACTCTATTCTTTCTGTGTCCATTTTCATTACCCTCTGCGAGTCGTATCTCAGCATCCATTCCCACTTCAATCTGTGGCGGCACTTTTTCTGCCTGAAGAAGAAAGGAGGAGTGGGAGGATCCAAGGTAGCTGGGGGAGCTTACCTGAATCTTCATGATGGGATGAAGGCCGAATATCTCAATGTACCCCTCAGCTCATCCACAAGGAATTGGTACAAGTAATGGTTCTATGTACATCAAGAACAGGAGCCATTCGTCGCTTGTGATGTCACACAAATCCCGGAGCAGCAGGAGAGCAGGTCAGCAAGGCTGACCAACGCAAAAATGGTACATGTGGAAGAGCTGCTCGAGATGTTTGATAGGAGCTAGCTTGACGGGCCAACGGTGGCTCTGAACTTCTTCTACAGGCGGGTGCAACCATGCAAGGAGCGGGTGCATCCGTTGTATGAGTACTCGAGGTCAAGTGACCCCACCAGAGAGTCTGCAAGGAACCTCTCGCGCGAGGAGGTGAAACGGTGGTTGGCGCAGCTGTTCGACCTGACAGGATACCGCCTACCGTCAAACACGATGAAGGCATACAAACTGACAACGCCGCCACCACAGGTATGTCTAAAATCACCCACAATGTCAATTTGATATCTAATAACGCTGATCCGCAACCGTAACTCCTGATCTGATGCTTGCTAGATCCGTGGCCAGGACCACGTGGCAATATATGTCTCTGACATGCCGACCAACGATTGGCCAGCTGGCGTAGACGTGCGGGAACCATGGATGATGAGGAAAACAGCTAGGAAGTGCCCCGCAATAGAGAGGCCTTCCTAGAAGAAGAAGTCCACTAACCCCCTAGGCACGAGGGGTCCATTAATCATTGACGATGAGGAGAGCAGCCGAAAATGACATAGAGTCCTTGCTGGCTTGACCGACGATGAGGAAGACAATGAGGATGAGATAATGTTGGCACGCCAGTCGAGGGCGCAGAGTGCGCCCCGTGCACCGATGCCACCAAGGGCGTCCACTCCTCCCCAAGCAGGAACACCCCTAAGGGCGCCCACACCGCCCTGAGCGGCGACACCACCAAGGGCGCCCACACCGCCCTGAGCGGCCCAGACAACCCTACCGAGCATAGGCCGGACTGACTCAGCAGTCCCCGTAGGTGTTCGAGTTAGGAGGGAGTAGGCGAGCAGCAGCCATACGGATGGTACCCGCATTACAAGGAGTGGAAGCCGGAGTGGTCGGCCATTCAGGGCTGCATTCAGACGCTCGGAATTGTAAGTAATATTATAACCCCTTTTCAATATCCGAAAGCAGTAGCTTACTAGGATGGTGTAGGCCAAAGTCCATAGAAGATGTGGAGCACCCCACTGGCGGTCAACCGCAAATAGGTGGGGAGAGCAGTCGTGCTGCCGAGGAACGTGCCAGGCCCAGCGGCACTGCCAACCAGCATAGCCCAGAGCAGCAATGTGTGGAGCCCACTCCCACCACCGAGGAGCCCAGTGCCACCTCAGGTGGTACAATGGGCGTTGTAGTGATCAAGAAGAGTGGCACCAGGAACCCCGCCAAGGAGGCTCCAGCAGTCGAAGCCGCTGCAATTGAAGAGGAGGTGAAGATTAAAAAAAAATCATCCACCCGGGAGAAGAAAACGTGGCGCCTTAATGTGTCCGGGTTGCGGGAAAGCGAGGCGACGAGTGGCTGTTCTATGAGGAAGACCACTTAGACCGAGCCGTCCGCAAACTACAGCGAACAGTAGATGACCTGATGGGCCAAATAAAGCTAAGAGCACTGGAATCCCGATCTCGCCCATTACCCCTTTGCAAAAATTGATATTATTGGTCCTTCATTGCGTTGCAGAGCATTGAGAAAACATCAGAATACCGAAAATGGTGCTTCGACACAATCGTCCCGATCGTGGTGGAAAACAAAGCTCTGAAGGAGGACGTAGCACGTCTGCAAGAGATGCTATAGCAGGCCCGGAATGAACGGGACGCTCTGTAGATCAGCGTAGATGAGCAGTGCCAACTCCTTGATCGGGAAAAGAAAGATATATGACCAAATCTTCGAACATTATTTTCCTTATGACTGGCTGTCAACCCACGTTCTGCTCGACAAGCATGGAAGCAGAGAAGACGCTCCTTATTGACAAGCTAGCTCGGCTAGCGGAAAGCAACAAGGAGTTGGTGGAGAATAACAAACAGCTCGAAAGGAGTGCAAGGATGAGGTTTCTCACCTGACCAGCGAGAACACCAAGCTGAAGGAGCGGGTGAACAAGCTGGACAAGGACTTCACAAGTAAGCTACCGACAATGAAGTCGACCAGCGCCTGTGACTTGATAGCGTGCGGCTTCGAAATTCTAGCGAATATGGGCTAAGCTCCAACGCCCATTTGATAATGCGCCTGTTGGCGTCTTTATTGCGCAAGATATGCCCCAGCGAAAACTCAGTGACCACTTAAATGGGGTAAGTATTGAAATAATGGCGCGGTTTGTGAGAAGTGATCAGGACAGCATAGAGCAGCTTCTAGACCTAGGGGTAACAGGTCTTAGACTCGTTGAGTACCTTGCTGACGAAGTATATTGGTCGCTGGACCTTGTACACATGCCCAACCTCCTCGCGCTCGATGACGATGGCAATACCGACTACCCTATTGGTGGCTGCAATGTAAAGCAACAAAGTCTTGCCTTCCTTGGGCGCTGTTAGGATCGGAGGAGATGTGAGAAACTGCTTGAGCTCTGCAAAAGCAGTGTCAGCTTCCTCCAACCACTCAAACTTCTTCTTTGCCTTGAGAAGTTGACGAAAGGTAGACCCTTTTCGTCGGGCCGTAATATGAACCGACTCAGAGCGGTCATGCACCCGGTCAGCTTCTGGATGTCCTTGATGCACTTAGGCGGTTTCATCTTTATGACTACTTCGACTTTTTCTGGATTGGGCCGTATGCCATCACGGCTAACTATGTTGCCGAGCAGTATGCCAGACGGCACACCAAATATGCACTTCTTGGGATTCAGCTTCCACTGAAACTTATTGAGTGCCTTGAAGGTCTGGTCGACGTCATCGACTAGGGTAGAGGCTACTTTGGTCTTGACCACTACGTCATCAACGTATGCCTCAACAAGCTGATCTTTGATCTGGTCTTTGAGGCACTGCTGGATGGCTCGTTGATAGGTTGCACCTGCGTTTTTTAGCCCAAACGACATGGTCATGTAGCAGTAAGCACCAAAGGGTGTGATGAAGGACGTCTTGATCTGGTCCTCCTCTCTCAGAGAGATCTGATGGTAACTAGAGTAGCAACCTAGGAAAGA
The DNA here is from genome assembly GCA_038087645.1 of Saccharum hybrid cultivar R570. Lineage (NCBI taxonomy): Eukaryota > Viridiplantae > Streptophyta > Magnoliopsida > Poales > Poaceae > Saccharum > Saccharum hybrid cultivar. The sequence goes on from JAQSUU010000344.1 coordinate 3,163,269, forward strand.
TAAAAGCTCACAGCTAGCTGTAGAATCTATGACCTTGTCTATACGAGGTAAACCGAAGGGGTCCTTAGGGCAGTGTTTGTTGAGATCAGTGTAATCAACGTGGCCTATGAAGAAGTTTGCGCCTACTGTTTCATGGCAGCATAGCCTCAGTGTTTGTTGCTCAGCTGCCTTCTGCCTGATCTCTACCACATTAACAGTAGGCGTAGGGTGGTTTAGTTCAGGCAGGTCTATCAAACAAAGATCTGATATGCGGGCGGTGTACTCAGACACCGTGTTCACTAGCCCATACAGGTAGGTGTTGGATGAGTGCTCCATTAGGGCTTCGTAATCCACCGACCTCAGGCCGGTCGCAGGTCGTGGTCGGTAACAAACCGTCTGCCCCTCTGGAGTCGTCGTAACCATGAGATTGGAGTCAAGACGCCTCCAGTGGCGAGCCTGAGTAGATCAAGAACGGTAGGCGGGTCCATAGCCATCCTTAACAGATCGATCTCTGATCGAATCTACTAGGGTTAGAGTTTCAGCCAGGCCCGTGGTGACCTGATCGATAGACTCGATCAGATCGGTGTTGTCGAGACGCCTCCCTTGATAGTGGGGAAGCAGACGATGAGTGGTCGGAAGAGACCACCATGAGATTGGTCCCAGGGTCGAATCCGTCTTTGTCGATGTAGATTCTGTTGTCGCAGGAGAAACCTGCATCGCCTCCATGACTTCAGCGGGACCATCAGCGCCGGTGGTCCAGGTGAACATCCCGATCATGAACGTTAGGCCCGCTAGAAGGACCATGGAAGCGGGGAAGTTGACCATCTGGCTCGCCATGGAGTCTGCACGTACACCTCCTACCTAGCGCACCACTGTCGACGAGATGCGGTCGGTAGTCTACCGAGGGGTATGCTCACGGTAGTAGATTATCGGTGGAGGCGCGTAAGACAACGAACTAGATGGTGACGCAAGAGGAACACAAGATTTATCCAGATTCGGGCCGTGAATTGCGTAATACCCTATGTCCTGCGTCTCTGTGGATTGTATTGATATGTGATGATCAGATGTTTTTTGGGGGAGGTCCTTGCTCGCCTTATATAATCCGGGGGGCAAGGTTACAGATCTAAGGAATCTAATCCCAACCGATTACAACTCTTGTATCCGCAGAGGATACGATATCAATCCTAACCGACTAGGTTTCCTTGACCGTTAAGTAGTCTCTGCTTGATCCACACGGTTCGCCAAGCAGTTCAGAGATCCGCGCGGCCCTTCTTGGCGAGTTGGGCTGCCTTATCTAGCGCGGCCCATGTGGAGCTATGAGGGTATATGAGTCTATACCCCCCATAGTAAGCTACCGAGGGAGATCGACGTTGCCGTAACGAGCAACATCGCTTCTTCTACTGTCGCTTGCTACCCCCAAGAGTCTGATCCGCTTGCGGTGGTGCTATGTGAGGGCAGTGGGCCTCCCATTTGGGTTGACCCGATGCTTGATGAGCTCCCTGCCTCGCTTGTCGTCAGTCAATCGGTGGGTGCTTCGGCGTTTGGGCGCCCGTCTACCCCGCCTGCGGCCCCTCTTGAGGTTCAGGCTTTGTTGGCGGACACCCGTTCGCCACCACGGATGGTTCATCTCAGCTTCACGGATGCTGAGGCGTCGGAGGTGGATGCTAAGGATCGGCCACCTACCCCTTTGCCGACTTCTCCCTTGGCCCTCGCCAGGGAGTTTGCTTGGCGCGTCTCTGCCCTACTCAAGACTCCCATCCTCAAGGTGCCACCACGACGTCGAACCCGTCGCTCCCCGTCGTCGGTCACCGTCCACCGTAGCACGCATCTAGCGGCAAAGTGTGCCGCTCGGGCCCCTAATGCCACCCTTCAAGCGCAGAAGGTGCTGGTGTCCAAGTGGGAACCCTTCGCCTCACAGCCATCGGATAACTAGGTAGTGGCTGACTTCCGACAATCATTCCAGGGCCCGCTCGACTCCAAAAAAAGGGCGGCACTTCGTGAGCTTATGAAGTTCGACGTGTCGGGGTTTGAGTGTTTGTTCGAGGAGACTTGCTAGTCTCATTGGCACCGGCCCTTTTGGTTGCATAACTTTTATGTAATGTAACTTAAGTTAGGTTTATTTAGGTCGTGTTGGCTTCCATCCTCCACGGTAATCTATGGATTAGTTGGGGATATTGTATCCAGTCAAACTCCGCTTCTGCTTAATGAAATACGTGTCATGGGACACGCTCGCGAAAAAAATAGGAGTATGTCCAAACTAAAAAAGATAGTTCAGAGAAGGATCATATAATCTGGTGCATAAGTATGTTTCAACATCCATGAATTGAGCCATGCCATAGATTGTTTCAACATCCGCAACAAAATCAAGTCAAAATTGAGCTATATATTGTAAGGTTGTTCATGTGCCCATGCTAAAAACCACAATATCAGAACCCATGTTGGTCCAAACAAAAGAGACAATAATTGCTAGAGTAGCCTTCTTTGTACTCCACAAATAGTCATGTTTATAGTTCCTCTATTAATTTTAGTGATTGATAAAATCATGACAAGGAAATGCAGTATTGGTAGCAAAAGCTATCAAGGTACCTTCATCATCACAAATTAAAGTTGCAGCGATACTGCTGTCGGTCTGCTTCCAATCTAGCCTGATTCATCTCAACCTTTTCCTCTCTAGCTTTTTCCCTTTCTTTCTGATACAGGGCATGCATCTCTATAATCAATCAAGTGTTACTTCCATTGTTCGATCTCCTAACACTGATACATACATAAATCTAGTGTTACCTAGCTTGCTAGACTGCAATATACATACCAGAAAGTAAGGACATTGCTATCTATCTTTTCTTCTAGAACTCAAATACACATAAAGACTCCCCGAAACTGCATGTGTTCTGAACCTTATATACACATAAAAACTCTATTAACTGTACCTGCATACTGTTCCAAGAATGTAGGCATTACTACATATATGCATATTATATACCACATGTTCTAAAGAGCGTTTATCAGATAGCTAGTGTTTTGTTCTCTCAGATCATATATTTTTTATATAACAAGCAAATAATTTTGTCGCAAAAGAAATAGTCATCATACATATATGCATGCATGTTCTACAATTGTTTGATGGAGATCTAAGCATATTGTAATGTATTAGCGCTACTACTCATTCACGTGAAAGGAAGCCAACAAGGTACTATCAATGCTGTGCAGAAGTGATCAAGAAGACTAGCAGAAGATCGACATGGACATGGTGCATCTATTGATTCGCTAGAAGAACAGCTACAGAGAACAAAAATACAAGAACGATATGGGGGTAGAAGAATACGAGTGGACAATATCTGAATGGATTGTTGCCGAGGAGGATTTGATAATCGGGGACATGGATTTTCTCATCCGCGTGGATGCCCTCCTCTCCGCCACCAGCTCGGGGACGCCGCCACGACCCACAAGGAACCCTCGGCGAGCCAGCGGATCAGCAGCACATCACCGGACTCAAGATGTCAACGGGGATCCGATCCCCGATTCCCCGTGGGAAATTCCCCTGTTAGGGGACGGGGATGGGAGTAAAATTACCCTCACGGGGGACTACACGGGAAAAAACCATCCCCGTCGGGTCTAGCGGGGGCGGGTATGGTATGCTGCTCCCCGTCCCCGTTTTCCCGTGTACCCGTTTATCTAAACACAGGCCACAAATTCTGTTCATTTGGCCCATCAAAGCCCATGTGGAAACTAGATATATAAGCAGCAGAAACCTAACTCCTCCCCATCCTCTCCTCTCCCAGTCTCACCGGCAACCGCCGCATTGCCACGCGCTCCTGCAGTCCGCCCACGCTGCGGCAAGCGACGCTCTGCATCTCCGCATTTCTGCTCTGCTTCTCCGCATTTCTACTCCCCTTCTTTGCACTCCCACATCCCATGCTGCGGTGATGCAGGCATGCAGCCCATCACCGCATGCTCCCTCAAGCATCTCTGCTCCAAATTCCAGATCGAGAGCTACCTGCTGGACAAAAGCGTTCAAGTTGAATCGTTGCCTGAAGTCACGCACGGCTGCTGGACTGCTATAGTCACGCACACAGCCTATTAGTATAGTGTTTATTTATGTTCTGTATTTTCTTTGGATTTATGAGATGTGAACTAGCAATGTCTCTCAGAAATCGACATGTAAGAAGCATTACTTGGTCAATCGATGCTTATTTTGATCCACTTCTTCTTACCTTTTGCCTCGGTTCTCTGTAATTTGTATCGGGTACAGGAGCCCTGCGGAGAATTTATCCCCGTGTTGCCTGACGGGGAGTTTCCCGTTGACATCTTGACACCGGGCTCGATTGTGCTGTAGCGCTAATCCTATGATTCTGCATCACACGACATGCTAGGTCTATTGATTCATGCAAGCATGTACCTGGAGATCGATTCGCTAGCCTTTGGGATATTTAACTTTTTATCATTATAATGGATGACACCTCTCTAGATATCACTCTTACAATTGCGCTTACATATTTGCCACTGCAAAGAAAAAAACACTGCACAATTGACACTTCTGCCTACCTAGCTAGCCACGGACGCACGCTATCCCTCCTATATGGGTGGCTGAGTTGTGCGTTTATTTAATAGAGGTTACGAGGATTTATATAAATCCCTGGCAAATAAATTAACTCAATTTGAGCAAATTAGCCATAGTATTAAATATACTGTTCCAAGAATGTAAGCATTACTACATATATGCATATTATATACCACATGTTTAGATCTGCATATACGTAGTAATGCCTACATTCATGTTAGCCTAGACCACCAAAATTATCAAACATACAAAATGCTTCTGAAAGTGTCCTCCCCTCCTCATTTTGCCTTGATTGGTGGAGTTTTCTTGACCGTGGTACTGATTTTCTTCTTCCTAGGTGTAATCTTCCTAGCAGCAATGCCTGATAGACCTTGTGCTTTTGCTGCTGCTTCTAGTGTTGTGGATAGCGTCCTGTGTATTTTTGAAAGAAAATATAAGTTTGAATAATTCAACAGTAGGTCAATAGTCGAATTAAAACAAGGTTCTACAAGTGATACCTCCTAGTTCTTGTTGGAGTTGATGGTGCCGCCAACTCAGTCTCCAAAGGAATTATATCTTGGGGTGCACTGATGCTTCTGGCTTCCCTTGAAGCTGCTTCGGCTATTTGTAAAGCTGCTGGTGCCCTAGCTGCTGCTTGTTGTGCCTCCCTTTGTGCCTTTGCTGCTTCTTCCCTAGCCACTGCTGCTCTTGTCCTCGGTGTGCACTGACTGTCAACTGTGCTCTGGTCTTTCTTAGATTTCTTCCTTCCTGGTTTAGTTGTGGTCTTCTTTGTTCTCTTCCTACAATACAAAAGTGAGTAAAACATTTATGCACATAAAAGTGAGTGAAACTTCAGTTATTGTATTATTTACCTTTTTTAGTTCTAGTGAGCGCACGCCTCCAACTGCCCCTCCTATGTCCACAGTCACCACAACCATCACTGTGGCAGAATCGCCCGATTTAACACACTTACAGGGGCACTTGTCTTCCACTAGACACTAAGTGCCCTGAAAGTGAGCTAAACCAAGTATTCCGTCGAGCACACCCAACGAGAGAACTCGAACAATCCACATTTTACACCCGGGATCCAATAATGAGTACAAGGTTACAATACTTAGTCCATTTCATACAACACAGAGTCTCAGAAAGCATTTATTATAACACTAGGGTTTAGAGTGCGATAAATTAAACAGCGAAAATAAAATAAACATCTAGCGGAGCGAAATGAGAATTCGTCTGTGCCCACCAGAAGAATCCTCCACACAAGGCCTATCTACTCAAGGTGCACATGCAATAAGGGTAAAATAAACCCTGAGTACACAATGTACTCGCAAGACTTACCCGACTGGGAATATATTTCCTGACTCTTAAGGATTATGATAGGTTTTATGGCTTGTGGTTTCTTGTTTGCGGAAAATAGTACTAAGAGTGTGTCCTTAAATCCATAAATCTTTAGCGGCCGTGTTTTAGTTGTTATCCAATATTCTATGTAAGCACATGTTCTATAATCAAGCAAGGGTTGAGCAATTAGAGCCATTTTTCATCTTTCTTCTGCCATTTCTTACTACGGTGCCAGAGCGTAGTCAAGCCGTCCCGTCACGTAGAAACGGCGATTCACGAATCAATGTGCCTAACTGGGTACCCCGAAGAACACACGCCTCACTTACACCCTATGCACAAGCGAGACCAACCCGTTCCACTCCTGTCACGGGTTCCAGGTCCCCGTCCAAACTTGGATTCCAAGCCCCCACACTTGAGGCCCCGCCTCAATGCGGTGCTTAGACCTCCACCTATCCCTACCTTCAATTAGTAAATCTAGAAAGAGCCGGAGCCCATGACAAGAGAGTAACAAGCCTTCCCGCTCCCATAAGCAAGTATGTGATCGGGATAATAATTATATGACTTGACCAAGGTCCATGCAACGAACGGTCCTTAATCGACACAGATTGGGAAATTAGTGAAACCAAGCTATGCCCCGTGGCCGCAGGACACAACCTGCCACACCCACCAAGACCCATACCACATCCCTACCCGGTCACTATTTCATTTCCACCATTTACTTTTGAGATTCATGATAAAGATAAACACCTGTGGTGGGTAATGACAGGTTACCCACGCTACCGATAAACCTAAGCATAGCAACTACGTGATCCTACACTAGTAAGACTCATGGGTAGATAATATATATGCATGTGGATATCATAAAACTCCTGCAACATAAATGCACAACATATATATAAAGATTATCAAAATACGGGTTATGCACCGGGGCTTGCTTTGGGCAGGCACAAGGTCAGCAGTGTCGGTCACTAACGGCTCCTAGAACTCCCCGGCACGAAGATCTCCTCCTCGTACTCTTCGACGACCTCCTCGTAATCTGGCTCCTCCGCTGCCACGTACTCAACTATATCGTGATCTACATGCATGAAATGACAACGTGATACTTAATAAAGTGACAACAGCAGCTCTTAAAATAGCAACAACTACTAAGCTATTTAGCTAACTCTAATGGCTAACAAGCTAAGTTATCCACTACTTCTATGAAGCAAAAGCTAATCGGTCTAAATATTTTCTACCCATTAGGTTGCATAACCTTCTTTTGTTATCGATTTAACATATAACATGACTAGGAGAACTTAGGTACCACATCTAGCAAGCTATTAAGGTGCTATAAAAACTATAGTAGGCATCTAATATTGCCATTAAGCTACTGTAAAAATTTTAGGGTTAAACCTATCACGGTTTTGCCACAACAATTCCTATAAGATTTAATATCTTAATAATAGTTGTTTTTGCATCGATTTAATAGACTTAGTATACTTAAAGATATATATGAAATGATTTCATTAACTGGTAGAGCATGAATTTACAAATCTAACAAAACTGGTTTTTTGATTTTTGGATGCTTAAGTGATTTATTATGATCTTCCAAAGTTTAGTCATTCCCATGAAATAATAAGCTAATTTTCTTTCTTAAGGAAATGAAAAACTTATTTCGACAGCACGGCCCAAACCTCGCCACCACGGCCTAGCAACACGCAGCCCACACAAGCACAAGGCGGCCCACGCAGACAGCCCGCGCGCGTGCTGGCGGTTTTGTGAAAACAACCCCGCGCTTAAGCTAAACTCACCCGCGCTACGGCGCGGCGCCCACCGGCACTGAGCCGCCACGCTGGCCACCTGAGACCCATCTACACTTAACTAGGAGGCCGATACTCACTAGGTAAACAACGTGAAATGATGGGCAGCGATTCGAGGACCAAGGACGGACTAGCACCACCTCACGACGACTGCGGCCGAACTACAGAGCTAGCAAGGATGTTCTGGTGAGCGGTGGCGCCACAAGGTCAGTCAGGATAGAGTAAGAGCTTCCAGGGCTCACCAGAGTACTGCCCAAGGCAATGGTCCACTCGAGGAAAACCCACACCGAGCTGGCCACGTGCGACCCGAGGGTGCGGCGGCGCTCCACGGTGGCGTGACCGTGCCAGCGAGTCCGTAGGGATGGCAAAGATGGGGCTCGAGTGCGCAAGGTGATGAGTGGCTCAAGGCAAAGCCAGTGGTGCAGCTGTCTTGCAGCGAGATGGTCAGAAGGACGACTGCCCCCATGAAGCACGCCGATACGCCCTTATCGGCTCGCCAAAGGGGAAACCGCCAAATTAGCGTCGGGGGAGACACGATTACAGGCGGGGTGGGGCTGCTCGGATAAGAGACTCGAAACCAAAGCCGTGCATGCGGGGAATTGAGAAGAGGTAGTCGCTAGCCGATGAATTGGTGCTGCGGGTCCGCGGCATGGCGACAGTGCGAAATAGGAGGGGGAAAACTGCTGGCGTTGATGGTGTCACGGCGCAGGGCGAACAAACTGCAACCGTCCCACGTGTGCAAGGCAACATAGCACAACCACGCAGCAGGGGCGACAACGAGGCATGGGCGGACGTGACGGCTGGCAGGGCGACTGCCACGACAGCGCCTCAGTGGCGCGCAGAGGGCAAACGACCAAGGGAGGGCAGTGGTTGCGGCTGGCCAGAGAGGGGGGGTCAACGCCGTGCTGTGGCCAGCTATGGCCAAGCCAACGCGGGACCTGGCCGGTAGCGCGACGCGCGACCAGGCAGGCATGTTGCTCAGCGCCCCGCGCAGTGACTGCGCACAGAGAGGACAACGGACGCCGACGGTGCACGTGCATGAATTTTAAAGCGACAATATAAACTAAACTAACTCGTCTCAGGTCCAACCTCCTTCACCCTGGAGCACATGGTACATCGGACTACCGACTAGAGTTAAAACACTACACCCTCCTTGAGCTAAAACTCATAGAACAAGCTCGCGAACATAGCTCTGTCACACTGCTCAAGAACTCGGATTTTTTTTTCTAAATACCAAATTCGATTTCTAGTTCAGTTTTCAAGCTACTAGCAACAAGAGCTAACATCATTATTTTGCTAATACGAAAGTTGCACTACCATGTACAAAGTTTGTACTTCAAATTTTATTAACGTGTTGCATATATGTTCTGTAACAGTTTTGCTAAATAAAATTTGTTTTTGAACCTTAAGTGATATCACAAGTGATATAGAATCACCTTCACTTATCATTCGCGTGGATCATTTTTGGTTGCAATAAATTTTTCTTTCTCATGCAATATCACACAATCAAGATGTTTAAGAATGCTTTGGTGAGTTGTTACACGCGGTAACACCGAGGGTGTTACAATCACATCTGACTTGCCTAGTAGCTTTAGTAGTCCTCTCAAAGTGCTCCCAGAAACCTCTTCTTCTTCAGCCTGCCAGGAGGTTTCTCCTTCTTATTTGTTGGTGGTAACAATTTGAAGCCTTTCTCCACTTCAGGCCATTGACTCCTATCTGTTATGCTAGGAATAATTCCCTGGTATGCTGCCTGAAACTTCTAGACAGAATAATACTTGTCAACAAACTTTTCCATGTCTGTTTGTCTCATGCTGGTGATCACAGCCAATGCATGAGGGCATGGCTTTCCAGTGATCTGCCACTGTCTACAAGTGCACTCATGCTGAGTTAGGTAGACAACATGCCTTCCAACGTCTTCATCTTTTGTACAGTTCTGTTACTTTAGCTTCTTCAGGATGTCCCTTGGTGACTTGAGATGGCCAAGACCCTTTGAGGCTGCATTCAACTGTTCTATCACAGTTGGCAAGATGCCAAGCAACAAAGCAAGCGAAATTTTCCTTCTCTTTGCAAACAGAATTAGCACCTTCTCCCTGATAGCATCTGCAATGCAGTGTACAGGCAGGTCCTTACACTCCTTGATCCAAGCATTCTAAAACTTCTCCGAATTATTATTGATATAATCACACTTTATGTCAGCATTGAATTTGCTTCTTGCCCGCAATAGGTTGTGATGTTCTCTCAGCCAAGTAACCACTTGTGGGCTAACATCAACAACCATGTCAAAAAAATATTTGAACTTCTGTGGTGCATAAGCTCTAGCTGCCAGCTACATATTCTTGCCATAAACATCAATAGAGAAGTCCTTCTTCATGTTCTCCATCAAATGTCTAAAGCGCTCTCTCTGCTCACACATTGGAAAAATAGCCTTTACCGCTGCTTCAAGTCCCTTGCAAGCATCAGTGCACACTACAAGCTTCTCCATAGCCCCAATAGCTCTAGTGTTTATTTGCACCTGCACAATGAACAATGGCATCAATAAGCTAACTGATCAAAACACGGTCAACTGCAAACAAACATAGCCAAGTCAAAGAGCATTAAGATCAACAAAATATACCCTAACACTCCCATCATGCTGAGTCTTGCCTACAATACACCAAGGGCAGCCAACAAATGCACAAAAACCCCTAAATCTTTCTCTATTAGACTTTTCAGTTCCAAGCTCAAACTCTTTCATTATGGCATGCTGCATCACTGCTAGCCTGAAATCCTCAATACAAGGGTAATAAGTCCCTATTAACAAGTCAGATTTTCTCTGTCCCAATCATGCAAGGGCTCCTCTTCTACTATGTCATCCACAGGGATAACTGCATCTACAAAGTCTCTCTGCATGTTAGCTAACATGGAAGGGATGGGCACTGCTTCAGTAGCTGCTGCTTCTGCTCTCTTATCTGCTGCTTTGAATCCCATTGCCTCATACACTCTCTCCCCATCAACAATTGCTTTGGCTACACCATCCTCCACAGGGTCAACCATTATGGTCAAAGTGGCCCAATCAATCTGTACATGCTCTTCAACAGGCGGATATGGATCTAGAGAGCTACAAGTGTCCCCAATTCCTTCGTCATTCACACCAGATGTGGATGCATTGGTCACACCAGAGAAATAATTATGTTTAGAGGCAGTAGTACTGACATTATTAGAGAAATCTTGTTTGCTAACAACATCAAGTGCAATAATAGCAAGCCTATCATCCCATCGGTCCTTTACCATCTGATCCAAATGATCACCCCTTCTGATCTTCCATTCCAAACCAGTGCCAGTGTCGACAACCCAAGCTGCAAGTGTTTGTGTTGGCCCCCAGATAATATTAGAGGCCATGTCATCATGAAATTTAGCAATTATATAATGACAAATTCTATCCAGCCACACTTCATGAGTCTGCTCGGCCATTTCCACCAAATCATACTCGCCATCCGCCACATACTTACCACATTTAATGACTAATCTAAACGCATTGCCAAGATCAATCCTGGCACAGTGTTAAACAAACAAAAAAAATATTTTGGTTGAGTTAGAGTACATCCAACTCCGTACAGATGCACAACCAAGAACCAACAATCCAACTCGAATGATGATACTTACCAAAGCGGGGAACCACTGGAATCCATTATCTCAATCTACTACATCAACCGGCCTACGAAACAAAAAAATACAAGCAATCACGGTGGGATCCCAATCACGACCACGAGCCCTATGTCCCTAACCCTAAGTACTCAACCATAGCTCGAACTGACAAAGACAGAGTGGATGATCAGACATACCTTTGCTCCCGCGTGGAGATCCGTCCCGCATCCGTCGAGTACAGCCACCGGAAAGGGAGGTGAGGCCTGCGGCTTCTGCTGCCGCCATCGCCGTCGAAGGGCTCGCCTGCGGCTTCTACTGTCGTCGTCACCGTGGGGAAGACGAAAGCGAGCGAGCTGGTGTGGGTCAGGATCTTGGTCGGGGAAAGTGGGAGCGGTGGAGGCCTGGGAGGTGGGCCTAGCACCTTGACCCATAGCGAGGGGCAGCCTGGTCATTTGCTGTGGGCATGCTGGCTAGGATCCACTGTGGCGTGCGTCCGTGGCTAGCCAGGTAGGCAAAAGTGTCAATTCTGTAGTGTTTTTCTCTTTGCAATGGCAAATATGTAAGCGCAATTGTAAGAGTGATATCTAGAGAGTTGACATCCGTTATAATGGCAAAAAGTTAAATATCCCATTTTTTCCAGACCTCCTCACACGGTAGTTTTTTTCCACCGGTTTTGGCCAAATACGAGTGTAAAATTATTAGGTTCACAACTCATCCAAACAACAGTATTTGAATGAGCGTGTAAAATTTTTCAGGCCTATAATTTACACTGGTTTTGAGCTCAAAACTAGGCTTCCAAACAGGCCCTAAAGTTAATTAGTTGATAGACAAAAGGTTGAACCAGATGTTGTGCTAGAATCTGTAGAGTATACTACAGTATAGTAATGGATCTGAAAACAATGAGTTACATTAGCTGGCACAAAAATTACAATATAGAGCCAAGATTGGGTTTTGGGGTTGATAGTGGAAAAGTTGATAGATAAGTCATCCTTAACTCGCATTTAATTGTTTTACCAATTGAGTCACGTTTTCATATTTTAATTGAACACTTTCCATTTATGATTAAAGTAGAATATTGTTCTTTTACCAAACATATGTGGATCAAACCACGTCCTATAACAAGAAGAAATCTATCTCGGTATCGATGTCCTTGCCCCTCATTCTTTGAGAATCAGAAGGATTCTTTTCGAGTTTCCATTTCTTCATTTTGAATATGGGCTCTTCTATCTTTGACTTATTTTTTTCTTTTTTTCTTTGTTTATTTCATTTCAATTCCCCCTCTTCCTCTATCCTTATCATCTAGGTACAACGTTTGCATCAATAGAGACCTTTTTCCTTGGTATGAATTGATATTATTTCATTCCAATTTCTTTCCAAAACTTTCCAAGAAAAATCCTGAATTGGATCCAAAATTGATGGGTTAATGTGAGCTTATCCATGCGGTTAGACACTCTTAAAATAGGAACCTATTTTCTAACTAGCTTTCATGCTTTGGTGAGTCGCCTATTACAATAAACTTAACCGAGGCAGGTAAAAAAGGTTTACCGAGGCGGGAAACCCATCCGCCTCAGACGAAAGGTCACAGTAAATCAATGATTTACCGAGGTGGACCAGTTGCGTGCCTCGGTTAATGAAAATAAAAAGAAAAAAAAAGAAAAAAGCATGCACCTAGACCAGGCCTAGATCTGGGCCTCGCACCGCCGCCGCACGAACCCTCCTCACTGGATCTGACTCCTCGCCAGATCTGGGGTCCTCCTCGCTGGATCTACCGGTGCTAGAGGCGCTCCACCTCCCTGTGCTCCCAGCTGCTTCTCGTCGTGCCGTCACCGGATTTGGATTCCCCTCACGCGCTGCCACCAGATCCACACCACTAGGTGAGGGAGAAGAGGGAGCTAGCACCAGATCCATTGCCGGTGAGGGGAGGGACGCCATCGAAGAGGGAAGCCGGTGCGCCGCCGCTGTTGCCGCCCCGTGCGCCTCGCCGTGGCCCACCCACCGCTGGCAGGGCCACCGCCATTGCCACCCCATGTGCCCCGCTGTGGCTAAAAGGTCCTTGTTTGGTTTTGGTAATTGAGTGACAACCTTAGGTGGACTAATTGTGTTTATATGAGATACACAGGTGATTAGTCCATAGGTACATGTGTGTAAGCAACATATGCCATGACGATGAAAATGGCTCAGAGTTGTTGCAAAGCTTACACATGATACATGACATTGAGTCATGTGATCAAGGTGGAGAAGATGAAGACATGACTTGGCTCGATGGACCGGTTGCAATTGTGAAGGGCAAGTCGGAGGCTTTGAAGCGAGGGACCGCGTGTGATGGTGAAGCTTGAGCAAGACTTAGCACTGATGGACCGACGCAACGGTGAAGAGCAAGTGAAGTCAAGATCAATGAACCAATATGATCACGTGATGATATGAAGTGGATCATATCATTGTCGATCGTGTTGGTGCATGTGTTGCATCGACAGTGGAGGAGATGGAATGGAATGCACATGGCAAAGGTATAACCTAGGGCATTTTTATTTCACCGGTCATAGGTGTGTAGAGAAGTTGATGACCGGGTTTAGGATAGATGACCGTACTATCAAGAGGGGCAAACTTGTTTGTGTATCGGTCATCTAGTGCCACTTGAGCGATCTAACTTTACATACATGTTAGGATCGAGTGGCATGGTGAAAAGAGTGCTAGTCCTTTGGAAAAATATTTGTCAAAAGCTAACACACATGCACAAGGTGGTGATCACATGGTGGTGTTAGCACATTTGAAAAGGTGAAGAAGTTGGTGAAGAAGAGGAGGCAAAATCGGGCTTGGGGTGCTGCCTGGGTGGCACCGCCACCCCCTATCCGGTGCATCGCCACCCAAGTGGCGGTGACCGTTTGGCCAAGGTCGAGAGCAGCATGTTAGGGGTTGGCACTGCCATGCCTTGTTTGGTGGCACCACCACCCCTAGGGCGGTGCCCACCTAGACGTGGCTAAGGAGAGCCTGTACTGGGGCTAGCACCAAAAGTGGCGGTGTGCACCACCATGGGCGCAACGGTGCACTGCCGCGGTCACCGCCACCCTATGGCGGTGCACCGCCCTATTTTTCCAGAGAGGAGGGGAAACGGGGGCTGGCCTGGGGTGGCACCTCCACCTCCTGTCCGGTGCCACTACCGCCTGTCCGGTGACCACGGCTAGTCAAACTACCTGTTGGATTTGACCATTGGGCGGCACTGCCACCCCTCGGGTGGTGCCACCACCACCGTGTCCGGTGCCCTCACAGAAAGTACAGCTTTGCTCTAATGGCTCTATTTGGCTTGGGGGCTATAAATAGAGGTGGAGCTCAAGCATTTGGCTGGTTGAGCACCCTTGGGACTGAGTGTCCATGCTTGGGGAGTGCTTGGGAACCCTCTAACTTACTTGTGCTTGCAAGAGTGCGATCCGATTGCGAGTGAGTGTGATTCTAGTGCGTTGCATCATGAGGTTGCATCGAGTGGCACTAGGTGATCGAGTTGTAAGCCAGTGGTGCTTGTTACTCTTGGAGGGTGCCACCTCCTAGATGGCTTGGTGGCGTGATCTCCATCGAAGCCTGCAAGAAGCTTGTGCAGTGCTCCGAAGAAGAGCTTTGTGAGGGGCATTGTGCTCGCCCTGCGAGAGCCATGAAGAGCAACTCTAGTAAAGCGTGTCATTGAGATACCCTTACTTGTGGGTAGGTTCTTGCGGTGCCCGACGTGTAGGCTTGGCGAGTCATGCCAATTAGCCACCGAACCACCAAGTGAGCGGTCGACACAACGGGGACTAGTTTGCTGGCAAGCATGAGAACCTCGGGAGAAAAATTGTCATGTCATCCTTGTCTTCCTATTGGTTTGCATCCCCATTACACAAGCTTGTATTTACTTTCATATACATTACGCTTGTGTAGTTGCTCTTGTAATTAGTTTTGCTTGTGTAGCTTGCTAGTTACCTTCTTGCTTGTGTAGCTAGAAGTAGCTCCCTTGCGTGACTAATTTGGTTTGTGTAGCCTTGTTAGTCACATTGCTTAGTTTGTGTAGCTAAGTAATTTGCGCTCTCTAATTTGGCTTTTGTAGCCTTGTTATTGAGCATTATTAGTGAGCTTAGGAGCTTTATGCTTTTGGATCACTAGTTGTGTAGGAGCTCCCTCGGTTAGCAAAGTACTAGTGCATATGTTTGTGTGACCTTGCCACTAGAATTGATTAGGTGAGCTCTAGTTAGCTCGGCACCTTAGTTGCATAATTAGGATCTTTATAAGGTGCTAGAGAACCTAGATAGAGGGTGTAGTCTTGACTAGATCGATAGTTTTAATTCCGCACTTGTATCGGTTAGCTAGCGTGATTAAGTTTTAAAAAGGACTATTCACCCCCCTCTATTCTGCCATCTCGACCCTACAGTGGCCCGCCCGCCGCTGGCAGGGCCCCCGCGCACAAGGCCACTGCCATGGCCGCCCCGCCATGGCCCGCCCACCGCCGGCAAGTTCCCCGCTCACACGACGCGCCTGCTTGGCCACCTGAGGAAGAGGGGAAGCGTGGGGCACCACTGCCTGCTGTGGGCCGAGTGAGGAGAGCGGTGCAGTCACCAGGTGAGAGAGCAAGATGCAGAGAGTGGGAGGGAAGGGGAGTGCGATTGAGAGAGAGGAGTGCGCGGCGCAGTGGATCAGAGAGCGACGTCGAGCGACGGGTGAGGATAGCGACGCAGTGGGGGGGTTACGGTTAGGTTAGGGTTTTAATTCTGTTATATATACTCGGCGCTAGATATTGGGCTAAAAACAGTAGCAGGTTGGGCTAGAACTGTAGAGGCGGGCCTTATAGACGATCACCTCAGTTAATCGATTAACTGAGGTGGTTGCGTTACAATAACCGTCTCGGTTAATAGGCATTAACCGAGGCGATTATGTTACAATGTCCGCCTCCGTTAATGATTAACCGAGGCGGTTGCTGGCCCGGCTACCCTGCCTCGAATAACCGAGGCGGGCAACCAGGCCGCCCGCCTCGAAGCCCCATTTGGAAATGCTGCGCAAAAGTTTTTGTGTAGTAGTGTTGTCCGAGATCCTTTCGATGACCTATGTTATGTTGAAGGGATATCTATATGATCTGATCGTTTGCATAAGACCTGTGAGGGCAATAGAAAAAGGAAAGTATACATAAAATATAGTTTTTTTCAATTTCAATTATCTAAATTTTAGTTAGTTTCTATTTCTAGATATCTATTTTTGTATATCTATATATTGGTATTAGTTAGTAGTACTATTCTATTAGTTAGCTAGCGATCCGGCTCTGTGAATTCTTTCTTTCATGATGAATTGTCGGCACTAGTCCTACATTTTTCTTGGACCTAGGAGAACGGATTGTATCATGAGACAAGCAAAGATGTCAACCCACTTCAAATATGGAACATGGATTCTAGCGATGGAATGCAGTTGGGTCCTCAAATCGATTCGAATGAATCAGTCTTTCTACATATTAGGCAAAAGGATAGCAAGTTCAAATTCAGGCTCGGTAGGACATGGATTTCTATTACTATGAAATTCATAAATTAGTTAATGGAGGGCTACCATTATTCTTTTTCTCACTACTACAAATTCAGTCATCACTGCCGACATCGTCACTGCCGGAATTAAGTGAACCGACAGTGATGACCTTTACTGCCGGTTCTTGGCTCTGAAAATTAAAAAATGTTGGGCGGTGTGACTGAACCGGCAGTGATGACTACTATCACTGTCGGTTTGTGTCTCTAACCGACAGTAACTGGGCAGCTAGCTATCACTGCCGGTTCTAACTAAGCTAGTGTTGTCCCCATCTAAATATATACCCACCTCATCCAGTGTCCTCCCCGTCCGAGACACAGTGGTTTTGCTTGTTCAGCCGTGTTCATCTGTTCTTGCTTGGGGGGAGCAAGCCAACACTCTCGGCCGTCGGTTCCGCCTTCGATCTTCTAAAGGTTACCAACTTCTTTTTCTAATATTTTGTTGCTAATAGTGTACTTCGTTTCATGCTTTAGTTTTAAGCATCAAAATAATGAAAATATGTGGTTTTTTAGATTAGAAAGAATAATGGTGGATTTTATTTTTTATACATCATTTCTACATAATCTTTGTTAGTAACAAGCTTATGTTTTCCACATCTGTGTTAGCAACATTATATCTTGATCTTTGTTAGCAACATTTCTTTTATTTATAAATCATTTCTACATAACCTTTGTTAAATAATATTTATTGTATTCTAGGACTTTGTTAGCGATATTATTTCTTGATGATTTATTGTTTATATGTTTCTCTAATATATATTGGTGCCGGGTATATTTATACCGGGGTTCTATATTTATTGAGATATTTTTTCAGTTTTTTTAGTTACGATGAATGGTGGCGGACTTCCCAAGGCACAAGAACAAGGTTTCCACTCTGGCGATCTTCCATTCACGCGATCTTCCATTCGCGCCATCACTAGTGTGGGTTGTCCCGTGTTATCCAGACCCATCAATAGTATGTAATATTTTAAGTTTTCTGTGCTAATATAATTTTTGCATATATATATTTATTTATAATATGATTGTTGCATATGTCACATACTATAAAATCGGTCAAATGGCTGGAAACGACACTATGGCTGCTCGGGGTATGGGACATCTTCGAGAACACGACAAGTGAGGTCGTCAATGATGAAGAAGACGAGCTATGGAAGTGCAGTCTCGGTTTCGAGATCCCAATTAGGAACAATAATAAGGTGCGCTAGGACATCACGCAGGTTGGACGACCCACGCCTACCAAGGTAGGTGCGCAGATCGATGTCATGATGTCTTCTTTGCATGCAATTGAGCGAATTGACTACCATATACCTGATTGGTCGGCATTGAAGATACAAGCTTTACAGCAGCACAGCCTAGATATGCCGCGAGTAAGCGAGAGGCATGCTACATTCAACTATATGGATGTGGTACGTCATGCATGATATGAGAGTAATATTTATTTATTATTATTATTATTATATGAGCGCTTCCAGATATTTTTGGTTTGTCCACTTGCAAGTTTTGCCCTATGATTTCACCTATGCTACATTTGGCTTGCAGTTCATTCTCTCACAAGCTCTTAAACGTCTAGTGGGGTACGCCTGGGACTTCGTGGATGCAATGAGCCAGAGGACGACAACTGGCATCTAGTATTGCGTGAGAATTAGGTAGAACCAGGCCATCCACAGTCCGTCAATAGGCTATATCTATGGGATACCATATGCTCGGCGTTGTGAGGCAACTGAGAGTGTTGTAGTGCGGGCCTTCATTACATAAACAATGAGTGTGGTTACACCATTGAAGACATACGCTACTAGCAGTGGAGACGGACCAGGGATGCACCTGGTTTTTAGGATCCATGTTGATTTAATCATATTATTATGTTTAATCAGGTTTATTTATATAGATATTTTAGTTATGTTGGTATGAACAAGTTAATTCTGTTTCATTGGGTTTTTATTTGTATGGATATCATAATTATGTTTTGTATGGATTAATTATAGACCATTAATTAATTATCATAGAATTAAATAATGAAGACACAATTTTTTGTCTTATTTTAGAACATAAGGTAATTACATTATGTCTAGTAATAAATAGGCAGGAACATCTTTCCTACCTAGCTCAGCGGCTAAATAATAAAACATATTAAAAACAAACCAATATGAACTCCCTAGCTTAATATTTTTGTGCTTTCTTTTATTAATTAATAGTGTTATTATCATATAAAAACGAAACAAAGAAAACTAAACTCCCTACCTAGCGCAGCGGTTAAAACCGTACAGTCTAAACCCTCCCACCCGCGATCGAATCCCTATACGGCCAAATTTTTTTCTTTTTTCTTTTATTATTTACTAAACAGGGTAAAATGAAAAAAATAAAATCAAACTAACTGCCGAGTCAGGCCACAATACATTTTTCTAATTTTATTAAAAATTTGTTATCACTATAGCATTATAAAAAAGCTGGGACTATTTTTTAAAAAAAAAAAGCTGAGCCATCGGCAGTGGTGTTACTTTTAAAAAGGCTGAGCCCTAGGCATTGGCGCTGCAGAAGCATGCCAGAGACATCACTGTCGGATTTCACTTACAAACCGACAGTGATATCTCTGTCGGTTTATTAGACCGGCACATATACGTATTTTCACTGTCGGATTTTGAGCCAAAACTGACAGTGATGTGTTCTCATAGGTCAAACATTACTCCCGTTAACTACCACAGCAGGAGCACTGCTCCCACCTACCCCGACAGCTTTAATTCAAAAAAACCTAGCACGACTGCTAGCGCCTATAAAATGGCCCTCGGCTAGGAGCCTCTCAACGGCCAAGTCTTGCCACCCGCTTACTGCTTATTTCTCACTTGGTTCTCTCTCAGCTAGTATTTACAGCTATGACTTCTTTGTGGGAGAAAGCCCTCCACATACAAATATCAAAAAGTCTGGTCATCCGCAAGGATGGTGCATATAAAAGGTACTAGAAGAATGTTTATGAAGATACAGCCACGTCGAGGCTTGACAGTGCGACGAGGTTGACAGAGCTATCCGGAGAGGCATTGGTTCATCGATCCTCGTCAACCGTCTGATCTGCTCGGGATTATCTGTCTGGAGAGGCACGGGTTCAACAGTGCACGACGACCTCCCCGTTCGTCTCCCGGTGTAGCTCTCGCCAGCCATCGCTATGGCATTCTCGCTGTTTCTTCGATCTTAGGGTGCTAGAAGAATACTTATGAGATGGTTGCGTTATAATATGTTAGTACACTTCGATGGTAACATGAATCTAGGTTGTAATAGGTTTTGTTATCATACATTTAATTCTAGTGTTAGGTCTTTGTTATCATATATGTAATTTTATTTTAAATTTTCTATTATTTTAAGTCATTATTTGAGCATTAAATAAAGATAACAGCATTAATATTTGTAAGCTAGGGTTAAGTTTAATTCGGCTTGTCATGTAATCCATGTGTTGTGCAGCAAGAACACTAAATTTAAGTGTCATATTGATCTCAAACTTTTTCTCAGGCTCGCCCGTGCCACGGGTGAGGATACCACCAAGTTTGCGATTTTTTTGGATGGTTTGGACTTTCTTCGGTTTAATTGATTTTCCGCGCGATGTTACCGGTTAATTAGAGGTTAAACTGGGCCTACCCCAGAAACCATCTGGAATGGTGCCAAACTTTTTCACCGGGTCTCATGTAGCCTAGGGACCAATTTTTAGTCTGTGTGGATGCAGAATTCTAGAGTGTCCAATATGTAGGTGGCCCTCTTTTGTCTCGTGTAGCACAGAGGAAAATATAATAATATTAAAAATGATCAGAAAAACCTAAGATCTTGTGTGGGGCCATAATTTAAGTGTACATGCTTGCTAAAAAATTTCAAGCCAATTCGACATATGCGGATTATACATGCTTAACAAAGGTATATAGTCGCCTAATGTTGCAATGACTAAACACTTGAGATCCCAAGGTTTCTGTGGTTCATATGTATTCCATTGTCATATTGGTCTTAAACTTTTTCTTAGGCTCGCACGCGCCATGGGTGAGGGAAGCACCAAATTTGGAATTTTTCTTGGATGGTTTGGTACTTTCTTCGGTTTAATTGATTTTCCGCGCGATGTCACTAGTTAACTAGAGGTTGAATTGGGCCTACCTCGAAAATCATCCGGAATGGTGCCAAACTTTTTCCCAGGGTCTCATGTGGCCTAGGGACCAATTTTTGTCTATGTGAATGCAAAATTCTAGTGTGTCCTACATGTAGGTGGCCCTCTTTTGTCTCGTGTAGCACAGAGAACAATATAATAATATTAAAAATAATCAAAAAAACCTAAGATCTTGTGTGGGGCCATAATTTGGGTGTACATACTTTCCAAAAAATTTCAAGCGAATTCGACATAGGCAGATTATACATGCTTCACAAAGGTATACACGTCATCTAATGTTGTAATGACAAACACTCCCAAGGTTTTTGTGGTTCATATGCATTCTATTGTCATATTGGTTTTAAACTTTTTCTTAGGTTCGCACGTGCCATGGGTGAGGGAAGCACCAATTTTAAGATTTTTCTGGGATGGTTTGGTACTTTTTTCGATTTAATTAATTTTTCACGCGATGTCACCGGTTAATTAGAGGTTGAACTAGGCCTACTCCGGAAACCATTCGGAATGGTGCTAAACTTTTCCACGGGGTCTCATGTGGCCTAGGAACCAATTTTTGGTCCGTGTGGATTAAAATTCTAGTGTGCCAAACATGTAGGTGGCCCTTTTGTCTCGTGTAGCACAGAGGAAAATATAATAATATTAAAAATAATCAGAAAAACCTATAATCTTGTGTGGGGCCATAATTTGGGTGTACATGCTTAAAAAATTTCATGCCGATTCGACTTTGGTTGAATAGGAATATTAATGCATGAATTAATTAATACTATCACTGTTGGTTCCCCAAACAAGCAGTGATGATAAGATCACTGTCAGTTTCTCATTTCAAACCGACAGTGATAATAATAATAAGAAAAAATTTCAAAAGAATGTTCCGAGGCTCGGCTTTGAGACTGGGTCTGCGGTTTCGGACTGCTGAAACTTAACCGATGCGCCATTATTAGTATTTCGAACACAATGCAAAATAAATTTTATTTATACAGTAGTCATTTCCCTCATCAGTGCCTGTTGTTAGCTAGAATAGGCAGTGATGGTACTGATCACGGTCGGTTTGTTTTGTTAACCAGCAGTGATGTTACTGATCACTGTTGGTTTATTTTGTCAACCGGCAGTGATGTGCTCATCACTGTCAGTTTGTAGTTAGAACCGGCAGCGGTGCTGCATCACTATATATAGGATGAGCGTGCGTGGGTGAAATATTTCGCACTCTTTTGAACTGTCGCGCGCGCCGCTCTGTTCCTCCACGTCGACGAACGTATGCTGTCGTCGCGCCCTCGTCTTCCTCCACGCCGGCCTTGCTTCACCGTGCGCGCGCCTGACCGAGGAAGCCGCCCGACGACATCGTCTTCCCCGACGCCGCCGGACCGCGGACGCGCTCGCGCTCGCGCCATCGTCTTCCTCAACGCCACCGGAGCACCTCTACCGCGCCCACGCCCTCTTCTTTGTCAACGTCGCCATAGCACTGACGACGCTTGCGCCCTCGATGCCACTGGAGTACCTTAGGAGCACGTGGAGAGCTGCCACCGCCGTCCAACAATGAGTGCCTTCGGCCATTCCCCTTAGGTGTTCACGAAAATGCCCGTGAGCTATAGCAAACTGTAACAGAACCGACCAATTATACAAAATTAAGTAAGAAAATCACTCGCCAAAGCAGATAATATAGCAAACTTAAGCCCGTATAACCCGGTAGTCCGTGAAACCACGAAGAATTTCACACCAACCAACATACAAACCAAGATCGTACAAGTTTAGCAGCCACAATCACATGTTACATAAAGTTCGCAACAACAGTTAAACACATCGGAGTTTAGAACATAAAGTTATTACAAACTAAGTTCAAAATAAAGTAGCGAAAGCAAATAGTTTCATAAACCACACACACTTAGTTCAAATACAGTGGCAAGAGATGGACATTTTCAACAAAAGCATCAAATAAGATATAGGGAGCGACCATTGCCCTTGGTCCTAGTTGTCGTCCATCGCCGGATACAGGCAGGTGATGCAATAGTCGTAGTATATCTGACCATCTGCAACAACAATGAAAACAACGCCCTGAGTACGAGAAAGTACTCAGCTAGATTTACCCGTCGGAAACCAAAAATAAAGTGACACCAAGGAGTACGCAAGGCTTGCTTTTAGTGAACTACCTGACTCATTTGCGAAAAGCATAAGCTATCATGACTAAACCATTTTAACTAATTTGCATCATGTTTATTATAACTTATCCATCTGGGTAAGCACCTATGCTATAGCAATCACTTGATTAACCAATAACATCCGGTTACTACTTGGATTTAGCATTTCCAACATCATCCATATAACCATCAGTGTTCCACATCATTACTACGATGTCGTAACTCAAGTCAAGTGCTCACTATCCAGGAGCGATGGTGATTCAAATCGATTCCTAACCAGCTGGTGATTTATTCCTCACATAAACCACACTCACCGATCAAGTGAGTTACAGATCACCAATGACACTTTCCAGGTAAATGTCGCGGGGTAACAATCATGGACCGCACTATCCAGGGACCGCTCGACTGCCAGGACGCACCTTGGGCTCACTCTTCGCGTCCCCGTCTTACCCCCTTCGGCACCAGTCTGCCAATCCGAGTTTAACCCGACCTGAAAGTGTCACTAGCTTCGCTATCGAAAGGTGTTTATTCGGCCAGCTAAGTGTGAGGCATGTGTTTAACATGACAAGAGGGACAAGCAACGATCGGTCCTTAACCGACACAGACGAAAAACTAATAGCACCCCAGAACCCTGTCGGGTTGCCTCCAACTTTTCTATCCGGTCTCCAATTATCCATCAACATATGGTTATTTCCAGGATTTCATCCATTCCATAGCTAAAACATCCTAGTAACCACCTATCATTTCAGGTGACCAGAAATCACCGATCGCTACCGGTCTAAGCAGGGCTAAGCAGTATTCGATCCTAAACCTAACAGGGTATGAAGGTAATAAAGTAGGCAAGGATATAAATAAATACATTAACGGTTTCAATCAACTCCTATAACTTAATGCAACAATATATAAACTCATATATATATAAAGAATTGCTTTTATAAAGTAGGAGACTTAAAATGCTCTGGAGCTTGCCTCGTTTGAAGGAACTGGGTTGGTGGTCCACACACTTAGATAGATCCTCTTCTTGCTCGTCTACCTCGGGCACCTCCTGTGCCTGAGTTTCTTGTGGATCGGACCCGATCTGTTCCTCTTGCAGTGCTACTAGTGCTTCCTCCTATGATCCTATATGATGCAAGTGTATAAGTAAATATGTAAACAGTGCATTGGATGCGATGGCACGCGACAATCATGATGACATGATGTGCAGATGAACACATTGACCTCATTGGATAGCATATAGGTAAAACCTTTCTACAAGGTAGTCCACATCATCCCAGATCAGTCACTATGGATACACATCATCTACTGCATTCTCTTCTACTATCAGTTCCAGTTGCTTTTATGCCGACTAACATATGACCCTAATATGAGTGCTACTACACTTTATCAACTCAACCACATTAACTTGTAGAGCAACACCAGCAAGTGATTTGATGCTTCAAAGATACACCAAAGCTTCATTATTAAACTAAATATACATAAAAGATATTACTTGATAATCAATTTAAACTATGGTTACAACAGCAACCCATATTTCTAGTGCCTAGAAAAATCTATAAAAATTACAGTAGCATAGTCCTACTTTAAGTAGCCTACCCTAAAATTTTCATGGGATTTAGATTAGTAAAACAGCCTACACAAATGACAAGCTATGGCAAATAAATAAGCATGAAAATACTTTGTACTATGAAAACTATCAAACAACAGATTTAGTATTTTTTCCATGATCTACATAGCAAACAAACACTATACAAAATTTGTCATATGCATGTTTTATACAAATTTCTCCCTCTAGCAAAAATAACAAAAATCAGCAAATAAAGGCACTTGAACTAAGAAGCTTCCTATGATTTTATACAAAGTGCATCACATAAGAAGAATAACAAACTTGGAATTATATTTTTCTGAGCTTCCTATGATTTATTATGTATTTTCCAAGAAAACAACAATTATAATAATTAAATGAAACCCTATAAAAAAAGTATCACAAATTTGACATACAATAATTTTATAATGTATATCTGCTCCTAAGAAGTCTACCAAAATTGGTTTCGTCATTTTTGGAGCAATATTTTTCAAGATATGATTTTTGGAAGCATTTTCACAATTTCTGAAAAAGGTTTTCTTTTAAACGCGAAAATCCACACTGCCCTAAATGCTACGCACACCCCGCTCCCTCACCCTGGATCAGCACAGAGAGACAGACAGGCGGGCCCTTAGGGTCAAAGGGGCCCCACCCGTCAGCCACCTCCATGCGGAGACGACACTGACCAGCATGACCTCGCCGACGGTGAGATCTCTGGCCAGGCCAAGAGGACCGATGTGATCCACACCCTCACGCGAACCTAATAGTGCCCACAGCATGACCTAAGGAGCTCGGAAAGCCGGTCGCCGCCGTGCATGGCGGAGTGACGGCGCGGGTCGCCGACAGTGAGGCGCTCCTGGCCACGGCAAGGTGAGTGGAGGCGCTCGAGAGCATCAGGGACACGGTGAGGTGCTTGTGCGCGAGAAAGGAGGGCGGGAGGTGAAGCGGAGGGGAGGTGCCCACAGAGCGGTTCTTCTCCGGTGAGAAGGCCCTAACTCCGGCGAGCGATTACCGAGGATAGGGGCTATACCACTGCGAGCTAAGGCGAGCACGGATTGTGCGAAGGGAAGACGGTGCTCGGAGGAAGATGGAGGCTCTAGTGGTGAGCTGAGGTGGCCGGAGCGGCCAACTCCGACGAGCGCGCGCACGGTCACGGGGGCAGAGGCGGGCGCGCCGGCTCTGCTGCTGATGGTGAGAGGAGAGAGTGGAGGAGTGAGCGGGCGCGGACTAGTGAGTCAAGGCGCGGGTGAAGGCAAGCGTGGCCGTGAGGGCCACCGGGAGCCACTCGACCGGCGTCGACGGCGTGCGGCCGCCATGCGGCATCGAGCGCCTGAGCGCGGTCGGGACGCCGGTGCGCGTGGGCACGGGCGTTAGGCTGGGTTGGCCGGCGCCGGTGGGCCGAAAGCGGGGCGCCGGCCCAGTAACTCTAGAAAATGCTTTTTCTTTTATAATTTCAAATCCAAATTTACTAACAACCCTAAATTCAAATTTTGAAGTAGAAAATAGCATTTTCAAGACTTGTCCCCAAAACAAAAGTTGTTCAAAATTTAATTCTCTACAACATTGCTTTAGGGAACATTTTGAAATTCCAAACAGATTTTGAAATGAAGCTTCAAAGTCCATTTTAAAATAGATTTCTATTTTTCTAGATTATTTTAAAAAGCAAAATTTGAGGAAATTTTGAATACCAAACTTGCTCCAAATTTTATGCTACACATTCCTAAATGATTTGCACTTATAACCAAACATGTTTTATTGGCCTAGCAAGAGCAGGGCAAAATTGTATTTAAACAAGCACATGCAACATTCATGTTTCAATGTTATGTTTCGCATGTTTCAATTTCAGATTACTCTTATTATCACATATGATTATGAATGCAAGATGATGCTCATGCTCAATGATTTCTTAATGCATGCTTAACACCCGAGGTGTTACACAAACCATGCATGTCTATCTCTACCATCAGCAATGAATTATAGATAAAATATGACTCTCTTTTTTGCATTGATGTCAATCTAGCTATAGCAGACCATCTCTAGCATTAGCAATAAATAAATTGTAGATAAAATGCAAATGTTTTGGTTTAGTTTTAAGCATTTCTTTTTTTGTTCAATAAGAACTATATAGTTTTTTGGACTATATATTTTTAGCACTTTATAAAGACATTTATGGCATTAATCTAGGTATAGACCATGCAGTTCTATAGCTAGTGATATGGTTTGGCATGTGAAGTCTCCATAGGTATGTGTCAGTTTGTATGAATTGAATTTAATTGGTCTGCAAGCATATACAAACATATTTGGGGTCCTACTTATTTAAAGACTCCATTTTGCATTGCCATTTTTATATAGATAGAACTTGGAGACATATGACATCATTACATCCATCCATTTTGCAAGCATATACAAACATATTAGGGGTCCTACTTGTTTGACAACCAAAATACACAGAGGATTATATTAAAGATGGAAAAATTGAGATTTTATCGTTAGATTTTAGAGTAGATTTTATTTAGCCAGCTGCCCCTAAAAATCAATTTATTGGGATGTTTTCTAATATACACTACTATAGATGACTTTTGGAGGTGGTCTTTGAAAAAATAGTAGGTGATTGTAAACCTCATCTATCTAGCAGTATAGATACACTTATGTCACTGGCTTGCTTCCACCGTCACTTAATAAGCTTTTCATGCTATATTTGAACACAGCCATGACTCGTAAACTACTCGTTACCCGTCGCCCAAGAGAAGATAGGAAAGCAAAAGGTGTTGATATCGATGGGATAGGAGAGCCGCATGATTCGACAAATGGTGGCTGTGACAATCAGGGCGGTGAGAACGAGGTACCATGGACCCCTACCTCTTGTCTCTAGCTAGATCAAGATGACCAGATAACTTAGGTATCATTTGACTAGGTAGTCATACAAGTTAATTAATTCAGACGGTCTTAGCTTACTTGGTGTCTCTAGCAAGAGGTTCAGCCGACCGAGCAGCTAGAAGGTTCGAGCTGCCGCAGGGCTACAACCAAGCGAGGTGTGTGTAAGGTTCCACAAGAAGGTCCTAAAGCACACTAAATCATTATAGAGGTTGACCAAATGGGTTTGCCGCTCAAACCTAAAAAAGTTGCGGCCAAATACAAGACTGTCGTCGGGGCACTTGTAAGGGAGCACATCCCGATATCGTACCGAAAGTGGATTGTGAAAGAAAATGACCCATGGAGGGTTCCTGAAAGTCTGAAGGATGCTATATGGGAGGAATGGGCCCTGAAGTTTTTCACTTTCCCAGGGGACTGTGACATGGAGCAAATCAAGAAAAAAACAAAAGAAACCATAGGGACATGCTTCAAGAATTTCAAGCTGACATTGTACCAAAAGTTTAACCTCGAGGATAAAGAGCCAAATTGGGATGGTGATGAGTACGCCAGCCAGAAGAACTTCTGGGAGGCTTTCAAGTAGTATAGGCTATCCGAGGAGTACTTGGCAGTGAGCAGGAAGAATATGGAGAACTCGCTTAAAGCGACATATCCTCACTGCCTCGGCTCTCGAGGCTACGCCAGTAAGATCGATGAATTTCAAGCTAAACTTGAAGATCTAGAACAACGTGGTGTTATGCCTTAGACTGCCTATTAGGAGCCAGATCGTTGTCTTATGCGATGGCGAGGGGGCACGCCACGGCCCGGACAGGAGCTTTACCTCTGAAAATCCATCCACGAGCAGCCTCGTCACGAGGATCTCCGAGGTAAATGAAGAGGTGATGCAAGGGATCCACACTTCTAACAGGGAGAATGACGTGCTCACCCAAGCACTTGGAAACAAGGAGCACCCTAGTTGCACTAGAGGAGCCGATATTGTTCCTTGGAAACTTGCATTTGAGGAAAGATTCGACCTTTTATCGAAGCCACTCTAGGAATAAAGCGGCAAATGAGTCAGAGTTTAATCGGGTCTTGAAAGAGATGGAAGCCAATTTTGAAAAATGACTTGAAGAGAAGGTTGAAGTAAGAGTCCAAAAAATCATGGCATCAAGGAGTGTGGATGCAGCACAAGAACATGTTCTGACTAGCTCGGTCCTAGCTCGCAGCAGCTGCGGATCGACCCCGATCGACAATGTAGAGGCAAATGCACCTCATCCGGTTGACAACCTCACCAAGCCTGTCAGTGTCAGGTTGTATGTCCGTTAGCAATGGACAACTGACAAGGTGGCGCTCGGCTAGGCCTGGCCTGCGGGAGACGGGGTAATCAATGGCAGCCCAATTCCACCGAGGTATGCCCATGTCAGCATTGATAGTATAGTTCATAAGAAGTACAACAAGATCCAAATTGATTACCCCACACATGAAGATAGGAAACGCCTTGTTGAGAACAAGGGTGCTCATGTGGCCTGGCGCAAGAGCTTCATTAAGCTTGATGACCAGTTGTCTTCGGATGATGATGATGAGGCCGACGACGAATCACCCCCGAGAGATGATGAACCTAGATATCACTCTCCTATGCCTCAACATCGTACCTCTCCCTCTCCCTCTCCCCAACCCTAGAGAAAAGAGGATTATGCTACTGCTCCTTCTCCTCCTCGCCGTGATTCCCCGCCAAGATCCAAAGAAGTGCCATCTCGACGTAGACAAAGAACAAGGGCACGACCAGCCTCAAAGAGAGCGTCATATACTTCAATAGATAATATTCTAAGAACGGCTAAAAGGAAGAAGCCGATGGATAAGGCATAACATGTCGAGCCTGACTGCACGCAGAGATGCGTTAGTTTTTTAACTTAATCGCCTCGTTACCTAGGTGGATGCTGGTCAGCGATATAGAGTGCCAAGACAAGAGCGTGTACAATGAAGAGAGAGCCCGAGCTCAACAATTTGAATATAGCAAAAAAATAAACAAGATTGTTGAAGATAGGGGCATAAGCAGAGAGAAAGCTGAGTTAGTTTATCTATAATAAGAAGGGGAGTTTGAAATGGCGAGCCTCGCATACAAGTATAGACTTGGGCATCCTTTGTTGGAAAGTGCTAGGGAACTAAATGATTTGCCAACAAATATGCGTCAACTGCATGAGTATTACATGATTGATACCAAGAGCAGAGAGTAAAGTGGTTTTGAAGCTCTCATCTTGCCTACTCATCTTGCCTAAAGTGGTGTTCAATCGACCAGAAGAAACACTACATCACATCGAATATGACTACCTATTTCAGTTATTCAACAGGCGCGACCTTGACAACCAAATCATGATGTTGTGGACTTTGTAAGTACCGTTCTATTCTAGTACGATGCTATAATAAATCACTTCAGCAATGTTTTAAGATATCACATGCTTTATGCAGGTGGGTGGCTACATATTGCACTAAGAAAAACCTTTTTCACATTGGATTCTTGGACCCAATGATAGTAAACGAGAAAACATGTAGAGGCAATCTAGGGTATGACAAGGCCCATATGACAGACGTGGTGACCATGGTTGTCAAAGGTTTCGTCGAATAGGACAAAACGAACATTTTTCTAGCCTACAATTGCGAGTATGTGTTCTCATCCTTTATTTTGGTCATCACTGTTGTGTTTTTAAAGATTTTGATTAATTAGGATTTTGTGATTGCAGTTCCCATTTCATCTTAGTCGATATCAAACTTTGGCCTCCACGTATCGAGGTGTGGGACTCCAAGATGAAGCCACTTTTTTGTGTCGATCCCCTATGCGCGGTGCTAAATGAGTAAGCGAACCCAATAACATGTTTTTTAATCACATAGCAGATTCTCATATTTTTTATTTTACACATTATATGACAGTGTCAAGGCACGAGTGGATGGGCTCCCAACCCCACCATTCGAGGTTTCCCGCATGGAAATGGCTATCCTACAGTAGCCGATGAGGAACAACGAATGCGGGTTCTACGTAATGTGGGCAATGTACCATTACATCGGTGGGAGAACAACAACCTCACATGAACAGGTGTGTATGCTTCCCATCTCATGTATTTCAATAACACAAACTAATGTACGTTTTGTCTAACATTTGTTGATTCCGAGACAACGAAAAAAAATTGAAGCACCATGGGCTACTAGAAGGCGAGATTCGAGGATTCCAGGATGCGCTAGCAGCCTTCATCTTGGACGAGGTGTGTAGCAAGAAAGGGTTATTCTCCCTTTGGCGGGCCGAGACCAAGGAAAATAAGGAATATGCAAAACTTGCCGCCAATAGATTATTGTAATAGCTCATCTTGATGGACTTGTGAACATGTAAATGTTGTCATTTTTTGTAAAGTCATTCTTGTAAATGCTGACGGATTTATAATGTTTAATTTGTTATATAAATCGTGAATATCAATTCCACCAAAAAAATTATAAAATAAATTATATACAACAAAATGCTAAAAATACATCACGGCCGGCTAGCATCGAGCCGGCAGTGATGACTTCAACAACACTGCCGGATTCATATTGGAGCTGGTAGTGTTGTTGAACCTCTCACTGCCGGCTCGAGAGAAAAAGCCGACAGTGATATCTTGAACATCATTGCCGGGTTGAACCACATGCCGGCAGTGATGTCTTAAGCATCACTGCCGGTTCGAGCCACAAACCGGCAGTGATGGTCATAATATCGCTGTCGGCTTGATCCACGAACCAGCAGTGTTGACTAGATTGAACTCTGTCGGGTTGTCTAAAGGAACGGCAGTGAAGTTTCAGTACAGTGCTGGTTTTTAAGAACCGGCCCTCATCACTGCCGGTTTGGTTATGCCAGTTCAAAATCCGACAGTGATGGGGGTTTTGAACCGGCAGTATTGTCAAGATCTGGGGTAGTGTCTTGTTTGTGTTCTAGGAGAAAATTTATCCATTTCATGTTTCGAGGTCTAAAAAAGAACAATGTCACACAGCAGCACACGGTGTATATTGATCTAGTTGTTTATGTGACCGGAGGAAGGGGGAGTAGTGCACGTGTATATATGGACAAATAACGAATAGCAATAAACGAAACGGTGTTGCACCGCCTAGGCATCTATCGTTTTTCTTAACACTGTAGATAGTACTCCTGACCGTTCCGGAGAATGAATAAAGTTTGAAACACGCAGCAGCAAACGACGAGATATGCGGACGCAATGCATGCATGTCGGAAATACCAGCTGGTCCGCGTATCACATCCAGACGCGTCGGTCTAGCTAGCTGTACTTAAGCTGTGCCTGTGCGCGCGCGTGATTTCCCACTGCCACCCGGTCCCAGAGCCAGAGACCCACAGACCCTGGGCCTCCTTGCCCAGCGGGGGCGGCCACGGCAACCCCACAAAACCCATCACACATGAGTAGACACAGGCACGGCTAAAAGGGAAGGCGCGCCAGGACTGAGTGAGAGTAGCTGCTGCGCGCTGGCGAATCCAATCCTAGACGACCCGGGAAGAGATTAGGTACGGTAGAGAGACTGGCTGGAGATAGAGAGGCCAAGGCCAGGATGAGAGTGGCGGTGGTGGGCGCCGGCGTGAGCGGGCTGGCGGCGGCGCACGAGCTGGCGAGGAGCGGCGGCGCGAGGGTGACCGTGTACGAGAAGGAGGACTACCTCGGTGGGCACGCCAGAACCGTGGCCGTCGAGAACGCCGACGCCGCCGCCGGCACCGTGCAGCTCGACCTCGGCTTCATGGTCTTCAACCGGGTACGTGCGTGCGTACATCGGTGCATTTAGTAGATATAAGCGCACCGTGATGTTCTGCATGTCCGGCACGCAGCTCGCTTCATAATCCATCTATGGCTGCCGTGCTAGTTAACGTGCGTCGTTTGATTGTTTGTCGTGCGCTGCGCCGTACCCACCCACGGGCATTCTGTGCCATTCGGCATGAAGCCATGAACAGTTCCTCCTCCTCCTCCTACCTTTTAGGC
The DNA here is from genome assembly GCA_038087645.1 of Saccharum hybrid cultivar R570. Lineage (NCBI taxonomy): Eukaryota > Viridiplantae > Streptophyta > Magnoliopsida > Poales > Poaceae > Saccharum > Saccharum hybrid cultivar. Next base: position 3,195,767 of record JAQSUU010000344.1, read on the forward strand.
GCCTCAACGACTAATCTTCTGTGTTCGATTTAGCCGAGAGAATTCCCTTCTCTTTTTCCTTTCCATTTCCATCTTCTTGCTCATGCCAGAACTGGGCAACAAATATGTGAATTAGTTTAGGTTATTATTATTCATTTGAAGGTTAATTATTGTTCCGTGATTAGTTGTTGCAAAAAAAAACCATCAAGCAATCCATAAAGCGCCGGCCGGGTAGGGTGCGTGCAAATGAGGCGACGTGGAGGCAGCAGTGACCTTACAAGCTCACGTGGTCACCAGCAAAACGCGAGAGCCAATGCCATACTATATTTTTCTCTAGAAAGACCATGTACCATACTATATTCTACGACTTGTCACATTGCTTGATTGCGACGACGTCCAGTAGCTATGGCTACTATTAGCACTAGAAGATTAGCGTGGTTATTAGGAATGCTGTCGGCCTCACTTAGGGCTTGTTTGGTTTGAGCGTTAAAGTTTAACAAATAATGTAGTATTTTCGTCTTATTTAATAAAAAGTTTTCAATCTTAGACTAATTAGGCTTAATAGATTCGTCTCGTAAATTACTCCTAATCTGTGCCGACATGCATGCAATTAGTCTACATTTAGTACTCCATGCATTTGCCGCAATATTGATGTGATGGGAGTTAAACTTTAACATGTGCAGACCAAACAAGGCCTTAGTACTCCGAGGGGGCGAGGACCAGTCCACATCTCTGTGTACCCCTCTTCCTGTCCATACATTTAGAATCTATATTGCCGTACTTCATCCATCCGTTTCAAAACATAGAGGATACGAAGATTAATAAATTCAAAGCTCACAAATTTTAATTAGTAATTGATAAATTATATACATGTTTATGTAATATTTAAGAGTTTGTTTTATTGTATGAGTTACATCAGTGGTTTTACATTCCACGCATTTTTCAACACGAATTTTGATTTTGCGACCATTGATGACGTCTTGTATGAACAACTAATGGTCAAAGTATACTTCTAAAAACTTACTCAAATCATAATACACCTCATAAAAAGGAATGGAGTGAGTAGTAAATAATCTACTCTAGGCCTAGTTTGACTTGGTGAAGTCATATCAAGATCATGCTCGGTGGTTTTATACTGCATCGACCATGGCTATAAAATTTACACAATACAAAAGTATTTTTAAATGTGAATCTCATAACGTTAAATATATATGCAATAGTCTGTATATTATTAAGCTAATGGTTATTCAAATATATATTAAGGAGTTCAAATTCATTACTTTTAGGCCTCGTTTGGATATTTAGAATTGAATTCATTCTAATAATTACAATTTAAACATAGATTAATTAAACTAATATAGTTGTATATGGAATATATTTGTATATTTATTGTTAGGCATACAAGGGACATACTTATATATTGCATTTCTATTATAGGGAAGTGAGTTGAAGAGTATGCTATAAGTTGAAGAATAGGATTATAACATAGTGATCTATAGAATTCATTTCCATCTCCCACCCTATGAATTTGAGATAGGCTTATTTATGAGCTTGAGAAAGTTAGAATGTCAAATTCCAACCCAAATAGCTTAATCCATTATGTAAATTTCAATTCCTTCAAAATAAAAGGATCCAAACGACCCTTAAGAAAAAATAAAGGACATGCTTCGCAAGAGACATGCATGTCAGTCACAGCTATCCTTGTTATCCTAATTCCTATCTAGTCTTCTCTATCCTTGTGGGTCCATGTATCCTTGGTTCTTTGGCTTGGATTTGTTTGGGAATTGCGATGCTTGGGTCGTGATCTCTGTATTCATTCATATCCGGTGCTTTCTCCGGCTAGAAATTTGACACCTTAACTACCAAATATGTGTAAGGATATAATATAAAAAAGGGTTATATATTATGAAATTATTTTCACAGTGGATGAAGCAATCAGTCCTATGTTGTCAATAAGTTCATAAAATTTTATATATTTGCAAACAAAGATAAAAGAAATGGTTTAAACAATCCATATGGACTTATGTTTTTCTCATCCCTTATACAAGTCCAACCTTCACCTTTATTAGTGACCCCACAACATTTGGACTAGTCAAATTACCACACACACTTCATTCATTAAACCATCTTGATTCTCACCTTGAACATGATTTTTGTATTCCACCTTACACATGTTAATGCTAGTTTAAACTTCTCCTTAATTGCTGCAATGCAAATGGTTGGTACTCCAAACGAGATTGATAACACCACATGCACCATTATTTTTGTACCATTGGCATCAACCTCGGTCAAATTCGGGGGGTTCAAGGTTTGACAGCATGTTCGTTTGAGCTTTTAGTCGCTTATTTTTAGGTAGCCAGCAGTGTTTTTCTCTCCCAACAAACCAGTCAATAGTACTTTCAGCCGCTTATTTTCAGCCCAGCGAACAGGCTGTGAGTGAGTGCCAAACTAGGGGAAAAGCCAAGGAAGGCCTTGTTTAGATCCAAAATATTTTAGGGAAAATTCCTGTAACATTTTCGTTGTTATTTGGCAAAATTTATCCAACCATGAATTAATTAGACTCAAAAGATTCATCTCGACATTTATAGACAAACTGTACAATTAGTTATTTTTTACCTACATTTAATGCTCCATGCATGCGTCCAAAGATTCGATGTGACGGGTACTATGCAAAATATTTTGGCTCTTTTTAACTAAACAGGGCCGAAGTAGGCTAACCTGATGACTAAGGCCCCGTTTGGTTTGGGTGTTAAAGTTTAACAAACACTGTAACACTCTCGTCTTATTTGACAAAAAGTTTCTAATTTTGGATTAATTAGGCTTAATAGATTTGTCTCGTAAATTACTTCTAATCTGTGCCGACATGCATACAATTAGTCTACATGTAGTACTCCATGTATTGGAGGGAACATTGATGTGATGGGAGTTAAACTTTAACTCCTCCGAACCAAACGGGCCTAAATGTGCACAAGACGACAAAAGTGATAAGGGTGACGTCGAACAAATGGTGGTCATGTTTTGAGGCGGAGATTATCAAATTGATGGTTCAATAATATTGGGTTAGCTTGACATCAGCAGGATCTAGCGTCTGCAACCAAGGAAGGAGAGCAATGGGAGTTAGTCAAGGCACACATGTTGGATATAACTCGTTGTTTTGGATTTGCATCATATGAGTTCGTCATTTTAAAAATATCGGAGGGAGTACGTCAAACAATACACTAAAACTTTCTATGATTTCACGCATTCCACACGTTTTTCAACCTGATTTGATTTCACAACCATTGATGATGTCTTCTAAGAGTAGCTAATAGTCAAAATATACTTCTAGAGACTTACTCAAATCCAAATACACCTCAACAAAAGTAATTGAGGGGGTAGCAAATAATCTACTCTATATAGCCCTCCATTTCAAAACATATATATGGACTAGTTTGATTTGTTGTGGTCATCAAGATCATATCTTGACATTTTTATATTACGAGCATCTTCAAGAGTCTTTCTAAATCTCGATATCTAAATTATCATTTAGAGAGTCGTTTGCATAAAAATCGCTTTCTATATCTTTTAACTCTCCAACCGTCTTTTGATATCTCATGCGCATTCTAGAGAGTCATTTTCATCTTCTATTTTTAGCTAGCGAAAAATCCGGATTAGAAGATGGTTATATTTGTATAAGCATTTAGACAAGCTGTTGGAGGGTAGTTTTTCAGCAAAATCTTTATTCCTAGCATCTACTAACGAAATAGAGAATCTTTCGAAGTTGCTCCAAATAAGCAGAATTTAGAGAAATTCTTCGGATTAGCATCCGACAAAAGGTATCGAAAGGTTCATCGCAAGTACAGCAAACACTATTGCTGGAGAATGACGATAAACAAAAGGTATCGAAAGGTTCATCGCAAGTACAGCAAACACTATTGCTGGAGAATGACGATAAAGATCTCCAAGGCTCTCCCTCGTGGACAGCGGTTCTAGCAGAGAGAGGTAGAAATCTGAGTCGTGAATATTGTAGGATTTGCCAGAGTCAATATAAACCTCTGCGAGAAAATCGCATAGGCACAGATGCAAGCACTGGATACATCTGATCACCGTGATGACCTCGGCCTTGGTCCTCCGTGGCGTGGAAGCAGCGACGGAGCAAGGACAACCAGGACGGGACAACATCGCCGGACGCGCGCCGGAGCGAGGGCGACCCCACTCCGAGGAGATGAAGAGGGACGCTAGTAAGCTGCTCGGCAACAAAGCAAAGTAGAGGAGGCGCACCGGAGCCCGACGAGGAGGAGAGCCGGCGGCGGTGCGAGGTGGACAGACAGATCCGGGCGGCGGAGAACGGATCGCGACCGGGGTGAGAACAAGCCAGGCACACAACCGCCGCAAAGAACAATCCGGCGTCAAAGGCAGAGCAACGGCCACTCCCGCGGTGGGCCAAGCCACACGAGCAACCAAGTAGGAGTACACGACAAGCTGGGAATTGACCCGGCGCCGCTGGTGGATCCACTCCACGCCCATGCCCGTGCGGCTCATTTGTGTCTTCGTCGCGCCCCATGCTCGTGCACCTCAGGCGTTCGTCTTAATGCCTGTGAGGCACATCGCACGCGTACTCCTACTCTCTCTGTCTCTGGGCAGCGATGCTCAAGTGCAGCGTGGTGGACCGCCAGGTCGTCCATGAAGAAGTACCCAATGGACAAGCAGGAGCCGGCGAAGTGCTCCCCATGCAGCTCAAGGTGGACTGCCGTGCGCTCGACGTCGTAGACGTTGCCACTGCCAAGGAGGTCGAGAAGACAGGCTTGGCCAACGGCACCAAGGTCTGGACCATCCTCAACAAGCTCAGCAACCACGGTTAGTGTCAGCTTCAGCCTCGAGGTTATGCCTGTCCACCAGCAGTTGCAGTTCATTTCGTCGCTTGAACTCTGGCTTTGCTCTTCTGGTCCGTATTTATGCCAATAGTGACCGGTACTATTCTCAATTCTTTAATTTCCGCAAAACAAGTTGTCTGTTGGCAAACTATCTGAAAAATAGAGTACATTTAAGTTTCGACTCTGCAAAACTACACTTTAGTACCTAGTTTGGTCAGTGGACATATTTGACAGGAACTGACAGGTCACACTTGCATATGACTAGTGCACATTAGTAGTTATTAGTATATGGGTAATCTTGGGCTGTATTATGTGCGAGCGAGCCAAACTGCACACATCTACTGGCAAAGCAAAAAAGATGATTGCATGTTTGAAGTATGTATCTACCTCGCAGAACAATTTGACTTGCATGAACTAACATTGGTGGCCTGCATGTCAGTGGCATTGTATGGCAATGCACGTCGTGATGTGCGGTGAGCACATTAGTCAGAATGTCAGATAACCTCTGTTTATAATTCACACAGCCCTAACCAACCTCACATCAGAGTGTGTCCTGCCCACATGGCAAACACAACATTGTTCGGTGCTAAAATGTTAGAACACCTGATTATGATCCATAGAAAAGTGAAACGGTAGAGCTCCTTAATCAACTTGGCAAGATGTGCAGATAAGTGGAATGATAACTTAAATGTATAGTTTTCTATTAGTTTTACCAGTAAGTGAGAAATTTGTGGATTCGCCATGATTTTCAATTTTGGCCAGTGGTGCACCAATTACGACAAATTGCTGCACCATTTGAATTTACTTGTTGCAAATATTGTTTTATTCGTATACCATAGAACTTGTGACATATCAATGCACTAAATGTCAGGTTACATACCCAAACATGCTGGAATGGTTTGAAGGGCTCGGGGTGGAGATGGAAATATCCGACATGTCCTTCTCAGTGAGCACACAATTGGGGACCAGCGCCAGCAGATGCGAGTGGGGTAGCCGCAATGGCATCTCAGGCCTCTTGGCACAGAAAAGCAATGCACTCAGCCCTAGTTTCTGGCGCATGATTCGTGAGATACTCAAGTTCAAGAACGATGCTCTCAGGTGATAATACATCTCGATCTCATTCTGAATGACTAGCATTAACTATGGTGCCACTGCATCGTTTACTTACAACTAATATATAATAACCCAGAACTGATGCTTGTTTTTGCAGGTACTTGGAGGACCATGAAAACAACCCTGATATGGACCGGAATGAGACTCTCGGGCAATTCATTCAGTCTCATGGATATTCTCAGTTCTTCCAAGAGGCTTACCTTGTACTCCTCTGTTCTTTATTTGTCTATATGTTATAAGTTTGCAGCAAATTAAAATGGCATATTTGCTTTGCTGCAGATCCCGATCTGTGCGTGTATATGGTCATGTCCATCGCAAGGAGTTATGGGATTCTCTGCTTTCTTTGTGCTCTCATTCTGCCGTAACCATCATCTTCTTCAGGTGAACAAGCTTGTTAATTGGTCTGACTAATTTTCTGCTATGGATGCTAATTTTTTCTCTTGCGTTTTAACTGTGCATTCAGTTGTTCGGTCGCCCCCAGTGGCTCACAGTGAAGGGTCGTTCGCACTCCTATGTGCACAAGGTGCTGTCCTGTAGTCCCTTTTCTCTCTTCACCCCCCTTAGAAGAATAAATTGAAAAAAAAAAAAGATGATTGATCAATTCAAGTACTGCACACCAGCAGGTAAGGGAGGAGTTGGAAAGTATGGGCTGCCAAATTAAAACCAGCTGTGAAATCAAATATGTTTCAAGTTCTGAGGGAGGTACTGCTAATGCAAGCTCTATCCAGAATTTCTTCTGATTATCATCTGGTAACTAGTCGAAAACAAGTGATCGGTATTGTTTTGTTTGCCCTCAGGTTTCAGGGTTACAGTGTTTGATGGTTCAGAGGAGACATATGACAGAATCATATTTGGTGTCCACGCACCTGATGCTCTAAAGATTCTAGGAGCTCAAGCAACACACGAAGAATTGAGAATCCTAGGAGCTTTTCAGTATGTCTACAGGTAATGCATGCTATGCGCCTACAGATCTAGGTTTGTTTGGTTGGATCTGATCTCCATCTGCACCTTCACTGCAGTGATATATACCTCCATTCCGATAAAAGCTTGATGCCGCGGAGTTTGTCTGCTTGGAGTTCCTGGAACTTCCTGGGCACGACAAGCAAGGGAGTTTGTGTAACCTACTGGCTAAATCTGCTTCAGGTAGTTACCTTGCCTTAACATGGATAACGGCAACTAGCAATGTATTGTTGCTTAATATATGTATGTATATAGCACTATATACTTTGAATAATAGATCCTTATTGGAATATTTTCTAGAACATAGAATCTACAGGCAGGCCTTTTCTGGTGACGCTGAATCCTCCTCATGTCCCAGACCACGTATTGCTTAAATGGTACACTAGCCACCCTGTTCCATCTGTGGCTGCCGCAAAGGCTTCTCTTGAGCTTCACCACATTCAAGGAAACAGAGGAATTTGGTTCTGCGGGGCATACCAAGGTAAGTTACTCCATCAATTAACCTTTAGTAATACATACATGGCTTGCATCAAGGACATTCAAAACGCTGAAAGACATACATGGCTTGCATCAATTAAGTTAGTGTGTCTGTTTTATTTCAAAATGCTGTGTGGGCTGTGTGCATTCTAAATGTAGAGGTTGGAAGTGATCTCAAGATAGTTGTATCAATTGATGTAATTGTTTTGAAATCAATAAAAGCTTCCTTTATAAAAAATTCAAGGACACTCTGACTTTGCGGCTTTCACTGAAAGACAAAGAAAATGGATCTTTGCTGTTGGAGAACTACAAAAGTCCAGTGTCCTACAGCAAATGAACTACTCATCTTTGCTGCAGTACACTAGATTGTGTCTTGCAGAAAATAAGCATGCTTTTGTAGCATCCAACAATAAAGATCATTTTTTAGTGCTTTCATCAAAAGGCACTCAGTAGGAGTGTTCTCTAGCAACAACTATTTGTAAGCATATCAGCAATTACAACACTGTGATTAGTTCTGAAATTTATTTATCTTCTGATTGGATAATAGGTTATGGATTTCATGAAGATGGACTCAAGGTACTGTACTACAATCTGTGACACACAACCTGGCTACCAATGTTTGGATGGGATTTTTACTTTTGATGCATGCTGCAGGCTGGGAAAGCTGCAGCTCAAGCTTTGCTTGGTAAGGAGAGTGGCCTTTTGGTGAACCCAAAACAGATGATCCCATCATGGTCTGAGGCTGGGGCGCGTCTTCTGGTAGCAAGATTTCTTGGCCAATATGTATCTGTCGGCAACTTGGTGTGAGTTGTTCAACCAATTGACCAATATATCACAAAAATGTCTAATTGTGACTCCTCTGACTTGATTAATTCTGTCTAGCTTGCTTGAAGAAGGAGGCACTATGTTCAGTTTTGGTGAAGTGGGCAAACAATGCCATGTGAAATCTGTCCTGCGAGTACATGACCCCATGTTTTACTGGAAGGTTCTCTTTTCTCTTCCCATGATTCTGGCCCACTACTTTTGCTGGCTCTGATCTCTCATGTCACTTGAAATACATTCTTCAGGTTGCAACTGAAGCAGACCTTGGCTTGGCAGACGCCTACATTAACGGTTATTTCTCATTTGTAGACAAGAGAGAAGGTCTTCTAAATCTTTTCCTGGTAAGATCTTACAATCTAGATAGTCAAGTCAAACAATTGGCACATGTTTTTTTAGGGATCAAATTGGTACATAGTGCATAGAGACAGTCCTAACTACTTGTACATATATGGTGTTGTTTCCTGTTTAATTTTGGATTACATCCATGCTACAGATTCTTATTGCAAACAGGGACGCAAACAAGAGTAGTAGCAGTGCTGCCAGTAAAAGGTTAGTCCCCTCCAAATTTCTCCATTTTTAAAATTAAAATCAAGCAGTATATATGAACTCTAATACTAAATTCTACAATCAACTGCTAAGTATTTCCTTCAAAAAAACTGCTAAGTAATCATGTATACATATAATTTGTATGGTCGTCAGGGGTTGGTGGACACCCCTGCTATTGACAGCTGGGGTTGCCTCCGCTAAATACTTCCTGCGCCACATATCAAGGAAAAATTCTGTCACACAAACATGTCAAAACATCTCTCAACACTATGACCTGGTCAGTAATGCTAGCCCTTCTCATTCTGCTTTAGGCTATGTTTACAATACCTATGAAATATTTTCCTCATTCATAATGCCTCCAAAAATTAGCACAAAGTCATTTGCTTTTCTCTGGGTTGACTGACAATTTTGTTTCTCCTTTTGCATTCATTATTTTTCTTCTTATGTTCATGCAGAGTAATGAATTCTTCTCGCTTTTCCTGGATCCATCAATGACTTACTCTTGCGCCATCTTCAAGGTTTGTGTTGTGATCAACTAGCTAGTGTCACTCGTGTGTTCGAGAGAAAGAAAAACTAGTGCCACTCGTCTCTAACTTGGTCTTCCAGCCTGTAAACAAAGTACTCTAGTTCCATCAAGTACTGATTCTTGATATGTGCATGCATTATATGGTAGACGGAGGATGAAAGCTTAGAGGCAGCCCAGCTTCGGAAAGTTTGCCTCCTAATCCACAAGGTACAACATACCAAAACTATCAATTTAGTTAATATTGGTCTGATAATAAATAATTTCATATATATTCACTCATGCCTGATCTGTTGGATCACCAGTATACTACATTGCTGAAAGTATCAGTTTAGTTAAAACTGGTCTGATAGTAAATACTTGTGTATATATCCATGCATACATGTGTATTATGATTAGATGGATCACCAATTTGCTTCATGCCAAATCGATTGTAGGCTAAAGTGGAGCGAGATCACCACGTTCTTGAGATTGGTTGTGGCTGGGGCAGCTTAGCAATCCAATTGGTGAAGCAAACTGGTTGCAAATACACTGGGATCACATTATCAGTGGAGCAACTGAAATATGCACAGAGAAAAGTGAAAGAAGCTGGCTTAGAGGTTAGTGTGAATCAGTACCCCTTTTGTTCTGCTAATGATTATCTTAGTTGATTTTTTTTCTTTTAGTTTTAAAAAATGTTGGCATTGGTTATGCATGGCAGGACCACATAAGCTTCATGTTGTGTGATTACCGTCAAATACCAACACGCCGCAAATACGACAGGATCATCTCTTGGTTAGTACTTGGTACTACTAGCTGTATATATAAATTTAGTTGATTTCCTGCAGTGTGGATACTGCTATAAGTAACATAGCGGCTTGATTTAGTTTCCTGATACATATGACTGAAATATGTAACAAGGGAGCTGATGCATGCATGAAAATGTGTTGATGGTTCAGCGAGATGATCGAAGGTGTTGGGCACGAATACATGGACGATTTCTTCGGCTGCTGCGAGTCCCTTTTGGCTCAAGATGGCATATTTGTCCTGCAGGTATCTATATTCTATACACATAACGAACTTTCTATATGCACCGCCGTAGACTCAACTGCATGATTTGTGATCAACTAACTTGCACGGATGTAGTTCATCTCAATCCCAGAAGAACGGTATGAGGAATACAGGCGCAGCTCGGACTTCATCAAAGAATACATCTTCCCCGGGGGTTGCCTTCCTTCGTTGGCCCGGATCACGTCTGCCATGTCTGCAGCATCAAGGCTCTGGTACACGTCGCCAATCATCTATATATCGATCCCTGCTGATTAATCATAACGATGATCCAATATGTTGGAGTGCAGCATCGAGCACCTTGAGAACATTGGGTACCATTACTACCCAACGCTGATACAGTGGAGGGACAACTTCATGGCCAATAAGGAGTAAGTACACAATATAACTCGCTAGTCGCTACTATAGCTACCAGTGCAGGCTGATGCTGCCATATAGCATATATACATGTATTATTTCTCCTTGTCTTAATAATATATAACGCTGAAAGAGAACACAATGTGTTATTCATTCTAGCACGGTATATATGATTATTGATATATTGATATTAACCAGATTTTCAATGTTGCTCCGATCCTCTGCAGTGCAATTTTGGCCCTGGGCTTCGATGAGAAATTCATCCGTATATGGGAATACTACTTCATATATTGCGCCGCTGGTTTCAAGTCACGGACACTTGGGAATTACCAGGTACTTACGCGTACAACTACGTCTGTTCATGGATTTATACCAACAGTAAACATGATTACAAATGGATATCATATTTGCAGATTGTGTTTTCTCGCCCTGGCAACGACAAACTGGGCGACAACGGCGACCCTTACGCAAGCTTTCCGGCAGCTAATCAAGCTAGCTAGCTAGCTAACGCGTCTAGGTATACACATGCCATGCGCGATTTTTTTTTTTTAAGGGATGTGATTCATCAGTAGGGATGAAAACGGAACATAAATATTCCGAATTGACCGTTTTCGTTTTCTATATTATGAACCGTTTTTTAACATGAAAAATTGTCAGTTTCAATCAGTTTCACAACCATTTTCAACCATTTTTTGTACTCTTTAATTGCTAAATATAGAAATATCCCGAACCAACCGTTTTCATTTTTCTATATCGTAAATCCGTTTTCGACCGTTTCCGACCGTTTTCATCCTTATTCATCAGCACTACAGCAGCCATCATCATTCATTCCGTTAATTTAATTCCGGTCACGTGCATGTATCATGTATGCATGTGTGAACTCAATTCAATAATGCAAAGATTTATATAGAATTATGAATTGATATATATGTGGTGGTAGCTGGATCAGTCGTACACTTCAACGTGAGCCCTTGAATTTGTGATCCAAGTGAACACGCAGTACTGTAGTAGTGTGTGTCACTAACTGATTGTACTTGCAACGGCGGATCAGTCCATTGCTTCGATCCATTTTGCCGTTGCATCACTTTCAGTTCGCCCAACGTAACTCCAAAATGACTAATCTAGGCACATGGCCGGCTGGGACGCAGGAGACTCGAGCATTCACTTTCACTCGAGATATCTGTATATTGTGCAGCGCTATACGTACTGATGGAGCCCAAGAACGTAACGTGCGTTGCATCAATACGGTGCAGTAATTCCGTGTGCAGCACGTACAAGTAGTGCAACGACTTGCACATGCAATTCGTTGAGCCAGCACCGGTAGTACTACTCATCTCCTAGGACGCGGGGGCACGTGTCACCTCTCGGTATTCAGGTTCAGCACCTCCACCTCGTATATGTATGTATCTCTCTATCTATCCATCAGCTAGCAGCAGCAGCAGCAAAGAGCGAGCTAGAAAGACATGCCGGGGCTCACGACGATGCTGGCACTGCCATGGGCACCATCACCCGTGCTGCCGGTGAAGCTTTGCTTCAGCGCCAGCAGCAGCAAGAGGACGGCGAGCGCGATGCCGCTGGTCAACAAGAAGCGCTCTGCTTCGTCGGCACACCTCCTCGGCCGCGGCCGTGCCCTAATGGCAGCGACGGCAACGGCGCCCGCGTTTTGTGACGATGAGCAGCCGCGGCTGCAGAGCGTGGAGCTGCTGCGGCGCCTGGGGCAGGACGGGTGGGTGGAGGACCAGATGCTGTCGCTGCTCACCCCCGTGGACGAGGCATGGCAGCCCGCCGATCTCCTGCCCACCTTCGCCGCCGCCACCGAGGAGCAGCGGACCCAGGTGGCAGAGCTCCAGGCCCGCGCGGCCGGCCTGCCCGACGAGCTCCTCGTGTGCCTCGTGGGCAACATGATCACGGAGGAGGGGCTGCCCACGTACATGACCATGGGAAACCGGGTCGGCGCGGCGGAAGGCGCCAACGACGCCACCGGCTGCGACGACCACGGCTGGGCTCGCTGGCTGCGCGGCTGGACCGCCGAGGAGAACCGCCACGGCGACCTGCTCAACCGGTACCTCTACCTGTGCGGCCGCGTGGACATGCGCCAGGTGGAGAGGACGGTGCACCACCTCCTCCGCCGCGGCATGAGCATGCTGGAGCCCTCCTGCCCCTACCACGCCTTCATCTACGGCGCCTTCCAGGAGCGCGCCACCTTCTTCTCCCATGCCCACACCGCCAAGCGCGCCGCGCTCCACGGGGACGCCTGCCTCGCCAAGCTCTGCGGAGTCATCGCTGCCGACGAGAAGCGCCACGAGGTCGCCTACACGAGGGTCGTCGCCAGGTCCTTCGAGGGCGACCCGGACGGTGTGCTGCGGGCGCTCGCGGCCGTGATGCGAGCCAAGGTCACCATGCCCGGCGAGCGCATGACCGACGGCCGCGACGACAACCTCTTCGATCACTTCTCGGCGGTGGCACAGCGCGCGGGGGTGTACACGGCGGCGGACTACAGCGACATGATGGAGCACTTCGTGGGCAGGTGGAAGGTGGCGGAGCTCGAGGGGCTGTCCGGCGAGGGGCGGCGCGCGCAGGACTACGTGTGCGGGCTGCCGCGCAAGATCCGCAGGATGGAGGAGCTGGCCCACGACCGCGCAGCCCAAAAGGAGGCCCAATCCGTCAACATCAGCTGGGTGTTCGACAGGCCCGTCCGTCTGCACTGAACGAAAGTTGAAGGCCATCCCCCAATCCTCAACTGGAGAAGGCCCAATTACTACTACTGGAGCGTTGGAAAAGCCTGGCATTGTACCTTATATTGTAACTGAGCTTGGCTACATATGCAGTGTACAACAATAAATGTGCAGCTCTCAGATCACAGACTAGTAAGTCTCCGTGATGAATAAAGCTTGAATAATTATTACTATATAATATAAGAATGAAATTGTTGTTAGCCTCTTGTTGATTTGCAAAATTCATTTGGTTTTGGTCCCAAGGACCGATTTCAACCGTGCAACTATATGTTTACACCTCTGAGAGTACAACACCTTTGCGCAGGTTCATTACTTGTATTTCTCCATTATCCTTCGGGCCTCTTCGACAGGGTCTTCCGATGGGTCGCCCATTGCTTCATCCAACCTAGAGCTGGAGGCCTCCTTTGGGTTCATAGCCAGGAACCCGAGATATATGAGGCCCATCATTGCCTGCGACCACAAGAATCATAATTTGGTGGTATCAAGTACCATCAAAACTGAACCACAAAGACTGGAATGTCAAATGGATGGTCTTTAGCTCTCGTAAATATGTCAGTTATTGGAAGTGCAGGGTACATTTGCTATTTTTCATTCAATATCAAGCACAGCACATTGATCATCAACGGCAGGAGAATCATACCGCAAATGTAGCGATTGCTTACCAGAACAAATAATGCAGTGGACACAACGGATTTAACAAGGAAAAGGGTGACTGCCACAGCGGCAAAGGCAACACCTATCCTAGCAATTGGTCGTGGAACTGAACCCTGTGACACATAAGAGGGGGATAATCAGTCCAATTTCAAATCTTAAAGAAAAAGCAGAACTAGAGTTTCTAGTTGTCAGTACACTTTCTTGAGATCAAAACTTCAGGGGAAAAAACATTTTCTTCAGAGCTAAGAGGATGATAGCTTAAGCGATACGAATGGTCAAGGAATACATACTGGGACAAGATTACTTCCTGCCTCCACGGCATCGTTACCAACCCTCCATGCCGTTTGAACAGCTGTTGTCATATATGCAGTGTTAAGAGAATAGCAGAATAAGTTTTTTCTATTTTCATTATGCTCAAAAAATACCGGTCAGCGTATCCTGCTCCTAGTCCTAGAAGAAGGATAATACAGGCTACAGAGGCATCCATAGAAATATATGTGACCCAACATGAGGACAGTTGGTATACAAATATACCAACATGAGTACAGATAATTTCATCAGCGACAAAATCAATGATGAGTCAGCAGGCAAGACAATATTCTGTATATGTAAATGGTGGCATTTTAGGCTAGCATTCAGTACAGTTTGCAGCTCATACTTGATGCTTGGTCCTAAACCCTGAAAGCTGAGCGCAGGAGCAGCAATGCATCCTGAGAGGTTGGTGGGGAGGGGGGAGCTTTAGTATTGTACCAGAATCAGATTATTGTGTGTTTGATATGTTAGAAAAAGCTAGAAATAACAAACCGACTAAAGTTTTGCTGACATGAGGTGTTGACTGTCTAGTTTGCCAATTGCCAGTGGCCCTTAACCTGACAACCTAACGCAATACTAGCACAATTAGCGTCATCTTAGTGCATGGATATGGAACGGAATCACAGAACCCTGCAACATACATCAGCTGAGCCCTGTTGTCCATTAATCTGCAGTGGTGAGCAGACAATGCATGGATGATTGCTTGTGATTTCAGTAGTGATTTCAAGATTTGCAAGTTGAATAAATAAATTGTTTCAGATATATATAGTTTCAAGATTTGCAAGTTGCGACCATAATCTATGGATTAGTTGTAACGATACGCAGACACAGTCACACAAGTGATGCTGCCAGGTTGAATAAATAAATGGTTTCAGTTTCAGATATATATAGTTTGGTACAAGTACTACTAATTTTTACAGTTAGGAAAAAATGAAGAATATACTCCGCCTGCTGAAAAGAAAAAAATGGCATCCAAGTCGTCCTCGCAAGTCGCAACAAGAGAAAATAGGTGAGGTACGGTACCTCTGGAGAAATCGAACTGCGCGGAGGCGACGACGAGGAGCGGCTTTTGGGGGATGGTACTAGTAAGCGGCGCCCGGCTCGGCATGTGGATGGAGATAGGGGCCGCGAAGGGAGGGAGCGGAGAGGCCAAGATTCTCCGGCGGGAGGCGGTCGACGGGAGCCAGGCGGCCGCCCCGGTCGTGGCCATGGCGAGGGCGGAGAGAGCCTGTGCGGTGCCCGGAGGCCGCAGGTCAGGACACGGAACTGGGATAGGGCTGACCGGCTGAACCACTGGTTGTCAACGAGCCGAACTCGAGCGAGCCTGGTTTGAACTTCGAGCTCGGCTCTACAAAGCTTTCCTCACTTTAGCAGCTCCAGCCTCCGGCTGCTGTTTATATGGTATAAATTTTTTTCTGAAATCAGATTAAAAAAAATCTGAAGTCTTTCTCCAGAACCAAATCTTTACCAGACAAATCCTGCGGATAAACTCCGGTCGAAGAGCGTGTCACGTCGCCTACAAATCCTCGACCGTTGGATCTCGATCGAACGACTCAAACCACTTCACGAGTCGCTATATAAGAACTATTCACGCAATGTACACGTGTCTGTTCACGCATCAGCCCGAAGGAAATTACTACGCGTACATGAGAAACGTACCAAAAAATTAAAATAAGCTCTTTCCCTTTCCAGAAAATTTTCAAATAAACTAGAACCACTCTAGAACCTAACCAAATATTTTCCACTCCTTCTTCATCATCCAAGAAATCCAAAATAATTTTTAAATTTCTCTCATTCGTGTTTTGTCGATAAACTTAGCAAGTTTATATCTCATCCATCCTAGCTCCAAATCATGTAGTTCTTTCACCAAAAAAACTTCTAAAATAAAACCCTAAATATTCAAATCATTTTTCCTAATTTTTGGTGATACCCCTTCTTCATTATCAAAAAATCCAAAAAAAACAATTTCCAAATTCCTCTCATTCGGACTTTACCGATAAACTTAGAAAGTTTATATCTCATCAATCCTAACTCCGAATCCCATAATTCTTCCACAAAAAATAATCTAAAATAAAACCATACATATTCAAAACATTTTCCTAATTTTCGGTCACAACAACAACAACATAGCCTTTGTCCCAAGCAAGTTGGGGTAGGCTAGAGATGAAACCCAAAAGAGACGAGAAACAGGGAGAATTTTCCTAATTTTCGGTGATTGTCACAAATACAAATAGCCCTTATTCTGAACAATTCCATTGCCAGCCTAATCTGCATATACCAAGAATTTGTCTCTTTTCCAGCAAACTTCAACATCTATACTCAGCTAAGAGAAAATTTAAGATATATCGCGGCCATCTCTTCTTCAATTGCTAAATAACTCACAATCACATATAAATGCAAATGCTGTTGTTGTTATACTGTTATTTTTCTCAACGTAAATTCTAAAGTTGTAGGAACCTACAAAATCACCGTACCAACCGTGAGATCCACCGTATAGCAAATTAATTCTAGTACTAATATATATAATATCATTTTCCTCATTGAAAAATCATAAAACTATAGAACCATCATAAAATCAACACAGGTAAATTAAACATGGCGCGGCAACGCCGCGCCCCAAGTTTTCTAGTCAAATACTAGTCCAAACTCCAAAGAGAACTGTAGTCTGTGGGCAATAAGGCTGTGCACATAATGAGAACAGTCTCATGGCCAAGTGCTTGCAACAAACCAATATTGCATTACCTCCTTGGATTTGGTATATCATCCGAACTTTCCCAACACCAGACAGTAAAATTAATGTAATGAAGACTGCGCCAGATAAGCTTAAATAATTCAAAGTAAACAATTTCTTGACACGGAAAAGATGATTCGTGATGTTGCCATACATAGGATGCTAGCCGGTTTGGATAGGACTAGGAGCAGTGCTCCTTTCAGTCCACACAATTCCATTTTTCAAATTCAGAAGGGGGAAAGAATAAGCTGCCGCGATACGCAGGTACAAACATATTATGCAGAGATGATGGAAGTTTGTTACTTGTTGCACGCGGATGAATTGTGCAATAAAAACATTTCTAGGTATAATACTGTGTCAACAAATGGACTACAAATTTCTGGAACAAAATATTCATGAACACGCAAACAGGATGTACTGAAACTCGCTACAATACAATGCAGTTTCAAGATCCTTATTGCTAATGAGGAAAAGGAGAGCTACTACCACAGAATTAGACTCTAGAACTCCCCAGCTTATGCTCGAAGAGGCGGCGCATGAGGTAGACCTACACAACGCTGCCTGCAACAAGGCCAGCTGATTCAAAGAGCGCCTTGTGAATTGTCCTCCTGCTCATGTTCTCGTTCACTGCATCATGATATGGAAGGGACACATTGCACGTTTAGCAACAATACATGCTGAGCTAGTATCCGATAAATCATGGAAACAAGTACTATGCACTGGAAGAGCTCTGACCAAACGTGAGGTTTACACAAAAGGATTGGGCATGCATTCTCGTGTTCTCATGGCGCTTATTAGTGGAGGAGAAGAATACATGAGGGTTCTCAAAATTGTAAACCAGATGCAGTGACTCTAGCTGAACATGGCTGTGCAACCTTATGCTTGAATTGCAGGCTGAACATGTTAATGCAGGGTAAATGATTAAGAGTACTTTTTAGGAACTAAATCCTTTTACTGATGAAGTATTGACTATGTATGTATTTGAAAAGGGCGATAGAAAGGATAACATGTTACAACTCGTTAGTATTTAGATAAGAGAGCATGACAAGAGCGACTTACATATTGCTTGGCGGTCTGTTTGGGCCTCAAGCCAATGCTGTTCGAACTGAATGTTATAGAGGGCTTCATCCAACTTTGCAATTTGTTCAAATAAATGACCAAAATGCTCTGCATTTTTTTTTGCAGATGAATAGGATCAACAAACATTTTTCTTGTTAGACAACTTAAAAGAAGGATACAGAAACTCAAGTCATACCGTCTATGGCATGCTGATCAAAATAGGAAAAATGACCAACATGCACATCGAAGTCCACAGTTTCATGATATGGTGACTTATTAGTGAAGCAGAAGCGATGGACTCCTCTCTTTTGAACCATGAATTCAAACTTATCACTAGTCTTGTCACGAGAATCATGGATTTGAGCACCTGTAGGATCTTTAACCTGGCATAGATCAAGATTGAATCAGATTTATAGTGGATGTGGCCAATAATAATAAATTGCTTAGTTGGAATTACTTCTGTATTATAAAGTAATCTGAATGAAAAGGTAATGAATTAACACAGATATGAAACGCCAAAACAATATATCTGAATGCATCCCTGCTTAATAATATTAAATCAGGGATGCCTCAGCATGAACCAACAGATGAAATCTTTGTCCATTCTGTTTAACTGATTAGATATACATGGGCTAAGATACAAAATAAATTAATTTGTTGGAACTCAATCCTTTTTTTGCGACGAAAGAAGAATTATATTATATGATAGCTGGGTACATCAACACATTACAGGCACTCTGGATTACAAAATAGTACCCATGCTGTGAATAGCACAACTCAAAACCTAACATGTTAGATGCTTTGCAGTATGGATGACCGCACAGGCAAACACTCAGTAAATGGTCTGAGAACAAATGCCCAACGAACAACGGCCAACATTCCTGTAGGCGGAATTGAGGAACTTCTTCCTTCTGGTGTCTTCCTTCTTCTTCTTTCTGCCACCGAAGAGTAAGGAAGACTGATCTGAAAATTATTCTCCCTAGTCCTTCATCGTGGCCAAATCTAACCACAACAAAACAGAGAAGAGACCGGAGAAAATTATTCCATGGCGGCGACATCATCTCCGCCTTGATGCCACCGTCCGGAAACAAAAGTCTCCATGTCGTCATGTCGATGAAGATGCTGACGCCGACGTTGTCGCCCTCATCTTCAACGGAGCCGCCATGGAGAAAACGATTCCACCCTTCTCCTTCACCGTCGACAGAGATGAGAAGAAGGAGGAGATAAAACTCCAGTACCAAGTAATTTGGCATGGAGAGACACTAACTCTAATAACTTGATCTACTAGGAAAAAAACTTATTAAAAACAATGGATCCCCACTCCCTTCAGCCCCCGGCGAGATGCCGGAGGAGAAGGGAGGGGGACCAGCGGTGGTGGATGGCGGGAGCGGCTGCGGCGGCGGCGGCAGCGCTAGGGCAGGAGTCAAAAACGAGTCCTGACTACTCTACTCTGGGGAAAAAGGGCCCAGTGCAATAACTAACTGGTAACCAACCAATCCCAACTGTGGTCAACTGATTCCATCCTTAAAAGAGAGGAATAAAGCCTAATGCTAGAGCTTTTGCATTGACTATCCTCTCCAAAGGCAAAGTGGGATCACAGCTAAGAAGCAAAACGAGTTGAGCTAGTAAGTGGTAACAAACTGACATATAACTGTAAGCCCGAAAGCAGGCGAACTTTTACCACACTTTCTAAAGCTGCTGGGTACAGTACAGACTACAGAGCAACAGACAAGAACGAAGATGAGGAAGAGATGTCATACCACAAGATCGACGCCGTCCTGGGTATATAATGCCACGGCGTGTCGGCCTTGATGACGACGAATGATACGTGGACCATATCCCCTTGGTAGTCGACGTTGTGGGAGAAGCACTACTCCCTGTCGATCACGAAGCGGATAGCCGTAGCATTGTGCAGCAAATGCATGAGACAGATGACTAGCAAGAAGGCATCCAATCCGAGGCTCGTCGCCCCCATTGTCTCACTGGCAGAATCACAATGCGATCAAATCAGACCGCGCCTGATCAGAGTTCTCAAGGATAAGGATAAGCGAATAATTATAACTACCCGCAGGTAGCGCAAGCTTAAGAGACCGTACTAATTGGCAAGATAAAGATTCTGCGGAACAGAACAGACATAACAGACACTTCCACTCTCCCTACCAGGTCCAGGTGGAGGAAGCCAACCCAAATCCGGCGGATCCTGCAGCGCGAGAGGTGCAGGAGAACGGGAAGGGCGGATCTGGGAGGAGGCCGGAGGCGCGTCGAGAGCTGGCCTTGGACGCGGTCCGGGAAAACACAAGCTTTGCTCGTCTCCTCCGCAGAGCTTCACTCGAATCAAGCGGTTTTGCGGGATTAGAGAGCACGGGACCTTGTCTTCTCGTTGGGCTAACGGCTTCTCCAGCTCGGCCTGGTGTACTTTTCTGGACGAGAAGGGCGTGGGACCCCCTTGTCAGTGTCACTTAAGCTTTTTTTGAAAAAAAAACGGGTTTATATTTCACATAAAGTTTTGGTGATTACAGCCCAAATCTTACAAGAACACCCTTGAAAGAAAACAAAATTACATTCTGGTCCTTGTAAACTCCTCCCGGTATGTGTCACCACCGGCGGCCAGAGCACACTGCTTGAAGTCGACCTCCTCTCCGGCGAAGAAACACAGTTTTTTTTTGCCGTCTTGTGTAGCATGTCAATCTCGACCTGCTTCGTAACCACTGAACGACCCGACTAAAAAAGATGGTTGTTAGCCATCACATCGTCGAACACCGAGGAATCTGACGCCACAAGGACTAGAACCCCTAGCTCACCGGATGACGACGAACCTCGAAGGGGAACTGAACCACCAAAAAAACAGTGGGAAGCAAATCCCAACCCAGTTTCTCGGCGAGTTAGTAGCCAAAACAGTGTCACTTAAGCTAAAAAGTGAGTTGATGGGTATCGGGGCTATCGGGCAACGGGAGACAGACTAGCCCAGCAATCCAAGGGCCTGTTTAGTTGGCCAAAGAGGCCAAAAAAAAGTTTGCGCAGTACCCGTCACATTGAATCTTTAGACGCATGTATGGAGTATTAAATATAGGTAAAAAATAACGAATTTTACAGTTTGTCTGTAAATATCGAAACGAATTTTACAGTTTGTCTGTAAATGTCGAAACGAATCTTTTAAGCCTAATTAGTCTATAATTGAATAAATTTTGTCAAATAACAACGAAAAGTGCTACAGGAATTTACCCAAAATTTTTCACCATCTAAACAGGCCTCAAATGGGCCAGGTCCATTGTCTAGTTTAGTTACTGGTTCATTTAGCATTCGTTATTATTACCAGATTAAATGCTATAGAATGTGATTCCATTAACTCGGGCTAACCCTAGAAGGGTAGCTATATAGGTACCATACATGGGCCCTCATGGGCCTAATACAATCACACTCCAACACCCCCCGCAGTCTGAACTACCGGCGCAGCGGAGTTCAAGGCTGAACAAGAAGGAAAACAAGTAAGAGCACATCACACACAGGACCCCCCAGCCACAACTAGCCACTGGAGACGTTGAGGCTAGAGCGAAACTCGGAGAAGGTCGAGGAAGGGAGGCCTTTGGTGAAGATGTCCGCAAACTGGGAGGTGGTCAGGACGTGAAGAACCCGGACGTCGCCGATAGCCACCCGGTCGCGGACGAAGTGTAGATCGATCTCCACATGCTTGGTCCTCTGGTGCTGCACGGGGTTGGTGGAGAGGTAGACCGCGCTGACGTTGTCGCAGTAGACGAGCGTGCTCCTAGCGAGTGGGCGGTGAAGCTCAGCCAGGAGCTGGCGGAGCCAGGCGGCCTCGGCCACGCCGTTGGCCATGGCACGGTACTCCGCCTCGGCACTAGAGCGTGAAACCACCGGCTGGCGCTTGGACGACCAAGAGACCAGGTTGCCGTCGAGGAAGACAGCGTAGCCGGAGGTGGACCTGCGGGTGTCCGGGCATCCCGCCCAGTCTGCGTCGGTGTAGACAACCAACTCGGCAGTGGAGGACCGGCCGAGGAGCAGCCCGTAGCCAAGTGTGCCACGGAGGTACCGGAGAAGCCTCTTCATAGCAGCCAGGTGGGGCTCCCGTGGAGCATGCATGTAGAGGCAGAGCTGCTGGACGGCATAAGTGATGTCCAGCCGTGTGAAAGTGAGGTACTGAAGTGCGCCAGCTAGACTCCGGTAGGCGGTGGAGTCCGCTGGCCCAAGCATCGAACCCCCAGCCTCTGACAGCTTGCCCTGGGTGTCCACCGGTGTAGAGCAGGACTGGCAGGCGGTCATCCCTGCTCGCTCCAGAATATCACAAGTGAACTGCCGCTGGTGAAGGAACAAGCCTGAAGGTCGAGGATCAACAGTGACGCCGAGGAAGTGGTGGAGGACCCCAAGATCCTTCATAGCAAATTCCTTCTGGAGTGAGGCAATGATGCGGTGGAGCAGAGACTCGCTGGAGGCGATGAGAACAATGTCATCCACATAGAGGAGCAGGTAAGCAGTCTCACCCCCATAGTGGTATATGAACAGGGAGGTGTCAGACTTGGCTTCCGTGAACCCAAGAGTCTGCAGGTAGGTAGCGAATCGAGAGTACCAAGCCCGGGGTGCCTGCTTGAGCCCATAGAGAGATTTGTTGAGCCGGCATACGAAGTCAAGACGAGAAGAATCCACGAAACCTGCCGGCTGACTGCAGTAGACCGTCTCAGTCAGAGTGCCATGGAGGAAGGCATTCTTGACATCTAGCTGATGCACAGGCCAGGAGCGCTTGAGAGCTAGGGAGAGGACGGTGCGACTGTAGCTGGCTTCACCACGGGACTGAAGGTCTCAGCATAGTCAATGCCGGGCCGCTGAGTGAAGCCGCGGAGGACCCAGCGAGCCTTGTAGCGCTCCAAGGAACCATCAGCCCGCCTCTTGTGCGTCCAGATCCACTTGCCGGTGACAATGTTAGAGCCTGGCGGACGAGGCACTAGGTCCCACGTCTGGTTGGCGAGGAGGGCCGCGTACTCCTCGTCCATCGCGCGGCGCCAGTGAGGATCCGCCAAGGCCGCGCGGACGGAAGAGGGTACCGGAGAGATCCCCGGCTCGCAGGCGGCGGCGGTGAGGGCCTACGGGCGAGACGCCTGCCTCGTCACCATCGGGTGAGTGTGATGAGGGTCCGGTGAAGAAAAGGCGGGTGGTACACCGGCGGGTCGGCGCGAGAGCGTGGTGATGCCGGCGTAGCATGCACCGGTGACGACAGCGCTGGGGACGAGAGCGGCGGAGGCGGCTCACGCCGGCGCTCGTAGACGATGCCGAAACGTCCGGGAGGAGGTGAGGGCGGACGCGGCTCCTGCCGACGCTGGTAGACGAGTCCGAAGCGCCCGGGAGAAGGTGGGGTCTGTGTGCTCGGTCCCACGATCAGAACGGCAGCATCTGGCACAACGGGAGGCAGCGAAGCCACAGGGAGCGAGGGTGGAAGCTCCGGGGCTGCCTCGACCGTGTCAGGCACCGGAAGGTCCTGGTGCGGCGAGGCGGTACCACCAGGAGAGTGCACCGGAGCAGTACTTGTAGGGTAGAGGGAGAAGGGTGGCGGAATCGCCGGGTCAGTGGGGAAGAAGGAAGCCTCCGCAGGGTCAGCGGGAGGTGTGGATGGAGAGGTGGTGGAGTAGGGGAATGCCGACTCATCAAACACGACATGGCGAGAGATGAGGACACGGTGAGAGGTAAGGTCAAAGCATCGGTAACCCTTGTGATCCGGAGAGTATCCGAGAAAGACACAGAGGGTCGACCGAGGAGCCAGCTTATGGGGAGCGGTGGCGGTGGTGTTAGGGTAACACGCACACCCAAAGACTCGAAGGTGGTCGTACCGAGGAGGGGTACCGAAAAGAGCATGGTGAGGCGTGGGAGCTGGGCATGCAGTAGAAGGAAGGCGGTTAAGGAGATAGGTGGAGGTATGCAGACACTCAGCCCAGAAGCGAGCGGGTAGAGATGCCTCGAGCAGAAGAGTGCGCATGATGTCATTGGTGGTGCGGATCATGCGCTCTGCCTTGCCGTTTTGAGAGGAGGTATACGGACAAGACATGCGCAGGTGGACACCGGAAGAAAGGAAGAAGGCATGAGAGGTTGAGTTATCGAACTCACGGCCATTGTCGCACTGGACAGCCTTGATGGTGATGCCGAACTGAGTGGATACCCAAGCAAAGAGGTTGCTAAGAGTGGAGAACGCCTCGGACTTGGCCCGCAGGGGAAAAGTCCAGGAATAATAGGAGAAATCATCAACCACCACCAAGTAGTACTTATAGCCAGACATGCTGAGAACAGGAGAAGTCCACAAGTCGCAATGAATAAGATCAAATGCACGAGGGGCATGTGAGGATGAGGACTGAAAGGGAAGGCGAACGTGACGGCCCAGTTGGCACGCATGACACAAGTGATCATCGTGAGCCTGAGAGCAACGAATGTCGGAACTACGACTGAGCTGCATCAGGGCATCCCGGCCAGGATGGCCGAGGCGATGGTGCCAAGTGGTGGAGGAAGGAGCGGCGGCGAAAGCGGCGGAGGAAGGCGAAGAAGGTGAAGCAAACGCCGGAAACTGAAGGGTGTAGAGAGGCCCATTGCTGTTACACCAGAGCAGAGGAGCCCAGGAGGCCAAATCCCGCACGGTGAGGCCAGAGGGGTCAAACTCAACCGAACAAGAGTTATCAGTGGTGAAACGGCGAATAGAGAGAAGGTTGTGAACCATACCGGGAGCCACAAGAACATCAGAGATATAAAATGAGCCGTGGGAACTGGCAGTGCCCACGGAGGAGACAGGAATGCAGGTGCCATTGGCGACCATGATGGAAGAGGGACAGGAAAGGTGGGGAGGACGGAGAGAAGAAAGTAGACTCGCATTGGGCGTGGTGTGGAAAGTGGCGCCCGAGTCGGCGATCCAATCAGGACTAACTGGTGGAGTGCTGGCGATGGTGCTGAAGGAGGAGACCACGGTAGCCGGAATGGAATGGGTAGCCCACAGGGATTGTGGGTGAAACCCCGGATTGGCGACGCCCGGGCCCCCCGCGCCAACGGCCCCGGCGGTGGCGGCCCTGACAAGGTGAAAGGTCCTTGTTTGGTTTTGGTAATTGAGTGACAACTTAGGTGGACTAATATGTGGTTATGTGAGATACACAGGGAATTAGTCCACAGATGATTGTGTCATGAAGGAGCTCATTGCATATGAGACATGACATGGAGTCATGTGACCAAGGTGGCGAAGATCAAGATGAGGCTTGGCTCGATGGACCGGTTGCAAGTGTGAAGGGCAAGTCGAAGGCTTTGGTGCGATGGACCGTGAGGCGGTGAAGCTTGAGCAAGACTTGGCGCCGATGGACCGACGCAACGGTGAAGAGCAAGTGAGGTCAGGATCGATGGACCAAGGTCACATGATGATATGAAGTGGATCATATCATTTGTGATATGGTTGGTGTATGTGTTGCATCAACGTCGAAGGAGATGGAGTGGAATGCGCAAGGCAAAGGTATAACCTAGGGCATTTCCATTTCACCGGTCATAGGTGTGTAGAGAAGTTGATGACCGGGTTTAGGATAGATGGCCGTACTATTAAGAGGGGCAAACTTGTTTGCATATCGGTCATCTAGTGCCACTTGAGCGATCTAACTTTGCATACGTGTTAGGATCGAGTGGCGAGGCAAGTTGAGTGCCTAATTCCTTCGAAGAAAATGTTTGTGAAAATGCTAACACACGTGCACAAGGTGGTGATCACTTGTTGGTGTTGGCACAGTTGCGAAGGCGGTGGAGTTTAAGCGGTAGAGAGGGGTTTGGGTTCCTCTCTCCCTCCCGCCTAGCTTGCGAGGCGGGATTCGGCGCTTTTTGGAGAAGTGAAACGCCTATTTTCTATTGCGCCGAAAGTTGGAAAAGAAACGGAGGCGAACGCGGTCACAGAGGTGACCGGACGCAGCACCGGACGCTGCACCGGACGCGGTCACTATGGACCGGCGCGTCCGGTCAGTGCAGCGCGGGCGTCAGGCGCGCGGGCTAGGGTTTGACACCGGCGCGTCCGGTG
The DNA here is from genome assembly GCA_038087645.1 of Saccharum hybrid cultivar R570. Taxonomy (NCBI): domain Eukaryota; kingdom Viridiplantae; phylum Streptophyta; class Magnoliopsida; order Poales; family Poaceae; genus Saccharum; species Saccharum hybrid cultivar. The sequence goes on from JAQSUU010000344.1 coordinate 3,221,964, forward strand.
ACCCACGGGACCGGCGCGTCCGGTCTGGCGAACAGCGAGTCACGAAGTCATCAGACGCGGTGCGCGTCCGGTCCTACACCATCGGACGCGTCCGGTGGTCCAGGGTGCTTACTGGACTCGCACCGGACGCGGTTACTGTGGCGTCCGGTGGTTGCGAGGAGCGCGTCCGGTCTTGTCTTCGCGGGCGCGGGTACTGTGCGCACCGGCGCGTCCGGTGGTTCGCTACAGCGCGTCCGGTGGGTCGTTTGACCGTTGGCGCACAGTGACCGTTGGTGGATCTAATGGACGAATTTGAATTCGGTGAACACGTGGACGTCGCAGGGGCACCGGACGCGGTTGAGCGCGTCCGGTGTGTCACGACCGGCGCGTCCGGTGCTCCCGCAGAAAACGGACAAGTGTGTGCAACGACTCTATTTGACTGTGGGGTTATAAATAGACCTTGTGGCCGGCTGTGGCCGGTAGCTGAGCACACTTTGGCCTTGGTGGCTTATGTGGTAGTGCTTGGAAGCCCTCTAACTCACTCATGCTTGATAGTGTTCATCGGATCGAGTGAGAGAGCGATTCTAGTGCGTTGCATCGAGAGGATTGCATCGAGTGGCACTAGGTGATCGTGTTGCAAGCCGGTGGTGCTTGTTACTCTTGGAGGTTGCCACCTCCTAGACGGCTTGGTGGCTTGCGACTCCGTTGAAGCACGCGTGGAGATTGTGCGTGGCTCCGGAGGAGGATTTGTGAGGGGGATTGTGCTCACCCCGCGGGGATCGCGAAGAGCAACTCTAGTAAAGCTCGTGGCTTGGAGGATCCCCATCTTGAGAGTGGATGTGCGGCACCCGCTGAGGGTTTGACTCTTGATAGTCAATTAGCTCGTGATCCATCAAGTGGGTGTATCGCCACAACGGGGACTAGCTTGGTGGCAACCAAGTGAACCTCGGTGAAAAACCGCCGTGTCAACATTGTGTACATCTTCTCGGTGGTTTGCTTTCGATTCACAAGCTTGTATTTACATTCATATACTTGTGCTTGTGTAGTTGCTCTTGTAACTAGTTTCCTTGTGTAGTTAGCTAGTTACCTTCTTGCTTGTGTAGCATAGAAGTAGCTCCCGTTGCGTGGCTAATTTGGTTTGTGTAACCTTGTTAGTCATATTGCTTAGTTTGTGTAGCTAAGTAATTTGCGCTCTCTAGTTTGGCATTAGTTGCCTTGCTATTGAGCATTGCTAGTAAGCATAGGTAGCTTCGTGCTTTTGCTTACTAGATTTGTGTAGGAGCTCCCCGGCTTTGCTAAAGTACTAGTGCATAGGTTTGTGCGACCTTGCTCTAGAATTGTTTAGGAGAGCTCTTGCTAAGGAAAGCACCTTAGTTACATTTTTAGGATCTTTGTGAGGTGCTTGTGAACTTAGATAGAGGGGTGTAGTCTTGGCTAGACCGATAGTTTTAATTCCGCATTTGTTTCGATTTGCCGACGCAATTAATTTTAGAAAGGACTATTCACCCCCCCCTCTAGTCCGCCATCTCGACCCTTCAATTGGTATCGGAGCCCGGTCTCTCATTTGTGGTCTTCACCGACCCGAGAGGATGGCGGAATATGGACTAGATGTTGATTGTCCTCACATGTTTGATGGCACACACTTTGCACGGTGGAAAAATTGGATGATATGCAATTTTAAGTTTATTTGCCCTCAAATGTGGTGGATGGTAGATGTAGGCTTTTCTCATGTGTTGGATGAAGATAATCTAACTCAAGCACAAGAGAAATGCCTAGATCTTGACATCCAAGCTACTAACATCATGTATAGATCTTTGGATGATAGCATCTTTGGTAAGATCATGGACCTCAAATCTGCTCATGAGATATGGGCCTATCTCAATGAAAAGTATGGAGCTATCACCAATGATGACGATGATGTCAAGCCCAAGGAGGTTGTACATGATGATGTTGAGCATGACCACAACATGATGGTTGTGGAGGATTGCTCCACCTCATGGTCAAGTGATGATGATGATCGATCTACCACAAGTTCACTTGACAAGGATGGTGATGATGCATCAAGTGTTGCAAGTGATGTTTCTACCCCAAGCACACTTGATGGTGACAACGTTGGTTCATGCTCGGGCCTTGATGATGCTACTACAAGCCCATCCACTACATCACATTGCTTCATGTCACTAGGTGACACAAAGGTATCAAATGATAATGTGATTGATCATGTTGATTCATATGATGAGCTTGTTAGTAGACTTGCTAGCATGAACATGTCTTTAGAAAATGAGAAAGCTAAAACAATGAAATTAGAAAATGAAAACTCTTTTCTAAAGAACTCATGTGAAGAACATAAGAGCTTACTTGATGATCTTAAATCTTCACATGAGAAGCTAATGTTGACTCATGAGAAAGTACTTGCATCTCATGAGGAATTGTTAGAAAAACATGCTTCTCTCATTAAGGTGTTTTTAAAGAAAATTAAAAATAATGAGAGCTCATCACATGGATCAAATGATCAATTGCAAAATGTGACTAACCCATGTGATGTAGGGAGAAAGCATGTATCCACCTCTTGTGATGATTTATTAGATATGCCATGTTCTTCACAATTAAATACTTGTTCTACTTCTATGTCTTGTGAGACTAACCTTTTGAAGGAGAACAATGAGCTCAAAAGTGAAGTGAAGAATTTGAGCAACAAGTTAGAGAGGTGCTACAACTCTAAAATCACCATTGAGCATATCATGACCAATCAAAGAAGATATGGTGATAAGAGTGGTATTGGCTACAACAAGAGCAAGGGCAAGATTATGAAGAAGCAAGATGCAAAGAAGCTATCCCAACTCATGTGCTACCGATGCCATGAAGTGGGACATATTGCCAAGTGTTGCCCTACCAAGAAGTCTCAAGTTAAGCCAAAAGCAAAGCCCCAAGCTCAAGCCAAGATCAACCATGAAGATGATGATGACTTGATGAAGAAGAAGAAGAAAACAAGAAGGGGTGGAAGAGGAAGGCATCCAATGCAAATCCAAGATGCCAAGATGATGAGCAAGATTCAAGATAAGAAGAGAGATTTGGCTCACATCAAGTGCTTCAAGTGTGAAGATATGGGACACCTTGCCTCGGGGTGTCCTACCAAGCTTGAGAAGAAGGCTCAAGCAACTCATGAGAGGCAAGGCAATGAAAAGCATCACATGAGCAATGAAGAAAAGGCTCAATCAAAGAGAAGATGTTATTCATGCCGGGAAAGGGGACACATGGCACATTCATGTCCCCTAGGTAACACTTCTAAGCATATTTCAATTGATGATACTAATGTGCTTAGAAAGGATGTAAATGGTACCTCTATTGTTGCTATTACAAAACATCCCGCTACCCATACTAAGGCTTTGCCTAAGTATGTTGCTCCTAACTTGAGAGGACCCAAACTTGTTTGGGTACCATCAAAAAGTGGATGATTGTTTATAGGTACCATTGGCATTGGAGGCTTGATTCATTTGGATTTATATTGGTCATCATATGTTGAATCAAGTTTTAAAGCTTAGTGCATATTCTATCCCAATGCCAAGTCAAAATAAGTGGAGTCCAAATACTACAACATACAAGTGCAACATTCAAGATTGTGGTGATTTATTGGATATATTTGATGGCTTGCAAATATTCAAGTTGAAAGCTTGCTATTGGATGATCATGAGCTAACCAAGGTATATCTCTTGTTGATCATTTCACTTGGGTGCATATGAGTTGATTGAATTGGATATATATGCAATGTTGCTTGCTATGAGATGTTTGAATGGATTAAATGTTTAAGTAATCAAGTTTGAATTGATTTGTGTTGGATAAATTCATGAGATGACAGTGGATTGGATGGATATATGTCTTGTGAAAGTATTCAAACAAGTTAGTTTCAAGTTTGATTCATATTTGATGAAGTATTGCTCAATGTATTGAAATCTGTCCAAAGTTGAAAATCTGAGCTAGCAGTGATCAAGTCTGAGTTTGGATGATCAAATCTACTTGGATTGGCATGAATTTTGGTATGCATGCTCTAGACTTATGTTATAAGATGCTGTACAAATTACATGATAATTGGATAAGAGATGCTTCGGCTTTAGAGTACATCTTGTCAGCTATAGTGCAGCAGTTTTCAGCATGTAGCAGTGGTGGAAGATTTGAAATCTGGTAGCAATCTATATGTCAAATGAATCTCAAATTTTTACAGCTGCTAGATGACTTAGTGAATCACATATCCACCAAATTTTATGGCATTTGGATCTGTATATTGGGAGATATGAATTATTCCTTGAAGGGTACAGAATCTGCCAGAAAAGTGACAATTATTGGATTGATCTAGAGTCACTTTAAGTGAAAGGTCCTCAAGTTGGAAACATATTTATAAGTGTTTGAGGCACCTAAATTTGGTTTTGACTTGATCTAGAAGCATGACAAGAAATGAGTACAAGGACATTGATTGTGGAATGTACCTAGTGTACAAATTTGGTACTCAAATTTGAAAATGAAGATCAAACTCAAGATGAAGATGAGGTTCAAGTTCTAGTAATGATTGGAGATCATTTGGTAGAAAGAAAAGGACTTAAAGAATAATTCAAGGTTACTCATCAAGTTAAGTCCATAAGAACAATCAATCAAAGGCAATTCAAGTAAGTGTCAAGGATGGTTCTTTGGAAAGAGGTCACTTCTCCCTGCTGAGGGGGCTTGCCGCCCATGGGTGGGTAAACCGAGCACTGGCTTGGAAGGCTAACATGGAAGTGATGAATTCAAGGGACATTTGAGATGCTTAATTGAAGCAATCAATAGGATTGATCAAGAAAAGCAAGCAACACCCAAAAGAGAGCTAGTCATGTATTTCGAGTGGTATTCTAAGTAGTTCTCTCATGCAAGCATTGATCAAAAAGATGGAGCAAGCCAACCACAACTCAAGAGATAGTGCACTTGATCATAAGTGGTTTTCATTTCATATGGGTGAAGAATGGATTTATCTACGATGATTGGTCTTCACCAAGCTTATAAATTGGACTTCACATTGCTATTGGAGTAATGAATTGGAATCTATGTGTCTATCCTCTACTCCAAAATAGCAAAGGTATCATTGTAATGTGCATGATCATTTCATCCCTTACTAGTATGCGATTCGTGCATATAGTACATGCTTACTAGGATCATGCATAACAAATGAAATGTTTAAGTTCATAGCCTACCACTATTGCTTGAATTGTTTAAATGATCTAGTGGTATGTGTATGAATTTGTTCATGAGCTAGTAAACCCAAGTACTTGATCTAGTTTGGATTGCTAACAAGTGACAAGTACAACATTGGCAAGATAACCCTTAGCATGAGGTGTGAAGAAGCTTGTCATTGGATCAAACCGGACTTGGAATCTTAGGCAAATCAACATAGTTCAAGTCATACTAGAAGCTCATGACAATGATATGGGTACAAGCACAAGGCAAAAATAAAAATGGATATCTAGGGTGTTTCAAAAGGTATCTAGACTCAAAGTATTTCTTCAATTGGTATTTACAAGTGGTGTCTAGATCATAATCTACAAGTGATATCCTACATGTGGTACTCATGAAGATAGCAAATGTTCAAGAAGTGAATATTATTGTCAAATCCTTCAAAGTGGTTCCATGATAGAGGATTCTTCAAATTGGTATCACACCCTTATTCGTGGTATTCCTACACATGATATCATTTATACAAGACGGTGGTTCCATAAGAGATCCTCAACTTTCAGTGATCATCAAATGAAGAAAGTTCCCTCACACACAAGAGCTCAAGATTATCAAGTGAATGACACATGCTATGACATAGGGGAGGAGCCCCACCAATGGTATCAAGGTCAAAGATCCTAAGTGGTATCTCAAGAGCAACATACAAGTAATGTCATTCCAACATATGTGGTAATGTCCATCAAAAATGCAATATTCAAGTCTCAACCATCTACCCCAATACAAGCCTTTGTATCAATTAAGAAGAACACCTTTTATGGAAATTGATGACAAAGGGGGAGAAGTTGGACAAAGATATGAAAGCTTTTTGAGCTTTGGGGAGAGATTGGAAAGATTGGACATGAACATGGACAAAGAGGGAGTAACATTGAAGAATGTAAGGGGATCAAACATTCTTGGACAAAGAAAGCACACAAGTAGGGGGAGCAAGCTCATGAATTTTGATTGATTACATTTGATATGTGCATAATTCATGTGCTTGCTTGCATTGCATAAGTTCTTAAATTCAATATGCATGCTTGTGTGGTGTATGCTAGTTATAGAACTTGAATGATGATTTGATAACTAGCATGCATAGGATGTTAGCTAGACTTGTGATTATCATGCAAAAACTAGAACCTTGCTTATAATGTTGATCTCACGGGGTTTCTAGTGTTTTTGATGTCTAGCTACTCATAATGCTAAGGATGATGGCAAACTTGTGATTTTCAAATGGTATCAAGCTACTAATTGGTAGCGAGCTACAAAGGTTTATTCTATACACCTTAGCATCACTTAGTAGTGCTAACCCTCCCACAAATTTCATATTTATGCATATGTGCAAGCTTGAAACCAAACCATTTGAGCACATATGTAGGGGGAGTTATCACTACCAAGTCGGATTTTATGGTGCTTATCCAAATCTTAACATAGAGCTTAAAAGTTGGATAAGTAACATTAAATCCAAAACAAGTTAGCAATTTACACTTATGTGAAGTGCTAGCTTGAAAAAGCTTAATTTCCATATCTTTGTAGAGTTGTCATCAATTACCAAAAAGGGGGAGATTGAAAGGTCCTTGTTTGGTTTTGGTAATTGAGTGACAACTTAGGTGGACTAATATGTGGTTATGTGAGATACACAGGGAATTAGTCCACAGATGATTGTGTCATGAAGGAGCTCATTGCATATGAGACATGACATGGAGTCATGTGACCAAGGTGGCGAAGATCAAGATGAGGCTTGGCTCGATGGACCGGTTGCAAGTGTGAAGGGCAAGTCGAAGGCTTTGGTGCGATGGACCGTGAGGCGGTGAAGCTTGAGCAAGACTTGGCGCCGATGGACCGACGCAACGGTGAAGAGCAAGTGAGGTCAGGATCGATGGACCAAGGTCACATGATGATATGAAGTGGATCATATCATTTGTGATATGGTTGGTGTATGTGTTGCATCAACGTCGAAGGAGATGGAGTGGAATGCGCAAGGCAAAGGTATAACCTAGGGCATTTCCATTTCACCGGTCATAGGTGTGTAGAGAAGTTGATGACCGGGTTTAGGATAGATGGCCGTACTATTAAGAGGGGCAAACTTGTTTGCATATCGGTCATCTAGTGCCACTTGAGCGATCTAACTTTGCATACGTGTTAGGATCGAGTGGCGAGGCAAGTTGAGTGCCTAATTCCTTCGAAGAAAATGTTTGTGAAAATGCTAACACACGTGCACAAGGTGGTGATCACTTGTTGGTGTTGGCACAGTTGCGAAGGCGGTGGAGTTTAAGCGGTAGAGAGGGGTTTGGGTTCCTCTCTCCCTCCCGCCTAGCTTGCGAGGCGGGATTCGGCGCTTTTTGGAGAAGTGAAACGCCTATTTTCTATTGCGCCGAAAGTTGGAAAAGAAACGGAGGCGAACGCGGTCACAGAGGTGACCGGACGCAGCACCGGACGCTGCACCGGACGCGGTCACTATGGACCGGCGCGTCCGGTCAGTGCAGCGCGGGCGTCAGGCGCGCGGGCTAGGGTTTGACACCGGCGCGTCCGGTGACCCACGGGACCGGCGCGTCCGGTCTGGCGAACAGCGAGTCACGAAGTCATCAGACGCGGTGCGCGTCCGGTCCTACACCATCGGACGCGTCCGGTGGTCCAGGGTGCTTACTGGACTCGCACCGGACGCGGTTACTGTGGCGTCCGGTGGTTGCGAGGAGCGCGTCCGGTCTTGTCTTCGCGGGCGCGGGTACTGTGCGCACCGGCGCGTCCGGTGGTTCGCTACAGCGCGTCCGGTGGGTCGTTTGACCGTTGGCGCACAGTGACCGTTGGTGGATCTAATGGACGAATTTGAATTCGGTGAACACGTGGACGTCGCAGGGGCACCGGACGCGGTTGAGCGCGTCCGGTGTGTCACGACCGGCGCGTCCGGTGCTCCCGCAGAAAACGGACAAGTGTGTGCAACGACTCTATTTGACTGTGGGGTTATAAATAGACCTTGTGGCCGGCTGTGGCCGGTAGCTGAGCACACTTTGGCCTTGGTGGCTTATGTGGTAGTGCTTGGAAGCCCTCTAACTCACTCATGCTTGATAGTGTTCATCGGATCGAGTGAGAGAGCGATTCTAGTGCGTTGCATCGAGAGGATTGCATCGAGTGGCACTAGGTGATCGTGTTGCAAGCCGGTGGTGCTTGTTACTCTTGGAGGTTGCCACCTCCTAGACGGCTTGGTGGCTTGCGACTCCGTTGAAGCACGCGTGGAGATTGTGCGTGGCTCCGGAGGAGGATTTGTGAGGGGGATTGTGCTCACCCCGCGGGGATCGCGAAGAGCAACTCTAGTAAAGCTCGTGGCTTGGAGGATCCCCATCTTGAGAGTGGATGTGCGGCACCCGCTGAGGGTTTGACTCTTGATAGTCAATTAGCTCGTGATCCATCAAGTGGGTGTATCGCCACAACGGGGACTAGCTTGGTGGCAACCAAGTGAACCTCGGTGAAAAACCGCCGTGTCAACATTGTGTACATCTTCTCGGTGGTTTGCTTTCGATTCACAAGCTTGTATTTACATTCATATACTTGTGCTTGTGTAGTTGCTCTTGTAACTAGTTTCCTTGTGTAGTTAGCTAGTTACCTTCTTGCTTGTGTAGCATAGAAGTAGCTCCCGTTGCGTGGCTAATTTGGTTTGTGTAACCTTGTTAGTCATATTGCTTAGTTTGTGTAGCTAAGTAATTTGCGCTCTCTAGTTTGGCATTAGTTGCCTTGCTATTGAGCATTGCTAGTAAGCATAGGTAGCTTCGTGCTTTTGCTTACTAGATTTGTGTAGGAGCTCCCCGGCTTTGCTAAAGTACTAGTGCATAGGTTTGTGCGACCTTGCTCTAGAATTGTTTAGGAGAGCTCTTGCTAAGGAAAGCACCTTAGTTACATTTTTAGGATCTTTGTGAGGTGCTTGTGAACTTAGATAGAGGGGTGTAGTCTTGGCTAGACCGATAGTTTTAATTCCGCATTTGTTTCGATTTGCCGACGCAATTAATTTTAGAAAGGACTATTCACCCCCCCTCTAGTCCGCCATCTCGACCCTTCACAAGGCCTGGCGCGCAACACGATATGCAGCGGCAGTGGCAGTGGCAGTGGCAGTGGCGCCGGCCCTGGTACGGCGCACGCCCGTGTGCCAACCACTGCTTACTGGAGCGGAAGCACCTCCAGATGGGACGGCGGCTGGAGCGGGTGCTCCCGGCGGGGCGGCTGCTGCTCCAGGAGGGGGAAGGCAGGCCCGAGGTGAAGGGAACGGGCGGTCTCCAGGAGGTGGGAGCGCGGCTCCATGCGGCGCGGCCAGGCAGACCCAAGGAGGCGGCTGCTGGCCCGCGGCGGCTGGCTGCTGCTCCTGGGGCTGCAGGGGCTGGACACCAGCAGGGACGCCATCCGCGCCACCATCCGCGCCCTCCAGGGTGCCCCCCCCCCGCGCTGACCATGAAGGCAGCGGCTAGGAGGGCAGCGGCGCCATGGCTAGAGGAGAGGGGCGCGCTGTAGAGGTGGGACCGCTGGAGAGAAGGGGCGACGACACTGGAGAGGAGGGGCGGCGCCACTGGAGGGAAGGGGCGGCGGCGCTGACGGCTGTGGGAGCGCCGGCCGCCGCCGGGGTCGCGCCTCAGGGAGGGAGGGAGGCGGGCGGCGCCTGCAGCCCCGATAGAGGGAAGGGGCGGCGGCGCTGTCGGCTGTGGGAGCGCCGGCCACCGCCGGGGTCGCGCCTGAGGGAGGGAGGGAGGCGGGCGGCGCCTGCAGCCCCGATAGAGGGAGATGGCCGGCGGATCGGGCGGCCACCGCGCTGGAGGAGAGATGGCGCGGCGCCAACGGATCCCAGGGGGAGAAGAGAGGGGGAGGAAACGGGGTGAAGGAGAGAGGAGAAGGGGAGGAAAGGCGACCTGCCATGGCTGGCAGCGGCTAGCCGGCGACGGCTGCACACCAGCGGCTGGCGGCTGCACACCAGGAAAGGCTCCGATACCATGCTATAGAATGTGATTCCATTAACTTGGACTAACCCTAAAATGGTAGCTATATAGGTACCATACATGGCCCTCATGGGTCTAATACAATCACACTCCAACATTAAAGAATAATAAAGATCAATGTTACTACCTTCAATGCAATTGCACACGCGAAAGATGATAAAAAGAACTCATTTATCAACAAAAGATTTTGCAGAGGACATACTATGGGATGTTGGTAACTCTATCACCAGCATAACAACACGGATGCGGAATGCCACATCCTCGGAAAAGAAATAACTTCCAACGCTTAAGCATGTTTTTTCTTTCAACTCACTCTAAATCCTCATTTGAAAAGCCATTTGCGCAAACAACCATAGAAGATGGTAACATTCAAAAAACTAATTAAAGATGTTTAAGGGCATTTTTTATCACTAAAATCCATATCTCTGTCTCTATCAATAGATAAAGATATAAAGAGACTATCGGTGTTGTTCTTAGGCAAATAAAGACAAAGTTGCCTGGGGCCCAAAATGATATACTTAGAGCTGAGACATCGCATAAACACTGTAAACTCTGTCTTGCAAAGTTTCTAAACATGGTCTGGTGGACAGAAACATATGAAACTAGATTCAGAAAACCACAATACGAGTGCACAATGCTTATCAGTCCTTCCCCGTCAAACTACAGGGCACACTCAGCAGTGGATAATCTAGGTCATCCGCTGCGCAGCCTCCTTGGCGAGCAGCTTTTCCCTGGCCTTGGTCTTGGCCTGCGACTTGGAGCCCATGATGCCACCTCCCCATTTCTTCCTCACCTCATCGAACTTGTCGTTGAAGTTTGCCTGCAGAGTACATTTTCAGAATCAGCTCATCAGGGGGAACCATAACTATGGGAGATCAAGGATACTGCAATATATGCCATAGTTTCATACCTTAATAGCCTCCAAGATCTTGCTGAACTCAAGCTTGTCCTCGTTCTTGACAGTGGTCAGACACAAAACTGATGCAGTCTTCTTGTGAACAATCTGCATACGATTAATACCATAGAGTGAGCCTTATTGTTTCAGATACCTCGATAGATTTAGCAAGTTCAGAACAGCATGGGTGTGAAACATACCGATCCAAGGCGAGCCTTGCCTTTAACAATGCAGTAAGGGACCTCCATCTTCCTGCATAGGGCTGGAAGCCACACAACCAGTTCAATCGGATCCACATCATGAGCGATAACGACAAGCTGAGCCTTGTTCTGCACAAATTCATACATTCAATCAATACCATTGCTAGTTGCCACAAAAGTATTGCACACCTTGACTATACCAAGCAATAAAGCAAAACAGGAAGTGATGAAGGCATACCTGCTCAATGAGGTAAGTCACATGGTTAAGGCCATACTTAACAACAATTGGTTTCTTGGCCTCAACAGTTTTTCCTTCATTCTCAGCCTGAGCCCTCTTCAGAAGCCTCTCCTTCTTGGCAGCCTTGTCTTCAGGCCGGTACTTCAGAAGCATCTTAAACAGGTTGGTGGCTGCAAACATTTCACATCATAAATTTTAAACCCAAAATATATATTCTAACAAATGGATAATAGCTCATACCATTATAGAAAAAAGAGACAAGGCATAATTCCAGGAACAGCATAGTTCAAACATAGCAGCCAGATAACTTGAACACATGAGTGCATTCAGTGTCTACTGATTCCCTGATTGGTGACATGATTATCATTATGTCCACTAATTTTAACAGGATGTTGTTCCAACAAGTTTATAGGTGAATATCAGAGGCACGACTAGACAGGCTACTGGCCATTCTTATGTCAACAATGCAACACTAGAGGCCAGATCCTAATAGACTCATGGAAAGCGTCCTGCCCTAATTAAGGCAGCCAAACATGTAAATGGTAACCCTAACAAATATGACCAAAATAATGCAAGACAACAGTAGCTCATGATGCATAGTTGTGTACATCAATACAGCTCGGTATTAATCTACTATGCAAATGAAATAGAACAAGTTTCAGCATCAAAACAAGACTCATTTAAAAGGTGATACTTCTACTGTTTCGTGCATCGAACTTCCTATGTCCGATGCTAGCAACCTAGCACTCAATAAACAAGAGGAGTGAGTGGTGTTCATACCGAGGTTCTTGTCGAGGGTACGGGTGAACTGGTTGAGCGCTGGTGGCACCTTGAGGCGCTGCTTGAGGATGCGGCGCTGGCGCTGGATGCGCACGACCTTGGGCCACTTGACGAACCGGTGCAGGTCCTTCTTGGGCGGCAACGCTCCGCCGATGCCGAACTGCTTCGGCCTCTTCTCGAACAGAGGGTTCACAACTTTATCCTGCACCCAGCCAAACCCAACACAGTCAGACCACGCATTCCAACCATGGCGCCGCACACATCTCGAGCTAGAACACGGGAAAGCGCAATACATACCGTCTTCTTCTTGGCCGGCACCGGCGCCCTGCCACCTCGCTTCGGGGCCTGCAGATTTGTAAGTCGAACTCTTAGCACATTATACGAATCATACGCAGATTTTCAGCAAGTTAACATCAGAAAATTACAATCCCAAAAATTACAAGAACATAAGCATCATAAGCATGTGCCCCCAAGATCCACGAAACAAGATTGAAACATAACCAAAGAATATCCCGAAAATCCCAGTTTTTTTTTCAAATGGTTCAAATGGAAGAGAGTGGATCAGTGGGAATCCGAAAGCGCAAGAGGGAGATCGGGGGCGAGAACGCACGCACCATTTCGCCGGAGGGGAGCTTGGCGTTCCGAACGGGAGACGACGGCGACGCGAGGGAGGGGGAGGAGGCGGCGACTGGCGCTTGGAGGCTGAGAGGTGGTTCTATAAAGGATGACTCGCGCCGAGCTGGACGCAGCCTGGCCGTCAGATGCGAGGTGAAGAAGCAAGCGGGGCGGTCTCGGCCGTCCGGTGCCGGGATTAGGGTTTAGGCGATGCCACTTGGGCCGCGCCACGAGAGAAAGGTAGGTGGGCCTCCGTGTCTGGGCCGTTTGTTATATCGGTGGTTTCTGTTTGAGCCCATTTGCTTGGCACTTTTCAAATCCCTTTCGACGAGCCCAGAGACCGGATTTCGGAGAGAGGAGGGAGACTCTCCGGCGTATATACTGAGCTTAATTGCATTTTTAGGTGAAGTTTACCCTCTGTTCCCTCTCTCCCATCCGGAACTGCATCCCTATTTTTCTGGTGAGGGTTCGAAAACTGGAGAGGGGGACCTAAATGAAATCCTAGAGGTTTGGTTATAACTCACGATCAGCTCATACTTCTTGGGTAGAATTGACATATTATTTCAAGTATAGGTGATTGACATTTTAGGAGATTAGTTTGTGCCTGCGAATTGAGGCTGTCAACATGTTGGCAATATAAAACAAGAATAGGCTCTTAAACCTGTTGCCCTACCACATTCACTTGAAGGCTTTTTTACTCTCTCTTTTTGCTTTTTGAACGTGGGCAGCCATCAAGTCTATGCCTGGCGATCGAGCACCAGGGCCAGACGGCTTCACTGGTACCTTCTACAAGTGCTCGTGGCCACTCATCCAAACGGAAGTCATGGAGGCAATTCAGGCATTCGTGGACGGGAACACGAGATGCTTCCATAAACTGAACAACGCACTCATAGTGCTGCTGCCCAAGTGGAACGGCGCCAATTCTCCGCAAGAGTTCAGACCTATCACAATGATCCACAGTTTCGCCAAACTGATCTCGAAGATCCTGGATTTGCGGCTGGCCCCCAGGCTGAAGGATCTCATTGATAGGAATCAGAACGCATTCATTCAGAAGCGCTTGATCCACGACAATTTCAAGTACGTGCAAAGAGCGGCGGTACTGATCAGGAAGAAGAAGATACCGATGATGCTGTTGAAGCTTGACATTTCCAAGGCCTTCGACACCCTCTCCTGGCCATTCCTGCTTGACGTGCTTAAGGCAAAAGGCTTCAGGCCAAGATGGTGTACCTGGATGGAATCGATGCTCAGCTCGGCCACATCCAGAATCATCCTGAACGGACAACAAGGGCCCAAGATTCAACACATGAGAGGTGTCCGGCAAGGTGACTCCTTATACGGTGGGGAGGACAAGTTGGAGGAAATTGTGGAAATTCTTGGGTGCCAGGTTCAACCGTTCCCAATACGGTACCTTGGCCTACCTCTGAGCACCAAGGCAATACCCAAGGCAGGTTTCCAATCGGTGGTGGAGCAAGTTGCCAGGAAATTGCCTCCCTGCCAAGGCTCGCTGATGGCACGGAGCGGGCGACTAGTATGAATCAAATCCGTCCTGCGCTCCATCCCGGTGTACGCAATGATGGCCGAGAATTTGCCGGCATGAGCTCGCAACAAAATCGACGCCGTGTGCAGAAAGTTTTTCTGGGCGGGATCAGATCAGTCGGTGCAGGGCAAGTGCATGGTGGCCTGGCCAACATGCTGTCGGCCTACAAAACTGGGCGGGCTGGGGATAACCGACATCAGACTTGCTGGCTACGCATTGCAGACGAGGTGAGGTGGTTGTGGCTTCAACAAACAGACGAAGACAGGGCCTAGAACCAACTACCGATCAGAACATGCCCACAAGTTCAAGCATTCTTCAAAGCCTCAACCGTCAAGATCCTGGGGGATGGAAACAGGACCCTCTTCTGGGAGGACCATTGGATTGAAGGCCAATGCGTCTACGACATCACCCCTTGCGTCCACAGCCTGGTTCTGCCACGGATTCGTGAGCGGCAGACCGTGCGTATGGGGCTGCATGACAGAACATGGGCGCGCTCCATCTCTGGCGGGATGTCCTCTCAAGCGATCATCGACTTCGTCTACCTGTGGCACGCTGTGTCTGCAATACAACTCAATGAGCAGCCGGATAAAACAATCTGGCGTTGGACGGCCAATGGAGAATATTCGGCTAAATCGGCCTACATGATGTTACATGAGGGGTCGACCCCGTTTGTCGGCCACAGTCTAGTATGGAAAGCTTGGGCGCCGCTCAAAGTTAAAATCTTTCTGTGGCTTGCCCTACGACGCAGACACTGGACGACGGATCGACGGCGGCGGCATGGACTCCCGGCACAACCGAGATGCCATCTCTGTGACCAAGTGGAAGAATCCATCGACCACATCATCGCAGTATGCCCATTCTCGAGAGAAATCTGGTTCCTCGTGCTAAGGGCCATCAACTTGACATTGCCTGCCGCCTCGACAACAGCCATCAGATGGTGGCGTCGCCTTCGATCCATGGTGACCAATGATCGACGGAGAGGCATGGATTCCCTATTCGCCTTGGTCTCATGGCAATTGTGGAAGGAGCTCAACGGGCGATGCTTCAGAGAATCGCCAGCATCGATCCAGGAAATTCTACAAGTCATCAAGACTGAAGCGGATAGATGGATTAAGGCGGGAGCGAACGGTCTCCGAGAACTTGCCAGAGCGTAGGATATACGCCGGATGGAAGACACATCAAAATGTATACAATACAATGTAGTCCTTAATAGCAGTAGCGCCGGAAACAGAATTTTGTAAACTTATTCTATTCTTCTAATACAAAGATACGCACGCTCGTGCGTATTCGAGAAAAAAAAATAGTTACAAACACCCCCTGTCCAATGCTTGAAGTTGCAAAACTTTATTTATTTATATTTCACCATTGAATGTATTAAATTTCTGTATTGCAGGGAGCCTCTAGTCCATGTTGTGTTTGTCAAAAGTCCACCGAGTGTTGTCTACTTGTCTGCAAAACTGCACTTGTGGCCTGAACGGCTCTGTTAATCTTAATCTCCTTCAGGCTTATGTATGTTGACTTTGTAGTTCAATTACTACATTCACAGGCAGTTCGCCAAAAAACTTCATAGACATTTATGTATTTTTACTCCATTAGAGTTGTAACTTAGAAGCAATGTTATTTCATTCTGCGTATTTGCAAAAACATTATTTCATTCTGCATGTTACATCTTTCAAACTACCCTGTTTCTGATTGCTTTCTCTTCTGAAAACGTTTTGTAAGATTTGCCCTTTGTTTGTGAAGCTGCTGAGGTAATCACAGGCTGAATTATGCCCTGCGTTGGTACCTAAAGCTCTTTTACATAGTCTTCCTTCAGCTTTTTTATGGAGCTATAGCTAACAAAACAAGGTGTCTCCAAGCATCCAACCTTTTGACTCCAGAGGATTCAATATTAAAAATGAGGAAGGGAGCATCTCCTCATATTTTAAGTTGACGCTATCTCATTGGCGGTCCAAGTGTTCCAAAGGCTGATGGGTAATAACTTAAACAAAATTTATTAAGATTTGACAATGATGAAGCAATACTGCATCAAGGTCCATATCTGCAGTATTATTCTCATGTCTTGATGTAGTCAAAACTTGTCTCTTGCAAGTTACAATTGCAGAGATAATACTTTTTTTACATCTGTAAACTTAATGCCTCTAGTTTTTCCATGCTGAGCTAGAAAATTGACAAACTATGTTGTATTACATGTATTAAAGACATTGAAGACAATTTACCAAAATGACAATTCTATGTTTGTCTTTGGATGTTTAAAGAGTGTCACCTATATTTTATCTATTGTCAATGTGGTACGGTATAACTTATATATTAGGTACAGGTTATAATACTCAGAATTGATGTGAATTTGTGAAGAATAATCAGTTCATATTGCCATTCGTATTCAGACTTGCTAGCGCCCGGACGTTCATTCGGGACACTAGCGTCCGGACGCTACCGCGCAGAGGGAGCAAATGAGCACATAGCGCGTGGGGCTCACGAGGGAGCTCACAAGCAGCGGGCCGCGCCGCCTCGGACGTCACCCACGCCGTGACGAACGTCATCCGTGCTCCCAGCCACTTCTCATGCGCATCCCATGTATAACATCCGATCTACTTTTAAAATATCCAGATGCAACAGTTGCAACATACAAAAGAAGACAAAAAAACACTTAAACACAAGCGTCTGAAACATTTTGCGAAAACGCCTGAAAAATATTTGAAAACAATTGCAAACATATGCAACATTCAGTTGAAACACTCACAAACATACGTATGAAACACCTGAAAAACACTTGAAACATATCTCAACATGCATGTATATGCAACATCTAGATCTAAATTTTGCAATAACCAGATAAAACACTTGCAACATTCGTCTGCACAGATTAAACGTTTAGAACATACACTTGAACCATACATGTATAGCCATTATAACATGTGCAACATCCCGATCTACTTTTGCAACATCCATATACAACACTTGCAATATAACTTTGAAACATCTGAAACACTTGAAATATGTTATTGCAACATACACTTTCGGCATAGCATATGCTTGCTGCTTAGGCAAATGAAGGCTCGTCGACGCAGAGCTTGACGCGGACGTGAAGCTCGATGCCGTGGAGTGGCGCGGAGGTCGCCAGTGTTGAGCTCGTCGACGGTATAGACCTCGGTAGGGCCAGGCAAATAGAGCGCGGCCGCAATGGGAGGCACGAGTCTGGGCGGGGGCACGCGGTGCGGGCAAGCGGTGGGGCCGTGCGGCGCAGAGGGCTGGGTTCGTCCCGGAGCAGATCAAGGTGCGCAGCGCGCTGAGCGAGCAGGCGGCTTGGGCGGGGGCAGCGCGGGCGAGGCGCAAAGCAAGTGGACGACTTACACGGGTCCGCGGACAACCTATAATAAGCAACATTACCTATTTTTATTTGTAGTTTTTTTAACATGTTGAACTGATGCTCTAATATTTTGCCGTTATTAAGGATGTAACAAGAATTAAAGAAAAGCAAAAATGGGGCATCTAGGACTTATCAGAATGAAATAACTAAATTAGGTAAAATTAAATGAAGCTGCTTGTAACCAGAAAGCTCTGGAGTTATAACTTTACAAGTATTCTACAAATCATCCGGAGGTGCTGTACGTGAAAAATGAAAATGTTGTGTCAGCAGGGGGCATGTTTACTTTGCTACCTGCAGCCCTGTTTGTTTTCCTCGAGCAAAAGTTTAACCTGTCACATCGAATATTTAGACACATGTTTAGAGTATTTAATGCACAGATTTAGACTAATTTGCGAGATGAATTTTTTAAGTCTAATTAGTCCATGATTCGATAATGTGGTGCTACAGTAAATATGTGCTAATGACAGATTAATTAGGCTTAACAAATTTGTCTCGCGGATTACTGAGGATTTCTGTAATTTATTTTTTATTACTATCCGACCCTCAATGTGACACCCCTATGTGACACCCGATGTGACACCTCTAAACTTTAGTCCCTGGATTTAAACACCTCCGCCTAGTTTGATTCCTCCCTCTTAAACTTTAGTCCCTATCACATCAGATGTTTAGACATATGTATGGAGTATTAAATATAGACTAATTTGCAAGACCAATTTTTTAAGCCTAATTAGTCTATCATTTGACAATGTGGTGCTACAGTAAACATGTGCTAATGACGGATTAGTTAGGCTTAATAAATTCATCTCGCGGATTACTGAGAACTTATGTAATTTGTTTTATTATTACTATCCGAACCCTCTCATGTGACACCCGATGTGACATCCCTAAACTTTAGCCATTGTGTCTAGATCCAGAGGCTTCGGACGTTTCGACGCTAACCAGGAGGACTAAACATGAGCTAATTATAAAACTAATTGCACAGGAGTAGACTAATTAGCGAGACGAATCTATTAAGCTCAATTAATCCATAATTAGCAAATGTTTACTATAACACCACATTGTCAAATCATGGACTAATTAGACTTAATAGATTCGTTTCGTAAATTAGCCTCAATCTGTGTAATTAGTTTTATAATTAACTTATGTTTAGTACTCCTAATTGGTACCTAAAGATTTGATATGACAGGACTAAACTTTTACTCAAAGGAAACAAATACATAATCGACGATCTGGGAAACCTGCTAGGCAGGCCCTGGGCGTCCAACCAACCATGTCTTAGAATTCTAAGAGGCTTTTTTATCATTCCAATTTTCCTCAACCGAAACACAAGAATAACCATGTTCGCTTATGCTGAAATATTGTGAGAGGAAAATACTGTTCTATGGCTGAAAAGTAGCTTAATATTGTATATAGCCTGAATTCATTTTCTCTCTCTAAATAAATATAAAAAGTTGAAGGTAATGCAATGTTTAATATTGACTCCTTTTAAGATGAGACATAATCCTTTGATTTGACAAACTGATAACAGTACCGTAGCCTTGCTCTCCAGGCCGTAGCATTTCTACTTGTAAAATCTGATAGCAGATTAGAAAAGTGAACAACAGAAACTCTAGGCTCTTGGAATGTTGAATATGTTCCTCATGGTGAACAAATCCTTCATCGAAATGAATTTGTCACTAGTCAAAAAAAAACTAGAGAGGGAGACCTAAATGAAATCCTAGAGGTTTTTTTTTCGTCGCCCAAGCGAGAATTGCGCCGGTGCAAAAATATGTCACCTTCTGAATGTTTTCTCTTGCAAAAAAACGTTTTGCAAGATTTGCCCTTTGTGTTGTGAAGCTGCTGAGGTAATCACGGGCTGAATTATGCCCTGTGTTGTTACCAAAAGCTCTTTTACATAGTCTTCCTTCAGCTTTTTGATGGAGCTATAGCTAACAAAACAAGGTGTCTCCGAGCATCCAACCTTTTGACTGCAGAGGATTCAATATTAAAAATGAGGAAGGGAGCGTCTCCTCAGATTTTAAGTTGATACTATCTCATTGGCGGTCCAAGTGTTCCAAAGGCTGATGGGTAATAATTTAAACAAATTTTATTTGGAAAGACAATGATGAAGCAATAGTGCAATACTGTATCAAGGTCCATATTTGCAATATTATTCTCATGTCCTGATGTAGTCAAAACTTGTCTCTTACAAGTTACAATTGCAGAGATAATACTTTTCTTACATCTGTAAACTTAATGCCTCTAGTTTTTCCATGCTGTAAGATTAATTGAGCTAGAAAATTGACAAACTATGTTGTATTACATGTATTAAAGACATTGAAGACAATTTACCAAAATGACAATTCTATGTTTGTCTTTGGATGTTCAAAGAGTGTCACCTATGTTTTATCTAATTATGTCAATATGGTATGGTATAACATATTAGGTACAGGTTATAATACTCAGAATGGATGTAAATTTTGTGAAGAATAATCAGTTCATATTGCCATTTTTATTTGTAGTTTTTTTTTGTAAACATGATGAACTGATGCTCTGATATTTTGCTGTTATTAAGGATGTAACAAGAATCGAAGAAAACAAAAAATGGGGCACCTAGGACTTATCAGAATGAAATAACCAAATCAGGTAAAATCAAATGAAGCTGCTTGTAACAAGCAAGCTCTGTTTACAAGTATTTCTACAAATCATCCGGAGGTGCTGTGAAGAATGAAAATGTTGTGTCACTAGGGGGCATTTTTTGTTTTTGTTTTTTTGCGAAAACTAGGGGGCATGTTTAGTTTGTGCAGTCAGGTCACCTGCCAGGTAACAATCCTGGCCACCAGCCCACTGAAAATCGACGGTCTGGGAAACCTGCCTAGCAGGCCCTAGGCGTCCAACCAACTATGTCGTGAATTTTGGTAGGCATTTTATAATTCCAATTTTTCTCGGTCGAAACACCAAGTATGTATAAAACTTGAATTCATTTTCTCTCTCTAAATAAATCTAAAAAGTTCAAGATAATGCAATGTTTAATATCGAGTCCTTTTAAGATGAGACATAATCCTTTGTTTTGACAAATTGGTAACAGCACTGTATCCTTGCTCTACAGGACGTAGCATTTCTACTTGTAAAATCTGGTAGCAAATTAGGAAAGTGAACCACTGAAACTCTAGGCTCTTGGAATGTTCAATGTGTTCCTCATGGTGAACAAATCCTTCATCGAAATGAATTTGCCACTAGCTGATTAATAAGACTTTATAGGAGCTACATCCTTGATTCTAGAGAAGGGAAAACTACAATTACCTCATGCGAGGACAACATACATAATATATGCCAATACGCCAATTGCCATCAACACGTCTAGATTACTAAAGCACACGACATTCTGTCTGTCTGACAATAAGAATATGCTCAACGAAAACTAGAGCTCATTAGCTCAGAACTCATCGACTACTACGACGCACGAACCACCTGTGGCGGTTGGCATCTAGGTACATGGTTTTGCACACGACTCATATCAGTATTCAGTACACACGACTACTCATCTCCAGTGCAGATCGGCGTGAGAGATCGAGCACCGTCGTCACCTGACCTCCCAGGAGGCTACTATGACCGGCCGACGAGGAGCGGCCGTGCGGGGACGAGCAGGCGGTACGCGGAGTGGCCCCTGACAAGGCCGCACCTCGCCACGGCGGCCGCCTGGCCAGCAGCGTCCTCCTCCTCGATCTGCTCCAGCACCCGCACGAAGGCGTCGGCGTCGCACGGCAGCGCGAGCGGGCCGGCGGCCGCGTACCCGAACGCCTCCTCGGCCTCCTCCAGCAGGGCCCGGAACAGCGGGTGGTTCACGCACTCCGTCCGCACCACGAAGCGCTGCCGCCCCGCGCCGACGCACACCGTGAAGCATCCCTCCGGCGCCGGCGCCGGCTTGCTCCTCCGCGCGCTGCGGCACCGGTCCAGCGTCTTCATGATGAGCCCCGCCGGCTTCCTTCCTTTCTCCGCCATGGCCGTGGGCACGCGTCGAACACAAGGCTTGGGCACTTGGCTACTTAGCAAAGCTTGAGGTAGCAAAAGGTGAAATCAAGCTTAACAGTCAAGAATGAGAAGGTGTGTGTGTATATATATATATATATATATATATATATATATATATATATATATATATATATATATATATATATATATATATATATATATATATATAGAGAGAGAGAGAGAGAGAGAGAGAGAGAGAGAGAGAGAAAAGATGTTTAGTGACCTAGAGGAAGGGTCTTGATCAAGAGGCTGTTTTTATATAAGATTAGCTAGCTAGGGGGCTCATGAGAGAGAGGCTCTATAGTTGTTTAGTACACAATAATTGCATATAGAATTGCACGCTTCAACTTGTAGCGCGTAGTACGTGCATATAGTACAATTGTTAGGGTACGGTTTGGCAGTTTCGGAAGGGTAAAGAACCGCAGCATCAGCCGAAGCCGAAGCCGGAGCCGGAGATAATCCATCCACGTATGAGTCATGACATCAAGCATGGCCGACTCTCGAGAGGGGCCAGTTCATGGTGTCAGCGCAATAATGCAGTAGATTTAGCGGCAGGTTGACCCTCTCTAACGCCGTGTGCATGATTGCAATTAGTTTGGAGGTGTCGAACGCCCCAACCACAAGGGTTGTTTAGCTTAATTAGCAACCGTCTCTCTTATCTTATCTTCACCAATGCAGCAACGCTCCAAGACGTCAGCTTCTTGCAGATTTGTTTTATGGTTTTTCAGTCCGCGGGCTTCGTGACAACACACTCTACAACGTTCAACACCTGGAACCAAAATGCAAGCATGATTCTTGAAGCCCTTCAGGGTGTGTTCACTTGGCGAAAAGTTGGTGAAAAGTTACTGTAACATCTTTCGTTGTTATTTGGCAAAATTTATCCAATCATGGACTAACTAGGCTCAAAAGATTCGTCCTGACATTTACAGACAAACTATGCAATTAGTTATCTTTTTTACCTACATTTAATGCTCCATGCATGCGTTGAAAGATTTGATGTGATGGGTGGAAGAGGAAATATTTTGGGTTGGGATGGGGAAGTGAATAAGGCCTCAGTCTATTTGGCAGTGGCCTGGTTTAGATTTCCAACTTTGCCCACCAAATTTACTATGCAGAATTCATATTCCCCGTCACATCAAAATGTCGGCACATATATAGAGTACTAAATGTAGATGAAATAAAAAACTAATTGCACAGTTTTGTTGTACTTTGCGAGCCGAACATTTAGAGCCTAATTAATCAAGATTTAGACAATTATTACCAAATAAAAACAAAATTGCTACAGTATGACATGACCCTTACTATGCAGAATTTGGATCCCAAATTAGGTATCTAAACAAGGCCAGTCTTGTACTCTCATTCTCACAGGAAAGACTGCACTGAGTTTGGCCGCAGCATCATATTCGTGCTGTACGCCGTACCATGTTCGAGTCCGGGAGAAAAGACTAGAGAGGTAACGATCCTGATGAACTTCTCAAGTTCAGCAATCGGTTACAACGGACACCTGTACCTACTCCGTGTCACATGCACATTGGGTAACGCCTGCTTTTGGCACCGAGATGAACCAGACTTTTGTAGTTCCATAACTCCATTGCAGAATCCACACCAATCATATACCCCACTTTATGTGTACACCCAACGGCCACACGCATCCAGCATGAACTCCAAACAGGATGGATATACGTTGTGAGCATATAGGATGGCCCTTTGACACCTTGTTCATGTTGAGTATTATCAAACATAAATATTAAATAATCGAATTTTGTTTTCAATTTTCCATATATGTTTGCCGACCTACTCACAGTTTTCCCTTTCGACAGTGCTAGCGCCCGGATGTCAGGACGGATACCCGCACGCTGTACTCTATTTCGTGAGCTCCACGCAGGGCCCGCGTCGCCCCGAACAACAAGAGGGGAAGGGGGCAGTGCCTCCGATTCAGAAGGACCCGGTCGCGGCATCGTATGGATGCCATGCCAGCGCCAAGAGGAGGACACACCGAGACGATACAACTAAAGGTGAGGAGGAGAGATGCAACCCCCGATTTGCTTTTTAACATCCAAATGCAACAATTGCAACATACGTCTGAAGACAAATGAAACACTTGAAACAAGCTTCTGAAACATTTGAAAAAAAAACACCTAAAAACATTTGAAAAATCATTGCAAACATACGCAACATCCAAATAAAACACATGCAACGTATGTGTGAAAAATATGCAAAATCTCGACAAACACACTTGCAACATGTATCCGGAAAACACAGACGAAACAGTGGTAACAAACCTTTGCAGCACATGTCTACGATCATTGCAACATATGCAACATCTCGATCTACTTTTGCAATATCCATCTGAAACACTTGCAACATACCTCTGAAATATCTAAAACACTCGAAACATACTCTTGCAACATGCACTTTTCAGCAAAAACATGGCAGCCAGGTGGGCGGAGCACGGCACAGCAGGAGGCGGTTGTGCGGTCGCGGTGGAGAAGGAGGATGGCAGCGGGCGGGCGACTGTTTGACCCCCGGTGAGCGGCTACGCTGCCCCGGCGATAGGGCGGACACGGTGCCCGCGGTGGAGGCGACAACAGCAGTCAGGCGGTGTGGCCTCTTGTGGCGAGCACGCCGCGGCGGTGCGGGCGCGGCGGCGATGGAGAAAAAGGCTGACGGGAGGCGCGGTAGAGAGGGAGGCGTGCGAGAGCCACGTCGGAGCCGGTCGCGGAGTGCAATCGCGGTGATGCGTGAATTTTTTTTTAATCTGCGGTGACCGGAGGGGTCCACCAACAAGGGCGTCCGACGCGGACGGACGCCTGGGTCCCAGCATTGCCGTTTTCCTTTTTCATTGCACCTTCATGTGTAACTATGCATTCAATATATGCATATTTGAAACCTTTGCTTGAGCTATGTCATTTCTTATCGCAGGTCAGTTGTTGATACTTTATGGATCCAAACTTTTGTCACCCCAATTTGTAACAAAGTTTTTTTTCTGTTCATTAAGTTGAAACTTAACCATCTGTTATACCTCTTATTTCATACCCTCTCTTGTAGTCTGACTACAATGGTATGAGGCTCAAAAAATGTAATTGTGAAAGTAGAAAAAAGTAAAGTCATATATTTATCCATTGACATCTTGTTAAGATATTAACACGTTAATTGATCGATATATTTATTTCAATGTTTTCATTGACATTAGTTATAAGATAACATTAAACAATGCTTGTTTAACAAATTAGTTTTAATATATATTCGCTCATAAATAAATAAAAAGAATATTTTTTAGCTCCAGAAGTGGAGAAGAAACAAAATTTTATCATGGAATGTGTAGGATATCTGCATTCTGATTCGGAGGAATTGAGCGACGATCTGATTTAAATTTGTTTTGCAATATATATTTAAATTTGAAAGTGCAAATCCAATTCATATGATCCATTTTCCATTGTACGAGCTGAAACAACCGCTCATAGTTATCAGACCACATGTTCATCAGTTCATGAGCACAATGAACTAGACACGGCAGCACCAATACTAGCATATCTTGGCAAGCTTCTTCGCTCATGGATTTCAAGGCCGAGAGGCCGCTTCTCGGGAAGGCGGGAAGCGGTAGAACGGCGGCGGCGGTGGCGACGGCGCCGGCTCGTAGAGCGGGAATGTCAAGAACGGTGGCCGCAGGAACGGCACGAGCCAGTCCGGCACCGGGAACGGCCACGGGAACGACACGGTCCCGCCGGCGCCGCCTCCCGGGACCCGGAACGGCGGCCAGAAGAGCGGCAAGAACGGCCAGAAGAAAAGCGAGGAGCCGAACGCGTCGCCCCCGTCCCCGTCCCCGTGGCCGTGGCAGAGCGCGCCGTCCCGTTTGGCGGGGCGGAAGTTGAGCGCGTTGAGGTTGAGGAAGCAGGCGCTGGTGGCGCGGGAGCGGAGCGCGATGTGCTGCGTGGAGCCCCCGAGGCCCGGGACGTTGCAGGCGGCGGAGGAGCTCCGGACCAGCGTGGCGCGGCACGCCGAGCGGACCTCGTGGCCCTCGCGGCACTCGAAGCCGTCCACGGGGGGCACGTCCAGCTTGTACACGCCGTGCTGGTCGGTGGTGCGCTCCGCTTCCAGGGACAGCTCTTCCGACGACGTCGAGTTCACCTTGAAGCTGCACTTGATCAGCACCCTGGCTCCTGCACGCACCATTTATCACCGTTCGTTAGTTCAATCATGTTTTGATTCAGATGTCAGGGATGGTAACAGTAGAATGTCGGCACTCCCTCTGGGCACAGAAACCGAAAAGGTGCCATTTTGAACACACCACAAAATGTAAAATTCACCACTGATTCTACTGTTTTCCTTCCGAAAAACAGAGTTTATATGTAAAAATTTGGGGAAAAAACGTTGCTCTAGAAGTATTAAGAAAATGTGTTCATATCATACACACAAAACTGTCATGAAGCTATATAGAGTTTAACAGTAAATAATTTGATTACAATGTAAAGATGAAAGCCAGCTGAGCTTCTGGAATCTGAGCTCTGAGGTGAGGCGTTGGCAATCTAGCGCAGAACTTCTGGTCATAAGCATGCAATACTTTTTATGACAATTCATATGCACAGATGTACTGAATGTCTGAATTCTGAAGATCTCTACGTCATGGCGACTGATATAACACCCAAGTACTCAGTGAGGCACATTTCAGCTCGAGACAGTATAACCTATAAATTCCAGTGCATGATGAATATGGGAAAAACATGCTGTTCAGAATAGATGAAGTAAATAAGCAATGTAGAAGGACGGAGCTTGTCACTGAAAAAAAAAACCCTGCGAATTCGATCTCAAGCTGTACTTGCACTACATCGCAATGGTAAATGAGCTCCTCCAGGTAACTGAAGTCATTTGGGAATTGACAATTTGTATATGTGAGACACGTATGCCAAGCTTCGAGTGGGCCTCAGAGGGAACTTCGGTTACAGAAACACCCCGTACAGAGGATGAGCCAAAAGCCCAAAAGCTATAAACTACAATTGCGGGTTATGGGAGTGGAGGCAGAAATGAACCAAACCAAAGAACAAGCCATATGCCCATATTTGTCAAACCTAGTTTGTCCTGATTAGCCACATAGCAGATGGATGCGAAAATGTTGATTACCTCCTAGTACATACAAAATTTTTGAAAACTTTCTTGTGGCAATGCTGAGAACTAAAGAGCACTGTAACACCTGAACAACTCAGCACACTTGCGTATCGGTTTCTTGTTGCTTGTTAAAAAAAAAAGTAAAAATGAACAAAAAAAATGACAGGAAAAAGATGCTGACGATCCTCCAAAACGTGTCAATGTATTGTAAGAACTTGTAAATCTACTGCAGAGAACAGCATGCAATGAACAACCTGATGTAAGAAAAAAAAGTTTCTCTAGCACATTTCAGAGCTAAGCAGTCTTCTGCTGCAATGCAGCATCTTTTGTAATACTACCATTATTGGGGAAAAAAAGCAATGCAGAATGAGGCAACGATCAAGGTCGTTAATGGCAATGCAGAAACTGTATAACTGATAGCATCTGCACTCACCTTTCAAGAAGAAGCTATGTTTGGAGAAGGTATTGTTGGAGCAGGCGTCACAGTACACGGAGCCAACGACGGTGATGTTGTTGGCCAGGAACTTGGCCTCCGCGCCACTGAGCATCAGCAGCACCAGCGGCGCCATGAGCACGGCAGCCGGGGCCATCATCGCCATGGGGCTGCTGCTCGCCATTGCGGCCATGGGCTCGGTGAGCTGGGAATAATCGAAGAGTGGGGACAGCCCGCAATGGAAGCCAGATTGGAGACAGAGGGAGAGAGAAGGAGACGGGGCGATGAGGCGGAAGCGAACAAGCGCATGTGAACCGGGCTCTCTTGGACGGGCGTGTGAGACATGGAGAAGATGGTCAAGCACTAGCTTCTGGTGTGTGGTCTCCTCTTACTCTCTTTACCTAAATTACCTTTATTTACTGGGCCCACTGGCAAGTGAAAGGGCGATGAGGAAATGTGCACGCGAATATGTGGTTTTAATTTTGTTTCTCGAGCACTGGAAGGAAGCAGGATCACTAAGGGGCTGTTTACTTCCCTCAAAATTCCAAAAATTTTACAAGCCTCGTCACATCAAATCTTTGGACGCATGCATGGAGCATTAAATGTAGGTAAAAAAACTAATTACACAGTTTGTCTTTAAATGTCGAGACGAATCTTTTGAGCCTAGTTAGTCCATGATTTGATAAATTTTACCAAATAACAACGAAAAGTACTACAGGAACTTTACACCCACTTTACAACCATCTAAACACACCCTAACCCTGTTTGCTGGAAAGCATTTACCGGATCAGCTGTACAAATGAAGTAAAAACACAGATAAAATAAGTTAGTCGGATCTAATTTCTACTTCTTAGTTCGAACGAGAGCAGTGAAAATAAGTGCAGCCAGAAACGTATTGTTTAGTTGTTGATTTCAGTTTATTTTGGCACTTCTCCTATACTTCAGGTACCTAAATTTTAAGATAATTTCAGGCAATAGTCTTGTGAAAGGATCAAGATGCCCAAAAGGGGGTGAATTGGGCTTTTCTAAAAATTAATTGCAAGAATTAAATCCTACAAGCCAAACTTCACCCCTAGTGCCTACTTGTGTTCCTTGTGTTTCTACCGATAAGAGTTATGCACCCTAAGTTCCAATCCTAGACTAGCAAGGCAATTCTAGGAAAGTAATCAAGCAATGAAAGTAATGCAAGAAAGTAAATGCTTGAAAGTAAGGGATAGGAACACGGCGATATTTTTGCCGAGGTATCGGAGAGTCGCCACTCCCCACTAGTCCTCGTTGGAGCACCCGCGCAAGGGTGTAGCTCCCCCTTGATCCGCGCAAGGATCAAGTGCTCTCTACGGGTTGATCCTTCGACACTCCGTCGCGGCGAATCACCCAAAACCACTCACAACTTGAGTTGGGTCACCCACAATCTCGTCGGATGATCACCGAACTCCCAATCACCACCAAACCGTCTAGGTGATGGCGATCACCAAGAGTAACAAGCTAGAACTCTCACTTGACCACAACAAGTCTAATGAGAAGATGGATGTACACTTGCTAGACTCTTGTCACTAGAGAGGATTCTCAAACTTTGATTCGCAAATCTCAATCCTCACTATGGCTCTTGCACTCCCTTGCACTTCAAAGGTGTTTCTCAGCTAAACAAATGAGCAAGAGACCTCTAAAAGAGGTGGAGGGGTTGTATTTATAGACCCCTCAGACAAATCCAACCGTTACCTTTCGAAATAGCCAGACGCGCACTGACCGGTCGCGCCTGTCGATATGACCGGACGCGCCGATCAGTTGTAACGGTCGAAAACGGAAACTTGTACTGAGAGACCGGACGCGCCGATCTGTGCTGACCGGACGCGCCGGTCTGAGATGACCGGACGCGCCGATCAGGGATCATGCAAGAGCTTTCTGGAAATTTGACCTGACGCAACACCGCGTCCGATCATAGGTGACCGGACGCGTCAGGTCACCACGGGACCTTACTGGAATAAGACCGGACGCACGACCGCGTCCGTTCGCAGGTGACCGGACGCGTCAGGTCTCCGCTGGACCTTACTGGAACATGACCGGACGCGCCGGTCTTTTTCACAGTCGCGTCCGATCTTTGCTGTTTACCCTCTGGAACACGTGTCAGCCTGACCACCGCGTCCGGTCCTCTCAAGGACCGCGTCCGGTCAGTCAGCCGAAAACGCAGTTAAGATTTTGTACTGACCGGACGCGTCCGGTCATGACCAGGACCGCGTCCGGTCATAGGTAAACGGCTCAAACGTCTTCCAAACGCAATGCAACTTGAACCAAGTCGCTTCTAACTGTACTCTGAGCTTTTCTCGAGCTACCTAGTGCTAAGTTTGACAAGTGTGCACCACACCTAAACATAAGACTCACCTAGGTCAAGCTACTCGCTCATGCCCCTCTTCATAGTACGGTCAAAGGAAGAAACAAAGATCCTAACGACTATTCCAGATGTATCTCAACACCTTGACATCTGGAACTAACCGTCCTTAATCTTATCGTTGATCCTTTGAAAACCGAAACGATTTCCATCAAGGGACATGACTGCCATATTGCCCAAAGCAGTTGTCATCTCCATGACCTATCTTACCAACGTTTCTACAAAACACACGTTAGTCATGGTAATTATGTGTTGTCATTAATTACCGAAACCAACACCGGGGCCTAGATGCTTTCAATCTCCTCCTTTTTGGTGATTGATGACAACACTTAGATTCAGAAGATATGAGTTGAGGTTTTCGATCATGCTTGGTTCACATAAGCATAAAACTGTAAGCACAAGGGGTTAGACAATGCTTATGTGTTCCAAGCCAACTGAGTGTACTTATAAGATAAGACATGAAAAGTTAGTACACATAAAACATAGCTCATATGAAATCGGAGTAAGGCACGAAAGCACAACCTTATAAGCTATAAACAAACAAGTGACATGATTTCAAGTTGTGATTAGATAAATCATAAAGACTTTAAGGTATCTCATAAGATCACATGTCACACGAATGCAATTACTGTAAAGGAAACATGATGTATGAGAGTAGCACACAAGAAAAGAACGAAAACCCTAACAGAAACTCCCCCTAAGCTCCTACTGTAAAGGAAACATGATGCATGAGAGTAGCACACAAGAAAAGAACGAAAACCCTAACAGAAACTCCCCCTAAGCTCCCCCTGAATCTACTCTCTCCCCCTTTGGCATCAACCGCCAAAAAACTAATCTAAGGACCTGACGGGGGAACAGACGGAGTCGTGTCGGGTGCCGAGGAGCGCGGAGTAATCACAAACTGTGAGATGTCTGTAACACCCTCGGTGTTACTGCGTTAATAAATCACTAAACCATGTCATGAGCATCATGTTTATGTATTATTGTTTATGGCAAAATGAGAAATTAAACTTTGTTGCATTAATTCTTAATTTGAGCTCTAATTTAATTCATTGTCCAAATATTCCTCAGCACAGTTCAACTAACTATTGTCATCCTGATCCAACTCCAGCGCTA
Organism: Saccharum hybrid cultivar R570; assembly: GCA_038087645.1. Taxonomy (NCBI): domain Eukaryota; kingdom Viridiplantae; phylum Streptophyta; class Magnoliopsida; order Poales; family Poaceae; genus Saccharum; species Saccharum hybrid cultivar. The sequence goes on from JAQSUU010000344.1 coordinate 3,252,832, forward strand.
GCAATTCTTTTGCTTTCTAAAATTCCCTGATCGCACTGTAGCACGGAGACTTGCTACGTCGCGCACGTCAATCTCTTTTCCAGTGCGAGCGTCCCTGCGTCTCTCGTCCTTAAAAGGAGACGTCTCGCGATCGCGAGCTCGTCAAACTTGTTGTCCACCTCTTCCTCTCTAATCAAGTTTCTCTGTTCTTGCCGTGTAAGCTGCGTCTATCGAAGCATCAGTGGACTGCGGTAAGTATCCCGCGAGTTCCTCTTGTACTTCCTCTGTTTCTCCTTAGCAGCGCCATCCGTCTTCATTATTCCTTTGATTAAAGACCTCATTCATGAGCAAGTCACGGGAGAAAGCCATGAGCTAATTAAGTTCCTTTGATTTTTTTAGAGATTATTAATAGCTACTTTGCGCAACCAATATCTCCACCATACGAACTCCAATTCCGTTGATTCTTCTTCCTAAATTCATTGAAAATCAAGAGTTGTCTGTCCATGTCATCTTTCTTCGTCTCTAGAGCTCAACTAAATTTATCTAGTTATCATAAAATGTATTTTAGTTAGTAGAGAATATTAGGCTAGCTAGTTCTTGCTTAGTAGAAGTAATGGATAGCTTAGCATGTTAACCATTAGAGTTAGTTAATTAGCTTAGTAGTTGTGTACTTTTAAGAGTTGTTGTTGTCTAAGTATTAATTTATTGCACCATCATTGCATGCATGTAGTGAACGAGTTGGAGGCGGACGTGGTGACCATCGACGACCAGGAGTACGAGGAGGTCGTGGAGGTGATCGAGGAGGTCCTTGCAGCGGAGGAGGTTCCGGAGCCGCCGGCTGACTTTGTTGACTCCGTGCCTGCCCAAGGCAAGCCCCGGTGCATAACCCTATTTTACTAATCACTTGGTATATATATGTTTGCATTACGTTTCAGGAGTTGATATGAAAACTACTTGCACATATATACCCACCTATGAGTCCTACTAGTACAGGTCGTGTAGATGCGATGCTTAGGATGACGGTAGCGGGTAACCTGTCGTTACTCACAATAGGTGATTATTATTGTATCACATGATAAGAAGGTGAAAAAAAATTGGAGACCGGGCAGGGATATGGTTTGGGTACTGGTGGGTGTGACAAGTTACGTTCCGCGGCCACGGGCTTAGCTTGGTTGCATCGTTTCCCTGTCCGTGTCGATTAAGGACCGTTCGTTGTTATGGACAATAGTCTTGTCACAGATCTTATTATCCCGTGCACATACTTACGGATGGGGGTGAGGAAGACTTGTTACTCTCTTGTCATGGGCTCCGGCTCTTTCCGGACCGACTGATTAGAGGCGGGGATAGGTGGAGGTCTAAGCACCACTTTGAGGCCGGGCCTCAAGGGTGGGGGCTTGGAGTCCAAGTTTGGACGGGGACCTGGAACCTGTGACAGGAGTGGAGCGAGTTGGTCTCATCTGTGCCCGGGGTACAGATGAGGCGTGTGTTTTTCGGGGTACCCAGCTGGGCACATTGATTCGCGAATCGCCGTCGCTTAGACGGTACGGCTTGACTATGGCATGGCATCGTAGTAACAACTGGATTAATAAAGTTGGTGGAAGAAAGGAAAGAAAGAGAAATGAGCATGATTGCTTATCACTTGCTTGAAAGTAGAACAGGTGCTTACCTAGAATGTTTAGCTAAAAAAAATGACTGCTAAATATTTACCAGTAAGGATACACTTTAGTAAGCTTTGCAGGCAAAAATGAAACAGCAAACCAAAAAGCCTTTCACATCCTTGAGAGTCGGAAAAGATATATTCCCACTAGTCGGGTAAGTCTTGCAACTACATTTTGGTACTTAGGGTTATTTTACCCCTGTTGCAGGTGCAATTTAAAAAGTTGGCTGCTGTGTGGAGGATTCTTCTGGTGGGCACAGACGGATCCTTGTATCGCTTTCCGCTAGATGTTTAATTAGTTTCCGCTGTTTAATTACTGCACTCTGAACTCTGGTATTGTAATGAATAAATTTCCAAGACTGCTATTGTATGAAATGGACTAAGTATTGTAAGCTTGTATTCATTATTATATCCTGGATGAAAACGTGGATTATTCGAGTTCTCCTTCGGGTGTGCTCGACGGAGGTGTTTGACTTGGTTCATTATCGGAATACTTAGTGTCAATGGAAGACGAGTATTATCGATAATGTGCCGATTCAGACGGTTCCACCACAATGTCTCCCTCGGACTCTGAGCTATCTGGCTGACCCTCTGAAGAAGCACGCGGCTGTGAAGCGGTCTGGGTCTGATCAACAGGAACAGGTGCTGCCGAAGAAGCGACAAGTGGAGTAGTCTCTGTGACCTGAGCCTGAAGTGAGCCAAAAGCTAGGGGATCTGTCGAGGCAACGGACGACGGAACAGTCTCTGTAGTGCCTGTCCCTGTCACTGGAAGGAAAACTGCCTCTGAACCTGACAACCCTGAAGAAATAGCAGATGTGGTGTGCGAGGGTGTCGGCTGACCAGTCAACTCGCTATATGTGGCACTCAGATCAATGAACGATGTGCCGGTCAACATGTGAGGGCGAGGCTGGTCTGAAGGAGTAAACCCCGTCTGAATGGGTGTGTAGCTCAGGGACTGGAATGACTGAGGAACCTGCAGCTGTGGAGATGTGAACTGAAAGCTCGACTGATCCTGACTTGAAGAACCACTGAATGGTAAAGCTAAAGTCAGGATAGATGCAGGTGGAGGAGTCCCAACTGTGACAAGGTGACGCAGAAGCTCCAAGTACTGCTGCTGGCTGGCTGCACTCTGTCACTGCATCTCATACTGCTGACGCTGCATCTCGACCTGTTGGCGCTGTATCTCAAGCTGCTGTCTTTGGAACTCATCCTGTCGAGCCTGTATCTGTGCAAACGCAGCAGCTGTGTTCTGAGCCTGTTTCTGTAGCTGATGCTCCTGTCGCTCCTGTGCCTAGGTCAGCCTCTCAAGTATAGCCACCATGGCTAGGTCTGAGCGGGAGGCTGAACCAGAGCCACCGGCCTCGTGGTCGTGAGGCTGAGGAGACCGATACCTGGGGATGGGCTGATAGTCCTCATCAGTGCTGTCAGAGGCCCCATCCTCAGCTATATCAGCGGGCTGAGAGTCTAGATCTGCAAGTTCTGCCTCAGCAAGACCCTGTATGGTCGCATCCTGCTCAGCCGCTGTCTCAGGCACATCAGGTCTCACTCTCTGTCCTAGTGCAGGGGCCTACTCTCTAGTAACTGAAGCCCATAGCTGATGAATATCATACTCAGGAAAAGCAGTAGTGGTTTTAGTTATCTCAGCACTTATTTCTGAAGGCAGCTCAAGTGCAGATCTGATGATGAAACAAATCCAATGAGCATAGGGCAGCTGACGGTGTCCCTTGAAGCCTTCTGCCAGGGTGTCCTCCATCTCACTGACCATAAGATCCCAAATGTCAAAAGGTGTCTGTGAAAAGAAGATGGTGAACTACCCAAAGCTGCATCCTGGTGAGTCCCTCTCTGTAACCAAGTCTGGGAAGAAGAGTGCGTCTGACAATAGCATCCAAGACTCGAGCAATCGGTGTCAGACTGGCAGGTGTGCGACGAGACCCTTCGCCAAAAGGCTCACGACAACAGGGTCGGATCAGGTCTGTAGGTGGCACATAACCGCCATGAGGGCGTCTAGGTGGAGCTGTCTGACCATAGCAGAGCTGGTGAATCTTCGTGTCTGAAGCTGGGAGTCTGAGAATCTCCCGTACTCTGGAGCTGTACAGTCTGCGGTCGCGGCCTCTGAATGCAAAGTGTATGAACTCATGGGCTGGATCAATGCATAAAGAAGCATAGAATTCCCTAACCCAAGTGCCGCAGTATGCACCTGTCCATCCAAGAAAATCTGACAGGCCTGGTAGATAGGACAGGTGCGGACGTAGCTGCTCACCCACTACCTCAATAAGTGACTTAATACGACAAACCCTCTGTGGTCGAAAAGCAATGCCACTGTCAACAAGAGCTCTGTAAAAATCCTCCTGGAGAGGAGTATAGAATCCCTCTGAAGCTCTGGAGTCTCTCTGAGGTGGGAACCACCGGCTGACCTCAACAAATCTCAAACTTTGCACCTGACGTGCAGTAGCACCTCTCAAGTCAAAGTGCTCAACTGGGGGTGTACCTCTAACTCTCGGAGGTGGACGTCCTCCACGACGCTGGCCCTCTGGCCTAGGAGTCACCTGAGTTCGTGTGCGTGTGGAGCGGCGATGTGATGGAGTCTGAGCTGCCTGTTCCGCTGTCCCCTCTGAAGGTGCTGCAGGTGGATCCACTGACATAGTATCTGCATCCATTGGCACTTCTGTGCTCTCAGTGGTCTCAGTGGTCTCTGTACCAAGCTGTCGTCCTTCAAGATGAAAACGACTGTCTCCAATGCGTATACCACTGCTCCTGCCACCCCTCTCTACTGCATCTGCTGCATCTGCCACTGCCTGAGCTATCTCTGCATCAGTGATAGTCTTCTTCTTCTTTCTGGCCATGATCTTTATGCGCTTTCCACGCGCAACCTCAGACAGACGAGGAGGACTGTCGTCCCCGTCACTAGGAGCACCACCGGCATTCTTGCAACGAACCATGCTGTCACACTGTCGGAAAACCTCTGAAAGATGATGTACTAACACTCGAGAGGCTTGGCCTCAATCCGTATCCGCAGGCTTGGCCTCGGATTCAACCAACAGAATAGCAGTCACCCAGACACACCGACAAACTCGTTGAAAAAGACGGAATAAATAGATCTACTATAAGCAACATATATGATCTAAAAGGTATGAAACCCTAGAGATAGTAAGCATATAAGATAAGACGTGAAATGAAACTCGATGGCTACCTCGGATCGACGAGAAAACGGTGACCTAGGTCGTGAGACTTCCCGACGCACCGGATGAGCGCTGATTCGCCAAAACAGAAGTCGATTAGGGTTAACGAAAACAAAATTTCGACAAACCCTAATACGAAGATCAAGGAAGTGCGAAACAACCTCGGAGCGAAGACGTCGCGCGAAGTACGATATGACGACGAACGAACGCGACACTGAAGGGCGAACCATAGGGTTAGGGCCACGCGCGATGGACGAAGGTCGAGGATGAGGACGATGGCAGGGACTGACTGGAGGTCGTGGATGGTCTCTGGCAGCCGCAGCAGTGCCTCACGGCGGCGGCGGCGGCGCGGCGCGGCGGCGGCGCGGCGCGGCGGTGGTGACGCAGAAGGCGGTGGCTGCGCGGGCGCTATGGAGGAGGCGGGTCGCGCGCGAGAGAGGAGAGGCCGCAGGGCCGGGCGGTGGCGCAGGCACGGCAGAAATCTGCGGCGGTGCTTCGGCGAGCGGCGGCGCGACGCGCTAGGGCACGGAGGCGGCGGTTGCAAGTGTACGGCACGGATGAGGGAGAGAGACGGAACGCGAAAGGTTATATGAGGGGTTAGATCCGCTCGAAACGCGATGACCGGACGCGGTGGTCAATGTGTCCGGACGCGGAGAGGCAGCGTCCGGTCACATTCCAGTAAGCTCCTGGAATGACCGGACGCGTCCGATTATCCACGATCGGACGCTGACAGCGTCCGGTTTTGATTTGCCCGGAAAACTGAGATGGATGATCGGACGCGGTGGTGGTTACCGGGACCGGACACGGTGGTCAACAGGGGCGCGTCTGGTGCAACGTCCGGTCACTAGATCAGAAGATGGTCTTCAGGATGACCGGACGCGCTGGTGGTCGCCGGGACCGGACGCGGTGGTGAAGCAACACTGTGTCTGGTGCAGCGTCCGGTCCAGCGTTCGGTCACTGTTTTTCACCCTTTTTCATTCCGAACTTAGACACGACTTCTCCCAATCAAGTTCCAATTCAAAGAGACACAGATAAACACCAATTGGAACAAGATATGAGTGACCTCACTCAAACCCTCAAGTTTTTCAAAATAGTTTGCCTTAGGCTAATATTATTTTTAGGAAAATAGGCAACAAACACCCGAGGAGCAACGTATGGCCATGCAATAGAGCTTTTGAACCCTTGGGAGCGTCAAAATGCTCTCTCTACCCATGGACGAACACAGAGGTTGCTCAAAACTTAACCGAAAAGAAACGACAAAACAACAACCATGTATATGCAATGCAAAACAAGTAAGTAAAGCTAGGTTGCTTGTCAAGTTTGATCCACGGTTAGGCTTCTTCACTCCTCCAAAGGAGGGTTATCGTAACCATGTTAGTCAAGCCCTAGATGCATTGCGGGTAATTAAACATGACATATAATACAATGCAATGCAAGGGACAACACAAGCTCACTTTGCAAGTGTTGGCCTCTTGTGAACTTGCTTAGGTCGGTCTTGACATGCTCTTTCTCTTGCTTGAGCTTCTTGTTTTCTTCAATGAGTGACTCATTTGAAGCTTGTTTTTCAAGAGCCAACAACTTCTTGTTCTCAACTTTAAGCATCTCATTTTCACTCTTGAGCTTGACACACTCATCATAGTCATTTGCTTCAACCACACTCTTGCCTTTGCCGCTAGAGCCTTGCTCAAAATTCTCAACAATCAAATCATCACATGATGTAGCTATATCAATCTTAACAATTTGGTTAGTAGCATCATGTGTCTCAAGAGCAAGCTCATTAGCAACAATAAGAGTATCATAGTTGATTTTTAATGTAGTATATTCTTCTTTTAGAGAGTTGAGTCTAGTCATGAGTTCACCATGCTTCTTCTCAATTTTATCATGTTTATCTCTAAGCTCCTTGTTAGAGGTTTTGATCTCCTTGAGAGAAGAAGACATAGTTTCATTTTGATCTATGAGCTCATCCCTAGTCTCATGTGCACTTTCAAGCTTAGATGAGAGTGTTTCATTTTCATGTTGAAGCTCATCATTTTCATTTCTAGTCCTCCTTATGATTTTAGAATATTTGTTTAACAATTTTACTAATTCATCATAAGAAGGTGCATCATATTCATCATCACTATCACTATCATCACTATCACTATTTTGTACCTTTCGATCACCTTTAGCCATGAGACATAGGTGGGAAGTGGATGATGACGGTGAGGATGGCGGTGAATATGGTGATGAAGACGTTGATGACCATGATGATGGCCCAACCACAAGTGCGGCGATCTTCTCTTTTTCATCATCACTTTCATCGCCGGAGGACTCACATGATGATTCAATGTCGGTGAGCCAATCACCAACAATATAAGCCTTGCCTCCCTTCTTCTTCTTGTAGAACTCTCTTTTCTTGCCATCTTTCTTCTTGTATAGTTTGTTCTTTCTTTTATCATCTTCTTCTTCACTTGAATCATCTTTCTTGCCCTTATACTTATTCTTGTTCTTGTCTTTTGGAGGCTTTGGGCATTGATGAGCTAGATGGCCAAGTTCTCCACAATTGAAGCAATCCATTTCGGAGATTGGCTTCCTTTTGGTACTAGTGAAGAATTTCTTCTTCTTGCCATCGAACTTGATGCCACTCTTGTTGAGCTTCTTTAGCATCTTGGTAGTTCTTCTCACCATGAGTGCAAGTGATTCATCATCAATATCACTCTCACTTGTGCTCTCTTGCACTATCATGGCTTGGCCCTTCTTCTTTTTCTTTTCATAGCTAGCTTTGAAGGTCAAGTCCTTCTTCTTGGAAGATGATGAACCCTCTTCCGTAGTGATGTGCATGTACATCTCATGTGCATTGATCTTTCCCAATACTTGCGTCGGTGTTGCGGCGGAGAGATCACTTTGGTGAAGTACGGTGACAATATGTCCATACTTCTCAACGGGGAGAACACTCAAGATCCTCCTTGCAACATCCGATTGACTTATTTTAGTGAGTCCAAGAGCATTGAGATCTTCTACAAGAACATTCAAGCGAGTGTACATTTCATTAGAACTTTCTTTAGGAAGCATCTCAAAAGAATTAATTTTCTTTAAAGCAATATGATAGCGTTCCTCACGCTCACTCTTAGTTCCCTCATGGAGAGCACAAAGATTCTCCCATAATTCATGAGCGTTTTTGGCATTACGCACACGATTGAAGATATCTTTGCCTAGTGCCCGGTAGATTGCATTTTTTGCTTTTGCATTCCACCGGTCGTATTTCTCCTCGTCACCACTTGGGTTAGCGGGATCCCTTATGGGGGGGAAGCCCTTCGGTTGCGGCTCTAAGGCACCCAACATCTATGGCTTCGAGGTACGCCTCCATACGAATTTTCCAATATGGAAAATCGTCTCCCTCAAAAGTGGGAGGTGGTCCTTCCCCATTAGACATCTTGCTCTAGGCGGTAAAGCCTAAATTTAGAGCAACACGACTTCGATACCAATTGAAAGGATCAAGATACCCAAGAGGGGGGGTGAATTGGGCTTTTCTAAAAATTAATTGCAAGAATTAAATCCTACAAGCCAAACTTCACCCCTAGTGCCTACTTGTGTTCCTTGTGTTTCTACCGATAAGAGTTATGCACCCTAAGTTCCAATCCTAGACTAGCAAGGCAATTCTAGGAAAGTAATCAAGCAATGAAAGTAATGCAAGAAAGTAAATGCTTGAAAGTAAGGGATAGGAACACGGCGATGTTTTTGCCGAGGTATCGGAGAGTCGCCACTCCCTACTAGTCCTCGTTGGAGCACCCGCGCAAGGGTGTAGCTCCCCCTTGATCCGCGCAAGGATCAAGTGCTCTCTACGGGTTGATTCTTCGACACTCCATCGCGGCGAATCACCCAAAACCGCTCACAACTTGAGTTGGGTCACCCACAATCTCGTCGGATGATCACCGAACTCCCAATCACCACCAAACCGTCTAGGTGATGGCGATCACCAAGAGTAACAAGCTAGAACTCTCACTTGACCACAACAAGTCTAATGAGAAGATGGATGCACACTTGCTAGACTCTTGTCACTAGAGAGGATTCTCAAACTTTGATTCGCAAATCTCAATCCTCACTATGGCTCTTGCACTCCCTTGCACTTCAAAGGTGTTTCTCAGCTAAACAAATGAGCAAAAGACCTCTAAAAGAGGTGGAGGGGTTGTATTTATAGACCCCTCAGACAAATCCAACCGTTACCTTTCGAAACAGCCAGACGCGCACTGACCGGACGCGCCTGTCGATATGACCGGACGCGCCGGTCAGTTGTAACGGTCGAAAATAGAAACTTGTACTGAGAGACCAGACGCGCCGATCTGTGCTGACCGGACGCGCCGGTCTGAGATGACCGGACGCGCCGATCAGGGATGATCGGACACGTCCGATCATGCAAGAGCTTTCTGGAAATTTGACCTGACGCAACACCGCGTCCGATCATAGGTGACCGGACGCGTCAGGTCACCACGGGACCTTACTGGAATAAGATCGGACGCACGACCGCGTCCGTTCGCAGGTGACCGGACGCGTCAGGTCTCCGCTGGACCTTACTGGAACATGACCGGACGCGCCGGTCTTTTTCACAGTCGCGTCCGATCTTTGCTGTTTACCCTCTGGAACACGTGTCGGCCTGATCACCGCGTCCGGTCCTCTCAAGGACCGCGTCCGGTCAGTCAGCCGAAAACGCAGTTAAGATTTTGTACTGACCGGACGCGTCCGGTCATGACCAGGACCGCGTCCGGTCATAGGTAAACGGCTCAAACGTCTTCCAAACGCAATGCAACTTGAACCAAGTCGCTTCTAATTGTACTCTGAGCTTTTCTCGAGCTACCTAGTGCTAAGTTTGACAAGTGTGCACCACACCTAAACATAAGACTCACCTAGGTCAAGCTACTCGCTCATGCCCCTCTTCATAGTACGGTCAAAGGAAGAAACAAAGATCCTAACGACTATTCCAGATGTATCTCAACACCTTGACATCCGGAACTAACCGTCCTTAATCTTATCGTTGATCCTTTGAAAACCGAAACGATTTCCATCAAGGGACATGACTGCCATATTGCCCAAAGCAGTTATCATCTCCATGACCTATCTTACCAACGTTTCTGCAAAACACACGTTAGTCATGGTAATTATGTGTTGTCATTAATTGCCGAAACCAACACCGGGGCCTAGATGCTTTCACTCTTGTACCACCAACTAGTACAAGTAAATTGTTACTTTTATGATTTGTTATTTGTCTTTGTATTATAACATATTAATTTTTTTTGTCCTTGTCCTGCTATAGAAATAATTGTAATTGTTAAATTGTCTTTGTGCCAACACAAATTAGATTTTGTTGGATTTGTTGTTTTGTCTAACGATTTTTTTTATTCTCTGTATCGAAAATTGCAGATTGCGCCTACAGAAATTGCAATGAACGAAGCCTGCAGTTTTAGTATAAAACATATGCAAAAAAGAAGACTAATTTTAGCAAATCTCTTATTTTGGCCATAAACAATTTATAAGCTGTGCCAAACAGGGTCACACTGGTAGGCTGTTTAAGCCAGCTGACTAGACTACATGGGCCGAACTGTCTACCGGTTTGGACTTCTGGATTCCTGATGGGCCGTGTCCTTGTGCAGTTGGAATTCGTACTGGGCCCATCGGCCGGTTTCGATGGATCGAACACCCATCCAGAAGCCAGCGAGCACGTCACGCGCAGCGCAACTGGATCCCGATGCGCGGAGAGAGCACGCACCGGCACGGGCGCTGCGCGGATCAGCGAGCGTTGCCGAGCAGATGCAGCCGGCGCACGGCAGGAACGCACGCAGTCACCCGCCTGCAGGCCACGGGCAAAAGCCCAGCTCCGCCGCGTGGGGTTGGGAAGAGCCCGGCGCGGAAGCGGAACGGCTGGGCAGTTGGGCCAGCCGGTGTGGCCGTGCGGTGCAGGCGGGCAACGGGACCGCGGAGGCTGGGGCCGGCCCGGGTCGCCGCTTGGTTCCGTTGGGTCCGTGCCGTGTGTCTCGCCTAGTGGATCGGAGTGGTGGGGGCTGTTCTGTGTTCTGGCCTGCGACCTGCGTTGGTACAGAACACTAGTGTACCATTCATGCACAAGACGACGGCATTCGTGAATGCAAGCTTGATGTACAGTATAGTACCAGTAGCCTAGTAGTTGGGTTAAAGAGCGTGTGCATACTCTGCTTCGGTTTTATTGCACAAACCACCAGATTAATTAATTCATCTCCAATACAAACTCGTATAGCTAATTGATTAAGAACACACAAACGAACGATTATTAAAAGAAAGACACACTTAGAGTATGTCTCTCTCTCTCTCTACCGGCGGCAGTCAGTTAATCGAATCTCCCAAGCCATGCATAATAATAATTAAGCAAGCAACTGATCCAGCTAGCAGGGCATGCATCGCGCGGTTCAGGAAGCAGGCCATGCATGCCTGCGATGAGCTTGCCACGCGCTTGCAATAGGTCATTCATGGTCAGACGGCCTTGACGCCGCCTAGCTTGCGCGGCGACCCCATGGCCTCCTCCAGCTTCTGCAGCTCGGCCAGCACCGGGGCCGCGCACGTGGGCAGCACGGCCACCGCCTGGTGGGCGGCGAGGGGCAGCTCCATCTCCGCCTCCAGCTGCGCCACGGCGGCGGCGGACGTCGTCGTGGGCAGGACCACGGACGACGCCGACTTGGGCTTGCGGTAGCAGCAGTAGAGCACCATCTGGATGCACCCGAAGAAGAAGCCGCCCACGTTCGGGAGCTGCAGATCACGAGGAACACGTCCACGTGTCGTGCATGACTCAAACAATCAAAACTGAAGGCCTGGTGAACTGATGAAATGGTGAGTTTATGGAGTATTTAATTACCGTGACGTAGGGATCCTTGGTGAAGAGGCCGTACAAGAACCAGGCGACGGCGCTGAGGGTGAGGAAGAAGGAGAGGGTGAAGGGCATGAACTCGGCACTCTTGGTCCTGATCACAACAAACTGAAAGTACAGCAGCATCCGATCAATCGATTCGCACGTCAATTCACACAAGCTGCTGATCGATGGAGAAGACGACGCTGATGATGCGTCGAGCTAGCGAGCGAGCTTACGATGACGCTGAGTGGCGCGACGAAGACGGCCATGGAGAAGGCGAGGCAGATGCTGCCGAGCACCCTGACGCGGTGCGGCTCCGCGACGAGCACGACGGCGACGACGACGATGAGCGCGAAGGCCGCCACGTCGAGGAGGAAGAAGGAGGCGAGCGTCCTCAGCCTGGCGCCCCGCGGCGCGTTGATGAGGTAGAGGAGGATGTAGGTGGCCTCCACCACGCAGCCGAAGGCGTTGATGGTCAGCAGCGGGCTGGAGTTGGTCTTCACCAGCGCGTACAGGATCCACAGCGTGCAGCTGAACAGAGCCACCACGTACGGCACCGAGCTGAACCCCTCCGTCGACTTCTTCCGGTACACGCGAAGGAACGTCGGCCTGCACGCACACATCATGTACATATACGTGTTTTTAAGATTCAGAAGCTATCAAGCTAGCTCACTACTGGATGTATTTCACCAACAGTGGTCACAACAACTTTTCAAGTAGTAAATCGTATATACAGTGCACTTACACTGGCGCGAGGAACACCAGGAAGGAGATGATGTTGCCTGCAGGAAATTAACAAAGAGACGGCAATTTCTGTCAGTAAACCTGTATGAATATTTTCAGCCGGTGTAAACAACACTGATGAGCAACATCAGAAAGGAGATGATGCTGCCGTGCGTGCGAGTTGTATCGTACAGCGAGCAATTCAGCATTGGTGGTGCACATACAGGCAGCAGCGTACCTAGAATGCCAAAAGCAGAGGCCCATGGGTGCTCCATGGAGAAGAGCCCTCCTGCCATTGCGACAGTAACAGGCAAGCCGAAGCCCTATACACTCGTGTGTGAGAGAGTGACGAGAAGCCCGGTCTCTGTTCTTCTCAGAGACCAACTGAGCTCCTATGCCACTACACTAGTGCCTTATTAACTCGTGTACCTCTGCGATGAATGACACTGTGCAGGGAACCAGTGTTTATATAGAAGAGCTCTGGGTCCCATTAGTTGCCACGTGTATGTTACCTTTACCCATTAACCGCGCACACGTTATGTGTAATGTACAGTCCTAGGCTGGGATTGGATATTATTATTACTCCCCGTTTGAAAATATAGGTCGTTTTAGTCTTGTTCTATGTTAAAAGTTCACTAATTTTGACCAAATTTATTGTAAATATATTAGCATCCCTCATAATACTAAATAAACACTATATCAAAACAAATTTCATGGCTGATTTACTGAAAATAGTTTGATGTTGTAGACTAACATACATTTTTCTATAAACATTGTCATAGTTTGGGAATTTTGAAATGACTAGCATTTGGAACCAGAGGTAGTACTCCTCGCAAAAACATGAATAGAGGGAGTACAATAGGTACTTTGTTTATTCCTTCGTTTAAGGCCATCTTCAGTGACAGCTCCAAATATGAAATGGGGTTGCCTCAATTTCCAAAGCCCCGAATTCTATGCTCAAATTCCAGTTGTAGCCCCATTTTTATCATGACATTGGAACCCTCTAGTTAGCGCCTTCAAGTTTTCCTATATGATTTTTCCTCTATCTTTTGTTTCTTTCTCACCCCCATCGCTTTTTGTGTGCATGTGCGGATGTCTCTTTCTTTCCCAAGGGTGGGTAGGCCAAGCAACATCACCCTTAGGCTTTTGATGCACCACTAAGCCGCGCCCCTATAATGCCTCGACACATTGCCATGTTGAGCACAGGACTCAACCGCCAAGACAACAAAAACGGGGACCTAAGACGAAGGGGCACCGTAACCTGCGCAAAAGTTGATGGCTGACTCCTAAATCCAATGCACAAGGAATTCTATAGAAGGAGGCAACATGCCACCATCATGGGTGGTGGAGATGGTGAGGAGGAGCAATACGAAGGGAAGGACATCTAAGTCAAAAGGCTTCAACGTCGACAACTAGTTGAAGAGACGCGCAATGAGGGTCTTGGAGGTGCCATTCGTGTAGGGGGTAGATCCACTAGTGTGTGGTCTTGTGTGGGGCGGATCTGCCACCGAAGGCAGAGTGTGGTGGCTGGGAGGTGGTGTAAGAGATTTAGCATGGGGCATCTTGAGCATATGCACACGTCAACAAACTCAAACACTGGATGGGGGATGGCTTGGTAGCTTGGACACCCATGGTAATAGGGGCTATTAGTGTGATTTAGGGCTCTCCCTTTTTAAGGGATTGAGTAGGACCCTACTGAAGTGAAATTTTGGTCTTAGCCCCTACAAACAATGGTGGGTATGTTTAGGAGCTAGATATATGAACCGCCAAGTAACTTCAATGGGGTATCTATGATTTTCGTACGACAGCATGTCCAATATAACTAACATTGTTTGCATTGCTAGTATACAAGGTTTTAAGTCTTTATCAATGCAAATGGATGAACTTGAGTGGATGCACCTCAAAGGAATTGAAGACTAAGTGGATGTAGACCGTAGAAGACTTATTATATGTAACCAAGAAACCTAAAAAAATGAAACTCAGACAAAGGCACACAAAGAAATTAAGCAAAGCTGTTGAAAAGGGTTGATAGAATAAATGGATAGTTCCACCGAACAAATTCACATTTTAATCTTGTGGCAACGATATGCAGCAGAAGTCAAGACCGTGAAAAGCTTTTAGTTGATGACCCAGTGCTCCATGCAAACACAAGATATTTCAGTATGACTTGTCCTATCAAACACCCTACCCTATGATTGCTTAAGCTTTTATCTAAAGTGGTATGGAAGGGCTTGACCTATTATTTGGTCTTGTGTACAACCTAGCAAGCGGGCAAGTCTAAGTATAAACAACTGTTGTGTCCAACACCTCCTACACACACACACTTACACCTTCATCACCACTCTTCTCGCCACCACACTCTCGCAGTGAAAAAGCTCTCTTACTTCCTCGCCTCAAGTCTCAACAACCTTAGGTTGAATCTTAAATACCTAGGGAAAGAAAAGCACACAATTCGACTATCCAGGCTCCAAACTAAACAACAACAGACAGGTCGGCCCTGTTCGCGGAATGCGGCCACACGTACAGTTCTAAATTTTTAGAGTGTGCTCACTTGCATCCGCAATTAATAGCGGATCGATCTAAATGAGACTTTAGCGGGTTATAGCCATTAAATTTATATGAGCGTAGATAGTTGCACCCTACCTCAACTCCTCAAGCCGGGGGATTTAAAACATTGCTAACACCTAATAATGCCTCTTCTTTCATACAGTAAGTGACAGTTTATAAAATTTGATTGGTAAAGTCTGCACAGGAGAAGACAAGAACCGAATGGACACTTTTACTAGGGCTAGACCTCTAATCACTGACCGACACGTATCCACTCTCTCTTTCTTCGCTGGTCAGTACGTGCGGCCAGGGTTAGGCCCTTTATTTTCCTTTTTCACTTCATTCACGCATGTGTGAATTGTTATCCATCGCACATGCACGTGTGCCGATGTGTATGCATGCATGGTTTGGTCGAACGTTTCATACGCACTTGGCAGTGCGAAGCGATATGCATTTTTCTTTGCCAAAGTTACCAGCCTCTGTCGATCGACCGGTTTGTTTTACGTCAGCATCGTGGTCGTGGATTCCTAGACCTGCCTCGGACCCCTACAGCTGCATCGCATATTGGCATCGCTCGCAGAGTCGCAGCCGGTAAGAATGCACGCGGCACGCGGGATCAACGAGGGCATTGAGCGCAGCCCGGCAACGGAAACTGAGGAGGATGCTTTCCCCTGCGCGGAGGTGACAAAGCGGAAATGCCTTCCCTGCGGGCCTGCTGGTGCCCGGCTAACTGGCGCCTACTGTACCCTACTGAGCTGCTCCGGGCGTCCAGCTGCTAGCTGCCGCTAGTGAACAATAATGCAGCGCTGCCGAACCGCGCCTCTCGCCGAGAACGGAAAAGTCTGGCGAGGATAGGATAGGATGCGCGAGGACGAAGTGCAGTGCAAGTGCCTGCCGCTGCCGGAGTGGAGAACTATCGTGCTACGCGGGGCTGAGCGGGAGGAGGGAATCTTTGCCGGCCGGCCAGCACCAAGCATGCATTTCCTCGAAGGCTCGAACGGGAGAGAAGGCAAAAGTGTCCATAGAGTGTGCAAGGATCAGAGCAGCAAGTTGTTGTAGGATCGATCTGGGCACAGCTAGGGATGCAAGCAGGTGCGGGCCGACCTGCCAGCCTGCTCGGCCCGCCCGCGAAAACAGCCCTTGTGGACGCTGCGGGCTCCTGCTTCAGGTGGTGCGGGCCGAAGCAACCCAGCCTGCAAAGCCTTGTTGCTCAAACGGGCCGCCTGCTTCAGCCTGCCAACGCCCTGCAGGACCTGCGTCGCGCCGCAAAGCCACATCCCTAGCACGAGCAGTCGAGCGAGCAGAGCAGACGGCGCATCCGCCGCGCAGACGCTAGGGAAGCGCCGGCTTCGTAGTGACGACGGCGGTCTTGCATCCCTCCGGTGAGAACCACTCATCTGCAGCTCGTCTCGTTCTCCTTCTCCCTTCCTTCTTGTTCTTCTAATCTACTTAATCTTCTTCACTTCTTGTCTTTTGGTGAGCACCACCCGCTGCCATGGCCGCCGCCCTACCTCAAGGAGCTCTGGATCGACGTCTTCAGTCCGCCCCGTGGCCGATGTTAGATCCTCCCCGCCCCAACCCCATTCTGCAGCAGGAGGGCAGCACAGTCCAGATCCACCTGACACCCACACCTTCAGCTCGCCGGCGCGCCCACTCACATGGTACGTTTTTTCTGAGATTGTACTCTACCGTGGTCGGGTTTCGTGTTGATGATAACTCGATAAGCAGTGTCGGTGTGTGAAAGTGCTACCAAGTTGTGCTAAAGAAAGGAACCATTTGTTTGCTGCACATGTTGACAGGACCGATTTATTTTCTCCTGTTTTTCTTTGCCATGTTGAATCATCCTAGGCGAGATGTCCTTCTCTTTTGCAACAGATGTGTGGAGCACGCATACTAATATTTGTTTGGCCTCATTCTATCTAGACCAAGGAATTTGGATGCTTATGTTGTATCAACGTGCTAGTTTTAGTTGACAAAATAGTCTGACAGAGAAGATCAGCTGCTATCTGCCTTTGGACCATCATGCTATGAATATAGTTCCAATAAATAGTCTCTACCTTTCACAATTTCTATTATATTAATTAGAACTGCATCTTTCACAATTTGTTACAATTTTTGTCAAGTTATAATTTATACTGCATGCTTTTTAAATTCATACTAGTAATCAGCATCTCTGCTTAGCCTTCCTTGGAAACCTGAAGGTTCCATTCGCATAACATTATTTCACAATGGCATGTTGCTTTTCTCTTATCACTTGTTTTTATGGACCTGCCCCTTTTACTTGTAGCATTGCATTAGCTGTTTCATTAATGACTGATATTGTCTCCTTTTATACTTTAGCTCTGTTAAAATGACAGTCATATCACAGTCTGAACAAGAAGTTGGGGCTTCTTCAAAGAAATCAGCATTGGTTAGCTCTTCCATCACAAAGCGTAAAAGTCCTTCATCGAAGGATCAATAAACGTACTCCGCTGCAGCAAAAAAGTCAAAGGCTCCTACCCTGCCCCAACCCCATTCTGTAGTAGGAGAGCAGCAAAGCCCGGATCCACCAAGCTCGCGCACCATCAGGTCGTCGTTGCTCCTCCACGTCTTGCCCCCACGGTAAGATTAGTGTTGCCTCTCCCGCCACCTCTCCATTTAGGTTGTAGACAGATTTTAGATTGGAAAAACGATTCCTTTTTGTTCACTCTTGGTTCTTAGATGACTAATATTGTTTCTTTTTATACTTCATCCTTGTTACCATGGCAACAATGACAACCATATCACAGTCTGAACAAGAAGGTGGGGTTCTTCAAAAAAATCAGCATTGGTTAGCTCTTCCTGCACAAAGCATAAAAAGTTCAAAGGCTTCTACATCGGCAAATCAACAGAACTCGCCTTCAACATCTCCACTGAAGAGGAGGCCTTCAGAAAAAAAAATCAACGAAAACAACAAGCTGCAAAGAGATTTAAGCCTCCAATGGTGACAAGGTCTCCCATGGTTACAAGGTCTCCCATTGTGACAAGGTCTCCAATATTGAGGTTTATGGTGTCTCCTGTGGTGATTGGGCAGAGGTCTTCACGCAGTCCAAGGACCCCTCCGGTATTGCCATCCCCACCCCGTGTTGCATCACCCCCTTCTAGTAATTGGCATTGATTTCTGTTCTTATGTATTTGTTTAACAATACTTGTGTTATGTCAGCACATGATTTCTTCCTTACATGTAATTATGATAATCTGAATTTTCTTTTACATTAATAATATAGATTCCACTTTAGCACACAGTAAACCACGCAAGTTGAGATCTGATATTTGGATTGATATGGAGCCAATTTATCGCCAAGGAAAGGTTGTAGAAGCTCGATGCAAGCACTGTAATGAGGTATTTTCTGCAGCACGCAACTCTGGAAATAGTCACATGCGTAGGCATTTGGCCATCTGTGAACCTAGGCTTAAAATGGTTGATATGGTTGAGAAATTGAAATCTTCTGTACCATCTACAGAGGCAGCCTTTCTTTCCAACTGGAAGTTTGATCCAAAGAAAACTCGAGCTGAGCTTGTTAGATTGATAATTCTTCATGAACTCCCTTTCTCATTTGTTTAGTACGAAGGATTTCGTAGTTATTCAACCAGTTTGAATCCACTTGCTGAGTCTGTTTCTAGGACTACAATTAAGCAGAATTGTATAGAAGCTTTCAAGAACCATAGGTTAACACTCAGAGATGAATTTCAGGATTCCAACAGGAGATTCTCATTAACGGCTAGCAAGCAACACTGTTGAGGCTTTAATTTGCTTTCAGGACTGGCTTCGGTCATCAGGTAATTTCTTAATTTTTTCTGTGAATCCACTGTTGATGTATTTCAGACATTTAGCTTTGTTAAAATATGTGCTTTTAAAAAAAATTAGGCTCTTCGTACTTGGACATAATATCAATTACCACTCCACACAACAACATTGAAGATGTTTCGTAAGAATCAACTAAATGGGTATGTTGCCCCTCTCTCTCTCTCCTCTCTGTCCACTAGCTTTTGATGATTTGAATTTCAATGAAATAAGAGCTACTAGCAGCTAGCCTTCCTATATTAAATATGGTCTGTCTCTAGAAAAATAACACAGCCCTATAGACCCACTTCAGATATATTCTGGTTCTTACCTTTTGCAGTGATCGAGACATATTAATAATCTTGTTCCTGATACAAAGTTGCAAACTGTGGCATGCATAATGAGATTTTGGCATGATTGAATTCATCAATCTTGTTAATTCTTTTGGCTATGTAGTGTGACTTTTTATTAATAATTCCTCAATCATAATTATTATGATGTACAGTTTAGAAAGTACAACCTGATGATGAGTTTTATTTTTTCCAAACGAATTCAGTTTAGAAAGTGCAACCTAGTCTTTATAGATCTTAAGTTCAGTACTGAATACCATGAATTGTCTGTTGGGCTTATATTTCCAGCCATCAGAAAGATTGCCTATTCAGTCTTTTGACATGTAGTACAGTAGTACTAGCTTGGCCATTCAGTCTTCCTGCTGGTAACTTATCCCATCTCTTTGTGTGTCCACTTATCAGGCAAGTTGCAGCGTACTTCACGGGCTGCATATCTCTTTGTGCAGTAATCATCAACAAAAAAGACATAAGGAATGGAGTCAAGAACTAAAGGTTGGACTCAAGAATAGAAGGCAACACCATTATCACTGGTTGAAATTATTTGGCTCTTTTGATTGGATAGGCCAAATTGTAATTTATGGATAAATATTGTGGTGGATGATGATACTCCTATTTATTCTTTATTTTCTGGATTTTTATGACCTTTAATTTATGCAATAATTGTTATGATGTAAGCATATGTCCAGGATGCCAGATACGTACTAGTCAGCATAGTTCTGGACTCTTGCATTATAAGTTTGAGTATACGTACTAGTTTTTTTTAGAGGAGTATATGTATTAGTTGGCAGGCTCTGCAAGCGTCCACAAAACCTGCTTGCGCTTTGCTGCAGAACCCAGCAGGAAGTGCAGGCAAATTAGCACACGTCTGCAGGTAACTGCAGGGCAATCAAATTTTGCAGGCAGATGATGCGGCATCCTGCTGGGTGTCTGCAGGCAGGCCCGCTTGCATCCTTAGGCACAGCAAAGCCCTCGCTCAACTGCTGAATGCTGGGGCAGATACAGCACGTCACCGCCCTGGCTTGCTTGGTGGTGCTCTGTTGCGTTTCGTGCTTCTCCTCGTACCGTCTGACTCAGACTCGACCATCTGTATCTCAGTATCTGTATCTTCTTTCGCTGCTCACTGCACTTCGTACTCGGGACGTTTGGAATCGCTTGGTATTATTGCTTGCGCGTGTGCTATCTAGGGAGTCTAGGACGTGCTCACATGAAAGTATCCACCATGTATACGGGTAGCATCTGTCTACTAGTAGCGTACCTCGAGTGCTGTGTGCTGCTTGAGCGGTGGAGCCTACCTCAGTGCTGCTCGAGCTGGAGGCCATTAGCCAGGGCACTACGTACGTAAGCTCCTGTGGCCTACTTGTGTCCGGACAGGGGAACAGAGATTCCATCGTTTCTGAACATTCGCACTGGCCATTTGGGTGTTAAGCACCCAAGGGATGATTGCGCTCAACTTCCCGCTAATAAACTCGGCCTGTCACCAGCTGACATGCTCACAAAGTCACAAAAGTGAATAGAAAGCTCATGCGATTCCATTCCAACAGGGTGCAAATTTGAAGGGCGTAATGAACCAAGGATGCGCGAAAGCCAAACTCTACAGGCAATTCCAATTTGCAATAACATATATATCTATATACAGTGGATAATCCAAACAACTAAGGAGTTAAAGGAGCTCTTCTGTTATTTTTTTTTCTTAGAACACCAAACGGGAAGCACATCAGAAGAACTGATGGGCTCCCAGGACGCTGAGTAAGAAAGCACTGCAGACGTATATCCTAGATGGAGTGAAGGCACAGGCGCACAGAGAACAGATAACACAAAGGTTGCTTCTTCGTTGTTGGTATCAGGCAGGTTTCACAAAAAGAACCGTCAAGGCGTGGTGGCTTGCTAGTGAGCTCCACTGGTTGTGCCATGGACACTGCTAATGGAGCCCCAGTGAGAATCTCCGGTTCCCATCTGCACAGCAACGCTGTCCATGGACTCCGAGGTCCCGCTTCTGTGACCCCAACTTGATCGCCTCGAATGCACAACAGCCCTCCCTTCCACAAGCTCAGGAAGGGCTTCTCTGCTCAGATCCGGGGATGCATGGGCTACTCTGCCTTCCTTCTCGTCCAATAGACCGCCTAGACCAACCTCCAAGTCTCTGATATCAGCGGCTGACCGAGGCTCATCCCATGATATTGGCTTCCTACCCAATTCCAGTTCCCCAACTGGTTTACCCATGTTTGGGCTCATGAAACCCCTTGCTGGCGCACGTGATTGCTGTAAACCTTGCTCTACTGGGACCCTAGCTCGGAAGTTGTTCTTGGAAGGAGGGACTGCGGTGCAGAATATCTCCATGAAGTTGTTCACGATCCCTCTGTTGTACGGATTGGCCCGCCGATCATAGCGATATCTGAAGTTCTCATAGGTTGTCTGCAAAGGATAGGAAAAGTGATTACAAATTCATAGCAATATGCTTACGAGCAAAACAACCAATTCCTAAGAATATGCTTACAGGTAAAACCAACTATATTAAAAAGTTGACAGGGTATCAACCTGGTTAGTGCTCATGAGATAGAAATGGAAGACAGACAGACCACCCACAAACCACACACAGATGAAGCAGTATATGATCAGAACAATTGATGCTGGTGTCTTCAACATTGCTTTCCAGATCGACGACTGTTCTGCGTCTCTAATCTTCACAATGTACACCCAGCAAAAACCAAATACATAGAGGCACAGTAATGTCGTAGAGAATACAAACATATAGAAGAACCGATAATTGCGCTGCAGCAGATAAACATGCAGTTAGCACCAAATAACAAAAGCTGCTGTTAATTACAAAGAAATCCACTGAGCAATCTGCAGATAACAAAACTGGATACGATATCAAAATGCTGAGATATATCTTCAGATAACAATACTGGATGAATATTGAACAGATGAGCAATCTTCTGATAACACTACTGGATACAAGATTTAACTGTAATGCATATTGCAACAACAATGTTAAACTATTCAAGGCATTCCCAAACTTACCAATCCTATGCATTGCCCAACCCAAGGGCAGTGGTGGTCAAAGTGTTCCACGCAGTTATTACAGATAGAACAGTGTGAGCATCGAGGTGGTCTGTACAGCATGCAGGTGTCACAGTACTTGACCTTCACAATGACCCCATTTACGATAACATCCTTTGTCCGTGGCAACCGCAATTGTTGCGGTGTCTGACCATTTCCAGCATCATTGATCATATCAATAGCTTCAGGTTCAGGAGGATGGGTGTTACGAGGCACTATACCAGGATCTCTACCAGAGGTAAGAAGCAGCAGTGTCAAATCCTGGAAAACAAAAGAAATAAGGTTCAGTCGAAGAAAGGAGTACAGCAAACCACAGTGCCTCACATTGCTGATGGATTAATTTACTCACCAAAGCTTATTAATACCTTCAATGATAATCCTAATGCATAAAAAAAACTTATTTGCTTTGAGGTTTTCGATTGTCATCTAAGTAATATACCCTTTATCTTTTGCACATGACATGTAAATGCTATCAGCCAACAACAGTAATATCTCCATAACCGCAACCCAATGTGTTTCTAAGGGCTTTCCGTAAAACTTCTATAGATTTTGACTCTTTCGTTTGTTGCTTAACCTGGGAGAGTTGTTCCACATTGCTGATATTTAACAATGAATTACAGTAAAGAGGAAATGGGTCCAAAGAACCATCATTCATGTAGGACAGACTAACCACAGAGCTACTCACACCACTCCATTAGATTGGGATGCAAAACAACCATCATTCCGATGGCGGCTATAGTTACAGCTTCATCTTGTCCACAATCTTTAAATTAGTTGTAAAAGAAAATAAACTAGTTATACTACAGAAATGGTTGTCTTTTTAATGATGCATCACCTAGTATTAGCATCATCTAGCAGTTTGCAGCCATGATGCCCATGTTAAGGTCATTAGTTGTGGTTACATTTTTTTTATGATCATCTTGGACTCCTTTATTCTTCTTAATATAAGGAACTAGTTATAGTAGGAGATGAAAGGATGATTCTCTTCTAAAATTTACAGATGCCATAATCAAGATGCATCTCCAGGTATTAGCAACTGGTATAACTGCATCCATTTAGCGCGAACAACCTAACAGCACTATTTGGGATCTAAAAGCTCACCATCACAAGGGGTTCAACTGCTACAACTCTGAAAAAATTGGAATTCAAACATCAAAAAATGAGGATTAAATAAAATCTGTGGCATGACAGCAGATTTACAGCAATGAACTAACATAAAAAAAAAAAATAGGACCACCCCATGTATTAACAATTTGCTTGCTGTACACTGCCATAGTCCGATTTATCCAGAACATCCAATTATCAAGCAAGAGAACACGGCTATAACTGCCATATGAAATAACTAACTGCAGACAAGCTTCCACAGAATTCCTTGAAAAAGTTTAGAAAGCACAACACTTACATATATTGTGAAGACAATCACTATGACCATAACTGAAACTCCCCAATGATCAGGAAAGTCATTGATAAGATGTCTGGCCACAAATATACAGAAGACCACCACTGGTGCAAGAATGAGGAATATGGTGAGAAACAAGGATCTCACATCAGGTCCAAATATGAACCGGCCTTGCAAGAAAAACTCCTGAAAAGAATATCAGCAAACTTAAATGGCATTGCAATTGTGAAACAGATGTATAAAAAAAAATAAAGCATCATGTAACATATGAAGGCGTTGAGTTTGAGAACATTTCATCCATCAGATACCAAACAACAAAAATATCCACTCAACACTTCAGCTGTAAAATCTGCCATGGGAAATGAACATACAATACAAGAAAGATACTAGAAGGATCAAGGATATTGTATAAAGCAAAGAATTATAATGAACTAAACAAGCATCAGAACATGTCACAGTGTAAATTAGGATTCTGTTCACAGGGAAGATGTGCTGGGCAGGCTGACAGGCCCCATATAATGCTTTCTGGAAGTTAGCCAGGTAACTTCTCTAATTAATTGTAAACTTGAAGCTGATTTGCTATCCAAAAGCCAAGGGATACTAAACACTGGCAGGGAAGTTGTGCCTAACTACCAGAAAGAACAAATTACAGATGCTTCACAACAGTTGCATGAGTAAACACATGGCCAGTAAGCAGCAGACAATAAATGTTAAGTCTCAGACAATAAAACACAATACTAGCTGCCTGGGAACATACTCATAGACCATCTCATAAGAAGCCCCAATAGCTCGTAAACAGAGTCCTGAGGCTATAATCTGAGAAAGAGGACTGGTACATATCATTGATTGAGCATGTCAGCTTGCACCCAATTGGACAATCTAGAGTAGCAAAATGGGTGGGGAAACAGGAAAGAAAAGGGATGGATGAAAGGAGGTTCTGCCCGATAAAAGAAGTTCCCCCATCACAGCTTATTCAACAGATGGTGAGCTCAGGTACATACATCAGGTTATGGTACATACATCAGGTTATGACTCGGCCTGCTGAAATTATGCTCAAGGGCCAGTAAAGCTGATTCCATCTAGCAAGTTAAGTTTCAAACAATGAACAGATGGTGATTCCCCATAGATGAATAAAAAGTATCCCTCAAAGAACAGGTGACAATTCCCCACACGTGAATAAAAAGAATCCCAGTTCCCCCTAAATGGACAAAAGGGTTTTTTTGAATGAAAAGTATCCCTGCTCTTTGTAAACAGCTATAAGGGCATTTCTATAAATTAGACCAACATCATCAGTACCCCAATGATTTCCCCCAAAATGGTAGGCATGCACATCACCAACCTAAGTATTTTGTTATTCTGCTCAATGCCTAGAAGCCATATTTTCCCACCAAACACCGAAACCTGATCGACATGCCACAAAGAGATAAACCATCTGTACCTCATAAACTAAGTGTAGTGTCCAATGAAAAGGAAGCCTTTGCTCCACCTAGTTTCAATCCACGTTTTATAATTCATTCCAGAACTGTTCAGAAGTTACATCAATTAAAGTAATCTTTCATCACAAGAGCTAGTATGTCCTGCCCAGACTGATCAGTACACTACAAGTATGGAAGGAAACTGTTGTACTGGATGTTGTCAGCGTAATGTTCAAATTAGATAAAGCATGTGCTCTTCCTAGTTTCGAACCACATTTCACGATTAATTCCAGAAGAGTGTAATAGCTGCAAGAAGTCCAAAAACTGAAAACCAGTGAATTTTACCATTATATGCAATCTACTGTGGCCATACAATTTGATCAACAGAAGAAAATACAAAATCATGTTGTGATGCATATTCCCATTATGATACCCAATAGGCCAATACAAAGGAAGTAAAAACCATTTCTTGTCTTCTATGATGCTCGAGATTGCCCAAGCCTGAAGCGCTAAGCTACGAGGAAAAGGAGACAGATGGATAGCGCTTGGTGTCTATCAAAGCAAACAGGTTCCCATATGAGAGAAAGGGAAACTAGATTCCAAGCTGGCACAAGTTCGAAGGCACAGAAAGTTGTTCTACATGTTTGGTACCATCCAGTCGCATTTTCACGATTAGGTAAACACTAAAACATACGAAGTGGCATCAACATATTCAACAATCCAAAATTCCATCTACTAAAGTGACTAAACCCCTACATTTCAAGCACAGGATCACACAGACCGCAGGCACCTGAACCTAACGCACAACCGCAGCATCTAATTTTCACACCACTCGTGCAGAATCGCATCAGGGTCCCTACCGTCTTCTCACAAAACCCTTGCTAATCACGGTACCCCCAGATCCAGATGCACTGTTCATAGGCACACAAAATCCAAAACCAGGAGTTAGAGAAACAGAGAGAGCGAGAGCTTACGTTGCTTCCTCGCCAGACTTGGTAAACCCTAGGCTGCTCTCCGGCAGCGTCGGCTCCCCCGCCGCCTCGGGACGGCGGCCCGTACATCTCCAGCTCCCTCCCGCCGCAGCACCTCCACTGAGCCCGAACCCCGAACGCTTAGCTCGGCACAGCTTGCACAGCCTCCTCCTCCTCCTCCTCCTCTGGCGCCCCTCTCCGACCGCGCAAGCAGCAAACTCCGAGATCTCCCGAACCGAGCGCACCACCTGCCGCCTCGGAGCCGCACCTCCGGTGCCCACGGCCGCCGTCGAGTCGTACCGGGGTAGACCGAGGAGGGAGAGCGCGGACGATGGGATGGCGCGGCTGAATGGCGAGGCAAAACGGCGGATGTGCGCGAAAACGGAGAAGACAAGTCCCCTCGCTCCAGCACTCGCGAGAGAAATGCGCCTGGGGAGTGGGGTGGGGAGCACGCACGGCCTCGCCTCGGGGTACACGGCGGCGTGCGCGTAGCAGCGGGCGGTGTGCCACCGTGTCAGCGAGTAGTAGGGCCGGGAAGTTTATAGTTTACGTGTGGGATCCACTTGGCAGCGGGACAGTGCGCGCATGTTGTGCGCTCGCGCGTCCGTAAATCGAGTGAGTCTCTTCTATGAAAAATGAAGAAGAGAGGGAAAAAACAGAGAGTCGTGAGAGGATGATGGGACTGCGAGGAGCCTTGTGACTTTTTCAGTTCTCTGCGAGCAGTTGGTGAACGGAGCGTCCGGGAAGGCGTGCTACTCGTTTGACCGGGTTTAAGCATGACTGATCGGAGATTTTTGACAATGACACGAGGAAATGTTTGATAATGCACTGCGGCGCGGTGTTTTCTTCCCACTTGCAGGTTGCAGCTGGATTTGTCAACTAAGTTTTTTTTTCTTTGTTGAAACTTTAGAGCATCTCCGAGAGATTAGTCAAATCGTCTTTTAAAGGTAAATTTAGCTATTATTGAAGAAAAAACGTCTCCAACAGACTCTGTAAATGACTCTTCAAATTTAGTATCTCTCCATTCCACCTCATCCGCTCTCTACTTTTGGATAGCTCACCTCACTAGCCATCCTATATAGAGTCTGTTGGAGTACTCTGATTTTTTTTGTCAAATCTATTTTAGAGAGTACTTAAATCAGTAAATTTGACTAGCCTTTTTAGCTAATCTCTTAGAGATGCTCTTAGTTCATCAGATGTCGATGAATGGTCGACATGGCCTAATAATAATCAATAAACAGCATTTTTAATTATATACTCTGTGTCCTTGAATAAATCAATTCTTGATCTATTCTAAGTTAATTTTGTTTAACAAGATTTATAGAAAAAAGTATAAATATATACGATATCAAATAAGCATATTATGAAAATATAATTTATGATGTATCTAATAATATTAAATTTGATGTCATAAATCTTAATGCTCTTTTTTTTTGTAAATTCGGTTAAACTTGAAAATGTTTGACTTCAGACAACTCTAGAAATTGATTTATTCAGCATGGAGGAAGGAGTAAATAGATGGGCAATCATAACACGTGATTTTTATGTATCTATGGATGTAGTGACCCTTTGAATATCTTTGGCCCTGATCATTCGGCTTATAATTCGTCTTTTTCAACTTGTTTTTTCAGTCGGAACAGTATTTTTTCTCTCACAACATGTCGGTACCAACAGTACGGGGGTACCCACAGCTATCGCCAAAACACTAACATAACCGAAACCGCAATGAAAGATAGCCCACCTCGGCCGAGTATCACGCGGTCCGCTCGACAGGGCGCCTCGACCGCGCCCCGGCTCCGACTCGTACGAGGCCCGCTCGACGGGGCGCCTCGACCGCGCCCCGGCTTCGACTCGTACGAGGCCCGCTCGACGGGGCGCCTCGACCGCGCCCCGGCTCCGACTCGTACGAGGCCCGCTCGACGGGGCGCCTCGACCGCGCCCCGGCTCCGACTCGTACGAGGCCCGCTCGACGGGGCGCCTCGACCGCGCCCCGGCTCCGACTCGTACGAGGCCCGCTCGACGGGGCGCCTCGACCGCGCCCCGGCTCCGACTCGTACGAGGCCCGCTCGACGGGGCGCCTCGACCGCGCCCCGGCTCCTCGACGCGTTTTCTTTACCTACCCCAGGACGAAAGCCATAGCATTCAATGCGGGTACCTACTACCACCTACCTGCATGGCTGCGGCATGGACCAACGTGGGAACAATACCCACGTCGAGTCTCACTGTTTTACCGCCCATCCCGTGATGGGAGGTGAAACCCGTCACTGTACCCACCTTACCGCACACTGTTCACCATCAATCACCCTCGAGGGAGGATAAGACAAGGTCCGTTCCCCGCGATATCAGGGATTCGGCCTTATCCATCCAACCTCGACCCGGCCTCGACCCAGCTTCGACGCTCGGCTTAGTTCGAAGGACGGTATGGCATGGCGCTCTGGGTCATTTCGCCATCTTGTCGCCCACAACGTCAGGGTACCCAGGGATGGCCGGCCATTCCAAAGGCACGTCGCTACAGTCAACTCAACAGGAATCGATAAAGCATCACCTCAAGGCTCCCCTTGGCTTGGCCTCCTCTCGCCTTATAAAAGGGTAGGCCAGGGTTCGACGGAGGGGGACGGACGAACGAACCAACCAACGAACAGAGGAACAAAAAGAAGACGAAACAACCAACCACCTGACCGAACAACGAAAAGCAAGAGATCAACATCTCAAGCAACCGCCTTTCTCCTTTTTTCTCTTTGAGACTTGGGCTCGACACCCTCTCTCGCCTGCTTGTAACCCCTACACGAGCACCTCGGTGCAAGGAAATATAAACCTCTCCCCCCCGCTGGACGTAAGACCTTCTTTTGCCCGAACCAGGATAAACCCCCGTATGTTCTCCTTGCATCACCATCCAGAAAAGAGTCACGCAGCATTTACTCATTGGTTTAGGACCCCCCTCGGTCCGAACACCGACAGTTGGCGCGCCAGGTAGGGGAGCGCTGCGTGCAAACCTCGCTTTGTCGCCGTTCTTCCTGGATGGCTAACCCCGAACGCCCGATCCCATTGGCTACGGTGATCTGGTTTGGGAGTTTGGAGTTCATGTCGCTCGGCTCTGGCTACGACATGATCCTACTTCCACCCAGGCACCCAACCGACGAGGATTATGAGCTCTCCCAGCCTGGGGGAGCAGTCAACCGGCACCGTCGCTCCAGGCGGGCGCGGGCCGCCCGGCGACGGCGAGCCCGGTACAACCACCGTCTCTACCTGGCGGAGGGCGATGGGATCCCCCGGTCTGGCACCCCCCAGACAGGCGCCAGCCTAGATCTCCTTTTGGAAGATTTGGGAAGGACGAGCCTGGCTGAGGGTGGCGTGCCGACGAAGAATCCCGCCGCTCCCCCGTCCGGTGAGACACCACTGTCCGTAGCATCTATTTCGCCACGGGCAGCGACGTCCCCATCACCATTCCCGTTTGGGCAGGACTCGGTTGCCCGGGTGTATGCATCCTCCGTGAGCACTCGCATGAGCGCTTATGAGGAACTCCTCGGTCACCATCCACGCTCCACTCTAGACCTCGTTGCGTCCACGCCGGCTTCTGATTATCGGGACTCTACCGAGACACCGGAAACAGAGCCTCGTGTGACTGCTTCTTCATATCGTCACCGCGGTGACGGTTGGCAACGGCCACACATTCCCCTGTCATATTACTACTTTGGCGCTCCTGACTCCGACTCGGCTGACGACACCTATGATCCGACTCGCGAGTGCTTCAACATCGACGTTGAAAGCACCTCGGAATCAGAGGACGAAGAGCCGGTCGAAGGAAGGCACATGCCCCCTCATGTCGAACTTCCTGCCGAGCAAAACGAGCCCCAGTTCCTTGCGGATCAAGGAGCGCAGCTCGAACAGATTCGTGAGTTGCAGGACCAGCTTGACGAGGAACGGGAAAACCTGTATCTTCTCCAGCAAACCCTCGAGCGTGAGCGTGTGGAACACGTATTTGGCGGGAGAGCTCGTGAGAGAGCTCGTGACGTCAACCGTCGCATCGACGAGGACCGGGCGGTCGACCCTCCGGTTTTCGCTCGAGCCAGCCAAAACGTCGTCGCCGCCGCCATGCTCCTGCGCAACATGCCCGAGCCGTCAAACCCTGACGCCCGTCGGGCTCGAGACAAAATCCGAGGACTCCTCGAGACTGCCGCCATGCAGCAGGCCGAGAGCTCTGCCTCGAGGCGGCGCGAAGCAGCCTCGGAGCGGACCCTCGAGCCTTCCCGACAGGAGAGAGAAGCCTCGGCTCATCCCGAGCCTGCCCGGCGAAACCGGGTAGCACCGGCCCCTGAGCCCATCACCAACGACCGCGAGCCTCGAGACACCCGTGGCAACATCGTCGAGCGTCGCATGCGCAAACACGGTGACGGTGTAGCTCGAGGCTACCACGTCCACAGGGGCGGACGCTACGACAGCTCGGAAGACCGTAGCCCTTCACCCAAACCCCCAGGTCCTCGGGTGTTCAGTAAGGCTATCCGTGAGACAGTGCCCCCGGCTCGGTTCCGTCCCCCCACGACTCTCACCAAGTATAACGGCGAGACCAAACCCGAACTTTGGCTCGCCGATTTCCGCTTGGCGTGTCAGTTGGGCGGGGCCACCGACGACCGGGTCATCATTCGGCAACTCCCCCTGTTCCTCTCCGACACCGCCCGAGCCTGGCTCGAGGATCTCCCACCTTGGCAGATCCACGACTGGGACGATCTCGTGAGGGTGTTCGAGGGAAATTTCAAGGGAACCTACATGCGCCCCGGCAACTCGTGGGACCTCCGGGGCTGTAAGCAGAAACCAGATGAGTCCCTCCGGGACTACATCCGGCGCTTCTCCCGGCAGTGCACCGAGCTCCCCAACATCACCGACTCCGACGTGATTACGGCCTTCCTCTCCGGTACCACCTGTAAGGAGTTGGTCTGGGAGTTGGGCCGTAACACCCCGCTCACTGCCTACGGATTGATGGACATCGTCACCAACTTCGCCGCCGGTGAGGAGGCGGTTGGTGCAATCTTTGGCGGCGAGCCGGCGAGGGGGGAGCAGAAGGTCGACGACCCCGCGAGTTCCACCCGAGGCCCCAAGAGAAACAACCGCAAGAAGAAGAAAGGCCAGCAGGGCAAGCTCGAGGCCCCGGCCGATGAGCTCGTCGCTGCTACCGAGCACAAGAAACCTCGAGGCCCCCCCGGCGGGGGCGTCTTCGACAAAATGCTCAAAGAGCTGTGTCCCTACCACAAGGGACTCACTAACCATAACCTCGAGGATTGTCACATGCTGCGCAGGTACTTCGGGGGTGCCGGCGCCAAGAAGGACGACAAGGAGGAGGACCCTAAGGGTGACGACAAGGACGGGGAATTTCCCGAGATCCGCGACTGCTACATGATCTACGGAGGGCCCTCGACCTGCCTCTCTGCGCGCCAGCGCAAGCGAGAATGGCGCGAGGTCTTCTCCGTACAATCGGCAGTACCCCCGTTTCCTTGATTGGTCTGCGGTGGCCATCACTTTCGACCGTGATGACCACCCAGACTACGTCCCCAACCCGGGGGTCTATCCACTCGTCGTTGACCCCGTCATCGCCAACACACGCCTCACCAAAGTGCTCATGGACGGTGGAAGCAGCCTCAATATTATCTACTCTCAGACCCTCGACCTCTTGGGGGTCGACAGAGCGCGCCTCCAGCCTAGCGTCGGGGGCTTCCACGGAGTCGTGCCAGGGAAACGGGCGAAACCCCTCGGGCGGGTCGATCTGCCTGTTTGCTTTGGCACACCGGCCAACTTTCGAAAGGAAACTCTCACTTTCGAAGTGGTTGGATTCCGTGGAACGTACCACGCTATCCTGGGACGCCCATGCTACGCCAAGTTCATGGCGATCCCGAACTACACCTACCTTAAGCTCAAAATGCCTGGCCCAAACGGTGTCATCACTGTAGGGCCCTCGTATGAACATGCCTACGAGTGCGACGTCGAGTGCGTCGAGCACGGCGAGGCTGTTTTTGAGTCGGCAAGCTTGGCTGCAGACCTCGACGGTCTCGCCAAAACGATTCCCGACCCAAAACGCCATGCCGGCAGCTTCGAGCCCGCCGAAGACGTCAAACTCGTACCCCTCGACCCTGCTGATCCCAAAGGGAGGACGCTGAACGTCAGCGCCACCCTCGATCCTAAATAGGAAGCAGTGCTCGTCGACTTTCTCCGCGCGAACGTCGACATCTTTGCGTGGAGTCCCTCGGATATGCCGGGCATACCCAGGGAAGTCGCCGAGCACGCCTTGGAGATCCGGGCCGGATCCAAACCGGTGAAGCAACGCCTGCGCCGCTTCGATGAGGAGAAGCGCAGGGTCATCGGCGAGGAGATACACAAACTGTTGGAGGCCGGGTTCATCAAGGAGGTTCATCATCCCGAGTGGCTAGCTAATCCTGTATTAGTTAGAAAAAAGAGTGGGAAATGGAGGATGTGCGTAGACTATACTGGTTTAAATAAAGCATGTCCGAAAGTTCCCTTCCCTTTGCCACGCATTGATCAAATCGTTGATTCCACCGCGGGATGTGAAACTCTCTCATTCTTAGATGCATATTCCGGCTACCACCAGATCAAAATGAAGGAGTCCGACCAGCTCGTGACTTCATTCATCACCCCATTCGGCATGTATTGCTATGTTACGATGCCCTTCGGTCTCCGGAACGCGGGGGCAACGTACCAGCGATGCATGCAACACGTTTTTGGGAAGCACATTGGGTCGACCGTCGAAGCTTACGTCGACGACATCGTGGTCAAAACCCAACGTGCCGATGATCTGGTCAGCAACCTCGACGTTGCATTCAAGTGCCTCAGAGCAAAAAACATCAGACTCAATCCGGAGAAATGTGTTTTCGGCGTCCCACGAGGTATGCTTTTAGGGTTTATCATATCTAAACGTGGCATCGAGGCCAACCCTGAAAAAATCTCTGCAATAACCAAGATGGGCCCCATCCGTGATCTCAAAGGCGTACAGAGAGTCACAGGTTGCTTGGCAGCACTCAGCCGTTTCATTTCGCGCCTCGGCGAAAAAGCACTCCCTCTGTACCGTCTCTTGAGGAAATCGGACCATTTTTCCTGGAACCTCGAGGCTGAGGAGGCTCTCACGAAACTGAAAGCCACCCTCTCTAGCTCACCGATCCTCGTCCCTCCGACCCCGGGGGAACCACTCCTACTCTATGTCGCCGCGACATCACAAGTAGTCAGTGCTGCCCTGGTTGTCGAACGGGCCGAGGAGGCACACACCTTGCTCGTCCAGAGGTCAGTCTATTTCGTTAGCGAGGTGCTCTCTGAAACAAAGTGTCGATATCCATAGATCCAGAAACTGCTATATGCTGTCATCTTGACACGGCGCAAGCTCCGACACTACTTCGAGGGTCACCCGATTACTGTGGTTTCTTCTTTCCCCTTGGGAGAGATAGCCCAGAACCGGGAAGCCTCGGGTAGGGTTGCCAAATGGGCGGTCGAGCTCATGGGCGAGGCATTGTCCTATGCGCCGCGAAAAGCTATCAAGTCACAGGCGTTAGCAGATTTTCTGGCCGAGTAGACTGACACACAACTCCCTCCTGCACAGCTCCAAGCGGAGCTGTGGACCATGTACTTCGATGGGTCATTGACGAAAACGGGAGCAGGCGCGGGCTTGCTCTTCGTCTCACCGCTCGGGGTTCACATGCGCTACGTCGTCCGGCTTCATTTCCCTGCGTCTAACAACGTCGTCGAATACGAGGCACTCGTCACGGGGTTGAGAATCGCCATCGAGCTCGGGGTCTGACACCTCAACGTCCGAGGCGACTCCCAACTCGTGATCGATCAGGTGATGAAGAGCTCGAGCTGCCGCGACCCCAAGATGGAGGACTACTGCCAAGAAGTACGGCGCCTCGAGGACAAGTTTCACGGCCTCGAGCTCAACCACATCGCACGCAGGTATAATGAGGCCGCTGATGAACTGGCAAAAATCGCGTCCGGTCGAGCCACGATTCCACCGGACGTCTTCGCGAAAGACCTTCAGCATCCATCCGTCGACCTCAGGCCAGACGAGGGGGTCGACGGGGCGTCGCTCGACCCTCCACCTGAGGCAGAAGCCTCCTCGACCGGGGCTCAAGCCATGCAGGTGGGAGATTTGATGCCACCGTCTGACCTCGAACCTGATTGGCGCGTCCCGTACCTCGACTACCTCATCCAAGGGGACCTCCCCTCGGATAGGACTGAGGCTCGACGGATCGCACGCCGGGCCAAAACTTTTGTGATCATGGGCGACAATAGGGAGCTCTACCGTCGTAGCCCTACCGGTATCCTCCAACGTTGCATCACGAAAGAGCAAGGCAGAGATCTGCTCGGCGATCTTCACTCGGGGGCTTGCGGTCACCACGCTGCGCCTCGAACCCTCGTCGGAAACGCCTTTCGATAAGGATTCTATTGGCTGACCGCGGTCTCCGACGCTGTCAAGCTAGTACGCTCCTGCGAGGGTTGTCAGTACTATGTGAGACAGACTCATCTTCTGGCACATGCCCTACAAACTATCCCCATCACATGGCCGTTCGCCGTTTGGGGGCTCGACCTTGTCGGACCACTGAAAAGGACGACCGGCGGCTTCACCCACTTGCTCGTCGCAATCGACAAATTCTCCAAGTGGATCGAGGCCCGCCCTATCACCAGCATCAGGTCCGAACAAGCTGTACTCTTCTTCACTAACATTGTTCATCGCTTCGGGGTCCCCAACTGTATCATCACAGACAATGGCACCCAGTTCACTAGCAAAAAGTTTTTGGATTTCTGCGACAACCACCACATCCGTGTGCTCTGGTCGGCCGTGGCTCATCCAAAAACAAACGGGCAAGTGGAACGTGCCAACGGCATGGTTCTACAAGGCCTGAAGCCCAGAATCTTTAACAAACTAAACAAACATGGAAAAAAATGGGCTGCCGAGCTACCCTCGGTCCTGTGGAGCCTAAGAACAACGCCGAGTCGAGCCACGGGGTTCACTCCGTTCTTCTTAGTCTACGGGTCTGAGGCTATGCTACCAACCGATATAGAATACGGATCCCCGAGGTTGAAGGCATACAACGAAGGACATAACAACGCCACAAGACAGGACGCCCTCGACCAGCTCGAGGAAGCCCGAGATGTGGCTCTGTTGCATTCTGCCAGGTACCAGCAGGGTCTCCGACGCTACCACGACAGATACGTCCGCAAGCGTGACCTCAACGTTGGTGACTTGGTGCTACGGCGGAACCAGAACACCAAGGGACGGCACAAGCTCACACCACCATGGGAAGGGTCGTACATCATCGCAGAAGTACTAAAGCCGGGCACCTACAAGCTATCCAACGAGAAGGGCGAAATCCTCACCAACGCTTGGAACATTGAACAGCTACGTTGCTTCTTTCCTTAAAAAGCCTCGAGGCTCTGTATTTCCTTTTTCGTCAATAAAGAATACAGCGATGTTCAAAATTTTTTGTTTCGTAATGAGGAAGGATCGACCCTGCACTCCCAGAGTCGACCCTCCCTCGGGGGCTACAAGGGGGGAACCCCCGGTCCCCGAAAAAACTTATGCTCTTTTTTAAATTTAAGAACCGCTTCTTAGATCGACTTCGCTGAAAGAGCACCCTAAGGTTCGAAAGGGCTCTCGAGTCTGGAGCATCACCTACGCCTCCGAGGCTACGGTACCTCCACTCAACCCTTACACCTTTTAGAGGTACGCCTTCACGCTGAGAAGATCTAAACAATGGTTCCTAAAATTAAAAAAGAACATACCCCCTGTCGCTTAGATCAGGCTCTCACACGATTTACTAGGCCGCAACATCACCCTGAAGCTCGAGGGCAGTCGAGCCGCGAGATCACTTCCGCCTCCGAGGCTACGGTACCTCCACTCGCTCCTTTACGCCAAAGGATGTAGCTGCGCGCTAAGTAAATCACGCGAGAACACGATCCGTGCGATAAAGGGAAGAAAAGCTCGAGTAAAACTGAATCAACCACGAACCGGTTTATGTTTCGAGTCTTTTAGGCCTCCGCGGCCACCACGATCAAAATTCGAAATACTAACTTATTACATGGGCCTTCATGCCCAGATTTGGCTCACAGGCCTTCGTCGTCGGCAGGCGGAACCACCTCGGCTTCAAAAAGCGAGGCCAGACGACTTCCAGGTTCTTCGGCGGCTTCGATCAGCTCCACGCAGGCATCCTCGTTCTCCTCGTCTGTCCGATCGGGGTCTGTGATGAAGCCCTTGGCAACGAGCCTCATGTCAAACACAAACCCCGAACGGACGACGGCCAGCGCCCTCTTCACGCCGTGATGGAGGCCGTTCCGTATCTTCTCCCGGGCAAGGCGGCCCAGCGCCACCATCCGTCGGACGAAGGAGTTCCCCGGAACATCTTCCCCGGTGTCGGCGTCGGGCTTGACCCCTAGGCAATCACACACGGTGGTGATTGCGCCCTGGAGAAGTTGGGTCCTCCGGACCTCGGCTTCGAAGAGGCTCCGGAAGGAGTTGGCACACGATTGGGCCTCTCGGTTCTCTCTCCAGCTCTGAAACACGACAAACAAATTAGTGCCCAACGCGGGGCCTTCAACGTCGTGACTATAACAACCACACTTACCCTCGATGTGGGTCTGCAGGCCCACGACCTCGTCGCGAAGCCCCCCACACGTTCGCTCGAGCCCCAGGAAGGCGCTGTCCTTGTCACAGATGGCTGCCTTTAGCGCCTCGACCTCCTGCCGAGCAGACTCGAGAGCTGCGTCCTTCTCTTGGACGGCTCCCTGCAGCGTCATGATCTCGGCGTGGAAGGCGTCGCGCTGAAGGCCAACCTGGGAGACATCCTCCTCGAGCTCCCTCACCCGCGCAGACAAGGGCTCGAGGTCCCTGCGCGCCTGGGCAGCCTCCTCCCGAGCCTTGTCCAGGCTAGTGCGCATCACGGCCTCGGCCGCCCATGCCTGCGTCGCCTCTTCTTTCACCACGGCGTATGCGACGCGCAGCTCAGCCATCTCGGCGTTCTGATTGGATAGCTGTTTCTAGGCCTCCTCGACCAGGACCCATTGCTGGGACAGCACGCCCCACACGCCACTCTCGTCCCGGATGAAGAGCGACTTGCGGCGGGAGTACTCCTTCAGCTCCTGAACGCAATTCGAAAAGGTCACAAATCCGAGGAAAAAACACATCAAGAAAGCCGATGGGTCGATCATACCTCGGTGGCATCCCCCATACTCCGCACGGCACCGGATGCCACTCGGAGCAACCGGTCAAGGTGCTGGCGGACGCCCTCGAGGTATTCCCATCGGTGCACTTCGTCTTTGTCGCTCAAGACAAAGATGGGCTCGGCGTCGGGGTTCGTAGCGTCCCTGAACTGAAGGGACGGCCCCCCACCTCGGCAGCTCCGTCTCTGCCCGCGCTATCGCCAGTGCGGCGATGTCGGGCCACGACGAAGATGACCCGGCCGGGGCGTCTCCTGGTCCCGCGGAAGGACCAGCCTCGCCCACGGTATCCACCTCTCCAACGGCCGTCGCGACACCGGCCTGGTCCGCGACCTCACCCCCCTCGACCCCCATCGTTTGTTTTCCCTTGTCCAGGGGGATGTTGTCGAGGGGAACGTGAGGACGGGCACTTACGACCGCCGGCGCTTCTGGAGCCGGCGCCTCGACCGACGACGGCGCCGGTGCCCGCGCCTCGATCGTTGGCACCTCCGGAACCGGCGCTTCTTCTTCCGGTGCTCCGGATAGGGGCTCGACCGCCCCGACCTCCACCATGCCCGCTGGCTCTGCCAACGGGCCTTGTTGCGGCCGCGACCCCCTCGCCCGGGCCGTCTCTTGCCCTGACGCCGACGCGACCTCCTCCATGGTCACGTCAGCACCCGCCCGCTCCGCGTCGTGGACGGGTGCCTCGCCCGTCGCGACCACGACGGCAGCCTCGGCCGTCCCCGACGACCTGGGTCCCGCCTCGACTACGTCAAGCGCCGCCGCCTTTACCGGTTCGGACCCCTCGACGGCAGGCTCCGGGCCGGCAACCGCCGCGGCGTCGGCTGACCCCTGCCGTTGTCGCAGGCGCCCTTTCGCGGCCTCGACCTGATGGACCCAGGCCGCGTCCTGCTCCGCCGTCCGGTTGAGGACAACGACGCCGGCTCGCAGCGACTTCACAGGGGTAGGCCCCATCGGCTCCGCCTTCCGCTTCAGCCTGCGAAGTGAGAAGAATTGTCGGCCAACGGACTTTGGGAAAGGCAGGACAACCAAGCTGAGATACTTACCCGGAAATCGGCACCAAGTACCTCGACCCCGCGTGGCTCGAGCCTCCCGGGACGGCCACTGGTGGCCTCGCGGCGGCCTCACCAGCAGGTCGAGCGCTCCTGGGAGCCCCGGCCGGTACACCGCCCTGCGCCCTCTGTGCTTCCGAGGCCAGCTGGCCTTGGGTCCTTACGCTCGCCGGCGCCGCCGCCGATGACGACGCCGGTACCGCCGCTTCCGCCCCTGCCGGAGCTTGCGAGGCCCCGGCTGGTGCGGGCGTCCCCGTCGACCCCTCTCGTCGGGACCGGGGTAAAACGGCCCCTCCCGTCGAGGGCCCAGCTTCCTTCCCCACCTTCTTCCCCTCGACCTCCTCGACCACGACGACCGAGGAGGACGCCCCCCCGATGGGCTCTAGCAGGGGGCGAATGTCGGGAAGGTCGCCCAGCCTGGTCGCAATCTCATACCGCGACTGGGCATCATCATCTTCGTCGCTGCTGCCGTCGTCCTCCCCCGAGACCGTCTCGGAAGGCGACAGCGACAGGGACACTCCGTCCATGGTCTGCTGGCACCGGCGCTTCTTCAACGCCTCCGCCTCTTTGGCCTTGCGGACCGCCCGCTTCTTGGCCGTCTCCTTGGTCTGCTTCTTCTGGGAGGCATGCAGGCGTCGAGCCTCCCGCGCGGGCCGGTCCTCCGGGACTGGTGGGCGCGTTTCCCGCAACGCCGACAAATCCTACACGCCGGCCTCGACCACATCAGCAAAATCCACAGAAAAACAAGAATAGCAATACCTCAGCCCCGAGATACGTACCACGGATTCGCACCCTTCGGTAGGCCTCATGGGAACCTGATTGGCCTCCTCCGCCTTGAAGTTCCCGACCATCCGGCGAGCCCGCCGGAGGACCTCCTCAAGGGTGAGGGATTCGTGGGACATCCGGGTACCCTCCAGGTTCGCCTCTGGAGTCATCTGGTCCAGGCGGAGACGACGCCGGCACAACGGCATCACTCTGCGGCGATGGAAGGCCGCAGCCACCGCCGCAGCCATTAGGCCCCGAAGGCGAAGCTGCTGCAGCGCCGCCAGCAGCGGGTCCAAGCGCGTCTTCTCGGCCTCAGGCACTCCGTACGACCAATGCTCCTCTCGAGCAGTCAGCACACGGCCGGTGTACCTCGGCAACTGATTTTCATCATTGCGGAGGTAGAACCAACCCTCGTGCCACCCACTGTTCGAGGAGATGAGGTGGGCCGGGATGTATAGATCCGTCCGACCCGATCTCACCTGTAGCACGCAGCTCCCAACTCGGGCCGCGCACAGGACGCCTTTCTCCCCCGCCCTCTTGGCGAAGAGCTCGGCCTTGAAAAGGTGAAGCCACAGGTTCCACTGTGGCTCCACCCCGAGGTAGCCCTCGCAGACCGCCGCGAAGATGGCGGCCTGCGCGACGGCGTTGGGAGAAAGGTGATGAAGTTCCACCCGGTAGTGGTGGAGGAGTGCACGCATGAAGACCGACGCCGGCACGCCGAACCCCCGCTCATGAAAGCTGACGAAGCTCACCACGTACCCTTCAGGGGGCGCTGGCTCCCGATGGGCAGGGGGCGGCGCCATCCACTCCGGCTGCAACAAGTTCATCCTCGGCCGCAGCAGCCCATCCTCGACCAACTCCTCCAACCTCCTCTCCGTCACCGAGGAGGCGGCCCAGTCGTCGGCGGGGAGGATCTGGCTCTTTCCTGCCATCGATGTCGTCGGAAGGGGGGATGGAAGGAAAGGATGCGGTGGCTGCGGTGATACGGGCGGAGAACGCGATGTGGCAGGGGATGTCTAAGGCAAAGGATTGCAGGGACGCAAGCGATCGGTGGGGAACGTAGACCCCTAGGCCTTAGCTTTATATGCCCAGACGGAAGCCCAACGGCCGCGCGAGAAGGTAGGAACAGTTTCCCGCATTAAATGCGCTCACCTAACCGTTTTCTTATATCTCGCAGGAACTGGGCATGTGGCCGCTCCCCACGTCGTAACCATATGCCGCTACCGCACCGATCTCGTCTCCCGAAAAAACGCGCTCGGCCAACGGAATATCCCCAGGTACGTGGTAAATGGGTGCGAAGCCCGCAATAAGTCTCGAGGGAGCGAAAGCTGGCCCTCGAAAGGGGTTCAACAGCTGCCCTCGAGCAACAGAGTTAGGGACGTCTCGGGGTGCGCCCGTACACGGCCAAGGGCTCGAGCCGCGCTCTCGAGGCACCCCAGGACGTATTCGAGGCCGAAGGAGAAGGTTGTGGTAGGAATCCCTCCGGGGGAGGCATCGAGCCCTCGAATCCTGTCGAAGGGAATCGAGATCCACACGACCACTTCTTGGCATTTTTTAGGGCGTCTCCGGGCCACTAGCCGACCCCTAACGAACGGGGCACAGGTTCTCACTCGAATTCTCCCGTTAGCAGCTCACCGGAGATCGTCGGAACTCGGGCCCAAACGAGGGTAGTACGACGTTCTCCACCCCTCCTCCTTTTCTCGAAAAAGGAGCGTGAGGGTCGCGAAAGACGGCCGGGACTCTGATCGACCTCGTGCGTGCGAGGCTCGGGGTCCCGACCGCAAAAATGGGTGCAAAGCCCGCAATAAGTCTCGAGGGAGCGAAAGCTGGCCCTCGAAAGGGGTTCGACAGCTGCCCTCGAGCAACAGAGTTAGGGACGACCCGGGGTGCGCCCGTACATGGCCAAGGGCTCGAGCCGCGCTCTCGAGGCACCCCAGGATGTATTCGAGGCCGAAGGAGAAGGTTGTGGTAGGAATCCCTCCGGGGGAGGCATCAAGCCCTCGAATCTTGTCGAAGGGAGTCGAGATCCACACGACCACTTCTTGGCATTTTTTAGGGCGCCTCCGGGCCGCTAGCCGACCCCTAACGAACGGGGCACGGGTTCTCACTCGAATTCTCCCGTTAGCAGCTCACCGGAGATCGTCGGAACTCGGGCCCAAACGAGGGTAGTACGACGTTCTCCACCCCTCCTCCTTTTCTCGAAAAAGGAGCGTGAGGGTCACGAAAGATGGCCGGGACTCTGATCGACCTCGTGCGTGCGAGGCTCGGGGTCCCGACCGCAAAAATGGGTGCGAAGCCCGCAATAAGTCTCGAGGGAGCGAAAGCTGGCCCTCGAACGGGGTTCGACAGCTGCCCTCGAGCAACAGAGTTAGGGACGACCCAGGGTGCGCCCGTACATGGCCAAGGGCTCGAGCTGCGCTCTCGAGGCACCCCAGGACGTATTCGAGGCCGAAGGAGAAGGTTGTGGTAGGAATCCCTCCGGGGGAGGCATCGAGCCCTCGAATCCTGTCGAAGGGAATCGAGATCCACACGACCACTTCTTGGCATTTTTGAGGGCGCCTCCGGGCCACTAGCCGACCCCTAACGAACGGGGCACGGGTTCTCACTCGAATTCACCCGCTAGCAGCTCACCAGAGATAGTCGTAACTCAGGCCAAACGAGGGTAGTACGACATTCTCCACCCCTCCTCCTTTTTTCGAAAAAGGAGCGCGAGGGTCGCACAGCGAAAGACGGTCGGGACCCTGATCGACCTCGCGCGCGCGAGGCTCGGGGGCTTGACCGCAACGAAACGTTCCCCAATCAAACACGTACAAGACCTCGGAGGAGTCTCCATACTCCACCGAGGCCTCGGGGGCTACACCCGGCGGGTGCGCTCGCGCGCCCCCACCGGAAAAAATCATGACGCCACGACTCCAGTTCTGACCAACCTCTGGGAGAGTGATCACACACTCACCCAAAGGCTCGGGGGCTACTGTCGGTACCAACAGTACGGGGGTACCCACAGCTATCGCCAAAACACTAACATAACCGAAACCGCAATGAAAGATAGCCCACCTCGGCCGAGTATCACGCGGCCCGCTCGACGGGGCGCCTCGACCGCGCCCCGGCTCCGACTCGTACGAGGCCCGCTCGACGGGGCGCCTCGACCGCGCCCCAGCTCCGACTCGTACGAGGCCCGCTCGACGGGGCGCCTCGACCGCGCCCCGGCTCCGACTCGTACGAGGCCCGCTCGACGGGGCGCCTCGACCGCGCCCCGGCTCTGACTCGTACGAGGCCCGCTCGACGGGGCGCCTCGACCGTGCCCCGGCTCCGACTCGTACGAGGCCCGCTCGACGGGGCGCCTCGACCGCGCCCCAGCTCCGACTCGTACGAGGCCCGCTCGACGGGGCGCCTCGACCGCGCCCCGGCTCCTCGACGCGTTTTCTTTACCTACCCCAGGACGAAAGCCATAGCATTCAATGCGGGTACCTACTACCACCTACCGGCATGGCTGCGGCATGGACCAACGTGGGAACAATACCCACGTCGAGTCTCACTGTTTTACCGCCCATCCCGTGATGGGAGGTGAAACCCATCACTGTACCCACCTTACCGCACACTGTTCACCATCAATCACCCTCGAGGGAGGATAAGACAAGGTCCGTTCCCCGCGATATCAGGGATTCGGCCTTATCCATCCAACCTCGACCCGGCCTCGACCCAGCTTCGACGCTCGGCTTAGTTCGAAGGACGGTATGGCATGGCGCTCTAGGTCATTTCGCCATCTTGTCTCGCACAACGTCAGGGTACCCAGGGATGGCCGGCCATTCCGAAGGCACGTCGCTACAGTCAACTCAACAGGAATCGACAAAGCATCACCTCAAGGCTCCCCTTGGCTTGGCCTCCTCTCGCCTTATAAAAGGGTAGGCCAGGGTTCGACAGAGGGGGGCGGACGAACGAACCAACCAACGAACAGACGAACAAAAAGAAGACGAAACAACCAACCACCCGACCGAACAACGAAAAGCAAGAGATCAACATCTCAAGCAACCGCCTTTCTCCTTTTTTCTCTTTGAGACTTGGGCTCGACACCCTCTCTCGCCTGCTTGTAACCCCTACACGAGCACCTCGGTGCAAGGAAATACAAACCTCTCCCCCCCGCTGGACGTAGGGCCTTCTTTTGCCCGAACCAGGATAAACCCCCGTGTGTTCTCCTTGCATCACCATCCAGAAAAGAGTCACGCAGCATTTACTCGTTGGATTAGGACCCCCCTCGGTCCGAACACTGACACAACAAAATCAGCCAACAGTGTTTTTCAGCCGGCTTATCATCACAGCCGAACGGCTCCTTTATTTGTAAACCTTTCTATTTGCAACCAGAGCAACCAATCAATGATACATGTGGATGATATAGTAGTGCTAAAGGTTACTACTCATTTTGTATAAGTGACACATGTGAATATGAGTTTGTTTGCCTTTTATAACTTTTTCATTTACCATGTAAATCTTGGTGAGAAGTATAGGGCATGTTTGGTTCCTGGGTGAGATTGCTTCACCTAACTGGCATAGGCTCCAAAAGCTTGCTCAGCCACGAGAGCAATTTTGGCTCGCCGCAGGTAGCAAGGGAAAAAAGTTATCAATCCTTGTTAGCACAAGAACCGAGACAAGCTAGCAAAACTTCCAAACACAGCAGCAGCATCAAATCCTCTCAGCAAGGTTGGACGAGGATTGGGTGAGAAACCAAACACGCCCGAAGGTTTCTTGGTATGTGATGGTACAATAATAAATAG
This sequence comes from Saccharum hybrid cultivar R570, assembly GCA_038087645.1. NCBI lineage: Eukaryota > Viridiplantae > Streptophyta > Magnoliopsida > Poales > Poaceae > Saccharum > Saccharum hybrid cultivar. Next base: position 3,296,555 of record JAQSUU010000344.1, read on the forward strand.
GGATTTTAGATAAGTTTGTATGAATGTCTATATAACTCAATATAAGTCATTTTTATTTATTAGTAGTGACTATAGCAAATGAATTTGAAATTGTCCTCTTGTCTTTATAGAATGAATCGGTACGATGGTACCTTTATAAAACAAAGTCATCACGAATTCACGATGCTATCTTTGTACGTAGAGCAATATCTTTATCAATGCCCATGTCTTCTTGAAACATCAAACATTACATTACGCTATGTATATATAATAATACATACTCTATGTGTTTGGTCAAGCCGAGCTCACTATTAGTAAACCTACAGTTTATCTTGTCCAATTTTATTGCTAAATGACTAAGTTGTGCGCTCATGCGTTGACAAATAATAAGGTCAGTCTCAATAAAATTTTTATGGTATTAAATAAGCTGACATGATATATAATAGATAAGATAATAAAAGTTTTACGTGACCAAATAAGTTTATATACTTGAAACTACACTATTTTCGACACATGGAGTCTAAGAAACTAGAACATCAATCCAATGGAACATTATACACTAAAACCTTATTTGAATATAGTCGAATTCATATCAGTCCACGTGTGTTGGTGTTGATTGGAGTAGAACTTGAACTAAATTTTATCTGAATTCACACCAACACAGGTAGATTAAGGTGTATCCCACCACGTCCAAACAAGGCTTAATATAGATCTAATCATGCCGTAGCATTTTCACTAATACTTCACGCATGAACAAGTGCGACCACGATTCACGCTGTAGCATTTTCAACTGCACTCATGAACAAGTGATCCTACTCACAAGTCACACATCAGCATCAAGTCAGAAAGCAGGGGTGGACTGAGCCGTAGGCCTTGTTCGGCTGGCTGGCTCCCAGCCAGCCAGCGGTGCTTTTCTTTCACACCAGTTCAGTACCAGCCACCAGCCAGCCAGCAGTATTTTTCTCTCACAATAAATCAGCCTCAGCCACCGGCCACCAGCCAGCCGAACGAGGCCGTAGCATCGCCAAGGTCAGGTCACTGACATGCTCATTTCGTTTGGTCTGGTCCAGGCCGTATGGCCCGTTGATCTCGGCCGTTGAACGGTAGTGAAGTGATGGATCGGGCGGTCGGCAGGTACCCAGGCGAGTGCGAGTTCATGAGAGGTGACGTGTTGCGAACATGCGACGCGGGCACACATGCAAACATGTGGTGGTGGTGGACTGGTGGATACTCCGGGTCCGGAATCGAGCGGGGAAGAGGGAGAGGGACGGCCCGGACGGGCCTGTGGTTTGGGTACTCTAAAACGATATTCTAAAGCTTTAGAATATGTATATAGAGTAAAAACTGTTGTACTGTGTACTCTAAAACGATACTCTATTCTTTCTCTCACTCTATATTTAGAGCTGTGCTTACTCTATACTCTATAGTGACGGCCCCACTAGCTAAACAAAGGAAAAAATGTTATAACTCATAAACCAAAAAATCCAAATTAAATTTTGATTTCACCATTAAATTCGTCTCAATAAATCATTCAAAACTAGATCACATATGGATATATTTAGATAAAGTGACAAGTTGATCCCACAGTGGATAGAGTGGATAGAGGATGATATAGAGGATGGATAGGTGCGGAAGAATTAAGTATAGAGAAAAGAATCTTGCTGACTAGGACATATAGAGAATGAATATAGGTCCATGAGTGCGGGTAGTGTGAGCAAGTGTGATCGACCCAGCATACATACAAAGCACCATAAATGCCCCATTAATACCAGAAGGTGTCTGTCCATCTCCCTCCACCCACCTCGGTCGAGAGAGAAACACTGAACAAGCTAGAGAGAGAAATGGAGGGGAGGAGGAGGAGAGTGGAGAGAGGGAGGGGCAGATAAACACAATGTTTAGTTTCAAAATATTTTGCGAAAAAATAGTAGATTTTTCGTTATATTGAATCTTTAGACGTATGTATGGAGCATTAAATATAAATAAAAAATAAAATTAATTATACAGTTTAGATAAAGTGGACGAGACGAATCTTTTAAGCTTAATTAAGCTATGATTAGACACTAATTATCAAATAACAGCGAAAAATGTTATAGCAGCATTTCGCAAAATATTTCAGTAACTAAGCGAGCCCAAAGAACACTGCACCATTTGGGGGTGCTCTGCAGTCTACACACCCTCACTTCCTTAAACGTTCACCTCCCCCTCTTCTTTCCTCCTCCCCTCATCTCCTTCAAACAGCGCCATAACCAGAACCACAGCCTCCCTCTTTCTCTATCTCTTGTTTCTTCTTGTCGTTCGTGGGAGAGATCATGGCGTCCTGGTCGTGCAACAAGAAGACGTCGGAGTGGTAGATAGGTACTACATGTAGGATACTATAGGAACTATACAGCTAGGAAGTAGCGGAGGGAGGTGCCCAGCAGTAGGGATGTACAAGAACCAGCTCCAGGAGCTGGCGCAGAGGAGCTGCTTCAGCCTGCCGTCGTACGTGTGCACGCGCGAGGGCCCCGACCACGCGCCGCGCTTCCGCGCCGCCGTCACCTTCAACGGCGAGACCTTCGAGGGCCCCAGCGGCTGCACCACGCTCCGCCAGGCCGAGCACGCCGCCGCCGAGGTCGCCCTCGCCCGCCTCTCCCTCCGCGGCCCGTCCACCTCCCTCGCCGCCCGGGTCCTCGTAAGTCACCACCATCTTCCGGCGCGCTCTGTTTCTGGCTTTCTGCTGCTGCCGACGCGCCGAGCTTGACGTGGAAGTGAAACCGTGCCATTGCATAGGATGAGACGGGGGTGTACAAGAACCTGCTGCAGGAGACGGCCCACCGGGCGGGGCTGAAGCTGCCGGCGTACACCACGGTGCGCTCGGGCCCGGGCCACTCGCCGGTGTTCTCCTCCACCGTCGAGCTCGCTGGCATGAGATTCGCGGGCGACCCCGCCAGGACCAAGAAGCAGGCGGAGAAGAACGCCGCCATGGCCGCCTGGTCCTCGCTCAAACAGAGTACGTCATCAGCCTGCCAAGCCCGAAAAGACAAATCTTTTGCGGATCTTTACGCGTCACAGAGCATCATTAATGGCCCACGCCGTGATCTTTGCAGTGCCGGAGGCTCGCAAGGAGCCCGGCGCTGGCGACGAGCAGGAGCACGTGGTTGTCGCCAGAGTGCTCGCCGCGCTGAAGCCACGAGACGACGGCGACGGCAAGTCGGCGTCGCCGCCTCTGCAGAAGCACAGCGGCAACGGCTCGTCTTCCTCTGCTCTTCCGAACCCGTCGCTGTACAGACACCAATGGCGGCCTCGGAACACCTCCGTTCAGCCGCCGAGGACTGGGCCCCTGCAGCCACCGGCCGGCCCAAGGATCCTGCCTCCCATCCACCTGCTGCAGCAACCGGCGTGCGGCTCCAGGGAGGCCGCGGCGGCGGCAGAGCTGGTGCGGATGCTGGAGCGGGCCATGGTGCGGGACAGGGTCGCGGTCGCCGCGGAGGCAATGCCACCTTCGTCGTGCTACTACGCGCCTGCCGCTGCCTCGGCGTACCACCACGGCGGCTCGCCGGCGGCGCCGAGAACATTCGCCGCGGGCGGGTACCACGCCCCGGCTGTGAGCGTGCGGTCGGTGATCCCGGTGTGCGCCGCCCCGCCGCGGCGGCGGCCTCCGCCGGCCAAGGAGGAACGGAATGGCCCGGCGACGCCCTCGGATGCGTGCAAGAGGGCGTGAGCACGTGGTCAGGTTGTGAATGAAGCCTGGCTCTGTTGTTTCAGGAGAATTTTGATCGCAACTTTCTCTGTACAAAAGTTGTGTACGACGCATCTCTCTTGCTCTGTGTGTTTGACCATGATCTAGATGATGGGATCTTCATCAGAAAGGCAGCCATGGCCATGATGATGAGGCTGTGAAGGGTTTAGATGGATGACATCTATATAAATATAGTTGTACTTTTCTAGGGCTTCAGGCTTCAGCAGAAAGCAGAATCCGTCTTTTTCAGCTTTATTTTAGCCGGAACAGTATTACGTACATTATACATCATCTTTTCTTAACTTTCTGTGTTTTTGTGCCTGCTTAGAAAATCGATGCCATTTCTTCAGTGTAGGCTGTGTTTAGATACAATTAAAAAGTGCACTATACAAAAAAAAAAAAAAAAAGATTCTCCGTCACATCAAACTTGTGATATATGTATGGAGTACTAAATATGGATAAAATTAAAAACTAATTGTACAGTTTGGTTATACTTTGCGAGGCAAACGTTTTGAGTCTAATTAATAAATGATTAGACAATTATTACTAAATACCAACGAAATGCTACAGTGTATTTTGACACTCCAAAAGTTGAATCTAAACACAGCAGTAGTCGAGAACCAGACACCATACTCCTACTTGCATTGCAAACTTCGCTACGGAGTGAATGAATCAGCCGTATCCGTATGCATCATCCGCAAGAAATCGAGTCGGATGGTACACGAGGGGGAATCATTCAACGATCGAGAAGGGTACACATCTCAGATCCGGAGTTTATGGTGATCTCGACTGCCGAACAAACAGCACATGCATATGTCTAGGTCATGACGTTTAATTTAGCGTCCAAAGTGAAGGGCTAATCCCAAGACCGGCCTAACTTGTCACGCCTGATTGCATTGGTTCCCTGCCGCCGAGGGAAACGAACTTCCTGCTCGATCGGCTCTTCTTCCTCACAGTCGCAGCAAGCACTAAACATGGAGGCTGGGAGGGGGCATGTATGGCGGATCGAATGGCGAGACAGACAGACGCGAGGAGGAAGAAGAAAGGCCCGTAGAGACGAGGCCGGGAGGGGGAGAGGCGGACGTGTGGTCACCACCACCGTCCAGTAGCTGTAGCTCTCCATCTCGAGACATTAATGGGCGTAGCGCAGGCATTTATTGCCTCATCAGAGGGCCGGGGGAGGGGAGGGGATGGGAGGAGAGAGGGAAGTGGGAGATGGCAGGCACACGCTTTAATGGCGGGGCAGTGACTGACCATTTACTGGGCACTGTCTTTCCCGCCATCAATGCTGCCATCGGCGTAGGAGGGGCTCGAGTACGTACTAGTCCACCCACAGAGAAGCAGCGAGCAGCGAGCAACGCAACAACACAAAGCTATGCCTAGGTATGGGCCATGGGCGAGCCAACACGAGCGCCCCCTCCTTCTCTGTTTCATTTGAAAAAAAGGGAAAGGATTAATCGTTGTGTAATAATAAGTATAAATCTTCGTCCTTGCCAGGAGAGTGTATCCGCTGCTGATATGTTTTTTTTTCAATCCTGGGCCTCCAAGTCACATTCGCCTGGAACGCACTCGTCCCCTCGGCGACGCCGCGCCGGCAAGTCGGCAGTGGAGTGGACGCATCCGCTTGACCATTCGGTTCGGCGATCGGAGTCGGAGGCTCGGGGATGATGCCACGCATGGCAATGATGTGCCGACGCCGACGGTCACCCCGGGAGGCAGGTCCTCGCGTCAACATCCGCGTCCGCTCCCCTCGCCTCGCCCGGATGTTGGTTCCACTTCCACCACTTGCTGCTCGCGCACGCATGCCATGCAGGCAGGTGGAGTTGACCGGCTCCACCACGGCCCCTCCACCGCTGTCCTCGTCCATTCCGGCCTCGAAACCGTCCGTGGCACTAGCAGAGTAGCGCCCGCTCGGCTCGGTACGGGAACACGTCCCTCGTCGCGCGCAGTAGGGCACGGTTGGCGATGGGTCGATCAATGAGCAGCAGCAGCCGGATGATACGAATAGGATGGCGCTGATAGTTAGCGGACGGCCACCCACATGCGGTCCACGGATCACCCATCGGTTCCGCGCTTCGGCAGGGGAGACGGGAGGGCCGGCCACACCGTCTCGGTTTCGGGTCGGTTGCCCGTGGCGATCCGCGCCGGCGCGATTTGATTAACCGGGTCTGAGTTTGACCCGCCTACGTGCGCCGATCCATCGGCCTCAGGAAGCAGGCGGGGCGGGTTCTTAACATTACCCGCCTGCTCGGCCCGCAAAATAATTGTTTGTGGTGGTTACGGTTAAGCTGCTAATCGTTCGTGGACTACTATCCTTTGAGTCCGTCGAATCCGCAACAAAAGCGAAAGCCTACTACAGACCTGCAAAAACCCGCAAGTACCATCGCCGCTGCTATCGATGTCGTGCTCCTCTCCTGAAACCTATCGCTACTGTCGTTACTATCGATGTCGTGCTCCTCTCCTGAAGCCTACTATCGATGTCGTGCTCCTCTCCTGAAACCTGCAGGCTGAGCTACCTCCTCGCCGGCTCCATCTTCCTCAACAGCATCCAGCCGGTGCTCTCAGGCGTGGCCATCGGAGCCGGCTGGCAGGCGCTCGTCACCTTCGTCAACATAGGCAGCTACTACTTCGTCGGCATCCCGCTGGTGGCGCTCTTCGACTTCAAGCTAAGCATGGATGCAATGGTTAAAAAAAAGGAATTCGAAAGTTCATTCTAATCAATGTGTGTAATCTCTGTACATAATTACATGACATTCTGATCAAATGAAATCTGCAGGGGATTTGGTTGGGCATGACACTCGGAACTCTGCTTCAGACCGCTATCCTTGTGTTAATTTCATACAGGACGAGGACCAAGCGGGAGAAACAGTTTTTTTTTGACAACAAGTGGGAGAAACATAAACTGCACTAACGACAGACAGCAGCAGCCTGCCACGGTGCCTGCGTGGGCGCGGCCAATTGGCAAGGCTAAAACAGAAGTTAAGAACACTCGATTAGTCTTGTATAATTTTACAGTGGCTAAAAAATTCTTGTTTACCCAGGAAGAACGTATTTGCAAAGAGTTGTTGCGGATTTTGCGGGTTTTGCAGTCAAGTTTGTTATGTCCGTGGAGCGTTTGTTCACAAGATCCACAGCTTAGTGGCTAGCCACAAACCCGCTAATAAACTTTACGGCAAGCCATGCGGGCCGCGAACGAGCCCGCTTGCAAGGCTAGATCGGCCAGTTGCCCAGTTGGTTCGGTTGATCCCACGCAAACCAACGACCCAGGCTGGGGGCTGGACCGCCAGGCGAGGGCGGGGCGCGGGTACATTTGCCGGCCGGCCTCCCGGCGCAGGTTCATGATGAGGAGACACGGGCGTTGGGTGGAAGGCTAGTACTAGTACTATACTGCCAGTACCGGGTGGCGACCGGCGACCGTGGCTGTGGGTTAGTTTAGTTTCGTGAAAAAGTGTAAAAAAAAAGTACCGTAGTATGTTTTTGCTTTATTTGGTAAATAGTGTCTAACCGTTGACTAATTAGTTTCAAAACGTTCGTCTCGCAAAATACAACTAAACTGTACAATTAGTTTTTAATTTCATCTACATTTAGTACTCCATGTATGTATCGCAAGTTTAATGTGACGGGAAATCTTTTGTTTGTACAGTATTTTTTTAAGGAAGTAAACACGTGTTGCTTTGGTCACTGCTGAAGCAGAGAGTCCAGAGCCACCGCTTCCGGGCGTTCCCCACGGCGGCATGAATGAAACGCGAAATCGACAGCTGCCGATCGAGGCACCGTTTAGATGCCAAAAATTTTGTCAAAATTTTCGGATTTCCCGTCACATCGAATCTTTAAATACATGCATGAAACATTAAATATAGATAAAAAATAAAACTAATTACATAGTTTAGATGAAATGGACGAGACAAATCTTTTAAGCCTAATTAGACCATGATTGGACAATATTTACCAAATAACAACGAAACTGCTACAGTAACATTTCGCCGAAAAATTTGCCAACTAAACAGCCCCCGAATGCCAACGGGAACCACGCAGCTCTGCAGTCTGCACGTTGTCCAAGTCGGCAAGTCGCTGCCGGTGGTCGGGCATGTGCTGCTGGCTTGGCTCGTCTATATGGCCTGGCCCGTGTTTAGATGCCTAAATTGGTGTTGCCGAATCACTGTTAAACACGGTAGTAATTTTGTTTTTATTTTCTAATAATTATCTAAATATTAATTAATTAAGCTTAAAATATTCGTTTCGCAAAGTACAACAAAACTGTGCAATTAGTTTTTGATTTTATCTTCATTTAGTACTCTATATATGTGCCGGTATTTTGATGTGATGAAAAATCTTCTTTTTGTATAGTGAAATTTGAGGGTGAATTTGGGAAACTAAACAAAATAAATACGCAGACAGCACGGGTGGTGTAGACTGAAGACTGTAGAGCGCCGCTTCTCATAGTACAGCAGCTAGTTCCGTGTACCGGCAGCGTCCGCTGCCTCTGCGACATGCAGTCATATGCAGGGTTTTTTTTACCGGTTTCCGGTAACCGCCGGCCTCAGGTAGCGGTAAACCGGCCCGGTTTATCGGTAACCGGCCGAATTTAAATTTAAATTCAAACGCTCCTTCAGTTCGGTTCGGGTCCGGTTTACCGGCCTGTTTGGAGCGGTAACCGGCCGGTTTGACCGGTTTACCGCTCGGTTTGAGTTTAGAATTTTTTTTTTCTTTTTTTCAAACTTCTATACGTATAAATAAATACTAAACGAACTCGAATTTGAAAAAAATTTTACACCATTGGCTTCTATAAATCATGAACTATTTTTAGGAATTTTTTCAGTATTTTTTGTTTTTTTAAAATTTTAAATTTGAATTTGGGGGTCTTAACGGGCCGGGACCGGGATTTTTTTCTTTTTTTTTCAAACTTTTATACGTATAAATAAATACTAAACGAACTCGAATTTAAAAAAATTTTACACCATTGGCTTCTATAAATCATAAACTATTTTTAGGAATTTTTCTCAGCATTTTTTTTTTCAAATTTTAAATTTGAATTTGGGAAATACCTAACCGGACTGGACCGGAACCGGCCCGGCCCGGTTAGGGCGGTAACCGCGGTTTACCGCGGTAAACCGAGCGGTATTTTTAACCCTGGTCATATGCATACACACAGCACACACCGTGCACCGGCAGCGTACCAGGTTCCACGCACGGGCTGCGACGCGATCCCAACAGTCTCCTCCAGGCTCCATGGCGGCCACCATCATGCCACGGGACGAATGAGCGATGGAAAGAGCAAAACAGTCCCCTCCATGCTCCATGCTCGTCTTCCTCGGCGGCCTCGCAGTCCACACTTCACATGCTTGTGTTTGACCTTGACCCAAGGCGGTCGCGGTCCACAAGCAGCGGATCGGCGAACGGAGTGATTGCCCCTGCCCGGCCCCGGGACGAGACAAACAAAGCTCACGCGCGCGGACCGTTAACGAGCACGGCCTTAATGGGCATTACCTGCGCTGCCGCTCCTCCTCCGCGTCCAAGCTTGCAGCAACCAACAACTCTCTCTCGCGCACCGGCAGTTGGGCACCGTCACCTCAGCGGCTCCGATCTGATGGCCTGCCCTTCTCATTTTGGAAAACACACACAGCAGGCTCAATCAAAGACCGTAGTAATGGACGCCTGCACTTTGGCACACCATCTCTGAACTTCGAACCTTCCGCCGCAGCTGCAGGCGTACTAAACTTTAGCCCTCGTTTAGTTCACAGAATAGAGGAGAAAAACACTGTATCAGAATTCCTGTAGCATTTCGTTTGTATTTAGTAAAAATTATCTAAATTTTAACTAACTAGGCTTAAAATGTTCGTCTCGCAAAGTACAATAAAACTGTGCAATTAGTTTTTTATTTCATTAACATTGAGTACTCCATGCATTTGCCGACATTTTGATGTGACGGAGAATCTTCTTTTTGCACAGTAGAATTTAGGGGAGAATTGAGGAACTAAACGAGCCCTTACTGGCCATGACTGCGATTAACAACTCAGGTGGCAGTAGGATTGCTCAAGGTTCCATTCCACGCCATTTTGCACCCCCACCTCCCTCCCGCGCGGCTGGCGGGCTGGCCAGTGGCCACGCATGGCAGGATTGGCTGCCACCGCCACGAATGGGAACTGTTGGGTTTAAAATTAAGGCCGCGTTCACTTCTCCTCCCAACCCAAAAAATTTCCTCTTACACATATCACATCAAATCTTTCGACACATGCATGGAGCATTAAACGTAGGTAAAAAAATAACTAATTGCATAGTTTGTCTGTAAATGTCGGGACGAATCTTTTGAGCCTAGTTAGTCCATAATTGGATAAATTTTGCCAAATAACAACGAAAGATGCTACAGTAACTTTTCAGCTACTTTTCGCAAAGTGAACACACCCTAAGGGGTGTTTAGTTTCTCTCTAAAATTTTTTCACTCCGTCACATCAAATGTTTGACACATGTATGAAGTATTAAATATAGACGAAAAAATAACTAATTACACAGATTGTGATAAATTTGCGAGACGAATTTTTTAAGCCTAATTAATTCATGATTTGACAATGTTGTGCTACAGTAACATATGCTAACGATAGATTAATTAGGCTTAATAAATTCGTCTCATGATTTTATGCGAGTTATGTAAAGCCACGTGTCGCTAGAAAATTTTCGAGCCTGCTCACCTGAGCACCTGGAGCAGGCAGTACGCCTCTCGCCATGTCAGGCGCGTCAGAGTGAGGCCCGTCCAACCACAACCGTCCATACGTGGGCGTGCAGCGGCGTAGCGGACCATACGCGACAGCACGAGCACAAGACGGCGTGGCTCTACCGTTTGATCACCGTGCTCAGTGAAGGGCTGATTGATCCAACGGTAGTACGTGTCAATGCAGCAACTTCTGAAACACTTTCATTGTTCTCGGGGGTGTTTAGTCAGGAAGTGAAAAGTTTTTAAGGTGTCACATCGGATGTTGATGTCAGAAGGGGTTTTTGATATTAATTAAAAAACTAATTATATAACTCGTCTGAAAACCGCGAGACGAATTTATTAAGTCTAATTAAGTCATCATTAGCACATGTGTGTTACTATAGCACTTAAGGCTAATCATGGACTAATTAGGCTTAAAAGATTCGTCTCGTGGTTTCCAACCAAATTATGTAATTAGTTTTTTTTATTTATATTTAGTACTGTCAAACATTCGAGGAGAAGCGAGTAACCCGGCCGCACAGAAACTTCAATGTGGAGGAGACAACCGATCAATGTGGGCAGACAGCCCAGAAACGGAGTGCTTCCTTTCAACAGGATGGACGGGTTTCAGTCAGAGATTTCAGGATCTTTAGGCCTAATTTAGTTCTAAAAAATTTCTAGGTTCACCTGTCATATTGAATGTTTGACACATGTATAGAGTACTAAATGTAGACGAAAAAAACTAATTGCACAGTTTGGTTAGAAATCACAAGACGAATCTTTTAAGCCTAATTAGTTTATGATTAGCCTTAAGTGCTACAGTAACACACATGTGGTAATGACGGATTAATTAGGCTTAATAAATTTGTCTCGCAGTTTCTAGACAAGCTATGTAATTAGTTTTTATTAGTATTCAAAAATCTCTCCTAACATCCCATGAAACATCCGATGTAACACCTAAAATTTTTTTTTCGCGAACTAAACACAGCCAGGTGTCTTTTTTTTTTTTATCCTACCGCTGCTTCTTGCAGCAGTATTATTTTTTCGAAAGGGCTTTGTGCTGCAGTAAACAATCACAGCATCTCGTCAGTCAATTAGCCGACCAACAAATGTAAAACCAAAGTGAAATGCCGTCTATGCGTCTTGTTGGGGGATAACCAGATAGGCAATGGTACTGTACCTATCAAGACTAGCATCATGAATTACACTCCAATCTCACCTGCTGAACCGGAATCAATGGTAGCACAGCGAGAAGTGTCACCAGCGTTTCGCAGTGAAGGCGGCCGCATGTTTCCCTGACCATGGTGCATCGAAGGAGCATCAGGAGGAGGCATTGGGTTCATCAGCTCCGGCGGCGGCGGCGGCGGGGGGGGGGGGGGGGGGGGGGGGGGGGGGTGGTGCGGGGTTCTCGCAACGTTCCTTGAGCTACGAAGCCTGACATAGCAGTGCTCGCGTGCGTTGTTTCTCATTTCTCAACCACTGCTCATGCTACTTTGGGTCATAAGGGACAGCTTCTCCATTGATATAAAAAGGTTCCCCTACAGAACACAACAGGGGATTACTGGATACATGGTCTCTCGACACTTGTACCACAAAGACAGGTAAACCACACGTGAATTGTAAATGAACTTCGGTCATGACACACATGTACAATCCACTACTCGTATCTCGTACTAAATTGTCTTCCACGGAAACTTAATAGCTTAGGAACAGTACAAATTTAATCTTAAATTACAACCAACCCTTTCGTGTACATAAACCACTAGGATATATATAAACACATCCAAAGTGGTTGGTTAGAAATCACATAATACAACTGCTACATAGGTCTAAAGTACAAATGTAGTTGGCATTAATTGCAGCTGATCACATCACTTATGTCACATCAGCCATTTAATAAACTCCAAAATTATTGAGCGGAACAAGTCATTCTATGGTTTGGGACACAGGGGCACGGTTAGGCGGTTAGGCGTTCAGGTGTTTTTGGGAGCGACCTCCCTTTCCGGCGAGGGGGGCGGCGCTCCGGCGCCTCTCTTTCGCCCAAAAGTAGGAGATTCTCCTTGGGCGGCGACGACGAGTACATCAGCGGAGGTATCTCCTCCTATCTCCCTCTCCCTGATTCGTTCCCCTGAGTTTTTGGTGCCAAAGCAGAGGTGTGTACAGAAGAGGGGGTTTCTGAGGTTTTTTGAGATGGATAGTAGAAGATTCACTATGGCTTTTGCTGGTGGTGATGATTCCCGAGCATTCCAAAACTGCGGACAAGGAGGTGTTCCTGATAGAGGTGGTCAGGGCCGCGTGCAGGGGCATTCCCGTTCATGCTCGGCAGCTTGGACAGCTTGGGCTAGGGCTAGGGAGAAGCAACAAAAGGAGGACGAGATCAAACGTGCACTCTTCAAAGCCCCAGATTCCTTTGCGGTAGAGGTGAAAGAGTTGGAGGAGGCTGTCAAGGCTCTGGAGTGTGCCATTGCTAGGATTACGAGCTCGATCCGGCGGGAGGTTGGGGAAGATAGAAAATTGGGTACTGGGCCAGATGGGACAAATGGGTTGGCTCCAAAAGCCGCTTTCTCTTTGTGGACCTGTATGACCACTCGTACACCCCACCCCTGCCCCAAAACCCCGTAGTCGATGGTGCTGGATCCCAAAGGCTAGGGTTCTGGAGGCGGCTGTCGAAGGATACCCGACATTAATCCAAGAAGTCCGCCAATTTGGAGGTTTCGCTCGGAAGATTGCTCTAGCTGAGGTAAAACTCATCGACTCCCATTCCTTTTCTAAGGTTGTTGGGATGGATCATAGAGATGGCGATGAACGTGGTGACAGTCATGGCTCTGGGTATCAGAGGGGGTATAGTGCTCGTGATGATTGATGGGGTAGAGAGGTGTATCGCAGAGAAGATGACTGGAATAGGATTAACAACAATTGGAGAAATGATGGGAGATTTGGGTGTGGCCGCAATTTCAATGGGGGAAGAGGTGAAGACAGAGGCTTTAAAAGGAGTGCAGAGGCTGATGAAGGGTACTGGAAGAAGGAAGAGGACCTGAGGCAAAATCTGATTCGTGATCATGAGTACAGAGTTACAAACAGAGATCGGGTGGAATCAGACCCAACTGCGAAGTGTTTCAGATGTGGAGAAGAGGGTCACCATAAATCTCAATGCCTCAACCCCCCTTATGCTACAATTGCCATGATAAGGGACACATAGCTCCAAACTACCCATTCAAAGAATCCAGGGGACTCAAGCTCTGCGCTTATGGCATTTCTGGTCAGCTTTTTCTATAGCCTGCATGTTCCAATCACTAAAGAAGAGATTGCTCGTAGCCCAATCACAACGGTGATAACTATGCTAGAGGGGAAAGGGTCAGTGGCAAAAGTTACTACAGAGTTGCAGTATCTTGTTAGTTCATCCCGGGGCTGGTAGGTGAAGAAGGTTGGTTCAAATGAGTATATGTTTGTTGTTCCTTCTGCTAGAGAGTTGGATATTCTCACCAGGCTCAAGGAATTCAAAGGCAAGATTTCTGATTTGTTACTCACTGTGGACAAGTCAGATCTGATGGTGGGGTGTACAGATATGCTATCTTAAGTCTGGGTGTTGGTTTGTGGTATCCCTCCATGGGCTAGAAAGGAGAAAGCTGTGGAAGAGGTGTTCTATCTTGTGGGTGATTTCATAGAGGTGGACTCAAAATCTTTACTAGGGTTTGGGCCGATTTGTTACCTTCTTGCTTGTGTAGCATAGAAGTAGCTCCCTTACGTGACTAATTCGGTTTGAGTAACCTTGTCAGTCACTTTGCTTAGTTTGTGTGCTAAGTATTTTGCGCTCTCTAATTTGGCTTATGTAGCCTTGTTATTGAGCATTACTAGTGAGCTTAGGAGCTTTGTGCTTTTGCTTACTTGTTGTGTAGGAGCTCCCTCGTGCTTGAAGTACTAGTGGCATAGGTTTGTGTGATCTTGCTCCTAGAATTGGTTAGGTGAGCTCTAGTTAGCCCAACACCTTAGTTGCTTGTTTAAGATCTTATAAGGTGCTTGTGAATATAGATAGAGGGGTGTAGTCTTGGCTAGATTGATAGTTATAATTTCAGCATTTATTTCGGTTAGCTGACGCGTTTAATTTTAGAAATGACTATTCATCCTCCCTCTAGTTTGCCATCTTGACCCTTCACCTGGCCAGCCCCGTACCCACTACTACAATAATCTTATTGGAGGTGAGCACTTTTGATTAAAGGAGGTGGGCATTGCAACTGCCTCCAATGAAAGGTCATAATTAATGCAGATTAATGGAGGCGGTTGCTTTGCCTGCCTCTAAAAATAAATTTAAAAAGCAAAAAAAAAGAACAAGCCCACAACCAAACCGCCTGGCCTGGATCAGGGCTGCACACCGCCGCCACCGGGGCAACTCGATCCAGGTGCACAGCCGTTGGGGTTACTCGATCTGCCACCATGATTGCTTGATCCGAATGCACCTTCACTGGATCCGGCCACCACAGGTGCAGATCCGGACAACAGCGGTGGATCCGGCCACCATGGTCGCTAGAGGAGATGGGGGAGGGGAGGGTGCGCCAGCCTACCGGTGGAGCAGGGAAGGGCGCTGCCATCGGGGTTGCTAGATTCGGCCGCCAGGGGAGCGCCACCGTCGGTGGAGCAGCTCAGGGGAGGAGGGCCCTGCCATCGGGGTTACCGGATCCGGCCGCCGGGGGAGCGCCTCCATTGGTGGAGCGGCTCAAGGGAGGAGGACGCTCCATTGCCACCGAGGGAGGAGCTCAAGGGAGGAGGGAGAGGGCGGGCTTTGGAGGAAGGGAGAGGTACGTCGGTTCTAGGAAGGGAGGGAATCGGGAGGGAGAGGGAGAGGGGCGGGCTCAAGGAACGCAGAAGGGGTGCCGACTGCTATGGGGAGGGGCTCAAGGAAAGTAGAAGGGGCAACTGCCTGTGGAATGATATAGAAGATGTGTCATAGAACCTCCTAATTATGATGGCCCACATGCACCTGTCATCGTCATAATGACCTCTGACAGCCGTACTTATGTTGCTCATAACTTAAAAGGCCTGCTTTCCTCCGAACATGATCTAATCATAGGAGTATTGCAATATACAATAGTTTATTCAAAATATCATCAGAGTAAAGTAGCGAAAGTCTTACAATAACTTAAGTATACAAACCACAGTTTCCAAATTTCAAACCTTAAGTAACATTATTACAAACCAGTAGTAGGGAAGTATCAGTAGTAATTTTATTACAAACACACAAATGAAGTTCCTTGCCCAGAGGCCACACAGTCTACTCGTCGTCACTTGCTTCAGCCACAACGGTCATGCAACAAGGCTCAAAGCAGACTTATTCATGAACCGCACCTGCAACAAGGGGTTTAACAAACCCTAAGTACGAGAGTACTCAACAAGACTTACCCGACTAAGAAAAGGACTCCAAGGGCATGCTAGCTTTAGGGAATCAAGGTACGGGTATTCAAGAATCAAAATTTCTTTTGCAGAAAAGCTTACTAAAGTAAGTCCTTACCTTAATTACTTTTCTTTGACCATTGATGGTTCCTTAACTAATTCTAGGTGATCCTAATCTAGATCAAAGTAATTCTCATCAAGATCTTTCTCATTCTATTTTAATTTTAGTTCTTAACTACGATGTTGGTGCTAGGCCAAGACTCCTTTCTCGTAGAGCAACGACGATTTGAACCGCTTCATTTACCCAGTTGGGGATTCCTAACCACACGACATATGTAGAATCGAATCTTGTATATATCAACTCTTACCCGAGTAACCCAAAACCAGAACGTGTCCATCGCCACTCGAGAGCACAATACTCCTCGAACCCGGCCAAATTCTAGCCCCGAGGGTACACGCTACTCTCGCCATCTCTCCACTCCCAATGCGTGGTTAAACGTTCTCGTAATGGAATAGTCGAAGTAAGGCTTACCCGACATGGGTACATGACCAGTACTAATAAAAACTCCATGACGCGAGGGCCAACAATATACGGTCCTTAACTGATAAGGCGGAAACACTACATTAAGACTCCTTTTCCAATGCAAGTTAGTAGTGGCCAGACCACCCGCCCGATCTTACAAGTTCATTCTCATGTTTCAATATTTATCAAGTATGCCATCATGGCCATGTAAACATTCATTTAAAAAGCTTAACTCATAAGAATAGCGAAGCATACTACGCATTTTCAGTAAAACAAGTATCAAGGGTGATATCGCAATAATCAAGGATGACAATGCAGCAATTGGATTATCACTCAACTCCTAAGTACTCAATGCAGTAAACCATAGTGTAAATAATAAATATTTGTAAAACTCAAGGTAGGGTTTAAATGCATCGGGGGTTGTCTTGCTCTGACGAGATGGCTAACTCGGGCTCAAAAACTTCGACTTCAGGTCCGGAACCCACTGAAGACAACTCTTCTCCGGAGACTTGCTCGCCAATGTTGACTTCTTCGAAAGCGGGAACTACACGAGCATATAACATGTTTCAACATAATGCAGTGATAAACATGATGCTTGATGATGATATGCCATGGTTTACGACTTGAGTACAACTTTCCTTCGTGGTACAGTCGCAAAACAGTAAAACCTACTAACTAATAGCGGTTACTTAAGCAACACTAACGTTTCTTACTGAACATGTTACTAACAAGCTCAAACAAGTAATTAAGGCACCAAAGATCACCAAGAATTAGTGACCCAAGGTCATCACTCAATCAAAAAGGCACAAAACACTTAAAATTACCAAATAACATTTATTTAAACATTTAATTAATTAGGGCATAATTAATAATAAATCATACTTCATCTAAATGAGCTTAAACTTTTTATATAGATTAATCATGACCTAAAATAGTGTCAAAATAATTTTCATGATTTTTGGATTAATATTTTAATTACTAAAATTCATGAAAGTTGCATTTAATATTTAATTGAACTAATTAAATAACTTGCAAAAAGTAATCAAATTTAGCATTTAATATTTTTCCTAATTATTTTATACCTTGAAAAGCTTACACAAAAATTTTCACTATTTTTGGAGCTCCACAAAAATTCTAATAAAATAAACAAATACTAATACTATCCACATTTTTGAAAAAGAAAAACAAAATTACCGATCGGGCCGTTTCCTCCTTTCTTCCTCCGGCTCGGCCCAACCGCGCGGCCCAGCTGCATCGCGCCCGCGCCCGCGCTCGCTCGCGCCCATACGGCCCAGCAACGCGCGGCCCATCCGCGCGCGCGTTCTCTCTCTCTCTCTCTCTCGCTGACATCTTGTTCCCACCTGTCATCTCCCTCCTTCCGCTCTCTCGCTCTCTCCCGCGATCCGGCCATGCCGCACGATGGCTGGCTGGCGATCACAACATCGGTCGTCCAACTAACTTGACCAAAATGATCTACACCACCCCATGAACCTTACCGAACCCTTCTCTCGACCGCTAACCCCTCGGAGGTAGCACCCCACCGGCCATGGCGGCACGGTGGCCGCGGTGCTCGTCGTCCTGGCAATATCAACTAGTAGCGGTTAAAATAAAGGGCATGGGAAGTATTAGCAGCTCACCGTGATTGCAGTGAAGCACACAGGAAGCTCGGAGCGGCGGTGGAGGTGGCTAGCCACAGGAGGTGGCTCAGTGGCGTTCAGTCGCCGGAGTTGGGAAAGGAAATGGTGGTGCGGCGATTTGGGCAGGAAAAAGGCTAGTTCAGGTGGACCACTAGATGCGCGAGGGCGAGGCGAACATGATGATGTGATTTGCGTGGCTGGTGGCGGCTCAACGGTGGCAGTGGCAAGCGGCGGAGCTAAGCGGTGGCGGTGGCAAAAACAGAGAAGAAAAATGACTCCACGGTGAACTTAGGCTATATATAGGCAACGGTCACGGTAACAGCACTGGAAGATGCACGACATCGTGCTAGCGATCCTGGCACACACGATAAGAGCCCAGACGGCCACGGCGGCACTCCGGTGCCCATACCGGCCGGTGGCCGACCGCCATTGGTCAGGACACTGTAGTACCCCCTGAATTTTCAAATTCAAACTGTTTTATCAAATTACTCCCAAATTCATGTAGCAACTTGAAAAATTCCCAAGATATGAAATCTTTAGAATTTCAAGCTCTATAAGTTTTGTATTGAACACTTTTCAAATTCAAACTGGATTTTGAAATTTGAGTTTAAAATCAAAAGGGGATACTTTTCGGAAATTTAGTAATTTAGAAATTACTTTGGATTTTGTATTGAAACCTCAAAAACTCCAAACACCAAAGTTGTACATCTAGCCAAGACCTACAACGTTGCTATTCAAACCATTTTCAAATTCTGCCTCCATTTTGAAATTTGAGATTAGGGATGAAAATGGGTCAAATTTGAAATTTGCTTATTTTCAAATTTGCTCCACATTTTACACTAAAACTTTGAACACTCAAAACACCAAAGTTGTAGCTCTTGAAAAGTTCTACAAACTTAGTTTTAAACTTTTTCCCAAATTTTGCTTAGATTTTGAATTATTTCAAAAGGGGTAAAATCAGGGTTTTGGATTTTAGGGTTTTCCGAGGAATTTCCAATTGAAATTTGTTGCTACCTTAATTGGTGCTTATTTAATGATCAAACCATCACCCAAGTGTATCATTGAGTCAAGTATCGCATAGTTGGCCAAATGCCACTCTTGGTTGACCAATTTAACTTTTAAAAATCTTTTAATAATTCCCCAAATTTGAATTCAAATTCGAATTGGAAAACTCACGATAAGTTTTGGATTCCAATTCCAACTCAAACTTGGAGCTTCATTTTACATGTTGTACTTGAGTTCATACCCTACACTTGACACTAGTGTGTAACACAGTCACACACCTCAAATTACGTAGGGCATGGACTATGCATTTGCGGTGACATTCGAAATTAGGGTTTTGGGTTTGAAACACACCATTGAGAAGCACATCCAACCTAGAAAGGTAAACTCATTTTAGTTAATGCATAACAGGGTTGACCTAATCATGGATGCTTTGCGATGCAATATGATGACATGGCAGATTAATTAGTCACTATAACACCCGAGGTGTTATAAGATGCCCATAAATATCATTTAGCCAATTGGGGATCTGTCTCCTTGTGTAAAGAGTTTGGTGGTCTAGGCATTCCCAATTTAAGAGATCTGAATGTTTGCCTTCTAGCTTCTTGGATTAAAAGATATGATAAAGATAGAGATAAGCTCTGGACATAGATGTTAGATTTTAAGTACAGAACCAAAAACCCAAATATTTTTCAATCTAATACTAGAGGGGCTTCCCCTTTCTTTAGGGGTTTCATGTGGGCAGCACAAGCAGTTAGAATGGGTTATAGATGGATTATTGGAGATGGGAAGAAAATCAGGTTTTGGGAGGATAACTGGTTAGGATCCTCCAGCCTTGCTATTCAATACTGGAAACTATATAGATGGGTTAATGAGAAAGAAAAAACTATAGCTAGCCTTTGGGATGGGAAAAATCTTAAATGTTCTTTTAGTAGGGCTGGTGATGATAACATGATGGAACTTTGGGATGAGTTTTGTCAAATTGCTTCAACTATCATCTATAAGAATGAAGAAGATTCCATGGTATGGCAATTTTCTTCAAGTGGACAATTTAGTGTCCAATCCCTGTATAAGATAGTTAATTTCAGAGGCATACAACAGGTGTTTGTTTCTTCTATTTGGGACATTAAAATTCCCCCGAGGGTTCGGTACTTTTTGTGGCTCTTGAGTAAGAACAAAGTCCTCATTAGAGATAACCTTAGTAAGCGTAGGAAAGTGGAGGATCCCACATGTTTGTTCTGTGAGGAAAAGGAATTTGTCTATCATTTGTTCTTTGAGTGTGCTGTGGCTAAGCAACTTTGGACAGTGCTTTCCAACATTTTTGGTATTTAGCTAATTAGTTTTTTTGAAGATGTTGGTAAATTTTGGCTTAGCAACAAACACAATGGCATTTTGAATCTGTTTACTTCTGCTGCTGTTTGGTGCCTCTGGAAGTTGAGAAATGATCTTTGTTTTTAGAGATCCAGCTGGAAGAGTATGGCTATACTCATTTTCCAGGTAGCTGTGATGGCAGAAAAATGGAAGATCTTGTACCCGGAGGAGAAGAAGGAGGTCATTTCCCAGAAAGTAAAAATGCTCAAGGACAAGGCGAACCAAGTTTTGTGGATGTAATGGAGATGAGGGATGGAGAGTTCTGGTGCTGGTCTGGTGGACTCCCCCAAGATGTCTCCGGTTGAGGCTTTCGTCAAGAGTTTGGTTGTTCAGGGGGTTCTGTGTTTGTCTTAGAGGCGGTCCTGTAATAATCGAGTAGTTTGTTGAACTCTTTGGTGCTGGTAGTAGTCACATTTAGCAGTTCGTGGTTTTTTTCTATGCTTTAAATTGTTCCCAGATGGTTTTTGCCCATCTGCTGTGCTGTAATAATGAACTCTTGGTCTGTTGACCTCATGGTGAATAGACGGGGGCTATGCCCTAGAATTCTAAAAAAAGTTACATGGCTTTTAGCAGCCAGATTTATCAAAGAAGTGTATCACCTAGAGTGGTTAGCCAACCCGGTGCTTGTACGCAAAAAGAATAATGAGTGGAGAATGTGTGTCGATTATACTGATCTCAGCAAACACTATCCTAAAGACCCCTTCGGCTTACCTCGCATAGATGAGGTCGTTGACTCAACAGCCAGTTGTGAGCTACTGTCCTTTCTTGATTACTACTTTGGTTGTCACTAGATCGCTCTCAACAAGGACGACCAGATCAAAACGTCCTTCATCATGCCTTTCGGCGCCTACTGCTACACGATAATGTCATTCGGGCTCAAAAACGCGGGGGCCACATACCAGCGCGTCATCCAGAACTGTCTCCAAAACGAGATAAAGGATGACCTTATCGAAGCCTACGTTGATGATGTGGTTGTAAAAACCAAGGAGGCCCATACCTTGGTCGACAATCTCTAGCAGATTTTCACGGCTCTTAACGAGTACCAATGGAAGCTTAATCCTAAGAAGTGTATCTTCGGAGTCCCATCTGGTATATTGCTGGGTAACGTCGTCAGTCACGATAGCATACGCCCCAATCCAACTAAGGTTAACGCTGTTCTAGATATGCAGCCCCCGAAAAACGTCAAGGATATCCAGAAGCTCACTGGATGTATGGCCGCCCTCAGCCGCTTCATCTCACGACTCGGTGAGAAGGGTCTGGCTTTCTTCAAATTGCAGATGATGCCTTCACACAACTAAAAGAGTTCCTTAACTCTCCTCTAGTCCTTACTGCTCCTCAAAAAGATGATGTCCTTTTCCTCTATGTTGCAGCCACTGATCGCGTGGTCTCCACAGTCATCGTGGTCAAGCGTGAGGAACCCGGCCACATTTACAAAGTTCAGTGCCCTGTTTACTTCATCAGCGACATACTCAATGAGTCCAAATCTAGGTACCCTCAAATTTAGAAGCTGATGTACGCCATCCTGATTACATCCCAAAAGTTGAAACATTACTTCAACGAATATCGGGTGGTGGTCAAGACCAATTTTCTGCTTGGGGACATCATCCGAAATAAGGACGCTAACGAACGCATTATCAAATGGGCAATGGAATTATGCCCCTACTCCCTAGAGTTCCAGAGCCGTACGACTATTAAGTCCTAGACCCTGGTTGATTTTATAGTTGAATGGACAGACCTAAGTGCACCTCCCGATCATAGGCTAATCGAATACTGAAAGATGTATTTTGATGGTTCCCTCAAAATCGATGGCATAGGAGCAGGCGTGCTCTTTATTTCACCAAATAAAGACAAACTCTGCTATGTCCTCAGGCTTCATTTCCCTGCATCTAATAATACTGCAGAATACGAGGCCTGCCTTCACAGCATGCGGATTATGGTCGAGCTTGGTGTCAAGCACTTGTATGTCTATGGCGACTCGACTCTAGTCATAAACCAGCTTAATAAAGACTGGGACACGACTAGTAAGAAGATGGATGCTTACTGCAAGGAAATCAGAAAGTTAGAAGGCAAGTTCTACGACATCGAATACACGCATGTGGTCTGGGATAAAAACAAAGCAGCCGATGAGTTGTCTAAGTTAGGGTCATCCCGAGCTAAAGTCCCACATGGTGTGTTCATCCAAGATCCTGTCAACCCATCAATCAAGGAAGCAGAAGATCACGTGGTCGAAAAGCCCCAGACCAGCAACTAGTGGCCACGGTTCCTCCTCCGATCACAACGGAACCCTCTCTGACCACTCATACTTTGCCTTTGACCACTGATAATAGTGACTGGAGGGTACCCTTTATCAAGTATCTACAGGATGAAACCAGTTATACTGGCCGAACAGAGAATGAGCGCCTTATACGCCATAGCAAATAGTATATAATGGTCGATGGCATCCTCATGCGCAAGAATGCGAAGAAAGAAGTCTTGATGAAGTGAATCACTCAAGAGGCAGGCATTAAACTGGTTGAAGAAATTCACAGTGGCACCTGCGGCAATCACGCCGCCTCTCAAACCCTGGTCGATAAAGCTTTCCGAGCAGGATTCTACTGGCCGTCCGCCGTGGCCGATGCAGAGAAGCTGGTACGCCACTGCGATGGGTGTTAGTTTTTTGCAAAGCGCATACATGTACTAGCACATGAGATCCAGACCATACCACCCTCCTAGCCCTTTGCATGCTGGGGACTGGATATGATTGGGCCCTTTAAGCCGCCCCCTGGAAATTTCAAATGCATGTTCATGATGATAGACAAGTTTTCCAAGTGGATTGAATATATGCCCTTGACCAAGGCATCCTCAGGAAAAGTGGTCGAATTTCTCGACCAGATCATACACCGTTTTGGCCTCCCCAATAGCATCATCACAGACATGGGGACTCAGTTCACTGGTAGTATATTCTGGGACTTCTGCGATGAAAGGAGCATTGTTATAAAGTATGTGTTAGTGGCACATCCCAAAGCTAATGGACAGGTTGAAAGGGCAAATGACATGATCCTTGATGCGTTGAAGAAAATACTATACAGAGAAAATAAGAAAGCACCCGACAGATGGCTCAAGGAACTACCGGCTATGGTCTAGGGTCTCCGAACTCAGCCCAGTCGCAATACGAGTGCCTCTCCATACTTCATGGTCTACGGTGCAGAAGCGGTGCTCCCTACCGACATCGCTTTTCAATCACCGAGGGTCGAGAACTTTGACAGGGACAGGTCTGATGAGTCACAAGAACTTGAGGTAAACTGCTCTAAGGAGCGGTGGCTTGATTCCTGTGTGCGTACTGCCAAGTACCTTGCTATACTATGCAAGTATTACAACAAGAATGTCAAAGAGAGGTTCTTCGTGGTCAGTGACCTGGTCTTGAAGCGGAATACGAATCAAGACGGCATGCACAAGCTTTTGTCACCGTGGGAGGGACCATTTGAGGTCACAGAAGTTACATGGCCTACTTCCTACAGGCTGACTTATCTCGATGGCATCGAGCTGCCCAACTCCTGGCATATTGATAAGCTTAGGCATTTCTACCCTTGAAGTGCTGAAAGAGAAAGATATGTACCCCTCTTATACTTTAATTATTTTAATAAAGCATCTATGTTTCACTCAATATGTTTGTTTGGAGACTACCTTTTGTCATTATTTTATAACAGACCAGTTGATGGACCACCATTCCTTCTTGTGTTCTCGGAGCCAGCCCCATCTCCGACTTCTCCCCACGCGTGCATGAGACCCACTCTCTATGCTCTGGGTGGTCGACGAGCGCTCCCTGGTCTGACCTGTGTGCTCTTACGTGTGAACATGCTTCGTGCCTCGCTCTCGGACCATAGCTCTGGCTAGGGCCATACGGATTCAATAGGATGACGTGTCTCCCAACTGCTACAACTAAAACAGAACACTTATACGTTCTAACTTAGTTATTGTCCACACAATATACAAGCTTCAAACGTTTTTCATACAAAAACACAACAAGCTTAAATTGTCTTAACAAGTACATTATTACAGACTTGCCTGACGAGGCACAAGTCTATAATAAACTAAAACTATTCTTCCTTCTACAGCTAAAGGCTACTGGCTGGTCGGCGCTCGGGGCTCGAGCTGGAAGCCGCTCTTCGCCCTCTCACTGCTCGACAGTGGCGGTGTCGTCTTAGCTAAGGAAGCTGGTGCCACCGAGGTCTGGCCAGTCGAGACCGTAGCCTTTGGTCGCTCTGCAGACGAAGATTCTAGTGTCGGGGACTGGCTGGTCGAGACCACAGCTCCTGGTAGCTGATTCGAAGATAATGGCTCCTGCGCCGGTGGTGACGATGTCCCGCACAAGTTGATGTCACCTATTATTGAAGCCAACAAGTCAAGCAACTGGATTTGTAGTTCATCTACTTGCTTCGGGCCAACCTCCTTGGGATACCCTAGCTTGAAGTGCTTGAAGTCGATCAGTGGGTAGTGCGCACGCACCATGCTAAGCACATGGGTGCCTGCGTATTCCTCAGCCTCCTTCATGAACTGATGGAGCCATCCCAAGGCACATTGGCACTTGTCGAGTACTCCAAGAGGTGGTGCTCTGGCCTCGGTTGCTGGGAGCTCTGGGTTGATCAGGTCCAACACTAGCATGATACTGCCCACCATTTGATTACACTAACCCTTCCAGAGATCCCGGTCCTTCCTGAGCTCAAGAGTCTTCGCTAAACATGCATCGCGATCTTTGACAACCTCTTCGAGGTGCTTTTTCGCGTTCAACTTTAATTCTGCAGAGCAGCACTCTAGTCAGGCAAGTATCATATAGAAACATACTGAATTGACATATTACGACCAAGACAATCAACACTTACTTTTCAGCTCTGGGTTTTTCATCTTAAGCTCCTCGGTCATCTTTCTGGAATGATCCAGGAGCTGCGTGTGGTCTTGTGCCAGCTGGTTGTTACTACTGTCAGTCGGGTGCACTCTCTGACCACGCGCGAGTTGTCTTCTCGAAGACAAGCCACTTCATTTGCTAGGCCTACAGACAAGCTAGTCAGTATAAGAATATGTATTAACAACACTTTTCAGTGCTCGGGGAGACACGGCTCAACAACTTGCTAGTCCTCTCACGCTCTTTCTGGTTGAGCTGGGTGATGGTGTTGCATTGAGATGCCTCCAGCTCTGCCTTCTCCTTCTCCTTCTCCTTCTCGGTGGTTTTGAGCTTTTTGCACAGCTGATCCACCTCAGCTGCCAGCTCCTCATTCTCCTTGAACGTTGGTTCAATTTGGTCAAAGCACCACTTACGGTACTTTACCGTATTCACGATATCCTGCAAGGCGAACATAGTATCGTTCAAGCAAATGCATCATGATACTGGTTGTTGGCATCTCTTACGCCGTACCCGCTAGCTTATCATCCCTAACATGACGTAAGATATGTTGTTGTACTTATAATCATGACACTTATAAAATATAAAAAGTTATTTGCAAGCACATAGATAAAATACTCTCGTTGTAGCATTTCACCCAAGAAAGTTTCAGGTATCGTTATTTATAATTCTACCAATGGGAGCTTCTAAATAGGGTTTAAAAGAGAAAGTTGATTTGACTAAGAATTACAAATACATACTATAGATATGAATTAATTAACCACTTCTATCTAAATAGAGGTAAGACAAATGATATTGATAATAATCATAATGATAATGAGATAAGATAGGGAATCCATAATTAGAGAGAACTCATAGGATCAAGTGGATACAGATTAAAGCGACACGGTTAGAGATTTAATTCCTAGGGTTATGTCCTATCTACCAAGTCTTAGGGTTTTCTAATCTACTCCTTATCATCTATAGTATAATCAATCTTCCATCTAAACTTAAGGAATATTACTTCAGGAAATTCAAGAACAGAGCAATCCTTCCCTAAGTAACTGGGTTCTACTTGTCCTAGATTCGGAGAGTGGACTACAGAGGACTCAACAAAGTTATAAAAGTCACCTTCACGCTCTACCACATGGCCCAGAAATTAGGGTGCATTCATAGGTAAATATAATCTAGACACCACATCTACATTACTTCTACCACCTAATCCAATCCAGAGTTGAACTAGGCGCTCTACGAACTTATGCCTAAACTTATTATCAATCAAGACTATATCAAAGATAGAACTAGAATAAACTAAGAAAGAAATAGACAAGAACATAATGATATTGAAGTAGAACAAAGTCATAGTTATGAGATATAATGATAGAATTACCAAATCTCCTGATGTCGATCCGAAATCATGAGACACGCTCAACTCTACTTGTATCTAGCTAGATTCTAACCCTAAACTTGAAATAGAGCTCTAATCTTCTAATTGGAAACCCTAGCCTCTCTCTGGCCTTCTGAATGAGAGATCAACTAATGATCATTGTGATTCTCTTCCTTAGGGAGGGTCTACCCCTGCTTATATAGCCCGGAGGGATGAACCGCAGCCTTTGGATCAAACCAACTTTAAACAATGGTCTAGATGCATCGTAGAGGTCGGTTGAAGGCCGTCATGCGAAGAAGAGCTCACTTCCTTGTGGGCCTAGGCCGACCGGCCTGATATGTGGGGCCAATTGGCCCCTCCCGTTAGCCATCGAGCTTTCATTTTGTTCCCGTGTCCTCTGATGTCCTCTAGAACCTTCCCGTCAATTATTATGGAATTTCGACTTGATTTGGTTCGGTTCCTTGGCTCCTACTCCTCCCCGGCTTATTCTGTTTTAAACCCTAAAAATTCATAAATCACCAAAGCTGTGGAAATTGTCATGTTAGTCCATAAAACTCTTGCTTGGTGATGGTTCCAGAGTATTTCAGAGAATTCCTAGGCGTATTCATCGGGGACTTTCTCGTCGGGACTCTAAATATAGCAAATGATATGTCCATTTAGATCGTCTCAACAAGATCTTCACAATGGTGTGATCTATTTTGTCATTTGAGATACTTTTATATGGTGAAATATCAATAATTCTGTAGAAGAGGTGAGAGCAACACAACTCATGGAACTTGTCAGAATAAACCCTATAACTATGCACTAATAACCCTTTTACCATTATGTTGTGCATTAATTGAAGGTATAATATTGATGTTAAGGACTGTCAACAAGCTCCCCCAAGCTTAACCTTTGCTAGTCCCTTAGCAAACTATCATAACAGATCAGGAGTTACTGCAATACTTTCACACCTTGAAAATACACATGTATTTCAAACAAGAATTCTTCTACCAAACAATAGATAGACTGCTCAATCTTTCAAACTTACCCATATTACCTTCAACCATGAAGCTTATTGCCTTCACTTAGGTCTTGAGTAATTGAAAGACAGAACAGTCTAGTTAAGCACTATCTCAAACTCTTTGATCAACTCTTTTCTAGAGTTTTTGTAAGGTTTTTGAAACAAAACTCAGAGATTCCTTTACATGATCCTTTCAATTCTCTCATTTGTGGTATTTGTGGATTCCTTTCCAAGGCAATAATGGTGTTTTGCCTTCTCTCCTCTTGAAATATGTGGTATTTCTAGTATAAGGCAAAGTAGCATCATACCTTCCCTCTTTTCTCCCTTATACCACATGATTATGTGGAGCTGAAGATAGTTCACGGATATGACATACTTACCTTGTATATATTGCCTAGTCAAAATAGGATCCTCGGAGGGGAGACCATACCCTTAGATCAAGACGTGCATGTGTGGTTTCAAATGAACAATATGATAGAGAATATTTGTAGAAGGGAGAAGGGGTGAAAGACTAATTCTACAGTGCTCCTTTACAAAAGGTAACTTATCTCATTTTGGAACTTTGAAAAACATGGTGCTTCTCTCTTTCTTCTTTTTTTCTCTTTTCTTTTTCTCTCTTTTTTTAGACAAGCAAAATAGCCCAATCTCTAATGAAAACTTTGAGAGAATAAATGACAACAACTTGGAGCATTATTTCGGGAACTTGGGTAGCAGACAAGGAAAACCTATGGGACATATTTTTGGTGTTCACTCCTAGTGTAGGAGTAGAATATTTTTGAGTGGATCTAAATGGGTGAATATGGTGGTGTGTACTTCTAGAGTAGAAGTAGCAGGGGTGCAAATTGTGAGTGTAATTTTCTTGATCTTGGGGGCATGACCATCCTCTCGACAAGGGTCTAACACGGGTTGACCAAACTCAATACAAAACAAGTAGCCTATGAGCTGGTTTTCCTAGTCTAGCAATTATGTATATGTGGCTGTGGTAGGAATTAAAGCTCTCATCATACAGGAACTCATCATGTGATAATTTTATGTTTTCAAAAATAAATCTCTAGAATTCAAGTATCTAGGAATAAGATAATAGCAGCTCAAACCTTTCTATATCATATCTGTCAATTACCTAGACTTAGATTAAGTAGTCGCTAACCACAAGTTTCAGATTTAGAATAGATTCTCAAATCAGAACAATCATATCCAAAACTTAGGAGAATTCAAGGAAAAATACTAGGTATTTTAAAGGAATTTAGGTAGAGCAACTATTCATCATTTCCATTATGGTTTCTACTTCAAGTTTTTAGGTTTTGATCTTTTTATTAAAAAGAAAGGAAACACTCTTTTTATATGGTTTTTGTTATTTTTCATTATCTAAACAGAAATTAAACTACCTATAGTAATACTAATAATAAGATAACTACCAGAGCTTTACTTGATACCTGGCTCTCGGGTTACCTCCCGAAAGGCGATGCACTTGAGATCTCCTATCTCAAGCTAGGTAGGAAAGAGAACTTGGGGGCTCCTTCCCCAAGCTTGTTGTTGTCAGTGTCATAAATGTTGTCAAAGAAGAGACCTTGGGAACTTTCTTCCAAGGGGTGTTATTGTGGCAGCGGCTGGTATGGGTAAAACTGAGGGATGGAGAAGAAGGCATCCCAGTTCCTTCCATATCTAATCTGGTTTTGCTAGATGTTACCCATGGCTACACCAAACTGGGCATTCCACTATTGCTAATCAGCGAGTCTTTGGTTAATATTGACTTGTTCTTCATAGATGGTGTCTATTCGAAGGTTCAAGTGAGCAAATTGCCCTTCTACACCTGAGACAGAGTGTCTAGGTGGTTCTTGATATCTTCGTGATGGTTCAGGTCGATCTACAGATCGTCTAGGCTGAGAGTCACATGATCGGGACCATCTATGTCTGAAAGGTCCTTGTTTAGTTTTGGTAATTGAGTGACAACTTAGGTGGACTAATATATGGTTATGTGAGATACACAAGAGATTAGTCCATATGTGATTATGTCATGAATGAGCTTATTGCATATGAGACATGACATGGAGTCATGTGACCAAGGTGGAGAAGATCGAGATGAGAATTGGCTTGATGGACCGATTGCAAGTGTGAAGGGCAAGTTGGAGGCTTTGAAGCGAGGGACCGCGTGTGACGATGAAGCTTGAGCAAGACTTGGCACCGATGGACCGAGGCAATGGTGAAGAGCAAGTGAGGTCAAGATCGATGAACCAATACGGTCACGTGATGATATGAAGTGGATCATATCATTTGGTGATCGGTTGGTGTATGTGTTGCATCAACGTCAGAGGAGTTGGAATGGAATACACAAGGCAAAGGTATAACCATAGGGCATTTCTATTTCACCAATCATAGGTGTGTAGAGAAGTAAATGACTGAGTTTAGGATAGATGGTCGTACTATCAAGAGGGACAAACTTATTTGCATATCGATCATATAGTGCCACTTGAGTGATCTAACTTTGCATACGTGTTAGGATCGAGTGGCGAGGCAAGTTGAGTGCCTAACTTCTTCGAGAAAATGATTGTAAAAATGCTAACACACATGCACATGATGTTTTACACATGGTGGTGTTGGCACATTTGCAAAGGAGAAGGTGTTGGAGTTAGTGTTGATCAACTTGGAGAAGAGAGAAAGATTTTTCGGTGTTCTCCAGACACTAGGATGGCTCTTGGAGTGGAATATTGTTTTGATCCATTTTGAACTGGATTAAGTGCTTTAATGGGTTGTGTAGCCCTCTGAATAAGCTTTCTAAAATGTCCAAGATCATTGAAATCAGAGCTCTGAGCTGAGAGATATGACCGTTTTAGCGCTGAGTGGTCTGTCAACAGACGCGGCTTCCGGGTGCGACAGACGCTGCACCCCAGAGTCTGTCGCACGTGACAGACGCGGGGGTGTGTGAGCGACAGATGCTGCACCCCAGAGTCTATCGCACATGAGAAATGCGGGGGGGGGGGGGGTGTGAGCGACAGACGTGCGAAGTCCATGTCTGTCGGCCTTCTCCTCAGCAGCTTCATAGGCACAGAGGCGATAGACGTCAAACAGAGTCTATTAGGGTCACGACAGACGCGTCTATCGGCCAAAAACGTTTTTTGGAGCTCTCTGTGCCACGTCTGTTGGTGCGACGGACACGCACCCTCGACGCGATGGACGCGTCTGTCAGATGGGAAATGGCCATTGGAGTTTTGGCGCGCATGGACACGTGGCGCACTTTGGTGCGACGGACGTGGGCAACGCGTCTGTCGCTTAAGCGACAGACGCGTCTGTCGCTCGCGATTTTTGTCCAGTGATGCATAACGGCTATATTCATTTGTGGGCTTATAAATTGAAGTGGTGGCCAGCCTTGGTAGGTGTTGAGCACCCTTGGGACTTAGTGTCCATGCTCTGGGAGTGCTTGGAGAGCCTCTAACTCATTTGTGCTTGCAAGAGTGCGAATCGATTGCGAGTGAGTTGATTCTAGTGCATTGCTTTGAGAGATTGCATCGAGTGGCACTAGGTGATCGTGTTGCAAGCCAGTGGTGCTTGTTACTCTTGGAGGTTGCCACCTCCTAGGTGGCTTGGTGGCTTGTGGCTCCGTCGAAGCTCGCAAGAAGATTGTGCGAGGCTCTAGAGAAGTTTTGTGAGGGGGATTGTGCTCACCCCATGGGAATCCAAAGAGCAACTCTAGTTGAGCATGTCATTGAGCTACCATACTTGATGGTGGGTTCTTGCGGTGCCTTTTGAGAGGCTCGGTGTGTGATATCGATTAGCCATCGAACTATGAAGTGTTGGTCGACACAACGAGGACGTAGCTTGGTGGCAACCAAGTGAACCTCGGGAGAAAATCACCGTGTCAACCTTGTCTACTCTTCTTGGTGGTTTGAATTTACTTTACACAAGCTTATATTTACTTTCATATATACTTGTGCTTATGTTATGTAGTTGCTCTTGTGACTAGTTTGCTTATGTAGCTTGCTAGTTGTCTTCTTACTTGTGTAGCTAGAAGCTTCCCTTTGCGTGGCTAATTTAGTTTGTGTAACCTTGTTAGTTACATTGTTTAGTTTGTGTAGCTAAGTAATTTGCGCTTTCTAATTTGACATTGGTTGCCTTGTTATTGAGCATTGCTAGTGAGCTTAGAAGCTTTGTGCTTTTGCTTCACTAGTTGTGTAGGAGCTCCCTCAATTGGCAAAGTACTAATGCATAGGTTTGTGTGACCTTGCTCTAGAATTGATTAGGTGAGCTCTTGCTAAGCTTAGCACCTTTGTTGCCTAATTAGAATCTTTTCTAAGGTACTTGTGAACTTAGTTAGAGGGTGAAGTCTTGGCTAGACCGATAAGTTTAATTTCGCATTTGTTTCGGTTAGCCGACGTGTTTAATTTTTAGAAAGGACTATTCACCCCCCTCTAGTACGCCATCTCGACCCTTCAATGTCTCTCTTCAGAATCTGCTTGAGAAGATCCTGATGAGTGATGTGATGGTGAGGGTGCCCATGGATGATGTTGTCTTGATGTGCCTGGTTGATCGGTGTATGCAGTGTATCCCGGCCCTTCCGGTGTTGGATCTACCCCGTAATAGTGCATGGCCGGTGCGTTCACAAGTCGGGCAGATGTACTCCTCCTGTTCAGGGGTAAAGGATGCAAACCAACAAGATAGTCTTTGATGGCATATATTCCGATCCCCGGGTTAGGAAGCGGGATCTCAGTAATCATACCGTGATACCTCATAAAAATTATATTGTTGGTTTTCTTTAAAATCTGAACCTGCCTAAAGAAATCTAAATCCATCATTGAGCGAGGTTCAAAGATATGAGAAATAATGCACTTATTTGTTAACCCTAATCCATTGGCGATACGAAAAATCAAAGATGTACATTCAATATCCCCTTTGATAGGTCCAAAAACTTCTAACCATTGGTGCATCATGGCTATAACAGGGGAAATCTTCTGTTTGTTCA
Organism: Saccharum hybrid cultivar R570; assembly: GCA_038087645.1. Lineage (NCBI taxonomy): Eukaryota > Viridiplantae > Streptophyta > Magnoliopsida > Poales > Poaceae > Saccharum > Saccharum hybrid cultivar. The sequence continues at coordinate 3,329,057 of JAQSUU010000344.1, forward strand.
CAATTGCAAAAGGTATCTTTAACTCATCTTCCCTAATAGTCTGGGTTTCAGGTTTAGGGAATAGAGTCAAAGAAATAAACCTGTGAATAAAATGGAAGGTCGGCAGCTAAAGTTCACTATTTCTAGGTCTATGGCAATTATCTTTATTAGAAATTTCTTTCCAAAACTGCTCTTTCTGAAAATTAGGAAGATCAACATTGAAGTCAAGAACACAATCCGAATCAAATCCTAGCAAATCGCTAAGTCTTCTATAGGTACAAGTAAACTGCCTATTGAACATGCGAAAACTCACCCTAGCCCCAGCCTCAAGAATTTGTAAGGTGCACAAAAATTCCATTATAAGCAGCTTAACACCTGGTTCATTTATTGGAACAAGATTCCTCCAGCCTATTACAGCAAAGGTTCTGTTGAACTCAACATCCATACCTGTGTCTCGTAGGAGTTGAGGATGATACACTGGCGTCAACTTGTATGCCTTGTCCTTGATATTTCAGAATTTGTTCTTCTCTGTTTGGCCACGTAGCCGGACATCCCTCTCCGCCATGAGCTTGTTGATGGTGCCATTGACGAAAGGACGAGCTGGGGAGGCTCTTGATGACGAAGCAGGTGTGTCCGTGTCCATGTCAGAACCAGCCCTCTTGGATTGGCTCCTAGTCAGATGCCGGAAACCGAGGAACGACATCCTATCACATAAGGAGCAGACAAACACACAAAAAGAACTGCAAATATAGGTTAGGGTAATCAGTTAGGAGTCAGTTGTCCAGAAGTTAGTCGCCCAAGAGTTAGCCTACTATTCTAAAAAAGAGATTTTACCGTACTTCTTCTCTAAATTGTTTTTAGGCCTAGTCTAAGAACTCTAATTTCCAGCAGTTCTTCCCTTCTCTCTATAAAACTCTCTTCCTTTCCAATGGTTTAGCTAGCAGAGCAGCTCAAAGCTGCAATTCTCTGGGAAAAGAAGGCATGAAGGTTGAGGTGTGAGAGGAGAAGACAACGGGAGATGGACATTTATAGGGGAGGGGAAGACAGGCCGACCGGCCTAGGATTTGGGGCCAGCCAGCCCCACTTGTGGGCCTTATTCCTATCCTATTCTGTTGCATTCTCAAGCTGAATTCTCATCCCTTCATACATGAATTTGATACGATGCAACAGGAATGGTGGCAAGGCAAAGAATATGAGGTAAATTCCATGGTAGATCCCATGGAATCTGTGGGCCCAAGGTGAGAAAAAATTTACCATGCAGAGAATAAAATTACTTTCATGAAACAAACCTGTATGGAAAATTAGGGACAACATTTTTGAGCCACCACAGTAAAAAATATTTTGGGTTTTCACTCCGTAAAGATTATTTACATGGGGCATAGATTTTGTTTTATATATTTTTATTTTGTTTTCATATAAATGTAGAAGATCAAAAAGTAAATATACTAAAGAAATTATTTATGCAAGAAAGTAAATATGGATAACTACCGAGTTACCTTTCAACGAGGGTTCGGAATTTTAGAGTCCACCGGACCAGACTTTCTTAGATTCTGTTATTCTTCAAAAGTGTCATCCTGCCCAGAGGATGATGTCCTTGATGACTGGTCATCTCCTTCTTCACTTATCATATTTGCTTTCAGGTTCAACTCAGGCCTCGATCTAAATAGGAAGCATTCTTCTCATCCATTAATGTTAAATTGACTTCTCCAATTCCAACGTCAATATGGGCATTTGCCATGCTCAAAAAGGGTCTTCCAAGGATGAGTGACACCTTTGAGTCTAGATGCATTTCCAACACCACAAAGTTGACTGGTATGAAGAATCTCTGATATTGACCAGAATGTCCTCAGCAATTCGTATTGGACAATGGAGAGATTAATTGGTTAGCTATAGGCACATTGATGTTGGGACGATCTTTACATGCTGGAGCTTATCAAAAACTAACTTGGGCATCACACTGACACTTGCTCCATGGTCACATAGCGCGTTATCAAAATGTTGATCTCTAATTGAACAATCAATAGTGGGGCATCCTAGATCCTTCTTCTCTGGTGACATGTTGAGGATGACCACACTACATTCTTCCGTTAACTTGATTACTTCAGTGGTGGGCAGTGGTCGTTTGTTGTTGAGGATATATCTTATATTCTTGCGTAGGTGGGTACCTGTAGAGCGTCTAACAAAGGGATATTGATATATAATTTTTAAATTACTTCAACAAACTTACTGAACTGCTCATCCGCCTTAGCTTTCTGCTTTCTATGTGGGAATGGTAAGATATTGGAGTCATAGAAATCTTACGTCATCTCTGGTACTGATGGCTCTAATTCTTCAACCTTATCGTCCTTCTCTTCTATTACTGTTGGGATTGCTGGTGCTGCCTGTCTTCTCGTTGTACCTTTTCGATAAGGGGGACCACGAGTAAATCTGCCACCTCTTGTGGTTATGGATTATACCTGACTATGGTTAGTGGCAAAAGGCAAAGCAGTAGCTAGTTGTGCCAACCTAGTTTCTATCTGATTATTATGATTGAGCTGATCTTTTATAGCAGAAGAAAAGTCATCTAATTTAGCATTTATATCCTCTAAATTTTATCATTATAGGCAAGCCTTTTAATAATGTTGTCATTAATTCTAGCCTATTCTAAGATTAAATCTCTCAAGGGTAGTTGCTTGAAATTAGAATAATTATAATTGCCTGAGTACTTACCTAGATGGGTAGATTCTTTTTGTTGATTCTATCCTTGCTTTCTTGATGTGGGAGAATTGTTGATGATGCTTGTATTTTTTGATTGTCTGAGAACTCAATCCCTAGATACTTTCCACATCTATTCTAAGCATATAAGGCATCTTGAATAGATTGACGATCTCTTTTGTAATTATCCCTCTGATCAAGCCAATCCAACATCACATCCATCTTTGTTGTTAGTGCACAAACTTTTTCTAGAATTTCTTCAATCTTCTGACAGCGTTGATTATTGTCTGGCTTCTAGCTCTGATTCTTGGCTATCTTCTCCAAAAGAATTTTAGCTTTTTCAAGTGTGAGTGACATAAATGATCATCCAGCAGTTGCATCTAATTGCTCATGAGATTTCTGGATAAGTCTATTGTAGAATCCTTGTATGAGCAACCAATCTTCCATTCCATGGTGTGGGCATTCTAGGATGTATTCCTGAAAATGTTCCCATGCCTCTGCAATGGTTTCTTCTTTTTGCTGTTGAAAGTTGTAGATTTTTCCTCTTAAGGCGTTGGTTTTGCCTATAGGGAAGAACTTTGATAGAAAGACTTTTGAACACTTGTCCCATGTATTGATATCTTCTTTATGATCATAGAACCACTGCTTCGCTTTTCCCTCCAGGGAGAATGGGAATAACTAAAGAAGTATGATGTCTTGGGCAACGTCCTTGATGATGATAGTGCTTCCAATCTCTAGAAAATCCTGTAGATGGGCAGTAGCATCTTCTTGTGTCTTTTCGCCGAATGTAGTAGCTTGGACTAGGTTGATGAGGCTTGGTTGGAGTTCAAACTCTAGGTTATCCGGTTGGAGTGTGGGCCCAACACGAATGTTCCCAGGGCTTAGAGCAGAGAACTCTTGCAGAGTCTTTTTAGCCATTGTCTTCACCACTTGTGTTGATCTCTAGGTTGAGTTGATTTCTGATTAGATGTTGATTGATCACAACTAAACCTAAATTACCATGCATAAGATATAAACAAAAATAGGGCAAGGGTAAGCCTGAAAAGACAGAAGTACTTGGTTAAGATTTTTATCTATGAGTATATATTTGATGTATTCTTCTAATAGTCATATAAATAATTCATGTAAAAAGCTCCCCGGCAACGACGCCAGAAATGCTTGTTGGCATCTCTTACGCTGCACCCACTAGGTTGTCATCCCTAACACGACGTAAGAAATGCGGTTGTACTTATAATCATGGCACTTATAAAATATAAAAAGTTATTTACAAGGGCACAGATAAATACTCCCGTTGTAGCATTTCACCTAGGAAAGTTCCAGGTATCGTTATTTATAATTCTACCACTGGGAGCTTCTAAACAGGGTTTAAAAGAGAAAGTTGATATGACTATAAGAATTACAAATACATACTATAGATATGAATCAATTAACCACTTCTATCTAAACAGGGGTAAGACAAATAATATTGATAATAATGATAATGATAATGAGATAAGATAGGGAATCTATAATTAGAGAGAACTCATAGGATCAAGTGGATACAAATTAAAGGACACAGTTAGAGATTTAATTCCAAGGGTTATGTCCTATCTACCAAGTCTTAGGGTTTTCTAATCTACTCCTTATCATCTATAACATAATCAATCTTCTATCTAAACATAATGAACATTACTTTAGGAAATTCAAGAACAGAGCAATCCTTCCCTAAGTAACCGGGTTCTACTTATCCTAGATTCAGGGAGTGGACTACAGAAGACTCAACGAAGTTATAAAATTCACCTTCGCAATCTACCACATGGCCCAGAAAATAAGGTGCATTCATAGATAAATATAATCTAGACACCACGTCTACATTACTTCTACCACCTAATCCAATCCGGAGTTGAACCAGGCGCTCTACGAACTTATGCCTAAACTTATTATCAATCAAGACTATATCAAAGATAGAACTAGAATAAACTAAGAATGAAATAGACAAGAACATAATGATATTGAAGTAGAACAAAGTTATAATTATGAGATACAATGATAGAATTACCAAATCTCCTGACGTCGATCCGGAATCCTAAGCCACGCTCAACTCTACTTGTATCTAGCTAGATTCTAACCCTAAACTTGAAATTGAGCTCTAATCTTCTAATTGGAAACCCTAGCCTTTCTGTCTGGCCTTCTGAATGAGAGATCAACTAATGATGATTGTGATTCTCTTCCTTAGGGAGGGTCTACCCCTGCTTATATAGCCTGGAGGGATAAACCACAGCCTTTGGATCAAACCGACTTGAAACATTGGTCGAGATGCGTCATAGAGGTCGGTTGAAGGCCGTCACACGAAGCAGAGCTCACTTACTTGTGGGCCCAGGCCGGCCGGCCCCTCCTGTCAGCCGTCGAGCTTCCGTTTTGTTCCCGTGTCCTCTGGTGTCCTCTAGAACCTTCCCGTCAATTCTTGTGGAATTCTGACTTGATTTGGTTTGGTTCCTTGGCTTCTACTCCTCCCCGGCTTGTTCTGTTTTAATCTTTGAAAATTCACAAATCACCAAAGCTGTGGAAATTGTCATGTTAGTCCATAAAACTCTTGCTTGGTGATGGTTTCGGAGTATTCCAGAGAATTCCTAGGCGTATTCATCGGGGACTTTCTCATCAGGACTCCAAATATAGTAGATGATATGTCCGTTTTGATCTTCTCGACAAGATCTTCACAATGGTATAATCTGTTTTGTCATTTGAGATACTTTTATGTGGTGAAATATCAATAATTCTGCAAAAGAGGTGAGAGCAACACAACTCGTGGAACTTGTCAGAATAAACCCTATAACTATGCACTAATAACCCTTTTACCATTATGTTGTGCATTAATTGAAGGTATAATGTTGATGTTAAGGACTATCAACACTGGTCTAAGAATGCCCAAGATGACAGCTTACCTGTACTTTGGCTATAAGCCGCTTCATCGCCAGCTCGACTTTTCTTGTCTCGTCAACTGTGGGGATTTCCTCGTGGAAGATATAGTGATCCCCACGTTGACGGCATACATACACGTATTGACAACCATCCTAGGGATGCCCCTAAATCTCCTCAAGGACGTCGTCGTCATCAGACTCCACGGCATCGGCAGTCCTAGGCTGTTCTTGCTGCTGGCCAGCTTCGGCCTCCTCCTATCGTTGGCTAGCCCCGGCATCAGCATACCCAAGCCTCCTCCCGGGCTCTGACAACACCATCAAAGTTTTCCCTCGAGCCGTGGCGTCGGGTATAACACCCTCCTGTGTGCTCGGGTTGGCCGCAGATTGCTCTAGTGTTTCTTGTCTAGGCTCGAGGACTCGCCTCTCCTCTGTTGCTGCGTGTTCCACGACCGGTGCCTTAGGAGGCACCTGTTCGGATGTCCTCTGCTCGGTGGCTGTCTCCACCATCGTCGGCTCTATCGGGTCGATGCTTGGCGATGCCTGCTCGCTGGTTGCTATCGTGGTGGCCGACGACGGCCTCCCACTGGCGGTGAGCTACTCGGGGATCTCCGTCGACGCCGAGCTACAATTTGATAAAAGCACAATTGATGATGCCTATTACTATCTTCCTTTACTACTAATGCTTACTGAAGTGTGCAGATACTTACATGTCCGCCCAGCGATGTGCGTCTGAGAATGCGCGCTGACACGCTCGCCCTCGGCTCCCTTGCTAGCCAGACGAGCTCTGGCCACCCTCACTTGGTGGTGGCACATGTGATGCAGCTGCAGTGGACGCCGTCGGCATTCCTACCGATGGTGCCGTTGTTGGTTTCGATGGCCCCTCCTGGCTTGTCTGCTCTACGCCCTTCCTCTGACGAGGAATGAGCAAATCGGCGGCCGGGTTTTCTTCTTTGTCTTCATCCGACCAGCTTTGTATCATTCGATGATGCTTGTTGGTCGAATTCTTCGGCACCCCTATGGTCTGCGAGCTCCTAGGCCTCTTCTTCGAGTGTTCAGGGGCGACCAGGTGCTTACCAACTGTCATGCTCCTAGTGTCTATCCTGGTGCTTGGTGCTCTATCTCCCTCCTCGTTGTCGTCGACTTGAGTGTTGCATTGTTGCACGTTCCACGGTGGAGGCTCCACACTCCTAGGGTGGTCCATCCCGGGTGTCAGGGACACATACAACAAGTGCCTTTCAATGCCGTGCACCTAACAACACAAGGAAAACAGGGATTATAACAGATGTTTTTTATCCACCATGCGATCGACACAAAAGACAGATGCTCAAGAAACCTTCGAAGCTGGTCGGATGAGCTTGTACGCGTGCACGATGACGCTCAACGGATGGTACGATGGATCTGCCAGGTTGAATAGTTCTATAATCCTCCACTTGATCTCATCCTCGTGCAGGCGGTCCAGACACATTCTGGTCTGGTCGGCTGAGCCCTGGTACTCATAGCCGGCATGCACCCTCTTCTGGCATGGTTGCACTCACCGACTGATGAAGCTCCTAGCTACGGCTGGTCCGTCCAGACGGTTCCAAGGGAGTAGCTCCATGAGCTCCCTCACCTGCCCGGCGTACTCCGGTTTCTCATTCCAGCTGACTCTCTTCTCCGAGATGTAGCCAACGTCACAAAGGGTGGCGGTATTGTGCTCTTCTTGGATGTAGAACCATTTCTTGTACCAATCACCAAGGGAGGTATTCCAGGGGTAGCTGAGGTACTCAGACTTCATTCCGTCACGGAGTGTCACGTACACTCCTCCGGCAATCTGAGATCCCCCCTTGGACCCCATCTTTCGAAGACAGAACAGGTAACGAAAGAGATCGAAATGTGGAGGAAATTCACCAAAAGCTTCGCAGAGATGAATGAAGGTGGAGACGAGCAGGATTGAGTTGGGATGCACATTGCAAATCCCAATCTCATAGTACAGGCAAAGACTTTGGAGGAAAGGATGAATAGGAACCCTAAATCCCCTCTTGAAGAAATCCTCGAATACAACGATCTCACCAGGTTGGGGATCGGGGACGCTTTCTGAGTCCGACGCTCTCCAGCCTCCGAGCTCCTTGTCATGGAGCACCCCTAGGTCGACGAGCTCATTGATGGATAATTCGGTGGACTTCGACTTCCACCACTCCTTCCTCATCACCTCGACCCTTTTTTGCGCTTCAGTCTTGCCTATCCTCTACCTCTATCGCCTCTTTGCTTTGGCTCAGCTGGTGGACAGAGAGTGCGTCGCTTCTAACAGCGGCGAGGTGTGCTAATGGCGGCCGCGGAGTCAGAATGGGGAATGTGGGCTGGAAAGGCGATTGGTTTACAAAGGCGACTATTGGGTGTAAATAGGGAATGGTTGCATAGCGGCTATTTATCCCAATAACCGCGTTGTTCCACCTCCCTGAGATATTCAGGGATCATGCGTGTGAAATGTGGCACGCACCGTGCGGTTTCCACTTTTTACTGGCACCCGCGCCAGTAAATACGCTCCCTCAGTTACAACGCAGGAGGGCCCACGCTAATGCGTCTTGACAGACGCCGACCCATAGTGTAATTAACAAGACAAAAGCATGACTGCAACGTCACATCAGGCAGACTTTTGAGACAACGAGTCAGGCAAAAAAAAGTAGAAACAAAATATGATAGGGAAAAAGGTGTTGGAGATATACGACGTTCGAGGACTGATCTGACGACTACAGTCCATCTCAGATCACCGAGCACAATCAACTCCCCGATCACGCTCGGGGACTCGTTGATCACTCTTCGACTATGCTCGGGGACTCGTTGACCACGACTTACGCTGTGCTTAGGGACTGTTTCGATCACTCCCCGACCACAGCTTGAGGTCTGGTTTCCTCGGCTACATGTGAAATTTGACTCGCATACAGTTGAGGGATCAACGCTTTTTTAGACCTTGCTACAAGGCTCATACTTTGCCTTCCAGCAAGCTCGGAGACTACATCGGTACGATGCACCTGTCGGTGCATCTTAGTATCAAGTTTTCAAGAAAGTTTATTTTAGACCCTGGCACCACGTGCCTACGCCACATATTATCAGGCTTAGGGAGTAAGTGGGCACACTTCACCAAGAAAGAAATCTTTTTCATTTTCTCAAGAGCACTATGCATTCTTCGGACAACCTACTTTTTCGGCGACAACGGTGGTCGGCTGTATTTCAAGCTGATCGGAGGCTTGCAACAACTATTCGGATGACGTTTCCATTGGTCAAGAACTCAAGCCTCACTATTCAGAGAAGGTCAAGACGGCGTGTTGCATCACAATGCATAGTACTCGAGGACTAGTTGTGGGGGTATTAACCCCTATACCCCTATGGCTAGACTTGGGCTGGCCCAGACTAGTGGGCTTGGCTCATGAGAAGAATGACGCACGGCCCAGTCGATTTGCTCGGCGTCCCGTGCAAGGAAGGAAAGCAAACTTGAAAATCAAGCAAGATCCTTGTCGGTTAGAATAGAAATTCTTATCCGGCCAGCTATGGCAATTGTAATTGACTAGAATTAGTTTCTAGATTTGTAACCCTGCCCCCCAGACTATATAAGGCGGGCAGGGGACCCCCTCAAAGGATCATCTCATTACATCTCTCCGTACAGAGCAATACAATCTGACGTAGGACGTAGGTATTACGCCCTCACGGCGACCGAACATAAATAAATCCTTGTGTTTGTCTTGTGTTACCATCTAGTTCGTAGCTTGCGCACCTGTCTGCCGACAATCACCTACCTTAAGCATACCCCTCGGTAGACTGCCGACCATATCTTGCCGACAGAGTTTGAAGCCTGGTATCAAACTTCGATCATCGGCCATCGGATTAAGTCTGGGTGTTTTTTTAGCTCTTGATTTTAATGAAGACGATTTGTTGTGTGTTTTTTTGGATGCACATTGGTTGAAGACTCTGAGTGAGGACATTTTCCTTGGTGAACCTAGTATAATTTTGATTGGTCCATTATAGTAGAGATAAAGGAATTCTCTCGAGATCCTATTTCCCTTCTCGTATATATAATCCTACAACTATACAAGCATGTACGCTGCGAGCATCTTCAAACAACACATAAGAATAATCTCAAAAATATAGTTTTACGACCTTTCCAAGAAATATATTTTGAAAAGTAAAAATATGCATTTGTTCCACAGCACGCACTTGTTAGCTTGCTGACCATCTCCTTGGCCATGAGCTGCTCCTTCTCTTGCTGCACAAATAAAAGCTCCTTCTCTTGCTGCACAAATAAATGGATCACCACAGAATCAGATTGGTTAGCAATAAGTTTCATGCATGATTCCATTTATCAGCAAGGGAATCCGACATGCGACACTTCATGTCATGGCCTCATCCTTCATGGGACGGGACAACTGAATCCTAAATCGAAATTTGATAAAAGGTTCTGGTGCTGTTCAAACCAGCCGTAAAATGATACTAGTACATTATTGGCCATGACCAGTCAGTCGTGAGGTGTGAGGTTTGCCTGTTTCAAGAAACCGTTGTAGCACAACCAGTGACAGGAATCAGTAATATTCGAATCGCAACCTTAGTGTGCGCTGTTATTGTGTTATAAAACCCAAAACTGCAGTTGCTAACTCCAATTACATGTCAGTCCAATTTTCAACGCTAAATTATGAAACTGGATAACGCACACTCACCAACTATTGAAAACGGATAAACTTGATCATCTAGCTATAGTTCCAAAGGTGGTTTTCTATTTTCTTAAAATGTAAAAATCTAATTTGATCTCTAAAAATTTATAATTAATTTATTTTAAACTATAAAATTTATGACATTAGTACCAGTTTATCTAAAAAAATCATGTACCTGTTTATGATCTACATATAGTTATTTGAAGCCTATTTTTGTCTATTCCTATTGTTTTAATTTTTATAGTTGTGCTCACTATTTACTTAGAACAAATACGGTCCAAATAAACTCTAAATAGAGCACCAGCTGCACCATCAGGTGAATAACATTTTTATAAGAAAAAAGGTATTAGTTTACACTGCTGCACAACGGGGTTGTAGTCCCGGTCCAAAAGGACCTCTAGTCCCGGGCTGCGAGCCGAGACTAAGATTTCGGGACTAAATGTCCCACCTTTAGTCCCGGTTCTCAGGCCCGGGACTAAAGGTCTCCCTTTAGTCCCGGTTGGTGTGCTGCCAGGCATCGACGTGGCGCAACACCTTTTAGTCCCGGTTGGTATTATTGATTTTGTTTTTTCTTTTTCTTTTTCTTTTTCTTTCCAATTCATTATTGATTTTGGTTTTCAGTTATATTGTTTTCTAATTTATTCTTCGCTGCTACTTTCCGTATACGTTGCCCCTATACGAGAGCGTTATTATTGCACACAAATAAAGTATGAAACTATATATATATATATATATATATATATATATATATATATATATATATATATATATATATATATATATATATATTATAGAGCTATACATATACGTACATACACATTATATTTACAATAATATACAAGTAATCAAGTGTTCGACCACCGGTTAATGAGTTATACAAATGCCTGTCCGCCACTCAAAGCTCATACAAGTGTTCATTCTTGTTTAGACTCTTCAAATTCAACCTAGGGTTGTGGTGGAACTCGCCGTCTTCCGAGATGACATGATCGTTGAGGAAACCTGCGATCGTCTCCTGGATTGCGACGAGGATTGTATGCTTGAACACTTGTTCTTTCAATTTCCACTCCTTCCATTTGCATTAATTAAAGGAAAATATATTAATATACATAAGATTTATTTAGTTTCAACAAATAAATAAGATATGAATTTACTGTATACACATGTTACTTACTTTTAGCATCTCTTTAGCAAGTGTAAATTTGCTACACCGCATGTACTCGCAAACGTAGTATCCACATAAATTGATTCTGTATGATTGTCTGGACACCCACTTATGTAGAATAGGAGGGGAGAGTGGTACTTTCAGATCCGTACGATATCTTTGTTACAGCCAAGCCCAAGCCTTGCCCAATAAATCGGTCGTTGATTAGGTATAGCATAGTAAATTAAAGGAACAGGCAACGATAATTAACGAATGATAGAACTTACATCTGGCTCATGTCTATCATGTTTTGGTACATTGCCAGCTCTTTTCTCATTGAGTCCCACACATTTATAGTTTGTTCCTTGATCTTAATCTCAATGAGTATCCAGTGATCCCTGCATCTGTTTATAGAGTCAACTTATATATATATATATATATATATATATATATATATATATATATATATATATATATATATATTGGATTGACTAAGACATGATATAACACAACACTTTACCACATATTGTAAGGGAAGAGTATCAACTTCTTATGCCTTTGGTTATAAAAGAACCTCCTGAGATTTTTCTCTATTTCCTTGATCTTCAGATTGAATGGATCTTTAGTCTTTGTGTCCTTGTACACGACATACGAATCGATAAAACCAATTCGATCGTCTTGTTTCAATCTGAGTTCTATCATCATGTGTCTGCATATCGTGAGCATAGTTATTACGAATACGTATATATGCTAGAGTGGAATTATTGATTAAAAGGAAGAATCACTTACAGACAGTAGCAGCTTATGAGAGATTTGTCAAGAGCATCCATATAGAGAAGCTGGTGTATTTCACTAAACTCTACCCAGATGACGTCATCTCCATGGAAGTAGTGACGGTCTCTGACTTGGATGCCCAAATATTGTTCACTTTGATGTTGTGCACAGAATCTCAAGTAGTACTCGTGTAGCTTGTACATTTGTGTACCAAGATTTTTTACCTTTGCAGGGTCGCATAGACTCCTGCCATATTCGTACTTCCTCTGCCATTCATCAACAACTTCGGCCTCTTTAACAGTTGCCAGTTCCTCCCGACCGAGAAGTTGTTCTAATGAAAGCCCAGTCACATTCATCCACTTGGCGAGTTCATCTAAGTTCACATCATCAGGTACCGACATTTGCATCAAGTTCATGTTGGAACCATACTGATTCTCAACCACTAGTGGCGGCACTGATTGCTGCGCTTGTTGGCTGAGCTGTGCAACATCTTTCCCGGTCGACTTCTGTTTTCTTTTGTCCTCCTTGATTTTCCTTATGATAGTACGCTCATAGTCTAATAGTGGCGGCGCTGGTTTTTTACTAGCGACACGCTTCTCGTCTTGCATAGCCTGCACCACTTGACGTAGCTTTACATGAGGATACATTAGGTATGGCTTTTCTTGCTTTGCTCGTGCGTCAGCTTTGGTCTTTTCAAAGAACGCTTTCACTTCTGCCTTGACTAAAGCATTAATTTCTTCATCAGTCTTCTCGTATGGAAGCTTGGTCATCTTTGGGATCTTCATGACCACAACTTGTTTCTTCGGCGAAGGTGGTGGGACCAATCTCTATGAGCTAGCGGGCCTCTTGTTCCTCGATGGACCAGCCGGTGCCGATGAGGCGGCCGTTGTCGGCATTGGCGGAGGCACGGTTGGAGCTTGCTATTGTGGAGGAGATTAGGCCACTGGCGGCGTTGGAGTATGTCGTGGAGGAGATACAGCCAGCGGTGGGGATGTAGCCTTGTCTGCTTGCATGAAATTGTCGTCGTCGTCGTGTCACACGGCACTGTGGTCATGTGGTGAATGGATAGACGGACTTGGGGAGGTCCTGGATTTGAAAAAAAAACGAACAAGGTATATACATGAGTGAACCGTAATTAGATACAGTACATAATTATTGAAAAGCAATTGTGTTCACAATCATCCACACCTAGGGTTCGGTTGTGGTGGTAGCGCCCCAGGAATAATGATGTACCGTTTCTTCCAACAAATGTCTTCTCCGCTTCACCTAGGGTCTTCTCCCTATCACCACCTTATTATTGCCTTCACGATCGTCATAACGACCTTCTTCAGCGCTACCGCAGATCATGTTCAACAATATTTCTTCGTCTTCTCTCGGGTCGGCCATTTCTGCAAAAATATTTAGGGTTTAGGGTTTACAGTTCGGGGTTTAGGGTTTATAGTTTATGGTTTAGGCATTACTAAGCATAAGAGATCGACTTACACATATTAGTGGGATATCATCTGGATATAAGTGTAGATCAAGGTAATCATGCCGCAACGGTATCGACCAACTCCTACTAACTTAATACATCTAATAACAAGTAAGTCTATCACAAGTTGTATTTCTTAATTAAAATAGATAATTTTAACTCATGGAAAAACTATTCAAATTTCAGGTTTAATAGTTTTCCTAGATATATTAAGTGCTAAGGTTGAGGCTTCTAAAATGGACACAACATGTATATTAACTTAAATTCTTCCAAAATATACATATTGTTCATGAATAATCGATGCAAATATATATATATATATATATATATATATATATATATATATATATATATATATATATATATATATATATATATATATATATATCCGCCGCAGGCGGGCACCGGCACCGGAAGCAGCAGCTCGGCTCCGGAAGCAGCAGCAGTGGGGCGGCGCGCGGCGGTGCTCGGGAGATCGAGATCGAGGCGGCGGCGGTTCATGTGTCTGTGTGCGGGTGGGAAGGAGGAGGAAGAAGGCCGGGCTTTATAGGCCAGGGACCTTTAGTCCAGGGGCTTTAGTCCCGGTTCCAGCCACGAACCGGGACTAAAGGTCTCACCCTTTAGTCCCGGTTCGTGGCTGGAACCGGGACTAAAGCCTCCCGGGACTAAAGGTCCCTCCACCAAATTCTGGCGCTGGTTTAGGCGCCAGAATTTGGTGGATTTTATTTTTCACCTTTTTTTCTTTCATCTTTCTAAATGCATAGTAAATTAAATATTTATCATATTTTTTTTTCAAAAATACATATTAGTTTAGTTTGACTCTATTGTGCATTACATAAATTGTAAACACTATTTTTCAAATATTTTATATTATCCAAAATAAATGTTATTTATAATGAATATTGTGTTAATGCAAAAATATAATGGACAATTAAAATATATAAAATTATTGGCTTTCGACAGAAAATTTGTTTTTGGTTATTTGGACGTTAAACTTTTGTTTCTTCAATAATACTTATCCAAATGCGTGACATTAATTATCTAAATTTGAAAATTTAAAATTTTTAGAGATACACGTCGGTTTTCGGAACCCTGGATGGTCTCGACTAGAAAAGTCATGAATACAAAGTTTGTTCCACTCATCAAGATCTACATTTTATACATAGACTATTTTTGTATTTGACAAAGTGTTGGCAAAGTGTAATTGAAAATCCACAATTCCCACATATAGTTTCATATAGTTTGTGTGAGATTCAAGATTTGGTGAGTATTATTTATTTAAACTTTTTAAAATAGAAAAAATAGTATATATAAAAAGTTTGGATCTTGATGAGCTCTAACAACTTGGTATTCTAAAGTTTTTCGTTTCAAGTCATTTAGTCTGTCATTTGACCAAGTCTGACCAAAATCTGTCTTCGATTTTGAAAACATGTGTCTGGGACTTGCTAAAATTTATCCAGATGAAAATATGGTCCATGTATGAAATGTAGATCTTGATGAGATTTAACAACTTGGTATTCAAAAGTTTTTCATTTGAAGTCATCAAACAGGTCATTTGATCAAGTTTGACCAAAGTCAAAACATTGGTTTTTAGAAACACACACTTTGACCGAACCCTGTATGGTCTCGAATGGAAAACTCATGACTACAAAGTTTGTTCCACTCATCAAGACCTACATTTGGTCTAATGGTCAACTTTTCATTTGTAAAAGTTTGAACCACTCAATTTTGAATTTTGAAAGAATTCATAGCCAAACGCTGGTTTTCGGAACCCTAGATGGTCTCGACTAGAAAACTCATGAATACAAAGTTTGTTCCACTCATCAAGATCTACATTTCATACATAGACCATTTTTGCATTTGATAAAGTGTTGGCAAAGTGTAGTTGAAAATCTACAATTCCCACATATAGTTTCACATAGTTTGTGTGAGATTAAGATTTGGTGAGTATTGTATATTTAAACTTTTTCAAATAGAAAAAATGGTCTATATAAAAAGTTTGGATCTTGATGAGCTCTAACAACTTGGTATTCCAAAGTTTTTCATTTCAAGTCATTTAGTCTGTTATTTGACCAAGTCTGACCAAAACCCGTCTTCGATTTTGAAAACATGTGCCTGGGACTTGCTCAAATTTATCTAGATAAAAATATGGTCCATGTATGAAATATAGATCTTGATGAGCTCTGACAACTTGGTATTCAAAAGTTTTTCATTTGAAGTCATCAAATAGGTCATTTGACCAAAGTCATAACATTGGTTTTTAGAAACACACACTTTGACCGAACCCTGGATGGTCTCAAATGAAAAACTCATGAATACAAAGTTTGTTCCACTCATCAAGACCTACATTTGGTCTAATGGTCAACTTTTTATTTGTAAAAGTTTGAACCACTCAATTTTAAATTTTGAAAGAATTCATAGCCAAACGCCGGTTTTCGGAACCCTGGATGGTCTCGACTGGAAAACTCATGAATACAAAGTTTGTTCCACTCATCAAGATCTACATTTCATACATAGACCATTTTTGCATTTGACAAAGTGTTAGCAAAGTATAGTTAAAAATCCATAATTCCCATATATAGCAAAGTTTAAACCACTCAAATTTGAATTTTTAACACATAATGTTACAATTATATTACACAAGATGTCAAATACACATTATTAATTTGAGTTCACTACCTATATCAAGCGGGCATAGTGGTAAAATTTTTCTTGACGTAATGCCCTTGGTTATGATCATTCCGTAACCATGGAGTGTCCTCAGCAGCGAGCATAATGCTTGGATCTTTGGCCACACAGAAGGGTGGGATTCGTTCATCCTTTTCATAATCCTCCGACACATCTGACTTGTCTTTAATTCACACGATGTTTCTTTTCCTTGTAAGAACTATATGGCGCTTTGGCTCGTTGGTTTTTTTTCTCATCGTGTTTCCCTTTCTTGGGTTTTGTAGACATGTCTTTCACATAGAACACCTGATTCACATCAGCAGCAAGGACGAATGGATCATTTCTATACCCAATATTGTTGAGGTCCACTATTGTCATTCTGTACTCCTTATCGACTGATACCCCTCCGTTCATCTTCACCCATTGGCATCGGAATAGAGGGACTTTAAAATTATGTGCATAGTCTAGTTCCTAAATCTCCTCTATGCGACCATAATATGTGTTTATGTTCCCATTCGGTTCTGTAGCATCCACGTGGACACCACTGTTTTGGTTGGTACTCTTTTTATCTTGGAATATGGTGTAAAATGTATTTCCATTTATCTCGTACCCTTTGTACGTGAGGACGTGCCACGCTGGTTGCCTAGCCAACAAATACAGTTCATCTCCAATAGTTTTATCACCCTGACATTTTTTGTGCAACCAATCACCGAATGTATCCATGTGATGACGTGTAATCCAAGCCTCATTCTTCCCAGGATTCTCGGATCGTATAAAATTCATGTGTTTCTCAATATACTGTTCCACCACAGTAGAGTTTTGAAGAACTGTGTAGTGCGCTTTATTGAAAGAATCATCACCCTGGCTGATATATGTTTTCTTTCCTAGTGTACCCTTTCCACCAAGTCTCCCCTCATACCGTGATTCAAGAAGACCAATCGGGTCAAGGTCAGGAATGAAGTCCACACAGAACTCAATGACCTCCTCTGTCCCGTATCCCTTGGTAATGCTTCCTTCTGGTCGACTCCGCTGGTGAACATATTTTTTTCAGTACACCCATAAATCTCTCTAAGGGAAACATGTTGTGTAGGAACACAGGACCCAGGATATTAATCTCTTTGACCAAATGAACTAGGAGATGTGTCATGATATCAAAGAAGGATGGAGGGAACACCAACTCAAAGCTGACAAGACATTGAACCACATCATTCTGTAGAGTAGCTAGATCAAAAGGATTGATTGCCTTCTGAGAAATTGCATTGAAGAATGCACACAGCTTCACGGTGGCCAGACGTACATGTGGAGGTAGAATTCCTCTTAAGGCAACCGGAAGTAGTTGCGTCATAATCACGTGGCAGTCGTGCGATTTTAAGTTGACAAATTTCTTCTCTGGCACATTTATTATACGCTTTATATTGGAGGAGAACCCAGATGGGACTTTGATGCTGCTTAGGCACTCAAACATGCTTTCCTTCTCCTCATTGCTAAGAGTGTAGCTAGCAGGTCTTAAGTAATGACGTCCATCATCTGTCTTCTCTGGATGCAAGTTGTCTCGTTCTTTCATGTGCTTCAAGTCCTCTCGTGCCTCAAGGGTATCCTTAGGCTTTCCAAACACATCCATGAACCCTAGGAGATTGACACAAAGATTCTTTGTCAGGTGCATCACATCGATCGAGTGGCGGACCTCAAGGTCTTTCCAATATGGTAGGTCCCAAAATATTGACTTCTTTTTCCACATTGGGGCACACCCCGAAGCGTATTTTGAAACAGGTTCACTGCCTTATCCCTTTCCAAACACTACTTTCAAATCCTTGACCATCTTGAATACCTTTGCCCCATCTTGGTTGCCTGGCTTGGACCGATGTTCTGCCGTACCTTTAAAATGTTTGCCTTTCTTTCTCAATTGGTGGTTCTTAGCAAGAAATCAATGATAGCCAAGGTACACGACCTTTCGACATTTTTTTAAATAGATAGCCTCAAGATCACCAAAATAATGGGTGCATGCATTATATCCCTTATTTGTTTGTCCTGAAAGATTACTTAGAGCTGGCCAATCATTGATTATCACGAACAACAATGCTCGCAGGTCGAATTCTTCCTGTTTGTACTCATCCCACACACGCACACCTGGTTTGCTCCATAGCAGCTGGAGTTCCTCAACTAATGGCCTTAGGTAGACATCGATGTCATTGCTAGGTTGCTTCGGGCCTTGGATGAGCACTGGCATCATAATGAACTTCCGCTTCATGCATAACTATGGAGGAAGGTTATAGATACATAGAGTAACGGGCCAAGTGCTATGACTAGAGCTTTGGTCTCCAAAAGGATTAAATTCATCCGTACTCAATGCGAACCTTAGGTTTCTTGCGTCATCTGTAAAGTCTAGGAATTCTCTATCTATTTCTCTCCACTGGGACCCATCTGCAGGGTGTCTCAACATGTTGTCCACCTTATGGTCTTCTTTGTGCCATCGCAATAACTTTGCGTGCTCCTTGTTTCTGAACAATTGTTTTGGGCGTGTGAAGGGTCGAGATGGCGGACTAGAGGGGGGGTGAATAGTCCTTTCTAAAACTTAAACGCGTTGGCTAACCAAAACAAATGCGGAATTAAACTTATCGGTCTAGCCAAGACTACACCCCTCTATCTAAGTTCTCTAGCACCTTGCAAAGATCCTAATTAAGCAACTAAGGTGCTAAGCTTACCAAGAGCTCACCTAATCAATTCTAGAGCATGGTCACACAAACCTATGCACTAGTACTTTGCCAAGCGAGGGAGCTCCTACACAACTAGTGAAGCAAAAGCGCAAAGCCTAAGCTCGCTAGCAAAGCTCAATAACAAGGCAACTAATGCCAAATTAGAGAGCACAAAACACTTAGCTACACAAACTAAGCAATGTGACTAACAAGGTTACACAAACCGAATTAGCCACGCAAAGGGGATACTTCTAGCTACACAAGCAAGAAGATAACTAGCAAGCTACCCAAGCAAACTAGTTACGAGAGCTACTACACAAGCACAAGTATATATGAAAGTAAATACAAGCTTGTGTTGCACGAAAGCAAACCACCAAGAAGAGTAGACAATGTTGACACGGTGATTTTCTCCCGAGGTTCACTTGGTTGCCACCAAGCTACGTCCCCGTTGTGTCGACCAACACTTCGTGGTTCGGCGGCTAATCGGTCACACACCGAGCCTCTCAAAAGGCACCGCAAGAACCCACCATAAAGTGTGGTAGCTCAATGACACGCTCAACTAGAGTTGCTCTTCGCGATCCCCGCGGGGTGAGCACAATCCCCCTCACAAAGCTTCTCCGGAGCCTCGCACAATCTTCTTGCGAGCTTCGACGGAGCCACAAGCCATCAAGCCGTCTAGGAGGTGGCAACCTCCAAGAGTAACAAGCACCACCGGCTTGCAACACGATCACCTAGTGCCACACGATGCAATCTCTCAAAGCAACGCACTAGAATCGCTCTCTCACTCGATCCGATGAACACTATCAAGCATGAGTGAGTTAGAGGGCTCCCAAGCACTACCACACAAGTCACAAAGACTATAGTGTGCTCAGCTGTCGGCCAAGACCGGCCACAACATCTATTTATAGCTTCACAACGAAATAAAGCCGTTACCCCTTCACTGGGTCCTTTTCGGGATGACCAGACGCGGTGGTCAAAACTGACCGGACGCGGTGGTCAGTAGCGTGCTCCAACGGCTAGTTTTCGCGCGTACAAACTTGTATTGACCGGACGCGGTGGTCACTAATGGGACCGGACGCGGTGGTCGCAACGAAACAACGAACAGAGAGGTTCCAGCAAGCTCCCGAAGTGACCGGACGCGTCCGGTCATCACTGACCGGACTCGCTGCAGCGTCCGGTCGTTTTCGCCCACGAAAAACACTGACCGGACGCGGTGGTCGCAGCTGACCGGACGCGGTGGTCGAAGCTGACCGGACGCGGTGGTCACGCGTCCGGTCACAGACCACCCTTCGGTAAAACGGCTATATCTCTTAGCTCCGAACTCCGATTTTGATGATCTTGGACATTTTGGAAAGCTTACTCAGAGGGCTACACAACCCACTAAAGCACTTGATCCAATTCACAATGGATCAAAGCAGTATTCCACTCTAAGAGCCATCCTAGTGTCCGAAGAACACCGAAAAACATTTCTCTCTTCTCTAAGTTGATCAACACCAACTCCAACACCTTCTCCTTTGCAAATGTGCCAACACCACCATGTGTACACCACCATGTGCATATGTGTTAGCTTTTCACAAACATTTTCAAAGGGTTAGACACTCAACTTGCCTCGCCACTCGATCTTAACACGTATGCAAAGTTAGATCGCTCAAGTGGCACTAGATGACCGATATGCAAATAAGTTTGCCCCTCTTGATAGTACGGCCATCTATCCTAAACCCGATCATCAACTTCTCTACACACCTATGACCGGTGAAATAGAAATACCCTAGGTTATACCTTTGCCTTGCGCATTCCACTCCATCTCTGACGTTGATGCAACACATGCATCAAACCTATCACAAATGATATGATCCACTTCATATCATCATATGACCTTGGTCCATCGATCTTGACCTCACTTGCTCTTCACCGTTGCGTCGGTCCATCGACGCCAAGTCTTGCTCAAGCTTCACCGCCTCACGGTCCATCGCACCAAAGCCTTCGACTTGCCCTTCACACTTGCAACCGGTCCATCGAGCCAAGCCTCATCTTGATCTTCGCCACCTTGGTCACATGACTCCATGTCATGTCTCATATGCAATGAGTTCCTTCATGACACCATCACATGTGGACTAATCTCCTGTGTATCTCACATAACCACATATTAGTCCACCTAAGTTGTCACTCAATTACCAAAACCAAACAAGGACCTTTCAATCTCCCCCTTTTTGGTAATTGATGACAACTTTACAAAGATATGGAAATTATGCTTTTTCAAGCTAGCACTTCACACAAGTGTAAATTGCTAACTTGTTTTGGATTTAATGTTACTTATCCAACATTTAAGCTCTATGTTAAGATTTGGATAAGCACCATAAAATCCGACTTGGTAGTGATAACTCCCCCTACATATGTGCTCAAATGGTTTGGTTTCAAGCTTGCCCATATGTATAAATATGAAATTTGTGGGAGGGTTAGCACTACTAAGTGATGCTAAGGTGTTTAGAATAAACCTTTGTAGCTCGCTACCAATTAGTAGCTTGATACCATTTGAAAATCACAAGTCTGCCATCATCCTTAGCATCATGAGTAGCTAGACATCAAAAACACTAGAAACCCCGTGAGATCAACATTATAAGCAAGGTTCTAGTTTTTGCATGATAATCATAAGTCTAGCTAACATCCTATGCATGCTAGTTATCAAATCATCATTCAAGTTCTATAACTAGCATACACCACACAAGCATGCATATTGAATTTAAGAACTTTATGCAATGCAAGCAAGCACATGAATTATGCACATATCAAATGTAATCAATCAAAGTTCATGAGCTTGCTCCCCCTACTTGTGTGCTTTCTTTGTCCAAGAATGTTTGATCCCCTTACATTCTTCAATGTTACTCCCTCTTTGTCCATGTCCATGTCCAATCTTTCTAATCTCTCCCCAAAGCTCAAAAAGCTTTCATATCTTTGTCCAACTTCTCCCCCTTTGTCATCAATTTCCATAAAAGGTGTTCTTCTCAATTGATACAAAGGCTTGTATTGGGGTAGATGGTTGAGACTTGAATATTGCATTTTTGATGGACATTACCACATATGTTGGAATGACAAACTTTATGGTTGCTCTTGAGATTCCACATAGGATCTTTGACCTTGATACCAATCGGTGGGGCTCCTCCCCCTATGGCATAGCATGTGTCATTCACTTGAGATACCACTCGGAGATGAGGGTAGCATTTCTTGATTTGATCACTTAAGGTTGAGGATCACTTGTGAAACCATCGTCTTGCATGAATGATACCACGTGAAGCTACCATGAGTAGAAATGTGATATCATTTGAAAGAATTTTCTTGTATGGATTCACTTTGAAGGATTTGGCAATAATATTCACTTCTTGAACAATTTCCATCTTCATGAGTACCACTTGTAAGATATCACTTGTAGATCATGATCTAGACACCACTAGTGAATACCACTTAGAAGATCAATTTGAGTCTAGATACCACTTGAAACAAATTAGATATCTATTTTCATTATTGTCTTGTGCTTGTACTCTTATCATTGTCGTGAGCTTCTTGTATGACTTGAACTAAGTTGATTTTCCTAAGATTCCAAGTCCGATTTGATCCAATGACAAGCTTCTTCACACCTTATGCTAAGGGTTATCTTGCCAATGTTGTACTTGTCACTTGTTAGCAATCCAAACTAGATCAAGTACTTGGGTTCACTAGCTCATGAACAAATTCATACTCATACCACTAGATCATTTAGACAATTCAAGCAATAGTGGTAGGCTATGAATTTTAAACATTTCATTTGTTATGCATGATCCTAGTAAGTATGTACTATATGCACTAATCACATACTAGTAAGAGATGAAATGATCATGCACATTACAATGATACCTTTGCTATATTGGAGTAGAGGATAGTCACATAGATTCTAATTCATTACTCCAATAGCAATGTGAAGTCCAATTTATAAGCTTGGTGAAGACCAATCATCGTAGATAAATCCATTCTTCACCCATATGAAATGAAAACCACTTATGATCAAGTGCACTATCGCTTGAGTTGTGGTTGGCTTGCTTCATCTTTTTGATCAATGCTTGCATAAGAGAACTACTTAGAATACCACTTGAAATATATGACTAGCTCTCTTTTGGGTGTTGCTTGCTTTTCTTGATCAACCTTTTTGATTGCTTCAACTAAGCATCACAAGTTCCTCGGATCACCACTTCCATGTTAGCCTTCCAAGTCCCAAACTTGGTTTCACCTACACACGGCGGCAAGCCCCTCACTAGGGAGAAGTGACCTTTCTCCAAAGAACCACTCTTGATACTCACTTGAAATGATATAGTTTGATTGATCCAAATGATGAACTCAATCTTGATGAATAATCCTTGAATCTACATTTGAGTCCAACTCTTTCTACTTGTTTAAGTCCTTTTCCTTCTACCAAATGATCTCCAATCATCACTAGAACTTAAACTTCACTTTCATCTTAAGTTTGATCTTGATCGTCAAATTGAGTACCAAATAAGTATACCAAGTATATTTCACAATACAAAAGTCTTGTACTCATTGCTTTTCATGCTTCTAGATCAATCCAAAACCAAACTTAGGTACCTCAACCACTTGTAAGCATGTTTCCAACTTGAGGACCTTTCAATTAAAAGTGACTCTAGATTAATCCAATGATTTTCACTTTTCTGGCAGATTCTGTACCCTTCAAAGAATAATTCATATCTCCCAATGTACAGATCCAAATGCCATAAAATTTGGTGGAGATGTGCTTCACTAAGTCATATAGCAACTGTAAAAATTTGAACTTCTTTTGACTTCTAGATTGCTACTAGATTTCAAATCTTCCACCACTGCTACATGCTGAAAACTGCTGCACTATAGCTGACAAGATGCACTCCAAAACCGAAGCATCTCTTATCCACTTCTCATGAAATTTCTACAGCATCTTCTTTCATAAGTGTAGAGCATGTATACCAAATTTCAAGCCAATCCAAATAGATTTGATCACTCAAACATGGCTAAGATCACTGCTAGCTCAGATTTTTAATGTAGGACAGATTTCAATACATGAGCTATTCTTCATCAAATATGAATCAAACTTGAAACTAACTTGTTTGAATACTTTCACAAGACATATATCCATTCAATCCACTTACTAAATATCATCTCATGAATTTATTCAACACAAACCAATCCAAACTTGATTACTAAGCTTTTAATCCATTCAAACATCTCATAGCAAGCAACATTGCATATATATCCAATTCAATCAACTCATATGCACCCAAGTGAAATGATCAACAAGAGATATACCTTGGTTAGCTTATGATCATCCACTAGCTAGCTTTCAACTTGAATATTTGCAAGCCATCAAATATATCCAATAAATCACCACAATCTTTAACATTGCACTTGTATGTTGTAGCACTTGAACTTCACTTATTTTGACTTGGCATTGGGATTGAATATGCATTGAGCTTCATAACTTGAGTCAACATATAATGATAAATATGAAATCAATTTGAGTCAAGCCTCCAATGCCATGGTACCTACACACATTCATCCACTCTTTGATGGTACCCAAACAAGTTTGGGTCCTCTCAAGTTAGGTGCAGCATACTTAGGCATTGCCTTAGTATGAATAGCGGGATGTTTTGTAATAGCAACAATAGAGGTACCATTTACATCCTTTCTAAGCACATTAGTATCATCAATTGAAATATGCTTAGAAGTGTTACCTAGGGGACATGAATGAGCATTGTGTCCCCTTTCCCGGCATAAGTAGCAACTTCTCTTAGATTGAGCCTTTTCTTCCTTGCTCATATGTTGCTTCTCATTGCCTTGCCTCTCACGAGTTGCTTGAATCTTCTTTTCAAGCTTGGTAGGACACCCCGAGGCAAAGTGTCCCATATCTCCACATTTGAGGCACTTGATGTGAGCATGTACTTTCTTCTCATCTTGATTCTTGCTCATCATCTTGACATCTTGAATTTGCATTGGATGTCTTGCTCTTCCACCCCTTCTTGTTTTCTTCTTCTTTATCATCAAGTCACTAACATCTTCATGATTGATCTTGACTTTAGCTTGGGGTTTTGCTTTTGGCTCAACTTGAGACTTCTTGGTAGGGCAACACTTGTCAATATGTCCCACTTCATGGCATTGGTAGCACATGAGTTGGGATAGCTTCTTTGCATCTTGCTTCTTCTTAATCTTGCCCTTGCTCTTGTTGTAGCCAATACCACTCTTATCACCATATCTTCTTTGATTGGTCATGATATACTCTATGGCGATTTTAGAGTTGTAGCACCTCTCCAACTTGTTGCTCAAATTCTTCACTTCACTTTTGAGCTCATTGTTCTCCTTCAAAAGGTTAGTCTCACAAGACATAGAAGTAGAACAAGCATTTAAATGTGAAGAACATGGCATATCTAATAAATTATCACAAGAGGTGGATACATGCTTCTTACCTACATCACAAGGGTTAGTCATATGTGATTGATCATTTGACCCAAATGATGAGCTCTCACTAGATTTGGTTTCTTCATTAGAAAGCTTCTTAGTGAGTAAAGCATGTTCTTGTACCAAGTTATCATGAGCAACACTAAGTTCCTCATGAGCCAATTTTAGCTCCTCATGTGAACAAGTAGTAACATAAAGTAGATGCTTTTGTTGTTCACATGTGGTCTTTAGAAAAGAGTTTTCATTTTCAAATTTACTTACTCTTTTCATTTCCCTTTTCAAGGCTCTTGAGAGTTTATATAAAAGCTCTAAATTTGGATCATCACAATCCACAACAAAACCACCAACATGTATCTTAGTGTTACCATGTGATGATGTTGAAGAGCTTGTTGAAGCATCACTCTCATAGCCATCATCTTCACCATCAAGTGTGCATGAAGTAGAATCATTGCTTGCATCACTTGTGGCATGATCATCATTCTTGTCAAGTGATCTTATGGCATGATCATCATCATCATCACTTGACATTGATGTGGAGCAATCCTCCACAACCACCTCGTTGTGGTCATGCTCAATATCCTCATGTACCTCCATCACTATGTGATCATCCTTCCTAAATTTTCCATCATCCCAAATTGAGGAGTCACAATAGTGATGCTTGAGCGTCGTCCACATGCTATGTGCACTTGAGAGACCCCTCACCTTGTCAAAAATCTCATCATTTAAAGCTTTGATTAGATAAAACTTAGCTTGTGCATCAAGTGTTCGGCAATCCTTTTGAGCTTGGGTACGGTTACCACACCCATCCAAGTCATGAGAAAAGCCAACAACTATGATCCACCAAAACTTAGGGCCAAGAGCACGAAAATGATCAAGCATGTGATTTTTCCACCGTGCATAGTGAGTGCCATCAAAAATGTGTTCCACACAATCATCTAGCCCATAAGCCGCCATCCTCTCGGGTCGGTGAAGACCGCAAATGAGAGACCCGGCTCCGATACCACTTGAAGGGTCGAGATGGCGGACTAGAGGGGGGTGAATAGTCCTTTCTAAAACTTAAACGCGTTGGCTAACCAAAACAAATGTGGAATTAAACTTATCGGTCTAGCCAAGACTACACCCCTCTATCTAAGTTCTCTAGCACCTTGCAAAGATCCTAATTAAGCAACTAAGGTGCTAAGCTTACCAAGAGCTCACCTAATCAATTCTAGAGCATGGTCACACAAACCTATGCACTAGTACTTTGCCAAGCGAGGGAGCTCCTACACAACTAGTGAAGCAAAAGCGCAAAGCCTAAGCTCGCTAGCAAAGCTCAATAACAAGGCAACTAATGCCAAATTAGAGAGCACAAAACACTTAGCTACACAAACTAAGCAATGTGACTAACAAGGTTACACAAACCGAATTAGCCACGCAAAGGGGATACTTCTAGCTACACAAGCAAGAAGATAACTAGCAAGCTACCCAAGCAAACTAGTTACGAGAGCTACTACACAAGCACAAGTATATATGAAAGTAAATACAAGCTTGTGTTGCACGAAAGCAAACCACCAAGAAGAGTAGACAATGTTGACACGGTGATTTTCTCCCGAGGTTCACTTGGTTGCCACCAAGCTACGTCCCCGTTGTGTCGACCAACACTTCGTGGTTCGGCGGCTAATCGGTCACACACCGAGCCTCTCAAAAGGCACCGCAAGAACCCACCATAAAGTGTGGTAGCTCAATGACACGCTCAACTAGAGTTGCTCTTCGCGATCCCCGCGGGGTGAGCACAATCCCCCTCACAAAGCTTCTCCGGAGCCTCGCACAATCTTCTTGCGAGCTTCGACGGAGCCACAAGCCACCAAGCCGTCTAGGAGGTGGCAACCTCCAAGAGTAACAAGCACCACCGGCTTGCAACACGATCACCTAGTGCCACACGATGCAATCTCTCAAAGCAACGCACTAGAATCGCTCTCTCACTCGATCCGATGAACACTATCAAGCATGAGTGAGTTAGAGGGCTCCCAAGCACTACCACACAAGTCACAAAGACTATAGTGTGCTCAGCTGTCGGCCAAGGCCGGCCACAACATCTATTTATAGCTTCACAACGAAATAAAGCCGTTACCCCTTCACTGGGTCCTTTTCGGGATGACCGGACGCGGTGGTCAAAACTGACCGGACGCGGTGGTCAGTAGCGTGCTCCAACGGCTAGTTTTCGCGCGTACAAACTTGTATTGACCGGACGCGGTGGTCACTAATGGGACCGGACGCGGTGGTCGCAACGAAACAACGAACAGAGAGGTTCCAGCAAGCTCCCGAAGTGACCGGACGCGTCCGGTCATCACTGACCGGACTCGCTGCAGCGTCCGGTCGTTTTCGCCCACGAAAAACACTGACCGGACGCGGTGGTCGCAGCTGACCGGACGCGGTGGTCGAAGCTGACCGGACGCGGTGGTCACGCGTCCGGTCACAGACCACCCTTCGGTAAAACGGCTATATCTCTTAGCTCCGAACTCCGATTTTGATGATCTTGGACATTTTGGAAAGCTTACTCAGAGGGCTACACAACCCACTAAAGCACTTGATCCAATTCACAATGGATCAAAGCAGTATTCCACTCTAAGAGCCATCCTAGTGTCCGAAGAACACCGAAAAACATTTCTCTCTTCTCTAAGTTGATCAACACCAACTCCAACACCTTCTCCTTTGCAAATGTGCCAACACCACCATGTGTACACCACCATGTGCATATGTGTTAGCTTTTCACAAACATTTTCAAAGGGTTAGACACTCAACTTGCCTCGCCACTCGATCTTAACACGTATGCAAAGTTAGATCGCTCAAGTGGCACTAGATGACCGATATGCAAATAAGTTTGCCCCTCTTGATAGTACGGCCATCTATCCTAAACCCGATCATCAACTTCTCTACACACCTATGACCGGTGAAATAGAAATACCCTAGGTTATACCTTTGCCTTGCGCATTCCACTCCATCTCTGACGTTGATGCAACACATGCATCAAACCTATCACAAATGATATGATCCACTTCATATCATCATATGACCTTGGTCCATCGATCTTGACCTCACTTGCTCTTCACCGTTGCGTCGGTCCATCGGCGCCAAGTCTTGCTCAAGCTTCACCGCCTCACGGTCCATCGCACCAAAGCCTTCGACTTGCCCTTCACACTTGCAACCGGTCCATCGAGCCAAGCCTCATCTTGATCTTCGCCACCTTGGTCACATGACTCCATGTCATGTCTCATATGCAATGAGTTCCTTCATGACACCATCACATGTGGACTAATCTCCTGTGTATCTCACATAACCACATATTAGTCCACCTAAGTTGTCACTCAATTACCAAAACCAAACAAGGACCTTTCAGCGTGGAATTATTGGAGCATACCACATAACCTTGGCAGTGATTCTCTTCTTCGGATGTTCTTCATCCTCAACATCGCTAGGATCATCTCACGAGATCTTATACCGTGACGTATGGCAAACAGGACATTCATCTAAATTCCCGTGAACGCCACGGTACATGATGCAGTCATTAGGACATGTATGTATCTTCTCGATTTGTAATTCTAAAGGGCAGACGATCTTTTTTGCTTCGTATGTAGTGGTGGGCAATTCATTAGGCTTCAGAAGCATCTTTTTGGATCTTCAGTAATTTTCCAAATGCCTTGTCAGATATACCATTCTCTGCCTTCCACTGTAACAACTCCAGTGTCGTGCCTAGCTTTTTCTGCCCATCTTCGGCCGACGGGTAGAATAACTTCTTCTGATCCTGTAGCATTTGGTCAAACTTAGTCTTCTCCTTTTCACTTTCACAATCTCTCTGTGCGTCACGAATGACATCACCAAGAACATCGTCATCTTCAGCGATACTGTTTTCTGCATCCGCCTCTTCAACTTCCTCCATCGCGAAGTCACAGTATTGAGCAAAAACATTGTCAGGGTCCGCTTGTTCTCTTCACCTTCTTCCATTATAACCCCGGTCTCTCCGTGCTTAGTCCAACAAATGTAGTTTGACATAAAACCCGACTTGAACAAGTGCAAGTGAATACTTCTTGAGCTACAAAATTCTTTTAAATTCATACACACGGCACATGGGCAGCACATAAAACCATCCCGCTTTTTTTCCTCTGCCACTCTACAGAATGGCGTGTCATTATCTACATTATATGGCATCACATAATTAAAAGCCCAGCATGAGAAAAAAGTCTATAATAGAACTAAACAGTATATGTGTATACTACTTTCTAGGTACTATAATTAGCATCGTTCATAAAAATTCAAACATGAAAAGTGATTGGAGCTAGCAATATGAAATAAAATAGTCATATATAACATGGATTTACATATGGTGCTGCTAAAACATAGGAGGATGAAGCTAGCAACCTTTCAAACAAATCGACGACGGCATAGAAGCGTTTGAAGTGGATTGATCGCCGGAGATGAGACAAGTAAGAACAATGGAAGAACAAGCAATAAGGGTTCGGGCAGGGAGGAAGAAGAGGGAGGTTCAATTTATAGGGGGAGGTTTTAATCCCGGTTGGTAACACCAACCAGAACTAAACCCAGTCCTATAGTCCTGGTCGGTGCCACGGACCGGGACAAAAGCTGTAGTCCTGGTCCGTGGAACCGACCGGGACTAAAGGCAGGGCTTTACCAACCGGGACTAAAGGTCCCTCCCGACAGCGCCTGACAACAGAGCCGTTGGCGAGGGACCTTTAGTCCCGGTTGGTAACACCAACCGGAACTAAAAGTCTATTTAGTCCCGGTCGCCGAAATCGCCGAGACTAAAGGCATTTTGGGCGATCGACGAAAGGTCAGTTGTGTAGTAGTGTTAGTATATTTTTTATTTGGCAATAAAATTAATTATGAATTTTGAGAGATCAAACAATATCTCAATTAGTTTTGGAAAATAGAAAACCACCTTTCAGGCCAGTTAGATGACCAAAGTTATCTGATTCATACATAGACGGAGGCGTTCGACATCCAATTTCGCAGTCCTAGGGTCGAAAATCAGATTGGCGTGTATTTTGAAGTTTGAAAAAAAATATTCTTTACCTAAAGAGAAGTTTTACAACGCAAAACAACTTAGCTATGGTATTTAATTTATTAATCTTGTTTGTAGAGCAAGTCTATCTAAGATAAACAGATGCATAAGGCTTACTATTCGCGCTCAGCAGTCAGCGGTAATAAGGTTGCGTAGGGTGACAGGGTCCAGGACGTGTCCGGCAAAGAGGATAGCACCAGACACTTCCTCCACCACGAAGATGGCAAATGGATTGTCGGCGACGAAGTCCACACGCGGCGGACGCGGCCGCCCCGTGCACATGAAGCATTGATAATGCCAGCATACAGTAACAGCCGCGGCCTCTGTGGCTCTGTGCCTTCCTCGTTCACTTCGATCACAGCCTTGTGCAGGACGTCCCCAATAATCAGCGGCTCATGCGAGCCGCCGTCTTCCTCCAGCAAAGACGGGCAGCTCGATCGACTGCCCCCGAGAACACGGCCCGGACGCCGAAACCGAGATCCTGGAGGTCCTCGCTCATGGATTTGGTGAAGGACATCTTGAACCTCGGAACCCGGAACTGGACGCCACGGCGTCCATGAGGCCCTGCAGGCCGTCGCGCGTGTCCGGCAGGAGGACGTACATGGAGTATCGCCGTCGGGGAACGGTCCTTGGAAGACCTGGCGGCGCCATGCTCCCGAGCAGGTCGGCCCTGTTGCCTCGTGTACGCTGTGGAAGCACCTTGAACCCGTCGTGCACGCCGATGAACTGGCTTCCAAAGCTCTTCATGAACTGGGCGTCGACGACGCTGCCGTCCAGCCGGTGGAACTTGTCCTCCTTGGTCCTTTCCTTCAAGAATGCGACTTCCAGCTGCCCTTGAAGTAGATGGCGTTCACTACCCCAGGCAAGTTTTTCCGCGACGGTCTGTTCCGTCAGGGAAAATACCAAAAACCGTCAGGAAAGACTATCCTTGACGGTTACCGTCATGGATAAACCGACACGGAAAGTCTATCTTCCCTGATGGAGTACCGTCACGGAATAATTCCTGACGGCAGAAACCGTCAGGGATAACCTTCCGCGTCAGTTTTTTACTTACCGTCAGGGAAGGTAATCCCTGTCAGTCACATCCCGTCGGGAATGTTTTGAACCTTTCCTGTCAGTGCCCTACCGTCGGAGATCTGTTTGGCTTCCCCGTTGGTTGAACAACCGTCAGGGAAGCCCTGACGGTGCCCAACGGTGAGTACAGTAGTTTTTCAGTCATACACCATCAAGAACCAAACATAAATTATCCCTGATGTTTAGCCTCCCATTCAAATAATTTAAATCCACTCAAACTATCACATTATATCAATGAACCATTCAACCATAAGGAGGCCATAAATGTTATATTCAAGAGTCTCAATACATATATCATCATCACTTAAGACTCATATCATCATTACTTAAAATTCATACATATGGCAACTGCCTTGAATACAACACAAAGTTAGCAGAGAACCTAAGTTGCTAGCTAAGTCATACATCTGGCAGTATGAAGCTATCTCCCTAAGTCACACATCCTAAGTTGCTAGCTAAGTCATACATCTGGCAGTATGAAGCTATCTCCCTAAGTCACATCAGAGCAAGCAACATGAAGCTACAGCTTCCTAAACGGCCTTTCACTCTAGCACAGAGCGTAGGCAGTAACAAGGCAAAACTGGATTGGTTGTTGCACAATCAGCATAGGCTACATTTTACATGGGAATAGCTAGATAATTTCTCTGATAATCTGTGCTGCTGCCCAACCAAGACAGCCACACAAGCTACATTCCCTGGTGCCAAAATTACTCACAAGGTATGCTGGCTCCACAGATTACTTCCATCCTTCACTACTCAATGTACACCACTGTTGTCAAGGTTTGCTGAAGCATGAGAGGATCCATCTCCAGTTGCCCTATGCATCAAATTGAAATTATTAGTAACTAGTGCTCAGATTTCCTAGGAAAAAGAGCATACCATCACTACTCAAAGGCAATCACTGTTGGCACATAAACAGCTAGTAGTGAGTAGCAGTTTATCACACACAAGCAGTCCACAGAATATTTTCTCCAATCCCAATTGTGTAACATTGTGCAAATAATTTTGCAACAGCTAAACTCTCAATTTTTCATGACAAGAACGTAATCACAGTTATCAATGATGTAAGGCAAGATATCACTGAGGAAAAACTTACCGGCTATTCAAAATTTCTTCATTTAAGTGAGGGCTGGAGGGAGATGGCAGCAGCACCTGGACAAATCAGAGGTTAACAGTTGGAGCTCAAGCAAATATAAGTAAACATAATGCTTCCCCTTTCCCACCTTCTGTACAAGTATCACAATTTGCTTATGTAAAGCACTAAAACAGTCAATATATGGTCGATGACCTGAAACATGTGAAAATAAATGAAATGTAGGTATATGCATGCTTCTATTAAGTGACGAAAGTTAAAGTAGGCATAGGATAGTTGATGAATATTTTTTACCTAATCTAGCTGAAAAGTGCCTTGTCCTGCAGAAGCATACACATTTCACCTGCAAGAAAAGGATTCCCTTATATCCATATGGTGAAAGGAAACATTAAAGTAGCTATGCTAGCTAATTAAAATGTATTAAAACAATCACATATGAAATCTGATCTGCGGTAGTGTGAAATCTGTAGTTAGCAGCTCATTTAATTAGGAATCCACACAAGCAATAGCTGTTACACACTTACACTCAACAGTCTTATACATTAATAGGCCATGTGAATGTATTACAAGAACTTACTTCCTTGGGTCATATATTACTGTGCCATGCTATACAAAAAGTTACATATCTATTTCAGTATTCACATCTCAATTCCATTCACTGAAACAAAACTATTGCAATAAAGTTCAGTATTTATTGTCAAAATTTAATCTTTTGGCAATCTATAGAAGAGTAAGTAAATCACCTAAAATGATCTGATCTAGACTAAAACCTATTTAACCAGCAGAATTCACAATAAAAATATTATAAAAGATGTTAATATTACCATTTAATTTCAGTTCCTCTCAAACAGGTGGGGTGCTGGCCTTCATTTTGTCAGGCAATGGGTAATTAGCATGGTAGAATTGCCAGCATTAGTGAGAGAGTATACCAAATAAGATCAAAAAAATATTTGAGAAAGGACCTTATCTATGCAAATAAGAGAAATTGTTGGAAAGTCCATGAGTGACACAAGTCCTTGCAGCAGAAAAAATGCACGTAGGACAACAGAACGAATCTAGTATTTGTAACCTATTTAGTGTTTCATTGCAAATGGCACCAATGTTAGTATAGGCAATCTGATACTTGTGCAAACACTATAAATGGCACCAGTCTTAGTGTGTGTGTGTGTGTGCAAACACTATAAATGGCACCAATCTTAGTGTGTGTGTGTGTGTACTCAAATTATTTCTCAATACTGAAAGCGGTTTAGCCACATGGTGAAAATAAAAGTACTGAAGTTAAAAAAAATAATCTTTACAAATACAACTATTAAGTAAAATACAAATCTTGCATCATTGCAACCCCTTAGGATTAGATAAAGCATACACATTTCACTGGGCATAAATTTATTAAATAAAGCTGCATAATATGTAATACCAAGAATGTGTGCAAGATTGGAAGGGATTCAAACTCACTAGCTTTGTGTATGCTTTATCAATTAAATCTCTGTAGTCTGGACTGCCCTTGAATATCTAGTTCCATCTGTGTAAGGACAACAAATCTAGATGAAACATAGAACAGTCAGATTTTGGTCTGTTTGCAACTTCTGAAAATACTCTCAATTCAAAGAACTAATCTACTCCATGGCCGGTACCTCGTCCGGCGCCGCCACGCTACGGATCTCGGGGATGCAACAGTTGGCAACCTTGTGGCCGTCCCGCAGCGCCACGGCACCTAAGCCCCTGCGACACATGCCGCACGTTACGCACATAGGAGACAGGCGAGCGAGTAAGTGGACGGCGGGGAGAAGGGGAAGCAAGAGGACGAACCTGGGAGGACGACGGCCGGCCTGGCGGCGGCGAAGGCAGTGGCGCCGGCGGGGGTTGTGGCATGAGGGCGCGGAGGAGAGAGGAGCGGGAGCACTCGCTGCCGTGCCGGCGCGATGCCGGATGCGATGCCGAGTGGTTCCGTGATGCCATGGTCTTGAGTAGGAAGGAGAGGGATGAAGGGGGAGGGGCGCTCGCCTAACTGGATACCGGCGACGGCGACGGCGGCGGCGGTGTCCTTCCCTGCGACTTCGATGTGCTCCGCCGCCGTCAAAGAGAGAAGGGGAAGGGCAATGGGGAAAACTCTGGGAGGTGAATGGATAAGGATGAGGAGATATTTTCATCGTGCGTCCGCGTGCGCCTCCTAGCCGCGCCATTATTTTGGCTCTTCTCTCTTACGTGTGGGTCATGCCCATAGTTGGAGCGCGCGAGACTCATTTTCTAGGAGCGCGAACGTGTTTTCGGAGGGAGCGCGGACAGCTCCTGACGGTCCTGACGCCTTTTGCGTCGGTTTCCCGGACACGTGAGGGAAGAAGCAGCGCCCCTGAGGGGAGGTTCTCAGCCGAGACGATTGCTACCTACCGTAGGGGAAAAACTGGTCTGGGGTAGTGGTTGACGACCACAAGACTCGTGCTGCTGCTGCTCACGGAATTCTGGTCGACGATGGAGTCGATCAGGTTGTTCGTCGACTCCGCGACCCAACTGTTGATCTGGGTCACTGCTTCCCCTGGCTGCAAAACCAGTCGACCACAGATCAAAACTCTCGCGACACACATCAGTTAGTACATAGATCAATCCAATCTACAAGCAGCAACCATGCACGACGACACGAGTACACGACTGGACTGACACTGACCTTGGTGAGGAAGTCGACGGCGCGCACGACGGACCTGAGGAACGCGGCGGCGACGTCGCGGTACGCCGGCTTCAGCGTCCGCGTGGAGTCGTGCCACAGGCCGGACGCGTAGGACATGCGTGGGCGGCCACCGTCTTGCGGGCTGGCCTGCTCCACCATGGCCCTGACGTTCGCGTCGACGCCGTCACGGGACCCTGTCCCTGTGCCTAGCAGGTCGAGCAGCTCGCTCAGGGTTTTGCCCTGGACACCGGCGGCGACGAGCGAGAGCGCAGAGTAGATGGACAGCGGCGAGAAGGCGAGGTTGCGAGCGGCGTCGCCATGTGCGGCGGTGAACTGCTTGGCGAGGCGGTGAGAAAGAGACGTCAGGCCGGAGCTTGCGTGCTGCCGTGCAGCCGCCACTGCCGTTTCCATTGTGATGACGAAGGAACAAGAAGATAGATGCAGCTACCGCATCTGTTAATATTCAAGATAGAACGTCTTGTACTTGTGGTTTAAGGAACAGAATCACGATAACAACCGATTCTACGGGACCACAACCACCCGTTATAGGAAGGATAGGATGCGTGATTTTTTTTAAGGGCGTGACTAGCGCTCGGACGTCCGCGCCGTTGCCCCTAGCGATGAAAACGGTCAGAAACGATCGACAGGAGGCCAAATCACTTTTATTTTCACATTTTTTTCTTGAAAACGAAATCGATACGATATTGTCGGAAACGAATACGACACCGACATTTCAGTAATTTTGAAAACGATAGTAGTCGATCGAAAAATATATCGATAATGATCGGAATCCATGAGAACGATATCTAAAAAACGATAAACACGTCAAACTGTAGAACATGAGAAGAACCATAAAACTCGACCTATCTCACATGACAATAGAAATAAATAAAGCCACAATTGACAAGACCACAAGCAAAAACCACGGTTCACACCATCTTTGGTCTGACAACAAGCTAAAACCTAGATTTCGTTCGTGTTCGTGGTGACCAGCTAGAATTAAGATGCAGTACGTGATTGACTGATTGCCTTCTTGTTTCTATACAGATGAAATACTTGTCGTATAGTTCCTTTTCAAAAAGATATTTGCTTTATATGCTTGCATGTGCAGATGGGATGCTTAGATGTGGGCTAACCAGACCTAAAATACTTTGAATCGGTAGCTACTAACAGTAAATTACCGGCTAAATACGGTAATCTTCGAAAACGGTCGGAAGAGGGCAAAATCGTTTTCGCTTTCGTTTTCGATTAATTTTATCGTTTTCATTTTCATTTTTTCGATTATCACTGCCATTTTTGTTTAGGCCTAAAAAATCGGAAAAAAACTCGAAAACGACTTCTGAAAATCAGAAATTATCATTTTCGTTTTCATCCCTAGCTGCCCCTATATGTCCCGCTTCCCGCACCTGTCCGCCCACATATGGCCTGCTGCGCCCGCCCGCAAGCATGTGGGGCCTGCCCGCACCAGTGGGACTGCCTCTGTCTATGCTCGCTTCCCGCACCTGACATTGAAGCGAGACAGCAGAAAGATTGGAGGGAGATGCAACAGTTGCAACATAGTTTAAAAATAAATAAAACATTTAAAACATGCGTTTAAAACACTTGCAAAAACATCTGAAAAAATATTTAAAACCATTGTAACATACGCAATATTCAAATAAAAAACTTGCATCATATATGTGAAAACGTATGCAACGTCCAGATAAACACACTTGCAACATACGTCGAAAAAAATAGATGAAACATTTAGAATAGGAGCTTGCAACATACGTGTACAACTATTGCAATATATGCAACATCCTGATCTACTTTTGCAACATCCGTATGAAACACTTGCAACATACCTATGAAACATCTGAAAAACTTGAAACATGCATCTGCAACATGGGGGAGGCCGGGGCCGATCAATTCCAGCCGTTGGGGGCGTCAAAGCCGGCGGCGAGCAGCGGCGCACGGGCACCACCATCCCGACACGCGCGGGAGGGAGTGGCCCGACTAGCCGATGTGGGCGCGCGTGACGGCAGCAACAACACCAGCACCAGCAGAAGCGAACGCGCTGTAGAAGGTCGTGGCTGGGCGGAGGCGCGGTGGACAGCAACGAAGGTGGGTGGCCATGCTCGGATGCAGTGGAGAGGAAGGATGAAGGCCATCCAGGTGCGGTGGAGAGACCTGTGGTAGAGCACGCCGCGGGCCCGCGTGAAAGCTCTAGTTTAGTTTTGGTGAATTGATGAAACCCTAGGTGCTAACCTACTTGCTTTAGTGATCATGAGACTAGGGAAGCACTATTTCAAGTGGTGGAGCAAACAATGAAGATCATGGTGATGGTGGAGAGGCCATGGTGATCAAGTGCTCGGCTTGAAAAAGAAGAAAGAGAAAAACAAAAAGCTCAAGGTAAAGGTGATATTCATAGGAACTTTTGTATTTTGGTGATCGAGACACTTAGCGAGTGTGATCACATTTAGGATAGATAGCCGTACTATTAAGAGGGGGTGAAACTCGTCATAAAATGCGGTTATCAAAGTGCCATTAGATGTTCTAACTCATTGCATATGCATTTAGATTCTAGTGAGTACTAACACCATTGAAAATATTTGGGAAAATATGCTAACACACGTATACAAGGTGATACACTTGGTTGTTAGCACTTTCAATCAAGGGTGGTGAAGTTTGGAGGCAAGGAAGCTCTGTTTCTTGTGACCGGACGCAGGACCAGAAGTTGGACCTGCGCGTCCGGTCATCAGGGCAGAGGGTGCGGTGCTAGGGTCTTTGATCGGACCCTAAGTGGCACGCAGGATCGGATGCGTAGGGGGTGTCTCCAGTCCCTGCTGACGCAAGGGCGTCGGTGGCTGACTTGGCGGTGAGGAGCTGATCGGACTCGGTGCGGCGTCCGTTCAGTATTGACCTGATGTGCCTGGTCGCGAAAAACCCTCTCAGGGTGCTTACTGGAAGTGATCGGACGCCACATTGGTGGCGCGTCCGATCAGGGCGTCGGTGCATCAGGTCGCCAGTTGGCTGGCTCGAGAGCACGCGCGATCGGACTCCACGCAGGTGCGTCAGGTCGAGTGCTGCTACGTCTAGTCTCAACTTAAGTGCTTGCGAGGCTGGATTCGACCATTGGGATCTGACGGCGGTGATTTAAACGCGGGACACATGGACGATAATCCATGACTGAACATTGGGGGCGCACGTCCGCTCATTTTGACCGGCGCATCAATCACCCCGAAAATAGTGAGGTACAGGGGGCCAACGACTCTATTTTGAGGGGGCCTCTATTTAAGTCATATGGCCGGCTCTAGCTCACTCTCTTGGTCATTTACATTAACATAGCAACCTTGTGAGCATAGGCAAAGCCCTCCCACTCATCTACATCATAGATTCATCATCTTTGTGTGATTTAGAGTGAATCCAAATGCATTGCTTGCATGATTGCATCTAGAGACACTTGGTGATTGTGTTTCGCTGCAGATTTCGCTTGTTTCTCTTGGTAGCTGCCGCCACCTAGACGACATGGTGCAGCGAGGATCGTCGAACGGAGAAAGGTGTTCGTCTCCGGCTCCGATCGTGGTGATTATGAGGGGTTCTTGACCTTTCCCTGGCAGAGAGCTAAAAGGTACTCTAATTGATTGCTCGTGGCTTGTGTGATTCTCATCTTGTGTTGTTTGTGCGGCACCCAGTTGTGGGTTAGACGTGTGATGCCTATTAGCATGTGAACCTCAAAGTAAGTAAATCACCACAACAGGGACTAGCTTGCCGGTAAGCAAGTGAACCTCGGTGAAAAATTATTGTGTCATCTCTTGTCACCGGGATTCTATTGTGATTGATTGACTTCATCTTGTGATTTGTCCATTCCTCGACATGGCGGTATAACTGACTGTCCCTCTCGTGTATTTACATTCCTAGTGTAGCTAAGCTCTTTAGTGTAATTAGTTTTGAGAGCTAACTTGTGTATTTGTCTAGTGGTTAGTGAGGCTCTTTAGTTAGGCTTTAAGAGCTCACTAACTTAGTGGTAGTGACATAGCCTCTTGTGTGTGAATTAGATATCATAACAACTAGAATTGTGTATAGGAGACTTGTATTTTAGTGGGCTAGCGCAATACTCGCTTCGCTTTGTCTAACCATTTGGCGTAAGCATGAGCGGCGCTAGGGGTATGCCCTGTATGCCATAGAATACCCATGTTTTGAGAGCAAACACACACACACACACACACACACACACACACACATATATATATATATATATATATATATATATATATATATATATATATGGTATTAGCCCTGTGCATGCATAGAGTGCTGCCCTCATGCTCTCGCAAAGCAGCATACACGACCAACGTGTGAGCAAAGCAGCAGCTCGCACAGCATACATGCAGGTGCCCAGCTAGCCTCCGCGGCCGCCTCGTGCAGTCGTGCTCTCGCAACGCAAGCTTGGCGGCGGCCGAGGGGCAAGGCGTCGTCGGCCACCACAGCGTGTGCGCACACATTCACAGGCCTAAATGGTATAGCATAGCATGTTGGTATATTGGATGTTGTGTGGCCCCCTCGCCCCTCCTAGCTCTGCTCAACTGCGCCCCCATTAGACCCTAGAGCTGACAACCAGTGCCCTGCAAAAGAGCCGTCGACGACGGCGGGTTGCAGCAGAGCAGCAGCACCTGCACCTTCCGGCTCCGGACGACTGGCCCTCCCCCCTCAGCCCGCCTACCAGCTCCGGCTTGAAGAAGGGTGCTAGCATATTTGCACTTTGCTTAGTACTATTGCATATTTTCTTTTTATTACTATTGTATATTTGCTTATTACTATTGTATTTTGTACTTTGCTTATTACTATTGTGTATATTTGCATTGGAATTTTTTTACATGGAATACTCTGCTATGAAATTCTGGCTCTGCCACTGGGCGTAAGTGTTGTGGTAGAAAATTTTTTAGGCTATTCACCCCCTATAGCCATTAGGACCTTTTACCGCTGCAGCGCAGCCGTGGTGCAGGACACGGCGACGATGCGGTCGCGGTGCAAGGGCGCGGCGGAATAGGTGCGGGCGCTACGGGGAAGCCTGAGGAAGGGAAAGTGAGCATTGTGTAATTTTTAAGCAGCACGGTGCGAGTCTGTTGGACCGTTCGGCCAACATCACGGCCCACTAACGGCATCGTCCGACAGATCGGACGCCCTGACCCAGTATTATCGTTTTTTAATTTAAATTTGATTAATTCTTTAATTATAGCTCGCAGCTTTCAAATTTGAGCACGACTTTTGGTTTGCTTGGGGATAGGAGCAAACTTATTTCAAAGAATATTTTACTATTGGACTCCCTCCGTCCTAGAATGCATCTCATCATGACTTTTAAAATTTATACCGAAGTGAGAGACATTCTACGTGGTGCCTATACTCAGACTTAGTAGGGTTTAGCATTTTACATGATAAAACTTACGAGTGTTTATGTCATTCAAGTATTCGTTTTAGTTGTATTAGAGTTTTTCAAAATGCCTTGTATTAGAGGACGAGGGTAACACAGTTGTTTAGACTTTGAATAAAAAGTTGAAAATAAAAACAAATAATATTAATTAGAAAAAAACACATGTTACAGTGAATATCCATGTCAGGTCTTTCGTCCATGCCCACCGCACCAGTGTTCTGCGACCGCAGCTAGCATTACTACCAAACTCAGACTTGGTAGAAAACTTTTACAAGCGGTACGTTTTATTTTAACGAACCGATATTGATACATAAGCACAATACAAATAGGTATATGATCTTTTCGTAATTTTCTACCCTTGCCCGGTGCCTGGTGCTGCACAGTAAAGATAGACAGTGAGTCAGTGAGTACTTTTTACTTTTAGTGATTCTTTTCATTGCATCAACACATTCTATTTTGATTGATGGTATATTTTCTAAAAATTTCATTACAATGTTTCATACCGTAGGGCATATATGACCTTTTGGTTATGAAATCTTCTTTATTGAGATTCACAGTTGCAGAATTAATTTGTAGCAACACCTCCGTTTTTTCTAGTATAGGCGGCTCTACCTAAAATCCCCTCTAAAAATGGTTTCCAAAACAAGCTGTCTCTAGAAATCCATTTGTAGTGGTGGCTTTAGATCTAACCATCTCTAAAAAAATAGATTTTCAGAGGCGGCTGGATCTAGTGTTGTTTCTATAAATTGATTTCTAGAGACGGCTAGATCTAGAATCATCTCTAAAATAGGTGCAGGACATAAAAACTTCTACCTTTTTAAATGATGTCGGATGTTCCGAGCCTCGTTTGTTTTTTATCCTAAACTTCACTGATCCAAGCTCTTCTTTTCTTCTTCCCTGCTGTTTCCAGTTTGAGGGCTCAAAGTAGCAGAATGAACTCTTTCATAGGTGTAACT
Source organism: Saccharum hybrid cultivar R570 (assembly GCA_038087645.1). Lineage (NCBI taxonomy): Eukaryota > Viridiplantae > Streptophyta > Magnoliopsida > Poales > Poaceae > Saccharum > Saccharum hybrid cultivar. The sequence goes on from JAQSUU010000344.1 coordinate 3,370,771, forward strand.
AATCCAACAATGCCACCGGTTAGCCATTCTGAAAATCAAGTTTTCTTCCACAACCAATACGATCGATTAGTAAATCTGCAAAAATCTATGATGTGTTTTTCTCCCACCGTTTGAAATTCTGAATCTACTGAACTTTAGCAGAATTTATAAGTAACCATATAACGTGGAGCAACAGTGCCAAGAAGACCTGCCTAGACATCGATGCCAACTTGCAGGTCACTCTCGAGGTATGCTTTGCATTCACCACTCGGCTGTAAGGTTTCTTATATTCCTTTTTTTCTAGTTATAAGAGAATATATGCAGTTAATAGTGTGTCGATTACAATTTACAGGTCTACACTAAGCCATTCAGCATGCTTCCATTCCATTGTCAGCAATGGAAAAACCAGGCAACCTGTATGTATGCCTGCCTGTACATTCTTCACATTTCCATGTGTCACTAGAAAGACAGCGCGGCGTTGCCGCGCGACTTTGTTAGTGGGCCAGCCTCTTGTGGCCACCGTTGTTATCTTTTGTAGTTTTTTATTCTGAGTCTCGCCAGTATAAAATGCTTTGAATTAAAATTTTTGTTGTGTAGGAAAACTTTAGGTTTTGAAATTTTGGGCAATTTTTTGTATTTAAAACTTTTTTGGCGTAAAGACGTTTTGGTGTCCGAACCGCAGGTGCAATGGATGCTATGTAAATATTTATGCGGATGAATTGTAAAAGTGCTTTGAATTTGGAATTTTACTCTATAATAAAGTTGTAGGTTTTCAAATTCTAAACAACTTTTGTATTGAGCACTTTTTAATTTGAAAACGTTTTGGTGTCCAAATTGTGGGTACAACGGATCACATGTAAACATTTATGCAAACGAATTGCGAAAGTGTTTTGAATTTTAAAAATTGTTGTATAATAAAGTTGTAGTTTTTGAATTTTTGATCAAATTTTATATTGAACAACTTTTGATTTGGACGCGTTTTGGTGCTCAAATTGTACGTATAATGTTGCTCGTGTAAAAGAAACGGATAGAACGGGTTGTGGTTTGGTTTAAATTAAAATCCAAGGGTTTTTCTAAAAAATCCTAAGAGAGGAACAAGAGGTGGGTTAATTCATTGAAAACTTAAGGGTTTCTTTGCAAATTTTTCAGAACCGTGGAGGCTGGATTGCGAGTTGATTTGGGAGAAGTTTTGGGTTTTTTTGCAAAAATATCTAAGAGAGGAGGCCGGACTGCGGGTTGATTTCGTTAAATGTAGAGGGTTTTTTTTGCAAAATGGCCGGGACTCGCCCGATCTGGGCCGTCCGCGCGCCCGATCCGACTGCCGGGAACGGCCGGCGACGTGGCCACGCTAGCCGCCCGTGGTTTCCCCTGCGGATTCGATATTAGAAGATTTAAGAGCATCCACGTGCGTCATCATAAGTGTGGACAAACATTCGTGAACCCAGTGCAATGCAAGGACATACATCTAGTTTAATTAAAACAAATACGGTCCAAATAAACTTCAAATAGAGCACCATCACGTTAATAACATTTTTATAAGAAGGTATTAGCTTAGTATACTTTTTATTTAACAAAAAATTAATTATGAATTTTGAGAGATCAAACAATATCTAAATTATTTTTGGAAATAGAAAACCACCTTTCTTTTTTTTAACCGAAACCGTGGGGTATAAAACCCCCGGTGGCTTTGAAACATAAAAGAGAGAGTGCAGCGGACTTACATGAAAAGGAGAGAGAAAAAAAGGAGGAGGCCTAACCAGCAGTTAGGCACCACAAACTAGCTAAAAACTGAAACCGAAGAACTGAAGAAAAAAACGGGCCTAAACTAACTCAGAAGAAGCAACTAACTAATTACAGAGAAGATTACAAGGCCTCAAGCCACAACTTAATACAGGGGTGAAGACTTTGCTTTATCCTGAAGAGATGTTCATAAACTTCTTTCTTGAAAACAGCCTTCCAAGAGGCCAGTCTTGGAATCTTTCCATAAAAAATGAAAGCATTTCGTTCGTTCCAGATGCACTAAGCACCTATCATGAAGATTTCCATGAAGAAAGGATAGGGGAAACTTCCTTTGGCAATGACCAGCTTCTCATGAATATTAATATCCTCCTCCCAGGTGAGACCCAGCATAAACCACCTTTCATGCCAGTTAGATGACCAAAGTTATCTAATTCATATGGATGGAGATGTTCGACATCCAATTTCGCAGTTTAGGATCAAAAGCAGATTGGCATGTAATTTGAAGTTTTAAAAAATATTCTTTACCTAAAACCAAGCATTAGAAGCGATCTCGGGGTCAGGGATATATGTAAGCAAAAACCAGGGTTAAGGCCCTAATTTAAGGACTGTTGTTGGAGTTAAGTCTAGAAAACAGAACCCTAAAAAATAAGTGCAGGAGTACTGCTCCAAGAGGAGCTAGTAGCAGAAACTGGAAACATGGGGCTGGTTTAGATGTAAATTTTTTTTAAAACAACATTGTAGTTTTTTCGTTGTTATTTGACAAATATTGTCCAATCATGGTCTAATTAGGCTTAAAAGATTCGTCTCGTCCATTTCGTCTAAACTATGTAATTAGTTTTATTTTTTATCTATATTTAACGCTTCATGCATGCGTCCAAAGATTCGATGTGACGAAAATCTACTGTTCTTTTGTAAAATTTTCTGGATCTAAACTAGGCCATGCTAAAAGTTAAAGTAACGACATGAAGTTGCCGTACGAAGTGGCAGCTTTTTAGTTTATCGCAGGCCTCGTTTAGTTCACGGAATAGGGGAGAAAAACACTGTATCAGAATTTATGTAGCATTTCGTTTGTATTTGGTAAAAATTATCCAAATTTTGACTAACTAGGCTTAAAATGTTCGTCTCGCAAAGTACAACAAAACTGTACAATTAGTTTTTGATTTCATCAACATTTAGTACTCCATGTATTTACCGACATTTTGATGTAATGGAGAATCTTCTTTTTGCATAATAGAATTTGGGGAAGATTTGGGGGAACTAAACAAGGGCGCAGCTGAAACCGCCTGGCCAGTATCATGCTCATGTCCAAGAACCTCCGCATGCAGTTGCTGAGGCAAGTGGTTTCTCCAGGGCTGAGCTTACTTCCAGGGGTGCTCGTTATGCATTTGTCCCAGCACACGCTTGTTAGCTTGCTGACCATCTCCTTGGCCATGAGCTGCTCCTTCTCTTGCTGCACAAATAAATCGATCAGGAGGAGGTGTTTGGTTCCCACAATTAAAGTTTAGTCCCTATCACATCGGATGTTTAGACACATGTATGAAACATTAAATATAGACTAAAAAATAACTAATTGCACAGATTGCGACTAATTTGCGAGACGAATTTTTTAAGTCTAATTAGTTCAGGATTTGACACTGCGATGCTACAGTAACATGTGCTAATGACGGATTAATTATGCTTAATAAATTCGTCTCGCGGTTTACTGACGAAATCTGTAATTTATTTTTTTTCGGCCTGTTCGTTTCGCTGGTTTATTGTGCTGAAAGCACTGTTCGCTGGTTTGGTGTGAGAGAAAAACACTGCTGGATGGCTGCTGATTCTACTGATAAGTCCAAACGAACAGGGTGTTTATTAGTATCCAAACACCCCATACGACACCCCACGTAACATCCGATGTGACACCAACTAAACTTTAGCTCCTGCTTCCAAACACCCCCTAGACTAGTAATGCCTCTGAATCAGACCGGCTGGCAATAAGTTCCATGCATGATTCCATTTATCAACAAAGGAATTCGACGTGTCACACTTGTGTCATGGCCTCATCCCTCATAATCCTGAATCCAATCTATACTATAAGGGATCAATTCAAATTATACCAGATCCACCTACAATTTGTGTCCTCACAGTCATGGCTTTTTCTCCTTGCATCCTAAAACGTGCACCCAAAATTACAACAACATCGAAATCAATGGTTGCTAGGCCATCTGTGGAGCCTCACCACGATCTGACGGTTAGGACTCTTTGTATCGTCCACGTTGAAGCCTGCCTCCGCCTCCAGCTCCCGACGCCCTTGCCCATCGGCCACGGTTCTTGATTCGTCGGTTGTCTTTCTTTTTTTTCCCCGAAAAAATGAAACATCAACCTCTCCCCTCCCTTCCCAGTCCTATGGCTAGGGTTCCCCGCCGGTGCCACTCGCCGCCCATCTCCAGGCCGCGCGGCGGCCCTCACCAATCGTGCTCGCAGCCCCGGCGCGGGCCGCACGGCACCGGCCCTAGCCAGGTCGCGCAGAGCCGCGTTCACCGGCCTGCCCCATGCCGCGCGCCGGCGCCCTCGCCGTGGCCGCGCGCGCCTGCCGATGCCGATCTGCGCGCGCCTGCAAGGGCTGAACGCCGCCACCGCCTCCGCGTGTGGCTTCCTGGGCAGCGTGGGCCGCCTTCGCCGCATTGTTCGGCCCAAGCCTCCCAGTTCACCGCGGTCTAAGACCACCCGGTGTCGGAGATCTCGTCGCCGTCCGAGTGCGACTCGCGGCGACCAGCCTCAACTTCACCACGTTCCTCCAGGCTCAGGCCAAGTACCAGGAGCGGCCCCCGCTCCCGTTCGTGCCTAGATCTGACTACTCTGGCGTGGCGTGGTCGACACAGTACGGCCCGGCGTGCCTGGGGTCCTTCGCTGAGCAAATCCTCGCCGAGGAGAAGTAGCTGTGAGTTCTTATTTGTGCTAATTCCTTTTGGTTTTTTTGAGGTCACGGTGGTTCGATGGTTTGGATTCTCTAGGATAGATTTTTTTAATTTATTTTTTGGATTGGATGGTTACGCTAGGTGTAGATGGGGGTCTCAGGAGCAAAAATGTTGCTGTTTTTTTGGAACAGGTAAATCTCTTGGTACTTTGTTTGTGAGTTGCCACAAATGATAGTTCAATGGTGACATGAAAAGAATCTATTGGGTTCACAATGCAAATATGGTCCTTTGCTCGATAGTAGAAGTATAGTAGTACTATTGTGATAGCTTGGTAATGGCGTTGAAAATGTTTATCTGTTAGGATTTTCGTTTATGTATTCATGTGTAACTAGACGATGTACATATAAATGGATAATGCCTTTCATGGCCATACATGCTAATAACAAACAAAAAATTCTTTGCAGGCAACGTTCTCTGTTGTCGAGAAATATTGACCATTCAGATTACTTTAGCTTTTTGTACTGCTAATTCTTGTTGATTTATTCTTGTAAGTTGATTCTCCTGCACAGGCTTCTTTTTCTTTTTTGCTGTGATGGTTATGGAGTGCAGTGGATTGTTGCTGAATTTTCTGCCGGTCTGAATCACAGGAACCGTGCTGGGGTTGTATGAGGACAGTAGATACAAGTCTGAATAAAAAAAGGTGCACTTGAAACAGGTTGATATTATTGGACTGGGTTATGGTGCCGAGGTGGATCAGAAACTTAAGTAGGCTAATGATCTTTCGTCGGGTGTGATATTCGGAAGAGAGCTTGTGAACTCTCCACTCTCCTGCAAATGTCCTTACCCCTGGTCAGTGGATCTTTCTTGATTGTTCTTCATAGATTTATTGTCAGTATACTTATTGCAGTCATCCTTTGTCTTTTCAGCTGTGCTTGCAGAGGAGGCGTCAAAGATCACTTCTACTTACAGTGATGTGTTCACTGCCACAATACTAGATGTAGAGAAATGCAAAGAGTTGAAGATGGGTTCCTACTTGGGAGTTGTTGCAGCTTCTGCTAACCCTCATCACTTCATCCATTTGTGCTACAAACCCACTGATGGGAACGTCAAGAGAAAGCTGGTTATTGTTGGGAAGGGTTTAACTTTTGACATGTTTGTACTTTGTAGTACTTGCGACATACTCAGTGGCTTTATGAAGAAGTAGACATGAAGGTGAAATAGTTTTTTATCTTTCTTATGCTATGATTTTTCCCTTCTCACAGGTTCATTAGTTTATTTCTAATGTAGCCCCACTCATGTGTAGGGAAATGATCAATTCATCCTTCTGATTTTGTAAGTCATTTAGGACATTGACACGATCTCCAATATAACACTTGGACATAATTTTTTTTGTAAAAGTAGTGTATTTTAATTAAATACATTTATAAATTGTTATGAAAGTAATCTGTATGGGTTCCCTTCATCGCCATGCCTCAGCTCCGCACTTAGCTTACTCGGCCTGTTTTGCAAAATTTGGCATTGATGGAGACTCTGATAGTTTGGGTTGGATGCTATGCATGTGGAATCCGGTAAAAGCAACAAATAGTCCATAATTCTATTTTGTCATATATTATTTGGTTTACAGTTGAAGTTAAAAAAAATCCTCAGAGCTTGCTATACCTGATAATATACTTGCTGGTATATGGATTGATCCAAGTTCTAACACAAGGAGTCGAATGTAAGTAATGGAATTTGTATGATTTTGTATATGAGATCGGTATCCATTTTCTGAAGTGGTGAATGGATACAAGGATAATGCGAATGTTAATTTTGTAGGATGGTAATTTTTCTATTATTCTTCAACAATCCTTTGTTTTAGTATGATAACGAATTATGGCATGTTGTTCTTTTTTTTCTAATCATGTTAATTCTCTATCCTGAATTCCAGGTCACTAGATGATCAACATGTGGCATTCACTGTGCCTGTGAACACCAGGGCGCCACTGCTTGCTGATAAATTGACGATTTTATCATCACAATGGTTTCCTGATTTCTCACTTGTTGCATAAATTGTTGTAGCTTATAATTCTAGGTTGATAGTACGAACTCTGGAGGTTGGCATTCAACTGCGCTACCTAAAGAGGGAGTGGTATTGCCATTATCTTCAACTAAGGATTGCCATTTTGTATGATGTTGTTCTGTTCTGTGACTCTGTCAAGCCACCAGCAGCCTCCCTAAAAGACTATTTGCTCCTGTTTAGTGATTTTTTAGAATGTGGTTGTTTCCTGATTTTTTTTAAACAAAAAATGATGCAGGCAATGAAGGAAGACAATGCTGAATTTTGACTAAAGATGAGTTTCAAATTTCTTGGAACTATCTGGTGTGTATGAAGCTGTTGTAAACCTGTTACTCATATTCTGTGGAAGCCGCGAGGTGATAATTCAGCTCGATTCTGATAAAGCTACTGTAAACCTGTTTCTCTCTCTTCTTCACCTTGAGAAATCCAAATCTTGCATGCTTTTATTAGCAGAACTCAACCTGATTGCAGAATATTCATATTCATCAGATGAACTGAAATGCGAACAAACTATTCATCTGATGAACTGAAGTGTGAAATAACGACGTTGAAGAAATGCTGAGATTGCAGTCCAGTTACAAATCTGAAATCTATGTGCTGCCTTTTAGTTTTTTGATTTATTTGATTATGTGCTACCGTAGCGTTAGCATGTGTATTGTACTAGTTTTGACAAAAGATTCTGGTGCTGGGGATCGAGCCGTAGCTCGAGCGGTAAAAGCTCCAGGTGGTGGAGCTGCCGGTCGTGGGTTCGAGCTCTGCTCGATTCACGATGCCCACCGGAGTTTTCCCCATATTTAACAGGTGGAGCCTCTCTCGCGTGGTCTCTTGCGTAGAGCTCAGATATTACATCTGTAGATAGATGAGAGAGGTAAAAAAAAGTTACGGTGCTGTTCGGACCAGCCCTACGTGCTAGTACATGGGCCGTGACTAGTCAGCCAGTCAGACGTGAGGTGCGCCTGTTTCAAGAAGCCGACGTAGCACAACTAGTGACAGGTACCAAACTTCGAAATGAAAATCAGTATTATTCGAATCGCTCCGGTTCGGTTGCTTAGAAATGGACCTAAGAGCCATTTCAGCTTCTCAAGATTATACATATTAGTGAATTATTCCAACTAAAAATTATTTTTTGCCCTCATTCCTAAGCAACCGAACAAGCCCTTAGTGTAAGCTGCTATTGTGTTAAATCCCAAAACTATAGTAGCTAACTCCAACAGCCAGCGGTGATCTCGCACATTCTCATCTCAAGCTAAGCATGTCTGTATGCACCGCGAGCAATTATAAACAAAAGGTTAAAGCACAATTTTTTGACTTTCAAGTTACACAAGTCGCTCTAATTTTCAACACTGAATTATGAAACTGGGTAACAAACCAGATAAAAATTGATCATCTAGCTATAGTTCCAAAGGTGGATTTCTATTTTCTTATAAAATAAAAATCTAATCTGATCTCTAAAAATTCATCATTACTTTATTTTAAAATAAAAAATATGACATTAGTACCAATTTTTCTCTAAAAGAAACCGTGTACCTGTTTATGATGTTATTTCTGTTTCTATTGTTTTATTATTATAGTCGTGCTCACTATTTACTTAAAACAAATACAGTCCAAATGAACTCTAAATAGAGCACCATCCGGTGAATAGCATTTTCTAAAAGAAAATTGGTATTAGTTTAATATATTTTTATTTAACAAACAAATTAATTATGAATTTAAGCGATCAAACAATATCTCAATTTTTTTTGAAAAATAGAAAACCACCTTTCAAGCCAGTTAAATGACCAAAGTTATCTAATTCAGATGGACGGAGGTGTTCGACATCCAATTTCGTAGTTCAGGGTCGTTAATCGGATTGGCGTGTAATTTGAAGTTTGAAAAATATTCTTTACCTAAAACTAAGCATTAGAAGAGATTTCAGGGTTGGGGATATATGAAAGCAACAACCAGGGTTAGGGGACAGATCTCCGGTACAAGGCTGCGCTCACCTCAAGCAATCGCTGCAGCTCGGCCGACTCGGGTGAATTGTCCATGTCCCTGGTCGCCATCGTGCAAGAACTCCCAAAACCCCTTTGCTTCCGCGGTTTGCGTGGCTGGATTTGGAGATCAACAATAGTTTTTGGGAGGTGGCGTTGCTATTTATACATCCAGGGGCCGTAAAGTTGCCCGTTCGTCAAAGGCCCTGTTCATCTGGCTTATAATCCGTCTTATTCAGCTTGTTTTTTCAGCTGGAACAATATTTTTCTCTCACAAAAAATCAGCCAACATTGTTTTTCAGCCGGCTTATAATTCCAGCCGAATGACTCCAAAGTTAGGGATCCTATACTTTTTCTTAAAAAGAAAACTGGGCCTTATTGGGCTGAATTTACCGGCCCATAGTCCTTGCGAACTGACTCGTCCGAGAAACAAGGCTCTGAAAACTCAGCCAAACCGGGCCTCGTCAGTCATCACTGCTTAATTTTGACTCCCAAGCAGTCAAGCACTAAAGCGTCCTCTGTCCAAAAAAAAGTTTTTTTAATAAATTTGAAACAAATCAGAGTTTTCTAGAAAATATATAAAAATAATGTCTCCAAGCAAGTTTAATATAAATATATATTCTACATTTAATATAATAATAATACTTATTTGGTTTTTTTACGCCTCTCGTTTGGGTACAGTTGTAGTATCTGTTCATGTACAAACTTACACCAACCCTACACACACCACACCACACCACGCGTACACAAACAAACCTACAACTACACTCAGATCATATCGCGTCATTCGTGAGATCACCGAATCCATCCATGGCACCGTAGACGATGGGCACGTCGCATTCCCCTTGTGACTCCACGCGTGAGAGACAAACGAAATTTATTGGGGACTAACCCCGGTGAGAAACGCGAGTAGGATGCACGAATCGAACTCGCGTCGGCTGCCTGCACACCTGCAGAGCTAGCCACCCGAGCTCTGCTCGGTTCTCACTTATTTGGTAATTTAGTTAAATTTAAAATTATTTGATTCCTTGAGAGCAAGAATTGACGAAACTGGCTCATTGGCCATACCCATGACAACTTCAGGGGAACTATGCAGCCGCAGAACACGTGCTCCATTACCAATATACAAATACATCGGATGTCATTAGCGTACGTTACCATTCTCCATTATCACCATCACCTTCCTGGGATAATCATAGCTTACACTCTTCAGATCCAAGCAATTACCGTTCTGAACCTCTGACCATTTGCACACACTGACACACACCATGATCTAGCAAGCTGCGGCCGTCAGAATGAACAGCATGCATGCATGCATGCACGTGGAGGCATCAGGCTGGCACTGATGATCGATGGCCCATCCTGCCTCCCAAACAGGCAATCAATCAGCTTAAAGCAAAGCTAATCCTGACGCATCATCATCCAAGCGAGAAGCGAAGCTCATGCATGGCATGCATGCCCCGTGCATGTGGACTGGCCTACCAATAATCCCTTGGGACTTGGGAAAAATTGTGTGTGGGGGACTTTGGGAGCAAGCCGTTCCTTCCGAAAGTGAGACGACTTTGGGAGCAAGCCGTTCCTTCCAAAAGTGAGACACTTCACATCATCACAATCACACATGTGTGCCTCGTTACTCGGTTATTAGCAATGGCAATGTTGCTTCTCAGGTATCATCGTAGACTATTCTTCGCCTTTCTTTATGCGGCTAGCTTTATGTGAAAGAATTTCGTAGGAAGTGATTCATTCACACGTGTGTGCGACAATCCTCGCTGTTAAAAAAAACTATAGACCAAACTAGGAGACATTTTGTATGTTAAGAAGAAAATAGGCAACCAAATTTGTCTCGATCGGGACTTGCACCTAGGTGGTCTACATCCACACCCTCGATCAATTGAGCTAGCTCGGTTTCCTTTCCCACTGTCACGGAACTGCCTAAATTATAAGAACAAAAGTACAAAAACAATCGCCGGAGCAATTAAATTCCCGTACTTAAGCTCATATAACTCCGGTAGTCTAATAAAATCACGAGGAATTTCAAACCAACCAACATACAAGCCAAAATCATAGTGGTCCAACATAACAGGTCATATGTTACATCCATTTCATAAGTAATTCAACATATATCGGAGTTCAGTAGAGTTATTACAACTCAAGTTCAAAAGTAGCAGAAGCAAAGTAGTTTGAAACTAATATCAACTTAATTCAAATACATGCCAGTACCAAGGTCAATTTCTAACAAAAGCATGAGAGACAAGATAACTCAAAAGGATCATGCCCATGATCACACTCTGTCACTACAGCAGGAGCCAACCAATTCTTGCAGTAGCCATGATACATCATAATCTGCAACAAAGTGGGAATAAACCCTGAGTACGAGAAGGTACTCAGCTAGACTTACCCATCATAAACCAGAAATAACATGACACCAAGGAGTATGCAAGGCTTTCTTTCAGTGGGCTAGCTTGACTCATTTGCGAAAAGCATAAGTAATCATGAATACACCATTTTAAGCACTTTTACATCATCTTTGTTATAACCTATTAATCTAGGTAAGAACCTATGCTAAAGCAGTCACTTGATTAATCATTAACATCAAAGGTTACCATTTCAGGTTTATCATTTCCAACATCATCCACATAACCATCCGTGTTCCATCATCATTACTACAATGCCGTAACTCGAGTCAAGTGTTCACTATCCAGTGAACGATGGCGATTCAAATCGATTATTAACCAGCTAGTAATTTATTCCTCACACAAACCTCACTCACCCGCTTAAATGAGATATTGGTCACTGAGTCAACTATTCAGGTAAAGTCTCGAGTTTGCTAGGAACCACATGTACCCGGGGGGCGCCCGACTGCTCTTTGGCCTTATCATCGTGCCCCCGTGTCCTACCACACCTGCTCCGGTACAGTGCGCTGCGGGCAATCCACTCGACCCAAATAATCTCCAGTTTCGTGGTCGAAAGGTACGTTATTCGGCCAGCTAAATGTGAGGCATGCGTTCAACATGACCCGAGGCCCAACAACGGTCGGTCCTTAATCGACACAGATGGAAACTACAAGCACCCCAGAACCCTGTCTGGTTGCCCAATACTTATTTCGCCCGGTCTCCAATTATCCATCAACACTTGGTTATTTTCAGGATATCATCCATTCCATAGCTAAAATATTCCAGTAACCACCTATAATTGCAGGTGATCAGAAATCACTGATCGCTACCGGTCTAAGCAAGGCTAAGCAATATTTTCGATCCTGAACCAAAATAGGATTTCAGGCATATTTATGGGACAAGGAAATGGTATATATGCAGCAAGTGTTTTCAATCAACTCCTATAACTTAATGCAACAATACATATATAACATATATATACTCAATTGCTTTTATAAAGTAGGAGGCTTAGAATGCTCCGAGGCTTGCCTGGGATCAAACACTAGCTTAGTGATTGACAGATGACACTCGCTTGGCGAGCATCTCCCATCCCAACACTTGTTTAGTCCTTCCATCTTCGGGATAGGTCCACCAAACACCGTCTTCAAGTTTGGCTTCAACATCTCATCCTTCAAGTGGTGCATCTAGCGTACCTAGATGAGATGCAAGATGTATGCATATGAATATGATGAATGGTAACACAGATGTATCATATAAGCATTCAAGTAAACACAAGATTACGCAAAACATAGACACCAATAGCTATTTAACTAACATCACACAACCAATTAAAGAGGGCAAGCACATCAAGCATAACACAAGTTTAACAAGATCACAAGTATCTTAACTTGACCATCATCAAGGGCATAAGCCACACTTAGCAACACATGGAGTAAACCACCATAACTAGCATCTGACAATTTCTGGACTGTAAACAATAAGTGCATGTTTGGATCATAACTGGAGTTATACAAATCCAATAGCCATGCAACAAGACATTCCAGAAATATTATGAAATTGTCTATATTTCATCTTTAATCATCTTAGTACCATTTTCAAGTTAACCAAGTCAAACATGCATAATTACAGAATCTGGTCCAGAGATTTCAGAGAACAACTATTTCTGGAACCCAGCTTGGAACAGTCATTACTCACAAACTATAAGGCCAAATTCCACCAAAATTTCATACAAACTAGATTAATGAGTTATCTGTAACTTTGCTATAAGCATGTTTCTCATCAAACATTATTTTCATGGTGCAATTACCAAAGTCCCAGAAACTGTCCAGGAAAACATCAATTGCAAGAATAAATATTAACTTATATTCCAAACATACATTTGGCTACAACCAATGTAACCATCATAAAGTGCATGTTAAGTGGTCACCAAAAAGCATAGTGCTCATCACTAAATAAATTCTATTAATGCATTTCTTAATTTATTTAGATAGCAAGGTGAAATAATAAACATATACCAAAAGTCCATAATAAAATATATAAAAATTATATCAGCTCTTAAATACACCCAATAGTCTACTGTACAAATTTCAAGCCATTCGGACATGCATATCAACCTCTATAAAAAAGACAAATTGCTATTGCAAGAATTCATGTGAGAGCAAGATACACTAATAACTCACTCATATGGCAACCACAATTTATGAAATTTTTATCACACATTAAAAATCATATGAGTAGCATGCCACAAAAATTTCACTTCATTTGGAGCCCTAGATCTATAGTTATGAAAATGACAAATACAACTAGCATTAAAAACCTAGCTGCACAAATCTATTTTTACAGAGAAAACTTTAAACTAAAAAATGTCATATTATAGATCTACTACATAGATAATTTTACAAGGATTCCAAAAGGTCCTCATTTGCTATTTTACGATTTTTATACAATTTACTATGAATTTCAAAGTTCCTGCAAAATAATTACAAATCAGTCCCGAGAGCACTATTCATATGAGTCACAGAGTTGGCAGTTAGGCCCCTGGCTTTAGTCGAATTCGTGGACGAGGTCCCTGACGCGAATCACTGTAAGGGAGGTGGCAAAGCTCGTCACCATGGGCCTGAGGAGGCACGTCGGCGGCGGGGGAAGTGGCGGCGGAGCACGAGCAGGCCCGCGCGCACTCGCCGGTGGCCTCGGCTCGGCCCGAGGTGGAGCGTGGAGTCCTAGCCACGTGCGCCGGCGGCCCGAGGTGACGGTGGCAGGCGGCAGCGGTCGGAGCCAGGGAAGAGGCGTGGGAGGGGCAGCGCGGTGAGGGGAAGGTGATGGCACGGTCGGCTTGGACGAAGGAAGGGTTGAGCAGCGATGACGCGTCGGGGCCGAGTTCGGCCATGGCGGCCATGGCGAGCGCGCACAGCAGAGGCGAGGCCAAGCGTGAGAGGAGCACTAGGAGTGGGGAAAGCGAGCGGAGGAGCTCGAGCAGCCACTTTGGAGGAGGCAGGGAAGTAGGGACGCGTGGCATGGAGGTGGAGAGCTGTTGTCCAGCATGAACGCCACGACGACATTACGACGAACACGTAGCGAGCAACGAACGGGGCATGGTGGGCGGTGCTTTTGGGCTCGATCTGGGCCGATTTGGACTATGGGCTCAAAAGCAAAATTGTAGCCCACACATCACTCTATCATCTTCATTAAGACCACCCTGTCATTAGAGCTATGGATTAAGAAACAATTGCATGCCAAGATGACCATGTCAAAACATTGACGACCAACAAGGGAACTCAAAATTGATGATCAAAACGTGGTCAAACTCAAGCCAACTTTTTGTATGCTCTTCTCCAAGATGTAAACTCCAATTTCTATTTTTGGGTCGACTCAAGTTTCTTAACAAAATCTCGAGAACGCGACGTGCCAACCGTCTTGTCCTTGCCGGTCCAAGTCCCTGAATATGATGAAACTAGTAGTTTTGGAAATTGATTTTGAAGGTCCAAAAAAACTCCAAATCTGGTGAGACTTGATCTATTGTTTCCTTCACAAGACGTACTCCAACTCGTATTAAGGAGTTCAATTGAGCTTCCATATGAATTTGGAAGATAAAAGGTCACGAACATAGCAACTCACTGCTGTCAATCCAGGACTTAGAATTATTTCCTAGGGCTGAAAAACAGCAGCTGATTTAAATTTTGAGCCTCTATTTGACTAGGTTAGAGACCAAACTATCTCTTGACCATTAAACAAAGTTTCTTCTCCACAACATGAACTACAACTTTCATTTAAGGTCTAACATCATAACTCGTATAGAACCTACATTTCTACTCTGACCAAAGCAGTATCGCGATAAAGCTTGAATTATCCGTTTTGATCCATTGGAGCATTTTCGGGGCATTTGCTCAACACGAACCTTTCACGACTTTTGTTATAGAGTCCATCTAGAGTCTTTTGGGCAAGGTTGCAAGGTTTGGTTGATGATCTATGTTTCTATTCACTTAATAGTGCAATTCAAGCACTTAGTAAAACTATTCCAACAAACATATAACTTATCATTTCATGTGACTTTTTGATTCCAAACTTTATGAAACTTTTCTAGTAATCAATATAGATAGGTACTAAGGTGAGACACATGAAGATATTGCAATAACACCACCCAAGCATATATCTTGAAAACGGCCTATATGTAAAGCAAGGGTGCAACATCCAAGTTTAGGTTGGGGCTCGTTTCCATAGGTTTGACCTTGACATCTTTATCACCACTTAATCTACCATGTTTGAGGTCAAACCCACTACTTAACTAGTGGCAAACACCTGGGGTGTTACACCTGCTATCCAAACATCGCAAACTCTACTACACGATCAGTCACGCGAAGCGCAGATGGTGTAGCCCCGCGGCCCATGAGCCCATTACCCCTATCGCCGGCATTCAGCACGAGATAAGGAGCTCACCAATGTTAGGGTTCGGGGGTTAAGGGGATCTACTCACTGGTGGCTGTAGCATGGGGTTTATGGGACGAAAGTTGTGGCATGGCAGTGTGAAAGGTCCTTGTTTGGTTTTGGTAATTGAGTGACAACTTAGGTGGACTAATATGTGGTTATGTGAGATACACAGGAGATTAGTCCACATGTGATGGTGTCATGAAGGAGCTCATTGCATATGAGACATGACATGGAGTCATGTGACCAAGATGGAGAAGATCAAGATGAGGCTTGGCTCGAAGGACCGGTTGTGAAGGTGAAGGGCAAGTTGAGGCTTCGAAGCGAAGGACCATGCGATGGTGAAGCTTGGGCAAGACTTGGCGCCGACGGACAAATGCAACGGTGAAGAGCAAGTGAGGTCAAGATCGATGAACCAATATGGTCACGTGATGATATGAAGTGAATCATATCATTTGGTGATTGGTTGGTGCATGTGTTGCATCAATGTCGGAGGAGATGGAGTGGAATGCGCAAGGCTAAGGTATAACCTAGGGCATTTCCATTTCACCGGTCATAGGTGTGTAGAGAAGTTTATGACCGGGTTTAGGATAGATGGCCGTACTATCAAGAGGGGCAAACTTGTTTGCATATCGGTCATCTAGTGCCACTTGAGCGATCTAACTGTGCATACGTGTTAGGATCGAGTGGCGAGGCAAGTTGAGTGCCTATTTCCTTCAAAAATGATTATGAAAATGCTAACACACGTGCACAAGGTGGTGATCACTTGTTGGTGTTGGCACATTTGTGAAGGCGATGAAGTTTGAGCGGTAGAGAGGGTTTGGGTTCCTCTCTCCCTCCCGCCGAGCTTGCGAGCGCGAGATTCAGGCGTTTTTGAGAAGTTGAAATGCCTATTTTCCACTACGCCGGAAGTCGGAAAAGAAACGGAGGCGAACGGAGGTCACAGAGGTGACCGGACGCTGCACCGGACGCGGTCATGGTATGACCGGACGCGTCCGGTCAGTACAGCGTAGGCGCGGGTGCTAGGGTTTGCAACCGGCGCGTCCGGTCACTCGCGGGACCGGCGCGTCCGGTCAGGT
This sequence comes from Saccharum hybrid cultivar R570, assembly GCA_038087645.1. Classification (NCBI taxonomy): domain Eukaryota; kingdom Viridiplantae; phylum Streptophyta; class Magnoliopsida; order Poales; family Poaceae; genus Saccharum; species Saccharum hybrid cultivar. The sequence goes on from JAQSUU010000344.1 coordinate 3,387,307, forward strand.
GCCCAGAAGGAACTGCGGTTCGCAAGGATGACCGGACGCGAGGCGCGTCCGGTCACACATGATCGGACGCGTCCGATCATCCAGGGAGCTTACTGGACTCCGACCGGACGCGGGCACTGTCGCGTCCGGTCATCGCAAGGAGCGCGTCCGGTCGTTGCGTCGCGGGCGCGTGGGTCAGTGCGATCGGCGCGTCCGGTCGTTCGACAGGCGCGTCCGGTCATCGAGACCGGCGCGTCCGGTCGTTGCCTGGGGCGCGTCCGGTCGTTGTTTTGACCGTTGGGGTCAGTGACCGTTGGAGGATCTAACGGTCGCGTTTGAATTCGAGGGACACGTGGACGTCGCAGGGCGACCGGACGCGGTGAAGCGCGTCCGGTCAGTTACGACCGGCGCGTCCGGTCGTCCCGAGTTTTGCCCAGTGAAGGGATAACGGCTCTATTTGACCGTGGGGTTATAAATAGATGCCTTGGTCGGCCGTGGCCGGTAGTGGAGCACACTTTAGCCTTGGTGGCTTGTGTGGTAGTGCTTGGGAGCCCTCTAACTCACTCATGCTTGATAGTGTTCATCGGATCGAGTGAGAGAGCGATTCTAGTGCGTTGCTTTGAGAGACTGCATCGTGTGGCACTAGGTGATCGTGTTGCAAGCCGGTGGTGCTTGTTACTCTTGGAGGTTGCCACCTCCTAGACGGCTTGGTGGCTTGTGGCTCCGTCGAAGCTCGCAAGAAGATTGTGCGAGGCTCCGGAGAAGCTTTGTGAGGGGGATTGTGCTCACCCCGCGGGGATCGCGAAGAGCAACTCTAGTTGAGCGTGTCATTGAGTTACCTCACTTGAGAGTGGTGTCTTGCGGTGCCTTGCGGGGCATGCCTTGAGGGGTAAGTGACTTGAGGATCACACCGAGGAACCATCCTAGTGTTGGTCGACACAACGGGGACGTAGCTTGGTGGCAACCAAGTGAACCTCGGGAGAAAAACACCGTGTCAACTTTGTCTACTCTTCTCGGTGGTTTGCATTCATGCAACACAAGCTTGTATTTACTTTCATATATACTTGTGCTTGTGTAGTTGCTCTCGTAACTAGTTTGCTTGTGTAGCTTGCTAGTTGTCTTCTTGCTTGTGTAGCTAGAAGCTTCCCCTTGCGTGACTAATTTGGTTTGTGTAACCTTGTTAGTCACATTGCTTAGTTTGTGTAGCTAAGTGTTTTGCGCTCTCTAATTTGGCATTAGTTGCCTTGTTATTGAGCATTGCTAGTGAGCTTAGGCTTTGTGCGCTTTGCTTACTAGAATTGTGTAGGAGCTCCCTCTTGCTTGCAAAGTACTAGTGCATAAGTTTGTGTGACCTTGCTCTAGAATTAAATAGGAGAGCTCTTGCTAAGGAAAGCACCTTAGTTGCTTAATTAGGATCTTTGTGAGGTGCTTGTGAACTTAGTTAGAGGGGTGAAGTCTTGGCTAGACCGATAAGTTTAATTCCGCATTTGTTTTTAGTTAGCCAACACGCTTAAGTTTTAGAAAGGACTATTCACCCCCCCTCTAGTCCGCCATCTCGACCCTACAAGTGGTATCGGAGCCGGGTCTCTCATTTGTGGTCTTCACCGACCCGAGAGGATGGCGGCTTATGGGCTAGATGTTGAGTGTCCACACATTTTTGATGGCACACACTTTGCACGGTGGAGAAATTGGATGACATGCAATTTTAAGTTTATTTCTCCTCAAATGTGGTGGATCGTAGATGTGGGTTTTTCCTTTGCAATTGATAAAAAGAATGCAACTCAAGCGCAAAGTAAATGCCTACATCTCGATAGCCAAGCTACTAATACTTTATATCGATCTATGGATAGTAGCATACTTCATGAGATCATAGACTTCAAGTCCGCCCATGAAATTTGGGTGTTTCTAAATGAGAATTATGGGGTGATCTCCAATGATGATGAGCCCAAGGAAGAGGCGCATGAGGATGTTGAGCATGACCACAATAAGGTGGTTGTGGAGGATTGCTCCACCTCACGGTCAAGTGATGACAAAGATGATCATATCACAAGATCACTTGACAAGAAGAATGATAATGCCACAAGTGATGCAAGCAATGATTCTACTCCATGCACACTTGATGGTGAAGATGATGGCTATGAGAGTGATGCTTCAACAAGCTCTTCAACATCACCACATTGTTCCATGTCACATGGTGACACTAAGGTATCTATTGGTGGTTTTGTTATTGATTGTGATGGTCCAAATTTTGAGCTTCTATATAAACTCTCAAAGTTCCTAAGAAATGAGATGGCAAAAACAAGTAAATTGAAAAATGAAAACTCATTTCTAAAAACCACATGTGAACAACAAAAGCATCTACTTTATGTTACTACTTGTTCACATGAGGAGCTAAAATTGGCTCATGAGGAACTTAGTATTGCTCATGATAATTTGGAACAAGAACATGCTTTACTCACTAAGAAGCCTTCTAATGAAGAAACCAAGTCTAGTGAGAGCTCATCATTTGGGTCAAATGATCAATCACATATTACTAACCCTTGTGATGTAGGCAAGAAGCATGTATCCACCTCTTGTGATGATTTATTAGATATGCCATGTTCTTCACAATTAAATGCTTGTTTTACTTCTATGTCTTGTGAGACTAACCTTTTGAAGGAGAACAATGAGCTTAAAAGTGAAGTGAAGAATTTGAGCAACAAGTTAGAGAAGTGCTACAACTCAAAAGTCACCTTTGAGCACATGATGAAGACTCAAAGAAACGTTGGTGATAAAAGTGGCCTTGGCTTCAAGAAGAAAATGACAAGGGGCGAAAGAAAGCAAGAAAAGAGGATGAAGAGGCTACTCCAAAAGAAGCTCTCGCATTCCATGTGCTATCGATGCCATGAAGCGGGACATCTTGCTAATGGTTGCCCAAACATTGAGAAGCTCAAGAAGAAGAAAGAAGAAGAGAGGCTAAAGCATGTCAAGTGCTTCAAGTGCCACACTTGGGGTCATCTCACCTCAATGTGCCCAACCAAGCAATTGGTGAAACAACAAGTAAAGCCTCAACCAAAGCCACTAGTTGAGCAAGAGAAGACACCCCAAGAGCAAATCAAGATCAACCATGAAGATGATGGTGACTTGATGAAGAAGAAGAAAACAAGAAGGGGTGGAAGAGCAAGACATCCAATGCAAATTCAAGATGTCGAGATGATGAGCAAGAATCAAGATGAGAAGAAAGTACATGCTCACATCAAGTGCTTCAAATGTGGAGACATAGGACACTTTGCCTCGGGGTGTCCTACCAAGCTTGAAAAGAAGATTCAAGCAACTCGTGAGAGGCAAGGCAATGGGAAGCACAATATGAGTAAGGAAGAAAAGGCTCAGGCAAAGAGAATGTGCTACTTATGCCGGGAAAGGGGACACATGGCTCATTCATGTCCCCTAGGTAAAAATTCTAAGCTCGTTTCAATTGTTGATACTAATGTGCTTAGAAAGGATGGCAATGGTACCTCTATGATTGCAATTGCAAAACATCCCGCTATCCATACTAAGGCTTTGCCTAAGTATGTTGCTCCTAACTTGAGAGGACCCAAACTTATTTGGGTACCATCAAAGAGTGGATGATTGTTTGTAGGTACCATCGGCATTGGAGGCTTGATTCAATTGGTTTCATTTTGTTCATCATATATTGAGTCAAGTTATGAAGCTCAATGCATATCCAATCCCAATGCCAAGTCAAAATAAGTGAAGTCCAAGTGCTACAACATACAAGTGTCATGATCAAGTTGTGGATGATTTATTGGAATTATTTGATGGCTTACAATTTATTTGAGTAAAAGCTTGCTATGTGGATGATCATGAGCTAACCAAGGTATATCACTTGTTAATCATTTCATTTGGGTGCATATGAGTTGATTGAATTGGATAAATGTGCAATGTTGCTTGCTATGAGACGATTGAATGGATTAAATGCTTAGCAATCAAGTTTGGATTGATTTGGGTTGGATAAGTTCATGAGATGACCTTTAGTAAGTGGATTGAATGGATATATATCTTATGAAAGTATTCAAACAAGTTAGTTTCAAGTTTGATTCACTTTTGATGAAGAATAGCTCATGTTTTGAAATCTGTCCCATATTAAAAATCTGAGCTAGCAGTGATCTTAGCCATGTTTGAGTGATCAAATCTATTTGGATTGGCTTGAAATTTGGTATACATGCTCTACACTTATGATAGAAGATGCTGTAGATATTTCATGAGAAGTGGATAAGGGTTGCTTCGGTTTTGAAGTGCATCTTGTCAGCAATAGTGCAGCAGTTTTCAGCATGTAGCAGTGGTGGAAGATTTGAAATCTAGTAGCAATCTAGAAGTCAAAAGAAGTTCAAATTTTTACAGTTGCTAGATGACTTAGTGAAGCACATCTCCACCAAATTTCATGGCATTTAGATCCGTACATTGTGAGATATGAATTATTCTTTGAAGGGTACAGAATCTGCCAAGAAAAGTGACAATTATTGGATTAATCTAGAGTCACTTTGATTGAAAGGTCCTCAAGTTGGAAACTTGTTTATAAGTGGTTGAGGTACCTAAGTTTGGTTTTGGATTGATCTATAAGCATGAAAAGCAATGAGTACAAGAACATTTGATTGTGGAATGTACTTGGTGTACTTATTTGGTACTCAATTTGAAGATCAAAATCAAACTTAAGATGAAGATGAAGTTTAAGTTCTAGTGATGATTAGAGATCATTTGGTAGAAAGAAAAAGGACTTAAACAAGTAGAAAGAGTTGGACTCAAATGTAGATTCAAGGATTATTCATCAATATTGAGTTCATCATTTGGATCAATCAAAGTATATCATTTCAAGTGAGTATCAAGAGTGGTTCTTTGGAGAAAGGTCACTTCTCCCTAGTGAGGGGCTTGCCGCCGTGTGTAGGTGAAACCAAGTTTGGGACTTGGAAGGCTAACATGGAAGTGGTGATCCGAGGAACTTGTGATGCTTAGTTGAAGCAATCAAAAGGATTGATCTAAAGAGCAAGCAACACCCAAAAGAGAGTTAGTCATTGCAATTCAATTAATATTCTAAGTGATTCTCTCATGCAAGCAAAGATGATATAATGAAGCAAGCCAACCACAACAAGAAAGTGCACTTGATCATAAGTGGTTTTCATTTCATATGGGTGAAGAATAGATTTATCTATGATGATTGGTCTTCACCAAGCAATAAATTGGACTTCATATTGCTATTGGAGTAATGAATTGGAATCTATATGACTATCCTCTACTTCAACATAGCAAAGGTATCATTGAAATGTGCATGATCATTTCATCCCTTACTAGTATGCGGTTAGTGCATATAGTACATGCTTATTAGGATCATGCATGACAAACAAAAATTTTAGATTCATAGCCTACCACTATTGCTTGATTGTCTAAATGATCTAGTGGTATGAGTATGAATTTGTTCATGAGCTAGTGAACCCAAGTACTTGATCTAGTTTGGATTGCTAACAAATGACAAGTACAACATTGACAAGATAACCCTTAGCATAAGGTGTGAAGAAGTTTGTCATTGGATCAAAACCGGACTTGGAATCTTAGGCAAATCAACATAGTTCAAGTCATACAAGAAGCTCATGACAATGATAAGAGTACAAGCACAAGACAACAATGAAAATGGATATCTAGTTTGTTTCAAATAGTATCTAGACTCAAATTGATCTTCCAAGTGGTATGTACAAGTGGTGTCTAGATAATGATCTACAAGTGATATCTTACAAGTGGTACTCATGAAGATAGCAAATGTTCAAGAAGTGAATATTATTACCAAATCCTTCAAAGTGGATCCATACTAGAAAATTCTTTCAAATGGTATCACATTCGTACTCATGGTATCTTCACGTGGTATCATTCATGCAAGACGATGGTTTCACAAGTGATCCTCAACCTTAAGTGATCAAATCAAGAAATGCTACCCTCATCTTCAAGTGGTATCTCAAGTGAATGACACATGCTATGACATAGGGGAAGGAGCCCCACCGATTGGTATCAAGGTCAAAGATCCTATGTGGTATCTCAATAAGCAACCATAAAGTTTGTCATTCCAACATGTGTGGTAATGTCCATAAAAAATGCAATATTCAAGTCTCAACCATCTACCCCAATGCAAGTCTTTGTATCAATTAAGAAGATCACCTTTTATGGAAATTGATGACAAAGGGGGAGAAGTTGGACAAAGATATGCAAGATTTCCTTTTGAGGAGAGATTGCTTTGGGAGAGAGATAGATGATATTGGACATAGACATGGACAAAGAGGGAGCAACATTGAAGAATATAAGGGGATCAAATATTCTTGGACAAAGAAAGCACACAAGTAGGGGGAGCAAGCTCATGAACTTTGATTGATTATATTTGATATGTGCATAATTCATGTGCTTGCTTGCATTGCATAAGTTCTTAAATTCAATATGCATGCTTGTGTGGTGTATGCTAGTTATAGAACTTGAATGATGATTTGATAACTAGCATGCATAGGATGTTAGCTAGACTTGTGATTATCGTGCAAAAACTAGAACCATGCTTATAATGTGATCTCATGGGGTTTCTAGTGTTTTTGATGTCTAGCTACTCATGATGCTAAGGATGATGGCAAACTTGTGATTTTCAAATAGTATCAACCTACTAATTGGTATCAAGCTACAAAGGTTTATTCTATACACCTTAGCATCACTTAGTAGTGCTAACCCTCCCACAAATTTCATATTTATGCATATGTGCAAAGCTTGAAACCAAACCATTTGAGCACATATGTAGGGGGAGTTATCACTACCAAGTCGGATTTTATGGTGCTTATCCAAATCTTGGCATAGAGCTTAAAAGTTGGATAAGTAACATTAAATCCAAAACAAGTTAGCAATTTACACTTTGTGTGAAGTGCTAGCTTGAAAAAGCTTAATTTCCATATCTTTGTAGAGTTGTCATCAATTACCAAAAAGGGGGAGATTGAAAGGTCCTTGTTTGGTTTTGGTAATTGAGTGACAACTTAGGTGGACTAATATGTGGTTATGTGAGATACACAGGAGATTAGTCCACATGTGATGGTGTCATGAAGGAGCTCATTGCATATGAGACATGACATGGAGTCATGTGACCAAGATGGAGAAGATCAAGATGAGGCTTGGCTCGAAGGACCGGTTGTGAAGGTGAAGGGCAAGTTGAGGCTTCGAAGCGAAGGACCATGCGATGGTGAAGCTTGGGCAAGACTTGGCGCCGACGGACAAATGCAACGGTGAAGAGCAAGTGAGGTCAAGATCGATGAACCAATATGGTCACGTGATGATATGAAGTGAATCATATCATTTGGTGATTGGTTGGTGCATGTGTTGCATCAATGTCGGAGGAGATGGAGTGGAATGCGCAAGGCTAAGGTATAACCTAGGGCATTTCCATTTCACCGGTCATAGGTGTGTAGAGAAGTTTATGACCGGGTTTAGGATAGATGGCCGTACTATCAAGAGGGGCAAACTTGTTTGCATATCGGTCATCTAGTGCCACTTGAGCGATCTAACTGTGCATACGTGTTAGGATCGAGTGGCGAGGCAAGTTGAGTGCCTATTTCCTTCAAAAATGATTATGAAAATGCTAACACACGTGCACAAGGTGGTGATCACTTGTTGGTGTTGGCACATTTGTGAAGGCGATGAAGTTTGAGCGGTAGAGAGGGTTTGGGTTCCTCTCTCCCTCCCGCCGAGCTTGCGAGCGCGAGATTCAGGCGTTTTTGAGAAGTTGAAATGCCTATTTTCCACTACGCCGGAAGTCGGAAAAGAAACGGAGGCGAACGGAGGTCACAGAGGTGACCGGACGCTGCACCGGACGCGGTCATGGTATGACCGGACGCGTCCGGTCAGTACAGCGTAGGCGCGGGTGCTAGGGTTTGCAACCGGTGCGTCCGGTCACTCGCGGGACCGGCGCGTCCGGTCAGGTGCCCAGAAGGAACTGCGGTTCGCAAGGATGACCGGACGCGAGGCGCGTCCGGTCACACATGATCGGACGCGTCCGATCATCCAGGGAGCTTACTGGACTCCGACCGGACGCGGGCACTGTCGCGTCCGGTCATCGCAAGGAGCGCGTCCGGTCGTTGCGTCGCGGGCGCGTGGGTCAGTGCGATCGGCGCGTCCGGTCGTTCGACAGGCGCGTCCGGTCATCGAGACCGGCGCGTCCGGTCGTTGCCTGGGGCGCGTCCGGTCGTTGTTTTGACCGTTGGGGTCAGTGACCGTTGGAGGATCTAACGGTCGCGTTTGAATTCGAGGGACACGTGGACGTCGCAGGGCGACCGGACGCGGTGAAGCGCGTCCGGTCAGTTACGACCGGCGCGTCCGGTCGTCCCGAGTTTTGCCCAGTGAAGGGGTAACGGCTCTATTTGACCGTGGGGTTATAAATAGATGCCTTGGTCGGCCGTGGCCGGTAGTGGAGCACACTTTAGCCTTGGTGGCTTGTGTGGTAGTGCTTGGGAGCCCTCTAACTCACTCATGCTTGATAGTGTTCATCGGATCGAGTGAGAGAGCGATTCTAGTGCGTTGCTTTGAGAGACTGCATCGTGTGGCACTAGGTGATCGTGTTGCAAGCCGGTGGTGCTTGTTACTCTTGGAGGTTGCCACCTCCTAGACGGCTTGGTGGCTTGTGGCTCCGTCGAAGCTCGCAAGAAGATTGTGCGAGGCTCCGGAGAAGCTTTGTGAGGGGGATTGTGCTCACCCCGCGGGGATCGCGAAGAGCAACTCTAGTTGAGCGTGTCATTGAGTTACCTCACTTGAGAGTGGTGTCTTGCGGTGCCTTGCGGGGCGTGCCTTGAGGGGTAAGTGACTTGAGGGTCACACCGAGGAACCATCCTAGTGTTGGTCGACACAACGGGGACGTAGCTTGGTGGCAACCAAGTGAACCTCGGGAGAAAAACACCGTGTCAACTTTGTCTACTCTTCTCGGTGGTTTGCATTCATGCAACACAAGCTTGTATTTACTTTCATATATACTTGTGCTTGTGTAGTTGCTCTCGTAACTAGTTTGCTTGTGTAGCTTGCTAGTTGTCTTCTTGCTTGTGTAGCTAGAAGCTTCCTCTTGCGTGACTAATTTGGTTTGTGTAACCTTGTTAGTCACATTGCTTAGTTTGTGTAGCTAAGTGTTTTGCGCTCTCTAATTTGGCATTAGTTGCCTTGTTATTGAGCATTGCTAGTGAGCTTAGGCTTTGTGCGCTTTGCTTACTAGAATTGTGTAGGAGCTCCCTCTTGCTTGCAAAGTACTAGTGCATAGGTTTGTGTGACCTTGCTCTAGAATTAAATAGGAGAGCTCTTGCTAAGGAAAGCACCTTAGTTGCTTAATTAGGATCTTTGTGAGGTGCTTGTGAACTTAGTTAGAGGGGTGAAGTCTTGGCTAGACCGATAAGTTTAATTCCGCATTTGTTTTTAGTTAGCCAACACGCTTAAGTTTTAGAAAGGACTATTCACCCCCCCTCTAGTCCGCCATCTCGACCCTACACAGTGGTGGCAGTCGAGACGGAGACGGGGTGGGGCAACAGGGGTGTCGCCTGCCGGGGTAGTGGGAGATGACAGTTGAGCGGGGCTGGCGGCAAGGGCGTCGCAGCGAAGTGGTTGCTGGTGCCTCTGTCATTAGGGGAGGACGGGGTCGAGAGGCGATGGTGGGAGGTGGGTGGCACAGCGAGGTAGCTAGTGAGGGCTATCGGGCGCCTGGTGGTGGAAGCACAAGGGAGAGGGTGCAAAGGACGGGTGCGTGAGCAAGTTTAATGAGGGTGGGGGTGGCACGGCCGAGGAGGAAGAAGGGTTGTGTGGTTCCCGGTGACATGGCCTGTCATGCAATAACATCATATCATCCTTCAAACATTTTTTTAACCTTTGGATGGATACATATAATAGCACCCCATGCTTTTGGCCAACAAAAAAAAATCGGACTACGGGGGGATAGCATGCGCCCCCGAGCATTTCGCATTAGGGTAGATGACTCCTTGCTGCAAAACCCCTGAACCTCATACCCCGCCCACACACAGGGTCCTGTTACCCTGTGAGTGGGAGGTGCCATAAACCTGTGTTTTGTGTAACGCGTGGCAAACGAGGTTTTTTTTACCTCCGACATTGCAATTCGCCCACTAGGGGATCGAACCCAACAAAACAAGGAGCAAAGACGAGAATACGTACCCTGTCAAAGCCTGCCTACCCTAAGGTTCAGAACTATCATCACAGTCAAAATTCAAAAAATCTGTCTATTTTGTTTATTACATATATATTCTAGATAAATCGATTTATTTATTGTTTACATATTTTCAACACGTTGGCACTGTTGTAAAACATACGGACTTAATCCTAGAAGGAAAGGAGAAGGAGAAATCCTAATCCTAGTCCGTTTGTATGTGGGCTCTTACCAAAACTCTTAGCCCTTGGCAGGACTATATATACGTGAGAGCTCTATGTTGTAATCACCAATATTCAGAGGAATAAAGAATAGTCTTCCTACATCTTATGTTTGTGTGTTCTACTTTCATCTACTATATTGATCATGAGAGACGGAGAGGGAAAGGTTCCAACCGCTAGCAACATGTTTTATAACACGTTATCAGCACGACAAGCTCTACGTCGACATCTCCGTTGAAGCCACCGCCGATCTTTGACGCCGACGCTCATGCTTATGTGTCTACCGCGACTACTTCGACGACGTCGACATCCCTAGCGTTGTTAGCGGAACAAATCTGCTACCTCTACCTGCAACTAATTGCACTGCATCGACATGTACCATCGTCGTCAAGCATGCAGTTCTACGACAATGCCAAACGCCCTACGCGGTATGTATCTACTAACCACTGTCCTACACGGCACGTGAGGTAGATCAATTGGCATCCTTAATAATCAAAGGTATGATTTGATTCGAAACGGTAGATTGGTTTACGTCTGGCAATGAAATCAGATTTATTTTCCAATCTACTTGTGTCGGCCTCGATCACCGAGTCGTTTTTTTATGTTGCATGCATGCGGTGCGGCCATGAGATCGCATAAGCTTGTTAGGCTAATATGCACGTAGAGTTTCATCTACGAGAACAAAGCCAAGAAGGCAACGGTATGATCGTCATTGCATCACGTGGCATAGCAGCCATGACATGGAGTACTAGATCTTGTTGATCGTTCATATCTAGCAGATTGATTTTGAATTTTTCAACATGCAAATCAACGTGGCTGTTGTTGTTGCACGCAACACATGCCACCGTCTGCGACTTGCACGTCGTCGAACGCAAGCAGAACTATAGGCCAGCAGTCGCTAATTATTGTTAAATTAATATGCAAGAAGAAAATAAAACACCATGCATACATGTATACGTACATCAATTTTGTGCATGCAAGCACATCTATACGAGTATTGGCCTGGCAACCTGAACGTGCACAAGTACATCACCGCTTACCCATATGTCAGTACAATTGCATCTGTAGTGGATTTGACACGCAGTCAGTACCGTTGGATCCGGCGGCCCTGCGTTGGCGTCGGCTATGCAGAAAGTAAACAACATCCCATGTCGTGCTCGGACAGAATCCGAGTTACATGTTTCCATGGTCCCAAACCGAAGATTAGATTCAAACCTAATGTTGTATGTCTGTATCTATGACCATGGTGAATTCGGCCTGCACGCCTATATACCAACGATGATCCACGTATTACTGCATGAACAAGTACAAGCAATAGGATGTAGACTCGTATGCTTGCACACGTATTCGTTTATCTGTCGTATAACAGAGTTTGCATCTAGGTTTGATTAAAAAAACAAAAAGGTTGAGTACATGCAGTGCTCATGGCCAGATTCAAATTGCCAACTAAGGCACCCAGCACTAATCGGCCACTACATTGGCCACATTAATTACCCTCGTATGTCCTCCTTGAGTCATTGGTGAGTGATCACACTTGAACGTGGCCATCCAGAGTAGCAACTACGCTCGCACGCGTAAGGGCCCGTAGCCAATCTGTCGTTCGCATGCCACCTGTAGGCTCACGTGTGACACCGCCGTGACTCAACCAGCCAGCAGACTACACGTTGCTCGCCACCTCTGCCCACGGCTCGCATGCCACTACTGCTCCGTCCGCAACGAGCACGTCACCCTGTCTTTGTAGGACCTCGGGTTTTTCAAACGGCTTGAACGCCACTGCCCGCCCTCGCACGCGACAAGTAGTGGCGGTGCCGCAATGGATAGAAGAAAGCAAACCCGGCGGGGTACTTATTATGGGTTATAAGGGTCAAGGCTGAGCAGGCCTTCGGGCCAACCAAACTGAACAGAGGAAAGAAATACAGGCTGGAATCGGTCTAATAAAGTAGATCGTGCTGCAAATAATTTAAGAAATAAAACCAGAAATTGAGGAAGGAACTGTAGATCCGAAATTCTTTGAACAGTCCTTTGTTTGCTGTAGAAACTATTTATAGGCCTGCTATTCTTGGAGAATAGCGCCTATACTTCCTGGAAAATGCAGATTTAGAATGTTTTAGCATGAATTTAATTAAACCTAGACCTTCTGTTTGTACATGTTTACTGTATTTTTTATACCCGCATGTATAAGAGATTGTATACTTATTACCTTTGAGAAACTCATATTTGTTTTTCTAACATATTAAATTTTCGGGATGAATGAATGGTTGGTATTAATTCTAAAAATTTGTATATACTATAATCCTGAAAAATGCTAGGATGCTTCTAAGAGTATTTTGTATAACCATCCGCTACATTTTTGTACTTTGCCGCTTGTTTACATGCAGTAAACTCATACACACATGATTCCGGTAATAATAATATATGCATACCTTCGTGAAGAAGGAATATTCTAAATTTGTCCTGAATGACAGAATTATATAGCGTGGTCATTTATTAAATCATAGTAGGATATTCTATTACCACTGAAGTGGTGGATAGTTTCTTATATTACTCTCAAAAAATGAGTATGTGACTAAGCTAAATCCCGAAGGTCTTATGGGACTCGCTGAATGAGAAATTCTAGAAGATATCCTATATTATGATTGCATAAAGCAAATTGAATTTTTAAGCTATATGACCATACGGGATATAGTGTTGTTCTATGAAAAAATACAATAAGCTTGAAGCTTTGTGATTAAAAGTCATAGAAGACGGGATGGTAAATAAGACTTTGCCTAATTCTAGAAGAAATATTTCTTGAAATAGAAAGACCAAGAGCATTGAAGTACTAGAAGTATTCAAATTTATCATCCATAATTACTCAAATACTCAAATAGAAATTGAGTTGGAATTTTTAGACAGCTTTATAAACCAGGATATTGTAAGCTTGCATATGTTACACCCCTTGAAGGCTTGTGACTGTATATCATAACTTTTAAATAAAGCATGAAGCTACCACATGTCATGCATAGAAGTAAAGACATGTAAGAATGAATATTATTTAGAATTAGAATATTTAAGGGTTTTTCTTGAAGAACTTGAATCATGTGCTTATATATTTGTTGTCTTTGAAATTACTATCCTGAAGTATTAGTAGTAGCGGTGGTGCATTAAGTTTTAATTCTTGTTGAATTAAGTGGTTCTCGTATACTCATAGAAGAGTTAATAGTTAATCTATTGGCTTGAAGACTAATATGAAGTATTTAATATTCTTAGTTGCAATTTTTACTTGCAGTAATATATGTTAACCTTGCATGGAATGAATTGTGTTTTACATATAAACAATTGTCTATTGCCTATCTAAATAAATTTTGCATTAATTTATCCACAAAGAAGCCTTAGTTAACCATGAAGGTTATCGTTCTTTGTGCACCACTACCATGTAGGTAGAAGCAAGTATTTAATACTTTAGCCCAGAAACTAGAAGTTTATGTCCTACCCTGAATATGTTATTGTACACTGAATAGTATACTGGATATGTGAATTTCATGCCAGAACCATTGAATACTAGAAGTATAATAGAATTATATTAAACATATGAAATGATTTTTCATAGATGCAAGAAGCATATTACTACTTGAAATAATTATGGCATGAAAAGGGGAGGAATTTTGAGTAAAGGCATGAGAAAATGTGGGTAATATATATTTAATAGGCATAGTCTTTCTAAATCTATCTTTAAGTGAAGTGCATGTATAAGAACTTGGAGTTCTAGTCATGTCCTTTCCAGCAGAATTAACTTTCTCTACATTGCACTAATTGCAAGTAAGCTTGTAGCATTTTGTTGATATCTATTACGTTGGATTGAATACCAACATACCACATTACACTTGAATGTGTATCACTATGTTATGCTCTCGTCGAGCTGCACCTATCTCCACTCTTACATGAATATTAGCAAAGAAGCTATATTTGTAGCTTGTAGCTACCTTGCACTTCCCCCATAATTAGATTGACTAGCTAGTATACTATGTCTATATAGTTTCCGTTGAACTAAGAAATATTTTTGCTTTCAATGCGTTGCATGCATAAGCGATATATTGGTCTATGGCCAAGTAGCCTATGATCAGGGGGAGTTGCTTAAATTAAAATTAACTAAATGGAGAAGTGATCCACTTGAATGGGCTGAATTATAGTGGAAATTGAGTTAATAGATAAAACACTTAATGATGATTTGGGATTTATGAAGAAAAGACATTTGGTTAGAAAATTATAGAAGAAATTCCTTGTAAGTTTGAATGTTGCATATCTATACTTTTGAAGTATATGGTCCGTTTTTATGTATGAGTAATTGGATCATTTTTTGGCTAAACAATAAAGAAGCTAGATAATGAAATAGTTTTTTGAACTACAATATGTGCAAATCAGGGGGAGAACACCCCAGAGTTTACAGGAATGATGAACATTCTTTATTGCATTTTATGTATTCTAGCTCACTGCATATAATGTATAATAACCCCCGTATTTGAATATGTGCTTGAATATTTCCTATAAATTTTTATCATAGCATACATAAATGGGCCTCCACTTGTAGTTGGAGATACATGAATTTGATTATTTTAAGCCCATGATAGGGGATATGTTTTGAAGTATGCTATTATAGATCTAATATTAGCATTAGGGGGAGAGAAAGGCTATGTCAAATGCCAAATATTATTTCCATGGAAGGAAAGTGATCTTAAGAGAAAATATTCATTTAATCTTAAAGTAGAAATAGTATTACGCACTAAATCAAACAATAGTTTGACTAATGCTCTTGTGAAGCATGAAGCAGAGCATATGCCAGATATATTTGAAATGAGAGGAGTAACTTGAAATTATAGAAAAACCAGAAGTTATGTTTACTAGTAGTAAACTAAATGTTGTATATTATCAAGCTAAAATCCATGGGGACGCCTATGGGTTATAGTTTAGTGTACACTTGGTAAATAAAATAAGAACAAACTCCTTCATTCTAATGAAGAGAACACCTCACGAAGAAGGTCAAGCACCTCATGAAGAGGATCATCATGAAGATGAAATCCAACACATAAGCGCGCATCATAGTGTTGGGTACGCAGAACAACAAATCATCTCTTGTTTGAGAAATAACAAAGAGACAGAGAATAATCTCATATTATGAGAATATTAGGAGAAAATAATAGTTGTCGACAACGCTACCTCTATAATTGCAAATGTTTCTCTTATGAGAACCCGGATCTGGAAAATAAAGTCCATGGCAAAGTCGCCTGTAGCGATTATATCGGGTCAATGAAGAAAGCAATTGAGGTTAAATCCCCTACTAAGAAGAAATAAATGTTCTGCTATACCTCTGGCAAATGAATTGAATGAATATGAAATATGCAGTTAATAAGTGGATTATGAAAATCCATAAAAATTTTGAAGAATATAAATCATAACATATGAAAATTAAATCTCATATAAGTATTAAAAAAATCTAAGGTAGAATATGTTCATGAATGAATATATATGTCTCAAGAAGAGCATGTCCTAGAAGGAAGAGTCATCAAATGACTTTGTAGTGAATAACACTATCTCATTGTGTATATCACATAACAATCTCTCATGAAGCAGAGAATATATCTTATAGAAAAGAAATATTAGTCACCAAAAATGAGAAAGTCCTTGAAGGAGTCAATCCATGAAGGATTTACCAGTCGATTCTTGAATAAACACCATTAATCCCTGAAGTGAATAGAGACCTGAGAGAAAGAAAATGAGGAATCATATAAACACTTAGAAAGTGTATATTGTAAAGCTAGAAATGAAGTGTTGATATCCTCTAAATACCATGAAGGTATAAGAGTAGTGGTGATTTTGGCAATTGAATTGTCCCCTAAATGTCATATGCGAGACTGGATTTTTATTATTTAGTGGTATAATCAAAATCTTGAAGATTTGTAGAACATATAATTTGAAAATCTACTAAGGAAGAATAATAAGTTTGGTGTACTATCTAGAAGATATTGAATATTGTAAGTTATTTACCCCCATAATCCTCTGATATGATCTATTACCCAGAAGGATAAATTTTTGTCTTGCACAACTAATAAGTGGTCATTTATGCATGACGTATATCACTCTTATTTTCTCATATTATAATTCATAGAAGAATTTCGAGCCAACATTTTGAAGGATATAGTATTATGGTACTACATACCATTATTAAGCATACATTTATGAAATGTGTGGTTTGAGCAATGTAGTTCAAATGATGGCTTTATGAGGGGGAGTATATTTTATTGCATCTACCTTGAAGGTAAACCATCAGAATTATAAACATCAAGTAGATCATATTTGCTAAAACACTGAAGTTTATGCATATATCATGAAGATCAATATCTATTCATTAAGAATAGAATATCCTGAAGAATACATAACCAAGAAGGTTAGATGTTGTACTCTTTTTTCCTATGTGAGTTTTTACTTGAAGGTTTCTCACATAAGGTTTTTAATGAGACAACATGTGCAATATAATTAACGAATGCGATGTACTCTTTTCTCCAAGAACTGTTTTTTCCACTGGGTTTTCGGATGGAGTTTTTAACGAGGCATGTGCATATTGTGGTAATCGCCTAAGGGGAGTGTTGTAAAATATACGGACTTAATCCTAGAAGGAAAGGAGAAGGAGGAATCTTAATCCTAGTCCGTTTGTATGTGGGCTCTTACCAAAACTCTTAGCCCTGGGCAGGACTATATATACGTGGGAGCTCTATGTTGTAATCACCAATATTCAGAGGAATAAAGAATAGTCTCCCTACATCTTATGTTTGTGTGTTCTACTTTCATCTACTATATTGATCATGAGAGACGAAGAGGGAAAGGTTCCAACCGTTGGCAACATGTTTTATAACAGGCACGTCGTCGTCCACCGACACGTCGAGCTCCATCCGGCAAAAAAAAAGGGGGTCCAGAGGTCATGTCTGGTAATAAAAAAAAAGAATATTTGCACAAGGGGAATCATATATTCATAATTCATGGGTGAGCAAGCTCCCTCATCCAGTTGCTTATCCGGCGACAGAAGGCATCAACCTAACCTTCCCTTTTTCTATTGCTTCGATCAGGGGCGTCGCTTTGTTTTGTCCTTCACAATAATTTACCCAAGACGATTATGAATGCGGATGCCGGATGGAGTTGCTTCGTTCCACGGGCAAAGCTCTCTCGCAGCGCACAAGTCAGAGGCACCCGCACTCCAAAGGCATTGACGATGCGCTACGCCCCGGGGCCCTGCCGCGGCCGGCCTCCGAAAGCAACCCCGACCGGCCGCCCGGCCGGCCAACAGCTCAGCTAGGCGCCTGCCTGCCATCGATGTGTGCTTGCTGCATGCAATGGCGCGTGCATGAGCAGATGAGCTGCTACCACACAAGTCACAAGCTAGTATATGCAGACGACGGATCTGACGAAGAGAAGTGTATTGATCAGGCTCTAGTCTTTTTCTTTTTCAGTAATGGCGATTACGCCACTGTTCACAATCACACCTGCACTGCACATGATCGATCGTCCGAGGGTTTCTGGGTTCCTACGTCAATTGGTATTGGCTAGCTTGTGTTTGTGGAAATGTAGGACGTCCTAGCTAATAACCTCTCCCTCTCTCTCTCTATCTCTCTTTCTCTCTCATCATCTCCCACTCCCTCTCCCTCTATGATTGATCTTTACCTACTGCACATACCTTTTCTTTTTCATGCCTGCCTGCTTGCTTGTTCTCGGCAGCCATCTCTGGGCTCTTGCTGTTTGTTTAAGGAATAGACATGGCATCAAGTGAGCTGACAGCCTTGTTGGACTGGACTTTGTGAGGCAGATGCTCTCCTAATCCAAACGTCCCCCCTGGCCCCTACTGCAACTAGGCCTGAAAAGAGCCGGGCGCGCCCTTAGGACATGCTCAGTGTTTCATGGAATTCGGTCGATCGAGCAGGTCGATGTCGACGGCAAGCGACAGCAAATCGACGAAAAAGATCGAGGCGATGGATTGGATAGCTAGCGGGGAGAGGATTTGGCCTTCGGGCGGGGACGCGGGGGGCATTGCCGCCTGCCTCCTGATGCCAACCCTGGCATGTGTTTGCTTTAATTCCTGTCAAAACTTGCAATTATTGCGCTGCATGTGGTGTGGACATATGGTGCTGCTTCTTTGGCTTGGAGAGTTGAAGGGGACCTGTTGCTTGGGCAGGCTAACTTTGGCCTAAGCCTAACCCTGTCCCCATTACGAATACCATCAGGTGTAAACCTTCAGGCATGCATGTCACTAATAGTTTCTGCTCTTCGATCGTCAAGTTTTTTTTTAAGAAAGTGAAATATATAGATGTACACCTGAAAACATGACGTGTAGAGCACTGCACTTGTGCTGGAAGAATTACAAGTTCAGAAGCTACAGCACCTAGTACTTGGTAAGCAGTGACGGAGCCAGAAAAAAAAATTAGGTGAGGCGAGTTGCAATAAGAAATTTGAAACAAAAAGCACCACATTCATACCGCACCGTATTTACATGCTACAATCACATGAATTATAGAAAAACGATGCAATCACATATATTAGGCGAAAATTGACCGGATGAGCAGCAGCCGCTCCTATGGACTGCGGTCCTGTCTCCTGGCGACCTGGCTGACCGCGGGGCGGGTTTGCTCCGCTGCTGTCGCGCTGGGGCCGCAGCTCGGTTGCTCCTCCTGGCGGCTGGTGCAGCGGTGGGAGTCACCGAGGTGGGCGGGGGCGTGCCGCGTGCCCACACGGGGCCGCGGGGGGACCGGGGGAGGCGGCTGGCCGTGGGCGAGTGGCGACTGCAGGCAACGGCGTGGAGCGGCGGCGCCACGGTGGCTGGTCCGTCGGTGGGCGCCTGGACGACGGGAGGCTCCTCGAGACCTCACAAGGCGT
The DNA here is from genome assembly GCA_038087645.1 of Saccharum hybrid cultivar R570. Lineage (NCBI taxonomy): Eukaryota > Viridiplantae > Streptophyta > Magnoliopsida > Poales > Poaceae > Saccharum > Saccharum hybrid cultivar. The sequence continues at coordinate 3,406,582 of JAQSUU010000344.1, forward strand.
CCGGCGCAGGCGATTCGGTTCCACCGGTTGGGCTAGGTGAAGAAGTGTGCGACGTTAGGTTTTCAACGGGCCTCTGACCTTTGCTGGGCTGAACAAAGTAAAGAAAAAGCCCATCAACTACTTTCTTCCTCCTTGCTCGAGCACCGCAGGTCGCAGCTCGTCGCTCATCGCCGGTGCCAGGGAAGAAGGGGTCCGAGGCGAGCTCGCCAGTAGCTGGGGCGGCCGCCCCACCCCGCCCCTAGGGTGGCTCCGCCACTGCTCGGTAGCTAGTAAGTGGTAGAACTGGCGAGCAAGTTACCCTTGCAAGGCTAAACAAATGGTGCTTGTGTGTTCACCAAAAGCTCAGCAGTCACTTGGCAGGCAAAGCAACTCCGGCAATGCAGGTTTCGTCATGCTGGGGTTATTCCGATCCAAGCAAGCGTTTATCACGGTTAACGGCGACCAGAGAGTGTAGTTACCTTGTTGGCCTGGCTTGCTTGCTTTCATTTGCGCGTACGTAGTTGCCGCAGGGTGTGGATGATCCATGCCTTGGCGTCATCTTTTATTCTTTTTTCACGGAAGAAATACACCTCCACGACGTCATTCTTTGTTTGCTGCGCAGTAATCTTCCTACACCTGGGCTGGCTGGCTTGCAGATCTTTTCCCAGCAAGAACTGTTCCGTAATTCCGTGTAGCTTTTGTGCTCTGCTGATGCCGGCGATTTGAGAGCAGAGAAAACAGTTTAGTACTCCAAAGTCTGAACAAACAAGTCAGTTTAATTCTTTCTTGCAGGTTATTTTCAGGGGACTACATGTTATGCGTAGTCACGCAAAGAATGTTTCGTTTCTTCAGAACCAGAAGCAAAGAAAATTCAAAAGCGTTGTATCATAAGGAGTGAAAAGTCAGATGCTGAGAACCTCATTTGCGTTAAAAATGTATAATCCTGAGAGAGCCCCAGAGAAATATCTGACCACAGGTGGGCCCAAGAGCCCCCAGGATTCAGGCACCGGTGGGTTGGGTGGTGCTCGCTGCTCGGTTGCTTGGAAGGAGGAGGCAGCAAGCAACCAGCATGCTGCTAGGCGTCAAGCAGGGCTAGTTCGGGAGAGTTGCAAGAAAGCGCCGTGGTGTTGCTCAGTTGCTGCATGTTTTTATTATAATCAAACGCAATGAAAAAATTGCTAATGATTCCTTGTAATCCAGATTAAGGAGTATATAAAGCGGTCTCATAGTCATACAGCACGTACAACACATGTCATATATGAATATGTATGATCAGCTGAGCTGAGTTCTTCTCTGGGGGAAAAACAGCTGGCGCTGTTGATTAACATGGAAGATATCCATAGGTTAAATCACTTTATGTATTAAAAAATATATGTGTTGGATAGCATTTCCAACTACCAAAACGTTGGTTCAACTCTTCTTTCTTTTAGCAATCATTTATTTACAAAAGGCCATATCAATCAGGCTTCCATCCGATTTGCCATGTCAGGGTCCATGTTGTCCATGCTATGCCGCTTCATTTTGCAGCAACTACTTGCAAGTTGCAACACATGCACAAACCAGCTGAAAGCGCATCCGAAGAACACTATTTTTGTATAAAAAATGAAGAAGAGATTTATCCTTTCCAGGAAAGGAGAGCATGTTTTTTTTCTAGATAAAGGAAAATAATTCAGCCTCTGCATTCATGCATGATTGTATATAGCATTGAGACTACACAAAATAAATGTTGAGAAGAGTGACGTGGGAAAGAAAACTAAAGCTAGTTTAAGATCCATTCTGTGGCTAAACCTCCAACCTAACTTCCAAATTCCTGCATCCCATCTTCAGAACATCTCTCTCTCTCTACCTCTTTAAACTCTTTAAGGAGCGGCAACCAACTTATGATCCAATACATCCCCTGAAAATAACCTGTATGAAAGAATTAGTTGTAGTTCTCTTGAAAACCACACCATTTCTACTCAACCAAATAGCCTAACAAAAAGCAGCTGCGCCAACTAAAATTTGGAATCTAGACTTGATAAAGGAAAGCGAGCATATGAAGGAAGACAAATAAATGGGTTCATCCATAGCTAAATATAAGAAAGAGGTTATTTTGCTTGAGTTAAATTAGCACTCCTCCTTTTCCTACTTTTTTTTTGTTTTTCCTCTCTCTAGTTTGCAATTATCATTACTCCATCCTGAAATTGACAGCAATGGAGAAGATATTTAGAGAAGATTTGTTTCGGACCGGGACGGGATCATGTCAAATCGGAGAAGGAATCATACTATTTAAGCAAAAGAAGTAGACGCAGGATGGAGTCCGCTCCACGCCACATCGGATCCTATAAATTCCCCGCCTTTTCTTCTCCACTCCACTCATCACAAATCTCTCCTCCTCCTCTTCTCTCTCTCTCGCTCCCTCCCTCTCCAAGCTCCAGCTAGACTGTCCTGCTCTGCTTCGGTGCTTGCTACTGTGCACAGCCAGCCAGCTGCAGCAGAGCAGAGTCCGGCTCAGCTGTGAGCCCTGAGCAGAGGGGCTCTGCAGTGCAATGGAGAGGCCTGCGCAGGTGCCCACGCAGCTGCCGCCGGGGTTCCGGTTTCACCCCACCGACGAGGAGCTGGTACTGCTGTACCTCCGCCGGAAGGCCCTGGCTCGCCCGCTGCCGGCCGCCGTCATCCCCGTCGTCCACGACGTCGCCGGGCTCGATCCATGGGACCTCCCTGGTGCGTGCCCACGCATGCTCCCTCGATTTGAGCTGCTTTGCTTTCAGCTGCGGCAGAACCGCGAACATTTTCAGATTATTCATGCAGAGTTTTTCTGTTTATTTGGTGTGTGCAGGAGCAAGCGAAGGGGAGGGGTACTTCTTTAGCCTGCGGCGAGCGCCGGCGACCGGGCGTGGCAGCCGCAGGAGGAGAGCTGGGAGCGGGTACTGGAAGGCCATGGGGAAGGAGAAACCGGTGTTCCTGCAGTGCGGCGGCGGCGTAGGCTGCAAGAGGCAGCTGCTCGTGGGCGTGAAGACGGCGCTCGTCTTCCACCGCAGTGAGCCGGCGCCGTCGTCGCGGACAGGCTGGATCCTGCACGAGTACCGGCTCGCCGTGCCCCGCGGCGTGGCCGAGCAGAGGAGGAAGAATGCGAGCCAGGTAAGAATTCCTACCACAATTTTTTCAACCTTAGCTTAATTCTTGCGGTCTTTGATGTGAAATTTTACAGAGTCGCCGACTTCATTCTCTGCTGTAAATAGCACAAACCACTGTCATTTACTGGTCGCTTTATTGTCCTTTGGGCTCAATTCTTGCAGAAGCTAATTAATAATCCATTTTAAACTAATTTGCTTGTCCTAAATGCGATATACGGAGTACATGAAAATGGAAGCAGTAATCAAAATGGCTCATTTCAAAAGAAATGAAAGATCGACGTCAGTTAGTCAGTAGCATTTGTACACTTCAGACTAAAACCAGAAAGTTCCTCGTCTTGGGGCAACTTGAGACTGTGACATCTCAACATCGACTACTAAATGGAATACGACACAATGCAATAATGTTTCAGATCATGCAGATAAGAGAATCTAGCCTCCGTTCGAAGTAACTTGATCCGCTTTGCAACCTCGATCGCGATACTTTGCCTTATATGTAGCTTTACATTTGCCCCCGAACTGCAGGGTTGCGTTGCTGAGCCGGCGGGAGAGTGGGTCGTGTGCCGGGTCTTCCTGAAGAACAACAGGCCAGGAAGCAGCAGGCCGAACCGGGACGCCAGCAGCAAAACTCTGGGACACCGCGCCTCCGCTGCGCCACCGCAACACCGGGAAGACGTGGGAGGACGACAGCATCCGTTGCTGTTCTCGGCGCCGCAGTCGTCGTCCTCGAGCTGTGTCACCGGCGTTACCGACTCGTCAGACGAAGACCACGAGGTCAGCGGCGGCGGCATGACCAGAGATTCCCCAGCTGCCCCTCAAAGAGAGGCCTGCTAGGAGGGATTTTAAGTGTTTTCCCCTCTCTTGCCCGTTGCCCCGTACTTTTCCTGGTACCATATAATGATGATGCGTTAAGCATCAGATGATCAGGTTTAAGGGAAGTCCAGCGCAAGAATGGTCCCGAAATACCATGTCAAACAGATTTGGCAACCTGAGTTTGGATCAGGAGCGATAGTTGCTACGGTTCATCTGTGGAGTGGCATACACTTTGATTTGATGCTAGAAAATGGGCGCTGCGACGGCCCAATAGTGAGTAGAATCTAACAGCCTGTTCGTTTGGCTGGATTGTTGTGGCTGAAAGTACTGTTTGTTGGTTTGTTGTGAGAGAAAAACACTGACGGATGACTGCTGATTCTGCTGATATGCTCAAATGAACAAGGTGTAAAATGCCAGTTAATTTGAGGTGGACGGTGGAATCCTTGTCCTTGTTGTATAGAATCGTAGTGACGGCTGCCCTTACCACAAATATTTCATAATACCCCCTCTATCCTAATATTTCATAAGTTGTAATTGTTTTCGAGTCCTATAAATACAAGGCGTGGTATCTTTCTCTCTCCTCTAGTCACACATGCATCCCTCCCGCAGTAGTACTGTACTGGTATTGCGAGAGAATTAGTATGTCTTTGTACCGGAGGTAGTTAGTATGTCTTATATACTAGACGGAGCGAGTAGTCATCAGCTTGTCTAGGCATGAAAACGGTCGGAAACGATCGACGGGAGGCCAAATCACTTTTATTTTCATATTTTTTTTTCTCAAAAACGAAATCGATACAATATTGTCGGAAACGAATACGACACCGACATTCCGGTAATTTCAAAAACGATAGTAGTCGATCGAAAAATATATCGATAATGATCGGAATCCATGAGAACGATATCTAAAAAAAATGATAAACACGTCAAACTGTAGAACATGAGAAGAACCATAAAACTCGACCTATCTCACATGACAATAGAAATAAATAAAGCCACAATTGACAAGACCATAAGCAAAAACCATGGTTCACACCATCTTTGGTTTGAAACAAGCTAAAACCTAGATTTCGTTCGTGTTCGTGGTGACCAGTTAGGATTAAGATGCAGTACGTGATTGACTGATTGCCTTCTTGTTTCTGTACAGATGAAATACTTGCCGTATAGTTCATTTCTAAAAAGATATTTGCTTTATATGCTTGCATGTGCAGATGAGATGCTTAGATGTGGGCTAACCAGACCTAAAATACTTTGAATCGGTAGCTACTAACAGTAAATTACCGGCTAAATACGGTAATCTTCGAAAAACGGTCGGAAGAGGGCAAAATCGTTTTCGCTTTCGTTTTCGATTAATTTTATCGTTTTCATTTTCATTTTTTCGATTATCACTATCATTTTCGTTTAGGCCTAAAAATCGGAAAAAAAAACTCGAAAACGACTTCTAAAAATCAGAAATTATCATTTTCGTTTTCATCCCTAAGCTTGTCTTAGGGTGTCCCTAGTGGGACTAGAGAAATCGTTGGATGAAGTGTTGCTGGAAAAGAATACACAAAATAAATAAATAAAAACCTGTACCACTCATGGGCATAGTAGACGAGTCAAGGAGAGCAGAGATCGTGAGCATTTTGGAAGCGATCGAGCCTAGCGATTCCTCTCGCTAGCGAGTTGCTTTTTAGCAACATCTCTTCTACGTGTTGGACGTAGGGACACCCTTATCTTACTAAAGTGGCTTCTCCTCAGTGGCGGAGCCACTGTCCGGCCACGCTGGCGGCCGGCCGGGCTCCTGGGCAAACTTCGAAAGAAAATTTTCTATATATCAAAGAAAAATGTTATAATTTGCTAGGTAAATATTATTGTGCAATGAGGATTACCCGGGCTCTGAAAAACTTCTGGCTCCGCCACTGCTTCTCCTGACGCCTCACAAAACCAATATAAATTATTACAAAATTATTATTGAAGCTGTTTTTGCCAAATATTTTCTAAAACAGCTCTAATACTCCATTATGCTTCACATAAGTTAGAGCTCCTACCAAACAAGCCCCGAATAAACTAGTTACCCATATTTTTACTTGGGCCAACTTGCGAGTGGTTCTACTAGGCCGAGAAGGCCTTCTGCATTCTGCGGCGTCTTACCTCTAGGCTTTAGCCAGCCCTTGAACGGTGTCGGCCCGCCTGCTGGGCCAACGGCGTGCACACGCTCTCAGTAAAATCACACCACGCCGGGGCTTTACTTGCAAAAAGCGCGCAAATAAAAATCTCACGCAGGAGACAAATCCACGCTTTCCTTCGCCTCCCCCTCCATCGCGGTCGCGGCCAAGGCCAACGAACCAATCCCCTACGGCCCACCTTCCTCCTACCTGCCTGCCATTCTCCCATCCCGGCACCGCGTCTCCTCCTCGGCTCCTCCCTCCTTTCCATCCCGCTTCTATCGCTGCCTCCATCTCCAGGCCGCGTCGAATTCCTCCGTCCACCGCGCCGGTCCGGTCGCCGAGGAGGAGGAGGATGCTGGGCGCCGCGAGGAGGCAGCTTGGATCCGGTCCCGTGAGTGCCGCCGAACCAGGCTTTACCACCGTGGGTTTCTGATCGCCTCGCGAGGTTCGATCTGTAACGGTGCTGTTGGTTGTTTTTTTTGTCGCTGTGTGCAGATGCTGGGACAGGTTTTGCGAAGGCTCCGCCCAGCGGCGGCGGCGGCTGAGGTGGCGAGGGGCTACTCCGCTGCGGCGAAGGAGGTGAGGCGCCGCTTGACTGAAACCTACCTTTTCGTTTAACCGTGGAGGCGAGGAGGTTGTGTTGGTATTAGTCTATTAGACGTCATGTAAATCGTAATTGTGTTGTCTTGTTTGTCGACCGGCGGCTAGAATGTAGACTGGGGGTAGGTGGTTTAAGCGGTGGAGACGTGTGGTTGCCAGTTTGGTTATTGCAGTAGTTGCCATGATCCCCCCATGAAGCAGATTGTTCATAGTTTGGTGATGGGTTGGTCGCTTTGTTAGGCCAGTCTCAACGGAGGTTTCATGACCCAGTTTCCAACACATCCATATTTTGGAAACAGTGCAGAAGAGTTTCATGGGGATGAAACTCTCTCTACTCCCATGAAACTCTTATCATCTCTCACTTCATTAATACGATGCCACATCAGCACATTTAATGCCCATGAAACTCTGATGAAACTCCATTGAGACTGGCCTTATGGCAGTGGTTTGTGGGCCAAGGGAATGATTTAATGCTTTAATTTATGGCTTACATCTTAGTGGGATACACTTTGGTTTAGTGCGGTGCATGTTAGAGAAATGCTACTAGAATATATTCGTTGAAGTAACTTTTGTGTGAGATTCCTGACAAGCTATACGTGGGGAAACCCAAGTCCTGGTGTTGCAATTGTTTGTGCCTTCTATATAGATTTTCTAAATGTTAAAATTGTACATGGAGTTCATTTGATGTGTGATCAAATCATTGTATTTAGCTACATTTTGTTATGCATTTTATGCTTTGTTTCTTTTTTCTTTTGGTGAGCCCTTATTTATTTGCTTTGGTGATGGATGAGGTCACAAGGGACATACAAGGTGATATCCCTTGGTGTATGCTCTTTGCTGATGATGTGGTGCTAGTTGACGACACTAGGGAGGGGGTTAATAGGAAGTTAGAACTATGGAGGCACACGTTAGAGTCGAAAGGGTTCAGACTTAGTAGGACTAAGACCGAGTACATGAGGTGCGATTTCAACGCGACTAGGCAAGAGGAGGGAGACGTTAGCCTCGATGGGCAAGTGGTGGCCAAGAAGGATACTTTTCGGTATTTAGGGTCGATGCTACAAAAGGATGGAGACATTGATGAAGATGTTCGGCATAGAATTTCAGCCGGCTGATTGAAATGGCGTCAAGCTTCTGGCGTTCTCTGTGACAAAAGAGTGCCTCAGAAGCTGAAAGGTAAGTTCTATAGGACGGCGATTCGTCCGGCGATGTTATACGGTGCTGAGTGTTGGCCTACAAAAAGACGACATGTCCAGCAATTGAGTGTAGCAGAGATGCGTATGTTGCGTTGGTGTTGTGGACACACAAGGAGGGATAGAGTCCGGAACGACGATATTCGGGATAGGGTTGGGGTGGCACCAATTGAGGAGAAATTGATTCAACATCGGTTGAGATGGTTTGGACATGTCCAACGGAGGCCTCCTGAGGCGCCGGTGCGTAGTGGAGTTCTAAAGCGGGCCGATAATGTAAAGAGTGGTAGAGGTCGACCTAAACTAACTTGGGACGAGTCCGTTAAGAGAGATCTTAAGGAGTGGAATATCTCCAAGGATTTAGCTATGGACAGGAGCGTTTGGAGATTGGCAATCTACGTGCCTGAACCGTGACCTCTTTTTGTCTTGTGCCCTTTATGTCCTCTTTATGTGTCTCTCTGTTTCTCGTCTCTTTTGGGTTTCATCTCTAGCCTACCCCAACTTGCTTGGGACAAAAGACTATGTTGTTGTTGTTGTTGTTGTTGTTGTTGTTGTTGTTGTTGTTGTTGTTGTTGTTTCTTTTTTCTTTTTATCTTATTTCGTCCCTATGGCAAGCACCTGCTAGTGTTTTATTCCCATGCTGCAGTTTCTACATCTTTATGCAGCAAGTCATATACATTATTATTCTACATGTTCAGATGACTGTCCGTGATGCGTTGAATTCTGCACTGGATGAAGAGATGTCTGCTGATCCTTCTGTTTTTCTTATGGGAGAAGAGGTATCCCCTGGATTTTTTTTTCTGCTGGTCTTTTTTTTCCCTGTGCAGTGTCTTTTCTATAATTCATATTCATACTCGTTTGTGTAGGTTGGAGAGTATCAAGGTGCATACAAGGTTTGTAAAACTTTCAAGGATTGATGCGTTTGCTTTATCTGTCGGTAACGTAACACTGAAATCTTAAATCCTACCATTTTTTATAATATTCATCGGTGTCTTGTTGCAGATTTCTAAGGGCTTGCTTGACAAGTATGGTCCTGATAGGGTTCTTGACACACCTATCACAGAGGTGCACTATTAAACTCCTGAAACCATTGCTTTCAGGCTGCGTAAACATGATCACACCGGCACACACTTACTGCTTTCTCTTTGTACCCTCAGGCTGGCTTTACTGGCATTGGTGTTGGTGCAGCTTATCATGGTCTTCGGCCTATTATAGAATTTATGACATTTAATTTCTCGATGCAGGTCAGATTTTGATATTGGTAACGAATTAAAAGTATTTTTTACTTGCTTATCTTAAAGTATATCCCTGGACGTCTGAGTGTACTGTAATGGTCCGTGGTTGCTAAATATTCATCTGTTTCTTTAGAATTCTTAGTTGTATGAAAATCAATTTCAACTTGGTTATGGCACATTTGCAAATTTGCCACTGATTTTAGTCTTTGCAAGAATGCTACTCAAATGATAATTCTGGTGTTATTTTTGCCATTTTCTAGTGGTAAGCTTGCAATAATGGTTCAAATTAGTTCCAAATTTGCAAGTGCTCCCTAGTGAAACCATACCTTCTCTCTCACATTGATTGCAAATGATCCATAATTATCAAGAAGTTTTATCGATTGCTTTTTGGAAAGTGGCTATTGACGTGCCTGAACCATGATTAGGGGCTCATGTTGGGTTTCAACTCTAGCCTACCCCAACTTGCTTGGGACTAAAAGGCTTTGTTGTTGTTGTTGTTGTTTTATCGATTGCTTTGCTTGCATCAATTCCTCATTCTTATTTTCCTCGAATTACTGTCAAAAGGCAATCGTTTGTTCATGCTTAATTCATGTGACTGAGACAAGTAGTAGTTTCTGTACTGATTTTTCCCCATTAATGTCATCATCCACCGAATTCAACATTTTGTGAAAAAAATCTGAGTAATGAGTAATCTATACTGCATCTTCAGGCTATTGATCATATCATCAATTCAGCTGCCAAGTCAAACTATATGTCAGCTGGTCAGATATCTGTTCCTATTGTTTTTAGAGGACCAAATGGAGCTGCTGCTGGAGTTGGTGCTCAACACTCACAGGTTTGCCAGATGGAATTGCTCATTTAGTTATGTACTTATGTGTCTGACTATCATCCTTCTACTTCCTAATTTTTCATTTTTATGTTATTGCCATCCTTTTCTGTGCTTGTTTGTATTAGTCATACTTGCCACTGTCAAGATGTCAATCCTTTGATGCTCTGTGAACCTGTTTGCAGCACTTTTATAAATTAGCGGTGTAAAATAAAATGATAAGTTTTGAGCGAAATTACAGAAAAATTGCACAGCGAGTTACTTTACCATGTCTATGCTGTAGGGAGCTGAGCAGTAGTTTTGTAATTGTTTCATTATGATCGTGAGCTTTAATGATACATACATAGTACCTGTTTTCATACATCTTTTTGCTAGCACCTTGATTATGAGATTATAACTGTACTATCATGAACTTACTAACTCAATTGTATGCAGTGTTATGCAGCTTGGTATGCACATGTTCCAGGACTTAAGGTTCTCACACCATACTCTTCAGAAGATGCCCGAGGCTTGCTCAAAGCTGCTATTAGGGATCCTGATCCTGTTATTTTCCTTGAAAATGAGTTGCTGTATGTCAGTCTGATCTTGTTGAATCATTTTGCTAGCTACCTATCATTTGCTGAGATGCTATCGTACCATTTGCAGTTATGGCGAATCTTTCCCAGTTTCTGCTGAAGTGCTTGATTCTAGTTTTTGCCTACCAATTGGCAAAGCTAAGGTATGTTGTGTCTTGGATGCATATGGGTGTATGGGAAGGAGGTTAGTTTAGGTAGGACTATTTCCATAAGTTTACCTTGGGACGGTTGAGTGGAGTTCCTATTGATGAACCACCTTGGGTGTAGAGATCAGATACAGACTTGTAGGTATATATATTATATATTATGTATGGAAGAATGCTTTCAAAACGGGTTTCCCCCATTTCCATTTCCAGATTATACTTGATATTATGTTCTCTTTTCTGTGGGCCTCATCTTTCTGTAGATAGAACGCGAGGGTAAAGATGTTACCATTACTGCGTTCTCCAAGATGGTTGGCTATGCTCTCCAGGTATGTCATGATGTACTTTATAAACAATGTAAAGGAGGATTAATTATTAGTCCATTATTCATTAATCATTACCCTATAGGTTGACAAATAATTAGCATGTGTTTCCCAATATATGTTCACTTCTCTAGGGATTTGGATGTACTGCATCAATGCACTTTTGTTACTCATTAAACTGATCTACAAAGTTGTCCGTTGTGTTTCCCAATATATGTTTACTTCTGTAGGGATTTGGATGTACTGCATCAATGCACTTTTGTTACTCATTAAACTGATCTACAAAGTTGTCCGTTTGAAAATTGTAATTTTGATTTTTGTTCTAAGAGGGATATTTAGGTGACAGATGGTTTTAGTAGTGCTTATGTCACTTGTCTGTCTTCATTTTTCATCATAGTGGGTTGTTATTTTGGTGCATTCTCATGCTCAGTTTGTCTTCAGGCTGCAGAGATACTGTCCAAGGAAGGAATCAGTGCTGAGGTAAATCCTTTTGTAGACGTTATTGTTTCACTTGTTCAGTATAGCCATCTAATTTTCTCCATATGCCATCTGTAGTACCTTACTTTTGGTTCATATTTGTTGACAGGTGATCAACCTTCGATCGATCAGACCACTTGACAGAGCTGCTATTAATGCATCTGTCAGGAAAACTAACCGATTGGTGACTGTTGAAGAAGGGTTCCCCCAACACGGGATTGGTGCCGAGATATGGTTCTCTCTAGCCCTTACCCTCTCACACATTTGTGTGTGGTATCTAGTATTCTAACTCATGTTTGTTGCAGCATGTCTGTTGTAGAAGAAAGCTTTGAGTACCTTGATGCACCAGTTGAGAGGATTGCTGGAGCTGATGTACCTATGCCCTATGCTGCCAACCTTGAGAGAATGGCTGTTCCACAGGTCCTCTTCTTTGCCTTCCATCCTAGATTTTCTACTAGCTCTTGTATACACTGCTCAGGACTGCTCGCTCGTCCATGCTTCTTATGCTATTTATGATAACATGTTGTATCCTGTATCCCTAGTTTCATCTAGTTATTTATTTAACTTCATTTATGAATTGTATGTCCGATCCTTAGAAATTCCACCAGTGGCTAATTGTGTAAAAGATGGTCAGTAGTAGTCATAAACAAAATGTTTCCTTTGGAACCGTCAAATGTGCATGTCATTTTACCATAACTTGGGTTGCATACGGCCACACTAAATCACAAATCAGACACTGTTGCTCCTGCATTTTTGCACACTTTGTGTAGCTGTTATCTGCCACCCGAATATGCCTGGAGGATTGTCCTGTTATGTTTAGGAGTTGGGTGGTTTCTTTGTCTGTCTAGTTGTGCATACCAGGTAAGCCATTGTGGTCAAAGTGGTCACACAGCATAACGTCGCTATTATTGGTTGGCAACTTGGCTGTAATGCTTGATGCTATGCAGAAGACTGGAAACTAGTAAGAATTGGGTGTGGATCTTGTTTGGTAGTGGAATCACTCATTCGGGTGATAATTGTGGAGCATTTTTTTTTTTGCTGATGGAAAGCGAATATATTTTTTTTGCTACAATGCTATACCTTACTCTTTAAACATGTCTGCATGAACGCATATGTGCATATATTGCAAAATTCCCTGATTTGCTGCCATTTGTATTACTTTAGGCCACATTGATTTTGTTGTTGCCGTGGCTAACAGATTATACGGCTGTGCTTGGTTGCAGGTCGATGACATTGTGCGGGCAGCAAAGCGGGCCTGCTACAGGGCAGTACCAATGGCAGCAGCTGCCTGATTGGTGGACAAGCCTTTCTGTTTTCCTTCCCTCGGCTTTCGCTCTCTAGCCAGAGAACATGTAGTATTCATAAGGTGCAGGCAAATTGGCCGGACCCCAGACTCCAAGCGAGCTAATTTTGTAGATCTGCCATGGTGTTATTTATTCCGTTAGTCGATATATGCTGCATTCTTTCTACTTTCAAGTCCATTTGCTTTTCTATGATTTCTACAGACGGCCAAATAATCTTGTTAAGGCCCTGATTGAATGCAAAGTATCTTTTGGAGTAACATGAAGTGTTTGGAAGCAACAAACTTTATAGTTTTGAAAACCATGTTATTGCTAAAACTGTAGTCTTTTAGGAGTTCTATAAATAAACTCAACTTAGATCTCTCTTTTCTCTGTCTTAAACTACAGTTTTGCACATCGATTCTAACACTGCAGATTTCTAATCCTACGGTTTTTTTTAATACTACAACACATGCAAACGTATCACATTGCATATTTTGCTACTTGGACCACGAGGCCAGTGGATGGTAAACTATTCACGAAAACGATCGTGCATGCCTCCCTTTTGTTATCTGCCTCAAATTAACATCTCGAAAAACGATCATGCATGCCACCCTTTTGTTATCAGTCTCAAATTAAAATCAGGGTATCTCTCTGAAATTAAATTAGGGGACACCAAAATGTGTTGCCATTCTGCCATCTTGTTAACTTGTACTCTAGGATTTGTTGGAGATTTCTGCATTGCTCTGTTCTTGCTGAGACCTCAAGACGAGAGCCCCCCAAACAGAGTCCGGACGGTTCGATCTGCTTGCCCATATACTTATCGCGACAACGATCCCCCACCGACATGTTGGGTACGCGCGGTACGCCAGTGATGGCGACCCTCATCAGAAGGTCGTAGTACGGCGCAGCTAATCATGAAACGCCCAATTGCCCAAATGATGGTCCGGTCAAAAGACCGTGTGCTTAATTGGGGCACGGATCCTGTGCCGGTAAGCATCAATCAATGTTAGTCGTAGCAGTATAATAATGGCACGTCCTCGTCACCGAACGCGTCCCATTTTCTTTTCCTAATCCTAAACAACGCCCACCCAAACAACCACAACCCGTGAGACGAGGACGCCGCTGATTGGCATCGGATCTCGTTGAACGAAAAGATGGGTCATACATGCCCATGCGATATTTGCAGTCCCATCCTTCTTTGCTTTCCGCAAACACTCCCTCTTTGACCGGACCGATTGGTTGCAAAGCCAAAGAAGAATAGCATAGTCTCTGTTAGGAAAAAAGGATATAGAAAAGATAAGAGAGCAAAGGCAAGATAAGAGAACAAAAGTATTAAGGCAACACCAACCTTTGTGCTCCGAAGAAAATATATTAGTGTGTGAAACACTGGTAGGAGTAGGTAGGAAGGCACAAAAGCATATTAGCATAAGCAACGCCGACGGCTCTGTTTGACCAAACAAAGACCGGAGCAGCTACCAAAGCTTCATTCGAGTTCGAGGCAAGCAACCGAGAAAAAGATCATCTACATTTTCTTTTAATTAAAAAAATACTACCATACCATTATTAATGAATTAATTAAGGGCACATTAATACAATGCGCGGGCCGCGCGGGAGGGGAAGTAAAGAAAGCGCGCACCAGCGGCGCAGCAGCACCCGCACTCGAGCTCCGAAAAGGAGGAAAAAAGAATTCTCCATTTCCCCACTCGCTCTCTCGCTCCCTCTCCCTCTCTCCCGCTCGTCAGTGGGAGTGTGTGTGCGGGGCTACAAGCGCCGCTAGGGTTTCCGCGAGCCCATCGCCGGACGCCGGCCGGCCGCGGGCGATCTGGGGCTCGATCTCGCGCCCGCCCTAACTTGGGTTCGCGGGGCGAGGACATGAAGTCGTCGCTGCGGAAGCTGCGGGGCTTCGCGCTGCAGCGCCACGAGCAGCGGGTGGACCGGGACCGCGGTGGCCGGGGCCACTCCGCCGCCGCCGCCGCCACGGCGGCGGACGAGCTCCTCGCGGCTGCCCAGGTACGTGGGCCTCGCCTCTCCCATCCGCTTCGTGGCTGCGCCTGCGCGAGCGAGCCGGGTGGGTGGGTCAGTCTGTTGCGGGTGTGGAGATCTCATGGGGAGCTCCGGTTCCGCTTCTGGTTTTCCGCAGCAGCCATCGCGGGTTGCTGGATTCCGCGCAATTGGTTTTGATGGCCGGTTCATAGTTCGGTGGTTGGTGTGCGAGAGTCTGGAGCATGGTCGGCGTGAGGATTGCATAAGAAATTCTAGTGTCCGGATCTGTGCTCAATTTCACAACACACACGGTTGGACATCGTTGGGATTCCACGGGGAGGAATGAGCTTTGCTTTGGGGTTGTTTCCTGGTGCGGTGGGAATTGTCCGCTCACATTTGGTTTAGCATAGTCTTGAGAGAGAATTTC
The DNA here is from genome assembly GCA_038087645.1 of Saccharum hybrid cultivar R570. Lineage (NCBI taxonomy): Eukaryota > Viridiplantae > Streptophyta > Magnoliopsida > Poales > Poaceae > Saccharum > Saccharum hybrid cultivar. The sequence continues at coordinate 3,421,693 of JAQSUU010000344.1, forward strand.
CTTTGATCTGCTAGTGGCGTGATTTCAGCTCAACTTCTGTGGTTACTTGGCAGAGTCATGTTTGCTTTGGTTTTCGTTGGGATGCATTTTCTCCTGTTCAATGAGGTGGTAATTGAATGACTATTATGCATTGATGGTTGCGTGCGGTGTCGCTTTGGTGCGAGATGCATTTAAGCATTTGGCAGGTCTTTCTGCACTAGTGTAGTACTGTAGTGGGGCAGCCAGCAGAACTCGTGATACTTCTCAATTCCTTGCAGTAAATGAAGGTGGCATTTTGCTCAATTGGGACCTTGTCTAATCTAGTTGGATCTGACAAATGGGTGCCCCATTCCCAATCAGTTTGTCCAGAAGTCTTCAATTGTTCAAAATTTAACTATTTTGTGTGGGTGTCCTGAATATAAAAAAAACAGCGATAACCTAGTCCTGCTGTTTACCAGCTGTATAGCTTCATCAGAATACCATAATGGATGATGTTAAAACTTCTCTTGGTTCAAGTTCTGGGTCTGCTTCCTGCTAGTTTTGTTCTGAATTGTTGCTTTCTTTGACAGGATATGGCAGATATGAGGAGCTGTTACGATAACTTGCTTTCTGTTGCTGCAGCAATTGCAAATAGTGCATATGGTAATTTTCTTGTCTAAAGCCCCCCATCTTCCCAAGACCCTTAATTAAGCCCATTTTTTCCCCTTATATATGTCCAATGGCATTTCATGGAAATATTAGTTATTGGCTATGTTTTCTTTTATGTTTATTACTTAGGTTAGGTTTGCACGTTGTTTTTTTGAATATAAAACAGCAATCGACCATCTCTCTAAAGATCATGCTGAACATATTTAGAACCTATTTCTCCTAATGATTTACTTAATCAAGCAGGAAATGCAAATCTTAAACACCTTAATTTCACCTAGCTGATATTGTGTAACCTCACTTCATTTGTATTTGTGAAATATTAATGTATAGATGGCGTTATATGCAGAGTTCTCTGAAGCACTTCAAGAAATGGGAACTTGTTTGCTTAAAAGAGTTACACCAAATAAGGATGGAATAAATGGTAATTATGTCATGTCTTGTTTTTTCTTTGTGAACATGCTTGTTTTGGTAATTGATGGCAATGCATGTGCATCATTATAATGCTTATTCTAGATTATGATAGATTATTGTCATTAAACTCATTATCCTGAGGGTTTCAAAGCTATTAACTTGATATTCAGAAAGTCTTATACCAATGCCTGTATGGGGTCTCATGTCTATATAAGTTTTGGAGTCTCTTGTATAAATTTCCAGTCCTTTTGTAAAGTGGTGCAATTACTCTAGAAAAGGCATTTGGGTTTGGATGATACTGTTAATCCTCTCGTGATTGTTTGTCACAAAAAGGAAAAAAAATGTCATGCTAACCTCATGGTCATGGATCTGCCGTTAGGCTCTTCAAGGAGGATGAGAGTGAGTTAACCAAAAATAAAATTGCACTAGACATCTTCACTTCTGGTCACTAGACTGTCTCATTAAGGGAAAAAAGACAAAAAGATATAACAAAAATGTGAAATATGTCTTCTAATGTTTTCTGAACATGTCTTCTAACTTCTAATTGCTGCTCAATTTTCTGTCTATTTCTTACATATAACTTATCTCCCAGATAAAGTTTTGCTGTTGCTTGGGAAATCACAATTTGAACTTCGGAAACTTGTAGATAGTTATGTAAGTTTCTAATTGCTTATTTGTTTAACTTGCTAATTGATATACTATAATCTTCTGCTGCTGATTCATACAACTACCTTTTTCGTAGCGGGTGCATGTTCTTAATACCATCACCACGCCATCGCTGTCGCTTCTTAATGAGCTTCAAACTGTGGAGGTACGATCTCTCATGCTGGTGCTTCTAGGTGTTATGTGCAGGCTTATATTTTCTTTTTCTTATTGTTTGGGTCTGTGCACTTTATCAAGTTTGCTATTTTCAGCACCTTTTCATCCTGCCTGTGGCCTTCTAAGCATATAATAGAAATGAGCTCCCTGTTTACTCAAGAATGGAGAAAGTTAGTAGTTTGGGCGATGTTTACTTGCAAAACCATGTATTGATGTGCTTTATGTGGTCAAATGCTCATATCTGTACCATGATCCCTGGACTATAAAATAATCTTTGACAAATGTAATACTGTTTTATATTTACAAATAGGCTCATACTTTTCCCGTATACTTACAGTACCTAGGTTTATCAAAAGGCATGCCAAGCAAACATGGCCCTGCTTTATAGGCACAATCAAATTTCTAATTTGCATCCTGTTTATTTCTGTATGCTGCTGGTTGATGCCTTTATTTCTTGAGTTAAAAGTATTCACTCTTTTAATATGCCCATCAGAAAACTATGTGTGATTAGTAGAGTATTTCCCGTTGCAGGAAATGAAGCGCCAATGTGATGAAAAAAGGTATGGTATTTGTACAGAATTCACCCTTTTTTGTTTTGTTGACGTGAATTTTGAAGTTCCAATACTCCTTTCAGAGAATTGTACGAATTCATGCTAAATGCGCAGAAAGAAAAGGGAAGGTCTAAGAACGCTAAAGGTGATAATGGAGCATCAGAGCAATTGAAACAAGCTCAGGAAGATTATCAAGAGGAAGCAACTCTTTTTCTATTCCGGTTGAAGTCATTGAAGCAAGGACAGTTCCGAAGTCTTTTCACACAGGCTGCTCGCCATCATGCTGCACAGGTGCACATCTGGTCACTTATAAATTCTCTCCTTTCCTTCTTTATGGCAACCTGTCTGGAAACTAATATGGTGAAACATAATTGTATCATGTGAACCAGCTAAATTTGTTCAGAAAGGGGGTCAAGTCCCTTGAGGCTGTAGAGCCACATGTTAGGCTCGCTGCTGAGCAGCAACACATTAATCATCAGTTCAGCGCACTTGAGGAAGAGGATTACCTTGTTGAGGATGATAATGATGACGATTACAATGACAGTCATGATGGAGAGTTGTCTTTTGATTATGGTGAGAATAAGGAAGCTGAGGAATCTGACAATGCTTCTAGGAATCATACAGAGGTACTAACATAGCTTGTTATTAAATTGTGGTCAAATATCCTACTGAACAATATTCTGGAACACTGCTTGATGTGCAATGCCAACAATGACCCGGCCAACATGATCCTCAGTTCTAATCTAGTACTGTTATATCTTATCATTTTATGCTGTATATGTTTATGACAAATGTCGTGAGCACAGCATTAGACTTAGTTATTTATTAGTCAATCATCCTTAGCTAGTGGATAATGGTAAATGGGAAGGTTCAAAATGAAGCTGACTCAAGTATGTATTTTAACTTTTTTTTTTTTGACCATTGACCGTTTCTTATCCGACTTTATGATTTCTGCAGGAATTTTTTAACAGAAGCAAAGAAGAGTATTCTTCTGTTCCACATGAAAGACAGAGAATCGTAAGTCAGTCAGCACCACTTTTTCCTGAGAAAAAGCTCAATACAGAAGAGAGAATTAAAGATTTGCGGCGTTCTGCGACAAGGAAGTCAAATACTTATGTTTTGCCTACTCCAAACGACGTTCGAGCTACTTCTCAGATAGCATCAGGAAATCCTACTTCTGGACCTCTCGAGAGCAAAGGTGCCTTCCATTCATCTCCACTCCACCCATCTGCAGACAATAAACTACCTAGTCCTACAAGATTGTCTAATGTACAGTCTGTACTGAAAGAGAGCAACACCAATACAGCAGAAACAAGGAAAGTACTCCCAGTGGGTGATCTGGCTTTACCTGGCTATTATGACTTGAAGACATCTGACAACAAAAAAGTGAAAAGAGGGTCATTTTCTGGCCCAATAGCTTCCAGACCACGGTCAACAGAGAACATTGATGTTATTTCTGCAGCACCCAGGCATAGCTCTGCACATCAGCCAGTGCACATGAGAGTATCCCCCGGCAACTCGCCACCACCCATTTCCTCACCGAAGATCAAGGAACTTCATGAGCTTCCTCGACCACCTGTTAATGCATCAAAAAATACAACATTTCCCAGTTTAGTTGCCCACTCTGCCCCATTGGTACCAAATCCTGCATCTTTGGCACCCAAAGTTCAAGATCATTTTAGGGCAAGACAAACACTGCCAAGTACTGCTTCACCTTTACCAACTCCACCGCCTGGATCAATAGCCCGCAGTTTTTCTATACCTTCTAGGGGGAGAGCATCAGGTATTTCAGACAGTAAAGAGACAGAAGATCAGCAAGACAAGGGTGCTGCCAGAATGAGCCTTTCTTCTCTTCCTTCAGCACAAACATTCTTGGAAGATTGTCAGCCGTTGTCAGCAGCTGCCGAATCGGTTAGCAAAACATAGGGTGAGTTTTCACTACCTGTGATGTTATAACCTCACAGTTTTTTTTTTAACATTGGTGCACCTGCAAGCCTCCACAGGAAGCTGTTCTATGTTCATTGATCATAATAATAATATAGAAAGTAAAACAAAGTTGAATAATCCTTTTTTAAAAAAAAAATATTGCAAAATAGATACAAAGCTGACATTCCTATGTGAGGGAAACAAGCAATATGAACGCTTCAGGTTGGGCTATATGAGCTTCTACCAGCAGTTCAAGTTCTCATTGGTCATGACAGAAGTCATTCGTAACTGTATTTTCATATTTGTAACGTTACTTTGCAAATATTTTTCCATGTAGTTCATCAATTCCCTTGGATTCTGCAAACATATAAATCACAGGGACCCAACATATAAGAAATGCACCAAACATGTCTTTCTGCTTTAACAAAAAAAAAAGGCTGTAGACGCCTGCCTGGTGCTTGCTAATCAACAGCATGGTGCTGCAATGTTGGACTGACCTTATTCTCTATCACCTTTCATGTGCACAGTATTCAGTGTGAAGGTGAACGGATTATTATCATTATCAAGCGGCTTCTGAGCCCTCTTCCTGGAAGAATGTTGTACATATTAGCATGTGAACTCTGGCCAGTATCGCGGAAGTAGTTGGTGTTTCGCGTGCCCTTTGGTTAAGATGTAGTCTGTGCAAATAATGGGTTTGCGGAAATAAAATCCCCATTTTTCTCACCGATTGATTGATTGATTGACGTGAGATTTGTTGCTGTGCCCTTGAACTTGTTTGCCTTGGAGCGAGTTCAGAGTGCCATCTGTTTTCTGCAGCTTATGTAATTATCACCTGGTTTCCCGTGCTTATGTAATTAATTATCATCTGTTTCACCACCCTAAGGGCTGTGTTGTCGTATTGGCTCTACATAGCCCTGGGTTTGGCTCCACAATTGCTTCTACATGACTCGTTGGCTAACAGCAAAAGTTGTCAGTTTTGTTCTCTCCATTTTGACCTCGTGAACCATTTGGGATTAGATAAATTTACGCTCAGCGTGTACAGATGTATGCTGCACTTCCGTACAATACAGAGACATCCAGAGCAGCATAATGACTCTGTTAGGGGGTGTTTGGCTTCACCTCCTAAATTTTAGTCGCTGTCTTATCGGATGTTTATATAGAGTATTAAATATAGATTATTTATGAAACTAAATGCATAGATTAATACTATTTTACGAGACGAATTTTTGAAACCTAATTAGTTTATGCTTTGACAATATGGTGCTACAATAATATGCTAATGAAGGGTTAATAAATTCATCTCGCGGATTATTGATGGATTCTATAATTTATTTTTTTTAATAGTATCCGAACACTCTCTACAACATACCCATGTGACATCTCCTCAACTTTAGTCACCGAATTCAAACACCCTTTAGGCAGCTGTCAAAAGCATAACCTGCGAGTCCACGGACGTGCAGAAAAGAAGCGCATAACATCCACATTCGACATCCACCAAGCTTGTAAAGTTGTAGAATGACCATGGTCCCTGGGTGCGGTTCTACCAATTCGTTCTCCATCGACTAGGGTGCGACTCTGGGTTGGCAGACTCGCAGGACTCTACGGCTTGGTGGTTTTGAGCAAACCATGACATGATCGAGCACGGCCCATTGAGTCATGGAACAACAGTGAGTGCAAGTAATCAACGGCAGCGCCCACCCGTAGCTTTACAGAAGAGGACGGGCATGCGACTACGCACCTTGACCGTTTTTTTTAAGTCTTTTTTTTCAAAAGATTCTCTCAAATATGTTTCTGGCGGAAAGATTTCAAAAAAATGGACCCTTATCTTGGCGCCATAGTCGTCGGCGCCAAGATATAACGGCATGGCGCCAGGGTCACTAGCGCCATGACCCTGCCGTCGTGGCGCTGACGTGGCAGGGAGCATGACGCCATGGATCTTGGCGCCATGCACCCAGTAAAAACGTATTCTTCTTCCTCTCTTCATTTCTCTCTCTTTCTATCTCTTTCTTCTCCGTTGCCCGCCCGAACGCCGCCGCCGGTCGCCGGCCCGCCCGCGCCGCCGACCGCGCCCGGCCGCCCGCCCGGCCTCGCGCGCCCACGTCCCCGGCCGCCCGCGCCCGCGCCGTGCCGCGCGCCCGCGCCGCGCGCCCCCGTGCCCCCGGCCGCCCGCCCCCGGCCGCGCGCGCCCCGCGCTAGCCCGCCGGCCCGCCCGCGTGCCGCCGACAGGCCGTCCGCGCGCCGGCGCCGGCCCGCCCGCGCGGCGCCGCCTCGGCCGCACGGCCGACCGACGCCGCCGTCCGCCCGCACGTCCGTTCGGCCGCCGCCACCCGCCCGCACGCCTGATTAGGCCGCGCGTTGCTGCTCGTCCCTCGCATCTCAAGCGCCGGCATCTCCGCTTCTGCACAAGGTAAAATACTTTGTTGTTCTTACTTAATAATAGTTAGTTACTTAGTTATGTAGCTAGTTAGTTAGTGTATTATATATTAAGATTGATGGATACTTTATATAGTTACTTAGTTATTTAGTTAGTTAAATAGTTATATAGTTAGTTACGGAGATAATTACTTGACATAGTTAGTTAGTAGTACTGTGCAGTTAGTAGTAGTTATTAGTTATGAATACTTAGTAGTTAGTAGTATTTAGTATTTACTTTTTGTGTATATTGTAGTAAAGCAATTGTGCTTCGTTATGTTTGGGAACTAGATGGACAACCTATTGAGCATATATCATGGAGGAACTATGGAACGAGATTGCTATGGATATGTTGAGTTTGTTGACATGCAAAGTGTGCCTGTGCTATTCAATGAGAAGCCATCATTTAGTGAGTTGACTGCAAGGGCTCGTGAGGAGGTACATTGCTATGGAGATGATGGCATCATAGTTGAGGGTGTACTTCACCTAGGTTTCCCTCCCAACATGCTAAGGAAGATGATCCAATAGGGTGTGCAGATCAGTGGGACAACTATGTGAGATCGGCTATGAAAAGCCAATTCCAAAGTTTGGACGTGGTTGTGCATCGGGTGCTCGTTGATCCCATCCCTCTTGGGTTGTCCCCGCCAATGGGTGAGCAGGCATACTTTGAATCTCCCGTCCCAGAACGTGATGTGGATGCTGAGGTTCCGCCTATCGTTCCCGATGCCACAGTCTTTTAATAAGCTGTTGCTGGGGATTCGTTGTATGCCCGTGAACGCTATCGTTCAATTCACATTCTACAAGCTTGTTGCCTGGTTCAACGATCGGCACGCCCATGCATTGCAGTTGCAGAGTGAAGGTAAGATTTGGGCTCCCACACCACATGCACATCTAGACAAGGCGAAGGAAATGACTGGCACACATGAGGTCACATGTTTTGACCATGCTACAGGAAGAAATGAGGTGAAGCATACCAGTGGTACTACATCTGATGGTGAGGTCCGAGAGTCGAGGATTCATGTGGTAGTTGTAAGGTCCTAGATGGCTAGAGGGGGGGGTGAATAGCAAATAAAAATTCTACAAGCACCACTAAGCAAACTTGTTAGAATAACAAACGGCGTAAAGCGAGTTTTGCTTAGCCAAAGGTTGTGATGCAAGCCTCCTATCCACAAGTCTAGTAGATTATGATCTCTAGTTCACACAAGTGCTAAGTCACTAACTTACACTAGTGAGCAAGCTAACAACTACTAGAAAAGGCTACCACTAGAGCTACACAAGATAATCTAGTAAAAGTAAATGCGAGAGAAAGGATTGTGAATCTTATACCGACGGTGGAGAGAAGATGTTGCCAATCACCAAGATGATATACAATCAATTAATATTGACACCAACACAATATGTAGACCAATCACCGGGAGACAAGAGACACAATATTTTTGTTCACCCGGTGTTCACTTGTGCACCGACAAGCTACGTCACCGGTTGTGTCGACCAACACTTAGATGGTTCCTCGGTGTGACCCTCAAGTCACTTGCCCCTCAAGGCACGCCCCGCAAGGCACCGCAAGACACCACTCTCAAGTGAGGTAACTCAATGACACGCGCAATCCAATAGAGTTGCTTTTGGCGTCCCGCCGAGGAAAGCACAAGAACCTCTTACAAACAACCGGAGGTGGCCAAGAACAATCACCTTCTCTTGCCAACGCCTCCAACAATCTCCAAGCCGGCTAGGAGCGGTACTCTCCAAGAGTAACAAGAAATCCACCGGCTAAACCACCCACAAGTGCCACTAGATGCCCTCAAGCTATGCAATGCACTTTGGGATCACTCAATCTCACTTTTGATTTGCAATCAAGCAAGAGAGATGAGTGGGAGGAGTAGCTCTAGCTCAAAGGATGCACAAGAGTGTTAGAAATGCCAAGAGACCTCCCCAAGGGCCGGCCAACGAGTATTTATAAGCACCCCAAACAAATAGAGCCGTTGCCACTCCACTGACCGTTTTTTTCGGGACGACCGGACGCGCCGGTCGAAACTGACCGGACGCGCTCAACCGCGTCCGGTCGCCCTGCGACGTCCACGTGTCCCTCAAATTTCAAATGCGACCGTTAGATCCTCCAACGGTCACTGCGCGCCAACGGTCAAACGCTACGACCGGACGCGCTGCTCCACCGACCGGACGCGCCGGTCGCACAGCACCGCGCGCGCGAAGCAACGACCGGACGCGCTCCTCGCAACGACCGGACGCGCTCCTCACAACGACCGGACGCGCCGATCCGCACAGCACCCGCGCCCGCGAAACAACGACCGGACGCGCTCCTCGCAACGACCGGACGCGACAGTGCCAGCGTCCGGTCGGAGTCCAGTAAGCTCCTTCGACGACCGGACGCGTCCGATCGCGTGTGACCGGACGCGCCCCGCGTCCGATCGTCCTTCCGAACCGCAGATCCTCCTGGGCACCTGACCGGACGCACCGGTCCCGCGAGTGACCGGACGCGCCGGTTGCAAACCCTAACCCGCGCGCCCGACACTGCGCTGTACCGACCGGACGCGTCCGGTCATACCGAGACCGCGTCCGGTGCAGCGTCCGGTCACCTCTGTGACCTCCGTTCGCTTCCGTTTCTTTTCCAACTTCCGGCGTAGTGGAAAATAGGCATTTCATTTCCCTGAAATCGCCTGAATCCCGCGCTCGCACGCTCGGCGGGAGGGAAAGAGGAACCCAAACCCCTCTCTACCCGCAAACCACAGCGCGACCAACGCCACCTTTGCAAATGTGCCAACACCATCAAGTGTACATCTCCATGTGCTTGTGTGTTAGCTTTTTCTCAATCATTTTCAAAGGTTTTCCAATTAGCTCACTAGGCCCTACATGCAATGCACTTCATGAATTCACCTAGTGGCACCCGTGCATCGAATAACCGATAAGACTTTCCCTCTTAATAGTTCGGCTATCGATCCTAAACCACTCACACCCTCTATGGTGTCTTGAGTGTAAAACAAAATGGCCCTATGGTTATACCTTTGCCTTGAGCCCATTTTGTTTCTCCAAATGATATGATCCACTTCATATCATCACATGACCGTCTCGATCCATCGACCTTGACTTCACTTGCTCTTCACCGTTGCATCGGTCCGTCGGCGCTAAGTCTTGCTCAAGCTTCACCATCGCATGGTCCTTCGCTTCGAAGCCTCAACTTGCCCTTCACCTTCACAACCGGTCCATCGAGCCAAGCCTCATCTTGGTCTTCACCATCTTGGTCATATGAGTCAATGTCATGTCTCATATGCAATGACCACCTTTATCTAAATCATCTACTTAGATACAAAGGTTAGTCCTAGGTTTCATCAATTAGCCAAAACCAAACTAGGGACTTTCAATCTCCCCCTTTTTGGTAATTGATGACAACCCTCACAAAGATGATTTAGATAATAAAAGTTTTAAACTTGTCATACTTGTCCAATCATTTTGCTCATAAGTAAAGTTTGGACAATTCTCACAAGCTCGGTTTTGGTAGCATTAGCTCCCCCTACATATGTGCATAGAGTTTGGATTGAAAGCTTTGCACATATGCATGGATAGAAGTGTTGGGAGAGTAATTCTACCAAAATGATGCTAAGGTGTAAGAAATGGACCTTTGAAGCGTGATACCAATCGGAGTTGCCTTTTACACCATCCTTAGCATCATGAAGTAACTAGACATCCATCAAAACTCAAGAACCCCGTGAGATCAACATTATATGTAAAGGTTCTTGGACCACTTGTAAAGCTAACCACTTGTAAAGCTTTAGGCAAGTCTAGATACCACATGTAAACTATTCCTATGCATGCTAGTAGATCATTTCATCATCCAATTTCTATACTAGCATTGCACCACACAAGTATGTATATTGAATTTAAATACATGTGCAATGAGCAAGTCATATGAGAATGCACAAACAAATGCAACAACTTTGTTTATGAGCTTGCTCCCCCTACTTGTGTGCATCAACAAATTTTATTTACCCCTTTATCAAGTTGAATCATCTTTTTCTCATCATAAAATTTATCAAACAAATGCAACAACTTTGTTTATGAGCTTGCTCCCCCTACTTGTGTGCATCAACAAATTTTATTTACCCCTTTATCAAGTTGAATCATCTTTTTCTCATCATAAAATTTATTTACCCCTTGAATCATCTTTTTCTCTCCCCCTTTGTCAACAACTTACCCAAAAATGGGATCAAATTGTGGAGAGAAGGAAAAGTGTTTGATGGAGTAGATTGAAATTAATTCGATTTCACATGTAAGGTTAAAAAATTTATCAAATTTGGTTTAACCTAGAATACTTGCCAAAGATATTTAATTCGATTTGAACCAAAGACAAGCTTCTTCACTCCTCAAAATAAGGGTTATCTTGCCTATGTTGAATTAAACACTTATAGCAAATCTTCTAGATTCAACACTAGGTTTACAAGCTCACAAACATGTCATATGCCACCACTAGATCAAAACAAACATAGAGGCAATAGTGGTAACATATATCCATCAAATTCATTTGATTTATCATGAATGCTCATGCATACCACTTATTATGTCTACATGCTCTAGCAAGTCCTTAGCATAGGATGAATGACATGTCAATCAATTTTACCTTGCAATGTCGAAGGAGAGGCATGTCAATAAGTGGGTGGGGTGCATTCAACTCATGTTTGAGAAATCAAGAATGTTCAATTCATTCCTTAGCTTGCAAAACCTCTTTTCATCAAGTGGCTTAGTGAGAATATCGGCAAGTTGATCATCGGTGCCAACACTTTCAATGGCAATATCTCCCTTTTGTTGATGATCTCTAATGAAATGATGTCTTATGTCAATATGCTTTGTTCTTCCATGTTGAACCGGGTTTTGTATCATCTTGATTGCACTCTCATTATCACATAGCAACGGCACATTCTTGAAGTTGAGGCCATAATCCTTCAAAGTTGATTTCATCCATAGCAATTGTGCACAACAACTCCCCGCACTCACATATTCGGCTTCGGCGGTAGAGATTGCCACACTATTTTGTTTCTTTGAGGACCATGACACAAGTGATCTTCCAAGTAATTGACATGTGCCACTTGTGCTTTTCCTATTGATCTTGCAACCCCCATAGTCGGAGTCCGAATATCCAATCAATTCAAACTTTGACCCCTTGGGATACCATAGTCCAACATTTCTTGTTTGTTTCAAGTACCTCAATATTCTTTTTGCCGCCGTGAGATGACTTTCTCTAGGTGAGGCTTGATATCTAGCACACATGCAAACACTAAACATGACATCCGGCCTTGATGCGGTGACATAGAGTAGACTTCCAATCAAAGACCGATATTCCTTTTGATTCACCATTTTGCCATCAAGATCACTATCCAAATTGCCATTTGTGCCCATTGGAGTTGAAATTGGCTTTGCATCTTGCATTCCAAACTTCTTCAACATGTCCCTTATGTATTTCCCTTGACTCACAAATGTTCCATTCTTTAATTGCTTGACTTGGAGACCAAGGAAGTAGCTAAGTTCACCAATCATAGACATTTCAAACTCTTTGGCCATCATAGCACCAAATTCTTCACAATAAGCTTGATCGGTTGATCCAAAGATGATGTCATCAACATATATTTGCACTATGAATAGATCATTTCCAATCTTCTTGGTGAATAGAGTTGTATCAACCTTGCCCATCTTGAATCCCTTAGAGAGAAGGAAATCCCTTAGCCTCTCATACCATGCTCTAGGTGCTTGCTTTAAGCCATATAAAGCCTTCTTCAACTTGTACACATGGTTGGGTTTCTTGTCATCTTCAAATCCGGGCGGTTGCTCAACGAAGACTAACTCATTGATAATCCCATTGAGAAATGCACTTTTGACATCCATTTGATATAGTTTGATGTTGTGTGCACAAGCATAAGCCAATAGAATCCTTATTGCCTCTAATCTTGCCACGGGAGCATATGTCTCATCATAGTCAAGACCTTCAACTTGAGTGTAACCTTGAGCAACTAGTCTTGCTTTGTTTCTCACTACAATGCCATCTTGATCTTGCTTGTTTTTGAACACCCACTTGGTTCCAATCACATTGTAGTCATTTGGTCTTTCTACCAACTCCCAAACATCATTTCTTGTGAAATTGTTAAGCTCTTCTTGCATAGCCATGATCCAATCGGCATCCCTCAAAGCTTCTTCTATCTTCTTTGGTTCTATGGTTGACACAAATGATGCATGCTCACAAAACATTGTCAATCTTGATCTTGTTTGCACACCACTTCTAATATCACCAATAACACTATCAATGGGGTGATCTCTTGCAACATGTTGTGGTTGGAGTACTTGTACTTGATTTCTTGAGCTTGGTTGATCACTTGATGTATCTCGATGAGAAGAACTAGCACCTTGATCTTGCACTTGAGAGTCACTAGCTAGCTTGAATGGAGAATTGAGCACTTGATCTTTATCATCATCTTGAATATCAATAACTTGCTTTGCTCTAATGTCCCCAATGTCCATGTTCTTCATTGCTTCCACCAATAGAGTTCCACTAACATCATCTAGATTCTCTTCTTCATCTTGTGACCCATTGGTTTCATCAAATTGCACATCATGGACTTCTTCTAGAATGCCACTTGAGTTGTTCCAAACTCTATAAGCTTTGCTTGTAGTTGAATAACCAAGTAGGAACCCCTCATCACATCTTTTGTCAAACTTTCCCAATCTAGTGCCCTTCTTCAAGATATAGCATTTGCAACCAAACACCCTAAAGTAAGAAATATTGGGCTTTCTTCCATGAAGTAACTCATATGGAGTCTTCTCTAGCAATGGATGACAATATAGTCTATTGATGTAGTAGCAAGCGGTATTGATTGCTTCATCCCAAAATGATTGACTCACATTGTACTCGTGAAGCATTGATCTAGCCATATCAAGCAATGTTCTATTCTTCCTCTCAACTAGGCCATTTGATTGTGGAGTGTACTTGGCCGAGAATTGATGTCCAATACCATAATGATCACAAAGTTCTTCAATTCTTGTATTCTTGAACTCACTTCCATTGTCACTTCTCACTTTCTTGATTCTAATCTCAAACTCATTGTGAACTCTAGTGAGAAATGTCTTGAAGGTGTCAAACACTTCACTTTTGTCACTAAGAAAGAATACCCATGTGAATCTTGTGAAGTCATCCACTATGACAAAGCCATACTTGTTGCCGCCTATGCTTGTATATGTTGTTGGTTCAAATAGATCCATGTGCATCAACTCAAATGCTTTGCATGTGCTCATTGTACTCTTCTTTGGATGTGAGCTTCCAACTTGCTTCCCGGCTTGACATGCACTACAAAGCTTATTCTTCTCAAATTCAACATCTTTCAAACCATTGACAAGATTATGAGTTGTAAGCTTCTTCAATTGTTTCATGCCAACATGACCAAGCCTTCTATGCCAAAGCCAACCCATGCTTGATTTGGAGACTAAGCAAGTTGTCAAAGAAGTTTCTCTAGCATTGAAGTCAACTAGGTAGAGATTCTCATATCTAAAGCCCTTGAATACCACATTTGAACCATCCACACTAATAACTTCCACATCATCAACCCCAAAGATGCATTTGTAGCCTAGATCACATATTTGTGCCACGGATAGAAGATTGAAATCCAAACTTTCAACTAGCAACACATTGGAGATACTCATATCATTTGATATTGCAATCTTGCCCAAGCCAATAACCTTGCCTTTCTTGTTATTGCCAAATGTGATAGAATCAACACCACTATCATTGTCATTGATTGAGTCAAACATTCTTGATGTACCGGTCATGTGTTGAGTGCACCCACTATCAATAATCCAATGCCTTCCTCCGGCTTTGTAATTGACCTACAAGCAAATCAATGAAGCTTAGGTACCCATTTTTGCTTGGGTCCTTGTAGGTTAGTAACTAAGCTCTTTGGTACCCAAATAGCCTTCTTCTTTGGGCCCACAATTGGTGTACCAACAAACTTAGCTTGCACACCCTTCACACCCTTGGTAAGCACATAGCAAGAATCAAAAGGTATAGCATTAACAAAGTTCTTGCTTTGGTTCTTTTTATTGCAATTATGCTCTAGGTGCCCAACTTGCTTGCATCTATTGCAAAATCGACCATTGCCCTTCACAAAGCTAGGCTTTAGAGTTGCAAAGGCCGACTTGCCTTTCTTGGGGGTGTAGCCCAATCCCTCTTTGTTAAGAGAGAACCTTTGGCTACCCAAGCACTTAAGCAAGCGGGCCTCACCACCATAGGCCTTGCCTAGGGCGTGAGTGAGCTCATCCACCTTTCTCTTGAGAGTCTCATTCTCAACCATTAGTGAGGCATCACAAGTGAAACCATCACTAGTAGTGGAGGTAGAGTTGGTAGTGGTGGATGAAGAGCTACAAGAAGGGTTAGCATTTGACATGATGATAGGTTCATTAAAGGATTCATCAATTATATCACATGTAACACCTATATCACATGATACAACAACCTCCTTCTTTTCTTGTTGCTCAAGTAGCAATGAGTGAGCCTTTTCAAGCTTAAAATGAGCCTTACCAAGATCCTCATGGTCTTCCACTAGACTCTCATGAGTGGTCTTAAGCTCACTAAGAACTTTCTCAAGTATTGCTACTTTCATTGAAAGCTTCTTACACTCCTTGTTCTTGGCAATAGCTATGTCTCTAGTTTGTTGCATCAAGTCATATAGTTGTTCTTTAGTTGGTTCATCATCATCATTTTCATTATCATTATCATTATCACTATCATGAGCATATTCCATTTCACTTTCATCATCACTCTCATCACATAATACCTTAGTTTCTTTAGCCATGAAGCATGAAGAGGATGAATCAAATAGTGATGGCTTCTTGTTGATAGCAATGGAAGCAAAGGCCTTGTTGGATGATTCTTCTTCTTCTTCATTATCATCACTTTCCCAAGTGATCACATAGGCACCATTTTTGCCTTTCTTGAATGTCATCTTGGCCTCTCTCTTCTTCTTTTCAAACTTGCCCCTCTTGTTGTTCTTCTTCTTGTCATAGGGACATTCGGCTTGAAGATGTTCGGTGCTATCACAATTGAAGCACTTCCTTTGTTGCTCATTGCTCTTGAAATTGTCATTTCTCTTTTTGAAGCCTCTTCTCTTAATGAACATGTGACCCATTTTCTTGACTACAAAAGCAAATGCCTCATCATCAATTTCATAATCTTCATCTTCATCATTGTCTTCTTCTTCTTCAATGATGGTAGCTTTGCCCTTGGAGGAGGTGGCCTTGAATGCCACGGTCTTCTTCTTCTTCTCATCTTCCACCTTCTCCTTGTCATCAACATCTTGATCATATTTGTCATAGGTCAATACTTCACCAAGCAAATCATTAGGCTTCATTGTTTCAAGCCCATCTCTTTGCAACATCATGATCAACATCTTGAATCTTCTAGGTAAGCTCAATAAGAACTTGTGACAAAAATCTTGATCTTGAGTTTTGTGCCCTAAGCTCTTGAGATCATTGACTATCACTTGCAATCTATGAAACATTTCAATGATTGTTTTATCATCCTTTTTCTTGAAGTTCTCAAACTCACTCTTGAGCCCATATAGCTTGGCACTCTTCACAACCTTAGTGCCTTCATATGTCTCACTCAACCTTGTCCATACTTCACTAGCCAATTCCAAATCTTTGATGCCCTCAAACACTTTTGTGTCAATACCATTGTAGAGTGTATTGAGAGCCATTCTATTGCATGTTCTATTTGCTCTATCTTCATCGGTGAGATGATTGGGATCAATGATAGCAAAATCATTCTCGGTGACTTGCAATACTCTCTCATGAATAGAACCAAGGTACATTGTCATCTTTCTCTTCCAATGAGCAAAAGAACTAACACCATCAAAGAACGGTGGCTTGCCCCCAACATGATTGAACACAATTTGAGCCATTTTTCACACCGAAGGATGTTAAGCCTTGATTAAAACGGTAACCTGGCTCCGATACCACTTGTACGGTCCTAGATGGCTAGAGGGGGGGGTGAATAGCAAATAAAAATTCTACAAGCACCACTAAGCAAACTTGTTAGAATAACAAACGGCGTAAAGCGAGTTTTGCTTAGCCAAAGGTTGTGATGCAAGCCTCCTATCCACAAGTCTAGTAGATTATGATCTCTAGTTCACACAAGTGCTAAGTCACTAACTTACACTAGTGAGCAAGCTAACAACTACTAGAAAAGGCTACCACTAGAGCTACACAAGATAATCTAGTAAAAGTAAATGCGAGAGAAAGGATTGTGAATCTTATACCGACGGTGGAGAGAAGATGTTGCCAATCACCAAGATGATATACAATCAATTAATATTGACACCAACACAATATGTAGACCAATCACCGGGAGACAAGAGACACAATATTTTTGTTCACCCGGTGTTCACTTGTGCACCGACAAGCTACGTCACCGGTTGTGTCGACCAACACTTAGATGGTTCCTCGGTGTGACCCTCAAGTCACTTGCCCCTCAAGGCACGCCCCGCAAGGCACCGCAAGACACCACTCTCAAGTGAGGTAACTCAATGACACGCGCAATCCAATAGAGTTGCTTTTGGCGTCCCGCCGAGGAAAGCACAAGAACCTCTTACAAACAACCGGAGGTGGCCAAGAACAATCACCTTCTCTTGCCAACGCCTCCAACAATCTCCAAGCCGGCTAGGAGCGGTACTCTCCAAGAGTAACAAGAAATCCACCGGCTAAACCACCCACAAGTGCCACTAGATGCCCTCAAGCTATGCAATGCACTTTGGGATCACTCAATCTCACTTTTGATTTGCAATCAAGCAAGAGAGATGAGTGGGAGGAGTAGCTCTAGCTCAAAGGATGCACAAGAGTGTTAGAAATGCCAAGAGACCTCCCCAAGGGCCGGCCAACGAGTATTTATAAGCACCCCAAACAAATAGAGCCGTTGCCACTCCACTGACCGTTTTTTTCGGGACGACCGGACGCGCCGGTCGAAACTGACCGGACGCGCTCAACCGCGTCCGGTCGCCCTGCGACGTCCACGTGTCCCTCAAATTTCAAATGCGACCGTTAGATCCTCCAACGGTCACTGCGCGCCAACGGTCAAACGCTACGACCGGACGCGCTGCTCCACCGACCGGACGCGCCGGTCGCACAGCACCGCGCGCGCGAAGCAACGACCGGACGCGCTCCTCGCAACGACCGGACGCGCTCCTCGCAACGACCGGACGCGCCGATCCGCACAGCACCCGCGCCCGCGAAACAACGACCGGACGCGCTCCTCGCAACGACCGGACGCGACAGTGCCAGCGTCCGGTCGGAGTCCAGTAAGCTCCTTCGACGACCGGACGCGTCCGATCGCGTGTGACCGGACGCGCCCCGCGTCCGATCGTCCTTCCGAACCGCAGATCCTCCTGGGCACCTGACCGGACGCACCGGTCCCGCGAGTGACCGGACACGCCGGTTGCAAACCCTAACCCGCGCGCCCGACACTGCGCTGTACCGACCGGACGCGTCCGGTCATACCGAGACCGCGTCCGGTGCAGCGTCCGGTCACCTCTGTGACCTCCGTTCGCTTCCGTTTCTTTTCCAACTTCCGGCGTAGTGGAAAATAGGCATTTCATTTCCCCGAAATCGCCTGAATCCCGCGCTCGCACGCTCGGCGGGAGGGAGAGAGGAACCCAAACCCCTCTCTACCCGCAAACCACAGCGCGACCAACGCCACCTTTGCAAATGTGCCAACACCATCAAGTGTACATCTCCATGTGCTTGTGTGTTAGCTTTTTCTCAATCATTTTCAAAGGTTTTCCAATTAGCTCACTAGGCCCTACATGCAATGCACTTCATGAATTCACCTAGTGGCACCCGTGCATCGAATAACCGATAAGACTTTCCCTCTTAATAGTTCGGCTATCGATCCTAAACCACTCACACCCTCTATGGTGTCTTGAGTGTAAAACAAAATGGCCCTATGGTTATACCTTTGCCTTGAGCCCATTTTGTTTCTCCAAATGATATGATCCACTTCATATCATCACATGACCGTCTCGATCCATCGACCTTGACTTCACTTGCTCTTCACCGTTGCATCGGTCCGTCGGCGCTAAGTCTTGCTCAAGCTTCACCATCGCATGGTCCTTCGCTTCGAAGCCTCAACTTGCCCTTCACCTTCACAACCGGTCCATCGAGCCAAGCCTCATCTTGGTCTTCACCATCTTGGTCATATGAGTCAATGTCATGTCTCATATGCAATGACCACCTTTATCTAAATCATCTACTTAGATACAAAGGTTAGTCCTAGGTTTCATCAATTAGCCAAAACCAAACTAGGGACTTTCAGTAGTCCTCTAAGATTTCTCATGCACTTATGGGAAACCAAGGCAGTATCACTTTGTATGTTCTCACCTTGTAGCAGCTGCTAGGCATCGCAACTATGATATTGAGGCTAGGATACCTCGCGAGTTCAGTGTCGACACGCTTGTCCAAACATGGAGGCCCCGCTTCGTGCCTTTCCGGGACCCTAGAGAGTGGCCTCCATACGACGGTCCAACGTATGTTGCAGATCCAGCTTACCGTTGGGACAAGCGGGGCTCTAGAAAGAGGATGAGGCACATGATGGTTATGGATCAGATACCCGGTAGAACGCAACGTGGGAGAGCGACGCCATTTCTTAATGACCCAGAGCAGTACGAGTGTGGCAAGTGCGGTAGACTTGGCCACAATTCCCGCACTTGCCATTGACAAATTAGTGAGGTGCGACTTGTAGTTGTTTCTATTATTTAATATATATCGTATTTAGTGTACAATTCTAGCTTTATGTTTAAAGGCATATTTATTTTATAACTTATTGACTATATTTTTTTGTAGGATGGCGCAATTCCACCTTCTGGACCCGGTGTACGACGAGAGCCACCGAGGACGTCTCGTAGCATCGGGGCAGGTAAGATTTTACACTCCCATATCACATACTTTGAATTATAAGTGCATATGTGTGTGTCAAGTTGTGGCAGAACCGCCTGAATTAACACACTTTTAGAGGCGCTGTCTTCCACTAGACACTAAGCACCCCAAAAGTGAGCCAAGTCAAGCAGTTCTGTCGAGCACACCCAACGGGAGAACTCGAAACGTTCCACAATTTTACACCCGGGATCCAATAATGAGTACAAGCTTATAATACTTAATCCATTTCATACAACAAAGAGTCTCAGAAATTCTTTATTACAGTACCAAAGTTCAGAGTGCGATAAATTAAACAGCGGAATAAAACAACATCTAGCGGAGCGGTATAAGGATCCGTCTGTGCCCACCAGAAGAATCCTCCACACAACAGTTAGCTTCTCAAGCAGCACCTGCAACAAGGGTAAATAAACCCTGAGTACACAATGTACTCGCAAGACTTACCCGACTGGGAATATATTTCCCGACTCTCAAGGATTATGATAGGCTTTATGGCTTGTGGGTTCTTGTTTGCGGAAAGCAATACTAAGGGTGAGTCCTTATTTAATTAAATTATTAACAGCCATGTTAAATTCATTATCCAACCTACTATGTAAGCACCTGTTCTATCATCAAGCAAGGGTTGAGCAATCAGAATCATTTTTCCATCTTTCATATGCCAGTTCTTACTACGGTGCCAGAGTGCAGTCAAGCCGTACCGTCACGTAGAAACGGCGATTCGCGAATCAATGTGCCCAGCTGGGTACCCCGAAAAAACACACGCCTCGCTTGTACCCCAGGCACAAGCAAGACCAACCCGTTCCCCTCCTGTCACAGGTTTCCAGGTCCCCGTCCAAACTTGGACTCCTAGCTCCCGTACTTGAGGCCCGGCCTCAATACGGTGCTAAGACCTCCACCTATCCCCGCCTCCAATCAGTCGGTCCGGAAAGAGCCGGAGCCCATGACAAGAGAGTAACAAGTCTTCCTAGCCCCCATCCGCTAGTATATGCTCGGGATAATAAATCTGTGACTTGACCGGGGATCCAGTGCAACGAACGGTCCTTAATCGACACGGACAGGGAAATAGTGCAACCAAGCTATGCCCCGTGGCCGCGGGACACAACCTGTTACACCCACCAAAACCCATACCATATCCCTGCCCGGTCACCATTTCCTTTTCCATCATTTCATCATTAGTGTAATAATAATAATAATAATAATAATAATAATAATAATCGCGGCACCATAAGCTATTAACTAAGTAACTATTACCAACTTACTCGCAGTAAAAACAACGGGGTCATAGACCACAGAATCAGAGGAGTAAGGGAAAAATTCAGGCAACACGGGTTCCTTTCAAAATAAGGAACAAGTAAGTAAATCCCAAGGCGGATTTAAATCAAGGGAATTCAAGTGTTCTACTGGGACATCCACAATTAGTGATACAGTGTCCTCTGTTTTCCAATCACGGCCGATCTGTTGCATCAGAACAGTTGTTCCCCTTGTAACCTGCTTATTGTCGTCTCAAGAACCCTAAGCAAATCGAACGAGGTCTAAGGAAAAACGACGGGAAGGTTAGCCGCACGTAGGTCAGAGAAGTTGAATTGCCCGACTCGACGTCGTTCCTGTGACCGGTTTGACAATGCTACGCATGCCGGGTCGCTGTCACTGTGTGCCCTGCGGACGCCGTCGGTGGTGGGACCGCGTGTGTCGCTCCCGTGCGACCGCGGCGTTGTGCCGCACTCGCCTCGTCTTGTCGCACAGTACGCCCCTCTGATCCCGGCACCCGTGTCGGCTCTCGGTTTTCGCTCTTGTTCCCGTACCGGACCCCCCTCTCTTTCTTTTCCTTTGGGGCCCCGTTGCTCGCACGCCGCCTGGTCGAGCGAACCCCATCCCCTCCTTTCTCCTTTGCCCCACTCAAGCTCGCACAGGGAGCGCACTATGGCCGACGCTCTCCCCACCTTGTGACCCCCCCAGTGATTCCCATCTCCTCCGCTTCCGGTGCACTGCATCACCACCTCCGTCCACCAAGCTTTTATAATGCCACCTTGCTTGCTCCTCCTCCATTCAACCCCCAGATCTAGAGTAGAGCTCATAGTATCAACTTCCTCCGTCAGCGCTCAGGTAGAAGAAGCTCAGGAAGCCGTCGGGAAGAAGTGGTTGGAGGCTGAGCTACGAGATCCAGCCGTTGCTCGCAGATCTAGGGTTCCTAGTCAGAGGCAATGGTGTAACTGGAGAAGAAAGGATCTAGTTTCTGTTGGAGAAGTTCAAGTTCATCCCTGGTTAGTTTAGGTTTAGAGTTTACAATTGATCTTCTTATTCTCTAATGTTTCCTTGACCTGTGATCTCCTCCTCAATTAATTCCTTGACCTGCATAAATGAACCAGCACCCCACCGCTGAGCACGTTCAGCCCAAAGCCCACCCTAGTCCTGACATGCTCGTAAGTCCAAGACCACTCAAAGTTCAATCCTTGAATTAATTCTCTCATGACCAAGACCTCACCACCGCACACGGCACGGAGCCAGAGGACAACCCTGCCAACTCGTTTCGTGCTTCCAGACTACTTAGCTTGTCATGACCACCCACGATCAGTGCTATATATGGCTCTGCTCCACTCCACGCAGGGCAAGCATTTGCTAAGCTCCCTGGTGTCTCTCCTCTTGCATTGCCTCCGCACATCGATCACCGTAGGTGGCACTTCTTTCAATTCTGAGGTAGCTAGCCTGTAAGAATTCCTTCATTCTTCTTCTTTATTATTTTCTTGACCCGTGGTCTCATCTAGTAATTCTAGACCCACAGTCATGTGCAAGTCAACAAGTTCAATTGCGTGATTAGCCTCCTCCAATAATACCATTTTCTTCATCTCTAGAGCTCTTTTGAATTTATTTATTGATTGCGAAATAAATTTTGTTAGATTCCTAAATTCATGATCTATCTGTTAGTGTAATTAGTTCGTATAGTTCAGTGATACCTTTAGGGTTACTTTATTATTTTGAAATGCTTATTATGGTTGTTTAGAGAATAAATTTTTATGATGCGTGGTAACTAGCGCTCCTGGTTTTATTATATATATAGTAAATTGATTTTAACAATAAGGATGCCTTTAGTTGCTAAGATAATACATGAAATGTTTCATACTTGTTTAGTGGGAATAATAGGTAACTTTGCGTATTAGTCATTAGAGTTAGCTTGTAGCTTGGTAGATGTATTCTTATTTTAAGAGTTGCGGTTGCCTATATATTAATTGTTGCATCATCATTGCATACATATAGTGAACGAATTGGCGGAGATCGTGACTGTCGGCGATCAGGAGTACGAGGAGATCGTTGAGGAGTACGAGGAGGAGATCCTCATACCGGAGGAGGTCCAGGAGCCACTACTGACTGACCTTGCTGACACTGCGCCTGCCCAAGGCAAGCCCCGGTGCATAACCCTTATTTTGCAAATCATTATATATATGTTGTTCATTTATGTTGCAGGAGTTTTATGATACCCACATGCATATATCTATATTTACCCATGAGCCTTACTAGTACAGGATCGTGTAGCTGCTTTGCTTAGGTTTATCGGTAGCGTGAGTAACCTGTCGTTACTCACAATAGGTGGTTATTATTATTATTACACTAATGATGAAATGATGGAAAAGGAAATGGTGACCGGGCAGGGATATGGTATGGGTATTGGTGGGTGTAACAGGTTATGTCCCGCGGCCACGGGGCATAGCTTGGTTGCACCTTTTCCCTGTCCGTGTCGATTAAGGACCGTTCGTTGCACTGGGTCCCCGGTCAAGTCACAGATTTATTATCCCGAGCATATACTAGCGGATGGGGGCTAGGAAGACTTGTTACTCTCTTGTCATGGGCTCCGGCTCTTTCCGGACCGACTGATTGGAGGCGGGGATAGGTGGAGGTCTTAGCACCGTATTGAGGCCGGGCCTCAAGTACGGGAGCTAGGAGTCCAAGTTTGGACGGGGACCTGGAAACCTGTGACAGGAGGGGAACGGGTTGGTCTTGCTTGTGCCTGGGGTACAAGCGAGGCGTGTGTTTTTTCGGGGTACCCAGCTGGGCACATTGATTCGCGAATCGCCGTTTCTACGTGACGGTACGGCTTGACTGCACTCTGGCACCGTAGTAAGAACTGGCATATGAAAGATGGAAAAATGATTCTGATTGCTCAACCCTTGCTTGATGATAGAACAGGTGCTTACATAGTAGGTTGGATAATGAATTTAACATGGCTGTTAATAATTTAATTAAATAAGGACTCACCCTTAGTATTGCTTTCCGCAAACAAGAACCCACAAGCCATAAAGCCTATCATAATCCTTGAGAGTCGGGAAATATATTCCCAGTCGGGTAAGTCTTGCGAGTACATTGTGTACTCAGGGTTTATTTACCCTTGTTGCAGGTGCTGCTTGAGAAGCTAACTGTTGTGTGGAGGATTCTTCTGGTGGGCACAGACGGATCCTTATACCGCTCCGCTAGATGTTGTTTTATTCCGCTGTTTAATTTATCGCACTCTGAACTTTGGTACTGTAATAAAGAATTTCTGAGACTCTTTGTTGTATGAAATGGATTAAGTATTATAAGCTTGTACTCATTATTGGAGTACCGCCTGAATTAACACACTTTTAGAGGCGCTGTCTTCCACTAGACACTAAGCACCCCAAAAGTGAGCCAAGTCAAGCAGTTCTGTCGAGCACACCCAACGGGAGAACTCGAAACGTTCCACAATTTTACACCCGGGATCCAATAATGAGTACAAGCTTATAATACTTAATCCATTTCATACAACAAAGAGTCTCAGAAATTCTTTATTACAGTACCAAAGTTCAGAGTGCGATAAATTAAACAGCGGAATAAAACAACATCTAGCGGAGCGGTATAAGGATCCGTCTGTGCCCACCAGAAGAATCCTCCACACAACAGTTAGCTTCTCAAGCAGCACCTGCAACAAGGGTAAATAAACCCTGAGTACACAATGTACTCGCAAGACTTACCCGACTGGGAATATATTTCCCGACTCTCAAGGATTATGATAGGCTTTATGGCTTGTGGGTTCTTGTTTGCGGAAAGCAATACTAAGGGTGAGTCCTTATTTAATTAAATTATTAACAGCCATGTTAAATTCATTATCCAACCTACTATGTAAGCACCTGTTCTATCATCAAGCAAGGGTTGAGCAATCAGAATCATTTTTCCATCTTTCATATGCCAGTTCTTACTACGGTGCCAGAGTGCAGTCAAGCCGTACCGTCACGTAGAAACGGCGATTCGCGAATCAATGTGCCCAGCTGGGTACCCCGAAAAAACACACGCCTCGCTTGTACCCCAGGCACAAGCAAGACCAACCCGTTCCCCTCCTGTCATAGGTTTCCAGGTCCCCGTCCAAACTTGGACTCCTAGCTCCCGTACTTGAGGCCCGGCCCCAATACAGTGCTAAGACCTCCACCTATCCCCGCCTCCAATCAGTCGGTCCGGAAAGAGCCGGAGCCCATGACAAGAGAGTAACAAGTCTTCCTAGCCCCCATCCGCTAGTATATGCTCGGGATAATAAATCTGTGACTTGACCGGGGATCCAGTGCAACGAACGGTCCTTAATCGACACGGACAGGGAAAAAGTGCAACCAAGCTATGCCCCGTGGCCGCGGGACATAACCTGTTACACCCACCAATACCCATACCATATCCCTGCCCGGTCACCATTTCCTTTTCCATCATTTCATCATTAGTGTAATAATAATAATAATAACCACCTATTGTGAGTAACGACAGGTTACTCACGCTACCGATAAACCTAAGCAAAGCAGCTACACGATCCTGTACTAGTAAGACTCATGGGTAAATATATATATGCATGTGGATATCATAAAACTCCTGCAACATAAATGCACAACATATATATATATAATAATTTGCAAAATAAGGGTTATGCACCGGGGCTTGCCTTGGGCAGGCGCGGTGTCAGCAAAGTCAGTGACGGGTGGCTCTGGAACGTCCTCCTGCACGAGGATCTCCTCGTACTCTTCGATGACTTCGTCGTACTCCTGCTCGCCGAATGTCACGATCTCCAGTGGCTCGTCCTCTATATGCATGCAGTGATGATGATGCAATAATTAATATATAGGCAACCGCAACTCTTAAAATAAGAATACATCTACCAAGCTACAAGCTAACTCTAATGACTAATACGCAAAGTTACCTATTATTCCCACTAAACAAGTATGAAACATTTCATGTATTATCTTAGCAACTAAAGGCATCCTTATTGTTAAAATCAATTTACTATATATATAATAAAACCAGGAGCGCTAGTTACCATGCATCATAAAAATTTATTCTCTAAACAACCATAATAAGCATTTCAAAATAATAAAGTAACCCTAAAGGTATCACTGAACTATACGAACTAATTACACTAACAGATAGATCATGAATTTAGGAATCTAACAAAATTTATTTCACAATCAATAAATAAATTCAAAAGAGCTCTAGAGATGAAGAAAACGATATTATTGGAGGAGGCTAATCACGCAATTGAACTTGTTGACTTGCACATGACTGTGGGTCTAGAATTACTAGATGAGACCACGGGTCAAGAAAATAATAAAGAAGAAGAATGAAGGAATTCTTACAGGCTAGCTACCTCAGAATTGAATGAAGTGCCACCTACGGTGATCGATGTGCGGAGGCAATGCAAGAGGAGAGACACCAGGGAGCTTAGCAAATGCTTGCCCTGCGTGGAGTGGAGCAGAGCCATATATAGCACTGATCGTGGGTGGTCATGACAAGCTAAGTAGTCTGGAAGCACGAAACGAGTTGGCAGGGTTGTCCTCTGGCTCCGTGCCGTGTGCGGTGGTGAGGTCTTGGTCATGAGAGAATTAATTCAAGGATTGAACTTTGAGTGGTCTTGGACTTACGAGCATGTCAGGACTAGGGTGGGCTTTGGGCTGAACGTGCTCAGCGGTGGGGTGCTGGTTCATTTATGCAGGTCAAGGAATTAATTGAGGAGGAGATCACAGGTCAAGGAAACATTAGAGAATAAGAAGATCAATTGTAAACTAACTACCTCAGCTGATGATAGCTCGGGGAGAAATCGATAGACGCAGCTCTCTCGGGCAAGAACAGAAGAACTTGATTTGAGAGGAAGAAACAAGTGAGCAGCGGAGCGAAATAGCTCGGCGTATCCTTTTAAAGACAGAAGACGCAGGAATAGAGAAGCGAAGACATGACAACGACGCGTCATAAGGTTAGTAGCTAAACTAGCTTGCTTAAAGGTAATAAAGCGCCGCGGGAACGACGTGTTGCATGGACAAACAACATTTTCCACTGGCTAGGTGATTTTTCCACGGATGAACAGTAACTTCTGCGTGTGAACAGTGATTTCCACGCGTGAACAGTATTTTCCACTCGTGAACAGTGTTTCCACAACTGCTACAGTGCCAGCGAGTGGAAAAAATGGTGCCTGACCTTTGCCTGCAAAGTACCTCAGCAGCGTACAAGTGGAGTGCTTAGCGGTCCGAACTTGCGAGTGATATTAATGCGTAGCGTGTGCGACACACTATGGCGGTGGTAGCGCGTCGTGCACGAATAATTTTGCAAGGTGATTAGCAAGCGAAGTAAAGGCGGGATAATTAGAACAACGAGAGATGACAGTGGCGCGTCGCGAGATTGATGGAGATAAAAATCTTGCCAAGTGGTATGCTAATAATTAGTGAATGACAATAATTTGTCATTTGACTTTGTGGCTATGGAGCTCTCACGTGAAGATACATGACGTGCTTGAAGGGCTACTTGGACTTTATGAAAAATATTTAGTGACTTGTTGACGCGGTAACACCGAGGGTGTTACACTCTACCCCCCTAAATGAAAATCTCGACCCGAGATTTCATGTGCCTAGTGTGAGAAAAGAGGTTGAAATAAATTTTTAATCTCGATAATTACATTGATGAGCCAGGAATGAGATGAGGATAATTCTTTAAAATA
Source organism: Saccharum hybrid cultivar R570 (assembly GCA_038087645.1). Lineage (NCBI taxonomy): Eukaryota > Viridiplantae > Streptophyta > Magnoliopsida > Poales > Poaceae > Saccharum > Saccharum hybrid cultivar. The sequence continues at coordinate 3,449,374 of JAQSUU010000344.1, forward strand.
TAACTCTCAAGTTCCCAAGTAGCTTCATCCTCCGAGTGATTCTGCCATTGGACTTTGTAAAATTTCACCGCATTGTTTCTTGTCACCCTTTCTTTTTCATCCAAAATTTTGACTGGATGCTCAACATAAGAAAGATCAGGTTGGAGAGGGAGTCCTTCGATCTCCACTGCCTCATCAGGAACTCGCAAACACTTTTTCAACTGAGACACATGAAAAACATCATGGACGGCTAACAATATATCTGGGAGCTGGATGCGGTAAGCAACAGTACCACGCCGTTCCAAAACCTTGTAAGGCCCAACATAGCGAGGAGCTAATTTTCCACGGACACCAAACCTATGCACACCTTTCATGGGAGACACTTTAAGATACACATAATCACCAACTTCAAATTGCAAAGGCCTTCTTCTCTTATCCGCATAGGTTTTCTGGCGGTTCTGAGCCGCCTTCAAATGACTCCGAATAATTCCGACTTTCCCTCTTGATTCATGGATAAAGTCAGGCCCGAAGTAACCACGGTCTCCTACTTCAACCCAGTTGAGCGGTGTCCTACACTTCTTGCCATACAAAGCCTCAAAAGGTGCCATTCGAATGCTTTCTTGATAGCTATTGTTGTAAGAAAACTCAGCCAATCTCAAGCACTCATCCCACTTCTCTGGGAAAGAAATGACACAAGCTCTCAACATATCTTCCAGCACTTGATTGACTCTTTCTGTCTGGCCGTCGGTCTGCGGATGATAAGCTGAACTTCTGAGAAGACTAGTTCCAAGGCATTTTTGGAGTTGAGTCCAAAAGCGGGACATAAAGACCGATCCACGATCAGAAACAATAGTGAGAGGGACTCCATGGAGAGTTACAATGCGGTCAAAATACAACTTAGCATATTGCATGGCTGTATACCTTCCATCCACAGGAAGAAAATGGGCAGACTTTGTAAGACGATCCACAATAACCCAAATAGAATCATGCCCTTTTACTGTGCGAGGCAATCCTGTAATAAAATCCATAGAAATATCCTCCCATTTCCACACTGGGATTGGCAAAGGCTGTAGGAAACCAGGCGTACGCATATGGTCTGCCTTCACCCTTCCACAAATATCACATTCTGCAATATACTTAGTGATATCCTGCTTCATATTTGACCACCAATACAAGTGGCGCAAATCATGGTACATCTTGTTACTTCCCGGATGAATGGATAGCCTGGAACTATGGGCTTCCTCCAAAATCTTTCTTCTAAGCTCATCACTTCCGGGAACCACCAACCGATTCTTGTATCTCACCACACCTTGTTCATCAATGCTGAAATGAGGACCACGTCCTTCAGCAATCAACTTCTTGATATGAGGAATCTCCAAAACATCCTGCCTTTGCTCAATGATAATTTGCTCCAATAAATCTGAGACTAGAGCAATGTGAGCTAAAACTGCAGAGTGAGAGAGAGGTAAGGACTCTTCATCTTTCTGATGTGACTTCCGACTCAACGCATCAGCCACCACATTGGCTTTTCCAGGATGATAATGGACTTCTAGATTATAATCCTTGATTAACTCAAGCCATCTCCTTTGCCTCATATTTAACTCGGGTTGAGTGAAAATATACTTGAGGCTCTTGTGATCCGTATAAATATGCACCTTGTTTCCCAATAGATAATGCCTCCAAATCTTTAGAGCGTGCACCACTGCAGCCAGCTCTAAATCATGGGTGGGATAATTCACTTCATGCTTCTTCAGTTGACGAGAAGCATAAGCTATCACCCGTCCCTCTTGCATAAGCACACAACCAAGACCTGTCTTGGATGCATCACAATACACATCAAATGGCTTGTCAATATCCGGTTGGGCAAGAATAGGGGCAGAGGTAAGAAATTTCTTCAAAGCTTGGAAGGCTTCCTCACAGGCTGGACTCCACACAAACTTGGAGTCTTTCTGAAGCAACTTGGTCATAGGCTGAGCTATCTTGGAGAAATCAGGAATGAAGCGTCGATAATAACCGGCAAGACCAAGAAACTGACGGATCTGATGTACCGATTTTGGAGAATTCCAACTAAGCACATCATGCACCTTGCTAGGATCTACCGATACACCTTCAGGGGTCAGAACATGTCCCAAAAACTGCACCCTATCCAACCAAAACTCACATTTGCTGAACTTGGCATACAGCTTGTGCTCCCGCAGTCGGTTCAGGACTGTGCGAAGGTGTTGTGCATGTTCTTCTTCATTCTTGGAATATATCAAAATATCATCAATGAACACCACTACAAACTTATCTAACTCCGGCATAAAGACTGAGTTCATGAGGTACATGAAGAATGCAGGAGCATTGGTGAGACCAAAAGACATGACTAGGTACTCATAAAGCCCATACCTAGTAGAGAAAGCTGTCTTTGGTATATCTTGGGGCCGAATTTTTATTTGGTGATACCCAGAACGAAGATCAATTTTGGAAAACACTCTAGCACCAGCCAACTGATCAAACAAAGCATCAATGCGAGGCAAAGGGTACTTATTCTTGATGGTTACCGCATTGAGAGGGCGATAATCCACACACATCCGCAGAGTGTCGTCCTTCTTCTTCACAAAAATAGCTGGACAACCCCATGGAGAAGAACTAGGACGGATAAACCCCTTCTTCAGCAATTCCTCTAATTGCTTCTTCATTTCTGCTAGTTCTGGTGGAGCCATGCGGTAAGGACGCCGTGAAATAGGAGCAGTGCTAGGCTCTAACTCTATGATAAACTCCACATCTCTATCTGGTGGTAACCCAGGTAAATCTTCAGGGAAGACATCAGGAAACTCACAGACCACAGGAATAGAGGCAAGATCAGGAGAAGCTTCAACATTAGCGGCGACTGGTGAAGCAGAATTTAGAGAGATACGGAGAGACATCCTATCCTCAGAAGAAGGAAGTCGTAACTCAACAACTCTCCTCTTAAGGTCCAAGACTACCCCATAAACCTTCAACCAATTCATGCCCAGGATTGCATCAATGCCTTGTCCAGGTAGCAACATGAACTGGAGACGGTAAGTGTGAGTGGCCAGCACTAAGCTGACTGTGTCCGTCCGGGTATTTATGCACATCTGCGCACCCGGAGTGCTAATTTTATAGGCAAAAGGAATAGCCATAAGAGATATATTGTGTCTTTCTGCAAACCCCATGCTCATGAATGAATGTGATGCTCCAGAATCAAATAACACAAATGCTGGGTGGGAGTCAATGGTAAACATACCAGCCATCACAGGCTCATTCTGTAGGATCTCCTCAGCCTCGGTGTAGTTAACCTGTCCTGAGCGACTCACTGGCACCTTCTTCTTAATAATCGTCCTCTTGATCAAGCGAGAGCTGGCGGACGGCTGGGAAGACTGAGCAGCCCGGTTCTCGGGACACTCCCGAGCAAAGTGGCCCTCCTTGCCACACTTGAAACAAGCAGTAGACTTGATCATCTGCCCCTGACGAGGTGGAAACTGCGATCCCTGGGGCTGCTGCACCTGCTGAGTAGGCGCACGGTACTGAGTCGGCGGTGTTTGCCGAGTCTGCTGAGGCTGCCGAGATGGCTGTCCACCTGGGGGATGGTAGGACATCCTCTTGACAACTTGCATCTTCTGTGACTGCGGGTGACTAGAAGACCCAGAGATTCCCCGCTTGCGCTTCCACTCAGCCTGAGTGTCACGCTGCAGTCCTTCCATAGCAATGGCAGCATTCATCAGAGTACCAAAGGTCTGATAGTTCCCAGTATAAAGCTCTTTCTGCAAAATACAAGAGAGGCCACGATAGAAGCTTATAATACTTAATCCATTTCATACAACAAAGAGTCTCAGAAATTCTTCAAAAAAATGCTTCAATCCTTAGTAAAAGCCTTGTCATTTCTCTAAGTCTCTTGTTCCTAGTCTGGAGGTTCCCTAATGGTTGGCTACTATCTGGTCGCAGATGGATCTGAGGTCCCGTCGTGTGGGCACTGGGTCTGGTCGTGGGAGCACCAGTGCCGGTGCGGGCCGTGGCCTTGGTGAAGGTCATGGTGAAAGTGGTCGCGACAATGGCAACAACAATGCCAATGGACAGAGCCGTGAGGCCCCACTCTTGGGTCCTCCTTCCCCGCCACCACCACCACCACCTCCGATGACTCCTGCGGAGATGATGGCAGAGATGTTAGCTTCACGTCAGGAGACAGCCCGTGCCTTGGAGATGATGGCACAAGCTCTTGGTGGCTTCGTCCGTGGAGGCCACGGTGGCAACGGCGGGAACGGGGGTGGTGCCCGCGGTCTTGAGAGGCCCTGTTCTTATCAGGACTTCTTGAAGACCAACCCGCCCACGTTCACGCCGACTGCAGAGCCTCTAGACGCGGAGCATTGGCTTCGTGTGCTGGAGCAGAAGTTTCTGCTGCTCACGGTGACCGATGAGCAGAAGGTGCGCTTTGCCGCACAACAGCTTTTGGGATCTGCTAGCGCATGGTGGGATACTTTCAATGCCATGCAGCCGGTGGGTCATCCTGTGACTTGGCAGGAGTTCACCACTGCCTTCCGAGAGTACTACATTCCTGCGGGTGTTCTGAACAGGAAGCTCTCGGAGTTCTTAGACCTGAAACAGGGGAGCATGTCTGTGATGGAGTATGCCAATAAATTCAACCATCTGGCACAGTATGCTGGGACTCATGTTGACACAGATGAGAAGAAGAGGGACCGCTTCTATCGTGGCCTCTCTTGTATTTTGCAGAAAGAGCTTTATACTGGGAACTACCAGACTTTCGGTACTCTGATGAATGCTGCCATTTCTATGGAAGGACTGCAGCGTGACACTCAGGCTGAGTGGAAGCGCAAGCGGGGAATCTCTGGGTCTTCTAGTCACCCGCAGTCACAGAAGATGCAAGTTGTCAAGAGGATGTCCTACCATCCCCCAGGTGGACAGCCATCTCGGCAGCCTCAGCAGACTCGGCAAACACCGCCGACTCAGTACCGTGCACCTACTCAGCAGGTGCAGCAGCCCCAGGGACCGCAGTTTCCGCCTCGTCAGGGGCAGATGATCAAGTCTACTGCTTGTTTCAAGTGTGGCAAGGAGGGCCACTTTGCTCGGGAGTGTCCCGAGAACCGGGCTGCTCAGTCTTCCCAGCCGTCCGCCAGCTCTCGCTTGATCAAGAGGACGATTATTAAGAAGAAGGTGCCAGTGAGTCGCTCAGGACAGGTTAACTACACCGAGGCTGAGGAGATCCTACAGAATGAGCCTGTGATGGCTGGTATGTTTACCATTGACTCCCACCCAGCATTTGTGTTATTTGATTCTGGAGCATCACATTCATTCATGAGCATGGGGTTTGCAGAAAGACACAATATATCTCTTATGGCTATTCCTTTTGCCTATAAAATTAGCACTCCGGGTGCGCAGATGTGCATAAATACCCGGACGGACACAGTCAGCTTAGTGCTGGCCACTCACACTTACCGTCTCCAGTTCATGTTGCTACCTGGACAGGGCATTGATGCAATCCTGGGCATGAATTGGTTGAAGGTTTATGGGGTAGTCTTGGACCTTAAGAGGAGAGTTGTTGAGTTACGACTTCCTTCTTCTGAGGATAGGATGTCTCTCCGTATCTCTCTAAATTCTGCTTCACCAGTCGCCGCTAATGTTGAAGCTTCTCCTGATCTTGCCTCTATTCCTGTGGTCTGTGAGTTTCCTGATGTCTTCCCTGAAGATTTACCTGGGTTACCACCAGATAGAGATGTGGAGTTTATCATAGAGTTAGAGCCTAGCACTGCTCCTATTTCACGGCGTCCTTACCGCATGGCTCCACCAGAACTAGCAGAAATGAAGAAGCAATTAGAGGAATTGCTGAAGAAGGGGTTTATCCGTCCTAGTTCTTCTCCATGGGGTTGTCCAGCTATTTTTGTGAAGAAGAAGGACGACACTCTGCGGATGTGTGTGGATTATCGCCCTCTCAATGCGGTAACCATCAAGAATAAGTACCCTTTGCCTCGCATTGATGCTTTGTTTGATCAGTTGGCTGGTGCTAGAGTGTTTTCCAAAATTGATCTTCGTTCTGGGTATCACCAAATAAAAATTCGGCCCCAAGATATACCAAAGACAGCTTTCTCTACTAGGTATGGGCTTTATGAGTACCTAGTCATGTCTTTTGGTCTCACCAATGCTCCTGCATTCTCCATGTACCTCATGAACTCAGTCTTTATGCCGGAGTTAGATAAGTTTGTAGTGGTGTTCATTGATGATATTTTGATATATTCCAAGAATGAAGAAGAACATGCACAACACCTTCGCACAGTCCTGAACCGACTGCGGGAGCACAAGCTGTATGCCAAGTTCAGCAAATGTGAGTTTTGGTTGGATAGGGTGCAGTTTTTGGGACATGTTCTGACCCCTGAAGGTGTATCGGTAGATCCTAGCAAGGTGCATGATGTGCTTAGTTGGAATTCTCCAAAATCGGTACATCAGATCCGTCAGTTTCTTGGTCTTGCCGGTTATTATCGACGCTTCATTCCTGATTTCTCCAAGATAGCTCAGCCTATGACCAAGTTGCTTCAGAAAGACTCCAAGTTTGTGTGGAGTCCAGCCTGTGAGGAAGCCTTCCAAGCTTTGAAGAAATTTCTTACCTCTGCCCCTATTCTTGCCCAACCGGATATTGACAAGCCATTTGATGTGTATTGTGATGCATCCAAGACAGGTCTTGGTTGTGTGCTTATGCAAGAGGGACGGGTGATAGCTTATGCTTCTCGTCAACTGAAGAAGCATGAAGTGAATTATCCCACCCATGATTTAGAGCTGGCTGCAGTGGTGCACGCTCTAAAGATTTGGAGGCATTATCTATTGGGAAACAAGGTGCATATTTATACGGATCACAAGAGCCTCAAGTATATTTTCACTCAACCCGAGTTAAATATGAGGCAAAGGAGATGGCTTGAGTTAATCAAGGATTATAATCTAGAAGTCCATTATCATCCTGGAAAAGCCAATGTGGTGGCTGATGCGTTGAGTCGGAAGTCACATCAGAAAGATGAAGAGTCCTTACCTCTCTCTCACTCTGCAGTTTTAGCTCACATTGCTCTAGTCTCAGATTTATTGGAGCAAATTATCATTGAGCAAAGGCAGGATGTTTTGGAGATTCCTCATATCAAGAAGTTGATTGCTGAAGGACGTGGTCCTCATTTCAGCATTGATGAACAAGGTGTGGTGAGATACAAGAATCGGTTGGTGGTTCCCGGAAGTGATGAGCTTAGAAGAAAGATTTTGGAGGAAGCCCATAGTTCCAGGCTATCCATTCATCCGGGAAGTAACAAGATGTACCATGATTTGCGCCACTTGTATTGGTGGTCAAATATGAAGCAGGATATCACTAAGTATATTGCAGAATGTGATATTTGTGGAAGGGTGAAGGCAGACCATATGCGTACGCCTGGTTTCCTACAGCCTTTGCCAATCCCAGTGTGGAAATGGGAGGATATTTCTATGGATTTTATTACAGGATTGCCTCGCACAGTAAAAGGGCATGATTCTATTTGGGTTATTGTGGATCGTCTTACAAAGTCTGCCCATTTTCTTCCTGTGGATGGAAGGTATACAGCCATGCAATATGCTAAGTTGTATTTTGACCGCATTGTAACTCTCCATGGAGTCCCTCTCACTATTGTTTCTGATCGTGGATCGGTCTTTATGTCCCGCTTTTGGACTCAACTCCAAAAATGCCTTGGAACTAGTCTTCTCAGAAGTTCAGCTTATCATCCGCAGACCGACGGCCAGACAGAAAGAGTCAATCAAGTGCTGGAAGATATGTTGAGAGCTTGTGTCATTTCTTTCCCAGAGAAGTGGGATGAGTGCTTGAGATTGGCTGAGTTTTCTTACAACAATAGCTATCAAGAAAGCATTCGAATGGCACCTTTTGAGGCTTTGTATGGCAAGAAGTGTAGGACACCGCTCAACTGGGTTGAAGTAGGAGACCGTGGTTACTTCGGGCCTGACTTTATCCATGAAGCAAGAGAGAAAGTCGGAATTATTCGGAGTCATTTGAAGGCGGCTCAGAACCGCCAGAAAACCTATGCGGATAAGAGAAGAAGGCCTTTGCAATTTGAAGTTGGTGATTATGTGTATCTTAAAGTGTCTCCCATGAAAGGTGTGCATAGGTTTGGTGTCCGTGGAAAATTAGCTCCTCGCTATGTTGGGCCTTACAAGGTTTTGGAACGGCGTGGTACTGTTGCTTACCGCATCCAGCTCCCAGATATATTGTCAGCCGTCCATGATGTTTTTCATGTGTCTCAGTTGAAAAAGTGTTTGCGAGTTCCTGATGAGGCAGTGGAGATCGAAGGACTCCCTCTCCAACCTGATCTTTCCTATATTGAGCATCCCGTCAAGATTTTGGATGAAAAAGAAAGGGTGACGAGAAACAATGTGGTGAAATTTTACAAAGTCCAATGGCAGAATCACTCGGAGGATGAGGCAACTTGGGAACTTGAGAGCTATATTTTAAAGCATTATCCTCATCTCATTCCTGGCTCATCAATGTAATTATCGAGATTAAAAATTTATTTCAACCTCTTTTCTCACACTAGGCACATGAAATCTCGGGTCGAGATTTTCATTTAGGGGGGTAGAGTGTAACACCCTCGGTGTTACCGCGTCAACAAGTCACTAAATATTTTTCATAAAGTCCAAGTAGCCCTTCAAGCACGTCATGTATCTTCACGTGAGAGCTCCATAGCCACAAAGTCAAATGACAAATTATTGTCATTCGCTAATTATTAGCATACCACTTGGTAAGATTTTTATCTCTATCAATCTCGCGACGCGCCACTGTCATCTCTCGTTGTTCTAATTATCCCGCCTTTACTTCGCTTGCTAATCACCTTGCAAAATTATTCGTGCACGACGCGCTACCACCGCCATAGTGTGTCGCACACGCTACGCATTAATATCACTCGCAAGTTCGGACCGCTAAGCACTCCACTTGTACGCTGCTGAGGTACTTTGCAGGCAAAGGTCAGGCACCATTTTTTTCCACTCGTTGGCACTGTAGCAGTTGTGGAAACACTGTTCACGAGTGGAAAAATACTGTTCACGCGTGGAAAACACTGTAGCTTCGTAGAAGGCACTGTTCATCCGCAGCACCCTGTCGCCCTCTCACCGTTTTATTACCTTTAAGCAAGCTAGTTTAGCCACTAACCTTATGACACGTCGCTGTCGCGTCTTTGTTTCTTCATTTCTGCGTCTCCTGTCTTTAAAAGGATACGCCGAGCTATTTCGCACCGCTGCTCACTTGCTTCTCTCGAATTAAGTTTCTCTGTTCTTACCCATGAAAGCTGCGTCTATCGATTTCTCCTGAGCTGTAATAATCAGCTGAGGTAGCTAGTCTATAATTGATCTTTTCATTCTCTAATGTTTCCTTGACCTGTGATCTCCTTCTCAATTAATTCCTTGACCTGCATAAATGAACCAGCACCCCACCGCTGAGCACGTTCAGCCCAAAGCCCACCCTAGTCCTGACATGCTCGTAAGTCCAAGACCACTCAAAGTTCAATCCTTGAATTAATTCTCTCATGACCAAGACCTCACCACCGCACACGGCACGGAGCCAGAGGACAACCCTGCCAACTCGTTTCGTGCTTCCAGACTACTTAGCTTGTCATGACCACCCACGATCAGTGCTATATATGGCTCTGCTCCACTCCACGCAGGGCAAGCATTTGCTAAGCTCCCTGGTGTCTCTCCTCTTGCATTGCCTCCGCACATCGATCACCGTAGGTGGCACTTCATTCAATTCTGAGGTAGCTAGCCTGTAAGAATTCCTTCATTCTTCTTCTTTATTATTTTCTTGACCCGTGGTCTCATCTAGTAATTCTAGACCCACAGTCATGTGCAAGTCAACAAGTTCAATTGCGTGATTAGCCTCCTCCAATAATACCATTTTCTTCATCTCTAGAGCTCATTTGAATTTATGCATTTATCATGAAATAAATTTTGTTAGGTTCCTAAATTCATGATCTATCTGTTAGTGTATTTAGTTCATGCAGTTCAGTGATACCTTTAGGGTTAATTTATTATATTAAAATGCTTATTATTGTTATGGTTATTTAGAGAATGACTTTTTGTGATGCATCGGTAGAAGTGCTAGCCCTAAAAATTATACAGTAGGCTCATGGTAATATTAGATGCTCTCTATAACTTTGTAGCCTCTGAATAGCTAATTTATTAAGGTAGCTAACATACCCTGATGGAAAGCATATTAAATTATTTAAGAATTTAGTTGCGAAATTGTTCTTGTTAATGAAATGATATTCGGTGGCTATGTGATCAGTAGAGCTAGTTTGTTAGCATGATAAGTGTATTCTTATTTTAAGAGTTGCGGTTGCCTATATATTAATTATTGCATCATCATCATTGCATACATATAGTGAACGAATTGGCGGAGATCGTGACTGTCGGCGATCAGGAGTACGAGGAGATCGTTGAGGAGTACGAGGAGGAGATCCTCATACCGGAGGAGGTCCAGGAGCCACTACTGACTGACCTTGCTGACACTGCGCCTGCCCAAGGCAAGCCCCGGTGCATAACCCTTATTTTACAAATTATTATATATATATATATATATAGGTTGTGCATTTACGTTGCAGGAGTTTTATGATATCCACATGCATATATCTATATTTACCCATGAGCCTTACTAGTACAGGATCGTGTAGCTGCTGTGCTTAGGTTTATCGGTAGCGTGAGTAACCTGTCGTTACTCACAATAGGTGGTTATTATTATTATTATTATTATTATTATTATTATTATTATTATTACACTAATGATGAAATGATGGAAAAGGAAATGGTGACCGGGCAGGGATATGGTATGGGTTTTGGTGGGTGTAACAGGTTGTGTCCCGCGGCCACGGGGCATAGCTTGGTTGCACTATTTCCCTGTCCGTGTCGATTAAGGACCGTTCGTTGCACTGGATCCCCGGTCAAGTCACAGATTTATTATCCCGAGCATATACTAGCGGATGGGGGCTAGGAAGACTTGTTACTCTCTTGTCATGGGCTCCGGCTCTTTCCGGACCGACTGATTGGAGGCGGGGATAGGTGGAGGTCTTAGCACCGTATTGAGGCCGGGCCTCAAGTACGGGAGCTAGGAGTCCAAGTTTGGACGGGGACCTGGAAACCTGTGACAGGAGGGGAACGGGTTGGTCTTGCTTGTGCCTGGGGTACAAGCGAGGCGTGTGTTTTTTCGGGGTACCCAGCTGGGCACATTGATTCGCGAATCGCCGTTTCTACGTGACGGTACGGCTTGACTGCACTCTGGCACCGTAGTAAGAACTGGCATATGAAAGATGGAAAAATGATTCTGATTGCTCAACCCTTGCTTGATGATAGAACAGGTGCTTACATAGTAGGTTGGATAATGAATTTAACATGGCTGTTAATAATTTAATTAAATAAGGACTCACCCTTAGTATTGCTTTCCGCAAACAAGAACCCACAAGCCATAAAGCCTATCATAATCCTTGAGAGTCGGGAAATATATTCCCAGTCGGGTAAGTCTTGCGAGTACATTGTGTACTCAGGGTTTATTTACCCTTGTTGCAGGTGCTGCTTGAGAAGCTAACTGTTGTGTGGAGGATTCTTCTGGTGGGCACAGACGGATCCTTATACCGCTCCGCTAGATGTTGTTTTATTCCGCTGTTTAATTTATCGCACTCTGAACTTTGGTACTGTAATAAAGAATTTCTGAGACTCTTTGTTGTATGAAATGGATTAAGTATTATAAGCTTGTACTCATTATTGGATCCCGGGTGTAAAATTGTGGAACGTTTCGAGTTCTCCCGTTGGGTGTGCTCGACAGAACTGCTTGACTTGGCTCACTTTTGGGGTGCTTAGTGTCTAGTGGAAGACAGCGCCTCTAAAAGTGTGTTAATTCAGGCGGTTCTGCCACACAAGTAACATTTGTATTTCGTTAAAATGCAGGACCTTCCGCTCCTTCGTTCTAGAGTACATGGAGGGTTCTTGGAAATGCAGTACGACGACAGGTACACACCTTACCTATCGAGAGCTGGCCTGGACGTCATATCTTTCCAGGTTCGTCGTGGCCTGCCTTTGTTCAACTCAGCGGGCTTGACTTCGTTGGTTGACAGGTATTTTATGAACACATAGGTTATATTAATAATCATTTGTTTACGCGGTTATGTTTCTGAGGAGCATTATTGGTTTGCTAAAATTATAGGTGGTGACCTGAGACTCACAGCTTTCACATAGCGTTAGGGGAGATGACAGTCACGCTACAGGACTGTCAGAAGATGCTAGGTCTGAGGATTCGTGGGAGGACAGTGACAGGGCAGTGTAGGTCAGAGGGTTGGAGAGCTCGGGTGGAGGCCTTCCTTGGACGTCCGGTGGGTGAGCAAGGAGAGCGCATTTCTGGTGTTCTTCTCTCATGGCTTCGGGCTGAGTTCGCACAGTGTCCTCCAGGGGTAGACGAGCAGACAGTCCAGTACTACTGTAGGGCGTGGATCCTACACTTGTTTGACTCTGTTCTCTTCCCCGATGAAACGGGAGACACTGCGTCGTGGATGTGGATCCACTGCCTCACAGACTAGGACCAGACCGATCACTACAACTGGGGCTCTACAGTGTTGGCTTTTCTTTACCGTCAGCTTTGCGAGGCGTGTCGGCGGTCTTCACAGTCAGCCTCACTTGGTGGGTGTGCGTACCTACTCCAGCTGTGGATGTGGTCGTGGCTTCCAGTTGCTCGTCCCGTGGTGCTGGCTCCTCGCGACTGGTTCCCAGTGCAGAACGCACGTCTACAGCCGACGTGGGCGTACCTGTGGGACAAGGTGACAGTTCCTCACGTGAGGATGGAGCGGGCGTACAAAGAGTACACGGACGAGCTAGACAGGCTAATGGCATCTAGTGTAAGTATAAATTATTATACATGTTGGTTCGAAAGAAATTATTTATTAAGCTATCTAACTTCTTGTTTGGACACGTTGCAGGTGACTTGGGAGCCATACGCGGACGAGGCCGCACTTCCTTTTGCGGTGAGTAACGTGTGTGACAGCGACAACGAGCTCTACAGGGTGAGGTGTCCTCTTATCTGCTTCTATGCTGTCGAGTACCACCTTCCACATCGAGTTGCATGTCAGTTTGGAGCAAGGCAACGTTGTCCACCATCTCCAGTGTCGACCGGTGTTGACTTGCACAAGTAAGTGTTCTATTCTTGTAATTGGACCTTTTTTCTAAAGTTGCACTTATATTATTACCACTTGATATATGTTGAATAAGATGGATGAAATAATTTTTGGTGTGTTTGTATGTCTATGGAATGCATATAGGTGTGGTTTGCTTCAACAAACAAAGGAAACTCTGCCGAAATTTTTAACTTTAGCATACATGCATGTTATAGTCACACGATGTTGACTAACTTGTGTACGTGTTTTGCAGGCTCGATCGTAAGAAAAATAGGAAAATCTTTGATTGGGTCCATCACCACCGAGACTACATCGAAGAGTGGGAGATGTTCGACGAGAACGTGGACGACAACGACGAGCCGCACACGAACAAAGAGTACAGGCGGTACCAAGCTTGGTACCACCAAGCGACTCGTCCGAGGTTTAAGCTACAGTGGACACACGATGACTACGCTGATATTGAGTCGTCTGAGGATGAGGACACGGCGTACGACCACTCTACTCGTGTAGGTCGCCAGGTGGGAGCAGGACCGATCTTGAACAGAGTGGTATGTCATTTGCTCTACTTTTATATATCAATTTGTGTAACAATGAATTACAACTTAAAACTTTGCTGTAGAGCAACTCTCTCAGGATGTCGGTCTAAGAAATAGAACGCTTTCGTCCGAGGGTGAGGGACGACGACACACGTAGCTTCCTTGACGTAAGTATCTATAAATATGCAAATATTATATTACTAACACGTTCAATACATTCAATTGACATGATTTTGTGCACCAGAGACTGACTCGTCGGCTACGCCGTACCGCTGCACACTGTGGTTGCAGGACAGGCACGACGCAGGACGTGCACGTGCCTTCTGCACCCAGAGGTGGCGTAGGTTCGTCTAGCCACCCACCTACAGAGTCGCGAGGCATTTGCACCGAGGATGAAGACGAGGACGACGCCGACGACCACGAGGACGAGGACCAGGGGCACGAGGAGATTGGACCGTCTCAGCTAGACGATGCTCCTTGTACTCAGCCTACGCAGCAGGTCGGTACTAGGCGACGTCGACCACCTGACCCTTACACTCCAAGCACCCACGCTCTTGGACACAAGGGCAAGGGTAGGTCTAGGAGACAGTGAGGGTGTAGCCGACTTGTGGACTATATGGACTGTATGTACTATTATTATGGACTGTTATATCTTATTATTATGCAGTGTATGAACTACTATAGAGTTTATGGACTTCGGGCACCCACGATTTGAGGATACTCATATATATTGTTTAAGGTGATTGTCATATATAATTGTTGATGACATATGTTACTGTGATATTTGTGTTTGGATTGAATCAAAAACAGGGAAAACTCTGCCAAAATTTTCTGCAACATGTCAAGTCGTATACCGATAGCATGTAGCCTTTTCAGTGATTTATCATATCACTATCCTATCGTACATCCTCTTTTATAAATAAATTGATTGATTAAGGAATCTAGCCTTTACAAATGAGTTTTCAAATAGGCTTTTTAGGGATGACATCTAGGCTTTTCAGGAGCATTAAAGCCACAATACAACGGCTCTCAACGCCACTGCTGGCTATATATACACCTTTCTCCATACAATGGTAGTCACTTGAAACCAGAAGTTGGTTATCTACGAGTAGTAATGTCTAGAGGGTCATCTAGAGGGAAGGGAACGGGGGGACTAAGGGTACTCCCATTGTGTGGGAGGGGTCTCTGGGTCCGGAAGACTTTGATGAACCAGTGTATCATTTTCATGTCGAGACCAAGAGAGATTTCACCAAAGAGTGTCCACTCCGAGGATATGATAACCGAAAAGAAGATTGGTCAAAATGTTGGCATGGTGAGGACTGCTTAGTGCAGATGTTCGTGGAGGGTTTGGATGGAGGTCGCCGATTCTTCAAATGTCCGCGAGCAGAGGTAATTGGTTTTAAAATTTATTACTCAAATTTTTTCTCTCCATTATTTTGCATCTCATAGGCGAAACTAACTGCATGTTCACTAAAATCTTTGAAATGCAGTGTTCAGAGTCCAAAGAAAAATATGGCTTCACTAGGTGGGTCGATCCTAGACCAATCTATCCGCACGCACATTACATCTACTACTTGTAAGACCGTATCTTCGAACTAGAAAGGGAAGTTAGCAACGGTTATAAGGACGACGAAGCAGACGATACCAGTAGTGGTGCCGTTTCATAGGACGGATCATGCCATGATACATATTGCACCTGCCCTAACCACAAGAACAACGGGCCTCCGCCACCACCACCACCCCCGCTACCGCCACCATCAACAATGGTAGGGTACTATGGAGAAGGGGCTACACAGTTTGCTATGTGGCCGCACTACTAGATAGAACAAATCTATCGTGTACACATGTCATGTAATGTGCTTGTTGTTCGCTCTAATTACCTAAGTCATGTTAGGTTTAATCCAGGACATATGTGCCCTAGTTTGATACAAGTTCCGACATGCCATGTCCTATGTTATGCGTGTTGAATTATGAAATCCAGTACTTCCTTATATTTTATGTGCACATCGAGAACTAGTTTTAGTAACTCAGTAACATTAAACCTGATATATGACAACACTATGCAAGGTCCAAAAACTTAAAGTACATATGAAGTACATGACGACGAAATAAATAACACAGAACATGCTCTAGGTACATGATTTACCTAAAGTACATTATATTAAACACATTGCATACTAGATCGACCACATTATTTATGATTAAACCATACAACTAGCATACTACTGAGTACAACGAGGCCACTTTCTCTTTTTCTGGGCATCAGGATTCTCCTCCATCGCTGCCTTCGCTCGGCGCACGCGCTCAAGCTTCTTCTCCCTCTCCTCCCTACACGCAGCAACACACCTCATTTCCTCCTCTTCCTTGTGCTCCTTTGCTGCTGCCTCCTCTCTACGCCTCTTCTCTAATATCTCCAGGCGCTCCGCATCCCACTCCTTCATGCCTTGTAGAAGCCGCATGTCAGCCTCCTTGATCTCAGTGTCGATACACTGCTCAAAATCACATAGCGGTGGAGGGGTCTGCAGCAAATAGAATTGTTTCAAATCCAATTAATATGCAAAACTTCATAAGACACAAATTAATTAATAAACAAAAGTAATTTCTCACAATAAATGTACTGCGGCGCTGACGCTCCGTAGGTTCCCATGCAAAATTAGAACACATCCAATATCTCTGCTTATATGTTGCCTCATCTTCAGAAATATCTACTTTGCAAGGATCGTCACAGAAGCACATGGGTATTGGCACACCCCTAGGGAGCGGCTTTGGGACGTACAGACTTTCGGTCATCCGTCCATAGCTACAATTCAACAAATTCTGTTCTAATATAACAAAACAAATAACAGTAAACCTAAAAATTAAGGGTTTAATATATGATGAAAAAGATCTACGCATACCTTTGTTTTCTAGCTTTTTCACGCCTAGGCATCTTACGGTTGTACAATACATACGAATTTTAAAAAACACGTGAACAAATAACATGTGAAGTTCATAGGTTAAGAATATGACTTCATTTTACCAAATCGATTCGAAATAAATAACGAAGGGTGAGAGGATACCTAGCTCTCGAAGATCGACGGATAAAATCTAACTTATCACGGTCCAATAGGTCGATTGAAGAGGTTGACCGAAGTGTACAAAGGAAAAACCCGAAGAGAAGGAGAAAGAAAACGAGAATGACGGAAGAGGGGGTTTGCTAAAACGTGGGCTCTTGGCGCCAAGATCCATGGCGCCATGTAAGGCTGGACGAAAAACTCGAAGCTCGTTAGCTCGCTCGGCTCGTGGCTGGCTCGGCTCAGCTCGTTAGGATAACGAGCCGAGCCGAGCCAGGATTTTAGCTCGTTAGCTATAACGAGCCAACTCGAGCTGACTCGTGAGCCGCTCGCGAGCGAAACGAGCCGTAGTTTTAGAGAAAAAATCATCATAACTTATATTAGTTTTGTATTACTTCATGTTTTGCACTTCACAAATAGATAATATGTTAGCTCATATGAATATTTTGTTTGATTTAAAGCTATTGAATATATTATTTTTATATTATTAATATTTTTATGCTTTAGATAAATACAAATATTATATTTTGTATTTTTTTTCTGGCTCGCGAGCCTAACGAGCCAGCTCGAGCTCGTAACGAGCCGAGCCGAGCTGGCTTTCTGGCTTGTTAAGATAACGAGCCGAGCCGAGCTGGCTCGTTATCCTAACGAGCCAGAACGAGCCGAGCCGGCTCGTTTACCAGCCTTAGCGCCATGCTTGGCGCCTGCTCCCTGCCACGTCAGCGCCACGACGGCAGGGTCATGGCGCCAGTGACCATGACGCCATGCCGTTATATCTTAACGCCGACGACTATGTCGCCAAGATAAGGGTCTATTTTTTGAAATCTTTCCGCCAGGGACGTATTTGAGAGAATCTTTCGAAAAAAAAAGACTAAAAAAAAGACGGGCACCTTGACCACACGCCTCGATTATGACTTTATGAGCAGCAGCGGCAAGAGGTCTCTGGCTGGGCCAGGCATCGGTTTGGTACAGGTATCAGAGGGCCCACGAGATGCTCTGCGACGCCATGTCTGTTGCTACAACGTGCAGGTTCACCTATTTGGGCATTTGGCTATTTCACCAGGGCCGTGTTTAGTTGCCGACTCGGGGGTGGCCGATTCGGCACAGTGCCACCCACGAGCACTGTAGCACTTTTTTATGTTTTTAGTGTAAAAAATTGTTTAAAAATTGATTAATTAGACTTAAAATGTTCGTCTCGCAAAGTACAACAAAACTGTGCAATTAGTTTATGATTTCATCTACATTTAGTACTTCATGCATTTGCCAGCATTTTGATGTGACGGAGAATCTCCTTTTTGCATAGTAAAATTTGAGGGGAGAATTTGGGAACTAAACAAGCCAGCTCACAGAGATGGTCTTCTACTCTTCTGTCTTCACTGTCCGCGATATGAACGATCGCGACGAAATGGTCAGATCCAGGTCCGTGCCGTGCCGGACGTCGCGTCGGTGCCTTCCGTGAATTGTCCGCGGCACGGCACGGAATGGCGCAGCTTTCAAGGCACGCAACGTGATGGTCTTGGCCACCATGTGCTTGGTCGGTGGCCACGCGCACGAGCATCCCTTCACGCTTTTCCTATTCCTATATATGCGGCTTCTTTTTGTTCTTCGTTATATAAAGGAGAAGAGCACGTCGATACGGAATGCCGGCCGCAAAAGCCCTTGCTTTTTCTAGGGATTTTTTTTGACTTTTGAATGAACTTTGATGAAGTCTTTGATGACGATCCTCGGTGATGAATGGTTCAAATTCTGTTACTTCCATCATCGTAACTCCTTTACTGAAATAGTATGTTTGTTTCAACAAGCCAACACATAAGAATTATTTATCTAGGGCTGTGTTCAGTTTCGAAATATTTGGAGGAAATATTCCTGTAACACTTTCGTTGTTATTTGGCAAAATTTATCCAACCATAAATTAATTAGGCTTAAAAGATTCATCTCGACCTTTACAGACAAACTATACAATTAGTTATTTTTTTTATCTACGTTTAATGCTCCATGCATGGGTCCAAAGATTCGATGTGACGGGTGACAGAGAAAATATTTTGGAAAGTGAACGGGGCCTAGATAGCACGACCACGATGATTAGACCTAGTAAATAGTACATAGATGATAAAGTTCCTCGACAGGAGAATGAAAACACAAACAAAGCAAGTGAAAAAAGTTTTTATTAAACACTATTTTAATTTATGGAAATATAGTGTACTCTAGCGATTCTGACGTTTGTATCCCTCGCTTAACTTTCTAATTTATTAAAATCTGATTCTATTCCTTATGATTAAAGGATAAATTCTCAATCCCTTATAAAAAATCAAGTACTAAATCAAGTATTTCTATTTAGTAAACATTATTTTTTGTTTCTTGAATCTTTTATATTTTAGAACAAATTTCAAATATGCACTATATTACACGACAAAAAGGAGAAATCTTATTTTAGTTACCGAATTTACACTTTCACCAAAATTATTGATCCTATATTTTCTGAATTGGGTATTTTTTTTATATTTTGTTGATTCAACATTTTTAGGTATTCAACTTTTCTATATGTGAGACGTGTTTTTCCATTCGTCTGTTGCCTTAACACGCTCCTACGATCGTGCATTTTGTTCTCGCGTCCGCCAGCCTACGCGATCTTTCTCTCTCTCGGTTCCCCCGTTCCGCCGCGTGCGCTCTCTCTCTCCCGCGCGCGATCTCTCTCGTGGCGACGAGTGGGCGGCCGCCGCCGCCCCCCACGCCCAGGTCGTCGTCGGGCCCTTAGCCGGGTGTTTTTCGGGGCCTTCGCCGGCGACGAGCACACATCAGGTACGCATACACTTCCTCTTCGTCCCCTACCTTATGCTGTTTGTCTTCGGATCTGATCTAATTACAAGTGTATTATACATGTAGTATTATGCCTACTAACTTTGATCTTTTATGGGCAATGTATACATCTATGTCCTTTGCACGATCCGCCCCTGATCGTGACAGCATTTGATTGTATCTGCAGGATTGTAATATGATCTCTTGGTATGGTTCATACCAGGTTTCTCGTTGCTTGATCAGGCTCCGAGTTGTGCTTTATCTGGAATAGTTGCAGTATCTATAGGAGCATGATTGGTGATGGGGCATCCTCACAAGACAATAGTGATGGGTTTTTGTCAGAAATCTCAATGTGGCTCTAAGGTATAACCCTCTCGTGTTGATAGAGTGAGATTCGTTATTAGTGGAACCTTCTTGTGTAGGTATCACTGGAAGTTGTAAAGTAAGAGCACGTTCATTTCTCAGTAGCATCTGAATAAACACCTCTTGGTAGTAAGAGCACGTTCATTTTTCAGTTTGCTGAAGTAAACGATTTTGGGATGGGTCTGCCTCAAATTCATGGGATTAAGGAGGAAGAACCTACTGAAGGGAGTACACCTGTAACCGGTCCTAGTTTCATTGTCAGTGGCCTCTGCGATTCGGGTAAACTTAGTGTGGGAAGCTCAAGTAGAAGTTGGTTTCAAGACCCATCCATCAGTGATTTCAAGAGAAAATTTGCATCGGGTGCTTCGAATGGATTAAATAGTCATATCAGAACCAGACATGCTGTTGATGATCCTGCAGGCTACCAAGGCCTAAATCCTGAATCGAGAGATCCAAGTTACAGGTCATGCCCTAAAATCAGATCTCCTGTACAGATGCCTGCAATGAGGGTTGTTGGGTTTGATTCTGGAACTGCTGATTCCACCGGGGGCCCTGATATAATGGTAGCTCACAAAATGCATTCATCTTTAGTCATTGGTAATTGTGATTCATCAGTTGAACATCACGAAGTTCAGGCAAGGAAAAGGGTGCTGTCACCATTAACTAATGTGCTTCCTGCTGGACAGTTCCATGGTGATGCGCTGAATATTGGTTCTGGTGATGAAAAAAATCAACACTCTCATTGTGTTAGACAGCTCTCTTATTCTGGCTTCCATGACAGTAAAAAGGCTAACACTGGAACTCTTTATTCCTTTCAGCCATCTACTAGGCCAGCATTGAGATACTCTGATTGGAGCACAGAGCAGGGGTTCTGTAAGTTTAGTTCTAATACATTCACTGATGGTCCTTTGCTTGAGGGTAGGGAATTCTTTTCATGCTCAGATCAACCAGGAGCTGAAAGGATTATGAATCTTGCAAAGGTGTCTACACCGCCTGCAAGATTGTCACATTCTCCTCCACTCACTCTTTCTCCACTTTGTCCAAAATGGATGCATAGAATGAAGGCTGCAAGAGCTCAGAGGGATTTGACGGGACAAATTGAAAATGATTTCCTTGGCTTGAAGGAAATGGGAAGATCAAATTTTGACGAGTATTCAGAATATGTTGGTACAATAAGGATGAGGGATATGCTAGATGGAACCAGTATTTTGAATGATGGATTTGATACAATGACCCCTAAGAGAAGTTTTCATAGGAGATACCAATGCTTGGGTCCAGAATCTGCCCCTGTGTCTGCACACATTGGATGTATCAATAGTTTGAACCTCCTTCCTGTAAGGAGGTCATTGGTTGGCTCCTTTGAGGAATCTCTCTTATCTGGTCGCTATTCATGTGGAAAGGACAATCAGGTTTGCCATGTTTTCCGTTACTCCTAATTACTCAGCTTTTGTAGAGGATACCAGACATGTTTTTGGTCTTAATGCCATCCTCTCATAATACAGAGTATTGATGGTTTTCTGGCTATTCTTAATGTGACTGGCGGTAGCTTTTCTCCCCCAACTCAGAAGCTTCCGTTTACAGTGACCAGCATTGATGAAGATAGCTCCTTGTTGTACTACTCATCGATTGATCTTGTGGGGAGGCTGCCTACAAACAATAGCAAAGGCCCAAAATTCAAAAGAAGCCTCGGTAACTGTGATTCACGGTCAACAAATAGTCAGTTACGCATCCCTGTGAAAGGCCGCATACAACTGGTACTGAATTACTTGACCTTATAATAAAATTTGATCAAGATATTTATTCAGTTAATGATAATATAGTAGAAAGTTGTATGATTTATCTCAGTTTTGAACCTATTGTAATGGGAAGTTTTCTGCAAGTTTAACTACCTATTCTTACTAGCATCTGCACATTTTACTTTGAGTTGATATAGTTTATCATGGGAAGTGGATGCATTATAGTTTGTTTTTTCACAATTTATTGTGTATGTATGAATATGTAAATAGCATTTCCTTTGATCAATTCACATGATAGCACATCACACTTTGAGCTTGAAGTCTGCATTTGCTTGTGTATCAGATGATGCATTGTGTAACCCGGTGACTCAATGTAGGAGGAAATTGCAGAACCTTTCCGCTTCTGGAAAAATAGGAATCTTACTATTTGGAGTTCAGTTCAGTTCCATATTATAAAATTTGATAGGACATGGAGCTCATGTTGCTACTTTAGCACCGACATTTGGAGCTTTGAGACTTACCTAGTCCACCTTACCTTCAAATAACTCTTTACTCTCGGCAGGTGGTCAGTAACCCAGAGAAGACACCACTTCACACGTTCTTCTGTACCTATGATTTGAGTGACATGCCTGCTGGAACCAAGGTATGAGAAATCAATATTATGTTATTGCCTTTTTAAATGTATTTTGATTTGATATTAACTGCAGTTTTTGCTCATTGTCTTTTCTACCATGGCACTTATTTTTCTTATTTTCACATGGTATGACGGTAAAAAAAAATATTTCATTAGCATATTCTGTTGTGATTGTTGATTTTGTTAATTATTAAAATGGCATGTGTTTCTTTTTTTAATTTGTTAGATTTATGTTTGAGATTCGATTAATAATTCTGGCTCTGTATACTCATTGAGACACATATGTGGTTCAATCCATTCATGAACTTATATTTTAGGCAGATAGACAACAAGAAAAACGTTTGGGCATCCCATCTCCGTGATTTTATGCAAAGGTGATTATAGAAAGTATTTTTTATTTACTTTTTTTTGTGGGTGGGTGGGTGGGTGGGCCCTTTGTTTGTGTGTGTGTGGGGGGGGGGGGGGGGGGGGGGTGCAGTGAGCGTGGCCCATTCAACAATTACTAAGCCAGCAAATTGATTTCTGCTCTATAGTGAAAGTATTGCTACTTCAATTTGTACTGGTATATGGGTGGGTGGAAGTGAGTAAATTGTGATGTTTCATGAGTTGCAAGTGCTTGGGCTGTTTGGAAGCCTTGCGGCAGCTCACCTTGCCTAGCCGGGTGAGGAATGTAACAGTTGGTTCTCTTGCCGTTCGTCTCGGGGCCAGCGCTGTCAAGCTTTTTCCATGCCAGGCCGAGAGAGCCAAATCGGCTCTCCGCTCTTGGCAAGGCTGACCTCGCTTGGCAAGGGTGAAGCTAGCAAACTTACCAAACGCTCCCTTAATCATCTGGTACCATCTTGCAAGTATCTTCAGCTGCATGAATGATGTCTGCCTTTTCTTATGAAATGGATGTTTTGTGCCTTCCTTTAGCAGTCACAATTATTTACTTTTATCCCTTTACTTCCTTTTCTCAAATCGATATTCTGATATTGTAAAATGGGACAGACTTTCATGCGGCAAAAGATCACTCTATCCTCTGCTTCTCCCTCTTATCCGACCAGAGAAGGAAGCAAGGCCAGTGATGTAAAGGTCGAGTCAGTCCAGTGTGGAAGTGAACTTAGAGAGTGCGGTGCTCTATTTTCTGAATGTAATAAAGCTGATACCATTGGTAGATAAATCCAAATCACGAAGTTCAAGTTAATTAAAAGTTGTTTTAACTGTGCAGGTTCGGACAATGGGCATGAGTTGGAAAAGGGAGATTCTGCCGATATGGAATGTTTCTCCATGGAATGTGATGTTAGAGAACCAAATGAATACGCTACTTTGGGGAATTCAGAAAACGATGCTAATGCTGAGGGTTGCTGCTGTCAAATAGACTCATGTCAAGGTGGAAAGAAATCTTTCAACAGATCTCCCAAGGTCAATGATATTCCAGCTGGAGGGGTTCTGCGGTATGCTTTGCACTTACGTTTTCTGAGCCCCTTCTCCAAGAACTCATCAAAATCAAGGCAGCGTGGCAAATTGGATTTGTCATCAGAACCTCAGACTCGCAGTAGGACAGAGGAAGAGAGAAGATTTTATCTGTACAATGATATTAGAGTTGTCTTCCCTCAGAGGCACTCAGACTCTGACGAAGGCGAGGTATGTGGCAAATTAAGATACACATCTAGGCCGTCTATTTCACCCTTGTAGCACAACTTTAGTTTAAGCTCCATTACAAATTATATTTCACTTTAACTTCATCTTAAGTCAAAATTTTCTAACTTTGACCAAGCTAATAGAACAATGCACAAACATCTACAACATAAAATTAGTTTCACTAAATTTTACATGAAATATGTTTTTATAGTGTATTTGTTTGAACTTGTACTTTTTTTTGTAAAAAGTTGGTCAAAGCTAGATTTATGTGAATTAAATACAAATATACAATGAACTATAATTTATAACAGAGGTAGTAATTCTTTAGGAACTAGTGAGATTGGATCATCTGAACCTGTAACCTAAAAAGTATTCTAGGATCTACAAAACTACCGACTGGGTTGCAAAAATTAAGTTATTATGTTGTTGTCATTTTTTTTTCTAATATATATTGGCATTATTACTGGATGTGTCACTTTGGCAACTTTTAAATACGTTTCATAAAGCTTAGCACATGATGTCATTTAGACTGACTACTCAGATTTTGTTCCATTTGGCATTCTTGCTTAGATACACGGTTAACATATTCCTTTTTTTCTCCTTGTAGCTGCGGGTTGAGCATGACTTCCCAGCAAATCCCAAGTATTTTGACATAAGCAACTAAGAACTCCTTGCACACTCGTGAAGCTGCAGATAAAATTTGTACATACCATTTCGTCACTAACTTATCAATCTTTAGTTCTTATTGCCATTGATGTACATACTAACCTTCCAATCAAATTCTTTATTTCATCATCTTTTTTATTAAAAGGTAGTGTTTGGATCCACACCAGCTTCCACAAGCTGGTAGAGGCTTGGTTATCTCCATAGTTTTTAAGGCGGTAAGGCGAGCTGCGGCGCTCCACCCCCTTCCAGACGCCTAGGCGAGTTAGGCGCGCGGCGAGGCGACGCCATACACATACTCTAACCTTCCATAGGACAGCACAAACATACACTTATACATACCTTTCTGCTGCCAATTCTGGAGCCCATGTAGTAGTGATCCTCCTTTCCAGTTGTTTCTTCCATGTGCCATACAGCCCCTAACAAGTTTCAACATGTGTGACTCATTAATATAATTATGTAACAGAAATACTTTGTAATCTAATCAGATTAAATATGGATAGTGAAATACCTTTTGATGATCTGAGCTCTCTTTTGTTCTCCCAAACAGCAAGCTGCATATACAATAAGGAATTTAGCAACAACAAGGAAATTTAGCCTCAGGGGCACATATAACAATGAGTCAATGACACATATCAATAAACTAATCTCTCTTATGCAGCAAAGTTCAGACATCAGACAGACAAGCAGTCATGCATATATCCACATCAGACAAAAAGGAACACAGCTATCCATTCCATCTATCAAACTCTACATAGAATAAATAGGAGAAAGGAGCGCAGCAGAGAGAGCAAAGTACAGCAGAGGGGTACCGAGCATGAGAACGAGGGGAGGGGGGGGGGAGGCGGGAGAGCAGAGGAAGAAGGGGGGAGGAAGAGCAGGGCCGCAGCGAGCAGCAGAGGAAAGAGAAGGGGAGGATATACCTGCCAGTCGCGCCGAGCAGAGCAGAGTCGCGGGGCCAGAATCAGTCGCGGAAGCGGACGGCGTCGGGGTCGGTCGCAGCTCGCGGCGGATGGAGTCGCGGACGGAGCAGACGGGGCTGGAGTCACGGTCAAACGGAGCGGGGCTGCACGAGCGGATTCGCACGGACGGGCGGCCTCGCGCGGCTGGGACGGACTCGCGCGAGGCAGTCGCCTGGGCCGCCGCCGCCGCCGGATTTGAGGTGCGCCGCCGCCGTCTCCTCTCTTCCTCTCTCCTTCCTTTCCCTCTCCCTCTCTCACTCTCTGCGACGCGATGGGGATTCGGAGAGTTTGGCGGGAGGTGTAGGCGTGACGCCGCTGCTTTTCCCGCGCGAGGGCATCGCGCCGCTCTTTTCCTGCCCGCTTGAGCGCACGGCGCCGCTGTTTTCCCGCGCTTTTTCTTCCCGCGGCGTCCGCCTGAGTGAAAAGGACGACTAGGCGACGACTTCGACCGCTAGGCGACGCCATACACCAGCAGGACGCGGCGAGACCGACGCCAGGTTTGAAAAACGCTCGGACGCCAAGTCGTCGCCTAGGCGACGCCTAGGCGACGCCTTAAGAACTATGGTTATCTCAGCTTTTGAGATTGTAGAAGCTGGATGGTCGTGAGCTGTTTGGATACCAAGCTGGAATCTACTAGGATCCAAACAGGCACGGATCATTTTAAATTTCTCCTTTTGACTTGAGCCCATGTGCTTTTTGCAATGGTATGAGCCAAAAATAAGTACGTACACATTTACAGTTATGAGCTATGACATGAATTCTATTGACCTCTATATGCTTTGAATGGGCTACGATAAAATCAGTCAACGTAATTCTTTGGAGGACAATGGTAATAAACAACTTTGTCGACAAGAAAAAAAAGAATAATATAAACATTTGGTATTCTCGAAGTGAACATTTCACGGTTCAAATGTGGGTATTTCTGCATTGGGACCATGAACTGCTTGGTAGAGAAGCCTGGGCAGTATACTCCTGTAAGGGTCCTCCTCCCTTTTCTCCTTCAGATAGTTGATACAGCTCTCCACCTCAGATTTGACTTGCAAATAGAGGCGCTGCGCCTCCTCTTTGTCTCGTAGCCCTTTCTCTCTCCCTATGCAAGCTAGCAAACCGAATGAGAATTTTTTGACCCAACTTCAGGTTAGAGAAACGCTCAAACGCATGTGCATTCATCGGTATCCAACATAGTGAGTAACCATGTTAAAAGTTGACACTGAGAATGCCTCAAGAATACAAATTGAGAGTATATAATGAAGTGTTTTCGAATTTGTACCTCTTGTTTCAATAGGCTTTCCAAAGAGGAAGTAAAACCGCCCTGGTACCTTGGGCGCAAGCACTAGGGGGTGCATTCTTTGATCTTTTACGTCTCCCACGGAATCAGTCCTATGAAACCACAGCTCAGCATCAGGACATCAAACTTAACCCGAAAGGTGGGAAAAAGAAAAAGAAAAAAGAGTTGAATTTGGGCAGCATACCTTAGCTTCAGTCCATCGCGGTTTAAGGCGTTGTCGAGTATATCATAGAAGGGAACCTTCTGAAGATCGTTGTAGTCTAACAACAACTGAGATGGTAAACTGAGTAACGGACCATCATCCAAGAAGACATGTTCTTCAACTGAGATAGCGTATCAGAAGCTACTGCAGCACTTACATGGCATATATCATCTTCTCCCACTACTCCAAATGGTATGATCGTTGCTCCAAACCTGGATGCCATTCTCACGAATTCAGGTTGTTCCGGCCAAAACAACTTGTACTCCTCTCCCTGAAAGCCACAGCTTTCAGACGTATATAACATAGATAGAAGCAGGGGATCACATATTGCCAAACCATCACCTTTCTATGAAGCGCTTCTCGCGCACCTCCTGGATACAGCAGCACAAACTCTTTATCTGCAAGGAGCTTGTAAAAATTGGCACCTGTGACTGGCACCGCCCCCATGATCCGGTGCAGGTCGAAGTGTGCCGAGTCGGGCATCAGCTGCTCGGTGCTCTTGTCGAACATGAAGGGGTGAGCCAAGCCCCGGATGTGGACTCCGGTGCTGCTCAGGATGCCTGTGACCATAGGTCCAAGCTCAAACCCCAGGAGCATGTGGTACCCAATCAGCACGGCAGGGCCCTCCCTTGGCAGCCCTGCCAGGCCCCTCACTATCTTCCCATCAGGCAGTGTTGAGAGCATCACCGGGTCAGTGACAAGCTTTAGGATCCTGAATTTTTTTTACAGGTTCAGTTCAGTAGCTTTTCAGGGACTGTTCGGAGGCAATTTCATAGGATTCCTATACCGTCTCTTGTAATGGTACCTGTCGTGATTGATAGCTTGCTGGAACTCATCTGGAGTAGGAGGTAGGTAGTCTGAAACGAAGTCTGTCTTCCTGGTGCGGCGGTAATACCCAGCTCCTTTGATGGTTGTTGCGAGATCGAAATCGGCTTCCTTTTTAGGAATTGTGAAATAGTTGATCAAAGCTTAGAAATGCTTGCAAACAGGAATTAGCTGTGGCCATAACCCACAGGAACACAAATGAAAGGCAAAACTTGGCAAACTAGTGTGGAACTCAATTTTATGAACAATCTAGTCATGTAGAAGAGAAAAAAAAAGCTACCACACCAGTAAGATCTTGTGGCCATTATCTCTGAAAAGACGTGTTCTGCATTTCTCTAGAGCACCACGGAGCCTCTCAGCCTCTTGGCTGCTTGGTAGCAGTTCATCATTTCCACTGACAAAATAATATCGAATTCAGACCCAGTCTGAAGTAGGAAAATATTTTCAAAGTTAATTTTTTCATGATTCTCCATGTAAAGCATGTTTCAGACTGTTCTTCTCGACCTTTTAAGAGTGAGGGAAAATATGATATATCGAAGAATGCTTCTCTATTTCTGTGCGTGGTTTTCTGTAAGTCTTACCTGGCTAGCACCAAAGTCTGGGCCTTGACTGCATGTAAACGGGAATTGACAAATGATGATGCTGTCTTCAACATTTTTAACTTACAAACAATAGACTCCTTTGTCAGAACATCAACCAAAATCTGTAAGAAAAAAACGTAATAAAGAAGGATTAAGTCATCGCGAAAAAAGAGACTGAATTGCTGTATGTCCAACAAAACAACAAATTCATTCAGATTTGAACTGGAAAAAATAGAATCAGAATATTCATAAAATGATCTCCAAAAACAAATAGTAGAAATAGCTTCACATGTTTTGACACTTTTGAACTCACCATAAGGGAATCCAACAAATTGGATCTGATCTCTGATAATGTCTGACCAGCTTCTTCTAGAGAGAAGCCACGTCCAACAAAAGTTGATGGCATCTTCATGAAGTTCCCTATAAGTATTAAACTATGATAAGAACTCGGCAGATACAAATCAAATGATTATACTTTTGATTCTATTTTCAACTATCCCTAGACATTGTGCTATGTGAAGTGAAGAATTATAAGAAGCATATCTGACAACAAGGGATAACGAATGCGTCTTATACATTGAATAAACAGATCATGCCTGCGTCTCATCCATCTTTTTTTTGGGCAAAAGTACTTGCCTCCCGAGTAAATCAAAGAATAATTCCTCAAAAACATAATTTTAGTGTAGAATCACTGAAAAAAATTAGTGTAGAGAAGTAAATAAAACCTGTCAGAAAATTTAGCAGCTGTGGAGTGGTCAAATGGAAGGGTTCAGGGACCAAATCCAAGAAGGCTGAGAGAGTTTGCAGCTGTGACCTGTGGAATGATGTTCCTGCAGGATGAGGCAAACTCCATGAGTTAGAAAAAAAAGTCATATCACTGGAAAGATCAAAGAAACACAGAAACCATAGTTAATTGCAGCCTGACCTGGGTTTACTAGGATCAATACCAGGTCAATGTCTGGGTTTCGCACAGCCACAGCTAGAGCGATGCACGCTCCTACTGATTCTCCAACAAGATAGACTGGTCTGTCTGGTGCTCTTGAGCTCTCTGATTTTACTGTCCTCTCCACATACTCAACCAGTCCTGTACTTCATCATATAGTTCGGGTGGATTTGTCAGTGTAAAACTAAACTTGCAAGTACATGTGTGTTTCCTCCAACAGTCAGAAAAAAAGGCATGTCGCTGTTTCCTTCAGTCTAAAAAATCCATTTGAAAAGGACATACCTTCAAAGGACGTACGATCTTCAACTGGTATGTGCAAGCACCACAACTCAAACATCCTGCAGAAAGGACAATCATCAGTTGCATCAAAGTAAGAAAAAAAACGCCATGTAGAATTAGTTCTTACTTTGCCAATCTCTCATGGTGCCGTATAAGCCCTAAACCAATTCCATCAATTCCTGCAAGGATCCAAGAATGGAAATCAGATAAAATTTCTCAGAAATCAAAGTAATAAAAGGTGGCAATCGCTTATATGTTCTAAAACAGCACAGGTCAGCACAGTTTTGCTGAGATAGCCAAAAACCATCACGAGATTGTATTTTCAGCATTGTCTGAACTCTAAATCTAGCCAAAAAAAAAACCCGAAGTTCCCAGTCAGTGCCTCTACATCTGTTGTGCTGTCCATCTAACGGTCAAACACAGCACAGATGCACCTGTCATATTGTATGTCCATCTGAAGGAAGATGTCTCTGTCCATGGTACTACTACTAAGGAGTACTACACTAGACAACTTCCATCATTCACAAAACTGCAACACAGTAAACTGTTCCAAAATAGCCATTTTCCCATGCATGCTAGTGGTGAGAAAGCAACCTTTTAAAAAATATGGTAACAAAAGAAAGTGAGAAAGCAACACATGGGCCACATAGACTCCTATATGGTTATGTCAATTGTCAAACCCCCTCGCTTTGTTTATGTTATCGGCCTAATCTGCTTATGAGCAAGTTTCTTCTACAGTATTTTAGTGACGTGCTGTGCTCTGTTCACAACGCGCGCAAATACTATTAGTATTACTGCTGGTCTGAACTATTGTATGGCCACCAAACCAAGTCTTGTTAGTGCCTTCAAAATGTCATATCCTGCACTGCTGCCTGAACTCAAATGACAATGACACACAGCAAGGTTTGAATGGTAGATGGCTATGTATACAGGTTAAAAAGGATACGCTGTAACAAAGATCAATACGGCAATAGCTGCGTCATTGTCAATGACACAGTTGCAAATGACAATGACACACAACAAGGTTTGAATGGTAGGTGGTTATGTATAGAGGCTGAAAAGTATGTTATACTGTAACAAAGATCAATAGGGCAATACCTCCACATGGGATTATTAATTATTCAGGTTAAGCTTATTTAGCATGTTCACTTATCTTATCAGTCAGAATCAGCCAACCATTCAACAATATTTTTATTCCATAACAAATCAACATCAGCCAGAACCAACCAGCCAGAGACCAGAGTCCAGTTGCAAAAGCAAACAGCGCACTTCTAGACTGCACATGGGAATGACTGAACGATATAGTACTTTTTTTGCGAAAGGAAAATGGTTGGTACCGTACCGGGCAGGTAGAGGAGAGTGGGTGCCCCGGGGACGCGGCCGCCGTCGCCGCCCCCGCACTCGATCCGCGAGAACCACCGCGGCGGGCCGCCGTCCTTTTGCCGCGCCATCTCCCGCGCCGCCTCCACGTACTCCTTGACCCCTCGCCTACTCCTCGCCGCGGCGCTCCAGCTCGGCGTCGGCGCTCCGTGCGCGGCTGCGGACGCGCGACACCGCCACCGCGTCGTCGTCGGCACCTGCGGGCGCGGCGCGGCACGGAAGATGAGGAGCGGCCGCCGAGCCCCAGGCGCCGCGACGGGCGCCAACGCGCCGGTGACCGGCATGGGCGGCCGGTAGTGGCTGGAGGGCTAGCTAGTAGCAGGCGATCGGCCGCGCGAGGACGGCGAGCACTTGAGCGTTTGCCGTTGCCGCGCCCGCGCGCAGCAGCTGACCCTGACCGGCAGCAGTGCGCGCGCGCGCGTTGCGTATCGCGGCGTGATTGGCGAGGGGCATAAAAAAAAAAGGGAAGCGACGTTACGTAGCAAGCGCGCCAATTAAGCCAACGGTGGACCCTCGGTGTCAGAGAGAAACGACCAGCGGGTCTCGATGGATAGATGGATGGATGGATGGATGGATGGATCGATCCCGAACGGAAGTAGTTACGGTTCTCGAGTTGGGCACGCTTGGTTTGGTTCAAAGTTGAGGATGAATGGTGTGGGTGATGCACAGCACAGCACCGACGATGGCTATATCTGTGGAGTCAACGAGCTCGCAGCCTTTTTTTTCCTTGTCCAATCGGGCAAAAGCCAATATACACCCAAATCCATCAACCGTGCTAGCTGTCTGTTAGGCTACGTAACTACGAGTACCAGTCTACCCACCAGTCGGCAGTAGCGACGAGATCGAGAGAGCTGAGTGTGCACACAAATACGGATGCGACAGGGAGAGCCGGAGGCGTGCGTGGTCGTCCAGCGTCCACGAGCAGAGATCAGGGAGTCCGGGACACATCATCGACGCGCACCCGCCGATTCTGTAATCTGTACGTAGTGAGGTCACACGGCACAGTACCGAGGCAGGTGACGACATGTGTACACTCCAGTTTTGGAGAAGAAAAATGCTCGCGTTTGGTCGCCGGTAGCCCCACGTCAAAACCTGAGGCAGGCAACCTACCACCATCGGATACAAAGCTTCCGTGCGATATTGAGTATCAGACTCCCTCCGTCCGAGCAAGATGCAATTTTAGCAAAATATAATATTTTAATATCTTAAATTTGATTAATTATAGATAAAGAAGTGTAAATATTTATATATGATATAAAATGAATATCGTTAGATTAATTCTTAAATATATTTTTATAATAAATTAATTTAGAGTCATAAATGTGAATATTTCGTTCACTAGAAATTTGGTTAAACATGGACCACTTTAACTAGACGTAACTTATAGTTGCATTCTGTTTAGAATAGAGCCGAGTATGAATTGAGCCTGGTTCGATGCTTAGACCGGTCATGAGTGCACAGCTTCGTGAAATGCACTCCTCGACATGTAGGTTTAACAATTCTTTTGAGTTTGGGAAATACAACATCGGTACGAGGGGAATCGAAAATGAAATCATTCGATCGAAAACACATCGATAACTATTGGGAATCGATTATTCTAGTCAATATAAGGAACATAGTAGGACATATGGAATCTTGCTACATTGTACGGAGGAGTCGGAGCTAGTAAAACAAACAAACAAAAAAAAGTTTCATCAACTTCTAGTCCATTTTAAGAAGAGAGAAAACAACTCCTCACTACAATGTACAAAGGAGCTTGAGTCGGGGGCGTCCGAAACTCTACCAAATAGGAGTCATAGTATGGCATAAGACAATTTAAGCCACGCACGGAACAAAGCAAGATAGTATCTAAGAGCTTGAGTCAGGGGCGTCCGGAACTCTACCTGTATGAAAGTCAGTACCATCTCGTCAAAGACAGGTTTTGTTGTTCATATGTCAAGGGCTGGTAAGGTTTTACGCGTTGTATCGAATTAAACCAAACGTTTTGATCGTTGGTTATCCTTCATAGTAATAATATCTCGGGGTTTGCAACAAAAGCTTGGTATATCAACTATACGACCATTAAACGCTTTTGCTAGATTGGGTTGCACTATGTAAAAAAAGTTAATCACAGACGCGTCTCAACTGGCCTTGCACTTGAGCCTCTTATCCTCGGAAGCTTTTGTTGATGGTCGTGTTGGGTGGGGAGGAACATGAAAATCTATATCTATACCTAATACTAAAGAGGTAAAATTTCAGGCTCTTTTTTTTTCATCTATCCATTCTTTTTATCCGTCTTCCTCTAACTACCGAGCAATGAAGAGTTTCTTTTGTCCGGACTTATACTCAGGATCTGAGGAATCTATTTAGGTTAGGATTCCTATTTCATATTGGTCTCTCTCCACTTTTTTTTTCCGTCCTCCGTAACAAACTCTGTGAATGTGGAAACTATCTTTGTTAGGCTATGTACAACTCTCCTATTTTATATGACATATTGGACACATGTTCTTAAGGTAACCTAGATAGTTAGGAATCCTAATCCTAATTTAAAGAGTTCTCTCGATCCTAAGTAAGCTAAATAGGAATCCTAACCCAAATAGAAAAAGATATAAATAAAACTTAGGCAAAATCTTATCTTCTATACCTATTTAATTTTTGTCATATTTTTTGGTCCATCGTTTTCTCATGTGATGTGTTCGTCCTCAACTCTGCCATGTACAAGAGTCCTAATCAGTTTTAAGTAGATAACAATTTAAACTTGCACATGTGTGCCAAGGTTCGGTACGCGTGATTTGAATCGTGCAGAGGTGACCAATAGGAGTCGTGCATCAATCAAATCAAATCAAATCCAAAACGAAATCAGGTAGGACTCCTCCGGCATTGAAGTTGCCTTCTATACAAAAGCATATGCTTTTTCTGTTACTTCAACCATCCTTTACCGATATGAATCCCATGTTTTAGGGTTTGATTCCAAGATAAATGAGAACACATGACGCAATTGTTGAACAAATCTTCTGAACTTTATGTCGTCCAAGTGACTAGACTATAAACTATACATCCCGTAGTAACGCACGGGTATTTTTGCTAGTACCTATAAAACTTAATTAAAACTAATATATTTTTTCTTTCTTATCTCTACACCGTTGACCCTGATATTAAACAAACTTCTCTGTTCTTATTTCTTCTTTTTTTGTCTTTCCTAAAAATGTAAAAAACAAATAATAAATGTAACAGAAATAATAAATATAATATTATGAGCCTTTTTTAGCCCTTGGCACCTTCCTTGATTATGAAAATTTCCACGTCAAGCTATTGATATAGTTTTTATTAGTTAGACCTGACTGAAAATTTTTTATACTCATTTTTTATAAACATTTAATAATTTTTTGTCGTTGTAACGTACAAGCATATTTTCTACTAATAGAAATGGAAAAGAGGTAGTATATTTTTTTAGGGGAAAAAGAGCTAGTATATTTTTTTTAGGAGCAGAAAAAGAGACACCAGCTCGCTACGTCGGGATAGCAGGATCGTTTGACCCAGACCGGGAGCATGTGTGCAAATTAAAGCCCATGAGTTTTTGGGCCAATCGACGGGCCAGGCTAACTGAGTCCAACGCTGTCCGGAAGCAAAATTATTCCGCCCGGCGAGTCCGAGTTTCCTCTTTTTGAAGCATAGGTGCTCATATAGAGCGGAGCGTGTATGCATACGTTTAGCGTCATATGTCCAAAGGCATCAAAATTCATAATTAGGTTAGTTAGGCCAGTCTCAATGAAATTTTATCAGAGTTTTATAGACATTAATTATACTGATGTGGCACCATATTAATGAAGAGAGAGATGATAAGAGTTTCATGGCAGCAGAGAGAGTTTCATGGGGATGAAACTCTTCTGCACTATTTCCAAAATCTGAATATGTTGGAAACAATGACATTAAATTCTCACTGAGACTGGCCTTAGGGCGCGATGGGTTTCCTGCATATGGGCTGATCATGGTGGGTCTGCATCGTTGGGATAGGCTAGGCTCTAAAGCCGCAAGCGGGCCCATCTGCCGGCGCCCACCACGCCACCGCAACAACTGCATGCGAAAAATGTACGTCCTGCAGGAGCCCGCAGCCATAGATTAGGGGTGTTTAGCTCTCACACAAATATTTTTCACCTCATCACATCGAATGTTTGGACACATGCATAGAGTACTAAATGTAGACGAAAAAAAACTAATTGCACAGTTTGGTTGGAAACCACGAGACAAATCTTTTAAGCATAATTAGTTCATGATTAGCCTTAAGTGCTACAGTAACACACATGTACTAATGCCGACTTAATTAGGCTTAATAAATTTGTCTCGCAGTTTTCAGGCGAGTTATGTAATTAGTTTTTTAATTAGTATCCGAAAACCCCTTCCGACATTGCATAAAATATCCGATGTGACCCCAGAAACTTTTCACCTCTCAACTAAACACCCCTTAGTTGTCTGCATTTCTCTGCAAGGCTTTGCAGGAGTATGCAAGTAGGATCGTGGACGCCTGTGGATGCCTGCCAACCCGCGCCGCTTGGTACAACAACTGGCATATGAATTTTTGGTCGCCATTTCAAGCCGCCATCACCAGTGCGCGACGGCAAGTGAGGAACCAACCATTCCTGGGGAGTCCTGACGAAGCGGTCGTCATCGTTGTCCACTCGTCCGTGCCGGCGAAGCAGCTGCACCCGGGGCACGCGCAGCAGGTGCAGGTGTAGGGCACCCAGGGCAAGCAGCGTGGAGTCATAGCATGCGTCAGTGGGGCACGGATGGAAAGCCGTAGGTGGTAGCCGGCCGCCGGCGTCATCTCACCATAGCGACGCAGCGTTCCAAAGCGTCGCCACCCATGCGGGTGTGGCTCCAGACCTCGTGTATACGCAGGTGGGATGCAGGTAAACAGGCTCCGTGGTCATCATTGTTTCAGCCTGCTAAGCAAGTGCAGACGTCCGCACGGACCCGCGGGGATAGTTTTGGCAGGTGGGCCTAGCAGGTAGCAGGTATTCCTGCGCCCCTTTGCATCCCTACTAGGCTCCGTTGTGAAACAAACCAATCGTGCCCTTAAAATAGGAGTTGGGTGCATCACTTAGCATTAGGAAGAAAGAAGAAATAGTTATTCACCTTGCTAGTCAAGAAACAATTGTTCACCCTGCTAGTCTTACGCGAGTGTGGTGTAGAATTATAATATTTATAGTTGGCTATATGTGTTTTGGATGGTTTGTACCCACATATACAATTTAGCGACTATAGTCGGCTATAACAGGGCTATTAGCTGCTGGAGAGCACTGCCACTGAATACCCATAACCAGAGACGATTGAAAACACAGGCTGTAGATGGAGTAAAGAAAAACAGAGCAAAGGGAACCAAGGCATATCAGGCATTAAAAAGGGCACACGCAGATATGAATAGTTGAGGGAAAGATTCCATTGGTTGGCCGATATCTGCAATCGCGAGCGACAAGTTATCGTGGCCTTGATTTGTTTAATTAAAGTTGGAGCATTTGAGGTCACTCGTGACGTCCAGCATTGTATGTAACGCAGAATTGTAAATAAATGGCAATAAAAATGGAAAGGGAACCCCATCACAAGCTGTTTGCCGATTTGCAGAATATAATCGGCGTTAATTCGAAGCAATAGCCGCGTAGGGACACATTTTTCACGCCATGTTGACACCCGCAGGAATGGAACTGTTTGCGAATTTATTCTGCAGCCCAACCGAATACTCCCGGAATTAATAGCTGTTTGGTTGTATCCTAGGTAAGGGAAACGTAAACGAAACAAAACTAATTTTGTTACCGGCGGGAGATAATTTGAAAAAACTACTTTTGTTACCGGCAGGAGATAATTTGAACTACTTCCCATTTACATTTGTGTT
Source organism: Saccharum hybrid cultivar R570 (assembly GCA_038087645.1). Taxonomy (NCBI): domain Eukaryota; kingdom Viridiplantae; phylum Streptophyta; class Magnoliopsida; order Poales; family Poaceae; genus Saccharum; species Saccharum hybrid cultivar. The sequence continues at coordinate 3,486,258 of JAQSUU010000344.1, forward strand.
GCTATGTAAGAACCAAACAGCATGTTAGATCAGGAATAGGCTGGTCATTTGGGTGTTTCGAGCTTACAGCCTTTGGATCCATCCATCGTCTTCTACTATTTTTCACCCCTCCACAAAATATGCTTCAGGCCTGTTTAGTTTCCCAAATTCATCCACAAATTCTACTATGCAAAAAGAAGATTCTCCATCACATCAAAATACCGGCACATATATGAAGTACTAAATGTAGATAAAATCAAAAACTAATTGCACAGTTTTGTTGTACTTTGCGAGACGAATATTTGAAGCCTAATTAATCAATGTTTGAACAATTATTAGCAAATAAAAACAAAATTGCTACAGTACGGAACAGTGATTCGGCTGGCCCCTATTTTGCCATCTAAACACGGCCTCAGCTTGTTGAGAAATCGAGTTCTAGGCGCACGATGACGGGCAAAAGAACACAGGGACACAAAGTGAGAGAGATGGAAATTCTCTGTTATTCACTTTTTTCTTGCTTGTTTTACTTCTTACATTAGCTGAAAGTGATTCCCCTTTTATAGAGGAAGCCACTGAATAGATACATGTAACTGCAATGTTTGAGCTCTTATTTTCCTTCCTTCCTTATTAAGGCCCTGTTCATTCAGCTTATAATCCGTCTTTTTCAGCTTGTTTTTTCAGTCGGAACAATATTTTTCTCTCACAACAAATCAGCTAACAATGTTTTTCAGCCGGCTTATCAACACAGCCGAATGACTCATAAATTGGCCACCAGCAAAGTTCTGGGTTTGCACCCCATTTTTTTACTTTGGTTTTACAACAAAGTTATGGTGTCATCCCCTGGTTGCTTGGAAAAAAAATTGGGTGGAGCTTGGCTCCAACGCTGTGTTGAAGAGATAGCCGAGCGCCAATCCAGCTTCCACAAACTACCTGCTCTGTGTCCAAAAAGAATATAATTGTCATTTGCCGAGGAGTCAAATATTTTAACTTTAATCATCTTTATTAAAAAGATATTAATATTTTTATATTAAATAAGTATCATTAGACTGAGTATAAAATATATTTCACTGTAAATCTATTTGGAGACATAATTATTGATATTTTTCTATAAAATATGTAAAGTTTGAGTATTCTCAAATCTAAAATTGTATTTTAACGGAGGGAGTAGTTGTAGAGATCTACAGAGACAAACATGCTATCTTCAAAATAAGCGGCTGAAAGTACTGTTGGTTGATTTATGTGAGAGAAAAACACTGCTGGCTGGCTGAAAATAAGCGGTTGAAAGCTCAAGCGAACAGGCTGGTGTGTTGAGTTCCTGGATGAAAAATTTTTTGGACGTCACATCAGATGTTTTATGAGATGTCGGAAATGGTGTTTGGATACTAATAAAAAAACTAATCACATAACTCGCATGTAAACCACGAGACGACTTTATTAAGCATAATTAATCCATCATTAGCACATGTGTGTTACTGTAGAAATTATAGCTAATCATGGACTAATTAGGCTTAAAAGATTTGTATCGCTGTTTTCATGCAAACTGTGTAATTAGTTTTTTTCGTCAATATTTAATACTTAACATCCGATGTGACGGGTGAAAAACTGGTGGGGAGAAACTAAACACCTCGTAAGAGTCGTCAAACATGTGTGGTTGGTATGCACGGAGGCGTTGACGGAGGCTGTATCCACGTGTGGCACTGTGGCTGCCTGGCTGGCCACCTCGCCCACTTTCTTTACCATCTCCGGTGGCTTTCTACTTCTAGCCTTCTACCATCAGATCAGACAGCAAGCTGAGCAGAGACGTCCTTGTAATTTGCAAAGATGCCGGCCGGGCGCATCATGTCGGGTCACTGGACCGAGCTGCATGGTACGTGGGGCCGCGCGGCGACATGCCGACATGAGCATGGGCACCGGCACCGCCACCGCACAAAATCATTGCGGTTACGGATGGCGGGATGGGGAAGAACATATTCCGATCCTGTACATTTTCCAATAAGGGAAAGCTCGAGACATCTATCTGTTCGGCCGGCCAGAGCCAGCGGCATGGGCCGCCGCTTTGGTTTGGCCCAATCTTTTCGGGTTCCCGTCTCCGCGAGACTGCTATAAATGGAGGCGGCGAGGTGGCGCAGAAACCATCGACCACCCCGAATCGGGAAAGTTTTAGGTCGGGCCGTCGGAGTAGGGGTGTGTGTGTGAGATTTGAGCTGGGGAGTTTTGCAGAGATCGAGAGCAGGAGAGGAGGGGCCTCGCATGGCGATGAGAGCACTGCTCTGGTAGCCAAGGATGACTTGCCTGTGGCGTCCATCCACCTGCAGGAGGCTGTGTTCTCTTCTGCTGCGTGTGGTTGTCGATCGCAGGCAGTCTCCTTGGCTAGCCTGAGCGGCTGTCATCCTTCATGCCAGGCTCGTCTCTTCTTCTTCGGTTTTATCGGTTGCTACACGCAGTACGCACTCGACACATCCAGAGAATCATCATACGTGCGTTAATTGCTCGCTGTGCATCATGTTTTGGGTCAGATATATGTAAATGGCATTATTGCAAACACATTGACAGATCAACAATGGCTATATATACTAATATACATTAATTAATACGTAGCAGTTGGCTTGTTGCGCTGTTCTTCTTTGATGACCATATATATATAGTTTGACGGCCTTCAGTTTCCTCTTGATGTGTGCAGCAGAATCAGATCAAGAGCTAGCTATAGCACTGTTACCTGCGTGGATGGACGGACCAAGCATGGATGAATGGACCTGTACAAAAAAAATGGAGCTGTGTACTCTTCGGGCATGTTAGGTTGGTCGGCTATATACTATATATAGCAAATTACATAGATGGATGCAAACTGGCGGGGTACCCCTCGAATCTAGCTGATGGATGCAAGATGAGAATATGTCCCCTCATGCTGTTAATCAAACATCTCGGTATTTTTTAAAATTACAGTTTCATTCAGTCTGTGTCCCCTCATCACAACCTTGAACCTTGGTGTGTTCTATGATCTCCAGCAAGGGACGAAGGGACACTAACTGGGGGTTCTCAGGCACGTTGAAATGGAGAGAAGGAACACACGCAAAGGGCACACAGATGACAGATGACAAGATGGAGATGATCAGAGACCAATTCTTGAGTTAACGACACTTATTTGCCCTTCTTCTGTTCATTTCTTATTCCTGCTTCAGGGCACAGAGTGAAGCTACAGAGGTGGTTATGCAATGGAATGATACTTTCTTTAGTTAGAGCTTTCTTACGGTCCTCCGGCAGATGTACCAAATTTAACTAACAGTACCTATTTTTTATGAGGTCGTGCCAAAATTTGTACTCCTCTTGAAGGACTAACAAAAATATCTTTCGGTTAAGATGAAGATATAAGCATAGAATGGAAGGAAATCTTTTTCTACCTTGTCGTTCCTAATTCTATCCTAAGTTTATAGAAAAGAACAATAATGTCTCTAATCTAATACTCATTAAATGAGCATCATTATGTCGGTCTTTTGTCACTGAACAATGAAGATGATGGAGTCTTGTAGCCATAGCAGATCTAGATCGTGCCACTGCATAGAGTTTATACTTGTTCAATACTCTTGAACGCAACACAGTTTATACAATAATGGGAACATTATTTCTTCTAAGAATTTATTAGCAAAAAATTGGGAAGAATGTAATGAATTGGATTACGTTTTCAGGCAAACTTTATACTACTTTTTGCACACTATCCACAATATAATTTTAAAAGGTTGATCATATGTTAAAGAAGCACTCGCCCTGAAGTGCGGAGACATCAATGGTTCACCGCTGTAGTGACGCTAGACCGAATCTACATGGACCTGGGGTGGTGAGGACTAGATCTATGTGGCTCATAGCTTTGGCAGCTTGGATCTTGTAGAGGGGTGACACTGGAGCAAGTCCTCAGCCTTGAGCCTCAGAGCTCAAGTACTTACAGAGCTATGAAGGTGCAGAGCTTGACGGTGAGTGGCACAGTGCATGACACCGTCGACATTAGTCCTCGACGTCCCGTGTAGCCATGCCTAGAGAAGAGTAGGGGAAGGGGAGTGAGAGGTCGGGAGCGGGGACATGCGTGGTTAGAGGATGGAGGGGAGAGAGAAGAGAGGGGAATGACGAGCCAATGAGGGACAATGGATGATGGTAGGGGAGAGTTGGGAGGGGCGCCAAAACAGTGGCAGCCTAGGGCAAAAGTGTGGGAATGGAGGCTAGAGGGAGCAATTTTATAACTAGGATTTGTGGGGTATTATGCTCTTAGCGGGCAAACCTGTTAAGTCAAGCCATGTCAGATGGGCCTTGAGCTGTACTCTAGCCTATCTCTTGTTATGTATCCTTGTAATTGGCTATCCCTAGAAAATGAAAGGGGTTAGTTGCTACCTTGGGAGGCTAGTGCTCTTATCTATAGTGCCATTACACATTTCAATAACATCCCTACCATCTAACCTAGCCAATTACCGTACAAGGGAAATATAGTCCCTTTGCTTAGCCTCGACACTAACTCGGAGATGTCACCATGTGCTGCCAGACTTTCCGCTTCATGGTTACGTGGTCCAAACCAGTAAACTTAGTGCCCACTATATTTGATCCCCAAATAGCTAAACAAACTCAAGTCTGCATAGCTCACGTGCTTCCTCCATGATGTCGATGTGCGTCCGTTTCGTCCTCGGCTGTCGGTGTATGACCATCGATAGCCTGCCACGGGGGTACCCGGGACAGTTGTTCGGGCTTCGGTGCGTGCTAGAACTCGACGGTGAACGCAGAGATAGTCAATTTATACTGGTTCAGGCCCTCGATCGATGATCGAGTAATAACCCTACGTCCAGTCAGCATTAGCCTTTGCGTTGGATTGATTGTGTTGTGTCGTTCGTTGTTACAGGGGTGCCCACAGCCTATCTTTATATCGGTAGAGAAGGTTGTGGTGCGGTTACAATCCTAATCGGATCCAAAGAAGGTGTCCTGAACTAGATACAGAAGTTACTTTCTATAGGAGTCCGACTAGCCTGGCCTATTCTATATTGGATTCAGTGTAGTAGACGCTACATCTCTCCTAGTCCCTGCTCGTGGGCCAGGCCAGGGCCCATGACTCGCAGATGTATTGTTACGAAACCCTGCGGGTCCCGTATTGACAACCTCCGAGCATTTCATGTTGAACTCGAAGACTTCCTTCATTCCGGGTTCTTTCGACGTGAAGCCTTGAAGTGATCTTATTTTGAAGAAGTCTTTCAAGTGACGTGCGATTTTTTAAAGAAAAATCACACTCATTGAGTGTAGCCCCCCGAGCCTCTTGCTTATTTGGAACAAAAAGTTGGAGGGTCTTGAACTCTGATTGAAAAAACTAAAAGTCTCTTCTCAAGATATGTACCCTGCAGCCCCCGAGCATACATCCGAGTTCTTTTTGGTTGTTAGGAACTCAAATGGAGGGTCTTCTGTTGATGTTGGTGGTGGTTGGTAGTTGAATTGAATTCTCTATGGTCACGAGGTGTATAGTGCTAGTATATTCTTTCGCATATGCTTGTCCTCGAGTACTGTTTCTTCACGCGCGTGTCCTCTTGTTACTGCTTTTTGTCTTTTCACTGATACTTTTGTTAGGCTTGTTCTGTTGGTGCTCCCAGTCTATGTACACCGTTATTTTTCCTATAAATACCTTCCTAATGTGCTGTTTCTATTCATCAGGTGTCTCACCGTATAGTTTGAAACCTCCGTAGCCATGATTATGGTAGTTTGTGAAGTACATCAGCCCCTGGACATGAGTTGTGAGTCTTGTAAGTCTTATAGCGAGTGGAAGAAGTCTTGTGATTCAGATTAGAGGTAGACTAATCTCACGGCAGTATTGTACCAGGTAGTACGTGGTGGCAGGTGAAAGAAGTCTTGTGATGTGGGACTCATTCCATCATCCAGTAGCTTCGAGTTGATCTTTTCACACTGCCTTGCGACTGTCCGGTGCAAATCAGCGTCTGATCCAGGATCACATCGGGCTTGGGTAGACTGATGTCTTTGATCCTTGCCTGGTCCGGGTTGTCTCGCTGTGCTGCTGATATCTGTCTTAGATGCACTGCGTCCTTCCTTTGAAAACAACAGTGTATCCGAGTTGGTTATCTTTTATCATGTTGTAGCTAGGAGCACGTGGTCGTTTCCAGAGTCGGGTTTTGCCTGTGCTCTTTGTTGTTGCCTTGCTCGTCGTAGTACTGAGTTCGTTGGGTCTTGTAAGATCTGTAACCTTATGTCCTTTGTTGGTATTTGTAATAAAAAATCTTTCTTTCTCCATTGGTATCGTCTCTTTGTTGTTTGACTGCTTGTGAGCATGGTCCAGGTTGTTTCCGAAGTATTCGGGTTCTCTGGAGGCGTACTGTAATGTATCATGTGAATCTTGTGGATGTCGAGTTCTTTCTGAATTATGCAATCTATATTTCTTTGTTGATGGTGTGGTATGAATGGATAAGTCTTGGATCTGTCCGTTGCACTGTACCATTGTGAACAGTTGCTTTACCCGTTGTTTCAGCCGTGTTAGTTATGGCGTCCGTCAGTTTTTGTATTCTTCGTAGTACTAAGTCTCTGACTTGAAATGAGCATTGTTTAGTATTTTTGTTGTAGTGGCGTCTTAGACCTTGGAGGTATCGAGCTGACTGAAGGGTAGCATTTATCCTGACTTCTTCTGTACTGTCAAGTTCTAATCTTTGAGTCTGTTCTGCTTCTCCTTCTTCATATTGCTCTATTTTTGGGATGTCCAGATCAAATCTGCTGGTAGTATGGCTTCTGATCCATATACTAGAAAAAGGGTGAGTATCCAGTTGCTCTGCTTACTTGAGTACGGAGCCCCCATACTACTTTGGGTAGTTCTTCAATCCATTTGGAACAGTAGTCCTCTAGTTCTTCATATAATCTTGGTTTTAATCCGGCTAGTATAAGTCAATTGACTCTTTCTACTTGTTCATTGGCTTCAGGGTGTGCGGCTGACGCATAATTTATACTGATGCCACAGTCTTGTGCCCAATTTCTGAATTCGATAGCTGTAAAAGGGGAACCCAAGTCTATGATGATTCGATTGGGTATTCCAAAATGGTGCATGATGTCTTAGATGAACTCAATTGTTTTGGCTGCGCTGTATTTTACGAGTGGCTTGTACTCGATCCACTTGGTGAATTTGTCGATTGCGACGAAGATATATTCAAAACCACTTTTGGCCTTTTTGAGTGGTCCTACTTGGTCGAGCCCCTAGCATGCAAACGGCCAGGCGGCAGGGATGCAAATTAGTTCATGAGCTGGTACGTGAGCTTGCCTCGCGAACATTTGACACCCTTTACACTATCTGACTAGTTCTTCTGCATCTTTCAAGGCTGTTGGCTAATAGAAACCGGTGCGAAATGTTTTGCCCACCAGAGTTCTTGAGGCTGTGTGGTTGCCGCAGCATCCTGAGTGAATTTCTTCTATAATTTCTTGTCCTTCTTCTCTTGTGATACATTTAAGAAGTACTCCTGACGATGCGGCTCTTCTGTAGAGGTTTTCACCTACGAGGATGTAGTTCTTGCTTCTTCTGATTATTCTGGTTGCCTCTTCCCTATTATCTGGTAGTTTGTTTTCTTTGATGTAGTCAATGAAATCTTGAGCCCATGATCTGGTGATTACTATGATCTGGGTTGTTGGTGCTGGTAGCTCAGGGGTTATCCCACCGGGTTGTTTTATGGAGGGAGATGACAGTTCCTCTACAAACACCCCTGGCGGGACCTTCGCCTTGTCCGATCCCAGCTTTGCGAGGACGTCTGCTGCGATGTTTGAATCTCGTAGAACATGTAGGATTTCTAGTCCTTGGAAATTTTGCTCTAGTTTTCGAACTTCAACGCAATAGGCGTCCATGTTGTTTTTGGTACAATGCCAGTCTTTGTTGACTTGATTGATGACCACAACTAAATCTCCATAGACAAGCAACCTTTTGATTCCGAGTGAAGTCGCGATTCTTAGCCCATGGATGAGTGCTTCATATTCTGCTTCATTGTTTATGGCTTGCCATAGGATTTGGAGTACATATTTAAGTTGTTTTTCTTCTGGGGTTATGAAAAGAACACCTGCACCTACTCCGCCTAACTTGAGTGATCCATCGAAGTACATTTTCCAATGATCGAGGAAGGTATCTGGTGCGAGTTGTTGGATTTCTGTCCACTCGGCCACGAAGTCTACGAGTGCTTGTGATTTTATTGCCTTCCGAGAAGAGAAGTGAATATTTAGAGCTTCGAGTTCAACTGCCCACTTTGATATGCGTCCTGTTGCATCTTTATTGCGTGGGATGTCTCCAAGAGGGAAATCTGTTATTACGATGATCTTGTGGCTTTCAAAGTAGTGTCGAAGCTTGCGAGAAGTGATTAGGAGGGCATAGAGTAGTTTCTGTACATGCGGGTACCGTATTTTTGAATCTGTCAAAACTTCACTGATGTAGTATACTGGCCGCTGTACTTTGTATACGTGCTGTTCTTCTTCTCTCTCCACCACAATTGCTACACTAACTACAGTAGATGTTGCTGATATGTATAACATCATGTCTTTGTTTTTCTCTGGTGGTGTAAGTATGGGTGATGAGGTGAGGTACATTTTAAGGCTTTCAAAAGCCTCCTTGGCTTTCTCTGTCCACTCAAATTTGCCTGTTTTTTTAGTAGCTTGAAGAAAGGGAGTCCTTTTTTGCCGAGTCGTGAGATGAAGCGATTGAGGGCTGCCATGCTTCCTGTCAATTTTTGCACATCTTTTACACTGTGCGGGGGTGCCATTTCTGTTATGGCTCGGATTTGTTTGGTGCTTGCTTCTATTCCCCGATTATTGACTAGGAATCCGAGTAGTTGTCCTGAAGGTACTCCAAAAACACACTTGTTTGGGTTCAATTTTCACTTCCATTTATTTAGATTTTCAAAAGTCTGCTTCAAATCTTTGATCAGCATGTATGGGTTCTTTGTCTTTATTACCACATCATCGACATAAGCTTCCGCATTGTTGCCAATTTGTTCACCGAGGCATGTTTGGATAGCTCTTTGATAGGTAGCGCACACATTCTTGAGTCCAAAGGACATGGTTTTATAACAATAGGCGCCAAAAGGAGTGATGAAAGATGTCTTGCTCTGATCTTCTTCTCTTAATGTAATTTGATGATATCCTGAGTAGCAATCGAGGAAAGATAGTAGAGCGGACCCTGCTGTTGAATCGACAATTTGATCAATTCGTGGTAACCCGAACGGGTCCTTTGTGCAATGTTTGTTAAGATCTTTGTAATTGACGCACATGCGTCATTCTACCGTGTTCTTTTTGTGTACTAGAACAGGGTTTGCTAGCCAATCTGGATGAAAAATTTCTCTTATAAAACCAACTGCCATTAATTTTGTAATCTCTTTCTTGATTGCTTCCTTTTTGTCTGGTGAGAATCTTCTCAACCGTTGCTTAATTGGTTTGGAGCCTTCATTGACATCAATTTTGTGCTCAGCCAACTCTCTTGAGACACATGGCATGTCGGACGGCTTCCAAGCGAAGATATCTTTGTTGTTCCAAAGAAAGTTGGTGAGTGCGAGTTTCTATTTAGCCGAGAGGTGGGTGAAGGGTCGAGATGGCGGACTAGAGGGGGGGGTGAATAGTCCTTTCTAAAACTTAAGCGTGTTGGCTAACCAAAACAAATGCGGAATTAAACTTATCGGTCTAGCCAAGACTTCACCCCTCTAACTAAGTTCGCAAGCACCTCACAAAGATCTTAATTAAGCAACTAAGGTGCTTTCCTTAGTAAGAGCTCTCCTATTTAATCCTAGAGCAAGGTTACACAAACCTATGTACTAGTACTTTGCAAGCAAGAGGGAGCTCCTACACAATTCTAGTAAGCAAAGCGCACAAAGCCTAAGCTCACTAGTAAAGCTCAAAAACAAGGCAACTAATGCCAAATTGGAGAGCGCAAAACACTTAGCTACACAAACTAAGCAATGTGACTAACAAGGTTACACAAACCAAATTAGCCACGCAAAGGGGATACTTCTAGCTACACAAGCAAGAAGATATCTAGCTAGCTACACAAGCACAACTAGAACAAGAGCAACTACACAAGCACAAGTATATATGAAAGTAAATACAAGCTTGTGTTGCACGAAAGCAAACCACCGAGAAGAGTAGACAATGTTGACACGGTGATTTTCTCCCAAGGTTCACTTGGTTGCCACCAAGCTACGTCCCCGTTGTGTCGACCAACACTTCGTGGTTCGGCGGCTAATCGGTCACACACCGAGCCTCTCAAAAGGCACCGCAAGAACCCACCATAAAGTGTGGTAGCTCAATAACACGCTCAACTAGAGTTGCTCTTTGCGATCCCCGCGGGGTGAGCACAATCCCCCTCACAAAGCTTCTCCGGAGCCTCGCACAATCTTCTTGCGAGCTTCGACGGAGCCACAAGACACCAAGCCGTCTAGGAGGTGGCAACCTCCAAGAGTAACAAGCACCACCGGCTTGCAACACGATCACCTAGTGCCACACGATGCAATCTCTCAAAGCAACGCACTAGAATCGCTCTCTCACTCGATCCGATGAACACTATCAAGTATGAGTGAGTTAGAGGGCTCCCAAGCACTACCACACAAGTCACAAAGACTATAGTGTGCTCAGCTACCGGCCATGGCCGGCCAAGGCATCTATTTATAACCCCACGGTCAAATAGAGCCGTTACCCCTTCACTGGGCAGAATTCGGGACGACCGGACGCGCCGGTCGTAACTGACCGGACGCGCTCAGCCGCGTCCGATTCTCCAACGGTCACTGACCCCCAACGGTCAAACCAGCGACCGGACGCGCCGCTGCCAACGACCGGACGCGCCCGTCAAACGACCGGACGCGCCGTTCAAACTGACTGGACGCGCTGGTCGCACAACGGCTAAGTCACGAAGCACTGACCGGACGCGCCGGTCGCCTAACGGCTAACTGCGAAGCAACGACCGGACGCGCTGGTCCCGAGAATGACCGGACGCGCTGGTCGCCTGAGCAGCGCTCAACGAAACAACGACCGGACGCGCTGAAGAAACATGACCGGACGCGACAGTGCCAGCGTCCGGTTATAGTCCAGTAAGCTCTCTGAACGACCGGACGCGTCCGATCATCAGTGACCGGACGTGCCTCACGTCCGATCATCGAACTGAAAAACACGCAGACACTGAACATTGACCGGACGCGTCCGGTCATGCAAGGACCGCGTCCGGTTCAGCGTCCGGTCACCTCTGTGACCTCCGTTCGCCTCCGTTTCTTTTCCGGACTTCCGGCGTAGTGGAAAATAATCGTTTCAACTTCTCGAAAACGCCTGAATCCCTCTCTACCGCTCAAACTTCATCGCCTTCATAAATGTGCCAACACCAACAAGTGTTCACCACTTTGTGCACGTGTGTTAGCATTTTCATAATCATTTTACCGAAGGAGTTAACCACTCAACTTGCCACGCCACTCCATCCTAGCAACGATGCATAGTTAGATCACACGAGTGGCACTAGATGACCGATATGCAAACAAGTTTGCCCCTCTTGATAGTACGGCCATCTATCCTAAACCCGGTCATAAACTTCTCTACACACCTATGACCGGTGAAATGGAAATGCCCTAGGTTATACCTTTGCCTTGCGCATTCCACTCCATCTCCTCCGACGTTGATGCAACATATGCACCAACCATATCACAAATGATATGATCCACTTCATATCATCACGTGACCGTATTGGTTCATCGATCTTGACCTCACTTGCTCTTCACCGTTGCCTCGGTCCTTCGGCGCCAAGCCATCACACAACTTGCCCTTCACCCTAGCAACCGGTCCATCAAGCCAAGCCTCATCTTGATCTTCTCCACCTTGGTCACATGACTCCATGTCATGTCTCATATGCAATGAGCTCCTTCATGACACCATCACCTGTGGACTAATCTCCTGTGTATCTCACATAACCACATATTAGTCCACCTAAGTTGTCACTCAATTACCAAAACCAAACAAGGACCTTTCAGTGGGCACTGATGGTCGCTGTCTTCTTAGGATCACCAGTACCTAGGTCAATTTTCTTTACATCGGCTTCTTTCTGAGGTGCGAGGATGCTAGGTTTCTTTGCTAGGATTTCCAGCTCTTCCGGGTTCATCTGCGCGACAATGGTGGTAGTTTCTTCTCTGCCGTCGGCTGCTTGTGTTTTTGCTGCGATTTGGATTGCTTGAATATCACAATCGAAGGTACACTTCAAGTTTCCTCGGAGGGAGAGTACTCCGTGAGGACATGGCATCTTGAGCAGGAGGTATGGGTAGTGAGGTATAGCCATGAACTTTGCGAGCGCTGGTCTTACGAGGATGGTATGATATGATGCTTCAAAGTCTGCAACTTCAAATTAGATGAATTCGGTCTGGTAGTTTGCTTGTGTTCCAAACGTGACTGGCAAGGTGATTTGTCCGAGCGGCATGGCCGCTTTGCCGGGTACTATTCCATAGAAAGGTATTATTGTTGGGGTGATCAACCCGGCAAAATTTAGCCCCATCTTTTTTAGTGTTTATGAAAATATGATGTTGAGTCCAGCTCCTCCATCGATCAGAACTCTGGTGACCGTCATCCATGCTATAGTTGGATCTAGGACTAGCGGATATAGGCCGGCATTTTCAACGCTTGTCCATTGATCTTCTCTTGAAAAATTGGATTGGGTATTGTGACCAATTTAGGTACCTTGGGACCGCTGGTTCGGCTGCCATGATGCTGCGGAGAGCCAGTTTGTCTTGGTGCTTGCTTCTGGAACCCAGAATCCCAGAAAAAATTACAGCGACCATTCCCTTTGGCTGCTGGAATCCTTTGTCTTCTGTGTTGTCTTTGTCTTTCTTTCTGTTATCCTCTTGCTTATCTTTGTTTTTTTCCTTTCCTTGCATACCGATCAATGAAGATTCAGCAGTCCCCCGTTGTGTGGTTTCCTTGAGGGTGCCATATACAGTGCATATTTTCAATATCCTCGAACCTCCTGAATCTTGAGAATTTTTTTGTCTTGTCGGCCATGGCGATGGTGTTGTCTGGTCCACGTTTCCTATCTGAATGACCCACATTTGGAAAATTTCTCTGGTCCGAGTTGTCTCTGTTGTTTTCTTGGTTATTTCTGTCTGGAAATCTTTCCTTTGTCTTTTCTTCAGTCATAATCATCTTTTCTACCGCGCGTTTGAATTCTTCATTGTTCCTTGGGTTTTCTTTGCAAAAATCTTGAAACTGCCACTTAGCCATGATTCCGTGGGAAAAGGCTTCAATTACTTCTCGTTCAGTAATATCATGTACTTGGGCGCTAATTCTCCAAAACATCGATAGTAATCTCTGAGGCTTTCACCTCCCTTTTACTTGAGTCCTTTTAGTTCTGTGTGTGTGATGGGGTGCGTAATGATGCCTGCGAAGTTCTCGCAAAAAGCTCTTTGCAAATCCTCCTAGCCTCTGATTGACCTCGGGTTCAACTTATCGAACTATTGGAGGGGCATGTTTTCTAGGGCCATGGGAAAGAACAATACTTTGAATCATCATCTCCTCTGGCTAGTTCGATTGATTGCGAGTAAATTCTGAGCCACTATTTTGGCTCGGTCTTCCCGTCGTACTTGGAGTGGTTTGATGGTTTGAACTTATGAGGCAATCGTATTGAAGCGAGTCGTCTTGAAAAACATGGGAACCTATCGTGTGTCCCAACTTCTCTGTGCTCTGATTCAACTCCTTCTTCCGGTCCATTGTTATTTGTTCTTGGAATGAATTGAGGTGGTGAGTGGTGAGATGTTCTGCTCCCTTCTTCTCTTGGACGTTCGATTTCGTTGCTCTGGTTATTGTCTCTCCTTCTTTCTCGATTTTGGCTCTCGTTTGGCCCTAATCTCTCGAAAGTGGACCTTCTTTGACTTTGCGCATCTTGTTCATGTGACGCTGTCCTAGCGGGAAACCTGGAAGGAGCTCTTCCAACGTGTACCTTCTGAGTTGTTGTCCGGCGAACTTTTTAGAGTCGTTCATGTTCTTCGTTGGGATGCGAAATTGATTCGAGTTCTTCCAGTGCTTCTCTGATCTTGTATGGAGCTTCGTGGGCCCTAGTTGCACGTCTTTCTTTGGCTTCTTTTTCTAATCTTCTCTTGTAGTACTCGGCCAGCTCCATCTTGTATGTGTTTTGTGCTTCTTTTCGTTGTCTGACACGGTGTCTATGACCTTCTTTCAGTCTGTTTCTTTTTTTCTCTAGCTCATCGTTGGCCTTTAGATTCGCCATCGTATTCAGACACGTTGGGTGATATGTTTGATTCTGACTCATCCGAAGATCTAACATCGGGCGCAGTTGGTGGCATTGGTAGTGGTCGCCGGATCATGAAGGCTTCTCGGCCTGGCACTAGGCTTGCCTGGCTGTTGAGGACTTTAGTTAGAGTGTTGGCATCGCGGAGTGTACTACCTTTTTGGTAGGGTAGAGTGATGACTTCTTCAACTAGTTGGACGTTGCTGTTCAGGGGATAAGTACCTGGCCAGTGGACCAGGCAGTCTTCAGGTGTTACGGTTAACATAAGACCTTCCTGTGCCCCAGTAAGTTGCAGCTTCTGTATCCATCCAGTCATGCCTCAGAGTGAGTCTTGGTATGTCTTCGCCACGTTGTTGAGTCTGGTTGGGAGATGACCCAATTTCTTGGAAGAGACTTGAAGTAGATTCGAATTGATCTCTTGAAGAGTTGATGCTACGTTACGGAGTCCAACTGGAAAAGAACTCGGTTCTATTCCAAAAGAACCCGGATTGGACTCCGAAGAGGAATCCGACCCGAACACCAAGTCGAGATCGGTTGTCGTTGGAGCTTGAGTTGATTCGGGCATCGTAAGGCCCAAGAATCTTTCGGCAAGATCTTCGGCTAATCTCGTCGAAAGAGTGAGATCCTCGTGGGCTTCCAGAGCTTCGACGAGACATCCATGAAGGTTGCCCTCGTCGTCCGCCTTGTAAACCCACGATCCGAAGATGAAGGTTGATCCCATCGAAAAGATCATGTCGTTGAAATCCGTAGAGCTCTTGATTGCGATTGTGCCGAAAGCCCATACCTGGCGCACCAGTTGTCGGTGTTTGACCACCGATAGCTTGCCACGGGGGTACCCGGGACAGTTGTTTGGGCTTCGGTGCGTGCTAGAACTCGACGGTGAACGCAGAGACAGTTGATTTATACTAGTTCAGGCCCTCGATCGATGATCGAGTAAGAACCCTACGTCCAGTCGGTGTTAGCCTTTGCGTTGGATTGATTGTGTTGTGTCATTCGTTGTTACAGGGGTGCCCACAGCCTCTCTTTATATCGGTAGAGAAGGCTGTGGTGCGGTTACAATCCTAGTTGGATTCAAAGGTGTCCTGAACTAGATACAAAAGTTACTTTCCATAGGAGTCTGACTAGTCTGGCATATTCTATATTGGATTCTGTGTAGTAGACGCTACATCTCTCCTAGTCCCTGCTCGTGGGCCAGGCCAGGGCCCATGACTCGCAGATGTATTGTTACGGAACCCTGCGGGTCCCGTATCGACATCGGCCTAAGCGATTAGCAAGTCCTTAGCACATACCTTGGTGGGTCTTGATCCCACCGTTACTTCGGTCAACATCATCTTCAACATTCCGCATGCGCTCTTGTTGCCCTTGTGCTTGTTGTGGATGACCCATGATCCTCTCATATTTGGTCCCTCGGTTCAAGGCTTCTCGTCCGCCCATGGTACATCGGCATGAACTACTGCTTGACCTTCTCTATCTCTATCGACCATCAAGTCCTCTCCAACACCTACACCTACGTATGCACAAACTAAGAAACATGTTGCACCGCCATCACTTCGCCTCTAGTTAGTGATAAGTAAGAACTCAACTAAATGGACTTCACCATGCTTGAAAATTACTCACCATCACATGACAAGGACACATCTCAACTATGCCATTTCAATATGACAACAATCACTAAGCAATGTCATGAGTTCAATAATTTTTTTCTGAGATTACACAGTTCAACGCAGACACTCACAGCGCATGCACACTCACCCCTATGAACCACGCACACAAACCCTACTCCTATGAGCATCATCGAAGAATAGGTCTGCAAATCCTCGAGATTGATTGACGAAGATGAATTCAGTAATTTGTCAGGCAGCGTCAACATCCACGGGCCCATGGAGAAATCTCCAGAATGGTACAGGACACTGTTCTTTGCAGTATATCTACACAAGGGATCAAATCCATATCTATTCTAACAACTTTATGAAGGTCAACAGATGATCCGACCTACCCTGAAAAAAAAAAGAAAGACGATCCAATATCTTTCGAAGGTCAACATGATCTTCCCGGAGATATACAGGTGCTCCTTGCAAGAACGAAATCATATATTCCCTGTCCCGGTTTTTTCGAATTTCGGCAAGCGATAAGGTGCATCACTGAATCATTGACATATGGACAGGACATGCATCATCTGGATGGATGTGCACGTTTCAAGGAAAAAGAGGAGCTGAGGATATGTTCGATGCTGCAACCTGCAAGGATCGTCGTTTCTGTCAAAAAAAGCTCTCTCTGGTAGCCGCTTCCTTCCATGACCTTACCAGTTACCACCAACTCATTTCTGTACTTGGACAGTATAAATAACCAAACGGCAAGCACAGCACTGCATCCAACAAGGCACAACCACAAGCACACACACAGTGTGTGACAGAGAGTGGCGATAAGAGTCTGCCCAGATAGCCAAGGATGACTTGCCTGTGGCCTCTTGGCTTGGCTTGAGAGCTTTTGCTCTTCCTGTGGCCTCGATCATAGGCAGTCTCCTTGGCTAGTCCGGGCGGCTCTCATCTGAAATCAATTCATGATTCATTCAGATATTGATGAGCGTGCGAGGGAAGAAGCATGCTGTGCAACTACTAGCTGGGGCAGAGGAGTGGCCTTGCATGGAGATGGAAGCTCTGCTTTGGTAGCCAAGGATGAGCTGCCTGTGGCCTCCAGCTGCAGATGCTAGGCTACAGATTGCGTGGCCGCGCTCCGCTGCGTGTGGTCTCGCAGGCAGCCTCCTTGGCTAGTCTGAGTGGCTTCCATCCTTCATGCCAGGCTCATCTCTTCTTCATCAGTTAATAATTTGTATAAACAGTAGCTTTGGAAATTCTGACACATCATCAATAGCAGTACAGAGCACCGACATTATTTAATTAATCGGAAGAGCTAGCGTGCAGAAGTCCGGATCGGATGTCGCGTCTGGACACAGCTTCTCCGCTCGCATCCCGTCCCGCGCCCCGTGTCCGCATCCTGCCCCGCGCCCCGTGTCCGCATCCTGCCCCGCGCCCACCCAGCGCCCGTATGGGGAAACCCACGTGGGTTGATCCATGGCTGCGCCCCAGCAGCAGGCTATGGCAGGGGTCGCTATCCGCCAACTACCGGCGTCGTGCACCATCCGATCTACTTTGAAAATATCCAGATAAAACTTTTGTCACATACGTCTGAAGCAGATGAAACACTTGAATATGCGCTTGAAACATACGTGTATAGGCATAACAACATATGCAACATTCAGATCTACTTTTGTAACATCTAGATGAAATACTTGCAACATAAGTATGAAACATATGAAACACTTGAAACATGCGGGTAGAGTCATAGCAACATATGCAACATCCAGATGGAACACTTGAAATATAGGCTTGCAAGATGCGTATATTGTCATTGCAACATATGCAACATCTCAGATTTAGTTTGCAACATCCAGATGAAACGTTTGAAACATAAGTCTAAAACGGCTGAAGCACTTGAAACACAACGTCGCTGGCAACCACGGCCTACCTGGTGGGGAACTGCGGTAGCCAGCACTCTCGGGTCAGAGGGATGTCAAGAGCTGCCCAACGTACACCCAGGCGCAGGCCTCCCCTTCCTGCTGCGGTGGCTTCGGCCGGCCATGGTGCACGCTATGGCCGCGACAACACGAGGTAGATGGGGGCGCGGCGCGGGGCGTGGAGGAACGCGAGATGGTGGCCGGGTGTGGTGCACCCGCGCTAGAGAAGGCCGCGATGGCCGGAAAAGGTGAGCGGCGTGGTGGATGCGCCAACGGCGGTCGCATGCGTGCAGGAGTGGGGAAAGAAAATGTTGCTGTCTTTTCGAGAAACCGTGAAATCCTTAATGTGGAGCGGAGCAACCGAACAGGCCTGTAGTACCCGATGACTGCACAAGTTCGAGAATGGGCTGTTCAAACGGATATGCCTCGACGGACGTCCTCACGAGAGCATTTCCGTTAATTTATATATCCCCTCTTCTTAAATGTAACTCGATCGGTATATAGTTTCACTTGACTTGGTGTGCAGCAGAAGCATATCAAGATCGAGCGTTGGATGAAGCTAGCATGAACGGATGGACCTGACGACATGCAGCTAGCAGTGTACCGGTGTACCCCGCGCTTTCGGTCCACCATCCGGAGCAATGGGCTTGGGTTTCTTGTCCAAGCTAAGGACACATTTGGATTGAAGAAGGAACACGCAAGGATGGAGATGAACAGACCAACTTATGTGATCAGGCAATTATTTTTCCCTGGTTCTATTCATTTATTTCAGCTGCAGCGGTGCTGCAGCCTGCAGCAGGCAGAGTTGTCAAGCTAGATAGCTCGTTATGAAATGCAGTGACACTGTTAACTTCCATTTCAGGAGGGAGAAAAGATAATAAGACTCATAATGTATGAAATTGCTTGTTGTTCCTGGTGATTTTATAATAAATAAATGAAAAAATATCTATACAATTTACTTCTTTTTTTTAGAGAAAATATGCTCTATGAATGAATTAGATTCCTTGCTCATGATCCGATTGAAACTGATATTGAAAAACATGTTTATGTATTTCTATTCTTTGCTCCCACATTATTCTCGAATGCAACCAGAAAGCAAAATTACCTTTTTTTTATTAATAAATGTGGGGGAAAATGCAGTGTTCCCAAATTGCAAGGGCAGTCACTAGAATGTTTAAAGGTTTGACTATGTTCTACTACGTCTATTTAGATTTGAAGTGACTATGGGTCATTGCACAAGTTTATATAATACCACAGTATTTATGAACTACAATCACTTCATGAACTAGTGTTTTTTGAAGATCAAAGCTATATAACCACAGAATTTATGAACTAGTGTTTTTTTAAGACCATCCAAAAATTCAGGATTCGTATTATAAAGATTAGCATTTTGCTCACTGCTACTCTCTCTCGGTTGTAACCGAGTTGAGCATACGTCTGATGCCGTTGTCGGCTCCTCCAAATTTCAACATCTCTTCATAATCCAATCAGCGGCGGATCTACAGGGGGGCTGGGTGGGCTCCAGCCCTCCTAATGACTGGATTTACCACTAAAAACACTGTAGTAAAAACCTCAAATCACCGTTAAATCTTCATGCAAATCAACATCTTCATTGTTTTAGCCCCCCTTGATTCTCGTCCTGCATCCGCCACTGAATCCAATGATACGTGGATGTGCATCTAAGAAAGGATTTCACGTCTTTTCCTGTACCAATCAGCTCGGAACAGACCGAGAAAGTAACATTGCAAATACCTTTTATTAACACGCTATATTATTCAAATTTTTTATGAACAATAACACAACGAAAATTCAAGTAACACTATCCAGCAACCATAATCAGTCGAATGCTCAGGCATAATTTTGCCGTCCCAGGATGCCAGATACAACGAGCTTCAGGTGCATGTATGTCAGAAGCAGCAGCAACACTCATCCAGCATGCAGCAGCAGCAAAGAGCAGCCAGCCTGCAAAAGGAAACGCATAAGGGTATGTGCTTACTGAACTAGAAACACTACAATGTTTCTTTCTCAAGACATATGGGTTATGATGAAAATAGTCATGACGCAGCCTCCTCAAGACATTAGTCCAATATCAGCA
Source organism: Saccharum hybrid cultivar R570 (assembly GCA_038087645.1). Classification (NCBI taxonomy): domain Eukaryota; kingdom Viridiplantae; phylum Streptophyta; class Magnoliopsida; order Poales; family Poaceae; genus Saccharum; species Saccharum hybrid cultivar. Next base: position 3,506,097 of record JAQSUU010000344.1, read on the forward strand.
CAAACTTACTCTCAGTGATATTGCGCACCCAAAACGCCCATAGAGAGATTAGATAAATCAAGGTATCAATTCTTTTTGCCATGTTTCAAAAACTTTAGCATGTTCAGAAGCGCTTCCATAACACATTGGCAATGTGTGTGTTATTTTCCTCGTTCAGCTTCACAGAATCACAGGTATATTGAAATTAGTTAAATGGCCATATTAAGGAGGTGACTTTTTGGTCAACAGTAGTAACTGATGTACACATTAGATAGCATTGACTTAATATACGAGAGTGCAGCATTTTGTGTGAAAATAAAGTATTGAGACTGGAGATTAACTTATGTTTGTGTCAGGCCACAGTATATAATCTATCTACTACAAAAGTACAGATCATAGTACGCACTTCCTCCTATTCAAAGTACATGTCATATTAGGGTTCTTGCGGGTCGAACTTTTTATTTAACTTTAACTATCAATATATAAAGATTACATGCATTGACAATTCAAGATATATGTTTCTAGATTCACCATGGGAAGTACTTTCAAAACATGTAACTGCATTTGTTTGAAATGTCATATTTTAAAGAAATCATTGATCAAGGTTTGACCTTGTAGACCTTATCAATGTCCTAAACAACATGTATTTTGAATCAGAGGGTGTAATCTCCACAATCTCAGCATACACCATAATACATTATACTATTTCATGGCCAAGAAAGGTTGTCTATTAAACCCGTAACATGTCAACATACAGTAAATACAACCTGTCTAAATAAGTTTACAAGAAGCATTGTAATTAATCCTGTTTACATTCTTTCAACTATTGCAGATAATAATGTCATTGTTAGTAGTCCTAGAGAAGATGCACAAACAGCAAAAATGTAAGGCAACTAACCAAGCAAGGGAACATGAACAAAGGAAATGTTACTAAGCTTTCGTGATATAACTTAGCATTTGAGGTTATCTGCCATTTCAAAGCAGAGATGAATCTGAACCTTTACAAATCAGTATACGTTTTCAGTATGCCTAGAACATGAACAAAGCTTATACCATTTTCATCAAGAAGATTGCACAAAGCAAATTTGCTGCTTTTTCTTTACCAATTGTACATGGCCCGGTTCAAATATTGCTTATTCAGACAGCAGATTTACTGATTTCCCCTGATATAAATTGATCAGTTTGTATAAAACACAAATTGATCAGCACAAGACCATTACTCCTATATGTAATAAATAGCTAAAACATAGATGATTTCCTTTTTCTATCCTAATCGATCAGAAAAGAGCAAGGCCTGCATTACCATCCTTTCAGGAAGCCAAGGCAGCAGTCATCCTCTTCGTGGTGGTGGTGGTGATGGTGACCATGGTGATGGTGGTCGTCATGGTGGTGATGGTGGCCGTGATGGTGATGTCCATCGCGCGGCGGCGGGTAGCCGTAGGGCTGCTGGCCGTTGTTAAAGTAACCCTGGTACCCCGGAGGCGGCTGCTGCTGCTGCGGCGGCGGGTAGTAAGGCCCCTGCGGTGGAGCCTGCGGCGGCGGGTACGGCTGCGAGTACCCTGCAGAAACAGCACGGAAAAATCGGATCAGATCAGTAATAATGGGGCCTTCCAAACTTCAACCGACCGAGAGAGGATCCGGCGCCGCATTGCCCGGCGAATTCATGCCGACTCCCAGAAGGGTCACTACTCGATCTGTAGTTGACGGATTGGAGCCGAGGAGGAGGGGATCGCTGACCGGGGAATTCAGATCGAGAAAAAGATTGGAGAAGACCGGAGAGATGGGAGGGGCTTGCCTGGTGGAGGATAGGACTCCGGGACCTTCTGGTAGCTCATGGCGCTCTCGTCGCCTCGCCGTGCCTCGCTCCGATCGCTTCTCGTCCTGGTGTTCTTCCAATCTTCCTCTTCCACGAACTGGGCGTTAGCGTCGCGTGGCTTGTTGGAGGATGATGTTGACTCGACGGAGGAAAGCGGGCCGCGGACACGCTCGCGTCATGGATAGTGTACGGCTTGGATGGCGGTTATTATTACTATTATAGTCGCGATGGAGTTCAATTAATACATATAAAATTAATCGTACACGTAAGCGACCAATTAGCTGGAGTAGCTCAGTTGGTTAGAGCGTGTGGCTGTTAACCACAAGGTCGAAGGTTCAAGCCCTTCCTCTAGCGTTTTTTGAGCCATGATTTCTTATTTTATAAATTTTATTTCGCCTATTTGCTTCTTTTTGACCATTTTGTTGCTTTTTTTATTTTTCTTTTGGCCTATTTAGCCATAATTTTTTCGAATAAATTTTATTTCGCCTATTTGCTTCTTTTCGACCATTTTGTTGGTTTTTTATTTTTCTTTTGGCCTATTTAGCCATAATTTTCCCCCTTATTGAGCCATTTTGCTGATTTCTTTTACACTTTTTACCTTATTGAGCCCTTTGCTAATTTTGTTTTAATTTTTCTTATTGTGCTCTAGAGATTTTGCTCATATATGATGTGGGAGGTGCTCTCAACATGTGTTTGGTAAAGAATGCATGGCTTCTGCCATAAATTTTCTCCCTTCGCTATTTTTTTCTCCATTTTGCCTTTGCGCTCTAGATTGTGTATATAAGATGTGTCAATTGCTATGAATGCTGCCACTACTTTTGTTGGAATGTATGTAGTTAGTTTTTATATTGCTGATGTCTCCTTTGCGTACTTCTTTATAGCTATCTTCTGAACTTGTTTCTTTAACCAACTAATGGCAAATTGCTTAATCAATTTGAAGGTTATTTTGGTGAATTGCATGCTTGGAAAGGGTATAATTATTCAATATTCAATTATTATAGTGGATTTGTTAGGTTTTTCAATTTTGAAAAAACAATGTTATGATAAATTTGTCCAGTTCTATTGTCTCACTTTGCTTCATTCAGTGGTGAGTTTTACAGCAGTACACATACTTTTCCGTATTATTATTTAATCTTAACTAGTTAATGATTAAAAGTTGTGGTATGCAGTGTCGCACATGAACATGTCTACGTGTGTCCCAGCGATGAGCAAAACGAGCAAAACACATTATAAGGAGAGTCTCATCGAGAGTATGGTACACAGGACATGTATGCTAGCGAGAGCTCTTTGGAGCCTAACACCCTACATGTCTGAGAGGGACCCCATGTAACACCTCGGGTGTTACGATCTTGTTTAGCACCTAGGTTATGATCTAATGGGAATTACCGAATAGGTTTCTCTGATTTTAAACGTAATTTGCATATGAAATGACGAAGCTGACCTTTTATGCCCCACTTTTGTAAATAAAAGAATTGAATAAGTGTTGCTAATTAATATTGCTTTAGTGCTTAAAAACTTTTAAATAATCTTGTGAACGACAGTGTTTAGGGTTGGTTTGGTAAAAGTGTGCAGAAAGTGCCTAAATATGTCAAATAGCAATTTTGGCAAAGAAATAACGGGTGGCTTGTTTTATTTGATTAGGCATGAAAAACAATTTTTATAAACAAAAATAAAATATAACTTGTATATAGTACTTAAATAAAATTCAATGTGTAAGTTTAGTAGATGGGAATGCGACCTTTGTTTCGGGAAATAAATGTTGTTCAATAGTCTATTCGATAGCTCATGAATTGGATTTGGAAATCTAAATTCCAGCTTCTAGGACTAAAATGTCCAAGTTTGAAAACCTAATGGCAAAGCTGTTTGGCATTTAAATTTTGATTAAATTTCTTAAACCCTAGACCCATGTTTTTGCACTATGGATTGCACCATCGTGAGTACTTTAGCAGGGTATAGACCGTAGTTGGGTTAGGTGGCGCGCTACTCTCGTAAAAATTGCTCGAACTTCGTTGGAGCGCTACTCTCGTAAAAATTGCTCGAACTTCGTTGGAATGCGCTGGAACTATGTCAGTGGCATCCTGTTCGTGAACCACGTTCCAGTGGCAAGCCTATGTTGGCATCCATGTATTTACCTCTCCAATTGCCCTTGGGTCTTGGCGTTTGCTTCGCCAGACAGCTAGTAGCGTCGGCGTTAAGCTAAGGGAATTGGTTGACATCCAGTCGTGTCGATCAGTACTTTTTGACTCGCTTTAAATTTCGTGCTCGTCAACTTTTGCTCTTGCTCGGCCTGTGTCCGTAGTCACCTCGCGTGCACGCTACCGTTGCGTGGCTGCGCCTGGCCATAGTCGTGTCAGTGGCCGATTTTGCCGGTTGCCGAGCACCCGCTGCTGCCTGCTCTGCCCAAGCATCGTCGTGTCGCCATGAATGGCGCTACGCAGGGCCGTGGTCCTGATCGGTTGGGCGCACGTTCATTCGTGGCGTCGCTCATGAACGCACTCACTAGCAGCCAGCGCACGTCGCCAAGGCAAGGACGAGCCGTGTAAAGGCCTAACCCTCCCTTGCCCCTTGGCCCGACGCGAGTCGCGTCCAACCGGAGAGTAATGGCAGTCGCTGTTGCGTTTCACTGTCCGTGCTCTGCCCTGCTCTGCCCTGTCCTTAATCGCTAGCCGACGCCGCCCTCCCTCTTCAAATGGGCGTTTCCCAAGCGGTTAGGTCTTCGCGCTTGTAGCTCTGCATGGGAGCCAGCCAGCCGCTCAACCGCATCAAGCCCAGCCGAGTCCTACGCCGCGCCCAATTGGCGTTTCCCTCACCACCGGGCAATTTTTCGCCGGAGCAGCGTGCGGATGGGGGTAAGCACGTAGGGTTGGTAGCAATTCGATTGCGCATATCTGTGAACTCGTAGTTACTGCCTCTAGCTAGTGCTCACGCTAAATTGGCCAGGGAGCTCGTCGACGGCGGGGTGACGCATCGGTGCCCGTGGAGGAGCGCCACCGCCTCGACTGGGTGCACGTGGCCAGGTCATCTCGGCACTCCTCTGCCTCAACCATCGCCATAAAGTGCACCAAGGTGAGCCGCTGGTGCTTCTTCGTTGTTTATACTTGCCCGAGAGGCCGTAGCATCGCCGGAACAGACGCACCGCCATGGAGTTTAGTCGCCAGCGTGAGCAGAGCAGTAGGAGTCATCGTGTAGCTTCTAGCTGCCACCTAGGGTTTTGTCTCGGCTCCGTGGTGCTTGATGGCTTGCTCGGCTAGCCGTTTGAAAGGTCTTGATGGCTAGAGGGGGGATGAATAGCCTTTTAAAATTTTCTACAAAAACAAGCTAAACAAGTTTATCAATATAACAAATAGCGAGATGCGAGTTTTGCTTAGCCTACGGGGTGTTTGCAAGCCACCTAACCAATTCATAATTCTAGTATTTGCACTCAACCGCACAAGTCAAACCGAGAAGGTAACTACAACTACAACTAGCAAGCTACACAAAGGAGCTACTAAACCAAAGCTAACTAGCTAGCAAAGATAACTAATAAAGTAATACGGAGTTGAGTTGGGAGAGTTTCACCGAGGGGCGAAGTAATGAGCCAACCAATATGATCAACAATGAATACCAAGACAACCGAACACCGGGATCAATCAATCACAATATGAAAGTGATAACACGAAGATTTATCCTGAGGTTCACGTGCTTGCCGGCACGCTAGTCCCCGTTGTGTCCCTCTTCACCACGTGGTTCGGTGGCTAATCGGTCTCACACCGAGCCTCTCAAAAGGCGCCACAAGAACCTACCAAATGGCAAAAGATTACAAATGACACGAGCAATTTACTAACGTTGCCTTTGGCGCTTCGCCGAGGTAGGCACAAACCCCTCACAATCACCGGAGGTGGCCGAGAACAATCACCAACTCTTGCCAACACCTCCAAGCTGCTCCAAGCCATCTAGGTGGCGGCAACTACCAAGAGAAACAAGAATCCCGCAGCAAATCAACCACCAAGTGACAACTAGATGCAATCTCACAATGCAAATGCACTTGGATCACTCAATCTCACTTCGAATATGCAAAGAAGCAAGAAAGATGAGTGGGAGGGGAGTTGCTTAGCTAAAAGTGCTCACAAATATGTCAAATGTCCAAGAGATGGAGCCTTGAGCCGGCCAACGAGTATTTATAGACGTACCCCTTCAAATATAGCCGTTAGAAACTTGAAACAGCCGAAGTCGCGCTAGTCAAACTGACCGGATGCGCCGATCACACAGCGACTACGCTCGCGAACCACCGACCGGACGCGCTCCACGCAACGACCGGACGCGCGAAGCTCGACCGAACGCGCTGGTCCCGTAACGGACCGGACGCGCTGGTCAAACCTGAGCAGCGCACAACGAAACAACGACCGAATGCGCTGTAGAACTGACCGGACGCCACAGTGCCAGCGTCCGGTTGGAGTCCAGTAAGCTCCCTTAACGACCGGACGCGTCCGGTCGACAGTGACCGGACGCGCCACCGTGTCCGATAAAAAACAGAAACACGCGCAGACGCTGAACACTGACCGGACGCGTCCGGTCAAACAGAGACCGCGTCCGGTCCAGCGTCTGGTCACCTCTGTTACCTCCGTTCGCCTCCGTTTCTTTTCCGACTTCCGGCGTAGTGGAAAAAAGTCATTTCAACTCCTCGAAAACCCTAAACCCTCTCTACCGCTCAAACTCCACCGCCTTTGCAAATGTGCTAACACCACCAAGTGATCTCATCATGTGTGAGTGTGTTAGCATTTTCACAATCATTTTTCAAGGCGATATTAGTTCTATCCAAATGCATATGATTATGAAATGCACACCTATAGGCACTTAGGAGTTCAATAGCCGCGTCATTTCTCTCTTTATAGTATGGCTATCTATCCTATAATGTAACCACACCCACTAGGTGTCTTGGTTACTAAAACACAACCCTTAAGCATATACCTTTGCCTTGATCACGTAGGGTTACGTCCAAATCCAAGTGTGGCCATCATGATCACCATGTCCATCTTGCCACCAACCTTGGAATGTACTAATCTTCATATGCTACATAGGACTTTCACTAATTACCAACACCAAACACCAAACATAGGACTTAGGCATTGTCACTAATTACCAACACCAAACATAGGACTTTCACCGTTGCATCGCCCTGGTGGTCGGCTTGGTCACCGTCGGCACTAGTGTGCCACGCCGTCAGGCGCGGGCATGCTAGGGGCCTACCGTTGCGAAGACGACTTAAGCTAGGGTGCTCGGTGCAAAGCCTGCCTCTATTGGAATAGTGAGCATAGGTGTGGTGTAATAACTTATTTGTTTGGGGACTCTTTTGTAAAAAGCACGGGCACGCGCGCGCGCTCCCCGCCATGGGTCGCTTGCTAGACCGGCCTGCTGCGCGCGTGGCTGCCCCCGCGCGAGCCACAGGGAGTGTTGGGCCGAATGGTTGTCGTTGGCCCTTTTCCTTTTATAAAGCGATTTCTTAATTTAGTTCCTAAGCTAAACTAGTAGATTCAAAATAGAATTGTGTAGAAGTCCAAAAATTATGAAATCTATTTTGTTAGGTTCATAAAATCATGCTCTACCTGTGAGTGTATTTGGTTCACATAGCCCTAAAATATTTCAAGGACGCTCTAAATATTCTAACATGCTTAAATATTATTAAAGTATAAACTTGTGGGCATTCTTGTGAGAGAATGATGATAGTGTTAGCTCTAAAAATTTTACAGTAAATCTCTAATATTATTAGCTTCTCATTGTAATTTTTATGGCTCCATAGTAATTAATTTGTTAGGGTAGCTAATGAACCCTAATTTGAATATATGTATTTAATCGATAAAATGATAAAGCAACATCTCGGTTTGTATAACCAAATAATTGTTGGAAAATAATGTCTCATCCGACATCGTGGGTGCGTAGCCGAGTACGTTAACCATTCGCGCTCGCTTGTTAGCTTAAGAGGTGTAATCATATTTTTGAGCGTTGTGTTTGTCGTCGATTATTTACGTCTCTGCGTTGCATTCACGAATCTCATAATAGGAACGATGATGGATCATGGAGTTGACCAAAGTAGTAGAAAAGATGGTGTCCTGATGATCATGTCGCCGTTATAAAATGCTAACTTTTGGTTATATCTTACCCAGGCAAGTTCCGGTACATAACTCCTAGTACTCTGCACTTTTTTTATGCTTGTGTATTAAGTTTCAAGGAGTTGAATGAAAACCACTTACATATATATATATATACCTCCTTATCCTATGAGTCTTACTAGTATGATAGGATCGTGTAGCTTGCTATGCTATAGGATCCCGATAGAAGTCAAGTGATTACCTAACACTCGCGAGAGATAGGAAATATATTATTGTTACCATTATCATGTTATGATCACATGGAATATTTATGAATAATAATTGGAGACCAGGCGGGACTAAACTTGGATGGACTTGGACTTGGTTGGGCAACAGAGCGGGGCTCTGGTTGCATTTGTCCCACCTGTGTCGATTGAGGACTGTCTATTGCTATGGACACTAGTCAGGTCACAGACTTATTATACCGAGCACATACTTGCTTATGGGAACAGGAAGACTTGTTACTCTCTTGTCATGTGTTCCGGCTCTTTTTGGACCGACTATTATGGTGGATTATTGGGCAGGAGGTCTAAGCACCACACCGAGGCCGGGCCTGCAGTGTTGGGGGCTTGGTGTCCCAGTTTGAACGGGGACCTAGACCCCTTGACAGGAGTGAAACAGGTTGGTCTTATTTGTGCCTAGGGTACAAATGAGGCATGTGTTTTTCATGGTACCCAGCTAGACTACATTGATTCGCAAATCGTCGTTTCTACGTGACGGTATGACTAGTCTAGCACCGTAGTAAGAACCGGAACATGGAAGATGATAAAATGGTTCTGATTGCTTCCCATCTGCTTTAAAGTAGCATAGTGCTTATATAGAATGGTTAGTTAAGGAACTAATTATGACTGCTAATAAAAGTTGATTATAAGGATGCACATTTAGTAATGTTTCCCACAGTTGCAATAAACCCATAAGTTAAATAGTCTTGCATAACCTTGGAGTCTTTTATTTTCTCTTGTCGAGTAAGTCTTGCTGAGTACAATTAAGTACTCAAAGTTTTATTCCTCCTGTTGTAGGTGATAGGTGGATGCTAGAGCTGACACTTGTGTGTGAAAATTTTCTGGTGGGCTCAGCGAGGATTTCTTTTATGTTGTAGGCGTAGAGTTTATTTAAAACTTCCACCAAATTATTTTACAAAGGAAAGACTTTAACTTGTTATCATTTCATGTCTAAATGTTCACTGTGTTAATGTTTAACTTGTCATTAAATGAGTATCATTTCCGCTGAAACTCTGAAAACATTTTATATTCCACTGTTTATTCAAATAATAAATTACTCTGATGTTGTAAATAAGTGATGTAAGAACTGGCTAAGAATGTTGTAAACTTTATCTCTTATTTATGATCCTGTTGAAAAATGTGGATTTTCGAGTTCTCCCCTAGGATGTGCTCGACAGAACTGCATAGTTTAGTTTAGTACGGCTCCTTGGTACTTAGTGTCTAATGAAAGATAAGTACTCTGAAGAGGCCATTAGATTAGGCGGCTCTGCCACACCCCATCAGGGCTAGCAGCAACGATGGGCTACCCAAGGTCGACTTGGTCGCCCCTAGGACCTCACTTCGTTGTAGCGACAAAGTAGACTACAATGAAAAACAAGAAGCAAAAACTAAGGCAAAGAGAAAATAGTAGATGCAAAACTAGGGGACATCGTCGCTGGGGAGGGGATGTTCTGTCCCTCAGGAGACCACGTCCCATAGGAAGCCCGCACCCTTGAGCTAGCCATGGATGGGTAGCTGGGAGAGCTCGTATGTGATGCAGTTGGCGGGCAAGCCTCGTCACAGGCGGCTGGGAGATCTATGCCGCGAGTGAGAGAGCTCGGCGACGGCGGCGAATCGAGTGAGCGAGCTTTGGGTTGGACTGGCGGGGGGCATCAGACTGAATCGAGATTGGGCAGTGGTATCCAGGCACCATGGTGTGTGAGGACAAGCGTGGGTGAGAAAAAGGTCAAAAACTCGATTACATGTGAGGCTGACACTAATAGTTGCTAAAGAAAATCTATCGGGCTCTTCATCAAAACTAAAATGACTCAATCCGCTCAACCAACACGAGAACGTTTCGTCCGTCTCATCTATCTTGTACCCAAACCGAATGCAACCTAAGAGTTTATTAAGTGCCCACAAATCCTAAAGCTAAAGCGCTAACATTTTGTTCTAAGCAATAACCTCAGCTCAAACAGCTTGAGTGTTTTTGCTCAAACCTCGGACGCCTGTTTGAGGTTTTGAGCAGCGATGACCAACAAAAACCATGCAAGAGTTCAAAAAAAAGAACCATGCAACATGTTCCACCGTGGCAAGAAACGGAGAAAACAACACCCAAGCGCCTTCGGTGATGTTTAAATCTAGGGGCTAAAGTTTAGGGGTGTCACGTTATGTGTCACATCGGGGTGTTACATGGGAGTGTCCGGATGGTAATAATAAAATAAATTATAGAAGTCCTCAGTTTCGCGAGATGAATTTATTAAGGCTAATTAGTCTATCATTAACATATGTTTACTGTAGCTTTACTATAGCACCACATCGTCAAATCATGAACTAATTAGGCTTAAAACATTCGTCTCGCAAATTAGTCACAATTTATATAATTAATTATTTTTTAATCTATATTTAATACTCCGTGCATATTTGAGTCATCCGATGAAATATGGCGCAAACTTTAGTGGGAGGAACTTGATCCTTCGTACATGGCCTCACACATGCCAAGCGCCCAACGGCCCAAACAGTAGACAACATGCAAACAGATCTTATTGACTTTGACCATTGGGCCTAGATTTTCAACCCTGTTAGCGGCCCACAATAAATTTTAGGGAGCTCCGTTCACAGGCTCACAGGTTGCCTCTTCTTCTCCCGTCCACCTTACGAGCTCGTGCGCGAGCTCTTGTGGCGCAACTAGGCGACCGCCGCCTCCGCCGTCCTACGCCACTTGCTCGGGTCCTCGTCGGTTCCTTCGCCAGGTATTCCTCCGACCCTTCGCTGTTGACCGCGTGCCCCTTCTATTCCCTCCCGGCTGTGCGAAACCGAGTACCCGAACCCTAACTTAATCTATTTGGGTAGGGTATTTGTATTCGGATCTGATCTAATCATAAGTTTATACATGTATTACCTAATAGAATTCGTTTTTTCCTTTGCAAAAGTTGGGTGTACACATATCCTTTACTGGGTCCGCCCCTGAGGCAGGGATTAGGAAGCTACCTTTGCTTTTTCTAGAAAAAAAAGAACTAACAATTACATCTGTTTGTTGTCTAATGACATATCTCAACTATTGCTATTGACACTGCTGAATGCTGATGCAGTTTTACTTATAAAAGTTCTCTTGAGGATACAACGGTCTAATTAACAATGGCGTGCCATCAAAGGAATGAAATCACATTCTCAAACCATTGTCATGATTCAAGATTTCAATGCTGAGCGCATAGCTGATACCGACATTATTGTGGATTGCAGAATGAAGATGTTCTTATTTTCGTTTGTTCTTGTATTTTGCAGTTTAATTGATCTACAAGCTTGAGAACATGTTCAAGAATACGTTTCAGTCTGGGTTCCTGTCCATTCTTTATAGCCTCGGGTACGTAGTGTGGTGATCCCATATTAGTATCCTTTTGCTATCATGTGATCTTGAACAAGATATATCATGCGTCTCTGCTGTGATTTGTTCAGGACCAAGCCATTGCAGATATGGGACAAGGAAGGTTTGTCATCTTCTTGATGTGTCCTATTTAATTCTCAAATACTTCTTTCCTTTGTTCCATTTTGTTGTGCTGAGTGCTGACACGAAATAAGAGCATTGGTTCAGTTCATTCGGTTAGGATTCGAGCTTTCAGCTGCTAAGGCATTGTCTGCTTCTGATGCTGGCTTTCTTAACTTTTGTCCACTTAGTGTGTGGGATTGTTATCATTGGATTGTTATTGGTTGTTAGCTTCCAGCAACATTGTAAAATCTTTATGAAATATTTGACATGAGTGTAAATTTGTCCGTCAGTACATACATTGCAACTTGCTAGTTTAGCTTGTGCTGTGACCTAAATAGTAAATATGTATGTGCTTCGTTCTGACTTACTGCAAACCTTGTGTCAATTGTACCATTTCTGTTTCTTAATGTTTTATCCACTTGCAGTTGTGAATGGGCACATTAAACGACCTCAAGATGAAGATATCCAATCTAATGTACTTGAAATCATTGGAACAAATGTACAGTCAACTTACATCACATGCCCAGCTGATCCTTCTGCTACTCTTGGAATTAAGCTTCCATTTCTGGCCATTATTGTGAAAAATCTTAAGAAATACTTCACGTTTGAGATCCAAGTTCTGGATGACAAGAATGTCCGGCGTCGATTTCGAGCATCAAACTTTCAAGTGTGTAAGAGCTGCTGTTCAATCCATTTTCTGCAGAAGTAAATTGTGTGCCTTACGTATCTGATATATTTGATTCTGCTTCTTCGATGCCCCCTTTACATTTGCTTTTCCTTTCTAACTTCAGTTTTGTTGATCCTTTCTTTTAAACACCGCCAGCTATCCATAAACAGTATTTCACATGAACTTATATCATAGTGAATAAATGGTGGAACGGTATGAGGTTCTAGGATAAACAATTGATACTTGCAATTTTATTTCGTACTAAGAACATAGATTGTAATGAAATAATAATAATAGAATAGAAATATACTAGTTCTTGGATTGGCATTCAGTACCTGTAATTTTTCTACTTTATACAAGTTTTATTCTTCTATTACTTTTTTCTATCTGAGTGGTGTAAATGTAATGCATTCTACAAATTTCTTTTGCTTCACCTTAACCCTTTGGCTTTGGGAAACTGGAACATACGACCTATCATTATACCCTGCAAACTTCTACTTAGGGATGCAAGTTTTAATTACATTGGGTGGACCCAAAAACTTGCTCCAATGAACTAGAATGTCATGTCATGTAATTTGACTATTTGAGTGAGGAGGGAAATGAACTAGAATGACATTTGACCATAATTAGTTAGCTGACCAAAAAAACACCATTGGATACCCACTTGCATCCTGACAATCTAGTCCTAATGCCCTCGTAAGTCATAAACATGTGGTGTATATATTTTTTTTTGCTATGTGTTAACATTACGACTCTGAAAATTTTGCAGCCTGCATACAGATATTTAGTCTTATATGTCACCTATTTTTTCCTTTAGGCGTTTGATAAAAATAATTGTAATCATGATGGTTGATCTATTATTTAGTGCGGTGGAGTTAGGTTGATTGGCACTTTCTTTTGCATGGTTGCACTTGAGTTGAATGGTTGATGTATTTTATCCCTTCCATTTTTTCACCATTTAAAAAAACGAGGCACCTAAATTGTGTGTACACACTGTGCATGCAATCACACTGACTTGTAAATTCTTTTGCAGTCTGTTACAAGGGTGAAGCCATATATCTGCACAATGCCACTGAAGCTTGACGATGGCTGGAACAACATTCAGTTGAATCTCGCTGATCTGACAAAAAGGGCGTATGGCACAAATTACGTCGAGACGCTGCGGGTGCAAGTTCATGCAAACTGCCGACTTCGCCGAATTTACTTCTCTGATCGCCTCTACTCAGAGGAGGAGCTGCCGCCTGAGTTCAAGCTCTACCTTCCAATCCAAGTGAGAACAACTCTATTTATGTACTTTGTTATAAAACATTTCTTCACACCTATCTACTACATCCTTCTGTGTGAACTTGACAGAAATCATAGGATCCAGAGGGCGTGGAGAGACTTTGGTCACCAGGAGACAGACAACATGCCATTGTGAGGATCCCTTTCACATAACCAAGCTGCACATTTGCCTTCCTGAGATCCAGAAAAGTATCAGAATGTTTCTGTTAGTTTTCTGTTTGTTGTGTGCTGAATGATTAGGCTCTTCTGTTCATAGCAAGGTTAGTAGCCTGAGTTGGGGGCTCTTACCCAGTGACCCCCTGTCAACAACTCAATAATGTTATTAAGTCCAAACCATTTCGCTACTGGTCCTTCTGGTCCAAAGCAAAACGTACCGTTACTGCTTACTAGTACTGCCTGGTCATTTAACGTGCTCCTTCCATAGTTGTACTATCTCTATGATAGTATCATGTGACCACTGGTTTGTTGGATGCATGTCAAGCGTGATTCGCATTAAGGCCTCGTTTAGATGCCCAAATCGGGTGTTCCCGATTTACTGTGCTACACTGTAGCACTTCTGTTTTTATTTGGTAATAATTGTCCAAACATTGATTAATTAGGCTCAAAATGTTCGTCTCGTAAAGTACAACAAAACTGTGCAATTAGTTTTTGATTTCATCTACATTTAGTACTCCATGCATGTGCCAACATTTTGATGTGATGGAGAATCTTCTTTTTGCATAGTAAAATTTGGGGTGAATTTGGTGGAACTAAACAAGGTCTAAAAGCTTCACTTCTCTTCAGCGTCAGCCGTGCCGACTGCCGACTGCTGCAGTCCTGCTCGGTCTGGCGCTCAGAATGTACTCGAAAGCACTGTGTAGTGCGTACTGCTTCAGAAAATCTGAGCCTATTTGTGTTACGTATCAACAGAACTGTTCGTGTGGTTCACACGAGCAACTGAAATCATTTTGACTGGGCGCAATGATCGGATTTAGCGGTGGCCTTTCTCTTTTCAATGGGGATTGCAGATTCGTGTTCGAAAATCTCATGCTGCGCAACGGCTGAACTCTGAAGCTAGCGTCGTGGCTTTCTAGTCGGCGAGCAAATGGTTGGGCTACACGTGCTGCGGCCTACAACAGACCAAGGCCGCCAGGGGACCAGTGCGGCGGGCGGGCGGGCCGGCGGTGACCAGTGACCACCCACCAGCAGCCGCGCGGCCCCTGGCCTTGCCGGTTGCCGCCTGGAACACGGCGCAGAGACGTGGGGCAAGGGCAACGCACACAGGGCAAGGAAGTAAAAGGCGCCGCACGCCGCGCGCAGCCCGCAGCGAGCGGTGAACGAATCCACCCACCGCACGGCCTGGTCCGGCTCATGTGCCGCGCCCGCGCGCCATGCCAGCCCGGGCCACGGGCGCGCGCGGCGCCCGCGCCCACCGTGCCGGACCACGCAGCGCAGGCACGTCCGTCCGTCCGCGGCCGCGCCGCAGGGGGCGTGCCTGGCCGTGGAACGCTTTGCGCTCCCGGCGTCCAAGGCGCTGCGCGCGGCCGTAGCGCCAAAAGCTGGCGTACCTGGCTCATGTTTAGTTGGCAAAATCTTTTTGAAAAAGCATTGTAGTACTTTTCGTTTGTATTTGATAAACTTTGTCCAATCATGGATTAACTAGGCTCAAAAGATTCGTCTCGACATTTACAGACAAACTGTGCGATTAGTTATTTTTTACCTACATTTAATGCTTCATACATGTGCCGACATATGCGATGTGACGGGGAATCTTAAAAACTTTTTGCATTTTGGCACAAACTAAACAAGGCCCTGGTTTGTTTGTAATTACACTCTTTTGTTTATTAATGCATTTGCAGTAGGAGTCTGACTCCTCCTGATCCTTAAAAAAAAAAACTGGCGTACCTGTACTGGTACCCAGCATGTACTAGTATTGAGTGGTGGGCCGGCGGCCGGCGCAGGCAGCAGGTCGGTTACTTGCCGTTGTGGCGGGTAACGCGACTGCCTCGCGGCCGGGTCCACGTCATAAATGACGAACGGAGGGATGGATAGATAGATCATCGTGCCATGGCATGGCACTGCATTGGCATCGCCGCATCGCAGGCCGATTGCAGCTGATCTCTGAATACCGTGACCACTTGTTGCAGCATCGGCCGCCCCTCTACCACGAGCATCAATAGATGCTTTGTCTAGAAACCGTAGCATTGTTTGCCCGCACCCCCAATTTTATCTGGACACACAAGAACATCCAAAGTTGGAATGGGAATTGATATGAAATTCCAGCTCCAGCGTTTGGCGAACCCGGTGGCAACACGTACTGGCATAGCGATCCTAGGACAAGCACGCACGTCCACGACCACGAGAGACCCACCAGACCAGACGCAACGCAAGGCCAAACAAGAAGACACCAGTTACAAACAGCTCCATCCAAAAGCCTCGCGCGGTCGCGCCCGTGTCACCCTCAGGCCCCACTCGGCCAGGGTCATCCGGTCATGCTCGTGCGTGCATGCATGCACGCCCAAATCTCGCCGGCGCCCTGTCCCAAACGCTGCGTCGAAGACAAGCCGCCCCTGCCCCGGCCACTCCTCGACACACCGCCGTCGCCACCTGCCACATCTGCGCCTGCGCGTCGCCGTGGGTGTGGGACGGAGCCGATGGGAGGTAGCGCACGCATGCAGCCGGCGGCCCGGGGTCCATGCGTCCATGTCCGTCCAGCCTCCAGCGGCAGGTGGTGATGGTAGACTGGCAGCTGGTAGGGTTGGGAGCGCGCCCATGGCCCGCGCGGGATCGATCGATCGGTCTCTCGGCATGCACCTGGATCCCCGCCTCCATGACCATCCCTTGCTGCCGCATGGTACCCGTGTATGTTCGTGTGCCCGTGCATGAATCCCATCGGCCGCGGCTGCGTGCGGGCCTCATGCGACGCGACCGATGGGGGCGCTGGAGATCGATCGGGTGGTGTACTGCAGTGATCTGAAGATGCTTTATTCGGGTGTACAGTAGCTGTTCCTGCTGTGATCGGTTGGAGCTGTCCGGGTGGGACAAGGACAGCGACGGGGAGTGCACTGTTCGATCGGCTATGGCATGGCTGGTTGGCTGGCCGATGGACGTCCCGACGGGACGCCGATCGGTCATCGATCGTTGCAGATGCCCGGCGCCAGGCGGAGGATTTGACTCAGCCAGGCATATCTCGCTGACCGGCGGCAGGGCGGAATGGGGGTCGGGTGGCCGGAGGAGGATCGGTCCGGTCCATGGAGAACGAGGCCTCACCGCCTCGCCGGCTGCCATTTCGCTTGAGCTGCCAGCATAAAAAAGCGACGGCGCTAATCAACAGACCATTGGACAAACGAAAAGCCACATGCTTACTGTGGTCGATCTTCTCTTTGCAAGTTGCGACTGTGGTAATCTGCGACGGCGCTAATCTGCTGTTTCTTTGCGACGGCGCTAATCTGCTGTTTCTTTGCGTCGCATTGAATGAGTCTTCTCTTTGCAAGTTGCGACTGTGGTTGATCTTGCAGTTGCAGCTCGTACTACAGCCTTTTGCGTTAATGCGTCTGAATTGATTCAGGTTACTGTGCTTTGCGGCAGCTGCTGCTGCTGCCACACCGGGCACCGTTTAGATGCCAAAAATTTTGCCAAAATTTTTAGATTTCCCGTCACATCGAATCTTTGAACGTATGCATGAAGCATTAAATATAGATAAAAAATAAAATTAATTACGCAGTTTAGACGAAATGGACGAGACAAATCTTTTAAGCCTAATTAGACTATAATTGGACAATATTTACCAAATAACAACGAAACTGCTACAGTAGCGTTTCGCCAAAAATTTTGCCAACTAAACAGCCTATGTGTAATGCGCGCGGCAGCAGCAGTGGCAGGAATCATGGCGGCCTACCCGCTGCCGTTGGATTGTTTTGACCGAGCCGCCTTGTTCACTTTCCCATCCCAACCCAAAATATTTTCTCTTCCACCCATCACATCAAATCTTTCAACGCATGCATGGAGCATTAAATGTAGGTAAAAAAAACTAATTGCATAGTTTGTAAATGTCGGGACGAATCTTTTGAGCCTAGTTAGTCCATGATTGGACAAATTTTGCCAAATAACAACGAAAGATGCTACAGTAACTTTTCACCTACTTTTCGCGAAGTGAACACACCCTTATTAGTACAGTAGTAGTAGTGCAGAACGCTGAAACTTATGCGTGAATTTAGGATACCGTAAAGCATACTCTAAAGCTTTAGAGTACGAATATAGAGTAAAAACTGCTGTATTAGGTACTTTAAAACGATGCTCTATTGTTTCTCTCACTCTATATTTAGAGTAGCATAATGCTTACTCTATAGTGTACAGTGGCGGCCCCACTAGCTAAACAAAGAAAAAATGCTATAACTCACAAACCAAAAATCCAAATTAAATTTCGATTGCACCATTAAATTCGTCTCAATAAATCCTTCAAAACTAGATCACACGTGGATATATTTAGATAAAGTGACAAGTGGGTCCCACAGTAGATAGAGTGGATAGAGGATGATATAGAGGATGGATGAGTGCGGGAGAATTGAGTATAGAGGAAAGAATCTTGCGGACTAGAACGTATAGAAGATGAATATAGAGGTCCATGAGTGTGGATAGCCTCAGAATCACAGGCAGGCAACGCAGCATGGCCTCCGATCCTGGAACGTTTACATTTATTTACGCATTCGTGCATGCATATGCCTGTGTATAGAGTAAACAATACACCTTCGATTCTTTAGTCATATTCATACATTAAGCCTGTAGGGTCTTCCGATCCCAATCCACAAACATGCATGTCCAGCCCTTGTAAATTTTACTAAAACAAAAACAAATCGAAAGCTTGCAATAGTGCATACAAAATCAAAATTCAGTCAGATGGATGGCTGGGTTGCATGGATTGCTGCCCTACAGACATGTGAATGGCACATGAGAGACCAACCTAGCTAGGAATAGCCAGCACTGATCACTAATGCGCTAGCTAGATACCGTTCACACGTTATTACAGGATCGTTATTGTTCGTTGGCCCACGGAAGTCATCTATCAGGCACGCTTTTAATCGAGAGACAAGACGAAGCAGACTGCGTGATTAGGTCATAAGTAGCGTGTCCCTTGCGAGCCAGCCTCAATCGGGCCGGCCGGGTCCCTGACAACGCTAGCTGGGGGCAGCGACCGCTCCTGGACGCGGCCACGCATCGGCCCATGCGGCCGTGCCGGCTCCCGCGCTGCCACCGGCCCCGGCGCGAGCTCATGCATGTCGGATGCCGCCATGCGTGTCGCCATCGCTGCTCGTCGATCGACATCATTCGGAGTCGGACACGAAACAACGGCCTCTGTGTCACTTCCATCGACGTCAGGGCGTAGGGCTGAAAGGCTCGCGATCGATTGGAATCGGATCCATCGATCGCATCCTGCCGCGCGTTAGTGACCTAGTGTCACCGTGTCAGCCTCGTTCCTTCCGGCGTCACCGGCACAGGGCCGGCGCGGGGTCCGGGCAGAACCGCAGCGGTGGTGATCACGCCGTCGCTGTCCAGCGTCACCGTCGTCGTCGTCACTCGTCACCGACTCCGTCGCCGTGTCGCGCGGTCGGGGCGCCGAGTTGACGTGGAGTTGACGTGCTGCTAGGTGGCGACCGCGTGAGATTAGCAGTGCCTGATTGGACGGCCGTGGGGATTATTCGTCCACGCGCTTCGATCATCAGGATGGCACCGCGGTCGACACGGCACCGAGTAGTTTGCACCGTTCAAGTGCCCAACCGGCACTATGCTACTGAGTACTGACAGATCTCAGATGATTGATTTGCGTTTGCTGCTACAAAACTAGGCCGTCCACCTATTATATTCCCTCGACTTGTAGACATTGTTTTAAATCTCTTACTAAGTCGTTTAGCGGATAACCTCTAAACAGCTAATAGCAGAGCCAAATTAGGCTATAGCGGCTTTGTACATAGACACAGATAGTTTCGTTTGTCTCAAACGGCTATAGTGGGGGCTACAGTGGCAGCTATA
Organism: Saccharum hybrid cultivar R570; assembly: GCA_038087645.1. NCBI lineage: Eukaryota > Viridiplantae > Streptophyta > Magnoliopsida > Poales > Poaceae > Saccharum > Saccharum hybrid cultivar. The sequence goes on from JAQSUU010000344.1 coordinate 3,525,661, forward strand.
GTCAGAGATTTAAAACCTTGCTTGTAGATAAATAATTTTACCTTGTTCACGATGTTTTCGTCACCAAGAAATTGGCGTATTGATTGCTTGTTTCTTTCCACCTAATGGTTCATGGAATAATTTACCTGCCATTTCGGTAGACTAGAAGTGAGGGCCGGCATGATGGTTGTGTTTGGTCTCTATTCTGTGAACCCAACGACGTGGTTAAATTAAGGCTTCCGCGAACAATGCTGGTGGATCAGAATAAACGGCGTGCGTCTCCTTGCCTTCAGTTCAGACTTCAGAGTGATGCAAATTGTTCTTGAGGTACAGCGCCAATCTGAAGAAAATTAGAATCAGAGCTCAGCCAACTTATTGTCCGTGCAGTGCAGGGACCAGTACGTACCCAGTGGTACACACACATTTACTCCTCCATATCCAGTACACTATTCTAGCGGCCGCTAGTAGGTTAAAAAGGGTTTGGAATATTTCACGATCGAGTAAACAAACTGCTGTCCATTTCCAATTCCGTAAATATCTGAAGTTGAAGTTATTCAGAGTTGTCTCTTTGGGACCAATCCTGTTTTGTACTCTCTTTTTTCTCTCTAATATTATCTTGGCGGCAAAGCTCTTGCCGCCTATTCGAAAGAAGAAGAAAAAGGTTATTCAGAGTTGAGGGAGCACAAATAATTGACCTTGTGTACGAACAAATGATTTTTTTTCTTTTTCCAAGCAAGTGGAGAGTACAATGGCATGCATGCAACCCTTGGGAAGAGCCCAAGTGCAACAGTGCCTAGATGAGGCGATACCGACAGAGACTTCAAATCTAACAACATGTAACCAAGTCTACTGCTAATGCTAGCTACTGCAGGTCCCTGTTACGGCCACCAGACAAGGGGATGGATTGCGTCCAACATCACAAACTCGTCTGGTGGCAGCTTCCACCTCCATAGATCTCAACATTATTGCCTCCTGCAGGTTTTAAAAACAAGAAAAAATATAATTCTTTAAAATTAAATTTGATAAAGATATATACATTCTGCAGGATATATATACTAAGATATTGTCATATCACATATATAGAGTTAAAAACACGAACATGGTTCCACCGAATTTTGCTGCATTACCTGTCGTCCTTTCACTTGCTCTCTCCCTACTGGAAAGAGCACATGCGGTTACCGAACACCACTTGATTGAACAGCTCTTGCCTTGGCTCACCTACTGTTTGCACCATGTAGCTGCCATTGTCCTGAAGATATTATGCAGACAGATCAGGCTTCAGGCTAAGCTGATCATGATACTATGGAGCTGATGAACCCTGAATGATCATGTGGTAGAAGGAAATGAGCAGAAGACAAACCTGAGGGAAAGAGATGCTGGTGCCACCATCGCCATGGACCTCGTAGGATCGGGAGGAGGTGGAGGTGTGCATGTCCATGATAGCTTCAGATGGAGGTCTGTTCAGGACAGAGGTAGGCATTGCAAGCGCCTCATGGTGGAGCATTCCTTCGATTTTCTGAAACACGTGAGTTGGAAGTTTGTGATTTGTGGACACCATGACAAGAGCCAAGAGGGGATGGCAAAGACAAGAGGGGATTGTGAGATGTTGCATACTTGATTATGGTCACTGAAAGCATCACTGTCCATGCCAAAACCATACAGCACAGGGCTCAGGGAAGCAATCCTCATGGAAAGGAACTGCAACGCAATCCAGAAGTGGATTTTCTAGTTAGTAACATCTTTCTAACTAAAAAAAGGGTCTGAACATGTATCATCTAATCTAGTTATTTATTTATTTTCCATGTGTATCACCTCTACTTGGTTCTGCAAGGACTGCACATAATTGATAATCTCATCCAAAATGAGGGCTTTTCCAGTGACCTGCATTAAAAAAGCATATTTCCCTCTGAAAATTAGTGCCATGCATTAAGATGCAAAGAGCAATTTATTTGATTGGTTGCAAGAGTAACCTTATCACAGCCAGGGACCAGGGCCTGCAGCACCCTCATCCTCTCACTGATTCTCTCCCTCCTCACCTGGAGGAAATGGCAGAACAGATGAGCAAAAGGAGGCCCAAGCAACCATGCTAAATCTACTAAATCTACACAGGTCAACAACAAGATGGCGGTGAAAATACTCAGGCAATGGTGCACAGTACCCTCTCTGCAAGGCTGTGGCTGTCTGTGGCTTGCCCTCTCCTAGCCCTGACATGTATGTACCCCTTGGGCTCCTCATCTACCTTCTTGCTGCTTCTGTCTCTTTTTCCTCCCCTCTTTTTGGTGCTTTCCTTTGAGTTTGAGTCCTGCTTGTTCAACCACACAAGATTAGTAAACTGTGAGTCATCACATGTCATGAAACTAATCTCTGTATACCAAGAATTTCCATCCAAAAAAATCCCTTCAAGAAATGTAATCTCCTGTTCTAAAAATTATGATCAAACGTTGTGCTAGTGTTTGATGAGAACTAATCTTCATCAAGAACCACGGATTTTGCTTTAGAAGTTATAAGACATTTTTTTTCGAGAATGCTGAAGTTATGAAACATTTTTCTATTCTTACATGCACCAGTAATCTTGTGGTGAACTAAAACTACCTTGGAGTGAGCAGAGCTGAAGCTGGTACTATCTTCCCTGGGCTTCCTGGGCTTCTTGTCGTCAGAAGCAGTGCCTTGTGGGGAGGTGTCGAGAACACCAGATGAGGTCTCCAGCGAGGCTGAATCTGCCATGGCTGCGCCATGGCAGAATAAGAAGCTCGGCGTGCCATGGGAGGCACCGGCTAGGCCATGCTCCATCTGCGTGAGGTGTGGAAAGCTTGCCATCTGTCAACCAAGACCTTTGTGGTATGCTATCCTACTGCTTTTCAGTGTAGTTTTCTTGGCAAGGAGTTCGGAAGCAACAAGATGGGGTTCAATGGCGACTTGCCATTGGCTTATATACACAAGTTGCTGGGGAGGGGAGACGAATGTGTGTGTGTGTGTGTGTGTGTGTGTGTGTGTGTGTGTGTGTGTGTGTGTGTGTGTGTGTGTGTGTGTGTGTGTGTGTGTGAGAGAGAGAGAGAGAGATGATAAGACCAAATCATTACTTCTCTATTAATGGATATTGGCAGTGGTAAGAAAGGGCCCCGGTGTCCCTTGTTGTATGTAACAGGGTGAAACAATTGAAGAAATGTCAATCAGCAATCCAGCATATTGATATGGTCATGTGAGTAGGGCCTGATCCTTTTTCCTAATTCCTATTATGTGCCCAAGTTTTTTTTTTCTTTTGGGAGTGCTATTTGACAGTCAAGTTGAGCCTGTAGAAACCTTTTGCGTACCCCTATTTTTTTTATGAAACTGGAGGGCCGAGGCCCCTACAGAAAATTTTATTGAAGTAAAGATCTTGCAGAAAAGCTTACAAAACTTACAGAGTTACAACTGACAAGAAAAATCAAGGAACAAAGAAAAGAAAAGTGGAACTAAGAGTTACAGTGGCCCTTGAATCCATTGTTCAAATTGCACTTTCAGTCTTTGCTTTACTCTATGCAACAGCAAGAGTATTTCTTTCTGAAAAAGAAGTCTGGCATTTCCTATTATTGGCTGAATTTCTTTGAAAATTATATCATTCCTAGCTGATCAAATCGACCAGCAGATTAGGATCACTGCTGCTAGAAAGAACTAGGACTGCAATCTGTCCTTGAAGAATTCAGTAACTTCAGGGAAGTCTTCATTCAAGGGGATGTCAATGTGAATCAAACTTCAACATTGCTGAGCAAAAGGACAATGCAGGAAAAGGTGCTGACAAGTTTCTTCAGTGTTTTGCAAACAAAGCACACAGTTATATGATTCCAAGAACATGTTCTTCATTTTTAAAATGTTCGTGGTACTCAATCTGTCCTTGATCAAAAGCCAAAAGAACACTTTGTGTTTTGGTTGGCAAAGGCATTGCCATAACCATCTGTAGACATTATGGACTTGCTGGTGATCAACTAGCTATCTGTATGCTTGTGAGGAGCTGAAACTAGCACCCCAACTGAATCTCCGAATATCCTTATTTTCTGTTGGTATGATATTTTCCAAGACCAGCAGTATGTGTTGCATTTGTTCAAAAGCCTCCTCTGAAATGGGCAGGTGCAGCAGCTGAGTGAAATCACTTCGCTCATAAACCTTGTGAGCAGCAATATACTTGTTCTTTGCAAAGGAGTAAAGCTCATGTGTTAGGGTTTTGAGATCTTGAATATTCCAGTTGTCTTGTCAAAATAAGATGCTGCTACCATTCTTCATTTCTACCCTTGCTATCTCTTTGAAACTTGGAAGGAGCTTGAGGATGTCTCTCCACCAATAAGAGCCCTTCTTTACATGTCCTGGTAATTTCTCATTTTTATAGTGTTTTTCCCACACTGGTGTACCCAAGGTATATCTTGCTTATTGAAGAACTTGTTGAGATTCTTAAGCCTACGACACAAGCCAACTCCGCCAGCCATGAAGGAGCATCTGGCGGAGTTGGCTTGTGTCGTAGTCAATGTTTTTTCTAAAAGGTTGAGAATAAATTAAACTGCTAATTAAACAGAATAAATGATCGATTAAACAAAAACGATGTGCGTAATGTTTACATGTTGTTTAAAGGGCTAAAGGCTGTTTAGACGATCAATTGATCATAGTACTGTCATGGGGTGGTCTGGCCAACCAAGAGGTTTAATTTGATTTCTTCCTTATAAAATATATAGGGTGTTTGAATCCATACAACTAAAGTTTAGCTAGCTAAAATTTCAATGCTAAACTTTCTCAGCTAAATTTTAGCTAGGATGTTTGGATCGTCCAGCTAATAGACTCAGATAAACTTTAGATGGGTTAGCTAGGTTGAAGTAACTACCCAGCTAAACTTTAGTTATTTTTTTAACTGGGCCGTTTGGACCTATAGCAGCTAAATTTAGCTAGCTAAAATTTAGTTGGTGGATCAAACAGGCCTATTAGAAGTGAGAGGGACTAATCAGAATAGGAGACTCTTGTAAAGCGTAAAGGGACACGTAGCAGTAGCAGGTCTGCAGCAGTTGCATAGTCGTTCCAACCAAAAGAAAGAAAGAAAGAAATATGTTATCTTGGAATTCCTGTAGGCAAGACAATTTTTTAACTTTGACCAGTAATATGTGAAGAATTTGTAAAGCAAGGTTGTATCTCTAGTCCTATCTGTTGAAGTATGAACATGTTACAGTTTGTTTGGGAGCTACTTTACTATATGCAGGGAACGGTCGGTTAGTCGGTTGGTCAATCCGACTCAGTACCTCCCTCCCTGGGATGGTCTGGGTTCGAGCCCTCAGTGGCTCACCCTTTGTGGCCTCGGCCACAGTGACATATTACAGTTTGTTTGTGAGCTACTTTATTGTATGCAGGGAACGGTCGGCTGGTCGGTTGGTCAGTCCGACTCAGTACCTCCCTCCTCGGGATGGTCTGGGTTCGAGCCCTCAGTGGCTCACCCTTTGTGGCCTCGGCCACAGTGACGGAGAGGGAACACCCTTTGTGGCCTCGGCCACAGTGACGGTGAAGGGGAAAAAACCTCTCTCGTCTGTTCCACGTCTAAAACATAGGTCTGTGGTCGGCTTATCTCACGAAGCTACGGTGCCGCTGTGTAAGAGTAGGGAAGGGTTTAGAGGTTTTCTTGATCTACATGAAAAGATATCTTCTATACAGGAATATCCGGCGGCTATGTAGCCACCGCGGATCGAGTTTTACTTTACTGTATGCAGGCTAAGCATTCTGTTATGAGATTTTGTGGAAGTTGAGGATAGAAGTAAATCAAATTTACCTGCACTGGTCCTGAATCCTGATCCTGGTCCTGGGTGGTCATAATGGAGAACTCAAACGTGGTTGACGACTGAGCCTGATGAGATGTGGCTGCATCATGCGCTTCTTGTTTCTGAGCTTCTTCAGCCCCCTGCCTGCTACATCACCTACAAAGTAGCTGCGTCATTAACTGCGAGTAAAAACCATGTGACACTGACAGTAAAGATACTAGTAACCATCAGAGTTGGAGTGGCACAAGGGATCTTCCTGGCAGTGGTCATCAGGACGGCCTTTTGAGTGTGGCTCCACGCATGCATGCAGACGCTGGACGGTCCACGAATCGATGCATGTCAGTCTACGGCCTTTCATGTTTTTTATATCGGTGTCTTTTTTTCTTTTATTCTTAAGAGGTCTAGACTCTCCGTTCTAAATTATAATTTATTTGACTTTTTATCTTTAAGTTTGACCGCTCGTTTTATTTAAAAAATTTATGCAAATATAATCAATTTAAGTCATTTTTGAAGAACTTTTGTTAATAAAGCACGTCACAACAAAAGAAGTGATATTTAGCATAAATTTTTAAATAAGACGAGTGATTAAATTTGGTATAAAAAAAGTCAAACGAGCTATAATTTAGAACGGATTTAGTACGTACTAGTATATGTTTTCCCCATTTGAAGATACAGTATAGGTTCTTGCGCAGTCATTTTCAAGTACGAGTAGCAGGTCCACGTGAACACACACACACATTGTACGTGTGGACTTGCTTGGTTTTCTCCTTGTTCACGGAACAGTACTATAGCTGCTACTTTGTGCATGTTCTGAACTTCTGATCCACGTGAACACACTGCATCTTGTCCGGGTGACCGAGATAATAGACATACAGTGATCACTCCACTCCGATCCTCTCAAGCGGTCAAGTTTAGCTGAATGCATGCAGAGACGAGACGCTGCTCGGCTGCTGCATCCTTTCTCGTCCCCTCCTCCCTGTCCCTGTCCCTGGTTCCGGACGAGGACGGCATGTTGTATTGAACTTTTACTGTTGTGTCATTGCCTCGAGAAACCAGCTAGATCGAGTACCTGTTCTAGCTTAGACGCCAGCTAGCACGCCGATCAGGATTCAGGAACCAGGATATGCTGCTTGCTAGCTAGCTAGCTTCGTCAGTCCCCTGCTGAGAGCAAAAGCTAAGGCGGGCCTGCATGGCTGCATGGTCGATCGATTAGATCGATGAACACACAAACGATCCATATATGCGTTTGTGTGTTCATCGATGCTGTTGGCCGCTGCACTGCTGCTGCAAAAGGTAGCCCGGTTGGGCCATTGTTTCTTCGCATGCATGGGCAGCTTTGCAGATTGATGGAGCTCCGGTTCTCGATCTGACGATTGGCGTAACTAGTAGCTATAGTGTAGCTGTTCCGACCTCAGATCCATGCCTCCATCAGACTCGAGCTTGCCATCGGTATCGATCGGTTCTTTTGACTTTGAGCCTGAACACAACAACTTCTGCGAGTAGCTGATCATGTACTCTACTTACTGTACTATGGATTGTACTGTTTTTATTAAAGAACTAGGTCGCGAGCCAGCTAGCTAGGTCATCAGTTACTGGATATACTCTCTCAAGGTTTCAGGACCGCGACGATCTTCCCTGCACGTACGTACGTACCCCGTTTCTGAATTCTGCCAACACGTGCCGTACCCATGTACATATACGTAACGTACGTGTAGCTCAGATAGGAAACAGTGTATTACTGTAGCAGATGCTTCGCAGGCGGTACATGTTACTTGCATGCGTGCTTCATCAGCAATAAGCGGAATAGCGGATATATATACTAGATACATCCATGGATCGAGAGGACAAATAACAAACTCGACTTCTGCTTTAGAACGGGAAAACAAAAAGAGGTAACTGGACTTGCACAAACGGCGGCATGCATATGCATCATCGTCATCATCTTCAGATACATTATATTCACCTTGCTCTTATTTTTTTAAAACGACTTCCATTCACTTTGATCTTAGATTAGCCAAGAAAATACTTTTCAAACTGAGTAGCAACTTGTCGGTTGCCACGGCGTTGCCTGCGCTGCCGCGACTTCCGCCACCTCGCCAAGGACTGCAAGCGGCCAAGGCATGTTGCTATGACGTCGGCGGCAGCGGGTAGCAACAGGCCACAACACTTCGCTCGTGGGGGCAACCCACCGGACTCCTAGCACGCGCCCCGCGGCGGGCCTCTATGCTCGGATGGGGCCATGCAAGGTGCCACGGGGGCGCCAATGGAACCCGACGACGAAGGCGACGACGTCAGAGTAAGCCGGCAAAGGACGCAAGCTTGGGCGCGTCAGCAGACTGTGACGACAACACCCGACCTCTATCGCTGTTATTGCACGTTGTCTCCCTGAGCCAGACCCACTGGCGGTGGAGCTGTGCCCGTGCGAGGGGCCTCCCACGTGGATTGACCCAATGTTGGAGGAGCTCGCTGCCTCGCTCGTCGTGAGCCCCTCAGCAGGAGCACCAGCGCCTGGGTGCTCGGCTGTTCTAGCGGCCGCCTCTCAGGATGTGGACGCATCGCTGGTGGATCCCCGTTCTTTGATGACGGCTGCTCAGTGGACGACAGACTCGCCTCCGTTGTCGCCAGTGCAGTAGCTGCCAGAGCTCACGCCACCACGCGGGTGGGACAACCCGGTGTCGAAGATGTGGTCACGATGGGCACGTTCACCCCCAGCGACGTGACTCTCACGCCACGTGAGGCTGCTCGGCGGCTCGCAAGGTTCACCGAGGAGGTGCAGCTCAAGCGAAAGTCGCCCTTAATCGCCAATCCACCAAGGCAGAAGGCGGCAACCACAAAGCGACCCTGCCAATCAGGAGCAAACAGATTGCCGCTCAGCCGCTGGCGCACATATCGACTGCCAAGCGGGGCAAGGTACTACTCATGAAGAAGATGGGCATATCGCGCCACTGGCAGCACCAGTTTCATCTGTGTCCAAGCAAGCATACAACGCCATATTCACAGAGAACTTGACGTCGAGCCAAGTTGAAGCTCTGGATGAGCTATTCCTAGCGACCAACAACAGGGCTAGTAGAAAAGAGCAACGTGCTCTTCTCGGACACCGGAGCAGGATCGCGTAGCTAGCAATGGAGGCGTCCAGATTCGTAGGTTGCAGTACCGCTCTTAGCTTGGTTGTAGACCTTTATGAATATCCAAGCTTGAAATTGGTTGCTATGACGGTCCAGGCTACGACTGTACGACCTCCTAGGGCACTTGTCTGAAGCGCGTCGTTTGTATGGTTACATTCTTCTTCTTAATTACAATGATGCGCAAATCTTTTGCGTATTCGAGAAAAAAATCTTAGTTATATTAAGGAGGGCACGGATGAAACATGAAAGCTAGGTGATGGATGACATGACAAGTCTATTTGCATAATTCCACAATATGCATTCGGTCCGTCTATACCGCACCCCAGCGTTTTGGGATTCTTTTCTTCATACGTCTTCTCTCTCCCGACGCGCCATCGCCGCCAGAGCCCACCGCCCTGCCACGGTGCAGTAGGGTCTCACCGGAGCTCCAGGGCTGTGGAGCTCCGGTGAGGCCCTACCGCGCTCGCGGCGGCCTCCTCATTCCCCTCCACCGCCCCCGCCATGGCCATGGGCGCCCCCCGCCCCGCCCTGGCCAGGCCGCCTCCACCACTGCTGGAACCCTAACGCCGTCCCCACCGTCTGATCGGCCTGCCTCCCTCGAGCCCCTTATAAGTTCGTCGGCGTTAGAGAAGAAAAGGTGGAGAGGCCAGAGATGAAGAGAAAATTGAGTCTTGGATTGCTCCAAAACACTAGAGTGTTCTATAGCATTTCTCTATGCATTTCCTCACACTAGTCCATCCACTAGAATCTTAGAGACATAACCTATGGCGGCACAAATTTAGATTTTACTTTTGAATTTAGTCTTGTTAGTTTATACAGATTTTATTCTTAAATTAAGTTGAAGTTCTTTTGTTTACTATATGTTTATTAACTCTCCTTTTGTATGTTATGAAAAATAAACATTTTAATTAACTACACTCTTTAAGTGTACCACGTTAGCATAAGTGGCCATGTATATTTTCTCATTTTTGTGAGAATTTTAAGGTGTTTTTTCTAGCATGTTTGGTGAGAATAAATGTGAATGGTACGTTGTGGACATAGTTAGAATTGCTAGGCTTCCTCTCTCTTTTTTTTTTGCCTGTTCGTTTCGCTGGATTATTGTGGCTGAAAGTACTATTCGCTGGTTTATTGTGAGAGAAAAACACTGTTGGATGGCTGCTGATTTGGCTGAATAGCTCAAACGAACAGGACGTAACATGGTATGTATATTGCGAAAGGCATGCGCACTGCTACTAGCTCGTTTGATGTTTCGATGGATCGTGCTTTCATCGTCCTATATATACCGTACGTACTGACGAGCGAGAGAAGTTGTTCATCCGGGTTCGTAGGCTTTAGACCTAGCTTCCCACGTAGACGTACGTAGCCATGTCTATGTACCACCGGTACGTATACTCTTGGTTAATTGCACGCTACACTTGCAGAAATTTGACCTGTGACGCTGCTGTGTATGTATATCACTATACACCGGTCTTTAAAACTCTTCTTCTCGCTTATTGTACACGTACGTACGGTTCGTTGGACGCAATATTTCTATGCGCACTCAGGCACATAGTCCCTCTGTCCTGAAACTCATCTGATATAATTTATATATTTATTTATGAAGGAAACAGATAATTATATATAATTTGACAGGGTACATCGATCCTCAAATTACATATAAGCAGGGCCGGTTCTATGTTTTCAAAGGCCCTAGGACGAACTTGACAATGGGCCCTTATGGCTATATATATGTTTAATTATATACTCCCTTCATCCTAAATTATAAGTCATTCCAAGAATTTTAAAGAGTCAAAACATTCCAAGTTTGACCAAATCTATATGATAAGATAATAATATTTATGATACCAACTAAGTATTATTAGATTCTTCGTTAATTATATTTTCATAGTATATCTATTTGATATCATAAATCTTTGTAATTCTTTCTATAATTCTGGTCAAACCTAAGATGCTTTGACCCTCCAAGATTCTTGAAATGATTTATAATTTGGGATGGATGGAGTATGTGCTAATATACAATTATATAAAGGTATATATATAGAGGAGTTAATTGATGAGCAATGACAATATCAGGATAGAGTGACAAGACCGTTGTTGGGTTGGACAATAGACATTATATGGAATACACATACCTAGATCTGGGCCCCTTAGTAAGCTGGACCCTAGGGCGTCTCACCCGCCGCACCTCCTCTGCTACGGCCCTGCATATAAGATCCGTGTGGTTCCCAGAAGTTAAGAGGAATTGAAAATAATCTAGTAATGAAATAGGAACCTCTTTCTAGATATTGTTTTCGATTAGGATCCAAGTAGACCCTAAAAGACATGCTTACATTGTCTTCTTGCCTAACGGTCTTGGTCGATACAACCAATGCTCCAGATGATCGTAGCATAGCCCCGTCGAACACCAAAGCCAGAATACAGTCCTCATGTTGAACTTGAATGTGGCGACCAACCACAAAACCATGGACATGCCATAAGATCCAACATTCTAGAACCATAGACCGAAATGTATCTAAATCGATAAAAAAAAACAGCGGCAGTTGAATCGTCGAGCACAACACAAGCGGCAGATTCAGCACCTCCAACTTTTGATCCATCAAGTTAGACGTACACCTGATTTCCTCTCTGTGTCCATGAATAATGACATCGACGATCCAGAGTTAATATGTCCATGAGAAGTAACCATGAGCACTTTTACCCTTGTAGATAGTGACTACAAACTGACCTCCTACCGATGAAATTGGCCCTCACAAAAGTGACCTCGCTGTGGCCATTGTCGAAGCTATCGCAGTTAACTCTCGACTGAATATGAGTGATGATTTCATATATAAATTTATTTGGATTAAACCTAAGTGAACTAAAATTAAAATACTGTTGAATTGTAAACGAGGGATGGGGCTTTCTCCTTCCTGCCACTAGCAGCCTCGCCTGAGAGGAAGAAGGGTCCCCATATACTGCCACTTATATTTAGCCTACATGAAAGGACAGTGGTGCAAGCATTTTGACATGAATGGGCCAAAAAAGGTCAACCCCCTATACACAGCAAGCCATACTTGTCCTCCTCCCAATTGCAGATGATAAGCTGGCAGTTGTCATAACCCACTGAGTCACTGACCCGATGATCCTTGCCATCTTTAGTTTGGAGGAAGTAGGAAATTAGTCTCTGCCACGAAATCGGTTCATCCTCTACCTTATATTGTATTAAAGAGTGAAGTGATTCTTCCGTCCATCTTTTTTTTTACTCACTCATGTTCAGAAATGATCCGGGGACATATTGCATTCGGTTACAACGTTAGGACTTTTCATTTGTGATAGGAAAAAAATCTACAATCATAACTGCGTATTTTTAGTATGAAATTAAATGGCAGCATTGTCAAAAAAAACATACACTACTAGGTGAAGTAGTACTCCCAAAGGAAACGACAACAAGCTTCCTGTTTTCAGGCGGAGCGAGTGACTACGCAAATGCTCCTACATCAGTCGCCCCACGCCGTGTTGTCAACACGCTCCGGCGGTACCATTGGACTAGCCACGGTTTGGCGATTTGGCGTGTTCTTGTACACCACGCTCGTACACGCTCGCCTGTGCTCGGGGGTCGGCGCATGCGGCATGCCTGATGCCTGCACGGCTGCACTGCACGCACGCACGCACGCAGCCCCAGACGCCAATTGGGCAGTCAGCAGCTGAACGACGGGCACCTCCTTGCGATGCATCGACGCATCACCCGGGGTTCGGTTTCCCTGGCCCTGCCAGGCAGCCAGCGACGCCTCATCGGCGATTGGGCATGGACGAGGACGACGACGCGTTCTCGGGGAGTGACGAGATTGAAATCTGATCTGATGCAGCCATGCCGGCGTCCCCAACTCTGCTGTCACTTGTCACCAACAGCAACAGGGATTGCCTGAAAAGCTTGTGCAGGTGCATGCAGCCTTGTAGCCTGCCTGCCTGACTCTGCATCCGCTCATCCATTGTTCAACCTGACTCCGCAGCCAATGCCAGCAGTGCGAGGCAAAAGCTGCAGCTAAGCGTCTTGCTCATCATGATCAGAGTAGCTTTGCTGTCGGCAACATGTACAACAGTCAACAGCGGAGTAGAAACATCAGGGCCAGTAGTTTGCCCTGTATAGGCATTCATACTCAAGTCGTATCTGATCGCAAGACTAAGACAGGCAGGAGCCACATTTTCATTTTAACCAATCTAATTCTTGCATAAATTACTTGTATCAGACATCGCTATATGTACATCTATCACAACAATGGCAACCACTTCCCAATGTACACTGCAACATCTGCAAACAAAGGCAAAACAACTCGCAAACTGCATCCACGACAAACAGGCCACTTTACCCTAAACGCGACCAAACCCGCAGATAGCCCTAGAAAACTATAACTTCCTCTTGCCCACAAACTATGAAATATCAGCAAAGGTATCCTCGGCCGTGTGTGCCAGGTGACTGCAAAAGGCGGCCACAAAAGCACAAGATACCGCAGGAACTCGAGACTTGACTACCTACATGATTTATCTACTTGGGTCCTCTAACAAAACAAGGATCTCTTCATCCTCTATGGTTCCACTGTCAATTGCATACTGTAATGCTGTTCTACCATCTCGGTCCACGGCTTGAGAATCAGCACCCCTGCAAGGAAAGTGAGAAAGTAAGATTATAAACTCCTCGTCTCTGTAGTTTCCTGGACTTTCACAATTTGCTGTTAAGCTACAACCAGCATGATAACTTCTGCATACCTGGAAAGCAGTAGCTTGGCGTACACATGTCCCCCTTTCATGATGCTGTGATGAAGTGGTGTCCGCCCTCTTGAATCTGTAGAATTTACATTTGCACCGTACTGCAAGAGTAGTTCAACCATGCCCAGGTCCGCAACGCGACATGCTAGATGAAGCAAAGATAATCCTTCAACATAATCATCCAATCCATCTATACGGGCACTTGTGCTGGCAGGAGAAACAGAATCCCCGGTAGAACCCTTCTCTAGTGGATTGCAATCAAAACATCTAGAACTTCCATTAGATGGAGAAGTTGATTGCTCTTGTAGAAGGAGAGCTTTTCCCAGAGTCAGAGCCGAATTAAATGACGTATGACCGTAAGAAAAATTTACATCGGCATTTGACCCCACAATCAAACTGTACACCCCCTTCTTGTTGTTTGAACTAACATTGTCCCACATCTGTTCTGCAAGTTGAATCTCATCCACGTTATGTTTCCGCACAAAATCCTTTTCAGCATACTGAAATAATCAAGAGAAAAATAATCAACAATTAATTATACTTTAGAAAGTTACCCCAAAAAAAATCAGCAGAAGACAGTGATGCATTAAAAGTATGATCAGTACAATTCATGGACATTTCCTAAGAACAGACGTAACCTATAGATGCTGCTCATGTCATTTGATTTGATACATATAAATTCACAATATTGCTGATCAGTGGTATAATAATTCTTTGTTGAAAAATTAGAATAAACATGAGGTCCTACCGGAGTTGCTGCGAAGGTTGTAAGGATGGAAGAGCAGAGGGCGAGGGCCTGGGAAGCGGCGGCGGCATGTTGGCGCCGTGATGGGTCACGGCGCTAGGGCTGAGGGCGAGAGGAAGGAGCGGCTAGGGCTCCCAAGGGAAGCCGGCAACTTTAATTGTTGCTTCTGCTTAATTCTATCAATAGAGTTTACAAATATTTATATCCCCTGCTATGCAACCTATTTTGCTAAATAACCTATCTGGGATAAATATAAATTGCAAATAGTAAATAAAATCACAAATAATATGATAATAGAGATAAATGGGCTGTTAGCCCAACTAATCTAGGCGCCATGAAGCCCAGGGGCGCCACCTAGCCTTCTGTTGTGCGCCGGCGCCTGGTATACTGGACGCCGGTCATAACATCTCTCCCCGCCTGGGCAAACAGCTCGTCCTCGAGCTGGAACTCGGGGTAGAGGTCTTGGAACACTCCTGGAGCGGCTCCCAAGGAGCATCTTCAGCGGTCATGCCCTGCCACTGGACGAGGATGTGCCACACATCGCGACGGAGCTGGGCACGCGGGACCTTGGCCGGAGCAGGTAGGAGGCGCCCATTCAGGGTGGGCGGCATTGCCCCTGGAGCTGACGATGTGTTGCCGCGGTGGGGCTTCAACAAACCCACGTGGAAGACATCATGCAGACGGGCGCCCTCCGGGAGCTGGAGGCCTGGAGGCGATAAGCCACCTTGCCAACGCGTTCCAGAACCTGAAACGGGCCGGCGTAGCACGGGTGACCCCTTCACAAGTAACACGGTCCCCGTTGGCCACCAAGACCCGCATGGTGGGATGCGGTGCAGTGGACAGGCGAAGGCAGCGCATGAGGTCAACGTCGATGAAGTTATGCGTGGAGCCGGAGTCGAGTAGCGCCAATAGACAGTGGCCGTGGACATAGACATGGAGGTGCATGGCGTTCTCCGTCCGAATGCCAGCGATGGCGTAAAGGGAGACCGTCGGAGGAACTGCCACATCAGGCGCGACCTCATGGGCAGTAGCCTCCTCTGGAAACGCAGCCACGGCCGAGGACAGTGTCGTCGAGGTAATCGGCAGACTCCAAGTAGAAAAGCCGCTAGCACTGATGACCGCGGACATAGGGCGCTCATCGCAGTTGTAACAGAGCCCTTGGCGGCGGCGTTCCAGCTGCTCAACCGGCGTCAAGCGACGAAAAGGATGGCCCGGAGCTGATGGGCCAACCGTGGTTGGTGGCGCGGGCAAGGCCAGAGGGGCGCCTGTGCCTGCTAGTGCTGTCAGAGCTGGACAGGGAGGCGTTGGTAGTCCTGGGCGCTGCAGTGGCCGCGCCCCACGCTGGGTTGTGGCCAGCGTCATGGACTGGGCACGGCGCTCGAAAGCCCGCGCAAGATGCATGGCCATCTGAAGATCCTGGGGGTCGCGTAGCTCAACATCCACCTTGATGTGTTCAGGGAGGCCGCCCACAAACAACTCCGCCTTCTGGGGGGCTGACAGGTTACAGGCATGGCAGAGGACAGCATTGAAACGGTCAGAGTACTCCTGGACCGTTGATGTGAAGGGCAGCCGGGCGAGTTCGGACAGGCGGGTGCCACAAACTGCCGGCCCGAGGCGAAAAATGCAGAGCTCCTTGAAGCGATCCCAAGAAGGCATGCCCTCATCCTGCTCAAGGGCGTAGTACCCTGTCTGGGCCGCGCCGGTCAGATGATACGACGCGAGCCAAGTGCGGTCCGAGGTCGGGGTGCGCTGACCACGGAAGAACTGCTCACAATGGTTGAGCCAGTTTAGGGGATCCTCGGCGCCGTCGTAGATCATGAATTCCAGCTTGTAGAAGCGCGGAGTATGAATGCCCTAGCCGGCACCGTGGACTGCTGGCTCGGAAGCGCTGCCCGAGGATGGCGATGCGCCGAGGTGGCCAGGCGGTGAGCTGCCACCGTAGAAGAGGGAACCATCAACGCCCCCATAGAAGGTCCCATCAGTGACTTGGGGTCCACCGTGAAGGACCACGGCGCCGGTGGTGGGTGCTGGAGCGACCCTCGTTGTGGCTGCTGGGGCACTCGTCATCGTGTACACCGGCCCCATCGTCGTTACCAAGGCATAAGACGGGATCGGTGAAGGAGAAGGCGGCATCCGCAGCTGATGGATGGGAACCGGGGCGGTCGGCTACACGCCCTGGGACGACGATGTCGGCGTCCCGTAACCGGGCAGCCCGTAGGTGAACACCGGCGGTAGGGAGGCCACAGACGATTGCGGCAGCGACCAGCTGGCCGGTTGCGGCAGCTGCATACTGAGAAGGTAGGACTGGATGGCGGCGACGGAGCGGGCAAGATCGGCGACCACCGCAGCCAATTGGTCCGGCGTCGACGACGAAGGTGCAGCCGGCGCTGAAGTAACAGGCAGCGGGGAAGTGGTGACCGGCAGCGCAGATGTGGTGGCAGGGGGCGGCAGGGTGGTGGTGGGAGGAGGACCTAACATCGCTGATACCAGATTGATAGAACGTTGAGGTCCTACTGGAGTTGCTGCGAAGGTTGTAAGGATGGAAGAGCGAAGGGCGAGGGCCTGGGAAGCGGCGGCGGCGTGTTGGCGCCGTGATGGGTCACGGCACTAGGGCTGAGGGCGAGAGGAAGGAGCGGCTAGGGCTCCCAAGGGAAGCCGACAACTTTAATTGTTGCTTCTGCTTAATTCTATCAATAGAGTTTACAAATATTTATATCCCCTTCTATGCAGCCTATTTTGCTAAATAACCTATCTAGGATAAATATAAATTGCAAATAGTAAATAAAATCACAAATAATAGGATAATAGAGATAAATGGGCTGTTAGCCCAACTAATCTAGGCGTCATGAAGCCCAAGGGCGCCACCTAGCCTTCTGTCGTGCGCCGGCGCCTGGTATACTGGACGCCGGTCATAACAGAAGTACTCCCTCCATCCCATAATACTTAACCTTCTAGCCTTCTACACTTGTCCCAAACTCACTTTCCAATGTTTCTCTTTTCCCAAATCTCTCTTGTTCTCGTTTCATGTACACTACACCTTTTTTCACTCCTTAATTCCCCTGCCCAGAGCTAAAATGTCATCTATTATGGGACGGAGGGAGTACCTTGGCATGAATAAATTTCTCCTTCACTGCGATAGAATCAGATTGTTTAGGCTTGCTAGGTGCAAAGCCATGTGACACGTTCTCTAATCCATCAGCCCTGCATAAAGTAGAACTTGCAAGTTATGGCAACAAAAGGATAATAAATTCTACAGCTTTTGTAATTTAGTTACTTTGTAAGACTTTTTGTAATGTTACCTTGAAATATGACCACGGTCAACACAGCTTGATGAAGGTAACATTTCTTCCCAGACAGTATTGGCAAACGTGTTGCCTATTGACTGAAAGAGATTGATTACAGATGGCTCCCAAACCCTGACATCAAGCGTCAGGGATCTTACCTGCCAATACAATGTAAATTTTAGTCCATTGGTCATATTAATGATGACTTCAAATGAAATATACCAAATTTACAGTAGAGAGCTATAATAGTCACTATACTGCAACCTACAGCGCCTGGTTGGCACAAAGCATGGGTGATGCACAGATACACAAGTATCATCCAAGACTCCCAACAAATTCTAATTGCAGAACAATATATCTGAATTCTACAGTTATGTGATCAAACTTTTGTTCATGTAAATTGCAGAGAAGCCTTCTAGTCTACCTTAGATATATGCACACCCATATTTCTGTGTACCCCAGAACACTCTATGCATAGAAGAACTCCAAGGTTCAGGGATGCCCAATCAGGCTCTGAAGCACCACAATCAGCACAGCTATTATTACCAGCCACCTTCCTAAGCAAGTCAATTGGCTTGTCAGGTTTCATCATGCTTGTTCGGTGATGCTGTGCAACTCTTGCAGAATGCTCGAAATAACCACTCCCTGAGTTCTTTTCCAGCATACAATCTTCATTTATTGAATGTTCAAGTTCTGTTGAGCTACTGAATGAACTGCTTGAGCTGGCAGTTCGATGATGGCTGCTGCCTTTAGGACTCAATAGAAGACGCTGTAAACAAAATACAGATGTCACATAAATCAAATTCGATATGTAAATAATTCAATGTTCACTACTCATCACTTACTCGTTCAGGGGACTGGGAGCTCAGCAAAGAAGCAATGACGCCAGTAATTTTTTCAATCCAATCCATCTGATCCATTGCACTCTCTGCCTGCACAATATCCGGTGCACATCACTAGACAGAAATCAATATGACAAGAATGGCTATTGAACAGCTTCATATAACATCGTCCTGTATAAAGAAAAACAGATATCAAAATATGCATTTAAGCTTCATACCTGCAATGTATAGTTCTTTGTGGGAGAAATTATTCTGAAGCAGAACCGTAGATCTGATTGGTCTGCATCAACTTTAATGGTCGATGTTAGCAAGTTTACAGTATGGCGTGCAACTGATTTCTCATCATGCACGCCTCCATGATAATGAGAAGAGAACCATCTGCTGAGCAACCCAGAACCATGTTCTGAGGGAATGCTAGTTCTTTGGTTAGAATAACCACTCTACAAAATCAAAATTGGGACAAAAATGATGAGATAATATTAACTGAAACACTAAAGTGTGTGAAAAAATTATTTCAGATCGAGTATTGTAAAGTGTTGTGAGAATGCTTACAGATGGTCTACTGTTCTGCTTGCGATAATAGTATAACATTCCTCGACTGTCGAGGACAAAGAACCTCCTTTTCCAATCACCTCTCAAGTTTGAAGATCTTTTAGAGAGATAGCCTTGGCGAATGGTCTGAACCTGAAAATAGGTGCTTACTTTTCAGTATAAAACATGCATCTTCTTAGATGAAATTACACAACCATGCATGCATGAATATTGTCTTCGGATAGTTCCAGTATCCAGTTACCTTGCCCTTTGAAGCTGATTGCATTGCTTCCTCAATCATCTTATGCGAACTTCTACCAATTGTTTGTATTCCATCACCATTAGGGGAATCATTCATTCCATTTGGTGACCACCGACTTTCACGATCAATTTGCCGTTTGAACTCTTGCATCCTCTCAAGAAGAGCAGCCTGCTCATAGTTAGACCTTTCTCTTGATTGTTGTGCAAAAGCAAGAACCTGCAGAGAGAGAGAGAGAGAGAGAGAGAGCATGATGTAAGCAACCTTTGTCAGATTCAGAAAATGGAAAGGCAAGGAGGGGGGTTATGTCTGTAATTGCATAATTCAATAACCGAGTGTGATGCATTGTAATTCACAAAACCATTATAAAACCAAAGATATGAAGGTGACTGCAATTCAGTAATGTGATGGGTAAGAGAGTTACTTGATTGATATACGGTTCCATCTGATGTAGTAGTTCATATCCCTGAAGAAATAGCAACAGAGGAAGTTTGAATCACATTTGTACATAACCTAGAAATGTCAATATGAAAATAATGGCAAGGATATACTTGTTTGAAATAACGAAGATGAGCATCCATTGTCCCACTAACAGCCTCCAAAAATTCAAACCTTTTCTTAGCCTCGATATTTGAAAGTGCAGTCACCTGAATATAAATATAGATAAGACAGGCATTCCAACTATGCAAATAAGGAATCCTGAACAGTGACAAGTAAACAGGGTATGTACCAGATTGAAACGAGCTTGCTCAAATGAAGACCTGGCACTGTGAAGCTCCTGATTATGTCACAAGCAATTTAGTGGCAGCAAGTAACCTTATCTTTCGAGTTTGGAAAGACACTCAATAAGGTCAAGGTAAACTTACATCCTCTACTGCAGTTGCTACGTCAGTCCTTGTACCTTTCTTCAAGGACAAATACTTTTCACGTGCCTGGTTAAGAAAACAAAAACAAGTGGAAGTAAGAAACAAGCCTTCTAAAAACCAACTCAAGCTTTGTTCACAATGTACCAGCAACTGACGTGTGAAGCATGATGGCACATCAAAAAGAAAACAAAGCTACAAACTAAGTGCTATAGAGTAGCAAAATTAGCCCCGTGGGACAAACGGCGGACACTTTTCATCCTAGACAAACTTACAATTTGTTATGACTTAGAATTCGGTAGCTGGAAAAGAAAAAGAAAAATAACACCTAAGCAAACTGGTCAACAGGTCTAGAGATCCTTCCAAGTCCATTCCAAGTTGGCTTAGCTATTAGGTTCACAGGTAAATAGAATGGAAAAATAAATCATTTCTACCATAATAAGCTATTGTACAAGGTTTTGAATCGACTTGTACGGCCATGTGAAATAGAATTGAAGTATTACCTGGTCATAAAGAAGGGTAGCCTTGTCAAAACGTTTCCTAGCATCCTGTGCAAATGTTATCGAATTAACACCATATAAAATTTCAAGTATGAATTCTACAGATTCAATGTTTTATAGAAAACTATGTCAATACCTTCATTTCATGTAAATCAATTTCCACAAACTGGAGCAGCTTGTCATTTAGCATATGCTCAACCTATCACAACAATACAACAGCAGTTATACCACATACGGTGGAAGTGTAATTGCAAGTTTGTAATACTTAACAAAATGGGATTAGTTCCGCCCCGGGTGATGAATGCACGGGGATATGATTTCAATACAACCACAAGGATGAATTCAACCATGCATTGTCGAAATAACATTAAAATGAAACACTGTAGAGGGAGTAGATTAGCCATAGACAAGTTACGGTATCTTAAAGATTGGTGACAGACAAAGGTATTCTTGATGAAAAGCACTACCATAGTAATGTACATACTAATGCTCTACCTGGGAGCGCAATACTTCCTTGTATGTTCCAATTTCTCTCAAAGCAATTGTAAATTTGGTCATTACAGGCCCTGCAGAAGAGGTAAATGTTGTAATGTACAAGAGAACCAACCAAATAGTAAAGGAAAAGGGCAAGAGAAATTTATCATGCTCATATCACAAATTGAAGTTTTGAATACATGTATTTTAACGAGAACCACATTACTAACCTCCAAATGCAACACTGATGGGATCATTATGACCCCCTCCAAATGTTTCAAGTGAACTTGCGAATGCAATATCTCCATCATATGCTTCCCCTAGTCCTTCCCTGAAATAAAAGTAGAAATTAGAGAGGCATAGAGAAACCCCGAATTAAAAACCAACCCATATAATCTGATAATAACATTCACAAATCAGAGACAGAACTTTCAGGTTTGGTAAGCCCAAATATGCTACATAAATGGCACATTATCACTTACGTGTATTTTCGACAACCTTTGTGAAACTTTAAACATCTCTCTCTTAGCAAGTCAGCCCCTTCTTCAAGTGATTGCATCTATTAATGCGAGGAACAAGTTAATCAGTATTCATGAACCAAAGGAAGCAAGTTCTTTGGCCGAATCTATCGACACAAGGAATACAAGTTAAGCAGTGTTAATGCAATATCCCCAAATGCGATTAAGGATGAAAACGGTCGGAAACGGTCGAAAACGGACTTACAATATAGAAAAACGAAAACGGTCGGTTCAGGATATTTCTACATTTAGCAATTAAAGAGTACAAAAAATGGTTGTGAAACCGATTGAAACTGACAATTTTTCATGTTAAAAAACGGTTCATAATATAGAAAACGAAAACGGTCAATTCGGAATATTTCTGTTCTGTTTTCATCCCTAAATGCGATACAAAGGTTAGGTTAGCCTCACCGAATGTATATTATGTTTCGCACAGAAATCGAACAAGCTCTTAAGCATGAGTAAAATTGAAGACACCTACTTTGGCCGAATAACAATCAATTTATGATTCCTCAGAGTCCTTGCATTTTTGTCCAAATCATGACAAAAACTAAAGCATACATTCCGCAACCCACAACCCACAAATGAATCAAACATTTCCAAAAATGTACACCAAACTATCACAATGTGTGCCAAATTTACACATTGACAGGCAAGCTATGCTACCAGTTTTGCATTGAAAAAACAATAAATTGTCAAAAGAAAATAGCAACCAAAATACTAGATCAAAGAGAATTGGCAAAAGAAGAAACACAGCAAAGGGCTAAAGTTTGACACGTGTTTGTATGTATCAATATAGTCTAACAACACAAAGTGACTGTCTAACAACACAAAGTGACTGTGAAAACATCAGACAGGCCACAAAACGGTTAGAAGGAAGCCTTAAACCTGTAGCTCCTGCACTATTGGTTCAAAATTGAATTCGAGACGAAGGGGCTGTTTAGTTCCAAGAAATTTTGCAAAAATTTTCAGATTCCCTGTCACATCGAATCTTTAGACACATGCATGAAGCATTAAATATAGATAAAAAATAAAACTAATTACACAGTTTAGACGAAATGGACGAGACGAATCTTTTAAACCTAATTAGATCATGATTGGACAATATTTGTCAAATAACAACGAAAACGCTACAGTAGCGTTTTGCAAAAAAATTTGGCATCCAAACGGTGCCGAAGTTACACCAAAAGGGGCTCAGGAGTCTCCACACTCATTCCCCATCAGCACAACCCAAAAACAAGGGCAGATCCATGCAACCACCCGCAGCCCAATCCGGGAGCCACCGGAGCCAAGCATTGCACACAAAGCTGAAACATTTCTCCCTCCGCCCGCCCGAGAGGCCGAGATCAACATCCCAGCCGCTACGCAGGATCCACAGACAGCATTAACCAAGATCCGGGTCGCCCCCTCACCTGCTTCCTGAACATGGGCGAGTCATCGAGCCTGCTGAAAAACATGGCTGCTTCCGCCAGTCCCGCCGCCGCCGCCACTTATTCGCTCCACACGGCCACACTACCTCCACAAAGGCCGCCGCTGCATCTGATAGACTCGCCTCCCTGGAGACCGCGCTGCGCAGCCACCCGGACCACAACCACCACCACCACCACGACCTCCACCTCCTCTCCGGAAAACTGCCCCTCCACCTTCGGCCGCCGCGCGCGACACTGGGAACGCGACCCACAGACGCAGCCCTCTGACTACGCTGGCACCGAAACCCTAGGCAGCGGCCGGAATCGGTGAAATGGCGGCGATTTGCTGGGGGGAGCGGAGAGGAGAGGAATCGAATGGCTCGGCGAGAGGGGACTCAGGGGAGGGGAAACGCACGCAGGGGGGAGACAGACAGGGAGGGGTAAAGAGAAAAGTGTGAGATGGAAAATAACGGTGCACTTTATTTCTGATTAATAAGTCTAATTGCAGTTTACTAGTAATAGTTTTGGTTTTTATTATATCACTGATCGTGTGGAAGTCTGGGAGTGGCGTGGTAGGCCTGGTGTATCGTGGTTCCGAGACGTGGGGCCCGGATGCAGCCAGTGGGGGAGGGAGGCGGCGGGTCACCTACCGGTGAGTGGATCGGTGAGGGGGTGTTTCCTGCGTGAAAATTTTGGGGAAATCGGACGTTTCGTTGACGTCCAAATGAGCGTTCGGATACTAATAAAAAAAATTAATTACATAACTTATCTGGAAACCGCGAGATAAATTTATTAAGTCTAATTAATTCATCATTAGCACATGTTACTATAGCACTACATTGTCAAATCATGGATTAATTAGGCTTAAAAAAATCGTCTCGCAAATTTATCGCAATCTGTGTAATTAGTCATTTTTTCGTCTACATTTAATACTCCATGGATACTAATAAAAAAACTAATTACATAACTCGTCTGGAAACCGCGAGACGAATTTATTAAGCATAATTAATCCATCATTAACACATGCTTACTGTAGCATTACATTGTTAGATCATGGATTAATTAGACTTTAAAAATTCGTCTCGCAAATTTATCGTAATCTGTGTAATTAGTCATTCTTTTCGTCTACATTTTCTATAGAGCCAAAAAGTGCAAGAGGTTAAATCGTGTCATGCCATTTTGCACCTCTGTTTTTGTCATGCTTTTCAAATTTCATGCTAATACAAATAATAGGCAACGTTATTGAATTTCGACTGATTGACAATCCGAGTGAAAAAACAGGAATCATAGCATCCACGCCATTCCATCTGTATCAAGTATAGTACAGTAATCCAACTAGGCTAAGACTTGTTTGGATATATTCGTTTCTACCTCAAGCAACATATATGGTAATGAATTGAGGTGGAACTTAAACTAAGTTATATTCTAATCTAATCCAACACACATATATTAAGGTTAATGCGCATACATCCAAACAAAAGGCCTTATATGGTTTTGTGTTGTTAGAAGACCAATTAACTACCACATGTGCTACTCAAGTAACCATAACTACATGGAGGCGTGACCTTGTCCTTGTCAAGGAGGGTTGCCACCATTTTAAGTATGTGATATGTGCTAAATTCGACACTAAATTAAACTTAGTTTGTTTAAACTTTTTAAAACTATCTAGCAGGCCAACTGGTCAGGCTAATAATAAGACCATGAATCAGAGCCTTCACCGGTCTAGTGTCCAATCTAGTGTCAATAACCACGCATGAAGGAATGCATTGAGATTAGTTAGATTTAGAAAGATGGGAAATAATTGTGGGAGTAAACCGGTGTGATCACAAGGTGAGAACACAGCGTAGGGTAAAGAGGAGGTTGTTAGTGATTAGAGAAACCGATTTTTGCATAACAAATTAGAAAAATATGTGGGATAGGTAACAACGACATCACAAAAAGGATATGCAAGGGCATTGTCTTCTTAATACTAGCAAACAATAATGACCGGAAGTGTTTATAGCTAGTGAAATGTTCACAACGAGGCAGTGCAAAGCATGTCCAAGAGTCCTCCTATCTAATCTCTTGAAGTTGAAGTCAAGTATATGCAAGGGTCATAACCGAGTGTACCAGCAGGCGGTAGCAGTCCAGTTGAACAAAAGAGGAAGACGAGAAGAAAGAAAAACAAAAAACAGCCAGAAATGGAGGTGATGGGGTAACCTCACCGGCGGACGACGGAGAGGCGCGACAGTGATCATGGCACGAACAGCGCAGCTTTCGATTCAAATTCAGTTTCTAATATTTCGTTCCTGGCCAAACAACACCACGTACTCGGACAGTTCGGAGAGTGGGCTGCAAATGCGTTTCGGCTTCATTGGATGCCGCCTCCCCTGCGGGGCCACCAACCCACCCTTACAAAAACAAAACTGCTGCATACTACAGCATACTCGCGCTAATCTAGTGATAAAAAAAATTACTACAGTACGGTGCTACGTATGTATACTGTAGAACCAGACGGTTTAAAAGAACTTTTTATAAGCGGGCAAAACCCGTCATCTCATCATCAAGAGGATAATGGAACTGGACAAACGCATGAGCTCCCTTTTTTTGTCGATTGTGGCACCCTAATCATGCTAGTGTTGTTTTCCATGTATTAGTGTTCGCCGTTGTACTCCCCTTGCCTTAATACATCCCACGCATAAACTAATTTCATCACTACGTGTCAAAACTGATTATCTTATTTGCCCACGACCAGCGCAAATCTATCCGTCGTTGCGGTCTGCATTGGAAATATTTAACAATTCCTTGAATAGGTAAAATTGCCAACCGTAGCACATGACTTTTCCTATTGCAGAATGTTTAAGCATTCAATTCAAACAAATAAACAGGATGCGAACCTCCTTGAATACTTGATTACTAAGGCCCTCTGACATGATTAAAGAGGCAGCGACCTGAAGATCTCCAGAATCGATAGTATTATGTTCCCTTTTGGCTCCAAACCATCAGTGCCTTTGTCAGCTCATAATAAGGTATGCAAAGATTCATGAATCATGATGTAGGCCCCGTTTAGTTGCAAAAATTTTTGAGAAAAAATTCTTGTAGCACTTTTCGTTGTTATTTGACAAAATTTGTCTAACCATGGACTAACTAGCCTCAAAAGATTCGTCTCGACATTTACAGATAAATTGTACAATTAGTTATTTTTTCCCTACATTTAATGCTCCATGCATGCGCCCAAAGATTCGATGTGACAGTTACTATGCAGAAAATTTTGCCTCTTTTTGGGCATCTAAGGCCCCGTTTGGTTTGGATGTTAAAGTTTAACAAACACTGTAGCACTTTCGTCTTATTTGACAAAAAATTTCTAATCTTAGACTGATTAGGCTTAAGAGATTCGTCTCGTAAATTATTTCTAATCTATGCCGACATGCATGCAATTAGTCTACATTTAGTAGACCATACATTTGATGGAACATTGATGTGATAGGAGTTAAATTTTAACTCCTCCAATCCAAACGGGCCTAAGCACGGCCGTAGTTAAACTGAGACGCGTCCTAAAACCAGTTTCAGGTATAGACTGACAGTGGCAGATGCTCCGGCTGAGATTAGGCAGGCATGCAGTGCACCGGCTTTGGGTTGGGTAGGAAGTGGGTGTGGACAGAGCAGTAGGCAGTCGGCCGAGGAGGCCTGGCGATGGCGACTGATGGGTAGTACGACATGATTGTGTTCACTGGCTTCATCCCCACTAGGCGCTCGGTTTGTGCGGGCTTGGCGCCCACTTATGCGAGTCCGCTGTTTCTCCCCGGTCCGCTCACCTCACCTCTGCTCTGCATCCTCCTCCAGTCCTCCTTCACAGTTCGCACACAATCTGAGGCTGTGTTTAGTTGAAAAAATTTGGATGAAAAATTACTGTAGCACTTTTCGTTGTTATTTGGTAAAATTTGTCCAACTATGGATTAATTAGACTCAAAAGATTCGTTTCGAACTTTACAGACAAACTATGCAATTAGTTATTTTTTACCTACATTTAATGCTTCATGCATGCGTCTAAAGATTCGATGTGACGGGTGGAAGATGAAATATTTTGGGTATGCATGGCAAGTGAACGCGGCCTGAGCGAATTTAAGGGCAAAAAATGGCTCTGCTGGTACTACTACAAGTTTAGCGTTTCCCGTTTGACCGTGTCCACCCCCTGGGGGTGAGAAGACAGAAGGGATACGGCGGGAAACGGAGCACGCGAATTCAACGGACAGACCCAGCATGGGGCAACAAAGCATGTCGCGGGCACTAGAGCGGACACCACTCTAAAGACGCCGCCTCTCTTTTGAGACGGCAATGAGCACGGTGCCACAGTCCGGACCGCTAGTGGCTGGCCGCCTGGTCGGCACGCCCAGCACGCACCGACGTCCACGTCAGCCTCAGCCCATCCGCACCGCGCCGCTCCGGTCACCGGCGGGCGGCGGTGCCCGGAACGTGCGTGAAGGACAAGGCTCGCGCTCCACTGACGTACTCCGAGCAGGAGGCACGTACGGGTACTACTGGAGGCACAGCACAAGCACAGCTGAGGTAGTGTTTAGATGTTGTAAAAGTTGGTGTAAAATTTCTGTAGCACTTTTTGTTGTTATTTGGTAAAATTTATCCAATCATGGACAAACTAGGCTCAAAAGATTCGTCTCGACATTTACAGACAAACTGTGCAATTAGTTATTTTTTTACCTACATTTAATACTCCATGCATACGTCCAAAGATTCGATGTGACAGAGAATCTTGTAAAATTTTTGGAAGTTTGAGGGATCTAAACACTGTCTGAGCCGATCCTGCTGCTGCCTCGGCCTGCTAGTCTGCTACCGGGTCTGGGGTGCGTTTAGGTTCCGTTGGGTTTGAGTGTTAAAGTTTAATAAACACGGTGGTACTTTTGTTTTATTTGATAAAAAGTTTTTAATTTTGGATTAATTAGATTTAATAGATTCGTCTCGTAAATTACGCCTAATCTGTGCCGACATGCATGCAATTAGTCTACATTTAGTACTCCATGCATTTGAGGGAACATTGATGTGATGAGAGTTAAATTTTAACTCCTCCAAACCAAACGGGGCCTTAGTTGGCGATTTTTTTTGCTTTGGCTACCGTAGCATTTTCATTTGTATTTGTTAATTAGTATTTAAACATGGACTAATTATGTTTAAAATATTCGTCTCGTGGTTTTCTACTAAATTGTGTAATTAATTTTTTTCGTCTACATTTAATACTCCATACATATGTCTAAACATTCGATATGACGGGAAATCTGAAAATTTTTAGGAACCAAGCATGCCCCAGCAGCAGTGAAGAAGTCTGCGGGTTCACATCTGCCTTTATGCAAGGAATCTCTCTCTGTCTCTGTTCCTTGCGGCCGGGCTGGCTTTCTTTGTGGCCGTCCACCCAGGGAAGCTTTGAGGCAACGCCTCCTTTTGCCATCGCTCTCGCGTTTTCCATGTTTGTTGATCTTTGCCGCAACAAAAAAAGAGCTTCGGTCAGCTGCTGGTACGGCACCCCGGTTGAGCTTTCGAGGCGTGCAAAACTACGTACGGGCCCGGTTGTTTCTTTCAGATGAGATTATGGGAATAATCGAGGGATTCACATATGTACGCGGCTGGTGCTTGCTCTTGAAGGCTCGCACCTGAAAACCTCCCTTTCCTCAGGGGCTGGCCGGCTGGGCACAAGGTTTGTCTCCTCTCTGGCTCTCCCATACTCCCATGACATGAGGCAGCCATGCCATGACGCCTGAGATTGGCCGGTAGCGAGAGCAGCGCGACCGCGAGACCATGCGGGGATCGGAGCACGAACAAAAAGATACCATCCGGGGAAATGGAAAGTTGGACGCCAAACACCGGAGGAGGCAGAGGTGATGGGCGGGGCAGAGCCGTTGTCAGATGCGGCTGCCGTCGCGGTCGGGAGTTCCGCTTCCGCTCCTGCCGCCTGCCGGCAGGGTCTCGTGGGTGGCGCGGCGGCAAGGGTGCGTGTGCCGTGTGCGTGCGAGCGGCGGGCGAGACCGACAGGCTGAGACGGGTCTCGTCGCCCGGGCGTTTCAAGTAACGTTCGTTTCCTCATGATCCGGACCGGATCGTATTGGCGTGCCGTGGGCCCACGCTGGACCAGCAATCAGACATCGCCGTACCGTACCGTACGTTCTCGGCTAGCGCTTAAGAATGGACGGCGTGGTGGCGTTGCAAATACGTACTCCTACTCTTTGCGACACGCCAAAACCTTGGCTTAAACGACGATCTGTGGCACCGGCTGCCAAGTGCCAAGTATAGACAGACGAGTACTACTCCCTATCGCTGATCGACGTGCGGCGTCAGCTAACAAGGCCCTGCTCGCCCCCCCCCCCTCCCCCCCCGGCCCCAGGCTGCGCGCCTGCTACCGGAATGAAGATGCACCCAATATCTCATCCTTGGCCCATGTTGCAGATTCAGTCTGCTTTAGGCCATGTCACCAATTTGGCCTGTTTTGGCCCTAATCAACCCTAACTTTACATTTAACCGTTGGATCAAAATACAGTGCTGAGGTTTCAATCTCCTTTAGCAGCCACGCTCTTCTCTCCCTCTCAGTTTTTCTTTTGCTCGAGCAGAATCCATGGCGATCGAGCCAAGGTGTCGCGCATGCAGGAAGAGCTCGCCGTGGAGCACGACGACAAAGCCTCGGGCCGGATCGGGCGGCTAGTGGCCGCCGACAGCTACGCCGACGACGGGACCATCCTTGGCACGTGGCACGTGGACCTCCGGCTTGAGCGTGAACCACACCGTTGGCGTTTGGCGTAGACACTTGTCCTCCTCTTGTCCCGCGCAACACCACCATCGTGGATGC
This sequence comes from Saccharum hybrid cultivar R570, assembly GCA_038087645.1. NCBI lineage: Eukaryota > Viridiplantae > Streptophyta > Magnoliopsida > Poales > Poaceae > Saccharum > Saccharum hybrid cultivar. Next base: position 3,555,524 of record JAQSUU010000344.1, read on the forward strand.
CGCCACGGACTCGACATGGAGGCGGCACGGGCACGCCATGGACGAGCTGGTATGAACTCTCCGTGGACTCCACTCGAGCTTGTCGTGGAGACCGGCGTGAGCACGTCGTGGACCGTGGACGAGCTAGCACGAGCTCGCCGTGGACGCCGGCACGGGCTCGCCGTGGAGTCCAACGCGAACGCGCCGTGGAGTGGCGCCGATGTGGAAGAAGAACGCCCGGAGCATGATGGTCAGCGTAACGGTTCGATCTTAACAAGACACTCGAGCTACTGTAGCTAGGGAAAGGAAAAGGTCATTTTAACCCCTCTCAACTTTAATTTTGCCGTTGTCGGATTTATCTCCCTCATCTATAAAACTGGTTGTTTGACCCTCTTCAACTTTTACAACCATTTGTTTTGCAGCCTAATCGATCTTGATAGTGGTTTACTAATGTGGCGCCACGCGTCAGAGGGAGGTAAGTCGGAGTAAAAATATTTATAAAAAATATGCAAAAAATATAAAAAATACGAAAAAGAATATCCAAATAGTTTTTACATGAATACATGAAAAAGTAATGCAATTAAAATCATAAAATTTGGCTTTACCTTGGAAAGTTATGAAACTAGTTTTATTTTTTCTAAAATCATGCTCTATCTTAGCTTGAAATTGTTTAAATCTTGATGGGCTTATTTTGGTGCTTATTTGCTAGTAGAATCCCTCGATTAGATGATGTTGATCCTCTGGACTACATAGCAGCCAGTGAAACTTAATTAAATATATTAAGCGAAGGTTGCATGCAAGCATATATGTGGCAAGGTGCATGCAGCAACACAAGCTAAACACAAACTACTTTGAAAATTTATCTAGGACAGGGAACCAGCGCCCACTACGGTTATAATGATGCTCCACTTGTCCTTCTACGTAATCCGGACAATCAACATCATCTAATTATAATAGATAACGAAAGTTTTTACTAGCAAATAAGCACCATAATGAGTCCAAGATTCAAACAATTTCGAGCTAGGCATCATAAGACCGTTTATAAAAAAAATCGAAGCTTGTTTCATAATTTTCCAAGCTGAAACATAATTTATATGAATTTTCTAAGAGAAAGCCAAATTTTATGATTTTTAATTAGATTAATTTTCCATGTTAAAACATTTGGATAAATTTTTAATTTTCTTAGTTTTCTTGTTTATTTTTAAAATATATTTCTAGTCCGATTTACCCCCTTGTTGTGGCGGTACATCAGCAAAACTACCATGAAAGCCGGCCAGAGTGAAAAAAAACAAATGATTTTAAAAGTTGAAGAGGGGTCAAACAACCGGTTTTATAAATATGAGAGGTAAATCGAACGACCCCAAAAAGTTAAGGGGTCATCGCCCCAGTTGCATTCCCACGGTCGTTCAATGGTTTTCAATCCAGCGAACGATCCGACCGCTGCAGCCTTTTCCACTTGCTCACGTGACGGGTCCCGTTTACCTATTGGTTCACTCGTTCTCTTTTCCCGTGTCCTTTCTCATTCCCGTGACTTTCCCTTCCGCTTCATTTTTCTTGCGTTTTTCATTTTCTCTCTTGGCGTGAGGTCTCAGGTTCTCGCCCAGCCCCCGGCGCTCAGAGACATTCGGCCATTAGCGACCGGAGGCGGCGGATGTCAGCCGCACATCCAGCCATCGACGCTTGGAGGCAGCGGATCTCAACTGCCCTTCGCATCACCAACACTCGGAGGTGCTAGATCTTAGCCACCCGTCTAGCCATCGACAACCGGAGGCGGCGGATGTCGACTACCCGTTGCACCACCAGTGCTCGAAGGCGGCGGATCTCGGTCGCCCGTTGCGGCACCAACACTTGGAGGCGGCTGATCTCGGTCGCCCGTCGCGCCACCAACGCTTAGAGGCGGCGGATCTTAGCTTCCCATCGCGCCACTAGAGGTGACAGATCTCGGTCTCTCGTCCAACAACTGGCGCCCAGAGATGGTGGACCATGGGCGTCCATCCCGCCATGAGCGCCTGGAGGTGGCAGATCTTGATCTCCGTACAAGGGCCAGCGCCCTGAGGTGGCCCATCACTATCGCCCATCTGGCCACCGGCTCTCGGAGATGGCTTCCACCTCCATCAATCTTGTCAGGCCTTCGCTTTCATCGTACATGCATCATGGTGAGCTTAAGCAAACTGATGAGATCTGATCCCTGTGTTCCTTTTGGTACAATATATAACATCCACTTCACATACTTATTCATATATCTACTTGTTGCCCTTATATGTTCAGATTGGATCAGTTGATTTGCTCAGTTATGTCTACCATGCTTCTGCAATTAGTGGCGTCGAACACAGGCAATTTTTTTTAGGAAAACAAGCTTCTAATCTTGGGCCAAACCTAGACATTTTTTATGACACAAACCATCCGTCGGACTCCTCTCTCCCCCCTCTCTCTCTCAAAAAAAGCGCCGTACTTCTTTCCCAAGCCCAAGAAGGCCCCACGGACCTGCTTTATGTACAGGGCCGCAAGAGGCACGGCCGGTGTGAACACAAAGAAGTTTCCAAAGTGTCAAGATTCTTCTTCATCTTTGTACTTGTAAGGTAGGAGTAGCACAAAACGGAAACGAAATGGAGTCGACGTGAGAACACGAACGGAGCTCTTGACTACAGTTCACGCGCTAGGGCACACATGTTTCTGCGCGCTCAAACTGCAGCAGTGGAAAAGCCTCAGACGTTAGGCCAGAAGGACTCCTAGTCCTGAATCCTGTTTCTTGCATGCTCATAAGGCCGGATCAGAGTTCTTGTCTTCTTGACCTGCGGAGTCATGAACCAACAGCTCTGCCAAGTGTTCGTTACTTCGTTTGTGTTGCAGCTGACTAGCATCTTCGCAGGGGACACTTTGCTTCCCTGGAATGAAGAACGTACGCAAGGAAGATCGTGCAGGCAACAGCCAACAGGAATCGTTGTCCGGTTTCTGGAGATTGTTGATAAAAGTAGTGTTCATATGTAGTGTGAACTTATTAGGTGAATGTATATTAGCGTGTCTGCATCTGTACTTATTCATAGAAGTGAATGTAATGCACATGTACTTGATTTGATTCAAGAAAACAAGCAATTAATCTATATGATTAGCGTCTGCCTCCTACCTGCCATCACGACAACAACCGTCAAGCTAACCATCTTGCGTAATCGAAGATCACGACCCTACACTGACGCAGGCAGCATCAACCAGAAGGATGACGATCTATCACTAATGAAGAGTGATGAACCAGTACGTGCTTATGCCCTGCTGCAGCCTGCTGCTCTCGTGTCTGGTGTCTCGTCTCCTCCTAAGCAATACCTCGACGACTGAGTGTGAACATCCATGTCGTCGGGTCTCTGACTTCGCCGAGACGAAACTGCACCGAAGGTTCCTGGCGGAGCCTGTCGTCCATTTTTTTTTCCCACTTGTGACGACTTGTTTGATTCGCTTCTCCCTGCTGCCACTCAACAACTTGCATCGTTGCACGTAACATATCTCATACGGAGTATCTGTATCTTTTCAGTGTTCGCATCAAGACAACGGCCCTTCTCTCGACCGCTTAATTGTTCATGTGTTGGCAATGCTTGTACGTAAGGACTATTTGCACTGCGGGCTCACGGCTCACGAGATTATGTAACAGCCTCCCTGTCATTAGCAGTGTCCTTGTAGATCACACTACTACCAAAGTGTTTTTCGGTTTATAGACGTGATTTCTTCAACTGCCCCTACTCAAGCGCCTACAAAAATATAATCAACATTTGGTATAAAAAGTGACCATTTTTAAAATCCTAGCCTCCTAGGAGAAACCCACTAGAAAGGATTTTTTTTCATTTTTAATCCTTTTTATTTAATAATTTAATAATAATCGCTCTCAAAAAAATATTGCAGATCTAACTCTTTTGGTCGCGCTAGTTCAGCTGGCGCGACCAAATCACGTTGCCATGCCACATGCACGCTACTCCTGTTAGCGTGACAGTTTCAGCTGCACTTAAAATAAGCTGCAGTCGGCTGCTGCTTCTTTGGCTCCTCGCACAAATGACTGATTAAGTAGCCAGCTATGACTTATTTTAAGTGCAGCCGAACACCGCAGTATTGTTTTGTTGCGCCACTAGGACGGACATGACAAGACTCGACCTTAGAAAAATCATAACTCTTTAATACTTTTATATCAAAATTATAGTTCTCAATGAGATATACAACTTTAAAGTTTTGAGTTTTTATATTTAATGTCGTTACGATGCTCAAGACAATAATATAAAGTTTCATGAGCATATTAATCATATAGCCGAGTTTGTCGTCAGACGAAAATTATATTTTTCTTGTCTGGTGTCAGATAATATACTTCTATATCAAATTTGTAGCTATCAATGAGATCAATAATTTTTTTAGTTTTGAGGCATTTCATGAGATCGTTAACATGCTTAAGAAAACAATACAAAATTTAAGGAACATATTGATCGCATAACAAACCGCAAGTCTGAGAAAAAAATCATCGCGGTGGTAGAGAGCTTACGTATACAATATAGAGATAACGATTATGCTAGTGCCGGACGTCCAGACGGACGCCTTTGTCCGGACGTCCAGACGAACGCCTGTGCTGCACTCCGTTTCCCACGCTCGGGCCAGCATGTCCTCGCCTGGACTTGCATTTTGCGTGCTCACACGGGCCCGTGTCGTCCGACGACACCTGCGCCGCCATACCGCGCGCAGGGGCCGCTCGCGCCCCTCCACTTCTCACGCGCATTGCAACATGTGCAATACGTAATCTACTTTTGCAACATCCATATAAAACACTTGCAACGTGCGTCCGAAATAGCTGAAACACTTGCAACATACGTCTGAAACACTTACAAAACATCAGAAAAAACTTGGAAACACGTGTGTAGCCATTGCAAATATCAAGATGAAACACCAACATACGTATGAAAAACACCTAAAACACTTGCAGATATATGCAACATCCCGATCTTGTTTTGCAACATTGTAAGGTCCTAGATGGCTAGAGGGGGGGTGAATAGCCTATAAAAAATTCTACAAGCACCACTAAGCATACTTGTTAGAATAACAAACGGCGTAAAGCGAGTTTTGCTTAGCCAAAGGTTGTGATGCAAGCCTCCTATCCACAAGTCTAGTAGATTATGATCTCTAGTTCACACAAGTGCTAAGTCACTAACTTACACTAGTGAGCAAGCTAACAACTACTAGAAAAGGCTACCACTAGAGCTACACAAGATAATCTAGTAAAAGTAAATGCGAGAGAGAGGATTGTGAATCTTATATCGACGGTGGAGTGAAGATGTTGCCAATCACCAAGATGATATACAATCAATTAATATTGACAACAACACAATATGTAGACCAATCACCGGGAGACAAGAGACACAATATTTTTGTTCACCCGGTGTTCACTTGTGCACCGACAAGCTACGTCACCGGTTGTGTCGACCAACACTTAGATGGTTCCTCGGTGTGACCCTCAAGTCACTTGCCCCTCAAGGCACGCCCCGCAAGGCACCGCAAGACACCACTCTCAAGTGAGGTAACTCAATGACACGCGCAATCCAATAGAGTTGCTTTTGGCGTCCCGCCGAGGAAAGCACAAGAACCTCTTACAAACAACCGGAGGTGGCCAAGAACAATCACCTTCTCTTGCCAACGCCTCCAACAATCTCCAATCCGGCTAGGAGCGGTACTCTCCAAGAGTAACAAGAAATCCACCGGCTAAACCACCCACAAGTGCCACTAGATGCCCTCAAGCTATGCAATGCACTTTGGGATCACTCAATCTCACTTTTGATTTGCAATCAAGCAAGAGAGATGAGTGGGAGGAGTAGCTCTAGCTCAAAGGATGCACAAGAGTGTTAGAAATGCCAAGAGACCTCCCTAAGGGCCGGCCAACGAGTATTTATAAGCACCCCAAACAAATAGAGCCGTTGCCACTCCACTGACCGTTTTTTCGGGACGACCGGACGCACCGGTCGAAACTGACCGGACGCGCTCAACCGCGTCCGGTCGCCCTGCGACGTCCACGTGTCCCTCAAATTTCAAATGCGACCGTTAGATCCTCCAACGGTCACTACGCGCCAACGGTCAAACGCTATGACCGGATGCGCTGCTCAACCGACCGGACGCGCCGGTCGCACAGCACCACGCGCGCGAAGCAACGACCGGACGCGCTCCTCGCAACGACCGGACGCGACAGTGCCAGCGTCCGGTCGGAGTCCAGTAAGCTCCCTCGACGACCGGACGCGTCCGATCGCGTGTGACCGGACGCGCCCTGCGTCCGATCGTCCTTGCGAACCGCAGTTCCTTCTGGGCACTTGACCGGACGCGCCGGTCCCGCGAGTGACCGGACGCGCCGGTTGCAAACCCTAGCCCGCGCGCCTGATACCGCGCTGTACTGACCGGACGCGTCCGGTCACACCGTGACCGCGTCCGGTGCAGCGTCCGGTCACCTCAGTGACCCCGTTCGCCTCCGTTTCTTTTCCGACTTTCGGCGTAGTGGAAAATAGGCATTTCATTTCCCCGAAATCGCCTGAATCCCGCGCTCGCACGCTCGGCGGGAGGGAGAGAGGAACCCAAACCCCTCTCAACCCGCAAACCACAGCGCGACCAACGCCACCTTTGCAAATGTGCCAACACCATCAAGTGTACATCTCCATGTGCTTGTGTGTTAGCTTTTTCTCAATCATTTTCAAAGGTTTTCCAATTAGCTCACTAGGCCCTACATGCAATGCACTTCATGAATTCACCTAGTGGCACCCGTGCATCGAATAACCGATAAGACTTCCCCTCTTAATAGTTCGGCTATCGATCCTAAACCACTCACACCCTCTATGGTGTCTTGAGTGTAAAACAAAATGGCCCTATGGTTATACCTTTGCCTTGAGCCCATTTTGTTTCTCCAAATGATATGATCCACTTCATATCATCACATGACCGTCTCAATCCATCGACCTTGACTTCACTTGCTCTTCACCATTGCATCGGTCCGTCGGCGCTAAGTCTTGCTCAAGCTTCACCATCGCATGGTCCTTCGCTTCGAAGCCTCGACTTGCCCTTCACCTTCACAACCGGTCCATCGAGCCAAGCCTCATCTTGGTCTTCACCATCTTGGTCATATGAGTCAATGTCATGTCTCATATGCAATGACCACCTTTATCTAAATCATCCACTTAGATACAAAGGTTAGTCCTAGGTTTCATCAATTAGCCAAAACCAAACTAGGGACTTTCAAACATCCAAATGAAACACTTGCAACGTACGTTTGAAACAAATGAAACATTTGGAACATACACTTGAAATATACGTGTATAGCCCATCGCAACATGTGCAACATCCTAATCTACTTTTGCAACATCGATATAAAACACTTACAACATACCGCTGAAACTTCTAAAACACTTGGAACATACATTTGCAACACGTGCTTTCAGCGCAATGTCATCTTGCTACTTGGACCAATGGAGGTTTGTCGTTGCGGAGCTCAACGCCGATGTAGAGGTCGTCGGCTGCGGCACATGGAGCTTGCCGGTGCGACAGCGGCGCAGGAAAGGCATCACACGAAGCTCCTCCACTCGCCTGCTTGCAGGAGCATCTAGTAAGGCATCGTGGGCGCGACGCCGGAGATGACGAGCCACGCGGTGCCATACCCGAGGAGGTACGCGCTGGCGCCGATGAGGAGGAGCAACGCGGGGTAGAGCCGGTTGCAGAGCACCCCCGGCGGGGAGCAGGCCGAGGTTCTCGCCGACGTCGTAGGCGACGACCCTGAGCAGTGTGAGGCGGCTCTGATCAGCGCCGAGTGAGAGAGCGCTCGAGTAAAGCGCGAACGTGGAGCTGACGCCGCCCATGACCTGCATCCACGTGGCCGCCCCCAGCCCCAACCACGGTGGTTGGCTCCCCGCCTTCACGGACACCGGCCCCCGCATCTCGCTCGCTGAGGGGAGCACCAGATCAGGGTGTCCGATGTAGAGTTCAGATGTATTGAGAGGCTACGAGGAAGGAACGGTGTGTGGTACCGTGGAGACAGTGTCACGTATGTGCATTTGCCACAAGGAGGTTGTTTTGAACCGGTCCGCAGGTCCAGCAAGCAAGCATCCGGGCGGAGAGATGCCCTAACCAAAGCATTCATATAAGGGGGCATAACGTGTGCGTTTATACTGTGATTTATGTTTTTTTAAACCATCGCGGTGGTAGAGAGTTTGCATATATAATATAGGGTGCTCAGCGGTCTCTACTTCACATCGTTATCTTATCACCTTTCTTGCTTCCCGGGTTCGGAGACACGTATGGGCTTTGACGGGGAGGCAACAACAGCATGCATGGCCAGAGAGGCGTCGGCACTCCTCGGCACGGAGAGGTGCCAAAGCTGGAACCAGCAGCAAGGGGCGGCTTTCTCGGCCACAGTTACTCCGCCGCCCGCGCCGATTACGACGTCGCCGTCGTGGCCGCGGCGCTCACGCACGTCGTGTGCGCCACAGAACCACCGCGCGGCGGCGAGGCGGCGGCGGCGCTTCCGCCAGGGCCGCGGCAAGGTACGGCGCTTTCATGCGTGCATATTGGCATGTGGGTGTGGCGGTGTGGGTGTTTGGAAGTTACACGTCCCGTACGTTTCTGAGGTCGCCGTGGGGTGGGCGGGGCGGGGCATGCAGGAGGACGAGCGACGGAGCTGCAGGCGCGGGCGCAGTACAGGGGCGTGAGGCGGCGGCCGTGGGGCAAGTGGGCAGCGGAGATACGGGACCCGGAGAAGGCGGCGCGCGTGTGGCTCGGCACGTTCGCCACGCCCGAGGAGGCCGCCCGCGCCTACGACGACGCCACGCGCAGGTTCAAGGGCGCCAAGGCCAAGCTCAACTTCCCGACGACGACGTCGTCGTTACCCCAGATGCCGGCCACGTCGTCGTCGTCGTCCTCTGCCACGGAGACGGTGGAGGAGTTCCCTGACCTGGAGCAGTACCTGCACATACTCCAGAGCAGCGACGTCGACGTGCGGGCCGTCGCGGCCGAGCTGCCGCTGATGAACGGTCTGCCGCCAGTGGACGGTCATGACCATGGCAGCAGCAGGAGCAGCGGTCGCTAGATACGTGCCGTCGCACTCGCACGGCGCTTGTGATCGTACGGTTGGAAAGTCCTCGGTACCCATATGTCAATGCAGCGGCAGCGCGCGGTCGTGCATTTGCTGTTTAACTGTCATCAAGCGTGTTCAGTGTTCCATATGGGCGTTGGGCGTGACACCTGATTAGAGTTTGCTTGCCAAGATGTGATTGGGGTACTAGGGCTCAACGAAACCAGCGATTAATTATTAATTAATGGGTTCACGCAGGCTTGACAACCAGCCCACCGGAGTTTCTAGATGTTTCTTTGCTCGGTGTCTCGTGACCAGGATGGGGATGGACGTTTATCATTCAGCAAATCTAAAATTTGCTGCAAAGTGTTTCGTAGCTTGCCAACATTCGATTTATCGTGCGTGCGTGCGAGTTGTGTTCGCTTTGCTAAAAAGCTAAACCGAAAAGTACTGTTCGCTGATTTGTTGTGAGAGAAAAATATTATTCTTTCGCTGAAAAAGTACGCCTGCCAAGCGAACAGAGGTCCTACTTTGAAAGAGCTAACATTCTCGGATCATTGCACAGATCACCCCGCAGCAAACTCGGTGAAAATTGTGTTGACCTGTTTCACCTAGTCCACTGCAAAATAAACGACCTGTAACTAGAGTTAGGCCATGTTTAGTTGGCAATTTTTTTTTTGAAAAACATTGTAGCACTTTTCGTTTGTATTTGACAAACTTTGTCCAATCATGAATTAACTAGGCTCAAAAACATTCGTCTCGACATTTACAGATAAACTGTGCAATTAGTTATTTTTTTACATACATTTAATGCTCCATACATGTACCGGCATATGCGATGTGACGGAGAATCTTGAAAACTTTTTGCATTTTCAAGCAATCTAAACATGGCCTTATTCTAGGATTGACAAGTCACCCAAAATGTTCACGAACTTTGTCAAGAAGCTCGTAGAATAATAAGCATGGGGTCAGAAATTAGATTTAAAGGTTATCAAAAAAAATAAATGTAGATCAATTTTGATTGATCAAATATTATCACTACTATGAAAAGCATAATCAAAGGTCGGCAGGTCAAACGGCGGGCATTTTCGATTTACAAACAGAGATGAGCGCGCTAACACCTCTCTGTTACTGACTTACTGTACTGCATATTTATTTGTGAGTAAAATATAGAATGCTATCATTTTGTATTACTACAAAATTTTATCATGCTGAACTTCAGTGTAAAGCACGTCTCCATTCAAGATTGCTTAAAAGTTTCAAAAATTAAATCTCAAAAATATGTGAACTTAAAATGATCATTTGAGAATAAACAATTTCAAATAAAAGAACTTATAAACTAGTACAAACTTGTAGATCGTGTCGACAACTAAAACTTCTCGGTATTCATTATGTGAACGTTCAAGGTAATTTGGAAATTCCAAAATTTGAATTCGAAAATCTATGAAATTAAAACAAATATTTAGTATTCTAAATGATTTTAAATAAAAAACTTGTCAACTACAAAGTTTTAGTATGCATTGATAACTACACCTTTGTTATAGACCATACCAACATCCAAAGATTGTTAAAAAAATTCTAAAATTAAATTTCAATTCCAAGAAATTAAAATAAACTTTTGGTACTTCAAACAATTTTGAATAAAAAACTTTTCATCTACAAAGTTATAGTTCACATCGATCTCCACTACAATTGGAATAAAGCTCGTCTTCATCCGAATTTATATGAAAATAATATGATCTCTTTAGGACAATAATTTCTTGAGGCGAGCTTCTTAAGAGTGGCACCACTAATAGACGATTTCTAGAGGAGACACCTTTTAAATGTCTGCCTCTATTAATTGCCATTTGAAAATCGATTAACAGTGGAGGATGCCCTAAGGTGACTGTCTCTAAAAATAGTCGGTTAACAAAGATAGTCTTTTTAGGATGTTTGTTTCTGTAAATGATTAATAGAGGTGAATGTTTGCATGGATGTTTGTTTCTGTAAATGATTAATAGAGGTGGATGTTTGCATGGAACCTGGCTGACTATTTACCGATACGATTCCAAAAAATACACGCCTACGTTAATTAGGGGATATTTTCCCTAAAATCCTTTTTTAGTAATGTATATATATCCTCAATCGACCATCACCCTATATACTTATAAAGCGGATGATCTTTCCCAATACTTGTGTGCATCTTTAATTTTGGGTAGCAGGGTGATTATGCCATAGTTAAAAGATCCAATGTCCATTTTACCTTCCTGGAAATCATTGCACATATGGTACAAGTCATTTATTATGATGTCCCAGCAATGTTCAGGCCCTGGGGCTGTATTCTTTTCCATAGAATAGAAAAGACAGTAGTCTTAACTTCCTCTAAAGAGAACTTTTTAGTTAGCTTACTGTTTTTTTCTTCAGTGACTTTCTCCTTAGGGTCCCATCAGTGAGGATCCATTTATACACTGGGTCTACCTGCTGGCCAAAGAGGTACTTACAGTATTGGGTAGCATGGTTAATTATTTGTTCATCCCCTTCAATGTTACCATTATCACCTTGAAGGCAAGAAATGGCATTCTTCCTTTTCTTCCCATTTGCTACCTTATGAAAGAATTCAATTTTATTATCACCTTTTAACAACTAATTTGAGTTTGCTCTTTTATGCCAATAACTTTCCTCATCTCTAAAAGTTTCATAAGCTCCCCTTGGATGAAAGCTTTTCTGCTTAACAGATTAGCTGTTAAGCCATTTTCTTCTTCTAGCTCCTCAAGTTTTCCCAATTCTTCCAGAAGCAACCTTTTATATTTCCTATTATGACCCTTTATATTTTGGCCCATCCTTTAAGAAATTTATTGACCCTATTGATTTTGATACACCAATTATCAACAGAATTTTTGGCTTTGACTTCTTTATTCCAAATCTTAGAGAACAAGAAAAGTCAGGATGTTTTAACCATGCATTCTCAAAGAAAAAAAAAGGCTATGTAGTTCTATTGCACTCCATATCATTACTGTACAAAATGGGATTGTGATCAGAAACATATCTAGGGATTTTCTTTATGTTGCATAAAGGGAAATCTAGCTCCCAATTTTTGGAGATGAACACCCTGTCCAGCTTTTCTAAAGTTAGGTCAGCTCTATTGTTACTCCAGGTGCATTTACCCCCATGAAGGGCCAAATCCCTCAATTCATACATATTTATAATACCATTGAAAAGCTCCGAAAATATATTATTAACAAATTTCTTATTCTTATCATCACTGCAGCGTAAAATATTGAAGTCTCCACCCATTAGCAAAGGGTGCTTAATGTTAGCACACATATTTGCTAGTTATAGAAAGTGGTCTTTATACTCATCTTGCACAGGTCCATAAACATTAGCCAGGGGCCAGGTTTTGTTAAGTTTTTTTTTGAACTGTCAGAACTTATATTACTCATCGGATCCAGCTAAATCGCTAGTCACCAATTGTAACACCCTCGGTGTTACCGCGCGTAAGAACACACCAAAACGTGTCATGAGCATCTTACATATGTGTTCTAGCATGTGTCGAAGTTTGTAGAATCATTTTAGTGATCCTAAATAGCTAACAAAGATGTTAAATGGAAGTGCCGCAATAGCCGTGTTGCATCACTTAAGGTTCAAAAACGAATTTTATTTAGCAAAACTGTTATAGAACGTATATGCAACACTTTAACAAGAATTGTAGTACAAACTTTGGAGATTGCAATGCCACCTTTGCTGAGAAAAAGAAAGTTGGAAAGATAGTAATACTTTGAGCCTGGAACTTGAACTTGAAGTAAAAAAAATCAGCTTTGGACTGAGTAAAAATCCCAAATGGAAAATAGTTTGACATCATCAAGTTCGTGAGTTGGTTCTGAGAATTTTAGCTAGGTAGTGGTGTCGGGTTTGGCTCTAGTTGGTACTCGGATGTACCACGTTTCTCTTGGCGTCGAGGTTGAAGCTTAGTATGCCCCGAGATAGTTTTGGCAGGCACTTTAAAATTCGTGCACGCGTTCTATCGGCACCTGTTGCCCTCTCTATGCGCGGTCACCGCGCGGGGCGCCACGCGTTGTGCCGGTCTGTTTGCGCGCCGTGCTGCGGGCCGGTTCCCGCGTTGGCTTGGCTGCAGTCGGCTGCAGCGCGTCGTTGACTCCCTCTATGGCTTGCCGCAGCCGCTGCCACCTTGGCGTTTGCCCCTCTGCGCGCCGCTGCGGCGCTGGCGCGGTGGTCGCCCTGCCAGCTGTCACTGTAACACCCCGGTGTTACGCGTGCATTTAGCATCTGTAAATCATGAGCATAAGCACCATCATGCATTCATAAGCATTTCATGTTATATAAATAAAACATCCAAAAACATGCTAACGAAACATGAGTGTTGCATTTACTTGTTTTCATTAGAATAGTACCGTGATCATGCTTGTTTGAGTGTTTAAACAACTTAAAATTGGTCATCAAGTAATTTGGAGCAAAGTTCCTTTTGAAATTTTTTTCAAATTTTGCTTTTAAAATCATCCTTGAAAAATAAGGTTTTTAATTAAAAATCAACTTTTTAACCCTAGTTCAAAATCGGTTGGGATTTTGGCTTTGTGTCTTTTAACAAAGTTGTAGAGCGCAAAATCCTGATCAGCTTTTATTTTTGGACCATCTTGAGAAAACGTCGTTTGCTTGTTCAAAAATTGATTTGGAACTATGTTTGGAAAATGGAATTTGAAAACAGAAATGAAAATCGGTTTTCCAGGTTTCGTGGGCCTCGGCCTCATTTTCGGCCCATTTAGGCTTGTCGGCCTGGCCTGCCCGCCCGCGTTCGTCCGCGCGCTCGCGCGCGCCGCGCCGACCGCCATCAGGGCGCGGACGCCGCGTGGTCACCGGCGTGCGGCGCCGCTCGCCACGCGTCCCTGGGTGGCCCCCGCAGCCCCGCGGGCTCGTCAAAACGCAGCAGCAGCTCACCTCCTCCCTCGGCTCCCTTCCATTTGCTCGCCTCGCCATTCTTGCCTCGCCAAGGCAGCAGCAGCCGTAGCAGCGCCACCGCGCCATCTCCGCCGCCGCGCAGCTCGCCAACCGGGGTGACTCGCCACGATTCGGCTCGTGAGGAGCTCCGCCCCACCTTGCTCGACCCCGCAAAGCAGCCCCGCCCTTTTCCGTCGCCTCGTTGTGGCCGGAGGTGTCTTCTCCGCCGCTCGCCGGAGTCCGGTTCCGTGCGGGTGAGCCGCTCCGCGCCATCCTCCTTCTTCATTTAGCGAGCAACCGACCCGCCTCAACCTCGCGAAGCTCGCGCGCCATCTCTCGCACCTCGCCGTGGCCGGAGCTGGTGTGGCCGCCGCTCCGCAGCGCCGCCGTGCGCCATGGACGCCGGCGTGCTCACTCCGATGAGCCGCTCGGCCAATCTGTGGCACCCTTTGGTGCGGCTCGGCCAATCTGTGGCACCCTTTGGTGCGGCTCGGCCAATCTGAACTCTACATCGGACACCCTTATGTAGAAAAATATTGATGTGTAGTTTAAGTGCCTTTCTTTGCCTAGATTTGTTATTTTTGCTAGGGCTAAAAATATGAATAATACATGCATGTGAAACTTTTTCTATGATGATTAATTACTGTGTAAATCATAAGAAAAATATGCAATGTGTTGTTTGGTACCTTTTGTAGTACAAAATATTTTCTATGCATGGTGTAGCACTACTTTTGTCCTTTTTGTGTAGGATGTTATACATGTCCTAATGCAGTGAAAGTTTTGTGATAGTCTATGTTTGACATGATTAGGCTACTGTAATTTTCTGAGAATTTTTTGTGAACTAAAAGTATAGGTTACTGTTCAAACCTAGATTAAATTAGGTTTTAATCAGGAATCCCTTTATTGCATGTTTAGTTAATAATGTTGTTTTGGTGTATATTTGAAGCGCCAATTAGCTTGCTGGTGTGTTATGCCATGTTGTTTCATGTTGTAATGCAGCAAGTAGTTAGTAGCAAAATACTTAGATGTGATTGCATGCCTGTTTGTTATTCCATTTGATTAGTAGATAGAGAAGAAGTACGAACTTGCTTTGTTAAGTAGAATGTGAATGGTGCATTTACATACACATGCAAGCATGAGCATCATATGCCATCCCATTGGTGCACCTTTTTCCATCAGCACTTATACCCATGCACACATGCATCATACAGGATCGGTGCAGAAAGCAGTACGCGGGGAGCACGGAATGCCCGAGGAGGCCGTGCAACGTGAAGTGCCACCCCTGGGAGAACCAGAAGTCAAGGAGTCAGACGGTGATCTGCTGAAGTGTCGGGACCACCGTCTGTTAACCTTCTAGAAGGCAAGCCCCGGAGCATTATAAGTCTCCTTATTTTATCAAAGCAAGATATATATATATATATATATGTTATATGTAATGTTGCATTAAGTTATAGGAGTTGCTTGAAACCGTTGATGCATATCACTACGATATCCCTTGAACACCTTGATATATCCTGATATCCTATTTAAGTCTAGTTTCGGAATATCTGCTTAGCTATGCTTAGTCCGGTAGAAGTAGGTGATTTCCCGTCACCTACGATTTAGGTAAAAACATGTCATGTTTAGCAATGTGCTATCATGGAAAGAGAACCAATTGTGGTTAAATAAATGGAGACCGGGCAGAATGTTGGGCAGCAAGACATGTGTCTTGTGTGCTTGTAGTTTCCGTTTGTGTCGATTAAGGACCGTACCGTTGTCGGCCCTCAGTCCTTTTTGAACGCATGCCCCACATTTAGCTGGCCGGATAAGTACTTCCGACCGCGAAGCCTAGTAGCTCTGTTCGGACCGGTGACCGAGATGATGCCAAGACCACCTCGGGCCTGTTGACCGTGGACAAGAATGACCTGGCTCCAGCGTGGGCAGGCATAACTTGAGTGACCTAGCGCGGGAGGAACCCAAGGTGTATAGGGTTCATGGCGGTCCCACGATGTTTTTTTTTCCGAATAGTACCAAGGGTGACCTGTAGCTCACTGGGCCGGTGAGTGTGGTTTGTGTGGGGAATACATCACCAGCTGGTTAGTAATTGATTCGAGTCGCCATCGCTCCTGGATAGTGAGCAACTGGACTGAGTTACGTCATCGTAGTAATGTGATTATGGAACATGATGATGGTTATGGTTATGAGTATGATGTGGAAAATGCTAAACAGAATTGATTACTATTGATTGCTTAATCTTATCCAAGTGATTGCTCTAGTACAGGTGCAAATCTAGATAGGTTTAAATGAATAAGTTAAATTGATGCTAAAGATTTATATTACAATTTAAGTGCTATCGCCTTTTATGCAAAATGTTGTCAAGCCCACCTCACTATAAAGCCTTGCATACTCCTTGGTGTCTTGTTGTTTTCTGGTTGTTGTCGGGTA
This sequence comes from Saccharum hybrid cultivar R570, assembly GCA_038087645.1. NCBI lineage: Eukaryota > Viridiplantae > Streptophyta > Magnoliopsida > Poales > Poaceae > Saccharum > Saccharum hybrid cultivar. The sequence continues at coordinate 3,571,917 of JAQSUU010000344.1, forward strand.
AGTCTGGCTGAGTACCTTCTTGTACTCAGGGTTCTTCTACCCCTTGTTGCAGGTGTTTATTAGGACCAAGGGCAATGGTCGCTCCATACTTCTTATCTCGATGCTTTTGTTGGAGGAGACTACAATATGGCAATACTATTTAAACAAAATGGTGTGTGTTGATTTTGGGCAATAATGCTTCTGCTACCTATTATTTCAAACTCAGTGTTGTAATAACTTTATTTGAACTTCGATGTATTTGAACTATGTATGCATGTGAACTGTAACCACTAAACCAGTACGGTCCTAGCTGTTTGTTGAAAAATTTGAGATCCCCCGAGATTTCATGGACTACCAGGTTATACGGGCTTAAGTTTGCTAGATTCTCTGTCCCGGCAGGAGAATTTTCTTACTTAATTTCGTATAATTGGGCGATTCCGTTACAAGCTGGTATCGGAGCAAGGTTTAGTGCGTTACTATTCATGTGGTATTTGAAACAAGAGAATTTTTGCTGTACAAAAGTAATTGCCAACTTGTAGTTCTATATAGGTGTTTTAAACTATTGTTTAAAAATTAAGAATGTGCCAGTGGTCATATCCTTTAAGCCTAGTTAAGGACTCTAGGTGGCTATCTAAGTACTGACTTGGGGGTTTTGCATCATATTTCTATTTAGTTGCTCATACAACTTGAAATTGTATGAGTGCCATTCACTTGAGTGGTAATGTGTGGATCAATTGCCTCTACGCCAAGGTAAGTGTGAGTTGGGAGAGCATGATCGGATACAGCGCCGATCTAGGGAGAGTGCTTATTTGATGCTGGAGTATTACATGTTACACATATGCTTATACGAAGGTATCCCATGTGTGGGTTGTGCCGTCCTGTGGTGACGATACCGTCAATATGACGACGCTTCGGGTAGTAAACACTACATGTATGTGTACCTGGGGATATACATATGTGGAGTGTATAAATTTTAATTTCGCAATGCATTCATTGGGTTTGGGCTGAAATGAATCTTCTGCAGGTACATAACAGCGCTATCGTTTAGAACGTATTAGTTACGTATATGAGAGACTGTTTGTATGCCACTGTTTATATCGCTAGAATTTATTATTTCCTAAGTTTGTGAGAGCGTACGGAACGTGCATGCATCATGTTGTCTATTCACCTCATGTCATATCATTGCATCCTTTCTCCCCTTATAAGAAGATTATCTCTTTTTGATAAAAACTATAACTTAATATCCGTCTCTCGAGCATAACAAAAACCTTGTTATGTTTGGCCCGTATCAAGCAGACAACTATGGTGTGAGCATGAGAGTAAGGATGATTCAGACTTGAGTTAATGTTGGAAAACTTAGAAGTGTTGTGGCGATATCCGAACGCCAAAAGTCCAGTATAGGTGAACTGGAAAGTTGGATGCAATTGGACACGATGTGATGCACTTAAGTAATCTAATTAGCAATGTTGTGTTAATTGGGAATGAATTATTGTGCCTCTATTTTATTGTAGGAATTTATTCTCTCTAGTAAATTCAGTATGGCATAATCATTCATTCCTATGCAATTATTGCAGCATCACCTAATAATTACTTATTGCTGAAATATGCAAATGGTGAGCCATACTCGCAATCGCACCAACGGTACTGAGACTCCTAGTGTGAGTGCTGACGCTAGTGGTAGTGATGGAAACCGTAATACCACTGACCCACATCCATCACCTCCTCCGATCATGCCAGAAACTTTCTTTACACAGTATCTAAAAAGTCAGCAAAATGTGGAACATTCGCAACGGAATATGGAAGATATTTTCCGCACTATTGCTGACCATTACCAAGATGGTAATCACCAAGGTGATAATGAGGTAGATCAGTACAGCAATTTCAAGGATTTCTTGGATACCGAACCGCCGATCTTCAGGGAGGCTATAGAGCCACTTGATGTTGAGGAGTGGATCAACACCATGGAGGATAAGTTTCATCTGTTGAGGATGACTGAGGTGCTCAAAACTAAATATGCTGCTCATCAGTTGCAAGGACCTGCAGGTATATGGTGGAAACATCATCGCACCATTTTTCCTGATCATACACAGATTACTTGGAATGAGTTTACTAAGGCTGTCCGTGGAGTTTATATTCCACCAGGGCTGGTTGAAATGAAACTACAAGAGTTCCTGGTACTAACCCAAGACACAAAGACTGTGACACAATATCTGCATGCATTCAACAATCTAGGTCGCTATGCTTCGGACATGGTTGACACGGATATCAAGAAAATCGCAAGTTTCAAGAGGGGTCTCAACACCAAGATGCTGAAACACGTGGGGACTAACCCTAGGACCAGGTTTAATGATTTTATTAGTGACTGTCTAAAGCAGGAAAAGAACAATAATGTCCATTCTGCATTCAAGGCACGCAAGAAGGTTTCAGACTTAAGTCCATCACAGGCAAGAGCTCCCCTGCAAAGATGCCCTCCGTACCATTCTCCTGTACCTGAGGCTAAGTTCAAACCATCGCAAAGAAAGATTTCTACCAAAAAGAAGCAATCGCAGACTAGTCAGAAAGGTTCCACGGTTCCCAAGACTTCTATCGTTGGGTCGTGCCACAATTGTCATCAATCTGGTCACCTTATCAAGTTTTGTCCGTACCCCAAACAGCGAGTGGTATATCCTGGTCGTGTGCACTACACCAATGTTGAGGAAATTCTGGAAGGAGAGCCCGTGACTGCTGGAAGGTTTCCTGTGAATCAACATCATGCCATTGTTTTGTTTGATTCTGGTTCGTCGCATTCCTTTATGAGTCAAGAGTTTGCATAGAAGCATCATCAGAAAGTAGATGAATTGAGTTTTAGCTACCGCATCAGTTCAGCGGGAGCTGACGTATGCACTAGAATGGTGGTGAGAGGAGTGACCATCGACTTTGGGAGTCGAAGATGTTCAATGGATCTAGTAGTGTTACCAGGATTATCTTTGGACGTGATCTTAGGAATGAGTTGGATGAAAAGTTGGAAGGTGATGATAGACACTGCTGGTAGAACCATTTCCTTTACTGATCCTAGGGATGGTGCTAAATTTCAAGTAACGCTACCTCAAAATGCCAGTTTGATTAGCTTAACTTGTGCTACTCAAGTTGTTGAACTTGCCAAAATTCCGATCGTATGTGAGTTTCCTGATGTATTTCCTGATGAGTTGCCGGGTCTTCCGCCCGATCGTGATGTTGAGTTTGGGATTGAATTAGTTCCTGGAACAGCTCCAATCTCGAGGAGACCCTATCGTATTCCTCCGGATGAGTTAGCTGAGCTGAAGAAGCAACTGGAAGAATTGTCGAAAAAGGGGTTTATCTGACCGAGCAAATCTGAATGGGGATGTCCCGCCTTATTTGTGAAAAAGAAGAAAGAGGGCACATTGAGAATGTGCATGCACTATCGACCACTTAATGCTGTCACCATCAAGAATAAGTATCCCTTGCCTCATATTGATATTCTGTTTGATCAGTTATCCAGAGCCAAGGTGTTCTCTAAGATAGATTTGAGGTCCGGTTACCATCAGATCAAGATTAAGCCACAAGATATACCGAAGACCGCATTTTCGACCAGATATAGGTTGTACGAGTATCTTGTCATGTCCTTTGGTTTGACAAACGCTCCTGCATACTTTATGCTTTTGGTGAATTCGGTCTTCATGCCAGAGTTAGATAAGTTTGTGGTTGTGTTTATTGATGATATTCTGGTGTATTCCGAGAATGAGCAAGATCAAGAGAAGCATCTGAGAATCGTCCTGACCCGACTCAGGGAGCATAAGTTGTATGCCAAGTTTAGCAAGTGCGAGTTCTGGTTGAAGGAGGTTCCTTTCCTTGGTCACGTACTGTCAGAGAATGGAATTTCAGTTGACCCTAGTAAGATACAAGAGGTTATGGATTGGAAAGCACCAACTACGGTTCGTGAGGTCCGAAGTTTTCTTGGATTAGCTGGTTACTATCGTCGTTTCATACCAGGTTTCTCCAAGATTGCTAAACCAATGACAAGTCTATTACAGAAGGATTATAAGTTTGCTTGGACAAAAGAGTGTGAGACAGCTTTTCACACTTTGCGAAAACTGTTAACCACTGCTCCTGTTTTAGCGCAGCCAGACATAGACAAACCTTTTGATGTGTTTTGCGATGCATTGAAAACTGGATTGGGTTGTGTGCTTATGCAAGAAGGAAGAGTCATTGCTTATGCCTCGCGTCAGTTGAGGAAGCATGAGGTTAACTATCCAACACATGATCTTGAACTTGTTGCAGTCGTACATGCACTAAAGATCTGGAGACATTATTTGCTTGGTAATGTGTGCAACATTTATACGGATCGCAAGAGTCTCAAGTATATTTTCACCCAACCTGACTTAAACATGAGATAGAGAAGATGGTTAGAGCTAATAAAGGATTATAACCTGAATGTACAATATCATCCAGGAAAAGCCAATGTTGTGGCAGATGCACTGAGTAGGAAGTCACATTATCTTGATTTGCAACCACTATTCGAAGAGGGATTCAATCTTATGCATCCTGCTATGTTGCATAATATTCAGATCAGTTGCTCCTTGGAAAGTAGGATAACAGAAGGCCAGAAAACAGATAAAGGGATATTCCATATCCAAGAGAAGATGAAAAGCGAGCCATCCAAGCATTTTAGAATTGATGAACAGGGCGTGTTGTGGTTTGATGATCGTCTTGTTGTACCCAAGGATCGAGAGCTTAGGAATAAACTTATGGATAAAGCTCACCTTTCTAAGCTATCCATCCATCCTAGAAGTAGTAAGATGTATCAAGAACTAAGATCTCGTTATTGGTGGACGAAGATGAAGAAAGAAATTGCAGCTTATGTCGCCAAATGTGACACGTGTTGTAGAGTGAAAGCACTTCATATGAAACCTGGTTTATTACAACCACTGTCTGTGCCAGATTGGAAATGGGATGAAATATGTATGGATTTCATCACAGGATTACCTACTAGTCAGAATGGAAATGATTCAATTTGGGTGATTGTCGACCGTCTTACTAAGTCAGCGCATTTCATTCCAGTTCAGACGAGTTATCGACCACCTGAATATGCTAAGTTGTACATCTCACAAATCATTCGTTTGCATGGTGTACCAAGGGTTATCGTATCTGACCGAGGGTCACAGTTTACTGCTCACTTCTGGGAATATTTGAACAAATGTTTAGGTACCAGTTCAGTCCGTAGTACTGCTCACCACCCACAGACCGATGGACAAACAGAACGAGTAAATGCTGTTTTAGAAGATATGCTTAGAGCATGTGTTTTATCTTCAAAGGGATCATGGGAATCATGGTTACCTTTGGCTGAGTTTACTTACAATAACAGCTATCAAGAGAGTATCAAAATGGCTCCGTTTGAAGCCTTGTATGGCCGGAAGTGCAGAACACCGTTGAATTGGATCGAGCCTGGAGAAAGAAGATATTATGGTATTGACTTTGTAGAAGAGGCTCAGAAGAGGGTTCGTATCATTCAACAAAACATGAAAGCTGCACAATCACGTCAGAAAAGTTATGCGGATAAGAGAAGGAGACCGCTTGTATTTGAAATTGGAGATTATGTGTATCTAAAAGTCACACCAATGAAAAAGAAACAATTTAGAATCAAAAGAAAGCTTGCTCCTAGGTTTGTGGGGCCATATAAAATATTGGAAAGAAAGGGTCCAGTAGCTTATAAGTTGCAGTTACCAGAATCAATGAGTGCAATCTTTCGAGTCTTTCACGTGTCAAATTTAAGAAAATGTTTGCGTGTTCTAGAAGAAAAGGTAGAACCCCGAGGCATTAAGATTAAGTCAGATTTGGCCTACCGTGAGCAACCAGTACAAGTGTTGGATGTTAAGGACAGAGTTACACGAAACAGAGTAGTGAGAACTTACAAGATACAGTGGAGTCACCATGATGAGGGCGATGCGTCTTGGGAAACGGGAGACTACTTACAGAAAGCTTACGAAGATTTTTATAACAATTGGTGTGTAACTCAAATCTCGAGACGAGATTTTTTATAAGGGGGGGAGGGCTGTAACACTCCGGTGTTACGCGTGCATTTAGCATCTGTAAATCATGAGCATAAGCACCATCATGCATTCATAAGCATTTCATGTTATATAAATAAAACATCCAAAAACATGCTAACGAAACATGAGTGTTGCATTTACTTGTTTTCATTAGAATAGTACCGTGATCATGCTTGTTTGAGTGTTTAAACAACTTAAAATTGGTCATCAAGTAATTTGGAGCAAAGTTCCTTTTGAAAATTTTCCCAAATTTTACTTTTAAAATCATCCTTGAAAAATAAGGTTTTTAATTAAAAATCAACTTTTTAACCCTAGTTCAAAATCGGTTGGGATTTTGGCTTTGTGTATTTTAACAAAGTTGTAGAGCGCAAAATCATGATCAACTTTTATTTTTGGACCATCTTGAGAAAACGTCGTTTGCTTGTTCAAAAATCGATTTGGAACTATGTTTGGAAAATGGATTTTGAAAACAAAAATGACAATCGTTTTTCCAGGTTTCGTGGGCCTCGGCCTCGTTTTCGGCCCATTTAGGCTTGTCGGCCTGGCCTGCCCGCCCGCGTTCGTCCGCGCGCTCGCGCGCGCCGCGCCGACCGCCATCAGGGCGCGGACGCCGCGTGGTCACCGGCGTGCGGCGCCGCTCGCCACGCGCCCCTAGGTGGCCCCCGCAGCTCCACAGGCTCGTCAAAATGCAGCAGCAGATCACCTCCTCCCTCGTCTCCCTTCCATTCGCTCGCCTCGCCATTCTTGCCTCGCCAAGGCAGCAGCAACCGTAGCAGTGCCACCGCACCATCTCCGCCGCCTCGCAGCTCGCCAACTGGGGTGACTCGCCACGATTCGGCTCGTGAGGAGCTCCGCCCCACCTTGCTCGATCCCGCAAAGCAGCCCCGCCCTTTTCCCTCGCCTCGTTGTGGCCAGAGGTGTCTTCTCCGCCGCTCGCCGGAGTCCGGTTCCGCGCGGGTGAGCCGCTCCGCGCCACCCTCCTTCTTCATTTAGCGAGCAACCGACTCGCCTCAACCTCGCGAAGCTCGCGCGCCATCTCTCGCACCTCACCGTGGCCGGAGCTGGTGTGGCCGCCGCTCCGCAGCGCCACCGTGCGCCATGGACGCCGGCGTGCTCACTCCGATGAGCCGCTCGGCCAATCCGTGGCACCCTTTGGTGCGGCTCGGCGCGCTGAGCACGCTGGTACCCACAGCTCCGCCGCAGGCCTCGCCGCCGGCGAGATCCGGTCGGCGGGAGCCCCTCCCCTACCTCTGTCTCCCTGGACAGTGGGGCCGTGGGGGCCCAACTGTAGTGGCTCGGGCTGGATCTGGGTGCACGTTGCCGTGTGCGCGTTGCATTTCCAGATCCAGATTTTCAAAGAACTGATTTTGGAAATGTTTTTCAGAAATTGTTTAAATCCTTCCAAAAATCTTATATCCTGTTTTATTCCTCCAAAAACCGTGAGACAAATTTTGTTGTGTTCCTTGTGATTAGATCTACAGCTTAGATGTATTGCATGTCATGTTTGTGATGCTTTTATATAGGGTTTTATTTAATTCTTAATAAATGCTTTTAACTTTAGAAATACATAGTAAATCCAATATGTGTCAGAAAAATGTAGTTCCAATTTTGTTAGTCTTCTTATGAGATGTACTACCTGTGAAAAATGTGTGTAATGCATGTTATGTAGAAAAATATTGATGTGTAGTTTAAGTGCCTTTCTTTGCCTAGATTTGTTATTTTTGCTAGGGCTAAAAATATGAATAATACATGCATGTGAAACTTTTTCTATGATGATTAATTACTGTGTAAATCATAAGAAAAATATGCAATGTGTTGTTTGGTACATTTTGTAGTACAAAATATTTTCTATGCATGGTGTAGCACTACTTTTGTCCTTTTTGTGTAGGATGTTATACATGTCCTAATGCAGTGAAAGTTTTGTGATAGTCTATGTTTGACATGATTAGGCTACTGTAATTTTCTGAGAATTTTTTGTGAACTAAAAGTATAGGTTACTGTTCAAACCTAGATTAAATTAGGTTTTAATCAGGAATCCCTTTATTGCATGTTTAGTTAATAATGTTGTTTTGGTGTATATTTGAAGCACCAATTAGCTTGCTGGTGTGTTATGCCATGTTGTTTCATATTGTAATGCAGCAAGTAGTTAGTAGCAAAATACTTAGATGTGATTGCATGCCTGTTTGTTATTCCATGTGATTAGTAGATAGAGAAGAAGTACGAACTTGCTTTGTTAAGTAGAATGTGAATGGTGCATTTACATACACATGCAAGCATGAGCATCATATGCCATCCCATTGGTGCACCTTTTTCCATCAGCACTTATACCCATGCACACATGCATCATACAGGATCGGTGCAGAAAGCAGTACGCGGGGAGCACGGAGTGCCCGAGGAGGCCGTGCAACATGAAGTGCCACCCCTGGGAGAACCAGAAGTCAAGGAGTCAGACGATGATCTGCTGAAGTGTCAGGACCACCGTCTGTCAACCTTCTAGAAGGCAAGCCCCGGAGCATTATAAGTCTCCTTGCTTTATCAAAGCAAGATATATATATATATATATATATATATATATATATATATATATGTTATATGTAATGTTGCATTAAGTTATAGGAGTTGCTTGAAACCGTTGATGCATATCACTACGATATCCCTTGAACACCTTGATATATCCTCATATCCTATTTAAGTCTAGTTCCAGAATATCTGCTTAGCTATGCTTAGTCCGGTAGAAGTAGGTGATTTCCCGTCACCTACGATTTAGGTAAAAACATGTCATGTTTAGCAATGTGCTATCATGGAAAGAGAACCAATTATGGTTAAATAAATGGAGACCGGGCAGAATGTTGGGCAGCAAGGCATGGGTCTTGTGTGCTTGTAGTTTCTATCTGTGTCGATTAAGGACTGTACCGTTGTCGGCCCTCAGTCCTTTTTGAACGCATGCCCCACATTTAGCTGGTCGGATAAGTACTTCCGACCGTGAAGCCTAGTAGCTCTGTTCGGACCGGTGACCGAGATGATGCCAAGACCACCTCGGGCCTGTTGACCGTGGACAAGAATGACCTGGCTCCAGCGTGGGCAGGCATAACTTGAGTGACCTGGCGCGGGAGGAACCCAAGGTGTATAGGGTTCATGGCGGTCCCGCGATGTTTTTTTCCAAATAGTACCAAGGGTGACCTGTAGCTCACTGGGCCGGTGAGTGTGGTTTGTGTGGGGAATACATCACCAGCTGGTTAGTAATCGATTCGAGTCGCCATCGCTCCTGGATAGTGAGCAACTGGACCGAGTTACGTCATCGTAGTAATGTGATTATGGAACATGATGATGGTTATGGTTATGAGTATGATGTGGAAAATGCTAAATAGAATTGATTACTATTGATTGCTTAATCTTATCCAAGTGATTGCTCTAGTACAGGTGCAAATCTAGATAGGTTTAAATGAATAAGTTAAATTGATGCTAAAGATTTATATTGCAATTTAAGTGCTATCGCCTTTTATGCAAAATGTTGTCAAGCCCACCTAAAAGTCCTATGTTTGGTGTTGGTAATTAGTGACAATGCTTAAGTACTAATCCTATACCTAAGTTGTATGTAGCATATGAGGATTAGTACATTCCAAGATTGGTGGCAAGATGGACATGATGATCATGATGGCCACACTTGGATTTGGACGCAACCCTACGTGATCAAGGCAAAGGTATATGCTTAAGGGTTGTGTTTTAGTAACCAAGACACATAGTGAGTGTGGTTACATTATAAGATAGATAGCCGTACTATAAAGAGGGGAATGACGTGGCTATTGAACTCCTAAGTGCCTCTAGGTGTGCATTTCATAATCATATGCATTTGGATAGAACTAATATCGCCTCGAAAAATGATTGTGAAAATGCTAACACACTCACACATGACGAAGATCACTTGGTGGTATTAGCACATTTGCGAAGGCGGTGGAGTTTGAGCGGTAGAGAGGGTTTGGGGTCCTCTCTCCCTCCCACCGAGCTTGCGAGGCGGGATTTAGGCATTTTCGAGGAGTTGAAATGACTATTTTCCACTACGCCAGAAGTCCAGAAAAGAAACAGAGGCGAACGGAGGTCACAGAGGTGACCGGACGCTAAACTGGACACGGTCTTTGCATGATCGGACGCGTCTGGTCAGTGTTCAGTGTCTGCGCATTTTTCAGTTTGATGATCGGACGCGCAGCGTGTCCGGTCACTGACGATCGGACGCGTCCGGTCGTTCAGGAAGCTTACTGGACTCTAACCGGACACTAGCACTGTCGTGTCTGTTCATTTTCTTTAGCGCGTCTGATCACTGTTTCGTTGAGCGCTGCTCAGGCGACTAGCGTGTCCGGTCATTCACGGGACCAGCGCGTCCGGTCTGCGCGATGAGCGCGTCCGGTCGTTGCTTCACAGTTAGCCATTGGGCGACCAGCGCATCCGGTCATTTGGACCGGCGCGTTCGGTCAGTACTTCATGAGTTAGCCGTTGTGCGACCGGCGCGTCCGGTCAGTTGGACCAGCGCGTCCGGTCAGCACGATTTCGGCTGTTTAAGTTTCTAACGGCTCTATTCGAAGGGGTACGTCTATAAATACTCATTGGCCGGCTCAAGGCTCCATCTCTTGAACATTTTGACATACTTGTGAGCACTTTGAGCTAAGCAACTCCCCTCCCACTCATCTCTCTTGCTTCTTTGCATATTCGAAGTGAGATTGAGTGATCTAAGTGCATTTGCATTGTGAGATTGCATCTAGTTGGCACTTGGTGGTTGATTTGCTGTGGGATTCTTGTTTCTCTTGGTGGTTGCCGCCACCTAGACGGCTTGGAGCAGCTTGGAGGCGTTGGCAAAAGTTGGTGATTGTTCTTGGCCACCTCCAGTGATTGTGAGGGGTTTGTGCCTACCTCGGCGAAGCGCCAAAGGCAACATTAGTATATTGCTCGTGTCATTGCAACCTTTTGCTATTTGGTAGGTTCTTGTGGTGCCTTTTGAGAGGCTCAGTGTGAGACCGATTAGCCACCGAACCACGTGGTGAAGAGGGACACAACGGGGACTAGCGTGCCGGCAAGCACGTGAACCTCGGGATAAATCTTTGTGTCATCACTTTCATATTGTGATTGATTGATTCCGGTGTTCGGTTATCTTGGTATTCATTGTTGATTATATTGGTTGGCTCAATACTTCGCCCCTCGGTGAAACTCTCCTAACTCAACTCCGCATTACTTTCTTAGTTATATTTGCTAGCTAGTTAGCTTTGCTAGAGTAACTTCTTTGTGTAGCTTGCTAGTTGTAGTTGTAGTTATCTTCTCGGTTTGACTTGTGTGGTTGAGTGCAATTACTAGAATTGTGAATTGGTTAGGTGGCTTGCAAACACCCCGTAGGCTAAGCAAAACTCGTATCTCGCTATTTGTTTTATTGATAAACTTGTTTAGCTTGTCTTTGTAGAAAATTTTAATAGGCTATTCACCTCCCCTCTAGCCATCAAGACCTTTAAAGTGGTATCAAAGCTGTGGTCACCGTTTGTAAGGCTTAACAACCTCGGTGTAAGATGACTCAAGTTGTGTTCAACCATGTCGGGGGCAAGACTCCATTCTTTGATGGTGTCACATCTTTTGATCGTTGTAAAAGAAAGATGAAGCAATATCTTGGCTCTATTCATGAGAACGTTTGGAAGGTGACACACCATGATTATGCTATCATTGATCCTGACAACCTCACTAACAATGATTGCATCAACAACCAATGCAACACTATGGCTCTCAATACTCTCTACAATGGAATTGATGCAAAGGTCTTTGAGCAAATCAAGGATCTTGAAATGGCAAGTGAAGTGTGGACAAGATTAGAGGAAACATATGAGGGCACTTCAACGGTAAAGAGTGCCAAGCTCTATATGCTCAAGGATAAGTTTGCAAGCTTCAAGATGAAGGATGATGAGTCCATACCGGAGATGTTCTATAGGCTACAAGTTATTGTCAATGATCTCAAGAGCCTAGGAGAAGATGTCAAGGACAAGGACTTCTCACATAAGTTCTTGATGAACTTACCTAAGAAGTTTGCTATCTTGAGGAAGATGATCCAAAGAGAGGGTTTGGACAAGGTGACTCCAAACCAAGTGCTTGGAGATGTCATGACCGATGCTCAATATGATGATGATGAAGATGAAGATGAGAAGAAGGAGATCAAGGTCAAGCAAGAGAAGACCACCGCATTCAAGGCTTCTTCTTCCAAGGGCAAGAGCAAGGTTGATGATGATGATGATCCATTTGATGATGAGATCATGGCCCTTCTAGTGCAAAAGATGGGTCGGTTCATGAAAAAGAGAGGCTATGGTGCAAGAAAGAGAAGAGACTTTATGAAGGCAAAGGAGATGCTTTGCTACAATTGCAATAGCCTCGATCATATAGTGGCAAAGTGCCCCTATGAAGACAAAAGATATCATGATGGGGAGTTGAAGTTGAAGAAGAACAAGAAGGAGAAGAAAGCAAAGAAGAGCTTCACATTCAACAAGAAGAAGAAGGGTGGTGGCTATGTGGTCACTTGGGATAGTGATAACTCCGATAGTGATGATGATAGCTCTAGTGATGATGAGAAGACCACTCGACGAGCCATTACAAACATCGCCCTCTCCAACAAGCCATCCATCTTCGACACTACGTCAACATGCCTTATGGCCAAGCCTACAAAGGTAAAATATAATGATAGTGATGATGATTCTTGTGCTAGTGATGATTGTAGGAGTGATGATGAGGAGGATGAGGACCACTCCAAGGATGATCTATTGGGCATAATAGATCAAATGAGCAAGGGCTACAAGAGGACAACCAAGAAATATAAAATCTTGGAACAAGAGCTCATTGCCAAGAGCAATGAAAATGACGCCTTGATAGAGGAGCTTGTTGCTCTCAAAAAGAGTAAGGAGTGCAAAGGAATTGAACAAGAGCTCAAAGCTCTTAGGAAATCCTTTGATGAGCTAGAGACCTCTCGTGAGTGTCTAAAGGAAGACCATGAGGATCTTGAAATTGCTCACACTAGGCTTAAGGAAGCCCACTCCACTCTACTTAAGCTCATCAAGGAGAAGGACCTCAAGTTGGAGAAGCTCATGAAGGAAGATAAGGAGGAGCAAGTGATTGTCACTTGTGACATTGGACTAACATGTGATATTATTGATGATTCTTTATTTGTTGGTCCTACTAATGCTTCATGTAGCTCATCATCATCCGCCACAACCAACTCTATCTCTACTACTAGTGATTCATCACTTGTGATTGAGAATGAGACTCTCAAGAGAGAGGTGGATGACCTCACTCGCGCATTAGGCAATGCCTATGGTGGGGATGCCCACTTGCTAAAATGTTTGGGTAGCCAAAGATTCTCTCTTAACAAAGAGGGTTTGGGCTATACTCCCAAGAAGGGCAAGGCGGCCTTTGCTACTCCAAAGTCTTGTTTTGTGAAGAGCAATGGTCGTTATTGCAATAGATGCAAGCAAGTTGGGCATCTAGAGATTAATTGTAATAAAACAAACAAGAACAACAACAAGTTTCATGCTAAAATGGATTACATTTCTTTTGATTCTTGTTATGTGCTTACCAAGGGTGAGAAAGGTGTGCATGCTAAGTTTGTTGGTACACCAATTGTGGGTCCAAAGAAGAAGGCCATTTGGGTACCAAAGAGCTTAGTGACTAACCTCCAAGGACCCAAGCAAGTATGGGTACCTAAGAAACATTAATTTGTTTTGTAGGTCAATTATAAGGCCGGAGGAAGGCATTGGGTGCTTGATAGTGGATGCTCTCAACATATGACCGGTGATTCAAGAATGTTCAACTCTCTTAAATCAAATGATAGTGGCATTGATAACATCACATTTGGTGACAATAGCAAGGGTGATGTAAAGGCTCTTGGAAGGATTGCAATCTCTAATGATCATAGCATTTCCAATGTGCTCTTAGTTGAAAAGTTGAACTTCAATCTTCTCTCGGTTGCTCAAATGTGTGATCTCGGTTTCAAGTGCATATTTGGTGTTGATGATGTGGAGATAGTTAGTGTTGATGGCTCCAATTTGATCTTCAAAGGCTTTAGATATGAGAATCTATACTTGGTTGATTTCAATGCTAGTGACACTCAACTTTCAACATGCTTGCTCACCAAATCAAGTATGGGTTGGTTATGGCATAGAAGACTTGGTCATGTTGGCATGAAACAATTGAACAAGTTAGTGTAGCATGACTTAGTTAGAGGCTTGAAGGATGTCACATTTGAGAAAGATAAGCTATGTAGTGCATGTCAAGCCGGAAAGCAAGTGGGCAACACTCATCCATTGAAAAGCATTATGAGTACTTCCAAGGCATTTGAGTTGTTGCACATGGATCTATTTGGGTCAACTACATACACAAGCATTGGTGGCAATAAGTATGGCTTTGTGATTATGGATGATTTCACTAGATATACATAGGTATTCTTTCTTGGGGATAAAAGTGATGTATTTGACATATTCAAGAAGTTCATCAAGAGAGTACAAAATGAGTTTAAAACCACAATGAAGAAAGTGAGAAGTGACAATGGAAGTGAGTTTAGAAACACAAGAGTTGATGAGCTATGTGATGAGCTTGGAATCAAACATCAATTCTCGGCCAAGTATACACCTCAATCTAATGGCTTAGTTGAGAGGAAGAATAGAACTTTAATTGATATGGCAAGATCAATGTTGAATGAGTATGATGTGAGTCATTCATTTTGGGCTGAAGCAATCAACACGGCTTGCTGCTATAGCAACCGCCTCTATTGCCACAAGTTCTTAGAAAAGACACCATATGAGATCTTAAATGAAAGAAAGCCCAACATTGCATACTTTCGGGTATTTGGTTGTAAATGCTACATCTTGAAGAAGGGCACTAGATTCAGCAAGTTTGAGAAGAAATGTGATGATGGATTCTTACTTGGGTACTCCACTACTAGCAAAGCTTATAGAGTTTGGAATTTGGCTAGTGGTTTACTTGAAGAAGTGCATGATGTTGAGTTTGATGAAACAAATGGCTCTCAAGATGAGGAAGATAACTTGGATGATGTGAGAGGAACTCAATTGACCAATGCTATGAAAGAAATGGATATTGGTGATATTAGGCCAAAGCAAGTGATTGATGTGGATGACAACAAAGATCAAGTGCTCCAAAGTCCAATTACACAAGCTAGTGGTTCTCTAATGCAAAATCAAGCTAGTACATCATCTCAAGTGCAACAAGATCAACAAGTGGCTAGTTCATCATCTCCAACTCATGATCAACATCCAAGCAATCAAGTCCAAGTACTTCAATCAACTAATATTGCAAGAGACCATCCATTGGATTCCATCATTGGTGACATACAAAGGGGAGTTCAAACTAGATCAAGATTGGCATCATTTTGTGCTCACTCTTCTTTTGTGTCAATGGAAGAACCCAAGGACATTGATAAAGCATTAAGAGATCTGGATTGGGTAAATGCAATGCATGAAGAGCTCAACAACTTCAAGAGAAATGAAGTATGGGAACTAGTTGAGAGGCCTAAGGATCACAATGTCATTGGAACAAGATGGGTCTTTCGCAACAAGCAAGATCAAGATGGGATAGTAGTAAGGAACAAAGCAAGACTAGTGGCTCAAGGTTACACACAAATAGAGGGTCTTGACTTTGGTGAAACTTATGCCCCGGTTGCAAGATTGGAAGCAATTAGGATCTTACTTGCCTATGCTTGTGCTCACAATATCAAGCTATATCAAATGGATGTGAAGAGTGCATTTCTCAATGGGTACATCTAAGAGGAGGTGTATGTGGAGCAACCTCCCGGTTTTGAAGATGACAAGAAACCCAACCATGTATATAAGTTGAGAAAAGCTTTGTATGGATTGAAGCAAGCACCTAGAGCATGGTATGAAAGATTGAGGGACTTCTTGCTATCCAAAGGATTTGTCATGGGCAAAGTGGATACTACTCTATTCACCAAGAAGATTGGGAAAGACTTGTTTGTGTTGCAAATATATGTTGATGATATCATATTCGGCTCAACCAATCAAGATTATTGTGATGAGTTTGGGAAAATGATGGCAAAGGAATTTGAAATGTCAATGATTGGTGAACTTAGTTTCTTTCTTGGACTTCAAATCAAACAAATGAAAGAAGGAACATTTGTAAGCCAAACCAAATACATAAATGATATGCTAAAGAAGTTTGGTATGGAAGATGCAAAAGGAATCACTACTCCAATGAGCACTAGTGGAACCTTGGATAGTGACAAGAGTGGCAACATGGTGGATCAAAAGCTATATAGATCAATGATTGGTAGCCTACTCTATGTGACGGCATCAAGGCCCGATGTAATGTTTAGTGTATGCATGTGTGCAAGATTTTAAGTCTCACCAAGAGAAAGTCATTTGAAGGCAACAAAGAGAATATTGAGGTACTTAAAGCATACACAAGATGTTGGATCATGGTATCCCAAAGGTGCAAGCTTTGAGTTAGTTGGATATTCGGATTCCGACTATGCCGGTGACAAAGTGGAGAGAAAGAGCACTTCCGGGACTTGTCAATTGTTGGGAAGATCACTTGTCTCATGGTCATCCAAGAAGCAAAATAGTATTGCACTATCTACCACCGAAGCCGAATACATCGCCGCGGGTAGTTGTTGTGCACAAATCTTATGGATGAAGGCAACATTGAAAGATTTTGGAATCAACTTCAAGAATGTGCCATTGCTATGTGATAATGAAAGTGTCGTGAAGCTAACCAACAATCCGGTTCAACATCAAAGAACAAAGCATATTGATGTTCGCCATCACTTTATTAGAGATCATCAACAAAAGGGTGATATTGCTATTGAGAGTGTGGGCACCGAAGATCAATTTGATGAGAAGAGATTTCACAAGCTAAAGAATGAGTTGAACATACTTGACTTCTCCAACATGAGTTGATGCACCCTATATATGACATGCCTCTACTTTGAGCCCCAAGGTACAATTGGTTGACATGTCATACATTCTATACTAAGGACATGTTTAGTGCATCTAGTCATAATTTACATGTTCTAGGCTCATTCATGAAAATCAAATGAATTTGAAGTTTATATGGTGCCACTATTGTTTCCATGTCTTGTATGATCTAGTGGTAGCATATAACTTGTTTAAGTAGCTTGTGATCCTAAGTGTTTAATCTAGATCACTTGTCTAAATATTTGCTTCAACATGGTGCATGATAACCCTTCTAGTGAGGTGTGAAGAAGCTTGCCCTTGGATCAAACCGAAGCACTTTATTTATGCAAGCAATCTAGGTTGATTCACAAACTTGATCCTCACCCCATAATTCAACATGATAATCTATCTAAAGTTTGCTCCTTGTGGTCAATTGGTGCCAAAGGGGGAGAAAATGTTGTTCACAAAGATAGAACTCAAAGAGGGAGAAGCACAAAGGGGGAGAAAAATGTTGTTCACAAAGGGGGAGAATTGATAAAAGAAGGGGATCAACTAAAATTTTGAGCACACAAGTAGGGGGAGCAAGCTCTTAAACATGAATGTTGCATTTCTATGTGCACTTCATATGTATGATGCATAGTTATGCATTTCTTTTTCTCTGATACTTTGCTAGTATAATTTGAATGATGAATGAAAGTACTAGCATGAATAGGAAGTAGTTAGATTTTTCTTGCTTTATGTTTTTCAAAGTGGTACTAGAGCCTTGCTTATAATGTTGATCTCACAAGGTTTCTAGTTATGTTTGTGCTTTTTACAAGTGGTATCTAACTACACAAGGTGCTAAGATGGTGTTTATCGCTACTCCGATGGTATCACGCTTCAAAGGTCTATAATCTCAAACACTTAGCACCTATTGGTAGACAATGCTCCTATACTTTCCTATATAACATGTATGCTTCCAAAATCCAAACATATAGCATACATGTAGGGGCAGCCATTGCTATCAATTTGAATTCATGATAACATGTCCATAATTCTTACACATGGTAATATTCTTGGACAATGTGACATGGGTTCAATCAAAATTTTATCATAACATCTTTGTGAAAGGTTTGTCACCAATTACCAACAAGGGGGAGATTGAAAGTCCTATGTTTGGTGTTGGTAATTAGTGACAATGCTTAAGTACTAATCCTATGCCTAAGTTGTATGTAGCATATGAGGATTAGTACATTCCAAGATTGGTGGCAAGATGGACATGATGATCATGATGGCCACACTTGGATTTGGACGCAACCCTAGATGATCAAGGCAAATGTATATGCTTAAAGGTTGTGTTTTAGTAACCAAGACACCTAGTGAGTGTGGTTACATTATAGGATAGATAGCCATATTATAAAGAGGGGAATGACGCGGCTATTGAACTCCTAAGTGCCTCTAGGTGTGCATTTCATAATCATATGCATTTGGATAGAACTAATATCGCCTTGAAAAATGATTGTGAAAATGCTAACACACTCACACATGACGAAGATCACTTGGTGGTGTTAGCACGTTTGCGAAGGCGGTGGAGTTTGAGCGGTAGAGAGGGTTTGGGGTCCTCTCTCCCTCCCGCCGAGCTTGCGAGGCAGGATTTAGGCGTTTTCGAGGAGTTGAAATGACTATTTTCCACTACGCCAGAAGTCCGGAAAAGAAACGGAGGCGAACGGAGGTCACAGAGGTGACCGGACGCTGAACCGGACACGGTCTTTGCATGACCGGACGCGTCCGGTCAGTGTTCAGTGTCTGCGCATTTTTCAGTTTGATGATCGGACGCGCAGCACGTCCGGTCACTGACGATCGGATGCGTCCGGTCGTTCAGGGAGCTTACTGGACTCTAACCGGACGCTGGCACTGTCGCGTCCGGTCATTTTCTTTAGCGCGTCTGGTCACTGTTTCATTGAGCGCTGCTCAGGTGACCAGCGCGTTCGGTCATTCACGGGACCAGCGCGTTTGGTCTGCACGATGAGCGCGTCCGGTCGTTGCTTCGCAGTTAGCCGTTAGGCGACCAGCGTGTCTGGTCATTTGGACCAGTGCGTCCGGTCAGTACTTCACGAGTTAGCCGTTGTGCGACCGGTGCGTCTGGTCAGTTGGACCAGCGCGTCCGGTCAGCACGATTTCGGCTGTTTAAGTTTCTAACGGCTCTATTCGAAGGGGTATGTCTATAAATACTCGTTGGCCGGCTCAAGGCTCCCTCTCTTGAACATTTTGACATACTTGTGAGCACTTTGAGCTAAGCAACTCCCCTCCCACTCATCTCTCTTGCTTTTTTGCATATTCGAAGTGAGATTGAGTGATCCAAGTACATTTGCATTATGAGATTGCATCTAGTTGGCACTTGGTGGTTGATTTGCTGCGGGATTCTTGTTTCTCTTGGTGGTTGCCGCCACCTAAATGGCTTGGAGCAGCTTGGAGGCGTTGGCAAGAGTTGGTGATTGTTCTTGGCCACCTCCGGTGATTGTGAGGGGTTTGTGCCTACCTCGGCGAAGCGCCAAAGGCAACATTAGTATATTGCTCGTGTCATCGCAACCTTTTGCCATTTGGTAGGTTCTTGTGGCGCCTTTTGAGAGGCTCGGTGTGAGACCGATTAGCCACCGAACCACGTGGTGAAGAGGGACACAACGGGGACTAGCGTGCCGGCAAGCACGTAAACCTCGGGATAAATCTTTGTGTCATCACTTTCATATTGTGATTGATTGATCTCGTTGTTTGGTTATCTTGGTATTTATTGTTGATTATATTGGTTGGCTCAATACTTCGCCCCTCGGTGAAACTCTCCTAACTCAACTCCGCATTACTTTCTTAGTTATATTTGCTAGCTAGTTAGCTTTGCTAGAGTAACTTCTTTGTGTAGCTTGTTAGTTGTAGTTGTAGTTATCTTCTCGGTTTGACTTGTGTAGTTGAGTGCAATTACTAGAATTGTGAATTGGTTAGGTGGCTTGCAAACACCCCGTAGGCGAAGCAAAACTCGCATCTCGCTATTTGTTTTATTGATAAACTTATTTAGCTTGTCTTTGTAGAAAATTTTAATAGGCTATTTACCCCCCTCTAGCCATCAAGACCTTTCACCACCCCACTATAAAGCCTTGCATACTCCTTGGTGTCTTGTTGTTTTCTGGTTGTTGTCGGGTAAGTCTGGCTGAGTACCTTCTTGTACTTAGGGTTCTTCTACCCCTTGTTGCAGGTGTTTATTAGGACCAAGGGCAATAGTCGCTCCATACTTCTTATCTCGATGCTTTTGTTGGAGGAGACTACAGTATGGCAATACTATTTAAACAAAACGGTGTGTATTGATTTTGGGCAATAATGCTTCCGCTACCAATTATTTCAAACTCAGTGTTGTAATAACTTTATTTGAACTCCGATGTATTTGAACTATGTACGCATGTGAACTGTAACCACTAAACCAGTACGGTCCTGGCTGTTTGTTAAAAAATTTGAGATCCCCTGAGATTTCATGGACTACCGGGTTATACGGGCTTAAGTTTGCTAGATTCTCTGTCCCGGCAGGAGAATTTTCTTACTTAATTTCGTATAATTGGGCGGTTTCGTTACAGTCACGCCCGCCCACGCCTCGCTGCCGTGCCTTGTTGCGTGCTGTGTCTTGACGCGTTGCGCGCATGGGACGCCTGTGGCTTGTCCGCCTTGAGCCGCGACATCGTCAGTGCTAGCAGGTCTTCTCTCCCTTCCTCGCACTGTCGCCATGCTGTGGATCTGCTATTTCCTTTCGTCAATGAGCGGCCACCATTCTCCAATTCCCTTCGAGCACGACTTCGTCTTCTAGCCTATCGGCCTACCGACCTCATCGCACCTCGAGCTTGGCCACGTGCTCCAATTGGAGTTTCCCCGTTTCGCCTGGTCTTAAGGCCGAGCCCAGCCATGCATCGCAGCAGCCGTTTTCCATTCGCCTGGAACCCCTAATTGGTCACGCAGCTAGCTTCGCCGCCACCACCGCCCACCCTGCGCACCACTGTGGAACGCCGCCGCACCCTCGGGTCATTCGTGGTCGGCTCGGTGCGGGTTTTCTCCATGTGGTCCGTCGTCTCGGGCAGTGCTTCGATGAGCCCTGGAAGCTTTTACCCTAACCTGACTGACCCTTTTGCGCCACCGCTCACCGAAACGTCCTCGCTGGCTCTGTAGTTCGGCTGCTATCGTGGGGAGGCTGAGCTGGTTTGCCCTCGGTCCCCTAGTCGTCGCCCATCGTCCCGTGTTGTTAGCCTGGTGAGTGTCGGCCCCCTTAATCAGAGTTGTTGGGTCTCAGGTGGCCGGCGTGACGGCTCAGTACCGGTGGGCGCCACGCCGAAGTGCGGGGAGGCACCTAGGGACTTTCCCGTTGTGAAGGAGGTAGAGTAGAGGGGCTTTCTTGAAAGGTTTGTGACTCTGAGAACAGTGCATAGGATCGCGGGTGAGTTTGGCTTAAGCGCGGGGTCGTTTTCGCAAAACCGCTAGAGCACGCATGCGGGCTGTCCGTGTGGGCCGCCTTGCGCTTGCGCGGGCCACGCGTTGCTGGGCCATGGCGGCGAGGGTTGGGCCACGCTGCCAAATTGAGTTTTCTATTTTCTTAAGTGAATCAAGTAGCTTATTATTTCATGTGAATGACTAAACTTTGAGGAATTATAATAGGTCACGTAAGCATCCAAAAATCATGAAATCAGTTTTGTTAGATTCATAAATTCATGTTCTATCAATTGGTGAATTTCTGTTGTGCGTTGCTGTGATGATGCTAGGTCGATTAAATCAATGCATAAGGCAACGAATATTAATGCAACCAATCTTGTAGGAATTTTTGTGGCAAATCTAGGATAGCTCTAGCTCTGAAATTTTTACAGTAGCTTCATGATGTTATTAGATGTTTGCTGTAATTTTATTAGCCTTCAAATAGTTTGTTTGATAGGGTAGCTAAGTTTCCCTAGTAGTGTGATTTAGTAAATCGACAATCAAAAGATGATATGCATTTTAGTTGCTAGAGGTTGGCTAGTTCAGTAACTTTGGTTTAGTAGTAGCAGTGGGTAACTTAGCATATTAGCCATTAGAGTTAGCTAATTAGCTTAGTTGTTGTTGTTATAAGAGTTACTGTTGTCACCATATTAAGTGTCGTATTATCATTGCATGCATGTAGATCACGAGGAAGTTGAGTACGTGGCCACGGAGGAGCAAGACTACGAGGAAGTCATCGAGGAGTACAAGGAGGAGATCTTCGTGCCGGAGGAGTTCCAGGAGCCGCTCGTGATTGACACCTCTGACCTTGCACCTACCCAAGGCAAGCCCCGGAGCATAACCCTTATTTTGCAAATAATTATATATATTTAAATGTTGTGCATTTACATTACAGGAATTTTATGATACCCACATGCATATATATATCTACCCATGAGTCTTACTAGTACAGGATCGTGTAGCTGCCTTGCCTAGGTTTATCGGTAGCGTGGGTAACCTGTCGTTACTTACAATAGATGGTTATTTAATATTATTGTTATAACCTTGATAAAATGATGGAAAGGAAATGGTGACCGGGCTGGGATTTGGTATGGGTATGGGTGGGTGTAACAAGCTGTGTCACGCGGCCACGGGGCATAGCTGGGTTGCACTGTTTCCCTGTCCGTGTCGATTAAGGACCGTTTGTTGCATGGACCCTGGTTAAGTCACAGATTTATTATCCTGAGCACATGCTTGCTTATGGGAGCGGAAAGGCTTGTTACTCTCTTGTCATGGGCTCCGGCTCTTTCCAGACCGATTGATTGGAGGTGGGGATAGATGGAGGTCTAAGCACCGCATTGAGGTCGGGCCTCAAGCGCGGGAGCTTGGAGTCCAAGTTTGGACGGGGACCTGGAACCCGTGACAGGAGTGAATCGGGTTGGTCTCGTTTGTGCCTGGGGTGCAAGCGAGACGTGTGTTTTCGGGGTACCTAGCTGGGCACATTGATTCGCAAATCGCCGTTTCTACATGACGGTACGGCTTGACTATGCTCTGGCATCGTAGTAAGAACTGGCAGTTGAAAGATAAAGAAATGGTTCTGTTGCTCCACCCTGCTTGATTATAGGCTAGGTGCTTACATAGAAGGTTGGATAAGAAATAAAATACGGCTATTAAAAGTAAGAAATTAATGACTCACTCTTAGTGCTGTTTTTCGCTAACAAGAAACCCACAAGCCATAAAGCCTATCATAGTCCTCGAGAGTCGAGAATTATATTTCCCAGTCAGGTAAGTCTTGCGAGTACATTGTGTACTCAGGGTCTATTTTTACCCCTGTTGCAGGTGCACCTTGAGCAGATAGGCCTTATGTGGAGGATTCTTCTGGTGGGTACAGACAGATTCTCATTCGTTCCGCTAGATGTTTATTTTAATTCCGCTGTTTATTTATTCGCACTCTGATGAATACTGGCCCGATCTTCTGAGAGGTAACCGGTAAGTTCGATTTGTGGAGATCTCGACGTTGGCGATCCGGCTTCAAATCAGACACGATTCGAACCCTGCAACCGTTACACCACTGCTCCGTTGGTTATCAACCAAGCACAACTTGATTGACCTCACCAAGAAGGCTTTTCCTGCAAGCGAATCGAAGAACACAAGCAAGAAGGTAAAAACACGCAATCTGAAATTGCAAATATGAATGATGCGAATATCAATAGAGGGTTCAAGAACTCAGTTCCAAAGGACTAATCGACACAGTGGAGGAGATCAAGAACAGGGGCCCTAGATCACTGTAAAAAGATTTGTCACCACAGTTACAATGAACGATTCAGTTTCTCGATCGAAAACTAAACTCTAAACAAAACCCGATTATCTAACAGCGGCGGCGGCTGTGTTTATAGTCTAAGACTCGACCTAGGGTTGGAAATGGCCAGGGGTTGGGCGTCCACAACTTGGGCTTAAGGCCCGACACGATACATGGCCAAGTTGGCCCAAATAGGTGACGCAACACCTTGATGTGGTCACACAGAATGATCCACGGACCTTCTGGAGCTGGGACCAGATCCAAAACGATGGCGTCGTCGTCCCCTTTCCAACACATCCAAGAACGCCCTGTTTTGATGTCGTATGAGAGAGTTATGACCAAAACAGTGACGACGTGTCTGCTGAATCCGAGGGTGACGCGGTAGCTGAGTTGGGGACGAATTGCAACTTGGGAAAGACCATAACGTTGGTGTGTTGTTGTTTTCTGGTTGTTGTCTTGTTGTCTTGCATACTCCTTGGTGTCTTGTTGTTTTCTGGTTGTTGTCGGGTAAGTCTGGCTGAGTACCTTCTTGTACTCAGGGTTCTTCTACCCCTTGTTGCAGGTGTTTATTAGGACCAAGGACAATGGTCGCTCCATACTTCTTATCTCGATGCTTTTGTTGGAGGAGACTACAGTATGGCAATACTATTTAAACAAAACGGTGTGTGTTGATTTTGGGCAATAATGCTTCTGCTACCTATTATTTCAAACTCAGTGTTGTAATAACTTTATTTGAACTTCGATGTATTTGAACTATGTATGCATGTGAACTGTAACCACTAAACCAGTACGGTCCTAGCTGTTTGTTGAAAAATTTGAGATCCCCCGAGATTTCATGGACTACCGGGTTATACGGGCTTAAGTTTGCTAGATTCTCTGTCCCGGCAGGAGAATTTTCTTACTTAATTTCGTATAATTGGGCGGTTCCCTTACAAGCTGGTATCGGAGCAAGGTTTAGTGCGTTACTATTCATGTGGTATTTGAAACAAGAGAATTTTTGCTGTACAAAAGTAATTGCCAACTTGTAGTTCTATATAGGTGTTTAAAACTATGGTTTAAAAATTAAGAATGTGCCAGTGGTCATATCTTTTAAGCCTAGTTAAGGACTCTAGGTGGCTATCTAAGTACTGACTTGGGGGTTTTGCATCATATTTCTATTTAGTTGCTCATACAGCTTGAAATTGTATGAGTGCCATTCACTTGAGTGGTAATGTGTGGATCAATTGCCTCTACGCCAAGGTAAGTGTGAGTTGGGAGAGCATGATCGGATACAGCGCCGATCTAGGGAGAGTGCTTATTTGATGCTGGAGTATTACATGTTACACATATGCTTATACGAAGGTATCCCATGTGTGGGTTGTGCCGTCCTGTGGTGACGATACCGTCAATATGACGACGGTTCGGGTAGTAAACACTACATGTATGTGTACCTGGGGATATACATATGTGGAGTGTATAAATTTTAATTCTGCAATGCATTCATTGGGTTTGGGCTGAAATGAATCTTCTGCAGGTACATAACAGCGCTATCGTTTAGAACGTATTAGTTACGTATATGAGAGACCGTTTGTATGCCACTGTTTATATCGCTAGAATTTATTATTTCCTAAGTTTGTGAGAGCGTACGGAACGTGCATGCATCATGTTGTCTATTCACCTCATGTCATATCATTGCATCCTTCCTCCCCTTATAAGAAGATTATCTCCAGGTACTAACCCAAGACACGAAGACTGTGACACAATATCTGCATGCATTCAACAATCTAGGTCGCTATGCTCCGGACATGGTTGACACGGATATCAAGAAAATCGCAAGTTTCAAGAGGGGTCTCAACACCAAGATGCTGAAACACGTGGGGACTAACACTAGGACCAGGTTTAATGATTTTATTAGTGACTGTCTGAAGCAGGAAAAGAACAATAATGTCCATTCTGCATTCAAGGCACGCAAGAAGGTTTCAGACGTAAGTCCATCACAGGCAAGAGCTCCCCTACAAAGATGCCCTCCGTACCATTCTCCTGTACCTGAGACTAAGTTCAAACCACCACAAAGAAAGATTTCTACCAAAAAGAAGCAATCGCAGACTAGTCAGAAAGGTTCCACGGTTCCTAAGACTTCTATCGTTGGGTCGTGCCACAATTGTCATCAATCTGGTCACCTTATCAAGTTTTGTCCGTACCCCAAACAGCGAGTGGTATATCCTGGTCGTGTGCACTACACCAATGTTGAGGAAATTCTGGAAGGAGAGCCTATGACTACTGGAAGGTTTCCTGTGAATCAACATCATGCCATTGTTTTGTTTGATTCTGGTTCGTCGCATTCCTTTATGAGTCAAGAGTTTGCACAGAAGCATCATCAGAACGTAGATGAATTGAGTTTTAGCTACCGCATCAGTTCAGCGGGAGCTGACGTATGCACTAGAATGGTGGTGAGAGGAGTGACCATCGACTTTGGGAGTCGAAGATGTTCAATGGATCTAGTAGTGTTATCGGGATTATCTTTGGACGTGATCTTAGGAATGAGTTGGATGAAAAGTTGGAAGGCGATGATAGACACTGCTGGTAGAACCATTTCCTTTACTGATCCTAGGGATGGTGCTAAATTTCAAGTAACGCTACCTCAAAATGCCAGTTTGAATAGCTTAACTTGTGCTACTCAAGTTGTTGAACTTGCCAAAATTCCGATCGTATGTGAGTTTCCTGATGTATTTCCTGATGAGTTGCTGGGTCTTCCGCCCGATCGTGATGTTGAGTTTGGGATTGAATTAGTTCCTGGAACAGCTCCAATCTCGAGGAGACCCTATCGTATGCCTCTGGATGAGTTAGCTGAGCTGAAGAAGCAACTAGAAGAATTGTCGAAAAAGGGGTTTATCCGACCGAGCAAATCTGAATGGGGATGTCCCGTCTTATTTGTGAAAAAGAAGAAAGAGGGCACATTGAGAATGTGCGTGGACTATCGACCACTTAATGCTGTCACCATCAAGAATAAGTATCCCTTGCCTCATATTGATATTCTGTTTGATCAGTTATCCAGAGCCAAGGTGTTCTCTAAGATAGATTTGAGGTCCGGTTACCATCAGATCAAGATTAAGCCACAAGATATACCGAAGACCGCATTTTCGACCAGATATGGGTTGTACGAGTATCTTGTCATGTCCTTTGGTTTGACAAACGCTCCTGCATACTTTATGCTTTTGATGAATTCGGTCTTCATGCCAGAGTTAGATAAGTTTGTGGTTGTGTTTATTGATGATATTCTGGTGTATTCCGAGAATGAGCAAGATCAAGAGAAGCATCTGAGAATCGTCCTGACCCGACTCAGGGAGCATAAGTTGTATGCCAAGTTTAGCAAGTGCGAGTTCTGGTTGAAGAAGGTTTCTTTCCTTGGTCACGTACTATCAGAGAATGGAATTTCAGTAGACCCTAGTAAGATACAAGAGGTTATGGATTGGAAAGCACCAACTACGATTCGTGAGGTCCGAAGTTTTCTTGGATTAGGTGGTTACTATCGTCGTTTCATACCAGGTTTCTCCAAGATTGCTAAACCAATGACAAGTCTATTACAGAAGGATAATAAGTTTGCTTGGACAAAAGAGTGTGAGACAACTTTTCACACTTTGCGAAAACTGTTAACCACTGCTCCTATTTTAGCGCAGCCAGACATAGACAAACCTTTTGATGTGTTTTGCGATGCATCGAAAACTGGATTGGGTTGTGTGCTTATGTAAGAAGGAAGAGTCATTGCTTATGCCTCGCGTCAGTTGAGGAAGCACGAGGTTAACTATCCAACACATGATCTTGAACTTGCTGCAGTCGTACATGCACTAAAGATCTGGAGACATTATTTGCTTGGTAATGTGTGCAATATTTATACGGATCACAAGAGTCTCAAGTATATTTTCACCCAACCTGACTTAAACATGAGACAGAGAAGATGGTTAGAGCTAATAAAGGATTATAACCTGAATGTACAATATCATCTAGGAAAAGCCAATGTTGTGGCAGATGCACTGAGTAGGAAGTCACATTATCTTGATTTGCAACCACTATTCGAAGAGGGATTCAATCTTATGCATCCTGCTATGTTGCATAATATTCAGATCAGTTGCTCCTTGGAAAGTAGGATAACAGAAGGCCAGAAAACAGATAAAGGGATATTCCATATCCAAGAGAAGATGAAAAGCGAGCCATCCAAGCATTTTAGAATTGATGAACAGGGCGTGTTGTGGTTTGATGATCGTCTTGTTGTACCCAAGGATCGAGAGCTTAGGAATAAACTTATGGATAAGGCTCACCTTTCTAAGCTATCCATCCATCCTAGAAGTAGTAAGATGTATCAAGAACTAAGATCTCGTTATTGGTGGACGAAGATGAAGAAAGAAATTGCAGCTTATGTCGCCAAATGTGACACGTGTTGTAGAGTGAAAGCACTTCATATGAAACTTGGTTTATTACAACCACTGTCTGTGCCAGATTGGAAATGGGATGAAATATGTATGGATTTCATCACAGGATTACCTACTAGTCAGAAAGGAAATGATTCAATTTGGGTGATTGTCGACCGTCTTACTAAGTCAGCGCATTTCATTCCAGTTCAGACGAGTTATCGACCACCTGAATATGCTAAGTTGTACATCTCACAAATCGTTCGTTTGCATGGTGTACCAAGGGTTATCGTATCTGACCAAGGGTCGCAGTTTACTGCTCACTTCTGGGAACATTTGAACAAATGTTTAGGTACCAGTTCAGTCCGTAGTACTGCTCACCACCCAAAGACCGATGGACAAACAGAACGAGTAAATGCTGTTTTAGAAGATATGCTTAGAGCATGTGTTTTATCTTCGAAGGGATCATGGGAATCATGGTTACCTTTGGCTGAGTTTACTTACAATAACAGCTATCAAGAGAGTATCAAAATGGCTCCGTTTGAAGCCTTGTATGGCAGGAAGTGCATAACACCATTGAATTGGATCGAGCCCGGAGAAAGAAGATATTATGGTATTGACTTTGTAGAAGAGGCTCAGAAGAGGGTTCGTATCATTCAACAAAACATGAAAGCTGCACAATCACGTCAGAAAAGTTATGCGGATAAGAGAAGGAGACCGCTTGTATTTGAAATTGGAGACTATGTGTATCTAAAAGTCACACCAATGAAAAAGAAACAGTTTAGAATCAAAAGAAAGCTTGCTCCTAGGTTTGTGGGGCCATATAAAATATTAGAAAGAAAGGGTCCAGTAGCTTATAAGTTGAAGTTACTAGAATCAATGAGTGCAATCTTTCCTGTCTTTCACGTGTCAAATTTAAGAAAATGTTTGCGTGTTCTAGAAGAAAAGGTAGAACCCCGAGGCATTAAGATTAAGTCAGATTTGGCCTACCGTGAGCAACCAGTACAAGTGTTGGATGTTAAGGACAGAGTTACACGAAACAGAGTAGTGAGAACTTACAAGATACAGTGGAGTCACTATGATGAGGGCGATGCGTCTTGGGAAACGGGAGACTACTTACAGAAAGCTTACGAAGATTTTTATAACAATTGGTGCGTAACTCAAATCTCGAGACGAGATTTTTATAAGGGGGGAGGGCTGTAACACCCCGGTGTTACGCGTGCATTTAGCATCTGTAAATCATGAGCATAAGCACCATCATGCATTCATAAGCATTTCATGTTATATAAATAAAACATCCAAAAACATGCTAACGAAACATGAGTGTTGTATTTACTTGTTTTCATTAGAATAGTACCGTGATCATGCTTGTTTGCAGGGGCGGATCCAGAACGGGGCTGCGCCCCGGGCTGAGCTGCTGATTCACGTTCAAAATAGTCTGATCTTGCTTCCTAGGTCTCCTTTTGTCTAATTAAGATCATAGTTTTTTAGGCTAAACACCACATATGTTAAAGGAGCTACATGGACTCGCCCCGGGCTGCAGCCCGGGCAGCCCGGGCCCTGGATCCGCCCCTGCTTGTTTGAGTGTTTAAACAACTTAAAATTGGTCATCAAGTAATTTGGAGCAAAATTCCTTCTGAAAATTTTCCCAAATTTTGCTTTTAAAATCATCCTTGAAAAATAAGGTTTTTAATTAAAAATCAACTTTTTAACCCTAGTTCAAAATCGATTGGGATTTTGGCTCTGTCTCTTTTAACAAAGTTGTAGAGCGCAAAATCCTAATCAACTTTTATTTTTGGACCATCTTGAGAAAACGTCGTTTGCTTGTTCAAAAATTGATTTGGAACTATGTTTGGAAAATGGAATTTGAAAACAAAAATGACAATCGTTTTTCCAGGTTTCGTGGGCCTCGGCCTCGTTTTCGGCCCATTTAGGCTTGTCGGCCTGCCTGCCCGCCCGCGTTCGTCCACGCGCTCGCGCGCGCCGCGCCGACCGCCATCAGGGCGCGGACGCCGCGTGGTCACCGGCGTGCGGCGCCGCTCGCCACGCGCCCCTGGGTGGCCCCCGCAGCTCCGCGGGCTCGTCAAAATGCAGCAGCAACTCACCTCCTCCCTCGGCTCCCTTCCATTCGCTCGCCTCGCCATTCTTGCCTCGCCAAGGCAGCAGCAGCTGTAGCAGCGCCACCGCGCCATCTCTGCCGCCGCGCAGCTCGCCAACCGGGGTGACTCGCCACGATTCGGCTCGTGAGGAGCTCCGCCCCACCTTGCTCGATCCCACAAAGCAGCCCCGCCCTTTTCCCTCGCCTCGGTGTGGCCGGAGGTGTCTTCTCCGCCGCTCGCCGGAGTCCGGTTCCGCGCGGGTGAGCCGCTCCGCGCCACCCTCCTTCTTCATTTAGCGAGCAACTGACCCGCCTCAACCTCGCGAAGCTCGCGCGCCATCTCTCGCACCTCGCCGTGGCCGGAGCTGGAGTGGCCGCCGCTCCGCAGCGCCGCCGTGCGCCATAGACGCCGGCGTGCTCACTCCGATGAGCCGCTCGGCCAATCCGTGGCACCCTTCGGTGCGACTCGGCGCGCTGAGCACGCTGGTACCCACAGCTCCGCCGCAGGCCTCGCCGCCGGCGAGATCCGGCCGGCGGGAGCCCCTCCCCTGCCTCTGTCTCCCTAGACAGTGGGGCCACGGGGCCCAACTGCAGTGGCTCGGGCTGGATCTGGGTGCACGTTGCCGTGTGCGCGTTGCATTTCCAGATCCAGATTTTCAAAGAACTGATTTTGGAAATGTTTTTCAGAAATTGTTTAAATCCTTCCAAAAATATTATATCCTGTTTTATTGCTCCAAAAACTGAGACAAATTTTGTTGTGTTCCTTGTGATTAGATCTACAGCTTAGATGTATTGCATGTCATGTTTGTGATGCTTTTATATAGGGTTTTATTTAATTCTTAATAATTGCTTTTAACTTCAGAAATACATAGTAAATCCAATATGTGTCAGAAAAATGTAGTTCCGATTTTGTTAGTCTTCTTATGAGATGTACTACCTGTGAAAAATGTGTGTAATGCATGTTATGTAGAAAAATATTGATGTGTAGTTTAAGTGCCTTTCTTTGCCTAGATTTGTTATTTTTGCTAGGGCTAAAAATATGAATAATACATGCATGTGAAACTTTTCCTATGATGATTAATTACTGTGTAAATCATAAGAAAAATATGCAATGTGTTGTTTGGTACCTTTTGTAGTACAAAGTATTTTCTATGCATGGTGTAGCACTACTTTTGTCCTTTTTGTGTAGGATGTTATACATGTCCTAATGCAGTGAAAGTTTGGTGATAGTCTATGTTTGACATGATTAGGCTACTGTAATTTTCTGAGAATTTTCTATGAACTAAAAATATAGGTTACTGTTCAAACCTAGATTAAATTAGGTTTTAATCAGGAATCCCTTTATTGCATGTTTAGTTAATAATATTGTTTTGGTGTAACTTTGAAGCGCCAATTAGCTTGCTGGTGTGTTATGCCATGTTGTTTCATGTTGTAATGCAACAAGTAGTTAGTAGCAAAATACTTAGATGTGATTGCATGCCTGTTTGTTATTCCATGTGATTAGTAGATAGAGAAGAAGTACAAACTTGCTTTGTTAAGTAGAATGTGAATGGTGCATTTACATACACATGCAAGCATGAGCATCATATGCCATCCCATTGGTGCACCTTTTTCCATTAGCACTTATACCCATGCATACATGCATCATACAGAATCGGTGCAGAAAGCAGTACGTGGGGAGCACGGAGTGCCCGAGGAGGCCGTGCAACGTGAAGTGCCACTCGTGGGAGAACCAGAAGTCAAGGAGTCAGACGGTGATCTGCTGAAGTGTCGGGACCACCGTCTGTCAACCTTCTAGAAGGCAAGCCCCGGAGCATTATAAGTCTCCTTACTTTATCAAAGCAATATATATATATATATATATATATATATATATATATATATATATATATATATATATATATATATATATATATATATATGTAATGTTGCATTAAGTTATAGAAGTTGCTTGAAACCATTGATGCATATCACTACGATATCCCTTGAACACCTTGATATATCCTGATATCCTATTTAAGTATAGTTCTGGAATATCTGCTTAGCTATGCTTAGTCCGGTAGAAGTAGGTGATTTCCCGTCACCTACGATTTAGGTAAAAACATGTCATGTTTAGTAATGTGCTATCATGGAAAGAGAACCAATTATGGTTAAATAAATGGAGACCGAGCAAAATGTTGGGCAGCAAGGCATGGGTCTTGTGTGGTTGTAGTTTCCGTCTGTGTCGATTAAGGACCGTACCGTTGTCGGCCCTCAGTCCTTTTTGAACGCATGCCCACATTTAGCTGGCTGGATAAGTACTTCCGACCGCGAAGCCTAGTAGCTCTGTTCGGACCGGTGACCGAGATGATGCCAAGACCACCTCAGGCCTGTTGACCGTGGACAAGAATGACCTGGCTCCAGCGTGGGCAGGCATAACTTGAGTGACCTGGCACGGGAGGAACCCAAGGTGTATAGGGTTCATGGCGGTCCCGTGATGTTTTTTTCAAATAGTACCAAGGGTGACCTGTAGCTCACTGGGCCGGTGAGTGTGGTTTGTGTGGGGAATACATCACCAGCTGGTTAGTAATCGATTCGAGTCGCCATCGCTCCTGGATAGTGAGCAACTGGACTGAGTTACGTCATCGTAGTAATGTGATTATGGAACATGATGATGGTTATGGTTATGAGTATGATGTGGAAAATGCTAAACAGAATTGATTACAATTGATTGCTTAATCTTATCCAAGTGATTGCTCTAGTACAGGTGCAAATCTAGATAGGTTTAAATGAATAAGTTAAATTGATGCTAAAGATTTATATTGCAATTTAAGTGCTATCGCCTTTTATGCAAAATGTTGTCAAGCCCACCTGAAAGTCCTATGTTTGGTGTTGGTAATTAGTAACAATGCTTAAGTACTAATCCTATGCCTAAGTTTTATATAGCATATGAGGATTAGTACATTCCAAGATTGGTGGCAAGATGGACATGATGATCATGATGGCCACACTTGGATTTGGACGCAACCCTACGTGATCAAGGCAAAGGTATATGCTTAAGGGTTGTGTTTTAGTAATCAAGACACCTAGTGAGTGTGGTTACATTATAGGATAGATAGCCGTACTATAAAGAGGGGAATGACGCGGCTATTGAACTCCTAAGTGCCTCTATGTGTGCATTTCATAATCATATGCATTTGGATAGAACTAATATCGCCTCAAAAAATGATTGTGAAAATGCTAACACACTCACACATGACGAAGATCACTTGGTGGTGTTAGCACGTTTGCGAAGGCGGTGGAGTTTGAGCGGGAGAGAGGTTTTGGGGTCCTCTCTCCCTCCCGTCGAGCTTGCGAGGCGGGATTTAGGCATTTTCGAGGAGTTGAAATGACTATTTTCCACTACGCCAGAAGTCCAGAAAAGAAACAGAGGCGAACGGAGGTCATAGAGGTGACCGGACGCTGAACCGGACACGGTCTTTGCATGACCGGACGCGTCTGGTCAGTGTTCAGTGTCTGCGCATTTTTTAGTTTGATGATCGGACGCACAGAGTGTCCAGTCACTGACGAACAGACGCGTCCAGTCAGCACGATTTCGGCTGTTTAAGTTTCTAACGGCTCTATTCGAATTGGTACGTCTATAAATACTCATTGGCCGGCTCAAGGCTCCACCTCTTGAACATTTTGACATACTTGTGAGCACTTTGAGCTAAGCAACTCCCCTCCCACTCATCTCTCTTGCTTCTTTGCATATTCGAAGTGAGATTGAGTGATCTAAGTGCATTTGCATTGTGAGATTACATCTAGTTGGCACTTGGTGGTTGATTTGCTGCGGGATTCTTGTTTCTCTTGGTGGTTGCCGCCATCTAGATGGCTTGGAGCAGCTTGGAGGCGTTGGCAAGAGTTGGTGATTGTTCTTGGCCACCTCCGGTGATTGTGAGGGGTTTGTGCCTACCTCGGCGAAGCGCCAAAGGCAACATTAGTATATTGCTCGTGTCATTGCAACCTTTTGCCATTTGGTAGGTTCTTGTGGCGCCTTTTGAGAGGCTCGGTGTGAGACCGATTAGCCACCGAACCATGTGGTGAAGAGGGACACAACGGGGACTAGCGTGCCGGCAAGCACGTGAACCTCGGGATAAATCTTTGTGTCATCACTTTCATATTGTGATTGATTGATCTCGGTGTTTGGTTATCTTGGTATTCATTGTTGATTATATTGGTTGGCTCAATACTTCGCCCCTCGGTGAAACTCTCCTAACTCAACTCCGTATTACTTTCTTAGTTATATTTGCTAGCTAGTTAGCTTTGCTAGAGTAACTTCTTTGTGTAGCTTGTTAGTTGTAGTTGTAGTTATCTTCTCGGTTTGACTTGTGCAGTTGAGTGCAATTACTAGAATTGTGAATTGGTTAGGTGGCTTGCAAACACCCCGTAGGCTAAGCAAAACTCGCATCTCGCTATTTGTTTTATTGATAAACTTGTTTAGCTTGTCTTTGTAGAAAATTTTAATATGCTATTTACCCCTCCTCTAGCCATCAAGACCTTTCACCACCCCACTATAAAGCCTTGCATACTCCTTGGTGTCTTGTTGTTTTCTGGTTGTTGTCGGGTAAGTCTGGCTGAGTACCTTCTTGTACTTAGGGTTCTTCTACCCCTTGTTGTAGGTGTTTATTAGGACCAAGGGCAATGGTCGCTCCATACTTCTTACCTCGATGCTTTTGTTGGAGGAGACTACAGTATGTCAATACTATTTAAACAAAACGGTGTGTATTGATTTTGGGCAATAATGCTTCTGCTACCAATTATTTCAAACTCAGTGTTGTAATAACTTTATTTGAACTCCAATGTATTTGAACTATGTACGCATGTGAACTGTAACCACTAAACCAGTACGGTCCTGGCTGTTTGTTAAAAAATTTGAGATCCCCTGAGATTTCATGGACTACCGGGTTATACGGGCTTAAGTTTGCTAGATTCTCTGTCCCGGCAGGAGAATTTTCTTACTTAATTTCGTATAATTGGGCGGTTCCATTACAGTCACGCCCGCCCACGCCTCGCTGCCGTGCCTTGTTGCGGCTGTGTCTTGACGCGTTGCGCGCATGGGACGCCTGTGGCTTGTCCGCCTTGAGCCGCGACATCGTCAGTGCTAGCAGGTCTTCTCTCCCTTCCTCGCACTGTCGCCATGCTGTGGATCTGCTATTTCCTTTCGTTAATGAGCGGCCACCATTCTCCAATTCCCTTCGAGCACGACTTCGTCTTCTAGCCTGTCGGCCTACCGACCTCATCGCACCTCGAGCTTGGCCCACGTGCTCCAATTGGAGTTTCCCCGTTCCACCTAGTCTTAAGGCCGAGCCCAGCCATGCATCGCAGCAGCCGTTTTCCGTTCGCCTGGAACCCCTAATTGGTCACGCAGCTAGCTTCGCCGCCACCACCGCCCACCCTACGCACCACTGTGGAACGCCGCCGCACCCTCGAGTCGTTCGTGGTTGGCTCGGTGCGGGTTTTCTCCATGCGGTACGTCATCTCGGGCAGTGCTTCGGTGAGCCCTGGAAGCTTTTACCCTAAATCGACTGACCCTTTTGCGCCACCGCTCACCGGAACGTCCTCGCCGGCTCTGTAGTTCGGCTGCTGTCGTGGGGAGGCTGAGCTGGTTCGCCCTCGGTCCCCTAGTCGTCGCCCATCGTCCCGTGTTGTGAGCCTGGTGAGTGTCGGCCCCCTTAATTAGAGTTGTTAGGTCTCAGGTGGCTGGCGTGGCGGCTCAGTGCCGGTGGGCGCCGCGCCGGAGTGCGGGGAGGCGCCCAGGGACTTTCCCGTTGCGAAGGAGGTAGAGTAGAGGGGCTTTCTTGAAAGGTTTGTGACTCTGAGAACAGTGCATAGGATCGCGGGTGAGTTTGGCTTAAGCGCGGGGTCGTTTTCGCAAAACCGCTAGAGCACGCGTGCGGGCTGTCCGTGTGGGCCGCCTTGCACTTGCGCGGGCCACGCGTTGCTGGGCCATGGCGGCGAGGGTTGGGCCACGCTGTCAAATTGAGTTTTCTATTTTCTTAAGTGAATCAAGTAGCTTATTATTTCATGTGAATGACTAAACTTTGAGGAATTATAATAGGTCACGTAAGCATCCAAAAATCATGAAATCAGTTTTGTTAGATTCATAAATTCATGTTCTATCAATTGGTGAATTTCCATTGTGCGTTGCTGTGATGATGCTAGGTCGATTAAATCAATGCATAAGGCAACGAATATTAATGCAACCAATCTTGTAGGAATTTTTGTGGCAAATCTAGGATAGCTCTAGCTCTAAAATTTTTACAGTAGCTTCATGATGTTATTAGATGTTTGCTGTAATTTTATTAGCCTTCGAATAGCTTGTTTGATAGGGTAGCTAAGTTTCCCTAGTAGTGCGATGTAGTAAATCGACAATCAAAAGATGATATGCATTTTAGTTGCTAGAGGTTGGCTAGTTCAGTAACTTTGGTTTAGTAGTAGCAGTGGGTAACTTAGCATATTAGCCATTAGAGTTAGCTAATTAGCTTAGTTGTTGTTGTTATAAGAGTTACTGTTATCACCGTATTAAGTGTCGTATTATCATTGCATGCATGTAGATCACGAGGAAGTTGAGTACGTGGCCACGGAGGAGCAAGACTACGAGGAAGTCATCGAGGAGTACAAGGAGGAGATCTTCGTGCCGGAGGAGTTCCAGGAGCCGCTCGTGACTGACACCTCTGACCTTGCACCTGCCCAAGGCAAGCCCCGGAGCATAACCCTTATTTTGCAAATAATTATATATATTTAAATGTTGTGCATTTACATTACAGGAATTTTATGATACCCACATGCATATATATATATATCTATCCATGAGTCTTACTAGTACAGGATCGTGTAGCTGCCTTGCCTAGGTTTATCGGTAGCGTGGGTAACCTGTCGTTACTTACAATAGATGGTTATTTAATATTATTGTTATAACCTTGATAAAATGATGGAAAGGAAATGGTGACCGGGCAGAGATTTGGTATGGGTATGGGTGGGTGTAGCAAGCTATGTCCCGCGGCCACGGGGCATAGCTGGGTTGCACTGTTTTCCTGTCCGTGTCGATTAAGGACCGTTCGTTGCATGGACCCTGGTCAAGTCACAGATTTATTATCCCGAGCACATGCTTGCTTATGGGAGCGGAAAGGCTTGTTACTCTCTTGTCATGGGCTCCGGCTCTTTCCAGACCGACTGATTGGAGGCGGGGATAGATGGAGGTCTAAGCACCGCATTGAGGCCGGGCCTCAAGCGCAGGAGCTTGGAGTCCAAGTTTGGACGGGGACCTGGAACCCGTGACAGGAGTGAAACGGGTTGGTCTCGTTTGTGCCTGGGGTGCAAGCGAGACGTGTGTTTTCGGGGTACCCAGCTGGGCACATTGATTCGCGAATCGCCGTTTCTACATGACGGTACGGCTTGACTATGCTCTGGCATCGTAGTAAGAACTGGCAGTTGAAAGATAAAGAAATGGTTCTGTTGCTCCACCCTGCTTGATTATAGGCTAGGTGCTTACATAGAAGGTTGGATAAGAAATAAAATACGGCTATTAAAAGTAAGAAATTAATGACTCACTCTTAGTGCTGCTTTTCGCTAACAAGAAACCCACAAGCCATAAAGCCTATCATAGTCCTCGAGAGTCGAGAATTATATTTCCCAGTCAGGTAAGTCTTGCGAGTACATTATGTACTCAGGGTCTATTTTTACCCCTGTTGCAGGTGCACCTTGAGCAGATAGGCCTTATGTGGAGGATTCTTCTGGTGGGTACAGACGGATTCTCATTCGTTCCGCTAGATGTTTATTTTAATTCCGCTGTTTATTTATTCGCACTCTGATGAATACTGGCCCGATCTTCTGAGAGGTAACCGGTAAGTTCGATTTGTGGAGATCTCGACGTTGGCGATCCGGCTTCAAATCAGACACGATTCGAACCCTGCAACCGTTACACCACTGCTCCGTTGGTTATCAACTAAGCACAACTTGATTGACCTCGCCAAGAAGGCTTTTCCTGCAAGCGAATCGAAGAACACAAGCAAGAAGGTAAAAACACGCAATCTGAAATTGCAAATATGAATGATGCGAATATCAATAGAGGGTTCAAGAACTCAGTTCCAAAGGACTAATCGACACAGTGGAGGAGATCAAGAACAGGGGCCCTGGATCACTGTAAAAAGATTTGTCACCACAGTTACAATGAACGATTCAGTTTCTCGATGGAAAACTAAACTCTAAATAAAACTCGATTGTCTAACAGCGGCGGCGGCTGTGTTTATAGTCTAAGACTCGACCTAGGGTTGGAAACAGCTAGGGGTTGGGCGTCCACAACTTGGGCTTAAGGCCCGACACGATACATGGTCAAGTTGGTCCAAATAGGTGATGCAGCACCTTGACATGGTCACACAGAATGATCCACGGACCTTCTGGAGCTGGGACCAGATCCAAAACGACGGCGTCGTCGTCCCCTTTCCAACGCATCCAAGAACACTCCGTTTTGATGTCGTATGAGAGAGTTATGACCAAAACAGTGATGACGTGTCTGCTGAATCCGAGGGTGACGTGGTAGCTGAGTTGGGGACGAATTGCAACTTAGGAAAGACCATAACGTCGGTGTGTCCAGCATGGCGATGTCCTCATCATCCTCCCCTTCTTGAATTGGAGTCGTTTTCGACTCCATCTTGGCGATGTCCTCATCATCCCCTCCTTCTAGAATTGGAGTCGTCCTCGACTTCATCCCATCATCAGCGAACTCCTGCAAAAGGTTAGTGACAGCAGGCAATGCACCAGACAGAATAGGTTGAAAAAACATAGTATAACATGGCGCATTAGGATTATCACAAAACTCAGCAGTAGCAGAAGTTGTAGCAAGAAAAGTACCTCCTTTTAACTTAATCCCATTATTTTTATCAATGTGAGTTGGAGGTTTATTTTTAATCTCATTAGCATGTTTAATAATATCCGTAGGAGACAAAGGTAGCAATGTAATTTTCTTGTCTTTATGTATGATAGTGTATGTATTAGTTCTACCATGGTGTAAAGCATCATTATCGAATTCCCATGGGCGACCTAATAAAATGGAACAAACTTGCATAGGAACAACATCAAAATCAGCAGTATCATGATAAGAGCCTGTAAAAAAGCTAATGCATGCTAATTTAGTTACCTTAGTCTTACCACTATTATTGAACCATTGAAGTTTATATGGATACGAATGTTTTCGTGTGGGCAAACCAAGCTTGTCAACCAAATCTGAACTCACCAAGTTATTGCAACTCCCGCTATCAATGATAGTGAGAACACGACAATCCTGCATAATGAAATACATGTGGAACAAATTGTGGCGTTGGATCGTCATCTCTTCTTCATGTTCCACACGTGTACTCAACACACGCTGCACACAAAGGCTAGGGTAATCTGCAGCAGCAGCCACGGAGTCAATGATGATGGACTCCTTGTCTTGATCACCCTCAGTGGAATCTGCATCAATGTTAGCAACAAGGGCTAAATCATCTTCAACATCACTAGCACTTATATATCCATCCTCGGTAGCAATGAAAGCACGACGAC
Organism: Saccharum hybrid cultivar R570; assembly: GCA_038087645.1. Taxonomy (NCBI): domain Eukaryota; kingdom Viridiplantae; phylum Streptophyta; class Magnoliopsida; order Poales; family Poaceae; genus Saccharum; species Saccharum hybrid cultivar. Next base: position 3,611,678 of record JAQSUU010000344.1, read on the forward strand.
TGGGGCAATCCTTCATGACATGTCCCATGCCTTTGCATCGGTGGCAAATGATTTTAGAGCTGGACGAGGAGGAGCGAGGGGAAACACTTGGAGTGGCACTTTTGTTCTGCACATTAGACAATTTACTTACCCTGGAAGGTGTAGACGACTGTGATGCAACAGAAATCGTGGGCGTCTCTAGCTCTGAACGGTGCTGAAAAGTCCTCCCATTGTTAGACCTGAAAGGCTGGTGTTGTTTGTGTCCCTATACTTCACGTTCTGCTTTAATAGCAAGATGATACAATTAGGAAAAATTACGCCATTCTTTGTAATCTAGGATGTTCTGTATATCATGGTTTAAACCACCAAAAAATCTAGCACTAGAATCATTATCATCTTCATTTATACCACAACGGGCTAAACCAATAAGCAATTCTTGATAGTATGCTTCGACTCCTTTATCACCTTGTTTTAAAGTTTGTAGTTTCAAACGTAAATCACATTGATAATAAGGAGGAACAAAACGAGATTTCATACGTTGCTTTAAAGCATTCCAAGTTTGAGGCACAGCAGCAGCATTATTAGCATTGCAAAGATCACTCCACCAGAACAAAGCAAAATTAGTAAACTCACTAGTAGCAAGTCTAACTCTATGCTCAGCAGGAACATTATGAGAATCAAATTTTTTTTGAACAGCAAGCTCCCAATCTAAATAAGCCTCTGGATCAACATTACCAGCAAAAGAAGGAATGCTAAATTTAATTTTAACAAAAGGATCATTATTATCTTGAATATTACCTCTCATACCGCGACGGTTGAAGTTGAGGCGGCAACGGGCATAACCGTCAGCATCCGCATCTTCATCACCAAAATCATCCGCATCTACATCATCAGCACGATGAGGTGGAGGGCGGTGCTCGAGTTGTTCAATGCGGGTGACCAAATTATTCACATTGCGCGTCAGCTCGGTCATAAGATTGCGTTGTTCAGTCATGAACATTGTAAGCTCGCCCTTGGACACACACTCATTGAAGTTCATCGGAGATCCTGACATGGTTAGAAGATAGAAAAAGACAACACCAAAGTATTATCCCTATCAACTAAAAGGAAACAAGTGGTGGTTGTAGTGAAAGTGGAATGCAAAATCAGAAGCGGCTTACCACCGTCTTGCCTGTATTCTTACCAACGCCAAACAGAAACCAAACCAAAGTGGCAAAGTAATCTGTTATTGAGCGTGGGTACAGTTACAAGATGAACCTGTGCTGACAGAAGAATATGTGGAGCTATGGGTAGGCACACAATATGACAGCAATGATTAGCAATTAACGAATGCAGATTAACGATTGTTCAATCCAGATCCAAAGTAGAAATCACAGCTGCTGGCTAAGACGTGTCGAGACGTAGCGCAACAAGGTGAAAGCAAAGGACGATGGAAAGAACTCACAGAACAAGCAAATAACCTGAATTTTTCCTTTTTCTGAATTTTTCCCGGAATTTCCCAAAAGGCACTAGTAGGAATCAAACTTTTTTATTTTTTTGCTATTTTTTTATATTTTTCTTTGAACAAGGATCACAAAAGATGCAACCACAAAAAATTGGCACCTACAACTGAGGTGGGATGTGGTCTACAGAAAATACAGCAAGTTCTCTGAAAAGCGTGCAAAAACGTTGACAATTTTTTTTTCTTTATTTTTCTGATTTTTTTTGGTAATTTTGATGAAACCAAACAGGGCAGCCAATTTTGATGAAACCAAAAGCGTGCAAAAAAGTGTTTGTCATGGGCAGCCAACAGGCTGCCACTGGCCCAATAGGCCCAAGATGTCAGGTGCAGAAGGGCGTCGTAGGGCGCGAGTGTCCTAGTTGGGCCTTAAACTCATTAGTGTTAATTAGTGTCTCTCTTAGTTATTTATCTATAGGAATAGTACCATATTGTCTAGGCACAAGAGGTGTTAGTCCTATGTACCCTTTATAATCAGCCCATGAGGCACAATAAAAATGAAGCAATGAATTATAAAGAAACAATTCTAGTCTCCCTCAATCTCTCAAGCTCTTGGCAAAGCATAAGGCCTAGTTACCCCAAAATATCCATCCTCATTACAAACAATTCTAGTCTCCCTCAATCTCTCAAGCTCTTGGCAAAGCATAAGGCCTAGTTACCCAAAATATCCATCCTTATTACATCCTTATGTTTTGCCAAGAGCTTGAGAGATTGAGGGAGACTAGAATTGTTTCTTCATAATTCATTGCTTCATTTTCATTGTGCCTATCATGTAATGAGGATGGATATTTTGGGTAACTAGGCCTTATGCTTTGCCAAGAGCTTGAGAGATTGAGGGAGACTAGAATTGTTTCTTCATAATTCATTGCTTTATTTTCATTGTGCCTCATGGGCTGATTATAAAGGGTACATAAGACTAACACCTCTTGTGCTTAGACAATATGGTACTATTCCTATAGATAAATAACTAAGAGAGACACTAATTAACACTAATGGGCTTAAGGCCCAACTAGGACACTCGCGCCCTACGACGCCCTTCTGCACCTGACGTCTTAGGCCTATTGGGCCAGTGGCAGCCTGTTGGCTGCCCATGACATCTCCCCCGCCCTTAGAGACCCAGCTCATCCTCGAGCTGGATAGTTGACGCGGCCTAGGGATAAGCCTTTTACATCTCGGCTTCCCATTCTTATTTAAGACTAAAATACAACTATATCCACCTGGATCCCATGGAAAGAGTGCCTCTGCGGCTTCATGTAGGCTGAAGGGTGGAGTGTGAAGCAGCCGGCTCTAATGCTGGATGTGTCTAGCACCACTGCAGGCACAAGGATGAATGAGATAGCCTTTGATGCCTGATGTTGGATGTTGATGCGAGGTCGCTGCACTGGAAGCGCCCATATTTGGACCTCCCCTGTGATCGGAGCAGCCTAATGTATGGAAGGGGCCGAGGGGACGAACACGCACGACAGCGAGGAGCTGAGGAGCATGCGCATCTTTCGCACCACACGCCGGACAAGAAAACCTCGCCCGACAGCTTGTAGTCGCACCGCTGCTTGCTCCTCAGAGACTTTGGCTGCCCGAAGAAGATGCGCTCGGCGGCATGCCAGGAGGCCCCGTACTGCTGCCTGGAGGCGTATAGCCGCCCGGCGTTCACGGTCCCTCTTGTCCTTCGCCTCGAGACACGCCCGGATGCGATCCAGTTGTGTGGACATCTCCTCAAGGATGCACAGGGAGTTGTCAATGCCACGAGACAGTTGGTGGAGCGGGTCGGGGCACGGGGGCGGTTTGAAGTGCCGCTGCAGGAGCTCAGTGAAGCGACGCCATGCCAGGTATTCATCTTGCGTGACTTGATGGAACCAAACTCGGGCGTCAGCTTTCAAATTGTGAGAAACCAGCCATACCTTTTCTTCCGCCATGATTCGCTCCCGGCGGAAGTAGAGTTCGCACTGGTTGATGAAGACCACCAGATCAGAGGTCCCATCAAACTGTGAAAAATCCATCGAGGCGCGCGGACGACTGGATCGAAGCTGCGAGGTGGCGGGGGATTCCCGCAGATCACGGGCGGCTCGGCGAACCCCGCGGATGGCGCGACGTGCTTGATGACGGCCCGCGCAGACGAGACGCGACGACACCTTGGTGGTGAGGAAGGCGGCGCGTCGGCTGTGGTGGAGATGGGCCGCGGACGGCGCGACGAAGATTCCCGCAACGACGCGGTCGACGGTGGCGGCGCGTGGTGGGTGACAGGGAAGCGACGCGACGGCTGGGCGACGGATCGTGGTTGGGGTGTGGTTGCGGCCGAATTAGGGTTGTGGCTGGATTGGCTGGATCAGATTTTTTTGGGATGGGGAGGAATCGACTGGCTAGCTGATACCAGATGTAACGAGGATGGATATTTTGGGGGTAACTAGGTCTTATGCTTTGCCAAGAACTTGAGAGATTGATGGAGACTAGAATTGTTTCTTTATAATTCATTGCTTGATTTTCATTGTGCCTCATGGGCTGATTATAAAGGGTACATAGGACTAACACCTCTTGTGCCTAGACAATATGATACTATTCCTATAGATAAATAACTAAGAGAGACACTAATTAACACTAATGGGCTTAAGGCCCAACTAGGACACTCGCGCCCTACGACGCCCTTCTGCACCTGACGTCTTGGACCTATTGGGCCAGTGGCAGCCTGTTGGCTGCCCATGACAGTGTTCGAGTTCTCCTGTTGGGTGTGCTCGACGAAACCGCTTGGTTTAGCTCCCTTGCAGGGCACTTAGTGTCTAGTGGAGGACGAGTGCTCTAAAAACGTGTTAAATTGGGCGATTCTGCCACACCAATTCCTCAAAGTCTCGAGGAACCCCCTCCCAAGTGTTATAGCATCCACTTGGAAGATTACAACCAAAGGCAGCAATAGCATGCGCCACTCTATTACATTCACGTTTGCAAACCAAGACATTACATGACCTGAATTCAGCACCTAGGAATTGCTTAGGGCGTGTTTGGTTTGGTTTTGTTAAAGTTTAACTCCCATCACATCAATGTTTCCTTAAATGCATGGAGTATTAAATGTAGACTAATTGCATGCATGTCAGCACAGATTAGGAGTAATTTACGAGACGAATCTATTAAGCCTAATTAGTCCCAAATTGAAAACTTTTTATCAAATAAGAAGAAATTGCTACAGTGTTTGTTAAACTTTAACTCCTCACACCAAACACCCCCTTAATCTCCGTGATCACACCACCGGATGGGGCTAGTCTGTAATCATCCGTCTGAATCGCTTCCTTCACCAAAGCAGCATCGACTTCCAATGAGATGTGTGGGATTCCCAATTTAGCAACTTCCTGTAATCCAGCAAGACAACCAAGCAATTCAGCATGAAAAGCATCAAGCAGGTAGTCTTCACGCCCAGCTCCTGAGATCACAGCCCGCCCCCTGATCATCGCGGAGTACAAAACCCCATCCCCCATCATGCCTTTCTCGGTTAAAAGCCCCATCAGTGTTTAGCTTCAATTCACCCGTCTTTGGTTTTTGCTAGTGTGACCTCTGTCGGTTTTCCAACAACAACCGACCATCAGTTTTCGCGGCGAGATCAGTATGGAAAGCAGCAACATAAGCCAAGTCTGATGCAGTTCGTCTCCTTCCTTCTTCTCTCCACTTGTTTCGCTCTCCCCACCATAGCCATAGTAGCATAACTACTGTGAGTTGTTCTTTCCCTTTCATCTTCAAAATCATTTCCATCATTTGTCGTGCCGACTGGGCTTCAGATAATCTACATCTCACTTGTTCTAAGTTTAGTTCACGCTAGACCTTCTTCACTTCTTTGCATTTGAGCAACAGGTAGCCACCATCTTCATCTAGCCTGCCACACATGCAGCGACGTGTGTCCAGCTTCATTCCCCTCTAAAGAATTTTCCTCAGAGCTAAAGAATCGTGGCTTACGCCTTGTTTAGTTTGTGGGTGAAAAGTTTTTAGATGTCACATCGGATGTTTTTATGGGATATTTCAAGGGTGTTCAGATACTAATAAAAAAACTAATTACATAACTCGCCTGAAAACCACGAGACGAATTTATTAAGCCTAATTAACCCGGCATTAGCACATGTGTTACTGTAGCAATTATGGCTAATCATGGATTAATTGCTTAAACGATTCGTCTCGCGGTTTCATGCAAACTATGCAATTAATTTTTTTATCTACATTTAATGCTCCATGCATGTGTCTAAACATTCGATGTGACGGGGTAAAAAGTTTTTAGGTAGAAACTAAACAAGGCTGGGTCTCCAAAGAAAATGCTTCACCTTCGGCTAACAATCAAGATTCCACAAATCATTCCAAAATTGAGTTTCAGCACTGCTATCTCTAGAACTCCTGCCCTGTTGTCGTTTTTGTTTACTGACTACAGTTGCACGATGAACTCTGTATGCCGACTTGACAGAGAAACATCCCTTTGGATCAAAATGTCAACCTACTACATCATTCATCTCTGTATGGACTGGTATTGTTCTGATTACCTGAACATCTGCCTCCCAAAAAGTTTGGTTCAGTAACTCAACATCCCAGTCCTCGGTGGCTGGATCAATTAGCTCGTCAACAGTACGGATCAAGTTCCTTCCTCTCGGCGTGATTGGCTTTCTAGTGACGCCCCTTGGCACCCACGGATCCTCCCAAACTTTATGCTGCAGCCGTCACCCACACGCCAGACAGTTCCTTCTTTCAAGGTTTCTATGCCCAAGCTTATGCTTCTCCAAGTATAAGAGCAGCCCGGTTTCGCTCGTGCCTCCAGGACACTTGAGTTCGGGAAGTACTAAGCTTTCAGAAGACGATCACAGAGTGATGTTGGGTTCTGTAGAAGTCTCTAGGCTTGTTTAGCGAGCATCGCCATACCAAAGGAATGGAGGTCCCTAAAACCCAAACCACCTTCAGCTTTCGTGCTAACCATCTTCTCGCAATTGTTAAGTTTTTTTATCTAACACATTAGCAGCTATGACAAACTCTCCATTTTCAAAGTTTTCTAAGGAAAACCTTTCCAGCTTGATGCCGCTTAACATCCCACCAGATTTCCCCTTAGAAGGAATCCAGTGCCATAAAAAATCTTTTTGAGGATCAAGTTCTCTAAAGATGCTTGAGCAAGTGTCTAACTTAATAATGCCAAACCATGCCACATAAATGGGCTCGGCCTTGGCGGGCGTGTGCGATTTTTTGGCCCGATAAACCGAGCCCATTGCATTGTCCCATCTCTTCTGTCCAAAGTGTACTGTAGGAGTCAAAACCATCGCGTCACTCTCGCCGTCCCCAGTCCCCTCCGTGGCTGTGGCTCCGCTCCCAGCCGGCCACAACCACGCCATGCTCCCTCTCCTCCTCGTCCTCCTCACCGGAGCTGCCCCTACGGTGTCAGCTTCCGGGGACGGTTGCCGCGTCGGCTGCCCTCTGGCCCTCGCCGCGTACTACTTCTCCGACGAGTCCAACCTCACCTTCATCGCCTCCCTCTTCGGCATCGCCGACTACACCAAGCTGCTCCCCTACAACCCCGACATCGCGGACCCGAACTACATCGTCACCGGGTACCGCGTCATCGTCCCGTTTCCTTGCTCCTGCCTCGGGCTCCCCGCTGACCCAGCCTCCACCTTCCTTGCTGGGTCGTTCCCCCACACGCTCACCGGCGGCGGCGAGACGTACGGCGACGTCGCCTCGGAATTCGCCAACCTCACCACCGCCTCGTGGCTGGCGGCCACCAACGCGGACCCGGCGGGTAAGCTGCCCGCCGCTGGGAAGATCAATGTCACCGTGAACTGCTCCTGCGGCGACAAGAGGGTGTCGCGGCGGTACGGGCTGTTCCTCACCTATCCGCTTTGGGAAGGGGAAACGTTCTCCTCGGTGGCGGAGCACTATGGGTTCTCGTCTAGTGCGCAGTTGGAGCTGCTCAGGAGGTTTAACCCCGGGATGGACGGGGCCTCCGGGAAGGGGATCGTGTTTATCCCAGTGAAAGGTGACGTACAATTCCCATTTTGGTTTCATCGTGTGAAATTATGAATTGCGAAAGGGTTTGTACAATTGATTCCTTTGCAATATCGCAGTTGGATTCCCGCTTGAATTTCAATTTGGTAATGTAGGCATGTAGCTAGGTAATTTGCGAACAGCTCAGAGTAGCATAATCATGTCATTGTGTTCTTGGTGATCCAGTTTAGTTTGATCACAATTGTGACTTGACAATGAAATGGCTAATCTTGGTCACGCAAAAATTGTAGTCCTTAAATATTCCATTTCTTTTGTATATAATGTTTACTGTGTGGTAACTTCAGTTATCTTGATTGCTGCTTATTGATGCCTAGGGCCTGGCTATCAGATGCTAAATCAGTTGTATTGAAAATGAATGAAGATCCTCACAAAAAAAAAAAGAATGAAGATTTTCTAGGGTTCATATGTATTTGCCTATTTAGTTGATGGCCAAAGGATGTCTGGCCGAGTGGTTAAGACATTCGAGCAGCACTCCACAGGTCCTGAGTTCGAATCCCAGTGGGAGCGAATTTCAGGCTGTGGTTAAAAAAACCCCCTCGTTGGTCCCGTGTGCCAAAGCACTAGTGGTGCGGCCCGTCCGGCCTGCGGCAACGGAAGTCTGGGCAACGGATGACCCGGCCTACGGGCAACGGAAGTCACCGGCCCGGCACCGGCCCAGGTAACGGTCCCCGCGGTGTCCGCTCCTAGTGTCGGGACGGGGCCAGGGTTCGGGGGTTTTCTCGGCTCGGGGAACTGAGAGTTCCTTCTTATTTGAAAGCCGTGGGGGCGGTCTTTCCCCCACCGGGTCGAGTTTTTTTCCTATTTAGTTGATGACATGAGAGGACCAACTCAACTTTCAGTTGTGTTTTTTATGTTTTTTTTCATTTAATTGACTGGTCATTTTTTTGCAAGGAATTATACAGTTTGTCTTTAATAACTTAATTATATAGCATCAATTTAATTGTGTTGGAATGCTTTACTGTTTTTTTTCAGATGCAGACAGTAACTACCGCCCTCTGGAATCAGGGTGAGTATTGTTTTGTTATCTGTTCAAGTATCATCTTTAATTTCCGTTATATTAACAGGATCAGAATTCTGATAGTTCATCACCTTGTGCAGTGCTGGCACACTTCTACACTTTTGTGAGATATGCTTCTATATTAAGGATATCAAACATGGACAAGCAAAGTTGGATGGTTTGTTCAATTGACAGAAACAAAGGCAATTAACTCGCGTTCTACTTGGAACAGGAAATAGCCTTTCTGGAGGAGCAGTAGCAGGAATTGTGATAGCCTGTATTGTTATTTTGATTGTTGGCATCTGGTTGTATTATAGGCAGCAAAAAATGAGAAAAGCCGTATCTCTCTCATCTCCAGAGGATTCGGTCCAACTTAGTAAGGAACATACTATCTTTTTGCTCAAAATTGTGTCATGTTGGCAAACACAATAGTATGTTTTTGTCAACTTGTTATGCACTTTTTAATTAAATGTCTTTCCAGGCAAGGCTTCACAAGCTGAGGGCATGAAGGTTGACAGATCCATAGAGTTCTCATATGAAGAGCTTTCCGATGCTACAAACAATTTTAGTATGGAGCATAAAATTGGGCAAGGTGGTTTTGGCTCTGTTTATTATGCTGAGCTTAGAGGCGAGGTCAGCTCAACTTTTTCTCAGTGTGGAACATGGATAGGCAATGTAGTTGGTGCACATGCACTTGACAGTTCAATAGACAACTAATGCCTGTGACCCCTTGTGGCCTTGCACATAAACGAAATAAAAGGAGGCAGTCTATCTGGGGTATACTTGTGATGTGAAATAATTTTCCCTTTCTCTTTCCTGTGTTCAGAAAGCTGCCATAAAGAAAATGGATACAAAAGCATCTCAAGAATTCCTTGCTGAACTGAAGGTTTTGACACGCGTCCATCACTCGAATCTGGTTGGTGATCTTAGATTTTTCATTTTTCAGAGATAAGGCATATTTGGAACTAATCTTAATTACTAACCTACTATGTATTTTTGTTTTTCTGTACTTTCCTCAGAAAGTTAATAATAAAATTGACTAGAATTCACAGAAGATTATATTTCTTCAATATGTAACATACTATCAGATGTTTTCCTGTTGGAATAATTTTTAATTATTCTTTGGTACCCACAGGTGCGCTTGATTGGTTATTGTGTTGAGAGTTGCTTGTTCCTTGTTTATGAATTTATTGAGAATGGAAACCTGAGCCAGCATCTGCATGGGACTGGTAAAGTTTTGCTATTTGAATGTATCACATTGCACTTGCAGTACTGTATTGCACTTTCCTTGAAGTATTCAGCACATATATTTCTTGTAGGTTATGAACCTCTCTCATGGACCAGTAGAGTGCAAATCGCCCTTGATTCAGCAAGGGGTCTAGAGTATATTCATGAGCACACTGTTCCAGTGTATGTTCATCGGGATATCAAGTCTGCAAATATCCTGATAGACAAAGATTTTCGAGCAAAGGTTGAAACCATTCAAGAAGCTTTCCATGTTTTAGCCATCTTATGTGCAATACCAGTGGTACCTTGCAGGTTGCAGATTTTGGATTGACAAAACTCTCAGAAATTGGAACTACTGCTACATCACAGTCACTCCCATCACTACGAGTTGTTGGTACATTTGGTTACATGCCTCCAGAGTAAGTATTCAGGGTATCAACTATCTTGTTCATTTATTCAGTTCGCATGAATATGCACACTCTCAAAATAACATCACAGTATAGTTTGATAGACTACCATTTACAATCCCAACTGCTGCTTCTACATTTTGTTAGTACCAAAGAGTTGTCTGATTGACAGGTATGCTCGATATGGTGAGGTTTCTCCTAAGGTGGATGTCTACGCTTTTGGTATAGTCCTGTATGAACTTCTTTCAGCCAAAGAAGCTATTGTGAGATCAACAGAATTCACTGATGCACAAGGCCTGGCTTATCTGGTAATTTATCCCTCTGATCAATTTTCAATTTGTAACATTGCATTTCAAATATTCTTAATATAGGGAGGATCAGCATGCTTGGAGTTGGTACTTCTTAGTGTCAATCAGAATGTGTGCACAACTACAAATATACAATTCTCCAAGTTGATGAATATGTTCGCAACATGTGTGGTACTGCATCAATTGGATTCAGGAATTATGAATAAGTATATTATATGTCCTGGTGATCTGAACTCTGTACCTAAATTTACCTTTATTCGTCTAAGCCTGTTTCATTCAGTTACGTTGGCCACAACAGTTGTCAAGTAAAATTTGAGTTGCAATTTCATGTTTGGATGTTGATGAAAAGGAAAAGAATGGACACAATGTAAAGCAGGCTGATCTGTGTTCGTGCGTGGGCATATGTTTGATTTCTCCAATCTACTTGTTGCTTTTTCAGTTTGAGGAGACTCTCAACATGCCAAACCCCAAGGAAGCTCTTCAGGAACTGATTGATCCAAGGCTAGGAGGTGACTATCCCATTGACTCGGTTATGAAGGTCAGTGATGCAGGCAAACTTGGCGGTCCAACAATTAGTTTTTGTTCAACTGTTGCACGAAATAAAAACTATGTGCTAAACTGTTTGATGACCTGCGTCCTCTGCACCAGATCGCGTACCTTGCAAAGTCATGCACGCATGAAGATCCCAGGATGAGGCCTACCATGAGATCTGTAGTGGTTGCTCTCATGGCGCTTTCATCCAAGGACCATGAGCTAACTCGGGGACATGATTAGCATAGCACATGGGCCCTGGGGTAACCTTTATTGTTACACCCCGGACGTGCTTTGCAGTTAGTCAGCTGCTTTTCAGATTAGATGAAAATAATACAACAGCGATCGTGTACATATTTTCATTCCGATTTTGTAGCGCTCAAGTTGGCCAGTAATATTTTGCCTATTGCCTGCTTCTCTGAATAGAGGTGGCCGAGCGGTCTAAGGCGTCAGGTTCAGGGTCTGGTCCGAAAGGGCGTGGGTTCAAATCCCACTCTCCACAAATATATACTTTTTTGTTTCCTCGTTCTGAAATTTAGGGTTTTCTGCTTTTTATAAATGGTTTTGTCGTAAAGAAATTCGAGGCGCAAATTAGGGAGCCTGTGTGACTCCCTCATTCCTAACTAGCCTTGGCCCATCTCCACACCCGCCCACGTTTGTTAGCCAGGCCCATTGTCGCCTCCCTCTCATTCTTAACTGGCCTCGGCCCATCTCCACACACTCGCGCAGCCGCGCCACGCATGTGAATCTCTAGGCTCAAAAGTATTCTAAAACACCGTCCAACTAGATCACTGTGCCAAAAAAAAGGCGAACTAATCATAGTTCCTAGATTTTTTACAGGATTTAATGGTGCTATAGCGAGACACTAGTGGTGACTTCGTGAATCTCGAGATCTGCCGGTTTAGTCCTTAGAGGCAGGGTCTGTGTACGTGTATTCATAAGAGTGAGTGTGCGTGCATGTTATGGGTGTCTGTGTTATACTGTGTAATTCTTAAAAAAAATAGACCACCTAGTATACCATATGGAAAGGATATATAGATTCGTTACATATTTATAGATTCATAATTTGCTAGTATATAATCATAGTTTGATGCACGTGACATATTTCTCCTTGAATAGATGGGCAATTTGTGGATACTTGCTACCCACAAGGGCATGGACATAGGCATAAACTTGTATCTGTACATCGATATGAGTTTCTTTATAGGTAAAAAGTGCCCGTGGGTTTCTTTGCAGTTAGTCAGCTGCTTGTCAGATTAGATGAAAATAATACAACAGCGATCGTGTACATATTTTCATTCCGATTTTGCAGCGCTAAAGTTGGCCAGTAATATTTTGCCTATTGCTTGCTGCTCTGAATAAATAATTAAAAAACAATATTTTAATAAAGTAAATCCAAAGTGGAGGTGGCCGAGCGTTCTAAGGCGGCAGATTAAGGGTCCCTTCCGTAAGGGCGTGGGTTCAAATCCCACTCTCCACAATTTTTTTTGGTTTCCTCCTCCTGAAATTATAGGGTTTTCTGCTTTTTATAAAAAAACGGTTTCGTCGTAAAGAAATTCGAGGCGCAAATTAGCGAGCCTGTGTCACTCCCTCATTCCTAACTGGCCTTGGCCCATCTCCACACCCGCCCACGTTTGTTCGCCAGGCCCATTGTCGCTTCCCTCTCATTCTTAACTGGCAGGCCCATCTCCACACACCCGCGCGGCCGCGCCATGTTAGGCTACCACGCATCTTTTAGAGAGAATTTTCTATTTGGTCCCGAAAATAATGTTCGTTTTCTATTTAACACCAAAAATAAAAATCTTTTCTATACGTCCTCAACTCAAGTTTTAGTTTCCTGTTTGACACTTCCGTGAGATCCGTGAGCCAGCACCGTTACTTTCCAACTTAAGCAATGCCAAAAGACCCAAATAACCTTAAGTAAAGAATACGAAGTCAAGTCGCGCTGTTCCATTCGTCTCCGAGTCGCATCCATCCTCTTCCCCTCGTCTGGAGTCGTTCCTCTCCCCTAACCCTAGATCGTGGTTGGCGCAACCATGGAGGCGAGGGCGCAGCGACTTCAGCGGATGGCGGCGCGACTTCTGAGGATGGCGGGGCGGCGATTGAGCAGGGCGGCGCGGCCACGGCGGACGTTCGCGCGACCAAGCAGGCCACGCGTATGGGCATGGAGGTGGAGGGCGGCGCGGCCCGCGCGCCCAAGCAGGCTCACGCGACCAAGAAGGGGCAGCGCGGCGCGGCCACGGTGGCGGCCTGCGCTCCCACTCAGCCAGCCCGCGCCCCCTAGCAGGGGCAGCATGGTGCGGCCACCCAGGCGACCCGCGTGGCCACGGGCGCTGCACGAGACATCTCGGCAGAGGGCGCTGCAGTCACGGACATGGCATGCACTGCCTCTAGAGTGGCCGACGGCAGCACCGCGGCCTCAGGACCGGCGGGCATGGGGTGGCCACTGCGCCCAGGAACACAGAAGCCGCTGCAGTGCGTCGCCTCGTGGCCGAAGACGATGATGCGCTCCAGGCGTTCGCGCTCGCCCAGATGGCCGCCGCGTGACATGACCTCTCTCGCGCCGTCGCCCGCCTGTCCGCGTGCGAGCCGACCCGCTGCTCCGCCGCTTGGATGCCCTATTCGCTGCGCTCGTCAAGGCCGCCAGCATCAGTGGCGGACTGCGGTACGCCAAGCCCAAGAAGATGGACAGGAGGAAGGTGCGCAAGATACAGTGCCTGGTCGCTGCCCATGATGCACCTGTGCCGTGGGCTTGACGTGCTCGCCGGGCTGGAGCAGCAGGCCCTACCGCACCCCGCGCCGCCGGCAGCGAGGAGCCAGGCAGAGAGCGCGCGCTGCGTGGCCAGGCAGAGGCAGGAGGTGGCGCAGCGCGCCTCCGCATGATGTCGCTCTGGACGCGGACCTTCGAATACGTTCTCTGCCTGCTCGCCGGGTCGCTTTCAAGTTTCACCATCGTCGCGAGGATCGCCGAGGTGTTCGCCGGGTCGCTTTCAAGTTTCATGTTAGCTTAGTAATAGGTGATGCATCCAGAGGAGTTGCAGTGATTGGAGTCCAAATCTGCATGCAGCAAGCTGCAGATGAGCGTAGGCTTGGAGTGCACAAGTCACGTAGCTCTTGGCTGGGTCGTGCGGCCAGGCCAAACGTGGCGCAGGTTCAGGAGCAGGAAGAGGTCATCGGTGGACTGGATACCTGCGAGGTTGGTGCTGAGTGTGCATGAGTTGCAAGCATTTAGGAGTGTCTTGTTCCTGCAGGCTGCAGCAAGTGGTGCACGTCACTGAACGGCCAGGAAATTTAGGCGTCATTGTCTTGTGTGCGCATGTTGGAGCAAGAGCCTGATGTTGAACACCTCACCTGATCTGAATGTTCAGCAACTGTTTTTTAGAGTCCTTAGTTTTCAGACATTGTACAGTAGCCCGTGTTTTGGTTTTCTTCAGTTTCGTCAGTCCAGTGTTTCCATTCAGAGTTGTTAGCCTGATTCGTTTGTTCATGTACTCTAGGAGGGGTACAAAAATCTCTAGCGATATCAACAATGGAGTGTCAGTGTTGCTAATAAATCTCCAAGGGTAAAACGGACTTTTCACATAGGACTTAACAATGTTAGGCACCCAAACCGACGAAAGTGTCAAATAGGAAACAAAAACTTGAGTTGAAGACATATAGGAAATATTTTTATTTTCGGTGTCAAATAGAAAACGAGCATTATTTTCGAGGCCAAATAAAAAATTCTTTCCATCTTTTACAATACGAAATCTGCACCAACGCACCAAGCTTATTAATTTGCCACGTGTCCTACGACACCAGACCGGGCTAGCGCATCGGGCCATGAAACTTCGAGGACCAACGCTCGTCCCCTCCGCCTCCTCCGCGGCTCCGCCGCCGCCGCAAACCCACACCGCCCTTCCCTCCGCTTGCCGCGCTATCGGAGCGGCTACAATCGCGGTCGCTGGCGAACTGGCACGATGGCGAGCTAGTACTGGCGACTGCCCCCCGACAATGCAGGTGGCGAGGTGGGGATCTGGCGGCGGGCTCTCGGCGCGGCGGCTCCCTGCCAAGCCGCGGGTGCGGCCGACGCGAGCGGCGGCGCGGGTCCCAGCTACCGGCGAGCTGGCGAGGCAGCGGGCTCCAAGCGCCGTGTGGGGACTCCCGGCGTGGCAGCGGGATCCGGGCGCGGCGCCGGCTCCCAGCACACCGTGTCTGTTCGATGAAACGTGATAGCGCTCTGCTGGTGCACAAACATTTCTGTTGTGCGCACAAGTTGTCTGATGGATTGAATTACTGAGTTCCAGCTGGAGAACAATGGCACTTTGTATTTTTAGTTTAACTTGCTTACACCTTAAGTTATAAACATAGATCAAGTCAGTATGTGTAATGTGGATACACAATCTAGACTGATTGTCTCTCTGTCTCTTGGCAGCTTATGAATCTATATCTCATAGGCTGGCTTTCATTCAGCAAAGGTCTCCAGTTATTACAGTACGTAGACCTTAGCCTTTAGTTTTGTGGCGATAATTGGATGTTGTATGCTTCAATCTAATGAATACATATTTTTTTTTACTATAAATTCGTTTTGGTCAGGACAAGGAAAATAGATGCAACATCAACTCTACCGTATCTAATAACTTTATTTCATCTTGCTTTGTTCAGTTACATGAAGACAGTAACTGTGCTTTGTGCTTTTGACTTCACAGTCACACCATGCAACCTACAAGCTTATTAAGTTATAATTGATTTCTTTGAGTGATCTATATTCCTTTGATTGAATTGGACATGACTTTGTCAAAGAAAGTAATATAACTATCACACAATTTTCAAAGTAACATTGTTAATTTTCAATACATATAGTTTGGTCTTATGATTTCAATGCATACAATTCCTGACTATTTCATGATTATGTCAATTTTCCTTGTCAATATAGGGGATGATGGTTTCATTTGCCAAAAAAATAAAAATAAAAATAAAAAGTTGCTGACTTCATAAGCAGTGTTGGGAAGAACCATATTGTCATCCTTTCAGCTTTAGATTCTGGCAACAGCAGGGTAATTAATGCATCGAGGTAACTAAAATGCTTAGTTGCAGCAGAATGATTCTCTGTCAATATTGATGTCATTAGAGCATCTCCAACAGTTTGGTAAAAATTGCTTGCTAAATTTTGTGATTTGGCAACTCCCTAAAATATATGCCAAGTGAAATAATAGACCATCTCCAATAGTTTGCCATTTTGACTTGCCAAATTAAAAAAAAGCAGGCCCACACTGTACCGCCGCGGCTTCTTGCGTGCGTCGGTCCTTCTCCTCGACGCCGCGGCTTCTTTCCTGAAGGGCGCCGCCGCGGGCCTCATATTCGCGTGCGTGAAGGGCGACGCCAGCAGCAGCATCTCTCCATCGTGATCTGTCCATCTTGATCTCTCCATCGCAGCTGCTACTCCGGCCGGCCCTCTCTCCATCGTGATCCCTCTCTCCATCGTGATCAGGTTAGCATCACCTCCCATCCTACTCTTTCGGAAGATGTACTCGTCCCGACGGCAGCCGGCCTTGGCGCTGAATCTACTCGTCGCGAGGAGACGAAGGATCAGATGGCGACGGTATATGAAGGGCTTGGGGGCGGGAACGTCACGCGCGCGGGAAGCAGCAGTCAGAGCCGGTTTTTTTCGCGATGCCAACTCGTATACGCGCGCGGATATATACGCGCGCGGAGAGGATCGATGGCAAGGTCCTAAAGATGGCAAACTCGGTTAGCAAACTGTTGGAGACGAAATTTTCAAGTTTTGCCAAATTTTCAAGGATAGCAACCTCGTTTACCAAACTGTTGGAGATGCCTTGTTCTATAATGTAGCGACATGCTTATGATACTGATGAGATGACAATAAATGAAGCGACATGCTGATGATACTGATGAGATGACAATAAATGAAGCGACATGCTGATGATACTGATAAGATGACAATACATGATTACTACGCGAGCTTGCCATTTGCAGCACTATTCTCTGCCTGCAAGGTGTCTGATTTTGTTTCAGCTTCAAAAAATGTTGTATTGCTTTGAAAGTCGGAGTGGGCTCAACCGCTCAAGACTGCGACAAACGTAAGGCAGAGCATCAAGAAAGGAAGAGTCACAGACAAAATGATTAGATCATGTCATGCCTTTGGTAGCAACTAATCATCATTTATTCCTGACATAACCTTGAGATAGATAAATAAAGCGTCCTTTGTATTGCAGTAACTCTGTAAGTTCATACAAGCTAAATCGCAAAAAAAAAAAAGTTCATACAATCTAAGGCATCAAATCAAGCAGTCTTGCGGGTTTCTCTGATGGTCGCCCTTGGCATGCTATTTGGTAATATCTGTCGCTCACGATCCTTTCCAATACTAGGGCTATGCATCTCAAATCTGAGAGAATTTTGATCAACTCACCATATCACAGCACTCTTCATTGCACCTGCATGTATACATTCGTGTACACATGGAGTTCTGAACCTCTGATGCCAAGGTGTATTCATGGAAAATCATTTCTCATTGATTTATCCAGTACTCTGACAGCTCTATTCTTTACTTTCTTCTATACAAAAGCACTCCAAATTGAGGAAGGGACTCCGTCCGACAATTTTACTTGGTATATTTTTATGAAATATGCTTTCAGAAAATCTACAAGCGATGAATACATTTATCATAAATATTAATTTTCAGCTACGCTGCACTTAGACTCATGCGCAACACTAAAATAATCACCGGCAAACTCAAGGATGGCGCGGCACAGTTTTCTTCTAGTGTGAATCGCAAATTCTAACGCGCGATTGGTCGCTCTAAGCATCGACCGCGCGACCACACATGCGGACGCCGGACGGGCCGGCCTGCTACATCACGTGGGCCCATCAATGCTGCCACTCTGAAACTTACTTGCGGCCACGAGAATTAGGGTGTGTTTAGTTCCCATTTCATCCAAAAAAAAATTTTGGGTTTTGACTCATCATTTTACAAAATGGAACTAAACACAATGCAAAATTTTTGGTAAAAAGGTATTCATTCTCCATTTTGGATTTTGGCCTCAAGAAGCCAAAAAGCCAAAAAGCTCTCACCCACCTCACGAAAAATTTAGCATTTTGGATGAAACTAAACACACCCATGAAAAATTTGGCATTTTGCATTTCATCATTCCAAAATAGTTAGCATTTTGCATTCCATGAGGAACTAAACACAGCCTTAGAGATGATGCGAGCTATAGAAATACTGTAGTAGTACTAGTTAGACTCGGTTATACTAGTTACTAGCACAATTTGCCCATCTGTTGCTATGATGGGCAACATAATATGTTACCATAAATCAAAGTTCTTTTTTTTTTGGAAGAACTAACAGGAGCACTGCTATATCATATAAGACAGAAGCAAACCAGTTACAACAATTTGGTTTTTACATTATTAAGACCACTCAAACTCATAAAAAGCATGGAGATAATAAAGATGATATTCATGGCGGTAACTCTAATTTCCCCAAAGCTTTACCGAAGAGACCAAGCTCTTCCTTGATCAGCCTCAGTACTTGAGCCAGTGTTTGCGTTGTCCCCTCGAAAGTCCTCCGGTTGCGTTCTTTCCAGATATTCCAAGCCGAGTACATCAAAATGGCTGCTGTGGTTTTCTGCTGATCTGCTGATCTCCCCTGTAGTGACTTCTCCCACCAGATTTTCAAAGTCTGCACACCGTCATCAATGAGGATAATGTGATCTCCAACCCAATTTTTGACTAGCATCCAGACTTCCTTTGCAAATGGACAGTGAATGCAAATATGTGCTGTTGTTTCCGCTTCCTGGTCACAAAGTGAGCAGATTGGGTTGCAAGGCCAATGCCTCAACTCAAGTTTATCAGCCGTTAAGATTTTTGCCTGCACCAACAGCCACGTGAAGAATTTTAGTTTTCCTTCAGCATGAGCCTTCCAAATTGAATTCACCATTATATCTGAGTAAGATCCGCTGAACTGAGATAGGTACG
Organism: Saccharum hybrid cultivar R570; assembly: GCA_038087645.1. Classification (NCBI taxonomy): domain Eukaryota; kingdom Viridiplantae; phylum Streptophyta; class Magnoliopsida; order Poales; family Poaceae; genus Saccharum; species Saccharum hybrid cultivar. The sequence continues at coordinate 3,630,611 of JAQSUU010000344.1, forward strand.
CAGACTTTGTAGTATAGGTCCCATCTGCTGTCCATCTCCATAAAATTTGATCATCTTGGTCGTTAAGTTGTTGGACCAATACCAGGTCCCATAACTTCACAAATTCGGCCATCTGATGCATGGTCTCCATCCTCCACAGCCCCCTAGTCCAGTTGTGACTGAGTAGGTCGTCCTTCACTGTTTGATTTTTCCTCCAAGCCAAGGTGTATAGGTTAGGAGCTATATCCATGGGAGCTTGACCATCAAGCCACGACGAATGCCAGGACAAGGCTTTATCTCCCCTGCCAACCGTGACCACCGTTGACGCCCGAAATAGCGCTCTGTCCACTGAATTGCAGGGTGCGGTAGTCCCTGCAGAGGGACTCTCTGGACTTGCCCACTCCTGCCACAGCCATCTGAGCCGCAGTGCTCGGCTAAATCTCTCCAGGTCAAGAATGCCGAGTTCGCCAAGTTTTTTTTTGGCCTGGTTGCTTTTGGCCATCTAACCAGACAATGACCCTCATTTGCCGAAGCTGCCCCTTCCCAGAGAAACGATCTTATGATATTATCAATCTTTATGTATTTTTTTTGAAACCAAGTTCTATATATGCAATTGTGTCCACATAGAGTTGGAGTTAGGTACTGTTCATACACAAAGTCTAACTCGCGATTGGTCGTGACTTGTTCCCGGGACACTAGGCCACGACGGCGCCGTATTTTTTTTTTTACCATTTGACCCTTTTTTCGAAGAAAATTTACGTTTAGACCTCTGAGCAACGTAAACTCAACTTTGGACCCTGGGGGTCGACGCCATGATTCATGGCGTCGAGGTTACACGTCTCGACGCCGTGACTCACGGCGTTGAGCTTCGGGGCACTATTTGACGTGGCGGATGATCTGGCAGACAGCTCGACGCCATAGATCACGGCGTCGAGCTCGATGCCATAGATCACGGCGTCGAGCCCTGCTGCCCTGTTCGTCGTATGTAAACTCTGCAATTCCGCGTGCGGCTATACTGCGCGGCCGAACGACTGAACAGCGGCGTGACATGTGCATGCATGTGCAGTGGATCCATCTCGATCGATGATGTGGGGATGTGCGCGCGGTGGGAGAAGATGTGGCCCTCGTCTCTCTCGTCTGCACTACTACATGCACGTCGATCAGTGGTCTCTCGTCACTCGTCAGCACATCAGTGTTTTCTATCCACTATGTATATGCGGTATGTCTGAAATTCTACGTACGTGCATGCAATGGATTGGATTGGATCGTCTTGGTATATGCATGGGTCAGGTCAGTCTCGTGCGCACGGGCATGCATGCAGGCATGCAGATACCTATCCATATCCACCACGTTCACTTGGCAATTGTCATACGTGTAGGCGCTGCATGTGCAGCACAACAGTGTGAGGGAAATTAAAATCCTCTACACTCTACATGCAGTATTAGCTACGTGTCTTATAATATATTATATCTCTCGACCAGGAGTTTTTTCCTAACTTCTCCGTGCTTAGTCTGTTGCTCAACACTGTAATGACATGACATCGACATTTATTGTTCATTTTCGTCTTTTTTTCTTGCTCAGTCAAATTTAAAATATTTTCTCTACTGACGGCAGCGCGCCCAACCGTGCTAGTACTATTTATCTAGGAGTGTCTCTCTTGTTACTGTTTTACTGAATCGATCAATACATATTCATCGAAATGCTGACTGAACATTGATGAATGATCCATGCATCGGACCAGGGAGCATAAGCATGCATGCTCTTGCTCGCTCGCGATCGAGATATGCTGACACGATAGCTCACCATCCAGCAGGTTATTGGCATGACACACACACCATGCAATGCAATTTCGTACATACAGCTAGCTGCTACCCGCACCAGCAGCTACTCCTCTGTCCCGGTTTACTTTTCGTTTTCGATTTTCGTGCTATAAATTTAACTTAATTTATAAAAATACATGCAACATTTATATTTCTAAATAAATTTATTAAAAAACTAGATTTCTATCCTTCAGACTACTACGAGCATGATGCACAGTGCATGCCCTGATGACCATCCGTGTCCATCTATTCTACATACGTACTACTACTATACAGTCAGCTACTGTATACATGCTACTACAATACAGTCAGCTACTGTATACGTACTACTCCTAGCTAGTTCATTCTAGGCAGCTCAGCCTTAGCTCGTCGATACATCTCGATCATCTCATGCACGTCGTCGCCTAGCTAGCTATAATTAATACTAGTATGCAGTAGTATATCATCATCAGTTATTAATTACTAGGGCTTTATAATATTTATATATATGCCTGTGCTGTGCTCTCGGCCAGCTATAAATCCGATCACCACAGTTCCTTCCAGGCAGCGTATATCATCCTCTTCTCTCCCAGCATCCCCAGCAAGCTGCGATATCCGAATATCCGATCACCACAGTTCTTTCCAGGCAGCAGATTAGCATAGACACGTCCACGCACAGTGCCAAAGCACTAGCGACCTGCAGTCTGATCTGCAGCTACGCTAGCCTGCTGTGCTAGCAATCCAGGCTCGACGCCGTGATCCGCGGCGTCGAGCTGTCTGCCAGATCATCTGCCACGTCAAATAGGGCTCCGAAGCTCGACGCCGTGAGTCACGGCGTCGAGACGTGTAACCTCGACGCCATGAATCATGGCGTCGACCCTCAGAGTCCAAAGTTGAGTTTACGTCGTTCATGGGGCTAAACGTGAATTTTCTTCGGAAAAAAGGTCAAATTATAAAAAAATTAGGACTAGGGCGCGACACCAGGGCGCGACGGGACAGCCTACCCACCGACACCATGCTTGTCCGCAAGTGTACTTTTTTTTGACAGCCCAGTCCCGATCACATTCTCTCTTTCCCCGAGAACAGCAGGGACGTCGCATTCATTTTTTTTAATTTTGTTGTGAATTTTTGTGGTTGTCAATTTCAGTTTCTTTATTTTGTAATTTCAGTTTCAGTGATATTTTATTTTTTTTTCATTTTGTCTACTATAGTTTTCTATTTATCAATTTCAGTTCAATTTTTTGGTTGTCAATTTTAGTGTTAGTTTCTGATAATTTCGGTTCTAGATTTTCTATTTCAGTTTCATTTTCTGTAGATTTCATTTTTAGTTTTATTTTCAGTTTCTATTTGTCAATTTCAATTATTTTGTTTTTTTGTTGGGTCTTCTTTTTCAGTCCTATGTTTCAGTTTTTAAAGGTGTTTCATTTTTATTTTTTAGATTTTTGTTTTTCATTGTGTCTACTTTAGTTTTGAGTTTTTATTTGTCAATTTTAGTTCAATTTTCTGGTTGTCAATTTTAGTTTCAGTTTTATGTTTCAGTTATTTCTTTTTCATTTGTGTCTACTTTAGTTTCAGTTTCTATTTGTCAATTTCAGTTTAATTATCTAGTTATCAATTTTAGTTTCATCATTATGTTTCATTTTTTGTTTTTTATTTTGTCTACTTTTAGTTTTCAATTTTTTTTTGTCAATTTTAGTTCAGTTTTCTGGTTGTCAAATTTAGTTTCAGTTTTATGTTTCAGTTATTTCTTTTTCATCGTGTCTACTTTAGTTTTCAATTTTCATGTGTCAATTTCAGTCTAATTATCTGGATGTTAATTTCAATATTATGTTTTATTTTTTTTGTTTTTCATTGTGTCTACCTTAGTCTTCGGTTTCTTTTTTATTTTTGTACGATACAAAAAAGATAAAACTTGCAGTGGCTTTGACTCTTTTTGATGTTATATCCTATAATGTTGTTTTTATTATTTTGCCCCTAGTTACCAGCTACACATGTTTTTCCGACCGCTGCAATGGGTTGTATAATAACTTGCCGCCTCGGTTGGTAACTTATACAATATATAGATTTTCAGACGGCCCATGGGCCGCGGCACGGCACGCGGCCCAGCCTTTTGGCACGGCCCATGGGCCGGCACGGCCCGGCAGCCACCGTGCCCATGCCGGCATGACCCGTAGGCCAGTGCAGTGCATGGGCCGCCGGCCTGGCCCATGACACGGCACGGGCACGACACGGCCAGAGGGCCAGCACGGTAGCTGGCACGGCCGAGCCAACGGCCAATTTGGCCCAGCCCAGCCCACCCCCGCGACATATATAAGCAGGCAGCCGCGGCCGGCCTCCCCCAACCCTAATCCTAATTCATTCCCCCCTACAGCCCTTGCCTCTCTGTCAGTCTGTCTCTCTCGCTCTCGTTCTCAAAGTCGAAGAGAGATCCGATCCGATCCGTCGCTCGCCGACGCCGGCCCTGCTCCGATGACCTCGACACCTCCTCGCCGCCTCGCCGGCCACTTCTTCTCCCTCTCCTACCTCCTTTCCGGCGGTCCGGCCTTCCCTCCTCCCCTCCTCCTCCTCCTCCGGTGTACCATGTGAGTCGTTGAGCTGTCATTCTTTCGCCGCCGTTCGTCGGTCTAACGCCATCTCGTCGTTCTCTTCTTGCTTGGATGCTGGCTCCTTAGCTTCTTCTCCGGCACTGGGCTCCGGTGGCGTAGGTAAGTCGAAACCCTAACCTTAGCATGTTCTTGTTCTTCATCTTCTCTGCATCTAATTGATCTTCTTCTTGACTTCTTGTTGTTCTTCGCAGGTCGGTGCCTGACGCTTTGTCGTCCTCCTCTGGAGGCGTGATGGCAAGGGCTTCCTGCTTGAAGCACCCCTGCCCACCGTCGAGGGACGGTGCTGGAGCTGCGGCTAGGGGCTGGAACCAGCCTCCCCACCCTCCTGCGGCCGCAGTGACGATGCCTGTCGCTGCGGATGAGTACATCCACCATTGCGACGGCGAGCACCCCGACGACCCTGAGGAGGCCATGGAGGAGTTGGAGATCGAGAATGACGACGACATCACCGAAGGCGCAGCTGCGCTGTTCGGCATCGATATGGGTGACGGTGACCACCCGATCGATGTCGATGCCGGCGATGGTGGAGTGGATGGCTCCGAGGACACTAATGGTGCCTCATCTGGTAAGCGCACTGCTGCTTGTTGGGAGGATTTTGTCCCGATCTTTGACGAGGCAAGGGTTAGAACTCATGCCATCTGTAAGCGGTGTGGTAAGAGGTTTGCTGCTAGAGCTTCGATTGGCACTGGTTCCTTGAATAGGCACATGACAGCATGTAGGAAGAAGCAGGCTGATGATCGTAGGGTTCAGTCGAGGCTGTCTATGAATGCTAATGACTTGCATAACTGGGTTTATGATGCTGCTCGTGCTCGTAATGAACTGTGCCGGTTGATTGCTAGGCTGGATCTTCCCTTAGGTGTTGGTGACACACAGGCCTGGGAAGATTACATTAAGAATGCCCACAATCCTAGATTCTAGAAGGTTTCTAGACAGTCCACTACTAGATACATGCATAAGTTGTTTGCTAAAGAGCGTGCTTTGCTTATGCATTCTGTGCTGCCTGCTGCTACATCTGTTTCTTTAACATCTGATATCTGGTCTGGTAATGCTAAGGAGGATTACATTTCTGTTGTTGCTCATTATGTTGGTCCTGATTGGGAGTTGCATAAAAAAGTTATTGGTTTTAGGCTGATTGAGGCATCACATACTGGTGAAAACATTGCTGAGAAAATTGCTGGTGTTGTTGAGTTTGGTTTGCTTGATAAGGTCTTTGCTGTGAGTCTTGATAATGCTTCTGCTAATTCTAAGGCTTTTGATATCTTGCAACCTATGTTTTTTTGTTACCTGGGCTCTTATCCTGCACCTACTAGGGATGATCCTCACAAAGTCAAGTATTTGCTTGTGCATCAGGGCTGTGCATGCCATATTATTAATCTGATTATCAAGTCTGGCTTAAAGAGGTTCAATCCTTATCTTGAAGCTTTTAGGACTGCTATCAACTTTTTGAATTCCTCTAATCAAAGAATTACATTGTTTAAAAACTATTGCATTGCTAAGGGTGTGAGACCTAGAAAGTTTGGATTGGATATGGATGTTAGGTGGAATTCCACCTATTTGATGCTTAAACATTTGCTGCCATATAAAGATGTCTTTTTTGTGTGGCTTGAGTCAAATTATGGTGAGCCATTGTTGACTCCCCAGCATTGGTATGCTGCTGAACAAATTATGAAATTCTTGAAGATGTTTTATGATGCAACTTGTGTTTTATCTGATGTTTACTATCCCACTGCTCCACTTATGATGCATCATATTCTTAATTTTGCTGAGCATTTGCATAAAGCTGAACAAGATGCTGGGTTCAGAACTATTGCAGCTCCTATGAAACTTAAGTTCCTTAAGTATTGGGGGGACATTCCACTGTTATATTCTTATGCATTCATTGTAGATCCTAGAGCTAAGATGAAAGGCTTCTATGTTGTGCTTCAGTTACTTGCTCAACAGACTGGTGCCTCTTATAATATTTACTATGGTGATGTGAAAGATCAATTGACCAGATTGTTCTGCAAGTATGAACAAAAATATGGTGCAGCTCGGCCTGAAAGGCCTCCTATGCCTAGTGCTCAGACAGGTAAAATGAAGCAGGTGTAGGTATGGGGAAAGATCTTTGGTGGTCCTGGTGATTCATCTACCTGTTCCCCCTCTTCATCCTCCTCCTCTGGTGTTAATGAGTTGACAACATACTTGACAGTGACCCTGTCACTGATTGGGGGGAGTCCTTTGACTTGCTGTTGTGGCGGCGTGTCCACAAGCTAACCTATCCCATCTTATCGATAATGGCTCGCGATATCATGGCTGTTCCTGTTTCTACCGTGTCTTCCGAGTCTTGCTTTAGTTGTACAGCAAGGATACTCGAAGACCGACGTCGGCGCTTGTTGCCTGAGCATGTGGAGATGCTCACCTGCATTAAAGACTAGGATCTAGCTGCAAGAAAGGAACAACATGCACCTGAGGACGTCGACCTGGAGGACTTGTTCGAGAACTTGTACTTGGATGAAGGAGAAGGCAGCGGAAGCGGCAGCGGCAGCAGTGGTACTACTGGTGCTGGTGCTGGATAGAAGATTAGAAGAAGAAGAGAACCTCTACAAAAGGAGAGGTAGACCATCAGCCCATCTAGCTTGTTTACATTTTGCAGCTTGAGTCCATCAAACTTGTTCCATTTAACTTGTTTACATCTTCAAGTCCATGAGTCCATCACTGATTGTTCTATTTTGCAGGTTGATTGCACTTTTGGTGATGGTGAAGCTTGAAGCATGAAGAAGGACATTGGCACTGTTGCCACTTCAAGCTTCAGTCTGTTGGGCTTTTGTAACTCAAGAACATTTGTTGGTTGCCTGGTTCTGTTGTCACTGTTGTTGGCTGCTGTAATAGGATAGAACAACTAAGACTTGAGACTTTGATTGTGAACTAAAGACTTGATGAGCTGGCTGTACTCTTTTCCTTTCTAGGGTTTCTCACAAGGGTGAGTTTTACCTAGAAAGGTTTTTAATGAGGCAGCATTGCACAACAGCTCTTTTTGATAATCATTTTCATATAATCTTGACTTCTGCTGTTTCTTTTGAATTTTTGATTTCTGTGATGTGAAATTGTGAATTGTGAAATGCTCTTTGAACACTTAGCAATTTTCTGTGAATCATTGAGTGTTGTCTTGCCTGACGGGCCGTGGACCGGCACGACACGACCAAAATGGCCGTGGCCCATGGGTGGCACGGCACGACAAAGCGGCCCATGTGCCGTGCCATGGGCCGAAGGCCTGGCCCATGGCACGACCAGGCACGGCCCGGCTGGCCCGGCGGCACGGCGCGGCACGGCATGGCCGTGCCGCGTGTCGTGTCGGCACGACACGGTGGCCATATATAATACAATACTTGTTCTAATAATGTGTCCCTCGGGTATTGTCTTGTTTTGTGACACTACTCTTGTTTCCCTGCTCCTGCAATAGGTTGTATAATAACTTGCCCCAATTGACAGCTTATGTAGTATTTGTTCTAATAATTTGTCCCTCATGCTACAACTTGTCTTATTTTGTGTTGCTGCTCTCTTTTTTAATAAATGCCCTTGAGTTGGCTGTTAGTCATGTTTTTTTTGGCTCTTGCAATGGGTTGCATACTAAATTCCCCTCCACAGTTGATAGCAAGTCATGTTTTCTTGCTTTTGTAATGTGGTATATAATAACTTGTCTCCCAAGTTAACAGCTTATGCAATGTTTATTTTAATAATTTGCCTCTTAAGTTGTACAACTTTAGTATTATATGGTAATAACTCCGTTGATATTTTTTGCCCCCAGCTTGTGCATACCATGTAACAACTTTTGTATATTTTTTGGAGTAGCAACTTTAGTATTATACGGTAGCAAATTCTTCGATAAATCTCCTAGCGTATAATACACATAAATTGCCGCTAAAAGAATTCTTTGGAACATATGCAAATGGGGTCTAGTTTTATTCGTCTCACCACGTAGAACACACCGATATAGAATTGAAAATAAATACACCAATCAAGAGTTATAACATTTTAAAATAAATGTTTTCATTTATTTTGGCCTGCATCAACGTGACATCTTTTCCAAATGAATTCTGCCTCCATAAGCTGGCCGGCCAACGTGGCCACGTCGCCCGCTTTTCGCGGACGGCCTAGATTGGGCGGACAACATTTTTTTGCAAAGAAGCCCTTCTGTTTTTCAAAAATCAACCCGTGCTCCACAAGCCCTCTCAGTATATTTTGCGAAAACCACCTCAGATTTTTTCGAAATCAACTCGCAGTCCAGATCAGATGGGCTCCTGGGTTTTTTTTTTTGCAAAAAAGCCCTTTCCTTTATCGAAAATCAACCCGTGTTGCAGAGACCCTCTCAACATTTTTTGCGGAAACCTCCTCAGATTTTTCTCAAATCAACCCGCAGTCCGCCTTTGATTATATCTCTTTTTTTTAAAAAATAGCTACAACTTCAAAATTGCATAGTAAATCACAGAAAAATCGTAAATTAGAAAATCAAGTTGATCTGAAATCCTCATGAGTACATCTATGTAGTGCATCCATAATATGCCATGTTTTAGTAAGAATTTTTCCCTACAAATTTTTACCTATGCTTTTTAGGGGTAAAATCATATCGACTGACACTTTAAAACATGCGTAGTAAATCACAGAAAAATCGTAAAATAGAAAAACAAGTTAATATGAAATCCACACGAGTAGATCTATGCAGTGCATCCATAATATGACATGTCTTAGTATGAATTTTTTCATAAAAAAATTTACCTATGCTTTTTAGGGTTAAAATCGTTCGGACACCGGAAATGTCTTTATGCCAAAAAGCTTTGAATACAAAAAATTGCTCAAAAATTCAAAACCTAAAGTTTTGCTGTACAAAAAAAGGACTCTCCACCTATTATCCTCCGCAATGGCAATGATCAACATCAACTCCAGTGATCTGTATAATTATATTGTACTACTGCTATTTATTCTCCATAGAAGCTAAGTAATACTAATTGCAATATAATTATTAGCTTCATGACGCAAGCACCACATGGGACCGCGCGGCAAGGCCGCGCTGCTTTCTAGTCTCAACGAAAGGGACATTTACATGTCGCCTTGGATCTCTGGTTGAAAATGGAAAGTTCGTCGGATGAGAAGCAGGTCGCGTAGCGGCGTGGATTCTCTAACCTGGCCATGTTTAGTACGCATCAAAATACAAAAAGTTTTTAAGATTCCCGTCACATCACATATGCCGACACATGTATGTAATATTAAATGTAGGTAAAAAAAATAACTAATTGCACAGTTTATCTGTAAATGTCGAGACGAATCTTTTGAGCCTAGTTAATCCATGATTGAACAAAATTTGTCAAATATAAACGAAAAGTACTACAGTGTTTTTTCAAAAACATTTCGCCATCTAAACATGGCCCTGCTGTAGTAAAGTCACATGTGACTTTCCATCACCTCGATGCCATCAATTTCCCATCCAACAGTTGGAAAGCTCTTCACATTTTTAGTGCTAGGCATGATGCAAATAACAGGGGCGGAGCAGGATTAGTTGGCATATTTTTCTTTTTTCTGTGCAGCTTATCTTTTCAAAACTTTTACATATGAGGTTGGATAAATATAAAATTTATATGAAAATTGTAGTCTTAAAAAATAACTATAATTATAGTATATGACCATTCCATTTAAAATCGTTTTGTGTGAAATTGCCTCAAATTTTCTACCGTTACATATCACTTCAAAAATTATATTTTTTAAATAATTACGAATCTATACCTAATAATAAAGAGGCAAAATTTCTGGCCATTTTTTCATCCATCTATTATTTTGGTCCGTCTCCCTTTAACTACCGAACAATAGAGAATTTCTTTTGTCCGGATTTATATATATAACTCTTGCTCATACGAGTTAGAATAGCTCGCGTCTAGACCAATATGAAGTATAATCTAAATAGATTCCTCAGATCTGAGTACTCTGACTCGTGCTCATGCGAGTTAGAATAGCTCGCGTCTAGACCAATATGGAGTAGGAATCCTAATCTAAATAGATTTTTCGGATACTAAGTACTCTAAAGAACTCTTAATAATCAAATAGAAAAGAATAAGAGTTACGTTCTTTATTTAGTTATATGTCAAAGGGAGGCAAAAAAAAAAAATTCACGTCCGTGTATTCCTTATTTTACATTTTCAGTCCGTTTACAAAGAACCAAACTCCAACTTCTATCTCTTTTTTCTTCAAGCTGTCTTTCTTATTCCCATGACTTTGCCAGTTTCCCCACGGTTCTTTTTTTTCCCATATATCTAGCTTTCTCGTTCTATGATTTTTCTTTTGGTTTTTTCTTTTCTAGAGTATCTCATGTTTTATTATATATATGTAAAAATAATAATAATACAATATTATGTATCTTTGAACTTTGATCGTTCCTCATAACTAAATATTCTCACTACTAAGTTATTGATGTAAGTTTAGTTAGAAATAAAACTTATTATTAGAACCTGGATTAGTTGATGGTCTAATTAATCAAACCATAAATTGAAATCTCGAGTAGTTTGTCAATTTAATGGAAAAAATGTATATTTAAGTTGTAACTATAACAAATGCAATCCTCGACGAGGGTTGCTGTGGAAATTTAATCGAGAGAGGTCTTGACAACAACTCCAAGCCGATTTTAGTCAGATATCATAATTACATAATAGATGCCAAAATCGAGGTCTGCGACAACACACTAACTCATTGCCTATTTAATTAGATATTATAATTACATAGATTTATGTATCCTAAAAGAGGTAACTTATATCTAACTCTATAAACACATGAAAAATAAAAATATGGTAAATTTATGAGTACCTATTTTTGTGCCTTACAATGGAGGAAAAAATCTATCAAGGTTGTAGTTTAATTCAATGTAGATTTGATAGGACATCATCATATTATTGCTAATATTAACTTATAGAATATGTTATATTATATTAACGGCTCTGGCACCGGAGCAAGTGAAGCCACATCAAACAAGATCATAAAGAGGAGCGCTTCTGTCCTTCCATGCATGGAGCCAAAGTTGTTTTAGTGGCTTTGCCTGTAGGCCTTCAACTCAGGCTCCGACTCCAACAACATAACACATGGCACGGAGCCGCACCAAATGTGCATGCCCTTATACTATGGTTGCTATAGTGGAGCCACATCAAACAAGTATGGAGGAGTGCTTCTGTCCTTCCGTACATGGAGCCAAAAGTTGTCTTAGTGGCTCCGCCTGTAAGCCTTCGACTCAAGCTCTGAATCCGACCACACAACACTCGGCACAGAGCCGCACCAAATGTGCATGCCCTTATATTGTGGTTGCCATAGTGATCATATAATAAATTATAGCTATTAAATTTTTTAGAAAGGATAAAAAATAAATAGATATATAATATCTCATCCTAATTTTCTATTAAAATTTGATAGATTTTCTCTTCTGTTGCAACGCACGGGCATATTTGCTAGTGAAGATAAAATTTGTAAAATAATCTTATTTCTCAATGATATCTACACCCTTTTAGTTCACAATATTTTATTTGAATCTATCTTAGTACCGAAATAAAGATAAAAATTTATAAGAAAATTATAGTCGACAAAACATCTACAACTCAGTTAGTTGTTGAAACCAAAACATAATTCGTCTGAGACCGCGAACATGGTTATCCAGATAGACTATACACTCTGTAGAGGCTGTACACTTTTTTCCACAAGTAGGGTACTGTCGCTACAACGTGTAGGATATATGTCTGGGTGAGAGGACCGGGACGGATATATGAGGTAGACATGAGTTGAAAAGAAGATTAAAATAGAGCTAAAATGATTTATAGTTTTTCAAAAAAAATTGAAATAATTTTGAGTACGGGTGATTTTGAATTTGACTTTTCAGGATGTTACAAAAGTATTTGTAGATCAATATATTATGAAACTAAAAGGTTATAGATATTATTGAGAAGTAGGATTATTTTAAATTTTATCTACATCCGAGATTTGAGGCAATTTATTCACATAAAATGATTTTAAATGCATATACTATAGTTATATATTTTTAAGACTACAATTTTCATATAAATTTTATATTTATCCAAGCTCATATGTAAAAGTTTTGAAAAGATAAGCTGCACAGAAAAAAGAAAAATCTGCCAACTATCCCTGGTCCGTCCGCAAACATGGGAAATAGATGGCATCCTGGCTAGCACTAATAAAGTGAAGAGCTTTCCAACTGTTAGATGAGAAATAGATGACATCCAGGTGATGGAAAGTCACCTGTGACTTTAATACAGCAAGTCAGAGAATCCACGCCGCGCGCCGTACTCCCACAGCGTGATGGGTCGCGCGTTATCTGCGTCCATATAAAAAAGGATATATAGATTCGTTACATATTTATAGATTCATAATTTGCTTGTATATAATCATAGTTTGATGCACGTGACATATTTCTTTTTGAATATGGGCAATTTGTGGATTCTCGCTACCCACAAGGGCATGGACATAGGCATAAACTTGTATCTGTACATCGATATGAGTTTCTTTGTAGGTAAAAAGTGCCCCCCCACAAGGCCACGGGAATGAGCATGAACTTATATCTAAACATGGCTATGAGTTTCTTTCTAGGTAATTTTTTATCGGGTCATCTAGGGCCCGGATGTCTGGCGCCAGCGCGTCCTGACATCCGGCGTCCACTGTCCGCCCCGTGTCTGGCTTTCCCACACATGCTCCTTACCCCGTGCCTCTACCGTTGGGTCCCGATTTGACCATACATGTTTGTGGGGGGAAATCATCGCACCTGCTGCCATCTGGAGCAACAACGACTAGCCACACTTGGTCACGCACTCTTGCTGCCGGCATGCTGCTATTAGGGCATGATGCTGCTGCCGACCGGCCGCATCTAGCTAGAATAAGAAGAGAGAGAGGGCAACCGAGCATGGATGTAAGCTTCATTCTCCACGCATGCTGCCATGCCCATCGATATAGCTTTGTGCTCCGCACCTACGGTCGTGCTTGCTTGACTTCCCACATGCACGATGGGACTGCTGCGCCCGAGGGGACAACCTCTGCCTGCACCACCTAGCCGAGCATGCTGATGAAACACTTGCAACATAAAGCATTTGCTGCAACACACATCCAAAATAGATGAAACATTTACAACATACGCTTTCAACATATGCAACATCCAGATAAAACACTTACAACGTACGTTTGAAACAACTAAAATATTTGAAACATACACTTGCAACATACGTGTATAGCCAGTGTAATATATGCAACATCTACGTGTACAGTTAGTGCAACATATGCAACATCCAGATAAAACACTTGCAACATACGTTTAAAACAGCTGAAACATTTAAAACATATACTTGCAACATACGTGTACAGTCATTGGAACATATGCAATACTAGATCTACTTTTATAACATCCAGATAAAACATATGCAACATTCATCTGAAATGCATGAAATATACAGTTGCAATATGTGCTCATCTACTTGCTGCACCACAATGGAGGCTCATTTACGCGGAGCTCGATGCCGGCGCGGAGCTCAAGGTCACCCACGGTCGACAGGCGAATAGATCACGGCACGACGGGAGGCATGAGGCGTGGGCGAGGGTGCGCGACGCGAAGCGCTGGGGCAAGCACGTCCGTCTCGTCCTTTGGCGCGAGGCACAAGGCGCGGGGCATGCGATGTGAGGCACGAGGGCAGGCGCGTCCGTCCTGTCCAGAAAGGACGGATATTTTGAGGGTACCATTATCAATTTTTTATATATACGAATATATAAACCTGTACATGGGTATGCGTTTCTTTTGTGAGTAAAAAATCCTAATAGATATCACTACTACAAAAAGGATTTTTAGCAACGTCTCCTTTTTTAGGGCGGCTCAATCTAAAATCGCCTCTACAAATGCTTCCCAAAATGAGCCGTCCCTGCAAATGCATTTGTAGGGGCTATTGGTATTTTCAGCCATTCTTAGAAATGACCCCTATTTGTTGGGGCGGCTATAGATCCAACTGCCCCTATAAATGAATGCTGAATAGTAAAAATTACGTATTGAAATTTAAAATTTTTAAACATTCATAGATGGAGAAATAACCAAAACAAAAGTTGTAGATCTCAAAAAATTATACAACTTTGTAGTTGCAACCTTTTCATTTAAAATCATTTTATCAAGAAAAACTACATTTGAATTTCTCAAATTTGAATTTTAATTTTTTTTTCAAATGACATCAGATGGAGAAACAACAAAAGCAAAACATGTAAATCCCGACTAATTAAATAACTTTGTAATTGATAACTTTTTCATTTGAAATCATCATAATTATGTCTAAATTTGGTACATTTAAAGTTTGAATTTTTCAAATGACCTCGGATGGAGAAACGATCAAAACCAAAGTTGTAGATCCTGAAAAGTTATACAACTTTGTAATTGACAATATTTTCATTCGGATTTGTTTAAAGTCCCAAACACTCAATTTAAATTCGATTGAGCATAACATGAGGAGAAAGAATATCTAATATAGACACAAATGGTTGTGGAGTGGAGTGGTTAGAGGAGTAACGTGTGAGGCTGAGGTCACGGGTTTGAACCCTAGTGATCTCAAAGCGCATGTTTATTTGCACGAAAAATCGGGTTTGAACTTTTTTTTGCTATTTTTTGACCTAGATTTGTGATTTTTGAAAAATGAGCCCTACAAATAGTCAGCCACCCCTACAAACCGATTTGTAATGGTGGTTGGCCAACCGTCCCAATAAATCAACGATTTGTAGTCTTGGTTGAGTAGGGGCGGCTGACCCAACCGCTCCTAGAAGCCCTCACGAGCCGCCCCTACAAATCCTTTGTGTAGTAGTGTATGAGTATGGATATGTGATATCCATATGGTAAAACCCATACCATCTGTAACACTCTAAAATTTTGACCTAGTTTAAAAACCACTAAAAATTTAAACTTTTTAAAACTTTGCTTAATAACCTAACCATCTAGATAAATAACCTAGTAATTAATATAAATAGGCCAACCTAGAAATAAAACTTTAGGTGTAGAATGATATGCTTGAGTGCTTGCTTGCTTGCTTGAGTACTTTGTATGCATACATACTCAAATTTGAATTCAAATTGCATAGTATATGAAATTTGGGAAAAAGAAAAAGGAATGGAAAAGGAGGAATGAGCACTGGACTCATTCTTCCCCCTCGGCCATCGGCAACAGCAGCAGCAACCCACTTCCCCTTCTTCCCCTCCTCTTCTCTCCACCCGCGACTGGGCCGGCCCGACACCGCGCCCTGGTGAAAGGTCCTTGTTTGGTTTTGGTAATTGAGTGACAACCTTAGATGAACTAATTGTGTTTAATATGAGATGCACAGGAGATTAGTCCACAGGTGATAGTGTCATGAAGGAGCTTATTGCATATGAGACATGACATGGAGTCATATGACCAAGGTGGAGAAGATCAAGATAAGGCTTGCCTCGACGGACCGGTTGCGAGGGTGAAGGGCAAGTTGTGTGATGGCTTGGCACCGAAAGACCAAGGCAATGGTGAAGAGCAAGTGAGGTCAAGATTGATGAACCAATAACGATCACGTGATGATATAAAGTGGATCATATCATTTGGTGATTGGTTGGTGCATGTGTTGCATCAACGTCGGAGGAGTTTGAATGGAATGCGCAAGGCAAAGGTATAATCCTAGGGCATTTCCATTTCATCGGTCATAGGTGTGTAGAGAAGTTGATGACCGGGTTTAGGATAGATAGCCATACTATTAAGAGGGGCAAACTTGTTTACATATCGGTCATCTAGTGCCACTTGAGCGATCTAACTTTGCATACGTGTTAGGATCGGGTGGCGAGGCAAGTTGAGTGCCTAACTCCTTCGAGAAAATGATTGTGAAAATACTAACACACGTGCACAAGGTGGGGAACACTTGTTGGTGTTGGCACATTTACGAAGGCAATGGAGTTTGAGGGGTAGAGAGGAGTTTGGGATCCTCGGTGGGATTCAGGCGTTTTAAGGAGATGAAACACTTATTTTCTATTGCGCTGAAGGTGGAAAGAAGTGGTGAAGTCATGCGAGTGTCTCTCGCTGAGAAACACTCGACGGACGCTGCCCTCGGGGGCGACAGACGCTACCCTCAGCGTTTGTCGGCTTACCCTAGGTGTCGGTCCGTGCAGGAGGAGGCGATGGACGTGGCCTGGTTGAGCGACTGACGCTAGACGTCAGCGTCCGTCGGGTCTAGCATCAGCAGCTTCACAGAGCTTGGAGTGACAGACGCAGGATGACATCTGTTGGCTACGCAAAGGACACGTCTGTCGGGCTGAAGACAGCTGCGAACCCTCTCTAGACCGCGTCTGTCGTGGTGGGCGCGCGTCCGGTGCATGTGCGTCAACACGTCCATCGTGTTGAGTTGATGACCGTTGAAGTTAAGTGTCCATTGGAGATCAACAACTCTTATTTGAAGTGGGACACATGGCAGCGATCCACTGTGGGTGGCAGCCCAGTGATGGCATAACGACTATATTCGTTTGTGAGGTTATAAATAAGAGTGGTGGCCGGCCTTGGCAGAAGCTTAGCACCATTGGGACTTAGTGTCCATGCTTTAGGAGTGCTAGGAGAGCCTCTAACTCACTTGTGCTTGCAAGAGTGCGAATCGATTGCGAGTGAGTTGATTCTAGTGCGTTACTTTAAGAGATTGCATCGAATGGCACTAGGTGATCATGTTGCAAGCTGGTGGTGCTTGTTACTCTTGGAGGTTGCCACCTCCTAGATGGCTTGGTGGCTTGTGGCTCCGTCGAAGCTCACAAGAAGATTGTGCGAGGCTCCGGAGAAGCTTTATGAGGGGGATTGTGCTCACCCCGCGGGGATCGTGAAGAGCAACTCTAGTTGAGCGTGTCATTGAGCTACCATACTTGATGGTAGGTTCTTGCGGTGCCTTTTGAGAGGCTCGGTGTGTGACCGATTAGCCGCCGAACTATGAAGTGTTGGTCGACACAACGGGGACTAGCTTGGTGGCAACCAAGTGAACCTCAGTGAAAAATCACCTTGTCAACTTTGTGTTCATCTTCTCGGTGGTTTGCTCTCTGATACACAAGCTTGTTTTTACATTCATATACTAGTGCTTGTGTGGTTTCTCTTGTGACTAGTTTGCTTGTGTAGCTTGCTAGTTATCTTCTTGCTTGAGTAGCTAGAAGTATCCCCTTGCGTGGCTAATTTGGTTTGTGTAACCTTGTTAGTCACATTGCTTAGTTTGTGTAGCTAAGTGATTTATGCTCTCTAATTTGGCATTGGTTTTCTTGTTATTGAGCTTTGCTAGTGAGCTTAGGTTTTGTGCGCTTTGCTTCACTAGTTTGTGTAGGTGCTCCATGTTTTGTTTGAAAGTACTAGTTGCATAGATTTGTGTGACCTTACAAGCTAGAATTGTTTAAGAGAGCACTAGCTAGCCCGGCACCTTTGTTTCCTAATTAGAATCATTTCTAAGGTGCTTGTGAACTTAGTTAGAGGGGTGAAGTCTTGGCTAGACCGATAAGTTTAATTCCGTATTTGTTTCGGTTAGCCGATGTGTTTAATTTTTAGAAAGGACTATTCACCCCCTCTAGTCCGCCATCTCGACCCTTCACCTAGCCCACGCCGTGCCCGCCTCCTCTCCTCTCTCCCTCTCCCTCTCACTGGCATGCAGCCCCTGGCTGTCAGGCCCATTGTCTACCTCGGGCCAGCGACGCGAATACCGCATCGCCACCCGAGCTGCCTGGCCCCACCGCCACGCCTCGCTCTGGTGAAGGGATAAGCTCACGAAGATCTTTTCGCAACCCCAGACCATCTCTCCTCCCTTCTCTCTCTCTTATCAATGTACTCCCTTGACACACAGCGACGATCTCACCTCATCGTACCGCCATGGATGAGCTCGAGCTCTCCCAGCCGCACGCGTGGGCAAGCCCGCGCTTTGGCGAACTGACCTAGCGCTATAGGCATGTGTTGCGCGCCTAGGTGAGCTCGGCGGGCGAGAAAATATCTCACCGCCGGAACCGACATGGCCGACCTATAAATAGGCCCGACCATTGCCGCTCTGACCTCGCACTCTCCACCGCCAACTCTGCCTCGAGCTATAAGACCCCATCTCCGCCTCCTTATCTCCTTTTCCCTCCTCCTTCTTCCTCAGTTTTGGTTTTCCCCAAATCGGGAGCCACTGGCACCATTGGAGCCGCCTCCATCCTTCTCCCCCTCAGCTGCGCCATTGACCGACTGAGCTCCTTCCCTTCCTTTTGCTTTAGCTAGTTAGTCGTCTAGGCCGTTGTGTCGCGCTGCCACCGTGCACCGCCAAGCTACCATGCCCGCCGACAAGGCTTGGTCGAGCACTAGAGTACCCTGTCGCACTCACCTCTCGCCCACGAACACTCACACATAGCTAGTTAGGATAGATTGGGCCATTAGGGCCATTTCCACTGCACAGCGCTGCCGCGGAAGCTCCGGCGAGGCGCCACCATCACCTCGGGCACCCGCTGTCGCGGGCGAGGGCACCACCGGCTGCGGCGTGGTCTCCCAAGCCCCGTCCACCCTTCACCCGTCACCACCGGGGCCCGACGTCGCCGGCGTGACCTGCTTCGACGAGCTCGGCGCCTCCCTCCCCTATTTCGTCACCGGTGTGGCTGTTCCGGCCACCGCCATCTCCTCTCTCCCCGTCCCTCTCTCTCTGTCTTGTGGGGCCAGACGGCAACGGCGTTGCCGTTACCGTCGTATGCCGTCCGTCATTTTCCCTCTCTCTTTCTCTCTCTGTCGCATGGGCCCGCGGCCGTGACGTCGCTGGCGCCATCACCACTGATGTAGCGGCCTGGCCCATCTATCATACGCATGCACACACACCACACACACAGCGCTGGGTACAATTAGGAAAAATGCTAGGTACACCGGTTAGTGTACATAAAAGGCTATAAATTCACTTTCCTAGCTTAGAAAAATTCTCAGAAAATTTATAAATAAACTAGATGCATTAGGGAGTGTAACCATATAGTTTTAACATAATTTCATGTACCAGAAAATACATATAAAATTCCATCTAGATCAATAGCTATAGGATAGACTTATAAAATACATATCTTTTACATCCTAGCTCCTTTTTAGGTGAAACCACTTCTAAAATTCACCTAAAGTCTAGCTCAATGCATTCATCCTAGTGTCACCATATTGTTCTATGTTTGCTTTTTTCCTTTTCTTTCGCGTTAGCGGTAGTCTTATTTGAAAACTTTGCCGGCAGACGATGGTGACTACCGGGAAAGCGAAGACCCTGACTACGAGATCGTGCCGGAAGAAGTCAACAATGAAGACAAGTCCTAGCTCCTCTCCCCTTCTACCATCTAGCTTAACTATCCATAAATAAATAACTTGATTAATTACTATCCTGAGATATGAGCTGGGTTTTGCGAAAGGAATATTGATGAATTAAGATAAACGGTTATCTTGTTATTTTATGAGATTCGTGACGCTGAAGAACTTAAGGGTAATAATTACTAGAACTTAAAACTTGATAAACTTGAAACTAAACAACCGATAGGGAGCGAGCGGGGATAACTTATGCGGGATAAGTTATCTTGGCGGGAATGCCTGGATAGGGTTCCCGGGGAGATGCTCGCTTCGGTCACATAAGGATCGGTTCATAGTCCCTCTCACCTAGTGAGATGTTACGTACAGCCACATGTTCATATGGGTAGACCGGATCTCACACCTCGTTAGGCGAAAGTATAATTTCTATTAGGAGATTGATGTAGGCAATGGAATATCAGGAGCAGACATGGATGCTATGTGATCTTCCACGTTAAGCCCCTTGATTTTGGCCGCGTTCGAGCCCATGATAATTATTGATTATTGTGATGATTAGGTATCATCATGTTATAATGATTAGGTGTCATCTTGGTTTTGTGTTTCTAACCCCTGAGAAGCCATGGTAGAGTTATATGAAAGTCTAGGGTAGCACCCAAGGGGGTTACGGGGTCTCGTTAAGTCATTTCGTCCACTGATCATGGAAGGGATAGCGCCTATCATGTGGAGAAATGTGTACACCTCTGCAGAGTTACTTGAATCTATTCGAATAGCCACATCCTTGGAGTGGGCAGATGCTAGGATGGGATACTATGATTAGCTTTACTTTTATGTGTAATGAAATTGGTAACTAATATGATATGACACTAACCCAGGGACTAGCTGGGATGGTAATGCCCCACTAGGATCCAACCCTTAATTATAACCACCACCATACCTCTATTTCCACCCGATGGTTAGGGCTTGCTGAGTACGTAAGTACTCACCCGTTGTTGACCCACGCAGACTTTGGCACTGAAGAAGACCAAGGTTACGATGAGGAAGCGCACCACGAAGATTAGGAGTTACGTGAAGAGTCCAAACGTAGGAGATGACATCAAAGCTAGGGTTTCGGCCGCGCTCGAGCTTGCCTGTGGAATAGGTTATCGCTACGCTGTATAATACCATGTATTAGAGACCACCATGAATAAGTGCTGCCCCGCAGCAGTAAAAAAAAGTTTCCACTAGCTTTGTAAGCCTACAACTGCGCCCTTCAGGCTACAGTTGTAAGACCTTTTTAGATATTAATAAAGCTCGGAACCTTTCTTTTTAGTTGTGTACCAATTCTGTTGATTTTGTGCGTACTTGTGTGTGATCTTGGTGCAAGTACAGATGCACCTAGGACTCTCAGAAATTAGGGGCCGATACCATCCTACTCCCACGCGACCCCTTCATCCATTGGTCTGCCACCTCTCTCACTATGGATTGCAAGGCCGAGCTCTACCTCTGATGTCCACTACCCATGTCATCCTTGTGCGTGCCAACCATAGGTTAAATATAACAGTTATGAATTTGCGTATTAGAAATCTAACTATATATTTGCATTTAGATATGATACAAATATTAAATTTATGGATTTAGATATGGATTCCCCATTTGGTATTTGAACTCCTTTCGGATGAACGAATATCGAGAAATATCCGTCGTGCTTTCACCCATACCGATGACATCTCGTACAGAAGACGACATCCTGTACCCCTTTCGGATCAACAAATATCGAGAAGTATCTGCACCACTTTCACCTGTACCCATTTGGTGCTGGCACGTAGGCTCTATTTGGATGTAAATATTGGACCGGGAGAATTGAATTGGGTGACAATACCAATACGGCTCTGAAATGGAAATAGGCTCAATACCAAATATATTGTTTGGTTGCAGATAGAAATCATTGCTGGAATCTTGGGATCGTCAACTCCCCTCTGGTCGCCGTCAGCTGTAGGCCCTTTGGCTGCTATGCGCGCTCCTGCCCAATTGCTAGTTCCTAGGACTTCCCTAGTGCTCGTCCCTGCCACGATGTTCCCCAGCCTTTGTGAGGTGAGCTCGCCGCTACCGCGGGCTTCCCCAGCCTCCGCGAGGCTGCCGTGTGTGGTGGAGCGAGGAGGTGCCATGTGGAGTCAAGGTAATGTTGCGTCGTTGCAGCTTGGGGGACTTTGTGCGAGGAACCGGTGACATGGAGATGGAGGTGCTTTTCCTCCGGCGACACCATGGGCCGAGCTCCGCCTCCAACATCGGGCGGGCCAGTTTTCAGTGGGGATCCTTCACCGTGTGGTGGGACAACCTTCGTCTCCGGCACCAGTCAGGCGGGTGCCTCTAGTGCGGATCTTCCAGGCGCCAGTGGTCTGGCGAGAGCGTCTGTTGGCAATGGTCGGGCGGGAGCAACCAGCGGCGTTGTGTGGAGTGGGTTGCGGCTATGAATTCCATCCAATACGGAGGGGTCGAGCTTCGTTTTGAAGATGAGTTGACCCAGTAATAGCCGAATACCCCGTGGAATCAGGCTTCAATTCCATCTGACAATATCCAAGACATCTGAACAATAGAATTGGGGAAACTCATGTCCAATTCTAAATTCCATGTCTCAATATCGATATCCAAACGGGGTATTATAGGTGTTGATGCGTACGGCGAGATTGTTAGTAGATACAATGATGAAAGGGAAAAGTGCATGGCCTCAAGATAATTGTTGAGCAGAGGCTCGACTGCAGTAGGTCCGTGAGATCTCGAGGAGGCTCCACGTGTGATGGATTTAGATGCAACCAATCTGATCTGCGGCATCGGTTTTCCTCGTGTACACCATGACCCTAGTACTCCTAGCTCAGTCAGTTTTATCTAAACTTTTCAAACCAAATCAAACCCTAGTGCTCCCGTTGCTCCATATGATTTATTTCGTCCTTTACTTAACTCAGGGATACGTTTATTTCTTGAAAGGTGTGCGTCAGGAATCAGGATTAGCATTTGTTGTGCTGCTGAGCCGTCTGTTCTATATCTACTATGGTTACTGCTCGTATTCCTTTATTTTTTACATGTCATATTAGCTTTGTTCTAAGTCAAACATTTATATATATCTTTGATTGTCAATTTTATAAAATTTATACAAGTTCATCGCATAGGATTTATATTTTTTAGATTCACCATGAGACATACTTTTGTAATATTTAATTTATGTGTTGTAAAACTATAAATGGATGGGCAAAGATAATAAGATTTGACTTAGAACAAAGCTAGTGACATGTAATAAAAATAAAAGGTGGGAGTATCTTATTTAATTTCCTTCTAACTTGATATGTTGTTTATCTTCTCCGGGCGCTATGAATGAAGAGATGGTTCACTGACTCCTACCAGTGGCGCTGCTCATGCGGGCGGTGGTCGCTTATTCCACCGTCTCCTGATATATTATTCCCCAGAAAAGTCAAAACGTCCTATAATTTTAAACTGAGAGAATAACAAAGAAGAGTACGATGTGGCATAGACAGCGGACATCTATTCCTGCAGCGACAAGTGTCCATTTGACACGGCGGCAACCTGGCGACTTCTCGCGTTGAATGCTGGATAGATGATCTACGGCACGCTAGCTAGCTAGGTTCAACAGTTTGTGTGTCAACCAAAAAATAGACAGAAAACAGAAAGCTACACCGCACTCTCTTACTAAATTAAACCCCATCACGTACGCGGGCACTTAGCTTCACACGCGCAGCCATGCGAGCGAGACGACAAAGCAGCTGCTTGCAAAAGATCTTGTGACACTTCTCCATGGCGGCGAAACTTGTGTTTCACGCCCCGGCCCATTTTGTATTAGCCCCTGCCTTTTCCTGCCCATAATGGGAGTTCGCCACTTGACTATAAATTTCGTTTACGCGCTGTCCGGGCCATTATTCGCATAATCAGTTGATCACCAAAACTCGAGCAGGGAACACCAAAACTCGTGTTGTTTCTTGGTTGCCAAGCATTGGCACCGGGAGCACGTGCGGTTCTATACATGCAGCGCCGCGCCCCACACCGCAACAAGGCAAAGGCCCTGTTTAGCTGCCATGCAAACCCAAAATATTTCCTCTTCCACCCATCACATTGAATCTTTAAACGCATGCATGGAGCATTAAATGTAGATAAAAAAATAACTAATTGCATAGTTTGTCTGTAAAGTTCGAGACGAATCTTTTGAGTCTAATTAATCCATAGTTAGACAAATTTTACCAAATAACAACGAAAAGTGCTACAGTAACTTTTCACCCAAACTTTCCCAACTAAACACAGCCAAATAATGCAGGGAACGACTGGGTCGGCGAAAATATGCATGCAACGAGTGACCAGCATATCTCCACGCCATGGACATAAGTAAAAGAGACGAAATCACTGAAAAAGCGAGCACAGAGAGGCGCCTATAGAACACAAACTGGAAGCACTGCGTCTGCGTGTTGCGTGCAAAAGCGTCGAAATTAAAGCATCAGGTTTTAAAAGCCGAGGACGGCATTGCGAGCCATGGGAACGCGCGATCTGGCTGGCTGGAAATTTGAGGCTCTCTGGTCTCAGCCTGCCCCCATTGTCCATGGATGGCTCGGAGAAGGGCCAAGAAAGCTAGCGTACCCGGCCGGCAACTTTGTGCGACTTGCTACGAAAAAGAGATGTCTTTGGTTGATGGTGGGCCTTTATTTGGGAGCTAGCAGCCATGCGATCCAAGGCTGCTGTGCTAATGCTAATAATACATGTCCACCGAGAAGATATTATATTGGATCATCCGCAGGAGCTAGCCAACCTTCACTTGGGACATGCGTGTGTTCTTTTCTACCTAAGCCATCGTTTGATGCATGTGTATCCACCTCAATCCACATGTGCCAATCCACTTCAACACATGTGGATTGAGATGAATACATGCGCATCTAAATAAGGTCTAACCAGAATTCTTTCACCGCTTGCATACAATCTCTTCTCTCTCTCCCCCCTCCCCCCTCGAGTGTTGCTTGCTATGAGTTAATTACACCACTCTTAGGGGTGTTTGGTTCCAGGGGCTAAACTTTAGTCCGACATTCGGATGCTAACTACGAGAACTAAATATAAGCTAATCATAAAACTAATTACAGAAGCCGTGACTAATTCACGAGACGAATCTATTAAGCCTAATTAATCCATCATTAGCACATGTTTACTGTAGCATCACATTATCAAATCATGGCCTAATTAGGATTAATAGATTCGTCTCGTAAATTAGTCTCAATCTATGCAAGGGTTTTGTAATTAGTCTATGTTTAATACTTTAAATTAGTGTTTCAACATCCGATGTGATAGGGACTAAATTTTAGTCCTGGTAACCAAACACGGCCTTAGTCTCTTACTACTTTCCTTCCATTCTCAAACTTCAATTGTTAATTGTGTAGTGCTTGCTCCACATGTGTCAAGTGATTTTCATCAAATGTGTCTTTCATGCTTTTTGCTAGCTAACCAAATAAAGGCCCTTTGATTTTGTTTAAAGTAAAGCTGCCAAAAGCTAGACCTCGACACGAGCAAAATTGCAACTTGAACTGTTTAGTGCTCGTGGTTGTTGATGCCTATAAGTACCCTCATGCGGCATCAAGGCAAGGCCCATGCCTCGGTCTCAAACCAATAGCTACTAGCTACCTAGCTCATCTCTGGAGTTCACCATCACTACTGACCTAGCTACTCGATCCCTCTCGTGCATGCCAACCATGAGGCACAGCAGTTCCGTAGCAAATCTGCATGACAAGCAGCCTCACCACCACTCCACATCGAAGATGAAGATGAGCAAGAGCGCCCCCGATCTCTTGAAGAAGGCCGTGATGTCGATCAAGAGCAAGACTGACGCTCTAAGAACGAAGCTCATCATCCTGGCCTCGCTGCGCCGAAGGATGGCGATGGTCGCCACCATGTCTCGCAAGGTCCACACGCTCGTGTCGTCGTCGAGCCAGGAGAAAATTATGGCGGACCACCGTGACAGGGCTCTCGTGCTAAGCAAGGCAATGGCGCCAAGCAAAGAGCCTGCCGCTGGTGATCACGGTGGTAAGAAGGCTGGTCTTAGTCTCTTTGAGATCGCAGTGTTCGACGAGGATGATCGTCATGGCTACCATGACTGGACAAGTTCCCTCTTCGACGATGACAACTATCATTGCAATGATGAGGAAGATGTACAGGAAGGTGGTGGCGATCTCGATGTTCTTGGTGCGCTCGATGAGCCCTCGGTAATCGACGTCATCAGGAGCAACCGGGAGGCTGAAGGTCTCAAGTTTAATATAGACGATGAGATTGATGAGGCTTGTGATATGTTCATTAGGAGATGTCGCAGCCGGATGGACCTTACCTTGTAGTGATCCTTGTGTTTTCGTGCATGGTACTGAGCAACAGCTGGTACTGAGCGATGATAGAAGGGTGGCTGAGGTACTAAGAAGAAAGCCTAGCTACTAGGGATGACCAAAGGGACATGGACTTGTTTGATTATATATGAACACATAAGTAGCACGACACAAATTGTGAAGTGGCGAAGTGTTATGCAGATAGACACAGGCAGCTTGGCAGATGCATCGTATTTTATGCCTGAATTTAACAAACTATAGACGATGACCAGATTGTTTTCCATTTTAATTTGTGCTAGCTAACATCTCTGATCACTAACCCACATGCTCCTCACAAACCTTAGACAAACTTCTATTTCATGTTGTTTGGTATGGTCCTCTAACAAGGTGTTTCATCATGAGCGTTCATGCTATGAATTCCATTGGGTTGTACCAATAATGTGCACTAATCCATCAACCCAGGCGTAATCATGAACAAGTAATTTTATGATGTTTGTGTAAGTGTTGGAGGGTTCTTGGCTGAACTTGGGCCCATAGCTAATCATTTTTTGTATCTTTTCTCTCTCTATTTTGTTCATATTCCAACACAGTACCAATAGATATTTTTTTTATATCTGGTTATTATCTGTTATTCCCTATACTTCCGCAACCACATTCATATACCTTACCTCTTTTGCATCATCAAACCTCCGTATGTGTTTGGCAATGGCATGTATTTAGACAAAACCTTATAGCTTTAGCTATGTGTTTAAAATTGATATGATCATCATTTCCTGCATACATTTTATATATGGTCTAAATAATGACACAAATCATCCATGCATATCTAAAGTTATGTTTTCTGTATATTAACCATGGTAGAATTGGACAATTTATAAGTGTGTGTTTTACGTGGTTTACTTTAAATTATTTCTAATAATGTCAGAGATGGATAATTTAGATGCAATTTTAGGATCGTTTTAGACACTTTTTCATAATGGCTTTTGGTTATTTCTAACAATGCAGAGAATAATAATGTAGATGCACATTTATGGGTTACTTCATATGAATTTTAATAATGACAGGTGGGTAATTTAGACAAAAATTAGGGGTTATTTATAATATTTTTCTAATTGCATATGCCAATAGTTTAATTTAGACATATAAGTGTACCGGTTACCGTGGAGTATTTTCATGATGGCAAACCTAGGTATTTTAGATATATGGTTAAATGATTATCTGAGTAGTTTCATAATAGTAGAGGTGAGTAATGTATTTAGAAAATATAATGGATCCAATGATTATTATTGTTGAAGATGTTTAGGGTTTAATAAATTAATGGCCAGATGTTCCTACGTTTTATACGAATTTATAGAACTTGTTCTTTTGTCTACCGTGTCTTGTGAGACTTTAAAATGCATATTCAGTTAGTAGTAAGAAGCAAGGACTGAGGTGCTAATCTAAAAGACCAAATAGGAGATGGAAAGTCTCAAATTTTCTACCGGGTCTCCGTGGCCAGGTTGGGGGAAGCGGGCTTGCTAGATCTTTGATAGGGCGGCGCGGCGAGAAGGCGGTAGTGGCGGGGGACATAGGCAAGCAGTTTCAGTTGCGTAGGGCGCAAGTGAGCAGTCGGTGGCAGTGAAGGGACAGAGAGAGAGGCTTGTGAGTAGCCACAAGAGAGAGAGAGAAACTTGGTGTGGTGACCGAGGGAGGAGTCATGTGAGAGATAGAGTTTTGGATGGGTTAGGCTAGAATTAAGATAGGCATGCCTCTTAAGGGGTCATGACCATCATTTTTAGAGGCGGGCCTCAGCCCTTAAGAGACCTGCCATGCATGTTAGTTGATTTTAGAGACAGGGCGTGTCTCTGTAAACGTCCGCTTCTGAAAATCACTAGGCATTTAAGGAGACTCCTTTTTTAGCCCATTGTCACTGTTAATCGGGAGCTTCAGTTTCCTAAAATCTTTATTCTAGTAGTGCAATCTTCCTCGTATGGATTAGAATCGTGTTCCACACACTCCTATTTGATCCGTAACGGCTCGTCGACCGGCTGCCTTGTACTTTAGCTCTTGCCTTGTACTTAACCTCAGATGGATCCAAAAGGTGGCATGGACCACGAGTTTTGGAAGATCCGTGGTGGCAACAAAGGAAGGCCTCTGGAGGGAGGCGAAATCTGCCATGGCGAGGAGTGTTGCACTTGAAAGGACATCAGTGCTAGCGAGCTAGAGCCGGAGCTGAGGGAGAAGCGCTAAACAAAAACTGAAATGAACAAGTAGGGAGTGAGTAGATTGGGAGCCTAATGTGCCGGCGCTGTTGAGAGCTGCCTAAAGCGTGGTACCAAACATGACTAAATATCTTTTTGTCTTCTCCAACACTACTACGATGTAAATCTAGACAAACATGCAAAACAGAGGCGAGGTGAGCACCCACCTCTCGACCATGGTGTATGTAAATCAAACACTTACAGAGGCAGTCATGCACGTCTGCCTCTATAAATTAATTAGAAGAAAAAAATCACTTGCAACCAGGGCATTAATCTAGGCCTCCACCGCCAAGGAATTGGTGTGGGCTGCTTTGGGCCTCCAGGGCGTCAAAGTGTTTGATCCTTGGTGCTGCATCGTCGATCCAACCACCACCAGACTATCCCAAACACTATTCAGCGCACGTGCGCCAGTCACATTAACGGTGCGCACTTTCTCTTTCGGGCGTTGTTTTCTTTAATGTTGGGAACTGATACTAAGCACTTCCTGTTTCTAGAGTTGTTTCTTTTTTTTTTCATGGGACCAGGTGTGGAGGGTGGATGCGAGGGAGGAGAGGGAGGCGCATGCTTGTGTCAGATTTGCGTCAGATTCTGTTTCAGTGAAATACCCATATGCTACACAAACTTTAAAAGGTGATAACTTTCTTATCAAGTATTTATTTTTAATTCTGCTTGCACCATTACGTTCATTATAACGAGATCTATAGAAGTAAATCCATGTTGGATATGTTTCAAAACAATTTTCGTGATGATAAAGTTTTACACTTTGGAGTATAAAGTTTCAAATGCTGTAGTACAAAGTTTCAAAACCTTGGAGTGTAAAGTTTCGAATTACAATGATTCCTGAATTTAAGTGTGTAGAATTTTGAAATCCCAAAGTTTTTGAATGTGCTAGTTCCTGAATTTAAAATGTAAAGTTTGAAATTACAAAGTTTTAAAGATTGAAATACAAAGTTTTAAATGCGCTAGTATAACATTCCTCAATTTTAAGAATAAATTTAAAATTATAAAGTTTTAAATCTTAAAGTAGATGTTCTAAATGTGCTAATATAAAGTTCTGAATTTAAAATGTAAAGTTTGAAATTACAAAGTTTTAAAGCTTGAAAAACAAAGTTTTAAATGTGCTAGTATCAAGTTCCTGAATTTTAAAAATAATTTGAAATTACAAAATTTTAAATCTTAAAGTATAAAGATTTAAATGTGCTAGTATAAAGTTTCTGAATTTAAAATGTAAGTTTGAAATTACAAAGTTTTAAACGTGCTAGTATAATGTTCCTGAATTTTAAAAATAAAATTTGAATTACAGAGTTTTAAACCTTAAGTAAAAAGATTAAAATGTGCTAGTATAAAGTTTTTAAATTTAAAGCGTAAAGTTTGAAATTACAAGTTTCAAAGTTTGAAATACAAAGTTTTAAATGTGCTAGTATAAAGTTTTAAATGTGCTAGTATAAAATTTTAAATGTGCTAATATAAAGTTTTAAATATGCTAGTATAAATTTCCAGAGTTTTAAAAATAAAATTTGAAATTATAAAGTTTTAAATCTTAAAGTAGAAAGTTTTAAATGTGCTAGTATAAAGTTCCTAAATTTAAAATTTAAGTTTGAGATTATAAAGTTTCAAAACTTGAAATGCAAAGTTTTAAATGTGTTAATATAAAGTTTCTGAATTTTAAAAATAAAATTTAAAATTATAAAGTTTAAAACTTAAAGTAAAATTTTTAAAATGTGCTAGTATAAAGTTCCTAAATTTAAAGTGTAAGTTTGAAATTACAAGTTTCAAAGTTTGAAATATAAAGTTTTAAATGTGCTAGTATAAAGTTTTTAAATGTGCTAATATAAAGTTTTAAATATGCTAGTATAAATTTCCTGAGTTTTAAAAATAAAATTTGAAATTATAAAGTTTTAAATATTAAAGTAGAATGTTTTAAATGTGCTAGTATAAAGTTCCTGAATTTAAAATTTAATTTTGAGATTATAAAGTTTCAAAACTTGAAATACAAAGTTTTAAATGTGTTAATATAAAGTTCCTGAATTTTAAAAATAAAATTTGAAATTATAAAGTTTTAAAACTTAAAGTAAAAATTTTAAAATGTGCTAGTATAAAGTTCCTAAATTTAAAGTGTAAAGTTTGAAATTACGAAGTTTCAAAGTTTGAAATACAAAGTTTTAAATGTGCTAGTATAAAGTTTTTAAATGGGCTAGTGTAAAGTTTCAAATATGCTAGTATAAAGTTCCTAAATCTTAAAAATAAAATTTAAAATTACAAAGTTTTAAATATTAAAGTAGAAAGGTTTAATGTGCTAGTATAAAATTTCTGAATTTAAAATTTAAGTTTGAAATTATAAAGTTTCAAAGCTTGGAATACAAAGTTTTAAATGTGCTAGTATAAAGTTTCCGAATTTAAAATTGAGTAAGCTCATAGAAAATTTTATAGAGCATAAGGCAATATCAACTTTGTGTATACTGGTTTTATATCCATGTAGATGTGAAACCATCCCCCGCCTGTTTCATCTCCCATGTACCCGCTATCCCGAAAGAGAATAAAAGGCTAGTAGAATTTAAATACCGGGCCATATATCTAGACAGGAGAAATATAAAATGACAAATAGACCAATTCAACATGTGTGGGCCAAAACTAGACATGAGAAGGGGGAAAGAAAACTACTTCCCGACCCACAGATCGCAACCTGTGAACCCAGTGTACATGATAATGCGTGGGCTTCTCAGGTTCTGCACACGCGCGTGCGTCGCTAGTTATTGGGGGTGGGCGTGCATCGGTACTAGTTATTGGGGGTGGGCGTGCGTTGGTACCCATCCCAACGCACGCGCGCTGTGCAAGAGTCCTGCCAAACTACCCTTCGTGTCTATTTGCCCGTCAGTAACTTCTCCCTATGTGGGCTTGCTAGATCTAGCCTACAAAAAGGGAGATTGAAAGAGGAAGAGGAAAAGGAAGAGGAAGAGGAAGATGAGGTTTCCACGGCTTACCTCATGTATATGGGAGGGGGCGGCCACGACTGAGGACAAATTTTGAGGTCGGCACAACATGGGAGACGGGCTCGCCGAGATCTAGATCCTATGCATTAGTTGCCGGGCTTAAGGGAGCGACAAGTGGCGGAACCAAGGGGGCAAGCAGGGGCCGTGGCCCCCAAGCACAGTACATTTCAATAAATACCTATAAAAATAATTGAATTTATAGTACACAAATATCAATTTTCACTCATTTTGTATTAAAATATTATGATTTTGGTTATAAATAGTATAAAAGTTTTAAAAAAAAGTTGTTGAAACATATAATTATGTATATTTTATCATACTAAAAAATACGATCATATTTGTTCGCCCCCCTAATCAAAAATCGCTGGTTCCGCCTCTGCGGCGACCATGGATGGGAACAAGCTTTGAGGTCAGCAGGGCAAGGAAGGCAAGCTCTCTAGAGATCTAGACCCTACGTATCCACCGCTAGGCTAGGGGGAGGGAGGCGGGATACGTAGGAGAGGGACGTGCTCCGTGGTCAACAGGCTAGAAGGTGGGCTCGTCGGAGATGAAACCCATATGGATTTTGTCTCTAGGATAGGGAACAGAAGTGAGATCCGGCCATCCAATGCAACTCATCGGTTCTTGAGGCTCAAGGGCGAGGTTGGGGAAGCAGACTTGTCACGGGCTTGCCGGATCTTGGGTCTCCGTGGCCAAGGTGGGGGAAGCGGGCTCGCCAGATCTTTGAGAGGACGGCACGACGAGAAGGTAGTAGTGGCGGAGGACATAGACGAGCAATCTCGGTGGTGGCACAGGGCGCAAGTGAGCAGTCAGTGGCGGCGAAGGGCACAATGAGAGAGAGACTTGTGAGTAGCCATGAGAGAGATAAAAAGCGGGTGTGGCAATTGAGGGAGGAGTCATGCGGGATATAGAGTTTTCGATGGGCTAGGCTAGAATTAAGATAGACATGCCTCTTAAGAGGGTCATGGCCATCATTTTTAGAGGTGGACCTCGGCCGTTAAGAGGCATGCCATGCATGTTAGTTGATTTTAGAGGCGGGTGTCTCTGTAAATGAAACGATAGTCTCTGAAAATCGCTTGGCATGTAAGGAGACCCCCTCTCTTTTAGCCCGCTCTGTTAACTAGGAGCCTTAGTTTCCTATAATAAAAATCTTTATTCTAGTAGTGTAATCTCTCTAGCATGGATTAGACTCGTGTTTCACACACTCCTATTTGATCTGTAACGGCTTGCCGGCTGGGCTGCCTTGTACTTTAGCTCTTGCCTTTCCTTTTCGTACAATAATGGAGTTCACCACCAGCAGGGGATCTTATTGATGTTTACTTGTCGGGGCCATGATCGATGACGATTCAAGAAAAAAAAACAACGCTTTGAAAGTCAAGCCACACCGTGTCGTGGTTAGTTGCCACAGCTCGCGCACGGTAGGAACGTGGGGTTCTAGAATCTAGACTACTAGACAGCTTTCGCTCCACAGCACGGTAGCACACGATGAAGCAACGGCTTCGCCGAGGCCCACTGCGCGCGATTCCATGGAAAAGACGAAACCACGCGATCGCCGCGCCTTTTCGTGTTGACGAGCGGCAAAGCGATCGTGCGCACAGAGAAGGCGCGCCGGTGCGGCAGAACACATGAGAAAAATCACGGCACTGGCACACTGCAAAGAGGAAAGCAGACGGCACTGCGAGCCAATTAGCGAACTCATGACTGGCACACTGGACCTCCCAGGATTTGAGCCTGCCCTTGCGCATTGGGCCGGTATAGCAGCGACAGCGAACAAGAATCACAAGGAAGCGGCCAAGAAAAGCATCACCGTCCGCCTTTGTGCGTTTTGGTTACGAGGAGGACAAGAACAGCCATCATCGGCAACCAAGAAGGTAACGGGATCCGGAGGACAGGTGTCATTTTTTCTGTATCTAATGTGTAATAATAGTTGGGATTATTTTACCGTGTCATTTTCTGATTTTTCGCCCACTTCGCTACCTTTAACCTTGCCATGGAACTTTTAGTAGTTTTGCTTCCACTCTCAGTGTCCAGTTCTTAATTGTAGTGCTTAGTCCACGTGTTAGTTGTTTTCTTGAGCGTTTCTTTCATGCTTTGAGGCACCAACAATTTTTATATATTATTTAAAAAAACTGCCAAAAGTTTGATCGTGACTTGTGTCCAGACACGAAAATGTTTCAAGCTCTGCACAGTTCGGGGCTAAGCTAGCTCCACCGTGTCTATAAGAACTCTCATGGGGCTTCAAGACAAGGCCCATTCCTCTCAAGTCTCAACTACGACAAGCTTATCTCACCTCTGGAGCTCACTGGCATTTATTCACTCATACAAACTTGAGGCACAACTAGCAAAACTCCTGTGTCCTTAGTATATCATCTTGACAAGCAGCTCCATAAGCTCTCCACATCAAATATGAGGATCAGCAAGAGCGCCCCCGACCTCCTGAAGAAGGCGGTCACGTCCATCAAGATCAGGACTGATGCTCTAAGAACAAAGCTCATCATTCTGGCCTCTCTGCACCGAAGGATGGCGATGGTCTGTGCAATCTCTTGCCAGATCCATGGGCGCGTCCCGTCAAACATCCGGGAGAAGAAGGCTAGGGTGGAGCACCATAGCAAGGCTCTCACGATGCACAAGGCAATGGTGAGGAGCAAGGAGCCAGCTGGTGGTGATAATGGTGTTAGGGCTCATCCTAGTCTGTTTGAGGACGATTACCATGGCTACCCCGAATGGACCAATTCCCTCTTCGACGATGATCATTGTTACAAGGATGAGGAGGACGTCGATGACGATGACCACGATGATCTTGATATTCTTGATGCACTGGATGAGCCATCTGTCATCGAGATCATAAGGAGCAAGCGGGAGGTTGAAGGTCTGGAGTTCAACATGGACGATGACATCGATGAGGCTTGTGACATGTTCATTAGGAGGTTCCGAAGCTGGATGAACCGGAGTTTTAGTGATTTTTGTATTAGCGAATAGTACTAACAAATTTGAGTGACAATATATAGAAGATTGGATGAGATACTTGAGATGTACTTCAATAGTAGCAGTTAATTAGGGATGAAAGGAAATGAATACCTTTTTCAACACATAAGCATATTCTGGAGGTGCATATCTACTTTAGAAGTTTTTAGCTTTAATCTACTACGGTATGTGTTTTATCACCTTCATATAGCCGCTGGCCTTTTGCGAATATAAGGTTGATATGTGCCCTTGTGGTTTGTTTTGTGATGAGTGATTATCAATGTGATCCATGACCTAGGTTGAGTTTGTGACTAATCATGGCGTGAGTTGGGTTGTGCGACATGTCTCTTGGCTTGTGGTGTGCAGGTGCGGAGCTCAGAGGTGGTGGTCGACGGTGAGGTGAAGGTCAAGTAGGGACGTGTCGTGCCGATGGACCGGGAGCAGTGAAGGGCGAACATGAGGCTTGGACCGAGAGACCAGGAGGCTGGGTGACCAGCCGTGGTGGCTGACATTGGGACATTGACAAGCGCAAGTGTATATGGGAGTGACCGTGTTGACCGAGTTAAGACGGTGGACGTGCGAGTCGAGTGGGGCTTAGGAGGATTTGGCGGACGATCGGTTGAGGATGGCAGTGATACGTGTCGAGTGGCAGGGGATGCGTATGGAGTACGCTACTCGCGGGCGGTTTGGTGGTTTGGGCCTCAAAACCATCAGTGGCCGGGTTTACAGGTTTGGGCCTCAAAACCCGGGCGAAGGTTCCGAGGAGGAAAGGACGACATGTGGCAGCATCGAGGAATTCGCGTCGAGGCGAAGCTATCTCATGAAGGGCGTGGTGGTCATCGGATAAAGATTACCTCAGGTTGGACCATAACGCCCTCGGGTTATGTGGTTCGACTCAAAATATCTAGGGGCAAAACTGGGATTATGTAATAGCCCTGTTAAATAGGATGAGGGAGCCCCCATCTCCCTCACCTCTTTCATTTTTCCCATTCTTCCTTCCTAGTTTCCCCTCCCCTTAGGGTTCTTGTGAGAGAGGTCCACAAATTAAGAGATTTGTGTAAGAACTCAAGATTTTGCTGCGGAAATGGTGGCCCTTACCACCTCGTGTCCTCCGAGATTCGATTTGTGATGAGCTTCTTGTGATTCGCATTTTGTTCTTCGCATTCTTCCTCTTTCCCCTTTCGTTCTTGCCTCGATTCATCGTTTTGAGACCATTTTGATTCGTTCCTTTTGTATTGGAGTGAGCTATGACGTGAGTTGAACCTTTCCACCGAAGAAAATTTACCAATTCCTCACGAGTTCATAGATCGAGACAAATCAAGCTCTAGGGTTTCATAACCGGTGTTTTTCGTTCTCTTTTATTTTCCCATTGTTTGATTTTGTCTTTGGCAATGTTCTTCTTGGAGTAGCCTTCAAACCTTGTGTTTATCCTCTCTGCAAAGTTTTAAGTCATTCAGAGGTGTTTTGACCAAGTTTTGGGCTTAAAATCGATTTTTCCCGGGAGCTGCTCGTAAATACCGGACGTGTTCGGTATTAATATAGGACGTGTCCGGTATTTCAAACTTTTGGGTTTGGAGCTGAAATCTGGTGGAGACCTTTCCCATGGTGTCGAGTAGCTATGTTTAAAATGTCATAATTTTTTATCACCATTTGCTAGGGTTTTCGATTTTCTCTCAAAGTCGTTCTGTGCTGTCCAGCATATCGGACGTGTCCTGTATCGGGTCCGGTATTTTCGGACGTGTCCGGTATTTGCTGACTGCACTCAGTTCAGTAGCAGTTTCTTCTACGGTTTTTGTGTTTGAGCTCCGTTTTATGTTCCGTCTGTTGCGTTGGACTTCTACCGTTCCATAGACCCTATCTAGGTGCTCTTGTCACCGGTTGGCTTGGGCATCCGAGATTTGGGACCTTGCTTCTTCTCTATAGAAGTGGAGTGTTTGATTTTCTTGTCTTTTGGTTTGGTGCTTTCCCGTTCTTTGTTTCGCTTGCTTTATGGTGATCCGTTGTGTTTCGAGAGAACATCCGCCCTTCTCTAGGGTCATGGTTATCACGGTGTCTGTGTTTGCTTCTTGGGGTTAGATTTTGGGACAGCGGTCAAAAATTTTGAAAGAAATTTGAGACTCCCATTCATCCCCCTCTAGTCGTCGTTTTTGGTCCTTCAATTGGTATCGGAGCCGATTTAGGATCATTCCACCTTAATTGGTCTGTGATCCACGAAGGCGACATGGAGCGTGGTTTCAGCAAACCACCATTCTTCGATGGAATAAACTGTCCCTATTGGAAGATCTGCATGTCCGCGCATCTTCAGGGGATCGATTGGCTTGTCTGGGAGATTTGTGAGGATACTACTTATGTTGTGCTTGAACCTCGTGCTCGTACCACTCAAGAACAAAAGGATCGACACAACGCAAATAGTAAAGCTCGCAGTGTTCTTTTGTCGAGTCTTTCTCTTTCGGAGTTCGAGATAGTATCTGATTGTGCGACTGCTTGGAAGATCTGAGTGAGGCTTCAGAGCTATGATGAGGAAACCATTTTGGTCAAAACCAGACTCTTCAATACGTACAAGTGTGAGTACAAGAACTTCTCTCAGTTGGATAACGAGTCCATCGATGCCATGTTTTCTTGCTTTCAGACCATTGTAAACAAGATGCGAGCAAACAAGGTTCAGCTACCTTATGATGATCATGAGAGGGCTCTCAAGTTACTATATGCTATAGATCGAAAGGTATGGGATGTGAAGGTGTCCGCTATCATTGGTTCGCAAACTACGATACTCTCACGATGGATGAGCTATTCAGCAAGCTCAAGTCCACCGAGATCGACTGCCAGATCCAAGCCAAGATCAAGAACCCCTCTGCACCAACTATGGTTTTGGTCTCAGGTAACGGCTCAAGTTCTTCTGCTAACCCTTTATAGATATTGTTTGCCTTGTCTTCTTTGGTGTCTATCACAAAGGAGCAGTTGGAGGCTCTTGGGGACGACAAGCTGGCATTGGTCATTAGCCAATTTTCATGGTTTCACAACAACCGCTTGAACCGTAGGAGTGGTGGGGGTCCAAAGGAAGGATGCTACGACTGTGGAGACCCCGACCACTTCATCGCCCATTGCCCCAAGAAGAATAAGCACTCTCCGACAAGTATGACTCGAGCAAACACAAGGACAAGCGTGAGTACACCTCCAAGCACAAGTTGAAGGGAGGATTCAACAAGGAGGCGCTCAAGAAGAAGTACTTCAAAAAGGTCAAGGCCCAAGAGAGCACCTTCCTCGCCTCCCTCAGCGACCTCGACAACGACATCGACGACGACCACTCTTTTTTCTCAAGCGATAATGAGTCCGAGAGAAAGCGCGAGGACAAGCTGACCGGACTCTGCTTTGTCGCCGATTCCACTCACGGAGGGTTCTGCACTATGGTTGTCGATGCCGAGTTAAATGCCAACAAGGACATGGTTCCCATCGATGATGACACTACTGAGGTAACATCTTCCATCAACAATCTTGTTGCTAAGCTTGATATCATGACTGACACCTTGGTGAGCCAAGACAAGCTGTTAAAGCGTGCTACTCGTGAGAGGAAAGAGTTTAAGGACAAGCTGAAAATCGCACTAAAGGAACTTGAGGAAGCTAAGAAGGTTGCTATAGTAGTGTTAGATGAGGTTAAGTGCGATGAGTGTATTGTTCACATGTCTAACCTTACTGATTTGCAATCAAAGTATGTTGCTTTGCTTGATGAGAATGATGAGCTGAAGTCTAGGTCTGGCTTGTTGGGTGTGTGCAAGTCCTGTTCAGGCTTGCAATCTGAGCTGGCAGAGAGGAATGCCAAAATCTCTGCTCTTGAGAAGGCCAGTTTAGATAGCACAGGTGCTGTTAACTGTGCACATTGTGAGAGTTTGGTGCTGGAGTTTGAGTCTTGCAGACACGACAAGACGAGAATCGAGGAAGAAACATATACCTTCGGTCCATCTTGAGCTGGGTGTCTTGCAATGAGCCGCAGTTGGGCATGATGATGAACCAGTTCAAGCGGGGAACTGGTGCATTGGGTGTAAGCTTTGCTTTAGGTGGGAAAGGTGAAAGTGTCTATGACAAGGTTGGTGAGTTCAGTGGTTTGAACCCAAGTGATAAACCTTCCACTACTCCCTAGTTGATCAAAATGACTCCACCTAAGCCCACTGAGCCTACTGTCAAAGATGAGGTATTTAAAGAACCTCCAAAAGCTCCACCCCAGAAACAAGTTTGGGTTCCAAAAACCTAACCAACTTAAGAACCCACTTGACACTCTACCAAACATCTTTGAGGTTCCCCTTTCTAAAGCTAAAAAGCCACCAAGAGTGAACCATACCGACAAGAGAGTGAGCCAACAACCACCCAGGAGAGAGGTGAGGTATC
The DNA here is from genome assembly GCA_038087645.1 of Saccharum hybrid cultivar R570. Lineage (NCBI taxonomy): Eukaryota > Viridiplantae > Streptophyta > Magnoliopsida > Poales > Poaceae > Saccharum > Saccharum hybrid cultivar. Next base: position 3,669,199 of record JAQSUU010000344.1, read on the forward strand.
ACTGTGACTACTGCCATAGGGATGGTCACCTTGCTAAGTTTTACTTTAGGAGGAAGAGAGATGAACGATGAGAGTACGAGTTGAACAACCGGAATATGTATCGCCCGTCTCATGGCGTACATGTGCCGCCTGTTTAGAGGCGTAGCGCTAGGCCAAGAGGTGCAATGCCTCAAGGCGCTAGGGCATAGGTTGCGAGACCACGTGGTGGTCTTGCACGGCGAGGTTTAGGTCATGGTCAATATGACTTTGGACCCCATGGCGGTGGCTTTGGTTTTCAGTCCCACAACTCTAACGGACCACGTTTTCCCCCATGTGGAGCCCATTTTCCTCAAATGGGACATGGCATGTTTGGTGTTTTTTCTAACACTTTTCTAGGGCAAATAAGCCAACACTGGTATCCTTCACAGTTTACTAACCCCAGTGTTATGCTATTTGCTCATCCCATATCTTTCTATTGATGCAGGACGGAGGCTTGGAGAACACATGGCACATTGATTCTGGCTATTCGCGTCACATGACCAGAAGTTTAAAATGGTTCTCTAGCCTCGACCCCATGCAATGTAAGGAGTACATCACATTCGGAGACAATAGCAAAGGTAAGGTGCTTTCTAAGTGGGACTATTCGGGTCAACGAGAGTTTTGTCTTGAAGGATATTGCATTGGTTTCAAATTTGTATTTCAATTTGCTTTCAGTTTCGCGACTCCTTCAGGATGGCTTTGAAGTGCGCTTTAAGACCGGCTTATCTCGAGTTCTTGATTCTCAGGGAAATCAGGTTTGCCAGATTGTTCCTTTTGGCTATGTCTTTCGAGCTGATTTTTCTCACTCCTTTAGCTCTTCTCGATATTTGGTGGTCGGATCCTCCTCTGAGCTTTAGAAGTGGCATAGGAGATTGGGTCACTTAAGCTTTGACTTACTAGCTAGGTTGAGATCACTTGACTTAATCCGAGGATTGCCCAAGTTGAAATTTGAAAAGGATTTGGTTTGCCACCCTTGTCATCACGGGAAGATGGTTGGCGCTTCTCATCCACCTGTGAACCAAGTCATGACTAAGGAACTCGGCGAGTTACTTCACATGGACACAGTTGGTCTAGCTCGGGTTTGGTCAGATGGTGAGAAGTGGTACGTTCTAGTGATCATGGATGACTTTTCTCGCTACTCTTGGGTGTTTTTCATGGAGAGTAAGGATGAAGCTTTTTCACATGCTCGGGAATTGATTCTTCAATTACAAAATGTGTTCCCTAAGAATGCTATGATAGCGATTCGCAGTGACAATGGCACAGAATTCAAGAATACTCATTTTGAAACCTTTTGTGCTTCTTTGGGCCTCGAGCATTAGTTTTTCTCTCCTTACGTCCCTCAGTAGAATGGTGTTGTCGAGCGCAAGAATCAGACCCTTATTGAGGTGGCTAGGACGATGCTCGATGAGCATGGACTCTTAGGAGATATTGGGCTGAAGCGATCAACACAACGTGCCATTTTTCAAATCGCATTTTCCTTTGAGCTTTTGTGAAGAAGACTTCTTATAAATTGCGATTCAGACGACCATCCAAGGTAAGCCACTTTAGAGTGTTTGGGCGCAAATGCTTCATCTTGAAACAAGGTAATTTGGACAAGTTTGAGTCTCGATCCTCCGATGGTATTTTTCTCGGTTATGCTTCACATTCTCATGCTTATTGTGTACTTAACCTTGAAACTAACCGAGTTACAGAGACATGTGAGGTCACTTTCGACGAGACCATGCCTTGTTCTGTTCCTGTCTTTGAAAGTGCAGGTGATCAGGAGATCGGTGAGAGCATCTTTGTTGAGGAGGGAAACTTTGGTTGTTGTATTCTAGTTTTGCTTTTCTTTATAGCTTATCTTTTGTTTTGTCTTTTGTATCATATTGCATTTTGTATTTCATTTTGTCATGTACTATAGTGTATTTTGAGCTTCATGACTATAGTGATTAGATTGAAATTATGCTCTATTTGGGATGTTATGCTTGTACATGATGGTGCTTTTGGCTTAGGCTCCTTTTGATCAATTGATGCATGTTATGAGCTAAGCTTATTTTTCAAACTATGAACTTGATTAAAATTTGTTGAAACATGAAAATTGTTCACCGCTGAGTTGGCACCTAGCATGTGTAGGACTTGTTGAGATCCCCGATGCTATCACTTATATGCTAGGTTGCTACGTCTCATGCTTTGAGTTACTCACTTGCTTGGACAACTTAAAGATTCTTTTGCTAAAATTTGAAAATTAAGTTAAGTGATGAGAAAAGATCGAGATGGGTCTGTACTGTCCTACATCAAGGTATCAAGACTGCTTCTAGTTGCACATTTGGATGAACTTGAGCCTTGTAGTGGATGCTAAAACTATTATCTTAAGCTTTTGATTGTCTATGACATAGGCTTGGCATGGTTGCTAAGTTAGGCCTGACGGTACAGATAACCTCTCGCACACACATGTTTTGACTAATTCTTGTGTTACACCGCAAACTCCGTTAACATTAAAATTTGATGAAAACATAAGTCTTAGGTTCGTCTTTAACATGACGTGTGACCGTTGTTTGGGGTAGTTCACCTTGTATACAATTGTTAGCACTAGGTTGATTTCTAGCTTATACCTGCTATATGCTACTTTCAGTGGTGAGCCCTTTCTTGAAATTGCTCAAAATTGATTCAGTGCCATATTTCGTTTCACTTAATCAGTTTGAGCATTTTCTTGCCCTTGTACTTGATGCTACACACACATAACAACACCAGCTAGAGTATCTTTTCAATTTGCTTACTATACTCCTGAAGCTTTTGCATTTTTGCATCCTTTGCATTCATAGTATGTTTTGAGGGGGAGTTGCAGTCTTTGGGTTTTAGCTTGATAAGTGCATGTGTCAACAAGGGGGAGAAATAGCACACGACTCCGAGAGAGAGAGATCACACTCCAAGGGGGAGAGACACACAAAAGGGGAGAGATACCAAATCTACCTCATGTTGAGTGCATGCATTCATCTAGGAAATTGCATTTATTCAGGGGGAGCTGCATTTGAGTTGCTTCTGCTAGATGTGTTAAGCATTTTGCCTCTTCTGGAGGGCCTAACTGTTTTTCTAGCTTTTCGAGCTTTGCCATTGGTGTTGGGCCCGTTGCATCTTCTTGAGGGCTAGCTGTGTTTTTACTTGGTTGCATCGAGCCGTTGCTCATGTCTTTAGGGATCAAGTTTTGCTTATTTCAAATGACCCCGTTTTGAATTTTCTTTGGCTTTTGATCATTTGAGTGAGCTCCTTGTTTTCTCTTATTTTTCTTTTTCTTTTGCTCAACCTATTCGTGTGTTGGTGTTGATAATGCACTCGTCAAGGGGGAGATTACGAACACAAGGTTGATATGTGTCCTTGTGGTTCATTTTGTGATGAGTGGTTGTCAACATGATTCACGACCTAGATTGAGTTTGTGACTAACCATAGCGTGAGTTGGGTTGTGCGACATGTCTCTTGGCTTGTAGTGTGCAGGTGCGGAGCTCGGAGGCGGTGGTCGACGGCGAGGTGAAGGTCAAATAGGGATGTGCCGTGCCAAAGGACCGGGAGCGGTGAAGGGTTGACGTGAGGCTTGGACCAAGGGACTAGGAGGCCGGGTGACCAGCCACGGTGGCTGACATCTGGAACATCGACAAGCGCAAGTGTACATGGGAGTGACCGTGTTGACCGAGTCAAGACGGCGGATGTGCGAGCCGAACGGGGCTCAGGAGGACTTGGCGGATGGCTAGTCGAGGACGGCGGTGACACGTGTCGAGTGGCGGGGGATGCATATGGAGTACGCTACTCACGAGCGGTTTGGTGGTTTGGACCTCAAAACCATCGGTGGCCGGGTTTACGGGTTTGGGCCTCAAAACCTAGGTGGAGGTTCTGAGGAGGAACGGACGACACGTGGCGGCATCGAGGCGAAGCTATCTCATGAAGAGCGTGGTGGCCGTCAGATGAAGATTACCTCGGGTTGGACCATAACGAGCTCGGGTTATGTGGTTTGACTCAAAATATCTAGGGACAAAATTGAGATTGTGTAATAGCCCTGTTAAATAGGATGAGGGAGCCCCTATTTCCCTCATCTCTTTAATTTTTTCTTTCTTCCTTCCTAGTTCCTCCCTCCCCTTAGGGTTCTTGTGAGAGAGGTCTATAAATTGAGAGATTTGTGTGAGAACTCAAGATTTTGCTGCGGGAATAGTGGTCTTTACCACCTCGTGTCCTCCGGGATTCGATTTGTGATGATCTTCTTGTGATTCGCGTTTTGTTCTTCGCGTTCTTCCTCTTTCCCCTTTCATTCTTGCCTCGATTCATCGTTTTGGGACCGTTTTGATTCGTTCCTTTTGCGTTGGAGTGAGCTATGCCGTGAGTTGAACCTTTCCACTGAAGGAAATTTACCAATTCCTCACGAGTTAATAGATCGAGACGAATCAAGCTCTAGGGTTTCATAACCGGTGTTTTTCGTTCTCCTTTAATTTCTCGTTGTTTGATTTTGTCTTGGGCAATGACCTTCTTGGAGTAGCCTTCAAACCTCATGTTTATCCTCTCTGCAAAGTTTTAAGTCATTCTGATGTGTTTTGATCGAGTTTTGAGCTTGAAATCGATTTTTCCTAGGAGCTGCTCATAACCCAGTATCAAATACAGGACATGTCCGGTATTTCAAACTTTCGAGTTTGGAGCTGAAATCTGGTGGAGACCTTTTCCATGGTGTCTAGTAGCTATATTTAAAATCTCATAATTTTTTGTCACCATTTGCTGGGGTTTTTAATTTTTTTCCAAAAGTCGTTCTGTGCTGTCCAGCATATCGGACGTGTCTGGTATCGAGTCCGGTATTTCCGGACGTGTCCGATATCATACCGGACGTGTCCGGTATTTGATGACTGCACTCAGTTCAGCAGCAGTTTCTTCTGCGGTTTGTTTGTTTGAGCTCTGTTTTACGTTCTGTATGTTGCGTTGGACTTCTACCGTTCTATAGACCCTATCTAGGTGCTCTTGTCACCGGTTGGCTTGGGCATTCGAGATTTGAGAACTTGTTTCTTCTCTATAGAAGTGGAGTGTTTCGTTTTCTTGTCTTTTGGTTCGGTGTTTTCCTGTTCTTTGTTCCGCTTGCTTTGTGGTGATCCGCTGTGTTCCGAGAGAACATCCACCCTTCTCTAGCGTCGTGGTTATCACAGTGTCTGTGTTTGCTTCTTGGGTTTTGATTTTGGGATAGAGGTCAAAAAGTTTCGAAATAAATTTGAGGCCAGTACCACGTACGTGTGGACCTAAAATGACTATGCATAAAACACTATACTTAAGAACTTCAATGCCAGTACCACGTACATGTAATTTCCCCTTTGTTGTTGATCACTCATGACTTGATGAGTATATATGTCAAGTAAGTATATATTTGCATGGATCGATATATAATTTGCCTTTGCCCCCAATCTTTAGAGTACAGGTTAGAACTCTGAATTTGGAATCCAATCACTGTACGGTGCATTTCCTCTAAAAAAATAAAATCGGTACGGTACAGCTATGGAAGTGCTGCTGCCTGAGCCTATTCAGTGAAGATGGATTACCTCAACTTGGTAATTTACTGATTCTTGTGATACAAAAGTTGAAACCATTGAAGAGTCATTTCAGGTCTGTAATATCCTCAAGAAAATTAAATGGTTTCACAACTTTATGTGTATTGAGCAATTATTAGATGAGATTGATATTGCTGCCAGCATCAATAACTTAACTTAGCATCTGGAAATATTAGAAGAAATTTCTAAGGTAACATTTCTATTTTGTTTGATAAGAATGCTCCTTTTTTATGCATCAAAGTGTTAATTAGAAAAACATCGTCATATTGTTACTGTAGTTATATTAAAGGACATCTTTTTTTTAGCTTCGCCCTGTGCGATGCGAGACAACAACACATACGTAAACGAATTCTTGGAATAGGGCATGCGTCTGTCCGTATGTTTCTAGTGGGCCGCGACGTCAGCCCAAATGTCCCCCCTCTATCCGCTTGTCACCGCAGTTTCGAAAAAAAATCACCGACCGTGGAGCTCACGGCGGAGGCCGCCCGCGCTCATCTTGTGCTCGCCGCAGCTGCCCATGCTCATCTCGGCCAGGGAAGAGGCTGCCCAGCTCACCGCAGCTGGGGAGGAGCTCACCCGCGTGTAGCTCATGGCAGCCCGGGTGAAGCCCGCCCGCACACATCTCGTGCTCCGCTTGCCCAGCTCGTCGTGGCTAGGGCGGAACTCGCCCGCGCGTCGCGACGGCAGGGATCGAGCTCGCCCATGCACATCTCGCAGCGGACCTCATCATCACCCCGCGCATAGTTCGCGCTCCACCCGCAAAGTATGGAGACTCGCCGCGGCCTTCTCCACCAGAGCCGCGAGGTCCGCGCCACCGGCGAGCTAAGCACCAGTGAACTTCACACAACGACGATTCTCCATTCTCCCAAGCAGCAAGGAGATGTTGCGCTGAAACCGTATGTGCAAGCGTATATTTCAAGTGTTTCGGATATTTTAGAGGTATGTTGCAAATGTTTCATATGGATGTTGCAAAAGTAGATCAGGATGTTGCACATGTTGCAATGGCTATACACGTATGTTGCAAGCGTCTATTCCAAATGTTTCATCTGTTTTTTTTCGACGTATGTTGCAAGTGTGTTTATTTTGATGTTCCATATGTTTCACACATATGTTGCAAATGTTTTATCTGGATGTTGCATGTGTTTTGCAATGGCTTTTTCAAGTGTCTTCATGTGTTTTGGTAAGTGTTTCATACGCATGTTTCAAGTGTTCGTCTGTCTTCATGTGCATGTTACAAATGTTTCATCTGGATGTTTCAAAAATAGATTAGGTGTTGCATCTTTCTCCTCGTTTTCTGCTGCCTTGCCTTGGTGTCTCCTACTCTCAGCACCGGCTGGGCATGTGTCGCCTCCTCCCCCTCTTTCTCGATGCTGGTGACGTTTGGGGCCGCGCGGCTGTGTGTGGGCGGGTGAAACGGCGCGGGAAACGACTGCAGGTGCGAGCGTCTGGACGTCTGGACGCTAGCAAGCCCGATATATAGATATCTTAGGTCTTCTCCATGGTCATGCACAACACTCGTGTTTCACACCGCCCCCCCCCCCCCCCCCCACCCCCACCCACACACACACATCGATCTGTGACGGCTCGGCTGCTTTAATTATACTTTAGTCCTTGCCTTTTCTTTTCGGCTAATAATGGAGTTCGTTCCTCTGTCTTTCACTATCAGCAGCGACCATGTTTTGTTTACCTGTCGGGGCATACATGACTGATCAGTGATCACGACACGATTCAGGAACAACAAATTTGAAAGCCACATGCCGTGTCGTGGTTAGTTGCCACAGCTCGCGCGCACGGTGGGCACGTGTGGTTCTAGACTAGACAGCGCTTTCGCTCCACAGACCACAGCAGCGCGAATGCGTGGGCACACGTACGAAGCAACGGCTTCGGCGTGACCTCGTGCGATTCCATGGAAGAAAATCAGACGAAATCACGCGCGGGCGCCTTTTAATTTCGTGTTGACGAGCGGCAAAGCGATCAATCGTGCGCACAGAGAGAGAACTGACCGGCACGGTAGATTAGAACACAGTAGAAAAAAAACACGAGCACTGCGAAGAGGAAAAATATCAGAAAGACGACGGATCAAAGCACCTAATTTTGGGCACCTTGCTAATGAAAAAGTACTGGCGTCCAAGCCAACTCTCGCACGCTGGAACTTCCTGGATTTGAGCCTTCCTGCCCATTGGGCATCACCGTCCGGCGCCTCTGTGCGTTTGGTTACGAGAAGGAGAACAGCGAACCATCATCGGCACCGAAGATAAATAAGATCCGGAGGGGCTAATCTTCACTTAACCCGGCCTAGGGCTGGTGTCGCTTTATGTAATTGGTAATTTACCATGATATTTTGTCCTACTTTAATTTGCCATTACCTCCTTGCCATGTAACTTTTTTTCGTGGTTTTGCTTCCACTCTAAAAGTCCATCTCAACTGTAGTACTTGTTGGATAATCAGACAATTGCATGTTTACATTTTAATAAAACATGAAAAAAGGACACACTAGCACGCATCTCTCTAACATATTAGACACCATGACCATCATCATAACAGATTAAGTAAACATGACACCATGGCTAAGGCAGCGTCGTGACGTTTTCTTTTACATTATCAGCAGTTATATTACTACTAATATGGTCTGGGCCACAGGGTAGGCTAGTGCATACCTGGCATCCTCTCTAGATCCGTCAGTGGCTAAGCTGTTGTAGCTCTGATATGTTGTTAGCGCGAGGTTGACGACAAAGATGATGGCCGCAACATGGCCTGACTTGGAGAACGAAGACGACCATCGTAATAAATTTCAGCAGTTGTGTGGAACACTTCCAAGACCAAACTCAAGAATAGTTACTGTTTGGTGAGAAGACGACAATCGCTCGTAACAAATTGGACGTGGCTAGCGTCCGGACGTCCAACGCTAGCCCCCTGTCCGGACGCTTGCGCCACTGCCCCCCATCTTGCGTCCCACACCTGCCTGCCCGCAAGCATGTGGGGCCCGCCTATGCTAGTGGGGACCATCTCCAACCGCGCTTACTTGTCGCGCCTAACACCGGGGCGAGACAACAGAAAGGCAACGAGGGAGATGCAACGTCCGATCTAGTTTTGAAATATCCAGATGCAATAATTGCAACATATGTCTGAAAACAAATGAAATATTTGAAACATGTGTTTGAAACACTTGCAAAAACACCTGAAAAACATTTGAAACCATTGTAGACATAGCAACATCAAAATAAAACACTTGCATCATATGTGTGAAAAACATCCAAATAAACACACTTGCAACATACATCGAAAAAAACAGATAAAACATTAAGAATAGGAGCTTGCAATATAAGTGTACATCTGTTGCAACATATGCAACATCCGTATGAAAAACTTGCAACATACATATGAAAACACCTGAAACACTTGAAACATACGTTTGCAACATGGGGGAGGCCGGGGCCGGTCGATTCCAACCGTCGAGGTCGTCGGAGCCGGCAGCGAGCGGCGGTGCACGAGCACCACCAGCACCCAGCACCAGCGGCACACGCAAGCACCACCACCAGCCGACGCCACCAGCACTGGGCATGGCTCGGCCGGATGGGTGCCGCGCGCGACGAGCGGAGCGGGCAACACCAGCACTAGGGCTAGTGACGGGAGGGAGCGGGAGGTGCACACGGGGAGGGGGGTGCGGGCAACACGCATGATGGGGGCGAGGAGCTCGCGGCACAGCAGCAGCGAGGCGGAGTGGCAGCCACGATGGGCGGTCGACGTGGTGGAGGCGACTGCGTTATGTTCAGGAGTGGAAGCAGCAGTTGTGTGGAACACTTCCGACCAAATTCGATTAGTTACCGTTTGGTGGAAGACGCTGGGTGTAAGCATTTCCGTAACAAATTTCAGCAGTTGTGTGGAACACTTCCGACCAAATTCGATTAGTTACCGTTTGGTGGTGATCAAGAGAGAAGAACATGCGGTCTTGTGTCAAATTCACTGTCTAAACTAAAGTTACCATTTGGTGGTGATCAAGAGAGAAGAAGATGTGGTCTTGTGTCAAATTCACTATCCAAACTAAACTAAAGTTACCGTTTGGTGGTGATCAAGAGAGAAGAACATGTGGTCTAAACATGTTTGCATATCTCATAACAACAAGTAACAAAAAAGTTGAAAACAAAGCCACACTTAACCCACGCTAATAAAAACGAGTAAAAGCAAGTGGTGTTCTTCTCCCCCTCCCCGCACTGTGTCGTTGAAGGGACGTCCCTATTTAAGTTGGCCAGCTTTCAATTTGACGAGCAATTTAGGACTAAATGATCTACTATTCTCTAGCTATACATGCATGAGCCATTGGGATTTCAGCATATTACATCTTAATTGACCCTGCGGCGCCGTCCCTGCAGCTAGCTTTCCCGTCAATAATGGAGTTCACCATACCGCCAGTGATTATTTCCTTTCAATAGCCATTGGGTGTCGCTGTCAGCTGCCACAGTATCCGCGCTCGTGTATAGTGAGTCGCCTCCACAAAGATACTTTGCGAGTGCAAGGGCAGGAAGCAACGGCCGGCATCATGACGACGCTCAGCTCCTAACCATGCATATCTCGATCGACGCGATTTGGTTTTCTTTTTGTGTTGACGAGAACAACCAAAAGCAATTTCTGAAAGGTATGGGCACTTGTAGCCTTCTTTGTGTATGAATCACACGGAAGCAACCACGAAAAACATCGATGCACATCACCATTCACCAGCAGGCTACTTTTTGTTTTTTTTAGATTTTTCACCAGCCGGCTACTGATGCAAAACGAACGACGGATTTGGAACTTGGGATCCGGGAAAGCCAATCATCACCATGCGGCAGGTGTTGATTGGAGTTTTCTTCAAGGTAGAAACCTAAGTTCTAGAAAATTAAAAATAAGAGTAAAATGCACTGGCCGCTCCTAAACTTGCTAGAGGGAGTCATCTAGGTCCCAAACTCCTAAAATGTACGTCCAGGTCCATAAACTTGGCACATGGTACGATACAGGTCCAGGCTAACATGGCGGTCCACGCGCTACTCTAAACTTGGCAGATGTTGGGACAAGGGTTCCGAACAGAGTTGAGAGGTGAAGGTTCCTTGGTGAAGACTAGCTGGAGAAGGCCACTCGGGGGAGGTTTCATGCGAGGGTCACGAGGGTCTTGTGCGGGGCTCCGTGGACAAAGGCCCCGGACGAAGGCCGGTTGGACAATGTCCCCTAATGGAGGTTTCGGGTAGAAGACCCTCAACGAAGGTGCGGGTTGAAGGTCTCAGAACGAAGGTCCAGGGTGAAGGCCCGACGAGGGAACTCATTAGGGTTTTCAAAGTGAGAGTGGGAGAGGAGAGAGAGCCCCCTTGCCCTCATGCTTTTGCATTATATATGCAATGACAATTTACATACGAGCCCCCTTGCCCTCATGCTTTTGCATTATATATGCCCCACTAACTGTTGCCGGCCATCTATAGGAAGCCGTTGCCGCCCCGTCAAGCTTTCTATCGGCCTTGTCCCGTCTTCATCCGTGAAAAGCCACTTGGTGAGTTCGCCTTGATCCCCTCTTTATCCCCGTGCAGTTCCCGAGCCGAACCATGGCCTCTAGGGCCCTAATTGTGTGCGCCGGTGAGCTACTTCACCGCCGGCCATGGCCAACCACCGCGCCGGCCACTGTTCCGGCCGGTTGGATCTCTCTCTCCCTCCCCAACTTGATCAAACCTGCAGTCCATGGCATAATTCTGTAATATGTTTTCCTTTTCAGAAAGCGTAGATTCTTCTATGTAGATTCAAAATACGTTTTCTGATATTTACAAATTTGCCATCTATGTTATTTTGCTCATAAAATCACCGTTTTAACTCCGATTTGTTCCGTTCAAATTGCGTTAGGTTCGTAATTCCGTAATCTATGTGTTAATACTACTATTAAGTATGTTTTCAATTTTAAAATTTTGAGGTTAGATTTAATCCATTATTTTATTAAAGACAATCTTGTTTAATTCATAACTTCTTCGTTATAGCTCCGATTTGCGTGCAATTCGTGTCTATGTGATCATAGCGAGATGTAGATTCGTTTTGCAAACTTTTCATCTTATTTTGCTACTATTGGTGTACTGTTCTAATTGTAGCCTTGTTTGCCTTGCATGATTGCCTTTGGATGATTGTTGTGGACGTGCTGATCGAGTATAGATGGTGAGCCTTTTGTTGGTGATCAAGAGTACTTCTACGAACCAGACCAGCAGGACCAGTTTGATCAAGGCAAGTATAGCATGAGATCATCCTGCATGTGTCTTTTTGGTTAAGGATGCCCTAGAATTGATCTTGTACCTTGATTCTTATGGTTATGGCTTTGGGTAGCTTTTGCTAGACCTCACATAAACAATGGTCTTGTAATTTGACTAATGGAATATGCAATAACAGTAAAAGATGACATTTTAGCATTATGTTTAAAGAGGTCTAGAGCATGGGGCTATCTTTTGGTGCTCTAGTTTCTCTCTCTAAGGACTTATCTGTAAGTGATCATCCGGGACTTACAGTACAACTGTGAGGGCTACATGGCTCTGGCTTTAGTCATATAGAAGGACCTTTTCTAGCTTGTTAGTGGTTACCTTTATGGCATAAGAATGGCTTGCCACGATGGGTGTAGGACATCCTCTAGTCTTATGAGTATAGCCAGGATAGAATTGTGCCATTTGAAAAGGGAGGTTCCTACATCTGCTTGCCGAGTGAATCTAATGGCCCTAACTTGTTAGATGAATCTTTGAAAGGCTTCATAGTGAAACATGTCTACCCATTGGGGTCTTACAAACCTCGGACTTTTGGGGATCATGACTCACAGTGAAAGTGTACAATATCTGTAGAGTGTAAAACTGATATATCAGCCGTACTCACGGACACGAGCGGCCTTAGAAACTCTTGCAGAATAAATGATCACTATTGAATTGTATTATGCTTAAGTTTTTGCTATTCATTAATCACTTTACATGATCATATGTTTACTATGGGTCTAAGACAACTTGTTGCTACTCATATGCTAAAACTTTGCCAACTAAAAGCTACATGCAGTCAAACTCGTGTTTTGCCTTTTGAGCCTCATGAATCCCATGTTACACTTGTTGAGTACGAGATGTACATGTACTTACACTTGTTTATTTTTTGTATTTGGATAAAAATCCTGGATGAGTAACAGATTGCTCGGGTAATGATCATTACTTCTACTTCCCCGAAGATTACTAGACTTATGGTCAATCAGTTGATGTGCCTGTGCCATGGAGCTAGCTACCACGAGAGAGTTATCTTTTAATTCCGCTATATTTACGTGAAGACTATGTGATATTATTCGTTATGTAACAAACATTTGTGATGATACTATCTTGAATTTGTCAACTTATGTGTGATTGATCTCTGAGCGCACATAAGAATATGCACTCTATTTGTTCCTTAAAATGGGTGTGACAGTTATGGCCGGTACAACATGACCTAGTAGATGTTCATACCAGAAAAGACACAAATACAACTCAAACCTTGGTTATGAGGATCGCTCCACGCAACTTGTACATGCACGTCTCGCTAAAAACTACATCCCAAAAACCCTATAGGAAAAAGGGCATGGAGAAAAGAGCACGCGCATGACTCTAATCTATACATGTTCTAATTCCCGAGGCTTTTAGCTCCAAGTGCCTTGATCTTCTGTATGTCTTCATCTTTGGCCTTTGGCTTCTTCTGCTGCTTTTATAACATGGTTCATCGGCTTCGCTCAGCGCTCAGGTCTTCATCTCTAGGACCTTCTCGATGCATAGGTCTTTGTCTCCGAGGCCTTTGCCTCCGGTATCTTCTCGGCGCGCAGGTATTTGTCTCCAAGGCATTCTTGATGCGTGAGCCTTCGTCTCTGGGTCTTCTTGGCGTAGAGGTCTTCATCTCCGGGTCTTCTTGGTGCGGAGGTCTTCATCTCTGGGTCATCTTGGCGTTGAGGTCTTTATCTCTAGGTCTTCTTGGCATGGAGGTCTTTGTCTCTGAGGCCTTTAAATCTTCGCTCTCAAGTGCCAGGCAAAAGACTTCACGCTTCAGAGTGGTTGGTCCTCCTATGCACTTCCCTATTAGTTGGTAGAAGCTAGTGAGAATTTATAAATCGGTGAGAAATACTCACTTGTGTGGTTTGATTCCTGCAACAGGATGCTTTCAACACATATAAAAGAGGTTAGTGATTGATATACATGCGTAATATATACTCAAATATTATTGTAAATGGCATGCAGCTCAAGAAGTGAGTGTCCAACCTTTGATGTAATAGGCCGTAAAAACACAGCATGAGCCCATGCTGGTGAAACTGATCGAAGCTTGATGAAACTGATCTAAGGCTGAGGCTCTGAGAAAATCTCAATTTCCAGCTTCACTGACGAAGGCTGATGAAATTGATAGAAGGCTCATCCTCCAAGAAAAACCCTAATTTTTGGCTTCACTGACGAATGCTGATGTTCCAACAAAAAAATCCTAATTTTTGGCTTTATTGATGAAGGCTGGTGAAACTGATCAAAGGCTAATGTTAAAAAAATCCCAATTTTCTGCTTCACTAACGAAGGCCAATGAAACCTTATTGGATTTTGTGAAGGAATAGAAATTGACACTTATCCAAAGTTATCTCCAGCAAGTGGCAGGCATCGAAGGATCCCGTCTTTTGCCTGAAATGTTTTGGCGAAGGACTAGCATTTGCTTCACGTTCTTCACGAATTAAGTTTTGCGAGAGAACCAGGAGTTAGAGAGTTGAAGGTTCCAGCTTCGTAGATGACAGAGACGAACGATATTCCAGCGTTGATGTGGCGAATGCATTCAATAATAAAGACCTGCACACAAAAAATAAAAACACTTGCGAGGTCTTCTAGTTAGCTTGTGGCAATTTCATTACCAAGTTCTTGAGTTCGAAACTCTAGGGCTGCGCTAAAGGCTTTGGAGTAGATTATTTTATACAGCTAGAGTCTTGGCAACATTGTTAAAAAAGTTTTTTTATGCAGAAAGTTGGTATGGTCGAAGGCTTGTTTGACCTTCAGCAGGTTTTTTCTTGAAAAAACTTGGTGAGGTTTTACCAAAGCTATCAACTATGTCAGCTTACTCATGAAGATTTAAGGAAATCTTACCTTCCCCATAGGTTCTTACCTTGTCTTCGTAGCACCACGGCCTTCGCATAGTCTTCATAGAGCGTTGGCCTTCAATTGTGCTTCATTACACCACGACCTTCGCACAGTCTTCATAGAGCGTTGGCCTTCGACTGGGCTTCGTAGTACCACGGCCTTCGCTTGTGGTGTTGAGGCCGCTGGCGTCGTTTGTGATGTGGAGGCTTTTGTCGGCCGTTTCGCCGATAGCCCAGGCCCTCGTTCATGGCGCAAAGGCTCCCGTCGGCCGTCTCGCTGATGTTGGCGCCATTCACTGTGCAGAGGCTGCCTGTTGCCGTTCTCGGTGCGAAGGCTCCAGTCAGTTGTCTCACCGTCTTACCTTCCCAACCTAGTGCCATTCACTGTGCAGAGGCTGTCAGTTGTCTCACTGTCTTGTTAGCCTCAGCCTTCGTCCGCTCTCGGCGCTGGCCTTCGCTCGTCAACCTATAATAAACATTAGTCTCCACATAAAGAACACAAGTCCCTACAATGGCATTTGGTTAGTGAGTATGAGATGTTACGGGACCACAGAGGTACTAGGCTCAAAGCCTCATGGTGTTTGGTTGTCTTTGCATTTTTTCTTTTATTAAACAAGAGTCGGGCCAAAGGCAGAGGAGCCTCTGTAGTTTTTTAAAGAACATGAGACGAAGGCTCGGGAGTCTTCGCATCTCTTTTGGAGCCTCTGTAATTTTTTGAAGAACATGAGATGAAGACTCGGGAGCCTTCGCATCTTTTTTGGAGCCTCTGTAATTTTTTGAAGAACATGAGACGAAGACTCGAGAGCCTTCGCATCTCTTTTGGAGCCTCTGTAACATTTTGAAGAACATGAGACGAAGACTCAGGAGCCTTCGCAGCTCTTTTTTGCTTTTAAACAGAGTCTAAGGCTCTAACTTTTTATTATTTTATTATACTTTCAATATTACTATTTATTTATATTTTTGAAAAAAAGAAGGAAAGGTTTTAGTAGAAAATAAAGCCTCCACAAGATACGAAGGTTAAATGCGATCATACCTTTCATCCAAGGTCCTTACCTTTCCTTCGGGGTTGTCATAGGTTCAAACCTTCACTCTCGAAAAAATTTATTCGTGCCGAGCACGGTGGGCGCCAATGTTGGGACAAGGGTCCCGAACAGGGTTGAGAGGTGAAGGTTCCATGGTGAAGACTAGCCGGAGATGGCCACTTGGGTGAGGTTTCATGCGAGGGTCATGAGGGTCTTGTGTAGGGCTCCGTGGACAAAGGCCCCGGACAAAGGCCGGTTGGACAAGGTCCCTTGATGGAGGTTCCAGGTAGAAGAACCCGAACGAAGGTGCGGAGTGAAGATCTTAGGACAAAGGTCCAGGGCAAAGGCTTGATGAGGGAACTCATTAGGGTTTTCAAAGTGAGAATGGGAGAGGAGAGAGAGCCCCCCTTGCCCTCATTCTTTTGCATCATATAGGCAACGACAATTTACATACGACCCCTTAGGGAGAGAGTTTTACAAGCTACTATGCTAAATCCTATTGGGCCTCTTCAAGGGGGAGTTGGCCTATATTCCACATGGGCCCCCCAACAGCAGAGTGTGTCATCAAGGTCCCTAAACTTTCAAAATGCATAACCACACATACATGAACTAAGCCCATACTATGTTGCAGGTACAAATAAAAACTCCATCGGATCAGATGCTCTACGGTATTTTTCAAAAATACTACATCGGATCAAATAAAAACAACGACAGATGCTCCGGTGAACATCAATAAGTTGGTCACTTGTTGATGATTCGGTATTTATGCCGTATCTTTTTGCTCTAGACTCTAACTTTGATATATTCTTGGACCTCTTTTGAAAGCTTTTGAAAATATTTACACGTTTAACCTAATATAATAGCAATTTGACTAATTATAATGTAATGTGACAAGTCCAATTCAATCCTCTCTTTGTCTCGTCTTTAATTCCTTTCCTATTGATTTCTTGCATCCCTATAACTTGTGAACGCATCTTAACACACATGTTAATTAGTCCTATTGTCATCTAAATCACTTGCACCAAACTTGATCATGTATAGCGCACATAATCCTTACAAGCTTTTATCTCATCAACATTAGTGTAACACCCCTGGGTGTTAAGCATGCATTAACATCCCAAAGCATGAGCATTAGCATCACATACATGTTCATCATCACATGCAATATAAGTTGAGATTAATTAAATTGTGAAAAACATATGTTTGAACCCTAAATTATTGCATTTGCTAGCTAAGAGTGGTAAAACTTGTTTGGCTATAACTTTAAATGGCTTAGAATTAATTAGCATGATTTTTGGAGCAACTTTTGTATTCAAAATCTCCTCAAATTTTGCTTTTATAAATATTCTAGAAAAATGAGTTTTTATTTAAAAATTAGACTTTAAATCACTAATTCAAAATCTGTTTAGAATTTTGAAAAGTGCCCTAAATGAAAGTTGTAGAGAATTAAATTTTGAACAACTTTTGTTTTGCAGGACACAGCAGTGCGAGACAACCACATATGCAAATATCTTCTGTCTTCTCTACGACCATGCATAAAAACACTCGTGTGTTTCACGCACCCATATCGGTCTGTGACGGCTCGGGTTCCTTAATTATACTTTAGCCCTTGCCTTTTTCTTTTCGGTTAATAATGGAGTTCGTTCTTCAGTCTTCACCATCAGCAGCGATCATATGCTTTGTTTACCTGTCGGGGCACATGATTGATCAGCGATCGCGATTCACGAACAACAACTTTGAAAACCACATGCCGTGTCATGTTTAGTTGCCCACAGCTAGCGCACGGTGGCAACGTGCGGTTCTAGATACTAGAGCTTTCGCTCCACCTCCACATACAACAGCAGCGGGAATGCATGGGCACACGTACGAAGCTACGGCTTCGGCGTGACATCGTCCGATTCCATGGCAGGAAAGACGGAATCACGGGCGATCGCCTTTTAATTTCGTGTTACGAGCCGCAAAAGCGATCGATCGTGCGCAGCGCCGGCACGGTAGAATAGAACACAGTAGAAAAAACGCGGCACTGGCGCACTGCGAAGAGGAAAAAAATATCAGAAAGCCGACGGCGGATCAAAGGCACCTCATTTTGGGCACCATGCGAATGAAAAGGTACTGGTGTCCAAGCCAACTCGCACGCTGGAAAACTTCCACGATTTGAGCCCACCTTGCCCATTGGGCATCACCGTCGTCCGGCCGGCGCCTCTGTGCGTTTGGATACGAGAAGGGGAACAGCCGAACATGCGGTCTCGTGTCCAAATCACAATCTGAACTAAACAGGTTTGCATGTATCTCGTAACAACAGGTAAGGCGATGCTAGTGCCTATACGTCCAGCGCCTAAGATGCGTCCGGACGTAGCTCCCACCAGCTCATTGTTAAACGATTTCACCAACCGTGAGCTGGTGTCACGGCCCACCAACGGGAGACCGATCTCAGGCTGCTCGTAGTAATAGAACAACGAATCAGTATCTCTATCTTGCTCGCATAATAGAGAAGCCATCCCCAGGCGCGCACCCTCCATCGGCCCCCGCCGCAGCCTGAGAAGGATGCAAGGCAGCAAAAGACGAGGAGGAGACACCGAGGCGAGACAACAGAAGGTGAGAAGGGAGATGCAATACCCAATCTATTTTTCAAACATCGAGATGTAACACTTGCAACATACGTATGAAGACAGATAGAACACTTGCAACATACGTATAAAGATAGATGAAAGATGTCTGAAACACTTGCAAAAACATCTGAAAAAACACTTGAAATCATTGCAAACATACACAACATCTAGATAAAAACACTTGCAACATATGTATGAACATATGCAACATCCAGATAGACACTTTTGCAACATACGTCTGAAAAAACAGATAAAACATTGGGAACAGACGTTTGCAACATACGTGTAAAACCATTGCAACATATGCAACATCCCAATCGACTTTTGTCCATATGAAACACTTGCAACATACTCTGAAACATCTGCAACACTGAAACAGACGCTTTCAAGTGAAACATCTACTTGCTGCTTATAAAATGGAGGCTCGCTGGCATAAGGCAGCCGTGCCATCGCCACCATCGACCAAATCGGCTCCGCCTAGGCCGGTGAGGACCCCTTCGTGGCCGCTGGTATCCTGGGCTCCACGCAGCCCCTGCAACCGGTGCCACAGTCCCCACCACTATCGAATCTCTCACCATATAGTGGATCTGGTGGAAGCAGTAATGGGGCAGAGTGGGATCGACTTTTGTCCATATGAAACACTTGCAACATATGTCTGAAACATCTGCAACACTGAAACAGACGCTTTCAAGCGCAACATCTATTTGTTGCTTATGAAATGGAGGCTCGCCAGATCCATCGACCAGATTGATTTCGCCTAGGCCGGCGGGGACCCCTTCGTGGCCGCTGGTATCCTGGGCTCCATGCAGCCCCTACAGCCGGCGCCACAGTCCCCACGACCACTGGATCTCACCGCGTAGTGGATCTAGTGGAAGGAGCAGTGAGGCAGAGTGGGGCAGAGGTGCGGATCTCTCTCTGCGTAGTGAATCTGGTGTAAGGAGCAGTGAGGCCAAGTGGGGCGGAGGCGCGCGAGTTACTATCTAAACTAAACATGTTTGCATATATCTCATACCAATAGGTAACAAAAACGTTGCGAAACAAAGCCACACTTGACCCACGCTTGCATGTGAAACGAGTAAGACCAAGCCATTGGGATTTCAGCATATTACATGGGTCTAGCCCACATAATAGTGCTTAGTCCACATGCCTATTGTTTTCTTCCATGTTTCTTTCATGCTTCGCGGTACCAACGGTTTTCAATTTTAAAAAATGCTAGAAAAGTCGATCTTGACATGACAACCAAAAAAGTTGTAAAACTTGCACACTTCAGTGCTAAGCTATAGCTCCGATCCACCGCCTATAAGAATCCTCATGGGGCTTCAAAACAAGGCCCATGCCTCTGAAACCTACAAAGCAGCTTGTCTCGTTTCTAGAGCTCGCTGCTATACCATATACGATCCACTCATACAAAGCTTCAGGAACAGCAACTCCGATCCTAAGTAAATCCTTTTGACAATCAGCTTCGTTAGCTTTCCACACATCAAATATGAGGATCAGCAAAAGTGCCCCAGATCTCATGAAGAAGGCGGTGACGTCCGTTAAGAGCAAGACTGACGCTCTAAGAACAAAGCTCATCATTCTGGCCTCTATACGCCGAAGGTTGGCGATGGTCTGTGCGATGTCTCGCCAGATCCATGAGCTTGTCGCGTCGGACAGCCGGGAGAAGCCGGCTAGGGTGGAGCACCGCAGCAAGGCTCTCACGATGACGAGGACCCAGGAGCCAGCTGCTGATCATGGTGTTAGGAGCAGGGCTTATCCTGGTCTGTTTGAGGTGGACGTGTCTGAGGAAGATTACCATGGCTACCCAGACTGGACCAATTCCCTCTTCGAAGATGACAACTGTTACAGGAATGAAGAGAATGACCATGACGACGACCACGACGATCTTGATATTCTTGATGCGCTTGAAGAGCCATCGGTCATCGAGATCATCAGGAGCAAACGGGAGGTTGAAGGTTTGGAGTTCAACATGGACGATGATATCGATGAGGCTTGTGACTTGTTCATTAGGAGGTTCCGAAGCCGGATAAACCGGAGCTTTAGTGATCTTTGTATTAGCGAATAGTACTGACAATTTGAGTGACAATATATAGAAGGGTGGATGAGATAGTTGAGATTTACTCCTACGTAGTAGTGGTTAACTGGGAAAGGATGGAAATGAACTTGGTTGTTTGAGCGTATGCTTCACTGGTTTTAGTCTTCGTCTACCAGTCGTTCCATCAACATCATAACTGCGCTACTCCGTATGTTCCAAATTGTAAATTGTGTTAGCCTTGCCCTAAGTCAAATTTCATAACTGCTACTCCATATGTTCCAAATTGTAAATTGTGTTAGCCTTGTTCTAAGTTAAACTTCTCTAATTTTAACCAAGTTTAAAAAATATGTACATTAACATCTAAAATATAAAATAAATACATTATCAAAACAATCTCATGCTGTATCTAATAACTGTTGTTAGACATTGTAGACGTTAATGTATTTTTTACAAAATTAGTTAAAACTAAAGAAATTTGACTTGTGATAAAATTAAAGTGACTTATAATCCGAAACAGGAGAAGTGGTTATCTGAATACATGTGGACCCTGAAGTGACTATACACAAATAAACATTTTTTGTGTGGTTTGTTCCTGCATTAATCTATTTGTTCTAACATAAAAGGAGTTTTCTATCTATACCACACCTAGCTATGCATCTATTTTAATTGTTATTAGAAGTGATTCGGACTATCTAACAGATCTAGTAGAAGCATAAACACTATAAAATAAAATACACAAGTGGGAACAACACCGAGGCACCATGTTTTTTAACTAGGTTCGATGTTTTTAGACATGACTTCGGGTGCTGCTCACCATAAAACAACAATTACATCTTCATCTAGGTGTTCTTATGGCCTTATGGTTACAGGGGGGTGTATCCTATTTATGGCTCCCTATTTGATACGGAGTTTGACTCTAGCTATATCCTAATTGCTAACCCCTAATAATACAACTCAAATTCAACTATAACTGGATTGTACATATATTCGACACATATTTAACACTCTACAAATATATTTTTAAAGCCCTCAAATTTAAGTTTCCAAAATACTACAAAACTTGAGTCTCTTTTTCATTCAAGAAAAGTTGAACTATCAAATGCATTTATCGTGAGAAACGTGGTCTCTCTCTCCACATATACTACTGGCGTAATTACATCTTAATTAACCCTGCGGTGCCGTCCCTGCAGCTAGGCTTTCCCGTCAATAATGGAGTTCACCATACCACCAGTGATTATTTCCTTTCAATAGCTAGCATTGGGTGTCGCTGTCAGCTGCCACAGTATCCGCGCTCGTGTATAGTGAGTCGCCTCCACAAAGATACTTTGCGAGTGCGAGGGCAGGAAGCAACGGCCGGCATCATGACGACGCTCAGCTCCTAACCATGCATATCTCGATCGACGCGATTTGGTTTTCTTTTTGTGTTGACGAGAACAACCAAAGCGCCCGCGCACGGAGAAGCACAGCCACAGCAGTATAGTATCATCACAAAGCAATTTCTGAAAGCTATGGGCACTTGTAGCCTCTCTTTGTGTATGAATCACACGGAAGCGACCACGAAAAGCATCCATGCACATCACCATTCACCAGCCGGCTACTTTTTTTTTAGTGTTGATTGGAGTTTTCTTCAAGGTAGAAACCTAAGTTCTAGAAAATTAAAAATAAGAGTAAAATGCACTGGCCACCCCTAAACTTGGTAGAGGGAGTCATCTAGGTCCCAAACTTCTAAAATGCACATCAAGGTCTATAAACTAGACACACGCTACGTTACAGGTCCAAACAGGTCCAGTCTAATGTGGCGGTCCATGCTGACACCAGCGAGCTAGACCAGTCTCTAAACTTGGTAGAGTGTGTCATCAAGGTTCCTAAACTTTCAAATTGCACAACCACATACATGAAGTAGACCCACACTATGTCACAGTACAAATAAAAACTCATTCGAATCAAATGCTCTACAATATTTTTTTTTTCAAAAATACTACATTGTATCAAAGAAAAAACACGACGGATGCTCCGATGAACATCAATAAGTTGGCCACTTGTTGATGCTTTGGTATTTATGTCATATCTTTTTGCTCTGGACTCTAACTTTAATGTTCTTCAACTTTTTCGAAAGCTTTTGAAAAAATTTACATGTTTAACCTAATATAATAGCAATTTGACCAATTATAAAGTAAGGGGACAACTCCAATTCAATCCTCTCTTTGTCTCGTCTTTAATTCCTTTCCCATTGATTTCTTGCATCCCTATAACCTGTGAACGCAAACACACATGTTAGTCCTATTGTCATCTAAATGACTTACACCAAACTTGATCATGTATAGAGCACATAATCCTTACAAGCTTTTATCTCATCAGCAGTAGACATCCAATTTGAATCACTATAACCCTCTAGTACCTCGGGTAAACACACTAGTAGAAAACAGACATCCGGCTTTTGGCGTTAGTCCCGGCTAGGATTGGGCCCGGGACTAGAATTCTCTTCCCAACGGCTAGTGCAACAGGCTTTTGTAGGACGGATATTTAGTTCTGATCTGTGGCTCAAACCAGGACTAAAGGTTGCCTTTTAATCCAGCCGGTTGGAACCACCAACCGGGACTGAAGGTCCCGCCTGCTACCCTTTTATTCCAGGTGGTGGCTTCAACCGGAACTAGAGGATGACCCTTTAGTTCCGATAGGCTCCACCAACCGGGAATAAATGTCCCCACTATATATCCTGCTCCACAGGCCCGGCTCTAGGGGGAGGGCAGCCGGTGCGATCGCCGGGGGGCCATGGAGCTAGGGGCCCAACAACATATAGGTAATTAGTAGATATAATTTTCTATTTTTCAATATAAAAAGATATAATTTCCTCTTTGGCATAAGCCTTCGGCCGCGGATCGAACAACGAGCAAGCGTTTCGTTTTCCGCCGGCACCGGCGCCGCGCTTCCTATTCTCGCTCATCGACGCGGACACACTATTCTCGTGAGGAGACGCCGACTCATCCAACTCTGGTCGCCGACTCGCCGGCGCACCGCACACCGGCACACCGTTGCGATGCCGCGACGCCGTGAGCTGCAACTGCATGCAAGGACGGCAAACAGCAGATGCGATCAGGGTAAGCAAGACCAACACGCCAACATCCATGATGGATTAGTATTTTCCAATTTCCGATTTTTAACTTTGATCGCTGGAAGCTAACGCTAGGGACATCACCGTACTGAAGCCTATTTTTTCTTATTTGTTTAATTGTTTTGGGCGACATTGATCTCTTTATTGTTCTTGAAGATTTTGCATCAAGAAATACCTAAACACAGTCTTTTACAAGACACTAAAGCATTATATTTTTATTTGAGGTAACCCTAATTGTTACTGCTCTTTTAATTTTTTTTGGTTGTACTGTCCTTATCTTTTACAAACTAAATATATGCTGCAAGTTTACTTTTATTATTCGTACTATATATATTAATATTTACATTAAGAAATTAGTTCAGCGGGGCCTTATCGTCTTGCTTGCCCAAGAAATTGTAGAACCGGCCCTGCTGCTCCACGGTCCCCCTAGCCCGAGCCATATCTAGTTCAATATTGCGCGTATGTTCTTGCTCGGGGAGCAAGCAGTTTTTGTTGGCCACCGTCAAGCACCTTCTTCCATTCTTCTCTGGGCTTCTTGCGAAGTTCTTCAATCTCATCCATTCTTACTTTCTAAAGGTTAGCAACTTTATCTTCTAATCTTTATTAGCAACATCATCTTCTAATAATAATGGTGGATTTTATTTTATTTATGCATCATTTCTACGTAACCTTAAATATTTGTAATATTCTAGATCTTTGTTAGCAACATTAGTTCTTGATGAGAGTTAATAATCATTAAAAAAGTATGTGCCAACAAGTAGGGTGCAAAATGGTTGCAAAATGTTTAAGTTTACTTGGTATGCATATATATCTTGACACATTTTATATATGTTTCTAAGAATATATTGCATGGTATATTTATATAGGGGTTCTATATTTATTTGGATGTTTTTTCAGTTTTTTTAGTTATGATGAATGGCGGCGGACTTTCCCTGTCACAGGAACCGGGTTTCTACCCTGGCGATCTTCCATTTACGCCACTGTCAAATAGGGCCGTTCCGCGTTACCCAAACCCATCTCTAGTATGGAATATTTTAAGTTTTGAATTTTTACATATATACATTCATTCATAATATGATTGTTGCATATGTCACAACCTATATCCCCAGTCAAGTGGCTGGAATCAGCACTATTCTTGCTCAGGGTGTGGGACATCTTTGAGCAAACGACATGTGAGGTTGTGAATAATGAAGGTGGTGAGTTATGGACATGTAATCTTGCCTTTGACATCCTCATTAGGTACAATCAAGATCTATACCAAGACATTATGTGGAATGGACGACAGATGCCGAACAAGAGAAGCGCCCAGCTCAATACCGTGCTGCATTGTTTGCAATTACTTGAGCGAATTGGCTACCATATGCTTGATTTCTCGTATTTGAAGATGTAAGCTTTACGTGAACATAATCTAGACGTGCCATGAGAGTATGCGAAAGGATGGCAAGATTCAACCAAATGGATGTGGTAAGTCATGTATGATATCAGAATAATGTTTATTTATTTCTATTATTATATGAGCTCTTCCTAATATTTTTTGTTTGTCTGCTTGTAGAATTTGCTCTATGATTTTACCTATGTAGCTATGCTGCAAGTGGCATGCAGCCTATTCCCACGCAAGCTATTGAGTGACTAGGGTGCGCCTAGGACTGTGGTATGCATTTTGGTGTATGAATTCATATATTGACTCCAGTAATATGAATTTTGATATATTGACTTTAGTAAGAATAGATGGCTGGACGTATCCCTTTGCTAGTTAGACTAGGTTGGGACTATTGTATTACTCAGGGATTCGAACCAAAGTGGCCGAATGTACCGTTCAATCATCCCAGCATAGTAAACAATGATATATGTTTTCTATAAATTTGTTTTAAATATGTTTGTACAAATATATTTTCTGATATGTATATATGTGTTTCTTAAATGTACCATAGGTAATTGATCCAATCATTTGGCTTGAAGAGGCACTCTCAAATATTGGGGTTGAGGAAGTCGATGTTGAGAGCTTTGATGTAGATAATGGTCGATTGATTCAATGTCAAATTGGTTTTTCCATCATCGCTAGGAGGAGTATAGGTGTTGCACACATCTCAGAGATGGGAATAAAGGCATCTGAGAAGAAAATTGCACAAAAATATGTTGCCATTGCATGTTGAAATAAGCTTGTGAATAATGGGTACACCGTGACTACACTATCCTCCGTGACGATACAAGCAATAAATGCAAGCTAGTATCATGATGTTGCGGGCTTTTGTACAAGGATTGCTCGAACCAACCGAAATGATGTGGTAAAGTCGAAGTCGAACTCATAGCTTATATCCAGATTTGTTGTTATTGGAAAGCTTGGTTCTCATATCTATTTTTTCTGCCAATACTTACAGGTTGAGGACTATGACTTAACCTATGCATGTTGTAGCTTTGAAGCCATTCTAAACTAGACAATGTATGCAGTGGGTTATGATTGAAAATATGCTGATGAATGGCCAACACTCACTATAGAAGGATTTTAGGAAAATCTGCTTATGACTAAGAGGGGATCATCTAACCCACCGACTTCTTGACCACCGCTAACCGTTGTTAGTAGACCATGTGCTCGTACTTTTTAGAGCAAGGGAGAGTGCACTACTTAATGCGTTGCTCTACATCAATGATATTTGTGGATACCATATCGGTGACCTACACTATACCGACTTAATAATGTGACAAAGTCAAATTAGGTGGTGATCCACTTATGTTTGCATAAACTTTGGAATGTACTTGGACATGTAGTTTGTAATGACTTGGTTTAAATTATTATGGTTTGTATGGACTTGATAAATTGGGGCAGATGATCAATGTAATATACATGCTCTTTAATTCTTTAATGAGTTTCATTCTTATTTATGGACGTACAATATTATAGCATATAATACATATATGAAAACTATTTGAAACGAAAACAGATTGAATGGAAAGAAATCATAAAAGAAAAAGAAAAAGAAAAAGAAAAAAGTGACATTTAGTTTTGGTTGGTTATACCAACTGTAACACCCTAAAATTTGCCTCTTTTAAAATAGATGTAAATGGTTTATTTTAGTATTTTTATGCTCATAAAAACATAGGAAAATAAAAAATTCCATTAAAATTTACCATAAGGATAGACACATGTTCATGCATACATGCCGCTGCATTCTTATTTTTATATTGAGTGGTTTTGACTAAAACTGAAAAGGAAATCAAGTTCTTTTGAAAATAGCTTTGAAAAACTCTGAATTAATAAGAAAATGAAAAGAAAACCCCTCTATCCCTCGTTTTGGCCCGAAGGCCTGCTTCCTCACCCCCACTCCCTTGGCCTATTTCTTCAAATCGGAGCCTAGCTCGGTGCCCTTCCCTGTAGGCCTAGCTCACGCTCCGCCGCACAGCAGCCAAACTGCGCGCTCCCCTCTCTCTCTCTCAGTTCGGCTGATGGCTGGGCCCTGGGCCTGGGCCTCACTCCCTCTCTCGCTGCCAC
The DNA here is from genome assembly GCA_038087645.1 of Saccharum hybrid cultivar R570. NCBI lineage: Eukaryota > Viridiplantae > Streptophyta > Magnoliopsida > Poales > Poaceae > Saccharum > Saccharum hybrid cultivar. Next base: position 3,696,122 of record JAQSUU010000344.1, read on the forward strand.
CCCGGGCCTGCTTGTCAGGCGTCTTCTTCCTCCTCACGACAGCCGGCTCTCGCTTTCCTTTCTCGTCACCGCCCGAATCCACCTGAATCTCCCTCCTTTCCTTCTATACTACAGCCACCCACCTATATATACCTGCGCGCCACATCACGCCGCCTCCATTCGGCCTCCTTACAGTAGCCATCTCACCCAAGAGTGGCTGCGCCGCTCAAACCCTAAAAGTCACCACCGCTGCTCGATCTGTCGAGTCATAGCTTCACCGACGACTCGAGCTGCTTCTTCGCCTTCGCGTTGTGGTAAGCAAGTGGCCGGTACCTTGCTCTCTCCCTTCGTCGCCTCCTAGCGTGTGCGCGAGCTCGCCAATGAACCCGAGTCGCTCGATCAAGCTAAGCCCCGCGATGCCCCTATTCACTCACTGTCGTCACCAACACCTCCATAGAGTTCGTGAGCTCGAATTACCCACCCCCATGCCCTCAATTGAAGCATCCGAGCTTTGAATCGTCGTTCCGACAAACTCCGGCGAGGTCAAGCTCACGCCGGCCATGGCACCACTGCAAGAGCGTCGCTCTAGTAACCCCTTTCTCCCCCTTCTGATCTGAGCCAACCAACTCAGATCCGATGGCCCACATCGGTCCATACAAGTTTGGCTAGTGTTTTGCAAAAGAACCCCCTATTTTCTCGATTTCTAAGCTGCAGTCCACTCCAGATTCAAAATCCTGATTTTTGATTTATTTTAATTCGAAAAACAGTTCGGTTTACTTACAAATTTGTCATTGATCTTGTTTCAACCATAAAATCTCCATTTTAACTCTGTTTTAGTCCGTTCAAGTTGCGTTAGATTCATAACGACACAATCTACGCGTTAATAACCTTGTTTACTATGTAACTTGATCTGAAATTTCATAGTTTAAAACCTAACTTGAATAATGATTATGCAACTGGATTTATAAATAAAATATGATTAATTTTACTTTAGTTTTCTAATTCAAACATAAATTGAATTAATTCAATCTAGATATTTATTTGAAGTATTTTATACATGTTTTATATAATCAAAATAAATGAAGCCTATGGTTTTCTTTTTCTCATATAAAGTAAATCTTCTAGAAGAAGTTTCTTGTTCACCATAGCTCCAATTAGCATGCTTTTCGCGTCTCTGTGCTTGTAGCAATGCATAGACTAGTTTTCAAACCTTTTTGTTGATTGTTGTACTATTCTAATTTAGTTATATTTGTATGCTATGCATGTTTGTTTAGATGTTTGTGTGGTGCTTTATGATCTTGTGCCGTCGGTGAGCTATACGTGGTGATCAAGAAGCGGATCTTTGAAGGTTTGGACTAAAAGAAGGATCTATGTTTAAGGTAAGTATAGCATGGGATCTTCCTTGCTGTTCTATTCACCACTAATCATTTAATCATATGCATGTGTCTAATTTGTTACCCGTAAGGACATCCTAGTTAATTGTTATCTTATACCTTGATACCTATGGGTTTATTGCATATGGGTAGTTTGCTAGCGCTCAATTTAAACAAACATGATCTTAATGTTGACTAATGGCTTTATGCAACAAAGAATAAAACTTGCTTTTTAGCAACTTGGATATAGGGCGAGATAGCTCTTGGCTTTTTACATGATGCTCTTGGCCCTCCCTAAGAACTTATCTGTCGGCGAAAGCTGGAACTTACAATACAACCGTGAGAGCTACATGGCTCTGACTTTAGTTCAATAGAAAGATCTTTTCTAGCTTGTTAGTGGTTACCTTTATGGCACAAAAGCGGTGTGTTCCAGGTTGGGTGTAGTGCGGCCTCTGTTCTTAAGTGTATAGCCTACGCGGAATGTGCCTTAGAAAAGGGGAGCTCTACGTTTGCAGACCACATAAACCTAGAGGCTCTAACTTTTTCGACGAACCTTTGAAAGACTTCATAGTGAACCCTGTCAATCTTCCTTGGCAATGGGTTAAGAGGCTCGCGACCTCGGGCAAAAGGGTAAATCATGGCTCATGGTGAAAGTGTACAACCTCTGCAGAGTGTAAAACTGATATAACAACCGTACTCACTGTCACGAGCAGCCCGAAAAACTCACAGAATAGTGGATTACTATATTGATGATTAATTACAAGATAAAATGTTGCTTCATATGATCATGTGGTTTAATTAGGGCTTAAGCACAACTATATGCTACTTAATTGTTAAAATTGTGACCCATTAAAATGCTAACCATAGTAAACTAGTGTCATCCTTTTGAGCTTCATAACCCCATGTTATATTGCTTAGTACGATATGTACGCTTTACTTTTCAATACTTTGGCAAAATCCTGGATGGCTACCATATTGCTAGATTCTGGAGAAGTTAGGCTTATGATCAATTAGTTAGTTGTCCTTGTAGAGTGGAGTCTTCACCCAAGATCGGAGTTGTCTATCCGCTGATTGTGCCTAAGGTTTTCTTCTTTTGTATTAAGTACATTATATACTAAGTATTGTCTTTTGATATTACCTCTATTTGTGGCCATATGTGTGATTTGACTTCTGAGGCTCACATATGGTGTGTATTTGGTTTTGTCCTTAAAACTAGGTGCTACACCAATAGGGACTGAAGGTGGCGCCCTTGGACCCGCGTTGGAGCCCCCTTTAGTCCTGGTTGGTATAATAAACTGGGACTACAAGTTCCCATTCAATCCTGGTTGGGCAGCCTGGGACTAAAGGGTAGGCCTTTAGTCTCGGATTCGCAGTCCCAGTTGGGAAATCGGGACTGGAGGGGTTTCCCAACGGGACTGCTACCCATACCTGCACTAATGCTAGTACAGTGAATACCAAAATAATAGTCTTTTTAGATAGAGTATCATTCTCTCAATAGCACACCAATGATCACTCTCGGGTTAGAAACAAGCCGACTTACTTTGCGCAAAGAATGAGATGTTAGACCTCGTATAGTAGCTAGCCAAATGCATAAGTGAGCCAATGATATGGGATTTAGTGTTTCCTCAATAACACTAGGATCATATAGTGTTGGAGTAGGTTTGCAGTCACTATATCCAAAGCAACACAAAAACATTTTGCACATAGTGCGATTGCAGGAGTATAACCCAACCATCACCTTCTCTCAGAGTAGCTTAATGTTAAGAATAACGCCAGCCACTCTAAAATCTTTCATTTCAAAATTTTGATACAAAAAAAATCCTTGACTTCCTTAATCCCATTAAGTTTTGCATCAATATGTCATCAACATACAAGCATAAGATCAGTCCCCCCCCCCCCCCGCATAGCAATAGAACACATATTTTTTTACCGAATTCTCATGGCATTACTTAGGTTCTTGCTTAAGACCATACAATGATTTCAATAACTTACACACAATTTCTTCTTGACCTGGTACTACAAATCCATCTAGTTATCTATATAGAACTCCTCTCTACCTCTCTATTTCAAAAAGTTGCCTTAACATCCATATAATGAATGAGAAGATCGACTATGTGAGACATCCAAGGAAAATAGTACTCAAATTGTGGTCAATTGGACAACTAGTAAGTATCTAAAAAAAACATTTCCTCTCTTTTTGGGTATAACCCTTGGCCACATACCTTAATTAAGATCAAAAGTAGAACCACTAGGGTTTGAAGTTAACACATCGATAAACAACCAATAAGATTAGAAGCTGAAAGCTAAAATGTAAATTCATTAAAACAAAAAGATATAAAAGGGCCATAATATAATTTAAGCTAAAGTTCCAACTCTGTAATTAAATACCCATACAGATGCAATGAATAGAATTAAAACGCATATAGAGTAATTGGTAAATTATCACGATTGGATATAAATTGTGGAGTATCTAAATTAGTATTGTGTTGGAGAGAGAGAGAGAGAGTGAAGATAACTAATTTCACGTTGAGCACACTAAACCCATCGAGAAAACTTTTAGTGCTTATTATATGATGTAATATTATAGGCCATGCTGGAGCACAAGTTGATAGGCTAGTTATAATAGTAAAATAAGATGGCAGCGACAAGAAGACATTTTTTTAGAACTAAGAAGCCAGAATTAGGTCGTGTTCGTCACGGCTCCAAACGGCTCCGGTCCCTTGCTACGCTACAACGTAAAGAGGAGCCGGAACCGGTGAAGCCAAAAAAAATGATTTTATCGACTATATAGTTGATTTTGAGAGAAGAGATAAAAACAGTTATTTACTACCGTCTATATAATGCACGGAGGAGCATGAGCTGAAACCAGCCAAAACTCCACTGCATGCCGAATCGCCAATTTGCCATATAGGAAGACAAAAGTTCCCATCTTGCACACAAGCTGATTTACTTTTGGTGCTGACATGCAGCAAAGCACACGCGCGCACACAGACACATAGAAGAACCGTTGTCAGTTGTCTAGTGTACAGCACTGCAGTCTACACTACAGAGAAAATTAAAGCTAGGGCACCGGAAACAGCTTTGAGCTAGCCTGCCCCATTGGGCATGGATCACACGGAAGCACCCAAGAAAACAAAAGCGACCCCTTTGGCCGCTTGTCCGTTTATGACGGTGGCCATCACCGGCCACTTAGTGCATAGATTAACAAAGAATTTGAACATTTTTTATCAGAGGGAGCCAATCTTCACCTGGGGCAGGTGCACTTTCATTCCGTAACTTGAGTCACTTTTTTCTTCATGTCCTTTTTCAAAAACCTTTTCTTAGGAACGCAGTACATATGCTCATCACTTACAAGTGCAGGCCTTCGTGTTCATCGGCACATATGAACTCATGTCGATCGTACTTTCTGCCCCTATGAACTTAAGGTGCACTTTGGTTTAACTTTTGGGACGATGGCAACGGTAATGTAATTAACTCACACTGCTCCCTGTTACACTGCAATATTTAGCAGCTTTTGTTTGGTTGGGACTCCAGCTTTTGTCATGCAGCGAGACGTACGCAGTGTAATCATTAACTCCGGGAGATGGGCAGGATCGAGATTCTGAAGACCCGGATTAGGTACCGTGGCAACCGGATATAGGACGTCTGAACCAAACGAAAAAAAAGTGATGAGGTGCCACTATGATGGAGGAAAACATCTGAACCAAACACGCTTTTAGGGTAATTTTGTTAGTGGACTTCATTTGTGGCATCTGGCCCAGTTTAGAATTTGGCTTATAGTGGCCCATGATGTTAGTCTCACCTTTGGTTGTTTAAGGTGGGTCCATATAATACTTCTAGAGTCCATCCCACTATCCTCGGATTAATCCTTTTATGCGAAGCGAGGCCGTTTGGACATTGGGCGTTACATCAATTCAATTGTGATTTGTGATATTTGACGATGGACCCACTCAACTTTGTTTGTGCCGGCCGGACTCATAACATTTGAAGAATGTTCATTAGCAAAGACCAATTAAATGGTGTCCACCAGCAAATTACTAACACATATGCCACCCTTATGAACCCTTTTAGTTTGCTTCCACTATAGATATATCGTTCTTAATTGCAGTGCTTGCTCCACATACCAATTGATCGATTTCTCCAAGTGTTATTTTCATGCTTTGAGCTGCCAAAAGCTTGATCTTGACATGAGGAGAGAGCTGCACAGTTCGGCATTTAGTGACCACCTAACTGGCTCTTGGCTATAAGTACACCTCATTTGGCATCAATGCGAGGCCCGTGCCTCTAAAACCTACTGTCTCATAAGTCCTTTCTCTGCAACTCACTACTACTCATGCAAAGCTTCATCCACAATAGAGCCTTAGAAATCATCCTTGATAAGCAGCATTATTGTTAGCTCTCCACCAACTCTAAGATGAGGATGTGCAAGGCCCCCGAGCTGCTGAAGAAGGCGGCGACTGTGTTCAAGAGCAAGACTGACACCCTAAGAACAAAGCTCTTCGTCCTAGCCTCGCTCCGCTTCGAGATGGCAACGGTCCGGACGATCCCTCGCAGGATACATGCGCTGGTGTCATCAGACAGGGAGAATCAGACCAGGTTGGAGTATGGTGACAGGGCGCTTGTCTTGCATAAGGTGGCATGATTGATCTCTCTGAGGTGGCGATGTTTGTAGAAGATGATCACGATCACTACCCTGACTGGACACACTCATTGTTCGGTGACGAATATTATTATAACGATGATGATGAAGAAGGAGGAGGCTACCATGATGATCATGGTACTCCTGATGCGCTCGACGAGCCCTCCGTCATGGATATCATCAGGAGCAACCGGGAGGTGGAAGGTTTGGAGTTCAACATGGATGATGAGATTGACCAGGCTTGTGACATGTTCATAAAGAGGTTTCGCAAGAGGATGAACAGGAGCTTCTAGTGATCGTGTGTTTTCTGTAAGGAGAAAGAGAGTGCTACTGACAAATTGAGTGCCAATAGAAGGTGGGTCAAACATATACTGTGATATAGTGACATATGAGAGAACATGGAGTTCCGGTGAATGCAAGTTGCAAGCATCACCCTTTGGTGTAACAGAGAGTGTTTTTCTCTAATGAAAATATGAAATACATGAATGCTTCTTCCATTTAAACTTAATGTTTGCTATCACTTGAACTACCTGTAATATAGAAGTATATTAATTGAGGTTTGTTACTGTGCTTGGAAGGAACCACCGGTTCCTCTCCATAGAATTATTTCTAGCCGTTGATCATACAAAGAATTGATTAATTGTAACTAAGGGTACTTTAGTCATTGTATACTTGGGTCATTTAACTCTAATTGACAGAGTCCGTCGTCGCGAGAACATGAAGGAAACACGGATCGGCCACCAAGGACTTGCCATCGCAGTGTCGCCCGCCTGCGCGGGGGTCGCTGTCTCCCGCATGGCCGCATGCGAGGGCCTGCCTCCGGTTGGGATCCCACCAGGCCACCACCGCAAGCAGCAGGGGCTGGTTGCCCAGGGTCACCGGCTCACTGCCGTCGATCCAATCCGGCCATCCTGGGGGTTACCGCGTGCAGCAGGTGCTGCTATGGGAGCAGCATGCCCTGTGGTTGGGATCCCACCAGGCCACCACCGCAAGCAGCAGGGGCTGGTTGCCCAGGGTCACCGGCTCACTGCCGTCGATCCAATCCGGCCATCCTGGGGGTTACCGCCGCTCCTGTCATACGTCTGACAAAGGCCCCGATCCAGAGTTGGAGGATACTATTCATACGTAGCCGCCCTAGGTTAGGTTTAGGTCGCTTAAGGGTTAAGTCTCCCAGAACTATAAATATAAGGGGCTATGTAACCTTTCAACTTTAAATAAGGAACATGCCAAGTGTCTTCTATCTTCTCCCTCTCCCTAAGTCTCGGTCTTCTTCCTCTGCACCTCTCTCTCCTCTGCCCTAGCGCTGCCGCCGCCCCTGCGCCCAAACCCTAGCCGCCTCCTCCACCACGCCGCAACCCTAGCCGCCGTCCGGAGTCACGTCACCGGCCACCCCCATCGCTACGCCTGTTACACTCATGGTTTTAGCTAAATTTTTCGTTAAGGGCTAAAGATGCATTGCTTCAGTATCAGATCAGCCAGTTCGTGAAAGCAAAATGTGATGTTTTAGTGCTTCCTTCAAAAGATGTTTTATAGTACTTTGAAAATCTGATTTGACTAGTTGGTGGGCTTTAAACTTCCGGTGACCTATGTAGTGCTTCCTTCAAAAGATGTTTTATAGTACTTCAGTACTGCAGCTCAGCCCCAAGCAGGAAGTGCTTGACACACTACTTATGTAGTGATGGGTAAGTTGCTCCAACCGTTCACTTATATATATTTAGTTAAAAAAAGGGCTTATAAAGTTTGATAGTGAAGCAATGCAGCATTACACCGACGATTAGCACTAAATGGGACAATTTCGGTAAAAGATTTAGTACTATATGAATTTCATACCGAAAGTAAAGTTCTTTAACGAACCAAGAGTATAGTAATGCAGGGTACCATATATATAATAATGATTAACATAATTCAAGTGCCCGTCAAAATCACAAATTAAATAAATCAAACATATTGCTTCCGAATTCTCCACACATTTTCTGGAGACTTCGTTTTTGTCTTATTTCATATTTCATATGATATTAGGTCGACATATACACACTAGTAGTAACTAAAATCAAAGTAGAGGAACAAGGAATTGCATGCTCAACTCAAAGCCAAAGCAAGTCCTTGCTGTAGCTTCATTGGGCCACGCGAAATACTGTTCTTTTCTCTCAACAGATTTCAAGCGGGCCGTTGCTATCGACGTGTCCATTTCTTTACTTCCTGGTAGCAAGTTCCTCTCATCTATACTAAGCCGAAAGCAGTGTTTCTGGTGCGCAATCAACTAAGGAAAGGAAACAGGCCCTGCGTCATTCCAATCCGGGGCGACTCGACTCGGGTAGCAACTCCAGTACACCGCCACCCACCCTGTCGTCTTTCTCTCGCCTCGCCATCGCCTGAGCACCGCCGGAGGCCTGTGAGGACAGCAATGAGGAGGTGCACTCACCCCTTCTCCCATGCATATGGTCTCTGAGAGCACATGTCCTTAAGGGTACATTTAACTTTACCCACTGGCAACCATGAAGGTGGCAACGGCGCGGCGGGCCAGATTCTCATTATGGGATGGTGGATTCAATAAATCGGCACTCATATATCTTTCGGTTTTGGAGTAGTATTGTGCACCGTTTTGGTGGCAATACAGGAAGCAGATTTGTAGTGCCTAGTGGTGGATGTGACGAGACCCTCGTGTGTTTTCCTTTGAGATGACAAGAGCAAGTGGATTCCATGGGTTGTGTTTTCAAAGTTTTCTTATGAGGTAACCTTCGAAGAGTCATGATCTAGTGTAACCAGCCCTTTTGACTAGGGTGTGGTGCTACAACATCACTGTTGTGAAGAGTCACATGTTCGGTTTACTGCTTTCGGTTTTTGACGATCAAGAGTTTTGAAAGGAGCCTTTGATGACCACTTACACTAACCTTGAGGGTGACATCGACTTAGTGTCATGGTGGCACTTGGCCTTGCATAGCGGTGGTGTCTCATGGGTTTAGCACTAGTCATTGCAGGAATGCAGGTTATTTCATCATAAAAGAAAAAGAAAGCAGTGTCTCCTCGCTCCATCAGCCTTTTGTACTAAGAGGAAGTATAATAAGCTGTAAGTGGGTAGAATGCTGAGATAGAGAAAAAAAAAGAGAGAGAAGAGAAGCAAACTGTAAGTTTATAGGGAGCTTATGCACACGAACTAAAAAACTGTGAGAGAAGAAAGTGAGTCATGTATTAATAGTTAAGAGGTAACTATTGTATGGATGGAAAATCCATACATACAGTTGCATATTATACTATTAGCGTGCTCTAAGAGCCTAGGGGTGGTAGCCTAAACTGTCCGTCATGCACAATGAAGGTAATACTGCACATCCAAAGTCCGAAACTGGCCGCTTTATGGGCTTTTTTAAGGAAACCAGAGGGGCCAAATCCCATATTAAACAAAGATAAAAAAAAGTAGTTTACTGGGGCAGTTAAAAGAAACAAAGAAGGAAATAAAAAAATCAGTTCTAAATTATGAGTTACCCCATCGTGGTTGACCCACTTTTGATCAAACTGATTAGCAAGGCTTGGTTTAACTCTATGCAAAAGCAAGAGCATTTCTGAAGAAAACAGTTCTGATTCACTTTATGGTGACTAGTTGGGCAAACACTTTTTTTAGAAACTAGGTATATATTTCATAAATATTTCTGATGGTTTACAACCCAACGCTTACAACAACACCCTCGAAAGAAAAGAAAATAACATTCAGGTCCTTACAAGCTTCTCCCGGTCATCCTCATCGCCGGCAACCGGAACAGTCACGTTGAACCCGACCACACTCCCGACGAAGAATCTTCAAAGGTTTTAAACGGCACCAAGAGGAGCATACCGGCAGCACCAACATGCTTTCTACCCGCTGAACACACATGCCTCAAGATGGCCAGCAGCCATCACATCGCCGAACAACTGGGATCTTCAACCACCGACATCCCTGACACGCCGGCCAACAGACCACCCGGGAGGGGAAGGAATGTAACAGCCCAAAAATGATCCAAGTGGGCCCAATTCGCGGATGGGCCAAGGTACTGTAGCAGGGGCAGTGGGCCGATCAATGTAGCTGTGGGTTATTGTACATCTGGACTTCGGATACTGTAGCGGCATGGTACTGTAGCTCGACCGCTGTAGCAGCCCATTGCTATAGCACCGAATTGGGCTAGGCCGAATTCGGTTTGTTACAGCATGGGTACTGTTCATCGGTTATTGTAGCATCGCGAGTTACTGTGCAACCGGGAACTTAGTCCCGTACCGTGAATCCTGAGTTCGCCCAGCCAGCTTAAATACCAGGGCCAGGGACGCGTAGTAACCTTCGGTTAACCGTTTTGAGCGAAGCGAGGACGAAAGCTCAAGCGGGTTGCTACGCAGGTGGGACGATTCCTCGGCAGAGTGAGCCTGGGCCGTATGTGCCAGAACTGGATATTACAAAGAAACCACCAGAAAAGGTGGGAGCAAAAGACCAACCCGATTTCACAAGTTGGTAGACATACCTCCCAAGGATTCCACCGGAGAATCTAGCATCGGTGCCGGTGCTGACGAAAAAGAGGGAGGGATCGTAGGGAATCTCGTCGAGAACTATAGCACCTATCAGGACTCCAGATCCGACAAGAGCACGCTTTATTCTCCATGGATCGTCACGGAAGGAAGGAGCTCCAGTTTCTTCAGCTCCGCCACCGGATCCGCCACAGCCACCCCTTCCAACGCCTCTCAAGAGGTGCAAAAGAGCCAGCAGCCATCTGACAAGCACCGCCGAAAACAATAACCCTAACCTATGCGAACCTAGACTAATAGGAGAGGGTATGTACACCAGACATCGATCCCCCGTCTCCCCTCCACCTCCCATGCCGAAACGGCTGCCAGAGGCGAAAAGGAGGCGGCGGAAACAACGCCGGAATCAGAATTGCCCTTCTGTCGCTCTTTTTACTGTAGCAAAAAGAGAGGTGAAGGGTCTAGAGAAGGCAGTTGGGCAAACACTTGGATACACACTTGCACTGCCAACCGTTGGCTCAGCGTGTGTTACAAATTGCAGCCCAAATCTCAAAAGAAGCAGAGCACGCGGAGGCGAGACAACGGCCGGCCGGCCCACGCGCGGCAACAGCGAACCCACGGCGCCGGTGGTGTGGAACTGTGGACGTAGCTGTAGTTGTAGCAATGGTGTGCGATTTCAGGCGGCGAGCATTCATCCCCAACATACTCTGACTCTGACCCGGTTCTTTTTTACTTGTTTCTCCGAGAGAGAAATACAAATGAAGAACAGCAAAGTAAAAAGCCTCATAAACTGGAGAAAACAGAGGGAACAATACTACTCGGCTGAGCACGTGCCCTGTTTTTTTTAAAGGACGGCAAAAGCTTTGCCGCGGATTTTATTAGACGAAGAAAAAGAAAAAACGAGCAATTACAACTCTCTATTTACATCGGCGTCATGAGCTAAAATATGAAGAGAAACGACCGGCAACTAACAAAACTATCAAAGGTCGAGAAAAGAAAAACCCAAGCTCATGCACCACCGAAAACAAGAAAACCGCAACTACATTAAAACAGAACAGAGAAAGATCTACTGTGCTGTATTATGCCTTGGGCCTGTCGCCAAAGAAAATTGATTGATATCATCTTTGCATAACATCGCGACTTGCCGTGGGCTTGAACTTTTTGTTGAAAAGTTCGCCTATTTCTCTCTTTACAGATATTCCACCAAAAGTAGATTATGATCCCATCAAAACATCGTCTCTGATTTTTTTCAACTTTTCTTAAACATCTTCGCCAGTAATTATGGATCGAGCCACAGGTAGGAACTCAAAAGTCTGAAACTGGTAAATAAAGCATAATCTAGATGCAGAATGTGACAATAGCGTGATCAACCAACATAGTACTCTGCTAGTACAAAGGAAAAGGAACCTTATAGCTCAGTAAGGCATGCATCCCTGATACGCCGAACGTCTCATTCATCAATTTCACGCGGAGAGTCAGCATTTTCCCCAAGGCCATCAAATGTGATCTCATCCAGCGTAGAAAAAGCGCGGGCAAGCATCTGCTCCAACTCCAATCCAAGCTCCGAGCTCTGGATCTCATAGGCGTAGCAGCCGAGAAGCTGAACGACACTAAAAGGAGGGGAGTCATTTGAGGAGAAAAATGTCGAGGAACCAATTGCTCCACCGGAGCACAGCTCAGTGCCGTCACTGAGGCTATAGACGCGGACGTCGTAGGACATGTACTCGATGTAGTAGGTTGAGTTGGCATCAACGGCCGCGAACTTGTCAGCGTCGACGGACAGGCACCTGCAGTTGCCGACGAAGAGGGCACGCCTGCCAATACTCTTCACCGGTTGGACGACCATGTTGTTGCCGATCTTGAACATCTCAATGCGATGGGGCAGCTTGAAAACGATCAGAATTTCTCGGCTTCTTGTTCATCTTTTTCGGTGTAGTGTTGGAGAAATAGTCGTAATTGAACTGCTCCGACACCAGACTCATCAGGATCTTGGTAGCCTCAGGTGGCGGAAGTGACGACGACACTGTACCGTGATCACGAGCTGCCACGCAGGTAGCCTAAGGTGTAACTTGTAACGCATGTCGGAAGTAGATGAAATATTCTAAATAGATACTTGTAACGTACTTGTATAACTATTACAACATATACGACATTCAGACCTACTTTTGCAACATTTGTATCGCGCATACAAGACTGCCTTCGCCTGCGGGGACCGTCTACGCCTACTCATGAAACACTTGCAACACAAAAGCACTTCTTGCAACATACGTCTAAAGCAAACGAAACATTAAGAACATATACTTGCAACATATGTGTATAACAACCGCAACATATGTGTATAGCCACCGCAATATATGTGTATAGCCACTGCAACATATGCAATACAGATAAAACACTTGCAACATACGTTTGAAGTAGATGAAGCATTTTAAAAAGGCACTTGCAACATACGTGTATAGACATTACAATATATACACATCTAGACCTACTTGTTTGCAACATCCATATGGAATACTTACAACGTACATCTGGAATATCTGAAACACTTGACATATATGTTTACAACATACGCTTTTAGTGCAACATGGACGGCCGGTGTGACGAACTGGCGCGGTGGACGCGGCCCCCGTGAGACAGCCGCTGTAGGCAAGGCGCGCCATGGTCGGGGCCAACCCGCGCGGGCCGGAGCGAGCAACGATGCGGGCAGGTGAGGCGCGGGGCGGCGCACAGAGCAAGCGGTGTGGGCAGGGCGCGCGGAGCGGTCCGTCCGTAGATAGACGCCCGATTCGTAGCATTACCATTAAAAATAGTGCATGATGAAATTTTGGCACAGTGTTGATTATGGTTAATCACGAAAAATAAGTTATTAAGCAGGCCATACAAATATTTTATATATGGCTCTAACATATCAGCAACCATACGAAAATGGTTGCTATTTATATTGACCTTGCTAAGTTGACTTGTAATATGATCAGGCTCATATATATTTGTGCTCTATAATTATTTTTAGATTAAAGGTATTTTTATGCAAAGGCATGCAAGTATAGATGGTGTCCATACGTTGCTCTAGCTGATCATTCAGCATAGCTCTTCATGCATATCGATTATGTCGTCTTATGGTATACATGCATGTCATGTGTTCGCGTTCCGAACTTCTGATGAGGGCTCTGTACGTAAGTGGACATATATATTTGTCTTAAGTTGTGTCCCTAAATTAAAATATAACCGAGCCCACTAAAAACAGCCAGTGCAGCTTAGAGCAACGACACAGGCAGAGTGAAGTCCGTCGGAATGCTTAAAATAAATCAATCCGATGGCTCGTGCATCAAGAAAACACGGACTCAGGGAGCCGTCCGTCCGTTCCCTAGCAGTACCCTTACATTTATAAGGACGGGTCCGAAGACGTCAGTTCTCTAGGCTAGCAATTTGGGGTCCGTCGGTGGTGGTGCCGTGGAAGGTACCACCACCTCTGCCGCGGACACCCCGGGGATGCTCGTCGACGCCGGGGCTGGTGCGTGCGCGCATGCTGTCGCCGTCGCAGCCGCCACTGAGCTCTCTAACTCCGACTATGGACCCTGGCTGCGAGTTCACTCTCCACCCGCATCGCCGTCGACGCCGGCCGCGGTTGTCGTGGACGCCACGCTGGGGCCAAGGCCGTCATCGCCCCGCTGATGCCTACCACTAGTGGATGGCCGGTGGACGAGGAGTCGGTCATCGTCGAAGATTGCTTGGAGGACGAGGACGAGGAGGGCGCCGTCCCCACGGGCAGGAGCTCTTCCCTGTCTCCTCTGGCCACACCCTTCTCCCCAGCCTTGCAATCCGCGGGCAGATCCAAAGCTCAGCGTTGGAGGGAGGACTCCAGTGACCTCGATCTCGACTGGGTCCAGCCATCGTCGCCATACCTAGAAGCTGCTCGTCGTGCCGTCGAGGCGACGGCCTCGGCCGGGCCGCGTGATGGGGGCAGCCCTGTCTCACGTCCGGTCGTCATCTCCAAGAAGCAGCGCTACCGCCGCGCCAGGGCCAGAGAGGCCGCTGGTCCTCCAGTGGCCCCCCAACACTCGGCCGATAGGGTGCCCGCGCGCCAACGGCTCGGCCCCTAGCCAGCCGCACGTGTGCCCGTGCACCTGCGCCTACGACAGCGGCAGAGGGCATCGGCGCCGGGCGACCGCCTTCCCCGTACGGTTGCGCCCATCGACGATGATGGCTTCACGCTGGTTCAAAGTCATCGACGCAGGCGCTGCCATGGCCTGCCTCACCCTCGTCGCCAACGGCCAGTGCCGCCTTCGATCGTCGGTCTCTGCTTCAACTGTCTGGCGGCAGACCACATCGCCGCCCGGTGCACCTTCCCGTCCCGCTGCCTCATCTGCCTTAGTAGGAATCACCGGGCGAGGGACTGTAGGCTTCGTCGTCCGCCCCGACACCTCTCCTCGGACCGTGTGCGGGAGCCTCCAAGACATGGTCTTCGGCATCGTGCCGATGGAGGCCACCACGGTCGCGCTGGCTCGCTCTCGCACCAACCACGTCCCGACGCCGCCGGCTTTGATGATGACGGCGGCGACCGCCAGGGCGCTATTGGCATGCCGGAAACACACCATGTGGCACACATCATGGTCGGACGGATCCTTTGTCCGGCCCCTTCGGTATCGCTGGTGGCGGATGGTAGCCCACAGTCCTCCCCGCACGCGCCACACGGTTGCTCGGACGGAGCGAAGGGGACTGTGGGGGGCGCCAACCGCGCCCGTCGTCGACGCCGGCGGCGCCGAAGCAAGCTGCTGCGGGAGGTCAACGCCGTCGGGCCCCTGGACTACACCGACAACGTTGTTGACCCGCTCGCGCTTGCGTTGTGTGAGGGCTTGAGGTCTCCTATTTGGGTTGATCCGATGCTCGATGAGCTCAATGCCTCCCTCGTCGTGAGTTGGCCAACGGGAGCTTCTGTGCGGCGCCCGTCTCCTCCGACAACTGCCTCTCTGGAGGCTCAGGCGGCGCTGGCGGACACTCGTTCGCCGCCACGTATGGTCCAACTCAACTTCGTAGATGGAGAGGAGTTGGGGGTAGATGGTGAGGTCGCTGCGGTACCGGCCACTACTACACCGTCGACCACACCTGCTGCTCCGCTAACTGGGTCGGTGTCTCTTGCACCTACTACGCCCGGTCAAGGCCTCGCCACAGGGGCGCCTGCTGCTGTGCAGCCGCCTATCTGTGAGCTGGAAGGCCACGGCTACTCAAGAGAGCTGGAACATGGCCTGAACAATGCCCTGATGACCCCTATGGCACAAGTCCGGCCTCTCCCTCCCCAGCACGATGCGCCACCGGACAACATTGACGTCGGGGCCATCTTCATCAATGCCATCACGCTGCCTCTGCAGGAAAGTCTCCTGCAGGCGCCCCCCCCCCCCCCCCCCCCCGTCGGCATGCCCGACGTAGGTAGCCTGAGAACTTCATTCCACGCCGTAGCGACAGACTGGCGGTGAAGTCCGTGTTCCGTGACCCAAACCCTGAGAAGCAGGCCAAGCGCGTGCTCGTCAACAAATGGGAAGGACGGCCGGACGACGCTGTCACGAACACCCCAGATGAAGGCATTGCTGTGAAGTTCCATGCCGCCTTCGGGGGTCCGGTGTCCCCCGTAAGCGCGAATATATGCGCGAGCTCTTCCATGGGACGCGCCGGTACGAGCCTGAGGGGCTTGAGTACTGAGCTGCGGCCGCCAGCGCTCGCTCGCCCCTGTCGCACAATAGTTTATTTTTTAGTACATCAAGGCTAATCCACCGCAAAGGACGGTGATTCGTGTTTAGTGTTTACTCCAAGCAGCGTATGGCCTCTCGTCATATCACTCCTTATAGCGTGTAATATTCCTACTTCCACTTAATGAAGAACGTGCAACGCACGCTATCGAAAAAAAAAGGCTAGCAATTTGGCCGCGCGTGTCCAGAATGCTTGGTTTTGCAAGGGCCGTGGGATTTATGGGCCTAATAACAAACTTGCAGTCGAGCCCATGTAACCGTCCTCTCCATGACATCCCGGCCCCACCAACACCAACAACCGGCGAGTACCGAGGACAGGAGAAGTAGCTTCACGGAGGTTATTAACCGACATTTTCCCAAACAAAAACTTGTTTTAGAAATTATTACTCGAGGAAGACAGAAAAAAATACTCACAAAAAAGTTGTTGGCTGCGTTGGCTGATTAGGCAACTCGATATTTATTACAGCATCTCCACTAGTTTAGAAAAAAAAATTAGTAAATCGTTAAGTTTTACAAATCGCTAAAAAATGTGAGGAGCACATTTGCTGATTCCTCAAACCATTTCCAAAACCTCAGTTTATAAAAATAAAATAAAAATCGATCATACGTGAAGGTTTCATTGGTGGCGGCTCAATCTTCGCATGTAGATCACGCCCGCCGCAGCCTCGCTAGCCATCCCTAGCCACGTCACGACTGCCCCAGGGCACCGTCAGGTACACCCTAGCCGGCCCCTGCGCACCTGCCAGCCGACAACCATCCCTAACCGGCCCTTCCATGCATGTCGTGCCACCCCTGCATCTCATCCAGGCTTGGCTAGGGCAGACCAAGAAGAGGCTAGGGTAAAGAGGGTGGAGGCGATGATTGGCTTCTAGGGGGGTGGCAATAGATATATCTTTGGTGCGATTAGGAAGAAACATCAGGAGAAGTCATGCCAGGGCAGATTGGAAGTCGCCTCCCATGATGTACCTTTCTGTGCATATGTTCTATTTTTCTAGTGTGAAAAGATTGGGAGTTAGGATAAGAAATTGTTCCAGAGCTTTTTTCAATCATGCTAAAAAACAAAGATTGAGAGTGGATTTCGAGAACTATTGGAGGTACTTAGATGCATAGAACTCATGTTTCCTTTCAGAAATTGATATCATTTTTTGTTCAGCTGAATTCTTACTGAGATAGGTTTAATGTAGACGGTTAGATGTTCATAAAACCTAACGTGGTAGGTTTTTTTCCCTTTTTATGATTAATATGGTAATTTCTATTCACTTTCAACAACTATGGTAGTTCTTTTTAAGACAACACTACCATAAATAAGATACCAGATTTCCTCTAGCGGTCACCGACTACAAACGAAGCCAGCATCACCGTGCCCCTGTAGCTGAAGGCCACGTACTGGTTGATGTAGCAACGGCGTGCGTCAGGGCCGTGCCGTGCATAGCGGATGCAAAGAAAATTATAAAAATAAGAGGAAATATAGAAAAAAAAGAGGCAACATTTTCAACTGCTGGGAACAATATTACACTGCTTACCATCATGGTAATACCATGACATGAATGGTACGTAATACTACCGGTAATAACTAAAAGTTTGACATCATCCTGACGCAGATACACAGCATAATTCATATCCATATATATCAATGAAGAACTATGAACAGCACTCCAATAGAAGACGTGGAACCCGAGCAAGGTATATTGTCACGTATCGATATTAGGCATACCAACCAAGGGCATTAATGACGTGTCAGCTGTTAAGTCGCTCGAGGTTTAGGGTCGGTTCCCGCCTCGCCCGAGCCCCATCATAAGGCCTCGGGCAGGGCCAACCCCGTGACGTCATCAAAGCGCCTCACCCTTGCACCCCAACGGAAACAATATTCGCCTCGCCCGACCCCTGCAACGTGATCACAGGAGCATTCGACCCCCTTGGCATACTTCTGCCTCGCCCAAGGGGCGCGTAAGGCCCTCTAGCAAGGCCGGGAGCTGCGTGGGCCCCCGCCACGGCACCCATTTCCAATGTTGGGACGAACACGACCGTGCACAGTGAACGGGAGCATGGGAGCCGCGTTATGGTCCGACATGACTCCGGTCATTCCACCACGACGATGCACATGCCTCTACAGCAACGGGGTAATGGCAACTATGCTACCTAACTCTCTCTCTACGCAAATCCGGGCACGCGCGCCACCCATCCGCGACGATACAAAAGCACACAAGACGAAGCATGGCCACAGCGCATTGCGCCAGCGGACGGAGAGGCCAAAAGCTCGACGCCCATTGCGTCTCTGCGCTACAAGGTAAACTGCTCATGCCGGATAAGGAGGAAGACTGCTACATCTGAGGCTACCTTTTTATTTTTCTCTTTCATCTTTTTCTCTTTTCACCTTTTTACCACAAATGTAACCCGAGCCCTCCCCTTTGGAACTATAAAAGGGGAGGCAGGGGCCACATCTAGGGGGACCCTTGTTGTGAAACACACCTCACTGACCAAGCACTCAAGCACACACACATACACCACCAAAGAGACTCGGGATCCGCTCCCTCTCTCAAAAGCTTGTAATCCCTACTACAAGCACTCCAGTGCAAGGCAACACGAGCAGCAGCAAAATCCATTGGACGTAGGGATATTTTTGCCCGAACCAGTATAAACCCTTGTGTCCACATTGCACACCATCCGGGCCTAGACGTGCATATACAAATTTACTCGTCTTAGTGTCTAGGGCGCGGTTCTAGACACCGACAGTTGGCGCACCAGGTAGGGGCCTTTTGCGCATCACAATCTGCTTCGCTAGGCTTCGGATGGCCGATCACCGCGTTCGCTTCACTCTAGGCGCCCATATCCGGTTTGGGAGCCTGGATTTTCTCTGTATGAGGGTGGATCACGACATGGTCCTGCTCCCTCCTTCTGTGCCAGTCGACCCTACGTCCCCTCCAGGTTCCAAAGAACGCGTCGGAGAACTAGACCTTGCCGGAACGGAGGGGGAGTGCGCCCTGCCATCCCCTGCTGAGTCATTCGATTCACCTGCCGACATCGACTCCATCACCAAGTCAATGGTCGGCCTTTGTCTGCATGCCAACGAGGCGCAAGCTTCTAAGAGCACTCAGCCCCATGGCTTTGATTACCCAAGGCTGGAGCGTCAGCTCGACGCCATCCTAGGACCACGCCCGTCCCAAGAGGATCTCCATCACCTCTACTTCGTCGTCGCCAATGCCTTGGCACAGCTCTCGGAGGGACCACCGCTCTCCTCGGAGGTGAGCGCCACGCTGACACAGCCGGCGTGGCCTTACGGGCTGAACAATGCCATGAGGACCTATAGTCACCTCATACCGCCTACGAAGGACACATCCGTAGGCTTGCCACGCCATCATCTGCAGTCCCTCTTAGAGCTCCTCGCAAGCACCGCGATGTCCTCAAGCATTGACTCTGAGGAGGACGGCGGCAGTTGGGTTGGTGCTGATTTCTCTAGGCTCGATGACCCAGGGGCTCTGTGCCAGTTCCTTAGCAGCAGCAACTACCTTCTCAAGGGCTTTGACTCTGACGACGAGAGCCACGACCTGTCTCGAGAGTGCTTCATGTGCGATAGAGAGCTCCGTGAAGGAGCTTATGACGAAAACGAGGGCGAACACACCCCGACCGATGCCGCGACCCACATCGCCATGCATGCTGGGGGTGCAGCCATGCCACCGCCATGGGGTGACCACATCCCTAGCTGGAGCAACTTCGGGAGCTAGAGAGAAAGCTCGAGGAGGAGCGATAGTGGTGCAACTACACGCGGCACTCGAGCAGCAGCTCGGGAGTCGCAGCTATAGCGGCGTGGCTCGACGCAGGGCTCGCAACGTCCACCGGCGCATCTGCGATGACGATGGCGGTGATCATCCATCACTCTTCACTCGGGCGAGCCAAAATGTTGTTGCCACGGCAATCCTCCTTCGGACGATGCCCGAACCATCAACCCCGGAGGGACTACAAGCCCACAAGGAGTTGCGTGCCCTCCTCGAGCATGTTGCGGTACAGTAGGACGAAAGCTTCACATCTCGGCGACGTAGGCCCAAGCTCAAGCAGCCTGCACCGTCGGTGCCACGTGAGAAGGAAGCTTCGGTCTACCCGGGACAACAGAAAGCGGGGGACAAGCCCCCATCCATCCACGACTGCGTCGGCAACAACTACGATGCGCGCGACGTCCTCAACGAGTGTAAGAGGCACAAGGAGGATGGTGCCAGCCATGGCTACCACCCTCATCAGGGTAGCCGCTATGACAGCGGGGAGGACCAGAGCCCATCTCCTGAACCCCTAGGACCTCGGGTCTCCAGCTAGGACATTCGCAACGCGCCGTTCCTGGCATGGTTTCGGCAACCCGCCAATGTCACCAAGTATGCTAGGGAGAAACCCTGAGCTCTGGCTTGATGACTACCGCCTCGCCTGCCAGTTAGGTGGTGCGGACGATGACCGCTTCATCATTCGCAATCTCCCTCTATTCCTGGCTGACTCAGCGAGAGCCTGGCTGGAGCACCTCTCGGCCCGACGCATCCACAACTGGGCCGATCTCATGAAGGTTTCCGTGGGGAACTTCTAGGGCACCTATGTGCGCCCTGCCAACCCCTGGACCTCAGGAGCTACCACCAAAAGCCAGATGAGACTCTCCGTGAGTACATTTGGTGCTTCTCCCGACCGTGCACTGAGCTGCCCAACGTTACTGACATTGATGTTGTTGGAGCGTTCCTCGCGGGAACCACTTGCAAAGAGTTAGTCCATGACTTGGTACGCAAGGGCCCACGTACCACCAAGGAGCTCTTGGACATTGCCACCAAATTTGCCTCTAGCAAGGAGGCGGTGGGAGCCATCTTCCATGACACCAAGGGCAAGAAGAAGCGGCAGGAGGACGCCGGCGAAGGCGGCTTCGGCCGCAACTCCAAAAAGAAGAAAAAGAACAAGCAGTCATGCAGGGACCCCCTCGTGGCCGTCGCTGAGCGCAAGAACCCTCGAGCCCCTCCTAAGGGTGGCCTGGGAGTTTTTGATGAGATGCTCGAGAAACTGTGCCCGTACCATCGGGCCCCGGTCAAACACACTCTCAAGGAATGCGGCGTGATGAAATGCTACTTCTCCAGAGATCCCTAGAGGAAGGCGATCCGGGCAAGAGGCCAGAGGAGGACAAGGGCAATGGCAAGGAGAAGGATGATGACTTTCCTATTGTCAACAATTGCTTCATGATCTTCGGAGGTCCCGCGGCCTACGACTCTAGGCGCCAGCGCAAACCAGAGCACCGAGAGGTCTACGCCACTGAGCCAGCCACGCCAACCTTCCTCGACTGGTCTAGGTCTACCATCACATTTGACCGCGATGACCACCTAGATCACGTCCCGCAGCCAGGTCGATACTCACTTGTTGTTGACCTTATCATCGGCAACCCGTGGCTCACCAAAGTACTAATGGACGGGGGCAGCGGCCTCAACATCATGTACGCCGAGACCCTTGACGCCATGGGGATCAGTCGGACCCAGCTCCGCCCGAGTGGAGCACCTTTCCATGGCATCGTACCAGGGAAGCGGGCTCTGCCCCTTGGGCAGATTGACCTACCCGTCACCTTTGGGGATCCATCCAACTTCAGGAAGAAAACCCTCACCTTTGAGGTGGTTAGGTTCCACGGCACCTACCACGCCGTGCTAGGGCGGCCATGCTACGTGAAGTTCATGGCCATCCTGAACTACACCTACCTCAAGCTCAAAATGCTAGGGCCCAAAGGGGTCATCACCGTCCGCACCACTTACCAGCACGCCTACGAGTGCGACATCAACTGCTATGAATACGCAAAGGCCGTCATCAAGTCTGAGGCGCTTGCAGTCGATCTAGAAGCGCGCCTCAGGGAGGTACCCGACCCCAAGCGGTCCATCGGCTCCTTCGAACCTATCGAGGGAGTCAAGGAGGTCCCCCTCGACCCCAGCAGCTCCGATAGCAAGACGATGCGTGTTGGTACCACCTTGGATTCCAAATAGGAAGCAGTGCTCGTCGACTTTCTTCGCGTGAATAGCGACATGTTCGCGTGGAGTCCCTCAGACATGCCTGGCATCCTGAGAGAAGTCACCGAGCATTCCTTGGACATTCGAGCAGGCTCCAAACCGATGAAGCAACGACTGCACCGCTTCAACGAGGAGAAGCGCTGGGCAATCGGGGAGGAGATTCACAAGCTACTTGCGGCCGGATTCATCAAGGAGGTATTCCATCCCAAGTGGTTAGCTAACCCTGTACTTGTAAAAAAGAAAAATGGTAAATGGAGAATGTCTGCTGATTACACTGGTCTCAACAAGGCTTGTCCTAAACATCCATTCCCTTTACCACGCATTGATCAAATAGTTGACTCCACTTCGGGTTGTAAAGCTCTCTCTTTCCTTGATGCTTACTCCGGTTACCATTAGATCACGATGAAAGAGTCCGACCAGCTCGTAACTTCTTTTATCACCCCGTTCGAGACCTACTTCTATGTAACCATGCCTTTTGTCCTCAAGAATGCGAGGGCTACGTATCAACGTTGTATGTTCACCGTTTTTGGGGACCTCATCGGGTGAACCATTGAGGCTTACGTAGACGACATTGTAGTCAAATCAAAACAAGCGGATAGCTTGGTTGCCGACCTCAATCAAGCCTTCAAATGCCTACGGGCCAAAAATATCAAGCTCAAACCTAAAAAGTATGTCTTTGGGATCCCGAGGGGTATGTTACTTGGCTTTATCGTCTCTGAGCGTGGCATCAAAGACAATCCAGAGAAGATCTCTGCCATCACAAGCATGGGCCCAATCCGAGATTTGAAAGGGGTGTAGCGGGTTACGGGATGTCTGGCGGTGCTGAGCCGCTTCATCTCACGCCTCGACGAACGAGGGCTGCCCCTCTATCAGCTTCTGAAAAAGACCGACCGCTTTACCTAGACTCCCGAGGCCCAAGAGGTGCTTGACGGGCTGATGGCACTTCTAACAAAAGCCCTAATCCTTGTGCCACCGACTGAGGGAACCACTCCAACTGTACGTCGCAACCACTACTCAGGTGGTGAGTGCCGCCGTCATGGTGGAACGGCAGGAGGAGGGTCACGTCCTTAAGGTTCAGTGTTTGGTCTACTTCATCAGTGAAGTCTTGTCGGACACCAAGACGCGCTACCCTCAGATCCAAAAGCTCTTGTACGCTGTCCTCATCGCCCGCATAAAGCTGCGCCACTACTTCAAGTCAGACCCAATCATGATTGTGTCCTTCTTCCCTCTTGGAGAGGTGATCCAGAGCCGTGAAGCGATGGGAAGAATCGCTAAGTGGGCGGTTAAACTCATGGGAGAGGGCATCACCTGCGCCCCTTAGAAGGCCATCAAGTCCTAGGTACTAGCAGACTTTATGGCAGAATGGACCAAGACTCAGAGGCCACCGGCCCTGATAGAACAGGAGTACTGGACAATGTATTTCAATGGGTCGCTAATGAAAAGTGAAGCCGGAGTAGGGCTCATCTTCATCTCCCCCCTCGGTGTGCACATGAGGTATATGATCCGAATCCATTTTCTGACCTCTAACAATGTGGCTGAGTATGAGGCACTTGTCAACAGTTTGCACATCGTCACCGAGCTTGGGATCTGACGGCTTGATGTCCGAGGCAACTCTCAGCTGATCATAGATCAAGTCATGAAGGAGTCAAGCTGTCACGACCCCAAGATGGCGACATACTGCCAGGTGGTCTGCCTCCTGGAAGACAAGTTCGACGGCGTCGAGCTCAACCACATCGCAAGACGATCTAATGAGGCAGCAGACGAGCTTGCGAAGCTAGCGTCTGGTCGGGCACCAGTCCCCGCCGACGTCTTTGCCAGCGATCTGTATAAGCCCTTGGTCGCTTACCAAGGGTTGGCGCAGGACAACAGCGAACCATCCAGACCAGCCTCGGGGGCTGGCCTGACCCCAGCCCCTGTTGACCTTGAGGTTGTGCAAATCAATGAGGACCCAGACACAGGGCCCGACCCCCTGCCAGACTAGAGAATACCATACCTTGACTGCCTAGTTCGTGGCATACTCCCATCCAACATAACCAAGGCCTGACGCGTCACGCACTGTTCCAAGTCATTTGTACTGCTGGATCGAGAACTCTATAAGCGAAGCCCCACTGGAATCCTGCAATGCCGAATTCCCACCGAGCAGGGGAGGAAGCTACTATGGGATATCCGTGAGGGCGTCTGTGGCCACCACGCAGTGCCACGCACCCTCGTCGAGAATGCGTTCCGGCAAGGTTTCAACTGGCCCACTACCGTGGCTAACGCCACCAAGGTAGTATGCTCCTGCGAAGGGTGTCAATACTATGCATGACAAACTCACCTACCCGCCCAAGTGCTCCAGACAATCCCCATCACATGGCCTTTCACGGTCTGGGGTTTGGACCTTGTCAGGCTGCTCTAGAAAGCGCTCAGGGGCTTCACCCACTTACTTGTCACCATCGACAAGTTCTCAAAGTGGATCGAGGCTCGGCCAATCGTGCAAATCAAGTCTGAGCAGGCGGTGCACTTCTTTACCAACATCGTTCATTGCTTCAGGGTCCCAAACTCCAGCATCACCGACAATGGCACGCAGTTCACCGGCAAAAAGTTACTCAGTCTCTGTGATGATCACCATATCCGCGTGGATTGGGCAGCCGTAGCACACCCCCAAACAAACAGGAAGGTCGAGCGCGCCAATGGCATGATCTTGCAGGGCCTCAAAACCGAGGATCTTCAACCGATTGAACAAGTTTGGCCGCTGATGGGTCACGGAATTCCCCATAGTCCTCTAGAGTTTGAGAACGACCCTGAGTCGAGCAACAGGCTTCACGCCCTTCTTCATGGTCTATGGATCCGAGGTCATCCTCCCCATCGACTTGGAGTATGGGGCACCGAGGATTAGAGCGTACGACAACCAAGGGAACCAAACCTCCCTTGAGGACGCCATGGACTAGCTAGAGGCAGCACGTGATGTCGCCCTACTCCACTCTGCCAATTACCAGCAAGCCTTACGATAGTACCACCACCGCCGTGTGTGGGGTCGAACATTCAACATCGGGGACCTTGTGTTTTGCCTCAGACAAGACAACAGGGGCTGCTACGAACTAACGTTAGGCTTGTTCGTTGTCGCAGGAGTACTCTGACCCGACACATACAAGCTAGTCACCGCAGATGGCGAAATCCTTACCAACGCTTAGAACATCGAACAACTACATCGCTTCTACCCTTAGATTTCCAGGCTGTTCACATATTTAATCTTGAAAGAATAAAAAGAGCGGTCGCTATTTCTTACCTTGTCCAACTCTGAGTGAGACCCGACCCTACCTCTGTTTAGGGTCAGGCCTCCCTTAGGGGCTAAAATGGAGGGAACCCCCTGACGCTTCAAAATTTTCACGATACTTTTTGAAAAAAAATTCGTACCCGAGCCCTTGCAGTGTTGTTTAAGTAAGCAGACATTTTAAAAAGCGAAGAGCCCCTCGAATCGGATCGGTCGGATTATGAGAAACCTACAGCTCTAGGGGCAGAGGGACAATCTCTTCTTCAAACTTGGCTACCAAGGTCTTCGACGGCTCCAACACTTCCTTGTCGATGGCGTTGAGCTCCTCCTTGGGGATATCAACGTAGCCCTCACTGAGTGCCTTTAGATTGATCTTCTAGAAGTGGGACCTAAAGACGGCAAGCGCACGCTGCATCCTGAGGTGAGCGCCTCCTTCACTTGTGTCCGAGCCTGCTCGAAGGTGACCCCAAGATTACTCCACAGCGAGCTTGCCCTGGGGCACACCTGGATCGCCCCGAGGGCGTCGCACACTAGCCCGATGCGGTGCGCAGGTCGGAGTGCTCATGTTGTTCCACCTTTAGGGCCTCCTACGCCGATAGAAGCTCTGCCTCTACCTTGGCAAGCTTGCCCTTCAGCCCTGATCATTGCAAGGAATAAGGGGCAAGCCTCGGAAAACACGATATGAATAGGAAAAGGCACTTACCTTCTATTTCCTAGCTCCAGACAAGATCCCGCTGACGCCCTTGGGTCACCACGGCTCGGAGGGACTGCACCTTGGGCTTCAACTAGCAGTTCTCCTCGGCAAGCTGAGACACCGCACGTGTAGCCACCTTCATTTGGTCCGTCGCGGTGTCCCGCTCCTTCTGAGCTATGACGCACTCCTAGCGAGCCTCATCGCGCTCGCCAAGAGCTTGCTCAGGCTCACGGTGGATGGATCCGAGCTCAGACTAGAACTGCCCTAAGGCCCGCAACAGCTCATCGCGCTCATTCTTCACCTTTTGGGCCTCCTCCTGGTCCTTATGAGCATGCTCAACGAGGGCCAATAGCTTCTCCCAAGACTCCTTAGCATCGGTGACTACCTCCTCATGTCGGATACGAAGATCCGCCATTTCGCTGCTGAGGCTGGCCACCCTCTGCCAGGCCTCTACAAGCCATGCCTCGGCCACGGTAGTCCTCCGTATATCCTCCGATAGGCGACCCCATGCGCCCTGCTCATGATGGAGGAACTCTAACTTCGCCTGACTCCATCCAAATAGCGCATGCGTGAGGGGCCACGTCAAGATCATAGAAAAAGGGGGAAGAACCAAACAACAAGCATCTACCTCACCCGACATACCTGGCCAGCCAGGCAGATATCATCATGTAGGGTAGACAGTGCTAAAGACAGGGTCTGGTTGAAGGTTTGGCACCTCACCTATAGCCGGTCCCAGTACCCCTACTCCTCGGCGTCGTCTAGCACGAAAACTGGTGGTGCCCTCGGTTCATTCCGATCCGACCAAGTGAGGTGCATGCCGCCCCACTGGTAGGGATCGCGTCCCACCCCCACGAGAGCTATAGGTGCCTCGATGCGGGAGGGCTAGGCCACGTCGCCCATGTCGGAAGACTCGTTGAAGAGACGGACACCACCTCCACCTCAGCGACATCAGGCTCGCGCGACGCCGCCTCCTCCTCCTAGGACCCACCTCTAGCAGCAGCCCCCGCCTGAGCCGAGGGGTCCTCGGGCGTGGCCTCCTTTGCCGTCGCCTGGGCCCCAGCATACGTACCTGCTCCCTGGTCGATCCCGACGCCTCCGTCGCCAGAGGTGGAGGTCCCGCACTCTCCTGGGGGAGCGCCCCCTCGAGAGTGGGATCTAGCCCAAATAGTGGCAGCTGCTCCAGTGCCACCATCCCCATCTGGACAGACTTCTCCACCTCTACTTCGAAAAGTGCCACCCTGGCCGACGGGTGGGGTTACGCGGAGGCGAAGCGGAAGTGGCCGGCATCCCCTGTCCTCCCACGGTTACGGACGCCAGAGGGACGCTGCCAGCCGCCTCCGAGGCAGAGATGTCCAAGCCCGCCACACAGCCAGCTGAGGCCTGGCCTTGCCGCCTTAGTGCCTTCCACGACGCAAGCGGGGGGCGTCGGACTAAACCCACCTA
The DNA here is from genome assembly GCA_038087645.1 of Saccharum hybrid cultivar R570. NCBI lineage: Eukaryota > Viridiplantae > Streptophyta > Magnoliopsida > Poales > Poaceae > Saccharum > Saccharum hybrid cultivar. The sequence goes on from JAQSUU010000344.1 coordinate 3,723,728, forward strand.
CAGGATGACAAGCGTTAAATAAACAACACAAGAAGACACTTCTTACCTTTGCGTGGTAGGATGAAGATGTTTCTACGCCGGCCCGCTGGAGCCTGACCCCGTAGTCACAGGATAGGACCTCTTCTCGGTCGCCATCGTCTCGGCCACGCTAGGCTAAGGGGGTAGCGGCAGCGACCCCACTGTCTCCTGGGATCGGGATTCTCCTGTCCCCTCAGGGCGGGCCGACCCCTGTGGCCTCGGAGGCTCTCCTCCTCCGCCTACTGCCATCATGGCTCCCCCGAGGTCAGGGTCCTCTGGCTCGCGGAGCAGCAGATGAGCCTGTGGCGTCTGCCCCTCGATCGAGAGGGACGACCCCTCGGGCTGTTCCTCCTCCTCAGCCATGGAGTCCAGCCAGTCGTACATGTGGACCTCCTCATCATCATTGTCCTCGTCGTCCTCTTCAATGCTCGACTCCTCCTCTTCTCTGTCCTGCCACTGCATCCTCCGGCGCTTCTCGCGCTCCTCCTTCCTCTTGGCCTTGCTGGCCCTCTTCTTTTTCTTCTCGTCCTTCTTCTTCACCCCCTCGACATAAGCCTGATTTTGCACCCTCTGGGTCACGTCCTCGGGAAGGGGTGGGTTGAAATCAGGGACCAAGCAGAGATTCCCCTGCAACCGTTCGAGCCCCGAGTCAGCGATGGAAAGGAAACGCAAAAGGCCCAAGGGAAAAAGGGGAGGGCGAGGGTGGGGTGCTTACCATCTCGACGAAGCCGTCGTCAGGACACATCAGCAAGTGGAGGTTGAGGGCGGCGTCGGAAGGAACGCTCTCGAGCGATGACATGATGCGCTTCTTGATCTCCTCGCGATCGAGCTCCTCCGTCATGACCACAGTCCCCTCGAGGGGTGCATTCGGCACCATCTCGTCCAACGAGCGTGCCCGCCGCATCAGCGACAACACCCTCCTCTCATGGAACGCGGCGATAAGCCTCGCCCTAGTTACATCCTGATTCACTAGGCGCTTGACTACCTGGAGGAGGGTGTTGATCTTCTCCTTATCGGCGGCGACGGGACCATAGCCCTAGTGCACCGGTGCTACTCCGAAGTAGCGACCAGTGTATAGAGGCAGGGGCGCGTCAACGTCACTCCTGAGGTAGAACCACCTCTGGTGCCACCCCTTGCTGGATGACAACTCCTTCATAGAGATGTACCCGTCCGCTCAGCTCTAGCGGACCTAGATCGCACAACTGCCGATGCGCACCGACACCATCTCGCCCCTCCTCACCGTCTTGTAGAAGATGGTGGCATAGAAGTAGTACTTCCATAGGGCAAAGTTGGGCTTGATGCCCAGATAGCCCTCACATAGGGCAACGAAGACCGCGATCTGTAGGATCGAGTTGGGGTTGAGATTCTGTAGCTCAATCCCATAGTGGTGGAGGAGCCCACAGAAGAAGTCACTCGTCGGCGTCTCGAACCCCGGCTCATGGAAGTGCGCGAAGCTAACGACGTAGCCAGCGGGGGGTTCGGCTCGTCTTCGTTGCCGGGGATAATCCACTCTGGCTGCGCGGCGTTTGTCACCGGACAGAGAAGCCCATCCTCGACGAGCCACGACGCGATCTTGTCGGTAATGCTAGAGCGTCCCCACGGATCCATCGAGAGAGCGAGAAAGCGCTTCGACGATGATGGTAGCGGCGGTGGCTACGGGGTGAGTTTTCTCTTGCTATCTATCTCTCACTTGCTATGGCAGATGGGAAACGCGAGCACAAAAGAGGCAAAAAGTAGAGGTGTGCAAGGAAAGGAAAAAACCACCGGGTTAAAAAGAGGGGAAGCGAAGCGATTCGATGACCCAACCACCCGCATTAATTTTGGCCACAGGAACGTCTCATCACATCCCTGATATCTCGGTAACTGTGCGCACACCTTTTGCAAATTTGGCCCGTCACCTCACACCGTCTGCCTCGCATGCCGCGCCTGCCGTTATCCCACCACCGTACGGGGCTCGGGTGCATTCTTGCTCCAAGGACCAATCATAGGCCTCAACAGGTAAGAACAAGATACGGAGCTGTATACGCTCCTATGGCCCATTTACGATCCAGGGGTTCGAAGGCTGGCCCACCGTGGGTTCGACAGCCGCCCCAGGGCACTTAGAGTCAGGGATGGCAAGGAATGGGCACACGAGCGGTCAGTACCCCAATGTGCCAATGTCAAGGGCATTCCAACCCATGTTTGAGTCCTGATGAACATTAGATTCAAGGTATTCCTCGATAGAAGGCAGCGAGCCCTCGAGACCGGTCTAACGGTCTCGAGAACTATATGAATCAACCATCGGAAATTTAGAGCACGTCACCAGCTTGACCACCAGCCGGCGCCCAGCGGATGGGACCGGGGCTCCACTCAGACTACCCGCTAACATCTCACCGAGCGCCATGGTTCGTCCAACGAGGATAGCATGGTCCAGCTCACCTCCTCCGTCCATGGAGGAATGCGCGAGGGGCCGAATCAAAGACGGAAGGCCTCCCGATCGGACCCTTGCATCAAGCGGGGGCTCGGGGGCTACACACGCACTATGACCAACGAACAGTCACACCCCCACGACATCGCCAAAAATGCACGGGAACTCGCATTAACAAAAGACACAATTCATTAAAGGATCACAAGTCTTTTTACAATGTTATTGCTAATACAAAATGTGAGATCTGTCCTAGGTAGGGATCGAGGCGGCCTCGGCGTCGGTATCCTCGAAGCATGGCAAAGAACCTCGGCCAACAGGGCTCAACCTTGATGTTGGCCATCTCTCAGGGCCTCAGGCCTCTGGTTGCCTCCTCAACGATCTCCTCAGCAAGAACCAGGTCGACGACGGCGTCAGCTGCCTCGTCGAAATCCTCCTGGGACCCATAGTGGTCGGCCAGCTCCTGGCCCTCCAGAAGCCCCACTAGGTGGTGGAGCACATGCCCCGACCGCACCTACACCACCGTCAGGGCTACCGTCGCCCCACGATGGACACCGAACTCCACCGCGCCTCGGACGTGGTTGGGGATGTCGAGAAGGCGCTCCCCTGGCTCTCGCCGCGGGCATGGACATAACCCACCGCAGCGTTCGCCGCCTCCCAAAGCACCAGCAGCTCCGACTCCAGCTCTGCCCCATGCGTAACAAAATGAGCAGGAGAACAAGGAGAAACGGATGAACCAGAACGGCGAGCAGAAACTTACTAGCCACCCGATCGTCCGCAGTCACTAGTTGGTCGCGGACGGACTGTACCTCCTGCTCCACCGCCTCGAAGCACAGATTGAGAGGCCTCTAGGTATTTCTTGAGCCTCTTCACCTCCCCCTCTGCTGCCACGGCCGGTGGCTGCGCCGAAGCCCCTGCCCCGGCGTACGACGTCGAACGGACCTTCCGTCTCCAACTGCGTCAGTAGCGGAGCGCTTGTTCGGCTCCATCGTGAAGGAGGGAGGAGGACGGCGTGGTGAGGGAGGAACAAGGAAACCGTTGGCTGCTGGGTGGACATTAAGAAGAATTGTAGGGTTACCACAATCCGCCGGCATTGGTATTTATAATGCCGTACGGGGCGACTGAGCAGGTGCCGAATTCCTAGCCCCCACGCGTGCAAAGATCAAGGCGCCTCTCCACCTTCCCATACACTAGGATGCGAGACGCCATAACCCAGCGCGGCGCCTCGTCTTCCCCAAACAGGTCCACTCGATTTAAAGCTCTTGAAGGGATACCTCACCCCTCCAAGGCCTCGGGGGCTACACCCGATGGGTGCGCTCGCGCGCACCCACCGGACGACTTCTCCCAAATCATACTGACAACATGCCCCATGCCCCGCAAACAACGGCCAGGTACTCGAACATGTCTAGGAATGACCAGACGAAGTAGCCACGCACGTTTGATCCGTCCCTAGGTGCAGAAAGGAGAGTGGATTATACTATTTCAGAACAAAGGTTGCCATCATTTTCAGAACTCACCTGCTGCCTGACACAGTCGTGATGAAAACTTCAGTAAAGCAAGAACCTCGAATGCAGAGTTTACTGAATAGTATTGGTACCTGATGGATTGAAGCGTGGCCTCGATGTAATCCTGCAAGAACTGCGACCTGAACTCGTCGTCGTAGCTGTTTCCACCTGACGGATCAGGTCGGTCGGCAGCTCCTGATATGAACAAGAAAAATGCACAATATGACTCTATACTCTTCATATGATGCGCATCAGCTGCGAAATGTTGTTCATTTCTTGTGAGAGAAATTCTGGACAGAATTCTGGCCAAGTTACCATTTTCATGAATCATGACTGCTGGGTTCTTGTATTTCACTCGAACATGCTTCAGCAATTTCTTCAGAGCCCATGGTTTGGATGTCTTAAAATCAATTGTCAACCTGATCGAGAACTGGTTGCCTGACATCAAGAGTCGTACTGCAAAAGTTCAGCTCATCCGTGATTACAACTGTACTTTGAACCATTACAAAAGTATATAAGCTCTTAGGGCTCTTACTATCAAATTTCACAGCTGCATCACCCATGTAATCTCTCAGTTCCTGTTTCAGTCGATTAAGATCGGCTCTCACATGGACGACAATGTAGTGGTTAAATCCAACGAAAGCGAATGACCCCTTTACTTTTTTCCTTTCTTCATCAGTGAAAGATGGTAGCCTTGACCCGACATTCTTCTGCATCACTGGAGGGTAGTCACCATAGACTATAGGATGCATGAACCTGAACCATAAACTGACGTTTTACATGCAGTTACACAGTAAGTTGTCTGCCTGAAACTGAGAATATAATGGAACGTAGCTAACCATCCAATGTGGAATTCCTTCATCCTTTCAGCTGCTGCTGCATCATCTGGAGTCTGTGTTGCGGGCTCAAACCACCAAGCAAGCAAAGTCAGTCCAATTTGTCCTCCTTTCTCAGCCTGATCAGCAAGCAAAATGTCATATCTGTGAGAACGACTCATCCAGCAATGTCAGGATTTATTTGAAAAGAGATGGCAACATATCAGACCTGGTACTTCTCTCTATACAAGGACACTGCTGAGGCATGTGCAAGCAGAAGGTGGTGTGCTGCTATGTATGGCTCTGTGGTGGAGTTGCTGCCGTTGCAAGGGAAGCCGAATGGCGATGAACACCGCTGTGGTGGCACAATTCCTTCATCGTATCCACCAACCGTTTCAATGTTAGGCTCATTAACAGTGGTCCAGTACTTCACCCTGTTGCCAAAGTTCAAAAAGCATACATCTGCATACGCAGTGAAGTCCTCAATACACAAAGGCACAAAATGCAAAAGTAGTAAATAACCCTTCATCTCTTTGTACATGTGGTTGTAGTAAGGTTAAGGGTTCGGAGGTCAGGTACATGAATTTACGACTAATCAGCCCATTGTATTCATCTTGAAGTGCCTGAGGAAAATCGAAATGATATATCGTTACATGAGGTTGTATTCCTACATTAACAGCAGAAAGAAAAGATGCATCATACATAATTGCATAGTTGGAGAGTGAGCCGGCTGCTTTGCCGAGGGCCCCAGGCTCTCGGCAAAGCCTCTAAGGCCCTCGGCAAAGCCTTTGCCGAGCGTAACTCTCGGCAAAGCGCCCTCGGCAAAAATCCGATCGGCAAAGGCTTCTTTGCCGAGAGCCGTTTATCGGGCACTCGGCAAAGCCTTTGCCGAGAGCCCGACGCTCGGCAAAGCGCGAAATAAAAAAATGCGAAAAAAACCTGGAAAAAAAAATTTTCAATCGGGGGAGGGGCCCACTGGCCAGCGCAAAATTCGCGGCTACGCGGTCGGCGGGATTCGAACTCGTGACCTCTCACTCACGCGATACCTCCTCTGCCACCTGCACTACACACTCACATGCGTCAATATGCCGTTTCAGTTACTCAAATATTATACTAAACCAAGTGAAAATTGATTGTTTGAGGCCCTAAATGAATTCAAATCAAAAAGTTGTCAACCACAAAGTTTCATAACTTTTCGAGCACTACATTTTTCATATAGAAAGTTTTTCCATCCGAGGTTTTTGAAAAATTCAAATTTTAAAATTTTGAATTTCAAACGTAGTTTTGCATGACAAGATGAATTCAAATGAAAAAGTGGTCAACTACAATGTTTCATAACTTTTTGAGATCTACAAATTTCATTTAGGAAGTTTTTCCATCCGAGGTCTTTTGAAAAATTCGAATTTTAAAATTTTTAAATTTTGAATTTCAAACGTAGTTTTCCATGACAAGATGAATTCAAATTTAAAAGTGGTCAACTACAATGTTTCATAACCTTTCGAGATCTACAAACTTCATTTAGGAAGTTTTTCCATCCAAAATTGTGGTGCTAACATTGTTCACAAATCTTATATATCTCTCTTGTAGTTTCATGTAACTACATGAGAGACATATAGATTTTATTAACAACGTAATTATTACTTTGTCGGATAAAGAAATGACCAATATAAAGTTTGTAGATCATGAAAAGTTATGAAACTTTGTAGTTGAAAACTTTTTTATTTGAATTCGTTTAGGGCACCAAAATATGGTTTGAAAAATTGCTTTGCCGAGTGTTTTACTTTGGCACTCGGCAAAGAAGCCTTTGCCGAGTGTTTTTTTTGGCTCTCGGCAAAGAAACTTCTTTGCCGAGAGCCGTTTATCGGACGCTCGGCAAAGCCTTCTTTGCCGAGTGTTTTTTTTGGCTCTCGGCAAAGAAACTTCTTTGCCGAGAGCCGTTTATCGGACGCTCGGCAAAGCCTTCTTTGCCGAGTGTAGAGGCTTTGCCGAGTGTTTTTTATTTGGCTCGGCACTCGGCAAAGCCTTCTTTGCTGAGCGCCCGAAAAAAAACGCTCGGCAAAGCCTCCGGCGCTCGGCAAAGAAGTGAATTCCGGTAGTGGTGAAGACTCAAAGTACCAAATATGATTGACAAAAAATTCAAAGAAAAGATCAAATACCATAGCTCAGAAGTTCATCTATCAGATTGTTGTAGTACTCCAATCCCTTTGGATTTACAGCTCCCCGACCATCTAAGTGGAGTAAAAATGTTATATAAAAAATCAGTAGAGTCGAACCCATAATCAAATTCTGACACACGCTAACGTACTTTTTGTTCAGTGGTTCAGTTGATATTCTGTCTTAGGTGTTACCGGGAATAAGTCGAGGCCAGGCAATCGACATTCGATATGCATCGACACCCAATTCATGCAAAAGCTTTACATCTTCCTGTTATAACATGTAAAATAACAAATTTCTGTAAGTTTGAAACCATGATCTTCATCTGAAAAGTCTATTAGCAAAACTTTTGCTAAAAAACTTGCCTTATACTTGTGATACTGATCTGCTGTTACATCGCCTGTCGCGTTGTCAGAAGAATGGCCTGTGTGATATTTAAGTAGCACCTTAGGAATTATGAAGCTGAAATACACTAAGATTACTGATCAGCAATGGGACCATAACCTTCATGTGTAAATGTGTCCCAGATGCTAGCATTTCTTCCACCCTCAGCAACAGCACCTTCAACCTGCACAAGTCAGCAGATGCTCATCTAGTCATCTCAGTAAATAACCAAATTTTGGGGAACATAAAATGGGATATTTATCATTTTGTATGAAGTGATAGTTAATTTTTGCACCTTTACTCTTCCAGCCTTTGAACATCTAATGTACTGTAGTTTTCTCGCAGAAAATAGAAGGGATCGTCTCAAGAACATGAACAAGAACAATACAATTGCAGAGGAAAAACATTACAATATCAAACATTGTATTTAATTGTAAAATGATTCAATTTTGAAGAGTAAAAACTGTAACCCCAGCCCCAGTTTTCCAGCACCAGAATTTCAAACAGCATGAGACTTTATTGCAATGAACAGGGATTAAGATAGATCCACAAAATTAAACTGTCAGACAGCGATGTATAGTTAAGGCAAGACTAACTAGCAACATAATGCCATCTTGTTTAACAAAGGCAAGGAAGTGGCACATTGTTCGTGAAGTCTATTGACAAACATGCCCTAGCTTGCTTTCCACTGCTTCTCAGCTGGTAGATTACTGGAGCAAGAGGGGTGCCACAGACAAAAGCAATACACATACGTCTCTGTCAACACGCAGATGCTGAACTGGGGTATCCATTTCATAATCACACCGCACGAATGGAGATCAAGAAAATGCAAAATGAGGCGAGTCTCCAGAATCTCATGTGATCGCTTCAGAAATTTCAGGTCCATGAGTTTTTGTTCCTTACTTTATGTTACATCTGATAGCTCCTTCACTTGGAATTATTGAGTTACATTTATGTTTAGAAAAAGCGTTCTGAGGTACTTTATGAGAAGAAGAGAAAATGACTGGACTAAGCCACGGCAGCAGCTTGGAAGAAAAATGGTAAAAGAGACTGATTTACTGAAAAAAAAATTCTTATGAAAGCAAAATTCTTGTTTATCAAAATTACTTTGGAGGAAATTTCACTATGATGGGTACACTCAAATCTGTTCGACTCTCCAGCCACTACTTTACATGAAAGTATTTAGATTTGTCACGTACTCACATGATGAAGATGATAGTAGGAATTTGACATACTCATCAAAAGTACTTCTTTGTCATCAGAAACACTCATTTAATCTTTTATATGTACAAGAAAATTGACGTCCAAGGGTGTCCATCAGAGATTTTTTGCATGTGCTAATTGATGTGTAAATTGGAGTACTGGGCCGGAATGGCTTGGTGTTGTTTTATTTCTCACATAGAATCATGGCCAGTTGGTAGAAGAACAGAGACATGTGTCACAGTGTCAGGTATAATTTTCTTCAGAAATCAGAATGCTGGCTGGTTCACCCTGTTCGCTTGAACTACTTTTCAACTAACGAACAGTATTTTTCTCTCACAACAAATCAGCATAAGCATAAGTATCAACGTATATATCTGAGATTGGGTGACGCACAAAGAAACCAGATTCAGTAACACTAACACACATTCGCCTTCCGCCATGGGAACCTTAAGTCATACGTAACGTACCTGGTAGGCGGAGGAGCCCGCACCGAAGACAAAACCCGCTGGAAAGTCACTCCGGGTTATCGAGGCCGCCGGCGCCGCCACTGCCAGCACGCCGGCCAGGAGGAAGAGGAGAGCAGCACCACAGGAATATTAATGCGTCTTCGCCATCGTGTGCCGTGATCCAGCGCGCCGACCTCCGCGGGTCTCTTAGCTCTTCAGCCGGCCGACCGCAGAATATGACCAGTGGCGCATATGGTGAGCGCGACACCCCCTCCCTGGGCTCCAGTATGCGTGGAGGCGAGCGCACGACATAGCAGCTGCATGTATAGAGCGAGTACGTGGAGCTTCTGTTTCGAACTTTCGATGGGATGGGAGTAGCAGCATGTAGTGATGTCACTTTCATTGACTAAGTCATCGCCGATGTCAGTAAGGAGAATCGGTTCCATTTTCTTTAAGGCGGGAAATTCATTTTGGTTCATCAAATGGTCCAAGACCAAGATTCAATTTTATGTCCGAACCAGTGTTTTAAATAGCGGGCTAAGCTGTTTAGCAATCTCCCTCCTCAAACAACATCATGAACTTTTAGAGTAGTCATACCTTACTATTAAGCTCAGCATAGTCGCACTTTACTATTAAGCACCGTTTTAGTCCTAAAACAATGTCTTTTCTGAGCATGTAACTCTCGTTGTTATTTTTTCTCAAACACATAAAAAACAAACAGTAAATGCAATATTATGGACCCTTCCCTAAAAAATGAAGATTTCTACCACCGAGATGCTGATATACTAGATGATCTTCTAATGAAACAATTAGATAGTATGAACTTAAAATTATGATATATTTACCAGGAAATATTACTATGAATATCATCATAATTAAATTATAACTTTTAAAATATATAGAAAGGATAAAATATAAATAACGGAAACGCTCTTTAGTATAGGGCGTCCGGACGGACGGACGAACCCTGCACTCGCCCACGCCTCCCCTGCCCGCTCGCAGTCCTCACCTGCGCCACCCACCCATGCCATGCACGGCGAGCCTGACGCGCAAGGCGCTCGCTAGCTCGCTCCTAGACTCATGCCTCCCGTCGTGGTCGTGCTCCATCTGCCTGCTCATGCCCCTGCCGAGGTCCGTGCCGCCGACGAGCTTCACACTGGCGACCTCCTCGCTACTCCGCAGCTTCAAGCTCCGTGCCGGCGTTGAGCTCCGTGTCGACGAGCCTCCATTCATCCAAGCAGCAAGCAGATGCTATGCTAAAAGCGCATGTTGCAATATTATGTTTCAATTGTTTTAGATGTTTCCGAGGTATATTGCAAGTGTCGTATATTGATGTTGCAACCGTAGATCGGGATGTTGCACATGTTGTAATAGCTATACACGTATGTTTCAAGTGTATGTTCCAAATGTTTCATCTGTTCGAATGTTGCAGGTGTTTTGTCTAGATGTTGTAAAAGTAGATCAAGATGATACATTTACATGCATGTTGCAAGCATATGTTTCAAGTGTTTTAGGTGTTTCATACATATGTTTGCAAGTGTTTCATCTGGATGTTGCATATGTTTGCAATGATTTTTATTTGCGTTTTTGCAAGTGTTTCAGATGCTTGTTTCAAGTGTTTCATTTGTCTTCTTTTGTATGCTACAACCGTTGCATCTAGATGTTTCAATACTAAATCGGGTGTTGCTCAGAGGATGTGCGTGGGAAGCGGCCAGAGGCGTGGACGACGTCCAGGGCGGCGTGGGACCACTACTGGTGCGCTCCCTCGCGAGCCCGACGCGCTAGGTGCTCGTTCGCTCCCAGTGTGGACAGCGTCCGGACGCTAACGCCCGAATCGGACGTCCGGGTGCTAGAAGTCCTTATAAATAAACATATAGTATTCCCGTAGTCATTTTTATGAACGTTTGATAGCTTTATCACCAATGTTTGATATTTTTTTCATTGCAATACACAAACATATTTAAGTACATATATAAACGGAGAGACATTATATATGGGCAATGCGTAGCGAGCAGGATAGGTGAGAGAGAGACGAGTACGGGGCATGCTGATGCATAAACATGCAGCCGGATACACGCAAGCGTATGTATGTCTCCCAACACATCGATCAATCGCTGAAATCGACGGTGGCGGTAGAAAGGATGTTGTCCCCGGTGGTGGGGTGCGCCGCCGGCACGTCGTTCACCACCGCAGTCCCCTGCTGCCACACGTGGGTGAACTTGCTCCCCTTCCCGGCCGGCAGCGCCAGCGTCGCGTACACCACCATCTCCTTGCCGTCCGCGTACTCCGCGGCCACGTCCGACACCGGGAATGCCAGGTCCTTGGGCGCAGGGAAAATTTTATCGGCGATAAAATTTCGATAAACCCGATAATCCCGTTTATCGCTGAGGTCCGATAAAATTTATTTATCGGCGAGATTCCAATTTTCAGTATTCCACCTACATAAAAGTATGATACTCTATTATATCAATATTATTATGTGCTAGTTCTTGATGATAAATGATTTAGAGACAACTTACAGTGAAATTAGGTATTATTTTATTTTATTTTTGACCGAGAAATTTTCCGATAAATCCGATAAACCCGTTTATCGGTGACCTCCGGTATTTTTTTTTCTATCGATAAATTAAACCCTGCTTGGGCGCCGCGGGCGCCATGGACGGCGCGTAGCTGTCGAGCACCGTCGGGTACGCGACGAGGCTGCCGTTGGAGTGCTGGAACGCGACCACGGCCTGCGTGCCGACCATGCCGGTGCGGCCGCTCGGGTTGATCCCCCACGCCACCCACCCGTCGTCGCCCTTGGCCTGCGGCGCCCGGAACGCGACGGCGACGGTGTTGGTGGCGGCCGTGTAGTTGTAGTGCAGCGTGGCCCCGAGGCGCGGCAGGTCCGCGCACGACGCGTAGGGGCGCTGCCCGCCGCCGCCGGTGCCCGAGAAGGTCTGGCTCGAGCACGGCGCCGCCTTGGCGGCGGCGCTGCTCGGAGGAAACGACGAGCAGGTGATGGCGAAGGCAGCGAGGACGATGACGAGGGAGACGGAGGCGCTGCTGGCGGAGCCACGGCGAACAGTGGCGGCTGCTGCTGCCATCCCGATCGGCTCAGGACACTCTCTCTGGCTTTTGGCTTCCTACGACGTTGGCTGATCGGATTCACAGATGTCGCCCGTGGAGTTGTTGATGTGCATGTGATGGTGAGAGGAGCTGCGTCGTGAACATACATATATAGTCGGGTCTGGAAAGAGGGAGATATGGGGGCGGGTAGAACACGGTAGAGTTTGGTTGGGAGGTTGAGAGCGAGAGCAGCATGGAACGTAATTAAATGCACGTAAAACGCACGTCTACCTTGGGTTGGTAAGACGCTTGTGTGGTTTGCGTCTCTGGTCGTCTGCGATGCAGTTACGACGGTTGTGAATTCTGCTCTACTCATGTCAAGTCGATTTGTGTGCATAAGGCGGATTTTAATTCTAGAAGCACTAGTCGATTTCATAATTGATTGACAAAATCGGTAGGTCATCTAAAAAATTTTGATGACCTGTCTGTTTGCGAGCATGGTGTTTCACTGTTTCTCCTTGGCAGATTTACCCATAGGAGATAAGAGTTTCAACAAATCCTGACTCTTGTTTTTTACAGACATAAAATATTTATAAACAATTAAAACATTTTAAAAATGAGAATCATAGCCAACAATTAAAGTAACAAATCCTCCCAGGAAGTCACATGCACTTAAGAATGAAATGTCATGCATGCGTGCATATATCACGTATTTAATTAAGCACATATGTTTTAAAAAAATTTCTTTATGCTATGCGTGAGAGCTGCTTATCATAATAAGGGCGTATTCGATGAAGCACATATATTTCAAACTATTTTTTTTCTATATGCTATGCGTGGAAGCTGCTATACATAAAAAGGGTAACCACAAAAAAGTTAATCACGGATATACATGTATGACTATATGTTTGACTCTGTGTGTAGATCTGATTTATTAGTACTTTATTAGCAAGTGACTTACATACAAACGTGTGTGAAAAAAACATTACAAAAAATTATTAGAAAGCATCTTATTAGCATGTCCGTCACGTTGCCACAAAAATAGCAATGATTAAGTCCATCATATGTTGATTACAATTTATATCATACATGCAAGTTAGATCTAATAAAATATGGAAATTAGATTAGTTGGAAGATATTTTACCTATATATTCTAGTTCTATATGACGGCGATTCGTCCGGTGATGTTATACGGTGCTGAGTGTTGGCCTACAAAAAAGCGACATGTCCAGCAATTGAGTGTAGCAGAGATGCGTATGTTGCGTTGGTGTTGTGGGCACACAAGGAGGGATAGAGTCCGGAACGACGATATTCGGAATAGGGTTGGGGTGGCACCAATTAAGGAGAAATTAATTCAACATCGGTTGAGATGGTTTGGACATGTTCAACGGAGGCCTCCTGAGGCGCTGGTGTGTAGTGAAGTTCTAAAGCGGACCGATAATGTAAAGAGCGGTAGAGGTCGACCTAAAGTAACTTGGGACGAGTCCGTTAAGAGAGATCTTAAATAGTGAAATATCTCTAAGGATTTAGCTATGGACAGGAGCGCTTGGAGATTGGCAATCAACGTGCCTGAACCGTGACCTCTTTTTGTCTTGTGCCCTTTATGTCCCTTTTATGTGTCTCCCTGTTTCTCGTCTCTTTTGGGTTTTATCTCTAGCCTACCCCAACTTGCTTGGGACAAAAGACTATGTTGTTGTTGTTATTGTTGTTGGTATATATATATATATATATATATATATATATATATATATATATATATATATATATATATATATATTCTTCTATTACCACAGCAATTAGATCGACGATTCACAGTTATTTGAGAGTACCACAGCAAAGCCCTCAACATAAACATTGCCAGCCAAGGACGTTCAAGGTTTGTTAAAAAAAAAGGACGTTCAAGGCTGAGAGCCCAACGCTCAACACTCAAGAGCCTCTTTGGCAGGACACCTGGGTTTGGTTGGGCTCTGCTACTGCAACGCTAGTGTGAGCCGGAGTCGCTGACGAAGCCCTGAAAAATATGGCTTCATCAGCTCCTGTTGTTCAAATAAATGCATTATCAAAGTATTTTTCATACATAGTTTAATAAAGTTTATTAATTATGTAAGTTTTGTATATTTTTCTAGCACTAGTGCTAGATCACATGGGTCACAAATGGACTGAGACGGCGCGACAGAAACCGGTCTGGCCAGTGTGGGGAGTCCGCCTGGCCTTCTCTTAGGTTCCGCCGCAGAGAAGCCTAGGGCAGCGAGGATATCCGAATTACATGGTGAAGAACGGAGAGGTTTATAAACAAACCACAAAATGTCCGTCAATCGTGCTTGTGTGATGAAGAATAGCTAGTTTCTAGACAAACTAGCAATAAAGTCGTCGAAGCTCTCGCCCGGGAGGAACCCATCAGGACGAGGATGTCACCGGGTTGTCCTAGGTCGGCCAGCAATCCTAGGACGTCATCCTTGGTCGTCGGATCCAGTGATAAACAACAATATTTTGGAGAGATTAAGCCAAAAGAGATAAAAGTTAATTGTAATTGGATTGATTATGTCTATTGGGCACCTCAATCAGCTCTACTCCTTATGTTATACAAGGAGAGTGGGGTCTTATCCCGGAAAGGGTACAAAACCCTTACTAAAACACGTCAAAATACTACTTAGATTTGAACTGGACCATAAAAACAGCCTGGCCGGTTTCTGCAGTTCCATGACAAAAAAAAATCTTTCAAAAATCATAATTAATTCATCCGTACTTCAAACGAGGTTATCAATATATGTTTTTTGATCAGCTCAACAAGAGAAACACAATAGTGAAAGTTGGAAAACCAACAAATCCGACCTAACCTGTTTTGGGAACCGGCTAGGCCGGTTTCTGCTACGCCAACCACTCAAAAAACTATTTTCTTCGTCATAGACTCTAAATATGATGATCCAAATATGCTTTCGGACCGTCTCAACGATAGAAACATGATGACAGAATCCGTTATAGACAATTTTGGGTGTCGACAGTACAATTACATTATCACAACCTTTTGTCCTTTTCCTATAACCGCTGACTTTTCCATCTTAAAACCCCAATAAACACCCAACCACACGCTCAAACTAGCTTATTCAAACCACACGCTAAAACTAGCTTATTCAACTCGTACCACATTTACCCAAGAAAATCATATTTAGGCACTGCTATATACCACCCAACTAACCGTGCTTATACATTCTCTATTCTTTCCACCTCAAGAGTGTTGATCACCAATTTACCAGATATTCCCCTCGAGCTGGAGCGTGTTGTTGATCACTGTGAATATGCTCCCTCAGGTAGAGCAACTGGCCTCAGCTCGCCACCCCGGAGGAAGCTGGAATACCACTTGGCCGAGTGCCTCTGATACCTTGTCCTCGCCGTTGAGTTGAATTCAACGCCACAGACGCCGAAGCGCATCCTGTAGCCAAATAGGTACTCGAACACGTCCAGGAATGACCACACGAAGTAACCTTGCACGTTTGATCCGTTCCTGTGAACAAGAGAGATCAGTGTGTGATAAGGTTCCAGAGCAAAAACGGCACCAATTTCAGATAGCTCATCGTATCAATTGCATGCATCTCTCTATAGGGATCCTGCTTCCAAAAGCGGGTCGGTGGATCGGGCCACGTCACCCGACAACCCGTCAACCGTTCGATACAGCGACAAAGCCATGTGAGCCGTCCGATTGCGGGTTTGTGCGGGTGTCGAACCGATAGCTCACGAACCATCCCGAGAGGCTACCCGCCATGCAGAGGAGAGAGAGAGCAGCCCGAGGCCGCACGGCGCAACTGCGCTCAACCTGGCCACCCCCGCACCTCCCTCCTCCTTCCGGCGCGTCGTTCCCGTCCATCCCGGCACAGGTGGGGGGCCAAGCGGCCCCGGCGCTGGCGGGGTGCGGACGCAGCGACCCCGGCCACTCCGGTCTCAGACATCCCGGCGCGGGCAGGGCCCCTACGACCCCAACACGGCCAGCGGTGCGGGCGTGGCGGCTCTGGCCACCCCGGAGCGGGCGGCGGGCGCAGGCACGACGGTTGCGGCCACCCCGGCGCAGGCGTGAAGGTCAAGCGCTGCAGCCCCGGCAATGGAGTGCTCAGACCTCGCAATGAAGATCTCATCGTCTGTTCGCATGCGTCGTCGAACACGGCGGAGGAATTTCTACATTCCTCTCGAACAGCTACGCACTCGCGCTAGCTCAAAAAAAAACATCGTGGTCCTCCGTGCTCGCTTTCGGACGCCCGAGCTCTTCCCTCTCACAGCGCCACGGCGGCGTCCAGGGCCGGAGCTGAGCACATTGTTGAAGGCAACCATGCTGATATGGTCACGGGCTTCGCCGTCTCCAAGTCGCTAGCGCATCCGCGTGCATGGCAGCTACCCCCTTCCTCTCTCCTTGTTCCTGTGTGCCACTTGCATCGGCTCGAGACGGAAGAGGAGATACAGAGGCCCGATGGGAATAGCAGGAGACCCGGCGGTGGCGTGCTATCCCTAGCTCCCCTCTGCCATCGTTGCTATTCCATCTAGCTAAGCTCTTCCATGTCAACTATCATAGCAGAGGAGGGCATGCAGGCAAGGTGCATGATGAAATGTCATTGCAGGTTGCAGCAGCTGACTGCTAGACTAAGGGCGACCTCAAGGTTGCTGCTACGAGAAAGAAGATTAAATTGCAACAAAACTCCATGTCTTGAGCATTAATCTATTGCCTTTCTCCTTTGATTCATTATGACAGTAAGCACCCAAAGGTTTGCATCCTTATATTGCTTCAAAATTCTTCACAAAGAAATTAATGGCCTGATATACCTAAGTACTTGTTTTCATAAGTGAATCATGTCTTGTTGCTAATATGTTGCATTTCAGCTTTATAGGTACAATAAGTTCAATTATGCCATCTGCCCATCCCATAGCCATATACTAATGAAAATTTCTTTGACACTTTACTGATCTTAATATCGAGGAGGCACCATTTAATATTTGAATTATCTTTATGGGGTTCAAGAGCTCTAAATTTGATGGAGAATCATAATTTGAGATTGCTCAAACAAGTACCATGGAATTACATTGCCTTTCTGTTGATTGTATACTCATGTTAATTTTTGTTTGCAACATACAAAAGCTTTGCTAAATCGTCACTTTCACTATATGCCATCTCATATTGTATTGGATCACCTTTGTATTTTCCTATAATACTAATGCTGAGATCAATACTGTTGTGTTTCTCTAGAAGGATATCTTAAATCTCATCAAATTATGATTGTGTTTATCTTTTTGTTATTTCCCAGCTTTGACTATGCAGGTAGTTTTGTCTTTGCTGAATACAATATGACTACTGCAACGATACTAATTATTAGAACATAGTACTATCTTTGCTGAATATATTCTCTAATTGTTAGAACATAGTAATATCTTTGCTCAATATATCATCCTGTCTTATTTTTCCGTGATTTTTCTTGGGCCAATAGTTGTTTTAGAGGGAGACTATGTTTCACATGTGATTTCTCATATTATAACTTCATGTTTTGTGGACCTTCTTTTGTTTGAATCAATGTTTTCAAGGCGTCGCTTTGGCGTCGCCTAATCGGCAAGGCGCTATAGGCGGGACGATTTGCGAGACGACTCGCCTCAGATTGATATGGCGTCCGCCTTACGGCCATGGCGTCCGGAAGTCGTCGATTTGGCGTCCGATTCGTCGCAGATCGCGGAAGGCGGGCGCCATAGCGGGATGGCTGCGGCAGGAAAACGTGAGCGTGGGAGAAAGGACGGGAAATAGCAGGCGCGCGGGAGAAATCAGAGAAGAGAGAGGAGCGCTCGCAGGGAGACCTACCTGCTCGCCCTCGCGAACGCGTTCGCCCGCGCCGCCGGTAGAAGCTGCTGCGCCGAGCCCTCCCCTGATCCCCATCCGCGCGAGGAGGAGCCGCCGGCGGGCTGCTGTTTCCCCGCCGCCTCCTCTGGTCCTCCATCGAGCAGGACACGAGCCGCCGCCCCGCCTCCAGTCTTCCTCGAGCAGGACCCGAGCCGCCCTCTTCCCCTCTTCCCCATCCGCGCAGAGCAGCCGCAGGTGGGCTGCTGTGTCCCTGCCGCCTCCTCTGGTCCTGCATCGAGCGGGACACAAGCCGCCGCCCCGCTTCCAGTCTTCGTCGAGCAGGACCGAGCCGCCCTCCTCCAGTCTTCGCTCGCCAGGTATTTTTCTACTTGCCTCTGCCCTCCACTCTGCCTTGTATTTTTCTATTGCCTCTGCCCTCTAGCCTCTTGTCTCTTATCTCGAGAGGACAGCAGCATGGGGAAACAAAGCAACAAACAAGTGCTCTACTACTGTAGGATGGCATGCTTTCTCTAGTCTCTACTACTGTAGGATGACAGTAAGGCGTCGCCTCGCCTTACGCCTTACTCGCTTTAGCATAAGGCGGTAACTGGTCGCCTCGCCTTGCTTTACCGCCTTAAAAACATTGGTTTGAATGATGATCTGTGAATGGCTAGCAACCTAGCTAAGGCCATAAGTTTGCTTTTACATAGAAATTACTCTGCGTTGATAATGGAAAATGATTTAACTATACCTGAATATGAGTAATTAATGTAGATGAATCTTATATCTACTTATTATTGAACAAAATGTTATCATATTTTCGATCTTGGTTTCATACAAGTATGCGCCAAACAAGAAATCATCTTATTTCGAACGTGACAAATATTCATGGGTCAATTTGCTCCAACTCGTTGAGACATGAGGCTAGACAACACACTGATCATCTTCTGATCAACTCACATATCATAGGCTGGCCTGACACAGGGAGGCGCGCCGCAACGCCGCGCCTGTTTTCTAGTGCATGCATGATCGTCAATTGCAAAGATGAATGCTATTAATTAATTGCTGTACCTGATGGATTGAAGTGTGGCTTCGATGTAATCCTGCAGGAATTGTGACCTGAATTCGTCGTCGTAGGTGTTGACACCGGATGGATCAGACAGTCCAGCAGCTCCTGAAGTGACCATGATGAATGTGGCACATGATCGAGTACAATGAAACATAGTTCATTTCTTGGGACAATATATACTTTAGGGTATCATTAGTGGCAAGTTACCGTTTTCATGGATCATCACTGCAGGGTTCTTGTATTTCACTTGGAGATGCTTCAGCATTTTCTTGAGAGCCCAGGGGGTGGACGTCATAAAATCGGCCGCCAACCCCAACCCGAACGGGAACTGGTTCTTTGACTTGAGAAACGGCACTGCAAAATGAACTAGGTCGTCATCTGTTGTTCCGATTGTATTCTGAAGCATAATCGCTAAAAGTAAGGCCCTAAGATTCTTACTGTCATATGCCACTGCTGCATCAGCCATGTAATCTCTCACTTTCTCATCTAGTCGGCTAAGATCAGCTTTCACGTAGATGGCAACGTAGTGATTAAATCCGACAAAATCAAAAGATCCCTTTACTCTTTTTGCCTCTTCATCCGTGAAGGCTGGCAGCCTGGAACCAACATTCTTCCTCATCACTGGAGGGTAGTCTCCATACACCATAGGATTCATGAACCTGTATTATGCATGAACACATGTTTTACATGTAGTCACACAAGACTTTGTTTGTATGAGACTTTAGATTTAGAGTGGGTCAAAATCAAAACCATCCTATGTGGAAATCATTCATCCTTGCAGCTGCCGCGATATCATCGGGAGTCTGCGTTGCAGGCTCATACCACCAACCAAGCAAGGTTAGTCCAATTCGTCCTCCTTGCTGAGCCTGATCAGTGAGGAACAAAGCAAAGAATCGTATAAAAATGCTTCATCCTGAAATGGCAGTTCTACTGAGAAGGTATTGCAGTAGCTCAAACCTGGTACTTCTCTCTATATAGGGACACTGCAGATGCATGTGCAAGTAGAAGGTGGTGTCCTGCTATGTATGGCTCTGTGGTGGAGTTGCCTTCGTCACAGCCAAAGCCAAATGGGAATGAGCATCGCCGTGGCGGTAGGATTCCTTGGTCAAATCCGCCAATTGTTTCGATGTTAGGCTCATTGACAGTGCTCCAGTACTTCACTCTGTCGCCAAAGTTCTTGAAGCACACATCTGCATACGCTGTGTAGTCCTCTCTGCATCAAGGCCCACAATCCAAAAGCAAATGTCACTACATCTCTTTTGGACGTGGCTACAGTAATGTGGAGAATTGGAGGCAATGGGAAAGTACATGAATCTAGGACTAAGCAGGCCCTTGTACTCATCTTGAAGAGCCTGAGGAAAATCGAAATGATAGATCGTTATGTGAGGTTGTATTCCTGCATAAACAGAGAAAATCACATCATATAAATCTGCACAGCTAGATACTTCAGTGAACAGATCAGACTGGCACAAGGTTCTAAGAAAGATCGAATACCGTAGCTAAGGAGTTCATCTATCAGATTGTTGTAGTACTCCAGTCCCTTCGGATTGACAGCTCCTCGGCCATCTATATCGAAGTAACAATGGAACAAACACAACCAGAAAATTCACGCTGTATGCCAAATTGAACTTCCAAAAAAGAGAGCACGTGGAAGAAATAAACGCCAATTTTTCTGAACCACATTTTCTAACATATGTTGCTGTTCAGTGGTTTTATTGGTACTGTATGTAAGCCATTAATTACCAGGAATAAGTCGAGGCCAGGCAATCGACATCCTGTAGGCATCAACACCCAGCTCATGCAAAAGCTTTACATCTTCCTGTTATTAAACACAAATTTTCTTTATCTGTTAGTTGAGGCTTCTTATCTTAATCTCTAATCTGGAAAGTGCGATTAGCAGCACTGTTGCTCGAAAGTAACCTTGTACTTATGATACTGATCTGCAGTTACATCACCTGTCGCATTGTCAATAGAATAGCCTGTGAAATTTCAACAAGCTCCTGTCATTAGAACTAATGAAGAAGCTGAACAGCACCACAGATGTAGAATTGCGTACCATTAAGCGACCAAACTAACCTTTATGTGTGAATGTGTCCCAGATGCTAGGCTTCCTTCCATCCTCCGCAACTGCACCCTCAACCTGCACACAAGTCAGGGGGCGCTGAGTTTAGTAAACAACTAGAAGTAGATTCTAGTGAAAGAAATGAAATAGTATGTTATTGTAAATTTTGTAGTTTGCCCTGAGAAAATAGACGCACATCGGCACATGTCTCAGTAACAATACCGTATACAGAAAACATCAGTTCCAAATTCCATCCAACACAAAACAGTGACCGGTGAGAAATAAGAACCGTAACCCAGCGCAACTTTTCAAGAAGGAATCAGAATTCCGGTACACGTATGCAGAAGTCTTTCAAATGGCATGGCTTTTTCCCTATGTATTCACTGTAAAGCTTCTAAAAGCTCCTATAAAATCTGTCCTGCCGTTTTGGGCTATTCTCAATAAAAATTCAGGTGGGGGAGCAAATCCCCCGGTGACTAAAAAAAAGTGAAATTATACCGTGCTTGAAAAAAAAAAGTAGAGTCACTCGTTTGGATAGATCGGATGGCTATAAAATAAGAAAAAACAATGTGGAGGAACTTAAGTTGTGGACCGAAACTTAAAATATGTGGGCCAAGAACCCAAAATATATGTGTCAGTAATTATTTCAAAAACAAATTTAAAGGGTAGAATAGTACTTTCGCTGCCCCTTAACTCCCTGTTCGATTACTCTGATCGATGTCTGGCTTCTCCGGTCGGTGCGCCGGCCAACAGAACGGCCCCCTCGAGATCCAATTCCTCCACCTGCACCTCCCACGCGATCTCCTCTTTCTACTGTTTCTGAAGAGGGGATGGCGAGAAAGAATCCAAGGAAAACCGCCGGGCGCGCAACGCATGGCGAGATGGAATGGGGTCCTGCATGCTGGATCAGTCGCGAGGCATGCAGCTTGATCTTTGGATCCATCTGAGGTGCAGGCCCATGCGCCCCTGTTGGCACCCACGCACGTGACGCCTACGCTCGTCCATCTGCAATGCGGCGACGCCTTGGCGCCATCCGTAGCAGCGCCGCCCGCTCGTCGCCGCCGGCGGTGGCGGCGTCAACAACTCCGGTGTATGAGATGGAACACACTGCGACTAGCGGAAACAAAACTATTACTATGGCCTCCATTAGAATCCTCTGCCACTTTCCTAGAAAGAGCACTTTTGGAACTGAAATCGATCAGCTTCTAGCTGCAGGCTGGCGACAGTGATTTGAAGGATGGCTGCGAGCCCCCGCAGACCGGCGGTGGACAACAGGCGACCAAGAAGGACGACCTTCGAAGGGAATTATCATAACAATTACTAAACTACCCTTATTTGTTAACTCAGCAGGGGGTAAAACCCCTCCTATTTCATAAAAAAAAACAATCTACCCTTATTTACAATAGATTACAATAATTCTTTTCTTTTAAAGATCAATGGTTCAGAATAATTCGATGAGGAGGAACTGGTGGTTCCATCCAAACACAGTAACAAACCTAAAAAAAAAGGACTAAAAGGGGCCGATGTCATGTAGCCGAACTGACGGGAGGGGGGAAAGTGCTAAGAAAATGACATATCGTTTGTGGAATCCATGGGGAGTGACGTGCTAAGAAAATGACATCGTTCTTTCGTTTGTGAAATCCAATGGACAAACATGTCCTTGTTATCCGCTGGTGAACTCCAAAACTGTTACGGAAAAAGTCTAAATAACCCCTTGAACTATGGATCCTGGAACACATAACCCTCTGAACTATAAAATGGTCTAATTTACCCCCTGAACTATCAAAACCGTCTATTTTACCCTTTGGACGGTTTTGACGGCGGTTTTGCTACAGTAACAGTGGGTTTGCTACAGTAATAGTGGTTTTGTCTTTTTAATTTATTTTCGCTGAATATTTGAAAAATCATAGTAAATCACAGAAAAATCATAAAATAGAAAATTTAATTTTGTTAGACTCCACATGAGTAGATCTACACAGTAAACATATAATATGGTACGCTTTAGTACAAAGTTTTTGTTGTAACTTTAGTCTAAATTGGATTTTCCAATTAATTTAAAGCTACAGCAAAAACTTTGTACTAAAGCGTACCGTGTTATATATTCACTGTGTAGATCTACTTATGTGGAGTCCAACAAAATTAGATTTTCTATTTTATGATTTTTCTGTGATTTACTATGATTTTTAAATATTCAGCGAAAATAAATAAAAAAAAGACAAAACCGCTATCACTGTAGCAAATCTGCTGTTACTGTATCAAACCGCCGTCGAAAACCGCCCAGAGGGTAAAATAGACGGTTTTGGATAGTTCAGGGGGTAAATTAGACCGTTTCATAGTTCAGAGGATTATGTGTTCCAGGGTCCATAGTTCAGGGGTTATTTAGACTTTTTCCAAACTGTTATTGTCGATAGAAAAAGGAGACTTCCTAGTGGACGAGAAGCAACCACCCGCAGGCGCAGGCCTGCCGCACGTAGTTGTATCTTGGCCTTGTTGAGTTGCCGACTCGGGTGACCGATTCGGCACAGTGCCACCCCGAGCACTGTAGCACTTTTTGTTTTTTAGTGTAAAAAATTGTCTAAAAATTGATTAATTAGACTCAAAATGTTCGTCTCGCAAAGTACAACAAAACTGTACAATTAGTTTTTGATTTCATCTACATTTAGTACTCCATGCATTTATCGGCATTTTGATGTGATTGAGAATCTCCTTTTTGCATAGTAAAATTTGGGGGGAGAATTTGGGAACTAAACAGGGCCCTCGTGAGAGCACGGCTCTGGTACAAACACAAATTACAAATGCGTGTCCCAGTCAGAGTGCAGCTACTGGGTCTACGGCTCTACGCTTCTAGAAGGAGCATGGGCTCTTGTTGCATAAGAAGGGCGAGTTGCCATTTGCAATCAGCATATAGTTTATTTAGACACCTGATGAGACTAAGAGATGGAGTGTGACTTAAGCTGCGCCGGCTATGCTTTGATCTCTGAAAGGGAAGGTATACGTTAAAAACTAGGGTAAAGTCCATTTTCTAACATTCAACTTGTATGCCAATCCAATTTTCACTCAAAGTGGGCACCGGTCCCTGCAGCTGTGGCCACTTATTTGCATTTTTAAAGGTGGTTTTCTATTTTTAAAATTTACATCAGAAAAAAATATGAAACTAGTAAGAATATTTTCTAAAAAATGTTATCAGTCGGTTGATAATTTGACATCTTTTACTGGTTCAGAAGTCAGAACACACATCCTATATTATGTGTGCATGCCTGCTTGAGGTCCACCACATGACTGGAACTACTCGAGAAAGAACATCCGACTTCATTTCGTAAGAGAAACTAGACCATCTTATTACGATACATCACTTCTCAATTACAAAAAAAATGCAGTTTACAAAACAAAACCAACTTAAAACTTAATTCTAGGCCCTGTTTAGTTACAAAAAAATTTTGCAAAATTTTTCAACATTCCGCGTCACATCGAATCTTTGGACGCATGCATGAAGCATTAAATATAGATAAAAAATAAAACTAATTACACAGTTTAGACGAAATAGACGAGACAAATCTTTTAAGTCTAATTAGACCATGATTGGACACTAATTACCAAATAACAACGAAATTTGCTACAGTTCCATTTTGCAAAAAATTTTGCAACTAAACCGGGCCCTAGAAACAAAACTCAGTTGTAGAAACAACAGGTCAGTCATATCGTATACTAGTATATGCTAAGAAAATCCTCGTTAATCAAATGAGTGCGCTCGGCATGTCCTAGATTACAATGCTAAAAGATACAACAGGTCAGTCAAATGCTAAAAGATACAGGAGTAGATACTTTCGAGATAAGGTACGACAAAATGACTACTAGAATATTATTGAAAGTGAAGTGATGACCATGCGCGGATGCGGACCTTGGCGCGCGTTACATTGACAGTGATGATTCGCTTGTTTTTTCGTTCAAACTTCAAAACAAGATGATTTCTAAGCTAAATTAAAGCAGTAAACAAAATCACAAGATGATTTCTAAGCTAAATTAAAGCAGTAAACAAAATCCGAGAGCTAGCAAATCCTTCGGCTATATGGTTTAACTAAACCCGTGATGACCAAGCATGCCATATCCCAGTATATATGACAACCAGTGGTGAAATCGACGCAAACCTTCTAGTCCGCGTATAGAGCAAAATACACAGTAGGTACTTAAACTATTGTGGAGGTCTCAAATGGGTACTCCAACTCAAAAACCAACCACCTATGTACTGGATCTATGTTCGTTGCTCACTACCGGTACAATCTGAGGCCACGCAGGCACGAACGGCGTACGTGGACAAGCCACGCAGGCAGTAGCAGCGTTTGGGCATGGACATTTTTGCAAAAAAAAACCCCGGCCGAATTTGGGACGTCATATTTTGCTCCATCTGGATAGCGCTGGAAGCATCGGCTCTTTCATCTCTCGACTCGATAGACCGAGCAGCAGCCGCGCCTCCCAGAAATCGCCGCCGCCCGTCCTCCCCTGCCAATCTCGCCGCACCGCCCCTCCCCTGCATTCTCGCCCCCCCCCCCCCCCCCATCAGGCTGTGGCCCGTGAGGACAAGAACCAGGTCGGCGATGGGGGCAAGAGCTGACTCGTGAGGGATGGGGGCGAGAACGGCCTCGTGAGGGGCGTGCTTCACTGTCCTCCCCACATTTGCGCAACTGCCCCCCCCCCCCCACCCAAATCTCACCACCGCCTGCCTCCCCCCATTCTTCGCTGGGCAGCCCGCCTCCACATCTTGCTGCAGTCTCGTGAGGGTGAGCTCGGCGGGGGCGAGATGGGGTGAGAGCGGCATCGTGAGTGCCGGCGCGGCGCGCTCCGCGAGCAGGCTGAGGCTGAGGACGCCGCGCGCTTCGTCATCGCCCACCAGGCCACCACGACAAGAACCAGGTGTGCCCTCCTCCTTCCTCCCCTTTCATTGCTTGACGCGCCACCTGGTCCTCAGCAACGTCTGCATATTGTGTGCTCGACGAATTGCCCATGAGAACTCCAGACAGTTGAAGAGTATGAAAAGGCTCGGTCTAGCAGCAGGCACGGGAGCATGGCCATGAAGCTGATGCTTAGCCTGGAGCTCCAAGCGTTTCAAGGCACAATAAAGGCTCACATCATTTGTTTGAAGTGTCAAAAGTTTTGTTTGTATCATTATATCCATCGTATCGTGTTTCTGTTTTCCTTCAATCTTGGTTGACGTGTTTATAACTTAAATAATGTTTTTGCAGATTGTACGGAGCTATCACAAAAAAATCAATTAGTTTTACCTCTTTAAATATTCTGGATATAATACCAATTAAGATACATGGTAGAAATATAGCGCTGATCCATTAGGACAGAAAATAGTTGCTTGAACATTTTGTCAAGATTTACCAAGATTTTACTGTTAACTACTGATGTCAAGATTTGTCAAGAAATATAGCGCAGGTGGGCAAGCTTTCAGTATCTGTGCCATCGACTGATGTTTCCTCTGCAGTAGTAGGACTACTGCCATTTTCTGTTGCTGTTCCAGCATTGGATACAGGTGCTTCAACATGCGGTTTTACGTCAATTCATAATTAAATCGGTGTGTCGAACTCTTGTACAGGGTGCTGCTTTGGAGTTCAAAATGGTGCTGATGCTGGAAAGAGGAGTCTCCATAGAGCAAAGGTTTGGCTAAAGCCGTGGGAGTTGTGACGCGGCACGGCCATGGTTGGTCGCCGTCGACTGAAAGGGGAACCGGCACCTGTTTATGGTAAGTGCCGCGAACTTGGTGTGGTAGTACATGGATTTGTTGTATACATTGGATTGTCAGGGCAAAGCACTGAACTTTAGGTTTTTTATCTGAATGTTTAGGGCCTGATGATGATGATGAGTTCTCTGTGGAAGTACATCATGGAGGGTTTTTCTGTGGGTTTGGTAAAGATCAGGTTTATCTTGATGGCAAGGTTGATTGGTTTGACCATATCAAAGAGAAGTACTGGCGTTTTTTCGCAATTGATGATATCAGTATGATGTTAGGTTATGGACTTGAAAATGTGGAGGTGTATTGGTTGTTGCCTGAGATGGTTGTGCCTATTGGTCTGAGAATTGTAGACTCAGATGCAGAAACACAATTCATGAAGCAATTTGCATATAAGATCAAGAATTTTGTGTTGTACTTTGATATCTACAAGTCATTTGACAAAGCCTGGGAAGACGGTACAGTACCCAAAGTGTTAGTGTTAAGTCCCAGGAAGGTGTCACCTGAAAGAGATGATGTGGGCAACAACAACAACAGTGATAATGATGGCAGTATAGATGGGGACTTTTTAGACAGTGACTATGAAGTCGATGATGATGATGATATATTCTATGACAATGTTGATGATGGGGTGGTTGATGAGGGTGCAGCCAAGGGCATTGTACTTAGCAAAGGGAAGAAGAGAATTGTTCCATATGGCAAAGGGAAGATGGCAACATATAGGGAATGGGATGAGTTGTCATCTGATGAGGATGAGTTGGAGTTACCACATTCTGATGAAGAGGGCCAGGTTGGGAGGAATTTGAAGACCTTCATGCCAGAGGACTTGCAGAACCCTATTTTCAAAATTGGAATGAAGTTTGCATCAGTACAACTTCTTAGAAATGCTATTACAGAATACAGCATTAAACATAGGGTAGAGATAAAGATGCCATGGAATGACAAGACTAGAATCAAAGCTCATTGTGATGATGGTTGCCCATGGTACTTGTATGCTTCATTTGACTCTAGGATGGAATGTTTCTTGATCAAGACTTATGTTGGTGATCACCATTGTCAGAAGAAATGGGTGCTTAAGAGGTGCACTGCAAAATGGCTAGCTAATAGGTATTTGGACAAGTTTAGGGCTGATGAGAAGATGAGTCTGACCAGTTTTGGAAAAACAGTTCAGTTGGAGCTGAACTTGACCCCTTCTAGGGCGAAGCTGAGTAGGGCAAGAAGGATGGCATGGTACATCATTTATGGAGATGAAGTGCAACAATTCAATCTTCTTTGGAACTATGGTCATGAACTCAGGAAATCAAATCCAGGTAGTAGCTTCTTTCTAAACTTGCTTGATGGCTACTTTAGTTCATTGTACGTGTCTTTCGATGCTTGCAAGAGGGGTTTCCTCAGTGGATGTAGGCCAGTGATATGTCTAGATGGCTGCCACATCAAAACTAAATTTGGGGGACAGCTACTCACAGCTATAGGCATAGACCCAAATGATTGTATCTTTCCTGTATCCATGGCAGTGGTAGAGGTAGAGTGTCTAGCATCATGGAAGTGGTTCCTAGAGACACTAAAACAAGATCTTGGCATAGACAACACCACTCCTTGGACCATAATGACAGATAAACAAAAAGGACTAATTCCTGCTGTCTAGCAAGTTTTCCCTGACTCTGAGCACAGGTTCTGTGTTAGGCATCTATACTCAAACTTCCAAGGCCACTTCAAAGGGGAAAACTTGAAGAATCAACTGTGGGCATGTGCTAGAGCAAGTACAGTAACAAGGTGGAACCAGGAAATGGAGAAAATGAAAGTGCTCAACAAGGATGCCTATGCATGGTTAGAGAAGATGCCACCAAACACTTGGGTTAGAGCTTTTTTCAGTGAGTACCCGAAGTGTGATATCCTGTTAAACAACACTTGTGAAGTTTTCAACAATTACATCTTAGAAGCTAGAGAACTGCCTATCTTGACCATGATACAGAAGATCAAGTCCCAACTAATGGTTAGGCATTACAATAAACAGAAAGAAGTGGCTGAGAAATGGGTAGGAATGGCCATATGTCCAAAGATCAGGAAAAAGTTAGCTAGGCATGCTGATTTCTCCAACACATGCTATCCTATACCAAGTGGGAATGGTATTTTTGAAGTTCATGACCGAGAGTGGCAGTATGTTGTTGATCTTATGGGCAAAAATTGTGAATGCAGAAGGTGGCAGTTGACAGGCATACCATGCAGCCATGCCATTTCTTGCCTGAAGCATGAAAGAATCCTAGAAGATTCAGTGCTCCCAAATTGTTACTCCATCGATGCATTCAAAAATGCATATGGCTGCAGCATATTTCCATGTTCTGAAAAATCTTCCTGGGAGAATGTTGGGGTCCAGAAGTGCAGCCACCTAAGTATGAGAAGAAGCCAGGCCGACCACGTAAGGCAAGAAGAAGGGCAGCACATGAAGTTCAAGGTCCTAATGGACCAAGGCTGTCCAAACATGGAGTAATAATGCACTGCAGCCACTGTGGACAAACTGGTCATAACTCAGCTAGGTGTGAAGCAAAGAAGGCAGGCCAACCAGCTATTAAGAAAACAAAAAAGCCAACTAGAACTGCTACTACAACTGAGCCAGAGCAGCAACCAAGTTATGAGGTGCGTCATTCCCAGGTATGTGCATAGCCACAGCCATACAATTTACATGTGCAAATGTAACTACCTAACTTTATTATTGGTTTAGGAGGTGAGTGACCTAGTTGACGTACCAGTAATGTCCCAAGTGGAGAACCCCATGCTGTCACAACTACTAGATGAGGTACCAGTAATGTTCATTTCAATTCTAGTGACAACCATTTATTACTTGCGTATCACAAAACTGATGTAACCAATTATATTTAGGCTTCACAGAACATGAGGCACATTCCATCTACTCAACCATTGCCAGACTCTACCTACATCATTTACAACCTCCCACCAGCAAGGCATACTCCACTTACAACAGCGACAAAGGCTGGAAGGACCTCAAGGACCAAGAATGTGAAGAACAACAGTGCTGCCCCTAGTAAGAAGATAGGTAAGGCCAAGAGAGGTCAATCTGGACCGTAGGATAGCCCAGATAACACCTTAGATAGTCTTTTGTGCAGGAAATATAGTTGCCTTTTGTGCAGCACTATACGTTGCCTTTTGTGCAGCAACTATAGTTGCCTTTGTGCAGTGATCTCATATAGGTATAGATCATTTGCAGCAACTTGCTGTTTTCTTAGCATATGTAATGGAAAGCAACAAAACAATTTCTAGTTTGGTGATGACTAGTTTGCTGATGACATCTTGGTTGTAATGACCACAACTATGGAGATGAATGGTTTCTTAGTCAATATATGTCTATATATATAACTGTGCATGGATGGATGGTTCGGCTGGTGTGTTCTCTTGACATATCAAATAGAACCTGTGAATGTGAATGGATGGTTAGACTGGATGGTCGTCTTAACATTTGTAATGAACTGAGAATGTGAATGGTGGTTTGGCTAGGGGGTTTTTGGCAAAATGGGCATCCAGGGTGGCTTGTCCATGTATGCTGGAGTACCCATTTGAGACCCCACAATAGTTTAAGTACCTAGATGGTATGTTTTTGAGTTGGAGTACCCATTTGAGACCCCCACAATAGTTTAAGTACTTGTGGTGCATTTTGCTCCCGCGTATACATACATGTATATTCAGCAGAGCAGGTAGATTTGGTTTGGTACGCCTACCCACGCTCCGAGCAACCAACCAAGGATTCCGCACTGGACAACCTTATCCCAGATTGGGTGGTGCGTGACGTCACACATCTAATGCTGCCATGGAAACAAGGTTTTGGGATTTGTTTTGGAAAAAAAAAATTCGGTCCCTACCGAATTAGACGAATTTCGAGAAAATTTGAATGAAGTTCGAACTTAATTTGGTGAATTTTCGAAATATGAAACGTAAAATTCGTTTCGGACCTCACCCAAATGAACAAATTTCGCCGAAATTCAGACTAATTCGGTCGAATCCCAGAAGCTTGCATGGAAACCAAGAACTCAAACACTCAAAAAAAAAAACAGCGAAAAGACGGCAAGAGAAGAGACAACTACTGTCTATGGACTGGACCATGGACCATGCCGCCATGGGAACCCCGACGTACCTGGTACGCCGAGGAGCCGACGCCGAAGACGAACCCCGCGGGGAAGTCGGCCCGGGTGATGTCCGCGGCGGAGGCCCCCGCCGCCGCCCCGACCCCGAGCGCGGCCAGGAGAAGGAAAACAGCACAGCCGAGCGGCTTCGCCATCATATGGTCCAGCGCACCGGCTGGCCTCAGCGGGTCGTCTCCTTTCTGCTCGCCGGCCGGCCGCGCTCGCGGGGGGTGGTTTTTATATAGTAGTGTATTTGAGTGTGGGCCGGGGGGCGGCGCCCGGGCCGGCCCGTCCCTAGGAAATTCCGCCTCGTGACCGCGTGGCGCGGACGTAGTCGCTGACGTCGCGCGGCCTCGCGACGGCCCGGAGAGGTCTCTACTCCTGCCCAGCCACCCGGGTTCGTTAGCGGCTCTGCACGTGGTGACACCGTTGCGTATTGCGCTGCCTTGGCGCTTTGCTTTGCTCGATCGGCGGCGCGGATGAAACGTACGTGTACCAGCGCGTGCAAGCGTATCGAGGCCTCAGCGGCTCCAGCCGTCCCTGCATATCTATATATGGCTAGGCGGCCCATGGGCCGGTGGCACGGCACGCGGCACGGCCTTTTGGCACGGCCCATGGGCCGCACGGCACGGCTGCCACCGTGCCCGTGCCGGCACGGCACGGAGGCCCGTGCAGTGCATGGGCCGCAGGCCTGGCCCATGACACGGCACGGGCACGACACGGCCAGAGGGCCGGCACGGTGGCCGGCACGGCCGCCAGGCCAACCGCCTCTTTTGGCCCAGCGGCCCACGCCCCCCACACCCCCGCCACCCCGCGCCATATATAAGCCGCGCGGCCGCAGCCCCCCCCCCCCAAATCCCTAACCCTAATTCTTTTGCCCCCCTCCGCCTCCGCGCAGCCGCAGCCAGCCTCGCTCTGAGTCTCTGACCTCTCGAACTCGATCCGCCGCCGTCGTTCGCCTTGAGCTCGCCGGCCCTGCTCCGGTGACCTTGACACCTCACCTCGTCGGCCACTTCTTCTCCTCCCTCCACGCAGCCGCAGGCCGCAGCTCTCCCTCCGCTCTCGCTCTCGAGTCTCGATTCGAAGTCGAGACGAACTCGATCCGATCCGATCCGCCGCCGCCGTTCGACTTGACCTCGCAGGCCCTCCTTCTCCCTCTCGTACCTCCTCCAGTCCTCCTCCTCCTCCTCCGGTGTACCATGTGAGTCGTTGAGCTGTATATTCTTCCGCCGCCACTCGTCGTGACGCCGTCGGTCTAACGGTGGGTGCTTGTCTCGTCGTTCTCTGCTTGGATGCTGGCTCCTTGGCTTCTTCTCCGGCACTGGGCTCCGGTGGCGTAGGTCAGTCAAAACCCTAACCCTAGCATGTTCATGTTCTTGTTCAGTTGTTCTTCATCTTCTTCTTCTCTGCATCTTCCTGAGTTCTTGTGTTGTGTTCTAATGCTCTTCTTCTTCTTGTGCTCATGTGCTTCGTAGGTTGGTGCCTGACGCTTTGTCCTCCTCCTCTGGAGGCTCGATGGCAAAGTCGTCCGGTTTGAAGCGCCCCTGCCCACCGTCGAGGAATGGTGCTGGAGCTGCGGCTAGGGGCCAGAACCAGCCACCCCAACCCCAACCTCCTATGGCCTCGGTGACGATGCCAGTGCCTGCGGATGAGTACAACCACCGTGCCGACGGCGAGCACCCCGAGGCCGAGGAGGCCGTGGAGGAGTTGGAGATTGAGAACGACGATGACACGGCACGGCACGGCCAAAATGGCCGTGGCACATGGGCGGCACGGCACGGAGAAACGGCCCATGTGCCGTGTCATGGGCCGAAGGCCTGGCCCATGGCACGGCCAGGCACGGCACGGCCGGCACGGCGGCACGCTGCGGCACGGCGTAGTGCCGTGCACGACACGGTGGCCAACTATATGCATATCGCTGTCGTGCAGCGTCCACGTGTGAACACTGAACAGGAACCGCCGAACCGGGCGTTTGTGCAGTGCAGGTGGCGCCCCCGGTCTCTTCCAGAGACAGACAGGAAGCCAGCTCGGTCGGGCGTTTCTAGTCCACTCCTCGCTGTTGTTTCTTTTCCTTGATGATCGAGAAGACTTCACTTATTCACGAGGAATTTAGAACTGATAAGACTGACCGCACCGGGAACGCAATAGCGTCCGCTATCTGGTTTTAGCGGAGGAAATACCCTGCACCGGGTACTCTATCGGCTTACACAACCGGCGCCATTCCACTATATCTAGCGGGATACAAGAGCGATAGCGGACCGTCCACTATGACGGACGTGGCCTGGGGCCCACGGAGCCGCCGCGCGCAGGGGAGGGGAAGGAGGGGGGCGGTGGAGGGCGAGCTGGGGCCGGAGCAGAGGAGCGCCGAAGCGGGAGCGCCGCCGCGCGCCGGGTCGATGCGCCGGAGCGCGAGCAGGGCCGAGCAGGGAGGCGGAGGTGAAGGTGGAGAGGAAGGTGGCGCTGCCGCCGGAGAGAGAAGAGGGAGAGGACCTCCGGCGCCGCCATGGGAGCCGCGACTACCGCCGTCTGCGCGGAGGCCGGAGCCGGAGGAGGCGGTGGCGCTCCCCGCGCCCGCGCCGGAGCCGGAGCTCGCCTGGAGCCCGCCGAGCCGCCGTCGGGGCCACCGCTCGCCTGGAGCCCGCCGAGCCACCGCCTGGGCCGCCGCGCCGCCCGCGAGAGGACCCCGGGCCACGCCGGAGCCCGCGCTCGTCTGGAGCCCGCCGAGCCGCCACCGGGGCCGCGCCGGAGCCCGCGCGCGCCTGGAGCCCGCCGAGCCGCCGTCGGGGCCGCGTCGGAGCCCGCGCTCGCCTGGAGCCCGCCGAGCCACCGCCGGGGCCGCGCTGGAGCCCGCGCGCTCGCCGATGCCAGGCCGGAGCCTGCGCACGCTCGCCACGTCCTCGCCGGAGCCCACGCGCCCGAGCCCGAGGCCACGCCGGAGCCTGCGCGCGCCCGCCGTCGGGAGCAGAGGAAAGAAGAGAGAGAGGATAGAGAGAGAGAGAGGTGGGGAGTGGGGATTAAAATACAAATAGAGTATGGCATGTGGGTCCCACTGAATAGAGGATGAGATATAGAGGATGAATGAGTGCGGGAGAAAGTAATATAGAGTAGAGAATCTTGATGATCAGGATGTATACAGGATGAATATAGAGGTCCATGAGTGTGGACAGTCTAAGCCGCGGGGCCTTCCCGGATGTAGAACCAGGCCACGTCACCTGAAATTACCTCCTCCGTATCTTCCGTTGGATGGCCCAAATCTCTTGATCGGATTTTACCAGGAGCGGTTTCTGGCGCTTCACGTTGGCTTCTCTGGCTTCTACTCTACTTCTCTGACTTCTCATCCGAATCCAGATAAGCAAATATATACTCAGCTTCCGCTTCTCCGTCTACTTCTCGATCCTTCTCCTTCATTTCATCCCGACCCCGACCCCGACGCCCTCCCACACCGTGGCACCTCCACCGCTCCCGCCGCCACCTTCCCTTCCTCTCTCCTTCTCCCTCTCCCTCTCCCTCTCTCCCGATGTAGCGACGTGCCAGCCGGGCCCCATCGCCGCCGCTTCACCGCGCGGCGCGCTGCCTGGGTGACGACGCCATCGTTGTGGTGTGCGATGGCTCGCCTGGGCCCCGGTGGTGGCGTTCCCCAGCCACGGCGCGACCCCAGCAGCCACCGCCAGTGACCACCGGCGTTGCTTCCCCATGGTGCTCCCGCAGGTTTGCATCCTCTCCACGAAACCCTAACTCCCTGTTCTTGACGACTGCAGCTGCACCGCGAGTTGCTCCCGACGGCGCGGCCGTGAGGCACGGCGTAACCCTTCTTTGGGCCATCTTGCAGCATTGTTTCTTCATAGGCTCATACTTGTCATACAGCACGGGTTCCATGGCATCTTTGCCTCACCTCGCAAATCTATCCATTTCTCCTAACCAGTAACCCAACTGCAAGTAGTGATTTGGAGAAAGTTAATCTACCAAACCTGCAATTCCTGAGCATATTAACTTATTTATTGTTTCTTTTGTTCTGTGTTCAGTTGAGCATGAAATCTCTTTTTTTAGATGTGTGTGGATGATTCTAAAAGAGTTGCATATCAAATGTTCGATGAAATGCTCAGATTGACAGTGCAAGTGGCAAAATTCATAATATATATGTAGCTAATTTCTGTTGAGATTTATAATATACAAGAATTGAGATCACATTATCTTCCTACAGATAAGCAGAGAATTCAGCTGTCACTCCTATTTTTGTTGTTGTTATTTAACAAAGTTCAGCTCTATCCACTGATATTCACAAAACTAGAAAATGGAGGGTTTTGTGATTCTTAGATATTAGCCTATAAATAGCTACTTTCATCAATTCACTTTGGCTGAGCCTTCTTAATCCTTTGAAGAAATCTGATGAGTATCGCTATAGTGTTGCTAATGGTGATTCTGATATATTGCATCGGTCTATTGGTAAATGAATAACCAGTCCCCCTTATGTGAAACTGAAATTTTACATTTTTTACAGAAAAGAATGCTAAATTGCTTATTTTTTGATATGAAAGTGTTTACATCCAACACTTGATGACCTTATACATTCTCTGAAATTGGGTTTTGCTACATATCATTGCTCAAAAACCCAATGTCATAGAAACTTTCATGTACTACAACTCTCGTGTTTTCTAATTAACTATTTCAAGTATTATCATTTAATGTTCAAGATATGTCAAAGTAGCTTCAGCCATGGCTGATAATTTCGTTCAACTAATGTTTTTGTCGTGCAGTCATCGGTTATAACCGTTTTTGCAAATTTGTTTTGTATGGTCTTCCAGGAGGCCTGGCCCTCTGTGTTCAGTCCAATCTGGTTATGGTCTGCCAATTTGACAAAATTCGTGGTAAGGTCCACCAGTTTGCCAAAAATTTGGGTAAGGTCTCCCAGTTCTCTCTACCCAATACAACAATTATTAGAAAAAAACCTTGAATAAGGCTTCTATTGTATTTTCCTGTAATGGATATTTCGTAGAGGGTATTTTATTTCACACATCTGGCGAGTTGATTTTATCTTTGGTACAAGTCCTCAGATCTTATTCTACTGATGCTTCAAACTACTGAACTACTTGCTGAACAGGCTGTTTCCCATTCGATGATGCTCTGTTAGGCAGGCTTAATGAAACTATCGCTCTCCCACGTGGACGAGTGTCTGAAGAAGAAGCCAGCAAGGTAGCCTCGCTTTATACAGAACTCTATACAGCAGCAAGTACTTGGTAGCGATAATTGATTGTCCCGTTTCTCTTTTCACAGCAAAACAAGAAAAGTGTAGTTATATTTCAAATTTGTATAAGCAGCACCAACATTATTATTTTGGCCAGTTTACCTTGCATCTTGCTGCAGTGGTTTCATAAGATTCCTTTTAAGGGTCCTTCTTTAAAGTATAAAACAGAGATAGATTTCACTCAACATTATTTTTGCTGCGCTAAAACAGAGTTAGCTCCTGTGTTTCCAGTTACAAACAAGCACTGTCCATTTTCTTGGTCCATATACAGGATTATCAAAAGCACTGTTTCTTTCTTTACATAATTTCTCACTGTGGGATATAAACCCCCGGTACCACAAGATGATACATGGGCCGCACCGTCTGAGGTGGTCCGGCCCGTAAGATCAAGACATACATCGCAAGATTATAGGCTGTACTAGATATTATAATAGTACCAGATGAAATACTTTACTTGTAACCCTCCTCCTCCAGAGTATATAAGGAGAGGCAGGGGTCCCTTAGAGGACACAACCTATCTAATCCTCAATATAAATAACAGAGCACAGGATGTAGGATTTTACGTCGTGCTGACGGCCTGAACCTGTATAAATCTTATGTCTTGTGTCCTGTTACCATCTGGTTCGTGTCTTGCGCACCTATGTACTGACAAATCACCATCACGGGCATACACCTCGATGGACTGCCTATCAGATTTCGTCGACAGTGGCGCGCCAGGTAGGGGGTGTGCGTATAGACTCCTAGGCGAGCCAGATGGGAATTTTTCGTTAATTCTGTACTAAAAACCGGGTGAGTCGATCTACGTTGTTGTTTGGATCAGTCTTTTCTTCAAATATCTAATACAGATTGATTTTTCTGCATGTAACGACATCTCCCTCGTTCGTGATCTACTTCGCTAACATCGCCCTAGAGCTCGCTGGGATTAATATCGAGAATTAACTCGACAACGACGGACTCGGCGGCTTCAGCGGCAGGAGAGCAGTTCCAACATGCTCCGACTACCACCTGCCACGTCGTAATAATAATCGCTGCAAGGAAAGACGCTACGACAACTGCGACGCCGTCGTCATGACGGATCGGAAAGCTCGAGGACCGGACAATTTCATCACCACCGACCAGACAACGTCTCGATTAAAGCTAAGTACACTTCTAATATTTATATTTAATACAATTTTCGCTACACCGTTTCTTCACAACGTCCTCGTCATGTTTTCGCTATGAGTTTCTCTACAACGTCCTCGTCATGATTATTCTTCAAATAACATTTGTCCATGTATAACATCTTAAAAATGACATACATCTATGCTTAATGTAAATCCCTGACTAGTCACGTTGACGCTCGATGTCTCTAGAGATGGCCATGTCTCCTGTTCTCCCCACACATGCACGAGCGTCTGGCCTCTGCGTTATGGGTGGTCAACAGCGGCTCCTTAGCGACGTCATCCACACGCACATGGGCTCCGCGCTCAGCGTAACGCGGGCAAGCTAGGGCTGGAAACTCAGCTACATACTAACTGGTCGGGCGGTTTGTGCTAAGTGTCAACACAAACCTCACATCAACACTGATGTTTATAAAGCACCGGTTGCTTTATCACATTATGCTCATTTGCAACTGACTGCTGAGCGTCATATACTATTTCATCATTACTAATTCTCTCCGAAGTTCATATATTCCTACATCACGTACTACCGCTCTACATATTTATATTACAGGATCTTCACCGAGCTCTCATCGTTCCTCGTCAGGCTCGTCACCGAGCTCTCGCTGCTCGACCACGTCTCCGGTCACGCTGGGACTCCTCGCTGAGCTCTTGTCGCTCCTCGTCAGGCTCGTTGCCGAGCTCTCGCTGCTCGACCACGTCTCCGGCCACGCCGGGGACTCCTCGCGCGAGCTCTCACCGCTCGTCGCTGAGCTCTCGCCGAGCTCTCGCCGCTCGTCACCGAGCTCTCGCTGCTCGTCGCCGAGCTCTCACCGCTCCTCACTGAGCCCTCGCTACTCGTCGCCGAGCTCTCGCCAAGCTCTCGCCACTCGTCACTGAGCTCTCGCCGCTCGAACCGCGCCTCCAGCCGTGCTCGGGGACTGGTTTGGCAAACACATCTTGTCTTAGACCACCGATCACATTATACTCCTCGACCACCCGACCAGTGTGCCTCCTCGACCACCCGACCAGCGCTCGGGGACTTCTTCCTCGACCACCCGACCAGCGCTTGGGGATTGTGCCTTCGACCACCCGACCAGTGCTCGGGGATTCGTCGACCATGTCTCATGCTGTGCTCGGGGACTGCTTCGACCACTCTCCGACCACAGCTTGAGGCCCATAGCTCGAGGCCTGATTTCCTCGGCTACATGTGAAATTTGACTCACATACAGTTGAGAGATCATTATTTTCTTAGACCTTGCTACAAGGATTATACTTCGCCTTCCAGCAAGCTCGGGGACTACATCGGTACGATGCACCTGCCAGTGCATCTTAGTATAGAGTTTTTAAAGACTTTGGGCTCTATTCTTTTAGACCCTGGCACCACGTGCCTACGTCACCTACTACCAGGCTCGGGGACTAAGTGGGCGCACTTCACCTTGCGGTGAATGTGCTTGTTTTTCGACCCCTACGCCTCTGATGATCAAAGACGCTACGCTTCAAGACTTACGTTTGTTCACAGAAATTCAAGTGGGCACACTTCCCAGGAAGGAGAAATCTTTTTGTTTTCTCAAGAGCACCATACATTCTTCGGACAACCTACTTCTCCGGCAACAACACTTGCAACAACTGCTCGGATGCCGCTTTGACTGGTCGAAGACGTTGAAAGCATCTAGGCCCCGGTGTTGGTTTCAGCAATTAATGACAACACATTATTACTATGACTAACGTGTGTTTTGTAGAAACGTTGGTAAGTTAGGTCATGGAGATGATAACTGCTTTGGGCAATATGGTATTCATGTCCCTTGATGGAAATCGTTTCGGTTTTCAAAGGATCAACAATAAGATTAAGGACGGTTAGTTCCGGATGTCAAGGTGTTGAGATACATCTGGAATAGTCGTTAGGATCTTTGTTTCTTCCTTTGACCATACTATGAAGAGGGGCATGAGCGAGTAGCTTGACCTAGATGAGTCTTGTGTTTAGGTGTGGTGCACACTTGTCAAACTTAGCACTAGGTAGCTCGAGAAAAGCTCAGAGTTCAGTTAGAAGCAACTTGGTTCAAGTTGCATCGCGTTTAGAAGACGTTTGAGCTGTTTACCTATGATCGGACGCGGTCCTGGTCATGACCGGACGCGTCCGGTCAGTACTAAATCTTCACTGCGCTTTCAGCTGACTGACCGGACGCGGTCCTTGAGAGGACCGAACGCGGTGGTCAGTCTGACACGTGTTCTAAAGGGTAAACAGGGTAATCGGACGCGACTGTGAAATGATCGGCGCGTCCGGTCATGTTCCAGTAAGGTCCCGTGGTGACCTGACACGTCCGGTCACCTATGATCGGACGCGGTCATGCGTCCGGTCATATTCCAGTAAGGTCCCGTGGTGACCTGACACGTCCGGTCACCTATGATCGGACGCGGTGATGCGTCAGGTCAGTTTTTCAGAGAGCTCTTGCATGATCGGACGCGTCCGATCATCCTTGATCGGCGCGTCCGGTCATCTCAGACCGACGCGTCCGGTCATCACAGATCGGCGCGTCCGGTCACTCAGCACAGGTTTCCGTTATTCGACCGTTACACCTGACCGGCGCGTTCGGTCATATCGACAGGCGCATCCGGTCAGTGCGCGTCTGGCTGTTTCGAAAGGTAACGGTTGAATTTGTTTGAGGGGTCTATAAATACACCCCCTCCACCTCTTTTAGAGGTCTCTTGCTCATTTGTTCAGCTGAGAAACACCTTTAGAGTGCAAGGAAGTGCAAGAGCCCTAGTGAGGATAGTGATTTGCGAATCGAAGTTTGAGAATCCTCTCTAGTGACAAGAGTCAAGCAAGTGTGCATCCATCTTCTCATTAGGCTTGTTGTGGTCAAGTGAGAGTTCTAGCTTGTTACTCTTGGTGATCGCCATCACCTAGACGGTTTGGTGGTGATTGGGAGTTTGGTGATCATCCGACGAGATTGTGGGTGACCCAACTCAAGTTGTGAGCGGTTTTGGGTGATTCGCCATGACTGAGTGTTGAAGAATCAACCCGTAGAGAGCACTTGATCCTTGCGCGGATTAAGGGGGAGCTACACCCTTGCGCGGGTGCTCCAACGAGGTCTAGTGGGGAGTGGCGACTCTCCGATACCTCGGTAAAACTTCGCCGTGTTCCTATTCCCTACTTTCAAGCATTTACTTTCTTGCATTACTTTCGTTGCTTGTTTACTTTCCTAGAATTGTCTTGCTAGTCTAGGATTGGAACTTAGGGTGCAAAACTTTTGTCGGTAGAATCACAAGGAACACAAGTAGGCACTAGGGGTGAAGTTTGGCTTGTAGGATTTAATTCTTGCAATTAATTTTTTAGAAAAGCCCAATTCACCCCCCCTCTTGGGCATCTTGATCCTTTCAATTGGTATCAAAGCAGTGTTGCTCCTAATTTAGGCTTTACCGCCTAGAGCAAGATGTCTAATGGGGAAGGACCACCTCCCACTTTTGAGGGAGACGATTTTCCATATTGGAAAATTCGTATGGAGGCGTACCTTGAAGCCATAGATGTTGGGTGCCTTAGAGCCGCAACCGAAGGGCTTCCTCCCATAAGGGATCCCGCTAACCCAAGTGGTGACGAGGAGAAATACGACCGGTGGAATGCAAAAGCAAAAAATGCAATCTACCGGGCACTAGGTAAAGATATTTTCAATCATGTGCGAAATGCCAAAAACGCACACGAATTATGGGAAAATCTTTGTGCTCTCCATGAGAGAACTAAGAGTGAGCATGAGGAACGCTATCATATTGCTTTAAAAAAATTAACTCTTTTGAGATGCTTCCTAAAGAAAGTGCTAACGACATGTACACTTGTTTGAATGCTCTTGTAGAAGATCTAAATGCTCTTGGACTCACTAAAATGAGTCAATCGAATGTTGCAAGGAGGATCTTAAGTGTTCTTCCCGTTGAGAAGTATGGACACATTGTCACCGTACTTCACCAAAGTGATCTCTCCACCGCAACACCAACTCAAGTATTGGGGAAGATCAACGCACATGAGATGTACATACACATCACTCCAGAAGAGGGCTCATCATCTTCTAAGAAGAAAGACTTGGCCTTCAAAGCTAGTCATGAAAAGAAAAAGAAGAAGGCCCAAGCCATGATTGTGCAAGAAAGCTCTAGTGAAAGTGATATTGATGATGAATCACTTGCACTCATGGTAAGGAAGACCACCAAGATGCTAAAGAAGCTAAATAAGAGTGGCATCAAGTTCGATGGCAAGAAGAAGAAATTCTTCACTAGTAGCAAAAGGAAGCCAATCTATGAAATGGATTGCTTCAATTGTGGAGAACTTGGCCATCTAGCTCATCAATGCCCAGAGCCTCCAAAAGATAAGTACAAGAATAAGTACAAGGGCAAGAAAGATGACTCAAGTGATGAAGAAGATGACAAAAGAAAGAACAAGCCATACAAGAAGAAAGATGGCAAGAAAAAAGAATTCTTCAAGAAGAAGAAGGGAGACAAGGCCTACATTGTTGGTGATTGGCTCACCGACATTGATTCATCATGTGAGTCCTCCGGCGATGAAAGTGACAATGACAAAGAAAAGATCGCCGCACTTGTGATTGGGCCATCATCATCTTCACCGACATCTTCATCACCACCTTCACCTCCATCTTCACCATCATCTTCTACTACTCATCTATGCCTTATGGCAAAGGGTGATCGAAAGGTACAAAATAGTGATAGTGATGATGATGATAGTGATAGTGATGATGAATATGATGCTCTCTCTTATGATGAACTAGTAAAATTGTTAAATAAATATTCTAAAATCATAAGGAGGACTAGAAATAAAAATGATGAGCTTCAACATGAAAATGAATCACTCTCATCTAAGCTTGAAAGTGCACATAATGCTAGGGATGAGCTCATAGATCAACATGAAGCTATGTCTTCTTCTCTCAAAGAGCTTAAAACTTCTAACAAGGAGCTTAGAGATAAACATGATAAAATTGAGAAGAAGCATGGTGAACTCATCACTAGACTAAACTTGCTAAAAGAAGAGTACACCGCCTTAAAAATTGATTATGATACTCTTATTGTTGCTAATGAGCTTGCTCTTGAGACACATGATGCTACTAACCAAATTGTTAAGATTGATATAGCTACATCATGTGATGACTTGATTGTTGAGAACTTTGAGCAAGGCTCTAGCGGCAAAGGCAAGAGTGTGGTTGAGGCAAATGACTATGATGAGTATGTCAAGCTCAAGAGTGAAAATGAGATGCTTAAAGATGAGAACAAGAAGTTGTTGGCTCTTGAAAAGCAAGCTTCAAATGAGTCACTCATTGAAGAAAACAAGAAGCTCAAGCAAGAGAAAGAGCATCTCAAGACTGGCCTAAGCAAGTTCACAAGAGGCCAACATTTGCAAAGTGAGCTACTCATGAACACCGTCATGAAGTTGGATAGGAGTGGCATTGGCTATTTGGCAAATCAAGAAAAGAAGGTAAAGGCCAAACAACAACAAAGCAAGACAAAGCCCAAGCCAAAGAGATGTGTTGAGTGTGGATAAGAAGGTCATTTTGCTCATGAGTGCAAAACTCCACCACCACAACCCTTGCCTAAGCATGCTAGACCCTTTGCTTTCAATACTCACTACATGCTTAGAAAGGACTCTAGTGGAAAGATGAAAGTCATATTCTTGGGTCCTCCTAATAAGAATAGGCCAAAGAAAATTTGGGTTGCCAAGTCACTAGTTGAAAAAGTTAAGGGTCCCTCTCAAGTTTGGGTCCCTAAACAAAAGGCTTGATCTCTTGTGTGTAGGTGAACTACAAGACCGGTGGATCTCATTGGGTGATTGATAGTGGTTGCACACAACATATGACCGGTGATCCTCGTATGTTCACCTCACTTGAAGAGGATGGGGTATGTCAAGACAAGATCACATTTGGGGATAATTCAAAGAGCAAAGTCAAGGGTATAGGCAAGGTTGCAATATCAAATGATCATTCTCTATCAAATGTGCTCTATGTTGCTTCATTGAGTTTCAACCTACTATCCGTTGGGCAACTTTG
Source organism: Saccharum hybrid cultivar R570 (assembly GCA_038087645.1). Classification (NCBI taxonomy): domain Eukaryota; kingdom Viridiplantae; phylum Streptophyta; class Magnoliopsida; order Poales; family Poaceae; genus Saccharum; species Saccharum hybrid cultivar. The sequence goes on from JAQSUU010000344.1 coordinate 3,766,925, forward strand.
TGATCTTGGCTACCAATGCTTGTTTGGTCCAAATAAAGTGGTTGTTACCAAGATAGATGACAAGCAAGTGATTTTCAAGGGCTTTAGATACAACAATCTTTATCTTGTTGACTTCACCTCCGAAGATGCAAACTTGATGACATGTTTGTTCACCAAGACCACACTTGGATGGCTTTGGCATAGGAGGCTTGCTCATGTTGGAATGAATACTCTCAACAAGCTATTGAAGAAAGAATTAGTGAGAGGTTTAAAGGATGTAAAATTTGAAAAGGACAAACCTTGTAGTGCATGTCAAGCCGACAAACAAGTTGCAAACACTCATCCAACCAAAGCCTACATGTCAATATCAAGAGTACTAGAACTTCTACACATGGATTTGTTTGGTCCTACAACTTACAAAAGTTTGGGTGGAAATCTTTATTGTCTTGTGATTGTGGATGACTTCTCAAGATACACTTGGACCTTCTTCCTTCATGACAAATCCGAAGTGGCAAGTTGCTTCAAGAAGTTTGCAAAGAGAGCTCAAAATGAATTTGAAGTCAAGATAAAAAAGATTAGAAGTGACAATGGAAAAGAGTTTGACAACACCAACATTGAAGCCTATTATGATGAAATTGGAATCAAGCATGAAGTGTCATCAACCTACACTCCTCAACAAAATGGTGTAGTTGAGAGAAAGAACCGGACCTTGATCACTCTTGCAAGAACAATGCTAGATGAGTACAACACACCGGAGAAATTGTGGGCCGAGGCAATCAACACCGCATGCTATGCTTCAAATCGCCTCTTCCTACAAAAATTCCTTTGCAAGACCCCTTATGAGTTGCTAAATGGGAAGAAGCCGGACGTCTCATTCTTCCGGGTGTTTGGTTGCAAATGCTACATCTACAAGAAGCGTCAACACCTAGGGAAGTTCCAAAGACGTTGTGATATTGGTTTTCTTGTTGGCTACTCATCAAAGTCCAAAGCATATAGAGTATTTAACCATGCCACCGGTTTGGTTGAGGAAACATATGATGTGGAATTTGATGAATCTAATGGCTCCCAAGGAGCAATTGAGAATTGTGATGATGTAGGTGATGAACCATTGAGGGAGGCCATGAAGAACATGCCGGTGGGTGACATCAAGCCTAAAGATGATGAAGACGATGTACAAATTGTCAATCCACCATCTTCATCATATGTGCCTCAAAATGATGACAAGAATAAGAGAGTTAAAAATGAAGACATCCATGTCTCTCATCATCAAGCCGAGGCACAAGCACAAGATGTTGATGCTCCCCATCCTACTCCTCAAATGGTTGATCGAAGAAACTCACCTCTACTTCAAGCACATCCACAAGATCTCATCATAGGGAGTCCTACAAAGGGTGTAATGACTCGATCTCAAAAGTTTAATTCTTTTGTTGAACATCACTCATTTGTCTCTTGTTTTGAACCTAAGAATGTAGAAGAAGCTCTTTAAGATCCGGATTGGGTGAATGCCATGCATGAAGAATTGAACAACTTCGCCCGCAATCAAGTGTGGACACTTGAAGAGCATCCAAAAGGTGCAAGAGTCATTGGAACCAAGTGGGTGTTTCGCAACAAGCAAGATGATCAAGGGGTAGTGGTAAGAAACAAGGCAAGACTAGTGGCAAAAGGGTTCTCTCAAGTTGAAGGTCTTGATTTTGGAGAGACTTTTGCACCCGTTGCAAGACTTGAAGCCATTCGTATCCTTCTTGCATATGCATCACATCATGACATGAAACTATATCAAATGGATGTGAAAAGTGCATTCTTAAATGGCTTCATAAATGAACTAGTATTTGTTGAACAACCTCCCGGGTTTGAAGACCCTAGATATCCTAATCATGTTTATAGGTTGTCCAAGGCGCTATATGGGCTCAAGCAAGCCCCTAGAGCGTGGTATGAGCGTCTCCGGGACTTCCTCATAGAGAAGGGCTTCACTATTGGGAAGGTTGACACCACACTATTCACCAAGAAATTCAAAGAAGAGATCTTCATTTGTCAAGTGTATGTTGATGATATTATCTTCGGGTCAACAAATGAAGACTATTGCAAAGAATTTGGTGAATTGATGTCAAAAGAGTTCGAGATGTCAATGATTGGTGAGCTAACATTCTTCCTTAGGTTTCAAGTCAAGCAAATGAGAGAAGGGATCTTTATCTCTCAAGAAAAGTATATCAAGGATCTTCTCAAAAGATTCAAGATGGAAGAATGCAAGCCAATCAAGACCCCAATGCCAACTAATGGACATCTCGACCTAGATGAGGGAGGTAAACCAATCGATCAAACTCTTTACCGTTCTATGATTGGTAGCTTGTTGTACCTTACCGCATCTAGGCCCGACATCATGTTTAGTGTGTGCATGTGTGCCCGCTTTCAAGCGTGCCCTAAAGAACCTCACCTAAGTGCCGTAAAAAGAATCCTAAGATATCTTAAGTATACCCCAAGCATCGGACTATGGTACCCTAAAGGAGCTAGATTCCAACTAGTTGGCTACTCCGATTTGGATTATGCCGGGTGCAAAATTGATAGAAAAAGCACATCTGGAGGATGCCATTTGCTTGGGAGATCCTTAGTATCATGGTCATCTAAAAAGCAAAATAGTGTGGCTTTGTCCACCGCCGAGGCGGAATACATTGCCGTGGGGGCTTGTTGTGCACAAATCTTATACATGAAACAAACCCTCCTAGACTATGGAGTTGTTCTTGAAAAGGTGCCGCTTTTATGTGATAATGAAAGTACGGTTAAAATTACAAATAATCCGGTACAACACTCTCACACCAAGCACATTGATATCCGCCACCACTTTCTAAGAGATCACGTTGCTAAAAATGACATTTCACTAGAAGGTGTAAGAAGTGAAAATCAATTAGCGGATATCTTCACTAAACCTTTGGATGAAGCTACCTTTTGTAGGTTGAGAAGTGAACTCAATGTGCTTGACTCTAGTAACTTTAAAAAATGAGCTTGTGTTGTCCCTTGCATTGTATTGTATTATATGCCATGTTTAATTACCCACAATGCATCTAGGGCTTGGCTAACACGGTTACGATAACCCTCCTTTGGAGGAGTGAAAAAGCCTAACCGTGGATCAAACTTGACAAGCAACCTAGCTTTACTTACTTGTTTTGCATTGCATATGCATGGTTGTTGCTTTGTCGTTTCTTTTCGGTTAAGCTTTGAGCAACCTCTGTGTTCGTCCATGGATAGAGAGAGCATTTTGACGCTCCCAAGGGTTCAAAAACTCTATTGCATGGCCATACGTTGCTCCTCGAGTGTTTGTTGCCTATTTTCCTAAAAATAATATTAGCCTAAGGCAAACTATTTTGAGAAACTTGAGGGTTTGAGTGAGGTCACTCATATCTTGTTCTAATTGGTGTTTATTTGTTTCTCTTTGAATTGGAACTTGATTGGGAGAAGTCGCGTCGAAGTTCGGAATGAAGAAGGGCGAAAAACAGTGACCAGACGCTGGACCGGACGCTGCACCGGACGCAGTGATGCTTCACCACCGCGTCCGGTCTTGGCGACCACCAGCGCGTTCGGTCATCCTGAAGACCATCTCCTGATCCAGTGACCGGACGCTGCACCGGACACGCCCCTGTTGACCACCGCGTCCGGTCCCGGTAACCACCACCGCGTCCGGTCATCCGTCTCAGTTTTCCAGGGAAATCAAAACCGGACACTGTCAGCGTCCGATCGTGGATAATCGGACGCGTCCGGTCATTCCAGGAGCTTACTGGAATGTGACCGGACGCTGCCTCCACCGCGTCCGGTCATATCGACCACCGCGTCCGGTCATCGCGTGACGAGCGGATCTAATCCTTCATATAACCTTTCGCGTTCTTCCTTTTCCTCATCCGCGCCGTTTCTTCCTCGCGAATCCGCCGCCACCTTGCCCTAGCTCGCCGGGAGCTCGCCACCGCGGCTCGCCGGAGCTCACCGCAGCTTTGCCTCTGCCGCGCCCGCGCCGCCACCTCTCCCGCGCCCGCGCAACCGCCTCTCCCGCGCCCGCGCAGCCGCCTCTGCCGCGCCGCCACCTCCACCGCGCCGCCGCCGCCGCCGTGAGCTGCTACCGCCTGCAAGCCGCGCTCTCCTCCACCTGCACGACCTCTGGTCGGCTCCTGCCCTCGCGACCATCCTTGGTTTTCGGGCACCGCGTGTCGCCCTAACCCCAGGGTTCACGCTGCGGCGTCTCCTTCGTTCGTCGTCGAAAAGTTCTTTGCACGACGTCTTCGCTCCGAGGTTGTTTCGCACATCCTTGATCTTCGTGTTAGGGTTTGCCAAAATTTCGTTATCGTTATCCTAATCGACTTCTGTTTCGGCGAATCAGCTCTCGTCCGGTGCTTCGGGAAATCTCGCGACCTAGGTCATCTCATCTTGTCACCGTTTTCTCATCGATCCGAGGTAGCCATCGCGTTTCGTTTCACATCTTATCTTATATGCTTGCTATCTCTAGGGTTTTGTACCTTTTAGATCATATATGTTGCTTATAGTAGATCCATCTATTCCGTCTTTTCAGCGAGTTTGTCGGTGTGTCGGGGTAACTGCTGTTCAGTTGTTGAATCCGAGGCCAAGCCTGCGGATACGGATTGAGGCCAAGCCTCTCAAGTGTCAGTACACCATCTTTCAGAGGTTTTCCAACAGTGTGACAACATGGTTCGTTGCAAGAATGCTGGTGGTGCTCCTGGTGATGGGGACAACAGTCCTCCTCGTATGTCTGAGGTTGCGCATGGAAAGCACATCAAGATTATGGCCAGAAAGAAGAAGAAGACTCTTACTGATGCAGAGATAGCTCAGGCAGTGGCAGATGCAGCTGATGCAGCTGAGAGAGGTGGCAGGAGCAGTGGTATACGCATTGGCGACAGTCGTTTTCATCTTGAAGGACGACAGCTTGGTACAGAGACTATTGAGACCACTAAGGGCACAGAGGTGCCAATGGATGCAGACACTATGTCAGTTGATCCACCTGCAGAGGCTCTAGAGGGGACAGAGGAGCAGTCAGCTCATACTCCACAGCGTCGCCGCTCCACACGCACACGGGCTCAGGTGACTCCCAGGCCAGAGGGCCAGCGTCTCGGAGGACGTCCACCTCCTTGGGTTAGAGGTTCACCTCCTATCGAGCACTTTGACTTGAGAGGTGCTACTGCATGTCAGGTGCAAAGTTTGAGATTTGTTGAGGTCAGCCGATGGTTCCCACCTCAGAGGGACTCTAGAGCTTCAAAGGGTTTTTATACTCCTCTACAGGAGGATTTTTATAGAGCTCTTGTTGATAGTGGCATTGCTTTTCGACCACAGAGGGTCTGTCGCATTGAGTCACTAGTTGAGGTAGTGGGTGAGCAGCTTCGTCCGCACCTGTCCTATCTACCAGGCTTGTCAGATTTTCTTGGACGGACGGGTGCATACTGCGGCACTTGGGTTAGGGAATTCTATGCTTCACTGTGGATTGATCCAACCCATGAGTTCATACACTTTGCATTCAGAGGCCACGACCGCAGACTGTATAGCACAAGAGTGCGGGAGATTCTCAGACTCCCAGCTTCAGACATGAAGATTCACCAGCTCTGTTTCGGTCAGATAGCTCCACCTAGACGCCCTCATGGCGGTACTGTGCCACCTACAGATCTGATCCGACCCTGCTTTCGTGAGCCTTTTGGTGAAGTGTCTCATCGCACACCTACCAGTTTGACACCACTTGCCCGAGTCCTGGATGCTATTGTCAGGCGTACTCTTCTTTCCAGGCTTGGTTACAGAGAGGGACTGACCAGAATGCAGCTATGGGTAGTTCACCACCTTCTCTCACAGACACCTTTTGACATTTGGGATCTTATGGTTAGTGAAATGGAGGACACCCTGGCAGAAGGCTTCAAGGGACACCGTCAGCTGCCCTATGCTCATTGGATTTGCTTCATCATCAGATCTGCACTTGAGCTGCCTTCAGAGATTAGTGCTGAGATAACTGAAACTACTACTGTTTTCCTGAGTATGATATTCGTCAGTTATGGGCTTCAGTTACGAGAGAGCAGGTCCCTGTGCCAGGACAGAGAGAGAGACCTGAGGTGCCTGAGACAGCGGCTGAGCAGGATGCAACCATACAGGGTCTTGCTGAGACAGAGCTTGCAGATCTAGATGCTCAGCCCGCTGATATAGCTGAGGATGAGGCCTCCGACAGCACTGACGAGGATTATCAGCCTATCCCCAGGTATCGGTCTCCTCGGCCTCACGACCACGAGGTCGGTGGCTCTGGTTCAGCCTCCCGCTCAGACCCAGCCATGGTGGCTATTCTTGAGAGGCTGACCTAGGCACAGGAGCGACATGAGCTTCAGCTACAGAGACAGGCTCAGGATACAGCTGCTACGTTTGCACAGATACAGGCTTGACAGGACGAGTTCCAGAGACAGTAGCTTGAGATACAGCGCCAACAAGTCGAGATGCAGCGTCAGCAGTTTGAGATGTAGCGACAGAATGCAGCTAGCCAGCAGTAGTACCTAGATCTTCTACGTCACCTAGTCACAGTTGGGGTTCCTCCACCTGCATCTGTCCTGACTTCAGCTTTACCATTCAATGGACCTTCAAGTCAGGATCAGCCGAACTTTCAGTTCACCTCTCCACAGCTGCAGGTTCCTCAGTCGTTCTAGTCCCCGAGCTACATGCCCATTCAGACGGGGTTCACTCCTTCAGACTAGCCTCGCCCTCACATGTTGACCGTCACACCTTTCATTGATCTTAGTGCTACATATAGTGAGTTGACTGGTCAGCCGACGCCCTCGCACACCACTTTTGCTACTTCATCAGGGTTGTCAGCTTCAGAGGCAGCGTTTCCTCCTGTGACAGGGACAGGCACTACAGAGACAGTTCCTTTGTCCGTTGCCTCGACAGATCCCCCAGCTTTTGGCTCACTTTAGGCTCAGGTCACAAAGACTGCTCCACTTGTTGCTACTTCGGCAGTACCTGTTCCTATTGATCAGACCCAGACCGCTTCATAGCCGCATGCTTCTTCACAGGGTCAGCCTGATAGCTCCGAGTCCGAGGAAGACACTTCTCAGTTTGTGATTACTACGCGCTCCTCGGCACCCGACTTGACTCCGTTTGTTCCCCCGTCAGATCCTTAGATTAGATTTTTGGCAGTTGATGCCAAAGGGGGAGAGAGAGTAGATTCAGGGGGGAGAGTTTTTGGTAGAGGTTTTTTTCGTTCTTCTCTTGTGTGCTACGCTCATGCATCATATTTACTTTACGGTATTTGCATACTTGTGACATGTGGTCTTCTGAGATACCTTGAGTCTCTATAGTTTATCTAGTCACAGTTTTAAATCATGTCACTTGTTTGTTTATAGCTCATAAGGTTGTGCTTCCGTGTCTTACTCTGATTTCATATGAGCTATGTTCTATGTGTACTAACTCTTCATGTTTTATCTTATGAGTACACTCAGTTGGCTTGGAACATATAAGCATTGTCTAACCCCTTGTGCTTACAGCATTATGCTTATGTGAACCAAGCATGATCGAAAACCTCAACTCATATCTTCTGAATCTAAGTGTTGTCATCAATCACCAAAAAGGGGGAGATTGAAAGCATCTAGGCCCCGGTGTTGGTTTCGGCAATTAATGACAACACATTATTACCATGACGAACGTGTGTTTTACAGAAACGTTGGTAAGTTAGGTCATGGAGATGATAACTGCTTTGGGCAATATGGTATTCATGTCCCTTGATGGAAATCGTTTTGGTTTTCAAAGGATCAACAATAAGATTAAGGACGGTTAGTTCCGGATGTCAAGGTGTTGAGATACATCTGGAATAGTCGTTAGGATCTGTGTTTCTTCCTTTGACCGTACTATGAAGAGGGGCATGAGCGAGTAGCTTGACCTAGGTGAGTCTTGTGTTTAGGTGTGGTGCACACTTGTCAAACTTAGCACTAGATAGCTCGAGAAAAGCTCAGAGTTCAGTTAGAAGCAACTTGGTTCAAGTTGCATCGCGTTTAGAAGACGTTTGAGCTGTTTACCTATGACCAGACGCGGTCCTGGTCATGACCGGACGCGTCCGGTCAGTACTAAATCTTCACTGCGCTTTCAGCTGACTGACCGGACGCGGTCCTTGAGAGGACCGGACGCGGTGGTCAGTCTGACACGTGTTCCAAAGGGTAAACAGGGTAATCGGACGCGACTGTGAAATGATCGGCGTGTCCGGTCATGTTCTAGTAAGGTCCCGTGGTGACCTGACGCGTCCGGTCACCTATGATCGGACGCGGTCATGCGTCCGGTCATGTTCCAGTTGTAAGTGCATTCGCCCCCGTTGTGGGTTTTGGATAATTAATGACAATCAAATTAGGGACTAACATGTCTATCTAAGTAAATATGCAGGTGTTAGTTCAATAAAAGAATTTGTATGGTCACATTTGGTGATGTTAGCACCCTCAATTCCTTTGGTTGGAAAGCATTCCGTCTCAAGTGGGTCGATTAGATCTTATCTTTTGACTTGAGATATAGGAAACGCCGCACTATCAAGAGGGATACAAATTAGGCTATCTAGAGGGAAAACTTGTGCTCACTTTGTATTTGTTTAAGTGTTTGAGAGACACCTTTGCACTCACAGACACTTAGAGAAGTGTCTTAAGCCTGGGAGTACCGGTGGTACCGGTGAACCACCGGTAGTACCGGTAGGCATAAATCCCGCCGGTGTCAGCGCCTTAGTTTTGCGAGTTTTTGCTCTAGCGGTAGTATCGGCGGTTGATCGGTAGTACCGGCCATTGACCGGTGGTACCAGTGAAAGTCCGGTAGTACCGGTAAGCCTTTTTCTCGCAAAACATGTCTTCGCAAAAAAACTGTACTACCGGTGGTACCGGTCGTTGACCGGTGGTACCGGTGAAAGACCGATAGTACCGGTAGGCTATTTTCTCACAAAGTCTCCAGTAGGTTAACTGTAACGGTCGGATTCTTTTGGACCGGTAGTACCGGTGAGTACTCACCGGTAGTACCGGTACCACCTCGAAGATAAGAGTATAAATAGCTCTCCCCTTCATTTCTAACCGTGGCCCACGACATTTACTCCCACCTACCTTCAGACAAACAGCTCCTAAGCATTGACTCACCCTCTCTCTCTTCCTCTTTGTTCTCAAATCGAATCCCTTGCAAGATCTGTGCATAGAGGAGAGATTTAAGAGTGGAAAGCTTCGTTTCACATCTTGAGCACTTGATTCCCCTCCTAGTTGGCTTGGTTTGTGTTTATTACTCTTGGGTTCTTGGAACCCTAGCCGGCTAGGTGTTCTTCGTGGTTGCCCGTGTTGTTCTACTTGTGAGGGCACCCCGAAGTGTTTGTATTACCCTTGTATTCTTAGTGGAAATCTCGGGCTAACCTTTGTGGTTGCTTGAGGGAGGCAAGAAGGTGGAAGAGACTCCGACCTTAGTGGTCACCTCAACAACGAGGACGTAGGAACTCCTTAGTGGGGTTGCCGAACCTCGGGTTAAATCGTGTGTCATGCGTGCTTGTTGTTGTTGTTATTTGTGTTCACTTGAGATATTACTTGTTCTTTGTGTTCTTCCTCTTTCATATCTCTTTCATAGGTTGTGGGTGCTTGATATACTACTTGGTGAAGGGACAACAAAGGAGAGTTCATAAACTTCATCAACATCATCTTCGATAGTGGGGTAAAACTCAGATCTGAAATCACAACTCGCAAATCTCTGATTTCTTAGTTTCAGTAGGGTACCGGTAGTACCGGTCGTCTGTGTCGGTAGTATCGGTGATCTATCACCGGTAGTACCGGTTCAAACCAGCCGGTGGTACCGGTCAGTGTTTTAACTTCCGCATTGAGTTTTGAGTTTCAGGTTGTTAGATTCGCCTATTCACCCCCCCCCCTCTAGGCCTATTAGATCCTTTCACCAGTAAGGTCCCGTGGTGACCTGACGCGTCCGGTCACCTATGATCGGACGCGGTGATGCGTCAGGTCAATTTTCCAGAGAGCTCTTGCATGATCGGACGCGTCTGATCATCCTTGATCGGCGTGTCCGGTCATCTCAGACCGGCGCGTCTGGTCATCACAGATCGACGCGTCCAGTCACTCAGCAAGTGGACTAATAAATGTTTCTTTTGAGAAAGATAGGATTTGCAGCGCATGTCAAGCGGGCAAACAAGTTGGAGCCAAACATCCCGTCAAAAATGTTGTATCAACAATGAGACCACTTGAGCTACTTCACATGGACTTATTTGGTCCCAATGCTTACATAAGCATTGGAGGTAACAAATTTGGTTTCGTTATTGTTGATGATTATTCTCGCTTCACTTGGGTATTCTTTTTGCAAGATAAAAGTGATACTCAAGTAATCTTCAAAAAGTTTGCAAGAAGAGCTCAAAATGAATTTGAAGTGAAGATCAAGAAAGTGAGAAGTGACAATGGGATGGAGTTTAGGAACACCAACATTGAAGAGTTTCTTAATGAAGAGGGAATCAAGCATGAGTTTTCGGTTCCCTATACTCCTCAACAAAATGGTGTTGTGGAGAGAAAGAACCGAACACTCATAGAAGCGGCAAGAGCAATGTTGGATGAATACAAGACTCCGGACAAGTATTGGGCGGAAGCGGTCAACACGGCATGTCATGCAATCAACCGCTTGTATCTTCATAAAATTATGAAAAAGACCGCCTACGAGCTTCTTACCGGTAACAAACCTAAGGTGCATTACTTTCGAGTTTTTGGATGCAAGTGTTTCATACTTAACAAGAAATCCAAAAGTTCAAAGTTTGCACCAAAGGTTGATGAAGGTTTCTTGCTTGGTTATGGTACTAACGAACATGGCTATCGTGTTTTCAACAAGACCTCCGGTCAAGTTGAAATAGCGATTGACGTGACATTTGATGAAACCGACGGCTCTCAAAAGGAGCAAGTCAATGTTGACATCATAGGTAAAGAAGAACCATCCTCTCAAGTGATCAAGAAGCTTGCTACCGGTGAAGTAAAGCCCGTTGAAGAAGATGATGAATATCAACAAGGGCAAACCATTCATGATCCGCATATGCATCATGGGTCAATAAATGTCCATGATGGTGGTTCTACATCAAGAAGTGGACATGATTCAAGTGTTCAAGATATTCAAAATTCACCTCAAGTCGAAGATAGCAACCAAGTTGATGATCAAGATAGAAATGAAGACAACTTCACACAAGGTCTTAATCTTGACTTTTCAATCAACCAAGACAAGGATGATGAAGATGAAGGTCCAATCCAAAGGAGAACTCAAGTGCCTCACCCAAGAGTACATCATACCATTCAACGAGATCATCCCGTTGACAACATCTTGGGAAGCATTCAAAGAGGAGTCGTCACAAGGTCAAGGCTTGCAAGCTTTTGTGAACACTTCTCATTTGTGTCTCCAAAAGAGCCTAAAAGGGTTGAAGAAGCCATTGATGATGAGGATTGGATGATTGCAATGCAAGAAGAGTTGAATAACTTCACTCGTAATGAAGTTTGGACATTGGTGGAAAGACCTAAACAAAATGTGATTGGAACCAAATGGGTTTTCCGCAACAAGCAATAAGAACATGGTGTGGTCACAAGAAACAAGGCAAGGTTGGTAGCTCAAGGATTCACTCAAATTGAAGGTTTGGATTTTGGGGAAACTTATGCACCGGTGGCAAGGCTTGAGTCAATACGGATCTTACTTGCCTATGCCGTCCATCACAACTTCAAACTATACCAAATGGATGTGAAGAGTGCATTCCTCAACGGCCCCCTTTCCGAAGTAGTATATGTAGAGCAACCACCGGGTTTTGAAGATCCCAAGAATCCTAATCATGTCTATAAGCTCAACAAAGCACTCTATGGGCTTAAGCAAGCCCCTAGAGCTTGGTATGATTGTCTTAAGGACTTCCTACTCAAACAAGGGTTTGAGATAGGCAAGGCAGATCTAACCTTATTTACTCACAAAGTCAATAATGATATCTTTATTTGCCAAATATATGTCGATGACATAATATTTGGTAGTACTAATGTGGCTTTTTGTGAGGAGTTTAGTAGGATTATGACGAATAGATTCGAGATGTCTATGATGGGAGAGTTGAAGTTCTTTCTTGGTTTTCAAATCAAGCAACTCAAGGAAGGAACCTTTATTTGTCAAACGAAGTATACTCTTGACATGTTGAAGAAGTTTGACATGGAGAAAGCAAAACCTATCAAGACACCGATGCCAACCAATGGGCATCTTGATCTCGACAAAGATGGAAAGGACGTCGATCAAAAGGTATATCGTTCAATGATTGGATCCTTACTTTACCTTTGTGCATCTAGGCCCGATATTATGCTTAGTGTGTGCATGTGTGCAAGATTTCAAGCTAATCCGAAAGAATGTCACTTAGTGGCTGTTAAGAGAATTTTGAGATATTTAGTGCACACTCCTAATCTTGGCTTGTGGTATCCTAAGGGCTCCACTTTTGATTTACTTGGCTACTCCGATTCGGATTATGCCGGTTGCAGGGTAAATCCAAAGAGCACTACCGGGACTTGCCAATTTCTTGGTAGGTCTTTGGTGTCGTGGAGCTCTAAAAAGCAAAATAGTGTTGCCTTGTCTACTACCGAAGCCGAGTATGTGGCGGCCGATGCTTGCTGTGCCCAACTACTTTGGATGAAGCAGACCCTAAAAGACTTTGGTTATGAGCTAACCAAGATTCCCCTCTTGTGTGACAACGAGAGTGCCATTAAATTGGCTAACAATCCTGTAAACCATTCTCGTACAAAGCACATAGACATCCGGCATCATTTCTTGAGAGACCATGAAGCCAAAGGAGATATCGCTTTACATCATGTGTGCTCCGAAAAGCAACTAGCCGATATTTTCACAAAGCCTCTAGATGAGTCAAGATTTTGTGCTTTGAGGAGTGAACTAAATATCATTGATTCTCATAACGTGGCTTGACTTTTTGGACATATTTTGTTTGATTCTAGCTATGTGAAAACTCCTTTAAAAGGTTTGGATGAGATTTCAAAATCTATTTTCACTTCTCAAGCATGTTCATAGTTTTGTGTTGTTTCTATGAAATCTGGACATGCTTGAGTTGGTTCTAGTTCATCATATATGTTCACCATCTCTCATTCACTTCATCCTGCTCTGGAACCACCGGTAGTGCCGGTGATAGACCGGTAGTACCGGTGCATCTCCACCGGTAGTACCGGTGCTTTTCAACCGGTAGTACCAGTAGTGTATGTTACGACCGGGTATAAATAGGGGTCGTGACCCTTCTTCTCTCATTCTTCCTCCCCGTGCCCGCACCCTCCACAACCGACGGCGCCGCCCCTTACTCCCCCCACTCGATCTCCCTCCTCACTCCACCTCTCTTATCGATCTTTGAGGAAAAGTTTCTCCTTGTCGTGGGGATCGCGTGGAGGTGCTTTGGAGTTGCCCAAACTTCTTCCTTTGGTGTGATTCGATCTTCTTTCATCTTCAAGCATGCAAAGGAAGAATCCCAAAAGGGCCGCTCGTCCCAGTGGTGGTGATGGTGGTAGTGCTTCCCGGCCTGTCCGTGGAAGGACTTCCGCTCGTTCACATGGTGGTGGCGGCATTGGCAGTGGAGATGATGTTGAGCCCCAGGGTGTGCCTGCTCCTCTCTCGAGTATGGGACGCCCCAATCCTCCGCGTCGTCATAGCGAGCAAGTGCAAGGTCAGCGTCCGGCAGGTGAGAATCCACAGCTTGCCGCTATGCAAATTGAGGGTCGCTCTATTGACCCTAACATTGTGGCTCAATCCCCCATTCAAATTGGTCTTGCCACTGCCAACCGGATGCTTTTATTTCATCAAAATGCAAATCCTCGTATGTCCGGTCCTCAAAATCAAGGTGGTTATCAACCCTCTCTTCCTGTTGATTATTCTAAGAGAGCGGGTGATTTACGGGTGCAGCGCAGTGAAAATCCCTATCAGTTTATCCGCAATCCTAGTGTGGATATTCGTTTTTGGAGCCGCATGCATTCCGATTATTATTACAAGGTTCTTTTCAAGAGTGGGCAGCGTGGCTCTTCTCCGCCGATATACCAGCACAAGTGGGTGCAGCGCGCCTCTCTTGATAATCTGAACAATTCTGACATTCACCGTTTGGTTGCTGATCTTGATGCTTGTCGTCTGCTTCCTCTTATGACGTTCCAGCATAATTGGAATGATGAGATTATCTGTCAGTTTTATGCAACTCTGTGGATTGATTCTTAGAACCTTGTACTACATTGGCTTACCCAAGGCGTCCATTACAGATGTGATTATCGGACTTTTTCACGCCTTCTTGGGTTTTCTGCTGAGGACAGGGGTGCTTCTAGTCTGTTTGATATTTTTCCAGATTCTGTCTCTCATGATGACTTAGAGGCTGCTGAGGTTTACAAGCCTGGTGCATCTGTTGACTTCACTACCACTCATTTGAAGCCGTACTTTTATGTCCTCAACAATCTCATTCGCCTTACCTTGGACCCAAAGATTGGAGATTCCGTTCACCTCATGCTTGATGCTCCTAAGGTCCTTTGCCGTTTTGGCACTGGTGGTGATCGTTTTTCCATCACTGACTTCATGTGGCGCAAGATTGAGCAGGCTGCCAATGATCCCCACAAGTCTGTGCCTTATGCTCCGTATCTCATGTATATCATTGAGCAAGTGGTGGGTCGTTCATTCCACCACAATACTGTGCACAAGTCCTACTCAGTGCGTCATCTGGGCCCCAGAGGTATTGGTGGTGGTTCTGTTTCTTCTCCCTCTCGTGGTCCGACCACTCGTACTTCCTCCCGCGGTGCTTACCGTGGTGGCACTGCTCCTGCTCCTACTCGCTCCTCTTCGGAGCGTCGTCGGCGTGGTGGCGGTGTCATCAAGTATGCTCTTGGGAAGCTTTGGGAGGCCTTCTGTTACAAGGCTAAGAAGGATGATCGTCGTCTAAGGCGTATTGAGCAGCACCTACAGATTGATCCTCCTGAGAGTCCTCTCCGTGAGTTTCGGGATCCCTTTGTCGAGTACAATGAGCTGTATGGTGCTCCCGCCTCTGGTCCTAGTGAGGAGGCTGGCCCATCCAATGACCCTCGTGGTAAGAAGATAGTCCCTCCATCACCAGGGTTGGTTGACTACTCGACCGACGACGACGACGGTGACGACAGTGACGATGACCGTGACTTCTCGGAGCCTTAGTAGACGTCGCTACCTTGGTTGTTTCCATGCCTACCCTTTTTGGCATTTGATGCCAAAGGGGGAGTGTTAGGCTTATCATCTATGTAACATGTAGTTTTTGGTCGTGTAATAATTCCAAACCTTGTGGTGAACTATGTATGGTGGACTAAGAACTATTTGTGTGATGATGGTTGATTGTAGACTAATCACTTATGCTTATTTGCTATGTTTGCCTAGTTTTTCTCTGATGTTGTTTGTTGGCTTAGTTTGTTTTTTTAAGCCTTTCCTGTGTTTGTGTGATAAGTCATGTCTCATGCATCACGTTATATTTCTTGTCACACACTTTTAGGCACCCCACGAATTGCAAAATTTAGGGGGAGCTTTCCTTATGTATGCATATTGATTATGATCAATGTTGAGATTCAAGTTCAATGCATACACTGAGGGGGAGCCTTCTGTAAAGTATGAAATTCATATTCTTCAATTCTTTACACCTTATGTAAGCCTAAGTTGGTTGTCATCAATTACCAAAAAGGGGGAGTTTGTAAGTGCATTTGCCCCCGTTGTGGGTTTTGGATAATTAATGACAATCAAATTAGGGACTAACATGTCTATCTAAGTGAATATACAGGTGTTAGTTCAATAAAAGAATTTGTATGGTCACATTTGGTGATGTTAGCACCCTCAATTCCTTTGGTTGGAAAGCATTCCATCTCAAGTGGGTCGATTAGATCTTATCTTTTGACTTGAGATATAGGAAACGCCGCACTATCAAGAGCGATACAAATTAGGCTATCTAGAGGGAAAACTTGTGCTCACTTTGTATTTGTTTAAGTGTTTGAGAGACACCTTTGCACTCACGGACACTTAGAGAAGTGTCTTATGCCTGGGAGTACCGGTGGTACCGGTGAACCACCGGTAGTACCGGTAGGCATAAATCCCGCCGGTGTCAGCGCCTTAGTTTTGCGAGTTTTTGCTCTAGCGGTAGTATCGGCGGTTGATCGGTAGTACCGGCCATTGACCGGTGGTACCGGTGAAAGTCCGGTAGTACCGGTAAGCCTTTTTCTCGCAAAACATGTCTTCGCAAAAAAACTGTACTACCGGTGGTACCGGTGAAAGACCGGTAGTACCGGTAGGCTATTTTCTCGCAAAGTCTCCAGTAGGTTAACTGTAACGGTCGGATTCTTTTGGACCGGTAGTACCGGTGAGTACTCACCGGTAGTACCGGTACCACCTCGAAGATAAGAGTATAAATAGCTCTCCCCTTCATTTCTAACCGTGGCCCACGACATTTACTCCCACCTACCTTCAGACAAACAGCTCCTAAGCATTGACTCACCCTCTCTCTCTTCCTCTTTGTTCTCAAATCGAATCCCTTGCAAGATCTGTGCATAGAGGAGAGATTTAAGAGTGGAAAGCTTCGTTTCACATCTTGAGCACTTGATTCCCCTCCTAGTTGGCTTGGTTTGTGTTTATTACTCTTGGGTTCTTGGAACCCTAGCCGGCTAGGTGTTCTTCGTGGTTGCCCGTGTTGTTCTACTTGTGAGGGCACCCCGAAGTGTTTGTATTACCCTTGTATTCTTAGTGGAAATCTCGGGCTAACCTTTGTGGTTGCTTGAGGGAGGCAAGGAGGTGGAAGAGACTCCGACCTTAGTGGTCACCTCAACAACGAGGACATAGGAACTCCTTAGTGGGGTTGCCGAACCTCGGGTTAAATCGTGTGTCCTGCGTGCTTGTTGTTGTTGTTATTTGTGTTCACTTGAGATATTACTTGTTCTTTATGTTCTTCCTCTTTCATATCTCTTTCATAGGTTGTGGGTGCTTGATCTACTACTTGGTGAAGGGACAACAAAGGAGAGTTCATAAACTTCATCAACATCATCTTCGATAGTGGGGTAAAACTCAGATCTGAAATCACAACTTGCAAATCTCTGATTTCTTAGTTTCAGTAGGGTACCGGTAGTACCGGTCGTCTGTGTCGGTAGTACCGGTGATCTATCACCGGTAGTACCGGTTCAAACCAGCCGGTGGTACCGGTCAGTGTTTTAACTTCCGCATTGAGTTTTGAGTTTCAGGTTGTTAGATTCGCCTATTCACCCCCCCTCTAGGCCTATTAGATCCTTTCAATTGGTATCAGAGCAAGGTTTCCTCGTGTCTAGCGCTTCACTGCGTGAGGAGATAGCATGGCCACCTTTGATGATGACACCTTGAACAAGCTAGTTGAGCTGCTTGCCGGGAAACTCATCGACAGGCTTATAGAGCAACAAAAAGAGCAAATGAACAAGATGCAAGATGATATGAACAAGTTGAAGGAAGCCGTAAGTAAGAAAATTGAAGATGTAGCAAGTGGTGGTGATGGAGATGGTGAGAATGAAGCAATCAAGTCACCTAAAGGGTTTACTCATGTTCCATATGAGTACTCTTCTTTTAGCAAATCCAATACTCACTTGCCTATCATCAACCCTGGTAAACCACCTCAATTTGATAGAGTTAGATATACCGATTGGGCTCATAGAATGAAGATGCATCTTATTGCCGCAAGATGTTGGGAGATTGTGGAAGTGGGTGTTAAAGCTTTGGAAGAAGATGGTGAGTTGACAACCGAAGATTACCTTGACATACAACAAAATGCTACAGCTGCTTCCTTGATTCTATCATGCCTAAATCAAGAAGATTACAACAAGGTAAACGGCATGGAAAGTGCAAAGCAAATTTGGGATACATTGAAGGTTTCATTTGAAGGTGACAAAAGTGTGAGAAAGGGAAACATTGAGCTACTTCAAGGCAAGATTGAGAACTTTGGGATGATTGAAGGTGAAACTACCCAAGCTATGTTTGATAGATTCATGACCTTGATCAATAGAATAAGAGCTCTTGGTGACACATATTGGGATGACAACTCGGCGGCTAGAAAGTTGTGTAGAGTGTATAGACAAAAGAACAACATTCTTGCTTCGGTCATCATGGAAAGACCTAACTATGACACAATGACACCTCAAGAAATGCTTGCCAAATTGAAACATCATGAGTGCTTAGAAGATGAAGCAAAAGAAGCATCAAGTCAAAAGAAGAATATTGCTCTCAAGGCATCACATGGTAGAAGCAAGAAGAATGATATTTATGATCCGTCAAGTGATGAAGAACAAGATGAAGATTCCGATGAAGAAGAAGCTCTATTAGTTGCAAACTATAAAAAAATACTTGAAAAAGAAGGAGAGGAAGAGGAGTGGAGCCAAGCCATACAAGAAAAGATTTTGCTATGGTTGTGGAGATATTGGTCATTTCATTGCTGATTGTCCAAAAGAGAAGATGAAGTACAAGTACAACAAAGATGATGACAAGAAGCATAAAGGCAAGAAGAGAGGTGAAGCACATCTTGGTGAAGAATGGGAATCAAACGATGAAAGTGATGATTCAAATGACAAAGACAAGGAGAAGAAGAAGGGTGTTGCAACTATTGCTATTCAAGAGACTTCTTCTTCTCAACCCAAGCGCATCATCAACCGTTCCTCGTCACCATCATTGTTCACCGACTTATCTTTATCATCTAGGCTCTTCGAAAACCTCATCGACAACGACTACTACACTCCTACTTGCCTTATGGGAAAGGGAGAGAAGGAATACTCCTCCGGTGGAACAAGTTGGGTGCTAGATAGTGGATGCACTAATCATATGACCGGAGAGAAGAAAATGTTCACCTCCTTTCAACCAAATCAAAGTACAAGTGAACGCATTGTGTTTGGTGATAATGGTAAAGGAGACGTCCTTGGTTTGGGTAAAATTGCTATCTCAAATGATAATTCTATTTCAAATGTTTTACTTGTGGAAGGGTTAGGATACAATTTGTTGTCCGTTTCACAACTTTGTGAGATGGGCTACAATTGTCTCTTCACTAATGTGGGTGTGGAAGTCTCTAAAAGGAAGGACTCCTCCATTGTTTTCATGGGTCGTTTAAAAGGCAAACTTTATCTAGTTGATTTCACATCTAGTAAAGTGAAGCCGGAGACTTGTTTGGTGGCAAAATCTAGCATGGGTTGGCTATGGCATCGCCGACTAGCCCATGTTGGAATGAGGAACTTGGCCGACCTTCAAAGAGGTGAACACATCCTTGGACTAATAAATGTTTCTTTTGAGAAAGATAGGATTTGCAGCGCATGTCAAGCGGGCAAACAAGTTGGAGCCAAACATCCCGTCAAAAATGTTGTATCAACAATGAGACCACTTGAGCTACTTCACATGGACTTATTTGGTCCCAATGCTTACATAAGCATTGGAGGTAACAAATTTGGTTTCGTTATTGTTGATGATTATTCTCGCTTCACTTGGGTATTCTTTTTGCAAGATAAAAGTGATACTCAAGTAATCTTCAAAAAGTTTGCAAGAAGAGCTCAAAATGAATTTGAAGTGAAGATCAAGAAAGTGAGAAGTGACAATGGGATGGAGTTTAGGAACACCAACATTGAAGAGTTTCTTAATGAAGAGGGAATCAAGCATGAGTTTTCGGTTCCCTATACTCCTCAACAAAATGGTGTTGTGGAGAGAAAGAACCGAACACTCATAGAAGCGGCAAGAGCAATGTTGGATGAATACAAGACTCCGGACAAGTATTGGGCGGAAGCGGTCAACACGGCATGTCATGCAATCAACCGCTTGTATCTTCATAAAATTATGAAAAAGACCGCCTACGAGCTTCTTACCGGTAACAAACCTAAGGTGCATTACTTTCGAGTTTTTGGATGCAAGTGTTTCATACTTAACAAGAAATCCAAAAGTTCAAAGTTTGCACCAAAGGTTGATGAAGGTTTCTTGCTTGGTTATGGTACTAACGAACATGGCTATCGTGTTTTCAACAAGACCTCCGGTCAAGTTGAAATAGCGATTGACGTGACATTTGATGAAACCGACGGCTCTCAAAAGGAGCAAGTCAATGTTGACATCATAGGTAAAGAAGAACCATCCTCTCAAGTGATCAAGAAGCTTGCTACCGGTGAAGTAAAGCCCGTTGAAGAAGATGATGAATATCAACAAGGGCAAACCATTCATGATCCGCATATGCATCATGGGTCAATAAATGTCCATGATGGTGGTTCTACATCAAGAAGTGGACATGATTCAAGTGTTCAAGATATTCAAAATTCACCTCAAGTCGAAGATAGCAACCAAGTTGATGATCAAGATAGAAATGAAGACAACTTCACACAAGGTCTTAATCTTGACTTTTCAATCAACCAAGACAAGGATGATGAAGATGAAGGTCCAATCCAAAGGAGAACTCAAGTGCCTCACCCAAGAGTACATCATACCATTCAACGAGATCATCCCGTTGACAACATCTTGGGAAGCATTCAAAGAGGAGTCGTCACAAGGTCAAGGCTTGCAAGCTTTTGTGAACACTTCTCATTTGTGTCTCCAAAAGAGCCTAAAAGGGTTGAAGAAGCCATTGATGATGAGGATTGGATGATTGCAATGCAAGAAGAGTTGAATAACTTCACTCGTAATGAAGTTTGGACATTGGTGGAAAGACCTAAACAAAATGTGATTGGAACCAAATGGGTTTTCCGCAACAAGCAAGATGAACATGGTGTGGTCACAAGAAACAAGGCAAGGTTGGTAGCTCAAGGATTCACTCAAATTGAAGGTTTGGATTTTGGGGAAACTTATGCACCGGTGGCAAGGCTTGAGTCAATACGGATCTTACTTGCCTATGCCGTCCATCACAACTTCAAACTATACCAAATGGATGTGAAGAGTGCATTCCTCAACGGCCCCCTTTCCGAAGTAGTATATGTAGAGCAACCACCGGGTTTTGAAGATCCCAAGAATCCTAATCATGTCTATAAGCTCAACAAAGCACTCTATGGGCTTAAGCAAGCCCCTAGAGCTTGGTATGATTGTCTTAAGGACTTCCTACTCAAACAAGGGTTTGAGATAGGCAAGGCCGATCTAACCTTATTTACTCACAAAGTCAATAATGATATCTTTATTTGCCAAATATATGTCGATGACATAATATTTGGTAGTACTAATGTGGCTTTTTGTGAGGAGTTTAGTAGGATTATGACGAATAGATTCGAGATGTCTATGATGGGAGAGTTGAAGTTCTTTCTTGGTTTTCAAATCAAGCAACTCAAGGAAGGAACCTTTATTTGTCAAACGAAGTATACTCTTGACATGTTGAAGAAGTTTGACATGGAGAAAGCAAAACCTATCAAGACACCGATGCCAACCAATGGGCATCTTGATCTCGACAAAGATGGAAAGGACGTCGATCAAAAGGTATATCGTTCAATAATTGGATCCTTACTTTACCTTTGTGCATCTAGGCCCGATATTATGCTTAGTGTGTGCATGTGTGCAAGATTTCAAGCTAATCCGAAAGAATGTCACTTAGTGGCTGTTAAGAGAATTTTGAGATATTTAGTGCACACTCCTAATCTTGGCTTGTGGTATCCTAAGGGCTCCACTTTTGATTTACTTGGCTACTCCGATTCGGATTATGCCGGTTGCAGGGTAAATCGAAAGAGCACTACCGGGACTTGCCAATTTCTTGGTAGGTCTTTGGTGTCGTGGAGCTCTAAAAAGCAAAATAGTGTTGCCTTGTCTACTGCCGAAGCCGAGTATGTGGCGGCCGGTGCTTGCTGTGCCCAACTACTTTGGATGAAGCAGACCCTAAAAGACTTTGGTTGTGAGCTAACCAAGATTCCCCTCTTGTGTGACAATGAGAGTGCCATTAAATTGGCTAACAATCCTATAAACCATTCTCGTACAAAGCACATAGACATCCGGCATCATTTCTTGAGAGACCATGAAGCCAAAGGAGATATCGCTTTACATCATGTGTGCTCCGAAAAGCAACTAGCCGATATTTTCACAAAGCCTCTAGATGAGTCAAGATTTTGTGCTTTGAGGAGTGAACTAAATATCATTGATTCTCATAACGTGGCTTGACTTTTTGGACATATTTTGTTTGATTCTAGCTATGTGAAAACTCCTTTAAAAGGTTTGGATGAGATTTCAAAATCTATTTTCACTTCTCAAGCATGTTCATAGTTTTGTGTTGTTTCTATGAAATCTGGACATGCTTGAGTTGGTTCTAGTTCATCATATATGTTCACCATCTCTCATTCACTTCATCCTGCTCTGGAACCACCGGTAGTGCCGGTGATAGACCGGTAGTACCGGTGCATCTCCACCGGTAGTACCGGTGCTTTTCAACCGGTAGTACCGGTAGTGTATGTTACGGCCGGGTATAAATAGGGGTCGTGACCCTTCTTCTCTCATTCTTCCTCCTCGTGCCCGCACCCTCCACAACCGACGGCGCCGCCCCTTACTCCCCCCACTCGATCTCCCTCCTCACTCCACCTCTCTTATCGATCTTTGAGGAAAAGTTTCTCCTTGTCGTGGGGATCGCGTGGAGGTGCTTTGGAGTTGCCCAAACTTCTTCCTTTGGTGTGATTCGATCTTCTTTCATCTTCAAGCATGCAAAGGAAGAATCCCAAAAGGGTCGCTCGTCCCAGTGGTGGTGATGGTGGTAGTGCTTCCTGGCCTGTCCGTGGAAGGACTTCCGCTCGTTCACATGGTGGTGGCGGCATTGGCAGTGGAGATGATGTTGAGCCCCAGGGTGTGCCTGCTCCTCTCTTGAGTATGGGACACCCCAATCCCCCGCGTCGTCATAGCGAGCAAGTGCAAGGTCAGCGTCCGGCAGGTGAGAATCCACAGCTTGCCGCTATGCAAATTGAGGGTCGCTCTATTGACCCTAACATTGTGGCTCAATCCCCCATTCAAATTGGTCTTGCCACTGCCAACCGGATGCTTTTATTTCATCAAAATGCAAATCCTCGTATGTCCGGTCCTCAAAATCAAGGTGGTTATCAACCCTCTCTTCCTGTTGATTATTCTAAGAGAGCGGGTGATTTACGGGTGCAGCGCAGTGAAAATCCCTATCAGTTTATCCGCAATCCTAGTGTGGATATTCGTTTTTGGAGCCGCATGCATTTCGATTATTATTACAAGGTTCTTTTCAAGAGTGGGCAGCGTGGCTCTTCTCCGCTGATATACCAGCACAAGTGGGTGCAGCGCGCCTCTCTTGATAATCTGAACAATCCTGACATTCACCGTTTGGTTGCTGATCTTGATGCTTGTCGTCTGCTTCCTCTTATGACGTTCCAGCATAATTGGAATGATGAGATTATCTGTCAGTTTTATGCAACTCTGTGGATTGATTCTTAGAACCTTGTACTACATTGGCTTACCCAAGGCGTCCATTACAGATGTGATTATCGGACTTTTTCACGCCTTCTTGGGTTTTCTGCTGAGGACAGGGGTGCTTCTAGTCTGTTTGATATTTTTCCAGATTCTGTCTCTCATGATGACTTAGAGGCTGCTGAGGTTTACAAGCCTGGTGCATCTGTTGACTTCACTACCACTCATTTGAAGCCGTACTTTTATGTCCTCAACAATCTCATTCGCCTTACCTTGGACCCAAAGATTGGAGATTCCATTCACCTCATGCTTGATGCTCCTAAGGTCCTTTGCCGTTTTGGCACTGGTGGTGATCGTTTTTCCATCACTGACTTCATGTGGCGCAAGATTGAGTAGGCTGCCAATGATCCCCACAAGTCTGTGCCTTATGCTCCGTATCTCATGTATATCATTGAGCAAGTGGTGGGTCGTTCATTCCACCACAATACTGTGCACAAGTCCTACTCAGTGCGTCATCTGGGCCCCAGAGGTATTGGTGGTGGTTCTGTTTCTTCTCCCTCTCGTGGTCCGACCACTCGTACTTCCTCCCGCGGTGCTTACCGTGGTGGCACTGCTCCTGCTCCTACTCGCTCCTCTTCGGAGCGTCGTCGGCGTGGTGGCGGTGTCATCAAGTATGCTCTTGGGAAGCTTTGGGAGGCCTTCTGTTACAAGGCTGAGAAGGATGATCGTCGTCTAAGGCGTATTGAGCAGCACCTACAGATTGATCCTCCTGAGAGTCCTCTCCGTGAGTTTCGGGATCCCTTTGTCGAGTACAATGAGCTGTATGGTGCTCCCGCCTCTGGTCCTAGTGAGGAGGCTGGCCCGTCCGATGACCCTCGTGGTAAGAAGACAGTCCCTCCATCACCAGGGTTGGTTGACTACTCGACCGACGACGACGACGGTGATGACAGTGACGATGACCGTGACTTCTCGGAGCCTTATTAGACGTCGCTACCTTGGTCGTTTCCGTGCCTACCCTTTTTGGCATTTGATGCCAAAGGGGGAGTGTTAGGCTTATCATCTATGTAACATGTAGTTTTTGGTCGTGTAATAATTCCAAACCTTGTGGTGAACTATGTATGGTGGACTAAGAACTATTTGTGTGATGATGGTTGATTGTAGACTAATCACTTATGCTTATTTGCTATGTTTCCCTAGTTTTTCTCTGATGTTGTTTGTTGGCTTAGTTTGTTTTTTTTAAGCCTTTCCTGTGTTTGTGTGATAAGTCATGTCTCATGCATCACGTTATATTTATTGTCACACACTTTTAGGCACCCCACGAATTGCAAAATTTAGGGGGAGCTTTCCTTATGTATGCATATTGATTATGATCAATGTTGAGATTCAAGTTCAATGCATACACTGAGGGGGAGCCTTCTGTAAAGTTTGAAATTCATATTCTTCAATTCTTTACACCTTATGTAAGCCTAAGTTGGTTGTCATCAATTACCAAAAAGGGGGAGTTTGTAAGTGCATTCGCCCCCGTTGTGGGTTTTGGATAATTAATGACAATCAAATTAGGGACTAACATGTCTATCTAAGTGAATATGCAGGTGTTAGTTCAATAAAAGAATTTGTATGGTCACATTTGGTGATGTTAGCATTCCGTCTCAAGTGGGTCGATTAGATCTTATCTTTTGACTTGAGATATAGGAAACGCCGCACTATCAAGAGGGATACAAATTAGGCTATCTAGAGAGAAAACTTGTGCTCACTTTGTATTTGTTTAAGTGTTTGAGAGACACCTTTGCACTCACGGACACTTAGAGAAGTGTCTTATGCCTGGGAGTACCGGTGGTACCGGTGAACCACCGGTAGTACCGGTAGGCATAAATCCCGCCGGTGTCAGCGCCTTAGTTTTGCGAGTTTTTGCTCTAGCGGTAGTATCGGCGGTTGATCGGTAGTACCGGCCATTGACCGGTGGTACCAGTGAAAGTCCGGTAGTACCGGTAAGCCTTTTTCTCGCAAAACATGTCTTCGCAAAAAAACTGTACTACCGGTGGTACCGGTCGTTGACCGGTGGTACCGGTGAAAGACCGATAGTACCGGTAGGCTATTTTCTCACAAAGTCTCCAGTAGGTTAACTGTAACGGTCGGATTCTTTTGGACCGGTAGTACCGGTGAGTACTCACCGGTAGTACCGGTACCACCTCGAAGATAAGAGTATAAATAGCTCTCCCCTTCATTTCTAACTGTGGCCCACGACATTTACTCCCACCTACCTTCAGACAAACAGCTCCTAAGCATTGACTCACCCTCTCTCTCTTCCTCTTTGTTCTCAAATCGAATCCCTTGCAAGATCTGTGCATAGAGGAGAGATTTAAGAGTGGAAAGCTTCGTTTCACATCTTGAGCACTTGATTCCCCTCCTAGTTGGCTTGGTTTGTGTTTATTACTCTTGGGTTCTTGGAACCCTAGCCGGCTAGGTGTTCTTCGTGGTTGCCCGTGTTGTTCTACTTGTGAGGGCACCCCGAAGTGTTTGTATTACCCTTGTATTCTTAGTGGAAATCTCGGGCTAACCTTTGTGGTTGCTTGAGGGAGGCAAGGAGGTGGAAGAGACTCCGACCTTAGTGGTCACCTCAACAACGAGGACGTAGGAACTCCTTAGTGGGGTTGCCGAACCTCGGGTTAAATCGTGTGTCCTGCGTGCTTGTTGTTGTTGTTATTTGTGTTCACTTGAGATATTACTTGTTCTTTGTGTTCTTCCTCTTTCATATCTCTTTCATAGGTTGTGGGTGCTTGATCTACTACTTGGTGAAGGGACAACAAAGGAGAGTTCATAAACTTCATCAACATCATCTTCGATAGTGGGGTAAAACTCAGATCTGAAATCACAACTCGCAAATCTCTGATTTCTTAGTTTCAGTAGGGTACCGGTAGTACCGGTCGTCTGTGTCGGTAGTACCGGTGATCTATCACCGGTAGTACCGGTTCAAACCAGCCGGTGGTACCGGTCAGTGTTTTAACTTCCACATTGAGTTTTGAGTTTCAGGTTGTTAGATTCGCCTATTCACCCCCCCCCCCCCCTCTAGGCCTATTAGATCCTTTCACCAGTAAGGTCCCGTGGTGACCTGACGCGTCCGGTCACCTATGATCGGACGCGGTGATGCGTCAGGTCAATTTTCCAGAGAGCTCTTGCATGATCGGACGCGTCTGATCATCCTTGATCGGCGCGTCCGGTCATCTCAGACCGGCGCGTCCGGTTATCACAGATCGGCGCGTCCAGTCACTCAGCACAGGTTTCCATTATTCGACCGTTACACCTGACCGGCGCGTCCGGTCATATCGGCAGGCGCGTCCGGTCAGTGCGCGTCTGGCTGTTTCGAAAGGTAACGGTTGGATTTGTTTGAGGGGTCTATAAATACACCCCCTCCACCTCTTTTAGAGGTCTCTTGCTCATTTGTTCAGCTGAGAAACACCTTTAGAGTGCAAGGAAGTGCAAGAGCCCTAGTGAGGATAGTGATTTGCGAATCGAAGTTTGAGAATCCTCTCTAGTGACAAGAGTCAAGCAAGTGTGCATCCATCTTTTCATTAGGCTTGTTGTGGTCAAGTGAGAGTTCTAGCTTGTTACTCTTGGTGATCGCCATCACCTAGACAGTTTGGTGGTGATTGGGAGTTTGGTGATCATCCGACGAGATTGTGGGTGACCCAACTCATGTTGTGAGCGGTTTTGGGTGATTCGCCACGACGGAGTGTCGAAGAATCAACCCGTAGAGAGCACTTGATCCTTGCGCGGATCAAGGGGGAGCTACACCCTTGCGCGGGTGCTCCAACGAGGTCTAGTGGGGAGTGGCGACTCTCCGATACCTCGGCAAAACTTCGCCGTGTTCCTATTCCCTACTTTCAAGCATTTACTTTCTTGCATTACTTTCGTTGCTTGTTTACTTTCCTAGAATTGTCTTGCTAGTCTAGGATTGGAACTTAGGGTGCAAAACTTTTGTCAGTAGAATCACAAAGAATACAAGTAGGCACTAGGGGTGAAGTTTGGCTTGTAAGATTTAATTCTTGCAATTAATTTTTTAGAAAAGCCCAATTCACCCCCCCTCTTGGGCATCTTGATCCTTTCAGACGTCAAGAACTCAAGCCTCACTGTTCGGAGAAGGTTAAGATGACATTTGTCGCATCAGAATACATGGCGCTCGGGGACTAGCTGTGGGGGTATAAACCCCCGGTACCACAAAATGTATACATGGGCCGCACCGTCTGAGGTGGTCCGGCCCGTAAGATCAAGACGTACATCGCAAGATTATAGGTTGTACTAGATATTATAATTGTACCAGATGGAATACTTTACTTGTAACCCTCCTCCAGAGTATATAAGAAGAGGCTGGGGTCCCTTAGAGGACACAACCTATCTAATCCTCATTCAATACAAAATAACAGAGCACAGGATGTATGGTTTTACGTCATGCTGACGGCCTAAACCTGTATAAATCTTGTGTCTTGTGTCCTGTTACTATCCGGTTCGTGTCTTGTGCACCTATGTACCGACAAATCACCATCACGGGCATACTCCTCGATGGACTGCCGACCAGGTTTCGTTGACACTCACAGAATTGCTTATTTTGTTAATAAGCTAAAATCTAATAATATTTATGTATTCCTTGTGTCAGGAGGGTTCCGACAAATGATCACCATCAGTCCTATAATATCATGCCATGGTTCGTTTCCACTGGCTTGTACTGAAATTTTGCCATGTCAGTCCTATGTCCACGACATGATACTACGGCACCGTCATTGCTTAGCCATCTCACTCCTATGTACATGGCAACGACTCTTGGGAAACACGTAGTCTGTTTAAAAACTTCATTGTGGCACTTCGTGTTTACTTACTATGTCGTACTGTAGCTATGCCTAACCTTCTATGGCTGTGTAATGTTACCAAGTACGTGCTTGCTTCTCTACTTGCCTGTTAGCTCAGTTGGTTCTACATTGGAAGATTTAATATGTATGTTTAAATGTGAACTTACCTATACCCATGAACTTACTCATATTGCAGTGTTATATATATATATATATATATATATATATATATATATATATATATATATATATATATATATATATATATATATGGAGAGTATACTCTATAGCTAGCTACAAAATAAGTTATTTTGTAGCCAGCTATAGGGTAGTAGTTATATATATAGCACATTTTCTCCATCTTTACAATATTTGCCCTGCCTATGCGCGCGAAGGCCTGCGCCCTCCACTAGTCTATCTAGAATGGAAGACGAAGTACAAATTCCCCTCCCTCAGCGTCACTTTTGACTACCTGCCGCTGGTAGCTGCTAGGTTTTCAACTAGGAATCTAGGATACGAATTTTGAGCCATCGACGACAAAAGACGTGACTTCACTCGTGACTAAAACAGCAGCAACAATCCCAATTTACACTGTACTACTACAACCACCGGTACCTGGGTGCCGTAACACCCGGGGTGTTAAGCATGCATTAACATCTCAAAGCATGAGTATTAACATCACATACATGTTCATCATCACATACAATATAAGTTAAAATTTAATTGAAATGTGAAAAACATCTGTTTGAAACATAATTATTGTATTTGCTTGCTAACAGTGGTAAAACTTGTTTGGCTATAACTTTAAATAACTTAGAATTAATTAGCATGATTTTTGGAGCAACTATTGTATTCAAAATCTCCTCAAATTTTGCTTTTAAAAATATTCTAGAAAAATGAGTTTTATTTTAAAATTGGACTTTAAATCATTAATTCAAAATTTGTTTGGATTTTTGAAAAGTGTCCTAAATAAAAGTTGTAGAGAATTAAATTTTGAACAACTTTTGTTTTGAGGTCAACCTTTGAAAATGTCTTTTTCATCTTCAAAATTCAAATTTGGAATGAATTAGAAAATCTGGAAATTTTATTTATAAAAAAAAGGTTTTCTTGCCTAACTGGGCCAGCGCCCTGTTTCCGGCCCAGCTCGGCAGGCCGGCCCGGCCCGCGTCTGCGCCCGCGCGCGCCCCGCGCCAACGCACGACCGCGCTCAGATCGTGGCCGCCGCGTGGAAGCCGCTCGCCGTCGCCGGCGCACGGGTGGCACGCCTTTGCCCCCACCGTCTCGTCACGCCTCCAAGTCGACTGAACCGCGTGGCCGCTCCTCGTCCCTCCCATTTCGCATTCCTCGCGCGCCAGCAGCAGCCGCAGCGGAGCCAGCGGCCACCGCGCCATTGCCGCCGCCCTCCGAGCTCCGCCACCGCCTATCGCCGCCGCTGTTGCACCCGCGACCGATTCTTCGTGGCCATTGCTCCGCCTCCCTCCGCTCCACCCCGTGCTCCCTCCAGCTGTCGCCATCATCAAGGTGAGGGGCCCAATTTTGGCCGACCGTTCTTCACCGCCGCTCGTCGGAGCTCGTCTCCGCGCGGGTGGGCTGTTTCCATCGCCTTCCTTCCCTTCTTTCGCGCACGTCAGCTTCGCCTGGTGATGTTGGAGCTCTAGCGCTCCTCGGACCGCCATGCCGTGCACCGGCGAGGTGTGGCCGCAGTGAGGTAGCGCCGCCGTGCGCCATGCGCGCCGGCGAGCTTGCTCCGGTAAACCACCCGGCCAAGTCCGGGCACCTGTCGGTGCGGTTTGGTGCCCCAAGCACGCTCGCGCTGACCGCCTCGCCGTTTGGCTCACCAGCGGCGAGATCCGCGCGGTCAACGACGAGCCCGCCTCGGCTCCGGCTGACCGGTGGGGTCAGTTGACCCGTGGGCCCCGACTGTCTGTCTCTCGGTGTGGATTGGGGGTGAAATCGTGGGGTGTGCGTAGCGTTTAAGGCCAAGTAGATTTTCGGGTTTTAAAGAAAAGGGTTTTTCCAGAAAATGTGAAAAACTTTCAAAAATCATATCTCAAGATTTTTAGCTCAAAAAATTGTAAAACAAATTTTGAAGTGTTTCTCATGAGTATATATATAGTATAAAAATATTGCATGTTAGTTTTGTAATACTTTTCTGTGTAGATTTATTTAATTATTATAAGTGCTGATATCTTAGAAAATGTCTAGTAAATAGAATATTGATCAGAAAAATATGGTTCCTATTTCATTAGTCTTCTTTAGTGATGTGCTTTCTAGAAAAAAATGTTTATGATGTATGTTCTGTGAAAAATTATTAAGGTGTAGTTCAAATGTCTTTAATTGATGATTTTTATCATTTTTGGTAGAGAGCAAAAAATGTATAACACATGTATGTGATAATTTTTGTGATGTGCTTGTTTACTGTGTAGAGCATAGGAAAACTAATAAATCTGTTGTTTGATACTTTTCCTAGTATAAAGTATTTTCATGCTCATTATTATGTTATAGCTTGTTTATTTTGTATAGATTGTTTTACTTATCCAAATCCCATGAAATTTTTGTAGTATGCTCTTTGGAGTAGGACCATGCTACTGTAATTTTTGTAGATTTTTACATGCAACAGAAATAGGTGTTAATGTGTAACCCTAGTTTAAATAGGAAATAAAAGGTTATTCTTTATGAATAATTAAAAGTAATAAAAAGTGTTTGGTGTATCTTTGAAGCACCAAACTACCTTGCTGGTGTTACTTGATAGGTTAAAGTATTAGGGTTTGGCAAAGAGTAGCAACACTTGTGTGAGAATTATATGTTAACTAGTATAAGAGTAGATGACATGTTTTGTGGTACATGTTCTTGGATGATGTGGACTACCTTGTAGAAGATTTTGTCTTTAATCTATACTATTAGATTCAATGTGCTCATCTGCATATCATGTCATCATGGCATTCCACCACCTCCGATGCACCGTCTGCATGTTTACATATGCAATCGTATCATACAGGATCGCAGGAGGAGTCATCGGTAGCAGTGCCAGAAGATCAGACTTGGACCGATCCGCAAGAGCTCTAGGCACAGGAGGTGCCCGAGAAAGAGGAACAAGGAGAGGAGTTGCCCGAGTGCGTAGATCACCAGCCTAGTTCGTTTGAAAGAGGCAAGCCCCGGAGCATTCTAAATTTCCTATTTTATTCAAGCAATTCTTTGTATATGAGTTATATATTGTTGCATTAAGTTATAGGAGTTGAGTGAAACACTTGCTGCATATATACCTTTTTCCTTGTCCCATAAATATGCATGAAATCCTATTTTAGTTTAGGATCGAAAGTATTGCTTAGCCATGCTTAGACCGGTAGAAGTCGGGTGATTTCCTGTCACCTGCGAGATATAGGTGGATACCGGGTTATGGTTAGCTATAATTGTTATCATGAAAGGTAACCAAGTGTTGATGAATAAACGGAGACCGGGTGGAGTCTTATAGGGTTTTGGACTATAGTGATTCCGTCTGTGTCGATTAAGGACCGATCGTTGCTCGTCCCTCTTGTCATGTTGAACGCATGCCTCACATTTAGTTGGCCAAATAAAGTACCTTTCGACCGCGAAACTAGTGATACTATTTGAGCCAGGATAAACTCGGATTGGCAGACTGGTGCTGAAGGGGGTATGACGGGGACGCGAAGAGTAAGCCCAAGGTGCGTCCTAGCAGTCGGGCGGTCCCTGGGTAGTGCGGTCCATGACTGTTATCCCGTGGCTACTTGGAAAGTGTCATTGGTGATCTAAGCGACCCTGACAGGGAAAGCGTGGTTTGTGTGAGGAATAAATCACTAGCTGGTTAGGAATCGATTCGAATCGCCATCGCTCCTGGATAGTGAGCACTTGACTCGAGCTACAGCATCGTAGTAATAATGATGGAACACGGATGGTTATGTGAATGGTGTTGAAAAAGCTAAACCTGATATGGTAACCTTTGATGTTAATGGTTAATCAAGTGATTGCTCTAGCATAGGTGCTTACTTAGATTAATCAGGTATAATTAAGTTGATGCTTATAGTTTAAATGGTTCATAACTGATAATTTATGCTTTTCTGCAAAACTAGTCAAGCCAGTCCACTTTATAAAAGTCTTGCATACTCCTTGGTGTCATTTATTTCTGGTTTATGACGGGTAAGTCTAGCTGAGTATCTTCCGTACTCAGAGCGTTGTTCCCATTGTTGTTGCAGATGGTCAGATGTACTATGGGTATTGTGTCAACTGTCTGTACCCGGCGATGGGCGACAACTAGGACCAATGGCAATGGTCACTCCGTCTATCTTATCCCATGCTTTTGTGGACTATGACTACCTGTTGGCACTGTATCTGAACTAAGTGTGTGTGCGAGGTTTTAAAACTACTTGTTTCCGCTATGTTAATTTGAACTCGTGTTGTAATAACTTTATGTTCTGAACTCCGATGTATTCAATTATCGTTGCGAACTTTATGTACCATGTGACTGTGGCTGCTAAATCAGTACGATCTTGGTTGGAATATTGGTTGGTCAGAAATCTTTCGTGATTTCACAGAATTTCGGGTTATACGGGCTTAAGTTTGGTAAATTATCTATCTCGGTGGGAGATTTTCTTACTTAATCTCGTATAATCATGTTGATCCGTTACAGGTGCTTTCTCTCGAAGTCTTCCTCTTTTTTCACTGGCAGTTTGGAACGAGCAGTGCCAGGTGATCAAAATGTATGAGCCAACGAAAAGAACCGTATGTGTAAAACTATTTACACTGGTGGTTCATGTAATGAAACCGCTTGTATAAATATACAATTTACACTGACGGTTTTCCTTACTCAACCACCAGTGTAATTGCCATTTACAGTGGCGGTTGATTTACATAAACCGCCACTGTAAAATTCTACTAACACTGGCGGTTTATTTATGTGACCCACCAATGATTATGTTTTATAGTGGCGGTTTTTGATGTCACCCGCCTGTAATATATCTTCTACATATACACCTTCTTCCTGCTCCGACCACCAGCACTTGCAACCGACACCTTTCGTTTGTGACGAACTTCGAGATCAAAAACCAAAAAATACAAGGGGAAAGGTTTTGCTCTTCATTTCTTTGGAGGAGGTGGCTTAAGAAGGTTAGTTAGTGCCTCTAATAACTCTTTTGCATTAGTGCTTCTCTCTTTTGAGTTAAAACAAGATCTAGCTAGGTAGAGAACTTTCATGCATGGTTGTGTTTTGAGAGAGAGAGAGAATGGTAGTAGATTTTTGTCTTAGGGTTTCAATGCATGGTGTCTTAATTAGAAGATCTGGATTAGTACGTGGTGTGTGCCTCTCATAGTTGAGAAAAACAAGATTTAGCTAGGGAGAGAGTTTCAAAATTAGAAAGAGAGAGTTTCATGCATGGTTGTGTAGACTTTTTTATCTAGATGTCAAAATTATTTGTTATCAGATTTTACAATTGTTATCTAGATTTTGTATCCACTAAACTAAATTGTTTGAAATTACAATAATTTTTAGTTTATTCAAATAATTACAATAATTTATATTCTAATCTAATAATTTTGAATGATCCATTTATGCTATTATAATTTTTGTACAGCTGAAGATGGAAAGACCATTATGGATGTATAACTTGTCAAGATTAGATCCGTCGTACCAGTTGGAGGTTCGTAGGTTTATTGATGCAGCTAAGAGCCATGGTTGCAGAGAGAAGACGAAGTACATATATTGTCTGTGCATCGACTGCAAAAATGTTATTGTATTTGAGGACGCAGACCAAATCAATTGTCATTTGGTTTGTCAAGGTTTTATGAAGGATTATTTGATTTGGGCAAAACATGGAGAGGATAGTTCCACGCCTTGTGCAGTAGAAAACCCAGTGCAGGAGACACGACATCACATCCCTCAGACTGATACAGTTATGCAGGATGATAGTGATGCTGATTTTGTTGGCGTCCAAGATGTGGGTGAAGACGTCAGAGTTCAGGTTAATGAAAGTGAACAAGCAGATTTCTTCGAGACATTGTTGCACCATTATTCCGATCCATTAATGTTCTATCAAAAGGGTATGGAGGCAATAAAAAAGGCTGCAATAGAGCATTTGTATGATAAGTCTAAAGGTTGTCCCAATGAATTCACCACACTTAGATCTGTCCTTCAGTTTTTGGTACTAAAAGCTCGATTTGGCTGGTCTGATGCTAGCTTCAACGAGGTTCTGCGTGTTCTAGGAAATCTCCTTCCGAAGGGGAACAAAGTGTCTGCTAACACATATTATGCAAAGAAGCTAATCAATCTACTGACTATGGGTGTTGAAAAGGTCCACGCGTGCAGGAATCATTGTATCCTATATCGAGGTGACGATTATAAAGACTTAGAGAGCTGTCCAAATTATGGTGCCAGTAGGTACAAGACAAATAAAGACTACCAAGAGGGAAAGAATGGAGCCTCAGTTTCGATAGGGAAGAAGCGAAAGAAGACTACAAAGAACACCCAGAAGAGTTCAAAAACCACTGGCCATGAAGAAGTAGACTATTACGCGCAGAGAATGGTTCCTGCTTTAGTGATATGATACCTCCCGTGGTTGATCGGTTGAGGTGTTTGTTCGCAAACCCTGAGGATGCCAAACTTATGTGCTGGTATGCTTCTGATGAGCGCAAAGATGATGGAAAACTTCAACATTCATCCGATGCCAGTAATGAAAAAAATTTAATGACACACACTCGAAAATTGCTGAGGATCCAAGGAATATAAGGTTCGCACTGAATACTGATGGAATGAATTCATTTGCCGAGAGGAGCAGCAAGCACATAACTTCATTAAATTCCCTGAATAATTTTTATTCACAAAGTTATTACTGTCTTAACACATAACTTCATTAAATTGGTGCAGGGAGCATTGGATTTGTATGTACGTTTATCTTTATGATGCACGGGTTTTGGTCCTTGACTCTGCAGATTTCCCAAAGGACTGCTATCAAAAGTTCATCGATATTTTAAATCAGTAAGTCGTGAGGTGCATGCATTCTTTTCAACATTTCTATATTATCTAAGAGACTTTGGAAATGACTTGGTGAATTCATTCGAGCTCTGCAGGGCATACATGTCGTATAGGTTGAAAGGAGGACTGTACGATTTAAAAAAAATGAAACCGCTACACGTTCGGACTAAATATCTGGTAATTTTACATAAGCTTTCATATTTGTCTTGTATGGATTTTCTATGATCTTGAAACACTTACAACAGTCTACACACCCTTTTCATAGGTGATATGGTACGACCGATTTTTTTAAGAAAGAAATAGCCTTATTGAAGAGGAAATTATACCTTTGCTTGTGGATCATATTGTTTGTCTCAAAATGATATCTTTCCCTAGGATCTGAATATGATAGAAAAAAATAGTATTTCAAAAAATATACATCTACTGCAGCCTAATTCAAAAGGTTAAAAAATAAAATAATAAGATTAGATGGTTCACGTCGGATACATTGGAAAGATCATGTGAGAACTAAAAAGTTGCAGCTAGGATTAGGACTAAGAGGCATTTCAGCTACAAAAACGTGTAAATTGCTTCACTGATAGCTAAGTCACACATGATTGAAGCTTGATAATTAAAAGCTTCAGGGGGAATATATAGATCCAGCTTAAATCTGATCGTTACTTGGAAAGTCAGAACTTCTGATAGGGTACCAGAACTTCTAGTTTTCGCAGGATATTACTTTACTTTTGATTTCTGTAAACTTTTGGATGAGGTGGTTGAAGATATTGTTCTACACCTTGAGTAGCATTACTGCCCTTCTCTATTGCTATAATGTTGTTACCTTATAAGGATCCAATTTTATCTTGAAATAAATAGAAGTCTGGAATATTTGCTCATTAGTAATTTATAGTATGTCAATATGCATTCCTAAAGATTGAAAAGTGGACGAGGAGAACAATACTCTTTTGGTTGGTTGATCTTGTCCTCATAGTCTGTAGTTGAACTATACTACTTAAAACATACACTTATTACTACTTTCCAATTCTTATAGTCACAAGCAACCACCAGGTTCGATGCACTGCGGGTACTTTGTGTGCGAGTTTCTCAGACACAATGGTAGGTACACCAATAACCCTAAGAAAGATGCAATGGTAGGTACACTAGCAACCTTAAGAAAGTAAGTAATAGTCAAATGTGATTATGTGAAGTATTGTCATTACTGATGCCGTCTCCATATTGGTTAGTGTGTAAATGTACGATGGCTTAATATTTTTGGCAGGTATACAAGTGTGTTGATCCCACGGAGAACCACCTTTTGAACGAAGAGCTCATGAACATTTACGATGAATTTTGCTGGTTCATCATGAAAAAAATAATTCACAAAGATGGAAAGTATTTTGATCCCGATAGTGAGTTAGCTAAACTAGAGTACCAAGATCTTATAGATATTGATAGGCTAGAGCTGAACCATGAGGATTATTAATAAGAGAATTCATGGGAACAAGCAAGCTATGAGTGAAAAACTCTGTTGTGATATTTACACTTGGGTGTGATAACTATGGTGGATTTATAATTGTTTGTAATCTGCCATTGCACTTTTCATGCATGGAGAAATCATTGCCTGTGATTTATATTTATAATTGCCTGAGATCTATGATTGTCTGTGATACACTGGCAGGAATTATATGACGCCAAATTTGAATTTTTAAAACCATTTTCAGTGGCAGCTTCATAACAGAAATGCCTGTGCAAAAACACATTATCACTGGTGGTTCTTGCAAACAACCAGCGTTTAATGCATTTACACAGGCGGTTCACTCACGAAGGCCGCCTATGTAAACAGCTTTATCACTGGCGGTTCTTGTAAAAAATCCACTAGTGTTAAAGATTTTGCACAATCGGTGCAATTATGAAGACCGCCTGTGTAAATTTCATTACCACTGGCGGTTCTTGTAAGCAAACCGCCAGTGTTAATTCAATTACACTGGCGGTTCACTTATATGGCCCGCCTGTGAAAATTGCATTAGCAGTGCGCGGCTGTCTCATGTGAACCGCCAGTGAAATTGTATTAACACTGGCGCATCTTAATTTGCCGCCTGTAGAATTCTTTATTTCCATTAGCCTTTGCCACTGGCGGTTGCGTCAGACGCCAGTAGAAATACCTCTGGAATCGCCGGTACAAATCTCAGCTGTACTCGTGTACAGTACTGCTTCGTCTTTACTTGCAGCTAATCGCAGATTCATGGTTCGTTTACATGAGTATAGTTCCATCAGACATAGTAAATGCATGCATGTCGTCGTCTACACGATGTTTTATTCCCCCGATGGTAAGTACACTAGCAACTCTAAGAAAGTAAGTAATAGTCAAATGTGATTATGTGAATTATTGTCATTACTGATGCTGTCTCCATATTGGTTAGTGTGTAAATGTATGATGGCTTAATATTTTTTTTGTAGCTATACAAGTGTGCTGATCCCACGGAGAACTACCTTTTGAATAAAGAGCTCATGAATATTTACGATGAATTTTGCTGGTTCATCATGAAAGAAATAATTTACAAAGATGGAAAGTATTTTGATTTCGATGGTGAGTTAGATAAACTAGAGTACCAAGATCTCGTAGATATTGACAGGCTAGAGCTGAACCATGAGGATTATTAATTAGAGAAGTCTTGGAACCAAGCGAGCTATGAGTGAAAAACTTTGTTGTAATATTTACGCTTGGGTGTGATGACTATTATGGATTTATAACTGTTTGTAATCTGCCATTACACTTTTCATGCATGGAGAAATAATTGCCTGTGATTTATATTTATAATTGCCTGAGATCTGTGATTATCTGTGATTTATATACACTGGTGGGAATTATATGGCGCCAAATTTAAATTTTTAAAACCATTTTCAGTGGCGGCTTCATAACAAAAACGCCTGTGCAAAAACACATTATCACTAGCAGTTCTTGCAAATAACCAGCGTTTAATGCATTTACACAGGCGGTTCACTCACGAAGGCCGCATGTGTAAATAGCTTTATCACTGGCAGTTCTCGTAAAAAATCCACCAGTGTTAAAGATTTTTGCACAGTCGGTGCAATTATGAAGACCGCCTGTGTAAACCTCATTACCACTGGTGATTCTTGTAAGCAAACCGCCAGTGTTAATTCAATTACACTGGCGGTTCACTTATATGGCCTGTCTGTAAAAATTGCATTAGCAGTGGCGACTGTCTTATGTGAACCATCAATGAAATTGTATTAACACTGACGCATCTTAACTTGTCGCCTGTAGAATTCTTTATTTCCACTTGCCTTTGTCATTGGCGGTTGTGTCAGCCACAAGCAGAAATACCTCTGGAACCGTCAGTACAAATCTCAGCTGTACTAGTATAGTACTGCTTCGTCTTTACTTGCAGCTAATCGCAGATTGATGGTTCGTTTACGAGTGTATAGTTCCATCAGACATAGTAAATGCATGCATGTCGTCGTCTACACGATGTTTTATTCCCCGATGGAATGACCTCTCGGTCACTCGTGTATAGTTACATCAGACAACAACGTAACAGCGCGCGTCTGCACACGTATCGATCTGCTTATTCACCAGCTAGATTATTTCCCACCGGCCGTCGTAATGTGCCGTCGTCGTCGTCGCTTGAGGGTGGCCGTCGCGTCGCACGGCGTACGGCCTGACGTCGTCATCGGGAGCGGCGGCTGGCGGCGGCCGGAGCTCGCCGCCGCGGAGGAAGCCGGCGTACCAGCGCGCGGAGCTCCGCACGTAGCGCGTGCGCGCCCCGGCGTTCATGTCCACGCCGCACAGGCCGAAGCGCATCTTGTAGGCGAAGAGGAACTCGAACACGTCCAGGAACGACCACACGAAGTAGCCCCGCGCGTCCGACCCGTTCCTGCATACGTATGCATGCATGCATGCATCCACATCACGGCCAATTCATTCGGGAACGTCCATAGAATAGAATCGAAATGAATCAACAAGGCGAATATAATGCACTGCACGCACCGTGTGGAGAGGTACAGAACCTCTAGGTAGTCCTGCAGGAACTTGGACCTGTCCCCGTCGTCGTAGTCGATCGCGCTCGGCGTGCCGGGGGCGTCTCCTAGTCCTGCAACAGTGCAGCCGTACGTGCGTGCACGCAGCAACACCACAACAGCTCCATCATGCAGTCACTTACAGACGGAGTATATATTACTTTTTCCAGTTGTCTCTATGCATGTGCCTACCGTTTTCATGGATCATGACCGGAGGGTTCCCGTAGTTGAGCTTCAGGTGCTCCAGCAGCTTCCCCAGCGCCCACGGAGGAGACTCGATCCGGCCCTACATACATGCCATCAGTGCCTGTGTCACATTTTCCTCTTCAGTTACGACTTCAGCTGCTGCAAGTTTCCTCTGCATAGTACCGTACCTCCGCAATGGCCACAAGTGGATCTGCATCAGGAGAGCACAAACGGTTCAGCTATGTAATGCAGCAATGCAAGTTCCTCTTCAGATACTGCACTAGCACATCGTATCTGTGCGTGCATGAATAATGCGCAATGACTTGATAATGGTTCAGGATTCAGTACTTTGAACGGCCGCATCAACGTAGTAGTCCCCCAGTCTCTGTCCGGAATCCTTCTTCTCGGACGACGACCGGACTCGTAGGATGAGGTAGTGGTTGAAGCCGACGAAGTCGAAGGACCCGCGCAGTCTCGCCGAGTCCTCCGCGGATAATGCCGGCAGCCGATCGCCCACCCTGCTCCTCATCACCGGCGGGTAGTCCCCGTACACCAACGGATGCATGAACCTGTTTCACATCATATACATGCGCTGCTGAATTTTGCTCTAGTACTGTAATAACAAACTGCAATAAAGCTCTAATGTGCACGATTGATGCTGACCATCCTATATGGAAGTCATTCATCCTCGCTGCAGCAGCTGCGTCCTGCGGCGTGTTGGTGGCAGGCTCGTGCCACCAGCCCAGGAGAGTGATCCCTATCCGGCCTCCCTGACTTGCCTGCAGAGTGAGGTTGATTGATCAATTCTATGTGCACTGCAGAGTCATTCAGATTGATTGAAGAGCTCCTCAAAGAGAGACCTTGTACTTGTCTCTGTACAAGGACACTGCAGCGGCGTGTGCAAGGAGGAGGTGGTGCGCGGCAATGTACGGCTCCGTCGACGAGTTGCCGCCGGTGCAGTTCTCGCCGAAGGGGTAGGAGCACCGCCGTGGGGGCTCGGTGCCCGTGTCGAAGGCGCCGATGGGCTCTATGTTGGGCTCGTTCACGGTCACCCAATGCTTCACCCTGTCCCCGAAGCTCTTGAAGCAGACTTCTGCAAAAGCGAGGTAGTCTTCTCTGCAACAACACATGGCAAAAGCAACTTCAGCTCAAAATATGTGTACTTTTTTGTGTATGTGTGCGCTGAAGCAGGCTTCTTGCTCGGCACTTACATGAATCGGGGGCTGAGAAGTCCACCGTATTCATCCTGAAGGACCTGAGGAAGATCGAAATGGTAGATGGTGGCATGAGGCTGAATCCCTACAGACATGACAGGAGAACGGAGCCAGTTTGTTCAGGGATGAGAGGACAGCATCAGCATGTCAATTTTTTTCCAGGGAAAAATATAAAGAAGTGGTAGGACAGCAAGTTAAATGATGGAGGTCACGGGTCAGTACTTCAGTCTTACGACAAGTAACAGTTGCATGGCCCTACCGTGCAGTATCAGTTCATCTATGAGATTGTTGTAGTATTCCAAGCCTCTTGGGTTCATCTTTCCTCTCCCGGCTACAGAATGTGACATCACAAATTTTCAGGAATACATACATGCAGATTCAGAATTGCATTTTTTATGTAAAAAAAATAAAAAAAACTTACTACTATAGTATTACCTACCTGGAATCAGCCTTGGCCAAGCAATGGAGAATCTGTAAGCATCTAAACCCATCTCGTGCATAAGCTTCACATCTTCCTGACAACAAAACAGGTTCGATGCTTCCCTTTGAGGTTACGCTAGCATATTCATCAGAATCAGAACTCTGAACCTGCTACTGCCTACTGTACAATTGAAAGCGCTATAGCATACCGACCTTGTAATGATGATACTGATCTGCTGAAATATCTGCAGTGGACCCATCGTACGAAAAACCTATCACCACAGACAAAATTTTCAAAACCTTCAATCTGTGAGCACGATTTGAAGACCAACACAAACATAGCAGTTCTTTCATAAAGGTGCGAAGCGTGTTAGTAGTAGTAGTTATCTGAAGAAATCATCTGGATCGATGCACCTTCATGGGTGAAGGTGTCCCAAATGCTGGGTGTTCTCCCATCCTCTGCAGCTGCCCCTTCCACCTAACGTATTCAGAATAATTGAGCTCTTCACACCAAAGTCCAGGAAGTAAGCAGTTTTTTTTATGAGTAATATAATAACTACTCGGCTCATTCTTTTTTTAATACAGTACTACTTGACCCATTCTACAAAAATAAGGTTATTCGGCAAAAGCAAAAGAAAAGGACAGAAACATCCCTTCCCGTCCTGTTTTTTCTTCGTGTTTTTTGTAATCATGTGTAACCTTTTTGGTTGCTTCTAAAAAAAGGACAGAAACAGCACGTGTGCTACATTTCTTTTCTATTTTTTGTCTTAGTGAATTGTCGATTTCATGTATGAGGATCTGGAGGAGCAACGAAATCTCATGGAAGTGTAGTATCACGCTAGATCCTACTCGGAGGACCACGGGTGGGGTACCTGGAAAGCCGAGGACCCTGCGCCGAAGACGAACCCCTCCGGGAAGTCACGCCGGGTGATCGCAGAGGCACTCCTTGGCACGACGATGGCGGCGGCGAGCAAGAAGACAAGCAGCCACGGCAGCATGATGTGCGCCCGCAGTCGTCGGAGTACGGCTGAGCTGCTGATGAGCGGCGGCGCCATGCCCTCTCCCTCTGCAGTCTGCACTCTCTGCACTGCAGAAGAGACACTGCTCCTGCAGCGAGGTGGTGATGCCTGGTAAGCGGCCGGGTGGGTGAGGACTTGGGGATTTACTGACGTACTTCCACCGATCCTCTCTGGCCCAGAGGAGCACTGGAGACGTCGGGAAGGCCAGCAAAGGGACAAAGCCGTCGCTGCCTCGCCGCGGTCAGGGACGACGTCAGCGGAGGCTGTGTGGCGTGTTGCGGTAGTTTTGGGCTGGAAACGGACGGGTTACATTACACTTACACTAGGCGGAGGTTGCACCGCTCCACGTTCCTTCACCACCATGCGTTGCGGGCTACTTGTTTTTTCCCGCTGGTTGTTGGAGGTCACCGTCACACCGCCCTTTCCGGCATCCTGTGATTCCGTAACGATACAACTAAGACGTCCGGATGGACGGACGAATCCCTCCGCACACTTCCACACGCGCTGCTCGTTCAGCGATCCTATCCACTCGTCTCGTTCGCGTGCCCCGATGCTTGCTGCGTCGTTTTCTCCTGCGTCGCCGTGCAATCTGCCCACTCCACTCCGCCTCACTGCTGCCGGTCCCCGTATGCACTCACACCACAAGTAAGCTAGATCTACAACTTATATCTAGGTCTACAAGATACACGGCTAAAAGAAATGATAGTTATGGCCTATCCGTGCGAGGCATCAAAAATTACCTAATGGGAACTA
Organism: Saccharum hybrid cultivar R570; assembly: GCA_038087645.1. Lineage (NCBI taxonomy): Eukaryota > Viridiplantae > Streptophyta > Magnoliopsida > Poales > Poaceae > Saccharum > Saccharum hybrid cultivar. The sequence continues at coordinate 3,809,685 of JAQSUU010000344.1, forward strand.
AATCGCGGTCTCGAGGAAGCCATACCTGATGCCGATGGAAGGGCTATTTTGTACGAGAAGTTTCCTGAGGAAACTCACACGGTGTACGGGTTCTTTAAATGGCTGGTGTGTGTGCCCTTCCATTCATCATATGTACATCAATGCATGCACCTCGGGAATCATGGGTGGCTGGGTGGTCAATACAAGGTGAGAACATGTGTATCAGTGAGGGGTAGGTCAAGATTAATCTGGATTGATTCATCTGAGAAACGTGAAACCAGTTAGATTTGTTGTGGTATGCATGCAGTGCACAGACTGACGCTATGATGAGTCACAAAAAAAAAGACTGACGCTATGATGGAATGCAAATGCGCGTCCAGTCGCTCCGTGGCCCGTGGGTCCAGAAATTGGGGTACCCTGAGTGTGCATGGCAGTCTGCATAAACTGGAAATATAAAAAACGAAGCATCTTCTTGAATTAATCCGTCTATGCTAAAGTGCGGGAGATACTTAGTTTTACTTGCTAGCAAATGACGAAACGTCGTGGTCCTGCGTTTCCCAAATAAGATGAAGTCTGCGAGTGAAGAAGGGATGCAGAGCTGCGAGGGACAAGGTAAAGAACAACTACACATGGAATCATTTTTTTACACAATAGAAGGGAACACATATTAGATTTGAGTAAAGAACAACTACAAATGACTTGCTTTGGCTCGACATCGAAACATTTCGCTGGCATGGTGTCTCACTATTTCTACTCATACTAATTCTAAAAGTCAACAACATATGCCACCACGTGCGATAGGAGTATAGAGGATTTTTAACTATCCGTCGTCCTTACGGATGTCACTCCTTCGTTTGCTAGTTTTACACGCACTCATACACAATTGCCATCGCAAATAGTAAACCTCCTATGTTTTTGCCACTTTTACTGATGTGGCACGCGCACGCCAGCGTGGCAGCGAGCCTTAGAGCTCTAATTCGGCACGAGAAAAGACCTATTTGCCACTGTTGTTTCTCTCCCTCTACTCAATGACGCATGGGCCCCACATGTCAGTTTCTCCTTCAACCTCCCGCCATCACCACGCAGCGAGGAGAGGGGAGAAGCTCGTGCACGGCGGCCTAGGCAGGACGCGTGCAGTCAGCCACACGTCGTTGCACAACGTTCCATGGCGACGTGACAGAGCAGGCAGGACGCGTGCGCGCGGGACCACACGTCGATGCAGTCAGCGTGGAACGCATGCATGCGGAGCCCGTCACTGTCTGTGAACTCCATCAGGCACACCGCACACTCCCTGGACACGCCGGAGCCCCGTGCCGCTGCCGACGAAACGGCGCTCGCGACGGCGGCGGCTAGGTACTGCGCCAATGGGAGCAACTTGATGGCGGCGGCGTCCAGGCCATAGTAGGGTGAGAAGGTGTGGTAGTAGTTATCGTAGGTGGTGAAGGACGTGAAGGAGTCATCCCCGCCGCCGCCGCGGCGCGCCAAGGAGACCCCAAATCATCAGCTGCCGGAGCATGCGGCTCACCAGCCGCTCGTACAGGTACAACACCACCAGTAGCACCGCGCCTACCACTGCCAGCATTGCGATGAGCGACGGGCTCAGGCTCGATCCAGCGCCACCGCCACGCCTGCCGCCTGCGAACGCACTCACTGCCGCAGGCGGCCCTGACACCGGGTCGGGATAGTATCGACGCTTTAAATGTTTTTATTGTTGTACCTGTACGACTTCACCATTGCCAATGGAAATTGCTTCGGAGACAAGAACAGCACATTCTCGATCAAATTCAACTCCCTTCCGTTGTCAACTTGGGCTTTTTTGAAAATAATAATATATATCTCCTGATGGTCGCTGGCGCGGTCACTTGACATATCAGTTGGCGGTGGCGAGCTTGCCCGGTGGTGGTGGTAGCGGCTTCTTCTTGCCGAGCTTGTACCTGACCATCCTGAGGATCCATAGGAACCAGTAGGCGCTCATCAGCTGCAACCCCGACCCCATTGCCTGGCAAAGCGGAAGCAAAGGGATGGCATGGGTCGGAGGTTGTTGCGATCAAGTTGGTTTGGCTGGCGACCGGATTCGCTGAGGGAGGGCATGCGTGCGTTAGCGTACCTTGATAAGGATGGGGTTGTCGGCCATCACAATGACATGGTGACGTAGGGCCCGAAGCCCATCCCGGCGATGGACCACACAAGCTCCTCCCCTCTCCTCGCTGCGTGGTGATGCCTGGAGGTTGAAGGAGAAACTGACATGTGGGACCTATGTGTCAGTGAGCAGAGGGAGAGAAACAACAGGGGCAAATATGTCTTTTCTCGTGTCAAGTTAGTGTTAGTTTGATCTCCACCATACTTGGCCCAATGGCCATGTGTGGGCCCTGATATCGCGCCCTGATCGGGGGCGCCCAGCCCGTATTGGGCTGGTGGGCCCCCGTCGCACAGAGCCTACAAGAGGATGTGGGGGCTAGGGGCTCAAGAGAAGAGGTTCACGGTAGCCACCAGCACCCAACCAAGAAACCCTACCGATCAGGGAGACGCTGCCAGCGACGGGAAGCTCCACCAGCATCGCCACTGCTTTACCGTTTCACCGCCCGTCGCTGCCCTAGCGCAGAGCTTCACCAGCGATCCTGTGACGGCCGGTTCCTCTCCACCAAGCCCGAAGGTCTGAGCCACTTCTCTTTCTCTCCCTCTAAGTCTTCACTGTTATCCCACATTTTACCAACAGCAAAGCAAATCAACCTACTGATCTACACCTAGAATGATCCTAAGTTTGCTAACAATGGTATCAAGAGCCGGGTCTAAGGTGTAGATCCAGTTTTGGGTAAGAAAGAAAACAAAGCAGTTGATTCGATTGAATCGGATCAAGAAAGAGAGTACAACCGATTCGAATGGATCGGGACAGAACAAGAATCACCAACCCTCTGTGTAACCCTAACGAAACCCTAACCCTAAAGAATCAGAATGAAAGAAGAAAGAAAAGGGGCAGCTCACCTGCCGCAGTCACCACCGCGTGTCGCACGGGCAGAACAACCGCCATCACACGGGAAGAACAGAAGAGCCACCGTGCGTGAGAGAGCAAATAAAATGGCACCGTCGCAGGGCCAATCGACGGCGGCGCGCTCAGCCATGGGCGAGCGCGCGCGCCGGCGATGAGCTCCATAGCGGCACCATGCGCACCCCCTCCGAGCCGCCACGGGCGACCACCGCCGCAGCTTGTCTCCGGGCGTAGCAGTCAGAAAGAAGAAGGGGAGGTAAAAGAGAAAGGAAATAGGCCAGGGAGCCGCGGGCGCAATCTCCGGCGGCCCCTTCCTCTCGCCACCGCCGGCCGTTGGAGTCGCGGCCGCCGCCGTCCACTCGGTGCGGCACTGTGGAGAGGGAAGAGGAGAAAAGGAATGAAACTTAGGGTTTGGGGAGCTGCCGGCGCAAGGCATTTTGATCCACCGAGAACGCCGGCCAGCCGTCCGATTGAGATCGACGGCTGACGACTACTGGGCTCGCTTTAGGCCCAAGCGGGGAGGACAAATCCCGGCCCAGGCCCAGGTTACAACCTCGGCGCGGGTGATTGCCGCGAGTGCCTGCGAGGCGGGCCTACTGGGCCGTCGGCCTGGGCGCGGGGCTGCGAGGCGGGCGCGCCGCTAGCACTGGGCCGTGTTGCTGGGTTGCCGCGGGCGGCGACGAGCTACGCGCTGTGCTGAATGGGCCATGCGCGGACTGCGTGCTGTTGCTGCGTTTTGGGCCGCGGTCAAAAATTTTCCAGGCCGGGCCAAATGAACAGTTCCACTAATGAATTTGTATTATTCATTTTCAGAAGCAAATTTGAATGAATTTTGATAGATTCTGAAGGTTTACATCTCTGGAAAAAATTTGCACCAACGTGCTGAATTTTTCAAAGAGCAGATGAATACATAAAAGCTTCTGAAAAATAGATAAATTAGTAATTTCATGTTTTTTCGCTATAAAGAAAAAGAATATTGTCTTCTCATTAAATCCGAACTAATGGGAGAATTTAATTTGAAGAGCAGTTATAGTTATTCAGAAAATGATGAAAAATTTATTCTCTAATTAAAATTAGAACCAACGAGAAAATTTTAATTAGAGAGATATTCATATTATGATTTAAATGAAATTATGATATTGTTATTTTCTGACCAACGTTGATGATAATAATATTATAAACTTATTTATGAGTTTGTGGTTGAAATTTAAATCTCTTATAAATTATGCATCAAAGTGACCAATTTTCAGAGAATAGATAAAGATCAAGAAATGCTCAAGAAATAGAAAGATGTTTCCGCTGCAATGATGATGATTGTCTTCTAATTAAATTCGAACCAACGTGAGAATTTAATTTTGAAGAGTGGTTATATGGTTAATGATAATTGAGTTGTTTCATATGTTAATTCCATTTATGCCCAACGGTGATGTGGAATTAATGTACAAGAATATTGTATTCATGATATTGCTAATTTTAGCAAAAGTTATTGATAGAAAAATTTATAAGTTTTATGCATTTATTCTATTTTTGCCCAACGGTGGTATAGAATTAATGTAGAAGAAAGTTGTTTTGTTCTATATCTGCCCAACGTTGATATAGAATAGAACATAAAGAAATTAGAGTTTAATGAGCATTATTGATGACTATTGTTAAATATTTTTCAGACAAAGATCTCCATGCTTTCGTTCTTGAAGGCAGAAAAGAAAAAGAAAAAAAACACTAGGTACTTATGACTCAGATGATGAAAAGCCTAAGGACAAATTGTGTATATGAAAGGAGGTCATTGTATGAGAGACTGTGTCCCCTTTAAGAGTGGCTTGAAAAGAAAAGTTTTTCAAAGATTTCAGGGATATTAATCCAAGAAAAGAAATAGAACAATAAGAGTTTAGTTTGAGAAATGTAATCTCTATAAAAAATAATTCAATTTTTAGTTTTTTTATCATCATGATATGAATTGTAATGAGTGACATGCATGTTTAATTTGACCAACGTCGGATTAAGCATGTGTGTTAAAAAATATCGGATTTATTCCTGAATTTGATGATTGAATATAAGCTAATCCTGACATTTATGTCCCTTCAAGGGAATTGTCTCGCATGGCGACATAAAATTTAAGAAAATACCCGCATAGCGGGAGAAGAAGTTTGACATAGTACTCATCCTGCATGGCAGGAGAAAGTGAGATGACGATGTGTATCCCGTAAAGGGAGAAAAGTTTAGGGTAGCTCTTATGCTATCCTAGTATGAGTTTAAGTACAAAAGAAAGTTGCAAATGAACCTCGTGATAAGAATGACATGTAAGCATGACTTGCAGAAGTACTAATGAAAAGGACTCTGTTGAGTTCTTGAAGTGAAATGAGAAAAAAGAATACATACTCCCATACGAATTAAGAAATAATTTCATCTTCCATGATGTAATCATGTGGATGAAGTAAGTAATCAAAGTATCCTAATTCACAAGAGTTCTAAATATTTCGAAATTATGGCAGAAAAGTTTGTGCCACATTTCGAGGGAGAGGATTGTGACATGAATTGAGAAAGATAGAAAGACAAGATAGAAAGACAATTGAAAGAAACTCAGAAAGATAATTGAAAGATATTCCCTATTGTATGCTTTGCATTTAGAGAAAAAGTGATCTATAAAAGATGAAGGTGATCGTAGATGGGAGTACAACGGTCATAATAAAGATACCTCTAAGTACAGAAATGGCTAAATTCCTGAACATTTTATAGTTCGATAGGAAAATAGTAATGAGACTAAGAAATACTAAGACGGTGCTTAAAGCACCAAATGAGATAGATTTTAATAGAATAAACCCAAAATAAGAAAGATTAAAGATACACTATCCTTACACAAGATAGAGTAATCTGGGGGAGCATGGTATAAAAAGATCTACGACTTGAAGAGAAGTGGGACCAGTGCCTACTCCAATAACTCAAGATCGACAAGAGCAACAATAACCCCATGTGAAAGAAGTGACATTAGCTAAAGACCTGAAGGTCTCAAAGAATAAGGGAATCATATATTTCCGATGACTATAAATTCTATATTAATGAAGAAATTCAAATGGAGGGTGATCCCACCTCATTTGAAGAAACCATGAGAGGCATTAACACGTCTAAATGGCAAGAAGCTAAGGAAATTGAAATGAAATCGATGAATACCAACGAAGTTTGAGAAACAGAAGTAGTTCCTAAATAAGCCAAAACAGTAGGGTGTAAAGGGTCTACAAGACGAAATATGACTCCAAAGGGAATATAAGATATAAAGCATGACTTGAATCGAAAGATTTTACGCAAAGAGAATGAATAGATTACAATGAGTGCTAGTGGCACATCATGATCTGAGTTACATCAGATGAAAGTAAAGACAATATTCCCTAATAGGATTTATATGAAAATGATTACATGGCACAACCTAAAGGTTTTGTTATGGAAAGAAATGATGAAAGGGATGCCACCTGTGGAAATCTTTTATGAACTAGAGCAAGTCTCTAAATAGTGGCATTTCAAGTTGAAGGGTCAACTAGAAATTTTGGGTTAAAGAGAATGAGAGGACAATTGCATCTGTACAAAGTTATAGAATGGGAAATTTATTTCCTAATTCTATATATGTGGATGACACCTTACTTGCTAGTAGTGATGTCAATCTACTATATGTGAAGAAGTTCTTGTCCTCGAGGCTCAATATGAATGTTCTCTCGTGAAATGACTCTCGTTATAAGAATTGAAATTCATTGAGACAGATGAAAGGGATATTAGGATTATCACAAAGACATGCTTAGAAAAGATGGTAAAGAAACAAAGTATGCATGCAAGTGAACCTACGCCTGTTCATATAGTAAAGGGTAATAGTTTTGGGAACTTTAGTGTTACAAGAACCGACATGAGATAGATCAAATGAATATGGATCCATATGCTTCAGCTGTTGGAAGCTTAATGAGTGCACAACTATGATATTACAGTTTAATGAGTGCACAAGTATGATATTACCTTAACATAGTTCATTTATCCGGGATGTTTTGGCAGAAAGTCCAGTCTAGATATAGATCACTGGAATGAAGTTGAGAATGTCTTATAATTGTGCAAAGATTTAATAAGCCTCATAATGACTAAGAAAGAACAAGTACTCTCAAATGGTTGTGGGTACAAGAATGTTGATTTTTTGACGAGATGTTTAGTGAAATCCACATAGTAGCTAACACTCACATTTAGAGTTTTATTGTGGAAAAAGCTCCAAAAAATAGTTGTGGTGTCATCAATGATGCATACATATAGTACAACTTGTTATGAGGCTTATAGGACAGGCGAAATGGTTAACTTATACCCAGAATTGGTAATGGTATACAATAACAATTACCATTTAAAATTGACTCCTATGACAACGGGTTAAGTGTGCTGCCCAACACATTGACATAAAGTTAGACGTTGTGAAGGAGAAAGTCCGGAATCTTTTTGAAAAGCTTTTGAATGTATAAGTAAAAAGCAAGTACTTGCAGATCCACTTATAAAGGCTTACCACCCAGTGTGTTTAGAGAACACACAGTCGACATGGGTTTATGGTATAGCCTATGATTTACGGACAATAAAGGGCCCAAAGAAAGTTTCATTTCAAAATGGAGAAGTGTATTGTGGCTATTAGTCTAGCGGCACTAATTGCTATGACGATGAGATAGTTCTATGTACTAATCTATAATGAAATAGGAAAGAAGCAAGAAAAATATGAATCAAAATTTTGAGTAAGAAATTAAAGAACGAAGAAAGTGATGAGAGATCAAAGGGGATAATGTTAGTTTGATCTCCACCATACTTGGCCCAATGGCCATGTGTGGGCCCTGATCTCGTGCCCTGATCGGGGGCGCCCAGCCCATGTTTGGCTGGTGGGCCCCCGTCGCACAGTGCTCCACCGCTTCACCGCCCGTCGTTGCCCTAGCGCAGAGCTTCACTAGCGATCTTGTGACGACCGGTTCCTCTCCGCCAAGCCCGAAGGTCTGAGCCACTTCTCCTCTTTCTCTCCCTCTAAGTGTTCACTGTTATCCCACATTTTACCAACAACAAAGCAAATCTACCCACTGATGTACACCTAGAATGATCCTAAGTTTGCTAACAGTTAGGGCTCCCAGGCCCGCTGCCACACTGGCATGCCCACCTGGCGTGCCACATCAGCAAAAGTGGCAAAAACGTAGAAGGTTTACTATTTGCGATGACAATTATGTAGGAGCATGTGTAAAACTAGGAAATAAAGGAGTGCCATCCATAAGGATGGCAAATAGTTAAAAATCCCGGAGTACAGGGGGAAGGGGGGCTATGTGCTTGGGCTGCAGGCATGAGATGAGGGCAGAAGGCGAGACGCTACCGGCGCGGGGTGAGGAAAGGCGGGGTAGAACACGACCGGCATTAGAGGAGGAGATGCGGCACGCCCAGAGCCAGATAGCTAGGTTGGGGGGAGTAGCGCTGCCCGGTCACCAAAGATCGGTTCGCCTGAGCGTGGGCATGCCGCGCCACCCGGCCACCAAAGATCGGTTCGCCTGAGCATGGGCACGCCGTGCCGCCCAGCTATCAGAGCCTAGCTCACCGAAACGTGGGCACACCGTCGAGCCGTGCAGGCTCGGCCGTCGAGCGGTGAGCTGTGCCTGTGCGGTACTAGTACCAGGCACCGAATAACAGATGGATGGTGGATCGAGGAAGAGGTGATACAAACGGTGGTCCTTGTACAAGGTCCACTCCTTGGTTTCTGTGTCATCTTCTTTTTAGAATCAACCGTACCAATGCTGACACCGTAGTCAGCGGCTTTGCAGAGGTTTTGGGATTAGTAGTTGTTTATGGTATAGGTTAATTAGCTGTGAGCGAGTCAGGGCAAAGCAGGAGAATGAATCTTGATGCACCATCCAACGCCTGCCGTCGTGTCCGCAGATACACCCCTACATAGAAAATCCACTCTCTTATGTATATTTGTTCATATATGAAGATGTATATATGTAATCCTTGAGTAAAAGGAGTACAAGGGCATTTGGTTGTTGCTAGCCACACTTCGCCTTAGGCAAGTTTGACTAAATTGATAAGCTTTTAGTTGGCTCACTAAACTTAGGCAAGATTCTTTTTTGTTCCATATGTCCTAGAGTAAAAAATATGGCAAGATTTCCTTAGGCATGTCAAAGTATGACTCTCGGTTTTTTCAGCCACACTTTTTTGTAGATTGCCACACTTATCTAAAGTTAGTTGTGGTGGATTGTGGCGGACTTGATATTGTCATGTTGGTCGACGAGCTCCCTTAGTTTGCTGCTATATATGTCACTACTCCTTTCAAATCCCCATAACTTCATCCTCCTGCACAAAATATCAAAACAAAAAGGGGTTGCATGAAACTCTAGGATGACGTCCACGGTGCCATTGCACGAATTCGCCCAAGAAAACATGTGGGTAGGAAATGATTTGGTATAATTGAAATTTTACAAAGGTCAATACTTGCATAGCTAGTTACTCCCATATCACTTTCTTTCCACAATGGAGGCCTGATGCAGCACTTTCACCCCTAGTCGTCAATCATCATTGCAAAGTCTGTCGTCTACAAGACACTAAGCTCGATAGTTCAGATTATTGGTAAGATAGGCCCCAGTTGCAATTGCAACTATTGTTTTCTGCAGCTTCCCTCAAGGAACAAAAGAAGACGCGCACACACGCATGGTCTACAAAAGAGGTCTGCAGAAGATAATTCTAGAAGAACCATGTGTAGGAGGCATGGAACACGAACATTACAACAATCGACAATATTATAAGGTAAGCAAGCGGATTAACTCACTTAGGTTCCACGGAGGACCACCGTGATCATCAAAACCATAGCAGCTCAATCCCCCTTCCAAGCCGCTAAAAACAATATGGACTGCGAATACAAGGTTGATATGTGCCCTTGTAGTTCATTTTGTGATGAGTGATTGTCAACGTGGTGTGAGTTTGTGACTAACAATGGTTGAGTTTGTGACTAACAATGGTGTGAGTTTGTGAACAATCTAGGTTGAGTTTGTGACTAACAATGGTGTGAGTTGGGCTGTGCGACATGTCTTTTGGCTTGTGGTGTGCAGGTGTGGAGCTCGAAGGTGGTGGTCGATGACGAGGTGATGGTCAAGTAGGGACGTACCGTGCAAATGGACCGGGAGTGGTGAAGGGCGAATGTGAAGCTTGAACTGAGGGACTAGGAGGCCTGGTGACTAGCCACGGTGGCTGACATCTGGACATCGACAAGCGTAAGTGTACATGGGAGTGAACATGTTGACCGAGTCAAGACGACGGACGTGCAAGTCGAGCGGGGCTTAGGAGGACTTGGTGGACAGCCGATCGATGTTGCAACAGTAGATCAGGATATTGCATATGTTGTAATAGTTATACACGTATGTTTCAAGTGTATGTTCCAAAATTTTCATCTGTTCCAGACGAATATTGCAGGTGTTTTGTCTGGATGTTGTAAAAGTAAATCCAGATATTGCATATACATGCATGTTGCAAACATATGTTTTAAGTGTTATATATATATATATATATATATATATATATATATATATATATATATATATATATATATATATATATATATATATATATATTGCAAGTGTTTCATCTGGATGTTGCATATGTTTGCAATGGTTTTCAAAAGCGTTTTTGCAAGTGTTTCAGATAGGGCTGGATATCGAGCCAACCATAGTTTTTTTCGAGCTTTTTTAGAAATTGGTATAATCTTATTCATCATTATTTCCTGCATTGTTTAAGACCCAACCTCACGACGAGCGTAACGAGCCGAGCCTAACGAGCCGAGTCGAAGTTGAAAGTCGTTCCAAATCAAGTCATTTTCATTTTAAAAGATAAATGAGTCCAATCGGAGCACTTTTGTACCGAGCCACCGAGCCAGCTTAACGAGTTTTTTGTCCAGCCCTAGTTTCAGATGCTTGTTTCAAGTGTTTCATTTGTGTTCTTTTGTATGTTACAACCGTTGCATCTAGATGTTTCAATACTAGATCGGGTGTTGCTCATAGGATGTGCGTGGAAAGCAGCCAGCAGCGTGGACGACGTCAGGGGCGGCGTGGGACCACTACTGGTGCGCTCCCTCGCAAGCCCGACATGCTAGGTGCTCGTTCGCTCCCAGTGTGAACAATGTCCGGACGCTAACGCCCGGATCGGACGTCCGGGTGCCAGAAGTCCTTATAAATAAACATATAGTATTCCCGTAGTCATTTTTATGAACGTTTGATAGCTTTATGACGAATGTTTTAATAGGTTTTCATTGCAATACATAAACATATTTAAGTACATATATAAACAGAGAGGCATTTATATATGGGCAATGCGTAGCGAGCAGGATAGGTGAGAGAGAGACGAGTACGGGGCATGCTGATGCATGAACATGCAGCCGGATACACGCAAGCGTATGTATGTATGTCTCCCAACACATCGATCAATCGCTGAAATCGACGGTGGCGGTGGAAAGGATGTTGTCCCCGGTGGTGGGGTGCGCCGCCGGCACGTCGTTCACCACCGCAGTCCCCTGCTGCCACACGTGGGTGAACTTGCTCCCCTTCCCGGCCGGCAGTGCCAGCGTCGCGTACACCACCATCTCCTTGCCGTCCGCGTACTCCGCGGCCACGTCCGACACCGGGAATGCCAGGTCCTTGGGCGCCGCGGGCGCCATGGACGGCGCGTAGCTGTCGAGCACCGTCGGGTACGCGACGAGGCTGCCGTTGGAGTGCTGGAACGCGACCACGGCCTGCGTGCCGACCATGCCGGTGCGGCCGCTCGGGTTGATCCCCCACGCCACCCATCCGTCGTCGCCCTTGGCCTGCGGCGCCCGGAACGCGACGGCGACGGTGTTGGTGGCGGCCGTGTAGTTGTAGTGCAGCGTGGCCCCGAGGCGCGGCAGGTCCGCGCACGACGCGTAGGGGCGCTGCCCGCCGCCGCCGGTGCCCGAGAAGGTCTGGCTCGAGCACGGCGCCGCCTTGGCGGCGGCGCTGCTCGGAGGAAACGACGAGCAGGTGATGGCGACGGCAGCGAGGACGATGACGAGGGAGACGGAGGCGCTGCTGGCGGAGCCAAGGCGAACAGTGGCGTCTGCTGCTGCCATCCCGATCGGCTCAGGACACTCTCTCTGGCTTTTGGCTTCCTACGACGTTGGCTGATCGGATTCACAGATGTCGCCCGTGGAGTTGTTGATGTGCATGTGATGGTGAGAGGAGCTGCGTCGTGAACATACATATATAGGCGGGTCTGGAAAGAGGGAGAGATGGGGGCGGGTAGAACACGGTAGAGTTTGGTTGGGAGGTTGAGAGCGAGAGCAGCATGGAACGTAATTAAATGCACGTAAAACGCACGTCTACCTTGGGTTGGTAAGACGCTTGTGTGGTTTGCCTCTCTGGTTGTCTGCGAGACTGCGATGCAGCTACGACGGTTGTGAATTCTGCTCTACTCATGTCAAGTCGATTTGTGTGCATAAGCCGGATTTTAATTCTAGAAGCACTAGTCGATTTCATAATTGATTGACAAAATCGGTAGGTCATCTAAAAAATTTTGATGACCTGTCTGTTTGCGAGCATGGTGTTTCACTGTTTCTCCTTGGCAGATTTCAACATACGGGCTTTGCTACGGTACACCTATTACCTCATAGGTGTTAAGAGTTTCAACAAATTCTAGCCCTTGTTTTTTATAGACAAAAAATATTTATAAACAATTAAAACGTTTGAAAAATGAGAATCATAGCCAACAATTAAAGTAACAAATCCTCCCCGGAAGTCACATGCACTTAAGAATGGAATGTCATGCAAGCGTGCATATATCACGTATTTGATTAAGCACATATGTTTTTAAAAAAATTCTATATGCTATGCGTGAGAGCTGCTTATCATAATAAGAGCGTATTCGATGAAGCACATATATTTCAAATTATTTTTTCTATATGCTATGCATGGAAGCTGCTATACATAAAAAAGGGTAACCACAAAAAAGTTAATCACGGATATACATGTATGACTATATGTTTGACTCTGTGTGTAGATCTGATTTATTAGTACTTTATTAGCAAGTGACTTACATACAAACGTGTGTGGAAAAAACGTTACAAAATTATTAGAAAGCACCTTATTAGCATGTCCGTCACGTTGCCACAAAAATAGCAATGATTAAGTCCATCATATGTTGATTACAATTTATATCATACATGCAAGTTAGATCTAATAGAATATGGAAATTAGATTAGTTGGAAGATATTTTACCTATTTGCATATATATATATATATATATATATATATATATATATATATATATATATATATATATATATATATATATATATATATATATATATATATATATAGGGAGAGTATACTCTATAGCTAGCTACAAAATAAGTTATTTTGTAGGCACCTCTATTTACGATAATTTTATATACTAATTTACGACAATATCAGTATATATTTACGATAATTGAATTACTATAACACATGAGGATATTTACCATAATGTTATAGTAAATCATACAGTAAGGAGTTACTATAATCTCGTAAATTAGTATAGCAATTATCGTAACTCAAAGTGGCTACAGAATAAGTTATTTTATAGCCAGCTGTAGCGTAATAGCTCTATATATATATATATATATATATATATATATATATATATATATATATATATATATATATATAACTTCCTAAGAGGTAATATGTGACAAAAGTCAATTAGATCAACGACTCATAGTTATTTGAGAGTACCATAACAAAACCCTCAACATAAACATTGGTAGCCAAGGACGATCAAGGCTGAGAGCCCAACGCTCAACACTCAAGAGCCTCTTTGGCAGGACACCCGGGTTTGGTTGGGCTCTGCTACTGCAACGCTAGTGTGAGCCGGAGTCGCTGACGAAGCCCTGAAAAATATGGCTTCATCAGCTCCTGTTGTTCAAATAAATGCATTATCAAAGTATTTTTCATACATAGTTTAATAAAATTTATTAATTATGTAAGTATTGTATATTTTTCTAGCACCAGTGCTAGATCACATGGGTCACAAATGGACTAAGACGGCGCAACAGAAACCGGACTGGCCAGTTTGGGGAGTCCGCCTGGCCTTCTCTTAGATTCCGCCACAGACAAGCCTAGGGCAGCGAGGATATCCGAATTACATGGTAAAAAACGAAGAGGTTTATAAGCAAACCATAAAATGTCCGCCAATCGTGCTTGCGTGATGAAGAACAACTAGTTTCTAGCTAGCAATGAAGCCGTCAAAGATCTCACCCGGGAGGAACCTTATCAGGACGAGGATGTCAGCGGGTTGTCCTAGGTCGGCTAGCAATCCTAGAACGTCGTCCTTGGTCGTCGGATCCAGCGATAAACAACAATATTTTGGAGAGATTAAGCCAAAAGAGATAAAAGTTAATTGTAATTGGATCCATTGTGTTTATTGGGCACCTCAATAAGCTCTACTCCTTATGTTATAAGGAGAGTGGGGTCTTATCCCGGAAAGGGTACAAAACCCTTACAAAAACACGTCAAAATACTACTTAGATTTGAACTAGACCATAAAAACCGCCCTGGCCGGTTTCTGCAGTTCCATGATAAAAAAATCTTCCAAAAATCATAATTAATTCATCTGTATTTCAAACAAGATTATCAATGTATATTTTTCGATCAGCTCAACAAGAGGAATACAATAGTGAAAGTTGGAAAACCAACGAATCCGGCCTAACCTATTTTGGGAACCGGCTAGGTCGGTTTCTGCTACGTCAACCACTCAAAAAGCTATTTTCTTCGTCATAGACTATAAATATGATGATCAAAATATGCTCTATGACCGTCTCAACGATAGAAACATGATGACAGAATTCGTTATACATTTTGGACAATTTTGGGTGTTGAAGTACCATTACATTATCACAACCTTTTGTCCTTTTCCTATAACCGCTGACTTTTCCATCTTAAAACCCCAATAAACACCCAACCACACGCTAAAACTAGCTTATTCAAATCACACGCTAAAACTAGCTTATTCAACTCGTACCATATTTACCCAAGAAAATCATATTTAGGCACTGCTATATACCACCCAACTAACCGTGCTTATACATTCTCTATTCTTTCCACCTCAAGAGTGTTGATCACCAATTTACCAGATATTCCCCTCGAGCTGAAGCGTGTTGTTGATCACTGTGAATATGCTCCCTCAGGTAGAGCGACTGGCCTCAGCTCGCCACCCCGGAGGAAGCTGGAGTACCACTTGGCCGAGTGCCTCTGATACCTTGTCCTCGCCGTTGAGTTGAATTCAACGCCACAGACGCCGAAGCTCATCCTGTAGCCAAATAGGTACTCGAACATGTCCAGGAATGACCACACGAAGTAACCTTGCACGTTTGATCCGTTCCTGTGAACAAGAGAGATCAGTGTGTGATAAGGTTCCAGAGCAAAAAACGGCACCAATTTCAGATAGCTCATCGTATCAATTGCATGCATGCATGCATGATCGTCAATTGCAAAGCTGAATGCTATTAATTAATTGCTGTACCTGATGGATTGAAGTGTGGCTTCGATGTAATCCTGCAGGAACTGTGACCTGAATTCGTCGTCGTAGGTGTTGACACCGGATGGATCAGACAGTCCAGCAGCTCCTGAAGTGACCACGATGAATGTGGCACATGATCGAGTACAATGAAACATAGTCCATTTCTTGGGACAATATATACTTTAGGGTATCATTAGTGGCAAGTTACCGTTTTCATGGATCATCACTGCAGGGTTCTTGTATTTCACTTGGAGATGCTTCAGCATTTTCTTGAGAGCCCAGGGGGTGGACGTCATAAAATCGGCCGCCAACCCCAACCCGAACGAGAACTGGTTCTTTGACTTGAGAAACGGCACTGCAAAATGAACTAGGTCGTCATCCGTTGTTCCGATTGTATTCTGAAGCATAATCGCTAAAAGTAAGGCCCTAAGATTCTTACTGTCATATGCCACTGCTGCATCAGCCATGTAATCTCTCACTTTCTCATCTAGTCGGCTAAGATCAGCTTTCACGTAGATGGCAAAGTAGTGATTAAATCCGACAAAATCAAAAGATCCCTTTACTCTTTTTGCCTCTTCATCCGTGAAGGATGGCAGCCTGGACCCAACATTCTTCCTCATCACTGGAGGGTAGTCTCCATACACCATAGGATTCATGAACCTGTATTACGCATGAACACATGTTTTACATGTAGTCACACAAGATTTTGTTTGTATGAGACTTTAGATTTAGAGTGGGTCAAAATCAAACCATCCTATGTGGAAATCATTCATCCTTGCAGCTGCCGCGATATCATCGGGAATCTGCGTTGCAGGCTCATACCACAAACCAAGCAAGGTTAGTCCAATTCGTCCTCCTTGCTGAGCCTGATCAGTGAGGAACAAAGCAAAGAATCGTATAAAAATGCTTCATCCTGAAATGGCAGTTCTACTGAGAAGGTATTGCAGTAGCTCAAACCTGGTACTTCTCTCTATATAGGGACACTGCAGATGCATGTGCAAGTAGAAGGTGGTGTCCTGCTATGTATGGCTCTGTGGTGGAGTTGCCTTCATCACAGCCAGAGCCAAAGGGGAATGAGCATCGCCGTGGCGGTAGGATTCCTTGGTCAAATCCACCAATCGTTTCGATGTTAGGCTCATTGACCGTGCTCCAGTACTTCACTCTGTCGCCAAAGTTCTTGAAGCACACATCTGCATACGCTGTGTAGTCCTCTCTGCATCAAGGCCCACAATCCAAAAGCAAATGTCACTACATCTCTTTTGGACGTGGCTACAGTAATGTAGAGAATTGGAGGCAATGGGAAAGTACATGAATCTAGGACTAAGCAGGCCCTTGTACTCATCTTGAAGAGCCTGAGGAAAATCGAAATGATAGATCGTTACGTGAGGTTGTATTCCTGCATAAACAGAGAATATCACATCATATAAATCTGCACAGCTGGATACTTCAGTGAATAGATCAGACTGGCACAAGGTTCTAAGAAAGATCGAATACCGTAGCTAAGGAGTTCATCTATCAGATTGTTGTAGTACTCCAGTCCCTTCGGATTGACAGCTCCTCGGCCATCTATATCGAAGTAACAATGGAACAAACACAACCAGAAAATTCACGCTGTATGCCAAATTGAACTTCCAAAAAAGAGAGCACGTGGAAGAAACAAACGCCAATTTTTCTGAACCACATTTTCTAACATATGTTGCTGTTCAGTGGTTTTATTGGTACTGTATGTAAGCCATTAATTACCAGGAATAAGTCGAGGCCAGGCAATCGACATCCTGTAGGCATCAACACCCAGCTCATGCAAAAGCTTTACATCTTCCTGTTATTAAACGCAAATTTTCTTTATCTGTTAGTTGAGGCTTCTAATCTTAATCTCTAATCTGGAAAGTGCGATTAGCAGCACTGTTGCTCGAAAGTTACCTTGTACTTATGATACTGATCTGCAGTTACATCACCTGTCGCATTGTCAATAGAATAGCCTGTGAAATTTCAACAAGCTCCTGTCATTAGAACTAATGAAGAAGCTGAACAGCACCACAGATGTAGAATTGCGTACCATTAAGCGACCAAACTAACCTTTATGTGTGAATGTGTCCCAGATGCTAGGCTTCCTTCCATCCTCCGCAACTGCACCCTCAACCTGCACGCAAGTCAGGGGGCGCTGAGTTTAGTAAACAACTAGAAGTAGATTCTAGTGAAAGAAATGAAATAGTATGTTATTGTAAATTTTGTAGTTTGCCCTGAGAAAATAGACGCACATCGGCACATGTCTCAGTAACAATACCGTATACAGAAAACATCAGTTCCAAATTCGATCCAACACAAAACAGTGACCGGTGAGAAATAAGAACCGTAACCCAGTGCAACTTTTCAAGAAGGAATCAGAATTCCGGTACACGTATGCAGAAGTCTTTCAAAAATTCAAATGGCACGGCTTTTTCCCTATGTATTCACTGTAAAGCTTCTAAAAGCTCCTATAAAATCTGTCCTGCCGTTTTGGGCTATTCTCAATAAAAATTCAGGTGGGGAGAGCAAATCCCCCCGGTGACTAAAAAAAAGTGAAATTATACCGTGCTTGAAAAAAAAAGTAGAGCCACTCGTTTGGATAGATCGGATGGCTATAAAATAAGAAAAAACAATATGGAGGAACTTAAGTTGTGGACCGAAACATAAAATATGTGGGCCAAGAACCCAAAATATATGTTTCAGTAATTATTTAAAAAAACAAATTCAAAGGGTAGAATAGTACTTTCGCTGCCCCTTGACTCCCTGATCGATTACTCTATCGATGTCTGGCTTCTCCGATCGGTGCGCCGGCCAACAGGACGGCCCCCTCGAGATCCAATACCTCCACCTGCACCTCCCACGCGATCTCCTCTTTCTACTGTTTCTGAAGAGGGGACGGCGAGAAAGAATCCAAGGAAAACCGCCGGGCGCGCAACGCATGGCGAGATGGAATGGGGTCCTGCATGCTGGATCAGTCGCGAGGCATGCAGCTTGATCTTTGGATCCATCTGAGGTGCAGGCCCATGCGCCCCTGTTGGCACCCACGCACGTGACGCCTACGCTCGTCCATCTGCAATGCGGCGACGCCTTGGCGCCATCCGTAGCAGCGCCGCCCGCTCGTCGCCGCCGGCGGTGGCGGCGTCAACAACTCCGGTGTATGAGATGGAACACACTGCGACTAGCGGAAACAATACTATTACTATGGCCTCCATTAGAATCCTCTGCCACTTTCCTAGAAAGAGCACTTTCGGAAACAATACTATACAGGAGTAGATACTTTCGAGATAAGGTACGACAAAATGACTACTAGAATATTATTGAAAGTGAAGTGATGACCATGTGCGGATGCGGACCTTGGCGCGCGTTACATTGACAGTGATGATTCGCTTGTTTTTTCGTTCAAACTTCAAAACAAGATGATTTCTAAGCTAAATTAAAGCAGTAAACAAAATCCGAGAGCTAGCAAATCCTTCGGCTATATGGTCTAACTAAACCCGTGATGACCAAGCATGCCATATCCCAGTATATATGACAACCAGTGGTGAAATCGACGCAAACCTTCTAGTCCGCCATCGCCATGGGAACCCCGACGTACCTGGTACGCCGAGGAGCCGACGCCGAAGACGAACCCCGCGGGGAAGTCGGCCCGGGTGATGTCCGCGGCGGAGTCCCCCGCCGCCGCCCCGACCCCGAGCGCGGCCAGGAGAAGGAAAACAGCACAGCCGAGCGCCTTCGCCATCATATGGTCCAGCGCACCGGCTGGCCTCAGCGGGTCGTCTCCTTTCTGCTCGCCGGCCGGCCGCGCTCGCGGGGGGCGGTTTTTATATATAGTAGTGTATTTGAGTGTGGGCCGGGGCCCGGGGGGCGGCCCGTCCCTAGGAACCGCCGAACCGGGCGCTTGTGCAGTGCAGGTGGCGCCCCCGGTCTCTTCCAGAGACAGACAGGAAGCCAGCTCGGTCGGGCGTCCACTCCTCGCTGTTGTTTCTTTTCCTTGATGATCGAGAAGACTTCACTTATTCACGACGAATCTATCTAGAATGGAAGACGAAGTGCAAATTCCCCTCCCTTAGCGTCACTTTTGACTACCTGCCGCTGGTAGCTGCTAGGTTTTGAACTACGAATCTAGGATACGAATTATTTGAGCCATCGACGACAAAAGACGTGGATTCACTCGTGACTAAAACAGCAGCAGCAACAATCCCAATTTGCACTCTACTACTACTACCCCTGGTACACCGGTGCTTTCTCATGGTGCCTCCCTCTTTTTTCACTGGCGATTTGAACGAGCAGCGCCAGTAGATCAAAACGTGTGGACCAGCGAAAAGAACCGCCCGTGTAAAAGTATTTACACTAGCGGTTCATGTAATGAAACCGCTTGTAGAAATATACAATTTACACTGGCAGTTTTCCTTACTCAACCGCCAGTGTAATTGCCGTTTACAGTGACGGTTGATTTACATAAACCGCCACTGTAAAATTCTACTAACATTGGCGGTTTATTTATGTGACCCGCCAATGATTATGTTTTACAGTGGCGGTTTTTTATGTCAGTAATATATCTTCTACATATACACCTTCTTCCTGCTCTGACCACCAGCACTTGCAGCCGACACCTTCCATTTGTGGCGAACTTCGAGATCCAAAAACAGAAAAATACAAAGGAGAAGGTTTTGCTCTTCATTTCTTTGGAGGAGGTGGCTTAAGAAGGTTAGTGCCTCTCATAGTGCTTCTCACTTTAGAGTTAAAACAAGATCTAGCTAGGCAGAGAACTTTCATGCATGGTTGTGTTTTGAGAGAGAGAGAATGGTAGTAGATTTTTGTCTTAGAGTTTCAATGCATGGTGTTTTAATTAGAAGATCTGGATTAGTACGTGGTGTGTACCTCTCATAGTTGAGAAAAACAAGCTTTAGCTAGAGAGAGAGTTTCGAAATTAGAAAGAGAGAGAGTTTCATGCATGGTTATGTAGATTTTTTTATCTAAATGTCAAAATTACTTGTTATCAGATTTTACAATTGCTATCTAGATTTTGTATCCACTAAACTAGATTGTTTGAAATTACAAAATTTTTAGTTTATTCAAATAATTACAATAATTTATATTTTAATCTAATAATTGTGAATGACCCATTTATACCATTATAATTTTTGTACAACTGAAGATGAAAAGACCATTATGGATGTACAACTTGTGAAGATTAGATCCGTCATACCAGTTGGAGATTCGTAGGTTTATTGATGCAGCTAAGAGGCATGCTTGCAGAAAGAAGACGAAGTACATATATTGTCCGTGCATCGACTGCAAAAATGTTGTTGTATTTGAGGACGCGGGTCAAATCAATTGTCATTTGGTTTGCCGAGGTTTTACGAAGGATTACTTGATTTGGGCAAAATATGGAGAGGATAGTTCCACGTCTTGTGTAATAGAAAACCCAGTGCAGGAGACACGACACCACATCCCTTAGACTGATCCAGTTATGCGGGATGATAGTGATGATGATTTTGTTAACGTCCAAGACGTGGGTGAAGACGTCAGAGTTCAGGTTGATGAAAGTGAAGAAGCGAATTTCTTCGAGGCATTGTTGCACCGTTATTCCGATCCATCAATATTCTATCAAAAGGGTATGGAGGCAATGAAGAAAGCTGCAACAGAGTATTTGTACGATAAGTCTAAGGGTTGTACCAATGAATTCACCACACTGAGATCTGTCCTTCAGTTGTTGGTGCTAAAAGCTCAATTTGGCTGGTCTGATGCTAGCTTCAACGAGTTTCTACGTGTTCTAGGAGATCTCCTTCCGAAGGGAAACAAAGTGCCTGCTAACACATACTATGCAAAGAACCTAATCAGTCCACTGACTATGAGTGTCGAAAAGATCCACGCATGAGGAATCATTGTATCCTGTATCGAGGTGACGGTTATAAAGACTTAGAGAGTTGTCCAAATTATGGTGCCAGTAGGTACAAGACGAATAAAGACTACTGAGAGAAAGAGAATGGAGCCTTAGTTTCGATAGGGAAGAAGCGAAAGAAGACCACAAAGAACACCCAGAAGAGTTCAAAAACCACTGGTCATGAAGAAGTAGACTATTACGCGCAAAGAAGGGTTCCTACTTTAGTGATATGGTATCTCCCCATGGTTGATCGGTTGAGGAATTTGTTCGCAAACCCTGAGGATGCCGAACTTATGTGCTGGCATGCTTCTGATGAGTGCAAAGACGATGGAAATCTTCGACATCCATCCGATGCTAAGCAATGAAAAAATTTCAATGACACACACCTGAAATTTATTGATGATCCAAGGAATATAAGGTTCGCACTGAATACTAATGGAATGAATCCGTTTGCCGAGAGGAGTAGCACTTAAGTGACTATTGGGAGGCAGGGGGTACTTATACCTCTTCCCGTCCTCCACAACGGCTCTCTCTTCTTCTCCAATGGTTCAGACCAACGAAAATAGACCAGAGCTCTCCTCTCTCTTCTGATGAAAACAGACCAGAGCTCTCCTCTCTTCCTCTATTGGCACACCTTATGCTCCTAAGTAACTCCATTGATTTTTCCATCAATCCTTGAGAGCAAAAGGTGTCCAAACTCGATTAGAGAGTAGCTCCACTGATTTCTAATCTTAAAAGAGCATTTGATTCATGTTTTGGCCAGCGGTTATGTTTGTTACTCTTGGAGCTTTGCTCCTAGCCGGCTAGAGCATCGCTCGATGAGCTTGCCAAGCTTGTGGCAGCCCCGGAAGGTTTGTAACCATCTCTTGCAGCGAGTAAAATCACTCCTCACCTCAAGAGCTAGCCCTCTTGACTTGAGAACGAGGTAGGGTTGGAAAGCCCAAGCCTTAGTGGAAAACCTCAACAACGTGGACTTAGGCAAGCCTTGGTGGCGAGCTGAACTACGGGATAAATCATTGTATCACTTGTGCTTGTGGTGCTTCACTTGTCTTTGTGGTGATTTCTAAGGTTTGAGCCCAATCTACTTATGTGTGGTGTTCGAGTCACTTCTAGTTGTTGATCTGTGAACCTCTACCCTATAAGAAGCTAAGAAATTTACTCGATCTAAATTTCGCTGGATAGATTTTGAACTGTAAACTAATCTTTCCTGTAGGTGTGGTAGTGCCGCTGTTGGGTGCGGTAGTGCCGCAGGGTCAGAGCGGCAGTGCCGCGGTCAAATTTGACATTTGCTTGAGCTGAATTTTTACAGGCCTATTCACCCCCTTCTAGGCACTCTAGGGATCCTACACAAGGCTAGGCTAGTGGCTCAGGGGTTTTGTCAAAAAGAGAGAATAGACTATGAAGAAATCTTTGCTCCTGTTACTCGTCTAGAAGCCCTTAGGATCCTTTTAGCGTTTGCAGCTTCGAAAGGGTTCAAACTGTATCAGATGGATGTGAAGAGTGCCTTCTTGAATGGGTACACAGAGAAAGAGGTTTATGTGAGGCAACCCCCTGGTTTTGAAAATTTCAAGTTTTCTAACCATGTTTTTAAACTCCACAAAGCCTTGTATAGGTTGAAACAAGCCCCGAGAGTCTGGTATGAGTATTTAAAACCCTTCTTACTTGATAAGGGTTTTAAGATGGGCTCTATTGATAAAACTTTATTTCTCCTCAAGCAAGGCACTGACACCCTTTTGATTTAGATATACGTGGATGATATAATCTTCGGTGGCTCTTCTCATGCACTTGTTGCCAAGTTTGCAGATACTATGAGCAGGGAATTTAAGATGAGCATAATTGACGAATTGACTTTCTTCCTCGAGCGGCAAATCAAGCAAACTCGTGAGGAGATGTTCGTGCACCAAGGCAAATACACCAAGGACGACTTAAGAAATTCGATATGGGTGAGGCCAAGCCTTTTTCGTTGCCCATGTCGGCCATGATGGCCCTGGACGAAGATAAGGAAGGAGAATTCGTGGACTAGAAGGAATACCGAAGCATGATCGGATCCTTGCTGTACCTGACGGCAATAAGACCGAACATTCAGTTTGTGGTCTGTTTGTATGCGCGCTTTTCAGTCCTTGCCACGCACGTCTCATCGTCAAGCCATCAAGTGGATCTTCAGGTATCTTCGTTTCACATCTGAGTTTGGTCTTTGGTTTTTGGCCTCCTCTTCCCTTTCTTTTTGCGGGTATTCTGATACGGATTATGCTGAGTGTCGTGTTGAGAGGAAGTCCACTTCGGGGACTTGTCAGTTTCTTGGATCTTCTCTTATGTCTTAGTCTTTTCACAAGCAGTCTAGCGTCGCCAATCCACCACAAAAGTTGAGTATGTTATTGTTGCTGCTTGTTATTCCCAGTTGCTTTGGATGATAGTTACTCTGAGAGACTTTGGGTTAGAGTTTAGACGAGTGCCTTTGTTTTATGACAGCACTAGTGCCATAAGCGGAGCCAAAAACCCAGTTCTCCACTCAAAAACAAAACACATAGAAGTGATATCGATCTGCACCACATTGATACCCAAAAACCAGCTCGCAGATATCTTTACCAAACCACTTTATCAAGCTCAGTTTGCTCGCTTGCGAGGGGAGCTTGGAGTTTGTTTCCCCTTTTAGAGGAGGGAAACTTTGGATGTTGTACACTAGTTTTTGGTTTCTTTGTATTTTAGTTTTTATTTTTTGTCTTTTGTATCATATTGCATCTCATTTCATCATGTACATTAGAGCATTTTGAGCTTCATGATTATAGTGACTAGAGTGAGGTTATGCTCTAGTTGGTATGTTATGCACATACATGATGGTGCTTTTGCCTTAGACTCCTTTTGATCAATTGATGCATGTTATGAGCTAAGCTTGTTTTCTAATTTGTGAACTTGACTAAAACTTGTTGAAACATAAAGTTAGTTCACCGCTGGGATTAGCACTAGCATGTGTAGGATTTGTTGAGATCCCCGATGCTATCAGTTGTATGCTAGGTTGCTATGGCTCATGCTTTGAGTTACTCACTTGCTTGGACAACTTGAAGATTTTTGTGCTAAAACTTGAAAAAACAAGCTAAGTGATGAGAAAAGATTGAAATGGGTCTGTACTGTCCTATGTCAAGGTATCGAGACGACTTCCAATTGCACATATGGATGAACTTATCCTTGTAGTGGATGCCGAAACCATTGTCTTAAGCTTTTGATTGTCTATGACATATGCTTGGCATGGTTGCTAAGTTAGGCCTGACGATATAGATAACCTCTCGCACACACATGTTTTGACTAATTCTTGTGTTAAGCTGCAAACTCCGATAAAAATAAAATTTGATAAAAACACAAGTCTTAGGTTCATCTTTGACATGAAGTGTGACTGCAGCTTGGGGTAGTTCACCTTGTATACATTTGTTGTCCTTCATGGAGTATGCTACTCGTGGGCATTTTGGTGGTTTGAGCCTCAAAACCATCGGTGGCTGTTTCGCGGGTTTGGGCCTCAAAACTCAGGCGGAGGTTTCGAGGAGGAACGGACGGCACGTGGCAGCATAGAGGAGTTCACGTTGAGGCGAAGCTATCTCTTAAAGGGCGTGGTGGCCATCAGATGAAGATTACCTCGGGTTAGACCACAACGCCCTCGGGTTATGTGGTTCGACTCAAAATATTTAAGGGCAAAACTAGGATTGTATAATAGCCCTGTTAAATAGGATAAGGAAGCCCCCATCTTTCTCACCTCTTTTATTTTTCTTCATTCCACCCTAGGTTTTCCCTTTCTCCTTAGGTGTTTTTGTGAGAGAGGTCCACAAATTGAGAGATTTGTGTAAGAACTCAAGATTTACTGCAGGAATAGTAGCCCTTACCACCTCGTGTCCTCCGGGATTCGTTTTGTGAGTCATGTCCTTCGTGTTCTTCGTGAGTTCGTTTTTCCCCATTCTTTCTTGGCTTGATTCATCATTTTGGGACCATTTTGATTCATTCTTGCGCTGAGATGAACTAGGACGTGAGTTGAGTCTTTCCACCAAAGGATTTCATCCAATTCCTCATGAGTTCATGGATCGGGGTAAATCAAGTTCATGACCTAGTTTTTAGGCATTTTTTGTTCCCGTACGATTTCCTGTTGATTGGGTTCAAATTGAGCAATGATCTCTTAGAGATAGATCCCCTACTGTCTTGTGATCATGTGTACCAAGTTTGGTGGCGGCTGGTGTTAATTTGGCCACAAATCGGGTGAATCCTGGTTCTTGACGATTTTTGGGCAAACTGTTTTTGCGACCCACATACAGTCCACGGTTCATCCCCGGACAGTCCGGCCCTCGGGCTCAGTTTCATCTCGCCTTTGCCCACATTGTGTCTAGACTCGCAGACAGTCCGAGGTCCAGGTGCGGACAGTCCGCCACCCCTGCGCGAGTCGGCTCTAGAAGCTTTTTCTCTTAGGCGTTTTTGGTATTCTTGCTCGCGGACAGTCCGCCGCTGTGTTTTTCACCGAGTCCAGAACCTGTTTTTTAACTTCGTGTTTCACTGCTTTTAACGCCGGACAGTCCGAGCCTACCCGCGGACAGTCCGCCGTTAGTTTTGCAGCCGAGTCCAGAACTGTTCTCTGTCAATCGGTTTTCTGGAGTTGAACGCCGAACAGTCCGGCCCTCAACCCCGGACAGTCCGGGACTTGTTCCGTGGACAATCCGGGCTTACGGTCCAGGACTCTGCTGTGTGTGTGTTGTTTTGTCGCGGTTCTTTGAAGGCTTGGGTTGTTTCTTCCTCGGTTGATCAGTTGTACTTCTAGGACATCTCCTAGAGTATCCACCCACCTGTTGGTCGTGATCTAACCGCTCTCTCGCGTGTTGGTTCTTGGGTCGTGATTTTGGGACAGCGGCTTAAAGTTTCGAAAGAAATTTGAGACTCCCATTCACCCCCACCTCTCTATTCATCGTTTTCGGTCCTTCGTGGACTCATGTTTTAACAAGCAGCCTTCTGCATGAGGGGCTTGCTACCATCAGTGGCCGAGGGAAGAAGGCAAAAAACCCTCTAAGTCCATACATTTTTATGATTTTTTTATTTCGATCAAGTTTTGAAAATATCATACACATGATCCTAGGTGAATGAAGTGGCAAGTAGTTTTTCTTTTCTTTTCGTGCTGGTTTTGAACGTCGTATGCCTAATGTGTCTCCCATCCCGACACGGCCCATCAAGCTTGGATGTCGCCCAAGAAATTTCCTCTCTTTTTTTCTCTTTACTAGGAAAATGCTCGTGCGTTGCTATGGGTAAATATTAATTTCCCTGACCTTACGTTGCTACGGGAACCTTAAAATTTTCAATGTAATTCAACACAATAAAGTAAGAAACAAAATATGTTAGGAGCCTCAAATTTTCAACATAGTAAGAGCTTAAAAAAAGTTGTCGAAATTAAGACAAATGAACTTTAACTTGGCTTAGCAATATATTGTTTCAAGTCACATTCAAATAAATAAGCGTCAAGTAACAATGTCAAAATAAGTGCATGATAGATAAGTCCTTCACAACTGTCTTTCAAAGTCTTTTGCCCGTGATGCGGCTAAGATATTCTCGTACCGATACAGGAATCATACACCGCCGTGAATTCCCATCATACGCCAGTAGGTCGATCACAAAGTTCTTCCGCAGTCTTTGACCATCCTATGCAAAAGACAAACATAAATAATAAGTTTTTTTGAAAGTAATAATAAGTTGGAATTACATATATATGACCACAAACATAAGGTATTGTGCTCACCGTAGAGATTGGCATGAGCTGTCCATTGTTCCATGCGGACATGCATTGCAAATCGATCAAGGCAGATAAATTCCTATAGCATAATAAATGGTCAACCAATTAACTCTTAACGGTCTATTTCTATATATAGCATAATAAAATGTGGTTCAAATAAAGTTACCTATCTTCTATGATTGGGTTGCCACTTTGGAGTATACATTTCCAATAGAAGACATCAATAGGACGTTCATTTGCTTTCACTCCTGTTGCACGTCTATAATAGTTGGAAATATCGATAATTTTACGCACATAGTACTTGTATGGCATATCATTACACCAATCAGGAATAGGAGTACTCAAGCACGCTTAGAGTTTTTTCTCACGGTCCAGCACAAAAAGGTTATAAATGCCTCCTTTTCTCCATGGCATAAGAACCTGCAAAATGATAGGAATTAGAATTTCGGAAAAAGGCTCACAATAATCATAGAGAAATATCTTTACAAATCTGCAACATGAGGCATCATATTTCATATATGGCCAGGTTTCTAATGATTTAGCCAACTCTTGAACATTGAGTTCCATAGATTCAGACGTAGTCTACAGAAAACAAGTATGTTTAGAAACATGAGAAAGACTTCTTATTATGGATATACTACTTAAGAAAATGTTTAGAAACAGTTTACTCATGCAGAATCTCAGGTCCATGTAATGCTTTGAAACCTTCATATTAGCACTTGTCAACCTTTTATTCTCACTGTATGCAAGAAGCCGCACACCAATGTTGAAACATTCTCTGGGCATCGGTTGTTTCATCCTTAGTGATGCTTGGAGTTGACGTACTATTACGGAGACATTGTAAGGTTGGAAGCTTCGTACCCAAATGGTCCTATAAGATAATAAGTTATGACCCGGAATATGACCATTTGAATAATATTATATTACTGTTGAAAAAATAAATCATAAGAAGCTTACTCCAATGTCTCAGCATCATTAATTGTCATGATATAGTCACACAACATGTCTGTCAAATCTTCCTTTGTCATTGGCATGTCAAACGTCCAACTGAAGCATATATCAAGATTTGGACATTTCAAAAGGAGAATAGTCTCTGCAGCAACAATATGTAAATTAAAACTTTGGTGCTAAACAAAATGATAGATTTTTAATGATTGTGGTCATTATATGATCTAAACATACTGATACTCTACAAATTGTATAATGCAGTGTCATTACCAAATTCAAAATTTTCAAGGATGTGCATAGGTATACAGCAAACTAAAAGCATTAAGATGTATGAATAGACACCAATGTTCTAATAGTCACACAAACAGATTGTATAGGTAGAGTGGTACTTACAGAATCAGGAGTATTGTATTGTTGCCCAAGAGCATCTCCTCCAGCGACCATCTGAACTCCAGGTGTGGCATGGAGCCATGGATAAACATCGAGCTTGATGGTGTTACTGATCAAGACGTAGGATTTACTGATATAAATCTCATCACAAAGTCAGAATGTTGCTCAGCAACCTCTACAGCAGCAGCAGTGTAATCCCTATGAGCTAGGTTGCCAGCAAAGCTCATCTCAGCAAGTAAAAGTAGCCCTCTTCCTTTAGGAGTTATGCCTTCGTATTTTCTTGGAGGGCTAACCATTTTTGTTACAATAAGGTAAGAATGCAACCCAGTGAGGCCACCAACAAAGAAGTACCAGATAAGCCTAGGAAGTTTTATAGGAATAGTTGTCAGGCTATAAAGTTAAGAAAAATGAATCCATAACTCGTTTCCTGTGAGAAAATAAATACATCAACATAACTGACCACTCCAATACATTGCCAACCCAAGGGCAGTGATGATCAAAGCATTGATTCCTTAACACATTTCATGAAATCAATGTAGAATTACAAGTGTTATAGAAATGCCGATATAAATCCTGATTCTACCTAAGGCATGACATATTGGCATTAGACTGAAAGGAAAGCAGAAAAGCATTGCAATATCCTACTTCTCAGTGACTTGTCACTGTAAGTTGTTCACCCGCATCTTGCTTTTCTAATGCCTTTTCAAAACATATGATATAACATTCCTGCCATAGCTCTACAAATATATTTGTAACTACTGAATTTTCTCAGTTTGTCATTGTTTCTCTCTAACTACAGCTAATGCTAAACTACTAAAAATAGATAAAATTCATCCACGCATCTGCAAAGTTTCCACTTAATATAGTTAGGATTCAACCACTAATTATGTGCAGAGAATAGCTCTTTTATCCACTGCATAGAAAGCCTGGCAACCTGTAGCAGGGCAAAGCATATCAAGCAATTCATCAAAAATGAATGTAACATATGCAACCTGGTCCATTGATTAGCTGTTACGGAGAACATGGTAGCACACACAGTAGGTGTGACAGCATGTAGCTAAATATCATTCATAATTCACAGGAGGTATGACTGCATGTGGGATAAAATACATCTTCACATGTGAGGTTTCTGTATTGGTCAATTTGTTGCGAATTTTATAAAAAAAACATGCACACCTTTTGTTTTAGGTCCGTTATATCAAAGTGAACACCCCTGTCTGCCTATCTGTCTTGAATCAAGCGACCAGAAAACACAATGACACAATGATGTAAGTACAAACTTTGGTAATCAACCTGCTGCCTCTATTGTTGGACAGGTGATATAGAGACAGAGAGTCCATATACCGGGTTAGGAAAACAACTGAACCCCTTGCCATTAGCTTTTAACATTATTTCCTAACAAACAGATCCTCCAAATGAGCACTAAGAAATTTGCTTTTACCTCATCTGTATAGTTAGACAAGAGAATGAGTAGCCAGCCCGGCCCTGTCAGCTTGTCCAATTGTTATCATCCTCTGCAAGCAAAGTCAAGTACTTGAGCATTTCAAATCTGGGAGCAGCTGCATGTCCTCTGCAGTGTTTACTCAAAAAGAAAATATAGTAGGAAACTGAACACATGAAGCAGTAAGAGCAGAGTTTGCATAAATCAAAGCTGTATGTGCACGAATACGGGTGGAGGGTATACGCATAGTCTATCCAATAATATGGTTGAGCAGCTAATGGATGGTTTTTTTAACATAGGTCGTTCTACAGATTCAAAAGTTCCAAAAAAATCATTCAGGAGTTGTTTAGTTGGTGAAAAAGTTTGGGTTCGGCTACTGTAGCACTTTTTGTTTTATTTGACGCTTTATGTCCAATCATAGACTAATTAGGCTCAAAAGATTTGTCTCGTGATTTACAACTAAACTGTGTAATTAGTTTTTTCTTTCGTCTACATTTAGTACTCCATGCATGTGCCGCAAGATTTGATGTGACAGATACTATAGCACTTTTTGGGTTCACTTTTCGTGAACTAAACAGGCTCTCAGTTGGGATCTGACAATACGGCAAAAAGCTTCTCCTCCGCAGTGACAACCGACTCACCAAGTCCTCGTTGGTGAAGGGGAGCGCCCTGAAGGCGTCGGGAGCTGCACGTAGGTGTGCAACGGCTTTAGAGCCTCGCTAGCTGCAACGGCGCTCTCGGCCTCGAGCTCGTGGATGGAGCTGTAGCGCTTGGAAACGACGTTGAGCATCTGCAGGAAGTTGCGCACCGTAGTGTCACGCGTGCGCTGCGACGGAGCCGTGAGAGATGAAATCAGCACCTCTGCGGAGGCTGTTCCTCGCCGGAGTTCCACGCTGAGTTGAAGCGGAGTCGGGGCAGATGCGGCGGCGGCGAGGGCCCAAGGTGGCGAGGGCGGTTCGGAGCGGCGTCCGTTCCGCGCAGAGTTGTTGCGGCCGGGTGGACTCAGTGGCGGCGGTGGATCGGAGTGGCGGCCGTTCCGCGCCTAGTTGCTGCGTCCGGGTGGAATCAGTGGTGCGGCGAGAACCGAGTAGGCGAGGGCGGGATTCGGTGGCAGTCCGCTTCTGCGTCGGGGGCGCTCGGCGGCGGCGGCGTCGTCGGGGGCAAGGCGAAGGGCACGGTTGGAATCTCAGGGAGGGGCTAGTCGAGCTAGGGTTTGGGTTGAAGGGGAACGCGGCTACCTGCTTGGGTTGGCTTTCGAAAGCTTCTGGAAGGGCGAGGCGAGTAAGTGGGGGAGGGCGCCGCAGCTAGCCATGCCACCGTCGAGCTGGCCACACCGGCTACCTGCTTGGCCGCCGCCGCTCTGGCTGGCACGGCGCTCAGCCTCCCTTGCGCGGTCCTGCGCCCGCGGGTGGTGGGCAGCCCGTGCGGCCCCCTGTACCACCGGTGGCGGCGGCTCCCTGGTGATGAGCATGGGGGAGAGGAGTCGATGCCGTGGTCGTTCGAGCAAAAACCGCGGGTGGCGGTCAGCCCACGCGGCCCCCTGTACCACCGGCGGCGGCGGTTCCCTAGTGATGAGCATGGCGGAGAGGAGCCGATGCCGCGATCGCTCGAGAAAAAAGGGACGGAAAAAAAGAGACGATGTGAGGGATCGAACTGGCTGCTCGGCCGTGGGCGTGGGGCTGGTGCGGGCGTGGGAGCGAGCGCGCGTGCGATGCCGGGCGGGCATGGGAGGCAGCGAGCGATCGCATGCCTGTGAACGATTCTCTAATAAATGTTTTAGTTGTAGAGATTTGTTCTCTCTTTCTTATTTTGCTTTGCTTTTTTTCAAAAATCCATATGAGGGGATTCGTTCGTATATAGGGCATGTTTGCCTGTCAAGCAACAATGATCTCAAACCGACAAAATTGTACGTCTAGGGTCGCTTGCTTGTGCATGCCTAGCAACAAGTTCTCAAGGCTGCAAGCAAACACATCCATAGCTTTCTATGCAAGATACCATTCAAAGTTTATTGTGTTCAAAAGCACCTATTACCCAATCTATAGTGTTCTTAACCATTAGAGCAGCCAAGTGGTTCTTTAGATTTAGGGATTTTGACATCAAACTCAAAAGGTATGAAGCTTTTTTTCTAAACTTGACCTTGACGATAGTTTTGAAATCGATTTCATTTAGACAGAAAAATAAACATATCCACAACATATTTTGGTGGCATAATGACTATATTTTTGAAATGCTCAAGTAATAACTGCCCAATAAAAACATGTCAGATACCAAATGAACAAGAAACCTTGATTTAGGGCATATTTGAGACTGCTCCACAAATTCTGCTCCACAAACTTCACCGTAGAGCAGCTCCACGAAAAACTATAGTTTATGGAGCATCTCTTTTGGTGCTCTCATAAATCCATCATTTTTCCTCGAATAGAGTGCATGGAGCTGAAACCGTTTGGCTAAAAAACGCGGAGTAGAGCTGAAAATCGTGGAATCCAAAACACCTTGTTAGCAACAATGTATTTAAACGGCAAACACAAGGTGGACAAAAGTCTGTATATATCTTCCATGTTTACATCTCTATCAATCGTGTACAATGTAGGTGGCACGTCTTCGCAGTGGCGAACGGCCGGCGGGGGTTCGATCCCTGGATGGACCGCGTTTTCCTCACCGGGGTTTTCCCCCATATTAATTTCAGTCGCCTCGCACGGATGTGGCACCGCTGTCATACCTATCAACCGTGTACTTCTAGTCTTAGATATAGGTTGTAGGTCTAGTTTACGCACTATGGGTATGAGTATGTTAGGGTGTGTGCGTGTGATGTGAGTTAGCGCGTGAGTTCAGATACTACAACTTGTATTCGAAGGTTGAGGCAATAAAAAAAATCGTGTACAATGTAGCCCCAATCTTACAGATCAGGCACTATCACAAATCTTAAACTGATGAGACTATGAGTCTATGAGTTACTCTACCTCACTTTGGGCATTCGGTTAACCGAAACCGATCGGTTCGGTTCCTCGGTTCTATATGAAATTCGGTTAGCATGAAATTGGAAACCGATCGGTTAGCTAGCAAACTTGGAACCGAGGAATTTCGGTATCGGTTAGTTCGGTTCGGTTTCGGTTAGAAACGAACTAACCGAGCCATTACATCAGGGAAACAGAAGAGAAGGAAAAGGGGAAAATGGAAAAAAAACCGGCGGCAGTCGCCCCTTCATCCAGATTCGGCCTCCTCAGTCCTTGCCGGCAGCAGAGGCAGAGGAGGAGGACTCCAGGCAGGCGCGATGGTGGAGGGCTTGCGCGCGTGCGTCTAGATCCGACCCCTGCTGGTAGTGAGCGGTAGCGGCTCCACGCGACCGCGCCTACGCCTCTAGGGCAGCGGGCACGCACCGAACTCGGCCTCGACCTCCAGAGCAGACACCAGGGAGTGGCAGGTACACGGGAGGAGTCGACGTTGGACTGGGGACGGGAGGAGGAGGCGTCGGACTTGGGACAGGGGAAGAGGCGGCGTCGGACTGGGGACAGGAAGCGCCTGGGTGGTGGGGATAGGAAGTGAGGGGCGCCGTCGACCGCCACCGCGGGAGAGGGAGCGGGCGCCGTCGGTCGTAGTCGAGGGAGGATGAGGAGGCTTCGAGGATGCGGCGGTGCAGTGCGTGTCTGCGAACTGCGGGCACACCGCCGCAGCAGGGTATCGGGGTGACGGGGTCGGGGATAGGGATAGGATTGGCAAACAGTCGGAGTCGGGGTTGGGGGCCTCGGGGTAAGCTACGGTTCAGCAGGAGCGGGGTATTGAGCTATTTGGGCTCATGCCTGGTGGGCTGAAATTGTCAGTTCGCTGAAAACTTCGGTCCCCTCGGTTAACCGAGCCCAAGAACCGATTTTACCCGCTAAATTCGGTTCCTCAGAACCAGAAACCGAACAGGAACCGATTTTTCTCGGTTTCGGTTCTTTCGGTTTCGATTCCGTATATTTCGGTTCGGTTTTCAGTTCTCGATTATTTTTGCTGAACTCTACCTACGAACTAGCGGCCTAATTTTGAAGCCCACCAGTATCAAATGGGAGATCCCCCGGACGTGATGTCACCCGACCAATGGGAAGCGCCCGAACACGGATCTCCGGGCCCACTTGCATACCTCTGCAAAGTCATCCCTGTAAATCTTCAAAATTTGAGATAAGCACCTATCAACATAGAAATCAGATCCTAATTAAAACACTCAAAAGGCATGTACTTTCCCGAAAAATCATTTCCCGAACCATATAAATCCAGGAACCACCCCCGTGATTTCGAAAATCCAATCTCGAGCTCCCTTTCCCTCTCCACTGCGGCGCCGGCTGCTGCTCCTGCTCCAGTCGGCTCTCGAAGTCTCTGTCCGTCTGTCTGTCGAGCCATGGCGAAGGGAAGGGCACACCCGTCGAAGCGACCCACCCACCAACTACTCCTCGCGGCTGTCCTATCCGTTTCCGTTCTCCTCCCGCTGCTCGTGCCGGCGGCGGCGGCAACCGTGGCGGTGGCGGAGGGAGACGGGGTGTCGGCGCTGGGAGGCGGGAAGCAGTTGGCGGTCGGGAAGGACGAGGGGAAGCT
The DNA here is from genome assembly GCA_038087645.1 of Saccharum hybrid cultivar R570. NCBI lineage: Eukaryota > Viridiplantae > Streptophyta > Magnoliopsida > Poales > Poaceae > Saccharum > Saccharum hybrid cultivar. The sequence goes on from JAQSUU010000344.1 coordinate 3,844,168, forward strand.
GGTCGCGGAGGGGGATGCTGGTGGAGGAGGGTCGGTGGAGGAGGACGAGTTCGCGGGTGGCTTCGGCTCCCTCGACAGCATGCTGCAGTGGGCGATCGGTACGGAAAATCCAAAGCCCCCTAATTCTGTTGTACAATATTTCGATTTGCTTTAGAATTTCAATTGGATAGGGAAAGATCACGTTAGTGGAGCCTTCAAATCGCTGTATAGTGATAGAATGGCTTCGAGTCGATGTTGCATTTTCGGTATACAGCTTGGTTGGGTTTGAGCCTATGAGGACATGTCTGTATTTTGCTTGATTCTAATTTCTAACTCGTCTTGGCGGGGCAGGAAATTCTGATCCAGAGAAGCTGAAAGAGGAGGCGGCTGATGCGCAGAAGTTATCTGAAGATGAACTGCTCAAGCGGCGTCAGGAGATCAAGGTAAAAAATGCTGCTTCACTGCTTCAGCGTTCTGACCTCTGGTAATTTATTATCAGCTTTATGGACTGTTATATTGCTTCATCTTAGTTGTTTTGCTAGTCAGTTGCATCACTTGGGCTACATACATAAGACTTTGGCATGTCTGGTTCTAGATTGTACTAGTGTTTTTCTGGAGCACTCTGGTGTATTGTACAGCATATACCTCTAGCAGGTGATTCAGTTCCTTTGTGGTTGGACCTTGGGACATGATTCCTTTTGTGGTTGCTCTGTCATTTGTACTACCACGGTACCACCACATTGCCGAACAAACTTTGATCTGTCATGATTGTTGTATACTTGTATTATTTCTGAATTCTCAACGTCCTTATTCCTCTTGTCAAAAAAACATCCTTATTCCTGGAGTGTCTCCAAGTTATTAGCATGTTCTTGTTAGTTGTGACTTTGGAAGATTTGAATTTTGCTCGAGACATTTGTTTGATCGCAGTCGGTTATTGGCCAAAGAAAATATAAAGCTTTTGCTATTAGTCCTTATTTGTATCAGTATTAGGACATGTTGGGCATGCAGTCTAATTGTGCACTGTCATAGTCAGGCAGCTGGTCCTTCTCTATTAAGATGAAAAACAAAGCTTAAAACATGGTTGTACACTATTCTGAACCTTGTTTTTTTTTGCAGGAGTTGATGGAGAAGTTAAAGATGCCATCAGATGCTAACTTAATGAAAATTGCAATTGGTGACTTAAATAATTCTTCCATTTCACTGGAGGATCGCCAACGTGCACTGCAGGAACTTTTAGTTCTTGTGGAGCCCATTGACAATGCTAATGGTAAGTCTGTATTAGAGATATGTCTAATAGTCTGCCTTTCTTTTTTTTCAGTCCATCTGTGTGCTACTTGCTGCTCAGCATATGAACCAAAATATGCTTATATCCACAGAAAACTGAGACAAATAATGTATCTTAGGGCTCTATGCTACTGACATAATGTAGCCACTGTTTTAGACTTGTATTGATTTTATTCCTAAGATGACCCATGCTTGAAGCATATGCACAATTCACCATTTTCCAGAAAAGGCATTCTTTGTGGTGGTCACTTGCATTGCATTTCTGAAAAATGGTCAGCATAACCATGCAATAACAACTTGCAAATACGTCTTTCAGGAAAGAAAATAGGGCATGACAGCATGTTAACTCTTGTGTATTATTTGATATTTGTGAGTGCAACTTCTTTAAAGATTTTCTAATACTATATGTTGTTCCTGCACATTCTTAGATCTTGACAAACTTGGGGGCCTCCTTCCTGTGATTCAAGAGCTTAATAATGCAAATGAAGAAATACGGACCACCTCTGCATGGGTTCTTGGTACAGCCAGTCAGAATAATGAACTTGTACAAAACCAGGTAATTGCATACATCATTCAAGGATGCATTCTGATTCCACTATTATGCCGTTTGTGTTCAGAGAATGTGCATCATTATTCATTATCTTGTACAAGTCTTGTGAGTACATTCTTCTTAGAATGGCAAATTTGCAAATTAGCTATGCCATAGTCTCTTAGGTGGAGTGATTGGTTCACTACAACAATTATGGTTTGCTTTCTTGCCAGACTTTGCCACATGTCATAGACATGTTCTTTGGCCAAATCTTGGCTAAGGTTGGCAAAGAAGTGTGGTAACGTGTGCAAGACAACAAAAAACCATGTTACTGTGATTAGCTTTGTAACTTAATTACATGTGTTTGAAAATGATGTTTAGCCTCTGTGGCATTTACTCTTGCAATTGTGAATGCTTTCCCTTTTCAATATTTTTATTAGTAATAAGGTGATTGGTAGATTTCTTACTAACAATTGTTTCCCTCCTGTGTTTCTGCTCAGATCACAGTGGTGCCTTTCCATCGAAAGTACTTTTGAATTTTGATCATCACTTTCTACTTCTAGATGTGCAGTATGTCCTAATGTTACATTTAGGCATTTAGCTGTTCTAATACTGACTGCTTCACCCTTGGCTAGATCCTTGGTTACGGAGCTTTGGCGAGGTTGGTGAAGATGGGTTATTCCACATCTGCAGAAGAAGCTGCAAAAGCATTGTATGCTATATCATCTTTGATCAGAAATAATGTAAATGGTCAAGAGGAATTCAATTCAGAAAATGGCAGTGCAATGTTGCAGGTAATGGCAATTTGTAACTTCAAAATATGGGCACAGAATTGGCTGACATCTGGCAACTTCACCTGTTTTGCAGCACATATTGGTCAGCAACAATATTGATGTTAGGCTACAGAAGAAGGCAGTGTTTTTGGTAACAGATTTGGCAGACTTTCAGCTAAATTCCGGAATCGCGCAGCTTCCTTTCTTGAGTGACCGTCTTTTTCTGAAGTCAATAGTCGATATGTTATCAAGGTTTGACCTAGACCTTCAGGAGAAGGTAAGATTGGAACTGCATCCAGTTCCTATTATTCTGAACATGCTTGTTGTTACCATTATTTAGCTGTACAGTCACATTTTTTATGACAGTTATTACTTTTGCATAATAATATTTGTCATTTTACCTAAGAAGTCTGTCATTTCTTGGAAGCTGATAATCTTTTCTTTTTTGAAACTTGGAAGCTGATAATCTTGGCAGTGCATGCTTAAATAGGCATTTTTGGCGATGCAACAAAATTGTCTTGTCCTTGGTTGTCGTTGAAGACTTGAAGATATTCATTAGTTTTGGAGTTAGTGGCATAGATGCATATGTTACTACTAGACTACTAGTACCTGTAACACTTTGTTCATGGTTTCTGTTTTTACCGACCTATGCAAACAACTTATTTTCTTAGGTTGTCATGCTATTCTCCTTGATTAATTTTACTGCTCAGGCACTCATTTATATCTGAAGCTCTGATTGGGAAGGTCTAGGCTGCAATGTGTCTGGTTGTTCAGAGATCGAGTGGCTACTGCACTTCATGAGATTTATACCGTCCATAAAAACTAGCTGTTTTTTTTTGAGGTCAACTTCGGTGGGGATCAAAACTAGCTTGTTTCACCTACTTAGTTATCCGATCCTTTCCGTGCAGGTTTTATTGGCCATTAAGAGTCTACTGAAACTTTCCTTAACTGATGTGGAGGATTTTGAGTTCTATGATCTCAATAATGTACTGCTCAGACTAGGGGTACAATTGGAGGACTTGACACCAGAGGATCAAAAGGAGTTTGCTGTGGAGGTTGATGCCCTCCGGAGAGAAGTTCAAACGCTCTTCCAACAGAAGCTCAAGCAGGTACATAGTTGACCTTGTACCTTAAACTGAAGTCCAGCTCCAGCAATTTGCTAAGCTAACTTGCATTTCTTCTGCTTACAATCAGGGTAAAGCGACCGCGGCATGATATTCGGATGACCACCAGAAGATTTGCCCTTCTAGATGGAAGTATAATGGATCATCTTTTGTGGGGATACTACAGTTAGATGGTGGGCTTGGGTTTTCTCCTTGCAGTTTTCAATAACCATTCAGTCGGAGGGGTCGGGTGGATGCACTTCGGCAAGGTTGTGTAGTATATGATGGCATGATAGGTTAGGATGCAAGGCACGTGCTTATGATGACTCCATTTTGGCAAACTAATTATGATTCTCACAAAGTTCTGTGATATGAGCACTGCAACGAAGCAAATTTTTCCATGTTCCGTTGCAGCGGTAGCTTCGTTTTGAGAATGATTGAACTTGTTGTTGATCAGATCATTTGCGAGGAAGCTAAATTGAGATCTCTGTGTAAATGTCTTTAAAGGGGAGCGGAGGATTGGTTCTGAATCTCCGACTGAACTATCTAGCTTCTGTTTGCTGTTTCACACGTGTCATATTGTAGCTAGAAAGTGCTGGAACAAAACAGCAGGGTGATTCTTTCTGACGAACATATACTATTCGCTTTGGATCTTGTATTGTACTCTTGTTGTCAGTGTCAAGAAATTGGGTACTTACGGTTGTGTTCACACGTGCGACGAATAGTATATGCTTGCGTTTTGGAAGGGAGGCCATTTCTCATGCACGCTCACTTTCAGCGTGTTTCTGAATCTCTGATGAGTATTTGGACCCGGAGCCGGTGAGATCCAGCAGCGAAAGCAGAGGCAAAAACGATGAAATATAGCCACTATGGCAAATTAAAAGTTCACAGCCTACCAAGCCAAGCAGGCAAGCACATGTGGTTCCCCGGTCAACTACTCAACTCACCAACACCATCAAGTAGTGGACGGATCAGATGGCCACGGCCTTATCGCCTTCCCGCACCCATCCGAACACGCCACCTTTCTCGGCAGCTTGTGGATCGTGACCGTGACCGGCGACGCCGGCGACCGTAGATCACACCGGCAAACTCCGCCAAAATAGCAGCATAACTCAATCCACCGCCTTTGCCACCCAAGCCTCACCAACCCCCGCGACGCTTCACACCGGTCACCGTAGATTCGCGCCCAGCGCGTACGCGGCTAGTTGGCTGTGCAGTGTGCACGGCCGGCTCCCGCGCGCGACCCACGCGCCCACCACCAGAGACAGGGACCACAGGCCATCCGTCCCCGCCACCCCGGTCCCCCAAAGGTCCCCACGCGCAACACAATACCGCCGGCCCCGCGCACGGCGGGGCTCACGGTGCGCGGGGCTCTCCGCGCAGCGCGGTGCGGGTAGTAGTAGGTGGCTGGCCTCGCGCGGCCGCTCGGTTGGACCCTTCCCATTCCCATCCCTCCCAAAACCGGGGCCCTTTTCTACGGCTCCCAACCCAACCCCGCCCCACCACCTCCCGTCCCGAAACCAAACCAAAGCTCCCGTAGTCCCCCGTCCCCTCTGCGTCAACGAACGCGTCCTCGAGTCAAACCGAGCGCATGGAGGCCGCGGCGGCGATCGCGCTCCCGTTCACGGCGGCGGCGGCCTTCCCCGCTGCCGCCGGGAGGGTGCGGGCGGCGAGGTGCGCGCGTCCGCGGACGCGGCGGTCCGTGGTGGCGAAGCTGGAGGGCGGGCTCGGGAAGGGGGTGCCCACCACCAACTACGTGGTGCCGCTCGACAAGGCCACCGGGATGACCCGCCCGCTCGTCGAGATCCTGCGGGACCTCAACAAGCGCGTCCCCGACAAGATCATCGACCCCGACACCGACACCGTCCACTGGTGAGTGCCGCTGCCGCCTGGCGACGACGGCCCCGTCTCGTGTGCGCCGATTGCTCGCTCTCATCCATCTCGCGTCTGGTTTCACTTTCACCTGCCTGCCCGGTCACCAGTTGCTCGTTTTAGAGGAGAATGCGTGATCCTTTGCTCTCTGGGAGGATTTTTTTTTTTGAGATTCCATAGTCAGAATCATCTATGCGAATTTGCAGCTACTTAGCCTGTTGATGGGCGTAGGTAAATTGATGCTGAGAACGCGCATTTCATGGGATGGAACGGCTTTGCATTGAATATATACGGTGATATGTCCAACTGTAGTATTAACTAGGTTGGTCAGCCTTCTTATCAGTCACTAGTGGCTGTAATTTGTCGTGCCGTCCTTCTAAGGGCACGTTTGGTCAGGTTGATGGTGGCGTTGATTGCTGGCAATTGCTGCTGTTGCCTGCAGATTCAAGGCATCCATTCCAATGGATTATCAGAAGTTTCCTGTGTAACTTGTTCTTCCAATAAGTTTTCTTTAGAGAACATGTGCGCTACTGTTACATAGTACGTTGAATGAGTTCTGAATTTTAAACAAGTTGGGTCGCTGTTCTTTTGTTTAGTTTATTAAAAGGGCTCTCTCTGACCTTGGAATGTGTATAACGGATAAAGCTTCTATGGATCCATGTTGGCATCTATGCCTGGTCATATCGACTTTTTCAAATCAACCTACCTCTATTAAAGCTGGATCGTTTGGGGTTGGTATTAAAAAAAAACATGTCTTCATTGGATAGAATTTTATGCATACATAATAGGTTAACTGGTTTTACAGCTTGTTTAATTGGAGATGACTTGCTATCTTAGATGCCTCTGGTTATTTTTCTCATTTCACTCTAGAATTTTTAATGTGGTGCCATATAACTACATAAGCTTAATAATTATACCTAAAATTAAATTAGCTCGATATAAACTACCCTACTCAATGCTGAAGTACTTTGAGATTAAACTGGGTAGAGTGCCACTAAATTAGGTAAAGTCGTGCAGTTCGACCTCTTTATCTTGGTCTAGTCATCAATCTCTTTTTTTAACAAATAGCCATCAATCTCTTGAGCCAGTAAAATAGAATAGTATATGATTCTGCCTCCTTTCATTTCATAACGACGTTAATATGTAGATCCTCATTCTCCACACATCATAGCATTTCTTTTGTCATGAGTGTGGATTTGCCAGATGCGTAATTACTTTGGTCATCCAACACTGCTTCTATTCTCTTGATATGCAATGTTGTATGTATATGTCCTTGGTTATGATGACAAGCGACTGTTCAAAAAATGAATTGACATACAAAACAATCATTTGCACTTGACATTACTTGTGCTAACTGCTAAGTATTAACATGGCTTCTCTCTTTGTATACAAGAAGTCTTTTACGTATTTTAAGGATCTGTCTGATGCTTATCTCACAAATTCTCAATTGATATGCAAGAATGTACCATGCTCAAGGATACTGATGTTGATTGCATCTTGATCCTGCAGGTACCATGCCAACAGAATGCTTAGCTTCTATGCACCAGGTGAGTTCTCTTTAGGATTTGAACTGTTTTATGATTTCTTTTCAATGAACAGAATTTTGAATTTTTTTTCATGGATGACCCCACTCGTGTGGGAGCCTCTGGCACTGGGTCTGTCCTTTTTATGCTAAGTTGAATTTAGAGTAGTTTTTCAGTCTTGCATATGGGTTTTACAACATAGGTTCTTCAAGCTTGTATTATGGATGCATGTTATTGTTAGTTTGTTCATAGATTTCATGTTCAGCTGTGCAAATAACCAGCTTATAGCCTTATACCATGCCACACCTGTTTTAGAGAACCTGAAGATAGCTTGCCTCACGTAACAGACATTGTAGATGTTTATAGTGTAATGTTTTACCCCATTAGGTCATTTTTTTCCTCTTAATTTTTGCTTTTTATATGCATTTCTGTTAGATATCTGAATTATTATGACTGGAGATAATGGAATAAGAAACACATGTGCTCTCTCTAAAAATTCTGCAGTTGTATAACTAGGTGCTGGTTTCTTGCAAAAGCACCAGTCTGTGTGCAGAGAAGTCAGTGATGATTCCTATTTTCAGGTTGGTGTGGAGAAGTTCGTGATGTTATCTATTCTGAGAATGGAACTGTAACCGTGGTATATCGAGTGATACTTAAAGGAACTGATGGAGAGGTATCCTTTCTCACTTTTTCTCTATGGAATTGGAAGTACCCATTTGTTTTATCATCCTTCATTGCGGTCCGTTGTGCTTACACAAATTTAAAGTGGCAATTTGAAGTTACATGGTTCACACTAACTGCATCATCTTTTTTTTTCGTTTTTAGACTAACTATTATACATTGAAAAAAAAAATATCTTTATTAACTAGTGTACTTCATCTTTGTGGGTGTAGGCATACAGAGATGCCACGGGCACAGCACAGGTCCATGAGGGGCGCAGGGAAGATGCTGTTGCCGCCGCGGAGGAAGCTGCATTCTGCAAAGCCTGCGCACGGTTCGGTTTTGGCCTCTACCTGTACCACCAGGATGATACTCATCACGACGACCACTTCCATTGAGGCTCAGTCTGCACCAGAGCTGGTCATAAGTTGCAACGTGCGCAGGATATGCCCCTGGAGAACTTCGTGTCCAGAATCAATTTTTGCTCTTTGCGTGGCGTAGTATCATATTCATACCACAAGCGACAAGGCATGCTTCCACCTGAATGTGATTGTAGATACAAAGAAGCCTGGAACTTGTTTCTGTTGCTCTCGTTGGTGGCTCGATGCCATCCTGCAAGAACCTGAACCTATCCAGATAGGAAATCAGTATGGAAATTCTGTTGTTACCTTAGTTACCTGATTGTAGTATTCCTTAATCTCATGTGGTGTACTAGCTGTGTAGGTGCATCTGTTCCTTCTTCCATGGTGCCAGATTCTATTTGCTTGTCTCTTTGTGTGCACATGAGACCATCGTATTTATTTAGGGTGTGTTTGGTTCGTGGAGTCACTCCATGTATCATGAGTTCATCCTATGAATTTTGGTGGAACCAATGTTGGCATTGCTTAGCGCAATCACCAATTATGGAGATAGAATCCATCCCGGACAACGACGCCTGAAATGCTTGTTGATATTTCTTAAATGTTAAAAATTAAATAAATGCAGAAAAATAAAAATGTGAAAAATAAATGGCACAAGTTACCTCTATGAGGCTCTCCCCCCAGCTAGCTCCAAGCCTATGGTCCGACATGTTGCTTGGTGATGACTCTGAGGTAGGTTATTTGCTTTATTGCATATATTTTTATATGATTTTACGAATAGGCTTATACCTTTGTTTATTTCATTCATGTCTATACTCAGTAGTTTTGGTACAATGATCAAACTAATCATTTGATCAAGGTAGGCTAATTAACCTAAGCACCATGCTTAATTTTAAAAACCTATGAAGATATGATCGTACATTAACCATACTCCAAACCAAAACTTACTTGTATAGAAGATGAAATGATAAACAAGATTTATTCGACGGATGTGAAGATATATGAAAGTGAACTAATTATTATTTTTCTTTTAGCATGATTAATGCATAACTATAGTTTTATTATCTAGGAATTTTAGCAACACTATAAAAGGATAACTATCGATTTACCTTCGGCAAGGGCTCACCGTTTAAAGTCCAATGAGCAGGACTCTTCTCCTTTTACTTTTTGCTTGATGAAGGGACATTTGATCTAGGAGAAGTAGATGCAAATGTTGTTACTTTCGTTCGCCACACCATGTTGATTTTCTTTGGTGGTGTGGGGGTGGAATACGTCCCTTTTGTTTCCACACCTTGATGTTCTTTTTGGGCGGTGTGGGAACAACTTTTGGTGTTTCTTCTTTTTTTTAGTTCGATTGTTTTTCTTTAGCTCCGGCCTCTTTTTGCTCTTTTTGACGAGGCTGTCCATCAATTGAGGCTGTATCTCAACCTCTTTAATACCTTGTGGGTTCGGCCTGTACTTGATTCTTATCATGGAGCATTGCTCCTGCCTGGGCCAAAAGTCAAACTTTTCTTCTTTACCATTGATGTTGAAGCGGATTTCTTCGGCTCCAACATCAATCTGTGCTCCTGCAGTGCTTAAGAAGCGTCGTCCAAGGATGAGGAGCGACTCTTTTGTTGTTTCCATATCTAGCACCACGAAGTCGACAGGTGATGAGGACATCCTCCACTATTATCCGCTGGCAAAGACGCAATAAAAAAAGGGCCAAGTGGCCTAGTTGTAGTCGGGCGGTGACCGTGTGAGCCTCTAAATAATCCCATCTTACTTAGCTTGGGAGGAGAAAGCCACCTTAAAAAAGAGAGTCGCTCTTCCCCTATCGGACTAGTCTTTTAGGGACATTGGGTCTTTCCCCGAGTGGGTGTGCATAAGAACTGTTGGGGTCCGGGCAACCTTAATTTATTGGGCCTCGACCAACCCCACCTAGGCCGGATGTATCATTTAGTATCGGAGCTGGACCCTTGTTTAAGGGGGTGGAAATGATGAGGACATCCTTCACTATTACCCGTTGACAAAGACGCAATAAAAAAGGGCCAAGTGGCCTAGTTGTAGTCGGGCGGTGACCGTATGAGCCTCTGAATAATCACACCTTGCTTAGCTTGGGAGGAGGAAGTCATCTTAAAAGAGAGAGCCACCCTTCCCTTATCGGACTAATCTTTTAGGGACATTGGGCCTTTCCCCGAGTGGGTGTGCATAAGAACTGTTGAGGTCCGGACAACCTTAATTTATTGGGCCTCGGCCAACCCCACCTGGGCCGGATGTATCATTTGAGTTTCAGGGCCCACAAGTTTTGACCAGCTTTTTAGATCACAATCCGATGATGATGACATAACACCAACGGATACGACCATTGATTATAAGGTGCGCTTGTTCCTATACTTATATAGTAATTTTGGATACAATTCACTTGGTTCCACATGTATATGTTGTTATTTAAATGTAGGTACAAATGTGTCTCAAAGTGCAAGTTCATCAAAGTTGAACTTTCGGTTCGTCGGCAGCCCAATAATGCTTCATTGGGAAGGTCATAACTCATCCATCCGGAGTGCGATCGAGGTCAATGAGCACTTGATGGAAAGCTTATTTGATAAGCTTTCAAATAGATCTGGTCACACCTCAATATCACATTGGCAAGGTCTCCAAATTATCGAGACATTCTGCCGCTATTTCTGTCGGGTGCTACGGCGTCGTCGCAGGCTTGTTATTTACACTTGGGATCTAGGCCCAAGTTGGAGCATGCCCCCAAAAAGATGGAGAACACCTAAGAGATGCCTAAGGACGTCCTTCTCTTTGGCCACCACCTTAGGAGGCCAGCAAGGACATCCAAGACAAGCCGGAGGCCCAGTCCAATTCGAGTTCGAGTCTATCTCGGTTTTCTGGACCAGTCTGCAATAAAACGGACGCCAGGACACATTCGGACTCCGTTTTTGATGATCCACATATGGATGGAAAGATAATTTCATAAGCTAATCAATGGCTTTTGTTTGAGGCCCAAATTCTATCGGAGTCAATGGAAATCATCAAAACAAGTTGACGTCCAGAATCTGTCAGGACGCTGTGTCGTCGCCTTTTGGGCCGTTTGGGCCATGTAACGTGTCGAGACTCCTTAGGACATAAGTAGGGGTCCTTGGACGCCCCTTAGGCTTTATAATCAGTAGCCGCCACCTACGTTAGGGTTTGGGTTTTGCTTAGATTATTTTGTCCATTGACAGTCATCGTCTTTCAGTTTACGAGACCTGAACTTCGAGTGCTTAATTATTCATATGCAATTGTCACTTCAATTGAGTTGCATTTTATCTTGTTCTTGCTTGTGTTCTTTGATTCGCAACAAGAATTAGCCTTTGTGGCAAGGTCAACCGGATTGTGACACGATTGATAACCAGAGGAGACGTGGTGCTAAGGTTGCAGGGTTTGGGTCTTTGTAATCTGAAGCCGGATCGGTGTGTCGCTTCCGACCAAATCGATAGTTAACTTGAATCTGATGAAAGATCGGGAATCACGTCCCCATCAACATGGACGAAGTAACCCTAGATTTTCACTAGGATATCTTTGGCAATCCCTACCGGATAGCGAACCTTTTAAGTCGGCTAGTTGGAGCATCATCGGCGTTGGCGCTAAGTGTGTGATGTTCAACTTGTCAAATACGGCCTTGGGCATCACACTAACGCTAGCCCCTAGGTCGCACAAGGCATGATCAAATTGTTGGGCCCCGATTGAGCATGTGATTGTGGGGCACCCAGGGTCCTTTTTCTCAGACAGACGGTTAAGTATATGGGCGCTACGCTCTTCCATCAACTTGACAACCTCCATGGATGGTGTAGTGTCGAGATGGCGGACTAGAGGGGGGATGAATAGTCCTTTCTAAAATTAATTGCGTCGGCCAACCGAAATAAATGCAGAATTAAAACTATCAGTCTAGCCAAGACTACACCCCTCTATCTAAGTTCACAAGCACCTTAAAAAGATTCTAATTAGGCAATAAAGGTGTCAGGCTAGTCGTGCTCACCTAACCAATTCTAGCTTGCAATGTCACACAAACCTATGAAACTAGTACTTCATGCAAATCGGGGAGCACCTACACAATCTAGTGATGCAAAGCGTACAAAGCCTAAACTCACTAGCAATGCTCAATAACAAGGCTACACAAGACAAATTAGAGAGTGCAAATTACTTAGCTATATAAACTAAGCAATGTGACTAACAAGGTTACACAAACTAAATTAGTCATACAGGGGAGTTACTTCTATGCTACACAAGCAAGAAGGTAACTAGCAAGCTACACAAAGCTAACCAATTATAAGAGCAACTACACAAGTACAATATATGAAATATAAATACAAGGCTTGTATTCGAGGATTGCAAATAAATGGGAAGAACAATGTTGACACGATGACTTTTCTCCCGAGGTTCACGTATTTGCCAATACGCTAGTCCCCGTTGTGTTGACCGCTCACTTGGTGGTTTGGCGGCTAATTGACATCACCCGCCAAGCCCGTATGTCAGGCACCACAAGAACCTACCCACAAGTGAGGGTAGTTCAATGACACGCTCAACTAGAGTTGCTCTTCGCGACTCCCGCGGGACGAGTACAATACCCCTCACGATCAATTCTCTGGAGCACCGCACAAGCTTTCTTGCGTGCTTCGACGGAGATCATGCCACCAAGCCATTTAGGAGGTGGCAACCTCCAAGAGTAACAAGCACCACCGGCTTGCAACTCGATCACTTAGTGCCACTCAATGCAATCACTGAACGCAACACACTAGAAACACTCACTTCACAATGGATTTACACTTCTCACGAGCACAAGTGAGTTAGAGGCTTCTCAAACCAAGCACACACAAGGGCAACACATCCTCAAGGTGCTCAACCAGCCAAATGCCTGAGCTCCACCTCTATTTATAGACCCCAAGCCAAATAGAGCCATTGGAGCAAAGTTGTACTTTCTGCGAGGGCACCGAACACGGCGGTGGTGGCATTGCTCTAGGGGTGGCGGTGCCCCCCAATGGCTAGTTTGACTAGCACAGGGGCGCTAGACACAGTGGCAGTGGCACCACCCTAGGAGGCGGTGACCACCCAGTCAGTCACCCGAAACACGCCCTCTCTAGATTTTTAGGGCGGTGCACCACCATCACCATGGCGGTGACCATCCCTGCCTTTCCTTGCTTTCTGTCAAAAAGAGACGGTGGCATTAGACAACACTTGGCGGTGCACCGCCCTCACCATGGTGGCGTGCACCGCCACTTCCGATGACCACCCTGGCTCCTGCTGCGCTCGACCAAGTCTAGGTGGGCACCGCCCTAGGGGTGGCAGTGCCACTGGACAAGGCACGGCGGTGCCAGCCCCCAACACGCTGCTCTTGGCGTCGGCCAGCCGGTCACCGCCACCGAGGTGGTAGTGCACCGAACAGGTAGGGGCAGTGCCCCTAGGGCAGCAGCCCAAGCCCAGTTTCACCTCCTTTTTTCACCTTTTGACTTCACCTTTGCAAATATGCCAACACCACCAAGTGATCACCAACATGTGCACTTGTGTTAGCTTTTTACAAACATTTTTTCAAAGGATTAGTCACTCAATTCACCACGTGAAAGCCCAAGTTTGGTTTTGGTAATTAATGACACCAAGTTGCTAATGCCATGTGTTAAGTGTTTTGAGTTAGGCATAAGCAACACATGTGACGAAGGTGTACGTAGCAAGGAGTGGTGGCCACAAGATCACAAAGAGATGGTGCATGGACATAAAATGATGATCATGGTGGAGATGTACATGATGATCAAGTGAAAGAGAAGGATCTAAGAGCGCAAGGCAAAGGTATTACCATAGGGTTTTCCTTTTGCCGGTCTAAGATGAGTAGAGAAGTGATTGACCAGGTTTAGGATACATAGCCGACTATCAAGAGGGGCAATCACGGTTACCTCGGGAATCAAGTGCCACTAGATCATTGTCTTGAGCATATGCATTAGGATCTAGTAAAAGAGCTAACATAACGCCTTGAGAAATGATTGTGAAATGCTAACACACATGCACATGGTGGTGTACACTTGGTGGTGTTAGCACATTTGCGAAGGCGGTGGAGTTTGAGCGGTAGAGAGGGGTTTGGGTTCCTCTCTTCCTCCCGCCGAGCTTGCGAGGCGGGATTCGGCACTTTTTGGGAAGTGAAACGCCTATTTTCTACTGCGCCGGAAGTCGAAAAAGAAACGGAGGCGAGCGGAGGTCACTGTGGTGACCGGACGCTGCACCGGACGCGGTCACGGCTTGACCAGCGCGTCCGATCAGTTCATTCGGTCAGCGTGCCTAGGGTGAGTGACCGGACGCTGGTCTGGCTTGACCAGCGCGTCCGGTCAGTTCACCTGTGCGCAGAAGCAGAGCGCGCGACCGGCGCGTCCGGTCCTTCACGGGACTAGCGCGTCCGGTCAGGCGTCCAGAGGGGCAGAGAGCAGCGAAGTAATGATCGGACGCGCGGCGCGTCCGGTCATGTACGATCGGACGCGTCCGGTCGTTGAGGGAGCTTACTGGGCTCAAACCGGACGCTGGCACTGTCGCGTCCGGTCAGTTGACCAGCGCGTCCGGTCATAGCAACGGTAACTTCTGACGCGCACTGTTCACGCTTGTCCTGTAGTGACCGGACGCGTCCGGTCACCCTGACCGGAGCGTCCGGTCATCCCGATTTGAACTGTGTCGTCCGGTAACGGCTAGCTGCGTACCCCTTCGTTATAAATAGACGTTGGCTGGGGTTTGAGGGTAACTCTTGCATACTTTGAGACCTAGAGACATACTTTGAGCTAGAGAACAACCCCTCCACTCATCTCTTTGCATAGTTGCACATCTTGAGTGAGATTGAGTGAGATTCAAGTGCATTGCTTCAGAGTTGCATTCTAGATGCACTTGATCTTCGAGTTGCTGCGGATTTCTTGTTACTCTTCCGTGTTTCCCGACACGGTAGACGGGTTGGAGCAGCGGAGGTGATTGAGCTCACAATTGGAGATTGTTGGAGCCTTCACCAAGTGTTGTAAGGGGTTCTTGATCCTTCCCCGCGGGAGTTCACAAATTGGATACTCTAGTGGAGCTCGTGGCTTGGAGGATCCCCATCTTGTGTGCGATTGTGCGGCGCCCGCCGAGGGCTCGACTCTTGATAGTCGATTAGCTCGCGAATCGATAAGTGGGTGTATCGCCACAACGGGGAGTAGCTTGCCGGGAAGCAAGTGAACCTCGGGATAAATTCTTGTGTCATTCTCTTCCCGAGGATTTCTCTTGTGTTATTGATTGATTGGTATTTCTCATCTCTACACGGCGGTATAATCTCTCAAAGCTCTTCTCTCGTATTACTTCTTGTTTCTAGCTTGTAGTTGTTGTTGTGTTTAGTGGATAGCCTTGTACTAGACTTGTGTAGGTGGCTTACTTAATTAGTTAGAGCTAGTGCTTTTGCTTCGCCACCTTTCTTACTAACTTATGGTTAAGTAATTCTTGTAGAAGTTTTAATTAGGCTATTCACCCCCCCTCTAGCCTATTTGGACCTTACAAGTGGTATCAGAGCCGAGGCACTGTTTTTCTTTAAGGCTTAACAACCTACGGTGAAAAAGAAATGACTCAATTAAGCTTGCACATCAACAACACCAAGAAGGCACCTCACTTTGATGGCACAAATTATACATATTGGAAGGTTAAGATGACCACACACCTAAAGTCAATCAATAGAGAAGTGTGGAAGGTCACCGAAACAAAATTTGAGGTTGCTAATCCGGAAGCACCTACACCGGTGGAAGAAAAGAAGCTCCAATACAATGACATTGCCTTTAGTGCTCTTCATGAGGCATTAGATGACAAGACATTTGAGCAAGTGAAGAACATAGAGATTGCTCATGATGCTTGGGCCAAGATAGAAGAAACATTTGAGGGCACCGAAGGCACAAAGACCGCTAAAGCATATATCTTGCAAGAAAAATTTTCAAGCTTCAAGATGCAAGATGATGAGAGTGTACCGGAGATGTTTCATAGGTTGCAAGTCATTGTCAATGAGCTCAAGGCACTTGGTGAGGAGGTCAAGGATAGTCAATTCTCTATGAAGTTCTTGAGAAGTCTACCCAAGAGATTTGATACATTGATCACCGTGCTAGTGAGGACTACATTGAAGGATTCAACTCCTCAACAAATATTCCAAGAAGTGATGACCGATGATTCATATAGAGAAGATGATGAGAAGGATGAGTTGGTCAAGAAGAAGAAGAAAGAAAATGAGAAGAAAGATGATGAAAAGAAGAAGAGTGTGGCATTCAAAGCCACCACATCCAAGGGCAAATCTAAGATTGAATCATCAAGTGATGAAGACTCAAGCTCTTGTGATAGTGATGACATTGATGAGAAGATGGCTCTCTTTGTTAAGCAATTTAGAAAATTCATGAAGAAGAAAGGCTTTCGTGCAAGAAGGAGGAAGAACTCATCTAAGAAGAATGAGCATACCATGAGATGCTTTAGATGCCATAGCAAGGACCATCTCATTGCAAAATGTCCTTATGATAGTGATGATGAAGATGCTATCAAGAAGGAGAGGAAGAAGCAAAAGAAGAAGCTAGAGAAGAAAGAAAGCTCTTATAAGAAGAAGAATAATTCTCATGTTGCTACATGGGATAGTGATGATTCCTCAAGTGACGATGAGGATGACAACAAGAGCAAGAAGAAGGGACATGCTAGCATTGCCATCCAAGAGAAGGTCTCCCTCTTCGACACTCCATCGTGCTTCATGGCTAAGACCGCTACATCTGACGATGAGAGTGATCATGATAATGCTAGTGATAGTGATAGTGATGAAGAAGAATTCACTAAAGATGAACTAATCACTATGCTAGAAGATTGCACTCAACATTTTAAAGAATCTAGAAAGGAGTGCAAGGGCTTGCTTAAGGAAAAGAAAAACCTTATGCAAGAACTTGATGAGCTTAGGGCATCTTATGAGAGTCTAAAGGTAGACCATAAGAAGCTTCAAAAGTCTCACACTAAGCTTGAAGAAGCTCATTCCTCTCTAGTTGAAAAATATGAAAATATGCCAACTAATGTTGAGAAAGCTAAAACTTGCAACATAGGCATATCATGTGATATAATTGATGAAACTTTTCATAAGCCTATAGTTGTTGCTCTCACTAACCCTTCATGTAGCTCATCTACATCATCCTCATCTAGTAGTGACGGTTTCACTTATGACTCCACACTAATAGTTGAGAATGAAAATCTCAAGAAGGAGGTAAAAGAGCTCAATCACACATTAGCTAAGGCTTATGGTGGTGAGGACCGCTTGCTTATGTGCTTGGGTAGCCAAAGGGCTTCTCTCTATAAAGAGGGATTGGGCTATAACCCCAAGAAGGGCAAGGCCGCTTTTGCTCCTCACAAGACTCGTTTTGTGAAGAACAATGGTAGCTATTGCAAAAGTTGCAAGCAAGTTGGTCACATAGAGCAACATTGCATGAACAAGAAATCCAATGCTAATGTATCCTCAATTAAGTTTAATTCTTTCTATATGCTTACCAAGGGTACAATGGTGTTCATGCTAAGTTCATTGGTACACCGTGGATGGGCTCAAAGAAGAAAGCCATTTGGGTACCAAAGAGCTTAGTCTCTAACCTTGGAGGACCCAAACAGGTTTGGGTACCTAAAAAGAATTGATCTTGTGTAACACCCCGGGTGTTATAGTGCTAATTAATCTGCCATGTTATCATAATGCATTGCAAAGCATCCCTGTTAGGTTAACCTTGTTATGCATCAACTAAAACAAGTTTACTTATCTAGGTTGAATGTGTTTCTCAGTGGTGTGCTTTGAACCCGAAAACCCTAATTTTTAATACCACCGCAAATGCTTAGTCCATGCCCTGCGTAATTTGAGGTGTGCGACTGTGTTGCACACTAGTGTCAAGTGTAAGGTATGAGCTCAAGTACAACATCTAAAATGAAACTCCAAATTTGAGTTTGAATTGGAGTCCCAAAACTTGTCACGAGTTTTCTGATTCGAATTCGAATTCAAAATTGGGGAAAAATGTAAAAGAATTTTAAAAGCTAATTGGTCAACCAAGAGTGGCATTTGGTCAACCATGTCATGTTGGTCCAAATGATGCCCTTGGGTGAGGTTTTGACCGCTAAGTAATCACAAATCAAAGTAGCAACAAATTCCAATTTAAAATTCCTCCGAAAACCCTAAATTTCAAAACCCTGTTTTACCCCTTTTGAAATAATTAAAAATCTAAGCAAAATTTGGGAAAACGTTCAAAACCAAGTTTCTAGAACTTTTCAAGGGCTACAACTTTGGTGTTTTGAGTTTTCAAAGTTTTAGTGTAAAATGTGGAGCAATTTTGAAAATAAACAAATTTCAGATTTGATTCATTTTTTATCCCCAAACTAAGATTTCAAAATAGAAGCAGAATTTGAAAAAGTTTTGAACAGCAAAGTTGTAGGTCTGGTCGAGATGTACAACTTTGGTGTTTGGAGATTTTGAAGTTTCAATATAAAATCAAAACTAATTTCTAAATTACCAAATCTGAAAAATGTGTCCCCTTTTGAATTTAAACTCAAATTTCCAAATCCAGTGAGAATTTGAAAAAGTGTTCAATACAAAACTTGTAGAGCTTGAAATTCTAAAGATTTCATAGATTGGAAGTTTTTCAAGTTGTTACATGAATTTGAGAGTAATTTTAGAAAACAGTTTGAAAATTCAAAATTTGGGGGGTGCTATAGTGACGCGCCAATGGTGGCCGGCCACCGCGCGGTATGGGCGCCGGCGAGCCGCCGTGGCCGCCTAGACCCTTCGCGCGCGGTCGAGAACGCCAGTGCGACGACGCGAGCAGTCCGGCTCTGTAGTCGCGACCGCCTTCTATAAATACATGAGTTCACAGTGACGTTTACCATTTTTTTCGCCACCGCCGCCACCGCAGCTCCGCCGCTCGCCGCTGCCACCACCAGGCCATCTCCTGCCACGCCAGTCGCACCAACAGCATCGCCGCATCCTCACGCACCTCGTGAACCACCCAAGCCAGCTTGACTTCGCCTGGATCACCGCAGCCACCGCCTCCCGTGCTCAACTCCGGCGACTGCCCGCCATCCTCGCCTTACCGTGGCCAGCCGCCTCCAGTGCCTCTCCGCTTCAACCGATCACGCCTCTGTGATCATGGTACGCCCCTGATGCTACCTGGCTAGTTAGTTTAAGCTTTGCACCTTTGTGTCATCGAGTCGTCGGTCACCGTAGTTGCCGAGCCGCCACCGTCGTCGGTGAAGTGTCACCGGAGCTCGAACCGTGGAGCCAATTAGTAAAACGGAGTCGTGGGAAGGTGTAGTTGGTGTTGGTCGGGTCAGTTGGTCGACCGAAGCCCTGGTCACCGGCTAGCCACCGCGCGGAGGTGAGTGAGCACGCGGGAGTGAGCAAGACACGGGAGGTAGGCGATGACAGGCGGGGTCGGCCTGTCTGTGAGAGAAAACGGGAGAGTGAGCGCGCGAGGGCTGGGCCGTGGTGCTGGGCCGCTCGGGTGAGTGCGGGCGCGAGCGCGGGCGTGCGCGAGCGGGCCGCTCAGTGGGCCGAGCCGGAAGGAGAGAAGGATCGGCTCGAGTTCGGTTTTTGTTTTTCTTTTTCAAAATTTTGAATAGTGCTACTATTTGTTTATTTCATTAAAAATTTGTGTAGAGTTCCAAAATTCATGAAAATTTTTGTGTAAGCTTCTCAATGTGCAAACTATCTAGGAAAAATGTTAAACCCTAAATTTGATTACTTTGTGCAGTAGAATTAATTAGTTCTAATAAAGATTAAATGCAACTTCCATGAATTTTAATAATTAATTTATTAATCCAAAAATGATGAAATTTATTATGACACTGTTATAAATCATTCTTAATCCATAGAAAAAGTTTGAGCTTGATTAGGTAAAATTTGATTAACTTCTAATTATGTCCTAATTATTTAAATAATAAATAAATGTTAATTTGAGAACTTTAAAAGTTGTGTGCCTTTTTGATTGAGTGATGTCCTTAGGTCACTACCCTTTTGTGATCTTTGGCACCTTAATTGCATGTTTGAGCTCGTTAGTAACTTGTTAGGTTAAAAGCTGGTATCGCTGGAATCGTCGCTACTAGTTAGTAGATTTTCAGTTTGCGATTGTACCGCGAGGGAAGTTGTACTCCAGTCGTAACTCGTAGCATGTTATCATCAAGCATCATGTTTATCATCGAGCATCATGTTAAAGCATGTTATGTGGTCGTGTAGTCTCCGCTTTCGAAGAAGTCGAAGCCGTCGAGCCAATTTCCGGAGAAGAGCGATCGTCGGTGGGTTTCGGACCTGACGTTGGAGTTCTCGGGTCTGAGTCAGTCGTCGTGTCTGAGCAAGGCAAGCCCCGGTGCATTTAAACCCTACCTTGAATTTTACAAATGTTTTATTATTTATAATATGGTTTACTGCATTAAGTAATTAGAAGTTGAGTGATAACCCAATTGCTGCATTATCATCCTTGATTATTGTGATATCAACCTTGATACATGTTTTACGGAAAATGCGTAGTATGCTTCACTATGCTTAGAAGTTAAGCTTTTTAAATGCAATGTTTATATAGCCATGACGGCGTATTGAATGAATATTGAAATATGAGAATGAACTTGAAAGATCGGGCGGGTGGTTTGGCCACTGCTAACATGCATTGGGAAAGGAGTCTCAATGTAGTGTTTCCGCCTTGTCAGTTAAGGTCCGTTCGTTGTAAGCCTGTTGTGTTCAAGACTTTGCAACTAGCTTCATGCCTTGGGTAAGCCCAAAATGTTGGTGATTACATTACGAGAACGTCTAACCTCGCACTGGGAGTGGAGAGATGGCGAGAGTAGCGTGTACCCTCGGGGCTAGAATTTGGTCGGGTTCGAGGAGTACTGTACTCTCGGGTGGCGATAGACACGTTCTGGTTTTGGGAGATCTAAATGAGGGTTGATATATGCAAGATTCGGTTCTACATATGTCGTGAGGTTAGGGATCCCCAGCTAGGTATAATCGGTTCGAATCGTCGTTGCTCCTCGGTTATGGAGACTTGATCACCTGACTTATATCGTAGTTAAGAACTGGAATAAAAGAAAGAATGAGAAAGGTTTTGATGATAATTACTTTGATCTAGATTAGGATCACTTAGATTTGGTTAATGAACCATCAATGATAAAAGTAAAATGTTGAAGATAAGGATCTACTTTAGTAAGCTTTTCTGCAAAGGAAAATTTGATTCTGGAATACCCGTACCTTGATTCCCTAAAGCTAGCATGCCCTTGGAGTCTTTGTCTTAGTCGGGTAAGTCTTGTTGAGTATCCTTAAGTACTTAGGGTTTGTTAACCCCTTGTTGCAGGTGCGGTTCATGAACAAGTCTGCTTCGAGCCTTGTTGCATGACCGTCGTGGTTGAAGAAAGCGACGACGAGTAGACTGTGTGGCCTTTGGGTAAGGCATCTCGCTTGTGTGTTGTAATAAAGTTAATACCGATTCTTCTCTACTACTGGTTTGTAATAATGTTACATAAGGTTTGAAGTTTGAAAACTGGTTTGTAAACCTATATTATTGTAAGACTTCCGCTACGTTACTCTGTTGAATATTTTGAATAAACTGTTGTAATATTGCAATACTCCTGTGATTGGATCCTGTTCGGAGGAAAGCAGGCCTTTTAAGTTATGGTGAACATAAGTACGGCCATCAGAGGTCATTATGGCAATGACAGGTACTTGTGGGCCATCATAATTAGGAGGTTCTATGACAGCTGGTACCAGAGCATAATCACTCGGGTTATTGTAGTATTACCTTGCAAAACTTCAAAATGATTTGGGTCAAACAAACTTAATACTGATATTTTGGTCCAAATTGCTTTTGCTTATCTTAATCTATTCTATAGTTTCCTTAGCTCATATTTGAAAGCCCTATGTTATAAAGATTGCATGTGTTACTTAAATCTTTCATGTATAGTGCCCTATGTTATAAAGATTGCATGTGTTACTTAAATCTTTCTGTTAGATCGTAAGTGTGATGCATGCATCATGTTTAATTAACCTGCTTAAGCTACCTTCCCTTTTAAAGTGGTTTGGGTTAAGTAAGGTTCAAATCCTATTCATGCTAACCTTCAGATCCCCCTATCTGTTCTTATCGTCCTAATTCTATCTTGCTATAGGATGGCACGTGTGAAGACGACTCCTCGCAAGAAAACGGGTCCGCAAGGAGTGCCGCGTCATCAGTTGGCCGCCAGAGGTGATGGAGCAAGCAGTAGCCGTAATCCGAACCCGGATTCAGAATCAGAGGTTGCAAGGCTTACATCAGAAGTGGAGCGACTGAAGCGCAACATGCGTTTTTGGAAACAGTTCCAGAAGGAGTCTTTGGAAAAGGAGACAGAAGCCAGGGCTCGTGTTCGTGAGTTGGAGCTTTATGTGACACACCTAGAGCAGTACAACACAGTTCTGCATGAGGAAGTCCATAGGCTAAATGATCTGATGAATCCCAATCATCAGCCCCAGGCAGTAGAAGATGATGTCGGTGCCGTGATTGTTCCTGATGGAGAGGACAATGAGGAAGAAGATCCAGAAGAAGATGAACCCATGATGGAAAGTGGGGATGATGCGAGTCATGTCACTGGTGCAAGTGCTCCAGAGAATGAGGATGGAGTGATCGTGATCAGCGATGATGATGAGGAGTGAAGTGTCGACATGGATGGTTGTGTAATATAGTAGTCTTTCCTGCTTTCTAAGAACCTTAGTGGGTAGTTTCTTGCTTGAGAGCAAGTTTGTAATGAAATAATGTAAGATAAGTTGTGTGTGTATACAAGTACTGTACTAACTGCTTTTTAATTCAATAAAGCGATGTAAATAAATATAGTTTGTGTACAACAGATGGACGGTACTGGAACTTCCCAAGAAAGGGACAATCCTCCGAATCCCCCACCGTTTCCACCCACCTTGGCAGAAGCTATTGCCGCACTGGTTAATGCCACTACCTTGTTGGCTCAGAATCAGAATCAGAATGGAAATCAGGGCCGTCGAGGCCGTAACAATGGAGGGGAAACCACTTATGTGGATTTCACCGATACCCGTCCACCAGTGTTCTCAAAGGCAGATGAGCCGCTAGAGGCAGATGACTGGCTCCGTACCATGGAGCAGAAGTTTGAACTTTTACAGTGCACGGAGCATCAGAAGCCCGTGTTTGCAGCACAACAGCTTAGAGGTGCCGTAGGGGCGTGGTGGGCGAATCTGGTCGCCGCACGGCCTGCTGGCCACCGTATCACTTGGCACGAGTTTCGTGAAGCCTTCAGAGCACATTATATCCCAGATGGTGTCATGGCCATGAAGTTAGAAGAGTTTCTCTCGCTGAAGCAAGGGAACCAGACAGTTCTACAGTATGTGGGCAAATTCAATCATCTGTCCGAGTATGCAGCGGAATATGTGAACACCGATGCAAAGAAGAAGAGTTGTTTCATGAGAGGTTTGAGTACCAGAATCCAGGAAGCATTGGTCACCTGCTATAATGCCACTTACCATGAGATAGTCAATGTGGCTATTGCGTCAGAAGAGAAGTCCCGACTACATAAAGAGTCGAAGAAAAAGAAGCCAGTGTTTTCTAGCCCGTCTGGTGGCATTAAAAAGCGCCAGAGGTTGGTTTATCACCCTCAGAACCATTTCCGCCCAACTTATCGTCCACCGTAATACCAAGCTCAGCCGCAGACGTTTTTCCGTCCTGCCGCAATACTGCAGTATCCACAGCAGCCGAATGCCCCTGGTATTCGAAACCAGACTCCAGTAACCCATAACTTTCCCTGTTACAACTGTGGAAAGCCAGGCCACTTTTCCAAGGACTGCCCGTATCCAAGACAGTACAATCCCAGTTATCCCAGAGCTCCCGTACCGCAACAGCAACAACCTCAGAGCAAGAATAATAACCTGAATGTTCAGAAGGGTAAGGGTGAGAAGAAGAAGACCGGACGTGTGTTCTACACTCAAGCAAGTGTAATCCCAGAGGGAGAACCTATTATGATGGGTATGTTCCCTGTTGCTAATCATCCAGCAGTACTGTTATTTGATTTAGGTGCATCGCATACATTCATAAATCGCACCTTTGTTGTTAAGCATGACATTCTAATTATGGGAACACAAGAAGATTTCTTTATCCAGTCGCCCGGGAGACGACTGTGTACTAAGGAGATGGTACGTGACGTACCTATAGAGTTAGGTGGGCATATATTTCCTACCTCAATGATAATATTATAGAAACAGGATATAGATGTAATCTTGGGTATGAATTGGATGTACCGAAGAGGAGCCCTTATAGATGCACTGCATAGAACTATAAGGTTGAACCTGCCAGATAATAAATCTCATCTTCTTATCCAACTTCCTATCCCAAAGAGAACAGTTGAAAGGATATGTGCAACTTCAGTACAGGAGATTTGTGATATACCGGTAGTCTGTGAATTTCCAGGTGTGTTTCCAGATGATCTACCAGGTCTGCCACCAGACAGAGATGTAGAATTTGTGATTGAGTTAAAACCGGGTACTGCCCCAATATCCCGGAGAGCTTACAGAATGCCACCCAATGAATTGGCAGAACTTAAGGATCAATTACAAGAGTTACGTGACAAAGGTTTTATCAGACCCAGTTTCTTACCATGGGGATGTCCAGCTCTTTTTGTCAAGAAGAAAGATCAGACTTTAAGGATGTGTGTTGACTATCGACCGCTGAATGAAGTAACTATTAAGAATAAATATCTGTTGCCTCGCATTGATCTACTCTTTGATCAGCTTGCGGGGGCAAAGGTATTTTCAAAGATCGATCTTCGGTTAGGGTACCATCAAATCAAGATTCGACCTGAAGATATCCCAAAGACTATATTCACTACCAGATATGGACTGTATGAGTACCTAGTTATGTCTTTTGGTCTCACCAATGCACCGGCACATTTCATGTATCTGATGAACTCAGTTTTCATGCCGGAGCTTGACAAATTTGTAGTTGTGTTTATTGATGATATTTTGGTATACTCCAAAAGTGAAGAAGAACATGTTGAGCATCTCAGAGTTGTTCTGACTCGTCTGAGAGATCACCAACTGTATGCCAAGTTCAGTAAATGTGAGTTTTGGTTAAGAGAAGTGCAATTCTTAGGACATGTGTTGTCAGCCGAAGGAGTAGCAGTAGATCCTAGCAAGGTGGAAGATATTCTGAATTGGAAACCACCAATCTCAGTTCATGAAGTCCGAAGTTTTCTGGGAATGGCGGGTTATTACCGTCGATTCATACCTGACTTTTCAAAGGTAGCCAAGCCAATCACAGAGTTGTTGAAGAATCAAACTAAGTTCATATGGTCTCCAGAATGTGAGAAAGCTTTTAGAATTTTAAAGAAGTCATTGACAATTGCTCTAGTTTTGGCACAACCAGATATAGAAAAGCCATTTGATGTTTACTGTGATGCCTCGGGTATTGGCCTTGGTTGTGTATTGATGCAAGAAGGCAGAGTCATTGCTTATGCCTCGAGACAGTTGAAGCGTCATGAAGAACATTATCCGACACATGATCTTGAACTAGCAGGTGTGGTTCATGCATTGAAAATTTGGCGTCATTACTTGTTAGGTAATACTTGCCACATGTATACAGATCACAAGAGCTTAAAGTATATCTTTACTCAGTCAGAGTTGAATATGAGGCAAAGAAGGTGGCTTGAGTTAATAAAGGACTATGATTTAGAAGTGCACTATCACCCTGGAAAAGCAAATGTTGTTGCTGATGCACTCAGTAGAAAGAATCATTGCAATTGCATTACTGTGAAGCCAATGGATTACAGTTTATGTTATGAATTAGAAAAGCTGAATATTGAAATAGTTCAACAAGGTCAGTTGACTAATGTCACAGTAGAATCAACAATCAAAGATCAGATTGTGTCTGCTCAGAGAAAGAATTCCGGAGTAGCTCACATCAAAGAAAAAGTTAGAACGGGTCAACAGACAGATTTCAGTATTGATGATGCAGATGTGTTGTGGTTTAAGAACCGGTTAGTGGTCCCAAAGGTTCTAGAGTTATGTCAGCTCATTCTTGATGAAGCACATAGCACAAGGTTTTCTATTCATCCAGGAAGTAATAAGATGTATCAAGATTTGAAACAGAAATTCTGGTGGACCAAAATGAAAATTGAGATTGCCAAATATGTGGCTAGATGTGACACTTGTTGTAAGGTGAAGGCAGTACACCTAAAGTCGGCAGGAATGTTACAACCCTTGCCCATTCCATCCTGGAAATAGGAAGATATCAGTATGGATTTCATTACTGGGTTACCCAAGACCTCAAGAGGCTTTGATTCAATTTGGGTCATTGTGGACCGACTGACAAAGTCATCTCATTTTATTCCAGTTAAGGTGGACTATTCTGCTATAACTTATGCAAGAATTTATATTGCACGAATCCTGAGTCTTCATGGGGTACCAAAGACCATTGTATCAGATAGAGGTACTCAGTTTGTTAACAAATTTTGGAGACACCTACATGAGTCCCTCGGTACAAAACTTTTGCATAGTACCGCTTATCATCCACAAACAAGTGGTCAGACTGAAAGGGTCAATCAAATTCTAGAAGACATGTTAAGGTCATGTGCACTTAATTATTCAGACACTTGGGACGAGTGGTTACCTTTAGCAGAATTCTCCTATAATAATAGTTATCAAGAGAGTATCAAAATGGCACCGTTTGAGGCATTGTATGGCCGTAGGTGTAGAACTCCATTGAATTGGTCAGAACCGGGAGAAAGATGGTTTTTCGGTGTTGATCTTGTGAAACAAACAGAAGAAAAAGTTAGGCAGATCCAGAATAATTTGAAAGTGGCTCAGTCCAAGCAAAAGAGTTATGCTGATAAAAGGCGTAGACCTTTGGTATTCCAAGTAGGGGATTATGTTTATCTAAAAGTATCACCCATGAAAGGAGTTAGCAGATTTGGAGTCAAAGGCAAACTCGCACCACGTTATATTGGTCCTTTTCAAATCATTCAACAATGTGGAAAGGTGGCATATAAGTTAAAGCTGCCTGAACAACTGTCAGCCGTGCACAATGTATTTCATGTATCACAAATGAAGAAGTGTCTACAAGTACATGATCAAGTGGTTGATGTTGAGGGAGTTGAACTTGAACCGGATTTGACATATTCTGAACATCCTGTCAGAGTTTTGGATCAAAAAGATCGTGTTACCCGAAGTAGAATAACTAAATGGTACAGAATACAGTGGAATCAACATTCAGAAGAGTAAGCCACCTGGGAAACGGAGGATTATCTGTTAGAGAATTTCCCGGAGTTCTTTGCTTCTATCTAGGTTGCAATTTCCTCTTTAAACTGTAACCTATCCTTTTAAAATCTTTGTAATGCAGAAAACCCCTACCTGTTTTGTAGACAAGTCTTGGACGTGTTTGCTTGACACGTTTCCTTTTCTATTACTTAACTCAAGACTTTAAATCTCGGGACGAGATTTCTTTAAGGGGGAAGGGCTGTAACACCCCGGGTGTTATAGTGCTAATTAATCTGCCATGTCATCATAATGCATTGCAAAGCATCCCTGTTAGGTTAACCTTGTTATGCATCAACTAAAACAAGTTTACTTATCTAGGTTGAATGTGTTTCTCACTGGTGTGCTCTGAACCCGAAAACCCTAATTTTTAATACCACCGCAAATGCTTAGTCCATGCCCTACGTAATTTGAGGTGTGCGACTGTGTTGCACACTAGTGTCAAGTGTAGGGTATGAGCTCAAGTACAACCTCTAAAATGAAACTCCAAATTTGAGTTTGAATTGGAGTCCCAAAACTTGTCACGAGTTTTCCGATTCGAATTCGAATTCAAAATTGGGGAAAAATGTAAAAGAATTTTAAAAGCTAATTGGTCAACCAAGAGTGGCATTTGGTCAACCATGTCATGTTGGTCCAAATGATGCCCTTGGGTGAGGTTTTGATCGCTAAGTAATCACAAATCAAAGTAGCAACAAATTCCAATTTAAAATTCCTCCGAAAACCCTAAATTTCAAAACTCTGTTTTACCCCTTTTGAAATAATTCAAAATCTAAGCAAAATTTGGGAAAAGGTTCAAAACCAAGTTTGTAGAACTTTTCAAGGGCTACAACTTTGGTGTTTTGAGTTTTCAAAGTTTTAGTGTAAAATGTGGAGCAATTTTGAAAATAAACAAATTTCAGATTTGATTCATTTTTTATCCCCAAACTAAGATTTCAAAATGGAGGCAGAATTTGAAAAAGTTTTGAACATCAAAGTTGTAGGTCTGGTCGAGATGTACAACTTTGGTGTTTGGAGATTTTGAAGTTTCAATATAAAATCAAAAGTAATTTCTAAATTACCAAATCTGAAAAATGTGTCCCCTTTTGAATTTAAACTCAAATTTCAAAATCCAGTGAGAATTTGAAAAAGTGTTCAATACAAAACTTGTAGAGCTTGAAATTCTGAAGATTTCATAGATTGGAAGGTTTTCAAGTTGTTACATGAATTTGAGAGTAATTTTAGAAAACAGTTTGAAAATTCAAAATTTGGGGGGTGCTACAGTGTCGCGCCAATGGCGGCCGGCCACCGCGCGGTATGGGCGCCGACGAGCCGCCGTGGCCGCCCAGACCCTTCACGCGCGGTCAAGAACGCCAGCGCGACGACGCGAGCAGTCCGGCTCTGTAGTCGCGACCGCCTTCTATAAATACATGAGTTCACAGTGACGTTTACCATTTTTTTCGCCACCGCCGCCACCGCAGCTCCGCCGCTCGCCGCTGCCGCCACCAGGCCATCTCCGGCCACGCCAGTCGCACCAACAGCATCGCCGCATCCTCATGCACCTCGTGAACCACCCAAGCCAGCTTGACTTCGCCTGGATCACCGCAGCCACCGCCTCCCGTGCTCAACTCCGGCGACTGCCCGCCATCCTCGCCTTACCATGGCCAGCCGCCTCCAGTGCCTCTCCGCTTCAACCGATCACGCCTCTGTGATCGTGGTACGCCCCTAATGCTCCCTGGCTAGTTAGTTTAAGCTTTGCACCTTTGTGTCATCGAGTCGTCGGTCACCGTAGCTGCCGAGCCGCCACCGTCGTCGGTGAAGTGTCACCGGAGCTCGAACCGTGGAGCCAATTAGTAAAACGGAGTCGTGGGAAGGTGTAGTTGGTGTTGGTCGGGTCAGTTGGTCGACCGAAGCCCTGGTCACCGGCCGGCCACCGCGCGGAGGTGAGTGAGCACGCGGGAGTGAGCGAGACACGGGAGGTAGGCGATGACAGGCGGGGTCGGCCTGTCAGTGAGAGAAAACGGGAGAGTGAGCGCGCGCGGGCTGGGCCGCGGTGCTGGGCCGCTCGGGTGAGTGCGGGCGCGAGCATGGGCGCGCGCGAGCGAGCCGCTCAGTGGGCCGAGCCGGAAGGAGAGGAGGATCGGCCCGAGTTCGGTTTTTGTTTTTCTTTTTCAAAATTTTGAATAGTGCTACTATTTGTTTATTTCATTAAAAATTTGTGTAGAGTTCCAAAATTCATGAAAATTTTTGTGTAAGCTTCTCAATGTGCAAACTATCTAGGAAAAATGTTAAACCCTAAATTTGATTACTTTGTGCAGTAGAATTAATTAGTTCTAATAAAGATTAAATGCAACTTCCATGAATTTTAATAATTAATTTATTAATCCAAAAATGATGAAATTTATTATGACACTGTTATAAATCATTCTTAATCCATAGAAAAAGTTTGAACTTGATTAGGTAAAATTTGATTAACTTCTAATTATGTCCTAATTATTTAAATAATAAATAAATGTTAATTTGAGAACTTTAAAAGTTGTGTGCCTTTTTGATTGAGTGATGTCCTTAGGTCACTACCCTTTTGTGATCTTTGGCACCTTAATTCCATGTTTGAGCTCGTTAGTAACTTGTTACAAAAGCTGGTATCGCTGGAATCGTCGCTACTAGTTAGTAGGTTTTCAGTTTGCGACTGTACCGCGAGGGAAGTTGTACTCCAGTCGTAACTCGTAGCATGTTATCATCAAGCATCATGTTTATCATCGAGCATCATGTTAAAGCATGTTATGTGTTCGTGTAGTCTCCGCTTTCGAAGAAGTCGAAGCCGTCGAGCCAATTTCCGGAGAAGAGCGATCGTCGGTGGGTTTCGGACCTGACGTTGGAGTTCTCGGGTCTGAGTCAGTCGTCGTGTCTGAGCAAGGCAAGCCCCGGTGCATTTAAACCCTACCTTGAATTTTACAAATGTTTTATTATTTATAATATGGTTTACCGCATTAAGTAATTAGGAGTTGAGTGATAACCCAATTGCTGCATTATCATCCTTGATTATTGTGATATCAACCTTGATACATGTTTTACGGAAAATGTGTAGTATGCTTTGCTATGCTTAGAAGTTAAGCTTTTAAATGCAATGTTTATATAGCCATGACGGCGTATTGAATGAATATTGAAATATGAGAATGAACTTGAAAGATCGGGCGGGTGGTTTGGCCACTGCTAACATGCATTGGGAAAGGAGTCTCAATGTAGTGTTTCCGCCTTGTCAGTTAAGGTCTGTTCGTTGTAAGCCTGTTGTGTTCAAGACTTTGCAACTAGCTTCATGCCTTGGGTAAGCCCAAAATGTTGGTGATTCCATTACGAGAACGTCTAACCTCGCACTGGGAGTGGAGAGATGGCGAGAGTAGCGTGTACCCTCGGGGCTAGAATTTGGTCGGGTTCGAGGAGTACTGTACTCTCGGGTGGCGATGGACACGTTCTGGTTTTGGGAGATCTAAATGAGGGTTGATATATGCAAGATTCGGTTCTACATATGTCGTGAGGTTAGGGATCTTCAGCTGAGTATAATCGGTTCGAATCGTCGTTGCTCCTCGGTTATGGAGACTTGATCACCTGACTTGCATCGTAGTTAAGAACTGGAATAAAAGAAAGAATGAGAAAGGTTTTGATGATAATTACTTTGATCTAGATTAGGATCACTTAGATTTGGTTAATGAACCATCAATGGTAAAAGTAAAATGTTGAAGATAAGGATCTACTTTAGTAAGCTTTTCTGCAAAGGAAAATTTGATTCTGGAATACCCGTACCTTGATTCCCTAAAGCTAGCATGCCCTTGGAGTCTTTGTCATAGTCGGGTAAGTCTTGTTGAGTACCCTTAAGTACTTAGGGTTTGTTAACCCCTTGTTGCAGGTGCGGTTCATGAACAAGTCTGCTTCGAGCCTTGTTGCATGACCGTCGTGGTTGAAGAAAGCGACGACGAGTAGACTGTGTGGCCTTTGGGCAAGGCATCTCGCTTGTGTGTTGTAATAAAGTTAATACCGATACTTCTCTACTACTGGTTTGTAATAATGTTACATAAGGTTTGAAGTTTGAAAACTGGTTTGTAAACCTATATTATTGTAAGACTTCCGCTACGTTACTCTGTTGAATATTTTGAATAAACTGTTGTAATATTGCAATACTCCTGTGATTGGATCCTGTTCGGAGGAAAGCAGGCCTTTTAAGTTATGGTGAACATAAGTACGGCCATCAGAGGTCATTATGGCAATGACGGGTACTTGTGGGCCATCATAATTAGGAGGTTTTGTGACATCTTGTCTTGTAGGTCAATTACAAAGCCAGAGGAAGGCATTGGGTGCTTGATAGTGGGTGCACTCAATATATGACCGGGGATTCTTGTATGTTCAAATAAATTGATACAAGTCAAAATGGTGGTTTTGATGCTATCATTTTCGGCAACAACAAGAAAGGCAAGGTCAAAGGGCTTGGTAAAATTGCTATCTCAAATGACATGAGCATATCTAATGTGTTGCTAGTTGAGAGCTTGGATTTCAATCTTTTATCGGTGGCATAACTTTGTGATCTTGGCTTCAAGTGCATATTTGGTAGTGATGATGTTGAAGTCATAAGTGTTGATGGATCAAATTTGATATTCAAAGGATTTAGACATGGTAGCTTATACTTGGTTGACTTCAATGATAGTGAGACACAATTGACGTCATACTTGCTTAGTAAATCTAGTATGGGTTGGTTGTGGCATAGAAGGCTTGGTCATGTTGGAATGAAATAATTGAACAAACTTTTGAGGCATGACTTAGTTAGAGGCTTGAAAGATGTCACTTTTGAAAAGGATAAACTATGTAGTTCTTGTCAAGCCGGCAAACAAGTTGGAAATACACATCCTAGTAAGAGTGAAATGAGCACATCAAAGGCATTTGAGTTATTGCACATGGACTTGTTTGGGCCAACAACATACACTAGCATTGGTGGCAACAAGTATGGTTTTATGATTTTGGATGACTACACTAGATACACTTGGGTGTTTTTTCTCTATGACAAGAGTGATGTTTATGATCTATTCAAGTCTTTTGTCAAGAGGATGCAAAATGAGTTTGAGACTACCATCAAGAAGATTAGAAGTGACAATGGTAGTGAGTTCAAAAACACAAGAATTGAAGATTTGTGTGATGATTTTGGTATTGGACATCAATTCTCATCGACATACACTCCTCAATCTAATGGTGTAGTTGAAAGAAAGAATAGAACTTTAATTGACATGGCTAGATCAATGCTTAGTGAATACAATGTGAGTCATTCATTTTGAAGTGAAGCCATCAACATGGCTTGCTATTATAGCAACCGTCTCTATTGCCATGGAAAGCTTAGGAAGACACCATATGAGCTATTGAATGGAAGAAAGCCCAATATTGCATACTTTAGAGTGTTTGGTTGTAAATGCTATATTCTCAAGAAAGGCACTAGATTGAGCAAGTTTGAAAAGAAATATGATGAAGGGTTCTTACTTGGTTATTCTACCTCAAGCAAAGCATATAGAGTTTGGAATCTCATAAATGGCACCTTGAAAGAAGTTCATGATGTTGAGTTTGATGAAACCCAAGGGTCTCAAAATGAAGCTCAAAACCTTGATGATGTGAGAGGAGATCAATTGTCAAATACAATGAAGAACATGGACATTGGTGATATAAGGCCGAGGCAAGTTGATGATGATAATATTCATGTGATCAACCAAAGTGTGCAAATTGATACAAATCAAGCAAGCTCTAGTGGGTCTCATGATGAAACTCAAGTTCAAGGTCAAACAAGTGGAAGCAATCAACTCCCAATACTCCAACCTACTAGCATTGCTAGGGATCATCCATTGGACCAAATCATTGGTGGAATTCAAAGTGGTGTTCAAACTAGATCAAGATTAGCATCATTTTATGAGCATTACTCATTTGTCTCATTAGAAGAACCAAAGAAAATAGAAGATGCATTGAAGGATTCCGATTGGGTAAATGCCATGCATGATGAACTAAACAACTTTGCTAGAAATCAAGTTTGGAAACTTGTTGAGAGGCCAAAGGACTACAATGTGATTAGCACAAAGTGGGTCTTTAGAAACAAGCAAGATCAAGATGGCATGGTTGTAAGGAACAAAGCAAGATTGGTAGCACAAGGTTACACACAAGTTGAGGGTCTTGACTTTGGAGAGACATATGCATTCGTTGCAAGATTGGAGGCTATTAGAATCTTATTAGCATATGCTTGTGCACACAACATCAAGCTCTATCAAATGAATGTCAAGAGTGCATTTCTCAATGGCTACATCAATGAAGAAGTCTATGTTGAGCAACCTCCTGGTTTTGAAGATGACAAGAAGCCCGACCATGTTTACAAGCTAAAGAAGGAATTGTATGGTTTGAAGCAAGCACCTAGAGCATGGTATGAGAGGTTAAGGGACTTTATCCTCTCTAAAGGGTTCAAGATGGGAAAGGTTGATACCACTCTCTTCACCAAGAAGCTTAGAAATGACTTGTTTGTGTTGCAAATCTATGTGGATGATATCATTTTTGAATCAACCAATCAAGATTTTTATGAAGAGTTTGGAAATATGATGGCTAATGAGTTTGAGATGTCTATGATTGGAGAGCTTAGTTACTTCCTTGGACTTCAAATCAAGCAAATGAAGAATGACACTTTTGTAAGTCAAGGCAAGTACATCAAGAACATGATCAAGAAGTTTGGATTGCAAGATGCTAAACCAATGAGTACACCAATGGGCACAAATGATCAATTGGGTGTTGATGATAGTGGAAACATGGTAGATCAAAAATAATACCGGTCTATAATTGGAAGTTTGCTCTATGTCACCGCTTCTAGGCCGGATGTGATGTTTAGTGTGTGCAAGTGTGCAAGATATCAAGCTTCACCTAGAGAAAGTCACTTGAAAGCAACTAAGATAATATTGAGATATCTTAAGGGCACTCATGATATTGGACTATGGTATCCCAAGGGGTCTAATTTTGAATTGATTGGATATTCGGACTCCGACTATGGTGGATGCAAGATTGATAGAATGAGCACAAGTGACACTTGTCAATTGCTTGGAAGGTCTCTTGCTTCATGGTCATCAAAGAAACAAAATAGTGTTGCACTATCTACCGCCGAGGCCAAATACATTAGTGCCGGTAGTTGTTGTGCACAATTGCTTTGGATGAAGACCACCTTGAATGATTTTGGAATCAAGTTCAAGAATGTGCCATTGTTTTGTGACAATGAAAGTGCTATCAAGATGACACAAAATCCAGTTCAACATTCAAGAACCAAGCACATTGACATAAGGCATCACTTCATAAGAGACCATCAACAAAAGGGTGATATTTGCATTGAGAGCATTGGCACCGAAGATCAACTAGCCGATATCTTTACAAAGCCACTTGATGAGAAGAGATTTTACAAGTTAAAGAATGAATTGAACATACTTGACTTCTCCAACTTGAAATGAGTGCACCCCCACATTTTTATATGACATGCCTCTCCTCCAACATAGCAAGGTAAAGTTGTTTAGCATATCATTCATACTTTGCTAAGGACATGTTTAGAACATATAGACATATTTGCATGACAAATAAGCTCATTCACGAAAATCAAATGATTTTAATGTATATATGGTACCACTATTGCTTCTATGTTTATTGATCTAGTGGTAGCATATGACATGTTTATGAGCTTGCAAACCTAGTGTTGAATCTAGAAAATGAGCTCATGATGTGTAATTCAACATGGTCAAGATAACCCTTATACTTTATGAGGTGTGAAAAAGCTTGTCCTTGGATCAAACCGAATTACATATTCTAGGCAAGTGATCTAGGTTGAACCATATTTTGGACTCACTCATAATTGATTGACTTATCTCTCACTAAAATTGGCACCTTTTTGGTGATTGTTGACAAAGGGGGAGAGAAAAGTCACAAAGATATTGCAAAGAGCAAGAAAGATATAAAAAGGGGGAGAGAAAGCACAAAGATAGAAAAGTCACAAAGAGGGAGAAAGATATAGTAAGGGGGAGAGAAAAGATATAGTGAGGAGGAGAGAAATTAAATTTGAGCACATAAGTAGGGGGAGCAAGCTCATGGATTATTTGTTGCATTTGTATGTGCATTAACATGATGAAATGTTGCATTGCAATGTTTAATTTCGATATTCATGATTGAATGGTGTATGCTAGATATAGAACTTGAATGATGTTTTGTTAAGAGTAGCTTTACATGTGGTATCTAGACACCTTTGCTTTTAATGTTGATCTCACAAAGTACTTTAGTATTTGTGATCTTTACAAGTGATGTATTACAAGTGGTGCCTAGCTACATCGATGCTAAGGGTGGTATATAAAGGCAACTCCGATTGGTATCACGCTTCAAAGGTCCATTCTATATACCTTAGCATCAATTTGATAGTAGCAACTCTCCCAAAATTCAAATCCATACATATGTGCACAATTGAACCAAACTCATGGAAGCACATATGTAGGGGGAGCTAATACTATCGAAATTGAAAATTGTTTTCATTTCATATTTTTGTGATGGTTGTCATTAATTACCAAAAAGGGAGGATTGAAAGCCCAAGTTTGGTTTTGGTAATTAATGACACCAAGTTGCTAATGCCATGTGTTAAGTGTTTTGATTTAGGCATAAGCAACACATGTGATGAAGGTGTACGTGGCAAGGAGTGGTGGCCACAAGATCACAAAGAGATGGTGCATGGACATGAAATGATGATCATGGTGGAGATGCACATGATGATCAAGTGAAAGAGAAGGATCTAAGAGCGCAAGGCAAAGATATTACCATAGGGTTTTCCTTTTGCCGGTCTAAGATGAGTAGAGAAGTGATTGACCGGGTTTAGGATACATAGCCGACTATCAAGAGGGGCAATCACGGTTACCTCGGGAATCAAGTGCCACTAGATCATTGTCTTGAGCATATGCATTAGGATCTAGTAAAAGAGCTAACATAACGCCTTGAGAAATGATTGTGAAATGCTAACACACATGCACATGGTGGTGTATACTTGGTGGTGTTAGCACATTTGCGAAGGCGGTGGAGTTTGAGCGGTAGAGAGGGGTTTGGGTTCCTCTCTCCCTTCCGCCGAGCTTGCAAGGCGGGATTCGGCACTTTTGGGGGAAGTGAAACGCCTATTTTCTACTGCGCCGGAAGTCGGAAAAGAAACAGAGGCGAGCGGAGGTCACTGTGGTGACCGAACGCTGCACCGGACGCGGTCACGGCTTGACCAGCGCGTCCGGTCAGTTCATTCGGTCAGCGTGCCTAGGGTGAGTGACCGGACGCTGGTCTGGCTTGACCAGCGCGTTCGGTCAGTTCACCTGTGCGCAGAAGCAGAGCGCGCGACCGGCGCGTCCGGTCCTTCACGGGACCAGCGCGTCCGGTCAGGCGTCCAGAGGGGCAGAGAGCAGCGAAGTGATGATCGGACGCGCGGCGCGTCCGGTCACGTACGATCGGACGCGTCCGGTCATTGAGGCAGCTTACTGGACTCAAACCGGACGCTGGCACTATCGCGTCCGGTCAGTTGACCAGCGCGTCCGGTCATACGCTAGGGCGCGTCCGGTCATAGCAACGGTAACTTCTGATGTGCACTGTTCACGCTTGTCCTGTAGTGACCGGACGCGTCCGGTCACCCTGACCAGAGCGTCCGGTCATCCCGATTTGAACTGTGTCGTCCGGTAACGGCTAGCTGCGTACCCCTTCATTATAAATAGACGTTGGCCGGGGTTTGAGGGTAACTCTTGCATACTTTGAGACCTAGAGACATACTTTGAGCTAGAGAACAACTCCTCCACTCATCTCTTTGCATAGTTGCACATCTTGAGTGAGATTGAGTGAGATTCAAGTGCATTGCTTGAGAGTTGCATTCTACAGGCACTTGATCTTCGAGTTGCTGCGGATTTCTTGTTACTCTTCCGTGTTTCCTGACACGGTAGACGGGTTGGAGCAGCGGAGGTGATTGAGCTCACAATTGGAGATTGTTGGAGCCTTCACCAAGTGTTGTAAGGGGTTCTTGATCCTTCCCCGCGGGAGTTCGCAAATTGGATACTCTAGTGGAGCTCGTGGCTTGGAGGATCCCCATCTTGTGTGCGATTGTGCGGCGCCCGCCGAGGGCTCGACTCTTGATAGTCGATTAGCTCGTGAATCGACAAGTGGGTGTATCGCCACAACGGGGAGTAGCTTGCCGGGAAGCAAGTGAACCTCGGGATAAATTCTTGTGTCATTCTCTTCCCGAGGATTTCTCTTATGTTATTGATTGATTGGTACTTCTCATCTCTACACGGTGGTATAATCTCTCAAAGCTCTTCTCTCGTATTACTTCTTGTTTCTAGCTTGTAGTTGTTGTGTTTAGTGGATAGCCTTGTACTAGACTTGTGTAGGTGGCTTGCTTAATTAGTTAGAGCTAGTGCTTTTGCTTTGCCACCTTTCTTACTAACTTGTGGTTAAGTAATTCTTGTAGAAGTTTTAATTAGGCTATTCACCCCTCCTCTAGCCTATTTGGACCTTACACCACGCCACTCGATCCTAACACATATGCAAAGTTAGATCGCTCAAGTGGCACTAGATGACCGATATGCAAACAAGTTTGCCCCTCTTGATAGTACAACCATCTATCATAAACCCGGCCATGCACTTCTCTACATAACCTTTGACCGGTGAAATGAAATACCCTAGGTTATACCTTTGTCTTGCGCATTCCATTCCATCTCCTCCAATGTTGATGCAACACATGCCCCAACCAATCACCAATAATATGATCCACTTCATATCATCATATGACCGTATTGGTTCATCAATCTTGACTTCACTAGCTCTTCACTGTTGCTTCGGTCCATCGGCGTCAAGCCATCACTCAACTTGCCCTTCACACTTGCAACCGATCCATCAAGCCAAGTCTTGTTTTGATCTCCTCCACCTTGGTCACATGACTCCATGTCATTTCTCATATGCAATGAGCTCCTTCATCACATATGTGAGCTTTGCAACATCTTTGAGCCATTTTCACCTCTATGACATATGTTGCTCACACATATGTACCTATGGACTAATCACTTGTGTATCTCACACTAAACACAGTTAGTCCACCTAGGTTGTCACTCAATTAACAAAACCAAACAAGAACCTTTTCACATGGCAAGGGCCGTTTGTTATTGATGATATCTTTGATATACTTTGCATAAGAAGGTACATGTAAGACGTCCATTAATGGAACACTTACATGTATCTTCTCTATCATCTCAACAAAACAAGCAAATTGCTCATCCATGGCTTGCTTTTTTATTTCTTGTGGGAAACGGCAAGTAGCTTGTATCAACAAAATCTTGTGGTGTTGTTTCCTCTTCTTGTTGCTCTTTTTGTGTTTTTGTAGATGAAGAAGATCTCTCCTCCTGTTGCCCTTGTGCTTTTCCTGCTTTGTTGTTAGGGTTTGGTGGATCACGAGTGGACTTACCATCCCCAAGGTCACTGCATTAACTTTTTCAAAGGAATTCTCGGGTTGCCCCAGGATTTTTCCTTCATTATTAATAGGAATAGCAGTAGCAATTTGAGCTAACTATATTTCTATAATTTTATTAAAGCTCAATTGACTCTTAACAGAGGAAGATAGACCTTCTATTTTTGAGTTAATATTTTATAGCATTTTATCATTATACATTAACTTTTTAGTAAGATTTTCATTTATTTTAGCCTGGCCTAAGACCAGGTCTTTCAAGGAAGGTTGATTTGAATTGAAATTTGAACTAAAATTTGAATTACCTCATTGTGGGCGGGACTTGTTGTTCCACCCATTATTATTTTGCTGTCGAAACCCGTTGTTGATGTATGCGGCGTCTTCATGGGTTCTAGGGCAGTCATTTCTCGAATGTCCGACTTCTCCATAGACTTCACATGTCATATGTGAGTCCATGGCCTGGACGGTGGCCTTCATGGCTTCCTTCTCGTGGGCCCGTTTGTCTAGTCTTTTTAATAGTAAATCCATTTTTGCGGCAAGCATATCCGTCTCCTTCACGGTATGCATACCTTTCTATTGTTTTCTTTCTTCCCCCAGCTTTGATTGGACACCATCTTCTCGTTGAGAGTCATGGCTCCATCGATGGTGAGGTAAAGAAAAGCGCCTCTAGCAGCAGCATCAATGTGCCCCTTAACATGGGTGTTAACCCATCATAGAAGTTCTGGAGCACGTGTCAATTCTCTATCCCATGGTGTGGGCATGCTTGGATGTAGTCCTACAGCCTCTTCCACGCCTTGAGGATGGATTCCATCGAATTCTGCTAGAAGTTGATAATTCTCCCCCTCAGGGCATTGGTTTTGCTCACGGGGAAGAATTTCGCGAGGAACGTCGTGGAGCATTTTGCCCACATGTTGACGGCTTCCTTGTCTTTGTAGAACCACTGCTTCACCTTCCTCATGAGGGAGAAGGGAAATAGACAAAGCCTGATGCTTTCAGGTGCGACGTCTTTTATGACGATAGTGTCGCACAGCTCAAGGAAGTGTTGGAGGTGCGCGTTCACGTCCTCGCTAGACAAACCACAGAACTGGTTTTCTTGCACCATCGTAATGAGGCAAGTTTGGAGCTCAAAGTTTTTGGTGCCTGTGTTAACAGTGGGCCCAACGGGCACATTGGCAATAGCAGGGACGGAGTAGTCGCGGAGGGACTTGTTGGCCATGAGGGAAGTTGTGGATGGTGCTGGGGTGACTGATTCATTTGTCGGAGGAGTTACGGAGGAAGAAGCGGTATGGGACCTGTTCTTCCTTAGGAGCGCTTCCGGATTCTCGATGTAGTTTTTTCGGCAAGACGAAACCGGTCATACACTATCCTATTTTCATCCACAACAGGAGAAAACAAGCAGAGTTAGCCTGCATAAACAATGGCTACCGTTCATGCATATGATCATGATAATGTCCTACTAGATTCTTTTTAACCAATGCTTTCCCTAGCAACAGTGCCAGAAGTGTTTGTTGGCATTTCTTAGCGCAATCACCAAGTATGGAGATAGAATCCATCCCCGGCAATAGCGATAGAAATGCTTATTGGTATTTTTTAGCGCAATCACCAAGTATGGAGATAGAATCCATCCGTGGCAACGGCGACATAAATGTCTGTTGGTATTTCTTAGCACCATCACTAAGATTTGGATAAATCTTAGCAACGCCACCAAAGAACACCAACACAATAGTTCTTGACGATTACAAAAAATATCCGCAAGTGCACGGATCTATCGTTGTAGCATTTCACCTGGAAGTATTAAGGGTATCGTTATTTATATTTTTCCAAAGAAAGGCATGGTGTAAAGATTCTAGTATAGATATGAACAAGATTACATGCTTGAAAAGTGAACCGAGGTTTATGACAGGGGTAAACATGGTATTTTCAGGATAGTGGACACACACTTGGGCCACCTCAAAGATAAAAGAGAAACAAAGAATATTCCTAAATGGAGCAGGCTTGTTCTAATATAGCCGTGAAAACAATAGTTGATGATCATACATTTACATGAACAAGAGCTAGAGCTAGGCATGAGTTAGGTTAGGAGGCCACCGAGTACTGGTCTGCCAGCAACCTCATGTGACAATTTAGACTCCTACTCCTACACCCTACCCGAACGTGAGGATTAC
Organism: Saccharum hybrid cultivar R570; assembly: GCA_038087645.1. Taxonomy (NCBI): domain Eukaryota; kingdom Viridiplantae; phylum Streptophyta; class Magnoliopsida; order Poales; family Poaceae; genus Saccharum; species Saccharum hybrid cultivar. The sequence goes on from JAQSUU010000344.1 coordinate 3,885,173, forward strand.
AAGGGACGGACAGGGCTGTCACCACCTGCCGCCTACCCCTCAACCGTGGAGTAGGAAATGCATTCACATGTTTCTATGTACCTAGGCACCACACCCGATTATACAGAAACTACCTAAGCCCCCTGGGACTCCAACCCTATGGATCGACAAGTAAAAGACTTGGGCACACCCAAAGGCACGATGAACCGCCACCTCAATTTAACTCTATTCTTACTCATATATGTTGCTTGAATAATTAAGCATAAAGTTATCCATGTTAAGCTCATAATATAGAAACTATATGCTAGTTCATATGTTAAGATTACAACATGAAAACTATACTCTAATTCATAAGCACAACTATATTGATAAAATGAGAGCAAGAATTTGGAAGAATTTTTCATATTATTCATACCAAGATTCCTTTCTTCCAAGGAGTCAAGCTCTCCAAGGTAGCTCTCGCTAGCTCACAAAGACTACTTAAGTGTAAAAGGAATACAAGAGTGGTGTGAGGTGTAGAGGCTCCAAATGATGTGTGTCTTAAGGATAGCTCCACTTCTCTTTTTATACTAGTTTGTGGTCGGTTTGGGGAGATAAATTAAGAAATCACCCTAAACCCGACCCTAGGCGCATTGATGGCACCGCCAGAGGAGAGTGGGCCCAGGAGGCGGTTCTTGGGGTGCGGGCGCACCCTGGCTGGCGCGCCTGGCCACTGCCCTTCTCTGGTCGGTTGCTGCGTGTGCCTAGGCCGTGTCTACGCTTGGCCCAGGTTTGATGTTTGAGTGGGCTTTTGCTGGTTTCCATTGTGCAAGATCTGCTTTACGTTTTTAGAGTTGCGCCTTTTGTCTTGTTTTCCACTTGTATTCAAATATATGTCCTGCAAAACATGATTGTTCCAATACATATGGGACTATGTCAATAATAAATGCATATGTGTTATAAGTTTGTTTATTTCTCCTGTTTTGGATCTTAATTGGCGGTCGGATTTGATCGTTAAGAACTGCCAACAACCAACTCATTCCTCATATATATATATATATATATATATATATATATATATATATATATATATATATATATATATATATATATATATATATATATATATATATACTAATTATTAGCTTGTGATGAATGAAATGGTGATGGATCAACTCATTCTATTCCACAAACCAAATATAAAAAGTGAGGAGTGAGAAGATGATGGACCACTCCATTCCTCAAACCAAACACACCCTTAGCTATTAATGTTATGGACTCATGTCATTTAATTATCCACGGTCATATTATATTGTTATGTGATCGCCCGGGCGCCATTGTCCTTTTGAGTATGATGAAGTCTGGTTATTATTTAAATGAGTACATTAGTTTTGTGATTATGATACTTTACTACTCTCACCATTCCAAGTTATAAGATGTTTTATTTTTTTCTAAAAGCATTGCTTTTACTATGTATATCATATCTAGATATAGCGTATATAGCAAAATCTATGTATCTATAAAAGCCAAAACGTCTTATAGTTTAAAATAGAAGGAGTAGTACTGAATTACAACACGAATGATGATGAACATTAATTCATTTTTGGATGTCTCCAAAAGCATGCTCTTTTTTCCCCTTCTATACAGTTTGTCTCCCTTGGAGACCAAGGCAAGAGGCGCATTGCTAATTTGCTATCACACTCTATTGTTCTATAAATGAATGCAGAGCTCTCATGCTTCTTTTCATTTTATTCTTTAAGAATAAACTGAAAGGAATAAACCATTGAGAGTTCCACCTTCTTTAGTTTCAGATGATTAAGGGTTAGGCACAAATGCTGTTAGAGTATATCAACTAGAGTAGATTTAGTTGGGAGTATGATCCTGTGTACCAACTTTAACCCCAAAATCATGTAATAACCATTATATATATATATATATATAAGCAAAAACTGAATTAATGGATCAAGAAGGTTGTAATCATGATTGGATAAAAGGAAGAGGTGATTATAATATAAAATGTATTTTCTGTATATACTATCGTAGTCAAGAAAATAGATTTACATGTAGTAAATGCTTAAAGCAAGCTTGTATTTCATGCTTAAAAGAAAATAATCAGAAATGGAGACAAGAGGTAGAGTTAGAACCAGATGATAAAATATTAGCAAGTAGAGTTAGAAATTTAGAAAACAGAATAAATAACTTAGAAGCAGAACTAGAAGAGCTAAGAATTAAGATAGAACTTAATGAAGAAAGTAAGGCAGTAGAAAATGTTACTGGTAATACTGAGCTTAGGGATCAAGCAATAACCACTAGAAAAAATGATAAGACTATACAATTAAAAGATGTCATAATAAGCTTTGGGAGCAAATATATAGTTAAGCTACCATTTAGAGAGATAGTAGGAATAAGAATACCTATAAAATTAAACTTAACTCCTACCATCACTTATAAAATATTAGCATTGGTAGATACTGGTTGTACTAAGAATATTATACATGATAAATATTTTGCAAGATGTCCAGAAATAGTTCATACAATAGACCAAGATAAAGCAGAAATATCTACTGATATGTCTGGAATAAAAAGGCCTCATAATCAATTAGCTTATAATGTTGAAATACAAATAAATAATACAAAATACATAATAGACGAAATTACAATAAGAGATCTATCTATGATAAATGTTGATATGTTATTAGGATTAAGATTTTTACAATATTCAGTACAAACAACGATTATACATGAGCAAGGAATTACATTTATTCCTCATCAAGATAATATTCCGTATATAACAGAAATACGTAAATCTATAAATTCTAATTTAGAAATTAAAGAATCTGAAAATTATAGAGATGAAGAGTTAGGAGAAAATATAGAAGAATTTCATATAGCAAATTCAAGTATAGAATGCATTAGTTTGCAGTCATTAGCACCAAATTGGTATAGAGATATAAAATCTAAAAAAGACATAGATAAAATAGTACAAAGATTAGAAGATATTCAAATAATTGGAGAAATACCAATGAAGCATTGGGATAAGAATGGTATAGTTTGTAGAATTAATATAATAAACCCAAACTATATAGTTAAGACTAGTCCTATAGAAGCAACACCTAAAGACATAGAAGAATTTAAAATACATATAGAAGAACTACTAAAATTAGGAGCAATAAGAGAAAGCCGAAGTCCTCATAGATCAGCAGCATTTATAGTTAGAAATCATGCTGAAATAGCTAGAGAAAAATCAAGAATGGTTATTAATTATAAAGGACTAAATGATAATACTATAGAAGATGGATATAATATTCCAAATAAGCAAGAATGGATAAATAGGATACAAGGATGTAAATATTTCTCAAAATTTGATTTAAAAGCTGGGTTTTGGCAAGTAAAAATGACAGAAGAATCAATAGAATGGACAGCTTTCACATGTCCTCAAGGTCATTTTGAATGGATAGTAATGCCTTTAGGATTAAAAAATGCCCCTGCTTTATTTCAAAGGAAAATACAGAATATCTTTAATGAAAATCAAGAATTTATATTGGTCTATATTGATGATCTTTTAATCTTTTCAAAATCCTACAAGGAGCATATAGCTCATTTAGAAACATTTTTTAGAAAGGTAGAACAGCATGGGTTGATACTTTCTAAAAGAAAAATGAAAATATGCAAAGAAAAGATAAATTTTCTAGGTCATGAAATTGGAGACGGAAAAATTCATTTACAAGATCATATTGCAAAGAAAATTTTACAATTTCCTGATGTCATGGATGATAAAAAGACTCTACAACAATTCTTAGGAATAGTAAATTATGCTAGAAATTATATTGAGAATTTAGCAAAGCTAGCTGGTCCATTGTATGCAAAGTTAAGAAAAAATGGGCAAAAGCATTTTAACTCTGAAGACATAAAACTAGTAAGAAATATAAAAGAAAGGGTCAAAGATTTAAAACCCTTAGAGCTACCTTTGGATGATAATTATTTTATTATAGAGACAGATGCATCAGAATTAGGATGGGGTGCAATACTTAAACAAAAGTCGCACAAATACTCATCAAAGTTAGAAGAAAAAATATGTAGATATGCTTCAAGTAAATATAAGTTAAAAGCAATAAATAATACAGATAGAGAAATTTTAGCTGTTATCAATGCAATAAATGCTTTCAGATTATACCTAGGATTCAAAGAGTTCACAGTAAGGACAGACTGTGAAGCCATATGCAAGTATTATAATAAGGTCAATAGTAAGAAAAGTTCAACTAGACGATGGGTTTTATTTGAAGATATTATTACTGGAAATGGTTATAAAGTCATATTTGAACATATAAAAGGAAAAGATAATACTTTACCTGATATATTTTCACGATCATCTATTTTGCAGGAATGAAGAAAGGAACAAGCCCTGTCGGCGGTGAATATTTCAGTTTTGGAACTGATAATAAATTAAGAATTTTCCCACCAAATACATTTAAATTTAAGCCACGAGACCATATTGTTTTAGATGAAATACAAGAATGCATACTAGACAATTGCTGGTTTCAATATAATAATAAGAGAGAAGACAGAGGATATATGCTAGCAATACTAAATAGCTTAGCTGAATATTTTCATATGATCAATGGGAAGCTGCAGCCAAAAGAACTATCTGGAAATATGGAGAAAAAACCCATATATGTTATATATAGGGGAAAAACACCAGGAATATATATAACATTTGAATCAATCATAGCCCAACAAGTAGAAAGAGAAAATGATGAAGGAGTATCATGAAAAAAATATACAGATATTGATCAAGCTCTTTCATATGCGAGAAGTATTTTGGGAATAAATTATTTCATAGAACCAGCAGCAAAAGACTATATTTAAAAATATAAAAGGGCAAAAGATGTGAAAATAAATTTGCCAGGAGTAAATATAAGAGAAGAAGGATCTTCAAGAATACCCACATATAAAGATGTTGTAAAAAAGAGACAGAATTGCTGAATAATGAAATTATTGAGAAAAAGGTAAAAGAAAAGTTAGAATCAATAATTCCTCAGTTAAAGAAAAATATAATGGAAGAAGTCTTGCAGGAAGTAAGACATGAAATAAATGGGAAGTTTGAAGATATAAATCAAGATTACGAAGAAAATATAAAGAGAGATTATGAAGAATATATAAAGAAAGACTATGAGTCAAAAATACAAATATCCGAGGATGATAATAATAATAATGATGACATGTTGGATGATCACATGTTAGACATCCGAGGTCATGGGCAACAGCCAGAATATTAGATGAAGTCAATAAAGCTTCAATTCAATATATATAAAAGAATAGTCATTCCTTATGTTGATAAGGTGTTATCAATAATTTGGCCGTGGGAAGATAATATAAGCATGCCTGTGATTTGATTTGATGTTTGCACATCAATCATTCGGGCGTGGAAGACTGATCCAAAATATCAAGTGAAGATAAGCCTATCAGAGGACAGCGCAAAAGAAATATACAGTGACACTACTGTAGCCAGGACAAGCCTGTCAGAGGACAGCGCAAAAGGAATATACAGTGACACTACTGTAGCCAGGACAATTATTGAAGACAGCAGCACCGTCCAGCTGTCTAGGCAACAGTACTAGAAGACAATTGAAGACGCCGCATCCTTATCCTCCAGAAGGCAGAAGACTTCGACTCGAAGCAAGCCAGACGATAAACTCGAAGGACACTCCAGAAGGCTCCCTCCGCTCTTTAAAAGCAGAAGCTCGACGCCTGCATTCGAGACAACGAAGAAAGACCACGAAGAACCATCACCTCTCACCACCAACAACCACACACAACACCATCGACAGCATCACCATGAACATGATCTCAGAGACTCTCTGAGCTCATCCACCACCGCCTGTAATTAGCCACCTAATTAGTACTACTCCACCAGTGTTGTAAATTAGAGAATAAGGGAAGGCCACGTGATCTTCTTGAGCTTGTAAGGTAACCTCTAAGGTTTGTGGTAAGTGCTTGGGGTTTTCCGAAAGGAAAAGCCGTATGTAAGCTTGCTCTGTGGAAATGAATTAAGCTTTCCTGTTTTAATCCCTGTTTTCCTTTAAGCTCGTTCATATGGGGCGATGTCTCTATGCTAGGGACCCTAGAGGAGAAACCTCTGCGTGTGTTGTTCTCGTGTTAGCCCTGATAGTGGCGTTTGTAGAGAACCTTGTTTGCGCAGAGAAGTGTTCCCTTCGGGTGGAACTGCCTGGAGAGACGATAGAGCCTGAGTCCTGTGTGATCGTGGCTGGGGATAGCGAGGGAGAAGAACTGGTAGGCCCGGTTCTGAAGCGAGCTAGTGATGCATACGGTGAGTACCGAGTAGGACTGACACAAGCATAGTCTCACCACCGGCTGAATCTTTGGTCTCGCCAGCCTGCACAAGATCCTGAGAATATTTACTTCTGCATACTGCATATTCGCTAATCACGCGCACTCGTTAATCACGCACGAATTCTTTCAGTCACTCATCCATCCGCCACTCACGAAGTGCTCCGCATAGTGTCTCGAATAGTGCCGAATAGTAGGCTGAATAGTAAAGCATTTGGGTGCCTGAGCCACTCGGGTGAAGTGCTCGTGCACTGTTCATATTCCGAATTTGAATAGTACCCGGTATTTTGAATAGTGCCGTGAATTTGAATAGTAGCCGCTGAATTTGAATAGTGCTGTGAATAGTAACTCGTGAATTTTAAATTTGAATTTCGAGTTCGAGTTTTTTTTTTGCGTCGGTTTCCGAGCGTCCCCTGCAGTGGTATCAACTATGCCTAAGGGACGTTCGGAAATCGACGCAAAAAAAACTCGAACTCGAAATTCAAATTTAAAATTCACGAGTTACTATTCATAGCACTATTCAAATTCAACGGCTACTATTCAAATTCACGGCACTATTCAAAATACCGGGTACTATTCAAATTCGGAATATGAACAGTGCACGAGCACTTCACCCGAGTGGCTCAGGCACCCAAATGCTTTACTATTCAGCCTACTATTCGAGACACTATGCGGAGCACTTCGTGAGTGGCGGATGGACGAGTGACTGAAAGAATTCGTGCGTGATTAACGAGTGCCCGTGATTAGCAGTATGCGGAAGTAAATATTCTCAGGATCTTGTGCAGGCTGGCGAGACCAAAGATTCAGCCGGTGGTGAGACTATGCTTGTGTCAGTCCTACTCGGTACTCACCGTATGCATCACTAGCTCGCTTCAGAACCGGGCCTACCAGTTCTTCTCCCTCGCTATCCCCAGCCACGATCACACAGGACTCAGGCTCTATCGTCTCCCCAGGCAGTTCCACCCGAAGGGAACACTTCTCTGCGCAAACAAGGTTCTCTACAAACGCCACTACCAGGGCTAACACGAGAACAACACACGCAGAGGTTTCTCCTCTAGGGTCCCTAGCATAGAGACATCGCCCCATATGAACGAGCTTAAAGGAAAACAGGGATTAAAACAGGAAAGCTTAATTCATTTCCACAGAGCAAGCTTACATACGGCTTTCCCTTTCGAGAAACCCCAATCACTTACCACAAACCTTAGAGATTACCTTACAAGCTCAGGAAGATCACGTGGCCTTCCCTTATTCTCTAATTTACAACACTGGTGGAGTAGTACTAATTAGGTGGCTAATTACAGGCGGTGGTGGATGAGCTCAGAGAGTCTCTGAGATCATGTCTTCATGGTGATGCTGTCGATGGTGTTGTGTGTGGTTGTTGGTGGTGAGAGGTGGTGGTTCTTCGTGGTTCTTCGTGGTCCTTCGTGGTCTCCTCTGATCTGATGATGAATGCGGGCGTCGGGCTTCTCCTTTTAAAGACTAAGAGGAGCCTTCTGGAGGGCCTTCGAGTTTATCGTCTGGCTTGCTTCGAGTCGAAGTCTTCTGGCTTCTGGAGGATAAGGATGTTGCGTCTTCAATTATCTTCTTGTACTGTTGCCTGGACAGCTGGACGGTGCTGCTGTCTTCAATAATTGTCCTGGCTATAGTAGTGTCACTGTATATTCCTTTTGCGCTGTCCTCTGACAGGCTTATCTTCACTTGATATTTTGGATCAGTCTTCCACGCCCGAATGATTGATGCGCAAACATCAAATCATATCACAGGCATGCTTATATTATCTTCCCACGGTCAAATTATTGATAACACCTTATCAACATAAGGAATGACTATTCTTTTATATATATTGAATTGAAGCTATATTGACTTCATCTAATATTCTGGCTGTTGCCCGTGACCTCGGATGTCTAACATGTGATCATCCAACATGTCATCATTATTATTATTATTATCATCCTCGGATATTTGTATTTTTGACTCATAGTCTTTCTTTATATATTCTTCATAATCTCTCTTTATATTTTCTTCGTAATCTTGATTTATATCTTCAAACTTCCCATTTATTTCATGTCTTACTTCCTGCAAGACTTCTTCCATTATATTTTTCTTTAACTGAGGAATTATTGATTCTAGCTTTTCTTTTACCTTTTTCTCAATAATTTCATTATTCAGCAATTCTGTCTCTTTTTTTACAACATCTTTATATGTGGGTATTCTTGAAAATCCTTCTTCTCTTATATTTACTCCTGGCAAATTTATTTTCACATCTTTTGCCCTTTTATATTTTTTAATATAGTCTTTTGCTGCTGGTTCTATGAAATAATTTATTCCCAAAATACTTCTCGCATATGAAAGAGCTTGATCAATATCTGTATATTTTTTCCATGATACTCCTCCATCATTTTCTCTTTCTACTTGTTGGGCTATGATTGGTTCAAATGTTATATATATTCCTGGTGTTTTTCCCCTATATATAACATATATGGGTTTTTTCTCCATATTTCCAGATAGTTCTTTTGGCTGCAGCTTCCCATTGATCATATGAAAATATTCAGCTAAGCTATTTAGTATTGCTAGCATATATCCTCTGTCTTCTCTCTTATTATTATATTGAAACCAGCAATTATCTAGTATGCATTCTTGTATTTTATCTAAAACAATATGGTCTCGTGGCTTAAATTTAAATGTATTTGGTGGGAAAATTCTTAATTTATTATCAGTTTCAAAACTGAAATATTCACCGCCGACAGGGCTTGTTCCTTTCTTCATTCCTGCAAAATAGATGATCGTGAAAATATATCAGGTAAAGTATTATCTTTTCCTTTTATATGTTCAAATATGACTTTATAACCATTTCCAGTAATAATATCTTCAAATAAAACCCATCGTCTAGTTGAACTTTTCTTACTATTGACCTTATTATAATACTTGCATATGGCTTCACAGTCTGTCCTTACTGTGAACTCTTTGAATCCTAGGTATAATCTGAAAGCATTTATTGCATTGATAACAGCTAAAATTTCTCTATCTGTATTATTTATTGCTTTTAACTTATATTTACCTGAAGCATATCTACATATTTTTTTCTTCTAACTTTGATGAGTATTTGTGCGACTTTTGTTTAAGTATTGCACCCCATCCTAATTCTGATGCATCTGTCTCTATAATAAAATAATTATCATCCAAAGGTAGCTCTAAGGGTTTTAAATCTTTGACCCTTTCTTTTATATTTCTTACTAGTTTTAGGTCTTCAGAGTTAAAATGCTTTTGCCCATTTTTTCTTAACTTTGCATACAGTGGACCAGCTAGCTTTGCTAAATTCTCAATATAATTTCTAGCATAATTTACTATTCCTAAGAATTGTTGTAGAGTCTTTTTATCATTCATGACATCAGAAAATTGTAAAATTTTCTTTGCAATATGATCTTGTAAATGAATTTTTCCATCTCCAATTTCATGACCTAAGAAGTTTATCTTTTCTTTGCATATTTCCATTTTTCTTTTAGAAAGTATCAACCCATGTTGTTCTACCTTTCTAAAAAATGTTTCTAAATGAGCTATATGCTCCTTGTAGGATTTTGAAAAGATTAAAAGATCATCAATATAGACCAATATGAATTCTTGATTTTCATTGAAGATATTTTGCATTTTTCTTTGAAATAAAGCAGGGGCATTTTTTAATCCTAGCGGCATTACTAGCCATTCAAAATGACCTTGAGGGCATGTGAAAGCCGTCCATTCTATTAATTCTTTTGCCATTTTTACTTGCCAAAACCCAGCTTTTAAATTAAATTTTGAGAAATATTTACATCCTTGTATCCTATTTATCCATTCTTGCTTATTTGGAATATTATATCCATCTTCTATAGTATTATCATTTAGTCTTTTATAATTAATAACCATTCTTGATTTTCCTCTAACTATTTCAGCATGATTTCTAACTATAAATGCTGCTGATCTATGGGGACTTCGGCTTTCTTTTATTGCTCCTAATTTTAGTAGTTCTTCTATATGCATTTTAAATTCTTCTATGTCTTTAGGTGTTGCTTCTATAGGACTAGTCTTAACTATATAGTTTGGGTTTATTATATTAATTCTACAAACTATGTCATTCTTATCCCAATGCTTCATTGGTATTTCTCCAATTATTTGAATATCTTCCAATCTTTGTACTATTTTATTTATGTCTTTTTTAGATTTTATATCCCTATACCAATTTGGTGCTAATGACTGCAAACTAATGCATTCTATACTTGAATTTGCTATATGAAATTCTTCTATATTTTCTCCTAACTTTTCATCTCTATAATTTTCAGATTCTTTAATTTCTAAATTAGAATTTATAGATTTACGTATTTCTGTTATATACGGAATATTATCTTGATGAGGAATAAATGTAATTCCTTGCTCATGTATAATCGTTGTTTGTACTGAATATTGTGAAAATCTTAATCCTAATAACATATCAACATTTATCATAGATAGATCTCTTATTGTAATTTCGTCTATTATGTATTTTGTATTATTTATTTGTATTTCAACATTATAAGCTAATTGATTATGAGGCCTTTTTATTCCAGACATATCAGTAGATATTTCTGCTTTATCTTGGTCTATTGTATGAACTATTTCTGGACATCTTGCAAAATATTTATCATGTATAATATTCTTAGTACAACCAGTATCTACCAATGCTAATATTTTATAAGTGACGGTAGGAGTTAAGTTTAATTTTATGGGTATTCTTATTTCTACTATCTCTCTAAATGGTAGCTTAACTATATATTTGCTCCCAAAGCTTATTATAGCATCTTTTAATTGTATAGTCTTATCATTTTTTCTGGTGGTTATTGCTTGATCCCTAAGCTCAGTATTATCAGTAACATTTTCTACTGCCTTACTTTCTTCATTAAGTTCTATCTTAATTCTTAGCTCTTCTAGTTCTGCTTCTAAGTTATTTATTCTGTTTTCTAAATTTCTAACTCTACTTGCTAATATTTTATCATCTGGTTCTAACTCTACCTCTTGTCTCCATTTCTGATTATTTTCTTTTAAGCATGAAATACAAGCTTGCTTTAAGCATTTACTACATGTAAATCTATTTTCTTGACTAGGATAGTATATACAGAAAATATATTTTATATTATAATCACCTCTTCCTTTTATCCAATCATGATTACAACCTTCTTGATCCATTAATTCAGTTTTTGCTTCTATTGGATTACTAGATATTATATCTAACCCTTCCATATTATTAGATATTATATCTAACCCTTCCATAGCATTATCCAGATTGCATAATTCTTCATCACCTAAGGAGTTTATAAAATCATTATAACTTTAAACATTATCTTCTTCTTCTACATAACTTTCTAATAAAAATTGTTGACTACTTTCCAATTGTTCTTCTTCTTTTATGATATATTCGGTATTACTACTCTGCACCACGTCTTCATTTGTAGTACAATCTAAGCTATTATTCTGCACAACTTCTTTAATATTATTATTCTTTTCTTCCTTCTTATTCACCTTAGCTTCCTGTTCCTTTATCACAACAGGTGCTTCAACATATTTATTCTCTAGCTTCCTTTCTTCCTTGATATTATTAAGAAAATATATTTTTCGTATAAAATATATTTCTTTCTCTCTAATAGCATTCCATTCACATATCATAGAGTTTTTGTATTCATCACGAACTTTGCTTAACTTTTGTTCATAATTTTTTATTTCATTATCTAAATCTAAATTATCCATTATCAATAATTTTAATATATACCTTAAATTTAAATTTTATTTAACCAGGCTCCGATACCACTGCAGGGGGACGCTCGGAAACCGACGCAAAAAAAACTTGAACTCGAAATTCAAATTTAAAATTCATGAGTTACTATTCACAGCACTATTCAAATTCAGCGGCTACTATTTAAATTCACGGCACTATTCAAAATACCGGGTACTATTTAAATTCGGAATATGAACAGTGCACGAGCACTTCACCCGAGTGGCTCAGGCACCCAAATGCTTTACTATTCAGCCTACTATTCGGCACTATTCGAGACACTATGCGGAGCACTTCGTGAGTGGCGGATGGATGAGTGACTGAAAGAATTCATGCGTGATTAACAAGTGCGCGTGATTAGCGAATATGCAGTATGCGGAAGTAAATATTCTCAGGATCTTGTGCAGGCTGGCGAGACCAAAGATTCAGCCGGTGGTGAGACTATGCTTGTGTCAGTCCTACTCGGTACTCACCGTATGCATCACTAGCTCGCTTCAGAACCGGGCCTACCAGTTCTTCTCCCTCGCTATCCCCAGCCACGATCACACAGGACTCAGGCTCTATCGTCTCCCCAGGCAGTTCCACCCGAAGGGAACACTTATCTGCGCAAACAAGGTTCTCTACAAACGCCACTACCAGGGCTAACACGAGAACAACACACGCAGAGGTTTCTCCTCTAAGGTCCCTAGCATAGAGACATCGCCCCATATGAACGAGCTTAAAGGAAAACAGGGATTAAAACAGGAAAGCTTAATTCATTTCCACAGAGCAAGCTTACATACGGCTTTCCCTTTCGGGAAACCCCAAGCACTTACCACAAACCTTAGAGATTACCTTACAAGCTCAGGAAGATCACGTGACCTTCCCTTATTCTCTAATTTACAACACTGGTGGAGTAGTACTAATTAGGTGGCTAATTACAGGCGGTGGTGGATGAGCTCAGAGAGTCTCTGAGATCATGTCTTCATGGTGATGCCGTCGATGGTGTTGTGTGTGGTTGTTGGTGGTGAGAGGTGGTGGTTCTTCGTGGTACTTCGTGGTTCTGAGTGGTGTCGAATGCAGGCGTCGAGCTTTTGCTTTTAAAGAGCGGAGGGAGCCTTCTGGAGTGTCCTTCGAGTTTATCGTCTGGCTTGCTTCGAGTCGAAGTCTTCTGCCTTCTGGAGGATAAGGATGTTGCATCTTCAATTATCTTCTTGTACTGTTGCCTGGACAGCTGGACGGTGCTGCTGTCTTCAATAATTGTCCTGGCTACAGTAGTGTCACTGTATATTCCTTTTGCGCTGTCCTCTGACAGGCTTATCTTCACTTGATATTTTGGATCAGTCTTCCACGCCCGAATGATTGATGTGCAAACATCAAATCAAATCACAGGCATGCTTATATCAACAATTTGGCCGTGGGAAGATAATATAAGCATGCCTATGATTTGATTTGATGTTTGCACATCAATCATTCGGGCGTGGAAGACTGATCCAAAATATCACGTGAAGATAAGCCTGTCAGAGGACAGCGCAAAAGGAATATACAGTGACACTACTATAGCCAGGACAATTATTGAAGACAGCAGCACCGTCCAGCTGTCTAGGCAAACAGTACAAGAAGATAATTGAAGACGCTGCATCCTTATCCTCCAGAAGGCAGAAGACTTCGACTCGAAGCAAGCCAGACGATAAACTCGAAGGACACTCCAGAAGGCTCCCTCCGCTCTTTAAAAGCAGAAGCTCGACGCCTGCATTCGACAACGAAGAACCACGAAGAACCACCACCTCTCACCACCAACAACCACACACAACACCATCGACAGCATCACCATGAAGACATGATCTCAGAGACTCTCTGAGCTCATCCACCACCGCCTGTAATTAGCCACCTAATTAGTACTACTCCACCAGTGTTGTAAATTAGAGAATAAGGGAAGGCCACGTGATCTTCCTGAGCTTGTAAGGTAACCTCTAAGGTTTGTGGTAAGTGCTTGGGGTTTTCCGAAAGGGAAAGCCGTATGTAAGCTTGCTCTGTGGAAATGAATTAAGCTTTCCTGTTTTAATCCCTGTTTTCCTTTAAGCTCGTTCATATGGGGCGATGTCTCTATGCTAGGGACCCTAGAGGAGAAACCTCTGCGTGTGTTGTTCTCGTGTTAGCCCTGGTAGTGGCGTTTGTAGAGAACCTTGTTTGCGCAGAGAAGTGTTCCCTTCGGGTGGAACTGCCTGGGGAGACGATAGAGCCTGAGTCCTGTGTGATCGTGGCTGGGGATAGCGAGGGAGAAGAACTGGTAGGCCCGGTTCTGAAGCGAGCTAGTGATGCATACGGTGAGTACCGAGTAGGACTGACACAAGCATAGTCTCACCACCGGCTGAATCTTTGGTCTCGCCAGCCTGCACAAGATCCTGAGAATATTTACTTCCGCATACTGCATATTCGCTAATCACGCGCACTCGTTAATCACGCACGAATTCTTTCAGTCACTCATCCATCCGCCACTCACGAAGTGCTCCGCATAGTGTCTCGAATAGTGCCGAATAGTAGGCTGAATAGTAAAGCATTTGGGTGCCTGAGCCACTCGGGTGAAGTGCTCGTGCACTGTTCATATTCCGAATTTGAATAGTACCCAGTATTTTGAATAGTGCCGTGAATTTGAATAGTAGCCGCTGAATTTGAATAGTGCTGTGAATAGTAACTCGTGGATTTTAAATTTGGAGAGAGAGGATTAATGCAATCATATTCCTCTTACACAGTACCACAGATTCAAGTTATAATCAAGGATACAAGACATCGCTTCCGTACCGTATGCCCTGGGGGAGAGACCGACCTCCATTGTGGGAACTTACCCCTGCTTCGATTGGAGACTTGTTTCCTTTAACTCTCTCTCAATCCTCGTGTATTATCCATAATTGAACCTAGATGGTTATCTTCTCCTAAAGGTTTGTTTGTTTCAGCTTTTTGCTGACTTCTGTTAGCTAAAACTGAAGCCAAAACAAACATTAGTTGTTGAGTGTTTTATTGATTTTTGAAAAGCTAGAAAGCCAAGTTGAGTCGCCATGTAAGTTGTTGTAAATCTGTTTTGTTTCCCCTTTTTCTCGTCTAATAAAATTACGGCAAAACTCTTGTCGCCTTTCTTAAAAAAAGAAAAGATAGAAAGTTAACTACCAAGAAAAAAAACTAAAAACCAAAAACATGTTAAGAAGAGCTTTTCTAACTTTTGGTGTACCGAGAAGTTAAAATTTTATTATAAAAGTCAAAATCAACAACCAGAAGTCAAAACCAAAAAAACAACTTATAAGCTAAGCTTAAAAGATAAGGAGTTCAAATAAACAGACCCTGATAAACATTAGAGCTTACTTCGCTTAATTGTTTTTTAAGCATCTCCTGAAAAGCTTTATAAAATCTATGGATCTAGCCTCAGATCAAGTTTTTGCCGATTTAGATTTCGTGGAAATCTCCCAAACAACCCTCGGTGCAGCGGAGGAAGCTACAGCGAACGTGCCAGCGCGGAAGGGTTTGGGCCCAACTGGAATGCTCTGGCGCCTACGAGAAACCGAACCCTCCACACGCGCGCACAGCTGATCCCACCGCACAAACACATAAAGCTAGGTCAGCCCAACGCGCACGCGTCCAGCCAACACAGCGCGACGCAACCGACCGCACCGCCCCTTCACGCGAAGCATCACCGCGTAATCTAACTCGCCGCTGATCCGCAAGTCGTCCTCTTCGTCTTCGCTCGGCGATCGATCGATCGAAGAGGGGGAGGGAAAGATGGCGGAGAACCCGCAGCTGTTTGGGAACGGGTTGCCGGTGCCGTTCTACGGCGAGATGTTCGTCCTCGCGCGGGACGGCGTCGAGTTCCACGTCGACAAGATCCCGTCGTAAGCACCCTCCCGCCTGCTGATTTTGCGATGTAGATAGGGATTCTGGTTTCCGGTTGGGGATTTTGGTATCTCTAGACTAGATTTTTTAGGTTTTCTTGGGGTGGAAAAAATAGTCGAATACAGTGGATTCCGGTTTCATGGTGGGGATTTAGGGATGACCTGAGGCTAGTTTAGTCAAATACAATGGATCGAAGGGGACGTGGAGTCGACCCAACATCGAGGGTGGTGCGGGATGGGTACGCTAGAGGTGGCCAGCCTGAATTGAGCCCTCGGAGGGGTTTTCCGCTTGGCAGGTCCTGCCGCGGATGGCCATTGGTCCGGCTTCCGACCTTTGTCTGGTGATGAATCTGGTTGGTTGGTATATTTCATCGATATGTTTACGCAAATAAAATTACGATGTGAATTTGAGTATGATCTGTACGATTTCATACTTACAGAATTTGGAGTGCCGGGTGGGAAGAATTGTTGTTATATGAGAAAGGGGGAACTGTCTATCCTCGTATAGTCGTATGGTTGATATGTAGTTAATCTTTCATAGGCTGTAACATAAGTACAAAAATCAGTAGTAAAAAATAGTTTTTCTTCTTACTTGTAAGATTGAGCATCGTTTGCCATCTCATTTGCCCATTCCCCACTTTACTTGATAGGTGGATTTAATCTCCGGATAAGTCTTAAACCTATGCTTGTATTGGAAGCTTCATCTTTTTAATAGTTGCTCTGGGCAAACATACCTAACCATTTTTTCCTAATGCTGCTTCTCTTGTTATTATCAATCAGAGCTCCTGGCGGTCAAGTGAAAACAAAAGGCACGATTTACCTGTCTAATATAAGGATGGTGTTTGTTGCCAACAAGCCTGTTGGCAACTTCTTTGCTTTTGATATGCCACTGGTAAGTAATGCCATTCTAAAAGTTGGTTCTTTGTTTCTGCTCTTATATAATTTGAACAAAATGAAAGGGCAAAAGCACAAAACAAAAAAGGATAGGAAAAGAAGTGCAATGGCACCAAAGCTATTGACAGACCATGATACAACAATCACTAGCAATCAGCATTGAAAACTCCTGTTCATTGTTAATTTGTAATGTTGCGCATATGACGAATTCGATATGACGATTCACCCTTCTGTTGTATGTAATGCTGTTTTAGGAAAAGGTCCCCAGCATATGCTAATCCCACCATATTATCTTTGTATCTTGATGACTTGTACTATTGACCTAATTCTTAAGTTTTACTGCATTTTTCTTAATAAAATTTGCTTGATAGTGGAGGCATTTCACTCTGTTATTACAAAGAAAATAGTCTCTCCAATCCTGTCCAAAGTGCCTGGAGGCAAAGCAAAACATACAAGACAGATGCTTATGTGTGCTCAAACATCTAGGTGAATGTAGTATCTTCCTAGCCAAGTGAAACAAAGAAATGGAATGAGCTAAAAGAGTAAAAAGAAAGGCCTTGTTGAATCTAGTTCAAATCAGTTTTTAGCTATAAAGGGCTTTTCCTTGAGAAGTGGTGCCTGCTAATATCATATATTGTATTGCTACATGGATAATCTCATCCACTTAGATCCAAAAGACATTCAAGGACATTGTAGCGATCAAGCATTCATCAAAAGTAATATAATTTCCTTGAATGCTTGATGGATTTTATTGGACAACAATTGTTTATATATCAGTGCAATGTGGGGTTTTACCATATGCTTTTTAAATGAAATTGCAACTGGTATGGCACTTCTTTACTAAGTTTAGAAGGCCTTTTTGGTTTGTTGCTTCCTTATCTTGCAACCCGGCTTTTGTTGAGCACTTGTGCTTGTGGGCTGTTACTGTGTTAGGTGATTATCAAGCAACATGGGGAATATTTTGTCTACCGATATAGTGTATAATTATATGGTGATTGTTGGTGGTTGTGGTGTCTACCGTGTGTCATGGTGGCCAGCACATTTTGTTAGGTGCTCAAGTGCTGGTTCTTTCCTGGGTGCTTTTGCCTGATTCAGGGTTACTTTACATGTTGGGACTTTTAAGAAATGGTTAAATGGTTTCTTCACAATATCAGTCTAAATGCTCTTCCTTGCTTAACTCTGCAGTTGTTTGTGCATGGTGAGAAGTTCAACCAGCCCATATTTCACTGCAACAACATCTCTGGATTTGTTGAACCAGTGAGTATGATAGAGTGCGTGGCAGAGAATACATCTGAGATTCGGTCACTGACATCGAATGTTCCAATGCAGGTTGTTCCAGACAATCAGAACAGGGCCCTGTACTCAACTCACACCTTCAAGATCTTGTTCAAGGATGGAGGCTGTGGTACTTTCGTTCCTCTCTTCCTGAACTTGGTTGCATCTGTGCGGCGCTACAACCAGTTTGAAGCCCAGTCTGCTGCTAACATGGCACCGCGTGTGGACCCTCTGCAAGCTGCGCAGACTCCTGTTGATGACATGATGCGTCATGCGTAAGTGCTCACAATCTAACTACTTTTACTCTTGGCTATCCTCACAATCTAACAACTCTTACTCTTGGCTATCCACTGTGAACTCATGTTAGTTGATATATGTGCACAGGTATGTTGACCCAAATGATCCTACCAAGATTTTCCTTCAGCAACCTGCGCCAGAATCGCAGCTGAGGAGGAGAAACTACCACGGCCCAGCTGATGCGAATTAGCGCTTGGCTTGGATTGGCAAAACTCATGCTCAATCAACTGTTGTGTCCATTTGAGCTTTCACCTATCCCTGCCGTTTTCACAACTGACTTATATTCGGGTGCCCCCGTGTCCTGTGACCTTACATCGTATATAATGTTATGAGTTCTCTCAATAAGTGATGTACATATAAGCAGTGGCGTGTTCAAATATTATTGCTGGAGAGATATTATAGTTGTTGCTTGGTCTATTGGACGTGGGTTACTTGGATATTGCTGAGGCAACAATAGGGATGAAAATGGACGGGAAAATCATGTTCCGCCCTGTTCCGTTTTCTACTTTTATTCCGCAGTTTGCGAAAACGAAACGGGGTGTTTTTCGTTCGTTTTTGTGGATCCCGTTTTAATGTGGGATAGACCAGTATTTGTCCGTTCTCATCTCGCTTTCCATCTTTGTGTGACTATTATATGTTCTTGATTATGTTAATACACTACTAATCACTAAATATGCATGTTAACATATATTAGGCTAGTTTCAGTGGAGAGTTTCGATACGCTGTTTTCAAGACTGCCATGTTATGAAACTTGGATGAAACACTTATTCTCAATGTAAAGTTTCATTGTAGAGTTTCATAGATATTTAGTTCTAAGACTCATAGAGAGTTGGTAATCGTGACAAGAGAGTTTTATTCTCGGGAAACTTATTTTTTTCTCTTCATTAAAATATTGTCATGTCATAAAAAATACATACGTAGCAGGGTATTAAATGTAAATGAAACTTTCACTAAGACTGGCCTTAGCGCACATACATGAAGTGAATATTAATACTGATGATCTTCACACGTGTATGCTATTATGTGACTTATACCTGCATACTTGAGAGTTAGATTAGGTGATTCTAATTTAATTTTCCGGTTTATTCATCCGTTTCTCAATCGAATCGTATATATTTTGATATATCGTGGTTTGATAACCCAAAACTATTTTTCTTTCGGTCGTTAATGGCCAGAAACCGGACATGCATGTTTTGTGATCATCATCATATTGCTGATACTTCTTCCGCTCCCCCGTCCCTAAACTCCCTATTGACGGCTATCGCGCCCATTGTGCCAGTTTTCCGCTCCTTCCCACACCCTTCGCAAAACCTGTGTGATTTTTTTTTTGTCTGTCTTTGTGGCAGGTGGTTGATGGTTTGCTTAACCATCAGTCATGTTCTGTGATGTATTTTGTGATGTTCACGTAATATACATGTAATGTTCTATGTTGTTTTTTGCGATGTTCAAGTAATACACATGTGATGTTCTGTTATGTTATGTGATATATTGTAATGTTCTGTGATGTTCTTAGGCAACTGCTAAAATACCTGTAATGTTCTGTGATATATTTTATAATGTTTTGTGATGTATTTTGTGATGTTCCGGCAGTCTATGTGTGATGTTCTGGCAAAATTGTATAACAAGAAAACAAAATATCAGACAACTGCATTTGAGTTTTTTTAGTGGTCGCAAAACCCGTGGTGGGCTGGTGGCGTCTGTGCGAAGGCCGTGGGACGTCATTTCCCGCCTTTACCGAAGCGGTTGGACCCAGATCGCGATTATCCCTGCACGACCCCCCACCCTCCGCGCCACAAAGGGCGTGTTTGGAACGGCTACGCTCTTGGGCTGCAACTCTCATGTTTGATAGCATGTTACTGTTCCTCAGCCCGGTTCGCACGCTGCTCAAAAGCACCCCGCAGTCCGGCTCCCAGGAAACGGAAGGGGGGCGTTTTTGACGGCCTGGCCCAATGGAGCGTGTGGGTGAGCCGATGAGCAAGCAGGTGAGCGGTTGGGTCACCTGCTGCGGGTCAGCCATCTCCTACGCGTGGCGTGAGGGCCTTCATCCCGTTCCAGAAGCCGCCGCACTACGCTGTGGTGTCCCTCGGCGGTCGCGCGGGAGGAGCGGCAAGGGCGACGCAGCTCGGCTCGAGGTAGCTCGCGGTGGTGGCGGCCTAGAGTTGCCAGTCTGCCACGGCGAGGAGGAAGGGGCGCGGCGTGGACGTGGAATGCCTGCGACGTGGAAAGTTGTCCGCCGGGGCTCTAGTGCAGGGCAAGGTCAAAGGCGGCGTTGTGGTTGCAGAGGACGCTTGGTGAGTGCGGGGGCAGAGCACAGCGTGGCTAGCTCCGTGCTCGACGAAGGTGAAAGTCCCTAGTTTGGTTTTGGCTAATTGATGAAACCTAGAACTAACCTTTTTTATCTAAGTGGGTGATTTAGATAAATGTGGTCATTGAATATGAGACATGACATTGACTCATGTGACCAAGATGATGAAGACCTAGATGTTGCTTGGCTCGATGGACCAGTTGTGAAGGTGAAGGGCAAGTTGAGGCTTCGAAGCGAAGGACCATGCGATGGTGAAGCTTGAGCAAGACTTGGCGCCGATGGACCGATACAACGGTGAAGAGCAAGTGAAGTCAAGGTCGATGGATCGAGACGGTCATGTGATGATATGAAGTGGATCATATCTTTTGGAAAAACAAAATGGGCTCAAGGCAAAGGTATAACCATAGGGCCATTTTGTTTTGCACTCAAGACACCATAGAGGGTGTGAGTGGTTTAGGATCGATAGCCGAACTATTAAGAGGGGAAGTCTTATCGGTTATTCGACGCACGGGTGCCACTAGGTGAATTCATGAAGTATATTGCATGTAGGGCCTAGTGAGCTAACTGGAAAACCTTCGAAAATGATTATAAAAATGCTAACACACGTGCATAAGATGGTGATCACTTGTTGGTGTTGGCACATTTGCGAAGGCGATGAAGGTTGAGCGGTAGAGAGGGTTTGGGTCTCTCTCTCCCTCCCGCCGAGCTTGCGAGCGCAGGATTCAGGCGTTTTCGAGGAGTTGAAATGCCTATTTTTCACTACGCCGGAAGTCGGAAAAGAAACAGAGGCGAACGGAGGTCACAGAGGTGACCGGACGCTACACCGGACGCGATCACGGTGTGACCGGACGCGTCCGGTCAGTACAAAGCAGCAGTCAGGCGCGCGGGTGTTAGGGTTTGCAATCGGCGTGTCCGGTCACTCGCGGGACTGGCGCGTCCGGTTAGTCGCCCAGAGGGAACTGCAGTTCGCAAGGACGATCGAACGCGCGGCGCGTCCGGTCACACGCGATCGGACGCGTTCGGTCGTTGAGGGAGCTTACTGGACTCTAACCGGACGCTGGCACTATCGCGTCCGGTCGTTGTCTGGAGCGCGTCCGGTCGTTGCTTCGCGGGCGCGCGGTACTGTGCGACAGGCGCGTCCGGTTGTTTGAGCGGCGCGTCCGGTCATTGCATTTGACCGTTGGTGCAGTGACCGTTGGAGGATCGGACGCGGTTGAGCGCGTCCGGTCAGTTTTGACCGGCGCGTCCGGTCATCCCGAAAAGGACCCAGTGAAGGGGTACAACGGCTCTATTCGTTTAGGATGCTTATAAATACTTGTTGGCCGGCCCTTGGGGAGGCCTCTCGTGATTTCTAACACTCTTGTGCATCCTTTGAGCTAGAGCTTCTCCTCTCACTCATCTCTCTTACTTGATTGCAAATCATAAGTGAGATTGAGTGATCCCAAAGTGCATTGCATAGCTTGAGGGCATCTAGTGGCACTTGTGGGTGGTTTAGCCGGTGGATTTCTTGTTACTCTTGGAGAGTACCGCTCCTAGCTAGCTTGGAGATTGTTGGAGGCGTTGGCAAGAGAAGGAGATTGTTCTTGGCCACCTCCGGTTGATTGTAAGAGGTTCTTGTGTTTTCCTCGGCGGAGCGCCAAAAGCAACTCTAGTGGATTGCGCGTGTCATTGAGTTACCTCACTTGAGAGTGGTGTCTTGTGGTGCCTTGCGGGGCGTGCCTTGAGGGGCAAGTGACTTGAGGGTCACATCGAGGAACCATCTAAGTGTTGGTCGACACAACCGGTGACGTAGCTTCTCGGTACACAAGTGAACACCGGGTGAACAAAAATATTGTGTCTCTTGTCTCCCGGTGATTGGTCTTCATATTGTGTTGTTGTCAATATTGATTGATTGTATATCATCTTGGCGATTGGCAACATCTTCACTCCACCGTCGGTATAAGATTCACAATCCTCTCTCGCATTTACTTTCACTAGTTATCTTATGTAGCTCTAGTGTTAGCCTTTGCTAGTAGTTGTTAGCTTGCTCTCTAGTGTAAGTTTAGTGACTTAGCCTTTGTGTGAACTAGAGATCATAATCTACTAGACTTGTGGTTAAGAGGCTTTGTAAGGTCCTAGATGGCTAGAGGGGGGGTGAATAGCCTATATAAAAAATTCTACAAGCACCACTAAGCAAACTTGTTAGAATAACAAACGGCGTAAAGCGAGTTTTGCTTAGCCAAAGGTTATGATGCAAGCCTCCTATCCACAAGTCTAGTAGATTATGATCTCTAGTTCACACAAGTGCTAAGTCACTAACTTACACTAGTGAGCAAGCTAACAACTACTAGAAAAGGCTACCACTAGAGCTACACAAGATAGTCTAGTAAAAGTAAATGCGAGAGAGAGGATTGTGAATCTTATACCGACGGTGGAGTGAAGATGTTGCCAATCACCAAGATGATATACAATCAATTAATATTGACAACAACACAATATGTAGACCAATCACCGGGAGACAAGAGACACAATATTTTTGTTCACCCGGTGTTCACTTGTGCACCGACAAGCTACGTCACCGGTTGTGTCGACCAACACTTAGATGGTTCCTCGGTGTGACCCTTAAGTCACTTGCCCCTCAAGGCACGCCCCGCAAGGCACCGCAAGACACCACTCTCAAGTGAGGTAACTCAATGACACGCGCAATCCAATAGAGTTGCTTTTGGCGTCCCGCCGAGGAAAGCACAAGAACCTCTTACAAACAACCGGAGGTGGCCAAGAACAATCACCTTCTCTTGCCAACGCCTCTAACAATCTCCAAGCCGGCTAGGAGCGGTACTCTCCAAGAGTAACAAGAAATCCACCGGCTAAACCACCCACAAGTGCCACTAGATGCCCTCAAGCTATGCAATGCACTTTGGGATCACTCAATCTCACTTTTGATTTGCAATCAAGCAAGAGAGATGAGTGGGAGGAGTAGCTCTAGCTCAAAGGATGCACAAGAGTGTTAGAAATGCCAAGAGACCTCCCCAAGGGCCGGCCAACGAGTATTTATAAGCACCCCAAACAAATAGAGCCGTTGCCACTCCACTGACCGTTTTTTCGGGACGACCGGACGCGCCGGTCGAAACTGACCGGACGCGCTCAACCGCGTCCGGTCGCCCTCCGACGTCCACGTGTCCCTCAAATTTCGAATGCTACCGTTAGATCCTCCAACGGTCACTGCGCCAGCGGTCAAACCCTATGACCGGACGCGCTTCTCATAACGACCGGACGCGCCGGTCCCGATGACCGGACGCGCCTGTCGAACGACCGGACGCGCCGATCGCACTGACCCACGCGCCCGCGACGTAACGACCGGACGCACTCCTCGCAACGACCTGACGCGACAGTGCCAGCGTCCGGTCGGAGTCCAGTAAGCTCCCTTGACGACCGGACGCGTCCGATCGCGTGTGACCGGACGCGCCCCGCGTCCGATCGTCCTTGCGAACCGCAGTTTCTTCTGGGCACTTGACCGGACGCGCCGGTCCCGCGAGTGACCGGACGCGCCAGTTGCAAACCCTAGCCCGCACGCCCGATACCGCGCTGTACTGACCGGACGCGTCCGGTCACACCGTGACCGCGTCCGGTGCAGTGTCCGGTCACCGCAGTGACCCGTTCGCCTCCGTTTCTTTTCCAACTTCCGGCGTAGTGGAAAATAGGCATTTCATTTCCCCGAAATCGCTTGAATCCCGCGCTCGCACGCTCGGCGGGAGGGAGAGAGGAACCCAAACCCCTCTCTACCCGCAAACCACAGCGCAACCAACGCCACCTTTGCAAATGTGCCAACACCATCAAGTGTACATCTCCATGTGCTTGTGTGTTAGCTTTTTCTCAATCATTTTCAAAGGTTTTCCAATTAGCTCACTAGGCCCTACATGCAATGCACTTCATGAATTCACCTAGTGGCACCCGTGCATCGAATAACCGATAAGACTTCCCCTCTTAATAGTTCGGCTATCGATACTAAACCACTCACACCCTCTATGGTGTCTTGAGTGTAAAACAAAATGGCCCTATGGTTATACCTTTGCCTTGAGCCCATTTTGTTTCTCCAAATGATATGATCCACTTCATATCATCACATGACCGTCTCGATCCATCGACCTTGACTTCACTTGCTCTTCACCGTTGCATCGGTCCGTCGGCGCTAAGTCTTGCTCAAGCTTCACCATCGCATGGTCCTTCGCTTCGAAGCCTCGACTTGCCCTTCACCTTCACAACCGGTCCATCGAGCCAAGCCTCATCTTGGTCTTCACCATCTTGGTCATATGAGTCAATGTCATGTCTCATATTCAATGACCACCTTTATCTAAATCATCCACTTAGATACAAAGGTTAGTCCTAGGTTTCATCAATTAGCCAAAACCAAACTAGGGACTTTCAATCTCCCCCTTTTTGGTAATTGATGACAACCCTCACAAAGATGATTTTGATAATAAAAGTTTTGAACTTGTCATACTTGTCCAATCATTTTGCTCATAAGTAAAGTTTGGACAATTATCACAAGCTCGGTTTTGGTAGCATTAGCTCCCCCTACATATGTGCATAGAGTTTGGATTGAAAGCTTTGCACATATGCATGGATGGAAGTGTTGGGAGAGTAATTCTACCAAAATGATGCTAAGGTGTAAGAAATGGACCTTTGAAGCGTGATACCAATCGGAGTTGCCTTTTTACACCATCCTTAGCATCATGAAGTAACTAGACATCCATCAAAACTCATGAACCCCATGAGATCAACATTATATGCAAAGGTTGTTGGACTACTTGTAAAGCTTTAGGCATGTCTAGATACCACAAGTAAACTATTCCTATGCATGCTAGTAGATCATTTCATCATCCAAGTTCTATACTAGCATTGTACCACACAAGCATGTATATTGAATTTAAATACATGTGCAATGAGCAAGTCATATGAGAATGCACAAACAAATGCAACAATTTTGTTTATGAGCTTGCTCCCCCTACTTGTGTGCATCAAAAATTTTATTTACCCCTTTATCATGTTGAATCATCTTTTTCTCTCCCCCTTTGTCAACAACTTACCCAAAAGTGGGATCAAATTGTAGAGAGAAAAAAAATGTTTGATGGAGTAGATTAAATTTTATCAAATTTGGTTCAACCTAGAACACTTGCCAAAGATATTTAATTCGATTTGAACCAAAGACAAGCTTCTTCACACCTCATAATAAGGGTTATCTTGCCTATGTTGAATTAAACACTTATACCAAATCTTCTAGATTCAACACTAGGTTTGCAAGCTCACAAACATGTCATATGCCACCACTAGATCAAAACAAACATAGAGGCAATAGTGGTAACATAGAGGCAATAGTGGTAATATCTCCCTTTTGTTGATGATCTCTAATGAAATGATGTCTTATATCAATATGCTTTGTTCTTCCATGTTGAACCGGGTTTTGTATCATCTTGATTGCACTCTCATTATCACATAGCAACGGCACATTCTTGAAGTTGAGGCCATAATCCTTCAAAGTTGATTTCATCCATAGCAATTGTGAACAACAACTCCCCGCACTCACATATTCGGCTTCGGCGGTAGAGATTGCCACACTATTTTGTTTCTTCGAGGACCATGACACAAGTGATCTTCCAAGTAATTGACATGTGCCACTTGTGCTCTTTCTATTGATCTTGCAACCCCCATAGTTAGAGTCCGAATATCCAATCAATTCAAACTTTGACCCCTTGGGATACCATAGTCCAACATCTTTTGTTTGCTTCAAGTACCTCAATATTCTCTTTGCGGCCGTGAGATGACTTTCTCTAGGTGAGGCTTGATATCTAGCACACATACAAACACTAAACATGACATCCGGCCTTGATGCGGTGACATAGAGTAGACTTCCAATCAAGGACCGATATTCCTTTTGATTCACCATTTTGCCATCAAGATCACTATCCAAATTTCCATTTGTACCCATTGGAGTTGAAATTGGCTTTGCATCTTGCATTCCAAACTTCTTCAACATGTCCCTTATGTATTTCCCTTGACTCACAAATGTTCCATTCTTCAATTGCTTGACTTGGAGACCAAGGAAGTAGCTAAGTTCACCAATCATAGACATTTCAAACTCTTTGGCCATCATAGCACCAAATTCTTCACAATAAGCTTGATCGGTTGATCCAAAGATGATGTCATCAACATATATTTGCACTATGAATAGATCATTTCCAATCTTCTTGGTGAATAGAGTAGTATCAACCTTGCCCATTTTGAATCCCTTAGAGAGAAGGAAATCCCTTAGCCTCTCATACCATGCTCCAGGTGCTTGCTTTAAGCCATATAAAGCCTTCTTCAACTTGTAGACATGGTTGGGTTTCTTGTCATCTTCAAATCCGGGCGGTTGCTCAACAAATACTAACTCATTGATGATCCCATTGAGAAATGCACTTTTGACATCCATTTGATATAGTTTGATATTGTGTGCACAAGCATAAGCCAATAGAATCCTTATTGCCTCCAATCTTGCCACGGGAGCATATGTCTCATCATAATCAAGACCTTCAACTTGAGTGTAATCTTGAGCAACTAGTCTTGCTTTGTTTCTCACTACAATGCCATCTTGATCTTGCTTGTTTTTAAACACTCACTTGGTTCCAATCACATTGTAGTCATTTGGCCTTTCTACCAATTCTCAAACATCATTTCTTGTGAAATTGTTAAGCTCTTCTTACATAGCCATGATCCAATCGGCATCCCTCAAAGCTTCTTCTATCTTCTTTGGTTCTATGGTTGACACAAATGATGCATGCTCACAAAACATAGTCAATCTTGATCTTGTTTGCACACCACTTCTAATATCACCAATAACACTATTAATGGGGTGATCTCTTGCAACATGTTGTGGTTGGAGTACTTGCACTTGATTGCTTGAGCTTGGTTGATCACTTGTTGTATCTTGATGAGATGAGCTAGCACCTTGATCTTGCACTTGAGAGTCACTAGCTAGCTTGAATGGAGAATTGAGCACTTGATCTTTATCATCATCTTGAATATCAATTACTTGCTTTGCTCTAATGTCCCCAATGTCCATGTTCTTCATTGCTTCCACCAATTGAGTTCCACCAACATCATCTAGATTCTCTTCTTCATCTTGTGACCCATTGGTTTCATCAAATTGCACATCATGGACTTCTTCTAGAATGCCACTTGAGTTGTTCCAAACTTTATAAGCTTTGCTTGTAGTTGAATAACCAAGTAGGAACCCCTCATCACATCTTCTGTCAAACTTCCTCAATCTAGTTCCCTTCTTCAAGATATAGCATTTGCAACCAAACACCCTAAAGTAAGAAATATTGGGCTTTCTTCCATGAAGTAACTCATATGGGGTCTTCTCTAGCAATGGATGACAATATAATCTATTGATGTAGTAGCAAGCGGTATTGATTGCTTCATCCCAAAATGATTGACTCACATTGTACTCATGAAGCATTGATCTAGCCATATCAAGCAATGTTCTATTCTTTCTCTCAACTAGTCCATTTGATTGTGGAGTGTACTTGGCCGAGAATTGATGTCCAATACCATAATGATCACAAAGTTCTTCAATTCTTGTATTCTTGAACTCACTTCCATTGTCACTTCTCACTTTCTTGATTCTAATCTCAAACTCATTGTGAACTCTAGTGAGAAATGTCTTGAAGGTGTCAAACACTTCACTTTTGTCACTAAGAAAGAATACCCATGTGAATCTTGTGAAGTCATCCACTATGACAAAGCCATACTTGTTGCCGCCTATGCTTGTATATGTTGTTGGTCCAAATAGATCCATGTGCATCAACTCAAATGCTTTGCATGTGCTCATTGTACTCTTCTTTGGATGTGAGCTTCCAACTTGCTTCCCGGCTTGACATGCACTACAAAGCTTATTCTTCTCAAATTCAACATCTTTCAAACCATTGACAAGATTGTGAGTTGTAAGCTTCTTCAATTGTTTCATGCCAACATGACCAAGCCTTCTATGCCAAAGCCAACCCATGCTTGATTTGGAGACTAAGCAAGTTGTCAAAGAAGTTTCTCTAGCATTGAAGTCAACTAGGTAGAGATTCTCATATCTAAAGCCCTTGAATGCCACATTTGAACCATCCACACTAATAACTTCCACATCATCAACCCCAAAGATGCATTTGTAGCCTAGATCACATATTTGTGCCACGGATAGAAGATTGAAATCCAAACTTTCAACTAGCAACACATTGGAAATACTCATATCATTTGATATTGCAATCTTGCCCAAGCCAATAACCTTGCCTTTCTTGTTATTGCCAAATGTGATAGAATCAACACCACTATCATTGTCATTGAATGAATCAAACATTCTTGATGTACCGGTCATGTGTTGAGTGCACCCACTATCAATAATCCAATGCCTTCCTCCGGCTTTGTAATTGACCTACAAGCAAATCAATGAAGCTTAGGTACCCATTTTTGCTTGGGTCCTTGTAGGTTAGTAACTAAGCTCTTTGGTACCCAAATAGCCTTCTTCTTTGGGCCCACAATTGGTGTACCAACAAACTTAGCTTGCACACCCTTCACACCCTTGGTAAGCACATAGCAAGAATCAAAAGGTATAGCATTAACAAGGTTCTTGCTTTGGTTCTTTTTATTGCAATTATGCTCTAGGTGCCCAACTTGCTTGCATCTATTGCAAAACCGACCATTGCCCTTCACAAAGCTAGGCTTTGGAGTTGCAAAGGCCGACTTGCCTTTCTTGGGGTTGTAGCCCAATCCCTCTTTGTTAAGAGAGAACCTTTGGCTACCCAAGCACTTAAGCAAGCGGGCCTCACCACCATAGGCCTTGCCTAGGGCGTGAGTGAGCTCATCCACCTTTCTCTTGAGAGTCTCATTCTCAACCATTAGTGAGGCATCACAAGTGAAACCATCACTAGTAGTAGAGGTAGAGTTGGTGGTGGTGGATGAAGAGCTACAAGAAGGGTTAGCATTTGACATGATGATAGGTTCATTAAAGGATTCATCAATTATATCACATGTAACACCTATATCACATGATACAACAACCTCCTTCTTTTCTTGTTGCTCAAGTAGCAATGAGTGAGCCTTTTCAAGCTTGAAATGAGCCTTACCAAGATCCTCATGGTCTTCCACTAGACTCTCATGAGTGGTCTTAAGCTCACTAAGAACTTTCTCAAGTATTGCTACTTTCATTGAAAGCTTCTTACACTCCTTGTTCTTGGCAATAGCTATGTCTCTAGTTTGTTGCATCAAGTCATATAGTTGTTCTTTAGTTGGTTCATCATCATCATTTTCATTATCATTATCACTATCATGAGCATATTCCATTTCACTTTCATCATCACTCTCATCATATAATACCTTAGCTTCTTTAGCCATGAAGCATGAAGAGGATGAATCAAATAGTGATGGCTTCTTGTTGATAGCAATGGAAGCAAAAGCCTTGTTGGAAGATTCTTCTTCTTCTTCCTCATCATCACTTTCCCAAGTGATCACATAGGCACCATTTTTGCCTTTCTTGAATGTCATCTTGGCCTCTCTCTTCTTCTTCTCAAACTTGCCCCTCTTGTTGTTCTTCTTCTTGTCATAGGGACATTCGGCTTGAAGATGTTCGGTGCTATCACAATTGAAGCACTTCCTTTGTTGCTCATTGCTCTTGATTGTATATCATCTTGGCGATTGGCAACATCTTCACTCCACCGTCGGTATAAGATTCACAATCCTCTCTCGCATTTACTTTCACTAGTTATCTTATGTAGCTCTAGTGTTAGCCTTTGCTAGTAGTTGTTAGCTTGCTCTCTAGTGTAAGTTTAGTGACTTAGCCTTTGTGTGAACTAGAGATCATAATCTACTAGACTTGTGGTTAAGAGGCTTTGTAAGGTCCTAGATGGCTAGAGGGGGGGTGAATAGCCTATATAAAAAATTCTACAAGCACCACTAAGCAAACTTGTTAGAATAACAAACGGCGTAAAGCGAGTTTTGCTTAGCCAAAGGTTATGATGCAAGCCTCCTATCCACAAGTCTAGTAGATTATGATCTCTAGTTCACACAAGTGCTAAGTCACTAACTTACACTAGTGAGCAAGCTAACAACTACTAGAAAAGGCTACCACTAGAGCTACACAAGATAGTCTAGTAAAAGTAAATGCGAGAGAGAGGATTGTGAATCTTATACCGACGGTGGAGTGAAGATGTTGCCAATCACCAAGATGATATACAATCAATTAATATTGACAACAACACAATATGTAGACCAATCACCGGGAGACAAGAGACACAATATTTTTGTTCACCCGGTGTTCACTTGTGCACCGACAAGCTACGTCACCGGTTGTGTCGACCAACACTTAGATGGTTCCTCGGTGTGACCCTTAAGTCACTTGCCCCTCAAGGCACGCCCCGCAAGGCACCGCAAGACACCACTCTCAAGTGAGGTAACTCAATGACACGCGCAATCCAATAGAGTTGCTTTTGGCGTCCCGCCGAGGAAAGCACAAGAACCTCTTACAAACAACCGGAGGTGGCCAAGAACAATCACCTTCTCTTGCCAACGCCTCTAACAATCTCCAAGCCGGCTAGGAGCGGTACTCTCCAAGAGTAACAAGAAATCCACCGGCTAAACCACCCACAAGTGCCACTAGATGCCCTCAAGCTATGCAATGCACTTTGGGATCACTCAATCTCACTTTTGATTTGCAATCAAGCAAGAGAGATGAGTGGGAGGAGTAGCTCTAGCTCAAAGGATGCACAAGAGTGTTAGAAATGCCAAGAGACCTCCCCAAGGGCCGGCCAACGAGTATTTATAAGCACCCCAAACAAATAGAGCCGTTGCCACTCCACTGACCGTTTTTTCGGGACGACCGGACGCGCCGGTCGAAACTGACCGGACGCGCTCAACCGCGTCCGGTCGCCCTCCGACGTCCACGTGTCCCTCAAATTTCGAATGCTACCGTTAGATCCTCCAACGGTCACTGCGCCAGCGGTCAAACCCTATGACCGGACGCGCTTCTCATAACGACCGGACGCGCCGGTCCCGATGACCGGACGCGCCTGTCGAACGACCGGACGCGCCGATCGCACTGACCCACGCGCCCGCGACGTAACGACCGGACGCACTCCTCGCAACGACCTGACGCGACAGTGCCAGCGTCCGGTCGGAGTCCAGTAAGCTCCCTTGACGACCGGACGCGTCCGATCGCGTGTGACCGGACGCGCCCCGCGTCCGATCGTCCTTGCGAACCGCAGTTTCTTCTGGGCACTTGACCGGACGCGCCGGTCCCGCGAGTGACCGGACGCGCCAGTTGCAAACCCTAGCCCGCACGCCCGATACCGCGCTGTACTGACCGGACGCGTCCGGTCACACCGTGACCGCGTCCGGTGCAGTGTCCGGTCACCGCAGTGACCCGTTCGCCTCCGTTTCTTTTCCAACTTCCGGCGTAGTGGAAAATAGGCATTTCATTTCCCCGAAATCGCTTGAATCCCGCGCTCGCACGCTCGGCGGGAGGGAGAGAGGAACCCAAACCCCTCTCTACCCGCAAACCACAGCGCAACCAACGCCACCTTTGCAAATGTGCCAACACCATCAAGTGTACATCTCCATGTGCTTGTGTGTTAGCTTTTTCTCAATCATTTTCAAAGGTTTTCCAATTAGCTCACTAGGCCCTACATGCAATGCACTTCATGAATTCACCTAGTGGCACCCGTGCATCGAATAACCGATAAGACTTCCCCTCTTAATAGTTCGGCTATCGATACTAAACCACTCACACCCTCTATGGTGTCTTGAGTGTAAAACAAAATGGCCCTATGGTTATACCTTTGCCTTGAGCCCATTTTGTTTCTCCAAATGATATGATCCACTTCATATCATCACATGACCGTCTCGATCCATCGACCTTGACTTCACTTGCTCTTCACCGTTGCATCGGTCCGTCGGCGCTAAGTCTTGCTCAAGCTTCACCATCGCATGGTCCTTCGCTTCGAAGCCTCGACTTGCCCTTCACCTTCACAACCGGTCCATCGAGCCAAGCCTCATCTTGGTCTTCACCATCTTGGTCATATGAGTCAATGTCATGTCTCATATTCAATGACCACCTTTATCTAAATCATCCACTTAGATACAAAGGTTAGTCCTAGGTTTCATCAATTAGCCAAAACCAAACTAGGGACTTTCAATCTCCCCCTTTTTGGTAATTGATGACAACCCTCACAAAGATGATTTTGATAATAAAAGTTTTGAACTTGTCATACTTGTCCAATCATTTTGCTCATAAGTAAAGTTTGGACAATTATCACAAGCTCGGTTTTGGTAGCATTAGCTCCCCCTACATATGTGCATAGAGTTTGGATTGAAAGCTTTGCACATATGCATGGATGGAAGTGTTGGGAGAGTAATTCTACCAAAATGATGCTAAGGTGTAAGAAATGGACCTTTGAAGCGTGATACCAATCGGAGTTGCCTTTTTACACCATCCTTAGCATCATGAAGTAACTAGACATCCATCAAAACTCATGAACCCCATGAGATCAACATTATATGCAAAGGTTGTTGGACTACTTGTAAAGCTTTAGGCATGTCTAGATACCACAAGTAAACTATTCCTATGCATGCTAGTAGATCATTTCATCATCCAAGTTCTATACTAGCATTGTACCACACAAGCATGTATATTGAATTTAAATACATGTGCAATGAGCAAGTCATATGAGAATGCACAAACAAATGCAACAATTTTGTTTATGAGCTTGCTCCCCCTACTTGTGTGCATCAAAAATTTTATTTACCCCTTTATCATGTTGAATCATCTTTTTCTCTCCCCCTTTGTCAACAACTTACCCAAAAGTGGGATCAAATTGTAGAGAGAAAAAAAATGTTTGATGGAGTAGATTAAATTTTATCAAATTTGGTTCAACCTAGAACACTTGCCAAAGATATTTAATTCGATTTGAACCAAAGACAAGCTTCTTCACACCTCATAATAAGGGTTATCTTGCCTATGTTGAATTAAACACTTATACCAAATCTTCTAGATTCAACACTAGGTTTGCAAGCTCACAAACATGTCATATGCCACCACTAGATCAAAACAAACATAGAGGCAATAGTGGTAACATAGAGGCAATAGTGGTAATATCTCCCTTTTGTTGATGATCTCTAATGAAATGATGTCTTATATCAATATGCTTTGTTCTTCCATGTTGAACCGGGTTTTGTATCATCTTGATTGCACTCTCATTATCACATAGCAACGGCACATTCTTGAAGTTGAGGCCATAATCCTTCAAAGTTGATTTCATCCATAGCAATTGTGAACAACAACTCCCCGCACTCACATATTCGGCTTCGGCGGTAGAGATTGCCACACTATTTTGTTTCTTCGAGGACCATGACACAAGTGATCTTCCAAGTAATTGACATGTGCCACTTGTGCTCTTTCTATTGATCTTGCAACCCCCATAGTTAGAGTCCGAATATCCAATCAATTCAAACTTTGACCCCTTGGGATACCATAGTCCAACATCTTTTGTTTGCTTCAAGTACCTCAATATTCTCTTTGCGGCCGTGAGATGACTTTCTCTAGGTGAGGCTTGATATCTAGCACACATACAAACACTAAACATGACATCCGGCCTTGATGCGGTGACATAGAGTAGACTTCCAATCAAGGACCGATATTCCTTTTGATTCACCATTTTGCCATCAAGATCACTATCCAAATTTCCATTTGTACCCATTGGAGTTGAAATTGGCTTTGCATCTTGCATTCCAAACTTCTTCAACATGTCCCTTATGTATTTCCCTTGACTCACAAATGTTCCATTCTTCAATTGCTTGACTTGGAGACCAAGGAAGTAGCTAAGTTCACCAATCATAGACATTTCAAACTCTTTGGCCATCATAGCACCAAATTCTTCACAATAAGCTTGATCGGTTGATCCAAAGATGATGTCATCAACATATATTTGCACTATGAATAGATCATTTCCAATCTTCTTGGTGAATAGAGTAGTATCAACCTTGCCCATTTTGAATCCCTTAGAGAGAAGGAAATCCCTTAGCCTCTCATACCATGCTCCAGGTGCTTGCTTTAAGCCATATAAAGCCTTCTTCAACTTGTAGACATGGTTGGGTTTCTTGTCATCTTCAAATCCGGGCGGTTGCTCAACAAATACTAACTCATTGATGATCCCATTGAGAAATGCACTTTTGACATCCATTTGATATAGTTTGATATTGTGTGCACAAGCATAAGCCAATAGAATCCTTATTGCCTCCAATCTTGCCACGGGAGCATATGTCTCATCATAATCAAGACCTTCAACTTGAGTGTAATCTTGAGCAACTAGTCTTGCTTTGTTTCTCACTACAATGCCATCTTGATCTTGCTTGTTTTTAAACACTCACTTGGTTCCAATCACATTGTAGTCATTTGGCCTTTCTACCAATTCTCAAACATCATTTCTTGTGAAATTGTTAAGCTCTTCTTACATAGCCATGATCCAATCGGCATCCCTCAAAGCTTCTTCTATCTTCTTTGGTTCTATGGTTGACACAAATGATGCATGCTCACAAAACATAGTCAATCTTGATCTTGTTTGCACACCACTTCTAATATCACCAATAACACTATTAATGGGGTGATCTCTTGCAACATGTTGTGGTTGGAGTACTTGCACTTGATTGCTTGAGCTTGGTTGATCACTTGTTGTATCTTGATGAGATGAGCTAGCACCTTGATCTTGCACTTGAGAGTCACTAGCTAGCTTGAATGGAGAATTGAGCACTTGATCTTTATCATCATCTTGAATATCAATTACTTGCTTTGCTCTAATGTCCCCAATGTCCATGTTCTTCATTGCTTCCACCAATTGAGTTCCACCAACATCATCTAGATTCTCTTCTTCATCTTGTGACCCATTGGTTTCATCAAATTGCACATCATGGACTTCTTCTAGAATGCCACTTGAGTTGTTCCAAACTTTATAAGCTTTGCTTGTAGTTGAATAACCAAGTAGGAACCCCTCATCACATCTTCTGTCAAACTTCCTCAATCTAGTTCCCTTCTTCAAGATATAGCATTTGCAACCAAACACCCTAAAGTAAGAAATATTGGGCTTTCTTCCATGAAGTAACTCATATGGGGTCTTCTCTAGCAATGGATGACAATATAATCTATTGATGTAGTAGCAAGCGGTATTGATTGCTTCATCCCAAAATGATTGACTCACATTGTACTCATGAAGCATTGATCTAGCCATATCAAGCAATGTTCTATTCTTTCTCTCAACTAGTCCATTTGATTGTGGAGTGTACTTGGCCGAGAATTGATGTCCAATACCATAATGATCACAAAGTTCTTCAATTCTTGTATTCTTGAACTCACTTCCATTGTCACTTCTCACTTTCTTGATTCTAATCTCAAACTCATTGTGAACTCTAGTGAGAAATGTCTTGAAGGTGTCAAACACTTCACTTTTGTCACTAAGAAAGAATACCCATGTGAATCTTGTGAAGTCATCCACTATGACAAAGCCATACTTGTTGCCGCCTATGCTTGTATATGTTGTTGGTCCAAATAGATCCATGTGCATCAACTCAAATGCTTTGCATGTGCTCACACAAGTGCTAAGTCACTAACTTACACTAGTGAGCAAGCTAACAACTACTAGAAAAGGCTACCACTAGAGCTACACAAGATAGTCTAGTAAAAGTAAATGCGAGAGAGAGGATTGTGAATCTTATACCGACGGTGGAGTGAAGATGTTGCCAATCACCAAGATGATATACAATCAATTAATATTGACAACAACACAATATGTAGACCAATCACCGGGAGACAAGAGACACAATATTTTTGTTCACCCGGTGTTCACTTGTGCACCGACAAGCTACGTCACCGGTTGTGTCGACCAACACTTAGATGGTTCCTCGGTGTGACCCTTAAGTCACTTGCCCCTCAAGGCACGCCCCGCAAGGCACCGCAAGACACCACTCTCAAGTGAGGTAACTCAATGACACGCGCAATCCAATAGAGTTGCTTTTGGCGTCCCGCCGAGGAAAGCACAAGAACCTCTTACAAACAACCGGAGGTGGCCAAGAACAATCACCTTCTCTTGCCAACGCCTCTAACAATCTCCAAGCCGGCTAGGAGCGGTACTCTCCAAGAGTAACAAGAAATCCACCGGCTAAACCACCCACAAGTGCCACTAGATGCCCTCAAGCTATGCAATGCACTTTGGGATCACTCAATCTCACTTTTGATTTGCAATCAAGCAAGAGAGATGAGTGGGAGGAGTAGCTCTAGCTCAAAGGATGCACAAGAGTGTTAGAAATGCCAAGAGACCTCCCCAAGGGCCGGCCAACGAGTATTTATAAGCACCCCAAACAAATAGAGCCGTTGCCACTCCACTGACCGTTTTTTCGGGACGACCGGACGCGCCGGTCGAAACTGACCGGACGCGCTCAACCGCGTCCGGTCGCCCTCCGACGTCCACGTGTCCCTCAAATTTCGAATGCTACCGTTAGATCCTCCAACGGTCACTGCGCCAGCGGTCAAACCCTATGACCGGACGCGCTTCTCATAACGACCGGACGCGCCGGTCCCGATGACCGGACGCGCCTGTCGAACGACCGGACGCGCCGATCGCACTGACCCACGCGCCCGCGACGTAACGACCGGACGCACTCCTCGCAACGACCTGACGCGACAGTGCCAGCGTCCGGTCGGAGTCCAGTAAGCTCCCTTGACGACCGGACGCGTCCGATCGCGTGTGACCGGACGCGCCCCGCGTCCGATCATCCTTGCGAACCGCAGTTTCTTCTGGGCACTTGACCGGACGCGCCGGTCCCGCGAGTGACCGGACGCGCCGGTTGCAAACCCTAGCCCGCACGCCCGATACCGCGCTGTACTGACCGGACGCGTCCGGTCACACCGTGACCGCGTCCGGTGCAGTGTCCGGTCACCGCAGTGACCCGTTCGCCTCCGTTTCTTTTCCGACTTCCGGCGTAGTGGAAAATAGGCATTTCATTTCCCCGAAATCGCTTGAATCCCGCGCTCGCACGCTCGGCGGGAGGGAGAGAGGAACCCAAACCCCTCTCTACCCGCAAACCACAGCGCAACCAACGCCACCTTTGCAAATGTGCCAACACCATCAAGTGTACATCTCCATGTGCTTGTGTGTTAGCTTTTTCTCAATCATTTTCAAAGGTTTTCCAATTAGCTCACTAGGCCCTACATGCAATGCACTTCATGAATTCACCTAGTGGCACCCGTGCATCGAATAACCGATAAGACTTCCCCTCTTAATAGTTCGGCTATCGATACTAAACCACTCACACCCTCTATGGTGTCTTGAGTGTAAAACAAAATGGCCCTATGGTTATACCTTTGCCTTGAGCCCATTTTGTTTCTCCAAATGATATGATCCACTTCATATCATCACATGACCGTCTCGATCCATCGACCTTGACTTCACTTGCTCTTCACCGTTGCATCGGTCCGTCGGCGCTAAGTCTTGCTCAAGCTTCACCATCGCATGGTCCTTCGCTTCGAAGCCTCGACTTGCACTTCACCTTCACAACCGGTCCATCGAGCCAAGCCTCATCTTGGTCTTCACCATCTTGGTCATATGAGTCAATGTCATGTCTCATATTCAATGACCACCTTTATCTAAATCATCCACTTAGATACAAAGGTTAGTCCTAGGTTTCATCAATTAGCCAAAACCAAACTAGAGACTTTCAGGCTTGCATCACAACCGTAGGCTAAGCAAAACTCACTTTACGACGTTTGTTACTCTAACAAGTTTGCTAGTGTTTATTATAGTATTTTTATAGGCTATTCACCCCCTCTAGCCATCTAGGACCTTACAGAAGGGAGCTCGGGGCAGAGAAGGTCGCGGTCCGTGTCCAGCTTGTCCATCGTCACAGCCACCTCGCGGCGCCCATGCGAGGAGCTCGACAGCGGGGAGATGGTGCGCGACACCGCAACCAGCTTGGAAGGGGAGATCCGGCTGTCGCCGTCCGCGTTGATGCGGGCGAACAGCTTCTGCATCTCTGTGTCGTCCGCATCCGATGACACCGCCGGGGGCCTCTCCTCCTGCTGGTCTTACTTCTCGCTGGTGGTTGACATGGCGGTGGAACGGAGCTAGGCCATCGTCGACCGAGTGGAGGTGGTGGTGATGTGAAGGGCGCTTGCGGCTTGCCTGTGTGGTGTGGTTTTGCGGCACCGAGCAGCTGAAGAGGATGCAGGCGGTTGCAGTGGTGAGTGGTCTCGCCGTCGCCGTCCACGAACTGCTGGCCACCGCGCCGTCGGCTGCCAGGAGAAGGAAGAGGACCGCCTCATGACGCCGCGGGCGAGGAGGAGGTGCTCGATGAAATGCCAAAGAGGAGAGAAAGGTGAAAGTGTGGTGGTAAGGTTACCGAATTCTAGTGCAAAGTAACCATAACCATTTGTGTCCGAAAATCAAACACGATCTCAATTCAACCGGGCTTGTCTGGGCTAGTGAACCAAACACATGTAGGGATGAAAACGGATCGGATACGGACGGATATCACTGATATCATATTTGTTTTCATATTTATGTCTGGATTCGGATTCGAATACGGATAGTATAAAAAATATCGGATAGAATACGATTGGATATCGACAGCATAAATATGCGATTTAAATATTCGTATACGAATACGGTATCGTATGTTAAATATCCAGACTCGGATACGGACGGATTAAATCCCTCTAAACGAATTCGGTCTCGAATACGGTCGGAAAATATCCGTACCGTTTTCATCCCTACACATGAGGTTGCAACCTAGGAGCCGTGTTCGGGCTGGCTAGGGTCAGACCGGCGAGCCGTGCTGGGCAAGACAGCTTACCAAACACGGTAAAGATTACAATCCGTACATTCATGGAGGCCCGTCCTAGGTTGAACGGGCCCGATCTGACACAGTCCAATTTACCTTGTTTAAATCCAGGACGTAAAGTTTTGGGACGTCACATCGGCTGTTACACTAGGATGTCATATGAGAGTGTTTGATAGTAATAATAAACTAAATTATAGAAGTCCTCAGTATTCCGCGAGATGAATTTATTAAGGCTAATTAATCCGTCATTAGCAAATGTTACTGTAGCTTTACTGTAGCACTACATTATCAAATCATGAACTAATTAGGCTTAAAAGATTCGTCTCACAAATTAGACACAATCTGTATAATTAATTATTTTTTAATCTATGTTTCATACTCCGTAAATGTGTTCAGATATGCAATGGGATAGGCACTAAACTTGTTGCACTGTCCCAGCCGCCCAGGAGGCCCGTCAATGATCATCTCCGTCTAATAAAAAGCAAATACCCTGAAAAAAATTAAAAAAAACAAATTGTACTGTAAACTAATCAGTCCTCGTCTTGTCGCCAAGCTCACCAGGGATTTCCTCTCCGAGTCCTCCCTCGCCTCTCAATCTCTCATCGGCCATCGCCCTCGCAAGGATCGCTTCTCGCCGGCCTGACCGATTCCGCCATGGCTTCCGGTAACTGCTACCCTCGAGCGCCCCCAGTACACCTCACCACCGCTAGTCCCCGCAGGTCTTGCCGCTGTCTGTTGTGGTGCTTTGTTTGGTCGCGTTACTTGGTTGTCCGTGTGATTCCTTGGCGCGCTGCCTGCAGCTTAGATCCGCACGGGGCTGTATGTTTTTAGTTCTTTTTTTGCTTCGTTTGGGGCATTTGATTTGTATGGATAGGTTTAGATCGGTGCGGCAGGGGAGGGAATTGCAGGGGACAACGTTTCTGGGCCGGGCAATTAATCTGCGTGCTGAATCAGCAGGAGGGAGGTACCGAGGGAGGGTAGTTGGCATCGGGTGGTGGATTTGGGATTTACCTTGGTGCAAATTTATCGGTTCTCTTACATTAGTGTTATCTGTTCGCTGATTGCTTTATGAATAATGAGCAATTTTGTTGGATGATGCGTACACAGAAACTTATCAGTGTGCTTAGTGACATGGAAGCTTCATAAAATTGCTTATATCCTGGTCCTCAATACAGGCCTAGTCGGGGAAAAAAATCGAACCATTCTGTGCCGTTGCTTGATGCATCTTGGAGCTTTTTGATCAGAGGAACTATAGTAATAATATGCGGGCATTATTTGCTACAAGTTAGGATTGTTGAATATGCGACTTTGGATGTGTGAATGATTAGGCTACAAGAAGTAATGACCGTGTGTGTATTGTTTCTAGTAGATAATTTATGGTCTCTCATATTCTCCCTTTTGGTCTACCCAATTATATCTTTCAGATGAGAGCAAAAATTCGAAACCAGAAAAGCAGTCTTCAGCAGCTGGTGCAGGCGTACCCAATCCTTTTGATTTTTCTTCTATGAGCAGCTTGCTCAATGTAAGCTCTCTTGCTTTTGCCTTAATATGTTTTGATTAAGATACTTTTGTTGAACAATATTTTTTCTCCCGGCTGAGTCCCATTCCTATTCATTCATTTTGTTAATTTTACTATACTGTTATGCTCGTCATGTGCAGGACCCATCGATAAGAGAGATGGCGGAGCAAATTGCAAGTGACCCTGTGTTCAACCAGATGGCTGAACAGCTTCAGAAAAGTGCTCAGGGTGCTGGAGAACAGGGTATCCCTGCATTGGATCCTCAACAGTATATGGAAACAATGCAACAAGTCATGCAAAATCCTCAGTTTGTGTCAATGGCAGAGCGTCTCGGCAATGCTCTTATGCAGGTACCATGCTTTGATTTCCCCACTTGTTGCTAGGGTTTATCCCCAGGTGGCGATTTCCTTTATGTTCTCTCCTTTTGTGATAGGATCCCGCTATGTCCAGTATGCTCGAGAACTTGACCAGTCCAGCTCATAAGGAGCAGCTTGAGGAGAGGATGGCCCGTATCAAGGAAGATCCATCCTTGAAGCCAATTCTTGATGAGATAGAGAATGGGGGTCCATCTGCAATGGTGAAGTAAGTGTTGTTACTATTGTCTGTTATCACTATCCACGAGCTCTGGTAGCTTTAAATTGCTGATATAATTTTCTTTACTAAATTTAGGTATTGGAATGACCCTGAGGTTCTTCAAAAGATTGGTCAGGCAATGGGTGTTAACCTTCCCGGAGATTCTAGTGCGTCCACTGTGCTCTCTGGACCCGAAGAGACTGAGGAGGAAGGAGGGGACGACGATGAGTCCATTGTTCATCACACTGCAAGTGTTGGTGATGAAGAGGTAATGGGTTAAAAGTGACTTTTGATCTGACTTCTAAAAGGATTGAACAGCGTTGACATATGTGAGTTGGGGCCTGTTTCTCTAGATAGATTTATGTTATAACTGGCTTTCTTGGGCGTTTATCTCTTTGAGTCTTGCTTGTAAATGAGCGATTGAAACTGTAGATCCTGCTTATTTCGTATGGATCCTGCAAGTCAGTCTTCATTCCTTCAATTGCAGTAGATCCTGCTTGTGCTTGTCTCTGATAAATTCAGTTCTTTCCCCTTTTTTTTGAATTAGGAAAGTCTCTGGTTAAATTACGAAAGAACTTTTCATCTTGTTAGCAGTGTTTGGGCCCATTTGGAGAACGAATTCTCTGAAACTCCTAATTGCTGTTTATTTTCTAAATGGATATTTTCCCTGAAGATTTTTTTATTTATTTATAAAACAATCAAATCTTTTATATGCCTGGATGCCCTTTAAATGCTTGTACTCGTTCTTTCTTAAGGCTGCATTTACAATTTCGATAACACAACAGGGTCTGAAGAAAGCTTTAGATGGTGGAGCAGACAAGGATGAAGAAGATGCCGAGGGAAGAAGGGCTTTACATTTTGCATGTGGCTATGGTGAGGTAAGTGGATCTGTTAAACTTTCTTAAACGGAAGTGGATTATGCAATGCAGCAGGACTTCCACTATTTTTTTTTTCTTATTTGTCACTACTATTTGTATGTTCCATGAGTTGATCAACAAACACTGTTTGGTTGGGATTTTATTTTTACCAGGGCTTCTTGTTGCTTCTCAATTGTTTTTCTTCGTGTTATGCAATTTCTTCATTTTAACAATTTTTTTATTGCAAGGATTTTTCTGCACTTTTTGATCCTTTGCTGTGGTAGTTCTGTGCTGTTGTATAGTTTTAGATACATGTAGTGTTCTGATTTAGTGGCCACATGTGGTTATATCATGACATGTCTATAACAGAATTAGGTTTCAATACGTGATCACAAATACGGTCTGGAGCATGCTGTAGTGCTGCATTTCTGTTTGCTTATTTGCATATTTTAGATATCTTTATTAGTGGCAACTAATTGAGTGATGTTCTGTATATTTAGTTGAAGTGTGCGGAAATCCTCCTGGAGGCGGGGGCTGCAGTTGATGCACTAGATAAGAACAAGAACACTCCGTTGCATTACGCTGCTGGGTATGGTCGGAAGGAATGTGTAGATCTTCTGTTGAAATATGGTGCTGCTGTGTAAGTCAACCATCTGTTTTTCTTCTTTCTTAACACTGGTGATTCCAATCTGTCATTTGTGCTTAACTTGTTGAGACGATTACAGCACGCTCCAGAATCTGGACGGGAAAACCCCCATCGAGGTTGCGAGGCTCAACAGTCAGGATGAGGTTCTCAAGTTGCTAGAGAAGGACGCTTTCCTATAAAGAACCGCCGGGCTAAAGTGCATCAAGCCATCAAACTATTGGTTTTACATTGGTTTATTTATCTCGGTTTGGTGTGGGTTGTGTCTGTAACTTGTGATTTTGATGTTCTTTTCATAGCGAATGCCGTGTTTCAGCTTGTCCATGTGCAAGTGCCTGGACTTGTTCTTGTGCTCCATATGGATCTGTCGTCACAGTTTTCGTTGTTACAAGAATCAGATTCGATTACAGCCATTACAGTCATTCTGAAGGCTATTTTTCTCTGTTTTCTTGGGGTGGTGCCGTGGGGGAAAAAGGGCTGACTGTAGTAGTAGTAGCCCCGAGGTCCTGAAATCAAATACGCAGATCTCCGGGGGCAACAGTTTTTATCAGGTACAGTACAGGCAGAATTGGTGCTTACAGCTTGGGGCGATCAGCCCAGGCAGTTTGCTCTCTGCTGCTCGCCTGCTCCGCTTTCGCATCGGTGGTTGCTCTGCAGACTTGCCATGATCGAGCTGCCTATTGCTCCATCTATTTTAAATTATAAGAAGTTTTACAGAAAGGTGAATGTGCATACATGCATTAACCGTTTGTGTTTGCACCGTGATTCACAATTTCAAAAAAGTCAGATAATCCATTTTGAATTATAGATAGATAATCCAGACCATCGGATTCCGTTAATACCACGTTCTACCTCAGATCTGCGTATAATCAGATTTTGATTATCCATGTCTTGGATAGTTTCCAGCTTCGATCCGAGCCTGTCATCCCTAATCGGAATCGGATCAGTCCATGAGTATACTTTATGCACATTCCTTGGGCCTACCCCCAATCCACACAACACTGTGCCTCTGTCCTCTGA
Source organism: Saccharum hybrid cultivar R570 (assembly GCA_038087645.1). Taxonomy (NCBI): domain Eukaryota; kingdom Viridiplantae; phylum Streptophyta; class Magnoliopsida; order Poales; family Poaceae; genus Saccharum; species Saccharum hybrid cultivar. The sequence continues at coordinate 3,929,377 of JAQSUU010000344.1, forward strand.
AGGCCCAATCAAAGCCCAGCCCATCGCTACCTCGCTCGGCTGCTCTCCTCCACGAGACCACGACACGAAACCCTGGACTAAACCCTCGTCCCTCCCATTCTCCTCCCGGCGCCGGAAAAGCGAGTTCACATATTCGCCTGTCTCCCTCCCACTTCGCCATGGACCCCAGCTTCCGGTTCGACCCGGACAGCTCCGACGACGAGGCGGCGGGGGCCCCAGTGCGGGGCGGCCCGGCGCAGTCGCCGTGGGAGTTCTCGTCGTACGCGGAGTCCGTGGCGGCGGAGCACGCGCGACGCCGCACCACCTCCATCGACGAGAAGATCTCGCACCTGCGCCAGGGACGCGGGAAGCCCGTCCTCTCCGATGACTCGGAGAGCGACGCGAGCGGCAGCGGGGAGGATGATAGCGACGAGGAGGAGATAGAGGGGGAGAGCGGTGACGAGGAGGACGAGCTGGAGGAGAGCGAGGACGAGGACGGGGTCGACGGGGGCGACGATGAAGAGGAGGAGGTCGAGGGGAGTGGCGATGAGGAGGCGAGCGGCGATAGGGAGGGGGATGAGGACGGGAGTGACGAGGAGGGAGGAGGCGAGCTGGAAGAGGAGGATGGCCATGAGGTATGCTTGGGTAGTTTAATTCCTCACCTCGTTCTTTTCTGTTCAGTTTAGCTGCTGAGGCTGTGCTCTTCACATGACGAGCTATGGAATTCGTTAGGATGGCAAGACATTTAGACCATGATGTTTATGTATCCATCACCACTCCATTTGTATTGTCTTTGAAATTGTAAAACGCCTATTAATCTGTAATAATGACAGGAAGAAGATACAACCGAGCAGAATGACACGAGTGGACCAGTTGATCCTTCTAATTTTTTCGCTTCTTCGGAGGGGGCATCGTTTCATGCAAATTCGTTCCTTGAGCTTAACTTGTCTCGTCCACTAGTTCGAGCTTGCGAAGCACTTGGCTACCAGAAGCCAACTCCGATTCAGGTTTGCACTTGCAACTCTTTATTGTTTGGTCATGGTTGAACTTAATTTAGGTACCAAATGCACAAATCTGACTTCTTACAGTCCTTGAGATATTTCAGATTCGCTAACCACCAGATATTAACTGTAAGATACTACTCCAATTGCTAGTTTCACAAAGCTTACTAAAATCTAAAAAAAAGCTTCACCCATATTTTTCTTGTTGGCATCCTGTTGGTTAGGCTAACTGGAAGTAATTTAAATATATACTTCTAGTTTTTGAAGTATCTTGTTCTGTAGTTGCTCTGTAGGAACGAGAATTTAGAAGGGACCGGTGATATAATTTTTTTGGGTCAATTGCCACCAATTAATCCATGGAGAGGTGGCGATTAAATGGGATTTGTTCTCGTGATGGATACTTTTATCCCATTGTTGTGATTTACGCTGGCACATCTTGTGATTGGGAAATCAACCCTATAGTTATTCAAATATTTTTGCCAAATAATGTGTGAGTAAAAAAAAGAATGCAATTTCCTCCACGATCCCATAATCTCCCTCCCTTACACATCACAGGAGTTATTAGGTCAAACTTGTTGGTAGATGAGATTCAAACTATAGAAGAGCATTAAAAAAATTGATCCCTGGGGGAAATACCTCGCCTGAATCGTTGCATTAAGAATAGGATATCAATACAGGGCGAGAAAAGGGACCAAAGGCTGGACAGCCCAGGAAGGCATAAACACGTTGAAAGTGCCATAGCTCACGGAGTGAACCCCTCCCCCCTTTTACTGAGACCCAGGGTTGAACCTGGTTGGTGGTGTCACAACTGGATGTCCTACCACCACCCTACCAGTGTGTTCTCTACAGCAGAAATTCAGTTGTAGGGAAAAGTGAACAGTTGTAGAAATTCAGTACTTCAATTGATCTTGAACTCACTTATAGTTTGATAAAGACGTATCTTTGAATAATTATTCCAAACCAATTAGCATTCTATGTACACTTTTCCTTTCTAGTTTAGATCGAAGTACAGATGCAACAGTCTTGTGAACGTATTATATAATGAGTTATTGAGGTTGTTCAAAGTATAAATGATTGTAGGATGTAGTCTATGGGTTCAAGCATCTGCACATTTTATTTGTTTATTTTGAGGATGTAGTGGATGAGTGACATTACTATCTTTTTCTTTTCAAGGGAAACATAACTATCATAAGTGCCTAAAGTTGTCACAGTTTGTTTAGATCCATTCTTCGTTTTCAGAATGAAGATGCTATGTTCCTGTAACATGAACAATTGGTATAAGAATGATTTAATGTTTCACACTGAATTTTTTCTAGGCATCGGTCTCATTAGTTGACCTTTGGGTCTGTATATGTTGTTCACCTGTTTCTAATGTCAAATATCCAGTCATTGTAAGTTTGTAACCCTGCTTTAAAAGTTAAGTAGGCCTTACTGGCTTTATATGTATTGGCCACTTCATATTGAGTGGAACATTGTAACAGGAGATAATATGATAACACTGAGCTTGTTGGTACCCAAGATCAAACTTCCATAACCGCTACATTTAATAAGGGTTGGTAGTTAGGGCCAAGCTTAGCAAAGTTTTCTTTTGACCACATTTTGGTTACATGTGTTTATATTATATCCCATTGTTTAGTAAAATATGATAACCATTGAAACTTGCAATGTAATTTGGTTTCCGATATCGTTTTTGCTCAACTCTCTTCATATTCCAGGCTGCTTGCATACCTCTGGCATTAACTGGAAGGGACATCTGTGGTAGTGCTATTACAGGATCTGGAAAGGTATCTCAAATGAACATAAATGTTATTTGTTTGGTATTTTGAGATAGTATATACATAGGTTGACTAATCTCTTTAAGTTAGACAGCTGCTTTCTCTTTGCCTGTGTTGGAACGTCTACTTTTTCGTCCAAAGCGTGTACCTGCAATTAGGGTGCTTATTCTTACTCCAACCAGAGAGTTGGCTGCGCAGTAAGTTCTATAAATTCATTGTTTGATATGATCATCTTTCGTCTTACTTCATTGTGTTGTTAGCCCTTCAGACATAATTAAAACTACTACTACACTTGTATTATCTTAGCATGGTCCATTTCCCATCTTTCATTGTTTATCACCAGGCTGCCAATGTTTTGGTGGTGTGTTATATTCGAATGCTGGATTTTTTTTTAACCTTGGTCTTAATATTTTCTATTGAAACTTTGCTCTTTTGGTCCTTAGATATACTTTATATTTTTTCATGTTACTCAGTTATTCTTGATTAGCCCTTCATATGCTATCGACTTTGGGTTTATTGGGCTGTTTTCATATCTGTAACTTTACAGCTTTATTTGGAATCTCTTGTTTATTTATGCTGGGCATAGTGCATCGATTTGATATTTGCGAGGAGAGTTTTTTCTCAATAATATTTTGGGGTAAGTGGAAAAAGAGAAAACAATGGAATCAGATACTATTTATGTTTTTTTCCTCGTGCATTGTATAGAATATTAAATGAGAATACCCAGCATGCTAGCAAAACAGAGCTGCTCTATTCTTCTTTGTTGTTCACTTTGCTGAACTGCTATAGAAAGTTGTATTAATTCATTATAACAAGTGTTTTATTTAACACTCAGTAACGTTAATTTTTCTTCAATCGGTATCAGTTACCATTTACTTAATTACTAACATTTGTTCCCCAACATATGCAGGGTCCATAGTATGATCGAGAAGTTAGCTCAATTTACTGATATAAGATGTTGTCTCATCGTTGGAGGTCTTTCAACTAAGGTTTCTTGCTTGCGTCGAGTTCTATTAAGTTTTTGATGTTTTCATAGGGTTTTAGCCCTATAGCGTTTGATATTCCTGTGCAGAGCACTATGTTTTCTGTGCTTTAGGGTGTGTATGTACTCTAATTCTGTCTTAGTTATGACTGCATGTTAAGCTAGTGTGGTTTCCAGGTATATTCTATTTGCTTGCCCTTCTATTTTTGTGTAAGAAGGATATGGATCTGATCTACTGTAGTAATGGTTTACCTCTGTTCAATCTAAGAAAACTTGGAGAAGCAGAGATGTTTTTCTTGCTTGAATTGCTCTCTACCATCATAAAAGATAATTCCTGAATAGTCATGGTATATAGTAGTATTTCTTATAGAACTTACAGGTTTGACATCTGGCTTGCTATTTCCAGCACTCTTATCAATGTGTAGCATGTTGTGTTGCTATATGTACAAGCTTCCATTATTTGATTTGAATACTACAATCTTGCACTTCTATGGTCATAATTTTCATGTTTTCATTCTTCTGTTATTGCCCACTAGTAATTTTTTTAGTTAAATGCTTCCTGATGTTCAATTTTATGGTCTAGCTGATGAAATGTTGTACTCAGGTTCAAGAAGTTGCTCTAAGATCAATGCCTGACATCGTTGTAGCAACCCCTGGGCGCATAATAGACCATCTGCGCAATTCTCTTTCTGTTGGGCTTGAAGATCTAGCTGTTGTGATCCTTGATGAGGCTGATCGCTTGCTAGAATTGGGTTTCAGTGCTGAAATTCAAGAACTGGTAACTGTTGAACTCTGGTTTTGCCGGTTTCTTGTTGCGTTTGCTTTTGTGGTAGTATTCATCATTCAAACAAATACTGGAATTGGCACTAAGAGTCTTTGTTTTTCTTTGTGTTGTTTTCATTCCTAATGCACTTTTGCCTAATAATCATTGCAGATTCGTATGTGTCCTAAAAGGAGGCAGACTATGCTTTTCTCTGCTACAATGACAGAAGAAATTGATGAACTTATAAAGCTTTCACTAAACAAACCTGTACGTCTTGAAGCTGACCCTTCTCTGAAACGGCCTGCAACGTTGACTGAAGAGTATGCTCCACCTCTATAGTTATTTCTCGTTAGGTCTCAACATCTTCATCTGCTCAATGATATTTTACTGAATATATATAGAACTTACTATAGTATCATGTTTGCTCCCAATTTTACACAGGGTTGTTAGGATACGACGAGCACGTGAGTCAAATCAAGAAGCTGTTCTTCTTGCACTCTGTTTGAAAACTTTCAAGCGAAGTGTTATCATTTTTAGGTCTGTGCTCTTTATAACTTGGTAACCTTTTGATCTGAAGTTTAGGGATCCTTTACTGGAGGTACAGTCAACGTTAACTGTTTTACTCCTTGTTGTGTTAACCTTGAATATCTAAGAATCATGTTGTAACTAGTGTCTATGTCTACTTGTCTAGACTGAAAAGATAATGCAATGAACACAATATATTCATTCATGCAATATTGTCGTAGTCCATCGAGAGGTTTGATGCATGTGTATGTATATCACAATTCTATTTTTATACCGCACATCGGTTCAGCACCCATTCATGCAATGTTATCAGAGTCCAAGGGATTTGGTGTATGTGCATGTATACCATGATTGCATTTTTATACCACACATCAGTTCAAGCACTCTTGTGTGCTGTTGTTACCCCTGATTTTTATATTATTTATTGTTTGGATACATGTTTGGTGATATTTGATAGTCTGTTATACTATTTGTATTATCGTATTGATATTTCATGTCTTGCCCCCTGCAGTGGGACAAAGCAATCTGCACACAGGTTAAAAATAATATTTGGTCTCTCTGGCATGAAAGCAGCTGAACTTCATGGCAACCTTACACAGGCCCAGCGGCTTGAGGTGACTTTATTTGTTATAGGTTTCCCTTGGTTTTGTTTTGGGTATATGATATCAATTGCAATGTTACAAAATCTGTTATTTCAATGTGTTCACTCGAAGATGTTGGATAACTGTTGTAATATGCTATAACTTGTCATATTGTGTATGAACTCTTGTTGATAAAATCAGCTTACATGCGATTTATGATCCTTTTGGCTCTGTAGCTCATGAAATGTGCTCCACACCTCGATTTACGATCCTTTTGGCTCTGTAGTCCACGTAATGTGCTCCACACCTCAGCTTATTGAACAGTTCTGATGGTAAACTTGCAGTGATGAGAGATAGTTGAACTTAATACCTTGATCTGAATTATGCTCAGCTAACTTCATAGGGTTGTAGAACCAAACTACATTACCTCGACTTAGTGAAGAAAATCTCCACACTGACTTTGACTCGCACCACATAGATAGTTATAATACGTTACACGGTTTCTCCAATAAAGGAACTGCATAAATTGATTGCTGTCACTGTCTAGGCCCAACTGAATGCTTTTGGATCACAGCATGGCAATCTATTACCAGGGATCCATCATATATTTCTGCCTGGAAAATCTAAGCTATACGTTGTTGAAATTGGAAAGTTTAGATTGGATGTTACATCCGACAAGACACATGTCAATTTTTTTTGGTAACCTCTTATAATGTTTATGTGGAACCTGCAATTCTGAGATTTTCTGTTAATTGAATCTAATTACCATATATCTTTCACTGATCTGATAGAGAATTATGTTGTTTGATTTATTACAGGCTCTGGAACTTTTCAAGAAACAAGAAGTAGATTTTCTGATTGCAACTGATGTCGCTGCTCGTGTAAGTGACTTTGTACTTCTCACATTGTTATTTTTCTTTTACTTTGTTCAATGTTTTAAAAAACGCTAGACGCTAGGCGTGCGCTAGCCTAAGGTTTAGAGTTTAGGAAGTTTAAACGTAGATTAAACCTGATTAAACGTTTTTGGTTTTTTTTTTATTTTTGTGATGCTGAGAGCAAAATCAGTACTAATAACACAACAAAGTTTGTTGAGATATTGCACTGTTTGGTGCTAGTAATTTAACAAAAAAGATCACTGTATTATAATGAACGATATTAAATAATAGAAGATATACAAATCACTATTCAAAGGAGTTCTTGACAAATTGTTGGTTTAACTTTTAGGGGATTGATATTGTTGGTGTTCGGACTGTAATAAATTTTGCATGCCCAAGAGATGTGAAAACGTAAGTGATACAATTGACCTTTTTCCTGTAAATCTTATTCTCATTGTTGCTATTTACTTGGTTCATGTTCAAACTTCCTGTCCTAGGGCAAAGTTATTGATGCAAACATTGTCCATTTGATTATTGAGGTGTCTCTGTCGTTCATTATTCACTTAGAAACACTGCATCTTTAGTATATCTATTATTCAGCTTTGCTTTGCCATTTTTCAATAAATATAACCGGAAGTTTTAGTTAAGATTCTTTATCAACTTTTCCAATATGCGCTATCTATGCCCTTATGAAGTTTAGGTCACCTTCAGTGGTATGTCTTCTAATTCAAACACTAAAATTTTAGTAACCAACCTTCTGTTAAATTATTCTGTTAGGGAATGAGAATCTATCTTTTGGGCTAACCCTAGAAGGGTAGCTATATAGGTAATCATACATGGGCCACATGGGCCTAGCCTCATGGGTCTAATACACTCACATTCCAACACCCCCCGCAGTCTGAACTACCGGCGCAGCGGAGTTCCAGACTGAACAAGAAAGAAGAAAGACCACACACATGTCCCCCCACAGACGCAACTAGCCACTGGTGATGTTGAGGCTGGAGCGAAACTCGGTGAAGGTCGAGGACGGGAGGCCTTTGGTGAAGATGTCCGCGAACTGGGAGGTGGTCGGAACATGAAGGACCCGCACCTCGCCCATGGCTACCCGATCACGGACAAAGTGTAGGTCGATCTCCACATGCTTCGTCCGCTGGTGTTGGATGGAGTTGGTGGAGAGGTAGACCGCACTGACATTGTCGCAGTAGATCAGTGTGCTCCGGGAGGGCGGAGTGTGCAGCTCAGCGAGAAGCTGCCGGAGCCAGGAGGCCTTAGCCACGCCGTTAGCGACAGCGCGGTACTCCGCCTCGGCACTGGACCGGAAGACCACAGGCTGGCGCTTAGACGACCAGGACACCAGGTTGCCGCCCAAGAAGACAGCGTAGCCGGAGGTGGAGCGGCGAGTGTCCGGACACCCCGCCAGTCAGCGTCAGTGTAGACGACAAGGTCGGCGGAGGAGGACCGGTGAAGGAGGAGGCCGTAGTCGATCGTGCCCCGGAGGTAGCGGAGGAGGCGCTTGAGAGCCGTGAGGTGAGGCTCCCGGGGATCATGCATGTGAAGACAGATCTGCTGAACTGCATATGTGATGTCCGGCCGGGTGAAGGTGAGGTACTGGAGGGCACCAGTAAGACTCCGGTATGCAGTGGGATCTGACACTGGGGGCCCCTCAGCCTCTGACAGCTTTCCCTGAGTATCAACCGGAGTGGAGCAGGGGTTGCAGTCAGTCATCCCAGTCCGCTCCAGGATATCTCGAGTATACTGTCGCTGGTGAAGAAGTAACCCGGCAGGGTGAGGCTCAACAGTGACCCCGAGGAAATGGTGGAGCACACCCAGATCCTTCATAGCAAACTCTTGCTGAAGAGCGGTGATGATCCGGCGGAGAAGTGGGTCACTGGAGGCTGTGAGGACAATGTCATCAACATAGAGCAGCAAGTATGCAGTGTCGGCTCCATGGCGATAGATAAACAGAGATGTATCAGACTTGGCCTCCACAAACCCCAGTGTCAGCAGGAAAGCAGCAAACCGATGGTTCCACGCCTGGGGTGCCTGCTTGAGGCCGTAGAGAGACCTGTTGAGCCGGCAGACCATGTCAGGACGGGAGGAATCAACGAACCCCGCCGGCTGACTGCAGTACACTGTCTCGGTGAGAAGGCCGTGCAGAAAAGCATTTTTGACGTCCAGCTGATGGACGGGCCACGACCGAGCAAGCGCCAGTGAGAGCACGGTGCGGACGGTGGCCGGCTTGACCACCGGGCTGAAGGTCTCATCATAGTCGACCCCGGGGCGCTGAGTGAAGCCCCGGAGAACCCAGCGAGCATTGTAGCGCTCGAGAGTGCCATCAGCCTGACGCTTGTGTGTCCAGATTCACTTGCCGGTGACGACGTTGGAGCCCGGTGGCCGGGGCACCAACTCCCACGTCTGGTTGGCGAGGAGCGCGACGTACTCTTCCATCGCGCGACGCTAGTGAGGATCCAACAGGGCGTCACGGACGGAAGAGGGTACCGGGGAGACCGGCGCGTCGCCGGTCGATGCCGCAAGGGCCCGGGGTGGCAGTGTGCCAGCCGCGTGCCGTGTCACCATCAGGTGAACATGCCGCGGGTGTCGGTGAAGAAGCGGCGGGTGGTAGACCGGCGGTGCGTCACAGGCCGGCGGGGACTGAGCCGGTGGTGTCGGTGTCCCCGGCGGAGAAGGGACCGTGAGTGGCGGCGGCCGCGACCTGCGCTGGTACACCCGTACCGGCGCTGCGTACCGCGAAGGAGGTGCCGGGGCAGCACCGGGCGACGGCGATCGGCACGGCCCCCCTGGGGCAGTATCGGGGAGCGAGGTCCCCGGATCGGCGCCAGACGGAGAGGTCGGGGCCGCGCCAGAGGACGACGGGCCCGGACCCGCCGGGGAGCCGGGACAGGTGCCCGGCAAGGAGCGCGGCGAAGCAGTACCTGCAGGAGACCACGGAAAAGGTGGCTGGACCACCGTGTCAGCGGGAAAGAGGGAGGGATCAGGAACATGAGTGGTGGTGGGTGTGCTGGAGAAAGGAAAGACAGACTCATCGAACACCACATGGCGAGAGATGAGGACCCGTCGGGAGGTAAGGTCAAAGCACCGGTACCCCTTGTGATCCGGGGAGTACCCGAAGAAGACAGAGAGTGGAGCGGGGGTCCAGCTTGTGGGAAGAAGTGGCAGTGGTGTTGGGGTAACACGCACACCCAAAGACGCGAAGGTGATCGTACCGAGGAGGGGTACCAAAGAGGGCGTGGTGTGGCGTAGGAGCGGGACAGGCAGCGGAAGGAAGACGGTTGAGGAGGTAGGTGGAGGTGTGCAAGCCCTCAGCCCAGAAGCGAGCAGGGAGAGAGGCCTGAAACAGAAGGGTGCGCACGGTGTCGTTGGTGGTGCGAATCATCCGCTCAGCCTTGCCATTCTGGGAAGAGGTATACGGAAGACATGTGCAACTGAACACCGTGAGAGAGAAAGAAGGCACGGGAGGTGGAGTTATCAAACTCACGACCATTGTCACACTGGACGGCCTTGATGGTGAGGCCGAACTGTGTGGACACCCAAGTGAAGAAATGAAGGAGCGTGGTGAAAGTGTCAGACTTCGCACGCAGGGGAAAAGTCCACGAATAATGCGAAAAATCATCGACCACCACAAGATAATACTTGTAACCAGAAATACTGATCACAGGAGATGTCCATAGGTCGCAATGTACAAGATCAAAAATGCGGGCCGCATGTGAAGTAGAACTATAAAAGGGAAGACGAACATGTCGGCCCAATTGGCACGCATGACACAAATGCTCATGAGCCCGAGTACATGGAAGATCGGAGCTACGACGGAGCTGCATCAGGGCATCACGTTCAGGATGGCCGAGGCGCCGGTGCCAAGTGGTAGAGGAAGTAGAGGCGGCGAAGGCAGCTGACAAAACGGACGGCGAAGTAGAAGTAGTCGCCGGGAAGCGAAGAGTGTAAAGGGGCCCGGTGCTGTCACATCGGAGCAGAGGTCGCCGGGAAGCCAAATCCTTTACAGTAAGACCAGAAGAGTCAAACTCCACAGAACAAGAATTGTCAGCTGTAAAACGACGAATAGAAAGAAGATTGTGAACCATAGAAGGAGCAACAAGAACATCAGGAAGACGAAAGGAGCCATGAGCACCGGCGGTACCCACAGACGTGACAGGAAGACATGAACCATTTGCGACCATAATGGACGAAGGGAGAGAAGAAGAGGGAGAGTGGACAGATGAAAGTATACCAGGGTCAGGGGTGGTGTGGTAGGTGGCACCCGAGTCGGCGATCCACTCTGGTCCGACAGGAGGTGTCAGGCCCATGGTGCTGAACGAGCGAGCCAAGGCCGCCTGGTCCCAGCCAGCAACCCCAGGAGGGGTGCCGGCAGGTGCAGCCCACGGAGGTGTAGTGGAGACGCCAAGAGGTGGAGCGCCAGTGAGCATGGCCACCGGTGGGCGAGGCTCACCACCGGAAGCGTGGTAGGGCCACATAGAGATGCGCCCTGACCACGGGTTGTGGAACGAAGGCCATGGTGTCCCCCCCTGCGGTCCAACCGGTGCCTGCCCACCAGTCGGAGCCTGGGTGACACCACCACGGCCGCCCCCGCGACCCCCAGCACGGCGACGACGACCGCCACGCCCCCCCACCCCCCCGCTCGGCCCGGAGGGAGGGGGACCCAGGAGAGACGACGGCGGTGTAGCGAACGAACGTGGTGGAGCGGACGGACGAGGCGGAGTAGCAGCCAGAGCCGTCGAAGAAGACGAGGACCCCAGAGAGGTGGTGGACCCCGGCTGGATGCCCTGAGTGAGCTCCTCCATGACCAGGTCGTCACGGACCTGCAGGAAGGTGGGGAAGGGCCGCTGACGGGTGATCCACGTCCTGAGATGGGCGTAGCGGTCACTGAGCCAGCGGAGGACGTTGAGGACCAAGATGCGATCCTCCACGGCCAGCCGAGGTCGCCAAGGGAGTCCGCCATGCCCTTCATCCGATGACAGAACTCGCCAACGGAGAGGTCGCCCTGGACGAAGGTGCGGAAGCTGGCGTCGAGACGCAGAGCCCGGGCCTCAGCATTGCCCAGGAACTGCCCCTCAAGGGCAAGCCACGCCTGGCGCGCGTCAGGAGAGTTGCGGACGAGGTCGTGGAGGTCCAGGGAGATCGTCCCCAGGATCCAGGAGAGGACGATGTTGTCGAGACGGAGCCACGACTGCGACTGGACGGCGACCGAGGCGTCAACAAGGACGTGGTCATCGAGGGCGTAGCGGCGGAGAGTGAGAAGCACCAGATCCCGCCAGCGGGCGTAGGAGGGCGACTCCGGCTCGAGGACGACCGGAACGAGGAGGCGAATGTTCTGGACCCCCCCGGCCTGGTAGTGCAGCTGGGTCACGAGCGGGTCGGCGGGGTCGTGCTAGAGGACGGCGGTGTGGGACACACGGCGTCCCGACGAGTCGGAAGAGGTGGCCGCAGCGTCCTGGGAGGCGGGAGAGGCGAGGAGCTGCTCCGCCTCAGCGATCTGGCGTGCGAGGGCGTCGGCCGCGTTGCGCTCACGCTCCCACACGAGGGCAGCGGCGCGCACACGAGCCTGCCCCTCCGCGGCGGCAGCCCGGGCAGCGACGAGGGCTGCGGCGAGGGCGGAGTCCGGCCCCGTACTGTGGAGGGGCGGCGCCGGTCTAGTGAGGCCCCCGGCAGCGGCGTGTAGGAGAGGGAGCGACTGGAGGCCGGCAGCGGCAGCAGACGCGCCGTCGTGCAGTGGAGGGAGGCCCCCAGGCCGCGTTCGGAGCACAACAGCAGAGGCGCCGGCGTTGAGCGGATGGAGCGGCTGCTGGAGTTCCGCCGGCGGCTGGAGGGCCGCTGCACCCTCCGTAGTCTCCCCCACCGCGCCAAGGCCAGGAGTGGCGGCCAGGGCACGGGCGGGTCCAGTACCCAGGGTGGCTGCCGCGCCTGGAGGTTGGATGGCGGCACCAGGAGGGGCGGCGGCGACACCAGTGGGAGCTGCGCCAGGAGGAGCAGCGCCAGGGGGAGCTGCGCCAGGAGGGGCGGCGCTAGTAGGGGCGGCGCCAGGAGGAGCGGCAGCCGCGCCTGTAGGAGCGGCAGCCGCGCCTGTAGGGGCGGCGGCGGGTGGAGAGGCCACGATCTGGGCCCAGGAAGATGTGGAGAGGGGAGGGAAGGAGCTGAAGGAGGGAGGAGGAGGTGGGGCGCCGGCCATGGCGCCGGCGGCGGCTGGGAGGGAGGAGAGGTGAAAACTAACCCTAGGCTGCTGATACCATGTTAGGAAATGAGAATCTATCTTTTGGGCTAACCCTAGAAGGGTAGCTATATAGGTAACCATACATGGGCCTAGCCTCATGGGCCTAATACACTCACATTCCAACATATTCCACTGTTGTATTTATACAGAAGTTATGTTGATCAATGAGAGAGTTGATTGTTCTAGAAATAAGTGTATTTTATTACCATTATCTGCTATCAAAGTCAAACTCTCTACTATAAAACTGTTTTTCATGGTTCCTAAGGTGTCCCTGCCAGTTGGTCTTGTCTGTGTGGCATGTTTTTTTTTCATATCACATTTTCTGTCATTGTTCTGTTTGCACCATGAATTTCTTTTCTTTTTGTTTATGTTTTGTACATGCAGACTTGCTTGACCTCATTCCATAGCCACCTTCTTTTTTGTTAAAAGAACTTTGAATCGTGAATTTTAATAATGCCGCTTGTTTTTGCGGCTTCCTAGTTTCAATCGCATTTACTTCTGATTTTAGCATACTATTTCGTAAGTTTGTACATTGTTTACATTATTGTAGTTATCTTCATCGTGTTGGCCGCACAGCGCGGGCAGGAAGAGAAGGCTATGCCGTGACATTTGTAACCGATGATGATAGGTCCCTCTTGAAAGCAATTGTAAGTTTTTTTGTGATATGCTAAAGGCTGAAAATTGTTGTAATTCTTCGGAATAGACGTGTTCACAGATGTGTTGTAATTCTTTTAATCGGATTGCTTAAGCAACCTTCTAATTAATAGAATCGCAACCTTTTCCAGACTTAGCCTGCCATTGACAATATTTTTGTAATTTCCTTCATTCTAAGGTTTGATTATTTGTGTAAAATAAAGAATGGGATATTTCCATGTGGGCTGTGGGCATTTTCATCACGACTTACCTATTATATACTTGTAGTATATGGGAAACATACCAAACAGGTTGCAGAGGCTGGTTCCGTGAGTCACATGGCTTTTAATTATTTCTGTGCCAAACTAATAACAGAAATGTACTCATCTATTGATCTGTGGAGCTCTTCTGAGTGTTGGTGTTTTTTTCCCTTTTGCCTTGGTTGTTGCTTATTGGTTATTTGGTTTTATTTGACTTACCTTTCAGGCCAAGAAGGCTGGTTCCCAGCTGAAAAGCCGCATTGTTGCAGAGAAACCTGTGGCTGAGTGTGCACAACTGATTGAGCAACTAGAAGGCCAAATTTCTATCATCATTCGAGAAGAAAGGTTAGTTTCATGCTGTTATGCTCTTAACTTTTGTAAGTTCCATCCATAATGTGGATATTTATGCCCTTTTTAGGGTGGAAAGAGAAGCAAGAAAAGCTGAAATGGAAATTGTAAAGGTTATATATTTTTAACTTCAGTTTTACCTAAATAAATTAATCTTCTTTCCTGTGAATTTCAATTACTTGAACAGAGCTGTGCCTCAGAATTCTGAATACATTTGTACCTTTCCCATTACATATTTGAATATAAAGGCAGAAAATATGATAGCTCATAAGGATGAGATATACTCACGGCCAAAGAGAACCTGGTTTGCTACCGAAAGGGAAAAGAAGCTTTTGGCAGCAGCTGCTAAAGTAAGCATATCTGAAATTCTTTTGTACTTCTTTGGGCAAGACGTTATGCATTTAGTCTTATAATTTATATTTTTTGCCTATTGTCCTTTCACGCATATATTTTATGTGACTTCTACAATTTGGTTCTGATTGGCTTGTTATTTGTTTGCTCACTTTGCTTTTCATTTTCAGTTGCAAAATCACCTATCTTGTGCTTGAATATATTATACACATGGGATTTGATGTCTTACCATGCTTTTAGTACAACAACAACAACATAACCTTTTGTCCCAAGCAAGTTGGGGTAGGCTAGAGATGAAACCCAAAAGAGACGAGAAACAGGGAGACACATAAAGGGACATAAAGGGCACAAGACAAAAGAGGTCACGGTTCAGGCACGTTGATTGCTAATCTCCAAGCGCTCCTGTCCATAGCTAAATCCTTGGGGATATTCCACTCCTTAAGATCTCTCTTAACGGACTCGTCCCAAGTTAGTTTAGGTCGACCTCTACCGCTCTTTACATTATCGGCCCGCTTTAGAACTCCACTACGCACCGGCGCCTCAGGAGGCCTCCGTTGGACATGTCCAAACCATCTCAACCGATGTTGAATCAATTTCTCCTCAATTGGTGCCACCCCAACCCTATCCCGAATATCGTCGTTCCGTACTATATCCCTCCTTGTGTGCCCACAACACCAACGCAACATACGTATCTCCGCTACACTCAATTGCTGGACATGTCGCCTTTTTGTAGGCCAACACTCAGCACCGTATAACATCGCCGGACGAATCGCCGTCCTATAGAACTTACCTTTCAGCTTCTGAGGCACCCTTTTGTCACAGAGAACGCCAGAAGCTTGACGCCATTTCAACCAGCCGGCTGAAATTCTATGCCTAACATCTTCATCAATGTCTCCATCCTTTTGTAACATCGACCCTAAATACCGAAAAGTATCCTTCTTGGCCACCACTTGCCCATCGAGGCTAACGTCTCCCTCCTCGTGCCTAGTCGCGCTGAAATCGCACCTCATGTACTCGGTCTTAGTCCTACTAAGTCTGAACCCTTTTGACTCTAACGCGTGCCTCCATAGTTCTAACTTCCTATTAACCCCCGCTCTACTGTCGTCAACTAGCACCACATCATCAGCAAAGAGCATACACCAGGGGATATCACCTTGTATGTCCCTTGTGACCTCATCCATCACCAAAGCAAATAAATAAGGGCTCAAAGCTGACCTCTGATGCAGTCCCATTTTAATTGGAAAGTCACTGGTGACGCCATCACATGTTCGGACAAACGTCACCACATCCCTGTACATATCCTTGAGGGTAACGTACTTAGTTGGGACTTTGTGCTTTTCCAAGGCCCACCACATGACATTTCTCGGTACTTTGTCATATGCCTTCTCGAGGTCAATAAAGACCATGTGCAAGTCCTTCTTCTGCTCCCTATATCTCTCCATCAATTGTCGTAATAAGAAAATCGCCTCCATGGTCGACCTACCAGGCATGAACCCAAACTGATTTTGGGTCACATGTGTCACTCTCCTTAGGCGATGCTCGATAACCCTCTCCCAGAGCTTCATCGTATGACTCATCAACTTAATCCCACGGTAGTTAGTACAACTTTGAACATCTCCCTTGCTCTTGAAGATAGGTACTAATATACTTCTCCATTCTTCAGGCATCTTGTTAGACCGAAAAATAAGGTTAAAAAGCTTAGTTAACCATACTATCGCTCTGGCGCCTAGGTATCTCCACACCTCAATGGGGATACCATCAGGGCCCATCGCTTTACCTCCTTTCATCCTCTTCAAAGCCTCTCCGATCTCTGTCTCCTGAATTCTCCTCACAAAGCGTCTGTTGGTATCGTCAAATGAGTCGTCCAACTCAAGGGTAGGACCCTCATTCTCCCCATTAAACAGCTTGTCGAAGTACTCTCTCCATCTGTCCTTTGATCTCCTCATCCTTCACCAGAAGTCGATCTGTCTCATCCTTGATGCATTTTATTTGGTTGATGTCCCTTGTCTTCCTCTCGCGGATTCTAGCCATCCTATAAATGTCCTTCTCCCCTTCCTTCGTGCCTAGCCGCTGATAAAGGGCATCATACGCCTGACCTTTTGCTACACTCACAGCTCGCTTTGCAACCCTCTTCGCTATTTTATAGCCCTCGATGTTGGCTACACTCTTGTCATGGTGGAGACGCTTGAAACACTCCTTCTCCCTAATAGCCCTTTGCACCTCGTCATTCCACCACCATGTGTCTTTCGCTTCCCGTTTGCCTCCCCTACTCACGCCAAACACTTCCGAAGCCACCTTCCGGACACATGTTGCCATCTTTAGCCACATGTCGTCGGCATCTTCTCCTTTCCAAGGCCCCTCGTCTAGCATCCTCTCCTTAAACGTCTGCGCTGCTTCCCCTCTAAGCTTCCACCACTTCGTTCTCGCAATCTTGGCCCGTTTGTCCCGGTGGACACGTACCCGAAAGCGAAAGTCCGCCACCACAAGCTTATGTTGAGGGACAACACACTCCCCAGGTAACACCTTACAATCAAAGCAAGCACGTCTATCCTCCCTCCTTGCAAGGATAAAGTCGATCTGACTCGAGTGTTGTCCACTACGAAAGGTTACTAAATGAGATTCCCTCTTCCTAAAGAGGGTCTTCGCTATCAACAAGTCATAGGCCAGCGCGAAGTTCAAAACATCCTCCCCCTCTTGATTCCTACTACCATACCCGAACCCCCCGTGCACCCGCTCGAAACCTACATTAGTCGCACCAACATGGCCGTTGAGGTCTCCTCCTATAAAGAGTTTCTCGCTGATAGGCACGGTACTAACCATGCTATCAAGATCTTCCTAAAATTGCCTCTTGGTGCCCTCGCTAAGACCTATCTGAGGGGCATAGGCACTGATCACATTCAGAGCCGAATCTCCAACTAGCAGCTTGACCAAGATAATCCGGTCGCCTTGCCTCCTAACATCAACGACTCCATCCTTAAGGCTCCTATCGATCAAGATGCCTACACCATTCCTACCCGATGTTGTCCCCGTGTACCAAAGTTTGAAGCCAGTATCCTCCACCTCCTTCGCCTTCTGGCCCTTCCATTTAGTCTCCTGAACGCATAGAATATTTACACGCCTTCTAATTGCTGCATCGACTAGCTCTCTTAGCTTACCCGTTAGGGACCCTACATTCCAGCTACCTAGACGAATCCTAGTTGGCTCGGCTAGCTTCCTTACCCTTCGCACCCGTCGAGGGAAGTGCGAAGACCCTTGCTCATTTTTCACTACACCCGGGCGTAGATGTAGCGCGTTACTAAGGTTGCGACGGCCCGACCCTTGCTCATTTTTCATCGTACCCGGGTCACGATACGACGCGCCACTAAGGGGATGACGACCCGGCCCTTGCCCATTTAACACCACACCCGGGTTCCGATGTAGCGCGTCGCTAAGAGGGTTACGCCCCAACGAATCTCTTGTGGGTTTCAAATCCATGAGAGTGGCTGTTTTTTTTACTGTTGGTTCGCCAGACCTTAACACACCCTCCTCCTTTACCCGGGCTTGGAACCGGCTATGTTGAGACGACTTAAGAAAGTCTTCCAGTCAACATAGGCGGAGTTTCTTACCATGCTTTTAGTAATTTATTTATATTGAAAGAGACCGTTGATGTTTCCTAAACAAAAAAAAAAACTGTTGTAAATGGCACTTCAGTGGAGCATGGTGCCAACTAGTTTTTTTGAGTACATAAGCCCATTTCTTGATCGGCTCACTCAGGCTCAGGTGAAACTCTGAAGAGCCACTTGCTGGCCCCAAGTCCCATCACATTCCTCCATTCCCCACTCACTATCCCACAGCCACATATCCATCACATTCCCTTCAACCTGCCAGTTCGATGCAGCGCAAGAATCTGGTATTTTGGTATACAAATTGCACTTTGGTATGGGAAGAAGAGAAGTCCCCAAAGACAGTCTTGCCTACGCCCAACCTAAGTGCACTGGGGTTACTAGCTGAAGGATAAAGAAACAACGTTTACTTGCCATGCTTCAACTTTTGGTCTATGGGGTATCCCCAGGTCACTTGCTTGTAGTCACTGCTGACTATATTCATATGCCCATCTGATGCACCGATAGGCATGGCCTTGCAAATTTCTATGGAAATATTTATCTTTCAATGTTCTTAATGCTGTCTTGTTATTGTTAAAATTCCCTTTCTTAAAAGCAAGAAGATTATTCTTTTTCTTCCCACTTAGATTGGGCTGAAATTCTTTCTTTATCCATAGTTCGAAGATATCTCATAAATCATCTACACATTACTATATCACTGATCTGGCTTTGCTTTTTTTTCCATCAAGGAATCTTTGGATCAAGGTAAGAGTACCTATGGTGTTATTAGTGCTAAGCAGGCTGAAGACCTCCGTCTGAAGGAGAAAAAGAGACGAGAGCATGAGGTTTGCAGTATGCTTATGAAGTGATGTTTGGATAATGTATTAATAATGTGCATGTTGTTTGTTTATACTGACATTCTCTTCTCGTCTTTGTTTTACAGAAAAATCTACCAAGGAAGAAACGCCGAAGATTAGAGGCCCAGCGGGAGATGTTGGAAGATGAGGATGAAGATGACGAGGAAGTAAAGGTTCAGTTCTTTGAGTTATTTTGTTATCGGCCTCTGCCAATTGCTAATTATCCCTATGGATTTGATGCAAGTAACTACTGAATTAATTAATTGAACCATGACATTGATGTTACATCAGCATTGATCACATATGCCCCATGGGCCAATATACAAATAGGTTTGTGTGTACACCTGTGTGTAGAAGCCCCTACATAGTGAAGGAAATGCAAACAATGAAACAAATACATGTACATAGGTCATGCTACACCCGCAAAAAAAAACATTGGTCATGCTACAATTGACTTTGGTATTCTGATCCAGTTTGCAGTTGCTGTGTGATGGTTCTGTGCTGTGGAGTCTAGTTTTTTAAATCTTTGCTAATTTAGTAATACATTGCTGTCGATGCTTCGAAAAAGATGCTTTCAACTTTCACTTTTCGTGTCACCCTACAAAATAAAGCCCCAACTCTTCTTAAAAAGAATTGTGCAACACTTGTGACAAATTCGTGTGTGAAAGTGTGTCTTTTAACTGTACATACAAACCTAATTGCCTGTGAAGTAATAACATAGGAAGTGTTTCTTTCAACAAGGTCTGGTTTCAGTTCCATTTGAATTGGCAGTTAGTTTGGCTATTGCATGAACTTCATATTGCATTTGCCATAATCTGAAGATTTAGTCATTTTATTATCATCTGTATGCATGGAGCACTTAACCAGTGACTTTTCAATTAAAATAGGACTGCATCAGGGGTCAGCTTTGAGCCCTTATTTATTTGCTTTGGTGATGGATGAGGTCACAAGGGACATACAAGGTGGTATCTCTTGGTGTATGCTCTTTGTTGATGATGTGGTGCTAGTTGACGACAGTAGGGCATGGGTTAATAGGAAGTTAGAACTATGGAGGCACACGTTAGAGTTGAAAGGGTTCAGACTTAGTAGGACTAAGACCGAGTACATAAGGTGCGATTTCAGCGCGACTAGGCATGAGGAGGGAGACGTTAGCCTCAATGGGCAAGTGGTGGCCAAGAAGGATACTTTTCGGTATTTAGGGTCGATGCTACAAAAGGATGGAGACATTGATGAAGATGTTAGGCATAGAATTTCAGCCGGCTGGTTGAAATGGCGTCAAGCTTCTGGCGTCCTCTGTGACAAAAGGGTGCCTCAGAAGCTGAAAGGTAAGTTCTATAGGACGGCGATTCATCCGGCGATGTATACGGTGCTGAGTGTTGGCCTATAAAAAGGCGACATGCCCAGCAATTGAGTGTAGCAGAGATGCGTATGTTGCGTTGGTGTTGTGGGCACACAAGGAGGGATAGAATCCGGAACGACGATATTCGGGATAGGGTTGGGGTGGCACCAATTGAGGAGAAATTGATTCAACATCGGTTGAGATGGTTTGGACATGTCCAATGGAGGCCTCCTGAGGCGCCGGTGCGTAGTGGAGTTCTAAAGCGGGCCGATAATGTAAAGAGCGGTAGAGGTTGACCTAAACTAACTTGGGACGAGTCCGTTAAGAGAGATCTTAAGGAGTGGAATATCTCCAAGGATTTAGCTATGGACAGGAGCGCTTGGAAATTGGCAATCAACGTGCCTGAACCGTAACCTCTTTTTGTCTTGTGCCCTTTATGTCCCTTTATGTGTCTCCGTGTTTCTCGTCTCTTTTGGGTTTCATCTCTAGCCTACCCAAACTTGCTTGGGATAAAAGGCTATGTTGTTGTTGTTGTATTATCATCTGTATGCAGAGGTTGGTCACTGTAACTTATTTTTTCTTTTATAATGAAAATTGGATGTTATGTTCAAAAGCTATACTTCAGAAGGAGCATTCTACTATTCGGTTGATTCATTTCTACGAAGCACCTCTTTTACTACCTTACATAACGATATTAGATTTGCCATGGGGATGTCATTTTTATTCTTAAGTCTTTAGTTTCATATGAAAAGAAACTATGTGCTGGTACATTTGGTTCACTGCATTCAGTTCTAAGCATTGAAGAATCTCCTACAGGAAAATGATAGAGGGAAGAAACCAAAGAAAGGCCAATCTCTAGTGGATGCTGCTTACCGAAAGGCAAAATCATTGAAGGCGGCCAGCAAACGGGGTCCTGGTGCAGGCAAAGGAAAGAAAGAGAAGAATGCAAGACAACATTCTGAGAAGACTCCGAGCAGGCATGAGGAGATGCGTGAGCTTTTCCAGAATGATATGAGCGAATGGAAACAGGGACGCTCCTCAAAGAAAAACAATTTCACGCACAAAAAATCAAAGAACGCTTTTAAGAGCAAAGCAAGGTATGCAGCAATGGTTTAAATTAGAACTGTTTGCATTGCCAGTCAACTGGAAATGGAAATGGGTAAAATGACCTGATTGAGCTCTTGTGACTACATGAGGCTGCCTAACAAATTTTTTGCATGTGATGTAATGTTAGGTGCTACAGCATTTGTAATTGAGTTTTTTCCCCTTTTCTTTGGCAGGTACAAGCGCCGGAAGTAGAAGACTCGGCCATCTCCGGGTTTATATTACATACATTCCCTTGTCTCAATTTTGACTGACTGATCCTGAAGAAATCTCTGGGATCCAGATGTTTCCAGTCACCTTGCGTTTGCTTGTTGTAAACTTATTGTCATATCATGTTTTGAAGCATACCGTTTTCTGATGTCTCTAATGATTTCGCTGAGAGTTGACCTCACTTTGGTTTCAACATGTGTCGTCGTTTCGTAGTTCGTACTTAACTCAAATTTTACTTGCCAGACGGTGTTGTGTGGAAACGTCGACCAGCTTGCTATGTTCCTGCGCCTCGTATGCAATGGCAAGTTTGCACTCAGTATTCCAGTGCAAACTTTTGCGGATGTGTGATGTTCATCTTTCTGAAAGCAAGTTCTCGTTTGAAGAGCTATTTGAATAAAAATTACTCTTTCTATCATTCAATAGTTTCTTTATGTCTTGTGTGCACTTTTTGAGCTAATCCTGCTCTCCATCTTTGGAGAATGACAATATTTGGAGATCTAGGGGGTGTTTAGATGCAAAAAAAAAAAAAAGTTTGGAATTTTGCTACTGTAGCATTTTCGTTTGTATTTGGCAATTAGTGTTTAATCATAGACTAATTAGGCTTAAAAGATTCGACTCGTGATTTACAATCAAACTGTATAATTAGTTATTTCTTTTACCTACATTAAGTGTTCCATACATACGTCTACAGATTGATGTGATAGAGAGAGAGTGTAAAAATTTAGAATTTGGAAGGGAAGCAAACATGCCCTAATTGAAGAAGTTGAAGTACCTTTTATCAACAAAATATTTATTCCTATTAATATGGAAGGGTATAAAGAGACTCAATATTGAAGGATACAGAGACTCTTGGAGTTAGTTGGAAATCAAGCGAGCATTAGATCAGCACCATGCCTAACGCATCCAAAGCAATGCCGGCTGTGGTTTTGCTGACGTGCTCCATGGTTACCGGTGTTTACATGGCCATTCCGTTCCCACCATAGATCTAGATTCATCTGAATTTAAAAACGATTCAGGCGAAGCAGTAGTGGAAAATGAATCATTGTTTGCTTATATGGACGAGACAAGGGGAAGAGCTCTCTCCTTGTTTTTTTTTTGGGGGTGTGTGTGCGCGCGAGACCCAGTTACGTATGAGTGCACACTTACCTCTATGAATGCATGCACACACTACCCCTATGAGCACCTTTGAATAACTGAGTTGAATCATTTAATGGGTCAATCATCATTCTTTGTTTTGATGAAGACCAATTAAGTTTGGATAACATGTAAAAGCCTGATTATTAGAGAAGTAATCTTTTAAACTAGTTATTGTTGGCATAAAGCTATAACTGCTAGAGGTGTTTAAAGTGATTATGTCTGTCTGTTGATGCTTGTAAGCCTGTGTCTATTGTCTATGTGAGAGTGCACAACGTTTTTTTGTGAACAGTGTACAACATTTCTTTAACTATTTATAAGACGTGTTCGCTTGCAAGTTGTCATTATATATATTGTTATTATTATGGTGGTCAATTTGGGCTGTCATTATTTTGTCTCGCCATGTTCGCTTGAGCTTATCAGTCAAATTAGCCAGCCATTCAACAGTGTTTTTCTCTCACAACAAATTAGCGAACAATATTTTCAGTCATGGCTTATCAGTCAAGCGAACAGGACGTTCGTTTTCAAAACAAATTGTGAAATTGAAAGTGGGAGTGGGATTCCCCCCATCATATCTACTCTCTTTGTCCCTTTTAAATGTCATTCTCACTTCCCGAGAGGTCAACATACTCAACTTTGATCAAATATATATAAAAAATACTAATATTTATAATACATAATTAATATCATTAGATCGATCATGGAATCTATTTTATTCTTGTATGTGGAATACTTGGCAAATTTTTTTACTAACTTTGTTATTTATATTTTTATTGAATTGATATACTGTAGACTTTATATTGGATCGACTTGTCCTAACTTAGGGGGTGTCCTAACTTCAGCTCCGCGTTTTCAAACACATCTAGTTCTGAGAACTCCGGTTCAAGAAAAAGATGGAGTTAGAGACCAACTTCATATTTTTTTGGAGCACCTCAAGAGGTACTTTAATTTTTTAAATTTTATATTCTCACGTGGAGTTGAGAGATAATTATCTACGTTGTCACTTATTAATCACCAGTTCACTTCGCATCTATTCTACTTCCTCCCTTACGCACGCTTGAAAAAGGCCGTGACATTTCTTCTCCGTACGTACATACGTACGCACCAGGACTGTTAGTGCAGCTCATGCTGCCACCAAAGCATCAATCTCTATGCGAGTCAAATGGTTAGAATAGAATGACCAATCTCACAAAAGAAATCATGATAATTCTTGTACCGTGACAATCAGTTAACTCACCAATGAACAATAATGCACACAGAAGACCACGGAAAGGCGGCTTCAATGTACCGTGATCTATATAAATGCAATTTCAATCAGGGGCATAATGGACTATTTGCATGAAAACAACCTATTTCTGGAGTTAGAGCTAGACAGTGTGTCAAACAGTAGTACTTACTCCACAAACTTCACGGTGGAGCTGCTCCGTGATGGAGTTCGTGAAGCGGAGCTGCAAAAAACGGGAGCCGAGCAATCCCAAACACCCCTTAGAATTACGCAAGCGAGCGCACGTTGCTATCTATAGTCTGACACTTGCATATAATTGAGATTGGGTTTAGGTGGGGGTAAAGAAAAATAATAAACTCATTTATACTCTGATGAATCATACACACTAAACATCTAAATCTCACATATAAATACAATGTTGATATTGTTGGCTACTTGCCTATCCTAGTTTTTTTTTTTAAATAACAAACTTGCACGAAAAAAAAGAAGAAGATGTGTATAGACATAAATAAACTGACACAATGGTCTAATGAAACATAAACAATCATTTGCACGGACAATATACATCACATGGTATAATCCTTCCATTTTGAAAATAAATATTAACGAGTGATAATATATAATACAAAAATGGCGAATAGATTGAGTACCCATTCGTTAGCTTGTTCTTATGCATCTCCTAATTAATAAATTAGACATCAATCCCCTTGCACTTTTCATGTTTTGGACACGTAAAAGCTCGCAAGCGACAAATCAGTAATCCGTTTGTGTACTTATTTCCTGAAATCAGAATACATTTACCTGTGCTTTTGTACGGCGTCCTGCAGCTCTCCTGTGGTTGGCGTTTTTTTGTGCCGAGAAGATAAGAAAACTTGGCCATTTGATGCATGTGTCGTTGTATCGTTAAGTCACTCGATGCCTGGGCCTTATCTAGTGCGGTAGGGTCTAATGGGCTTTTCTACTGTTGTCTGGCCCATATGAGTCAGCTCGAAAACACACAATCCCCTAAAAAAAAAAAGCTCGAAAACACACAAGCACTCACAGAGCGCAGGCAGGCGGCGGCGGAGGTAGGACCACTGGACCAGGTTCCTCGTCGCGGCCGGCGTTAAGTAGGGCGGCCGCCCTGCCTCGTCCTACTGGTAGGTCCGCCACGGCGCCGCTGGAAGGAGGCTTTGTGGCGATGGACAGGGTCGGCGGCGGCGAGAAGCAGCTGGAGGATTGCACAGTGGCCAAGTCAGTGATCTCCCCTCTCTCTCGCTGTGCCTCTCCCTCTCTGATTTATGGATTAGATAGTTAGGACCCTCTCTCTGGGCCGTGATTCGCAGAGCTAGGAACCCATGTCGATTTGGACATTTGGTGACTATCCTCCCGCTGCTGTTGGTAGTAGGGGTGCATGACCGAGATTTATCTGTGCTTAGCATCCCCTGTATTGCTTATTAAGACGCTAATTGTTATGGAGGCGATAACTTGGATCCATACATATCCTACGGTGCTGCGAGCGATGGCTTCTGTTCAGAATTGTTTGCTATGATTTTGTAGCTTGCTTGTACTGATAGATGCGGCCTTGTGCACTGTGCTGCGTGACTGAAAAAGAAAAAAACTGACGGCCCTTTGCAGCCATGCCTCTGGAAATATATGTTTTTACAAAGATATGGAACTTTGTTTGTGCACCTCAATCTCGTTGCGTGAAAGATAATTCGTTCTGTCAAGTGCCCTGTGAGCTGACTAGCTAAGAGGGGACTTATTGGGCTAAATGTACTTTTGAGTTACCATTACAGGGATCCTACTTCTTTTACAAAGAGGCAGGGTGCGAACCAGTGTCACAACCCTCAATGAAAAATTAGAAACTGTTTGCCATTGTATGAAATGGGCTAATGTTTCTAGCTTGCTGGTTACTCAGTAACAGATTTTTTTGAGGAAAAAAAAGTCTATTGCTTATCACAGGGCCATGCACATCAAATCAAAAGCATTTTAAAAAGTTTGATCTAACATTGTCAGGTAAAAGCAATTTCAGATGTTTTGCAATAACGTGAGTCTGCAGAAGGGGTAAATGCTTGTACCTGAAGCAGAATTGTAATCAGGAAACCAGTAACATGTTTGTTGCATTCTTCAGAATGAAACTGATGCTGATATCAGAAATGGGGAATGTACACCTGTCAGGTTTTATAGATGATTTCAAGGAAAAAAAGTTGAATTAGAGTAATATAAGATTTGCAATATTTTATTTTTCTTGAAGAAAAAAAGGGGCTGTATTCTGGGCCATACAAGTTCCTCAGTATTGTTTGATTACTACAGAAATACGATTCAACTTCATTTCTCTACTTCTAAGTTTGGTAAACCTTTCAGCATTTTTACTGATTGTTAAGTACTGCTGATACATCCATGATAGTTTACATAGTAAAAATCTGTCTACAAGTTTGCTTACAATATGAGGTCTTCACGCTGGATCTCAGCTTGAATTGGCGCAGCTGGTTTAGTTCAGACTGCAAATTCAGCCATTCTTTACTAAGGCAAAATTGTCCTTTTCTCCTTTTGTCCCTCAAAATCCCTTGTATTTGGGTACAATTTTTGAATGCTTGTATACACTATATTCCAGGACGGGGGGTATCAGCTAGGCGTGCATGATTGGTTTCAGATACCTAAAGAGAATATGAACACATATATCCCTGTTTGAATTTGAGTGTGATTTATTTATGTAAGTTATTTTCTTTTTTACCTTCTTGTTGGTGGGCCATTTTGGGTTTCAATATCTGGTCTACCTCAACTTGCTTGAGACTATAAGGTTTTGTTATTGTTGTTGAATTTGAGAGTGATTTATTTAACGTCTTGTCTTGTGTGAATGATACTATAATTCTAATTTGTTTGCTCCCCTCAACACTGTTCTCATATCCACTGCAGTGCTCTAGGAACCTGGTTCTTCTCAGTTGCGGGTGCTCTTGTTGCTATTCCTGTGGGCATAAAGAGGAAATCCTTAGCTCCACTGGTCTTCTTCGGCACCACAGGAACCATGCTGGACATTATCACGGGCATTAGCCAGTGTGAGCGAGAGCATGCTGAGCGGCAAATGAAGCTTTTGGAAGCCGAGAAACTCTCGGCCAATGCTTCAGCTGAGAGTGAAAGCTCTGATTCCTTTGGCAGTGCTGACAAATGAAATACTTCTCTTGTTTTTCCTCACTTGAGTTGTTGCTCAGATGCCAATTTGACACCTTTTATTTTCTGAATATACCATTCCTACTCCCCCAATAACGTGTAATTGTGTATTTGAGCAACGATCAGTTGTTTTCGCCTCATCAGTACATGTCAACTGCTAGTAGGCTAGTAGGGATTAGGCAAACGATGGGTGTGCTACTTTGTGTTCGATGCTGAGATTAAACTTTCACAGATACTGGAGATGTCACGGCCCCAAGGCATAAGCTATGCTGAGACTGTATGACTTATTGACTTGGTGTAATCTGTAAGCTCTTACGTGTTTCCTGTTCGCTTGGCTGAAAAGTCATGGCTGAAAATACTGTTCACTGATTTGTTGTAAGAGAAAAATACTGTTCGTTAGCTAAAAAAATACGGCTTATAAGACAAGCGAACAGGGAGAAAGCGAACAGGGCTGTCTCCCTTGGATACACGAGGTTGTATCCACTGTCTTTTTTATATTGTGAACTGGGGAAAATATAACAAGGTTCAATCCTGGTCTTCGAGCAAGTATACCATCTGGCGAAAATAGCCCAAACCATTTTACGGCTAGGTCTTAAACTTTTCAAATTTTATATTTTTTTTAAAAAAATCTTGTAGATGAATTTCTTCTCATTCTTTCCAAAATCGTGTATTACAGTTTGGTGGTTTTTATGTGTGGAAGTTTGCTTTTGCTTGCTCAAATCGCCTTGGTTGCATGCTTCATCTGATTTCTATGACTGCTTGATGCGTGCACACTAACAATCTCTCATCTGTTTGTCCAAGATGAATTATCTTGGGGGTGATAAGGTTCTTCTGAAGCTAATGGACTATCCTTGGACCTTGGTCATGCCTATCTCCTTGTCACGTGCCACGTTCTCACCATTATCGTCTGCTCGAGTTGCAGCCACCAAGAGATGAACGGATGTGCAAATTTGTTGTTCTAATCGAGATCCACAACTTTGATTTTGATTGTTTCATCATCTGAGGTCGCTTAACAAATTTGAATTTTAAAATGTCAAAACTTCAGTTATTTAGGGACGGAGGGAGTAATGTCCCAATCATCTGACATGCATTCACCGACCCGTCTCGCATCACATGTTGACCACTCGCCCTCCGCTGTACTCCTTCCGTCTCAAAAATAGTCGCTATGGGAATCGTGCTGGTTAAACTTTCCCAACTTTGATTAGGTTTGTAAAAAAATATGTGCAACATTTATTTCTTCAAATAAGTTTATTATGAAAGTATATTCAACGATCTACCTTCGGTAGCAGACACTGTGATGGGCTAGGCTAGGAAACCTTATTCGATATGATAGGACTGGTAAACAAAGCAAGGCCTCTGTCGAGAGCCAATTTCATATTCTTCGGTTCCATTCCTGATCGAACTCCCTTCGTGTCATACTAATTATGTACCATAAATATTAATATTTTGTTAAATATATTTGGTCAAAGTTAAAAGTTACTGACTTTTTAGCAGCGAGAATGACACTTTTTTTTTGGCAGAGGAGTATATATGCCACTGGGTACTTCGGTACGGTGTAGTATGTATGAGCGGTGCTCCACCCGACAATACTAGCAGTGCAGGGAGCTCCAACAGTTTGCATTTCTGACTCCTCGTGCCTTCTTCAAAATTCTCAAGGAGTAAAGCGAAGACAATTGTCACTCATGGCTGAACACCGGATTGTTGTTATACAACAGCACCATGCCACTTATGTCCCCTCTTATCTAGGACTCCATTTGTTCCAAATTGTAAGAAAGCTAGATCCTAGCTTTTCTACACATGTAGCTTTTGCTATGCATATAAACCTCTTTTCACTATTTAATTGAGCGGCAGAGCTCTTGCCTTTTACTTAAAAGAAAAGATATACACGTCTATATCTAGATACATATATAATAAAAAATAATATATCTAGAAAATTCAAACCGTCTTATAATTTAGAGCTAAGAGAGTATTTGCTTGTCCACTAGGGATATGTATGTATCCAGAATTTGATTGCTGTCAAAGGCATATCCAAAATTCATGCGTAGCTAAGAAGTGCCGAGAAGTGTTTGGTTCGAGAAACCTGATATATCACCTCGTTCTATTTCTTAGACAAAACAAAAATATAGGAAGTAAGTGAATGACGAAATAATAGGTCATCATTAATATGGTCCGTATGTGGCGCACGTGTATTGCACCGTTGAGTGCAGTGGCCCCCGCTGGCTGGTGGTCCGGTCAGCGACTCAACCCAACCAATAGCCGGCGCCCAACGGTGACAAGGTCGACCGGCCGGCCCCGATCGCCGCAGCCCAGCCTGCCACTTGATTAATGATTACGCTTACGCCGAAGGAAAACGCAGGCCGGTCGAAATCAGCCAAGAGCCAAGTCAGTAGGCGACAAGAGACGAGCAGTAATCAGAAGAGTGTGGATAGCTGCTAGTGCCAGATCGTGTCCAAAACGGTTTCTCTTTCTATCGACTTCATCCACGTCGAGCCTAGTCTTAATTGTGAAACTTTTGTCACGCCCCGCTAAGAGAGACTTTTTATATCTTTACTAATTTACAGAAATAAAGATTTTGGTGAAAAAAACATCCTTTAACAGCCTCTTTAATTACATATTCAACTATTGATATCATCTATTCCGGATTTCTCGCTGGACAAAGATGGAGAGTGAGGATAACGCTCAAGACTACGCACAGGAACAAGATATAGAAAAGTTGTTGGACAAAAAATGATTTTTACTCAATTGACTCTCCAAATGATAATTTAGAAAATAGATTTTAGAAAAGCTCTTGTAGATGCTCTAAGTAGAATCACGCATCGAGATTCCTGAACGATATATTAACAAAAGTTCCAGAGGCTTGAACCGTCGGATGTCCGGTACCCGACCATCTAACACGGTCATCTAAACAAAACAACTTGTTGCCAAATGACTAAGGGCCTTTTTTTTTATCCCTTCTTCTTAAAGTAATTTAGCTTAGTTTTAAGCTATAAGGCTCTAATGTGAGGTGGATTAAAATTTAGAGCTAACTTTAGACCACCTATTTGGAGACGTTAGCTATGAAGATTAGAGGGGTGGATCAAACATGCCCTAAAAAATGGTTCATGTTGAAGACTTACACATCATTGAAGAGATGCATGTATTGATCTTGAATTTTCTCCTCAAGCTCCCAAGTTGTTGTTTTTTTTTCTTCAAATTCACGTCCACTCCATTGCATTTTACTAACTTAATGGATTTATTCTGGATTTTCTGCTCAGAGTGGTCTAGTATTTTGATATGATGTTCTTTATAGAACAAATTTGGGTTGTAACTCTATTTTCTCCAAATCACCACTTCATGCCGATACTCGAAGACATTTCTTGAGTTGTGATATATGGAAAACATGGTGAATGCCTGAATAGCGGATAGCGACTTAACGAAGTTCTAGCCAGGGACGAAGCCAGAAAAAAATTTAGGGGGAGGGGGGGCTGAACAAAAGTCCTACGACGACTTAGCTCTACTATGACCACTCATAATAGACAAATATATAATAGTTTAAAGTAGTCTTATATTTGAAACATCGATTAACGATGAAATTCACAAAATACATCATATTCTATACATAGATACGTGAAATTTTTAGGGGGGGTCTTGAGCCCACCCTGCCGTGCGTTGGCTCCATCCCTGGTTCTAGCAATAATAGCCACTACTCCACGCCTTTCAAATATTGAAAATGGTTTATAACATATTAAGGTCTTAGTTTTTCCTTCTCTTGGAACCTTTGGGTTCCCTTAAATGGTGTAACCTTCTAATACACATTATCTCCAACTTAGAATTTGTATCTTTCTTGTGCGGCAACTAGGAATTTGACTACTTGTTTCACTTTCTCTTCAGGATCCTTCACAAGATTGGGATTGAAATGACTTCGCTCTTCTGTTTTGTACTAGTTCAATTCAAAGGAGTCTGGTGACTTGGCTCACTTCAAAGGGTAATATTTTTATGGTTGATTGATAGCAATTGCTGAAGGTGAGTTCAGCGAAAAGCTAAGTAAATGTCCTAATTTCTGCCATAAAACAATCACACGTGCCCTCAACATGTCTTCCAAGATTCAATTTATTACTCTTTTTGTTTCACCTCTTGTTTTGGGGGTGATATGCGGTGCTAAAGTTAAGTATTGTACTAAGGCATCATGATTCACACAAAACGCTTCCCCAAAGTTTTTGTCAAGAACCGAGGCTCATAATCGGACACTGTGGTCTTTGGTGCACCAACCATTGTAACACACAATCTCACACAAACATATGTTATGGCATATAAGGTAAGGAACAGGCAGTCTTGACGAGTTAGAAATGGGCAAACTTTATAAATCGATCTATGGCTACCCATATTGAGCTATGCTCGGATGAGGCTCTTGATAATCTAGTGATGAAATTTATGGAGATATTTTCCACTTCCAAGAGGGAATTGGCAAAGGTTTGAGATGGTCAACGTTCACTTATAACACATGTTACACTTGACTATGTAGCGAGTGATTTTACAGCTAGAGAAATTTGACTTATGTCAAAGCCAAGGTAAACATATTTTTTCGAAAAAAAAGGAAAGGAAATATTCTGTATATGGAGGGAAGAGGAAGAGAGCTGTTTCTCTTTCTTAAGCTCATCCCTAGCTCGTCCGCGTTGGTTTAGAGTTTAGACTCATCAACTGAGGGTGGCCAGGCAGACGGACGAGTCGTTGTCCTATGATCGCGAGCACTCACAAGAAACGCCGACTCAGCAGTCAGCAGCGGCCTAGAAAAGAAGAGGAAGGGTGTGTTCACTTCCCGAAAAGTAGCTAAAAAGTTATTGTAGCATCTTTCGTTGTTATTTGGCAAAATTTGTCCAATTATAAAACTAACTAGGCTCAAAAGATTCGTCCCGACATTTACAGACAAACTATGTAATTAGTTATCTTTTTTACCTACATTTTATGCTTCATGCATGCGTCGAAAGATTTGATATGATGGGTAGAAGAGAAAATATTTTGGGTTGGGATGGGGAAGTGAACAAAGCCGAAAGAGAGCTGGCGGAGCAACCATGGCTCCCCTTGCCACGCCACGGCCCACGGGTGTGGTGTCCAGTGGGCCCCACGGGAGTGTTACAGGAAAACAGAATACCTTATGGGATCGTTCACCTCTCCCCACCGGTCATTCCACCGACCCCTCCTCTGGTCGGCGCGCAGCCCGAGCGGCGAGCCGGCGAGACCGAACCAGGCAGAGGGTCCCACCCACGGCTGCTCTCTCGCTCGACGCGACGGCTCGAGAGTCGAGAAGCCTCCTGCGCCCCTCGTCGCCCGCCCATTAATACCGCGCCCGCGCTCCACGCCGCGCTTGCCCCTCATGCCCGCGTCGCCGCTGCCAGAGCGCCACCATGCTCGGCGCGGCGCTCCGACTCCGCGTCCGCGTTCTCCGCCGCCGCTGCCGCCCTCGCCCCCACCGCGGGCGCCGCCGAGGCAGGCGGGTCGGGGAAGATGACGACGAAGAGGGAGGCCGGGAGCCGGTGCTGCTGGTGTCCGGGATGGGCGGCTCCGTGCTGCACGCGCGCCGCCGGTCCGACCCCAAGTTCGACCTCCGGGTCTGGGTGCGCATCCTCTTGGCCAACCTCTACTTCAAGAAGTACCTCTGGTCGCTCTACAACGCCGACACCGGTCCGTCGCCTTGCCTCCTCCATCTGTGCTACCAGGACTTCGTTGTTGTGCTACATGGGGACGGGGGTGCCCCCTCAGGTGTTCGATGGAACGCCCCAGCTGAGTTGGGGAGTGCTTGTCTAAAGACTGCTTCTGGTTGCTTGTTGTTGCGCAGGGTACGTGGAGCCGTTGGACGACGATGTGGAGATCGTCGTGCCGGAGGACGACCACGGCCTGTTTGCCATCGACGTTCTTGATCCTTCCTGGGTGAGTTCATGTGTGTTGGTTGGTTGAATTGCAGTCTTGTTTTTTTTTAGATTAGTTTAGTCGGAGCTATTAAAAAATGGCCTTTTCTTGGTTCGGTATATTCTTTTTTTAGACCGGTGGCCTTACGATATTTGGAGTGAGTGAGTCGCCTTGCACTGGGTCATTGGGAATAGGTGAGGATAGGAAGGGGACATGATGAAACGGCCATATAGTACAGGAACTAGCGATTGTTATCACTGCCCTAAGAGAACCATTTTCGTCTTTTCTCCTTGTTGAAAAGAGTCAAAGACAGCAATAGACATTTGGTAGATGTGCACTATATAATACTTTTGGATCGTGGACAGACAAAGATAGATAAATCTGATTTTTTGGGTATTAATGCCTAATAAATTAATAAGATTAGGGCATTCAATGAACTTTATGAAACTTTTTTCTCTCTCTTTTGGAATTTGTAGTGCATTCAATCATGCTTTTGGTGCCCAGAGTGTTAGTAAACTTCCCAGAGACACATACCCTGGGAACCGGGGACATCTAATCTATGCAGCGTATGTGGGCTTATGTGGAGTACTGGCAACAACAACTAGAGTAGTGAGACAGCTGTAGTCATGCCTTGCCCATGAAGTATACATGAGCACATTTAAGCAACTGATGGAATCGATACAGCTGCTATATAGTTTTTCTTTGTACTGCCACTGACTAAAATGATTGATAGTATTTTTACTTTTCTGTCAGAATTGATGCTTAGAATCACATAGAATCTTGAACTCTATGTGGTCTGCCCCTGAAGAGCATAGATTTTCAGTGACATGTTTTCTTCCTTTTCTTTTATGCTTCAGTTTGTAGAAGTTCTCCATCTTTCTATGGTGTATCACTTCCATGATATGATTGATATGCTCATAAATTGTGGATACGAGAAAGGGACCACTCTATTTGGATATGGTTATGATTTTCGCCAAAGCAACAGGTACTTCCCTATATATGGATCCCTTTGCATGCTGTTGTGTGTTGAATTGGTAACATCAATATTGAGTGGGCCGACAGTTCACTGTCGACCTGTCGTGCAAGCACAAGATGCTGTAACAGTGGTTTTATCTGGCAGGATAGACAAAGCGATGGCTGGTTTGAGAGCAAAACTTGAGACAGCTTATAAGACCTCTGGAGGGAAAAAAGTCAATTTAATCTCTCATTCTATGGGCGGATTGCTAGTACGCTGCTTCATGTCTATGAATCATGATGTGAGTTTTCATGTTTGCTATGCTTTTTGCTTATGCATAAACATCCATATCGTAATTTTTCCAATTTTCTAGGTATTCGCTAAGTATGTAAACAAATGGATTTGCATTGCTTGTCCATTTCAAGGTAACATATTGGACATTTCAATTGATTTATTCTATTATTGCTATCCTTTGACAGAATATGTGTTTTATATTAGTAAATTTATCTCGCAGGTGCCCCCGGATGCATCAATGATTCTCTACTTACTGGATTGCAATTTGTTTATGGTTTTGAGAGCTTCTTTTTTGTATCTAGATGGGCAATGCACCAACTGGTATTTCTTTACCATGATTTTTCGAACAATTTCTTCACGATGTTCTAATAGCCAACAGCCTCTACAAGACTACAAACTTGCAGTTGTATTTACCTCTCCTTTTAAATCTGTTCTGATTATATGCAGCTTGTTGAATGCCCATCAATCTATGAAATGTTACCAAATCCAGAATTCAAGTGGAAGAAAAAACCAATTATTCAGGTTTGGCGTAAGAACCCTGAAAAGGATGGAATTGTGGAGCTAGTTCAATATGAAGAAACTGATTGTGTGTCCTTGTTTGAAGAAGCTTTAAGGAATAATGAGGTGTATTCTATTATAACAATGTTTTTTATCATATTATATTTCTGATGCATTTGTTATTACATATATTATCAATGCAAAGTGACTTTGGTAAAGTTAGAATCCCACACAACATAGGCACTGAGATCCATGCGCTTGACTATGCATGTCTCCTAGACTCCTAGTATGAGTAATAACTCTTTAATCCACTGACACCCGATCGTTCCATTTTCTCATGTATCTGTAGCTCATGTATAACGGAAAGAAAATAGCACTACCATTCAATATGTCAGTCTTCAAATGGGCCACCAAGACCCGCCAAATCCTAGACAATGCTGAATTACCAGATACTGTGAGCTTTTACAATATATGCGGGACATCTTATGAAACTCCATACGATGTATGGTGAGTATTATGAATTTATGATGGCAGTTGATACTCACATCATGTAGTTTTCATTTCCGCTCTAGATTTTTATTCTGATATTCATCATTCTTATTTTGAACTATCTGTAGCCTTATAGGTTATCAATGTAAAAAGGTCCAGGTAGAGAAACTTTAGGATCTGATTGAGATGGTTCAATACAAATAGCCAACATGAATCATGCTCATTAAAAATGAGATGCAGAGCTCCTGCCATGCTTTCAAAAAAAAGAGAGAGAGACAGTTCCTTTTCAATCGTTTGTTCAAAGAGATTCACATTTTCTATCTCCACAGCTGGAGTTGTGACTTGTATCCAGAGTACCTTTTTCAGTGAGGATACTTCAAGATTTGTTTTAGTGAAAATACTCTAGCGACGAGTCTGACAGTTGAAATATGTGATTTCATTCCTCTGGCTTAAGTATATTACTGGTATTTCCACAGCTATGGCTCAGAAAGCTCCCCAATTGGAGATTTGTCAGAAGTGTGTCACACAGTGGTACTGTACTCTCTCACTTGAAATTCGTCAGGTTCTGGTTGTAAACTTCCAATGTCTTTTCACGGGAATATGACACATGGGCATCCCCTTTTCAGCCGGCATACACTTACGTGGATGGAGATGGCACAGTTCCCACAGAATCGGCACTGGTAAGATGAACCATCCTTTTGTAATTGCGCTGTATATGCTATGCATTGTATTCATAGTTTTGTTAAAGAAACCTAGTTCAACACAATCCTGTTCGAATGCCAGACCAAAATATTGTGAAGTGGAAATCTTTTGGCCTAGAAGTGGTTTTGCACTGAAGGTTGGACATATCTAGCAATAATGCAATATACACACCGGTCCATTGTAGTTTTAGATACTTTTCAATGCCTTTTAGTTCATTTGGAGGAGGCTTTATAATGGCATATCTCTTGCTTGACTTCATCAGTGATCACTGATCAGTCACAGAAGCAGGTTTACGTGTACTCACCACATATGAGTGTTGACAGGCTGATGGGTTCTCTGCAAAAGAAAGAGTTGGCGTCGAGGCCGACCACCGTGGCCTGCTGTCTGATGAGAACGTATTCAAGCTTCTCAAGAAATGGCTCGGTGTGAGTGAGAAGTCAGAGTGGCGTTGCGTGTCAAAATCCAAAGTGGTAGACCTTGGCACCTAATTGGGTTGCCCTGTAGTTGTCATCGCAATCCCTTCAGGAGGACTGTTATTTTGGCCTTTTCCCCTGAAGAGAAGAAACAAAATTCTGGTGATTGTATTGTATGTCTGCACAATGTAAATCCCTGCAGGCAACAAGGGTAATGCACTAATGCCCCTTATACGATGTATCCTTGCCACTTTGCCAGGCATTTCTTTAAAGTCTAGGGTCATATTCATTGTCCTTCCAACTCTGGAGCATAGTAAAAGAATAATGAAATCGGTCATAATTTCAAAAGTATTCTGGATTTTTTGAGCATGTTAATTTGCCCATAACACTGGGACGCATCTTGTTATGTGTTTTTACGGCAGAAGAACACTGCATTTCATAAGGAAGCACAAATTCTGATATCATTGTAGCTCTAGCAAGAATCATGGCAAAATGGCGCTAGCGCTAGTATAGTAAGACTCATGGCCATGGCACTAGTGCTCATCCGAAATCGAGAATATGTGCTTCCTTTATGACAGTAGCGCTAGTACGAATCGTGGCATATCTTCTAGTATCGGATTGCTTTATCAGTTTTCACACCAAGAAGGAAAATATCTGAAAATAGCTGAATAAGTCATAGTAGAAGGCATCAAAAGAAACATCATGATGCAAATAAAATGAGCGAGAAAGAAGAAAGAAGAGAAATCTTGCTCACATCTAAGGATGAAAATGGAACAGAAATATTCTGAACTGACCGTTTTCGTTTTCTATATTATGATACTATTTTCTAACATGAAAATTTATCAGTTTCAATTGGTTTCACAACCATTTTTAACTATTTTTTGTACTCTTTAATTGCTAAAATGTAGAAATATTCTGAACTGACCGCTTTCGTTTTTCTATATTGTAATACCGTTTTCATCCTTACATCAAGTGGTTTAAGTACACACCAGCACGAAAATGGGACACTCTGCCTCAAGTTGTCCTAATAAGAGGACCGAGCAAGGCTCGGTTGGCTAGTTGTGCCGACGTGCGAACAGCCCACCCGAGTTCGATCCTTGATCGACTCGCGTGCCTCATTGGTGCCTAGGATTTTTCTAGGATTTCTCTGGTGCCTCACATGGATGGACTACAGTTGTCACATCTTTCAGCTATCTTCTTTGAAGACTTAGAATGTAGGTTGTAGATCTAGTGTGTGTGTGGTTGTAGTGTATGTTGTTGCATGAGTTAAGATACTATAACTTGTTTTGAGACGATAAAAAAAGTTGTCCTAGTAAGATTGATGAGATGGTAAATACAGGCACTAAAACTACTGAGAAAATGGATAATGCTCCTGTGATTTGCTTTGCATGGGTAGGGATGGTACTATTAATGCTAAGAATCTAAGATTAATAGTTTTTCTAAATTTCGTACAAAGGCTGTTTTGGTGCATAAATATGCTGTGACTAATATGCAAGGACCCAATTCGGTTTGAGTACCACAAATTGCTTGAATTGTTTAATGGGTACTTGTACTTTTAGGGGGCATTTGAGGCTTGGCTCATTTTTGGAGAATGATTTTCACATATATATCAAAATTGAGTCAAGTATGAAGACGATTGCTCTACATCCAAAACCAATGCCATCTCAGTAACAAGTATCTATATTGAAGTATCTAGCCCCTAATCTTTTTATGGGTTATATTGCTTGGTGTTGCTTGCATATACTTCTTCTCGGGCTGTTCTGAAAACATAATTCTAGACCGTTCGCAAGTCAGATTGGAAACTTACTCCAGAACTCACCAGAATTTTTCCTGCAAATGCTAATTGCAAATCCATAATGGTGAACCATCCATACTACTTATCTGGACAGTTCGCTGGTCATTTTTCAGCACAACTTGTGTCATCCCATATGATTAGCTTTGATCGACTCCTTGTATCATCTCTTGTATCTATGAACTCTCAATGACAGTTCTGGTCTTACTACCAAGAAGTTTGTTGATAGTCTCA
Source organism: Saccharum hybrid cultivar R570 (assembly GCA_038087645.1). Lineage (NCBI taxonomy): Eukaryota > Viridiplantae > Streptophyta > Magnoliopsida > Poales > Poaceae > Saccharum > Saccharum hybrid cultivar. The sequence goes on from JAQSUU010000344.1 coordinate 3,967,551, forward strand.
AGAGAGGTGGCACATACAAGAGGCAAATGCAAAGTGATCTTACAATGGATGAACATGGTGAAGATGATTAGTAAATCAATTATCAAGCACTTGATAAAGAGCGGAAAGAATGGACCATTGATTCTTATTCCAGTAAGAGAAGTGGTTATCACCATGAGCTTGAACAAGGTGGCTTTTGTCATTTACTCTTTTCCCGTGTCCACAAGCATCAAAGAGTCATTTGGGTTCATATGCTAGAGAAATAGGTTATGTATGAACTGGTGTTCAAATATCTTTATATGCTCTATATGGATGGCTGTCAACAACAACAACAACATAGCCTTTTGTCCCAAGCAAGTTGGGGTAGGCTAGAGATAAAACCCAAAAGAGACGAGAAACAGGTAGACACGTAAAGAGACATAAAGGGCACAAGACAAAAAGAGATCACGGTTCAGGCACGTTGATTGCCAATCTCCAAGCGCTCCTGTCCATAACTAAATCCTTGGGGATATTCCACTCCTTAAGATCTCTCTTAACGGACTCGTCCCAAGTTAGTTTAGGTCGACCTCTACCGCTCTTTACATTATCGGCCCGCTTTAGAACTCCACTACGCACCGGCGCCTCAGGAGACCTCCGTTGGACATGTCCAAACCATCTCAACCGATGTTGAATCAATTTCTCCTCAATTGGTGCCACCCCAACCCTATCCTGAATATCGTCGTTCTGGACTCTATCCCTCCTTGTGTGCCCATAACACCAATGCAACATACGCATCTCTGCTACACTCAATTGCTGGATATGTCGCCTTTTTGTAGGCCAACACTCAACACTGTATAACATCGTCGGACGAATCGCCGTCCTATAGAACTTACCTTTCAGCTTCTGAGGCACCCTTTTGTCACAGAGAACGCCAGAAGCTTGACGCCATTTCAACCAGCCGGCTGAAATTCTATGCCTAACATCTTCATCAATGTCTCCATCCTTCTGTAGCATCGACCCTAAAAACCGAAAAGTATCCTTCTTGACCACCACTTGCCCATCGAGGCTAACGTCTCCCTCTTCATGCCTAGTCGCGCTGAAATCGTACCTCATGTACTCGGTCTTAGTCCTACTAAGTCTGAACCATTTCGACTCTAACGTGTGCCTCCATAGTTCTAACTTCCTATTAACCCCCCTACTGTCGTCAACTAGCACCACATCATCAGCAAAGAGCATACACCAAGGGATATCACCTTGTATGTCCCTTGTGACCTCATCCATCACCAAAACAAATAAATAAGGGCTCAAAGCTGACCCCTGATGCAGTCCTATTTTAATTGGAAAGTCACTGGTGTCGCCATCACATATTCGGACAAACGTCACCTCATTCCTGTACATATCCTTGATGAGAGTAACGTACTTAGTTGGGACTTTGTGCTTTTCCAAGGCCCACCACATGACATTTCTCGGTACTTTGTCATATGCCTTCTTGAGGTCAATAAAGACCATGTGCAAGTCCTTCTTCTGCTCCCTATATCTCTTCATCAATTGTCGTAATAAGAAAATCGTCTCCATGGTCGACCTACTAGGCATGAACTCAAACTGATTTTGGGTCACATGTATCACTCTCCTTAGGCGATGCTCGATAACCCTCTCCCAGAGCTTCATCGTATGGCTCATCAACTTAATTCCACGGTAGTTAGTATAACTTTGAACATCTCCTTTATTCTTGAAGATAGGTACTAATATACTTCTCCTCCATTCTTTAGGCATCTTGTTAGACTGAAAAATAAGGTTAAAAAGCTTAGTTAACCATACTATCGCTATGGTGCCTAGGTATCTCCACACCTCAATGGGGATACCATCATGGACCATCGCTTTACCTTCCTTCATCCTCTTCAAAGCCTCTCCGATCTCTGCCTCCTGAATTCTCCTCACAAAGCGTCTGTTGGTATCGTCAAATGAGTCGTCCAACTCAAGGGCAGGACCCTCATTCTCCCCATTAAACAGCTTGTCGAAGTACTCTCTCCATCTGTCCTTGATCTCCTCATCCTTCACCAGAAGTCGATCTGTCCCATCCACTTCGTTCTCGCAATCTTGGCCCGTTTATCCCGGTGGACACGTACCCGAAAGCGAAAGTCCGCCACCACAAACTTATGTTGAGGGACAACACACTCCCTAGGTAACACCTTACAATCAAAGCAAGCACGTCTATCCTCTCTCCTTGTAAGGATAAAGTCGATCTGACTCGAGTGTTGTCCACTACGAAAGGTTACTAGATGAGATTCCCTCTTCCTAAAGAGGGTGTTCGCTATCAACAAGTCATAGGCCAGCGCGAAGTTCAAAACATCCTCCCCCTCTTGATTCCTACTACCATACCCGAACCCTCCGTGCACCTGCTCGAAACCTACATTAGTCGCACCAACATGGATGTTGAGGTCTCCTCCTATAAAGAGTTTCTCGCTGATAGGCACGGTACTAACCATGCTATCAAGATCTTCCCAAAACTGTCTCTTTGTGCCCTCGCTAAGACCTACCTGAGGGACATAGGCACTGATCACATTCAGAGCCGAATCTACAGCTACCAACTTGACCAAGATAATCCGGTCGCCTTGCCTCCTAACATCAACGACTCCATCCTTAAGGCTCCTATCGATCAAGATGTCTACACCATTCCTACCCGACGTTGTCCCCGTGTACCAAAGTTTGAAGCCAGTATCCTTCACCTCCTTCGCCTTCTGGTCCTTCCATTTAGTCTCCTGAACGTATAGAATATTTACACGCCTTCTAATTGCTGCATCGACTAGCTCTCTTAGCTTATCCGTTAGGGACCCTACGTTCCAGCTACCTAGACGAATCCTAGTTGGCTCGGCTAGCTTCCTTACCCTTCGCACCTGTCGAGGGAAGTGGGAAGACCCTTACTCATTTTTCACTACACCCAGGCGTAGATGTAGCGCGCCACTAAGGTTGCGACGGTCCGACCCTTGCTCATTTTTCATCGTACCCGGGTCACGATACGACGCGCCACTAAGGGGATGACGACCCGGCCTTTGCCCATTTAACGCCACACCCGGGTTCCGATGTAGCGCGTCGCTAAGAGGGTTACGCCCCAACGAATCTCTTGTGGGTTTCAAATCCATGAGAGTGGCTGTTTGTTTTTACTGTTGGTTCGCCAGACCTTAACACACCCTTCTCCTTTACCCGGGCTTGGGACCGGCTATGTTGAGACGACTTAAGAAAGTCTTTCAGTCAACATAGACGGAGTTATATGGATGTCTGTCAAAAGAAAATATTTTACCTCTTTTTGAAAAGTTTGTTGCTGCACATAAACTGAATTATGAATGTATGGATTGGATCTGAATTTTCCTAAGCTTGAATCCGGACTCCCTGAAAGACATGTGTTGTAACACATGTCAAAATAGTTGTTGTTTTTTTTTAAAGTTTACACTATTAATAACTGCATTTCCATTTCGTATATATAAATATATCGAACAAGGAAGCATATTATACAATGTACTTCTCCTAGCTCCTAACCCCTTTTCTAATATCTGATAGCAAAATATCACACTCACAACCAAAGGCTTGTCCAACCGTCTACACTAACCACCACTGTATACATATGTTCTTGCAAGTCTAGTTTGGCAGACGGTTGCCTACTACCTTGAGGCAGTGGCAGCTAATGAAAAGTCCTTGTTGGAGGCTGGCCCACCATCTCCGACACCAGGAACTTGTGCTGTGCTGTTTGCCGTTGCAGCCTCCTCATCCATGGCCTGTGTAACCTGTGCTGTCTCTTCGGAAATCTGTTTTGAGCCCCTGCTTGCAGCAGTTTGGATTTGTGAGCAGTAACACCGGTGCAGTAAATATCTACTCTGTACCTATCCATGTTCGGGGCCAATAGAACTGAAAACGCACAATACCTGTATAAGTAGATGACAAGGCCAGTTGCTGTGCCAGCAAAAGCAACGAAGTACATCCAATCAACCTGCATGCGCACTTCCATCAGATCAATTTATGAATGGCAAATGCGTTAAGCGAATAGAGAAAGGAATCCATGTGCTCGTACCTTCTCATGGTAAGCAAAAATACGTATTAGAACAGCCCACATGTCTGAGGTCAGGAGTGAGAGATTAAGCATGGTTGCGCCACATATCTGTAACAATCAAATGCACACTTGTGTAAATCTTTTTTCTGGAAAATCATGAAGTTTCTCGCTAGAGAAAGTGATTTATACCTTGAGTATAATTGGTACTGTTGAGTAGAACAAGAACATTGCCAGTGCAAACCCTATGAAGGGAAGAATCTGAAAGGTATAAAAGTACATATAATAGTAAAAAAGAATAATAACTGACAAGGTGACTATCTAATGGAACATGCTTGACCTCAAATTATGGCCTGAGGCACAGAAATATAAGGAGACTCACCGCACCAGCAGTCCAGTGAGTCGATCTGAGCTCTTTTTGCTCAAGTATGCTTCTTTATCATTGTCAAGGAAATGGAATTGGGGACTCTATTTTCTTGCTACGTATTACATGTGGTAATGTGAAGTCAAAAGAATTCTTATTTCATTCAGGTGAAAAAAAATCTTGTTTCACACGTTCCAGCAATCATACTTATGAGCTTATTTTAGAAGGGATATTCTTATAGTACTGTTGGTTCAATCAAGATGATCATGTAGAACCAATTATGAGTAAGTGTTTATACTGCTGGATTGCATATCAGCGGAAATATGAACTACTAAAATCTGGTTAGTTGAAATCATCAAGCACAAGTGTTGATGACTTGATGTACTTCAATCTCTCAATAGCTAACTATTTCTATTGTTTATAGTAGAACTGTAGAAGTGTTGCAGAAGAAACTACTATGAATAAAAGAAACTAGAAAAAGGAGTTTTCAGTATTGAATCACACTAAGTTATTGGTTTAAAAGGCGAAGGATACATCTGTATACCACTTATAATTGCTCCAAAAACACCTAGCATTGCCATCACCTCAACTCTGTTGCTTTTCTTGACAAAGTACTCCTGAAATGTTGTAGAGAGAAATCCTTGAAGTTTCGAGGTATATATTTATATGTTAGGCAAGACAATGAGACATTTGAGGGTTAAAATTGCAGGAAATATTTTCAAAGCTCAACGGACACAAATATTCATTTCACAACCAAGAAATAAGTAAAAATAGTGACAACAATCAAATCATGCATATGATAACAAGGATCAAGTCCAGAAGAAGGAGAATTGAGAGCTAAGTGTAGTTGTTTCTTACCTCGGTAACATTGCTGATGGCATAAAGCATGGAGCCGCCAATGACAAGCAAATCACCTTTCAAGGGGTTGGGTCCTTCTGCAAGACAGTCCAAAGCGTAAGGTAAAACTAAGTTGGTCTCGCGCGGCTCCGGTGGAGCGCGTGCGCTGCCCGCCTCTCCCCCCCTCCCCAACACCGATCTGCTGGGGCCCGTGCGCTGCGGTGTGCGCGGACAGTGGGCCCCCGTTAACCGCATCCCCTTCCCCGATTGCGCCTACACCTCGCTTCTTCGAGCGAATGGAGGTGTGGGCACTGAGGCCACTAATGTGCGCTGCCTTACATCGTGGTGATGTGGGCGGCGGCTCCGGCGGTGCGTCATCGACGCCATGGTGGCGTGGATGGCGTGGCCTCGCCCGTCCTCACATCTGCAGCGTCATGGTGGCGAGGCTGATGTCAGTCGGGCGGGCACTCGTGCCCCCGATGGTTCGTCGGCAACAGTTGGCGTCGACGGGCGTGGCAACGTCTGGCGTAGCCTGCGTCTGGATGGGTGGCGCTAGGCGAAAGCCTTACTTTCTGGCCGACAATGGCGACGCCTTCGTGGCGCCATTTTCCTCCTTGGAGGTATCTGTCGTTGCGCCCCCCTCTCCGGCCGGCGTGGAACTTCGAGGTGAAAACCTAACCCGTTCTGGGCAGGCAGCGGCGACGCTCTGCGTCGCAGTCCTTCTTGTAGGCGTTGCCTTTGAAGTTCCATGCCATGGCGCGTGCGGGGCTGCCTCCTCGGCGTTGCGCTTGGTCGTCATCGTTGTTTCAGCTGTGCCTACTCGGGCTTCAGGTTTCTCCTCACCTTGGTTTGTCTAGTTAGTGTGTGTTATAGCCGTAGCTGTGGTCGTTTCCGGCGGATGCTTTGCTGCTGAGGGGTTTCCGGCAGATGCTTTGCCGCCGAGGGTGCTTGGGCGGATGCTTTGCCGCCGGCGTATCTTCAGGTAAGTCCTCCTGGCCCGTGGTCCTGAGGGTAATGGCCCTTAGTGACTCGGAGGAGCTATCGGAGTTCGAGGTCGTGTTTTCAGCGAGCGCTTTGCCGCCGAGGTCGCGGTCGTTTCCGGCAGATGCTTCGCCGCCGACGTGGTTCCAGTGGATGCTTTGCCACCGAGGAGTTCTAGCGGATGCTTTGCCGCTGTTTCATCTACGACTCCTATCACTACGGGCTACCAAGGTGTTGAGGTATATTTTGTATTAGGCTCAGTTGCTGGGGTTGTCAAGTGGAGGGTCCCCTACCTCTCGTGTTCTTGCTTTTTGTGTTGTGCTGTGGACTTCGTTGGTAATCCATGGATTACCCGCGGATCCTTTTGTATCAACTATGTGTAGGTCTATCGTCCACTCTCTTCTGCTTAATGAAATACAGGCATATAGTCTGGTCTCAAAAAAAGCAATGCTACACTACTATCTTGGGATAAATTCAGCACTTTTTATGTATTTTTCATATGCTAGCAGAATTCGGTGTGAGGGGATCAGACAATCAAGTATGCATTATTATTTTTAGACCAAAGGCATTCACCCAGCTTTATTAGAAAGCGTAACGAACACCCATAGGTCCGGATACTGGGATTACCAGTTTACAATGTAGAAGTATAAAAGAGAGAAACTTAACAAACTTCAACTTCCTCTCGACCTTAACTCGACTATCCAGCAACTACGTCCAAAAGACATCTACAGGGTTTTCGCCTCTCTTTAATGCTAACAACATAAAAGGAAACTAAGACAAAAGCAGTTTTAATGTGCGCTGGACGAAAGTAGGTTAAGTATGCATTATTAAGCCCACACACATAGAAAAAACAACCAAGAAACAAATAGCCAAATTATAACTCAGATATTTTGTAGAAAATCACTTTTTGCACTAAGGACACATCAGAACTGTAATAATGCAACTCCATCCGTAGGAAGAATGAAGCATGTCCTTACTTGCTCGATCAGAAGCATGCACATCAGAAAATACGACCAAAATAAGGCCAGCCACGCAAACTCCAACACCAATGAACTTCCTCAGCCCATATTTTGTCTTCAGGAAGATCCAAGTGAGCACAATGACACATGGAATCGACCAACAATCCAGGAGCATCACACTGGTCAAGGATGTGTACTGATAAGCCTTCACAACTGTGTGAGTAAAAAACAAGTCAACTTAGCATATACACAAGAAAAGAAAAGGAAACTACAATTCTGAAAAAAAAACACCTTTACATTCACTAGTGGAAGGTGCATACCAATGTAGTTAGCTTCCACATCAACGAGGCCTAGGATCAAGTAGTAGTACCATTTGATCTGAAGGAACAGAATGTGGAAAACATTTCAGGCTTTCCTCAGATAGTAGCATTCACATTACTGAATCATCACATAAACATTGTGGCGACGAACAGCCCAAATAACTTATAAAGAACAGAATAAGAATACGCATAAATACACTGGTGGCCATTGGTCCTGGTTAGCAGGGCAGATACACTGAACGTGAATTGCATCAATCATACAAGAGAAACAGTACCACACAAACTTCTGGCCCATGGGAATAATTTAAAGGCTGGGCATGTGCTCAAACCCACAAATAGCATCTCAACTTTTGATCCAAACAAGAGTTCTAAAGAGATAGCTCTCGTGTCCTGAAAACTAAAATAGCATCTCAACAGGTGATCATAACTTTTGAGACTGTATAATACTTCATTACGTCAGTCTGTTATTTTTTTTATTCTACTGTATGAATTGATGTATAGTATAAGTGATAATAATAGTTCCTGATCAGTATCTTTTAAAACGAACAAAATTTAAGATTAGCTTCAACTCCCCAGTTTAAGAATTTACCCAAGTAGCCTTCAAACATTTCCATGTGTTGGAAAAGCAGCATCCAGACATACCGTCATATGTTGCCGTTTGTACAGCAGTGTTCCACCATAAACAAGTGCAAGAAGGATGTAATTCAGCAATGACTGTGATGTAGGTGCATCGACACCTGAAAAAAAATAAATCCTCATGATTCAACATTATCTTCAGAATTTTCGAATTCACACAGTTCTCAGCCATTTGTCATCTGAACATGGCCATACAATTTTGTTTTTTTAATGAACACAGAAAGAAATGGGACAAACATGGCAGTCGATGCTACAGGAGCCAAATGACAGGTCTCAGCCTAACATGAAGAACGAGTGAGCCAAAATCACGGCACAATTGAAGACACAGCTAAGCTAACTGAAAAAAAAGAATGTCTTCTATGTTCAGAACGATAATAAGATCCAGTATTTTTGCAGCAGTGTTGGTCCGCCAAGAAGTTCTACCCTAGTAAGGATACAGGTTGCAAAGGACGTCGTCGCCGGCGTAAGGGAACAGAAAAGACAGCGGGCGGCGCAGCGTACCTCGGCGAGCGAGCTCGGAGGAGGCGAAGCCGGTGGAGGTGATGAGCAGCGAGACGAACTGGCCCAGCGCGAGCCCCACGAACACCTCCCGCCGTAGCCACCTCGGCGGCGGCGCCATTGCTTTGCTTTCTCGCTCTGTCCCTCTCTGTGTTGTCCGTTCGAAGTGTCCGATGAACGCGAACAAACCAACGACGGCGTGTGCAATTATTTATTTCATTTTATAATATATTTATTATATAGTACTTCGTATTACTTAGATATATACGCGTATATATACCAGCTGGTCAGCATCGCTGCTTGTGGGGCCCGGTGCCGCTGAGGCGCTGACTCGTTGAGCCAGCGGGCGTCGCTCTCGACTGGTCAAGCGCTATTTGAACATAAACAAATTTTTGGTTGGAACGTTAAAGGAATTATTACTTCGTTTTTCATGGAACGAATCATTTTCCATCCGAGTATTAATTTTTAGTACTATGTTATGTCTAGCTAAAAAAAGAAGATGTATGGATGTCTGTTTTTCAATCCGAATTCGGGAATAAAGCAAAATGGATTTTTTTAGTATTATCTTATTTGACATATATTTTCCTCTTTTTTCAAGATATATTTTGAACCTTTTTATCTTTCTAGAATTCAGTCTTTCTGACCGTCTGGATTATCTCCTTTTTGTTGTAGTATGACGGATTTTTCAACCTGAACTAAATGAGAATGTCCTGCGTCCAGTTGAAATATCTCAATCCATGTGCTAAAAGATCAACTTTGGAATTCTTCGCAAAAAGAAAAAAAAAATACCAACTTTGGAAAGCTTCTCCTAGATCAACATGATACTAGAGAATAACATTTCCTTCCTGCAGAGGACATAATTTTGGATTTACTCGTTTAGATTGATTTAAACTTTCTTAAATATAACTACGTTTACATAAAATAATATTAATATTTATAACTCTAAATAGGTATACTATGAAAATATATTTTATTTTTTTTGCGAAAATATTTATTTTATAACTAATCTTATGAACTTCTTCAGTATCTAAGTGTTAGTATTTTTTTATATAGATTTAGTTAATTTAATATTGTTTAACTTTCGAATAGGAAAAATTACATTCTTTTGGGACAGGATCGATGGCGTCATATGCTAAGCTCTCCTTGTGCACGCTTCCAGTGGTCACCGAATCAAGGAGGGATATGTATCTTTTCGTAGGAAGGAATTGCTAGCTGACCTTTGTGCTACATTTGCTGTTGTTAATACAACATCATTGTGCATGATGGTCACTCCCCGGTCCCCGCCGACATCACTCAGTGTAAATTGTTGACCGACTTATATTTTATCATTTCTCAGAAAATGGTCAAGAGCTATGGTGTCGTCTTTGAGATGGACGCCCAAGTTACAATCTTTTCTATTTGATGGCGAGTGGTGCTCTCTCTCTCTCTTTTCTCCCCATAACTCACTGCGCCATGTTGTTTTTCTTGTAGGAGTTCTAGGGATCAAACTTAACCCCTGTCCAAATTCGAAGAACCACACCATACAAAATTTATTTCCAGAGCAACCTGTTCGGAGCCACACACATCAACACATGCTCGCCCGTCACTCCAGCTTGCTCACCCGGTGGCTGCCGCCAGAGGGAACATCAGCTTCTGAGCATGCCCGTGTTGTTTTGCAAGACTTCAACAAAATGAGGACACGGATTTGGGGTTAATTTGTTCGGAAGAGCGGGATTTGCTCAGGAAATTTTGGTAAAACAGGCCTCCTTGGGAATGTTCATGTGGATATCCATCGCGGGGCCCAAACATGTTATCAATCCTCCTCTCTACTCACCCTGAGGCCCAACTACACTCCAGCCCACACTCCGTTATTCGCAATCTGACTTCCTCGCCGAGGATAAGCCCAACTCACACACTCCGTTTTTTTTTTGAACAACACAGCCCACACTCCGTTATTCGCATCCCCTCCTCGTCGGCGTCACGAGCCACCTCCTCGTCGGCGTCGACATCGTAGGCCACCGTCCCATCCCCTCCCCTCCTAGGAGGAATGGGCTCCAACGCCCAGGTACGGCGGAGAACCAACGCGACCGCCTGCTGCGCCTCCCGCGTTCTCCACGAGCAACCGGAGTGGGCTCCGTTCGCCTCGACTGCTCGACTCGTCGTCGTCCAGCCGCGATTCTCTTTCTCATCGGTAATGTATCTCCTCCAGTCTCCAGTCTCTAGTCTCCACCCCTGTGATTCTCTTGTTTCTCTCTATACTGCTGTTGATTCGGAACCGCTGCGGTGCCAAACGGTGAACGGCGCGGCGGCGTGCACCCGGTGGCTGGGGTCGCGTGGTTCAAAGCAAACTTCGGTTCGCATCTCGCCGGTTGTGTTTCATAGGCGCGTTGCCTGGCGTATCCTAGTTGGAATGGACGCTGGGTGTGTGAGGCCCTTAGCAGGCCGGGTCAATCTGGGAGTAGTTCTCAGATGGTGCGCTATCTGAGCACGCAGGACGGCCGCGTCCATGTGGCATGGTCTCCTCCATGCTGTTTAGACACTAATGAGTTGTTGTAAGTGAACACTTTTTCTCATAATTGCTAATAAGAACATCGTAATCTTTATTGAGGTGGGTAACATAGGAAGATGACCTCCAAATACTGTGTTTGTTTCATATGATACGAGTCAATTACTCTAGAGCTTAACTGTCAACTAACATCTCATATGTTTTCAACTGTTTTATGGATTAATTTCTGAATTGTGAATGGTACTGCCTTGACGTCGATGTTTCTCTGTATCTGTTCTTCAGCTTGATCCCAGGAACCTGTTAAATCAACCATAAGATATTGTTAAGAAATGGTAAATGTCTAACAGAACTGTTCTCCTAAAATAACATGCCTGATTTCTCGTTTCAGTGTAGAAAGAACACAAACAGAGGGAGGGATTTTCTTGCATATAGCAAGGAGGCAGAACATGATCTTATTCGTACTGTTTGTGTTGTTTTCTAATTTTTCATAGGCTTGTATCACTTATTTCTTGAAATAGCCATTTCTGAAGTGATGAACAAGCATTTCATCACTCATTTAACTTAGAAAGAGACCTTTTTTCTTTTTATAAACAATGCTACATAGCTTGCTTATGGCCTGCAGCACCTTACGAAAGAACACTCCTCTCCTAAAAGGCATTTGTTCTAAACCAAGGATATATCAAAAAAAAAAAAACTCGACCCGGTGGGGGAAAGACCGCCCCCACGGCTTTCAAATAAGAAGGAACTCTCAGTTCCCCGAGCCGAGAAAACCCCCGAACCCTGGCCCCGTCCCGACACTAGGAGCGGACACCGCGGGGACCGTTACCTGGGCCGGTGCCGGGCCGGTGACTTCCGTTGTCCGTAGGCCGGGTCATCCGTTGCCCAGACTTCCGTTGCCGCAGGCCGGACGGGCCGCACCACTAGTGCTTTGGCACACGGGACCAGCGAGGGGGTTTTTTTAACCCTCAGACCTGAAATTCGCTCCCACCGGGAGTCGAACTCGGGACCTGAGGGGTGCCGCCGGAGTGCTAGACCAACTGATCTAACATCCTTTGGCAAACCAAGGATATATCATGTGAAGAGAAGTATTTCTTTTAGATTTAGAGTATTCCTCAATTTTGATACTTCAACCTTTTTAGACTTTGTGCTTGTGTTGGATGACATGTTAATGCCCAATGCTCAACCATTTCATCTATCTAGAGAGAGGACCCTTTTGGATCTGTGTGATTTAGTGTCTATTTAGCATCTACTGCTGCATTTTTCTAAAATATAAAGTTTCTGTCCTACCTTCTGCCACCAACACCGCTTTCCTTTTGGCAGTTGAAGTATAATGCAGCAACTGGTGCTCCAAGATTGTAAATAGCTGAGAAGTCTCTGATGTTGAAATTTTGCCGCCATCCTGGTGCATAAACTGTTTGTCTTACTTGCTGTTTGAATAGCACAAAAACAATTCGATGAATTCCAGCTGGTGGCCTCGGGCTTTCATAGGGAACTATTTCATTGCCTGAAAAAAGCATGTATTCCTTATTAGATTGCTTTGCTGTAATTTGTAAGGAGAAGGCTAGCTTTAGCCATTTTGTACTAATGACTTTTCTAACTGTTTTTTGAGAGCAATTAGGTCTCAGGATTGATTGATTGATATTGGATACATGGGTTACATATATATATAGGCAAGGATCAATAGGGTTTATAGAAACACCCAATCTACGGTGATCATTGCCTAATCAATCATGTCTATCCTAATTAACTAGCAGCCCAGCCATATGGGCTTGAGCGCCTGGCCCATGGCCTGCCCAGAGGGCGCCTATATTCTAACACTCCCCCTCAGTCGAAACGTCAGCCACTTTGCACGTTTAGACTGGACCTAAACTCCGTGAACACTGAGGAAGGCAGCCCTTTGGTGAAGATATCCGCATACTGTGAGGAAGTAGGGACATGCAGTACTCGAACATCACCAACGGCGACTCGTTCTCGGACGAAGTGAAGATCAATCTCGATGTGCTTGGTTCGCTGATGCTGAACTGGATTGGAGGTCATGTAGACTGCACTGATGTTGTCACAATACACCAGTGTGGCGCGCCTGAGAGAGGCGTGTAGTTCCAGAAGTAGCTGACGCAGCCAGGTGGCCTCTGCAACTCCGTTGGCCACTGCGCGATACTCGGCTTCAGCACTTGATCTTGACACGGTGTTCTGACGCTTGGAGGACCAGGAGATAAGGTTATCACCAAGGAACACAGCATAGCCCGAGGTGGACTTGCGAGTGTCTGGACACCCAGCCCAGTCAGCATCAGTGTAGACGATGAGATCAGTCGAAGAAGACGGTCGCAGCAAGAGACCAAGATGGAGTGTGCCTCGAACGTAGCGAAGGATCCGCTTCAAGGCTGCAAGGTGAGGCTCACGTGGGTCATGCATGTGAAGACAGACCTGCTGAACTGCATACGCAATGTCTGGCCGAGTGAACGTCAGGTACTGGAGGGCGCCAGCAAGGCTGCGGAAGTCACATTGTGTTCAGTTGGCACTATACCACCCCCCTCCCCCCACCCCAAAAAGAAGGAAAAAGAAAATCAACACACCCAAAAAGAAAACGCCATGTGAAGATTTTCTACACTTAATATGCTATAGGTAGCAATAACTTCATCATCCCACAGAAAATACCATGATGTCAGATCCTCAACTTGAGGTGCTTTGGACAAATAACAACCGTGCAACTGCTTAACCTGCATCAAAATAGGTGCAGTCACATATTAGAGTGGGGTTCATCCCCCTCTCTCTAAAGTGCTTTGCATTTGATTCGTAGGTATGCAGTATTAAAATGATTCTCTGTAAGTGTAGTCTTCGACAAGGTTATCTAATCCTATTCTCTCAATTGCTGAATGATGCTTAATCCAAAAGGTAAGATTTATGAAATTGCATTCAAAAGAGGCAAGCAGTAGCTACTATGGCGATTAAGGAGATTGAACCAAACCAGAAAGTCTGATGAAAAGATAATGTCAGCCTTTTTCTTTAACCTATTGAATTCACCTAGCATGCGTTTGGCCAGATAATATTTGATGCAGCTGTCAGATTCTGGTATTTTACATGACACCACTTGTGACTAATATGGGAATAATTTTGACAGATTTAGTTCAGTACAAAATTCTTGAACTTACTGTAAGTCCATGCGTGCATTTTTCTTCAAATATTGACATCATCAGTAATACTAAGCATGGATGCTAGGCATAATAACATGCACACAACATAAGATAAATGCATAAAGGTTTCACTGTAAATGATGTGTTACATAACATCTTTGTAATGAAATTCATATGACCATTTGCTCACCAAAGCAGTTTCTTCATCAAAGCCTTGTATGTCTTTCATAGCAATTATTATTGTCAAATTCTACATGGTACATTTGCAATTGTGGTTCTTCCATAGTTCCTTAAATCCTTTAATATCATCAGATGTTTTGCCATTTGACATGCATTTAACTGACCACATGATTTATTGCATTTCCAAGAGCAAGGTGCTGGTGACACATTTAAATTAAGTGGATGATGCCACATATCATGTATATTTAATTATGATACAACATGAATCTGGAGTTGTTTGTGCTTTTGTGTGCAACAATAATGTTTGAAGATGCAACCTAAAAATGTTTAAAGATCCATGTGTTAAATGCTAATTCAGTAAGAAGAGGTTACGTAAGGCGTTACCCACCAAAACGTATGTCTCTTGCCTCTGGTATGTCTGTCACCATCCTGTAGAAAATAAACAAGATGAAAAGAAACAAGGGCCTGCCTTTAGATCTTTGATTGCAATCAAAATTACTTATGCACTATGTAGATAATTAAGTAAATGACTTTAATTGATAAAATTAAGTATGCAACTATGTAAAATATACATGAAATTGGAACATTGATGTTCATGTAAGAGGTAAACTTGGGTGTTTTCTATTAACAACAGCTGATGTGCTAATTCACAAGTTACACTAATAAATATAATCTGTTATATGGATTTTTATATACACTCTGGTGGTTGATTCCTAGTAGCAAGTAGCAATCTAGAATTTGATCAATTAATCAAATGAAACACTTCGTTGCTGCAAATGGCGATCATGTTACATCATTCTCCTTTTTGTAAATTAAGCAATTATAATTGTCATTTGAGTGTGCTAAGTATTATGCTAGCAATATAAGTCAATGTCACCATAGTATAAGCAGTAGCAATACCACTTGGTTCTTTTGATGAATTCTTTGAACTCTAGTCTAAGCAGTGTAAGCCTTTATCCCCATAGTTTCAGACTATCAAAACAAGTGTAAAACTTTAACTTGATGCATGCATATGCAATATCTTTCATGTCGATCTTGTTACTAATGCCTTATCTGATTAAATGCTATAGCAGTTTACCTTATTCTGTTTGATAATTGTAGCCACTGAGAATTATAATATTAAAGTAGTCAGGTTAGAATTTGGGTCGATGACTGTTCTCTTTAATTCATCCATGAAATAATTAATTGACAGATTTTTATATAGCACCGTTCAGAGCATCTTGTCCATACAGAGTTTGTAAGATATCTTCTCGACGAATTTAGAAACTAAAAATATCTGCAATGTTACTCATTTTATTTTTGCAATATTACTCACTTTCTTTCAATGCTACAGATATCAATTCAACTGGAAACTAATACTTGTTGATAATAAAATGATATTCTGAACAACGAGACTTAGGTTAAGCGAACTATGGTGATAGAAAACAAAAGTTACACTATCGCAGAAACTGTGCTTTCTTACCCAATAGCATACATAACAAGAGTTCTTCAGATGTTGATGGATGGAAAAGAAACACCCCCCTCCTTTTTTGAGAGGGCTGCATCCAATCCTGCAGATTATCTAGGTAAGGGGTTCTTGAACTACAAACATAAAAACAATGTGCCAAGCAGCATTCATTTGTTTCTTTCGGAGAGGTGGCGCTATCCAGAGTTTGGGAAAGATGCAACTCAACACAGTATACTTGAATAACAAATATAATAAGCTCACCAATGCAGATATTCCCTGTACTCTGGTTTGCTTGGACTTGGTGCATCAGGATCCACCATAACCTTAGAAGAGGTAAGTTTGAACTTTAGCATTTGTATTTCATGTGTTATAAAGGAGCCAAGACTTATTCTAGAGAGCAAATGGGAGGGGTTTAAAAAAGAGAGTGCTTTTGATGACCTTACTGGAAAGTGATTTTTTTTTAACCAAAATCAGCCATAAGTTGTTTAGCACTTACAGCCATGTTGTGCATGTGCAGCATATGTTGTGCGTGCACAATGTGTCTGTGAGCAAGCTAGAGCTGTACGGTTGTGGGAGTAATTTATCTGTGACTTTCCTTAGTTTTTTTTACCATGGATTTAGAGAATGTTCACAGGCAGAGGCAACAACATGAGAGCGTGCCATGCAACGAATGTACTTGTAAGGCCATACCAGAGAGTACAATCAAGATAGGGTGCAGAAGCATATTCTAAAATAGTATGTAGGGTACATGAACTTTGTCATCAGCAAAAGGATTCCGCGTGGTGTTCTTTGTACAACCAACAAATACCATCCAGTGAGATACTATGTTTTTTGTTCTCAGAACAACATTCTGTTCAACCTAATCAATAATTCATAATTGTTGAAAGTTATACATACTTATATAAACCAACATTTGTGCAAGTTTTATCGCTTATTCTAAGTATGTCTATGTTGTATTTTTTTCTGAAAGAGAAAATACATGAGTAATAAATTAAAACTCTGGTTATACCAGCGTTACCTCTTCTCACATTACATGAGTAATAAATTAAAACTCTGGTTATACCAGCGTTACCTCTTCTCACATGAGAGTAACCTTTTTAGTTGAACCTTTTCTTACAATCAAAGTCATGTTTCACCTTACACAATGCAATGCGAAAACACATGCACACTACATATCAGGATCCTACAATCTATTATGGTCACTTACAAGTGTGTAGAGCTTTGTTTGGTCGTGGCCTTCAATCTCAACATGTGGTGCATTGAGCACAGCAGACGCTCGTAGTCCAGTGCCATTTGTGATCTCCTTGTCACCATAATTAATCCTCATTGTTGCTGACTTTATGAAGGGATCCAACACATCACCAATTACCTGGCTCAATGCCAAAGGATCCCTGCCTCGTGACATAGTTCAGTATAAAATTGAGTTGATGGCTATAGAAGAGAGCTTTGTTGATCCACAACTAGGTGGAAATTATAGTGTGGTGGAAGGGCTATCCTGTGGGAAGAACAGAGCAGTTCTTCGTAAATTTATATTAGTTGTGAAGCATCCACTTTATGTTCACAACATTCCATTGAGCACTATAAGAAGATAGAATCTTACCTTTAATATTATATTACCATTTTCCCTTATAGTTGCTTCTTTGTTGCATGGACATGTAGAGCACCTATCAACCTCCAGATGGCCTAGTTGTAGTTGAAGCTGTACGATCTTTGTGAATGATATCTATGGTCAGTTTTTCATGCATATATTCTCCAAAGATCAGGAGGTATGTTTAAAGCTCCAAGAGTTAGCCTCCCCTGCATGGCACCTTGCCTGGGTTTGGCCAAAGGTTCACAATGTGTCATTTCATGTTCAACGATACTTCTCTGAGTGGTGAGCACATAGATGGAGAAAGATTCTTTGGATCAGCATCACAATGCAGCAGTACGAAACCTGGGGAGGTAGAGTCAGGTCATTAGCAATCTTCTTTCTTCTCTTTCTTTGCTTTTCCTTGGCGGCAATTGAAGTATCGAGCACTTCACTCTTCAGCTTTGATTGAAAACTATTCTGTGGTCTTGTTCCATAAGACCCTAGTTCATGTTCTTATATACAATAGCCCCCATACATGCATGACTTCTCTGTTCATTCTCAGTTTTAAATTTGTATTTTTATGTTCTAATATGTGTTTCCATTTTCATGCCTGTGGCATTTTCATATATTCATATGTTGCTACTTTGCCCCTCGTCCGCAGAATACAGATTTATACATGTAGAGGATTATTCGGACCAAATAGGAACCAAAGATGCATCTCCTGGCGTGAGTCGACGCATCAATGTCTTAATATCATCAGATGGACTTATTCCAGATTCTTCACAGCATTTAAAATGTCTATGCAAGAAGAAATTACACTTTATATGGCGCGAATGGGCATTTAGAACTTCTGAGAATAGTCATATCAATACCATGGAGCTTGCATTCAAGTTGTTCCAGCCAGAACACCACATTCTGCCTCGCCCCTCCACATAAGCGTCAATATCTGCAACTGCCAAAACAATTCATGCAGATATGTTTTTTCTTCCAGCAGGGAATAAAAGGTGAGGACCACTGCCTGCTACATCATATACCTTATACTCTACTTTATACTGTAAAAAACATCCTCTACCTTTGTTAGAAGAGTCAAGGGCCTATTGGGCCTTAGCCCGTTAGGGTTAATTAGTTGCTTGCTTAGGGGTCAAGTAAGCCTTGCATGTAAGTCAAGAAATCCTCTCTATATAAGGAGAGGAGATGTATCAATCTAATCAAGCAAGAGATTAGAAGGAAATACCTTCTCTCTTGCCGGCCGTGGGCGAAGCCCCGCGGCCGGCGTTCCCAGCGCCCCTCACAGCCCTAGCAGCCGGTCCTCTGCCTCTCTCCAGCTCGTGAACAGTACCCGCGCGGTACTGTAGCACGCGGGTACTGTCGCTCCGCCGCCGCTCCTCTCGACTCTCCCCTCTCTATCCCAACAACGTCCATAACAATTTGGTATCGGAGCTCAGGCCTTGATCCGTCGCCTCTGCTGCCATCTTCACCACCGCGCCCCCTGCTGCGTCGGCCATGTTCCCCACCACGGCGGCCATGGCTGGTCCTGGTCCTACCGCGCCGCCAGTTTTCGCCGCCGCCACGGCCACCACGCCGCCACTGCCTACGCAGCAGTATGCGCTTTCCACGGGCGCCATCAACGCGTTGACGGCGGTCGTCTACGGCCTGCAGCGCCAAATGGATGACCTCAACACGCGTCTGGCAGCACTTGAAAGTAGGCAATCGCCCTCGGCGCGGCCGCCAGACCTGACAAGGGCCGGGGGCATCCCGGCCTTCCCGACGGCGGTTCTGGTTGTCCCGGAGCGCGTGAACAGCACGGCGGCGTTTCCCACCTACTTCACCACCACGCTGCAGACGGCCGCATGGTCCCAGCCGTCCGCGGCCACCATGGTCACCCCAGCAGCCACGGCGGCCACCACCAGTGTCACCACCACGCCGCCGCCAGCCGCCTTCCCGTCGTTCACCGCCCCCAGCCCCGTGCCACCACAGCAGCACTACGAGGGCATCTTCTACGGGGGCGTGGATGTCATCCAGGTCCCTGCAGCCGCAGCAGCAGCCTTGCCACAACTCGTGAAGAAGGCGTTTGCGCGGGAGAATGCTAGCCATGTGTCTGCGGCGGTGCGGCTGCAGGCTGCAGCACGCAGCCTCATAGCGCGGCGCCGGCTGCAGGAGATGCGCCGACAGATACACGAGGCTGCCTTGATGGTGGTCGACCTCGGCAAAGGGGTGCATGTCCTCACCTCATCGAATGGCCACCAACAACCGCGCCGGTCCGCTGCTGTCTTCATGCGCAAGCATGGTGGTGGTAGGGGAGGCGTTTTCCTCTTTGTCACCGGCGGGAACGCACTGCCTCCTGCCACCGCGTTTTGCCACCGACCGCCGCGAGGGCATCTCCGCTGGTTGCTGTCGCGCCTAATTCCAGGTGGCTATACCCGTGCACCCCTCTCGTTTCGGTGGGCTCCATGGGATCCAGGTGGCTACACACGTGCAGGTCCATCACGCGGAGGGTGTCCGCCGTATCTTCAGGAGTCAAAAATAAAGAGTCGCAATCTATTTCAGGTCAATAAAATAAGCCGAGATGTAAAAGGCTTGTTTTTAGGTGTTAGGTTTGTGTCTAGCGGAGTCATCGTTAAGTTGCAGCTCGAGGACGAGCTGCATGTCCAGGTGGGGTGTAGTGTTAGAAGAGTCAAGGGCCTATTGGGCCTTAGCCCGTTAGGGTTAATTAGTTGCTTGCTTAGGGGTCAAGTAAGCCTTGCATGTAAGTCAAGAAATCCTCTCTATATAAGAGAGGAGATGTATCAATCTAATCAAGCAAGAGATTAGAAGGAAATACCTTCTCTCTTGCCGGCCGTGAGCGAAGCCCCGCGGCCGGCGTTCCCAGCGCCCCTCACAGCCCTAGCAGCCGGTCCTCTGCCTCTCTCCAGCTCGTGAACAGTACCCGCGCGGTACTGTAGCACGCGGGTACTGTAGCTCCGCCGCCGCTCCTCTCGACTCTCCCCTCTCGATCCCAACAACGTCCATAACAACCTTATACTCCACTTTGTCATCGGTTTCATAATAAGTACACCGTACCTGTCCCACTTCTTTCACCTTTTTCTTAACAGCATATAAGACTATATACTGGACTGTAAGCAACAAATGTATGGAAATCAATTACATGCATATGCATCAGGGTTCTCATTTTGTTCCAGCAATCATAACTGCACATAGTGCAATCTGGTTTTTGACTATTAGATAACTACTACATAGTTTGCACGTGTACTCTGGCAAAGTTGCTTGAAGACATGCAAGTTTGCAGTGAGAACACAAAACCCTTTTGAAGGGAATATACTCAACGTCTAACAGTCTCTTGGAATAAGGTACTGCCTTGCAGATCAGATGGGCATCTCCACCAGGACGTTGCAAGCAGAAAGGTAGAAGATCACCTTTGAATTTTGAAAGTTCTGACATCCCAAGGGGGCAAAAGGCACCAGGGAATTTCCCCGCACTGCAAACAGCCTACACCCAGACCCAGCTTCTGTGGTTGAACTCTTGCCATGCCAGCCGTTGGTCCTCCCTCTGCTCTCTCTAGATTGTTCACCAGCCAGCTGGAAATGCTGCTAAAGTTAGTACATCATTTCTAGGTAAGAGCTGAATTTATTCTACCGGTGGGCAATCTTATCATTCTGAAAATCTGCATCGAAAAGATGCTATGTAAAGCTTGTGGCGCACTCTTTTGATTTGTGTTTCAGCTGCTAATAGCTAATGCTGAGTCCTGGGGCCCTATGCTTGTTTGCTGTCTGCAAATTTATTTGCCACAAGTTTACAAGATTGAATTTTGGCATTGAATTGGATGATTGACATCACCAATTCCTCGACTCCTCGAGTCAATTCTTCAAGGTTGAACAATGCATGATGGTTCTAGAGGTAAGACCTTTGCAATATATACGTGTCGACTGGTTGATCCAGATTGGTTACACTTCATTTCAGGGTTTGTTTAGACTGGTGGCCCCTGGGAAACGTGACACACGAACCTCATATGAAGACGAAGAGGTGACATTCTGCGACTTTTTCTTGCAGCGAAGTGAATGAAGACGAGGTGAACGTCTGCAGTCCACAGCAAATGAATTTGGACAACGTGTGCGGAAAAGGACGAGAGCTCGCTTACACTTCATCAGTCCATCGCTACTATCTACTCCGTACTCCATACAGGTGACGGAGGTCAGAGGAAACGCCAAGCAGCAATAGCTAGGGTTGGATAAAATGTCGATTTGATAGAGAGAATAATCAATCTATACGTTGATGTGATGCCAAAGTAGAAAAAGGCTATAGTTGCAATGGTGCTCAATTTCCATTCGGGGCTATTTGGACCGGGTGGATCTGGCGTTTGGGTCCAGGGCCGTAAGATGATTGAGCCTATATTTGGAAACAATTGCATGTGTTTTTATACGTGTAATAATACTTCCGTCCGTTATTTTAGTTTTTCCTAGGTCAAACAATTTTAAATTTATTACCATTCTAGTTTTTCTAAGTCAAACAATCTAAAATTTTACTAAATATTATAATATCAAATAAATATTATTAGATTCGTCATGACATGTACTTTCATGGTAAATCTATTTGGTACTATAAATGTTGATAATCTTCATTATAAATTTGGTCAAATATAAGATACTTTGATTTAGAATGAAAAACTAAGTGTCGCTCTTTTACGTGTCAGATGTAGTATACTAAGAAAAGCGATAGGTATTCATGACAAAGAGTAAAGTGCGAATCTTTCCTTACTGATATCTACCTTTTATATATTATTAAAAAAAGCATCAGTCGTCTTTGGATGCTAGTATCCTAAATTAACAGACTGAGAGTTACCATGGGCTACCAGCACCGAATTTGTTACTCCTCCATTTTAAATTATAAGATATTTTGACTTTTTCTAGATATAATATTTTTACTATGTCAAAACATTTTATAATGGGAACGGAGAGAGTATTTTTTTCTAGTAGATAGCACACCTATTAGCAGGTAACCTGTTTGATCTAGTTTTCTAACTTTTAGTTTTAGCTGCTAATAACTATTAGCAACATGGACAAATAGAGCCTAATATTCCTCAAAATAAAAAAATATTTATTTATATTCTATCGTCTCCTTTACATCATTTTCAAGTGCAATTATTGCATCTGTTTAGTCTTTTACGTATGTGAAACCTTACTTAACAGCTTCGATTTTGAGAACTTTTGTTCCGCAGAGCCGCAGAGGCAACCTCGTAGAATCCTCTAAAAAAAAACTCGTAGGAACAGTTAATAAAATTTTGTAGTAATATGAGCATTACAAAACAGTTCATCCGTTGCATAATCTTAGATTATCAAGATGATCTATATCTTCTCTAGGGATGAAATCTTGGAGTAACTTCAACAACATTTTTTTTTATCATCAATGGCTGAATGTTCGTCACCCTTGAGTTTTTTAGGACAGTTCATCACCCTTTAAATGCAGACTCACGACCTTGTCATCTAAGGAGCCCAAAAAGTCACAACTAAATAGGAAGCAGGATTGGATTGGAGGAAAAACAAAGAAACTAAGAATCACAGGAGGACTCAGATCCATCGTGCTTGAGAAGATGAATTGTTCAAAAGTCTATTTATGGTCAGCTCCTCACGTGGAACAGATCCACATACATATAGCATATCTCTTATACTTTATCCTTTTTCGTGTAAAAAGAAGAGTGCTACATTTGTAACGATAAAGATTATAAGTTGATCCAAACCTTTTCAAACAACTAAGGTAGGACTAATTTCATCATAACACAACACATGGACCACAAACACGTCGAAACTAGCACACCAAATGAACCAATGTATTAAGAAATGGCAGCCAAGACGAAATAAATCATGAGTGCAGCAACAAACTGGTCTAATTGTGCTTTGTTTGCTAGACTTAGGGCCTGTTTTTTCTAGCTTTTGGTTTCCGTCTATTGGATTTTTGCTATTGCTTTTGTAATAAATTTTAGTTTATCAACAAATTTGTGCTCCTTAGAAAAAGCTACTCAAAATGTGCCTTTTAGCTTTTAGTTCATTTCGGTGTAAGCCAGATTTCTATCTTTTCAAAAGCTAACTCAATTACTAGGGGAGATTCGACCTCCTAGAGTTCAACTCCCGCTCTCAACCCATGAACAATATGAGTCCGTAGTTTCTTTGGTAACTCCCGAAACTTCTTTATAGTGGCTCCTGTAACACCCCAGGTGTTTAGCTCCTTAATTGCATTGCATTTGCATGAGCATAAGCAAGCATCATTCATTCATGCATAAGCTTATAATATGTTTATATTCCATGTGAAGTAAGAAGTGAGTAGTGTGCAACACACAAGTACCTTATGTGCAATTTCCTTTGTGAGATATGTCAACCACTTTAGTGTAATGTAATTAGCAAGTGTTGTGCAACACACTCATGCAACATGTGCAACAGGAGCTTGCAACATTTGGGTGAAAGTATTGAAATACTTGTGCCAAAGTATGTGACACTAGGAATTTTGTGCAACCAATGTGTAGAGTGGCTAATTAGGTCTTATAACACCTTAATTACATTTAGGGTAAGTAGTGGAGCAATGTTCATGTTGACCAAAATTACCAAATTGCCCTTCCAAATGTTGTTGACTAAGTTGGACCTCTGGAGTGATCTGGTTTGACCAATTAAAAAGTCCAGTTTAGAGATCTTGCATGGAGGAGCAACCTTAAGCAAGGTTGTAGAGAATTTCATAAGGAACAAAAGTTCTAATATGGACATCTCATGAAAATGATCAGAACATGCTCAAAAATGGCCCACAAGTCAGTATTAGGGGCTGTTTTGGGACTTAGCCATTTTGGCTAAGTGTGGAGCTGAAAACCGTTTCACTGTACCTCCCTTTAGCAACTTGTAACTCACAAACTAGGCCAAACCAGTCCTTGAGTCAATTGACAAAGTTGTTGCCCACACATAGCTCTACAACATTGTCAATATCACCATCACCTAGTTCTAAATAGTTTAGGAGATCTAGCGTCAAGAAATTAGGGTTTCAGTCGACGTTTATCTCTGAAACTGCATTTTAGTTTCAAGGGGCACCACTTTGGAGCTCTGTAGTTTCAAATCCAGGCCGAACCAGTCCAAACTCCAATTGACAAACTTGTAGCCCTCATGTAGCTCTACAAAATTGGTGTAATCATCTTCGACTAATTCGAACCGGTTTGGGAGATAATCATTGTTAAACTTGGCTTGTCAGTCGGTTGATGCGGGGTTTGAATTCAGTCGGTCAGACATCCGAGTGAGCTGTCCGACCGGGGCAGACCGTCGCCGCCGCGTGTCCTCCACGCGCCGCGCGCGACCTGGCGCCTTGGCCAGCTGCCGAGCGCATAGAAGGGCGCCTCTGCTGTCGTCCCGGCCTTACCCATCCATTTCCCCCCTCCTTTCCTCTCTCGTCGGCAGAGCGGAGAAACCGAGCCGCCATTGCCGCCACCCGCTCCGACGTGCTCGCAAGCGCTCGCCACCGCATCACCACCGGCCAAACTGCGTCTCTCGCTCCGCCTTGAAGCCCGCTACCTCACCGTCCACTCCTCGCAGCCAATCGCGCTTTGGTAGGGCCACATTTTCGTTTTCCTCCGCCGCGGTACCTCGCCGGAGTTCCTCCGCGCGACGGCTCTCCGTGGCCAGAGGTCTCTGGGCGTCTCTGTCGCCCACTTGTAGGTGCGTTAGGGTCGAGGTAGAATGGGGATGCTCATCGGGGGTTAGGGTTGGGATGTCAGGCTCACCGGCGGCGAGATTTTGCCACCACCGTGCCGGTGGTCCGCCATGCCCGACGGCGAGCACCTTACCGTGGCTCTGCCGCCCTGTTCTTGCCACCAACCGATGTAGTTCGATGACGTGGTCATGCTCATACGTCCAATTTCGTCGGCCGGCTCACCGACGGCAAGCTCCGGCGACCGCAGTTCCGCCCTCCGCCTCTCTCTCTCTGACCGGTGGGGCCACCTGGTCAGTCGCACGCACGCGCGGGCGGGAGCCGTAGCAGGCCGCGCGCGGGAACGGGCCACGCCGCGAGTCTTGGGCCGCGTATTTTCCCGGGCCGGCCCAGTAACAAATCTGATTTTATTTCATTTCTTTTATTCTGTCACAGTTTTAGATAATGTTTAGAAAATATAGATCTAGGGTTTTTCTTGCCCAAAAATTATAAGATAAATTTTGTTGGGATCTACAGGGTGTGTAGTATTTTAGAAAAATATGAATTTGTTATGTGATGTTTGTTTTCTGGGATATTTAAATAGGTCCTTGAAATGTATTTTAAATCACATGCAAACTTGTTTAAATTATATCTTGAGTTTCAGTGTTCCAAAAATTATGAAATTTGGTGAGTAGGCTAATTTATACTTGCTCTAGCTTTGGTAAAAATTTGGGCAGTAGTGCTTAAGTACTTTTCAAGTTATAATGCTATCTTGTTATTCTAGGAAATACTTAAATGAATTTTAGTAATTTTTCTACATGTGCAATGTTCATATAAATTTTTGGAGAATGTCTTGGTACCCTAGAGTGTCCAAGAAAATTAAGAAATCTGTTGTTTGACACTTTTTACTATGCTTTGTTATTTATACAAAAATTAGCCTTTTGGGGCTTGTGAATTTTGTTCAGAGAGTTCCTGTGAATAAATTGAGTTCAAATTTTTACAGTAGTCTCTTTTTGGGTCAGAGAGTCCCCTGTAATTTTTGTAGAATTTTAGGAGCAGTTTACATATATGTTTAAAATTCCACTTAATTACTTAAGTAAATTAAGAAAGGGGTGTAAATCAATATTCTAGGTGGGCACACCTTACTTTCTGGGGTTCTTGTGACCTTTGTGAACTTGTGGTAACAGTAGTTTGGTCTTATGGGATATTTGCCACATAAATAAATATTTAATCTTTGCAATTCTAGGTTTTCTGGACAGCTGGTAGCATTTCTAGGTTTAACCCTTAATAAAAGTATTGGCTAGAAAACTTGTGAATACCAAAGTGGTAGTAAACTGGTTAAACTAGCTTGTGTCAAAATTTGATGGCAATTGGGCTAGTAGTTCAGGAGTTATTGCTGTTTTAAGTGACAGTCCAGAATTGGCCGCTCTCTGTTTAGAGAGAGCAGATTCTGGGACTTTGGAATTTCGACTAGGTGAACTTTGGAATTACGTGCTGTGGTCTGAAAACATTTTGTGGTGCATTTCATAAGCTTTCCAGGTTGTCTTAGATCATATCTTTTGGAGTTGGGATTCTCCAGTTATGTTAGAATCTTTGAGCTGTTGTCCAGAATGTCTTACTATGTTAACCTAAGTAATATTACTTTTGTGTTTATTAGGTGTTAGGGCCTTAACCGAAGAGGAACAACTATATCTTAGGTTGGGTAGATTAGGTAAGTAATTTTCCACCGGAGAAGAGTTTTGCACGTACTAATAAAGTAACGTGATTAGATTCTTATTTTATTTCTGAAATGCATTTCATTCCGAGCATGTTGCACCTTTATGCACCCATGATATTATTGTGCATTCATGCAATAGGTGTACCGGAGGGGGTAACTCTCCTCGAATTCGAGCCTGTGATTCCGGAGGAAGTCCAGGACCAGCCGGAGCAGCTAGAGGAACCAGCTGGCGACGAAGCTCCTGCCGAAGATCTACCTGAGTGTCCTGATCACCGGCCTTCGACCTTTCTGAAAGGCAAGCCCCGGTGCATTCTGAACCTATTGATTTATAAATTAATCTTGAGTACTTTTAATTGTTTACTGCATTAAGTTGTAGGAGTTAGATGAGAACACTTGTTGCATTATACCTGTCCTTGTCCAGATATCGTACTTAATCCTATATTAGGTTTAGGCACGTGTCAATGCTTAGCCCTGCTTAGTACGGTAGAAGTCGGGTGATTTCCGGTCATCCGCGAGATGTAGGAAGGAGTCATGAGTGGCTTTATGGCTATCGTGGTGGAACCATGCTTAAAAATGAAATTGAGACCGGGCGAGAGTTCGATAGTACAGCCGCAAGACACTTCACGTCTTGGGTGTGGAGCTATGCCCGTCTGAGTCGTTTAAGGACCGATTCGCTGTACGTCCTTGAGTCATGTTGAACGCAGTCTAACACTTAGTTGGCCGGATAAGCCGTTCCAACCGCGAAGCCGAGTAATGTGGTTCAGGCCGGGAATCGAATGGTAGGTTGCTTCTTGGAGGAGAGAAAGGATGTGCTTGGGGACATTGGCGTGAGACCAAGGGGGGGTTAGAGTCCCTATCACCTGGCAGAGTGTCGCCCTTGGGGTCGCGACATTATTCGGACCCGCGATTCCTGAATCATATGAAACGGTGGCCTGTGCGACCCTGGCAGGGGTCTGCACGGTGAGTGTTAGAAATACCCCTCCAGCTGGATAGGAATTCGATTCGAATCGCCGTCGCTCCCGGTTAGTGAGCACTTGACTTGAGCAGCGGCAACGTAGATCTCATTAAATGAACCGGTGGTTAAGGGAATGATACAATGTTGCCATAATTCATACCTGCTCTGGATATAATGATGATAATTGTTTGATTATTAATCAAGTGCATGTGTTAGTACAGGTGCTAAGATAGATGACAGGTAAATGCTAAAATAACTGCTAGTACAGGTTATAAGAATCTCAAGTACTTATGCCTTTATGCAAAAATGTGATGTCAGCTAGCCTCTTGTAAAAGCCTTGCATAATCCTTGGTGTCATCTTATTTCTGGTTTTCGACGGGTAAGTCTAGCTGAGTACATTCCGGTACTCAGGGTTTATTCCCTCCTGTTGCAGATGATATGCTCTATCAAGGCTTCTGCAAAAATTGTCTCCACCCTGCGGGTGACGAAGACTAGATCACTTGGGCGTGATCATCTGTTATGTACTTTCCTGATGTTTTTGTGGGTTGTTGATCATCAAGACTGGCAGTAGTAAAACAACGGGTGTGTTTATGCTTCCGCTACTTTTATAAACTTGGTTTGTAATAATTGCGACTCCGTGTGGGTAAACTTATTTCGGAACTACTTGCGAAATGTAACGTATGATGTTGTATGTTGAATGATGCGATCTTGGTTGTAAGCAAGTTGGTTTGAAATCCTTCGTGGTTTCGATTGACTACCGGGATTATATGGGCTCAAGTTCGAAAATTTGAGCGCTTCGGTGCTTGTTTTTGTACTTGTGCTCTTATAATTTGGTCGGTTCTGTTACAGCTCCATTCCATGCTCATTTCACAATGAAGCCCAAAGTGGCTCTATTTCATTCTATTTCACTTCCTAGCATTTTCTATATTTATCCATCCCATTGGTTTTATTGATATAAGAGATATCATGTATAGTCTATCTCTTTCTATATATGGAAAGTCAAGAAATTCTCATCGAAACATTGAAAAATTGACATATAGAAAACTCTAAACAAAGAAAACAGGAGACCCATGCAACTATTTTTAAATCTTTTCTACTTAAATAATATAAAATGATATAAGTTTCTCGATGAGGATAATTAATTCGGCATTGTGGTTGGACTATGTTATGGATTTCCGGCCATGTTCTCCTTAGGTCCTTCTTAGGGGGCATTTGACAGGGCTCCTTGGAAGTTATTCTCCATGAGAATCACTCCTCCCTAGCCAAACAGATAAATCTCTCACAGATTCAAGTGGGGAGCAGGCAAGAATCACTTCTCCATTTGTACTAGGAGGGGGAAGCTGAAAAAACCTACTCTCAACTGCTCCCTGTTCAATACCCACAAGAATCTAGAATCAATTCTCACCTACTACTAGCCCCACCCTGCTCCCCCACCATAATCAAGTAGAATCACTCTACTAAAGAATCAAGTAGCAGAGCCAAAGAATCTAGGAGTGGAGCTTTGTCAAACATGCTCTTAGATCTTCTTTCTCCAATTTTGGGTTAGAGAAAAAGGAGATATTCGTGACTACTGGCAATTTCATTATGGGGCAGGTCATGATCTTCATATTGATCTATTATCCACCTTTGCCTCTATTCTTTCTTAGCTAAATAAATGGAAGATCCATCCAAATTGGTTATATCATGGACTAAAAAAACATATCAGCTTCTGGCTTTTGGCTGACAAAAGCTAGATAAAAGCTGAAACAAACAAATGACTAATAGTATTGACAGTTGTTTTGGAGGCCTTTAACTTTTTGGGCCCAATACGGTCATTTAGGATGAACGTGCTGGTCTAACACACACCTCTATGTCAAGGGCTCCTTTGAATCAATCATTCCCCTCATTTCCACCTCAATCCCCCAATCCCCATGAAGGATGGGTATATCCAAATTCCACAGGAGCCTTAAGGGGCTATTTGATTCAACACCCAAGTAACATTGCTTGGACAGACAACACTCCTAGACATCGATTTCTATCTTTTGGGGTAAGGATTGTTGCCTAGCCGGTGGTGCAATCCAAACACCAAACACACGCCATAAGTGTCATTAAGCGGCATATAAGATTAGAAGAAGGGAGTAGGATTTCTAGTTCTTTTTGGGTCTATTTAGTAGCCTTGACGCCTGCCTGCATGCACTGGTTCAGTTGTATATTCTCTGCTTTTGGTTCCTTGCTTGCTTGGCTTGCGTCATGCCGCTAAATATGGCGTATCCGCTAGCCAGGCTAAACAGATGCAGTAGCTGCTAGGCAACCCACATGTTAGACTCTTGGGTTAAGTTAATTGTATTTGTTACTGCATGTAACCAAACAACATTTAAGCTTTTTTTATCTGCTCATGCAACCTCACCTAATACTCTCTTTTCTAAACTACAGAGTGACAACTTCTACACGGGTAGTTCATTTTGTTTCTCATTCTTCCTCCAGAACCCTGTGCTTTACCTTTAGTCCTTTCCCATCTAAACCCTGTGCTTTTTCCTCCCAAATCTTCTCCACAATACATTATTATTTACAACCGTCTTCAAACCGCCCGACGGTAAGCCAGGCAGGGACAGCAATGATCTCAAAGACGTGCCTGGCAGTTGGAAAAAGCGCGGAGAAATCGTCGAAGCTGCACTGAGGTCCTGTTTAGGCCATGTTTAGTTTAAAAAAATTGCAAGGTTCTTTGTTACGTCGAATATTTGATCATATGCAAGGAGCATTAAATGTAGACGAAAAAAACTAATTATACAGTTTGGTAGAAAACCACGAGACGAATCTTTTGAGCCTAATTAATCCATAATTGGACACTAATTGACAAATACAACGAAAGTGCTACATTAGCCAAAGCCAAAAATTTTCGCGAACTAAACACACCCTTAGTTAAAAAAACCTAAAAAATTTTGTACAATACTCATCCCATCGAATTTTTAGACGCATGTATAAAACATTAAATGTAGATAAAAAATAACAAATTGTACAGTTTATCTGTAAATATCGAGAAAAATCTTTTAAGTCTGTTCATGATTAGACAAATTTTGCTAAATAGCCACGAAAGTGCGCAATTCGCAAGCGAACCCAGCGCGTTGGCGAAGGAGTGGCGGAATAAAAGAAGTGAGAAAAAAAAAAGCCAAGGCGTGGTGCGCGGGTAGTTATGTCTGGTAAACGCGGGCGGCACACGGCACGCCACGGCACGCGTCCACGCGCCCCGACGCCTGTCACGTCGCGTGGGTTCGGCGCCTTCGCGCCTCGGCCTGCCCCGCCGCGTTCCTCGTCAATCTGGAACGGGAACGGAACGCCCCTCTCCTCCGGTCCTTCCCTCTGCTTCTGCTTCTCCCCACGCCACCGAAGCAATCCAGGCCAGGACAGGGTGCCACAAAACCAAAACCAAACCCCACCACACCACTCCGCACGACGAGATCATTTCGCCAGCTCATCGCCACCGCCCTCCTCCGCTCCGCTCGGCTTCCGCGTCTCCTTCTCCTCCTCCTCGTCGTCTTCGGGTGGGTGGGTCCACGTCTCGCCGCGCCCCGCCGTCGACCCACCTCAGGTGAGCCCCTCTAGGCCTCTACACTCTCTTCTCTCCCATCGTCTCGCGCGGCGGGGGTTGTTCCGCGGGGCATGCTCCGGCTGGCTGTGGTGTTGTGTGTGCCGATAGGTCTTGGCGCTTGGGCGCCATGCTGGTGCCCGCTTGGGGTGGTGGCGCCGGCGGCCTGACGGATGGAAGCCGGTGCGGCGGGGTTGAAGGTGTTCTCCGATGCGATGTTCAAGGGTTTGGGTGACTCAATTACGGCCCGATGCAGTTTTTTCGCGTTGCTTAGGTTCGCCGTTCGCGGCTTGAGTACGGGACGGGGACGGGGCTGCCGTGCTTGGCGCGCGCGGGGTCTGGTGAAAACGTCTGGTGCGGTGACTCTGTTTGTGGCGATGTGCGTCGCCGTGGTGCTTCTGTCGATGACAGAGATACGGAAAGTATGATGTCAGCACTCTTGTCCGACCTATAAAATGCGGCCGTACAATACATATATTATGGTTGTACATGTGTATCTACCTTAGTTAATTATCCTTGTACGGGAATCTGTTTATTTGTTTGGACATGGAGTATAGTTTTTGCAGCTGGTCATAGTTATGTGATCACCATATATAACTTATAAGGAAACCAATGGTAGAGGGTAGTGATAGTAGTTCACTGAAGCCACGAACGGTTGGCACCTGGCAGAACCAGATGCTGCCAGCCTAGAGCTCTTTTGTTTTATTAGTCGGTGGAAGTAAAATTTTCCTTATGAGGCTTGGGAACACTGTTCTCTCGAATGAATGTTCCCATGTAATTGAAGTGACACTTTTAGTTGAAATTGGTGTAACTTGTTCTCTTTTGTTTGCATTGATGACATAGAGGCAAGATAAGTCAAAGGCGAGGTCGGTATGCGCCGGTGGTTTTGCTGCACGCAGTTTAATGCTTCATATCGTGAACATGAAAATGAACGTCCCATCAGTCCAGAGGAGAAAGAAGGTACTGCCTTCTTCCTTCTTAGTCCCTTTTTATCCTTCTCGCGTTAAATTGTTGATCTTCAAGGATCGATACAAGTCCTATGTTCTCAGAAGATTGAAAGGGTTTTGAAACTTCTGTGGAAACTGAATTTGCCATATTCATATATCACTCTTGGATTATTCAGAAGCATGTTGGGTATTTTCAATAAATTTTGTACTAAAGTATTGGCACTTCACACTTCTTTTATTTCAAATAGTATCATTGCTTGTGAGGCGAACTTCAGGATGTAGGATATGAAGTATCAGATACTAGTGTTCTCTGAACAATAAACCTTTCTCTATTAAGTTCAAATTCTTATAGGAAAATGCATGGCATACACCTATCTGACCTTTTAAAAGGCAATAAGTATGATTATCAAAAATATGGAACATTATGATTTTCTGTTTCAAGTGAAGACACTGGTAAGAAATTAACACTCTTCTCTTTGATGCAAGACAATGTATATAAGCAATTCAGATTGTTCTTGCCAATTGAATTCTGTCATAGACTAGTTCATTACTGGTAGGTGTAATATATTATTTCCATCGATTTTTTTTAAAGGATGTGTTATTGCTTTGCTGCTGGTCTGTTTGCCTGTTGTGCTTCGGCTGCTGACTAAAGTTATTTGTCATTACATGGCTCTCAGGAAATGGTTTTGCTGTTAAAAGTGATCCCATCAAGGTACCACCTTCCATTGAAGTCCCTGAATTATCATTTGAAGAACTGAAAGAAAAGACTGACAATTTTGGATCAAAGGCTTTGATTGGTGAGGGATCATATGGAAGAGTGT
Source organism: Saccharum hybrid cultivar R570 (assembly GCA_038087645.1). NCBI lineage: Eukaryota > Viridiplantae > Streptophyta > Magnoliopsida > Poales > Poaceae > Saccharum > Saccharum hybrid cultivar. The sequence continues at coordinate 4,000,608 of JAQSUU010000344.1, forward strand.
ATTACGCTATTCTGGACAGTGAAAAACATGTTGCTGTTAAAAAGCTTGACGCTTCAACAGACCCTGAACTTGATAATGAGTTTTTGACACAGGTATGGTTCTATAGTTATGTTCACATCTTACCAGTTGTTATATTCTGTACTGTTTGTCCATCCATATTAAGCTTTTGTTATTGACCATATACTCTGCCCTCTCCTTCTGTGTAGGTATCTATTGCCTCAAAACTAAAACATGATAATTTTGTGGAGATGCTTGGATATTGTGTGGAAGGAAATCAGCGTCTAGTGGCCTATGAATTTGCTACAATGGGTTCTCTGCATGATATCTTGCATGGTATGAATACTACTGTATCACAGTAAATGCATATAAACCCTATCAATATTACAAATATTGTTACTTCAAGGTTTTAAAGTTGTTGCCTATTTCTTTCGTAGCACATCATGCTCCACAAATTCTCTGCAATAATGACCTGGTCTGTTTTGCTTTCACCTTCCCTTTCATACAAAAGGAAGAAAGGGTGTTCCAGGTGCACAGCCTGGCCCAGCACTTGATTGGATGCAGCGGGTTAAGATTGCTATTGATGCTGCTAAAGGGCTAGAGTATCTTCATGAAAAGGTGCAGCCTTCAATAGTCCACCGGGACATACGGTCTAGCAACATTCTTCTGTTTGAGGACTACAAAGCAAAAATTGCAGATTTCAATCTTTCAAATCAGTCCCCAGATATGGCTGCTCGTTTGCATTCTACTCGCGTCCTTGGAACCTTTGGCTACCATGCTCCCGAGTAATTATTCAACTCAAATTTTTCATCATTATTTGGGATTCCTGATTGATTATACCAAACAATCAACTTAAACTAAATTTATCTTCGTTTAAAATGCAGGTATGCCATGACTGGCCAGCTAACTCAGAAAAGCGATGTATATAGCTTTGGAGTTGTTCTTTTAGAGCTTCTAACAGGAAGGAAACCAGTAGATCATACAATGCCTAGAGGTCAGCAGAGTCTGGTTACATGGGTAAGCATTTGGTTCCTGACAAGCCTACTATTCAACTTAAGAATTTATTTCAAACTAAAGCTTAGTAGTACCATGCACTCCAACTGTTTGTGGATAATTGCTCTAAACAAAACAAGGAAAACATGTGTAAACAAATGAACAACAAGAGGTGGCTCATTGACTAGTTTTTTCAAAAGATATTTCAAAATCTCAGATATACTCGCACCTATCTCTCAGAAACCAGTGTTGGTCATCCTAATAGTAAACAATCACAATTCGGTGTTTATTTTGACCTGTACTATGGTCTATGGTTGCAACTATTATAAAGTCATGCAATATCTAGTAGCTGCCCTTCTCATTTCATGCTGCTTTATATGGAGATATAACCACCAAATTGAATTTAGGTGGTCCTTCTTTGTTAATTATAGTTTTTCTTTTGCTGTAATAAAGTCATCATTAACTAACTGGATTCGTGGGAACAGTTTGGTCCAATTCATGGCGATGTCTTTGCATGTTCATAGCATCTTGAAACTTTTGGTATGAACTTTGCATGCTAATATGTATTGGGAGCTAAGCGCTACTGTCCAGATTAATGACTACTTTATTGTATATTTTATCAATTTTTATTCAGGCAACACCACGATTGACTGAGGACACAGTGAAACAATGTGTTGATCCAAGATTAAAGGGAGAGTATCCTCCAAAGGGAGTTGCCAAGGTCTGTCTCCATTCCTTCTATCCCTTGTGTGTGCATGCTTCCATGTGTTGGTTACTGCGATCTGCTAATACGACCAGTAAGCAACATTGTTGTTTACACTAAAATGGTTCTCTTCTGTCTGTTGCAGCTTGCGGCTGTGGCTGCACTCTGTGTGCAATATGAATCTGAATTTAGACCCAGCATGAGCATCGTAGTTAAGGCGCTCTCTCCCCTTCTTCAACATAAACCGCAACCCCCACCAGCCACTACTACTGATGCAACAGCTCCTTCAGATGCCTGACTTTCTCAACGAGCTATGAATCATGAATGTAAAGAGAACCATTTCCTCTTCGGTGCGTGCGCTGTTCTAAAGTACTATCGTGTGCCTGTGATGTGATCAGTGTCACGCAAGTAACGGCATTGTGGACTAATGCGTATCTTCACCTTTACATAGGTTGGTACAGACAGGAGGCTCCCCCTTGTCATTACCGTGTGCTAAGCTGAGTCATGTCCTGCCTTCGTTGGCCGGGCGAGGTGTGCTTGTTGGCCAGTGGTCGTGATCACCTAATTACCGTGTTATGGTCAATACTGTAACATGCGAAGGTTCTAATTTTTCATGGTTTGTTTTTTCCTTTTTCTTTGTTTGCCTATCGTCTGATTTTGAGCTGACCCCCTCCTTTGTACAATCACTCTTGGTTGCGAGGCTTTTCATGTGCATGTTTAGAGCTAGATTGTGCACTCATGCTGTTCGCTGGATATCTGTTTGTCCGTTGAGTACTCAAGGGTAACGTTACTGGAAGATGCGCTGGTCAAACTTCGGCTATGAATCTGAACAATTTGTTCCGACTATATAGCTAAATATCAACTGCTCTCACGAGCGCGTATAAGATATAGAAATGCTATTGGAGAGCAGTGGCGGATCCAGGATTTCACGGCTGGGTATTTCATGTATGAAAATTTTCCAATACACGTATGCAATAGTAATAAGGGGCAAAACTAGTACAAAATTGATCCCGGTGCACAACTCAAGTAGTATATATATTTCTCTTAAAATATATGCTAGGTAAAATATATTTTTACCCTGGTAACAAGCCACCAGGCAAAGTGAATCTGGTGTCGCCCCTAGTAATAATTTCTTTATCTACGTTGCAAGAACACAATGCAACATTTCTTAAAAAAAAGAGAACATAATGAACCTTCAATTCTTACTCTGAAGAATCAAGAATGGATCTGTGCTCTTCTGTGTTTGCCTTGCTATTGGGCCTTGTTTAGTTACCTGATTCGGGGGTGGCCGAATTTGCACAGTGCCTGACACTTTTGTTTTTTATGCAAAAAATTGTCTAAAAATTGATTAATTAGACTCAAAATGTTCGTCTCGCAAAGTACAACAAAACTGTGCAATTAGTTTATGATTTTATCTATATTTAGTACTTTATGCATTTATCGATATTTTGATGTGATAGGGAATCTTCTTTTTGTATAGTGGAATTTGAGGATGAATTCTGAAATCTAAACAAGACCTTGGTTCGAGCCGTAGATGAGAGAGGAGCCTAGGGGAGGGCCGGACGCCCGGACGATGTGACAGAGCTGCGGGAGAGCCTGCAAAGACCACTATCCGCTGCCGCCGCCAGAGGAGTGCTGGGTGCAAGGCGTTGCCGCGTTGGTCGTCGAGGCCCGACTGCCGGAGGGCCGAGGGGCGAGGGGGCGACCGGGTGAGGGCTGAAGGGCCGAGGGGAAGAGCCAACCTGCCGTGCCACTGTGCCGCCGCCCACCGGTGCAGCTGCCGCCCTTCCGGTCGATGCGAGCGACGGACGGGAGTAGGAGACAGGGACGGGACGTTTCTGTCTTTTCTGAGTTCATGGGCTGCTGCTACTGGTTGTTCTACTGGGCCTATGTGCTATACGTTTGCAACATTCAACAAACTAACATGTTGTATTATTATACATGTATACATATATTTGTGTCTGTCACAAAAATCATGGGTATTCCAGGGAATATAGGGGCATACCCCTGGCGCCGCCCACATTGGAGAGTACAAAGATATACAAAGCGATTTTTTACTTAAGTAACTCTTCAAATAATGGTTTAGAGAGCTCTTAGAGATTATCCCCTTTAACAAAAACTGTCTTATACGACAGACAATGTAATGAAAAATCATGTTCTCCTTTCTCATCTCTTTTCTCTATTTAAAATCTCTCGGCTCTCTTAAAAAAAAGGACTCCATCGATTCCTTTTCCTCTACCATGGCAGTTTCGCCACAACTTGATCCGCCGCCATCCGAGCTGGAGTCCTGCCGGAGCAGCGCCATGTCGTCTGTTGCCCGCTGCTGCTCCGCTCGCTGGGCGCGGCCTCGTGGCCCCTGTGTAGTGCGTTTCTCCAAGCAATGACCATGACTCCGTCAGACCAATGAGCGGCGACGACGGCTGTCACAAGTCACAACATATTTAACGCCACGCTAATTCAATTGCGGAAACGACGACTTCGAGCAGAAAGGATGGGCGAGGCTGCTTGCTCCCATGGAGGTGCAGAGAACTTACGTCGCAATGTCCAGTAGTCAACCATCTCTAAACAACCGCTAGTAGCGGCGCTTAATTACTATCGTCTCTCGTCCGAAAAGCGTGTCCTGAGACAGTGAGACATGTGCACGCCATCAAACTCGTTAAACTTTAGATTATTATCAATTATTGCCATTCATAAAACTTCATCACAGAAAAGGATACCTCTATATATAATCTGATAGTATGAGTGGCAGTATACGTCTCAAGACTAGGATCTGCTTAGTGAATAAATATATACTGATCGGTTGTCCGAGCTTCTGTTTGTCCAAAATCTAGCTAGTTTGCTCAGTAGATCGAGCCATGGTTGAGTTGGACGCAACTGCGGCATCGTGAGCTCCTGCCTCGCGCTCGTGTCTTCCTGGCTTTGCTCTTTCCTCCTGGTAAGCCACGACTCCACGCGCCTGGGCCTGCTGGCTCAGGGACAGAGACCACCCGGCGCCGGTGGAACCGCCGCGCAGGTCGGGGTGCTCCTTGACCTCCGGTCGGCCGGCGGGAGGGCGAGCCGCGCAAGCATCTCGCTCGCGCTCGACGACTTCTACCTGTCGCAGCCCGGCTCGCCGAGGATCTCGCTGCACGTCGTCGATTGCAAGGACGACGAGATCACCGCGGCTTCAGCTGGTACCGGACATTTAAAATTATTTTTCTTCTCGGCGTATCCGTATAATTCGTCCGTCCCAAAAATATCTGTAGCTTTCGCTTCCTCACACATAACTTTGATAAAATATATATTAAAAAATATTAATATTTATGATACATAATTGGTATAATTGAAAAGATATTTGAATCTAGTTTTTTAATAAATTTATTTAGAGATACAAATGTTGTACATATTTTTTATAAATCGAGTTAAACTTGTGGCACGAAAACTGAAAACTACAAATAAATTGGGATAGAAGGAGTATATCATATATGGTTCTGTGTTCCACTTTGGTTTGCATCCACAAAAAACTTTTAATGTTTATTAGTTAGAGGAAAGTCTTTTTCTTTTAGAGAACAACGCGTGTTTCATTAAGAAGGGAAAGATGTTGAAAGAACGGTTTACACATGTCGGTCCATCATTTCCTCACCCCCCACTCTCTTAAATGATCCGTGAAATATAGTAGATTAATACACTGTCACATCATTCCTCTCAATTAGCAACAGAAGCAATAAAATCATTCCACCAAATTTAAGAGAAAAAAAACCAGACTCATCATGCACTACCTCATCAGGAATAAAGTGATACCTCGAACTAAACAACCAAACACCTAGCATTCGGGTGCTGATGTCATGTATAAACTCCGGTCTGAAGGTCTGAACTTAGCAACGTGAAATGAAGATCTCGGTGGGACTGCATTGAATAGAAGGCCTATTCCTATAAACATGTCAGAGCTGTTGGAAGGTTTGTCTCTCTTCCACTATCTCATTCCTAATAGGAACTGACATCTTAGTTTATTAGCTTCTTTTCTCCCTGAAAGTAATATGAGATGCTCGAAAATGTTAGTAGTAATTGAACTCACCATTTGGCGTAGGGAACCCTTTCAAAACTTCTGTTTCATAGTCTACCGAGTAGCAGTTCCAGCATTATCCGAATCAGCATTGCGCCAGAATCCATTCAACCAAGAAAGACGTAGGCACTAGCTGACCTTAAACGAAATCAAATAGTTCTTTCCATTTTCCCAGCCGGAAAGCCCTGGGACGGCATATGTGACATCAAGTTGACGCATCCATCCTCTGAACCAAAAAAAAAGAGGAGTTTGCCGAACAATAGTTCACTGCCAGATATCTTTTCTAATCAATAACTATGCCAGATATCTTTTCTAATCAATAACTATCTGTTACTCAATTCGTTTGCAAAATCATGATGAACTATAACATTTGTTCCAAAAAATGGAGCTCTCATGGTTAGAACTGAGGCTTGGTAGTGACACGACCCCTTCGTGCTTCGGTCCATGTTAGGTCTAGAATCCTAGTTCCTAGGCATGTCAGGTCATGCCGCATCGACGCGACGAGGTTTTCCCTAAGCATGACCTATCGTCCAACAGTCTGTCTATGTATCCTACCAATCTAAGATCGGTTCTCAAAATATTTTTATTTGTTTTCTTCAGCTATTGGTAACATAGTGTGTGTGTGTGTATATATATATATATATATATATATATATATATATATATATATATATATATATATATATATATATATATATATATATATAGTACAAAGAACCATCCCCACATATCACAAAGAACAAGCGTTGTAACCTAGTACAATTTAGGCCACCATCTGAACAAATGTATAATTATTCCCTCCGTCCTAAATTATAAGCCGTTCTAACTTTTTTGGAGAGTCAAAATATCTAAGGTATAACCAAAACTATAAAGAAAATTATAAATATTTATTGTATCAAATAGGTATAATATAAAAATATAATTAATAAAGAATCTCATGATACTTATTTGGTATCATAAAATATTATTATTTAAGTATATGAATTTGGTTAAACTTAGGATGCTTTGACTCTTCAGGTTGGAATGATTTATAATTGGATTAAGTCCACTTTTGGCCCCTTAATTATTGGGTTCGTCTAATTTTGACTCACAACTATAAAACCGCCTAATACTAGTACCTCAACTGTCAAAACCGTTTACTTTTAGCACCTAGGCGCAGGCAGGGCTGTTTTGTCCAACGTGGAGCGCAGGGGCAGAGCTAGAACAAATCTGAGGGGGTGCACTTGCACTGTGGGTGCATACATTTTTATTTTGTGGGTGCATATATGGTGAAATATTGAACGAAATCACTGTTTTTTCATTTTGTTGTGGGTGCGCCCCGCATCCATTGCTGTTACTGTAACTCAGCCCCTGGTGGAGCAGGTTTGACCACGCCACACTGGCGTTGACCGCCACGTAGGACATCAACCTCCATCTCAGTGACATGTGGGGCCCACATGTCAACCACTCATCCCCTCCCTCTCCTTCGTCTAGATCCGGTAGCATTCGAAGAGGCGAGCTCGGCCCACCGTGGGTGGGGGAGGTCCGCCCCAGCGGCGGACGAGGTGGACGGAGCGTGCGCGGCGGCTTCAGAGGGGGTCGCACGGCCCTAGGGCGCCGACGGTAGCAACCTCGGTGCCCTGGTGTGGCCTGGCCGCATGCAGGTCTATGCAGCGGTGACGCCGTCATGTTCCGATGAGGAGGCGGCTACACCAGGCTAAGCGAGGGGTTGAAGATGGACTAGGGCTCACCGGTGTTTTGTGGAGGGCTGTAGTTGGCTCGGAGGTGAGTGGAGCAATGCTAGCCACAGGGACGGTGGCAAGGCAGCCAACGAACTGGGGCGGCATTGGTGTTCCCAGCGAACCAGCGGAGTTCTACGAAACCTGTACACAGAGGACACCCGGGAGGTTATGGTGACATAGTAACGGAGCGAAGGTAGCAAAGAGAGTGGGCGAGATGGGGTTGGCTGCAGCGGAGCTTGAGCTCGGTGCCAATGGCGGCCACCGGCGACGAGAATGGCTCGAGTAAGCTTAATAGAGGATGATCCCTGACGGGGTCACGCCCAGCAGCGAGCTTAAGACCCAAGGTTCCTACGATGGTGAGGAATTGGAGAGAGATTGGATACATCGTGAATTTGAGAGGGGGAGAGAGATGGTCGTGCCTTCCTGCCGCTGCATTTGCACACAAAACCAGTGCTCGCGACAGGTGGCTGGTGGACCTACTGTCTGCGCCCGTGCTCGCATCGAGGAGAGGCCGAGTGAGGTAGGGAGAGGGGAACGTGGAGGAGGGCGTGACTGGGGGCGGAGGGGGCTCGGCTTGGAACGCGGTGGTGTCCTGGCCACGTGCGTAGGCGGCTGTGGTTGCGGCGACGCCATTGGCGTTGTGCCGCAGCGACGCAGCGAGCCGGCGACGGGACGTGCTGCGAGCGGGAGGGCTTGGTGGAACCGGCGAGCATGGCTGCAGTGCATGGAGGTGGTAGCCGCCGTAACGCGCTGCCGTGCTGCTCGGGCGCCGCCGCCACAACTTGCTCAAGCACCACCGCGCTGCTCGCGCGCCGGCGCCGTAGCCTGCTCGCGCACCGTCATGTTGCTCGCACACCACAGCCGTAGCCTGCTCGCCGCTGGTGATGGGAAGAAAGAGAGGGGCTAGCGTGGCACGGTCAACGCTAGTGTGGCGTGGTTAAAACCGCTCCGCGTTGGACAAAACAGCTCTGGCCTCGCCCAAGTGTTAAGAGTGAACGGTTTTAACAGTTGGGGTACCAGTATTAGACAGTTTTATATTTGAGAATTAAAATTAGACGAACACAATAGTTGAGGGACCAAAAATAAACTTAATCCTTTATAATTTGGGACCGAGTGAGTACTAAATCTATACTATACTATAAAGGAACGAAGAAATTGAGCTTCCTACCCATCTAAGATCTCCACCCTTGGATGTGTTTCGATTTTTCATCTAACGCTGGATATGGATCTAATAGGCGGACCAAAAAATGAGAAGGACGATACTTACGTGACCAAACACGTTTTGCTGTTGTCAATCTCCCATCCGCTCCTAACTTTTTTTCACCGAAAAGTCTTGTTACCCACCCGCGTACCCGCCCGAGATTATTGCGCGCAAAGAAACCGCCAAAGCACCCGGCCCTGCTCCCGCCGCATCCGCACCCCTTCTTCCCCGCGTCCGCTCCCCGATGCAGTTGCACGCTCGCCTCCCTCCGCTCGCTCTACTCCCTTTGCAACGCCACCGTTCCTCGACCAAAGCGGGTGCGGACGCGCGGGGTCTGCACCATGGCGGCGTTCGGTGGGAGCGGCTGCGGCGTCGGGCGCGCATGCGTGGCCGTCGTTGGCGTGGGCACAAGTTGTTTCAACCGGTGACATGGGCGCGGACTTCTCCAGGCATGCACTCCCAAAGTCCCGAACGTGCCTCTTCCTCTTCCCATCTGTGAGATCCCAGTTTTGTCTTCCATTCTCTCTGTGTTCGATCTTAATCCCCTCTTTCACTCTTGCTCTTGATTGCCGAATCGATCTATGCTGCAACTCTGAGTTGAATTGATCTTTGTTGTTCGTGGCCGCGTCCAACGGATGAACGATTGGGTGGCGGCCGCCTCTCATCCCTGCACCGTCGTCCCTTGGGGCGCCTCTGGTTCCCGCTGCGGCCAGCCCTTGGGGCGCATCCCTCTACTCGCCGGATCCTAATGCGCAGGTGAGTCCTAGGCCGCCTACTTCCAGCGATGATCTGCCTCCACTTATTTTCCCATGATTTGTTTTTTGTCATTTCAGTCTAATTTGTGATGCTGATTCGATTGGTTTGGCGAACCGTGATTTCTCACTCTTTCCAAATCTATTGTTTCACAAAAAAAAACATAGAGGCCAAAAGGAAATTTCTCGGCCGGGGCATATATGATCAGGCTCCAAAGTTGGAGATTAGTGCCATATTGCAGAAATCCGACAGTGTTTCTAAAGCGGAGGTGACAGGCATTCCAGTTAATGTTCTTATTCACTGTGATTCTCCACGTACTATGGTATTGCTAAAAATAGGTCAAGCATAAAAACAAATTTTCTTTGAGTTACTGATCCTATTTACCGTAAGAAATTAATGTATGTGTCATTTGACTGCAGCACACCACATTACATCTCTAACAGCTTCTGAGCCATGTAAGTTGGGCATTTGAAATTCAGGTTCATTTTTCTTTATCCTCCAAGTTTCCTTCTACTGATAAATTTAAAGCTTCTGCTTGCACTCATTTTAGTCTAATTTCAAGGATGCTGACTTTACCACAAATATTGGATATGCCCCTCGGCTCTCAGCAACGTTGTTAAACTACATGTAGTCATCTAAAGGCAATGCTAATTTTTTTTTTCAAAAGAGTGCATTGCATGTGCTTTATTAAGTGGAAGTGAGAAAGTTACACGCCCCAACAAGTCGTGCGGCGAGAAACCATACTTTTGTCAGAGAACACACTAACACAAATCCTCGCCAAGCAGTGGAGAGGTACTAAGTAAATAATCCGTTTCGCGACGGGTGGGGGCGCCGTAGCCTCAAGCCACAAGGCCGGTCAGCAGGGCGAGGCTGCCATAGCCAGCCCTAATCCAGGCGGCAGCTTCCTCGAGGATGGCCGCAACGAGCTCGGACGGCGTCGCGGAGTGGCGGTCAAACGTACGCCGGTTACGTTCCTTCCACAAATCCCAAGTGACGAGGAGGACCAAGGAGTCGAAACTCCGTCGGAGCGCCTGCGGTACGTCCTCCCGTGCCGACATCCACCACCCAAGCAAGCAGGCGTCATGATGCGGTGGGGTGGCAATGGAGGCCATGGCCGCGAGCAGGCGGGACCAGACCTCCCTGGCGTAGACGTAGGAGCACAGCAAGGCAATGCTAATTTAATATGTGTTTCTTATAGTTTCAGTAGCATTAATGCAAACTTTTTCTATGTGACATATGAACTGCATGGTGTGATCATATATGTTTCATACTTTCACTCTCGTTATAGGCCGTGTTTAGATGTCCGAATTCGGGCCTGAATTCAGGCATGAACAGCACCCGAGTTACTGTAGCAATTTTGTTTTTATTTGGTAAAAATTGTATAAAAATTGATTAATTAGACTCAAAATGTTCGTCTCGGAAAGTACAACAAAACTGTGCTATTAGTTTTTTATTTCATCTACATTTAGTACTCCATATATGTGCCGGCATTTTGATGTGACGGGGAATCTTCTTTTTGCACAGTGGAATTTGGTGAAATATTTGGGATCTAAACAGGCCCATAGTACTAGGGCAACTTCATTGTCCACTAGCAAGAAGATAGAGGAAAAGCAAGAGCAATGGAAGGGAAGTTCAGGTGTGCTCTGAACTTTTGGTTGCTATAAATGAGATTTGTCTTGGAATTTACATTCTTAATGTTCAGTAGACTGAATCTTGCAGTGTCACATTTCTTCAGTCAGTTTCTTGTGGTGCTCAACCACTAGAGACTTTAATACCATGCAGGTTTGAGTCTTCAATGCACAGATTTGATTTCTTCCTTTCCTTGTTAATGAATTCAAATGTAGTTATGCTCTTTCGAATATTAGAACCATTGATCTATGTAATATATGCATATGCAGGTAATGAGGAAGAGTGAAGAAGGGCTAAAAATGATAATATCAACTCCACCTTTTTTTTTTGAGTTTTTTTTATAGAAGATATATATGGCTGAAATAAATGCTTAATGATCATGGTTGGTTCATATGTCATTTTCTATTGCAATCAATATATACAGAACTCATGTGCATATATATTAAAAAAGTTCTTAATTTCCTTATCATACTACGTGGAATATATTTATTACAAGCTACCATACCAGATAATATTAATTAATTTATTTCTTATTGATTTGTATATAAATTCTCTAAACATAACTGTAAGCACATGCGTGGCGCCATGGAAGAATGAAGCTGAATTTCTTGAGGCATATCCTTTCGAGAAAAAGCAGAATATATATTGGCTTTATTTTATTTAATTCAGTATCTCTTTGAAAGCATCTAGGCCCCGGTGTTGGTTTCGGCAATTAATGACAACACATAATTACCATGACTAACGTGTGCTTTGCAGAAACATCGGTAAGTTAGGTCATGGAGATGATAACTGTTTTGAGCAATATGGCAGTCATGTCCCTTGATGGAAATCGTTTCGGTTTTCAAAGGATCAACGATAAGATTAAGGACGGTTAGTTCCGGATGTCAAGGTGTTGAGATACATCTGGAATAGTCGTTAGGATCTTTGTTTCTTCCTTTGACCGTACTATGAAGAGGGACATGAGCGAGTAGCTTGACCTAGGTGAGTCTTATGTTTAGGTGTGGTGCACACTTGTCAAACTTAGCACTAGGTAGCTCGAGAAAAGCTCAGAGTACAGTTAGAAGCAACTTGGTTCAAGTTGCATTGCGTTTAGAAGACGTTTGAGCCGTTTACCTATGACCGGACGCGGTCCTGGTCATGACCGGACGCGTCCGGTCAGTACAAAGACTTAACTGCGTTTTCAGCTGACTGACCGGACGCGGTCCTTGAGAGGACCGGACGCGGTGGTCAGGCTGACACGTGTTTCAGAGGGTAAACAGCAAAGATTGGACGCGACTGTGAAAAAGACCGGTGCGTCCGGTCATGTTCCAGTAAGGTCCAGCGGAGACCTGACGCGTCCGGTCACCTTTGAACGGACGCGGTCGTGCGTCCGGTCTTGTTCCAGTAAGGTCCCGTGGTGACCTGACGCGTCCGGTCACCTATGATCGGACGCGGTGTTGCGTCAGGTCACATTTCCAGAGAGCTCTTGCATGATCGGACGCGTCCGATCATCCCTGATCGGCGCGTCCGGTCATCTCAGACCGGCGCGTCCGGTCAGCACAGATCGGCGCGTCCGGTCTCTCAGTACAGGTTTCCGTTTTCGACCGTTACAACTGACCGTCGCGTCCGGTCATATCGACAGGCGCGTCCGGTCAGTGCGCGTCTGGCTGTTTCAAAAGGTAACGGTTGGATTTGTCTGAGGGGTCTATAAATACAACCCCTCCACCTCTTTTAGAGGTCTCTTGCTTATTTGTTTAGCTGAGAAACATCTTTGAAGTGCAAGGGAGTGCAAGAGCCATAGTGAGGATTGAGATTTGCGAATCAAAGTTTGAGAATCCTCTCTAGTGACAAGAGTCTAGCAAGTGTGCATCCATCTTCTCATTAGACTTGTTGTGGTCAAGTGAGAGTTCTAGCTTGTTACTCTTGGTGATCGCCATCACCTAGACGGTTTGGTGGTGATTGGGAGTTCGGTGATCATCCGACGAGATTGTGGGTGACCCAACTCAAGTTATGAGAGGCTTTGGGTGATTCGCCGCGACGGAGTGTCGAAGAATCAACCCGTAGAGAGCACTTGATCCTTGCGCGGATCAAGGGGGAGCTACACCCTTTCGCGGGTGCTCCAACGAGGACTAGTGGGGAGTGGCGACTCTTCGATACCTCGGCAAAACATCGCCGTGTTCCTATCCCTTACTTTCAAGCATTTACTTTCTTGCATTACTTTCATTGCTTGATTACTTTCCTAGAATTGTCTTGCTAGTCTAGGATTGGAACTTAGGGTGCTTAACTTTTATCGGTAGAAACACAAGGAACACAAGTAGGCACTAGGGGTGAAGTTTGGCTTGTAGGATTTAATTCTTGCAATTAATTTTTAGAAAAACCCAATTCACCCCCCTCTTGGGCATCTTGATCCTTTCAATTGGTATCGGAGCCGTGTTGCTCTAAATTTAGGCTTTACCGCCTAGAGCAAGATGTCTAGTGGGGAAGGACCACCTCCCACCTTTGAGGGAGACGATTTTCCATATTGGAAAATTCGTATGGAGGCGTATCTCGAAGCCATAGATGTTGGGTGCCTTAGAGCCGCAACCGAAGGGCTTCCCCCCATAAGGGATCCCGCTAACCCAAGCGGTGACGAGGAGAAATACGACCGGTGGAATGCAAAAGCAAAAAATGCAATCTACCGGACTCTAGGCAAAGATATCTTCAATCGTGTGCGTAATGCCAAAAACGCTCATGAATTGTGGGAGAATCTTTGTGCTCTCCATGAGGGAACTAAGAGTGAACGTGAGGAACACTATCATATTGCTTTAAAGAAAATTAATTCTTTTGAGATGCTTCCTAAAGAAAGTGCTAATGAAATGTACACTCGCTTGAATGTTCTTGTAGAAGATCTCAATGCTCTTGGACTCACTAAAATGAGTCAATCGGATGTTGCAAGGAGGATCTTGAGTGTTCTCCCTGTTGAGAAGTATGGACATATTATCACCGTACTTCACCAAAGTGATCTCTCCGCCGCAACACCGACTCAAGTATTGGGAAAGATCAATGCACATGAGATGTACATGCACATCACTCCGGAAGAGGGTTCATCATCTTCCAAGAAAAAGGACTTGGCCTTCAAAGCTAGCTATGAAAAGAAAAAGAAAAAGGGCCAAGCCATGATAGTGCAAGAGAGCACAAGTGAGAGTGATATTGATGATGAATCACTTGCACTCATGGTGAGAAGAACCACCAAGGTGCTAAAGAAGCTCAACAAGAGTGGCATCAAGTTCGATGGCAAGAAGAAGAAATTCTTCACTAGTACCAAAAGGAAGCCAATCTCCGAAATGGATTGCTTCAATTGTGGAGAACTTGGCCATCTAGCTCATCAATGCCCAAAGCCTCCAAAAGACAAGAACAAGAATAAGTACAAGGGCAAGAAAGATGATTCAAGTGAAAAAGAAGATGATAAAAGAAAGAACAAACCATACAAGAAGAAAGATGGCAAGAAAAGAGAGTTCTACAAGAAGAAGAAGGGAGGCAAGGCTTATATTGTTGGTGATTGGCTCACCGATATTGAATCATCATGTGAGTCCTCCGGCGATAAAAGTGATGATGGAAAAGAGAAGATCGCCGCACTTGTGGTTGGGCCATCATCATCATCAACGTCTTCATCACCATCTTCACCGCCATCCTCACCGTCATCATCCACTTCCCACCTATGCCTCATGGCTAAAGGTGATCGAAAGGTACAAAATAGTGATAGTGATGATGAATATGATGCACCTTCTTATGATGAATTAGTAAAATTGTTAAACAAATATTCTAAAATCATAAGGAGGACTAGAAATCAAAATGAAGAGCTTCAACATGAAAATGAAACACTCTCATCTAAGCTTGAAAGTGCACATGAGACTAGGGATGAGCTCATAGATCAAAATGAAACTATGTCTTCTTCTCTCAAAGAGCTCAAAACCTCTAACAAGGAGCTTAGAGATAAACATGATAAAATTGAGAAGAAGCATGGTGAACTCATGACTAGACTCAACTCTCTAAAAGAAGAATATACTACATTGAAAATCAACTATGATACTCTTATTGTTGCTAATGAGCTAGCTCTTGAGACACATGATGCTACTAACCAAATTGTTAAGATTGATATAGCCACATCATGTGATGATTTGATTATTGAGAACCTTGAGCAAGGCTCTAGCGGTAAAGGCAAGAGTGTGGTTGAGGCCAATGACTATGATGAGTATGTCAAGCTCAAGAATGAAAATGAGATGCTTAAAGTTGAGAACAAGAAGTTGTTGGATCTTGAAAAGCAAGCTTCAAATGAGTCACTTATTGAAGAAAACAAGAAGCTCAAGCAAGAGAAAGAGCATCTCAAGACCGACCTAAGCAAGTTCACAAGAGGCCAACATTTGCAAAGTGAGCTACTCATGAACACTGTCATGAAGTTGGATAGGAGTGACATTGGCTATTTGGCAAATTAAGAGAAGAAGGTCAAAACTCAACAACAACAAAGCAAGTCAAAGCCCAAGCCAAAGAAATGTGTTGAGTGTGGACAAGAAGGTCATTTTGCTCATGAGTGCAAAACCCCACCACCACAACCCTTGCCCAAGCATGCTAGACCTTTTGCTTTCAATGCTCACTACATGCTTAGAAAGGACTCTAGTGGAAAGATGAAAGTTATGTTCTTGGGTCCTCCTAACAAGAATAGGCCAAAGAAAATTTGGGTTGCCAAATCACTAGTTGAAAAAGTTAAGGGTCCCTCTTAAGTTTGGGTCCCTAAACAAAAGGCTTGATCTCTTGTGTATAGGTGAACTACAAGACCGGTGGATCTCATTGGGTGATTGATAGTGGTTGCACACAACACATGACCGGTGATCCTCGTATGTTCACCTCACTTGAAGAGGATAGGGTATGTCAAGACAAGATCACATTTGGGGATAATTCAAAGAGCAAAGTCAAGGGTATAGGCAAGGTTGCAATATCAAATGATCATTCTCTCTCCAATGTGCTCTATGTTGCTTCATTGAGTTTCAATTTACTATCCGTTGGGCAACTTTGTGATCTTGGCTACCAATGCTTGTTTAGTCCAAATGAAGTGGTTGTTACCAAGATAGATGACAAGCAAGTGATTTTCAAGGGTTTTAGATACAACAATCTTTATCTTGTTGACTTCACCTCCGAAAATGCAAACGTGATGACATGTTTGTTCACCAAGACCACACTTGGATGGCTCTGGCATAGGAGGCTTGCTCATGTTGGAATGAACACTCTCAACAAGCTATTAAAGAAAGAACTAGTAAAAGGCTTAAAGGATGTAAAGTTTGAAAAGGACAAACCTTGTAGTGCATGTCAAGCCGGCAAACAAGTTGCAAACACTCATCCAACCAAAGCATACATGTCAACATCAAGAGTGCTAGAACTTCTTCACATGGATTTGTTTGGTCCTACAACTTACAAGAGTTTGGGTGGAAATCTTTATTGTCTTGTGATTGTGGATGACTTCTCAAGATACACTTGGACTTTCTTTTGTAACAGAACCGCCCAATTATACGAGATTAAGTAAGAAAATCATCCAACGGACGGACAATTTACCAAACTTAAGCCCGTATAACCCGGTAGTCCGTGAAATCTCGACGGATTTCAAACCATATCACATCACAGCCAAGATCGTAATAAGTTCAGCGATTACCTTCATAAGTTACACAGTAGTTTGCGGCACAAAATACATCGGAGTTTAAACATAGTTATTACAAACCAGTTTCAAATAAAGTAGCGGAAGCATTAGTTCAAAGCACACACACACACACATCTTTTCCAAAATACAGTGCCAGCTCGCGATCATCTCCCACAAAAGCATCAGGCGAGGAGTAGTGAGTGACCATTGCCCATGGTCCTAGGCTTCGCCCATTGCAGGGTAGAGACAGTTGATACAATAACCATAGTACATCTGTCCATCTGCAACAAGTGGGAACAAAGCCCTGAGTACGAGAAGGTACTCAGCTAGACTTACCCGACAGAACCAAAACAAAAAGACTCCAAGGATCATGATAGGCTTTTTGGTGGGGTAGCTGACTCATTTGCAAGAAAAGCATTTTTAGCTTACCAAATCATTTACAAAAGCATGTCATCTTTTAATTCTTTATTCTCCTGTCAACTATGTTTGCACTTAAGCTAAAGTAACCATGTAATTGAGCAAGCAAGGATCACCATTGATATTTAACAATAATTACCATGTCATTTTCCACATAACTATCCAAGTGTTGTATCCATATTACTACGATGAAGTAACTCAAGTCAAGTGCTCACTATCCAGTGAACGATGGCGATTCGAATCGATTATTGACCAGCTGGTAATTTATTCCTCACACAAACCTCACTCACCCGCTAAAGTGAGGTATTGGTCACCGAGTCAACCATTCAGGTAAAGTCGCGAGCTTGCCAGGAACCACATGTACCCGGGGGCCGCCCGACTGCTCTTTGGCCTTATCATCGCGCCCCCGTTTCCTGCCACTACTGCTCCGGTACAGTGCGTTGCGGGCAATCTACTCGGCCCGAATAATCTCCCGGCTTCGCGGTCGAAAGGTACTTTATCCGGCCAGCTAAATGTGAGGCATGCGTTCAACATGACCCGAGGCCCGACATCGGACGGTCCTTAATCGACACAGACGGAAGACACTACAGTCCAGAACCCTGCAAGCTTCCGCCCGGTCTCATATTCATTCCCACACTTAGTTATTCTCACATGACAATTCTTTCACATAAAACCAGGTAATCCCCTATAGCTCGCGGATGACAGGCAATCACCCGACTTCTACCGGTCTAAGCAAACTAAGCAATTATTGACCGTGGACACCAGGGTGACAAGGATCGGGTAAAACAAGGTGGAACAAGGTATAATGCAGCAACGTTTGCAAACAACTCCTAAACTTAATGCATCAGATTAAGTAAAATTAATAAATAATTATTTGCAAACCGGGGGAGAAATGCTCCGGGGCTTGCCTCGCTCGAAGGTACTGGGACGATGGTCGGGGCACTCCGGAAGCTCTTCACCGGACTCCTCTTCTGCTTCTGCTGGTTCCGGCTCCGTCACTTCGAGCTGCTCCTCTGCGTCCTCGGGAACAACTGTCGGAACCACTTCCTGCGATCCTGTATGATGCAGAAGTATGAGTGCAACATGCATAGGTGCATTGCCGAGGTGACAGGAGATGATGATGATGCGGAATGCATGCGATGTCATGAATGTGTTATGTTATCGGATTATGTGGAACTTATGACTCTTCTACAAGGTAGTCTACGTCATCCAAGAACATGTACTCGGAAACTACCAACACTAGTTTCTACCATGCGAGAGTATTAAACAATTAAGATGCTTCAAAGATACACCAAAGTATATTTTTCTAACTAACTTTGCATTAAGAATAAATAGAAACCCTAATTAGTCCTATGGTTGAACAGCAACACATATTTTAGTAGCTCAGAAAAAATCTCATAAAATTACAGTGGATTACTAATATCAAGAATAGCTTGACACAAAAATTTTACTACATTTGGATAACTAGAACTGCCTATACAAAAATAACAAATTAAGGCCTAAAATAGATATTTAAAATACTTTACATTATGAAAAGTATCAAACAACAGATTTAGGAATTTTTCTACTATCTACTACCTAAACAAACACTATAGAAAAATTATCACTTGCATGTTTTATTCAAATTTATTTAAATAACAAAAATAACAAATATTGGTAATAGAAAGCATTTGAACTGCAACTATACATTTTTCTACAGAACAACCATGAAATAAAATTACCCTAGCAAGTACATGGCATAACAGGATTAATAAACTTGGAACTACATTTTTCTGATTTTTCTACATTTTCTTATCAATTTTTCAAGAAAACACCAATTTCAAGGCTTAAATAAAACACTACAGAAAAGTAATGAAATATTGACATGCAACATTTTTATATTGTAGATCTGATTCAAATGAGTATATAAAAATTTATTTCACAAATTTTGGAGCTAAAATGACCAAGAAATCATTTTCCAAGTGTTTTTCATCAAGAATAATAAAAGAAATCGAAATTCGTTTTTCTGAAAAAGGAATTGGGCCGGCCCGAGATCAACAGTCGGCCCGTGGCCGTTTCCGGCCCGTCTCGCGCGCGCGGGAAGACCACCGAGCCGGTCCGCTCGGGGCGCGGCCCAGGGGCGCGGTCTTGCCCCCGCGAGGAGCAGAGCGCGTCGCCGGCGTTCGCACGCTCGACGTCGCGGCGGCGACTGCGGCCGACCGGCCGTCTCCGGTCGTGAGCAGGCGGGGCAACGAGCGCACGCGAACCGCGGTGAAGTGGCGAATCCGTTTTTGGAGAAAGGAGGGGCGAGGGGGGTAGCGGGGAGTCGCCTCGACGGGAGCCGCGCGCGGTGGCGCCATGGCCGTCGGCGGCGAGGCGTGGAGGAGCTCACCTAGAGCTCGGAAGACGACGCAAACGCGAGCTTGATTCGGAGGAAGGCGAGGCGGAGCTGCGGGCGCGAGCAATTGAGAAATGGCGCGGCGGTGTGGGCGCTTCACGCCGGCGGAGCGGCGGTCACGGCGAGAGGGGAGCGCGAGCTCTCGGCTCGGGAAGGGAGGAGGAGGGAGTGCGAGCGCGGGCGAGCTGGTGCGCGGGCCGCGGCAGGTGTAGGCGGGCGCGTGGGTGCGGTGGCAGGTCGCGGAGGACGCGCGGCAGGCGCTGCAGGCGCGGGGCCGCCACGCGGCGGTGCGCCTCTGCCGCGGTCGCGGCGTGGCGCGGCGTCAGCGCGCGGACGCGGGCGAGGGGAGGGAGAAGGAGGCCGGCTGGGCCTGGGCCGAGGCGGGGTGACGTGGGCGCGCGCGCGCGGGTGGCGCGGGCCGCATGTGGCCGTGGGCCGAACCGGAGGCGGCGGCCTGCGAGGGGGAGAAATGAATTTTTGATTTTCAAATTTAAATGTATTTCAAACTTCAAACCAAATTTTGAACAAGAAGAAAGCATTTTATGGATTTGGCCCAAAAATGAAAGTTGCTCAAAATTAAATTCTCTACAACTTTGATTAAGGGGCCATCTCAAAATTCTTGATAGATTTTGAATGACAAAATAAAAGCTAAAATAGGGGAAAATTTTGAATATTTTTCATAATTATTTTTAAGCAAGTTTTGACAAATTTTTGAGCTCCAAAATTTGAACTAGGGTTCCAAGTGATCTAGAATTTATAGTTGCAAGGTTTTGGTGCAATGTGATTATCATGTTAATACAATTTATCACATACGTTAATTTCAAGCTTTTGTTTAAATCAAATTACGAATTGTCACACAAGATCATGATGTTATGAATGCGATGCAATATGATTGCTATGCAAAAAATGCATTTCGTAACACCGGAGTGTTACAGCCTTCCCCCCTTATAAAAATCTCGTCCCGAGATTTGGGTTACGAACCATTTATTATAAAAATCTTCGTAGACATTCTTTAAGTATTCACCCGTTTCCCAAGATGCATCCCCTTCATCGTGATGACTCCATTGTATCTTATATGTTTTCACCACACTGCTTCGAGTAGCCCTTTCCTTGGTATCCAAAACTCGAACTGGTTGCTCACGATACACCAGATCTGACTTCAGTTTTATGCCTCGAGGTTCAATCCTTTCCTCTGGAACGCGCAAACACTTCTTGAGATGTGATACATGAAAAACTGGGAATATAGCACCCATTGACTCTGGTAAATCCAATTTGTAAGCCACAGGACCCTTCCGTTCCAGGATTTTATAAGGTCCCACAAATCTGGCGGCCAGCTTTCTGCGCACACCAAATCTTTTCTTTTTCATTGGCGTAACTTTTAGATAGACATAGTCACCAACTTCGAACACAAGCGGTCTCCTTCTCTTATCTGCATAACTTTTCTGACGTGACTGGGCTGCTCTCATATTCTGCTGGATGATATGAACTTTCCTTTCGGCTTCTTCTACGAAGTCAATACCATAATACCTTCTTTCTCCGGGCTCAATCCAGTTTAACGGTGTTCTACACTTTCGGCCATACAGAGCCTCAAAAGGTGCCATCTTGATACTCTCTTGATAGCTGTTATTGTACGAGAACTCTGCTAATGGTAACCATGACTCCCATGAACCTCTGGAAGACAACACACAGGCTCTTAACATATCTTCTAGAACAGCATTAACTCTCTCAGTTTGACCATCTGTTTGAGGATGATAGGCAGTGCTACGAATCAGACTAGTCCCCAAACCTTTGTGCAAGTGCTCCCAAAAGTGAGCAGTGAACTGTGACCCTCTGTCAGACACTATAGTCTTTGGTATGCCATGCAACCTCACAATCTCTGCAATATACTTCTCAGCATATTGAGGTGGTCTATATTCCGTTTTGACAGGCAAAAAGTGGGCTGTCTTAGTAAGACGATCCACAATTACCCAAATGGAATCGTGACCTTTTTGAGTAGTGGGTAGACCCGTGATAAAATCCATACTTATGTCACCCCACTTCCAACTCGGTACTGACAAAGGTTGTAGCATTCCGGCAGGCTTCATGTGAATTGCTTTTACTCTACAACATGTGTCACATCTGGCTACATACGCTGCAATTTCCTTCTTCATCTTGGTCCACCAATAACGAGGTCTTAGTTCTTGATATATTTTACTGCTGCCAGGATGAATAGACAACTTAGAGAGATGAGCTTCATCCAAAATTTTATTCTTAAGCTCTCTATCCTTTGGAACAACAAGACGGTTGTCGAACCACAACACATCCTGCTCATCCACCCTGAAGTGTTTCGAGGGTTCTTCTTGAATCTTCTTTTTGATGTGGAATATCCCCTTGTCTGTTTTCTGACCTTCTATAATCTTACTCTCCAAGGAACAACTGACCTGAATACTTTGTAGCACGGCAGGGTGCATTAGATCGAAACCATCTTCAAGCAAGGGTTGCACATTCATACAATGTGACTTTCTGCTTAAAGCATCAGCTACCACATTGGCTTTCCCAGGGTGATACTGTACATTCAAGTTGTAGTCTTTGATCAGTTCTAACCATCTCCGCTGTCTCATGTTCAATTCTGGTTGGGTGAAAATGTACTTGAGACTCTTATGATCGGTGAAAATGTTGCACACGTTACCCAGTAGATAGTGTCTCCAAATCTTTAAGGCATGCACTACAGCGGCAAGCTCAAGATCATGTGTCGGGTAATTGATTTCATGTTTTCTCAACTGTCGGGAGGCATAAGCAATTACTCTTCCTTCTTGCATTAGCACACACCCTAATCCTGTTTTTGATGCGTCGCAGAACACATCAAAAGGTTTCTCGATGTCGGGTTGTGCAAGAACTGGAGCAGTGGTCAACAGTTTCCGCAAGGTATGGAAAGCTGTCTCACACTCCTCTGTCCACGCAAACTTGTGATCTTTCTGTAACAGACTTGTCATAGGCTTGGCAATCTTCGAGAAGTCTGGGATAAAACGGCGATAGTAACCCGCTAACCCTAGGAAACTTCTGACTTCTGACACTGTGGTTGGAGTCTTCCAATCCATAACCTCTTGCACTTTACTCGGATCTACAGAAACTCCATTCTCAGATAGGATATGACCGAGGAAAGGAACTTTCTTCAACCAAAATTCACATTTGCTGAACTTAGCATATAACTTATGATCTCTCAGCCTGGTCAAGACAATTCTCAGATGCTCTTCATGATCTTTCTCGTTTTCAGAGTATACTAGAATGTCATCAATGAAGACAACTACAAACTTATCTAACTCCGGCATGAAAACCGTATTCATCAGATACATAAAATATGCAGGAGCATTTGTTAGTCCAAATGACATAACAAGATACTCGTACAACCCGTATCTGGTAGAAAAGGCGGTTTTCGGAACATCTTGAGGTCTAATCTTTATCTGATGATACCCAGACCTTAAGTCTATCTTGGAGAACACTCTGGCTTTAGCTAACTGATCAAACAGAACATCAATATGAGGCAAGGGATATTTATTCTTGATGGTTACAGCATTAAGAGGTCGATAATCCACACACATCCTGAGAGTACCCTCTTTCTTTTTCTTTACAAACAAGGCAGGACATCCCCATTCAGACTTACTTGGGCGAATAAACCCCTTTTTTAACAACTCTTCCAACTGTTTCTTCAACTCAGCTAACTCATCCGGAGGCATCCGATAAGGTCTCCTCGAAATTGGAGCTGTCCCGGGGATCAACTCGATTCCAAACTCAACATCTCTGTCTGGAGGAAGGCCAGGCAACTCGTCTGGAAACACATCCGGGAACTCACATACTACTGGGATCTGATGGATAGGAGCAACTTCCATGGCACAGGTCACACTCACAAGATCTGTTCTTTTAGGCAATGGTACCTGAAAAGTACCCTCTGCCTGGGGATCTTTAAGGGTAAGCATCCGACTGCTTGTATCTATGACTGCTTCCCAGTCTTTCATCCAGTTCATTCCTATTATTACATCCAAAACTAGTCCAGGCATAACTACCAGGTTCACTCGGAACTTCCGACTACCTAACTCAAGGGTTGCCCCTCTAACCATCTTATTGGTTAACACATCAGCTCCTGCTGAACTTATGCGATAACCATAACTCAATTCTGTGCATAGTTGTTCATGCTTCCGTGCAAATGCTTGACTCATAAAAGAATGCGAAGATCCAGAATCAAAAAGAACAACTGCAGGGTGATGGTTCACAAGAAACTTACCAGCAGTTACGGGCTCTCCCTCAGGAACTTCATCAATGGCGGTGTGGTGCACACGAGCATTGTAAGTCTGTTGCTTCTTTTTAGGCGGATAAGGGCAGAACTTTGAAAAGTGGCCTGGCTGACCACAGTTGTAGCAGGGCCCTTTCACTGTACCAGCAGACCCTATAGCTCCCTTGGAGTTGCTCTGTTCTGCAGCTGCGCTGGTCTTTGTTGGCGGCACTGCCATTTTGTACGGTTTCGGTGGCCCCTTGTAGTTCTGGGTTTTATGCTGCGGCGGCCTGAACCTCGCACCAGGTGCGGACGGACGATAAGATGAACGATTGGCAGTGACAACTCTGGACTGGGATGGTCCTGACTCGAACACTCTCTTGCGGTTCTTGGATGCGGTGTAAGCATTATTGTTCTTCTCTTGCTTCAAACAGTCACTGATAAAGTCGTTGAATCTGTTGCGGGTATTGGTACCCACATGCTTCATCATCTTCGGACTCAACCCTCTCTTGAAACTAGCAATCTTCTTTGCATCTGTGTCAACCATGTCTGGGGCATAGCGGCACAAGTTATTAAAGGCATGCAGATACTGTGTCACCGTCTTGGTACCCTGATTCAAGGCTAAGAACTCTCCAAGCTTCATCTCAACCAACCCTGGGGGAATATAAACTCCCTTAAAAGCCTCAGTGAAATCCCTCCAAGAAATCTGGGCATTAGGAGGAAAAGTACTGCGGTGATGCTTCCACCACATTCCTGCTGGTCCTTGTAACTGATGTGCAGCATACTCTACTTTCAGAACTTCTGTCATCCTTAACACACGGAACTTATCTTCCATAGTGTTAATCCATTCTTCGGCATCAAGTGGCTCTGCTGCTTCCTTGAAAATAGGTGGCCTAGTATCCATGAAATCCTTGAAACTGCTGTACTGGTTCACTCCATGGCCACCACCTTGGTTATTTCCTCTTTGAACATTTTCCGCGATGGTACGCAGAAAGTCTTCCATATTCCTCTGTGACTGTTCAGTACTGCGTTGACTTCCAAGAAACTGTGTGAAGAACATTTTTGCGGTGAGCGGCGGAGGAGGGGGCAAATGTGGTTCTGGACGTGGTTCCTGGTGGTTGACATTGTTGGCACCACTTCCACCAGCTCCTGCACCGTTGCCACCAGTCTCAGCGGCTTCGTACGTAGCACGACGAGTGTTGGCCATCTGTAGCACAAGTTTTAAATTACCCGGTGAGAACATATTTTAGTTGAGGTCACTTTTATCGAAATGGGATAATCCTTTTATAAGGGGAGGAATGCATGCCATGAATGGAATGCACAAACAATATGATGCATGCACGAGTCTTACGTTCTCACAAACTTAGGAAAAAAAAACATCTAACGGTGAATTCGGTGGCATACAACGATCTCTCATATACGTAACTAATTCGGTCTACACGATACGCTGTTATGTACCTGCAGAAAACTCATTTCAGCCCATTCCCCATGAATGCATGAAAGCAGTAAACCTACCTACACGCTTTACACGAATCCCCAGATGCGTGTACGACGGTAGTGACTACCCAAACACATCGTCCTATTGACGGCATCGCCTCAACGGACGGAACACCCACACATGCGACACTTTTATAAAAACATGTGTAAAACATGTAATTATCCAAGTATCATATAAGCACTTTCCCTAGATCGGCGGTGTATCCGATCATGCTCTCACAACTCACACTTACCGAAGCGTAGAGGTAACTGATCCATACATTACCACTCAATTAAGTGGCACTCATACAATAGCACGCCGTATGAGCAACGAAAAAGAAATATGGTGCAGAACCCCAAGTTAGTACTTAAATAGCCACCTAGAGTCCTTAACTGGGCATACAGGATATGACCACTGGCACACTTTTTTTTAGTTTCAAAATCACACTTTTTAAGCAGGGTTTTGGTTTAAATACACTTATGAACAGTAATTACGCTAAACCATGCTCCGATACCAGCTGTAACAGAACCGCCCAATTATACGAGATTAAGTAAGAAAATCATCCAACGGACGGACAATTTACCAAACTTAAGCCCGTATAACCCGGTAGTCCGTGAAATCTCGACGGATTTCAAACCATATCACATCACAGCCAAGATCGTAATAAGTTCAGCGATTACCTTCATAAGTTACACAGTAGTTTGCGGCACAAAATACATCGGAGTTTAAACATAGTTATTACAAACCAGTTTCAAATAAAGTAGCGGAAGCATTAGTTCAAAGCACACACACACACACATCTTTTCCAAAATACAGTGCCAGCTCGCGATCATCTCCCACAAAAGCATCAGGCGAGGAGTAGTGAGTGACCATTGCCCATGGTCCTAGGCTTCGCCCATTGCAGGGTAGAGACAGTTGATACAATAACCATAGTACATCTGTCCATCTGCAACAAGTGGGAACAAAGCCCTGAGTACGAGAAGGTACTCAGCTAGACTTACCCGACAGAACCAAAACAAAAAGACTCCAAGGATCATGATAGGCTTTTTGGTGGGGTAGCTGACTCATTTGCAAGAAAAGCATTTTTAGCTTACCAAATCATTTACAAAAGCATGTCATCTTTTAATTCTTTATTCTCCTGTCAACTATGTTTGCACTTAAGCTAAAGTAACCATGTAATTGAGCAAGCAAGGATCACCATTGATATTTAACAATAATTACCATGTCATTTTCCACATAACTATCCAAGTGTTGTATCCATATTACTACGATGAAGTAACTCAAGTCAAGTGCTCACTATCCAGTGAACGATGGCGATTCGAATCGATTATTGACCAGCTGGTAATTTATTCCTCACACAAACCTCACTCACCCGCTAAAGTGAGGTATTGGTCACCGAGTCAACCATTCAGGTAAAGTCGCGAGCTTGCCAGGAACCACATGTACCCGGGGGCCGCCCGACTGCTCTTTGGCCTTATCATCGCGCCCCCGTTTCCTGCCACTACTGCTCCGGTACAGTGCGTTGCGGGCAATCTACTCGGCCCGAATAATCTCCCGGCTTCGCGGTCGAAAGGTACTTTATCCGGCCAGCTAAATGTGAGGCATGCGTTCAACATGACCCGAGGCCCGACATCGGACGGTCCTTAATCGACACAGACGGAAGACACTACAGTCCAGAACCCTGCAAGCTTCCGCCCGGTCTCATATTCATTCCCACACTTAGTTATTCTCACATGACAATTCTTTCACATAAAACCAGGTAATCCCCTATAGCTCGCGGATGACAGGCAATCACCCGACTTCTACCGGTCTAAGCAAACTAAGCAATTATTGACCGTGGACACCAGGGTGACAAGGATCGGGTAAAACAAGGTGGAACAAGGTATAATGCAGCAACGTTTGCAAACAACTCCTAAACTTAATGCATCAGATTAAGTAAAATTAATAAATAATTATTTGCAAACCGGGGGAGAAATGCTCCGGGGCTTGCCTCGCTCGAAGGTACTGGGACGATGGTCGGGGCACTCCGGAAGCTCTTCACCGGACTCCTCTTCTGCTTCTGCTGGTTCCGGCTCCGTCACTTCGAGCTGCTCCTCTGCGTCCTCGGGAACAACTGTCGGAACCACTTCCTGCGATCCTGTATGATGCAGAAGTATGAGTGCAACATGCATAGGTGCATTGCCGAGGTGACAGGAGATGATGATGATGCGGAATGCATGCGATGTCATGAATGTGTTATGTTATCGGATTATGTGGAACTTATGACTCTTCTACAAGGTAGTCTACGTCATCCAAGAACATGTACTCGGAAACTACCAACACTAGTTTCTACCATGCGAGAGTATTAAACAATTAAGATGCTTCAAAGATACACCAAAGTATATTTTTCTAACTAACTTTGCATTAAGAATAAATAGAAACCCTAATTAGTCCTATGGTTGAACAGCAACACATATTTTAGTAGCTCAGAAAAAATCTCATAAAATTACAGTGGATTACTAATATCAAGAATAGCTTGACACAAAAATTTTACTACATTTGGATAACTAGAACTGCCTATACAAAAATAACAAATTAAGGCCTAAAATAGATATTTAAAATACTTTACATTATGAAAAGTATCAAACAACAGATTTAGGAATTTTTCTACTATCTACTACCTAAACAAACACTATAGAAAAATTATCACTTGCATGTTTTATTCAAATTTATTTAAATAACAAAAATAACAAATATTGGTAATAGAAAGCATTTGAACTGCAACTATACATTTTTCTACAGAACAACCATGAAATAAAATTACCCTAGCAAGTACATGGCATAACAGGATTAATAAACTTGGAACTACATTTTTCTGATTTTTCTACATTTTCTTATCAATTTTTCAAGAAAACACCAATTTCAAGGCTTAAATAAAACACTACAGAAAAGTAATGAAACATTGACATGCAACATTTTTATATTGTAGATCTGATTCAAATGAGTATATAAAAATTTATTTCACAAATTTTGGAGCTAAAATGACCAAGAAATCATTTTCCAAGTGTTTTTCATCAAGAATAATAAAAGAAATCGAAATTCGTTTTTCTGAAAAAGGAATTGGGCCGGCCCGAGATCAACAGTCGGCCCGTGGCCGTTTCCGGCCCGTCTCGCGCGCGCGGGAAGACCACCGAGCCGGTCCGCTCGGGGCGCGGCCCAGGGGCGCGGTCTTGCCCCCGCGAGGAGCAGAGCGCGTCGCCGGCGTTCGCACGCTCGACGTCGCGGCGGCGACTGCGGCCGACCGGCCGTCTCCGGTCGTGAGCAGGCGGGGCAACGAGCGCACGCGAACCGCGGTGAAGTGGCGAATCCGTTTTTGGAGAAAGGAGGGGCGAGGGGGTAGCGGGGAGTCGCCTCGACGGGAGCCGCGCGCGGTGGCGCCATGGCCGTCGGCGGCGAGGCGTGGAGGAGCTCACCTAGAGCTCGGAAGACGGCGCAAACGCGAGCTTGATTCGGAGGAAGGCGAGGCGGAGCTGCGGGCGCGAGCAATTGAGAAATGGCGCGGCGGTGTGGGCGCTTCACGCCGGCGGAGCGGCGGTCACGGCGAGAGGGGAGCGCGAGCTCTCGGCTCGGGAAGGGAGGAGGAGGGAGTGCGAGCGCGGGCGAGCTGGTGCGCGGGCCGCGGCAGGTGTAGGCGGGCGCGTGGGTGCGGTGGCAGGTCGCGGAGGACGCGCGGCAGGCGCTGCAGGCGCGGGGCCGCCACGCGGCGGTGCGCCTCTGCCGCGGTCGCGGCGTGGCGCGGCGTCAGCGCGCGGACGCGGGCGAGGGGAGGGAGAAGGAGGCCGGCTGGGCCTGGGCCGAGGCGGGGTGACGCGGGCGCGCGCGCGCGCGGGTGGCGCGGGCCGCATGTGGCCGTGGGCCGAACCGGAGGCGGCGGCCTGCGAGGGGGAGAAATGAATTTTTGATTTTCAAATTTAAATGTATTTCAAACTTCAAACCAAATTTTGAACAAGAAGAAAGCATTTTATGGATTTGGCCCAAAAATGAAAGTTGCTCAAAATTAAATTCTCTACAACTTTGATTAAGGGGCCATCTCAAAATTCTTGATAGATTTTGAATGACAAAATAAAAGCTAAAATAGGGGAAAATTTTGAATATTTTTCATAATTATTTTTAAGCAAGTTTTGACAAATTTTTGAGCTCCAAAATTTGAACTAGGGTTCCAAGTGATCTAGAATTTATAGTTGCAAGGTTTTGGTGCAATGTGATTATCATGTTAATACAATTTATCACATACGTTAATTTCAAGCTTTTGTTTAAATCAAATTACGAATTGTCACACAAGATCATGATGTTATGAATGCGATGCAATATGATTGCTATGCAAAAAATGCATTTCGTAACACCGGAGTGTTACATCTTTCTTCATGACAAATCCGAAGTGGCAAGTTGCTTCAAAAAGTTTGCAAAGAGAGCTCAAAATGAATTTAAAGTCAAGATAAAGAAGATTAGAAGTGACAATGGAAAGGAGTTTGACAACACCAACATTGAAGCATATTGTGATGAAATTGGAATCAAGCATGACGTGTCATCAACCTACACTCCTCAACAAAATGGTGTAGTTGAGAGGAAGAACCGGACCTTGATCACTCTTGCAAGAACAATGCTAGATGAGTACAATACACCAGAGAAATTGTGGGCCGAGGCAATCAACACCGCATGCTATGCTTCAAATCGTCTCTTCCTACAAAAGTTCCTTTGCAAGACCCCTTATGAGTTGCTAAATAGGAAGAAGCCGGACGTCTCATTCTTCCGGGTGTTTGGTTGCAAATGCTACATCTACAAGAAGCGTCAACACCTAGGGAAGTTCCAAAGACGTTGTGATATTGGTTTTCTTGTTGGCTACTCATCAAAGTCCAAAGCATATAGAGTATTTAACCACTCCACCGGTTTGGTTGAAGAAACATATGATGTGGAATTTGATGAATCTAACGGCTCCCAAGGAGCAATTGAGAATTGTGATGATGTAGGTGATGAACCATTGAGGGAGGCCATGAAGAACATGCCGGTAGGTGACATCAAGCCTAAAGATGATGAAGACGATGTACAAATTGTCAATCCACCATCATCATCATATGTGCCTCAAGATGATGACAAGAATGAGAGAGTTGAAAATGAAGACACCCATGTCTCTCATCATCAAGCCAAGGCACAAGCACAAGACGTTGATGCTCCTCATCCTACCCCTCAAATGGTTGATCGAAGAAACTCACCTCTACTTCAAGCACATCCACAAGATCTCATCATAAGGAGTCCTACAAAGGGTGTAATGACTCAATCTCAAAAATTTAAATCTTTTGTTGAACATCACTCTTTTGTCTCTTGTCTTGAACCTAAGAATGTAGAAGAAGCTCTTCAAGATCCGGATTGGGTGAATGCCATGCATGAAGAATTGAACAACTTCGCCCGAAATCAAGTATGGACACTTGAAGAGCATCCAAAAGGTGCAAGAGTCATTGGAACCAAGTGGGTGTTCCGCAATAAGCAAGATGATCAAGGGGTAGTGGTAAGAAACAAGGCAAGACTAGTGGCAAAAGGGTTCTCTCAAGTTGAAGGTCTTGATTTTGGAGAGACTTTTGCACCCGTTGCAAGACTTGAAGCCATCCGTATCCTACTTGCATATGCATCACATCATGATATGAAACTATATCAAATGGATATGAAAAGTGCATTCTTAAATGGCTTTATAAATGAACTAGTCTTTGTTGAACAACCTCTCGGGTTTGAAGACCCTAGATATCCTAATCATGTTTATAGGTTGTCCAAGGCGCTATATGGGCTCAAGCAAGCCCCTAGAGCGTGGTACGAGCGCCTTCGGGACTTCCTCATTGAGAAGGGCTTCACCATTGGGAAGGTTGACACCACACTATTCACCAAGAAATTCAAAGAAGAGATCTTCATTTGTCAAGTATATGTTGATGATATCATCTTCGGGTCAACAAATGAAGACTATTGCAAAGAATTTGGTGAATTGATGTCAAAAGAGTTCGAGATGTCAATGATTGGTGAGCTAACATTCTTCCTTGGGTTTCAAGTCAAGCAAATGAGAGAAGGGATCTTTATCTCTCAAGAGAAGTATACCAAGGATCTTCTCAAAAGATTCAAGATGGAAGAATGCAAGCCAATCAAGACCCCAATGCCAACTAATGGACATCTCGACCTAGATGAGGGAGGTAAACCAATCGATCAAACTCTTTACCGTTCTATGATTGGTAGCTTATTATACCTTACCGCATCTAGGCCCGACATCATGTTTAGTGTGTGCATGTGTGCCCGCTTTCAAGCGTGCCCTAAAGAACCTCACTTAAGTACCGTAAAAAGAATCCTGAGATATCTTAAGTATACTTCAAGCATCGGACTATGGTACCTCAAAGGAGCTAGATTCCAACTAGTTGGCTACTCCGATTCGGATTATGCCGGTTGTAAAATTGATAGAAAGAGCACATCCGGAGAGTGCCATTTGCTTGGGAGATCCTTAGTATCATGGTCATCTAAAAAGTAAAATAGTGTGGCTTTGTCCACCGCCGAGGCGGAATACATTGCCGCGGGGGCTTGTTGTGCACAAATCCTATACATGAAACAAACCCTCCTAGACTATGGAGTTGTTCTTAAAAAGGTGCCGCTTTTATGCGACAATGAAAGTGCGGTTAAAATTGCTAATAATCCGGTACAACACTCTCACACCAAGCACATTGATATCCGCCACCACTTTCTAAGAGATCACGTTGCTAAAAATGACATATCACTAGAAGGTGTAAGAAGTGAGAATCAATTAGCGGATATCTTCACTAAACCTTTGGATGAAGCTACTTTTTGTAGGTTGAGAAGTGAACTAAATGTGCTTGATTCTAGTAACTTTAAAAGATGAGCTTGTGTTGTCCCTTGCATTGCATTTGTATTATATGTCATGTTTAATTACCCGCAATGCATCTAGGGCTTGACTAACATGGTTACGATAACCCTCATTTGGAGGAGTGAAGAAGCCTAACCGTGGATCAAACTTGACAAGCAACCTAGCTTTTCTTACTTACTTGTTTTGCATTGCATATGCATGGTTGTTGTTTGGTCGTTCCTTTTTGGTTATATTTTGAGCAACCTCTGTGTTCATCCATGGGTAGAGAGAGCATTTTGACGCTCCCAAGGGTTCAAAAAGCTCTATTGCATGGCCATACGTTGCTCCTCGGGTGTTTGTTGCCTATTTTTCCTAAAAATAATATTAGCCTAAGGCAATCTATTTTGAGAAACTTGAGGGTTTTAGTGAGGTCACTCATATCTTGTTCCAATTGGTGTTTATCTGTGTCTCTTTGAATTGGAA
The DNA here is from genome assembly GCA_038087645.1 of Saccharum hybrid cultivar R570. Taxonomy (NCBI): domain Eukaryota; kingdom Viridiplantae; phylum Streptophyta; class Magnoliopsida; order Poales; family Poaceae; genus Saccharum; species Saccharum hybrid cultivar. Next base: position 4,033,159 of record JAQSUU010000344.1, read on the forward strand.
CTTGATTGGGAGAAGTCGCGTCTAAGTTCGGAATGAAAAAGGGTGAAAAACAGTGACCGGACGCTGGACCGGACGCTGCACCGGACGCAGTGTTGCTTAACCACCGCGTCCGGTCCCGGCGACCACCAGCGCGTCCGGTCATCCTGAAGACCGTCTCCTGATCTAGTGATCGGACGCTGCACCGGACGCGCCCCTGTTGACCACCGCGTCCGGTCTCGGTAACCACCACCGCGTCCGGTGATCCGTCTCAGTTTTCAGGGCAAATCAAAACCGAACGCTGTCAGCGTCCGATCGCGGATAATCGGACGCGTCCGGTCATTCCAGGAGCTTACTGGAATGTGACCGGACGCTGCCTCTCCGCGTCCGGTCATATCGACCACCGCGTCCGGTCATCGCGTTTCGAGCGGATCTAACCCCTCATATAATCTTTCGCGTTTCTTCGTTTTTTTTCGCCCGTACACTTACAACTGCCGCCTCCGTGCCCTAACGCGTCGCGCCGCCGCTCGCCGGAGACCTCCACCGCGCCGTGTTGCCGCTCGCATCTGCGCCACCGCCCGACCCTGCGGCCTCTCCTCTCTCGCGCGCGACCCGCTTCCTCCAGCGCCCGCGCAGCCGCCGCTCTCTGCGCCTCCACCGCCGCGCCGCGCCGCCGCCGCCGCCACCGCCGTGAGGCACTGCTGCGGCTGCCTGAGACCATCTTCAACCTCTGGCCAGTCCCTGCCATCGTCCTCATCCTCGATCTTCGTCCATCGCGCGTGGCCCTAACCCTAGGGTTCGCACCTCCGTGTCGCGTTCGTTCATCGTCGAATCGTCCTTCGCACGACGTCTTCGCTTCGAGGTTGTTCCGCACCTCCTTAATCTTCGTATTAGGGTTTATCAAAATTTTGTTTTTCGTTAACCCTAATCGACTTATGTTTCGGCGAATCAGCGCTCGTTCGGTACGTCGGGAAGTCTCGCAACCTAGTCACCATTTTCTCGTCGATCCGAGGTAGCCATCGAGTTTCGTTTCACGTCTTATCTTATATGCTTGCTACCTCTAGGGTTTCGTACCTTTAGATCATATATGTTGCTTATAGTAGATCCATCTATTCCGTCTTTTCAGCGAGTTTGTCGGTGTGTCGGGGTGACAGCATGGTTCGTTGCAAGAATGCCGGTGGTGCTCCTAGTGATGGGGACGACAGTCCTCCTCGTCTGTCTGAGGTTGCGCGTGGTAAGCGCATAAAGATCATGGTCAAAAAGAAGAAAAAGACTCTCACTGATGCAGAGATAGCTCAGGCAGTGGCAGATGCAGCAGATGCAGTAGAGAAGGGTGGCAGGAGCAGTGGTATACGCATTGGAGACAGTCGTTTTCATCTTGAAGGACGACAGCTTGGTACAGAGACCACTGAGACCACTGAGGGCACAGAAGTGCAAATGGATGAAGATACTATGTCAGTTGATCCACCTACAGCACCTTCAGAGGGGACAGCGGAACAGGCAGCTCAGACTCCATCACATCGCCGCTCCACACGCACACGGACTCCGGTGACTCCCAGGCCAGAGGGCCAGCATCGTGGAGGACGTCCACCTCCGAGAGCTAGAGGTACACCCCCAGTTGAGCACTTTGACCTGAGAGGTGCTACTGCACGTCAGGTGCAAAGTTTGAGATTTGTTGAGGTCAGCCGGTGGTTCCCACCTCAGAGAGACTCCAGAGCTTCAGAGGGATTCTATACTCCTCTCCAGGAGGACTTTTACAGAGCTCTTGTTGACAGTGGCATTGCTTTTTGACCACAAAGGGTCTGTCGCATTGAGTCACTTATTGAGGTAGTGGGTGAGCAGCTACGTCCGCACCTGTCCTATCTACCAGGCCTGTCAGATTTTCTTGGACGGACAGGTGCATACTGCGGCACTTGGGTTAGGGAGTTCTATGCTTCATTATGGATTGATCCAGCCCATGAGTTCATACACTTTGCATTCAGAGGCCGCGACCGCAGACTGTACAGCTCCAGAGTACGGGAGATTCTCAGACTCCCAGCTTCAGACACGAAGATCCACTAGCTCTGCTTCGGTCAGACAGCTCCACCTAGACGCCCTCATGGCGGTTCTGTGCCACCTATAGACCTGATCCGACCCTGCTTTCGTGAGCCTTTTGGTGAAGGGTCTCGTTGTACACCTGCCAGTCTGACACCGCTTGCCCGAGTCTTGGATACTATTGTCAGATGCACTCTTCTTCCCAGATTTGGTTACAGAGAGGGACTGACCAGGATGCAGCTTTGGGTTGTTCACCACCTTCTTTCACAGACACCTTTTGACATTTGGGATCTTATGGTCAGTGAGATGGAGGACACCCTGGCAGAAGGCTTCAAGGGACACCGTCAGCTGCCCTATGCTCATTGGATCTGTTTCATCATCAGATTTGCACTGGAGCTGCCTTTAGAAATAAGTGCTGAGTTAACTGAAACCACTACTGCTTTTCCTGAGTATGATATTCGTCAGCTGTGAGCTTCAGTTACTAGAGAGCAGACCCCTGCACCAGGACAGAGAGAGAGACCTGAGGTGCCTGAGATAGCGGCTGAGCAGGATGCGACCATACAGGGTCTTGCTGAGGCAGAACTTGCAGATCTAGATGCTCAGCCCGCTGATATAGCTGAGGATGAGGTCTCTGACAGCACTGACGAGGACTATCAGCCCATCCCCAGGTATCGGTCTCCTCGGCCTCACGACCACGAGGCCGGTGGTTCTGGTTCAGCCTCCCGCTCAGACCCAGCCATGGTGGCTATACTTGAGAGGCTGACCCAGGCACAGGAGCGACAGGAGCTTTAGCTACAGAGATAGGCTCAGGACACAGCTGCTGCGTTTGCATAGATACAGGCTCGACAGGATGAGTTCCAAAGACAGCAGCTTGAGATACAGCGCCAACAGGTTGAGATGCAGCGTCAGCAGTATGAGATGCAGCGACAGAGTGTAGCCAGCCAGCAGCAGTACTTGGAGCTTCTGCGTCACCTTGTCACAGTTGGGGCTCCTCCACCTGCATCTATCCTGACTTCAGCTTTACCATTCAGTGGACCTTCAAGTCAGGATCAGCCGAGCTTTCAGTTCACATCTCCACAGCTGCAGGTTCCTCAGTCATTCCAGTCCCCGAGCTACACGCCCATTCAGACGGGGTTTACTCCTTCAGACCAGCCTCGCCCTTACATGTTGACCAGCACACCGTTCTTTGATCTGTGTGCCACATATAGCGAGTTGACTGGTCAGCCGACGCCCTCGCACACCATAGTTGCTACTTCATCAGGGTTGTCAGGTTCAGAGGCAGTTCTCCTTCCAGTGACAGGGACAAGCACTACAGAGACTGTTCCGTCGTCAGTCGCCTCTACAGATCCCTCAGCTTTTGGCTCACTTCAGGCTCAGGTCACAGAGACTGCTCCACTTATCACTACTTCGGCAGCTCCTGTTCCTGTTAATCAGACCCAGACCGCTTCACAGCCGCGTGCTCCTTCAGAGGGTCAGCCAGATAGCTCCGAGTCCGAGGGAGACATCTCACAGTTTGTGATCACTCCGCGCTCCTCGGCACCCGACTCGACTCCGTCTGTTCCTCCGTCAGATCCTTAGATTAGTTTTTGGCGGTTGATGCCAAAGGGGGAGAGAGAGAGTAGATTCAGGGGGAGCTTAGGGGGAGCTTTTGTTAGAGGGTTTTTGTTCTTTTCTTGTGTGCTACTCTCATGCATCATGTTTACTTTACAGTAATTGCATTCGTGTGACATGTGATCTTATGAGATATCTTAAGTCTATATGGTTTAACTCATCACAGCTTTAAATCATGTCACTTGTTTGTTTATAGCTCATAAGGTTGTGCTTCCGTGCCTTTCTCCGATTTCATATGAGCTATTTTCTATGTGTACTAACCTTTCATGTCTTATCTTATAAGTACACTCAGTTGGCTTGGAACACATAAGCATTGTCTAACCCCTTGTGCTTACAGCTGTATGCTTATGTGAACCAAGCATGATCGAAAACCTCAACTCATATCTTCTGAATCTAAGTGTTGTCATCAATCACCAAAAAGGGGGAGATTGAAAGCATCTAGGCCCCGGTGTTGGTTTCGGCAATTAATGACAACACATAATTACCATGACTAACGTGTGTTTTGCAGAAACATCGGTAAGTTAGGTCATGGAGATGATAACTGTTTTGAGCAATATGGCAGTCATGTCCCTTGATGGAAATCGTTTCGGTTTTCAAAGGATCAACGATAAGATTAAGGACGGTTAGTTCCGGATGTCAAGGTGTTGAGATACATCTGGAATAGTCGTTAGGATCTTTGTTTCTTCCTTTGACCGTACTATGAAGAGGGGCATGAGCGAGTAGCTTGACCTAGGTGAGTCTTATGTTTAGGTGTGGTGCACACTTGTCAAACTTAGCACTAGGTAGCTCGAGAAAAGCTCAGAGTACAGTTAGAAGCAACTTGGTTCAAGTTGCATTGCGTTTAGAAGACGTTTGAGCCGTTTACCTATGACCGGACGCGGTCCTGGTCATGACCGGACGCGTCCGGTCAGTACAAAGACTTAACTGCGTTTTCAGCTGACTGACCGGACGCGGTCCTTGAGAGGACCGGACGCGGTGGTCAGGCTGACACGTGTTCCAGAGGGTAAACAGCAAAGATCGGACGCGACTGTGAAAAAGACCGGTGCGTCCGGTCATGTTCCAGTAAGGTCCAGCGGAGACCTGACGCGTCCGATCACCTTTGAACGGACGCGGTCGTGCGTCCGGTCTTGTTCCAGTAAGGTCCCGTGGTGACCTGACGCGTCCGGTCACCTATGATCGGACGCGGTGTTGCGTCAGGTCACATTTCCAGAGAGCTCTTGCATGATCGGACGCGTACGATCATCCCTGATCGGCGCGTCCGGTCATCTCAGACCGGCGCGTCCGGTCAGCACAGATCGGCGCGTCCGGTCTCTCAGTACAGGTTTCCGTTTTCGACCGTTACAACTGACCGTCGCGTCCGGTCATATCGACAGGCGCGTCCGGTCAGTGCGCGTCTGGCTGTTTCGAAAGGTAACGGTTGGATTTGTCTGAGGGGTCTATAAATACAACCCCTCCACCTCTTTTAGAGGTCTCTTGCTCATTTGTTTAGCTGAGAAACATCTTTGAAGTGCAAGGGAGTGCAAGAGCCATAGTGAGGATTGAGATTTGCGAATCAAAGTTTGAGAATCCTCTCTAGTGACAAGAGTCTAGCAAGTGTGCATCCATCTTCTCATTAGACTTGTTGTGGTCAAGTGAGAGTTCTAGCTTGTTACTCTTGGTGATCGCCATCACCTAGACGGTTTGGTGGTGATTGGGAGTTCGGTGATCATCCGACGAGATTGTGGGTGACCCAACTCAAGTTGTGAGCGGCTTTGGGTGATTCGCCGCGACGGAGTGTCGAAGAATCAACCCGTAGAGAGCACTTGATCCTTGCGCGGATCAAGGGGGAGCTACACCCTTGCGCGGGTGCTCCAACGAGGACTAGTGGGGAGTGGCGACTCTTCGATACCTCGGCAAAACATCGTCGTATTCCTATCCCTTACTTTCAAGCATTTACTTTCTTGCATTACTTTCATTACTTGATTACTTTCCTAGAATTGCCTTGCTAGTCTAGGATTGAAACTTAGGGTGCTTAACTTTTATCGGTAGAAACACAAGGAACACAAGCAGGCACTAGGGGTGAAGTTTGGCTTGTAGGATTTAATTCTTGCAATTAATTTTTAGAAAAGCCCAATTCACCCCCTCTTGGGCATCTTGATCCTTTCACTCTTAGCCAAACATGTTTCTTCTAAGAAAGGATAGCAATGTGTTAATCCAAATCCTTGATCTCATTGTATCAGGAACAGATCCTTTTATGGATTTCCAGTGCACTGAACTTATCATGTCATCTTGGGCAGTCCATCATGATACCGCCAGGCAAGAATATTTTCTCAGATTACTGTTGGTTTCAGTTTATGTTTTTGTCTTCTGGTCCAAAGATAGAAGGTGGAACAAACAACTAGATTTTGAAATTGGATTTCACGAAGCAAACACTACATTTGTATTAGAGGTCATAAAAAGCAAGTTTGAAGACATTTTTGCTGGCTTCTATGGGATCTATTCTGAGGGGTATCTATTTTATTTGTTCTTATTTTTTCTCGAACACGCAGGGAGCTATGTGTCGTTATATTAAGAAGAAAAGATATGAACTTCCTGCATGTTCAAGAAAAAAGAACAAATAAAATAGATCCCTGTTTTATTTTATTCAAAAGCCAATGCACAAAAACAGCTCACATAAGCCAGCTTTGTAAATCAAAAGCCTAAAGAAATAGACCCTAAGTGTAATTTCTCATGCTAAGCAACGGTCACCATCTGTCTATCTTCCTGGTGGAGTTTATAGCATAATGATGTTAGTTTATTATGTGCTTAATCTACCAGTTGGAGATTGTACATGCCAAACTGCATATTTGCTCGCGTTACATTTGTAACTAGAGTTGGTTTGCTACCATGGTAAATGTGCTATTTTTCATGGTTTATTAGGCCGATGCAAGTAGAGGCCACTTCTGCAGGAAGGACATGGAAAGACAGGTAGCAGGATGCATCTTGTTTCCTGAAATTGAGCAACCAACTCCTGCAGCAAAAACACATTTTTATTACTAACTGAATTCTTGTTATCTATTATATGAATCTCTTGAGTGTGCATTATTATTTCTTGAAATTTTCACTAATTCCTCCGTTATGAATAAACTTTTTCATGGACATGTGCGTGCCGCACGTGCCTGTCCACTAGTAAATAACAAACAGTTGCAGGTTGGGTCACATCCTTTTTGGCTGCATGGCCATTTAATGCCTTATGAGACAAAAAAAAACCAAAGGATAATAATTAGTGTGATCTCAAATCAGCCCATTAGCTGCGTTTTATTATGACAAAGGGCCTCGACGAAACAGCGCAATGGATGCTCACCGTTCCTATTCCTAATAGAAGAGACAGATCAATGAATGAGACTGCATAAAGTTTGCTAGGTTAGCCTTAGCCTTCTTTTCTAAATGTTTATGGGTTCAAAATCCAATGGATGGAAATGAACATTTTAAGGTGTATTGGCGTCCGACCCAAAATATTTTTTTATAAAAAACATGGTAACTATTCCAGCCATACATTATATTTAATAGGACCGTTTAATACGTGGTATTGTGGTCGATAAAAATTAGACGACGACCTTGACTTACGGCGTGTTTGGTTGAGCCATAGCTTTTGCAAAAGCTGTTGTAGGAAAGTTGAAAGCCCGTCTGGTTGAACAGCTATGGGAAGGGGCCGCGGGGGTCGTTGGAGAGGGAGGGGTCGCGGCCGGGCCATGCCTGCCGCCGAGGCAGGGGTTGGAGCCACGCCTCGCCGTAGGAATTCAGAGAGGGAGGGTCCACAGGGGGGTCGCCAGAGTGGGAGAAGCCGTGGGGGTCATCGGAGAGGGAGGGGCTGTAGCTAGGCCATGACCGCCGGCGGGGCAGGTGCTAGAGCCGCGCCTCGCCGCGGGAAGCCATAGAAGGAAGGTTCGCAGGGGGTCACTAGAGAGGGCCGCGGGGGAAGCCAGAGAGGGAGGTATCGCGGGGTCGCCCGGGTGCCGCCATCGGCCGGAGAGGGAGCCGCGCCGGCTTGGGAGGGCGAGGTAGCGCCGCCGACGGCCGGGAGGAGCACGAGGGAGCGATGTCGCGGGCCTTGTTTCTCACGCGCTTGAAGAAAGAGACGGGAAAAACGAATCGCTACCAACATAACCAGCGGCATGTGGGTAATTTTGTGGCCCAAAAGCAACTTAAAGGAGGGTGGAGCTGCTTTGACTTTTGTACTAAAGTAAAAGTGTTGTGGCTTTTCACCCTTTGGTTGGCTTTTGACTTTTGCAAAAGCAAAATTAGGTTTAAAAGCCCAACCAAAGGGGGCGTAGAGTATCTCCAATAGTCTTTCTAAAATCTACTCTCTAAAGCATCATTTAGAGAGTCATTTGAAATCATTTTCTTTGTATTTGTACTCTCCAACCACTCTTCTATATCGTGTGCATAGTCTAGAGAGCATTGGATAACGATAAATCCAGAATATAAGATATCTATATTTGAATATCCAATTGAAGAACTTGTGGATGGTATTGTTGTAAGGTACAAGAAGTAATGCGAGAAGAAGAACAATAGAGTTCGGTGCTACGGCACCATGGCAAAATTTAATTGATAGAAATATTCTTCTTCTTTTCCATAGTTTTCCTCTCAACTCCCTCCTCCCTCTTATACTCTACGCAGTATCCTAGTTTTGCCACACTGGGCCAACGTAGTTTGGGTTGGGCCTTCGGTTCCTTGTCTTCCTGGGCGCAGACTGGGACTGGGCCTCGGACGCGCCCCCATCTTCAGGCTGAGTCTGGCTGCTGACAATCCCTCCCTCTTTGGAACCGGGTTGTCCCCAAACCGGTGCACGAGGGAATTGTTGTTGAAGTTGCACCAGAGGTTCCCAGGTAGCCAGCTCAATAGGCAAATGAGACCACTGAACAAGGACCTGTTCAGTGGGATGGCTGCCGGTGGACCAACGGCGCTGCAAGATCTTGAAGGGAACTTGGAGACCCTGAAACTCAGAAGAAAACAATGGTGATACCTGATGGGAGCCGACAGTCGCCTTGAGCTGGGACACATGGAACACTGGATGTATCAGAGTTGTAGGTGGCAGGTCAAGCTTGTAAGCAACTAGACCGAGCTTCTGACAGACAGTGAATGGCCCAAAAAATCGGAATGCAAGCTTGTTGTTCGCCCGGCGAGCCAAAGAGGATTGGACATAAGGCTGCAACTTGAGGTAAACTTTATCGCCCACTGAGAAGGACCTTTCAGAACGCCCCTTGTCAGCTTGACGCTTCATGCGTTCTTGTGCACGGGACAGGTGTTGCTTGATGAGAGAATGCATGAGTTCCCTATCTTCCAACCACTTATGCAACTCAGGAATTGGAGCAACTGAATCCAGATCAACAGACAAATGCCGAGGAGGGAAACCATAAAGCACCTCGAAAGGAGAGCGGCCCAGTGTGGCATGTGATGATGTATTATACCAGAATTCCGCCAATGGCAACCAGCGGCTCCACTGAGACGGGCAAGCATGGACGAAACAACACAAGAAAGTTTCAAGGCATTGATTTACCCGTTCGGTTTGGTCGTCCGTCTGCGGATGGTAAGAGGAGATGAAACGCAACTCCGAGCCGGCTGATTTGAACAGAGCCTGCCACAGTTGGCTGGTGAAGATGCGGTCATGATCTGAGATGATGCTGTGTGGCAAACCGTGCAGGCGGTATACTTGATCCATGAAGGCACACGCGACAACAGCAGCCGTGAAGGGATGCTTCAATGGTATAAAGTGAGAAAACTTGGAGAATTTATCCACCACAACCAATATTGCATTAAAGGAGGAAGAGGTAGGAAGTCCCTCGACGAAATCCATACTGATGACTTCCCAGGAGGCCTTCGGAACGGGCAGAGGCTGCAGTAACCCTGGGTATGCTGCCCGATCCGGCTTGGCTTGGCGGCAAATGGAGCATGCTTGCACGAATGACCATATGGCAGACTTCATACCTTGCCAAAAGAACAGTGCTTTGATACGAGCATAGGTGACTGGAGCACCGGAGTGGCCACCGATGGGACTAGAGTGAAGGGCCTGAATGATTTGTAGCTGGACAGGTCTGTTAGTGCCCAACCAAATGCGACCTTTGTAACGAAGAACTCCCTGGACCAGAGTGTATGGAGGACGAGTATCAGGCTTTAGTGCTAACTGGGACAACAGGGAAGCAGCAACCGGGTCGTTCTGGTACCCATCGACGACGGCTTGTAACCAGGCTGGATGCATGGAAGACACCGCATATGCAACGGAGTCATGAGCTCTTCGAGAGAGAGCATCTGCAGCAGTATTCTCAAAGCCTTTTCGGTATAGGATCTTGTACTGTAAGCCCAATAGCCTAGTGAAAACCTTTTGTTGCCAAGCCGTATGAAGTCGCTGCTCATTCAAATGGACCAAGCTATGATGATTAGTATGTATAAAGAACTCACCCTGAAGGAGATAATGGCGCCAAGTGTCGACGGCCATGAGAATCGCCAGGTACTCTTTTTCATAGACTGTGAGGCCTTGGTTGCGAGGGCTCAATGATTTGCTAATGAATGCTACTGGATGGCCATTTTGCTGCAGGACGGCACCAATATCGGACCCTGATGCATCAGTCTCTATATGAAACGGCAAGGTGAAATCGGGTAACGCGAGCACAGGAGCTGAACATAAAGCATGCTTCAGAGTTTCAAAAGCCTGTTGATGTGGCGGAGTCCACAGAAACAAAGTATCCTTCTTTAGTAAGTCTGTGAGTGGCCGAGCAATGATCCCAAAATGCCGGACAAATTTCCTGTAGTAGCCGGCGAGGCCCAAGAATCCACGCAGCTCCTTGACATTGTGAGGGGCCGGCCAATCATGCACTGCCTGGACCTTGGCGGGGTCAGTGGCGACCCCCTGGCCGCTGATCACGTGTCCCAAGTAATGAATGGACTGTAGAGCGAAGTTGCACTTAGACATTTTCAGCTTCCATTGGTCCCGCCACAGCCACTCGAACACGAGGCGAAGGTGACTGACATGTTCTTCCAGAGAACGGCTATACACCAAAATATCATCGAAGAACACTAGGACAAAGCGGCGAAGCCCAGGTGCCAGTGTCACATTCATCGCACCCTGAAAGGTTCCCGGTGCCCCCGTAAGACCAAAGGCCATCACTCGGAATTTCGTACTACCCGAGATGAGTTTGGAACGCGGTCTTGTACTCTTCGCCGGGCTGTAGCAGGATTTGGTGGAAACCGACGCGCAAATCCAGAGTGGAGAACCATGTAGCCTTCGAGAGTTCATCCATCAGCTGATCAATGACCGGTACTGGAAACTTGGATTTGCAAGTCAAGGCATTCAAGTGACGAAAATCGACGCAAAACCGATATGTCCCATCTTTCTTCTTGACCAGTAGAACCGGTGAAGAGAAGGAGCTCGAACTAGGCTGGATTAAACCCAGAGTGAGCATGTCCTGGACTTGACGTTCAATTTCATCTTTCAACCTTGGAGGGTAGCGGTAAGGTCTGATGAAAACTGGCTGAGCTCCAGGAATAAGAGGTATAGTATGGTTGCAGGCTCGAGACGGCGGCAACGATGTTGGTGGACTGAAAAGATCAGTAAAATCGGTGAGCAAGCCTTGAACTGACTCCGGAACAGAGGTGCTGATAGGTGGGTCGTCAGAAGGCACAGGTTCCAATTGAAGCACTAACTGATCAGGCGCATCAGGAAGCAGTCCTTGCAAAATCTGCACAGAACCATGGTAGGGAATTGCTAACCATTTTTGCAGCCAATGTACCTGCATAGGGCTGTGAGACTCTAACCAATCCATGCCTAGGATGGCGTCGAAAGAAGACAACTGCAGCACACGGAAATTGGTTGTAAAAGTACACTGATCCACCTTCCAACATACGTGTTGTATGATACCCGGGCTGTGCAGCAAGCCCCCACCAGCTACCTGTATAGAACTCGGCAATGGTAGCGAAGTAACTAGCTGAAGACGATCCACCAGAGTGACATTAATGAAGGAAGAGGAGCTTCTGGAGTCAACCAATAACTGAATAGGAACATCTTGGATAGACCCCATGAGCTGAATAGTGCGAGCAGAAGACCGGCCGGCTGCGGCAAATTTGGATATGGCCAGGAATACCTGCTCAAACGGCGTCGGTTCATCAACAACAGGTGACAAAGGCTCGTCAGAAGAAAATGAGTCCCAGAGGGCTTCAACTACATGCAGGATCTCTAGGGCACACTTGTGGTCTTTGCTCTACTTGGAGTTGCACTTGTAGCACAATCCCAAAGCTCGACGGTAAGCCTTGACTGCTGCTAAGGAGTTGTTCGTCGCAGGAGCAGCATCAGTCACGGCAACCGGAGGTGACGCCGCATACTTGTCAAGTCGTGGGGGAGGTGGAGGCAACGGCAGTGCGGTGCGAGGAGTGAATTTGCTTGATGTAGGCCACTCAACTCGCCCCGACCGCGAAGAAGTTTGTCCACCCATTTGGCCACCAACTTCTTCCTGCACAAGAGCCATACAAATAGCAGCATCCAGTGTTTGTGGCCGTGCAACAAGAATCATAGCTTTAAGATCATGGCGTAGCCCATCGACAAATCGCATTGTGTAGAATAAGGGGTCAGTGGAAGCGGAATAAGCTTTAAGGCGATCAAGGAGTTTAGAGAAACACTCGACATAGTCCGACACCATGGAAGTTTGTTTGATGTGGAATAATTGACAGATCAACGCTTCCTTCTGATCGCGATCAAAACGATCGTGCAAGGCCTGGCAGAAGGTGGTCCAGTTATCACAAATGGGGGTGTTCTCAATGGACTCATACCAGACTGCTGCGACACCCTCAACGTACATGGTGGCGACACTGACCCAAAGGGAGGGATCGACCGCATACATGTTGAAGTAGCGCTCACAGCGGGAACGCCAGAGGCGAGGATTTTCACCATCGAATTTGTTGAAGGGAAGTTTGGGCAGACGTCCAGTGAGGCTTGGGTGGTGAAAATCATTGGGGTCAGGAGGAGATGTGATCGGAAGGTGGGGAGGAATGTGAAGTGGTGGTGGACGCTGCCGTTGGTGGGAAGAGGAATAAGGATGAATATGTGGAGATGTAAGATGGAGTGGGGGTGGTGGGTGATGAGGCTGGATGGAAGGAGATGGATATGGTGGCGCCGGTGGAGGGTGAGGGGAAGCATAAGCATACTGAGTATGGGCAGGGAGGGTGATTGGAAGGAGGAGGAGGGAGATGTGGACGGTGCGGTAGCGATGGTGTCGAGCGCAGAGGAGGAGGAGGGGGAGGAGGATGGGGAGGATCTGCGTGCTTACCCATGACCGGGACGTGAGTCCAGACTTTCCCGGTCTCGAACCCACCATCCCGGTGAGGAAGGACATCGCCGTGCCCACTGGGCGCAGAGGTTGACGAGGCGGCGACGCCGGGCCAGTGAGGCGGGGCGTCGAACACCTTGTGGTCACGTCCTTGTGCGAGCCGCTGGACCTCCATCCGCAGATCGTCGACGAGGGCCTCCACCTCAGGACGCCAGGTTCCGAGGTCTGTGGCGGCCATCTCGAGCGCGGAGACGCGAGCGTCGTTGTCGTCGTGGGGCATGCCGGTGCGGAGAGCCTCCAGATCAGCGACGCGGCGGCCGATGGTGTACGCTGTGTCAGCGCCCGCCAGCTCGATGGCGTCGAGCCGCTTGTCGACGTCGGCATCCCGGGCGGTGCGAGCCAGGTCGAGATCCGCGAAACGATGCGCCCACTGGTCGTTGTGCTCGTCGAATCGGCGGCCGACATTGTCGAAGCGACGGGCGGCGTCGTCCTTGGACTTCTGGATCTCGTCCAGAATCAACTTCAGGGTTGGGTCCATGGCGCCCAAGGATCGTTGCAGGCGGGTGTAGTGAGGATGAGGTGGCGCAGAGGCCAGGATCGAAGTGAAATCTGATACCAAATGTAAGGTACAAGAAGTAATGCGAGAAGAAGAACAATAGAGTTCGGTGCTACGGCACCATGGCAAAATTTAATTGACAGAAATATTCTTCTTCTTTTCCATAGTTTTTCTCTCAACTCCCTCCTCCCTCTTATACTCTACGCAGTATCCTAGTTTTGCCACACTGGGCCAACATAGTTTGGGTTGGGCCTTCGGTTCCTTGTCTTCCTGGGCGCGGACTGGGACTGGGCCTCGGACGCGCCCCATCTTCAGGCTGGCTGCTGACAATTGTCCACTAAAATCACTATTTCTATAATAAATTAGGAAATATATAAAATAGTCGCTTGGAGATGCTTTTAGATAATTGAGAGATTAAATGATTTTATCCAAATACTTTGCAAAAACAGGTCGAAAAATCCAACAAAAGTGGCGACTGCCGAGAGATCAAATGATTTTATCCAAATACTACTAACTCAATTTTGGGTCATCTTTGGCTTTTCTATGTGCATTTTTTTAATATAAAAGGCCGACTCAATTCGTCAGTCACGGTTTTTTTTCTTAAAAAAATGCGACCTCGATCCAAGCGGAGCCCAATCTAGACAGCTCCAGTTCCAGTGTAGCTCGCCGCCTCCGTCCGCACCAAAGCCTGCCGGCTGCCGCCGCCGTGCGGTTTCCGACTTTCCGTCGATCTGCTGATGGAGCGACCATGGAAGATATTGGCGGCTAACCTCGGCCGTGGAGCGCCGCGGCATCTGCCCCCGCCTTCCACCCGGCGATCGCATCTGCGCTAGCTTCAGGAGGTGAGTGCCTCACTGCCAGCTCGAGTGCTCGGAAGTCGAAACTATTGGCATGGGCGTGCGATTACTGTCTAGTCCTACAATGGTTTGAATAGCGATTTTCGCAGCATAGCGGAAACTAAGCTACATGTAGTCATATGTTCCCCCCCCCCCCCCCCCCCCCCCCCCCCCCCCCTCAAGAAACATGCTGTCCACGTGTGGATATAGAGACCGTATTTCATATATATTGTAAACTTGTGAAGTATCGTTTATATCAACAAAAAAAACCGTTTCCTATATTATGGAAACTACAACATAGCTCCACAAAAATATTTCCCATCTTAATAAGAGTTACCGTGTTTGCAAATTGCAAAACCACAAATGTTAACATGTACAAGGTTCCACAAAATATACTTTTTCCCTCCGTCCTAAAATATAAGGGATTTTCGATTGTTCGAAGTCAAACCATTTGAAGTTTGACCAAAATAATTAACATGTACCACGTCAAAGAGTCAATCTATAAAAATACAATTCATATTGTATCTTGTGAACCTCATTTGATATCATAAACAGTACTATTCTTTTCTACAAACTTTGGATGTTTTGACAAAGAGATCCCTATATTTCAGGATGGTTGGAGTATTAACGCAGTTGAGTTAATTGTTTGACATGAGACCCTTAGATTATGGGCAAATTTCATCTTGCTTTAGTACATTGACTAGCACATCTAAAATTATATAGAGTTGTAGACCAAAGGAAGAACGAAAACAAAATCAAACGCAGTCCATGGGCAAGATACAAATCTGCATTATATCGCTAGCTCTGCCTCATGCCCCGTTGAGCTGTTGGACTCTAGAGAAACAAATCATAGGAGCTATTGCAGCATATATAGCGCACAAGGATACCCATATTGGGGTTTTATGATACAGTAGGATACCCATATTGGGGTTTTATGATACAGTACTTCATTTGATCTATCAAATTCCAGCCATATATTGGTGAATCAATGACCTGAATATTTTTTTTTAGCAAAGTGACTGCTAAAATTGCTAAATGCTATGGAGTAACTGCTATAGCAGCCTGCCAAGGCTTCTATAGAGCCTATAGCTGTCTTAGCGTGACTTTCCAACTTGGCTTAGCAATTGGGTTCCCAAGCTGCTATAGTGACGCTATAGCACTGCTATAGCCCTCTATTTAAGTCCTGACTATTGACTTTGGGAGAACAGCCATGCAGTAATAAATCGAGCTTTACCCCCGTTGTCACATGATGTGAGTGACTGAGTGTTTCATGTTCCACAAGAAAATCAATCATACATGGTTTAAGGACTTAGAAGGGCGGGCCTGGTGCAAGCGGTATAGTCTTACTACCTATGACCGGAAGGTCCCGGGTTCGAGTCGTGGTCTCCTCGCATTGCACATGCGAGGATAAGGCTTGCCATTGACACCCTTCCCCAGACCCCGCACAGAGCGGGAGCTCTTTACACTGGGTACGCCCTTTTTTATGGTTTAAGGACTTAAGTCGATAGATAGGGATTAGACTAAATTTCTTTTGGGCTCATAATGAACTTAATTCATTTAGCTACCAACCAGAAGGATTGTATGTAATCTTCTCATGAATCAAAACAACCACTATATCTTCAAAGCTAGTTAATCTGACTGCCAGCTTCAATATGATACATTCAGTTGATGTACAGTTGAACACGGTAGAATGGGAGTGGGTGTCCAGTGCTTTAACTCTTTGCCAAGCCATATGCTGGTAGTCAAATTCAACCCTAGTCTATTGACTTGGCTGTGGACCAAATAATTACAATGGAGACGTGCTATAGACAGGTTTACCCCTCAAAATTTGAGTAATTGGTCTATGCTTAATGGATTTAACTATGTCATAATTTCAAAAATGTATTTAGAGTGTGTGTATGCCTAGTGTTGAATGAGATGGCCTTCACTGTTTTATGAATCCTTTTATAGTGCCTAAAGGGACACAATCGCCACCCCTTTTTTAGATAATGGAATAAAAATTATCCCAGTAGCTGCAGCCGTAACTGTTGTCAATTTCCATAGACTCTGTACATTAGTATTTAGTTCTTGCCAAATGCAGTGAACAGCAGTTTTTTTTGAAGAGGCACATGTGCTTGCACCTTGTGGTTTGTTAACTATGAAGTCAGTCCAACATGTGAAATCGCCCATATACATGTAGGTTGACGTGTTGAACGAAGAGTGGCTGGTCATGGAGACTAGAGGGAAGGGAACCTATAGGCCTACGACCAGCCAAACGGTTCGGACCACTTACTAGCTTGTATTACCTGACTGTCTGACTGTTGATCAGTATGTAGCCAATGTGACAGTAATGAATAACCCTAGGACGTCATAAGTGACCATAATTAAGGACATATAGTTGGCACCTGCAATGTCAGTAACTCACTATATGTTAATCCCGGTCAGAGATCATCAGCAAGTTGCTATTTCTCTTAGAAAAACAGCAATCACATTTTCTTGCATGTTGGATCTGTATCCTATGCTGTTACGTTCCTCTTATCTAGGGATGCTTAGCACCCTTTTCCTGACTTCTTCTCTAATGTTGCAGCAATAGACCTTCTGAAAGATTACAAAGTTCAAGCCATCATCGGCCCAAAGACGTCAACACAGGCAAGGTTCATAATTGGCATTGGCAACCAGACAAATGTGCCTATCTTGTCCTACACAGCTACCAGCCCATACCTGTCAGCTAACCCTTCCAAGTATTTTGTTCGTACTGCCCTGGATGATGCCTCCCAGGCTCCTGCAATAGCTTCTCTTGTCAAACTCTTTGGGTGGCGACAAGTTGTACCAATCTACGAGGACTCTGACTTCGGTAGAGGCTTTGTACCTTCCCTTGTGGATGCTCTCCAGAATATCGATGCACGCATACCATACCGAAGTGTTATTCCTTCTGTGCCTACTGATGATCAGATCAAGGCAGAGATTAACAAGCTAAAGACAATGCAGACACGAGTGTTTATTGTGCACATGTCATCAGATATCGCCGCACGCCTCTTTTTCATTGCCCATGAAGCTGAGATGCTTGTTGATGGTTATGCATGGATTGTGACAGACAGCGTGGGGAACATGTTTAGTTCCCTTGACCAGAACACAATCAATTCAATGCAGGGGGTTCTTGGTCTCCGTCCATATGTGCCACCATCAGACAAGCTCCTCCACTTCCCTGCTCGATTTGTTTCACAGTACCTTCGAGAAAATCCAGGTGCACCTTATCCAGCAAACCCCAATGTATTTCAGTTTTGGGCATATGACACAGCATGGGCGATTGCAACGGCGCTACGGAGGACTGGATCTCTTACGCTTGGCTTCCAAATGCTATCTCAACAGAACAGCAATAGTTCTAATGATCTAAGCATGCTGAGTGTTTCTCAGGATGGACCCACGCTAATTGATGCAATCCGATCTACAAGATTCCAGGGTATATCTGGTGATTTTGCTCTACTTAATGGACAGCGGCACCCATTTGCATTTGAGATTATCAATGTAATTGGTAATTCATATCAAACTGCTGGGTTTTGGACACTAAAGTCAGGCCTAAGTACGAGCCTAACTACTGCTCCTAGTGCTACTGGTAGCCTGAAAACAGTGATTTGGCCTGGAGGGTCAGTATTGCCTCCGAAAGGTTGGGAGTGGCCAGTGACAGGAAAGAGGTTACGAATTGCTGTGCCAGTAAAACCATTTTCCAACCCATTTGTAAATGTAAATAAAGATGAAACGACTGGAAAGTTTGAAGTGACGGGATATTGTATCGATATCTTCGAAGCTGTCATGCAGGAGATGCCATATGCTGTCCCCTTCGTGTATGTGCCTGTTGATATATCCGGCAATATGTCATCACCATACAGTGAAATTTGTAAACAGGTTTCTGTAAAGGTAAGCAGAGCAATTTGCATACTGAAATGTGCTCTTATGTTCAGACAGGCACCAGACCTGATATGATATGTGAGATCTAAAATTAGGAATAAGTAAAATGTCAAGAGAAAAGCGTTGAAGTAAAGTTTAAAAACAAATATGAATTAAATTAAACAGGATTTTAATCTTAGTCTAAAGTGATCACTAATTTATACCGACTTGAGCGGAAGTTTAAATAGATCAATCTAACCAGAGCTTGCAGATGCCATTTAGTCCTCCATAGTCGTAGCGGAGGTTGGTGTAATCGATGCAGACCTGAGTCCTTAACAATCTGGAGCTAGATGCTCTCTGTTGATGAAGAGGGGATGCAGCAGGGTAGTACCCGTCTGAGGACCCACCTGCAACACGGGCCAAACCCTAGTAGACTTAGATGCCAAGTCTCGGTTGTTTCCGAGATCACATTCCAACATAAAGGTCTTACTGCCTTGTGCACTAGAAGTTGGTTAAGTTTTAGTAGTCGGTCTTCGTGCTTGAGTTGTTAGTCGTTGTATTCTAGTCCGGTGGTTTTGGGGTCCAATTTCCACTCAAAAAACTGGGCTGTCATCTTTTTTTTTGTTCTTCTTCTAATAAAAAATGTGGCAAAGTTTTTGCCGTCCTTTCTATATAAAAAACAAAAAGGTCTGACATAGGGCCATCATATGATGTTTATTTTTGTTCAACCCCCATAAAGCTCAGTTCTTCCATGGGCTTGATTTAATTACTTGTGTTAAACAGATATATGATGCAATGGTTGGAGATACCACAATAGTCATGGACCGCTCTTTGTATGTTGACTTCACATTGCCTTACACTGAATCAGGGGTGCAGATGGTTGCTCCCATGAAGGAAAACTGGAGCAAGAGTTTTTGGATTTTTGTTAAGCCCATTGAAAATGTCCTTTGGGCAGCCATATTGGTTGTGTTTGTGTCCACAGGTTTTGTTGTATGGCTGGTTGAACACAAAAGAAACAGACACTTTGGTGGCAATGCTGCACAACAGTTCTTCAATATTTCCTATTTCAGCTTTCAAGCTATCATAGCTACACCAAGAGGTGAGGAAAAAAAAAAGTTCCTCAAAAGAATATGCTCATTTCTCCTTATGAATATGAATGAATAGATACCAGGCATGAAACAAACATTTGCTTTGCAAAAAACTAATTGTAAAAGGGAAAATGTACAGTTATTAAAAAGGAGTTATTAGTCTTACATCATCCTAACGTAGCTTATTTTAGGGCAGAATCTCAGTATCGAGAATTATATACTGCCTTAGTTGCAGAAATTTGCAATGCAAAAAACTGATGTTTTGCAATAGTACTAATAGAAAAATGGGCAGTAATAAAATCCTAAAATAGAAAACGTGGAGGCAATAGTATTGCCAACTCAAGGCATGTGTTTTACTCAATACATTATGAGATATATTCCTTGTGTTGTTGACTGGAAGACTTTCTTGAGTCGTCTCAACATAGCCGGTCCCAAGCCCGGTAAAGGAGGAGGGTTGTGTATAGGCGTGGCGAGCCAGACGTAAAAACCAGCTATTCTTATGGAGATGAGACCAAATAGACTTCCGTTGGGGCGTAACCCTCTTAGCGACGCGCCATGCCGGATCCCGGGTATGGTGATAAATGAGCAAGGGCTGGGTCGTCACCCCCGTGACGCGCCGTGTCGTGATCTGGGCACGGTGTCAAGAGAGCAAGGATCGGGCCGTCACATCCTTAGTGGCGTGCCACATCGGCGCCCGGGTGTGGTGAAAAATGAGCAAGGGTCTTCGCATCAGCGACGGGTGCGAAGGGTAAGGAAACTAGTCGAACCCACTAGGATTCGTATAGGTAGCTGGAACGTAGGGTCCCTCACGGGTAAGTTAAGAGAGTTAGTTGATACAGCGGTTAGGAGGCGGGTAAATGTCTTGTGTGTCCAAGAGACTAAATGGAAGGGTCAGAAGGCGAAGGAGGTGGACGACACCGGCTTCAAGCTTTGGTACACAGGGACAGCTTCCAATAGAAATGGAGTAGGAGTTTTGATTGATAAGAGCCTTAAGGATAGTGTGGTGGAGGTGAGAAGGCTAGGGGATAGGATCATCTTAGTTAAGCTCGTCATTAGCGATTTGGTCTTAAACGTAATTAGTGCGTATGCCCCCAAGTAGGCCAGGATGACAGTGCGAAAAGGCTTTTTTGGGAAGACTTAGATGGCTTGGTTAGAGCGGTACCTAGTAGCGAGAAGCTCTTTATAGGAGGGGATCTTAATGGTCATGTAGGTACGTCAAGGGTAGGTTATGAGGCGGTTCATGGTGGTTTCGGTTTTGGCAGTAGGAACCAGGAAGGAGAGGAAGTCTTAGACTTTGCTATAGCTTTTGATCTCATGTTAGCCAACACTTTCTTTAGGAAGAAGCAGTCTCATTTAGTGACCTTTAGTAGTGGCCAACACTCTAGCCAGATCGACTTTGTCCTTACAAGAAGGAGAGATAAACAAACATGCTTTGATTGTAAGGTAATACCTGGAGAGTGCGTAGTTTCTCAACACAGGTTGTTGGTGGCTGATTTCCGCTTTCTGGTGCAAGCTTGTAGGGTTAAACAACCTAGGATTGTAAGAACAAAGTGGTGGAAATTGGAAGGGGAGTCAGCAAAGGTCTTCAAGGAAAGAGTTATTGAAGAGGGCCCTTGGCAGGATGAAGGGGATGCAAACGACATGTGGGAGAAGATGGCAACTTGCGTTCGGAAGATTGCTTCAGAGGTGCTTGGAGTGACCAAAGGGGATAGATGCGATTCAAAAGACACTTGGTGGTGGAATGAAGATGTGCAAAAGGCTATTAAGGAAAAGAAGGAATGCTATAAACGCCTGTACCATGACAGGTGTGCCGACAACATAGAGAAGTACAAGGTGGCAAAGAAGACTGCAAAACGAGCGGTGAGCGAAGCAAAGGGACGGGCATACGAGGGTCTGTACCAACGTTTGAGTACGAAGGAAGGAGAGAAGGACATCTATAGGATGGCTAGGGCTCGTGATAGGAAGACAAGAGACTTCAACCAAGTCAAGTGCATTAAGGATGAGAGAGAGCAGCTCTTGGTGAAGCAGGATGAGATTAGGCATAGATGGCGAGAGTATTTCGATAAGCTTTTCAATGGTGAGAATGAGAACACCACCGTCCAGTTGGACGACTCTTTTGATGACACCAATAGGCGCTTCGTGCGGCGGATCCAAGAATCGGAGGTCAGAGAAGCTCTAAAAAGGATGAAAGGGGGTAAAGCAATGGGCCCTGATGGTATTCCAATCAAGGTGTGGAGATGTCTCGGAGATATAGCTATAGTATGGCTAACTAAGGTGTTCAACAATATCTATCGATCGAACAAGATGCCTGAGGAGTGGAGAAGAAGCATATTGGTACCAATCTACAAGAACAAGGGAGACATCCAAAGTTGTACTAATTATCGGGGAATCAAGTTGATGAGCCACACCATGAAGCTGTGGGAGAGAGTCATAGAACATCGCTTGCGAGGAACAACGCGGGTATCCATGAACCAATTTGGTTTCATGCCCGGAAGGTCAACTATAGAAGCAATCTTCTTAATTAGACAAGTTATGGAGCGGTTTAGAGAACAGAAGAAGGACCTACACATGATTTTTATTGATTTGGAGAAGGCTTATGACAAGATACCAAGGAATGTTATGTGGTGGGCTTTGGACAAGCATAAAGTCCCAGCAAAGTATGTTACCCTCATTAAGGACATGTATAACGATGCTGTGACTAGTGTTCGAACAAATGGTGGTAACACAGACTACTTCCCGATTAAGACTGGGCTTCATCAAGGGTCAGCCTTGAGCCCATATCTCTTTGCCTTAGTAATGGATGTGGTTACAAGGGACATCCAAGGAGATATCCCTTGGTGTATGCTGTTCGCCGATGATGTAGTGTTAGTTGATGAAAGCCGAGCGGGGGTAAATAGGAAACTAGAATTGTGGCGGCAGACCCTTGAGTCTAAAGGTTTTAGAGTAAGCAGAACTAAAACCGAATACATGAGATGCGACTTTGGCACTGCTGCACAGGAGGAGGGAGACGTGAGTCTGGAAGGTCAAGTAGTGCCTAGGAAAGATACCTTTCGGTATCTGGGATCGATGCTACAAAGGGATGGAGATATTGATGCGGACGTTAGCCATAGAATCCAAGCAGGGTGGATGAAGTGGCGCCAAGCTTCTGGCATTCTCTGTGACAAGAGGATACCACAAAAGCTAAAAGGCAAGTTTTATAGAACAGCGATTAGACCCGCTATGTTGTACGGAGCAGAATGCTGGCCCACAAAGAGAAGACATGTCCAACAACTGAGTGTTGCAGAAATGCGTATGTTGCGTTGGATTTGTGGTCACACAAGGATGGACCGAGTGCGAAATGATGATATTCGTGATCGTCTAGGGGTAGCACCTATCGAAGAGAAGCTTGTCCAACATCGGTTGAGGTGGTTTGGCCATTTACAAAGGAGACCTCCAGAGACACCAGTGCATTATGGAGTTCTAAGTCAAGATAATAAGGTGAGGAGAGGCAGAGGAAGGCCAAAGTTGACTTGGGAAGAGACAATAAAAAGAGATTTGAAAGAATGGGATATACCTAGAGACCTATGTCTGAATAGGAGTGCTTGGAAAACGGCTATTGACGTTCCTGAACTGTAACTGACGGTGTTTGTTGGGTCTCAACTCTAGCCTACCCCAACTTGCTTGGGACTGACAGGCTTGGTTGTTGTTGTTGTTGTTGTTGTTGTCCTTTCTACATCTATGCATTTCTTTGGCCTGAAAAGTTGGTTGTTATATTTCTTGTAGATCAAAAGTTGAAGAAATGGTTGTCAAAGTTGTAGAAACACCGCACACCCTGATTAGGGGGGGTGACCTTCATTATATAGCCTAATAGGCTAGGGTTACAATGTACATGGGCCAATGGGCCATACGCCCAATATGGGCTGTTACAATTACATTCTAACACCCTCCCTCAGTCTAAGCGGGAGTGTCACGAACACAAAGACTGGACCTAAAGTCAGTGAACAACTGTACAGGTAACCCTTTGGTCATAATGTCCGCGAACTGATGAGATGATGGAACATGGAGCACCCGAACCTGTCCCAAAGCAACCTTCTCACGGACAAAGTGAATATCTATCTCAATATGCTTCGTACGACGATGATGAACTGGATTGGCGGTCATGTAGACAGCACTAACATTGTCGCAGTAGACGATCGTCGCCGAAGAGATGGGTGCGTGGAGCTCCTGAAGTAGCTGACGAAGCCAACAAGTCTCAGCCACAGCATGTGCAACAGCACGATATTCCGCCTCCGCACTCGAACGAGAAACCGTAGTCTGTCGTTTAGAGGACCAAGAGACTAAGTTGTCGCCGAGGAAGACACAGTACCCTGAAGTGGAGCGCCGAGAGTCGGGACAGCCAGCCCAATCAGCATCAGAGTAGGCAGTCAAGCTGGTGATACTACCCGTGCCGATGTGAAGTCCGGTAGACAGGGTGCCTTTAACATACCGCAGGACACGCTTGAGCATTGCAAGATGAGGCTCGC
Organism: Saccharum hybrid cultivar R570; assembly: GCA_038087645.1. NCBI lineage: Eukaryota > Viridiplantae > Streptophyta > Magnoliopsida > Poales > Poaceae > Saccharum > Saccharum hybrid cultivar. The sequence goes on from JAQSUU010000344.1 coordinate 4,056,901, forward strand.
GCGGGTCGTGCATGAAGAGGCAAACCTGCTGAACTGCATAGGCAAGGTCCGGACGAGTCAGCGTAAGATACTGTAGAGCACCGGCGAGACTGCGGTACTGAGTGGCATCCGCCACCGCAGCGCCATCAGTAGCTGAGAGCTTGGCGTGAGTGTCAACAGGAGTCGCCGTAGAGTGACACTCAGCCATGCCGGCGCGCTGGAGCAAGTCCACAGCGTACTGGCGCTGAAACAGGACTGGAGGCTGCCGCGGTGAAGCCGTACCGCTGCATGGGCGGCGGCAGGGAGCCCGTCTGGGAACGAGTCGCCCGCACAGGAGCCTCCTCCTGCGGTGCTGGAGCCGTGGGCGCCACCTGCTGCGTTGGTGGAGATCCCGAAGACGCCGCCGGTGGCGGCTGCGGTGCCGGCGGCGGAGCTGGACGACGACTGTAGTGGATGCCGAACCTCTGCGGCTGCGGTGCCGGCGGCGGAGCTGGACGACGACTGTAGTGGATGCCGAACCGCTGCCGGGCAGGGACAGGGTTGACAGCACCTGCTGGCGAAGGAGGTGCTGGAGATGCGTCCTGCCGAGGAGCCGAAGAGAGCCTGTGAGCCGCACCATGCCACAGGATGGCAGGGTCGAGGCCGACGGGATCGCCAGCATCGTCAGCGTCGTCTGGGCTGGACGAGACAGGCGCCACCGAAGTCCGCGAGTGCCGAACGTCTGAGGGAGACGGGGCAGACGCGGGAAGTAAGTCCTGTATCAAAAAATCAAGAGTATCCGGTCGAGGCTTGGAGGCCGCAAACGGAAAGTGAGTCTCATCAAAAACGACATGCCGCGAGATGATGATCTTGCGAGTGGAGAGGTCAAGACACCGGTAACCCTTCTGTGATGGAGGATAACCGAGAAAGACACATGCCGTGGAGCGAGGAGACAATTTGTGGCGAGTCGTGGCACTAAGGTTAGGGTAGCATAAGCAGCCAAAAACTTTAAGAATGGAGTAGTCTGGCATCTTGTGGTGGAGGAGATGATATGGTATACCGTTATGTGTGGACGAGGATGGCCGCCGGTTCGTGAGGAACACGGCGGTGGAGAGAGCTTCGACCCAATAGGATGGAGGCATGGCGGCATGAATGAGAAGTGTGCGAACACCATTGTTCAAAGTCCGGAGCATACGCTCAGCCTTGCCATTCTGAGCAGATGTGTAGGGGCACGAGGTGCGAAGAAGAATGCCGCGGCCAGCCAAGAAGGTGGCGGTGACATTGTTGAGGAACTCGGTGCCATTATCTGCCTGAAAACAGCGGACAACAGAACTGAACTGTGTGTGAGCGTAAGCAACGAAACGAACAATGTGTTCATGAACTTCTGATTTATGACGAAGAGGAAACGCCCAGCAATAATGTGTATAATCATCAACTAACACAAGATAGAATTTATAACCAGAAATACTCGCAACTGGAGAGGTCCAGACATCACAATGAACAAGTTCAAAAGGTGCTGATGTACTAGAGACCGAACTAGCAAAAGGCAGCCTAGCGTGTTTACCAAGCTGACAAGCATGACAAAGGCGACTAGCTGCTTTATTACACTGGATAGCTGATAGTTTATTTAGAGTAGCGACGACAGCAGGTGCAGGATGACCAAGGCGGGAGTGCCACAGCTCCGGAGAGACGACAGCGACGTGACAACGAGGTGGCATGCGATGTGGAATGGTGTAGAGGTCCCCGTTGCTATTGCACCGAAGGAGGACCGTCTTGGTCTTGAGATCCTTAACAGAAAAACCAGAGGCGTCAAACTCAATTGAACAATTATTGTCGCGAGTAAGCTGTCGAACGGATAACAGGTTACGACTGAGGTGCGGAGCGACAAGAACATTATCAAGATGAAAGGAACGATCTGCTATTTGTAAGGAAGATGTGCCACGACTAAAGACAGGAATAGATTGCCCATTACCAACCGTAATGGAGGACGGTGGTGATGGGAGACGGGAAAGAAGTATACCGTCATTGGAGGACATGTGGGATGTCGCTCCGCTGTCCACGACCCAGGGGGAAGACCCCTGTACCGCCATCTGATTGAGGGCGGCGATCAGGCTGTTCGCGTCCCAGGATCCGTACCCGTGTCCTGGTGAGGCGGTGGAGTACTGGGCTGGCGCGAAAGCAGTGTGCGCCTGCGCCTGCGGAGGGGGCGGCTGCACGCCCCACTGCTGCTGGACGGGTGGCGCGCCCCACTGCTGCTGCTGGACGGCCCAGGGGTTATAGCAGACCCAAGGACCGGCCGGCTGAGGAGCGTGACGTCCGCCTGGAGCGCCCTGCTGGGCGCCATGCTGCTGGTTGCGGCCGCCGCCTCCGTTGTTGCCGTTGCCGCCACGCCCTCCTCTGCCTTTGCCCCCCTTGCCCTTGCCACCGCCCCCACGGTTGGATGGCGCGGGAGTGGACCTGCAGGATGGCGAGGTGCAAGAAGAGGTGGAGGAAGCGACGAGTGCTGATGCCGAAGCCTCCTTGCCCTCGGAGCCAAGACGGAGCTCCTTGACGCGGAGCATGTTGGTGGCAGACTTGAAGTCGGGAAGCGGCGACGTGTTCGAGATGATGTCGGCGGTGTTGGCGAAGCGGGGGTTGAGGCCGCGCAGAAGGTTGAGCACGAGCTGCGCAGGGGAGACGGTGTGACCGACCTCCCGGAGAGCATCAGCAGTGCGCTTCATCTGCTGGGCGTAGGCGTCGACGGAGAGGTCGCCCTGGGACAGGTTGTGGAACTCCTGCTCGAGGACGACGGCGCGGGACTCCTTGTTTGCCTGAAACAAGGCCTCGATGGAGACCCACAAAGCGCGTGCATCCTGTGCAGGCTCCATGGCGAGGTCGAGGACGGCGTCGTCGACGGAGCCGTATATCCAGCCGCGAATGCAGGCGTCAGGCTGGGACCATAGGGGGTCAGTCGGGCGCGCAGCCGTCGTACCATCGATGTGGCCGAGCAGCCCGTACTTGCCGCAGAGAGCGGTGAAGAACGCCGTCCACTTGGAGTAGTTGGGGCGCTCGAGGCTGAGGGCGACGGGGACGTGCTGCTTGACGTTGACGGCAGCATAGGCGGCGTAGAAGGCAGGGACGATGGCATCCCCCAGGGCGCCGGAGGTTCCGGAGCCGAGAACGCCGGAGGTAGCAGAAGAAGTCGTCGAGGACGTCATGACGAAGACGACGCGCGGCCTGTAGAGGTGTCGCGCGCGGAGGGCGGCAGCGGCTGTGCGGGGGCGGCGGCGGCCCTGGCAGCGACGGTGCGGGGGCGGCGGCGGCCCTGGCAGCGGCTGTGAGTTGGCGGCGGCGGCCCTGGCAGCGGCTGTGCGGCGGCCCTGGCAGCGACTGCGCGGGGGCGGCGGCGGTCCAGCGGCTGGGAGGTGGCGGCGGCGGCCCTGGCAGCGGCTGTGCTGGGGCGGCGGCGGCCCGGTGCGGTGGCGCGTGCCCTAGAGTTAGGGCACACGGGCAGCGGAAGAGGAAAGGGGAATTCCCGGGATCAGGCCCCCAAAACTCGTGATACCATGTAGAAACACCGCACACCCTGATTAGGGGGGGTGACCTTCATTATATAGCCTAATAGGCTAGGGTTACAATGTACATGGGCCAATGGGCCATACGCCCAATATGGGCTGTTACAATTACATTCTAACAAAAGTTTGTGCTAATAAACCTGTTATTGCTGGTTTGGTTGCTGGAAAAACTCTAGCGCAAGCTTAAGTTCCATGATGACAGCACGACAACTCCAGCCAACAGTTGTCGACATGAATCAACTTATGAGAAATGGAGATTATGTTGGGTACCGTGGTGGATCTTTTGTTAAGGATCTCCTTATAAGCCTTAAAGTTGATGAACACAAAATTAGGAACTACAGCTCACCAGACCAATTTGCTGAAGCATTGATGAGAGGAAGTGGGAATGGCGGGGTTGCAGCAATATTTGATGAGATACCTTCAAGCTTTTTATGTCCAAACATTGCAGTAACCACAGTGTTGTTGGTCGTGTATACAAAACCGGTGGATTTGGCTTTGTAAGTTTTGGTTCTTTCATTTCTGTTCTGAGCATACATTGGTTTCAGGCTGGCAGATCGTGGTAGGCTAGGTGTTGGAGCTGCTAGGATTACGAAGGTAGTAATTGTGGAATGTGGGTGGACGGGGTTTGGGTTCCCGACGACGGCGAGGCTGGGACGCCGTCCTGCTGGCCGGCGTCGAGAACAGTGTTAAAACGCCAGGGAGCGAGAGAGATACTCAATCTCTGGCTGATCATATTATTTCTCAAAGTCACGTACTTATATCTTACATGGTTTAAACTCAACCACAAACACTGAACAGATAAATATAGAAATGATAATAAATATAGAAATGATGTGTTCCTGCGGTGATCCAAGGAGCCCGTGCATGTGGAGCAGTGGTGACACTGCCGGCTTGGTCTCAGCTGATCGCCGGAGCTGGCATGCGCCTTGGCTGGCATGCAGCGGTGCGCCTAGCCACGAGCGCGCTTCCTCCGTTTGTAGACTCCGGAGCTGGCATGTGCCTTGGCTGGCATGCAGCGGTGCGCCTAGCCAATAGCGCTTCCTCCGTTCATAGACTTGACCCACCATAACATCACTCCCGCCGTCGACGAACAACTCGTCCTCGAGCTGAAACTCCGGGTATGCCTCGCGGAACGCATCCACCGGTTCCCAGGTGGATTCGGCTTCCGGCAGACCAGCCCACTTGATGAGCACGTGCCAGACGCCACGGCGCAGCTGCGAGCGCAAGGCGCGTTCGGGAGCCTCGAGTAGACGGCCATGTTGCAGTGGCGGCAGGGGGGCCTGCGCCGCTGGAGGGGTGCCATGGAAGGGTTTGAGGACGCCGATGTGGAAGACATCATGAATGCGTGCGCCCTCTGGGAGTCGTAGCCGATAGGCGACGCCGCCCACGCACTCCACCACCTGAAACGGCCCTGCATACCTTGGGCTCAACTTGCCTCGCGCACCGGGAACCAGGGACTGGGCAGGGCGATGTAGGAGACGGAGCAACACCCAGTCGTCAACGCGGAGCTCCAGATGCCGGTGATGAGCGTCGTAGTAGCGCTTGGCGTAGGCTTGCGCTTGGAGAAGTCGTTCGCGGACATCAGCGAGGAAGGCGTCGCGGTCCTGCAGGAGCGTGTCCACCGTCACTGTGCGTGCTGAAGATGGTTCGTAGGGCACCAGCGGTGGTGGGGGACAACCGTAGGCCACCTGGAACGGAGTGGCGCGCAGAGCGGAGTGGAACGCCTTGTTGTAGCAGGATTCAGCCTAAGGGAGCCACTCGAGCCACGCGCGGGGATGGTCGCTGGTAATGCATCTTAGGTACATGGCGATGGTTTTGTTGACCGCCTCGGACTAGCCATCGGTCTAGGGATGGAAGGCGGTGCTCATGCGCAGTTGCACGCCTGCCCTCTTAAATAAGTCCCTCCAGACGTGGCCGGTGAAGACGGGATCCCGATCACTGACGATGGACGTCGGGAAGCCGTGGAGGCATACAATGTCATTGAAGAAGGCGCAAGCGACAGAGGAGGCCGTGTAGGGGTGGCCGAGCGCTATGAAGTGAGCGTACTTCGAAAAGCGGTCGACCACCGTGAGGATGACGCTCTGCCATTCACCTTGGGCAGCCCTTCAACAAAGTCTAATGAAATGTCAGACCAGACCTGTGAGGGGACGTCGAGGGGTTGAAGAAGGCCAGCCAGATGAAACGCCTCAGTCTTGTTGTGCTGGCAGACGGCGCACGCGCGCACGTAGTCACGCACAATCGCGCGGTCGCGGTCCACGACGAAGTTGAGACGGAGCCGTTGCAGGGTCTTCTGGACGCCCTCATGACCGGCCGTGTGGGCGAGCTGGAGCACGGCCGGGAGGGCGTCGGAGGTTGCCGGAACGTAGACGCGCGACTCGTAGAGGATGAGGCTCGCCTCGACATGCCATGGCGCGCCGCGGGCCTCAGTGATGGTATCGCGGAGGTGGCGCAGGTGCTCGTCTGCCTGGAGCTCCGCGCGAAGCTTGTCGTAGAGGGTGAATGATGGCCCGGAGAGGGCCGCCAGGCTGGGCTCTTCCGGCAACTCGCGGCGGGACAAGGCGTCCTCCACTGTGTTCAGGCGCCCAGGCCGGTATTCCACCGAGAAATCAAAGCCGAAGAACTTACTAATCCACTGGTGCTGGGGGACCGTGGAGAGGCGCTGATCGAGCATATACTTGAGTGCGTAGTGGTCTGTCCTCACGACGAAGCGGCGGCCCCAAAGATAGGGACGCCAGTGACGCACCGCCTGAACGAGCCCGATGAGCTCCCGCTCATAGGCCGCCACCTTCATGTGTCGAGCAGCGAAGGGCTTGCTGTAGAATGCCAGGGCCCCGGCACCCTGGTGGAAGACCGCGCCAAAGCCGGTGCTGGAGGCGTCACAGTCCACCATGAATGGCTTGGTGAAGTCCGGCAGGTGGAGCACTGGCGCTGTGGCGCCGTCTTGAGGGCGGTGAAGGCTGCCGTCGCGTCGTCGGACCAGCGGAAGCTGTCCTTGTGGAGGAACTGGGTGAGGGGAGCTACCACAGTGCCGAAGTCCTTGATGAAGCGCCGGTAATACCCAGCGAGCCCGAGGAAGCCGCGCAGCCCCCCGTGCCGAGGCTAGTTGTGGCCAGGATGCCACTGCTGCCACTTTGTCCCCATCCATGGCCATCCCAGATGCTGAAATGACATGGCCCAGGTAGGCCACGGAGGGGGTGCTGAAAGCGCACTTGCGCTTCACCCGCAGCTGATGATCACGGAGGACGGAGAGGACGGCCCGAAGGTGCTGGAGGTGCTCGGACTAGGAGGAACTGTAGATCAATATGTCGTCAAAAAATACAAGGACGCACTTATGAAGGAACGGGATAAGCACTCCGTTCATCAAGCTCTGGAATGTCGCCGGGGCATTGGTGAGGCCGAATGGCATCACGAGGAACTCAAAGTGCCAGTGATGCGTTTGGAATGCGGTTTTCTCCACGTCGTCGGGATGCACACGGACTTGGTGGTAGCCGGCACACAAGTCCAACTTGGTGAAGAAGCGTGTGCCGTGAAGCTCGTCGATGAGCTCTTCAACAACCGGTATTGGAAATTTATCTTTTACCGTGTGGTCGTTGAGCGCCCTGTAGTCCCCGCAGAAGCGCCATGTGTTGTCTTGCTTTTTGACGAGGAGGACAGGCGTGGAGAACGGCGAGGTACTGGGCCGGATGATCCCTTGCTCGAGCATGGAGGCACATTGCGCCTCCAGTTCGTCCTTCTGCAACTGGGGGTAGCGGTACGGCCGCACCGCTACTGGTGCAGTGTTGGGCAGCAGGTGGATGCGGTGGTCGCAGTCGCAGGCCGGCGGCAGGCCCGTGGGCGGCTCGAAGACATCCTCGAACGAGTCCAACATGCGGTCGAGGAGGCCGGTCTCCGTGCCCCGGACGGCGTGCAGACGGCTTGTGGGCGGAGTGTCGGTATGCGTAGAGCCGATGCCCTTCCACAGCACGTGCTTGCCATGGTGCGTGAAGGCCATGCAGAGGTCGTCGAAGTCCCACAGGATGGGCCCCAAGGTGCGCAGGTACTTGACGCCCAGCACGACGTTGTAGCAGTCCAGCGGGATCGCGTAGCAATCCACCATGAAGTGTTCATCGCCGATGCGGATGACCACGTCACGGGCCTGGCCCCAGCAGGTGACGCGATCACCGTTTGCAACCACGACTTGGGCGCCGTGGCTGTCGTGGAAGTGCAGCCCAACGCGGCGTGCCGCCGCAGAGCTGATGAAGTTATGAGTCGAGCCCGAATCCAGGAGAGCCGTGAGCTCGTAGTTGCCGATGGCGAGCCGAACTTGCATGGTGTCTTCGGTCCGGATGCCGACAATGGCATGGAGGGAGATCAACGGTGGCAGCTCGTCAGAGGCCTGCTCCGTTGCGGTTGCCGGGGGATCGGCCTCGTCGAAGTCAGCAACCTCCAAGTAGAAGAGGCGCGGGCACTTGTGGCCGCACACGTACTGCTCATCACAGTTGTAGCAAAGGCCCTGGCGCCGGCGCTCCGCCATCTCGTCGGGGGTGAGGCGGCGGAACGGGCGCGTTGGTGTAGGGGAGGCCATTGGCGCCTGTGTTGCTGATGGCGTGGTCGTCGGAGCCACGACTGCCAGGGGTTGATGCTGTTGGCGCCCCTGGGTACGTGGTGGGCGAGCCCCAGTCAGAAGAGCCACATTTTGACGCTCGTACACGCGTGCCATCATCATCGCGCGTTGGAGGTCTTGGGGATCTTGGAGCTCCACGTCGGTGCGGATGGGATCAGGAAGGCCGCCAGTGTAGAGGCGAACTTGTTGCAGTGGAGCCAGGTGGCCCGTGTGCGCCAGGCGGGCCAGGAACGCCTGCGTGTACTCCTCGACCGAGCCACGGAACGGCAAGCGCGCCAGGTCGGAGAGGTGGTTGGTGCAGAGCGCAGGCCCGAAGCGTTGCTGACAGAGCTGCGTGAACTGGGGCCAGCTGATGGCGGTGACATCGCCCGCGTCGCGCTCCAGCATGTAGTACCATTCGTGGGCGGCGTCAGTCATGTGGAACGAAGCGAGCCATACCTTGTCATGTTCCGGTGTACGCTGCGCTCTGAAGAAGTGGGCACATTTGTTGAGCCACCCCAATGGGTCACTCTTGCCGTCGAACGTGGGGAAGATGAGCTTGCGGAAGCGGGGAGCATCCACCATGTCAGCTTGGTCTTCAAAGTGGGTGGGCAGCCGAGAGTGCGCCACGGGCGCCGGCGCGCTCTGGGGGAAGACGTGCGGCGTCGGGGGGTGGTCAGTGAAGACAGGTAGGGGCGATGGTGAATGGGGGAACGGTATCTGGGTGATGGGCAGCCCTTGGCCAGTTGCCGTGGTGTGGACGATGGCCGAGGCCGCTGATGGAGCGGAGGCGTGGCCGCCGTAGCTCGGGGGCCAGACGGCAAAGGGATGCATCCGTAGCCCGGAAGGCCATATGGCAGCAGCGGTGGAGTGGTGGTGTTGGTAGCTGGGCGCTCTTCGATAGACGATAGCCGATAGGCGAGACATGACGTTGCCCAGCTGGCGTTGCATGGTTTGGAGAATGGTGGTGATGCTCTCTGATGAGGCGGCGGTAGCGGGTGGGTTTGTGGTGGTGGCTGGTGGAAGGGTGGTGGTGGGAAGGGCAGCGGAGGACATGGCTGGGAGCGGATCGAAAGAGACGGCGGAGGAGGATTCAGACATGGCTCTGAATACCAAATTGTCTGAGCTGCTAGGATTACGAAGGTAGTAATTGTGGAATGTGGGTGGACGGGGTTTGGGTTCCCGACGACGGCGAGGCTGGGACGCCGTCCTGCTGGCCGGCGTCGAGAACAGTGTTAAAACGCCAGGGAGCGAGAGAGATACTCAATCTCTGGCTGATCATATTATTTCTCAAAGTCACGTACTTATATCTTACATGGTTTAAACTCAACCACAAACACTGAACAGATAAATATAGAAATGATAATAAATATAGAAATGATGTGTTCCTGCGGTGATCCAAGGAGCCCGTGCATGTGGAGCAGTGGTGACACTGCCGGCTTGGTCTCAGCTGATCGCCGGAGCTGGCATGCGCCTTGGCTGGCATGCAGCGGTGCGCCTAGCCACGAGCGCGCTTCCTCCGTTCGTAGACTTGACCCACCATAACACTAGGGCTATCTATTTATCATCAATATCGCTCATCTAGCAAATGAATTAATTTATCCTGTTCGCACGTTGCCAATTTTGAATTCCGAGACCTAATAGTTATGGTTTCTCTGACAACTGACAGGTCTTCCCTAAAGGTTCTCCACTGGTCGCAGATATATCTAGGGCCATACTGAAGGTGACAGAAGGTGACATGATTGTGGGCATTGAGCGGAAGTGGTTTGGAGACCAGGTGGCATATGACAGCCAAAGGAATGTCTTAGGTTCAGCTGCTGTTATTACCTTGAGCAGCTTAAGAGGGGTGTTCTTAATAACTGCTGGTGCGTGGGCTCTTGCACTGATCATCCGGGCAGTTATTTGGTTCCATCAGCGGCAACGAGGGCATGACACGCAACAAAGCTATGACACTTTGGCTGAACTTGCTGTTGAGCACGTCGATGCTGACTCCCGTGACCCTGATGAGCGTGTTGTTTGGACTATTGGTAGGGATAGCCATTTAGTTCTTCGCCTGCTTGGCAACCCACCACCATAGCCAGCACCATCTGATGAGGAACCAGAACCTGAACGGCAGCCGCAAGCAGCGCTTGGCGATGACAAGGCAGGGGAGGAACCTGAGATGCCCCTGCAAGAACAAGAAGTACCTGACAGTGAAGGAGGAGAGTTTCGTCGTTGAAGTGCTTTGGATTTGTGGCTAAGTTGAAGGGCAGGAAGGACCACATAGTATAGTCAAACTTCAGAAGGAGCATTTGAGCATGTTTTTTTTTTCTCGAGTGTTGACATTGCAATGTTTCGTCCCTGGTTCCAGCTGCGCCAACCGGTGTCGCCATGTGGTGGGGGTTGGGCACCCGTATGGGTTGTGGCCAGAGGCAGGTTGGTCAGTAGGCTTGGGCGCTCGCCCGAAGGCCAAGTGCACGCATCACCAGTGATGAAGTGAGTTTCTCTACCGTCTTGATTTCTTTCTTGCCCTTTCGTTTTCTTGAGACTTGTCTCTACTTTTCGTTCCTTACCATTTGTTCGGTGACTGTAAGCTTTCTTTTTTTTAATAAGAATAAGAAAACACGCTCCGCACTTCCTAAAAAAAGTCAGTGAATTTGGATGTTTGTCGTTCGGAACTACAAATTCGAAGGTTCATGCAACTCTTTGATTTTTTTTAGAGTTTTAGGAAAAGGCCTGTGCAATGCAAGGCTGACAAAATTCAGATAAGTTTCAAACAACTTCGAGTGACATAACATATTTCTGTGAATTTTGGCAAGCTCAAATATATCTCGTCTTAGCCTGACATTGAGCCTGACTGACATGCCACAAGTGGTTATTTGAGATAAACTGAGTTCCCAAAGGATTATGAATCCTATACTTATTTACAACACACTGAAATTACATAATAATAACAGAAACAAAGATAGTTTATGGGAGGAAAGTACCAAAGTGGACATACATATCCATATGCTACATTACATAGATAGCCACTTGCAACACACCAGCTCTGAGTTTTGTAGTGGATATTAAGATCACCTAGGGTAGAAGCGTCGCACATCGTCCGTGCCGCCAGCGTGTTAATATATTAACCAGGAACAACCCCTGGTGTGGTTTACATGGAAGAATACCACATGATTGATTGACCAGTCATGACCCTATTTACATGGTGACTAAATGTGATAGAATCAATCTAGAATCATATCCTAGACCATCACTAAATCAATCTCGGGTACATGACAAATATTGTTTACAATGTACACATGGTGATGCACAGTATGTAACAATAATTAGTTTTTACAAAATTTCCTCTTCAAGATGGCACATCTTACTACTACAGTCACAAAAATCTTGTCATGGAACTCGTCAACAAACATGAAATAGGCACTCCTCCAACTCTTTTTGAATAGCTTCACACAGAAGATCACCCAAAGGTTAATGACAAACCCTATTGCCATGGCAAGGTAAAGGGATATATCGTCCAAATCACGATAATTTCCATGTGTGCCTTGGTTTGATGTGTTTCCAGGACAACTACTAGTTAAAGGGGGCCCGCATAGACCAGTGTTCCCAATGTAAACAGATGCGTCATAAGTGTCGAATTGGTTTCCTGTTGGAATCTTTCCAGATAGATCGTTGTATGAGAGGTTAATGCGGCTTAAATAGGTAAGCCCTGTCATACTGGAAGGGATTAAGCCTGACAGCTGGTTGTTTGAGAGATCAAGAGATTCCAGTTGTTTCAGCTGACCGATACTCACAGGGATTTCCCCACTTAACTGGTTCCAAGACAAGTTAAAAGCTCTTAGTGTGATAAGAGTGCCGATGTCTTGAGGTATTACTCCAGTTAAACTGTTGCACGACAAATCGAGAATCACCATATCTCCGAGCTCACTAGAAAATTCGAGCTGCTGCCCTTTGGTGGAAACCGATACATGTTCTCTAAAAGTAAACCAATAGTACATTGAATTGTACAGATGAACACCTCTACCACTTAAGCTTTCCCCAAGAATTTCACTGTATTCAGAAGTATGAGCCATTGCAGTCAAGTTAATGAGTGAGGTATGCTTCCAGACAAGTTGTTATACGCAAGGTCTAGAAATTGTAGTTTTTTACATATTGCAAGCTCACTAGGAATGTGACCATAAAACAAATTTGACCGCAGACGCAACAGTAATAAGTTTGGCATCTTCTCCCATATCTGCACTGGTAGCTTCCCAGAGAATTGGTTGTACGAAAGATCAACAAATCCTACATATGGACTTTTAAGAACTGAAGGAAACTCTCCTGAGAGATTGTTGGTATTTATGTCTACCACCGCTAACGACTTCATGTCTCCTTGACAGTTAGGAACTTCTCCAGTCAGCATGTTTGTTGATAGATCTAATACTTCCAAATATTCTAATGAGCATATTGAAGATGGAATGGTGCCTGATACTGAATTGTTATAAAGCATAAGACCGTTCAACCATGGGGCTCCAAAATCAGACGGCAGTGTTCCTGATAATGAGTTTCTAGAGATGTCTATGTAGGTTATAAATCTTGTAAACTTTGGAACCGTACCATTTAATCTATTACTTGACAATACCATGACTTCTGCTGACATAAATTCCAATGTTTCTGGTAGTGTGCCAGATATTTTATTGTGTCCAAGAACTCTGCTCCTGAAAATACAACCCAAAACCAGTCTGGGATTGCATTTATGCTTGCATTTGAAATGGCAAGGAACTTAATGCTTGTTTGTGATTTAAGCCATGATGGGAATGTCGGTCCTAGCTTGATGGAGTCTAAAACAACACCCTTCAGTTTGAATGGAGGAACCCAGTTCGGTCTGATTTTTATTTGAAGAAGTGTAACGCCCAACCCTAGGTACTCCAAATCTTTAAGGCTATTTAAATGATATTCGTTGACTATACCATCTATTTGGTTCTCACTAAGGTCCAAAAGAACCAATTTTCTTAGTGATCATATCCATGGTGGTGTATTCCAATGACAGTTTGGTAACCTTTCTATTAGTTCTGTGATATCACCTGTAGTATTGCTATTCGCTAGATCCAGTACCTTCAGGTTGCATAGATTTTTGAAACTTGATGGTATCATTGTTGACATGAGATTATTTTGTTGAAAAGAAACGTGTTCAAGTGATGTCATTTTTCCTATTTCATCGGGAATCGGACCATAGAAGTAACACTCTTTGATGTTAAGAAAAGTGAGGCTAGTTGCATTCCAAAACCAGTTGGGGGTAATAGTTGTGTTAAAGTTCTCTGAGATGTCGAGCACCTCGAGTATCGTGAGATTAAACTGATGAAGAGAAGGAACTGTATATTTGAGTCCACTATTTTGCAGATGTAGTTCCTTTAATTTAGGAAGCATGTTAATCTCATGAATCCAATCAACTGCTGTGTGAAGGTTTACATAGCTCATGTCAAGGTGCTTCAATGAGGATAGTTGTGACAGCCATGCAAGGTTGACTGAGAAGGAATGGTTGTACCTAGGGTTGGAAAAGGCCCAGCATTTGAGATCAAGGAAGGTAAGTTTGGTGAGGTTCCCGATTTGTGGGGGTATTTTTCCGTGGAGCAATGTGTATGAAAGGTTAAGATACCTAAGACCCAACATGGAACCAAGAAATTCTTGTATTTGTGCCCCATTGAAGCTATTGCAACTCAAATCTAGATACCTCAGATTGTGCAAATTAACCAAAGAGTAGCTTATCTCACCTCCCAAAATACTTCCATTGTTGCCAGTGATATACCAGTCCTCGGTGCTTCCCCTAAGATTGAGCTTGACAACTTTGCCATTTTTCTCGCTGCACCTGACTCCCTTCCAGCTGCAACAATCTTGACCTTGCCATGATGACAAGTACTCCGTTCCAAATTATAAGTCGCTTTGACTTTTTTGGTTCATCTATTTTGCTATGTATCTAGACATATTATTTATCTAAATGCATAGCAAAATGGATGTACCAAAAAAGTCAAAGTGACTTATAATTTGAAACGGTATTTAGGTGCATAGCAAAATGGATGTACCAAAAAAGTCAAAGCGACCTATAATTTGGAACGGAGTGAGTAGTTATTAGGACCATGGAGGCTTGCCATGATTGATAGAAGCGCAGCCCTCTCCTCTGAGATGCAACTCCTGTTCAGTGTTGATAAATGGAATGGAGGCTGTGCCTGGTGGAAAAGAGAGAAGAAGGCACAATGCTATTAGAGTTTCTTGAACAAGAAACCCACATTCAGCCATTCTGTTGTGTGTTATCGCTGGGAAAAATGAGACTGTAATTTGATGGGTATTTCGTTCATGAAGAAGCACACTCAAGAACAGCACTTTGGATTGCGTTATATAGAGATCTTCTCAGTAAAAGACCTCAGTCCACTGATGGAGAAATAATCTTTACCTTGAAGTCCTGCTACCCTGACTTGATTTGACTGTCTTATTCAGGCTATCTCGACAGAAGTCTTCACGTCTTTGCCACCAGACACCAGTTACAGTTACCGCACGGCAAGGAAAGCTGACCAGTAAATGTCATTTTCTTTTTTTATATACAATTTTGAATGCACGACAATACGGGGAAATGTATGTTTGTCGTGAATCGTGATCTGTCGCTTAACTGTGAAAGTTACTTTTTTTTTTTGCGAACAATGAAAGTTACTAGGAGTACTTCCGGAAACCCAAGACCCACGAAGGTGGCAAAACTATTGTCTCATGCGGGGTTTCAACTGATCTGGACAAACAAAGCTGCCTGATTTTTGAGTCCAGACTTGCCTTCCAGCAGCGTACAACGCAGGGCATGACCCGTACTCCGTAGTCCGTAGCCGTCTAGAATATTTGGAAAATTGCGACAGGCGATTCTGGTCCAGAAATATGACCAATTCAACCAGAAGCATATACAGATTATCAGTTCAGGACTAGAGAAACAAAATGAAGGTAACAGATATATTGCGAAATTTCATAGAATGCAATGGTAGCTGATCGATTGCCTTCGTGTGGCTTAATTTGCGAGTTCAAATACATTGCGAACATTCAGAATTTGTATAGCTGCATACTTGAGAATTTGCATAGCTGCATACTAGCATATGACGCTCCGCCACCAAGGATGGTTGTTCCGGTGCACGACCATGCCAGCAAAATCTGGACCTTGTTCCAAACACTAAAGGCTCTAATATTTTTTTTAAAAAAATAGAACAGTAATAATCTATATAATTCTCCTATAGCACCAATCTATAGACAAAGATATATTTTCAACGATGATACAAGATAAATAGCCAATTATCTACAAATCATAAGGAACCAGATTAGGCTATCCGCACTCATGGACCTCTATATTCATCATCTATACGTCATAGTCAACAAGATTCTCTCCTCTATACTCAATTCTCCCGCACCCATCCATCCTCTATATCATCCTCTATCCACTCTATCCACGGTGGGACTCACTTGTCACTTTATCTAAATATATCCATGTGCGATCTAGTTTTGAAGGATTTATTGAGACGAATTTAATGGTGCAATCGAAAATTAATTTGGATTTTTAGTTTGTGAGTTATAGCATTTTTTCCTTTGTTTAGCTAGTAGGGCCGCCACTGCCCATTATAGAGTAAGCATTGTACCACTCTAAATATAGAGTGAGAGAAAGGATAGAGTATCGTTTTAGAGTACCCAGTGTAGCAGTTTTTACTCTATATTCATACTCTAAAGTTTTAGAGTATCGCTTTAGAATACCCACTGCGAGTAGTCTTAGACTCCTGGGTTGCTAGGCGCTGGCTTCCTAGTGCCAGTTGTTTCATCAAAATGTTAATGGATATGTGGGCTGTGGCGTACAGCCATACACCCTCTCCCAACCTACCTCCTTCACTGAGGGTGGGTTTAGTTGGTGAATTTTTTTTTGAGAAAATGTCACATTGGATGTTTCGTACGATGTCGGAAGGAGTTTTCGGATATTAATAAAAAAACTAATTACATAGCTTGTCTGGAAACCGCGAGACGAATTTATTAAGCCTAATTAATCTGTGATTAGCACATTTGTTACTGTAGCACTTTAGTGTCAAATTACGGACTAATTAGGCTCAAAATGTTCATCTCGCGATTTTCAACCAAACTGTGCAATTAGTTTTTTTCTTCTACATTTAATGCTCCATGCATGTGCCGCAAGATTCGTTATTGTAGTTTTTCGTGAAAAGCTTTTGGATCTAAACAAGCCCTAACCTTTTCCAATTCACTTTAATGTTTGCAGTGGAGAAGTGGACTTGAGATTTCCTGGATGCATAGCAGAGACACTAACTTGGCGAGTCAGACTAGGAAGTCTGGATAAACTAAGGGTGGATTTGGTAGAGCTTCACTCTTAGCTTTTTTTTGTTTTGGAGCGGATTCTATAGATCCCACTTAAAATACAACTGTATTCTAGTGGTGACTTGACGAGAATTATTTCTGTATTTACATTACGATCTGGGAGTTTAAAAAACTGCTCTCCAGTGCTTCACATTATTCCCCGTTCAATCGTCACTATAATCACTTCAGAATTGATTCTCATCTGCTCCCCATCATGCTTCTCTATCAGAATCACTTTATCGGAGAATTAAGAAGTGAAGTTCAAGAATTAGAAAGGGGAGCTCTACCAAACTGGTTGACATATATGGAACTGCAAAGTGCAAAATAGGAAGAGTTGTTGCGATTCCTGGAGTCAGCACAAGCCCTTTCTGTGGACTCCGCATAGAAAAAATTAACACACGGTGTCGAATATTAATCACCAGATAAACACACGCGGGCGTCCGTCCGTCCGGACGCTGCGCGCCACACTATGCTCGTCGCTTCTACCCGCGATGCGCGCTCTCGCCTACGACGGCGTGCCACCCCGTGACACTTGCTTCCTCCTGTCGCTTGCCCCACCCGTCGCGTGCGAATTTGACCCGCGCGTTGCGCGGCCCACCCACGGCCATCCCTCGCCGCACCCATCCTACGCGTGCTGCCTCTGCTCTCCCCATCTTTCGCTCTCTATCTCGCATACGTTGACAACAGAGCGCCTCCCAAAGCTGGGATGCCTCGCCACGGCCACCCTACCAATGGCTGGGGCGCTTTAGGTCGTCCCTAGCCGAGCCAAGGGCACCCACGAGCACGGCTGAATACTAGTGGTGCTCGCACGCCGCTGCTCGCCGCCGGCTCCCATCCTGACGCCCAAAAATCAACCAACCCAGACCTCCCCTCCCCTATGTTGCAAATATACATGTACGTTTCAGAGGTATGTTGCAATTGTTTCACATGGATGTTGCAAAGTAGATCGAGGATGTTGCATATATTGCATATCTTACAAGTGTTTCAGAGGCATGTTGCAAGTGTTTGTTCAGAATGTTTCATCTGTTCCAGATGTATGTTGCAAGCGTTTTGACCTGAATGTTATATATGTTTCACACATATGTTGCAACATCTGTTTAGTCTTATGTTGCAGCAAGTATTTTCATGTTGCAAGTTGCAAGTGTTTTATCTGGATATTGCATATGTTTCACACATATGTTGTAAGTGTAAATTCCAGATGTTTTATCTGTTTTAGACGTATGTCGCAATCAAGTGTTTCATGTTGCACGTGTTTTATGTTGTTTGGAGAATCCGAGACACGGGGAGTGATGGTGGCACGACATGAGGTCCGGAGAGGGTGCAACTCACTAGGGCCTGGCGATTGGGACTCAACGGGGCAGGGTATGCTTGCGGGGCAGGGCGAATGGCTAGACGGATGGAGGCGGGTCGAATCGAGGCAGACTGCGCGTGCGAGGCGAGTCATTCGAATGCACGAGCACAACGACAGGACGGAGTGTGCGTACGTGCCGGGGCGAATTAGTGGACGGAGACAGGTTTGAAAGCCCTAGTTTGGTTTTGGATAATTGATAAAATCTAGGACTAACCTTTGATCTAAGTGTGTGAATTAGACATGGTGGTCCAATCCTAGTGATGGAGCAAGATGAGGTCCATGATGATGAAGGTGGGCATAAAATGAAGATGATCAAGCTCGAACTTGAAAAAGAAGAAAGAGAAAAACAAAACTAAGATGATTAAGGCAAATGTATATGATATGTTTTATTTTTGGTGATCAAGACATTATAGAGAGTGTGATCATGTTTAGAATCGATAGCCGTACTATAAAGAGGAAAAATCTTTGGCTAAGCGGTTATCGAGTGCCACTAGGTGATATTCTTCTTGCATATGCATTTAGGGACCTAGTGTGCTAATTTTGATCCTTGTAAAATGCTAACATATGTGCACACAAGTTCTACACTTTGTGGTTAGCAAGTTGGAAACAAGGACGAAGTGGTTGCAGACTTAGAAAATAAAAAGGAGGTGAAGGCTAGTGATCGGACACTGGTGTCGGTCTGACCGGACGCTGAATCCTGAGTCCGATCAATTATAGCCAAGGTGTGGTGACTAGCAGAAGGTGAGGAGTTGTGACCGGACGCTAGCACTAGTTCGATCGGCGTGTCCTGTCACATATTGGAAGGCAGCGCGGTGGTGTGATCGGATGCGCAGGGCTCGCGTCAAGTGTGTGCTCACGTACGCTGACGTCAGCCTTGGGTGAGCACGCGTAGGAGTGGTGCATTGACCGGACACTGAGGCACGTTATGTCGACGTTGACCTGACGTATTCGGTCGCTATTTTCGTGCTCTGGATCGTCTCTAGAAATGATTGGACGATGAGGGCTTCTGTGTCAGGTGGCGCAAGTGGCGCGTTCGGTCAAACATTAACACGCGAGCGACTTAGAGTTGACCGTTGAGATGGGATGGATGAGGTTTGAACGCAGGGGACACGTGGCTGCATTCGAGTGACTGGACGCTAGCTGTTGGTATTTCTAACATCACTTCACACTAAGTTGTCATCACCAGCATGATATTAAAAACACTGGTAAAATAATCTACACTTGACTCTCTAAAAATATTAAAAATAATATATCCGCAAGCGCACATATAATTCACTCATTGTAGCATTTTACTCAGTGATATCCTGAGTATCGTTATTTATTTTTAGCAAAAAGGTAAAACTTTCAATTTCACAGGGTTAAAAGATGCTATGGCTTAGAACTATAAATGTGCAGACCTACGATAAACCAACCACTCTAATACTTTAGCAGTGGTAAGTCAACATAATAAAATGAATAGAACATAATAATAATGGTATTCTAGAGATAGAAAGTAGAGACTCGACAAATGTAATCCGACATAATCAAGAAATTCAATTAAGCTAAAAGATTCCTGAGTTACTCCTAAATAATAGTCTATAATTCACATCAAGACACGTACTCTCATCTACAATAATAACTAGTTAGAAAGAACAATCACAATAGCATTATCTAAAGAGGACTTTTTAAGCATAACCATGCCTCCTCCGTCGCAACCGCGCTCTACTTTGCCTATGTACGAAAGGTGGATTGCACAAGGACTCAACAGGCCTGTCACACCTGCGATCTATCACACGTTCCCGCACATTAGGAAGCATCCGTAGATAAATATAATATCTAAGCACCACGCTTACATAAAATCTACCACCTAATCCACTCGAGTATTGAACTAAGCGCTTTACGAACATATGAAAGTCATTATTATTAATCAGAACTATATCGAATATGCAACTAGAGCAAAGTAAAGACATACTAAATAGAAATATATTGAAATAGAACAATGTCATAAAGATACAAGGTATCATACCAATCTAGATGAACAAATCCGGAATCCCGGACTTCTACACCCAACTCTACTCGAACTCAACTCGACATGCCCGGACTTGAAGAACTTAAAGAACTAGAGCTCTCTCTCTAATCTCTAAAAACCCTAATTTCTAGACTAATCTTGACTAATGAATACCCGTCCCCTCAGGGGGGGTCTGTCTCTTTATTTATACCCCGGTGGGAGAAGCGACGTCCGTTGGATCAAACCGACTTCACGTAGGGCTAAGATACATCCTTGGAGGCGGTGTGGGAATACTTCAGAGGCTCATGGAATATGCTGGAAGGGGGAGGCCGGGCGGCCAGGGGTGTGCCGGCCGACCCCACCTGGCGGCCTCTGGCTGCCCCGCTCGGTCTGGTGTTTTCTGGTGTCTTATACACCCTTCTAGTGTATGTTTCATCGTGGATAATTCTCGTAATTATTGATACATTAATCATCTTTTTACTCTTTTCTGGAATAAACCCTGTAAATTTATAAATCACCAAAACTCGTGGAAATTGTCAGATAAAACCCCTAATTTTCTATTTGGTGACCAATTGCATGCTTTAAATTGATGGATTATGATGGATGTTAACTACCATCAACACTGGCGCGGTGCGTCCGGTCAACACGACGGGTGCGTTTGGTCAGTACGCAAAGCGCCCTCCCTTGACCCTAACAACACTATTCATTTGAGGGGCTCTATAAATAGTATTTGGTCGGCTTGAAGATGACTTTCTTGGCACTTTGACATACTTGACATCCTTGTGAGCCTAAGCAAACACCTCTCACTTATATTCATCATTGATTCATCATCATAGTGAGATTGTGAGTGATTTCAAGTGCATTTGCTTGAGTGGTTGCATCTAGTGGCACTTAGAGATCGTTGTGGCTGCGGATTTCTTGTTACTCTTGGTAGTTGCCGCCACCTAGACGGCTTGGAGCAGTGAAGGAGCTTCGGCACGTGTAGGTGATTGTTTGTGGCCGGCTCCGGTGATTGTGAGGGGTCTTGTACCTTCTCCGGTGGAGAGCCGAAAGGTAACTCTAGTGGATTGCTTGTGTCATTGAGTTACCTCACTTGTGGGTAGGTTCTTGCGGTGTCCAATTATGTGGACGAGGTTCGTGCAACACTTCTTAGCCGCCGAATCACCAAGTGTTGGTCGAAACAACGAGGACTAGCGTGCTGGCAAGCACGTGAACATCGGGAGAAAAATTAGTTGTCTCTTGCCCATTGATATTCTCCCGGTGAATGATTGGTATTCATCTTGTGATTGGTTCATTCATCTACGCGGTAGTATAATCACCTTACTCACTCTGTTACTTTCCCGAAAACTTGTAGCAAGTTCTTTAGTGTAGCTAGAATTGAGAGCTTGCTTTGTAACTTAAGTTCACCTAGTGGAGCTCTTTAGTGTAGCAAGTTTAAGAGCTTTTAATGAGTAGCAACTTAGCTTCTTATGTGCCTAGTGATCATAGAAACTAATTGTTGGGTAGGTGGCTTGCAACCCTTATAGAGCTAAAGCAAGTTTGTATTTTGCCGTTTGTCATACTAATCAAATTGCTCTAATTATCTTGTAGATTTTTAAATAGACTATTTATTCCCCTCTAGCCATATTAGAACCTTTTAAGATTGCGCGTGGACGTCCGAACGTTCCGGCGCTAGCCATGCTGTAAACATAAACCGTAGTTTTTGGCCCTATGTGGGGCCCGAGCCATTGCACTAACCGCGTAACCGCATGTCATCTAGCATAGCCGTGTTCCGGTGGGGTGATTCTCTTTTAACACGACAATGCACTTCCTCCAAAAGAAGAAAAGAAAAAGGAAAAAAAGCCACATTACCTCTTTCAACTTTTGCGAAAATCAACTTTTCCTCCCTGAACTCTAAAACCAAGTAAACCACCTCACTGAACTTTTAAAATCGTTCGTTTTACCTCCCTGATCGGTTATAAACGGTTTTCAAAGATGATTTTGTCTTTTTCTTTGTTATTTATTTCGGCTGAACATTTGAAAAAGAAATCACAGAAAAATCATAAAATAAAAAATTCAATTTTGTTAGACTCCACATGAGTAGATCTACACAGTGAATATATAATATGATATGCTTTAGTATAATTTTTTTTGTTGTAGCTTTAGATCTATACTTTTCTGTAATTGATTCATTGCTACAGTTTCTATGGTCCAATTATGGTGAAATTTTTATGGTGGAATAAACTATTGTATGTTTGAACTGTAGTAAAAATTTCATACTTATTGGATCATGTATAACTTAGTTATAGATTTATTAGTTATAGATTTATTTAGGTATATGCTTGTTTAAAACTATTATAAATATATAACTAAGTTATACATGATCCAATAAGTATGAAATTTTTACTACAGTTCAAGCATACAATAATTATCCTACCATAAAAATTTCACCACAGTTGGACCATAGAAACTGCAGCTATGAATTAATTACAGAAAACATAAATCTAAGGCTAAAAAAAATTGTACTAAAGCATACCATATTATATGTTCACTGTGCAGATCTACTCATTTAGAGTCCAACAAAATTAGACTTTTTATTTTATGATTTTTCTGTGATTTATTATGATTTTTTAAAGATTCAACCGAAATAAATAAAAAAGAAAAAGACAAAACCGCCTTTCAAAACCGTTTATAACCGGTCAGGGAGGTAAAACTAATAGTTTTAAAAGTTCAGAGAGATGATTTACCCGATTTTAGAGTTCAGAGAAAAAACAGACTTCCACAAAAGTTGAGAAGGTAAGATGGACTTTTTGCAAAGAAAAAAGACGACATGGACTAGGGGCCTGGGGGTGGTGGGGAGGTGATCTTGGTTATCGTCAGTTTTTGCCGTACCACGAGGATATAAGGCCAAGCCCAGAACTGTAGGACTTTGGGCCCAGCCCAACTGCAACCCATCAGAAACACGGGCCGACCGAAACCATCTTTCCTTTCGTCTACTCCGTCTTGTCCCAGCTCTCCACCGGCGGCAGGAGGCGCTGCGCCGGCGCCGGCGCTAGCCCGTGGCGAGATGAGCGGCGGGAGCGTGAGCGCTGTGTTCTACGCGGACAAGTACCACCCGATCCAGGTCGGCAGCATCGACGGCACGGACGTCGCGCCCCACGACAACGCCGTCCTCCGCGCCCTCATCTGCTCCCAGGCCGGCCTCTGTGCGTGCGCGTCTCCGCTACCCCCTTCCGTCTCTCTCTTAGTCTCTTACCTGGATTTCCCTCCCGTTCCGTTTCAGACGACCCTTTCGGCGACCCCAAGGCCTCCGGAGACCCCTACTGCACGGTCTTCGTCGGCCGCCTCTCGCGCCAGACCGACGACGACACGCTTCGGAAGGTGCGCCCCTTCTGGCCCCCTCACGTGTTGCCAATGGAATGGTTTTGCCTCTTGTGGTTGTGTGCTGGGTTAGTCGTGATCCTCATGGTTGGGGCGGTCGATTCTCCCTTTCGCTGTTTGTGCAGGCGATGAGCAGGTATGGGAGGGTGAAGAGCGTGCGGCTGGTGCGTGACATTGGTGAGTGATAGCTTGCTCCGTTGTTTTCTACAGCATAGTACTAGTGTTGTAGTGAGCATACTGCCAATGCCACTGTTCCAATCGTCCATGCGAATTGTGTGGTTATGATAACATGATGAAGCATACTGCAACTGCTTTATAAGCTTCAGTGTGGGATATTAACTTTCTTAAACCAGTACCATGAATTTGCAATTTTCTATACAATTTTCTTAAGTTTGTAGTTTTATATTGACCGAACTACTTCATTTTGCAGTTACAGGTGCTTCTCGTGGTTATGCATTTGTTGAATATGAAACTGACAGAGAGATGCGTCGTGCCTATGAGGTATCTGCTATTTATGCATTTGTTGTTTTACTGCATTGAGTTTTGTTATATCTAAAAGAATTATTCATCACTGCCTTTTCCCTCAAGGATGCACACCATTCAATTATTGACGGCAGTGAAGTGATTGTTGATTACTACAGGCAACAGCTTATGCCTGGGTGGATACCAAGGAGGCTAGGTATGTACCCTGCTCAAGTACTGTTTAGATGTTTCTTGCTCAATACTTTGTGTTGATCTTTCATGTTACTTCTAATGGCCTTTTTGCAGGAGGGGGACTTGGAGGAATGAAAGAATCTGGACAGCTTCGCTTTGGAGGCCGAGAGAGGCCATTTCGTGCTCCTTTGTATGATCACATGATGCCTAGTATTTTTGCCTACCCTACATAATTCATGACAATTGATGACAAATGTGCTTTGGAGTTAAAAGTTTTTGACATATCTTTTTATACAAAATAGGCGACCTATTCCTTATGACGAACTGAAGAAGCTTGGGATCCCACCACCACCTGAAGGGCGATATATGACACGTTATCAGGTAGCTCACCGTATTTTTTTATTTCTAACTGTTAAATGGGAAAAATGCTCACTATTGTTATGAAGTACTCCCTTTGTTTCAAATTGTAATTCGTTTTAATTTTGTCTTAATTCAAACTTGTCTAACTTTGACCAAGTTTATATTAACATCTACAATATAAAATAAATGCACTATTAAATATATTTCATGGTGGTTCTAATGAATCTTGTTTAATGCTTGTGCATTTTTCTATAAATTTGGTCAAGGCTAGAGAAGTTTGACTAAGGACAAAGCTAAATCCACTTACAATTTGGAATGGAGTACTATACTACTATAGTGGCACTCTTTCGGATATTTCATTACAGCATAAAGTGAAAATGAATTGATATGACATATTATTATAAATTTCAATCATTCGCCATTGAGAATAGTGGGCAGCTGGAAACTTAGAAATTAGAATATTTGGTCGGGAGGAACCTTGTTTTTAATTTGTATTTTTGATCTGCACTAGCCGCTTACTGTTTCCATTACTGAACCACATAGGCAGTGCCAGATTGGAAAACTAGTGCCTAACCATGGCACTTGTGTGCGTACCTACCGTGATGAAACTGTTATTTGCTTGATCTGCTGTCCCAGCTACCATCATGTTTGTGGGGGAAGGGATTGGTTATTTAACGGCCTGTTTGGTTCGTGGCCTGACAGGCAGTTTGCTTGCCAGGCAACGATCCTGGTTGTCAAGCGACCAAAATCGATGGTTTGGGAATGTTGCCTGGCTGGGAAACCAAATGCACCCTTGTGACATAACTGAAATAGCATTGCTTACCCTACTACCACAGGTTCCACCACCACCAAGGCGGAAGAGCAGCAAGGTTGACATTGAAGATTCATCTCCTAGGAGAAGATCCAAGGACAGAGCTGGGGTTAGTACCTACAGAAGGCAAATAAGTTCTACTGACGATGATGAAACCCCTCGTAGGAGGAAAAGCAGCCATGACAGGCTAGAAGAATCACAAAGCCGGAGGAGCGCAAGATCAGCCATTACCAGGGAGGACAACAGGTACAGCAGTCAGAGGAAGTCCAAGGGACATGACAAAGGTTATCGCAAGCGCAGACGAAGCCGAGAAGCGGGAGAAGTATCTCCACCAGAGGAAGACGGTAGCTATGAAAGGGAGAGAACTTCAGACAACCCTGGTCACAGCCCTGATCGGTACCATCACCATCGGCATCACAGGGAGGATACATATGAGAGCAGATACTCGCACCACAGGGATCATTGCAAGCACAGACGGAGCCAAGAACTGGGTGAATTATCTCCACCAGAGGAAGACGGTAGCTATGAAAGGGAGAGAACTTCAGAGGAACCTAGTCGCAGCCCTGATCGGTACCATCACCGTCGGCAATCCGGTTGCAGCCCTGATCGGTACCATCACCCTCGGCATCACAGGGAGGATACATATGAGAGCAGACACTATCACCACAGGGATCGCCGACGCCGTGGTGACCGGCATCACTCCAAGAGACGCGAGAGCCGAGATTACAGGGACTAGGCCTCCAGTTACCTCGACTACATCAATGTTTCATTATGTAAACTTTGATCTCATAGGTATTCATGTACTCCTTGATTTAGTAAAGTCTGCTGCTGCTTGTAGGCTCTTTTTTCTTACAGAGGAGAAGATGAGAACATATGAATCGTGTATTCGTGTGTCGAATTATTTGTTCGGTTTTGTTGTTGAAACACCTCCTTTTATCTCTACATTACTACTTAGATGACAGGAGAGAATATATGGAATACTGAAATACAGTAAAAAAAACATCATATGCGTAGAGCATATTTTCTCTATATACACAAAAGATGCAATTCATACTTTTCGAGAAGTCAAACGATCAAAATTATATAAGAGTATTAACATTTGCCATTAAATTAATTATTAATTCTGAAATATGTTTTCGTAATAAAGCTAGGCCTTGTTCGGCTGGCTGACTCCCAGCCAGCCAGCAGTGCTTTTCTCTCACACCAGTTCAGCACCAGCCACCAGCCAGCCAACAGTATTTTTTTCTCACAATAAATCAGCCTCAGCCACCAGCCAGCCGAACGAGGCCCTAGTTGAAGACATAAATGTTAATACTATTCATTATAAACTTGGTTAAAGTTAAGTTAGTTTAACTTGTATAAGTTTATAGTTATAAATTTGGTCACAATTAAGCTAGTTTAACTTGCATAAATTTCATAGTTGCATCTTTTATGGTTAGAATGAGTATATAGAATAAAAAACAATTTCATCATACTGTAGAACATAAACCCTCTGTCCAGAAATAAATGCACATCTCGCACCTTAAGGAGACAAACAAAAATTAAGTTTGATCAAATCTATATGAAAAAATACCAAGAATTATAATATCAAATAATTATTATTAGATTAATCACGTCATATATTTTGATACTAGTCTTATTAAAAGATATAAATGTCAATACTATTTTATATAAATTTAGTTAAACTTGAGATTATTTGACTCTTGGAGTGGGGAGAAGTGCACTTGTTATTTGGGACGGAGAAAGTACATGGGATGGAATAAGAAACATCGAAACACGTTACATGTACTCCGTATCCGTATATAGCCAGCACTGATGTTGCGAGACAGTTGACTCGTCACTTGGCAACGGGTACGTACCCGACGGGTAATGCTCACCCGTATCCGTATCCGCACCCGCAAAATTTTACCCGTCGGGTTACCCGTACCCGCATGCGGGTAAAAAAATAGTTCCATACCCGTACCCGCCGGGTAATTCTCACCGACGGGTAACCCGTACCCGATAGCATACCCGAAAATTATCTAAAAATATCAAATAGTCACGTGCAAAAATAAATCATTCTAAGCTTCCAACAAGTTACAAACATGCTACCAAATATTATTAGCATTATTACAACAAAGACAATCTACTAGAAATATAGTGGATGTCTCAATGAGCCAAATTAATGACTTATATGCGCTAAAATAACTGAGGTTGGCTAGTTATTTTTGCGGGTATGTCTTACCCGCGGGTATACGGGTATGAGTAGTATACACCCGCACCTGTACCCGCATACCCGATGGGTATATGATTTTGCCCAATAACATACCCACGGGTAGAAAATTCATTCCATACCCGCCTCTTTATCGGGTAATACCCATCGGGTACTCGGGTTTCGGGTCCCCTTTGCCATCTCACTCCATCCTTCGTCCACCAACCGCTCTAGTTCGCGTCGCAAGATCACCTGGCCGGCCGCCGGCCTCCGCTAGTCCGCTTGCAATGGATGCTGTCATCGCGTTCACCTCCGGAAGCCCTAGCCCCACGCGCTTCTACTCCTCAGCTTCGCAGTCGATGCGCGCGCCCCAGAGCCTCTCTGTCTGCGGCCCATGGCGCGGGCTTGGGCGCCCCCTCCGCGCGCTCCGGCATCGGTCCCAGGCCCAGGCCGCCGCAGCGGTGGCCGGGGCGGCCGAAGCCTCCCACCACGATGTTGTAATTGTGGGCGCTGGGATCGTCGGGCTCGCCATCGCGCGCCACCTCCTCCTCCACACTTCGCTCTCCGTTGCCATCGCCGACGCTGCCGTCCCCTGCTCCGGCGCCACAGGCGCAGGTTCGCTTCCTTTGGCGCTTGCGTTGATGGTTCGGTGCTTCAGCCTTTACGGAGTTGGATGTAATACATCCTTGGGCCTCTGGTTTCGGGTTTCTTCCTTGGGTGGGGTTCGTTGTGTGCAGGGCAGGGGTACATATGGATGTCGCACAGGAGGCCGGGGAGTGACACGTGGGAGCTGGCGCTGCGGAGCAAGCGACTTTGGGAGGAGCTGGCGGCCGAGGTTGACGGCCAGGGTGGCGGCGGTGCACGGGAGAGATTGGGTTGGATGAGGACAGGTAGAACCACACTGCCGCTATTTTGCGGTTATTTCGTGTTTGCTGTTATGGTGATTGATTAGTCTATGAATAAATGGCCATTGTATCTAAACACTAGCAAACAAATCTGAGTAGTAGAATCGCTATAATATCAGTACATTACGTTTATTATGAATACTGCACTACTGCTAGTGAAAGATTATTACCATCTCCTGCAGTCATGGATTTGATACCACTCCTGCTACTCCTTGCTGTGCTGATAGTCCGATTCTTAAGTCCATCCATACATTACTCGATTCTACTGATATCATTTTATTAGATGTCCTATCATGGAAATTACATGCTCTGTGCTGTATTATTCTGGTTCTCAGTCTCAAACATGATTTTTAAACAGAAAGTAAAATGCTTCTATCAATTTTGTTCAGGAAGCTTGCTAGTTGGGAGAAGTTCAGAACAGCTGGACACATTGGAGGAAATGACCAAGGTTCTGTCTCAGGCAGGCATACACGCGGAATTCTTGTCAGCCTCTGCATTACATGCATTAGAACCGGCACTCAGTGTAGGGAAAGATGGTGGTGCTGTGTTCTTGCCGCAAGACTGTCAGATTGATGCATTCCAGGCTGTCTCTTTGATTGAGAAGGTTTTTTTTCCTTCAGGAGTTTGATTTTGTTCTGCAATGTGCGTTGCTAACAGTGTCACTGATATTTCTTGGTTCATTTTCTTGTGCAAGACCAATAACTCATATTCCTCAGAAGGAAGGTATAGGGAGTTCTATAATGATCCTGCCATGTCATTAATAAGGTATTCAAGTTTCTTATTTTTAGACAACCTTCGTTCAGTAATTGAAGAATACTTCCAACTACCAGGCTTGTGTTATCTATCTGTTAGGAATTCAGATGTTATTTTTTAATCTCAAAGTTATTTCCCTTTCTCCACATCACTGATAAATGACAACTGATTTTATTCTATATGCAGATCGGAGGTTACTGGAACAGTTGAAGCTGTCCAAACTTCCAGAAATATATTGTATGGCAGAAAAGCTTTTGTAATTGCTTCTGGTGCCTGGACTCGATCCTTATTGCATAGTTTCTTAGAACCAGCTTTGACGTTGGATATTCCTGTCAAGCCACGAAAGGTATATCTGAAATTTCTTGGATTGATTTTTGTTCTGGAAATTTTGGTACTGACCACTCAACCATCTTCATACTATTGGTCATCATATGTTTACCTGATATGGAAAAAAGTAGAGTGGATTGGATTTTATGTATTCTTGCAAGACTTGTTGTGTATGTTTACGTGAGATGCAGCACAGCCAGTATTACAATATTGGATTCGGGCTCTTGAATATTCCTTTTGACTTGGAAACAATGCTACCTGCTTATAAATAAGAGTTATGTAAGTGCATAACCTTTTGCATGAACTAAGGCAAGGAGTTGACAGTCAAAATGAGCCTGTGAAAGTGCCATGTTCATGCTAGCAAACATTTGAACTATTTCAGACTGATCTGTTGACCAATGACAGCTTGACATTTGTCCTTTAATAGATCTGTAAATCCTCATATGTTATTCCTTGCTACATATAGCATTATGAAATTTCTGTTATCTAATCCAACAACATCGAAAAGAAATAATCTCACATATTTCCTGTTCAGGGTCATCTTCTTGTGTTGGAGAAATTTGACAAGGTTAAGTTGAATCATGCCCTGATGGAGGTAGGATATGTTGACCATCAGATTGCTAAGCCAAATAGCACACACATGGCTTCAGAATCTAGTGAAGATGAGCTTGGTGCTTTATCCGTATCAATGACTGCAACCGTAGATACAAAGGGAAATTTAGTTCTAGGTAATTTACGGAGCACAGTCTTCTCCCATTGCTCCAAGTTCCAGTTTCTGCTTAGGAGCAAAACAAGAATTCCATTTTAAGTGACCTACAGGAAATAGTTGAATATATGGCATGTTTATACTACAGGAAGCAGCCGGGAGTTCAAAGGTTTTTCGAGGGAGGTTGATAGATCCGTTGTTCAGTGTATATGGGAACGTGCAGGAGAGTTTTTTCCTGCAATGAAGAATGTTTCTTTTGATATTGATCAGAATACTCAAATCAGAATAGGGCATCGCCCATACAGTAAGTTTCTTAACAGGAAAATGAGAAGCATAATCTGAATTCTTCATTACAATGCTATTAGCTTTGTACCCTTGTCTGATACTAACAGAAACAAATACCTTATCTGTTTCAGTGCCTGATGGAAAGCCAGTTATTGACTTTATTCCTGATCTACCAAATATTTTGATTGCAACAGGACATGAAGGAAATGGACTTACTTTGGTGAGTCACTGATCACTGTATCAATTTGCTCCAGTTGCTAGTGTTTCTGTGTTACATTATTTTTCTGTTTAGTTAGGCAGTTGAAATGTGAAAGGTATTGTGCCAGTGGTTCTGTCATCTAGATACAAAGCGATCTTTCCTTGAATGGGACTAGTAACTTTTTTGTGGCATAGGGGTGAAGGGTGGACAATTCTGTGATCCAATTCTTTGAGCACGCATAAGGTTGTATAAGCATAACGTACCCTCACAAGATAGATACCTTGTTTCCTCTTGGTGCTGATTCATGGTAGTTGAATTACTTTGCATGAGGGCAGTCATGTTCCTGATTCCAAATAAGATAGATGAATCTGTTGCATGCCAACAGGGATGGAGGCACTCTGCTCTCTACTATTCTACTGTCATTTTCCTTATAAGAAGATAGAAGAGTTAATGTTGTTCTGCC
This sequence comes from Saccharum hybrid cultivar R570, assembly GCA_038087645.1. Lineage (NCBI taxonomy): Eukaryota > Viridiplantae > Streptophyta > Magnoliopsida > Poales > Poaceae > Saccharum > Saccharum hybrid cultivar. The sequence goes on from JAQSUU010000344.1 coordinate 4,087,687, forward strand.
AATTTTTCATTAGGCACTAGGCACTGCTGAAATGGTCACCGATATGATTCTTGGGAATCCTGGAAAAGTGAGCCAGTCACCTTTCTCCATCAAACACAGATTTTCAGGTAATTTTGGTAAATAGGTCCGAATTCTGCTTTTTTGAAGAAGAAAAAAATCATGTTTTTGTGATTCAGATTTTTTTTGGGTCTCCAACACAGTTTAAAACCAGGACTGATTTTTTATACCTTGAAAGCTAATTTTCAAGACAACTTTCTTTATTTTATTTATGTATTCTAGCTCTTTCGTTGCACACAATGACACAATGTGTTTTCAATATAGAACTACTGAATTGCAGATCAAACCAATTTATTACTCAGCTTCCAAGTTGTGTCGTTTACTCGAATTCATGTCAGATTAATTCATCACATTTCAGGGTGCTGTGCACTCCATCGTTTTAGTGTAAAATATTGTTTGGGCGAAATTACTGTTTTTCCTCTCAGCAATTTGAAGCTCTTTTGATCTATTAATGTTGGGGATCCTATTTTAATTCTAGGCATTCAGATGGACAGTTTCTTTTCTTTATGAATTTGACAGTAGTAAAAAGTCAAATTTTGGTTAGTGGAGTGCATGGATGCTGGGGCTTCCTTTACATCTGTCTATGTCTAAGTCATTGATATGTATCCTAGGAATAGTAAAGTTTACTTCCAGAACAAAGGACAATGCCAGAGGGCTTGCTACTTGACGAAGTTTGTCAAGCATGCAACTGTATATGGGATCTCCTTTAACCCTTTATTTCCATTAGATCCAGTAATCCTGCTTTTGCATTGTCTTCTGATGCTTGTGGTACTGTCAGTCAGTAATTGCTGCTTGGAAACTACTTTCTTGTTTCATAGAGTATCTTTGCACAGCCTTCGACTGAGGCTACTGAAATTCTCTCTTGAGTACCGTCTAGAGGCATTCCTCCAGTCCGACCCACCCTTCATCATCAATTCAAACTCTGGATAGCTGATACGACCATCCTGTTGAATATATTTATAAAATGTCAGCTATGCTAAATAAGAATGTGTTGTGCAATCCAGGATGAGGAATAAAAACGTTGATGGAACCCAACAACCAGTCCTTTGGATTTACACCGACTCATCAGATTTGTAATCTTTTACTTCGTTGAAAACTAGTATGTAGCGTGTCTGTTTGTGGTGGGGGTTGGTGTGTGTGTGTGTGTGGGTGGGGGGATCAGAAGGTAGCTTGTTGATTTGCTTGTTTCAGTGAACTAGTCAAGAATTGGTGTTTTACTAACTTCAGTTCATTCGACATGGTTAAACGTAGGTTGCATACAGTTCCAGGATCCTAATACCTACCGGAAGCTTTAAAACTTTATGACCGATAGTGAAGTGAATCACTTATTTTCCTTTCCTTTTGTTGCAATTACAGTGTGGTCAATATTTAAGTGATTAATAGTTTTTATTAATTAGTTTAATGAGTACTGACCTTATCCTTGTCAACCTCACGAATAATGTCGTTAACCACTTGCTCATTAGGCTTTAGTTCACCATCACCTAGAGCCTCCATCAACTCAGCCATTTCAATAAAACCATTCCCGTCTTTGTCGAAGAACTTGAAAGCTTTAGGTAGATACTCGTTATTACTCATCTTTTTAATGTGAAGTAAGACTGTTACAAATTCCTCACAATCTAATGTGCCATTTCCATGTATATCACCCTGCAAAACGAAGATAGTTGTGTTAGATCATTGCAGTGGTAATTGATCTGTGCAACTTCGTAGTATGAGCATTGATTTCATAATGCAAATTACACTTTTAGGTTTGTGAATACTTGGCTGCAATTACAGATGGAATTTACCTCTTCGACTCTATTCATTGTAGTTCAGTTGCCAATATCCCAGTCATCCTAATACTACATTATGTAATATAAGAATAAAAAATGGTAATCCTTGCACTCACCGCTTGTAACAGCATCTTTATCTCTTCCTCTGGAACAGGATGACCGTTTATCCGGAAACCCTCCTTCAGCTCCTCAAGTGACAAATTACCATCATTGTCCTTGTCCATGGTATGGAACATTTGATTGTATTTGTCAATCTCTTCCCTCGGTAAATTCATGGCGACAACCTGCATTAACCATTGTCAGAAAAGATCAGTCAGCGTTGAAGGAATTAAGGGTAGTAACAGCAAGTTATCTGCGACTTACTCCAAGTGCCTTCTTCTTAAACTTGTTCATAGACGAGAACTGCTTGAGCCTCGACCGAACAACCTCTCCGAGTGACACATTTGAAGCCTTATCAGCATTCTTGAGCCAAGGATGCTCTGTTTTTTTTTTCAAGAGGAGAAAAGGTGCTCGTATTTCAGTATGCAGCATTCTTAAACTACTTTGTTTTTATTTTCCAACAATGGCAATAACAGATGAAAAACGTGCTCACGGTCGAAAAAAATAGTGGCAATAACAGTATAGCACAACAGAGTATATCAAATTCCTTGTGCTTTTTTTTTCTATGAACGGATGCAGTCTGCCCTTTCCATTTGGTTTTCAGTAAGATTGGACTGAAGGCTACTAACCAAGGACTTGCTTTGCCGTCAACCGTGTGCTAGGATCTGGGTCAAGCATCTTCTTGACAAGATCCTTTGCACTCTGGGAGACCTTGGGCCATGGATCCTTCTGTAAGTTAATTACTCCCCGCAGTATCGACTGTGCAATTTTCTCATCGGAGTCTGCAATCGTCGAGACAAACAACATTGATCAGCAGCTCAGTACTCCTGAATCCTGATCGCTGGATGAACTATTATGAGAATGAAAAGAGAGCAGCATTCACCTCCCCAGAACGGAGGGAACCCGCAGAGAAGGATGTGCAGGATGACACCAGCGCTCCACACGTCTATCTCTGGTCCATAGCTTCTCTTGAGAACCTCTGGAGCCATGTAACACCCGCTGCCAACCACTTCGGTGAACCGATCCCCTGCAGGGGCAGAGCTTTCCATGTCATCGATCCCAGCTGAAGTGATGTATGGCAGCGTGAACCAGGCTTGCAATGGAGATGCGGTGGCCATCCGTACCAGGCTTGAAGTACACGGAGAGGCCGAAGTCGATGGCCTTGAGAGGCGACTCCTCCGACTTGTTCACGAACAGGAAGTTCTCCGGCTTCAGGTCCCTGTGCATCACTCCGTTCTCGTGGCACAGCTGCGTATCGGATTTGTACATGACAGGGCAGGAACGGCGACGGTGTAAGACGCTGGTGAGTTCATGCGGCCTCGCTCGGGACCTCGGCTGGTCATGGACGACAGACGGTTACCTGCACGACCTCGACGATGGTGCGGGCGAGCTTGGCGGCGGCGCGCTCGGAGTAGTGATCGCGCTCGAAGATGCGGTCGAAGAGCTCGCCGCCCTCGCAGAGCTCCATGACGAGGTGCACGCCGTCGTCGTCCTCGCACGCCTCGCGCAGGCACGCCACCCTGCCCCCGCCCACCTCCGACATGCGCCGCGTGATCTCCACCTCGCGCCGCACGTCGTCCGCGTCGGGCCCGGCGCGCCGCAGGAGCAGCCGCTTCCGCCGGAGCGTCTTGCACGCCAGGGCCTCCCCCGTGGCGGCGTCCTCGCACCGCCGCGTGACGCCGAACTCGCCGCGCCCGAGCTCCGCGCCCAGCCGGTACCGCCGCGAGAAGTCCGGGTCGACGATGCCGGCGTCGCCCAGGATGGAGGCCTGCTTCCTGCCCTTCCTGCCGCCCTTCTTCTTCCTCTCCTTGCCGGTGACGCTGACGCCGTCGTTGTCCGGGGAGCAGCACGGGCCGTCGTGGCTGGTGACGGGGAGGACGGCAGCGGCACCACGGCCTCCGCGGCGCAGCATTTTCAGCTTGGTGGCCGCAATGACGGAGTAGCAACCACCCATGGCGCCACCGTCGCCGGACGCCGGGTGCTCGCTATCTCCGCCGCTAGCGCCCTCGTGCCTCGACCTTCCCTTACCCTCTCCTCGGTCTAATTCCGGTGCTTGCGCCGCGCGCGCGCCATCGGGGAACGGCCCGACACTTCCGATTGTTGGCTGGCTGCCCGTCAGTGCCGGGGCGTGGTGTTCTGGGCCGACCGCTCGGACGGAAGCCAGTAAAAATGCCGCCAAATTTTCTTCCGTCCGGCCATTCGACACCTCCAATTGTTGTTTCAATATAGTGGGTCGAAATTTACTGCTACGTACTCCCTCTTTCCATAAAAAGAATATAATTCTCATATTTTGAGGCACTTTGACTGAAGTTATATAAAGAAAAGGTACTTGACATTTTTTATACAAAATAAATACAATTAGATTAGTTATAGAATGTATTTTCATAATAAATTTATTTGGGGACATAAATGTTACTAGTAAACATGCCCAATTGTCCATACATTGTAACGGGAGAACAATTTATTGCGTTGTTGGTGACACGAGCAGAGACAATTTTCACACTCACTAAGTTACAAATATAGAGTTGCTAAAATTCATCTCCAACTAACTTTCCACATTGAATAGCAAGTTATTTCCTTCTTTTCTGGTTTTTTCTTCACGTGTGGGAGTGTAACAAAGCTGGTTTGTTTTTTTATTATTTTCTATGCTTTTTATGATTTTTAGAATTATCGGCTGGTTTAAAAAAAAGAAAAAAGAAAAAGAGCTACCGTGCGGCTGGGCCATGGGTTTTGGCCCAGTCCACAGCACAGCCAGCCCAGCCTGGGGCCGAATCCAAGGTCCACCACAACAGGCCCAAGTGAAAAAAATAAAAAATAAAGTTTTGCATCAAGAACTCTAAATTAGTTTCTAAAACAGTTTAAGCCCTTTCACTATTCCTCTGTCTCTGGTATCTTTGCATCTGGAACCTGTTATTTCTTTCTAACTCCTCCCTCAACCTCTTGTCCTTCTTCCGTTTTGAACGGGACTTTGAAAAGAAAAGAGGACTACAGGCATAAGAAAAAAATAGAATCCGAACAAAGATCAGAGTTGGACGAAAAAAATTATTTCAAAAACTTTGCTTCTTTATTACTAGGTATAGATATAGATATAGATTATTGTCTACTATAACCTTGGTCAAACTTGAGCTAATTTGACTGACATGAATCCCATAATTACATTCTTCTGTGGATGGAGGAAGTACAATATAGCTAAAATAGTGCTGGCAAAATAACTTTCTTTTCATGCCAAGGATGATCCTTTTTGGTTTTAGTTAAAGACTAGCAAAAATGCTCGTGTGTTGCAACGGGTGATGGACAAATATATCATTACCGTCAGTTTCAAACTTCAAAGGCTAATAATCTAGCTTTGTTCATGAAGTTTGTCGTGATATCTTGTATGATGTTGTTGTGTGTGTATATCTAATTATTTGAAACACGACAAACTTCTAGTTATGAATGAATAAATTATTTTTTTAGTTGGAAGTAATGGCATTGATAAAAGTACTATCTCTGTTCCAAACTCTAGTGAAGTTGAGCACGGCGGTGGCTGAGTAAAACTTCTATTTTTTCGTTCCAAATTCCACTTGGTACAACTCTTCTTTTACTGGTAGAGCTGTTTTCTTTAAAAAAATCAAATAAATTCCATAGCATTGGAAGTCCTCATCTACGTGCTAACCTCTACTTACATGCTGGATAAATAGGCGAATTACGGTTCTTCATCCCTCTTATCGTCCTAATCTATTCGGTCAAGAAGTCACTCCCAGCACCCTGATGAGGACATTGTCACGCTAGACACACCGACGTTATGGTCTTTCCCAAGTTGTAATTCGTCCCCAACTCCGCTGCCACGTCACCCTCGGATTCAACAGACACGCCGTCACTGTTTTGGTCATAACTCTCTCATACGACATCAAAACGGGGCATTCTTAGATGCGTTGGAAAGGGGACGATGACGCCGTCGTTTTGGATCTGGTCTCAGCTCCAGAAGGTCTGTTGATCATTCTGTGTGACCACGTTAAGGTGCTGCGTCACCTATTTGGGCCAACTTGGCCATGTATCGTGTCTGGCCTTAAGCCCAAGTTATGGGCGCCCAACCCCTGGCCGTTCTCAACCCTAGGTCGAGTCTTAGACTATAAACACAGCCGCCGCCGTTGTTAGACAATTGGGTTTTGTTTAGAGTTTAGTTTTCCATCGAGAAACTGAATCGTTCATTGTAACTGTGGTGACAAATCCTTTTACAGTGATCCAATGCCCCTGTTCTTGATCTCCTCCACTGTGTCGATTAGTCCTTTGAAACCGAGTTCTTGAACCATCTATTGATATTCGCATCTTTCATATTTGCAATTTCAGATTACGTGTTTTTACCTTCTTGCTTGTTTTCTTCGATTCGCTTGCAGGAAAAGCCTTCTTGGCGAGGTCAATCAAGTTGTGCTTGGTTGATAACCAACGGAGCAGTGGTGTAACGGTTGCAGGGTTCGAATCGTGTCTGATTTGAAGCCGGATCGCCAACGTCGAGATCTCCACAAATCGAACTTACCGGTTACCTCTCGGAAGATCGGGCCTATACTCATCAATTGGTATCAGAGCTGGACCCTTGTTTAAGGGGGTGGGAATGATGAGGACATCCTCCACTATTACCCGCTGGCAAAGACGCAACAAAAAAAAAGACCAAGTGGCCTAGTTGTAGTCGGGCGGCGACCGTGTGAGCCTCTGAATAATCCCACATTGCTTAGCTTGGGAGGAGGAAGCCACCTTAAAAGAGAGAGAGCCACCCTTCCCCTATCGGACTAGTCTTTTAGGGATATTGGGCCTTTTCCCGAGTGGGTGTGCAAAAGAACTGTTGGGGTCCGGGCAACCTTAATTTATTGGGCCTCGGCCAACCCCACCGGGACCAGATGTATCAAATATTTCAGGTTTACCACAAGATATAATCTCGTTTGCCTTAGATTCATATTTGTTCATTACCTAGAGTCCACAAAAAGCCCAATAATATTTCAATTTCCGTTGTTCTATCACCTTTGTGCCTTTGCAATTTCGTTTCAGATTCGCGTTGTTGAGTTTGTGTCCGTGATCGAGTCTTGTTGCTGGTTTAGGATTGTGTTCGTAGTCATAGTTCAATCGCCCGTTGCTGTGATTTTTGTTTTCTGCCGCTATCCCATCCACTGTTTCCAAACACCAAGTCGAAGCCACCACATTACTCGACTTGCCCCGCTAGCCGCCTTGTGTAACTTCTCGCCACCGCGCAAACCCTAGATAGGTTGCCATCCGCTCTTATTTTGCCTGCATCGCAGCCCTCCTTACATTATCAGACGAATACTTACTATTGTTAGTCACAGGAACCATCTTGTGATCGGTGTTGGAGTTTAGGGACGCTTTGCCCTAACTGCCGCTGCCGTATTGTGTCTTCCGGAAAACATAACTTGAGATACCTTCGGTAAAACAGGCATAACTTTTCGCTCGTTTATCAGAAAAATCTGAAATTTTTACAGCAACTTCTTGACACTATTTGGAGCCGACCCAAACTCGGCTTTGCCCTGTTTGGTTTCATCAAAATTGCCAAAAAAAATCAGGAAAATAAAGAAAAAAATGTTAAAGTTTTTGCACGCTTTTCAAAGAACGTGTTGTATTTCTGTAGACCACATCCCACCTCAGTTGTCGGTGCCAATTTTTGTGATTGCATCTTTTTTTATCCTTGTTCAGAGAAAAATATAAAAAATAGCAAAAAAATAAAAAAAAAGTTTGATTCCTACTAGTGTCTTTTGGAAAATTCCGGGAAAAATTCAGGAAAAAGGAAAAATTCGGGTTATTTGCTAGTACTGTGAGTTCTTTCCATCGTCCTTTGCTTTCACCTTGTTGCGCTACGTCTCGACACGTCTTAGCCAGCAGCTGTGATTTGTACTTTGGATCCGAATTGAACAATTGCTAATCTGCATTCGTTAATTGCTAATCCTTGCTGTCATATTGTGTGCCTACCCATAGCTCCACATATTCTGTCAGCACAGGTTTATCTTGCAACTGTTACCCACGCTCAACAACAGATTACTTCGCCATTTTGGTTTGGCTCTTGTTTGGTGTTGGTAAGAATATAGGCAAGACGGTGATAAGCCGCTTGTGATTTTACATTCCACTTTTACCACCACCACCACTTGTTTCCTTTTAGTTGATAGGGATAATACTTTGGTGTTATCTTTTTCTATCTTCTAACCATGGCAGGATCTCTGACGGACTTCAATGAGTGCGTGTCCAAGGGCGAGCTTACAACGTTCATGACTGAACAACGCAATCTTATGACCGAGCTGATGCGCATTGTGAACAATCTGGTCACCCGCATTGAACAACTCGAGCAACGCCCTCCACCTCATCGTGCTGATGATGCAGATGCGGATGATTTTGGTGATGAAGATGCGGATGCTGACGGTTATGCCCGTCGTCGCCTCAACTTCAACCATCGCGGTATGGGAGGTAATATTCAAGGTAATAATGATCATTTTGCTAAAATTAAATTTAGCCTTCCTCCTTTTGCTGGTAATGTTGATCCAGAGGCTTATTTAGATTGGGAGCTTGTTGTTCAACAAAAATTTGATTCTCATAATGTTCCTGCTGAGCATAGAGTTAGACTTGCTACTAGTGAGTTTACTAATTTTGCTTTGTTCTAGTAGAGTGATCTTTGCAATGCTAATAATGCTGTTGTTGTGCCTCAAACTTGGAATACTTTAGAGCAACGTATGAAATCTCGTTTTGTTCCTCCTTATTACCAACGTGATTTACGTTTGAAACTACAAACTTTAAAACAAGGTGATAAAGGAGTCAAAGCATACTATCAAGAATTGCTTATTGGTTTAGCCCATTATGGTATAAATGAAGATGATAATGATTCTAGTGCTAGATTTTTTGATGGTTTAAACCATGATATACAGAACATCCTAGATTACAAAGAATGACGTAATTTTTTTTCCAATTATATCATCTTGCTATTAAGGCAGAACATGAAGTACAGGGATGCAAACAACACCAGCCTTTCAGGTCTAACAATGGGAGGAATTTTCAGCACCGTTCAGAGTTGAAGACATCCAAGATTCCTGTTGCATCACAGCCATCTACACCTCCATTTTCTTCCAGGGTAAGTAAATTGTCTAATGTGCAGAACAAAGGTGCCACTCCGGGTGCTTCTCCTAGCTCCTCCTCGTCCAGCTCTAAAATCATTTGCCACCGATGCAAAGGCATGGGACATGTCATGAAGGATTGTCCCAGTCATCGTGCTTTCATTGCTACCGAGGATAGATATGTAAGTGCTAGTGATGTTGAAGATGATTTAGCCCTTGTTGCTAACATTGATGCAGATTCCACCGAGGGCAATCAAGACAAGGAGGCCATCATCATTGACTCAGTGGCTGCTGCCACAGACTACCCTAGCCTTCTTGTGCAGCGTGTGTTGAGTACACGTGTGGGACATGAAGAAGAGATGACGATCCAACGCCACAATTTGTTCCACATGTATTTTATTGTCCAGGGTTGTGTTCTCACTATCATTGATAGCGGGAGTTGCAATAACTTGGTGAGTTCAGATTTGGTTGCCAAGCTTGGTTTGACCACACGACAACATTCGTATCCATATAAACATCAATGGTTCAATAATAGTGGTAATACTAAGGTAACTAAATCAGCACGCATTAGCTTTTTCACAGGCTCTTATCATGATACTGCTTATTTTGATGTTGTTCCTATGCAAGCTTGTTCCATTTTATTAGGTCGCCCATGGAAATTTGATAATGATGCTTTACACCATGATAGAACTAATACATACACTATCATACATAAGGACAAGAAAATTATATTGCTACCTTTGTCTCCTACGGATATTATTAAATATGCTAATGAGATTAAAAATAAACCTCCAACTCACATTGCTAAAAATAATGGGATTAAGTAAAAGGAGGTACTTTTCTTGCTACAACTTCTGCTACTGCTGAGTTATGTGATAATCCTGATGCACCATGTTATACTATGTTTTGTCAATCTATTCTGTCTGGTGCATTGCCTACTGTCACTAACCTTTTGTAGGAGTTCGTTGATGATGGGATAAAGTCGAGGACGACTCTAATTCTAGAAGGAGAGGATGATGAGGACATCGCCAAGATGGAGTCGAGGACGACTCCAATTCAAGAAGGGGAGGATGATGAGGACATTGTCACGCTGGACACACCGACGTTATGGTCTTTCTCAAGTTGTAATTCGTCCCCAACTCAGCTGCCACGTCACCCTCGGATTCAGCAGACACGTCGTTACTATTTTAGTCATAACTCTCTCATACGACATTAAAACGGGGCATTCTTGGATACGTTGGAAAGGGGACGACAACGCCGTCGTTTTGGATCTGGTCTCAGCTCCAGAAGGTCTGTGGATCATTCTGTGTGACCACGTCAAGGTGCTGCGTCACCTATTTGGGTCAACTTGGCCATGTATCGTGTCGGGTCTTAAGCCCAAGTTGTGGGCGCCCAACCCCTGGCCGTTCTCAACTCTAGGTTGAGTCTTAGACTATAAACACAGCCGCCGCCGCTATTAGACAATTGGGTTTTGTTTAGAGTTTAGTTTTCCATCGAGAAACTGAATCGTTCATTGTAACTGTGGTGACAAATCTTTTTACAGTGATCCAGAGCCCCTGTTCTTGATCTCCTCCACTGTGTCAATTAGTCCTTTGGAACCGAGTTCTTGAACCATCTATTGATATTCGCATCTTTCATATTTGCAATTTCAGATTGCGTGTTTTTCTCTTCTTGCTTGTGTTCTTCGATTCGCTTGCAGGAAAAGCCTTCTTGGCAAGGTCAATCAAGTTATGCTTGGTTGATAACCAACGTAGCAGTGGTGTAATGGTTGCAGGGTTCGAAACGTGTCTGATTTGAAGCCGGATCGTCAACGTCGAGATCTCCACAAATCGAACTTACAGATTACCTCTCGGAAGATCGGGCCTATACTCATCACACCCAGTGGTCAAACTCTATACCATCTCCTATGCTTTGTAATAAGCATGTAACATGTCTTTTTAAGCGGCATGTTCGCTTCAGATTAAGGATAAGGCTTGGCCGAGGTCGACAAACAATGCAGCTCATTCTCTCCTTTTTTAAAACTCTCATAAGAGGAGGCGATTGGCGAGTGGTCACAGAACCAGCTGCGACAGGGTCTTTTTCATTCATGTTAAAAAATAGAAAGAAAAAAAGTCGCTGCACCAAGAACACAAATTAGCCGTGAGCTGCAACCTCACGCATGGCTTCGAGAGCACTCCCTATCTAGATCCTTCCATGTAGAAAAAAGCACCACACCTATAGGAAAAGAAATAGGAAAAAATCTACTTCACCCCCCAACTCTAGGGGTGGACTACTTCACCCCCAACTATGAAACCGTTTATTCTACCCCCTAAACCTTCCAAAACCAGTCAAATTACACCCAAGCAGTTTTGGACGGTGATTTGCTACAGTAACGGATGCACAAATTATATCTATAGTTAAGCAAAGCTATATGTTTTGGTATGATGTGATCTACACAAATATAGAAGACACGCCATAATTACACACTTAGTTCTGTAGTTAAGCAAAACAAAATGTTTTAGTTTGTGATATAACTCACACAAATGGAGAAGACACATTACAAATACATAAATTATTCATATGGTTAAGCAAAGCCAAATACTTTGGTACGTAATGCAACACACAAATGTATAAGACATGTCATAAACGCACATACTATTTTTTTTCCCGAAAAATGCACAAATTATTTGTATAGTTAAGCAAGCCAAATATGTATGCGATACAACCCAAACAAAAACAAAAGACACATCACAAACACACAAATTATTTCTATAGTGAAAAAGCCAAATATATATGATGTAACCCAAGAAGACACATCATAAATGCATAAATTATTTCTATGGTTAAGTAAAAGCAAATATTTTGGTGATGTAACCCACATAAATATAGACACGTCACAGGTGCACAAATTATTATATAGTTAAGCAAAGCCAAATATCAGAAGACACATCATAGAGGCACAATATTTCTATGGTTAAGTAAAGTCAATTTTTTTGGTACGTATGTAACACTCAAATGTAAAACAAACGTCATAAATGCACAAACTATTTATAGTTAAGCAAAGCCAAATATTTTGATATGTGATATAACCCACACAAATGCAAAAGAAAAAATAGAAAAAAGAAGGAAGAAGGAAAATTGAAAATGAAATGAAAAAATAAAAAATAAATGTAAAAGATGATATAAATAGAAGGGTATATAAAATACAAAATAAAAGAACATAATAAGAATAAGGAAAACGTTGCATCGGCAGTAACCTACACCACACATCCACCTTCCGTGTCCATCACACACATACATGCGGTTGTCTGGCCTAGTAAAGGAACTAATGATCCAGCAAAGAATCATAAAATGCATGGTGGCGACACTACACTTTGGCCCGAGCGCTCGAACTCGATGATTAGTGCTATAGAGCATCTCATGAGTACTATACAATACTCAATGATAATCATGAAACATCACATTTATACTATATGCTGCCAATAATCTTGCCTGATTTTGGAATCGTGTGCCAACTCTTCCATAGTTCTTGAGGACTGTAACATCCCAGATGTTAAGAAATAATTAAAACTTGGTTATGAAGCATCATCAAGCATAAACATCAAATGACATGCCATAAATGCATTCATGTTGCACAAGTTATTTTAGTCATGTTGCATATGTTTCATATGCCATGTTTCACATGTTTCAAAAAGAGTCTCACATGTTGCCTTGCGATGTTTCATATCAAGTATGGCTATGTTTCAAAGTTATGTTTCATAGGTTTTGATCAATGTTTCGTATGTTTCACATGTTTCAATGCAATAGTAATCTGATATGTTGTTTTTACTAGTATGCTTAATATGTTAATAATGCCAAGTAGCTTATCATTTGAAATAAGGTTTTATTAGGGATAAATAATTAATCATGTTTTCGTTAAAAAGAATAATCAGTTGAATTCAAAATCCTGATTTCCGAAAAACCTCGTTTTACCCCTTTTTGTGTAATTCAAAATCTAAGAAAAATTTAGGAAAAAGTTTAAAACCAAGTTTGTAGATCTTTTCTAGGGCTACAAGTTTGATGTTTTGAGTTTTCAAAGTTTTAGTGTAAACTTTGGAGTAATTTTGAAAAGAAGCAAATCTCAAATTTGACCCATTTTCATTTCCCCATTCCAATTTCAAAATGAAAGCAAAATTTGAAAATGGTTTGATTAGCAAAGTTGTAGGTCTTACCTAGATGTACAACTTTGGTGTTTTGAGTTTTTAAAGTTCCAATGTAAAAATTTGAATAAAATTTAAAAGATTCAAACCCTAAATTTGAATTTCAATTCAATTTCAAAAAGTAGGCATAATTGGGTGATAGCCCAATTATGAAAGTTGTAGATCTTCAAAATATATACATTTTCTCTTTTTACATATTTTTAAGTTGTATTAAAAAATTTGAAGTAATTTTTAATTTGCAGAAACCCTACTTTTGTCCCCTTTTGAATTCAAATCCAAATTTCAAAATTTATTCAAAATCTGAGTTTGGTCACAAAAGCAAATTTGTAGAGTTCAAAATTTTGAGCAACTTTTATTTTTGGAGATTTTCGTGTTTCAATGCAAAATCAAAAGTAATTTTGAAATTTCAAAAGTGTGTGCTGTTTTAAGCCTTCAAAATGTTTCTGGGATTAGGGGGCAATGATGTTGATATGTTGGCGTGTCGCGTTCTCGAGTTTTCGTTAAACAACTTGGTTTGATCCAAAAATAAGAGTTGGAGCGTAGGCTGAGGAGAACGGTCAGGCAAAGTTTGGGTTTAGTTGGACTTCGTTTTGATCGTCAAGTGTAAAGTTTCTTTATCGCTGTCAACGCTTTGGCACTGCAATTTTTGGTGTTGTTTATCTCTTGATCCATGTGACTAATGATTATAGTACCTTAATGAGAAGTGGAGAGTGAAGGGGGATGAAGATCTTTTGTATAGTAGTCTTGGCCTAGTTCTAACTAGAATGTGCTACACGATGGTTCATAGAGGAGCACATGGCCACTGTCCCTGCCTTGCACGTGGTCACCGTGACCAATTTGATCACGGCGCCACCCGGGCATGCTGCTGGTGCTATGCGTCCCGCGCCCATGCTGCGCCATCCCTGCCTACAGAAGGCGCCAAGCCGCTCCACGCTGTCCCTCTCTCGTGCGCTCTCCCTCCCTCTTTTTGCCTCTGCAAGCCGAGCGCCCGCCGTAGCCACCGGCTGCGCCGCCATCACCGGCCAAGCTCCCACCGCCGTTGTTGTTCCCGCTGTTGCGCTCAGTGGTGGGTCGAGCTAAGCACACCCCCACCTCCGCCTCACTTCCCTTGTTGCACCGCACGTGCTCACCTAGCCTGGAGCCACCGGCTATACTGTAGCCGCCGTGCGGCCGCCCGCCATGGCCGCCGTGCATGTGGCCAGGCCACCACCGGCCGCGCCGGGTCAAGATGACCGCGCCACCACTTCTCCCTACACGCGCCGCCCCTCCCGCACTCTTCCTTCAACTCCGCCATACCCCGCAGCGCCGTTGCCGCCTGCCGCCACAGCCTCTCGCCGTCGACGTCCGCAGCTGGACCGCCTCGGGCCACCTCTAGGGAAGCCGCTGCCACCCGTGGTTGCGCGCGGGCCTAGGGCTGCCGCTCCGCCCTTTCTTTGCCACCGGCAGGCCTTCGGTCGGTCGAAACCGGCCCAACCCGAGCACCTCCTCTGCTCTGGCTGTGAAGGAGAGAAAGAAGGATGTCGCGACAAAATAGAAACTTCTTTAGGGTGTTTATTGTAAAGGTGAAGACTTAGATGAATAGTATTTTTTTGTAGTGCGGGTTGATTTATATTTAACGTAGGGGCCTTTTTGCAATTTGTCGAGCCGCCTTCGCTGCTGGGCCACGCGCGCACCTTCGCGCCTAGGCTGGCATCCCCGCTGGACTAGGCCGAGCTAGGCCACTCCGGGCCCGAGGCTCCTTTTTCCTTTTGCTGTGATTTGTTAATTTCCATAATTGTTGATATTTGTTATTTTCATAACTAATTATGAAAGCATGATAAAATTATGA
The DNA here is from genome assembly GCA_038087645.1 of Saccharum hybrid cultivar R570. Classification (NCBI taxonomy): domain Eukaryota; kingdom Viridiplantae; phylum Streptophyta; class Magnoliopsida; order Poales; family Poaceae; genus Saccharum; species Saccharum hybrid cultivar. The sequence goes on from JAQSUU010000344.1 coordinate 4,102,700, forward strand.
AAATTGATGTGTAGCTTGTTCATGATGTGCTCTATGTAGGGAAAATATGGAATGGTATTTTTTAGAACTTTTGCTATGAATAGAAATTATCTCTTTTAAATAAGAAATACCTCTTGCATGATTTTTATATATTAAAATAAGTAGCCAAAAATCATGAAACTTTGTGAGCATGCTTTATATGCTTAGAATTACCTTCACAAAAATCGTGGTACTGTTTTGATAACTTTTAATTATATACTTTATTATATGACTTTTATTTATTATATAATAAATGCTTAATTGATAAGAATATATCATAATGTTGATTTGTGTAACTTTTGGAATTGAGTGAAGACCTTGGGTCATTAACATGGGATGACCCCTGGCACTTTAATTAGTTGTTTGAGTTCATGATTAACTTATTAATCAAGAATTGTTAATAGTAATCAATATAATAAACATAGGTCATTAGTAGTTAATGATTTGTTTATATTAATGCTTAATGGCTTTATGAAAATATAATTTGTTATTAGATGTAACCTCTTGGGTAAAAAGTAAAGTTAAGTAGTTTTCTTAACATCTTAATGTGATTGAAGTTGTTTAATAGTTCTGTTGGATTGCAACTGTCTCGCGAAGGAAAGTTGTACTAAAGTAGATAACTAATGTTTATCCTTTCTAAATGTCTCTTGTATGCTATGCTTTGTTCATCATCATGCATCATGGCATGTATTCCATCATATTAAGCATCACATCATTTTTATACGTGTAGTTTATACGAGTGTTTTGGATCGTGTCGATCAAGCTTCGAAAAAGGTGATCCACCCGTGGTGTTGGTGTCAAAATTGACTTCTATGAGAACTAATCACCGCTGCAACGCAAGGCAAGCCCCGGTGCATTTAAATCCTTCCTTGAGTTTTACAAATCTTTATCACTGGTACTTGGTTTATTGCATTAAGTAACTAGGAGTTGAGTGTTAACCCAATTGTTGCATTACCATCCTTGATTATTGTGATATCACCCATGGTACCTGTTTTATTACAAAATGCGTAGTATGCTTTGCTATGCTTAATGAGTTAGGCTTTTAAATGAAATGTTTTATGGCCACGATGGCATACTTGATGAATAATGAAACATAAGAACGAACTTGAAGATCGGGCGGGTGGTTTGACCACTGCTAACTTGCATTGAGAAAGGAGTCTCAATGTAGTGTTTCCGCCTTATCAGTTAAGGACCGTTTGTTATAGGCCCGCTTGTGTTTCAAGACTTTGCAACTAGCCTAATGCCTTGGGTAAGCCCAAGATGTTAGTGATTCCATTATGAGAACATCTAACCTTGCACTGGGAGTGGAGAGATGGCGAGAGTAGCGTGTACCCTCAGGGCTAGAATTGGGCCGGGTTCGAGGAGTACTGTACTCTCGGGTGGCGATGGACACGTTTTGGTTTTGGGACTAAATGAGGGTTAGCATATGCAAGATTTGGTTCTACATATGTCGTGAGGTTAGAGATCCCAGCTGGGTATAATTGGTTCGAATCATCGTTGCTCCTCAGTTATGGAGACTCGATCGCTTGACCTGCATTGTAGATAAGAACCGGAATTAGAAGAAAGAATAAGAAAATAATCTTGATAAGAATTACTTTGATCTAGATTAGGATCACTTAGAATTGGTTAATGAACCATCAATGATAAAAATAAAATATTGAAAGTAAGGACTTACTTTAGTAAGCTTTTCTGCAAAATAATTATTCTTGAATACACGTACCTTGATTCCCTAAAGCTAGCATGTCCTTGAAATCTTTTCTTTAGTCGAGTAAGTCTTACGGAGTACAATTGAGTACTCAGGGTTTGTTAACCCCCGTTGCAGGTGCTGACTGGTGCTGCTAATCAGGTCATATCGGTGGGCTTGACATGATTTGGTTATTCCCCATAACCTAGGTGCTCTGCCTAAGTTATCTTCTGTAGTTCTACTCGACTTCCGCAATACAAGTTAAATTTGTAAAAAGTTAACTTAATCATGATTTATAAATTTATTGTTGTTATTATTTTCGCACTCTGATGTAAAGTTTTGTAACAAATGTTGTAATGTTGTAGTTACTCCTTTGTTGATCCTGGTATGAGTTGTCAAACGTAGTTGAATCGGGGTCCTGCGAGGGCACTCGACAGATCTTCTTAGGTTATCTGGTGTACATGCATAGCCGTCAGAGGTCTTAGGGACAATGATAGGTGCATGTGGGCCATATAATTTAGGAGGTTCTGCTACAAGGACACTGACAACTACTCCATGTTATATTCATGATTTCCATGCTACCTTCCTTTCTTCGTCCTGAGGACAAACACACTCCACAGGTCCATTTCTAACCCCTTTGGATCCAAGACCGATGGTAGCAATGAAGAGGCAGTAGCTCCCTCTCTGCCATTCCATATTTCCATGGCACCCAACATGCGCTCCCTCTCTACCATTCCATATTTCCATGTGAAAGTCCCTAGTTTAATTTTGGCTAATTGCTGAAACCTAAGTACTAATCACATGTGCTTGAGTGTTGATAGCAAAAGGTGATTGGTACACTGCTAAGTGATGGCAAGATGCATGTTGATCATGATGACTTGATGCCATACTTGGAAAAGAAGAGAAGATGGAGTGTAATCCTATGGAGCTCAAGGCAAAGGTATAGATAGGATTTACTTTTAGTGATCAAGACATCACAGAGGGTGTGATCACACTTAGGATCGATAGCCGTACTATAAAGAGGGGAATTTTCGGACTATTGATCACTTAAGTGCCACTAGATGAGGATTCATTTACATATGCATTTAGATCTAGTGGTGAGCTAACTTAACGCCTCAAAAATGATTATAAAAATGCTAACACACATGCACATGGTGATATAAACGGAGGCGAATGGAGGTCACTGGGGTGACCGAACGTGGTCTTGGCATGACCGGACGCGTCTGGTCAGTGACAGCAGCAGTCTAGCGCGCGGACTAGGGTTTACCACCGGTGCGTCCGGTCAGGCGCCAGAGGGACAGTGAGCGTGAAGGGTTGCTCAGACACGTCAGTTACGATCGGACGCGTCAGGTCATGAGTGGGAGCTTACTAGAATTGATCGGACGCTGGCACTGTGGCGTCCGGTTAGTACAAGCGGCATGTCCGGTCAGCCTCTCAGCATCGTGAGCATCTCTTGACCGGACTCCAGGGCGCGTCCGGTCAGTTCGACCGTCGCGTCCGGTCATGCTATGACAAAGAAGATAACGTTTCGTGACCGTTGGAGATCGAACGAACAAAATTTAAAACGAAACACGTGGCGAGCATCGGGCAAAGGTGTGCAGTGCGACCGTACGCTGTGTCCACGTCCAGTCAGTTCGATCGGCGCGTCCGGTCAACACGATTGCAACAACACTTTATTCCTAATGGCTCTATTCTTTAGAGGTACTTATAAATATGTGTTTGGCCAGTTTGGGAAGGACTCTCTTGGACATTTTGACTCTCTAACATCGTCTTGAGCTGAGCACATCCCTCTCACTCATCTCCCTTGCTTGATTGCCTAATCAAAGTGAGATTGAGTGATCTCAAAGTGTATTTGCTTATGAGTTTGTATCTAGTTAGCACTTGGGTGATCATTGGTTGCGGGATTCTTGTTTCTCTTGGTGGTTGCCACCACCTAGATGGCTTGGAGTAGCGGAGGAGGTCTGGCACGAGTTGGAGGTTGTTCATGGCCGGCTCCGGTGATTTGTGAGGGGCTTTGCACCTTCCCTGGCGAAGAGCCATAAGGTAGCTCTAATATACTGCGTGTGTCATTGAGTTACCTCACTAGTGGTAGGTTCTTGCGGCGCTCTTGGAGAGATTGGGTGTGGATTCCCAATTAGTCACCGAACCACGTAGTGTTGGTCGACACAACGGGGACTAGCGTGCCGGCAAGCACGTGAACCTCGGGAGAAAATCTTGGTGTCTCTCTTGATATTGTGATTGATTGTCTCTTGGTGATTGGCTTCACATTGGTATTGTTCATTGGTTCACTTGCCTCTACACGTCGGTCCCAGTTTTGAAAATCGATGACTACGACGCGCCTAGTCGCTAGGCTAGGCCCCGGCGCCTGGACTAGGAGAGTAATCACCCCTTAAGTCGACGGGAGCACCTAGGCGGCGGTAGGCGGCGCCTCAGCATGACTCGATGGCGCCCAGAAGCCCTAGGCAGCACGTAATCGACGCGAATCGGCCTGCGATTCCCAGCGCGCAAAATATTACGCAGCGGTGGGCGAGCGCGCACGGGAAAGGTTGGCGCCGCAGGAAAATTGCCGCACACGCGCGATGGATAAGGCCGCGTAGGGGTACCGAAGCCGCGCGCGACTCTATTCTGCTGCCAGGCGATGCTCCTCTCCACCGGGAAGCAGCTTCCACCGGCGTCGACGCTCCTCCCCGCCCGCCAGTCCGCTCCGACCTCATCCTCGTTCACTCCTCCCCGGTCTCCGCCCAGTCCGTCCTCCTCCCCGCATTGAAGCCTCGAAGGGCCTCCCCACCGCCCAGCTCCCACCGCCCAATACCCTCCCCGGTGGTCATCTCCCTCAGGCGGAGCCCCAACCCCCAAGGCCGACGCCCGAAGCCGAAGGTATGTCCTTAGTCCTCCCCTGCTCTGCTCCCTTGAACTGACTGCTCTGCTCTGTTTCTTTCTCTGTTTCCTACTTGAAGCCTTGAACTAACTGAACTGACATGCATGCTCAGATGCTCTGTTTGCTCTCCTCTATTTCTGAAATCTGAAGTATGAATATGTGAATTGCTATAGTAGTGCATGTATATATCATTATATCTAAATATCTGATTGCTTGTTCTGAAATCTGATTGCATGCATGTTCTGAAACTCAGATTGGTTGATTGCTACAACCTACATGCATACTTATTGCTTTGATTTCTGAAATCTGATTGCATACTGCATGTGTATGTTTGTAATTTGTTGATTGTTCAGATGACGGAAGTAGAGGGTCAACCTGACTCTAGAAGTGCAACAGCAGGAGCAAATGTCTTGAGAAGGAACTCAGATGATGTGGGATGGGAGTTTGGGTTTCTTGTTAATCCAAACAACAAGGACCAGGTGAAGTGCATACTCTGTGACAAGGTCATGTTTGGAGGGGTTTATCGGTTGAAGCAGCATATCGCCCAAGAAGGAAAGAATGAAAAGAAATGCCAGGGCACGAATACCTCCAAAGAGAAGTTAAAGGAGGCTCAAGACAAGTGCAAGAAAAGCACTAGATGAAGCAAAAAGGAAGAGGGAGGAGAAGACTGTTTGTGAGCTAGAACTTAGAGAGGAAGTTCATGTATCTAGGGTTGGAGGTTCAGAGGAAGTCACTTGTGTTGGAAGTTCAGAGCCTCACAAATTAGGCCTCATTGACAAATGGACAAGAGCTATTGATCCTACAGCAACCAAAGCTGAATCTTTGGCTCAACAGAAGTTGAACAAGGAACTTTGGAAAGAAAGATTACATGAGGTGCATAAATATATTGCAAGATGGGCCTATAACCATGGTAATTTCCTTGCTGTTTTTTTATTTTAGATTTCATTGAATGCTATGCTACTACCTACTGCTGTAGTACTGCACTAATTTTCTTTTTTTATAACATTGGCAGTAATACCATTCAATGCTTGTGACAACGATGAGTTCAAGCAAATGTGTGAAGCAATTGGACAATATGGGGCTGGATTTGAACCTCCAACTATGTTTGACCTGAGAGGGAGATTGCAAGAAGAAGAATATGCAAGAACCAAGAGTTTGCTGCAAGAACGTGAAGCCGAGAAGATGAAGAATGGGTGCTCTATTTATGACCGATGCTTGGTCAGATAAGAAGAGGAGAAGCATAATGAATTTGTGCACTAATTGTGCTGAAGGAACTAGTTTTATTTCCTCAAAAGAGATGTCAGATGTGTCACACACAAGTGAAGTCATCTTTGAACTAGTGGATAATGCAATTGAAGAGATTGGTGAGAATGATGTGGTGCAAGTTGTGACTGACAATGCTTCTAACAACATGGGAGCAAAGAAGCTTCTGCATGAGAAGAGACCACATATCTTTTGGACCTCTTGTGCAGCTCACACAATCAACTTGATGCTCCAAGGAATTGGCAACCTTCCTCGGTTCAAGAAGGTGGTTGACCAAGCAAAGGCATTCACCATATTTGTCTATGGGCACACAAGAACACTAGACTGCATGAGATACTTCACTGAGGGGAGAGATATAGTAAGGCCAGGAGTGACTAGGTTTGCTTTAAACTTTCTGACTTTAGAAAGCATACAAGAGAAGGACCAGCTAAGAAAGATGGTGGTTCATAGTAGGTGGGACTCACTGAAGGATGTGAAATCAAAGAAGGGAAAAAATGCTACAGCAACTATTTGAATCCAAATTTTTGGAAGGATGTGAAGTTAACATTGGCTGTTTTTTAGCCATTGTTCAAAGTTCTTCGATTGGTTGATGGAGATGTGAAGCCATGCATGGGTTTCGTATATGGAGAACTATTGAAGGCAAAAAGAAAAATCAAAGAGGCTCTTGGCAATGTTGAGTCCTGTTTCAAGGATGTTATTGCTATTGTTGAGAAGAAGATGGCTGGAAGACTTGATTCTCCATTGCATTTGACAGCTTATTTGCTGAATCCACACTATAGTTATGCTAATCCATCAATCTTTGATGTCCCCAAAATAACAGAAGGTTTTATCAGTTGTGTGGAGACTTTTTTTATCATGATGAGGACATGCAAGAACAAGCTGCCAATGTTGAACTCCAGAAGTTTCAGAATAGAGAAGGACCATTTAGCAAGAAGCTTGCAAGGACTTTTGAAAACTTTGATTATAATCCAGGTAAAAGTTGTTTCTTGATTATACATGGCTGTTTGTTGTGTTCATCTAACAAGAAATCTGCTATAACTACTAAATAATAGGCTATTTTTTATTTTAGCATCATGGTGGCGGTTGTATGGAACTGAAACACCAGCTCTACAGAAGATGGCTACAAGGATCCTATCTTTGACAGCAAGCTCTTCTGGTTGTGAAAGAAATTGGAGTGGGTTTGATGGGGTGCACACTAAGAAGAGAAACAGGCTTACTGTAGATCACCTCAACAAGTTGGTATACATTCAGTTCAATAACAGGCTGCTTAATAAGCGAGCAAAGATCAAGTCAAAGAAAATTACTGATGTTCTCTTGTCTAGTGATACAACTGAAGCTCAAGGTTTCCTCCAAGAGAATGGAGATAATTTGGCAGTCGTTGTTTTTAGAGATGATGAAGATGAGGAACTCATGGAAGATACAGAGATACCTTGGTCTGTGCTTGAAGATGCAGTGGGAGCAGAAGAACAACTAGAGCCGTGTAGAAGTGCAAGGGTGAGAGAGCTCTATGAAGGAGAAGAGTTCCAGTCTGAAGAAGAAGAGTTTGATGAAGATGAGGATGACTATGTGATGGAAGATTAGATGAACCCTACTGAAGAAGTGTGAGACAGCCTCATGTCGTGTTTGCTTTGCTTTTGTGATCTTAGAACTCTTTGCTTTTGTCATGTGTGCTTGTGTTTTGTGTTGTGAGAACTAAGAACTGAGAATCATGTGCTGTAATGTGTGTCTTCTATCCATTTTATGTTCTCTGTTGCTGCCTATTGTTGTATTCTACTCTTCTCTATTGCAGTTGGACTGTTGGAGACTTGGAGCATTGCTGCATAACTACAAGTAAGGAACATCACTTCTGTATCAACTACAAGTAAAGACTAAGGACCTAAGGTATGTCTATCTAAATTATTCATGATTTCTGCTATATATATATTATGCTATATATATTATATATTAATATATTATACTAAATTGGCAAAACGCCTAGCATCGCCTAGGCTAGACTAGTCGCTAGGCTAGGGGTCATCGCCTAGATTTCGCCTAGCGCTTAGAAAAACTTGGACGTCAGTATAATATCATCTTTCCATCGTTTACTTACCGCATCTTTACCTTGTGTTATAACTTGTTTAGTTGTGCTTGTTCTTGTTGCTAGCACTCTAGGTAGTAGTAGTTGTAGCAACCTAGCTTGTGTGTGTCATAGACATTAGATAACTAGAATTGCAACTAGGTGGCTTGCTTAACACTTAGAGCTAGAGCAAACTGCATTTATCATCATTTGTGGTACTAATATTTGCTCTAGTAATTTGTAGAGTTTTAATTTAGGCTATTCACCCCATCTCTAGCCAATTTGGACCTTTCACCATGGCACCCAACATGCATCACATGTCTGTGTCATCTTGATCAACTCTTAAACTGAAACGAAAATAATGTGGATAGGACGTCCGATCATTTGGACACTTGCATTGGTGGGCCTCTATGCCACCAGAACGGTCCAATACTGCCACTCACCCTGATGCTATCTCACGCTGCTTAATAAAAAAACTCTACTCTTCACTTTTCTCTCGAATCGTCACCGCTCCTGCACCCATTCTCGAACCCACTCTCGAATCGCCATCGTGCTCGGCCGACCACCATCTTCCTTTCCACCGCACTCGGCCGACCACCATCCTTCCTGTCCACCGCGCCCGAGCGATGTCGCTCGCCTTCCTCTCTCTCCACCACTCTCATCGTCCGTTGCGTGGCTTCTGTTCTACATCGCGCCCGCCCGATTGCTTCTCTTCCTTTCTGACGATGGCTCGTGCCAGGAGCGACGACTAGTAGGCCTTCCCCTGGCACTCTCTCTCCATCGGAGTGACCCGCCAACCTTCTTCACCGGAGCGGCAATCTTCGTGCTACAGGCGAGCTCTACACTGGTGAACTTCACACGCATATGATCCTCCATTCTTCCAAGCACCAAGGAGATGTTACGCTAAAACTGCATGTTGCAAATATATGTTTCAAGTGTTTCAGATGTTTCAGAGATATGTTGTAGTTGTTTTTTATGGATGTTGCAAAAATAGATCGGGATGTTGCATATGTTGTAATGATTGTACACGTATGTTGCAAACGTCAGTTTCTAATGTTTCATCTGCTTTTTCAGACGTATGTTGCAAGTGTGTTTATCTAGATATTGCATATGTTTCACATATATTTTGCAAGTGTCTATCTACATGTTGCATATGTTTTGTAATGATTTTCAATTGTTTTTTAGGTGTGTTTTGCAAGTGTCTCAGACGTATTTTTCAAGTGTTGCATCTGTCTTAAGACGTACGTTGCAAGTGTTGCATCTGGATGTTTTAAAAGTAGATTGGGTGTTCCACATGTTATAATGTGACCCACCTGCCGCAACCCCTGCTGTTGTTGGGGCGCTGCTCTGGGTCACTGTGCGGACGTCTGAGACTGGCAGACGTCTCCATAGCGCGCATCCGTAGGCAAGGTGAGGCGGGCGCGACGGTGCGCTCCTATCAATTATGGTGCTACGGGGTACATGCGCTTTTCTATTACGGGGACAGAATGGGGCGTGCTTCTGTTACATGGGACAGGTTGGGACGGGGCATGGTGGATGCGCATGAATTGGAGCACGTCTGAACGCCTCCTGCGGCTGGATGTACGTGCGCTAGTCCTTCCAAAAACTGAAATCCCGTCCAAAATAGCTCCATTTGTTTTCAGGAGTATCGTTTCTATGAGATGCAATCCTTCCCGTCGCTTAATTTGTTCTGCTCATATTATCAAAACTACTGTATGTCTAAAACACCTCATTGACATATTTTTATGGTGTAAATAATGTAACTTTGATATTAGCAAGGAACGGAGGGCCCTCGGGAGCGGTGGATCGTGGAACGTGAGAAATTTTCTCGTACCTAAGTTTTTTTAAAAAAAATTAAACAGGTTTCTATAAAATTCCTGTAAAATTTCTACGTTAGATCCATCTGTCACTGTCAGTAGTCTTTTTATTTTCTCTACTCTCTCTTCTCCCTCCCGATCCATCCGCTGAGGGCCGCCTGAACTCGTCTCGCTCGCGGCCGATCTCTTCCCTCCGCTCGCCGCCGAAGCTCGCCGCGCCGCAACCCGGAGAAGAGACCGCGCTCGGTCGAGCACCACCTGGGGGCCCATCGTCCTCGCGACCAGCTCTGGCGTCGCGTCCGCCCTCTGCAGTCCCGGTGTCCCCGCAACCGGCTCCGGCGCGGCCGGGCACACAGCTCCACAGGTAGGTCTCCGTCCGCACAGCGCCACTATCTTCTCTCTCCTTCCCACGCCAACTGCTCGTCCCTCTCGGTCCCTCTCGTCTGCTTGATTCTGCTCCAGCCTCAGACCGGCCCTCGCTCTAAAAATGTCATTACGCACCCAATCCGCTTGTAGCTGTATGCTGCAACCCTACTCTGCCTTGTCTTCTTCCATCACCCTAAGCATGCGCGCAACCCCCCACTCACCAACGACTGGGTCGGCCGTCGCTGCTGTCCGCCACCTTCGCCGGCGACGAGCACCACCAGGCATTCCCTCCCCTTGGTCTTCCTTCCTGCTGTGCGAAGCCGTGCGCCCAAACCTTAACGTAATTCGTTGGTACGGCCTCTCCTTGGTCTTCCCTTCCTGCTGTGCGAAACCTTGCGCCCAAACCCTAACATACTGTTCGTAATCGGATCTGAATCTAATTTCAAGTGTATATGCATATATTATGCCTACTAACTTTGATTGCTTTGCAAAAATTATTGGGTGTACATGTGTACACTCATGTCCTTTACTGGGTCTGCCCCTGTGGCTGGTGGCTGTTCCATGAAAAGAACACGAAAATTAATTACCTTAAGTTTGAATCTCTGTGTGATGTGTGTTGATGTCTGAAAACTGAATCTTTATTGATCTGTGTTGATACCAAAATGAATCTTGTGGCTGCACACCGCCGCACTATGTTGATATGGAAAATAACAAATTAACCTGCCAAACTGAAAAGGACAGAATGATTCAAGTATAATAATAGTGTGCTTGAACAATCGTTAGGCAACATTATTGTTTGGTCCTTTGTGTTTTTTCACTTATCTTGCTGCTGACTTTTCTGTTTGTAGATTTGAATAGCGCAATTACTTAAGCTATTTTTATTCGGATCTGATCTAATTACAGGTTTAGTATACATGTAGTATTATGCCTACTAACTTCCTTTTTTTTGGCAAAAATTATCAGTCCTTTACTGGGTCCAACCCTGGTGAGCAACTGGACTCATCGCCCATGGAGCACGCTAAGTCAGGCCCCAGCAGTTGGCCGGAACTGGCCGATGTGGTGCCGGTGCCGCAGGACGACGGGCCTAGCCCTGTGGTGCCCATCGCCTACCGAGATGACTTCCGTGAGGTCATGGATTACTTCCGCGCCCTCTACTTCATCGGTGAGCGAAGCCCCCGTGCTCTCCGCCTCACCGCTGAGGCCATCGAGCTCAACCCCGGCAACTACACCGTGAGAATTCCCCCTTTTTTCTTGGCCTACTTTATTTTTATGGGGTTATTTGAAACTTAAAGTTTCTATGGTCAAGTAAGAATGATTTTTTTAAGGGAAAATATACTACTTTTACTATGGAGGTTCAACCATTTAGTTTCAATTTTGACTTGAAACCAAGTGTTAGTGATGAGCTTCAATGACTACAATGGAGACAATTTGTTATCCACTACTCGTCTTGTTCAATTATGAGTATGCAACACTGCTACAGAAGTAGAAACAAGCAGTGGACGTGGAGCCAGTTTTAGAAAGTTGGAATTTTCCATGTAAACTACCCAGTCTAGCCTGTAGCCAGTTGCAGCTTTAGAAAGTTTGTACTCTCATGTTGACACTGTCTATCATTCAATCATACAGAATACTTTATCATCCTCCATGATTTTTGTAGAAGGCAAAGGCATACTGCTTGGGCATAATTTTCTCCCTGTGTTATGCTTCATGCAGTATGCTATAATTCTTGAACAGCCCTCATGCTGTGTAGTATCAGAGAATTACTTTTTATGCTGTCTCTAGCTTATTCCCATGTTGTTTTAGTTTGTATCATGTATTTCATTTTTAGACCAGTCAATTCTTTTGTTGATAACTTTTTTGACATTACATAATAATTGTCTACTTGATAGGTTTGGCATTTTCGGCGCCTTATTCTGGAGGCACTAGATTTTGATTTACTGGAGGAGATGAAATTTGTCGGAAAAATTGCTGAATGTAATCCAAAAAATTACCAAATCTGGTGAGTTTCATTATACAAATCTTTTTTCACATTTAGTAATTCACAGAAACTAGCTTCTCTTTGGTGTCTGGAGGTTTTGCGTGAACCATTGGCAATATCTTGACTAAATATCTTCCATAGTTTTTGAACTTTGTTCATCTTTTTTCTTTGCTCTGGAAATCATGACTAACCCTCCAGGGCCCAATTTTATTACCAGGCATCATAAGAGATGGCTTGCTGAGAAATTGGGACCTGATATTGCAGACAAAGAGAATGAATTCACAATGAAGATACTTGCTATTGATGCAAAAAATTACCATGCTTGGTCTCATAGACAGGTATGTGTACCCGTTTTCTGACTTCTAAATTTCCAAATTTGGGTACTAAGCTGAGTATCAGTGAAATCTTTCTTCTACTAACGGGATTGCTTAATTACAATTGTTGTAGTGGGTTCTTCAAGCATTGGGGGGATGGGAGACTGAATTGGAGTACTGCAACCAGCTACTTAAGGAAGATATCTTCAACAATTCAGCTTGGAATCAGGTCATGCTTTATTCTTTGCCTCTTAAAATTTTCTAGTTTTTTTCTAGTTTTATGCAATTTAACTTACATTGTCTTCATTATTTTAGTTCATAGATCATCCCATGTTAATTTCATCCAATTAGTCTGGATAACAATACACTTGTTCTGATTTACTTCCTGTATTTTAAAGTCTATGGCATTATAGAAATTACACAGTCGCCTATGTAAACATTCTCTCTTTTATTTGTAAAAAAAATGTATATAAGCAATTTGTTTGTACCATGTAACGAACACAGGTAGCTTTACGTACCTATCGGTCAAATCTGGGCAAAGTTGATTGTATGTCTATTCTTGACATTCATATTGCCTGTTACATTCTACTGTGTCCTGTGCTGCTTCCTAAGTGTTTTTTCTGCTGACTAATTGGGATCAGCTATTTAGCTTGCACTGAAGTATGTTTAACTTGTTTTCCAACAGAGATACTTTGTTATAACAAGATCACCGCTTCTTGGTGGCCTTACGGTGGTGCGCGATTCAGAAGTAGACTACACAATTGAAGCTATTCTAGCAAACCCTCAGAATGAAAGCCCCTGGAGATACCTCAAGGGTCTATACAAGGGTGAGAATAACTTGCTAGTAGACGACGAGCGCATCTCTGGTGTTTGTTTCAAGGTCCTGAAGAATGATTGGACTTGTGTATTTGCTTTGAGTTTGCTGCTCGATCTTCTCTGCACTGGTTTGCAGCCTTCAGATGAACTTAAATCCACTCTTGAACCGATAAGGAGCTCCCATCCTGAAACCGCAGATGCTGATCCTGCAACCGTTGTTTGCTGTATCCTGCAGAAATGTGATCCCCTGCGGGTAAATTATTGGTCTTGGTTCAAGGCCACTCTTTCTCAGATCTCCTGACTTCACATGGGTTCACCCCTTGTCCTTGCTGGACCGGACTCAGTGAGACATGATTTAGATAGTTTCATAGTATCTGCATGATGCAAACCCAACCAGAGCGGACAGAGTGTATGACTACCTTCACTGTGACTGAAAGCAATACTTGTAACGATTTTGTTTAGTAAAATTTATCAGTGTTACTGTTCCAAATAACACCTTGTGCAAACAATGTTTGAGTATTTCACATGTAAGCTTGAATAAAGGTGGGTGTGTTAAGTATATATTTGCGAGCCTGCATGAGACCCATAATCACGTCCACTAGAGTCGTAACTATTTGCTTTGATTTTCAATAATTCTGTGGCACAACCTTTATCAATGCTTATATTATTTAAAAATGAATATTGTGTAAGTGGATGTGACTTTTATTGTACACTTGGTAATACAAAATCTGTGATTTTAGGGTGGACAATCGCAGGTGGTTTCGCTCTTGATTGGAGCCACCAACTGGTTTTAAACCCGCGAGTCTCAAACACTACCGATTTGAAGTCTCAAATCAGAAGTGAACCTACGCCTACGACTGGTTTAAGCACCGAGGCCGTTTTCTGTATAGAGTATTGTGGCGTTATTTTCAACAGGACCACATCAATAAAATATCAAAAAAAATTGAATGAAACAACTATTGTCAATATAAAAGTTCAATTATATTGTTTCGTAGGCTTTCCCATAGCATTTCATGAGTTAAAAATCGTTCTTTCTTCTTAAAAATGATGCCACGTCATATAAATATCTGCATGCCATAGTGTGTTTATAAGAGTGAGCGTGTGTCCGTTGTGATTGTCTGAGTTGTACTGTATAATCGCAAAAAATATATATAGATAAAACTTCCACTGAGAATGGTCTAAAGTTGTGTCATTTCGAGATCTCAAACCCTATACAAATTCACTCGTCCCCACAACCCAACTGACATGTGTCGCCACTCGTCCCCTCACATCCTCGCACCTCTTTGCCATTGGATGGCCACCTCCTCGAGACAGGGCACGCTCCCACCCCACGAGCCAATGATAAGGATGGCAACGGGTTGAGTAAGGTGCAGATAGAACAAATACCCGTTCATGGGAATATCCAAAATATCAAACCCTACCTGCACTCACAAAATCTAGCAGATAAGATTTTATACCTACACCTACACCCGCACCTAGTGAATACCCGTTGGGTGAATATCTGTCAGATCTATCTGTGATAGAACAAATAATAATATGGCAATTACGATCACATCAACTTGTATAATAACAATTTGACACCTATATTTCCATCTAAACAATAGGCAATGGTAAAACTAACAAATAATTAAGCTAATTTTACGGTTCATAGCTTATATAGTAGCACTCATATTGAGACATGTACTTATGAACATGAGTACACGACAAACTAGACTAATCTTAGTTCAATGCTCATAATATCTTCACGGCGACTAGTATAAACACACGGACTCTAGTATATATCACAATTCACACAAAAAAACACAAGAACTCAAGAAGTATGAAGAACATGATATAAGTTGGATAAGCTTCGCAAAACTCAACTAAGTAGTGATAATTCCTCCTACACATATGTGCTTAAATGTTTTGGCTTTAAGTTTGCATGTATGCATAAATATGAAATTTGTGAGAGAATTATCACTACTAAGTTAGAATGTACTTTCCTTGTCCCAAAATAAGTGTTTATCTCATATTTTTTTAGAAGTCAACTACTTTTAAGTTCGACTAAATTTATAAAAAATAGTATCAACATTTATATCTCGAAATAGATTTATTATAAAATTAAATTACACAACTAATTGAATGATACTTGTTATAGATTATATATATATATATATATATATATATATATATATATATATATATATATATATAAAATGGAGACTATTTAATTTTTCGAAATACTAGGTGAGTATTGTAGGGACCTTTGAAGCTGGGCTGCCACTCTCTGAAATCAAATGCCCCGGTGACTCCTGAGGTAGGTATAAACGTTGTGCATGCGCCATCTACCTTGGTTCCTATGTCTATGCATTACTACCTTGCTTCCAAAGTCTACGCATCACTCGAGTGTTTGTGGTGCCCAGAATACTTGATTTTTTTCCTTCACGTCTTCTTCCTCCTTGACGCGCCCCCGTCACCCACCGCCCAGCACCTAGCCGTGGTGCGGTAGGGTCTCGCCGTAGCTCCGTGGCCGTGAGGCTCTAGCGAGACCCTACTGCGTCGGCGGCGACCTCCTTTCCTTACTCCCGCCGCCGTCATGGTCATGGCCGCCCTCGTTCTAACCCGGGCCGGTTGCCTCCTCCACCGCCTGCTCCGACAGCCTCACCGCCTCCTCCGCCTCGCCGCCGTCTCTCCCGCCTCCGCCATCTGGCCTGCCTACCTTCCAGAAATATCTTTTAAGCCCGTTGAAGATGGAGAAGAAAGTTTCTTTTTTCAAAAGAAGTCACAATTAGTTTCCATATAAGAAACCGCTCAAAACTCAAAACCCAGGACGTCGCAACGCAGCCCATCCGCCGTACCTGACAACCTGAGCTCATCCAATGATGATTTGTGGAACCTGGAGCGGCAACTCAGCCCTTGTTTAGTTCTCAATTCCACCACCCAAATTCCACTGTGCAAAAAGGAGATTCCCCATCACATCAAAATGTCGGCAAATGCATGAAGTACTAAATGTAGATGAAATCAAAAACTAATTACACCGTTTTATTGTACTTTGCGAAACAAACATTTTGAGTCTAATTAATTAATTTTTGGATAATTTTTTGCACTACAAAACAAAAGCTGCTATATAGCAGCAGGATCAGATTCGGCCACCCGAATTCGGGAAGTAAACACGGGCTCAGACAAAAAGCCTGTTCCTAGAATCAGAATCCAGTCGCAAGCACAAGGCCAGCCAGCTAGCCAGCCTTTCGCCGCGGCCAACTCCTCGTGACGCCGCCTCGGACGGCCCCGATCCACCAGGTCCCGTTTGGACGGCGGATCTCGCCCCCCTGCGCTCTCCGCACACCCACCGTTTTCCATTTTCACGGCTCCCTCCCTGCACGATCGCGCCTGCCTTCCATTTCCTGCCATCCCAGTCCCTCGTCGCCTCGTCGGAACAGCGGCCGCCCCCTGCCCTTCCAAGAAAACCCCAGCCCCCGCCGCGCAAAACCCTAGAGGCGGCGCGGGACGCTGCTTGGGTTCCGGTGATGGAGGAAGAAGGCGGCGGCGCCAGTGGCAGCGAGGAGGTGGTGCAGCTGGAGGACGCGGTGGAGCTGCTGGTGGAGCACCTCGTGGCGCCGGTGCTGCCGCGCGGCCAGGTCGACCAGGAGGAGGCCCTGTCGCTTGAGACTCAGGAGGCCGTGGCGCGTCAGGTGAGGATGTCTGTGCTTGACCCATTGTTCCTTTTTCGTGGGCTGTGACGCGGTTGCGGCGGGGTCTCCTGGAGGGTCGATCGGGGTTGAGGAACGGAGCATGGGGCTTGCGCCTCCTCCCCGTGCGATTCGTTCCTGGGGTGGATTTGGGTCGCGCGGCGTGCTACGTACTTGCGGCATTCGGAATTCGCGGCTTCTACTGTCTGATCTATAACATTGTTCCGCTTAGTGTTGATCACACACTTTTTTTGTTGCAATTGCCGATCGAGCTGCGGCTTTTCTCGCAGCGCCATCATGGAGCTTACTGCGGCTTATTTGTTTTGTGCTTGGGGCTTTTGGGATTTGCTTTTGTTTTTCCGATAACTTGTCTGCCACTTACCTCACTACGCCGCCATGGATGTGGTTTTGTCGTTGCGCAGGTCCATGCGACGGTTCTCCTGTACAACTACTACCACCGGAAGCAGTTCCCGCAGCTTGAGTTTGCCAGCCCCGATCGGTTCTGCCTGTCCGCTTCCCTCACCGTCAGCAACAATAATCTGCTCATGTACCTGAACCAGGCGCAGAACTGCCTTGGCAACGGAGTGAGGGCGGAGCTCTCGGTTACTAACAAGGCAATCATTGAAGCCTGCGACATTGCCGAGGCGCTCGACCCCACGAAGGACTCCCCCGAGATGACCATGTGGCCGATCTCCAAGGTCGCAGTTCTGCTTCTCAATCGGACAAAGAAAGTGTGCTTGCTCGAGCATGGATCCGAAACCAAGGGCGTCTGGTCGATGTTTGAGAAAGATATCAAGACAACATTAGGTGGTTCGCTCAGCAGTGACATGTCTGTGCAGGGGTCGAGTAATAAATCCATGGCACTTCCTTCTAAACCGTACGTGCTTCAGCAGATTGCATATTCAGAGGTGGAGCTCAAAACAGGTTGGTGCTATACACTTCTACGGGTTTTCTTCTTGAACTTACAGTGCATTGTATGTATGCACCCTTATTCCTTTTTTAATAACTAGAACAATAGATGCAGCCTTGTGGCTAGTGGCTACAGGTCAATGTCTTAATTTGTAGTGGAATTGTAGTTCACCCACAAGCACAGAGACACAAATATGGTCACTTTGTGGAGTTAGGCTAGCTGGTGTGGTTTGACTCCTCTCATTTAATTTGATTTTTATACAAGTTGTTTGCTACTGAAACATGATTTCATATGGTCTTGCATCCACTGGCACATTAGGGGCGTGATATGTTGCATGTACGAGGCTCAACCAAGCTCACCAGATGCAATACACACTTGGTTGGTTTCCTGGTCTAGGGTATCGGCTAGGCTTGCTCTGCACAAAAGCCGCCCCATGGCCTGGCTCGCCCCGTGCGGAAAAAAATCTGTGTTTTGATGGCCGCACGCACGGGCGAGCGCGCAGGAGAGCGTTTCCTTAAAGACCGGCTGCATTTTCCGTGCATTTGTTTGTACATGGATCAAACCAAACAGGAACTCTGCTGGGCCATATAGCGATCAAAGCTCGGTGAGGAAGCCAACCAATCGCGTCCTAGAGTAACTTAGATTATGTACATGAGCTGATAGCAATCAAGGTTCTTTTCAAAAGAGAAATACTATACAACACTCGAGTGTTGGAACACTCGATTTTTCCCTCTTCTATTCCTCTCCCTCTCTTTTTCTTCATCTCTGGCGGGCTTATAAGAATTTTTGGTGAGGCAGGCAGGCCAGGTGGTGGGGATGGGAGAGACGGCGGCGAGGCGGAGGCGGCAATGACACTGCCGGAGTGGGCGGAGGAGGAGGCGGCCAGGCCAGGTCGGGGTGGGGACGACCATGGCTGTGACAGCAGCGGGGATAGGGGAAGATGGAGGTTGCCGTGGGCGTGATAGAGTCTCACTGGAGCTCCACGGCTGTGGCCGTGGTTGTGGCCACGGCCGTGGCCGCGGAGCTCCGGCGAGACCCTACCGCGCCATGGGGGGGCGGTGGGCGGCGGCGGCACATCGGGAGGAGGAAGAAAGTGTGAAGAAAAAAATCGAGTGCTCAGGGCTGGTAAAACACCCGAATGTTGTATCGACAGATCCTTTTTGAAATTACACCTGATTGTGTGCTCGATACACAAGTTGCTTTGGAAGCAGAATTATGTGCTTGATTTTATTGATTCTGCAAATTCTATGCTTGTGCACCTATCTTTTGTATGTCTTAATAGGTATGTCTCACACACTTTTGTTTTAATAGGTATGAAGCGTACAAATTTGAGTTTTATCGAAGAACATCGGGTGTACTCACTGAGTAAGAAAGGGACAGCTACCATGTTGTTCCTTCTGCACTATGATCAGACTGTCGATAGCAAGCTTAAGGAAATGCCTTTAGATGCCCTGATAGAAAGGTTTGCATTTCCACTGTGCCTACTTTGTATATTGCACGTTGCAGACTTAGTCAAATACGTACAGTATATACTGCATACGATATCTTAGATTAATGTCAACAATGGTTACTTTGCTAAAGCTCTTTACACCCTTTTCAAGATACTCTGTTTCATGTGTATATGACATAATTGCTGATTGTCCCTCCTAAATGAGTTGCTTAGCTTAGTGTTACTATGCAGTTTTCAATCGTAGTAATTTATAAAAGTTGTAACTATTGTATTTCCTCCTTTCCTCTGACAGGATGAGTGGTCCTATATTTGAAAGTGGTTCATACCCAACAACGACGTCTGTTGTTGAATGCTATCATTTACTGCCATATAAGGAGGTCTTCTTAAACATCCTGAACAGGTATACTTAAAGATTTATTTCAGCTGATTATGCATGAAACCATTGATAACAAAATGTGTCTTCTTACAACCTTTTTAGGTTAATGACTAAAGATTACTCTTGACATGTTGCAGGGACTGGCCTTTGGGTTCTTCACTGAGTGCGCCAAAGGAGCGGGTATTTCAAAATGGGAAATCTTCATCCCTCTCTGAAATAGATGAAAGTTTGAAGGAGCAAGAAGCTAATAGTAATAGCAAGTCTAAAATGAAAAAAATAACCACAGACATTTCAACTCCAAAGACAAATAAGCAGGTAGTAAAAGCAGTTGGTGATAGTGGCACCAACAACTGCAACACCAGCAAAAACAGAAAAGACAGCAACATGAACTGCAAAAGAAAATCTGAAGTCTTCAAAACTAAATTTGCTACCTACACAGAGCATGGGGATGGTCAGAGCCCCACAAAAGACTTACAAGCCAGTGAGTCTATCAATCTTATAGTACTTCACTACTTCGATTTTACTGATCCATTGTTGTTTCTCCTCATCATTATGATAAAGTCACTTAATTTCAGGTGTCCAAATGGACAAGAACAGAACAGAGAAGAACTCCAAAAGTAGAAATGTGCCCCAAGATATCATTCCGGTAAAGAACTCTGTATGAGCTTGAGAAAAAGATGCATTGAAATCAGGCGTGATGTTTCTAGTTCAATAATAATTAATATATGCATGTTTATGTGTTAAACTTCAACTTAAAGAATTAATTATCTTTCAGACACCAGGTGTTGATCCTGTAATTAGCGACCATGCCTTGAAAAGCCAAAATGAGAAAGTCACTGAAAAGTCTGGTAAGGACAATCCTATCCAAGAAAAAAGAAATTTCTTTTTCCTGTTATTGATTACTTTCATATTGATGCTCCCAAATCTTAATCTGTATACTTCAAATTGCATTTCAGGTGGCATCACAGGTAACATGAATGTTCAGAAGTATGCGACACTGCAATTACTTCAGAAGATGCGAGATGATACAGTATGTTACATATTGCACTTCATTTCTGAAGTTACAGTGATGCTTGTTGATCATAATTCTTCTTTTCCTTGATAACCTAATGTGTACTCATCTTAGTCTATCTATGTTTCAGCTCCGTGAGCATTTTGTGCTTGGAGATCAAAGTGCTGAGTATGAAATGGACATTCAAACAATCTTGACGGGTATTTTACCTTTTCACAACTAAATATAGATAAAATGGACAATAACAGTGTGAAATCAAATGATCTTCTGGCAAACAACTTGTCTTTCCATTCCACAACATTACTAAACATAGCACGAGGGCCTTGTACTCTTAGGCTTTGTATATGCGAACCTTAGTCCCAAATGATGGAGTTGGGCGTCACCATCCCATCCAAACAAGGCTGCAGAATACAAGTGCATGAACATTATTTAGCCTCCCAAGGACAACTAGCAAGATGACTTTAATTCCCATCCGTAGAATAATTGTAGACCTATATATCAACATATCTTTTCAACTGTGTGATTGTTGCTAATCAACCTCAATCTTTTACCTTAAAGTTATCTCAAACCAGTGCGTATCATTTTCAAACCATGTGCAGAAACGGAGATGACACCTAAAGTAACATCAATCCTAAAGAAATATGAGAATAGTTGGAAGATGACGGAAGCTGCCAAGCCAATTAGCTCTGGAGAAGGATGCCAAACCGTGAACATAAAGAGGAAGAAACTGAAAGAAGCCATACTTGTACGCAACAGATGCCAGGCAAGCATCATCTGATGTAAATTATTGTCACGACTGCCTCTACAATCCTCTATCTGACAGTAGTCATTGCAGGAACTAGATGACATATGCCGTGAGAGCAACTGGATTCTTCCAAGATATAGAGTACTTCCTTCAGCTACCGGTGGTATGTGGTTGATAGTCACTAATTTTTCAAGTTCCTGGTCGTAGCATAGAGTCCTTGGACCATATAGGCATCAGAATAATGCTGTCAGATTTAGGCTTCACAGTCTGCTCTTCTTTCACTGTAAAGCTGACACACATATAGTGGGCGACAGTTATCATAGAAAGCTACCTTTAAAGTCGGACTCTGATAGGTGCTTACACAAGTTGTTCCTACACCATACTATATGCATGATCTTAGAACATATACATCCTAATCACAATTTGAATTAGTCAATTGTCCGCTGGTAAATATAATCGGAATCTCTTTTTGCTCCAGCTCGGGCAATCTTTCTCATAGCTTTTAATTCCACATGTTCGATCTTTTACAATTTGTACTCCTATATTGGCAGATATGTACCAGGCCAGTGTCCACCTTACGGGCCCAGATTTCAACTTGAGTGCAGATGGTGATATGAAGGTCACCCCTCATGAGGCACGAGACTCAGCGGCATCCAACATGCTGTCTCAGCTTCAGCAGAAGGCAAGGGAAGACTAGGAGAGCAGCATGTCTCCACACAACCCCTGATGCTGCATCCTTGCTGGGTATCGACTTCTGAATAAGGAAGCGAGCATGTGACTGGAAAGAACAGCCATCACAGCTCGCAAATCAACATGCTGGGAGAAACACGGCGATGTTATTTGGCTCCCGTGATCTCCAGACATTTCTGGTGTTTAGCACTGTGTTTAAATTTTTGGATACCATTATTTGGTTGTGAAAACAAAAATATATCTATCTATTTGAACCTACTAATTCTGGTTAGATGGTGTTTGCTGCACAAGCCACAACTTTCTGCAGGTGTGGTTCAGTCTGCAGTCATATAGCTGTGATACTAAGCTGTGTTTTCTTGTTGGACGATCTGGGTTTTCACTTGCTATCTTGACTTGGCCATGTTCTTTTTGTTTGGCTGCATTCCCTCTGTTCGCGCATGGTAGCCTGCTAAGCACCGGTGCCAGGAGAGGTTCTTTGGTCTTTAAGCTGTGGACTGTAGACTGTAGTTGTCACCCTGCAGTTGGTGGGAGTCCAAACTCCAAAGTTGCGAAAGGATCTTAACAAATCAAATAATCGCTAGAGATAACCTCTCAGATCGAGTATGAAGTAACTCGAATGACCATCTCCTCAAATGAAAGCATGTTCGACAGAATAATTGTCTACTTGATAGGTTTGGCTTTTCCGGCACCTTATTCTGGAGGCACTAGAATTTGGTTTACTGGAGGAGATGAAATTTGTCGGAAAAATTGCTGAATTTAATCCAAAAAAAAATACCAAATCTGGTGAGTTTCATTATACAAATCTTTTTTTCACATTTAGTAATTCACAGAAACTAACTTCTCTATGGTGTCTGGAGGTTTTGCATTAACAATTGGCAATATCTTGACTAAATATCTTCCATAGTTTTTAACTTTGTTCATCTTTTTTCTTTGCTCTGGAAGTCATGACTAACCCTCCAGGGCCCAATTTTATTACCAGGCATCATAAGAGATGGCTTGCTGAGAAATTGGGTGATATTGCAAACAAAGAGCATGAATTCACAATGAAGATACTTGCTATTGATGCAAAAAATTACCATGCTTGGTCTCAGAGACAGGTATGTGTACCCATTTGCTGAATTCTAAATTTCCAAACTTTGGGTACTAAGCTAAGCTGAGTATCAGTAAAATCTTTCTTCTACTAACGGGATTGCTTAATTACAATTGTTGTAGTGGGTTCTTCAAGCGTTGGGGGGATGGGAGACTGAATTGGAGTACTGCAACCAGCTACTTAAGGAAGATGTCTTCAACAATTCAGCTTGGAATCAGATCATGCTCTATTCTTTGCCTCTTAAAATTTTCTAGTTTTTCCTGCATGTTTGAGAATTTTTTTCTAGTTTTATGCAATTTAACTTACATTGTTTTCATTATTTTAGTTCGTAGATCATCCCATGTTAATTTCATCCAATTAGTCTGGATAACAATACACTTGTTCTGATTTACTTCCTGTATTTTAAATTCTATGGCATTATAGAAATTACACAGTCGCCTATACAAACATTTTCTCTGTTATTTGTAAAAAAAATGTATATAAGCAATTTGTTTGTACCATGTCCATGTAACCAACACAGGTAGCTTTATGTACCTATCGGTCAAATCTGTGCAAAGTTGATGGTATGACTATTCTTGACATTCACATTGCCTGGTACATTCTGCTGTGTCCTGTCTCCTGTGCTGCTTCCTAAGTGTTTTTTCTGCTGACTAATTGGGATCAGCTATTTAGCTTGCACTGAAGTATGTTTAACTTGTTTTCCAACAGAGATACTTTGTTATAACAAGATCACCGCTTCTTGGTGGCCTTACAGTGGTGCGCGATTCAGAAGTAGACTACACAATTGAAGCTATTCTAGCAAACCCTCAGAATGAAAGCCCCTGGAGATACCTCAAGGGTCTATACAAGGGTGAGAATAACTCGCTAGTAGATGACGAGCGCATCTCTGGTGTTTGTTTCAAGGTCCTGAAGAATGATTGGACTTGTGTATGTGCTTTGAGTTTGCTGCTCTATCTTCTCTGCACTGGTTTGCAGCCTTCAGATGAACTTAAATCCACTCTTGAACCGATAAAGAGCTCCCATCCTGAAACCGCAGATGCTGATCCTGCAACCGTTGTTTGCTGTATCCTGCAGAAATGTGATCCCCTGCGGGTAAATTATTGTTCTTGGTTCAAGGCCACTCTTTCTCAGATATCCTGACTTCACATGGGTTCACCCCCTTCTTGTCCTCGTTGGACCGGACTCCGTGAGATAAACATGATTGGAATAGATAGTTTCATTGGATCTGCATGATGCGAAACCCAACCAGAGCAGACAGAGTGTGTGGGCTACCTTCACTGTGACTGAATGCAAAACTTCTAACGATTTTGGTTAGTAAAATTTATCAGTGTTACTGTTCCAAATAACACCTTCTGCAACCAATGTTTGAATATTTCACATAATCACATGTAAGCTTGAATAAAGGTGGGTTTATTAAGTATATTACAATTGCGATGCGAGCCTGCATGAGACCCATAATCACGTCCACTAGAGTCGTAACAGTTTGCTTTGATTATCAATAATTCTGTGGCACAACCTTTATCAATGATTATATTATTTAAAAGTGAATATTGTGTAAATAGACTTTTATTGTACACTTGATAATACAAAATCTGTGGTTTTAGGATGGAAAATTGCCGATGGTTTCGCTCTTGATTGGAGCCACCAACCGGTTTTAAACCCACGAGAAAATTTGTTCAATGTCATTGTAATTTATAAAGTTTTTGTATGTGCCACTGAACTGTAGTTGTCACCCTGCCGTTGTTGGAAAGCATAGTAACATGTCAACTGATCCCTAGAGATAACATCTTGATCGAGTATGAAGTAACTCGAATGATCATCTCCTCAAATGAAAGCATGTTAGACAGGTGTGGTTGCAGCTGAATATGGAGGTTGCAGGGCAGTCCTTTTTTTTTATGAAACTCAGAGCAGTCCATTTGCTACCGATGAAGCGCAGGCGCAGTACACACTGAAAGGTAAGGGAACCCATTTTCCTCTTACAAAGAGAAATGAAAGGTATGGGTATAGGGAGAAAGCCGAGAATATCATTAGGGTCAATTTCGTCATATGACATAGATTTTCTTAAATTCAAGTATTTTACAAAGATTTACAATTTCATCAGAATTGACAGACTTTGACCAACACCTCTAAATTCACCTCTGGAAAGGTTCAAATGAAGATGACGTTCCCATGTGGATGGATGGCCCGACCTTCTGAGTTCTGTCTTGTATATATTCAGGATTTTGCTAGCCATTATAGCTTAGGAGTACAAGTTTAATGGAATCTGCTGTTCTGCTCCATCTGGAAAGAAAAAGAAATTTTCGTTTATCTAGTCACCGAGATTAAAGCTGAAAGCATCTAGGCCCCGGTGTTGGTTTCGGCAATTGATGACAACGCATTATTACCATGACTAACGTGTGTTTTGCAGAAACTCTGATAAGTTAGGTCATGGAGTTGATAACTGCTTTGGGCACTATGGTATTCATGTTCCTTGATGGAAATCGTTTCGGTTTTCAAAGGATCAACGACAAGATTAAGGACGGTTAGTTCCGGATGTCAAGGTGTTGAGTTACATCCGGAATAGTCGTTAGGATCTTTGTTTCTTCCTTTAACCATATTATAAAGGGGGGCATGAGCGAGTAGCTTGACCTAGGTGAGTCTTTTATTTATGTGTGGTGCACACTTGTCAAACTTAGCACTAGGTAGCTCTGGTAAAGCTCAAAGTTCAGTTGGAAGCAACTTGGTTCAAGTTGCGTCGCGTTTCTAAGTCGTTTGAGCAGTTTACCCTTGACCGGACGCGGTCTCTGTCATGACCGGACGCGTCCGGTCAGTACTAACAGTCACTGCGTCGTTAACTGGTTGACCGGACGCGGTCCCTGCGAGGACCGGACACGGTGATCAGTCTGACATGTGTTTCAGAGGGTAAAAGTGTAATCGGACGCGACTGTGAAGTGATCGGACGCGTCCGGTCACGTTCCAGTAAGGTTCTTAACTGACCTGACGCGTCCGGTCATCTATGATCGGACGCGGTCGAGCGTCAGGTCAAAGTCCAGTAAGGTTATTGCATGATCGAACGCGTCCGGTCATCCCTGACCGGCGCGTCCGATCACTCAGCGCTGACTTTCGGTTTTCGACCGTTACACTCGACCGGCGCGTCCGGTCACGTCGACCAGCGCGTCCGGTCAGTATGTGTTTTGCTGATTTGGCAGGTAACGGTTGGATTTGTCTGAGGGGTGTATAAATACATCCCCTCCTTCTCTTTTAGAGGTCTCTTGCTCATTTGTTCAGCTGAGAAACACCTTTGAAGTGCAAGGGAGTGCAAGAGCCCTAGTGAGGATAGTGATTTGAGAATCAAAGTTTGAGATTCCTCATTAGTGACTAGGGAGTAGCAAGTGTGCATCCATCTTCTCATTAGGCTTGTTGAGGTCAAGTGAGAGTTCTAGCTTGTTACCCTTGGTGATCGCCATCACCTAGACGGTTTGGTGGTAATTGGAAGTTTGGTGATCATCCGGCGAGCTTGTGGGTGACCCAACTCATCTTGTGAGCGGTTTTAGGTGATTCGTCGCGACAGAGTGTCGAAGAATCAACCCGTAGAGAGCACTTGATCCTTGCGCGGATCAAGGGGGAGCTACACCCTTGCGCGGGTGCTCCAACGAGGACTAGTGGTGAGTGACGACTCTCCGATACCTCGGGAAACATCGCCGTGTTCCTAACCCTTACTTTCGTGCATTACTTTCATTGTTTGTTTACTTTCCTAGAATTGCCATGCTAGACTAGGATTGGAACTTAGGGTGCAAAACTTTTATCGGTAGAATCACAAGGAACACTAGTAGACACTAGGGGTGAAGTTTGGCTTGTAGGATTTAATTCTTGCAATTAATTTTAGAAAAGCCCAATTCACCCCCCTCTTGGGCATCTTGATCCTTTCAAAAGCGATCAATACTACACAGTATATAGCTAGCGTGAACCTACTGCTCTTCAGGAAACAGTCAGTATAGACAATCGAAACCTTAACGGGCCAGGTTCTGAAACGATGGGGCTGAGGACTGACGACGTGGAATGTGGGACGTTGCTTTTAAAAACCATGGTACGAAGGGCAGAAGGGGTACACCTATCAGGGTTGATTAAAACCCACTCGGCTCCACTCGCACCACAGAATTCAGAGCATTGGTAGCTCATCTGCGTGCTGACACGCGTCGCAGCATGTTTTACAAAAAGATTCTGTACATTTTAGGAAATCAATCCGCGGTCCAACTCATTCGTCTAGAATAGTAAACGTGTTCTAATATGTTTCACATAGACCCCTAAACTAACTTTTATTTTTACGTAAAGAAGGAAAATTCTAAAATTGAGTCGTGTTTCGAAAACACCCTTGCAACTTTTCAGAAACTGCACGCAGCCTGCCCTGACCTCTCGATCCCTCTCTCCTTTCTCTCCTCTCCTCGCTCCAGCATCGACTCCAACAACTTTGCTCCTGCATCGGCGCTTGGGTGGCACCCGAAACCCTACCCGCCGCCACATCTTCCCTACACTACACACCGCCTCGCTGTGTTCCCGCACCAGCGTCTTGGATGGCAATGGCCCCCAAAACCTTAGCAGCCGCCACCTCTTTCCTCCTCTCCACTCTACCTCGCCATGTTGCTGGACCGCATCTAGACTGTGGGGGAGGCGGCGTGCTGCACATTGACGACGCGAGTGCTCGCATGCTGAGCAACCACCTGGAGGCGGCGACGCGAATCAACTGTACGGCCACACAACTTCTTTTCCTTTCTCCTTCACTCATGTTTCCTTGGTTTGACATCGAGGGTGGTCCTCCGCATGGATCTCGGTTCTGCGATGGGCTCCACCATATCCATGCCTGGAGATCAAAAGTGGTGGGAACCACCTCCTCCATAGCGTGCCGGCGCCGGCCAGCAGCACACTTGTTCAGAGATCGCGCTCGTGCAAGGGCATGCCTATGATGCCTTTGATTAATATCATTTAGTTTCGTCCATGCTTCTAATAATTTTTCTCTTCACAAGTTCACAGATCAAGCAAAGATGCTTAATCACAAAAATAGAGCACCCGCCATTTGTCTCCACCAGTTGTGGTTGCAGCCAGCCATTTTGTGTATGACCGTGTGCCAGTACTTGGCGTTTGCCATTGCTGAATAAACATACTGCTCTTATTATCCTCAACTCTACTACCTCCTGTTCTGAAGTCTGAAACTAAATTGCGTCCTTTGTGTTTTCTCTTTTCTGCCAGAGAATGGAGCTAAGAATTTGGTGAGTGGATCTAATGCACAGTTCTGTCAGTAAAAATTGAGTATCTACTTCTTGAAGGCCAAGCATGTAGTTACTTTGCCTTATGTGAAATGAATGAGAGTAGTGGTTAGATCACAGATAAATAAACCCCTATCTAAACTGTTATGATTTGACATACATGCTATGATTGATTAGAAATAATCAGAGTAAAGAGAGAATTATAAATTTGGGACAGGACATATGAGAAGATAAGAACACTTCTAACCCCCTTTTCATTTTCCGAAACAGACAAACAGTGATATCCACTAGAAGGCTTCTTATCTTACACATTGTTGTTAAGCTATTACACCCTCCTGTAAAAGGTTTCATGGAGTCATGTCCTTTTCTAGATATATCTGTTTTTATCCTAATGTTTGGGTCGACTAAAATAAAAGGAGGAAATGATATTAAAAAAATAGTTCTGCATTCTTCTGTTCCTGCAGGAAAAAATTACAAGATTGTGATTCCTCTATCTAGGTTAACAAACGATGCCCGCTATAATCTAATTTAATTATTACCTCCAAGTACTGCCTCTCATTACTGGACTTCTAAGCTTTGTTGGGCAATAAATAAACCCCTATTTAGATTGGAATTGGTGTAATTTCCTGTTAAGATATCACATTTTGCTTTGATCTTTTAGTTCAGAGCTAATTTTTTTTTCTGTTAAAATTAGTAATAATTCCACTATAACTTTTTGTGGGGTTTAATTACTTTTGCAATACTGCTTCATGCCCTACTACTCTGTCGTTGTCGCTACGACATATGATGCTTTTCTTATGCATTGGTATGTCTATAAATCGAACCACCCACTTAATTATATATTGTGCTTGCTCTCTCAAGCACAACAAAGGGTTCATGTTTGCCTATTGGCATGCACTCCCAGTCTGCCACCCTATGGGTACGGGAAGCACGCCTCTCATCCTATACATCAGTACTATGCCAAAAAGACCAATCTATGATATTAAATGTAGAGTTTCCAACTAGATAATCTCTCCGTTGCTTGCAAGCAGAATAACTCCCCATGTTGCATTTGCAGGCAGCTGAAGATAATGTTGACATCAGCAGTTTATCCGCCATTGCTCTCCAGGACTAACAACATTCTCTAACCCAATAGATGTGCCCCTTCTAAGAGCATGTCTTCCTGCAATGCTATGGATGCTTAATGTTTTGAACCATTGCAGCAAGCAGTAGTAAAGGGATGTGCCACCTGATTCTTGTATGTTGTTGCTAATGGATCATTTGTCTGAGTGCCTAAAGAGTAATGGAACCAGATTATTATACAGATTTATTGTTTGTAAATTCAAAGACCATAATATTGTTGGCAATTTATTCCTACCATTTGCAATGTCAAGGGTTTGTTCCTGGCAGTTTTTGTGGTGGCACACTGGTGCAACTGCAGCTGAAAACAACTGCTACAGAATGGTTGCTTGGCTTGCTATTTCTGGCTGTAGCTGTATAGCTGCTGCTGCTGCAATTGATGAAGCTTGGCTGCTGCTGCTATAGGCAGCACTACATAGCGCTTCAGTTTTTTTTTTTCTTGTCTTCTATCTTCAACTATATGAAGTTTATATTATCTAGCTTTAGTCTGTTATAGATCATGCAAGATTCTTAGAGCTTATTTACATTTAAACATTTTTAAAAAATAGCTTTGTCCTTTTATGAAGGAAGAAAAATCTTTGCTATAATTTTGGCCATATATAGTTTTATAGTTACAGGTTTTACCAATTGATCAGACGCCTCATGTTCTAGAGTAACAAGCTGTATTGGATTGACACAGTAACAGGCTGTATAGCTTGTTGCTGAGTCTGCTGAAATTCAAAGACTCTGGTAAAGTATTCACGGGCCTGATGTTCTAGTTTGTATGAAGGGCGGAAGGGGTACACCTATCTGCATTGTTCCTTAGTAATATTTTCATCTATTATCTATACAGCATTTACACAAACAAAACATGGTACAAATCTAAATGCATGAGTACAGGTTCGGATCCTCCACTTCGTACCCTTGATTTGGATCATGGGAAAGGTTTGGTTCCTCCATTTCATACCTTTCTTTGATTTGGATAATTTCCCACTGCATTTGGAATGATGTGCCACGATATTCCTATTCCTCGTTAGGAACAAAGTTCCCCGAACGTGCACTAAGACCATGTTCCACATTCGAGGCTGATAAAGCTCAAACCTCTCATTCTATTTGTCTTCTTCAACCTCCAGGCAATTAGAGACGTTCTTCAAATCGCATCAGAGCTCCAAGAAAAACAACAACTCTTTTCGACATTCAAAGAATTGATTTCAATTGAGGTGGTGAGCAAAATACACTCAATGACAACGATTTGAAGTTCTGTGGACAGAACAACATCATGGCAATACAAGTTCCAACCTCCAAAGATATGAACACAACATTTGAATGGGGGAATTCGTGTCAAGGCAGGTTGCACAACCAAAGACTAAGGAAAAGAAAGATCCAAAAGTATGATCCTGCAATGTTGACCTTCCTTACAGAGAATGCGTGATAACATGCCATTGCAATGAATTTAATGGAGCCAAAGTGATCTTGAATATAACGGTAAACAGCAGCCCAACCTCGAATATCTAAAAGAACATGATCAATTGCCACAAGCAAGTTCTTTCACCAACTGTAAAACCAAATTAGAAAGACAGGCAAACGATTCTAGTTGAAAGTTAACTTAACCTCCTCTAATTAGCGCATTACATAATATGCTAAACATAATGCCTATGCAATCCTGTTAAATAAGACCAGTCTGCTGGATATTGTAGACTAAACATTTTGAAACATTAATAAGCTTATGTTAATTGCATTACGTTGGGTCTCAGTTGATGGTAACAGCCAATAAGAGTTAGATCACAAATAAACCAGCACCAAGGGCATCAAAAGATTTTCAGTTTCAGAACTATGATTTATTGAGTTTACTCTACACATATACGTAGTATCTTGCAGGTACATCAAGAACTCTGAAAGAATATAGAAAATCATTTAGGCACATGCTTATATTAGACCAATTTTCGTATTCTACTATTGTTCAGCACCTTCTTCAGAAGATGGAAATGAAAAGACTAATCAACTATTCATCACAATGTACAAAACTTCAAATCATGAATGAAACATTAAACTGCGGTAATTGCAAAGGGATTCCACATTACAGCATCCATATACTCCACATTCAAAGGAACAAAAGTTAACCAATGCCAAGGTTTGCTCATCAATCATTATTCTTCGTCAAATCCGTAAGATAAAAGGGGATGGCACAGCTTGACCGAGCCAGGGGAATGAAGGAAGGCTCACAGCGTCAAAAGCCGCACGTATCTGCCTTGCCTTTCGTCGCGGCAGGCCATTACGGGATATCCCACGGCTTAGGCTCGGGGACAGCAACGACCATCCCCTGCAGCTCCGGCGCGAGGACGACCTGGCAGCCCAGGCGCGCGTGCTTGTTGAGCTCGCGGTTCCTGGACGCGCGCGTGAGCACGTACCGCTCCTCGTAGGACGGTGGCGGCAGCTTGTCGAGCCACTCCTGCGCGATGTGGACCTCGCACTCGGCGGAGCACGCGTCGATCTCCTCGATGCGGTGGGAGGCCGGCTCGATGAGCCCCGCGTTGGCCAGCGCGCGGAGGAGTGTCTGCCCCGAGAGGCCGACGACCTCACGGCGCGCCCCGTCGGGATCGATGGCGAGGACGCGCACGATGCGGTCGGCGACCTTGGCGGACGCCGCGGCGGGGGCCGGGGCGGCCGAGGCGGCGGCCGGGGAAACTGCGCAGAAGGAGCGGGCGAGCGAGGGGGAGAGGTGGAGCGGGAGGCGGCGCAGGACGCGCGCCGCGATCGCCATGGCTGATGCTCGGGTAGGGTTCCGGTGGGAGATCTGGGGAGACCGAGAGAGAGAGAGGAGGTCGATGAGGAATGAGGACCTGGGGACTGGGAGAGAGTGGAGGCTAGCCCAGAGTCGCTGAGGGACTATGTTCGGGTAGGCCAGAGCCCAGAGTCGCTGAGGCTAGGCCAGAGCCCAGAGTGCTGGGTCGCTGAGAAGTGGGCTTTAAGGGCTTTGACATAAGACACTTTGGGCCCAACTGTGCCTGTCGATGCGAAACGGAAAACCCCATCTGACTCGACTGCAATCAACTGACGACCTCAATAATGCAATAGTACCAGTTGGTGGATTCTTGGGCATTAATTTGTATATCTAGGCCTTGTTTAGATGCTACCTAAATTCTAAATTTTTACATTTTTTCTTTATCATATCGAATCTTTAAACACATGCATGGAGTATTAAATATAGATAAAAAAATAACTAATTGCACAGTTTGGTTGTAAATCACGAGACGAATCTTTTTGAGCCAAATTAGTCCATGATTGGACACTAATTGCCAAATACAAATGAAAGTGCTATAGTAGCCAAATTCTAATTTTTTTTTGCATCTAAATACCCCTAGACTCGACTCGCCATGTGCTATAACATGGGTCCACTAGTCAGGATTAGTTGGGTACCATAGAGACAGCAGGGGCATATTTGTTTGTTGGACGCCCCTAGCCTGCATGTACCATCCTAGTCAGGTTGGGTGAGGCAAGGCCCAACGGGTGCAGCAGCACCTTGTTTGGTTGTTTTTCCCGACAGGGCTTGATCTATGTGGGACTATGTTTGTTTGCCTAGTTTTGTTGTCAGTGTTCCCAACCACCTCTCAACTGCCCGATTGGGAGTGTGTTTGGTTGCGTGGACAGCTCCCCATGCAGCCTAAGTTCACAGTTTTCATACACAAGACAATAAGGAGGTGTTGCAACATTTCAACAAATAGACATGGCAAAGAAGTTTAACAGTAGTAATTAGATGACAGTTTACAAAAGTTCGGTGACATTACAACATGATACATCACAGATTACAATTACTAAATATTTGATACGTCCAATAACAATTACTCTGACAGCTATTGCATCTGTTTAGTCTCATCCACATCACAACAACCAAAAGCACGAGGAAGAGTATGATCACATTTTTGTAACTCATTGGAGAGGTTGTTTCTCCACTTTCAGTGACACTTAAAGAAGAAGAAGGTTTACAGAAAGGCATTGAGTTGAAAGCAGCCATTGCTTCTGCATAAGAGCTGTATTTCTTATGAACAACTCCATGAACACCCAGTACATGCTCACTGGCCTCAGCCCAATTGGTGTACACACCAGGTTACTTTCCAATGAAAACAACATACCAAGCATACATGGTTCTGCAGCCATCAAAGCCTCAGTCAAAAAAAAAATTAGGTGCAAGCCATCGGTTTGTTCAATGAGGCTGTCTAGTCTAGTTGAAGTGGTAGACAAACTCAAGACACAAACTGTTGGAATGCACATGGTAAAGATGCAATCGACATCACAAGCTGCTCTACAAATGCCTCAGCTGTACATCCATTGCATCATAGGCAAAAAAATATGAAAAGTATGTGGCCTCAGACTATATCCTGATTTAATACCTTCTCATAAAAATCACTCGTGGAACTGATGAAGTAGCAAATAGAACAAAATAGAGGAGGGCGTGTTTGTTTGCCTGGAGAAGCCAAATGAAAACCAAGATCATGACAGTCATGGAAGCATGAGAGATGTCCAACTCAAGCCATCAAAGCATCAGTGAGAGCAGTTGTTTGGGTATAGACGTCTCACATGTTTTGATGACAGGCATGAGAACCAAGAAACCAGCACCAAGTTCATAACAGCCATGGAATCATGAGACACGTCCAACCCGAGCCATCAACTAAGAATAGTAGGGTATGTTGCTTGGTATGGAGTATGGACGTATCTCACGGTTTAATGACAACCATGAGAAACACGTACAACTGAGCATAAGCAGTGCCACCTATATACAAGATTATGTCATCATCGGCCTTAAACATTAGAATTAGGACAGCAGCAAGAAACCCATCAAAGTCAAAAGAACCAAGCTCATGACAACCATGGAAGCTGAGACATGTCCATCCCAAGTCATCAGTGCATCTTTGACAGAGCAACTGCTTGGGAATAGACATGTCCCACAGTTTGACGACAGGCATGAAGATACCAACAAGAAAAATAACAACAATATTGGGTCCAACTACTTATATTATAAATTACATGACATGTAGCCACCAAATGGTTCAATAGTTCAACAGCCAGAGGTCCATGGAGCATCCCTAAATAAGTTCCCATTACATACCAGCTATAGTTACCCACCTCCTCAATCATAAAAGAACCATAAACCCAAAAGTAGTTTTTAGGTCGTTAGTGCTGCACAGCTAGAACACAAGAGCAAAAGTCTCCAAAAGTTAATCAAGGAGAGTGGTGGAGGGTGGAGGACTGCATATATAATCTTCAACTGCTTCCCTCCAAGTCCAGGGCAGGTCCCAGAGATCTACATGTAGTAGTGCTTGGCAAAGAAGGTCCTTAGCCACAGAACCCTGTGACTATCAACCATCTTGACATAGGCAGTGGCCTAGGTTTTGTCGTCCAATAGGTGGGAGAAGGCAACAATGAGGGCTTCCTCACTAAAGCCAGGCATGTCCATCACAGCATGATACAAGTCAGCATCCACGTGAGCCAGGCCAGTCTCTCTAAGAACATTGGCTACATTGTTCACTGTATCTGTCATGTTGGTCATGATGAGGACCTCCTCCTCACTAAAGTAGGGCCTCTTCCTCTTCCTACCACCATCAGAGGTAAGCAGCTCATTTGCCTTGCCGCCTTCCCCCTGATTAGTCTTGTCCCTAGCAGCATGGTTGCCATGTGACCCTTTCACTTTTCCTAAGCCACTATCAGCCTGGCAGGAGTTCACACCTAAGGGCTCATTTGAGCCAACAGCAAACCTACCAGTGGCCATACCACTACCAAAGATGGTTTGCATCTCATCATAGAGCCTTAGGGGAGTATTTAGAAGCTCGGCATCTTTTGGGTGGTCCTGCAGTTAGTATTTCCTAGGCAGTTAGTCTAGGCAGTGAATAACATAGAGAAGAAGAGACGTAGTTTACTAATAAACAAATACCTTGATATGGCCAATGTAATGCTTAGGATCTAGCATGATTGCTTTCACATCCTTATCCCAAAGGGCTCCACTAAGGTCTTTAAGCTTGCAGATTCTACCCCACCTCTGCCTCCACTTCCTCACCACTATACTCTCTAAGTAGTTTGGCTACCTGGTTCACCTCCTTCTCCTTGAACCCTTATCAGCTCTAGCCCCACTCTCCATCAGTTGGCTCATCCTCCTAAGGACAAAGCATGAGGTGTTGGTGTTGACGGTAGTTACCGTTCATCATAAACCGTTAATTTAACTTGAAGAAATACTTAAAATGGATCACCAATAGAAACTTAGGGGTTTAAACTAACAATTTCCATGAGTTTTGGTGAATCTATTTTTTAGCAGGGTTATTATAGAAAACAGGAAAGGAGGATCAAAACGTTAGAAAGAACCAAACTTAACCTCGACGAAAACTACTCTAGAAGGTTCTAGAGGACACCAGAAGACACCACACCACGGCGGACCTTGAGAGACTGGCAGGTGGGGCCAGCCGGCCCCACCATGGTGTCGCCTGGTCCCCCACAATGGCCCTTGCCTATCAGCTTCCAGAAGCTTTCTCTACCGCCTCCTAGGATTGCATCTACGTCGTTCTTCAAGTTGGTTTGATCCAAGGGCTCACATTCCACCCCTAGGGCTATATAACTAGGCCCTGCCCTTTGGAGAGACCTCGACATCTGCCATAAGTCAAGATTAGATCAGAAATTAGGGTTTTTAGAGATTAGAGAGAGCTCTACTTCTTCAAGTTCTTAGTATAGGCTTTCTAGTAAGGTTCAAGTAGAGTTTGGGCTACTAATCAGGATTCCGGATCTATCATCTGGAACTAGTATTAGCCATTGTATCTCTTTATTTATGACTTTGTGCTACTTCAATATTATGATGTTATTTATTATGTTCCTAGTTTGCTCTAGTTTATTGCTTGATATAGTTATGATTGAGGATGAATATATGCATATGTTCGTAGAGCACTTAATTCAGTACTCAAGTGAATTAAGTGGTCGACACTATGTAAGCGTGTGCTTAGATATTGTTTGCCTACGGATGCACTCTATATGCGGGGTCATGTGGTAGATTACGGATGTGACACTCACGTTAAGTCCTTTGTAGTCCACTCCCCGTGTATAGAACAAGTGAATCTCGATTACGAAGAAAGGGAAAGCTCTATTCTCGAACTTCCCTAAGTAATGTTCCTTATGCATAGATCTAAAGTTAGTTATACTATAGATGAGAGTAATTATGTTTGAGTGTACAAAAGACTTAGTAATTAGGAATGACATAGGAATCTTTTACTCTTACTGGATCTTGAGCTTAGTCATACTACATTTGTGAGTCTCTATTTTTATGTCTGGAATACCTTTATTACCTTTTATTTATCACTTGACTTACCCCTGCTAAAGCATAAGAGTGGTTTGGATCATAAGTATTCATATTAGTTAATGTCTCAATGTCAACTCAACTCCATAGCTCTTCCTTGTGGATTAAATATAAATAACGATACTCAAAATACTTTCGGGTGAAATGTTACAATGGTAATTTATCTGTGCACATACGAATACTTAACTTTAAATATTATTTTCTCAGAGTTTATAAGTGGCATTCATAATTTACCAACAAAGCATTTCTGACAACATGCTAGGGATGACAACTTAGTAAGTGTGATGCTAAGAAATGCTAATAATTGGTTGTCCACCTCATTGCTACCCTAGCAGCTGCATTAGCACCATCAGCAGCACTAGCAACAGGTGGAGCATTAGCAGGAAGAATAGCAGCATTAACAGGAAGAGCAGTAGGAGGAGGAGGAACGCCAGCATTTGCACTAGCTGGGGCAAAGGCAGACCCACCAGGCATCATTGCAGATGCAACCATCATTCCTAGCTATCTTAGTTCCATATACAGTATAGCAGTCATCATCCAAACAGATAATAGTGAATAGCAGGGAAAATAGATTTGCATAAGCAATATAGGTCTCAAGTGGTGTCCACAAATAAAATATAACACATGTCCATCAATGAAACACTAGTTCCATACAATGCAGCCTTAGATGATTACAAATGTCCAGCAATGAAACATGAAATGAAACACTAAGTCCTAGAAGCACCCCTAGATTCCCACATGGCATCAGATATCCCATCCCTAACTGATGCCATGCTTGGCACCTCTTGTGACTGCAGAACATTAATAGCTGGGTCAGGAAGAAGAGGCAAGGTTTGCAACCCACTCTGCTTCAGTTGGGACCACATGATCAACCCTAAATCCTAGCATCCAATTGTGTAAAATGCAGCAGACTTGAACAAGCTTTACTTGAGTCTTGTACTTATGGAAGGGCTTGTTATCTATGATTCGAAAACAATTATTCAAAGCACCAATGGCCCTTTCAATGGTCACTCTAAGGGAGTTATGCCTCAGGTTGTACAGCTCCTTAGCATTAGTAGGGTTATGCATAGGACTATATTCTGACAGGTGATACCTGACACTCCTATATGGAGGCAGGAATCCTAGTCTGCAAGCATAACCAGCATCCACTAGATATAACTTCCCTACAAGGCAGTGGTGGATTGGCTTACAAGACAAATCATAAAGGCTTAAGAACAATTTGGCTATGGGTAAATTTGTTACCTTCAGGAACACTCAGACCCCCATCTCTCTCTATGGCATCAGCTAGAACCAATGCATCATGTGTAGAACCCTCCCACCGACCTAGCACATATGTGAACTTCAGATCAAAATCAACAACTGCCATCACATTTTGTGTGAAACTTTGTTTCCTACCCCTGAATGGCCCCTACATGTGCCTAGTCACCCTTGCCAACATATGGGTGTCATCAATGGCACCAATACAGTCTAAGATAAAGGATGAAACATAAGTATTCAAACATGAACCTAAACCCAAGATAATGGAAGCAAGGTAGCCAACGGTTACCTTGAAAAAGGGGTTCCATTTGTGACTATCTAGGATTTTAACATGTGTTGAACTAGATTGTGGTTTGATCAGCTCATCCCTCAGTTCCCCAATAGCATACAAAACCTGGTGAAAGTGTATACTAACTGTCTCTATGGACCTCCTAAAGCTTTGATGGATAACTCTAAACCTCTTATTGTGCCAAACCACATGGAGGAACAAGGCAACCTGTTCCTCAACTAAGGAATTAATTGAGTCCACAACTAAACCCCTCTGCCTAAACAAGTTGCATAGTGAGAAAAAGGTGCTCTACTCATCCTAAGCATGGCTATGCACTCAACATCAGTTGAGTTGTAAATGAGAGAAAGGTTCTTCTCTATGTGCTTATCTGCTTCTAACCTAGGACCATAACAAATGGGTTCATCCTCCTCTCTAGCCCTTTTCAGTTTAGAAGAAACAAGGGCAATCATCACAACTACTATGGAGGCAGCCTAGGATGCTATGGTAGATCTCTGCTACTGCAAATCTATCTACATGCATGAATGAAACATTGATTTTAGGTTAAGGCATGCCTTGCTGACCTCTAAGTGTACATCATTGCATACATAAATAAAACTGGTGGACACCTAGGGCTTCATGGCCTCGGCTGTAATGTGCATAGCACAGCCTCCCAGAGGCTCCACCTCAACATCATCGACCACAAATAAACCAGCAACATACACATCCTAATCTCAAACCATGTCTATCAGTTAACCCTAGCTCATAAGTATCATCATAGTGGAACAAGAACATGGAACTATCATCGATTGGGACCAATAACTCACAGATCGACCAAAAATAAACTAGCAATAGTCAGATCCCAATCTCAGACCATGCTAAACAGTAAACCCTAGCTCATATATACCATCACAGTGAAATGAAAACATGGAAACATCGTGGATTGGGCCTAATAACTCATAGATCTACCATGAGCCAAGCATAAATCCCATAGAAATAGCGCTATGAGCACTTTGACCGCCGAAATCGGGTCAAGTGTAAATACTTCACATCGCTATGAGCACTTTGACCTCTAAAATTAGGCCAAGTGTAACCAACATTTCAAGATTTCACCGTACTTTGGGGATGGAGAGGAGGAAGTAGATCCGAAGAGGAAGTAGGCGACGGCTTGGGAAAGACAAAGCAGTGTCCACCATAGGCCCAAGTCTAGGCAAACAAACATAGCCACCCACCGCACCACCCACTCATCTCAAGGAAGAAGAAGACGACGAGGACCACCACCACCCGTGTGCTAGCGAGACGGAGGAGGAGCCGACGTGAGGCTCGTCTATGACCCCGCCGCCACCACGCACCATCAGAGAAGGGAGGACAAGGCACCAAGGAGAGTGGAGAGCAGAAGGGAGTGAGGAGCGGGGAGGAGAAGAGGAGTGAGTGAGAGGCGATCGTAGTTATAGGGGAGGGGAAACCCTAGCGGGGAGGCAGGGGGAAATGTCCGTGTCACGCGTGAGACGAGAGGGTGAAATCATCCCGCCTTGCATCGAATTGAGCCAGGCTCGGTAGAAACGAAGGGGGCGGCCATTTCCCTGGGGCCTAGCTCTGGGCTACTTTAAGCAGCATGCCGGCTAGGCCTAAATCCCCACCAGGCAAACAAATAGCCCACGCTGCACCCCGTAGGCCTGCATCTGTGGGTCATCCAGGCAAACAAACACGCCCTAGTTTGTCCAAGTAACATCGGTCCTCTAAGAATGGCTATAAGCGTAACCCTCCAACTCGTAGCTTTTGCTTTAGTGTTTACCATGTTTGGAACACACGGTGAGCAGGATTGTTACCATGAGAAAGATTTAGTTAAGGAAAGATGCATGGAAACCATCAAAATTGGAGCCCCTTATGTTCCAACAATTGAATCATGTTGTCATACCATGGGACAATCTGACATGACTTGTATATTCCATATCCTCACCATTGAAGAGTAGATAATAGTAAGTGCAGCTAAGATTGTTCTTCTTGCAAAAGATTATCACAAGCCCGTTCCAGCCGGGACCAAATGTGGAAGCAAGTATATTTAATATGTATTTTTTAAATAGAATACCTAGTGCTATCATATTATTCAAGTAAGGAGTTTACAAATTATTCTCAACCTCTATCTATATTCTCTAATGATATAATATTGTGTTTGTTTCTTAACGTTTATTGTACCACCACAATGGTTGTGGGCACAACCAGGGGCGCACATCCATGAGGGTTTGTGAAGACTGGCTAAGCAAGGAA
The DNA here is from genome assembly GCA_038087645.1 of Saccharum hybrid cultivar R570. Taxonomy (NCBI): domain Eukaryota; kingdom Viridiplantae; phylum Streptophyta; class Magnoliopsida; order Poales; family Poaceae; genus Saccharum; species Saccharum hybrid cultivar. The sequence goes on from JAQSUU010000344.1 coordinate 4,143,286, forward strand.
GGATCAAGAATAATTGTGTGTTTGCTTTCCTCATTTCAAGTATTTAGTCACAGTAAGTTCTTGAACAAAGATATTGATTTTGATTTTTTTGCAGAACCACTTCATTTAATTTACTCCCAGGAGTATTTTGTCTTCCATTAGACACTAAGTATTCAGGAGAGCACACTAAATCATATCGTTCCATCGAGCACACACTACTATAGGAATTTTAACCGAGGTGGGCACTTTGGCTTAACTGATGCGGGCAAGCCAATCGCCTCGGTGCAAAGGTCATGGTTAATCGTGGCCTTAACCGAGGCGGTTGGCCAACTGCCTCAGTTAATCTATTTACCGAGGTGGGCATTATAAGCCGACCGCCTCGGTGCCCTAAAGTGCCCGCCTCGGTTAATGTTTTACCGTGGCGGTTGGATAAAGGTGCTGCCTCCATTAAACTTTTAACGGAGGCGATTGTTATTAATTGCCCGCCTCGGTTAATGGTTTCTAGATTAAAAAAATACTTTTTCAAATTTGAATTAGAATTTTGCTAATGAAAATTGAGATAAAGCATAAAATAGATGAAAAATATATATTGTATTCATTCTTGTTCGATGAACCAACATTTAAGTTATTACATTGGAGATGTCTTCATCATTGTTTCACAAACACACATCATTCATACATGAGCAACTAAGGACAATCATACATATCAACCTTTCTTGGGAAAGAGGTTCAGTAAAATGTGATATGAGATTCGTAACTAGGTGCTTCAGTTTCTGATCCTCTGGAACTTTGGATCCCGCGCTAAGTCGCCTTCCTTGTTGAAGAACATATTCCCTTCATGCGTGCTCTCTGTGACAAACTTACATATGTCTGTTACTGTTTGTCTAAAGTTTTGGTTGACCTTCTCCCTTTGCCATCATCCTTGTGCTTTCTTGAGCTGCCACCAGCTGCTGCACGTCCTCAGGTACTCGCAAACATAGAATCCACATAATACTGAGCCATAAGGTTGTTTGGCGCACTGCACGATATATAATACACAATCATTAGAGCATATATAGAGAGAGCAGTAGTAGGAGGACAATATAGTATAGGAGTAGTAGTTATAGGAGTAGAGTAGAGTAGAGTAGAGTAGAGTAGAGTAGAGTAGAGTAGAGTAGTAGTAGTTGTAGTTGTAGTAGTAGTAGTTAGGAGTAGTAGTAGTATTGGTATAGGAGTAGAGTAGAGTAGAGTAGAGTAGAGTAGAGTAGAGTAGTAGTAGTTGTAGTTGTAGTAGTTGTAGTTGTAGTAGTTGTAGTTGTAGAGTAGGGGAGGAGGAGGAGTAGTATTAGTAGAAGTAGGAGTAGGAGTAGGAGGAGGAGGAGGAGTAATAGTAGGAGTAATAAAGTAGTAGATCAGTAGTAGTAGTAGAGGGCATGCTCGATATAATAGCACAAACAACTTTTGTATACTTATCAGGAACGCGTGCCTGAGTTTCCGTTTTGTGCCATTCTTGATTTTTTTCCTCAGATCTTCGATCATAGGATTCAGGATCTTGCACGTACTCTTATAAGCACTATATGAAAAACCAGTAGTGTCAACAATAATTTCAACATGTATGTTAACTGTAAATGAATAATTTTTGTCACTTACTATCTCAAACAGCTTTCAAAGTGCTTTGTACCCTGCTTTGTTTATTTCCCGCACAGAGTCAAATATACAGGCCCATCCGTCCTGAGGATAGATTATAAATGCAATCTAGTGGCCCATGATGCCTTGGCTGCACCATTCACACAATACAGATTAGAAATGTTCAAATATGAGAAGTCATGATCCCAGTACCTATATATATGTTCCAAGTATCTTTTGGACTTACCCAAACTGGTGGGCAGCCATGACACACCCGTTTCCACGGAACTTCTTCATGGCTTCATAGATGTACATTTCCACCCGATACTTATATTCGATTACTAGATCTTCCCTATATTTCTTTCTCTGCTCTAGGTTCAAGTTCACCAGCTTTGCATGAGTGTCTAGTATATCATAACCCACGATGGTTCTCTCTGTAATAAGCATCGGAGAGAGATAGACAAAATTCTTGCCCAATTCCTTGCTTACATAGGCATGCATCCTGCAAGGAAGAGTCATCATGGCATTATTAGTTTGTTCGTAAAGTACCTATAGCGATGCAGTGGTGTTAAAGTTGTAATGAACTTACAGGGTAAATAAGGTGACCTAGGCAACATCGAGGTCCTTTCGCCGTATATACATGATGTGGAAATTTATGATGACTTGACCATCCATGGGCGTGTGGAAGTATTCCGCTGGAATGTTGATGACAAAGTTTCACAGGCCCACTTTCGCCGCTTCCATGTACCACAGATGGAACCTCCTTACCTCCCACTTCTCTTCAAGGAGGTCGCCCGAGGTCAACATGAACTTCCCATGCACGTAGTTTTCGAGGCAACCATCCGACCAGGGCTAAAATGACGGCAGTGTTTTTGGCCTGCAACACCGAGGCTTAAGATGTTAGGGAGTGAAAAAAGCAGCTAGCATCTCGAAATAAATTATAGATTAACTATGCTTGCTAGTACCATACCTTTCAAACATAGTTGAGTGTGGTTCGGGGATATGGCCTCCTCTTCATCTGTAGGCTTTCTTGGTGGGGGAAGCACATTGGTTCGAGCCCTGGTTCGAACCACTTGCAAGCGGTGGTGTCACATCACCCGATGCTGTCCCTGTGCCTCCCTGTGGATTGCTGTTATCGGGAGGCAGACTGCTTGGAGGATTGCTGCCTTGGCCACCAGCATTGTCATTGTCATCGTTGTTATTGTCATCGCCGCCACCATCGTCGTCGTCATCACCCAGGTCACTCGGGGAGACGATGACGGGTGTGAGGGCTGTGACGTCGGTGTCGTCATGTCTAAGACAATGTTGCTCTTGTTCCATAGCACGTGCATGCCGATAGTAGCACTTATGAACCTATACCCCTCTTTAGTGGGAATGTTGATTTCATCCTCATCAAAATCTAGGTTCATCCACATCACATCCACCCTAGCACAGTTGGGTGGGATGGGCTTGTCGTCGTACATGGCGCCACTTTCGGGCAGCAGTGCCACTCCTTGGGCCACTTCCTTCTTCTTCTGTGCTCTACCGAAGGACACCTAGAGCGTGCAGGTAGTTAGTTCCATGATATTGTTGACTAGGTACCTTGGGAGTTGTCTAGTCCCTGGCACCATCTACCCTTATACGGTGGCTTGACCCTATGGCGGCAGCACGCCAGCCTAGCGGGTCTCGACCAACTTGATCTTCTATGGATGATCGGTAAAGAGCGAGAGCTCAGTGTAGTTGTTGTATTCTTCGAGGCCCTAGACTCCATAAGCTCCCATAATCCTCTGCTTTTCAGACACAACCACGTGCATTTTGTTGTCTTTGGGCATCGGACAGTAGGCTACTTACGTGCAGTGGCTTGCTAGTACCCACTGATCATCTTTGTAGCCGACACTTTGGAGCTCCACGGTGGTTAGCCCATAGTCGTCCATGACAACCCCCTTTGGTTTAACCCACTGGCACCGAAAGACAGCTAACTATAGGTCATTGCCATAGTCAAGTTCCCATATCTCTTCAATCTGCCAAAAGTATGTCTTGGTCTGCCCCGTTGACTCATCGATGCCCTCATATCGAACACCACTGTTCTGTGTCGCGCTCTTCTTGTCCTTCTCCTTTGTGTGGGACCTATATCCATTGATGTCATACCCTTGCCACATGGTGATTTGGGTGGATAGGCTAGACGCAAGCCTCGCTTCATCAGACTCTCCACGTGGTATGTCCTGCAGCTCTTTGATCCACGTCGTAAAACTAATCTTGTGCTATTTTTGGACCCATGCCTCCGTGCACTACCCATCATGAGCGGTGTGGATCTCCTCCAAGTGCTTGTCAACATATGGTTCCATAATCACTAGTTGATTGAGGATGTTATGATGAGCTTCTTGCACTGTTTCATACTGTACATCGGTGCGTACTTTCCTCCCGGTGCAATCAATTCCCAAGGTTCTACCTTCATGCTGTGGGATGGGCAGGTCAATCACCCTTCCATCCCGGATGTACCAGGTGCAGCAGTTAATGGCCTTCTCGGTTGTGTATGCTTCAAGCGTAGAGCCCTCCGAGTAGGCACGGTAATGGATGTATCTGTTGAGAGTTGACATGAACAGCGCGTATGTCCACATCCGGTGCAGGTACATGGGGCCTAGTTCCTCTATCTAATCAACCATGTGCACCATCAGATATGGCATAATATCAAAGAAAGACGTCGGGAAGCACATCTCGAGCTGGCAAAGAGTCTCCACGATGAACTGTTTCAGGCCAGGCAGCACGGCTTCATCGATGACCTTTTGTGTGATGTAGTTGAAGTAGGACATGTGTATGATGACCATCTTCACGTACTCTAGACCAATAGCCCTGATCATAATTGGAAGGAACACCATGAGCATGACATGTGAGTCATGTGCATTGAAGCTGGTCAGTGTGAGGTCCATCATTAAGATTAGGCTCTTGATGTTGGAAGAAAAACCGGTCAGCTCCTTGACACCCCTAGCCCACTAGCACATGGCCCTCTTTTCATCTCTTATCAGGTTGTAGTTCACACCCGGAAGGTCGACTGTCCCGCTCTGGATCACTGGTGTCAGGTGAATTTTAGACCTGATGTCCTGGTTGATAAGATCCATCCGTGATTTTAGACCATCCTTCGTCTTAGCCTTGATTTCTAGTAGTACGCCAATGGTGCTTTCGAAGACATTCTTCTCGAGGTGCATGCAGTCGATGGCATGGGGTGTATCTAGGTTCTTTTAGTACGATAGGTACTTGAAGAAACATGACTGCTTCTTGAAAGGAACAGGGGCGACACGTGGCTCCTCCATCTTATCCCGCTTCCTCTTCTTTCTTATCATGGTCCCATCTTTCTCTTTATTCTTCTTCTCAAACTCAACATCCATGCCCTTCACCATGTTAAACACCTTTTGCCTGTACCTCGTTCTTTTCGGCTCATCAGTTTCAGGCTCCTCCTGGTTGTCGAAGTACTTATTCATCATAGCTGCCCGGTACCTGTGCTTTTTAACGAGGAATCACCTATGCCTCATGTACACCATCTTCTTGGATGCACTAAGGTAAGTGTACCAGGTACCGTCAATGCAAACTATGCAACCTGACTTACCTTTGATCTACCCCGATAGTGAAAAAAGACCAAGGTAATCGGTGATGGTGACAAAGATGTTGGCTTTTAGTGTGAACTCCTTCTTTAGGGACGCCTCCATTATCTTGACCCCATCTTTCCATAGTATCTTCATGTCCTCCATGAGTGGCTCCAGGAACACATCTATGTCATTGTCTGGCTGCCTAGGTCTAGAAATAATCATGGTTATAAAAGATACCTACGCTTTTGACATAGCTAGGGAGGTAGATTGTATATGGTGAGGATGATCAGCCAAGTGTTGTGCAAGCTACTGAGGTCATCGAACAGATTCATCCCATCAGTACTTAGCGCGAACCTGATGTTCCTTGCCTCATCGCCAAACTCTAGGAACTTGGCATTGAAACGCTTCCACTGCTTGCCATCGGAAGGGTGTCGTAGCTTGCCATTGTCCTTCATGCGCTCATCAGATGCAAGATAGGACATTATCTTGGCATCCTTAGGATTCCCAAATATAGCACGCAAGCGATCGATCATGGACAAGCACCACATTGACAGGGCTAGACTTTTCCTCTACGTGTAACCCTCTTCTTCCTCATCCTCAGGAGACGGGATCTGCTTCTTCATGGTACTCTTCTTGGCCATCTTATTCTTCTTTAGGCCTCTCTCATGGCCATCTTCTTCTTCTTCAGGCCTCTCTCATCATCCGCATCCGTGCAACAACCAGCATTCTTCTTGTACCGACTCATGCCACAGTGCGAACAACTCTATAAATTCTCATACTTGCCCTGATATAGGATATAGTGGTTAGGGCAGGTGTGAAACTTTTTAAGCTTCATTGCCACTGGCCGGATCAACTTCTTCGCTTGGTTGGTATTGGCGGGCACCTTGTTACCCTATGGGTATATGTCAGCAAGGATACGTTATAGGTCATTGAAGCTAGTGTCAGACCAGCCATAGCGAGCCTTTAGCATCAGCATCTAGAGGTTAAAATGCAGCGTCGTCCAATGCTTCATATAGTCCTTATAGAGAGGATCAATTGACGCTTGCTTCATCTCTCTAAAATTCTATAGCCACCTCGGGCTCCTAAATAGAACATCGTCGTGGTCAAGACGGTTAGCGATTAACTAAAAAAGCTACGTCGCCTTGGGATCCCTCACTGGCTCACCGCCATCCCCATCATTGTCATCAGCTGTGTCTTGGAGCAGATCATCCATCATGATATAATCACAATCTGCATTGTCACCAGTAGCAGCATTGCCATGCCTGCCGGCCGCTGCTGATGAGGTTTGTTGTTCAGCATTCATCGCCGTCGTCATCACTATCGATGAGTTCCCTCCTCCAGATGCACCGCACTCGGATCCTCTGCTTCTCCGTGAAACTTTTAGATGGTGTAATCCTTGACGAAATCGTACCAGACCAAGTGAGATTTCACCATGCCATCTCCTTGGGCAAGAAGGTTCTTGTAGCTCTTACACGGACAGATGGTGAGTTCTCACTTCAGACTCAGACGATGCCTTTTCATAGTGGCAATAAACTTTGTCACATGATCTAGGAAAGTTGGATCCAGCCTCGATGTCTTATACATCCATTCCCTATCCATGACCACGAACACCTTGCACACACAAACAACAAAAATGGTGCATATAAGCAGAGTAGTATGAAAAAAAGATAGCCAGGTAGCTCTAAACCTGATGATTTCTCTCTCCTCCAAATAGATCTAGATCTAGATCTTGAGAAAAAGCACCTAAATCATGGAAAAGAGAGAGGATTGAGGGTTTCAGAGTGAGAATCAACCTCTTGCAGTGCCCCGTTCACCAAATCCAAGGGTAAAACCTCTCCCCCTAGAAAATGGCCATTTTTAGGGTTTTTAGGTCAAAACTCAACAAAAATGGAGGAGAAGTCGTGGGGAAGAAGGGTGGGTGCGGCTGTATGTTAGCCCAGACTTAACCGAGGCGGGCACTATAAGAAAACTGCCTCGGTTAATCATCTATTAACTAACGCAGTTGCTTTAAACTAAACGCCTCGATTAATAGATTAACCGAGGCAGTTACCCTAAGCCATAACCGAGGCAGTTGCGTTAGGGCAACCACCTCGGTTAATCTGCATTAACCGTGGTGGTTTATTTATAACGCCTGCCTCAGTTAACCTGGCTACCTTGCCTCGAATAATCGAGGCGGGCAACCAGGCCAATCGCCTCGGAGCCCCATTTCAAAACGTTGTGCATAAGATTTTGTGTAGTAGTGACACTCAACGCAAAAACCCAAAATTCACATTTTTCATCAGGATCATAAATAAGTGAATAAAGCTTACAAGAGTCTTAATCATCTCATACATCACAAGGCTATAAAAATCGAAGTTACTACAATATCATATCTATTACAACATATTTTGTACAACAGCAGAAAGAACAATTATGGTGTAATATGAATAAGAGTTGATACATCGCAGGTTTACATATTTTTATCTTGCAACAAAAAATAAATATGTGATCAAAGTTGTAGCAAAAATAAATATTTATTCTAAGACATGTCTAAGCATTTAACATGGTAAATAGTTATACAAGATATGATAGCAAAGTGTAAGACTTTTCTTTATCAAAAACATTTGGTGAGGGTTATAAATAAAAACTACGATCGCAGCATAAAAGGAATCCTCGCTCAGCCCACCAGGAGGTATTCACACACAAGAGTTAGCTCTAGCGTCCACTTGTTACCTACAACTGGGGGAGACTAAAACCCTAAGTACTCAAGTGTACTCAGCAAGACTTACCCGATAGAAAAATAAAATGACTCCAAGGATATGCAAGACTTATTTGGTTTGCTGGCTTGTTGAACTTTCAGGAAGCACTACTAATAGTGCATCCTTATCTTTAAAGTTTTAGCAGTCATAATTAGTTTATTAGCTAACCATTCTAGGTAAACATGTGTGCTACTTTCAAGTATATGGTAAGCAATCAAAATCATTTTAAGCCCCTCATCCATGTTTAGTTCTTACTACGAAGCTAGATAGTAGTCAAGCAGTATCATCTCAAAAGAAACAGCGATTCATGAACTGATGACTCCTAGCTCAGTACCCTCAACACATGCCTTGTCTAAACCCAAAAGCGTAGACAAGACTAGCCCTTCCCAAACCTGTCATAGGCTCCAAAGTCCCCGCCCAAACTTGGACTTCAAGTCCCAACACTGTGGCCTATGCTTTAGGATGGCACCCTCGGAACTCCACCTCTCCACGCCTCAATAAAAGTTAGCCTGAAAAGAACCAGAACCCATGACAAGTAAGGTACGCAAGTCTTCCCACCCCACAAAGCAAGCATGTGAGAGGGACATTCGAAACTTGATGTAACACCCCGGTGTTACGCATGCATTTAGCACCTGCAAAACATGAGCATAAGCATTGTTATGCATCTATTATCATCGCATGAAATAATGAGTGAAACATTTCTATGAAACGTGAATGTTGCATACACTTGTTTAGTTTATTTTTGCCCTAATTATGCTAGCTAGATCAATGGAACATGTTAGGTTTTAAATGCAAATCACTTAGAAATAATTATCATACAATTTGGAGCAAAGTATGTGTTCAAACTTTTGGAAAAATATACTTTTAAAAATATTATTGAAAATGGTAAAAAAAACCCTCCATATTTAGCTTTTTCATCTCAATTCAAAATCTAGGCAGAATTTTTAGTTGGTCCCTAAAGCAAAGTTGTAGAGGATTAAATTCTAAGCAACTTTCATTTTTGGGCCATTTCCAGAAAAGGTCATTTTCTTGCTCAAAATGGGATTTGAAAATTATTATTTAAAATTTGTTTGAAAATTAAATTTGGAAAAATCAATTTCTCACCTAACGGGCCGCCGCCTCCCTTTCGGCCTCCGCGCCCCATGCGCCCGCCTACTCCTTCCGCACCACGTCAGCCTCTCGGCTCACTCCTTACTCTCTCCTTTCGCTTCTCCACAGCCGCAGCGCAGCCGAGCGCTTCCCCTCTGCCACCATCGCGCAACTACTCGCTGGAGACGCCCTTTTCGGCCACCCCAGCTCACCGCAAGCCTCTCTGTCTTGCTCCGAGCTCCACCTCCTTCTTGCGCATCCCACGCTCGCCTCTATTGCCCGTGGTAAGTTTTCCCTACGTGGGAATTGCTCGTCGAAGTCCCCGACCGAGCTCACCGGAGAACATCGCTCCGTGGACGCCGACCTTTCGCTCCCCCTTTTCCTCCCTTCGTGCGCGCATTCCGTTCACCTTGCTTCCCCGGTGCTCGTGCACCTCTCCCCGTGCCGTCTCTTGGCCGGAGGTGCTCGGCCACCATTCCGCCATTGGCAACGGCGAGCTCGCTCCCTTGCCTCCTTGACTGATCTAGGATGTCTGCTAGGTCCGCCTCGAGGAGTAGAGTGCTACGGTGAAGACCTCACCGCCGGAGACCTCGCCGACGGTGAGATCCCGGCCAGTCAACTCCCCTCGGGGTGTGTGACTGTCGGGTGGGCCCGGTTCACCTGCGGACCCTAGCTGCCAGCGACAGCGGGTGCACTCAGCATTTTCTGCGGCTGATTTTTAAAAAGAAATTGAAAAATAATTTTCAGAATTTATGTAAATGCTTTGGAAAATCATAACTTGCTCATTTTGGCTCCAAAAATTGTGAAACAAATTTTGGTAGACTTCTTAGGAGTAGATCTATGGTTTAAAAATATGGCATGTTGAATTTGTGACACTTTTCTATGGAGTTTTATTTAATCATTGAAATTACTATTTTCTTGAGAAATGCATAATAAATCATAGAAAGCTCAGAAAAATATGGTTCTAATTTTGTTAATCTTCTTGTGTAATGTACTTTCTAGGAAAAAAATATGTCATGTATGTTCTGTAGAAAAATTATGATGTGTAGTTCAAGTGCCTTTAATGGCTGATTTTTGTTATTTTTGCTAGACAGCAAAATTTATATAAAACATGTATGTGATAACTTTTGTACATTGATTATTTACTATGTAGAACCTAGGAAAAATGCTAAATCTATTGTTTGATACTTTTCATAATACAAAGTATTTTTATGCTCATATTTAGGCCCTAGCTTGTCATTTTTGTGTGGGCTATTCCCCTTATCCAAATTCCATGAAAATTTGATGGTAATCTACTTAGAGTAGTACTGTGCTATGGTAATTTTCTAAGATTTTTCTAGGCTATGAAAATAGATGTTGCTATTCAAACCTAGTGCTAATTTGGGTTAATGAAATCTTGCTTTATGAATGATTAAGGAATTAGTGAAGCTTTGGTGTATCTTTGAAGCATTCACTAAGATGTGTTGACTGAGCATGTTAGTAGTCGAAGAGAATGCAATAGATGACATGCACTTGTAGTACATGTTCTTGGATGATGTGGACTACCTTGTATGAAAATTGTACTATACTCTACCCATTAAAGCAAATCATGCTCATCTACCTTGCATGCAAGCATATTCATTATGTGCATTTCATCCGATGCACCTTTTGCATAAGCACTTATGCACCTGCATCATACAGGATCACAAACAGAGAATCCATTAGTCGTACCCGAGGAGCTCGAGGAGCAGCTCAAGGTGCAGCCGCAAGAAGTGACCGAAGCAGACGAGGAGGACGGTGAGGAACTTTTGGAGTGCCCCATTCACCACCCGAGCTCCTTCGAGAGAGGCAAGCCCCGGAGCATTTTCTCCCTCGGTTTGCAATTATTAATTAATGTTTTACTTTAATTGATGCATTACGTTCAGGAGTTGTCTGCAACCGTTGCTGCATTATACCTTGTTTACCTTTGTTATACTATATCCTGTTACCCTGGTATTCGCAGTCGAGTCAATGCTTAGCTAGCTAAGACTGGTAGAAGTCGGGTGATTTCCTGTCATCTGCGAGCTATAGGTGGTTACCTGGATCTGCTCGGACAACGATGTCGTCATGGTATAACTAAGTGTTAATTTGAAGTTGAGATCAGACGGAGACTTATAGGGTTTTAGACTGTAGTGCTTTCTGTCTATGTTGATTAAGGACATAGACCGTTGTTGGGCCTCGGGTTATGTTGAACGCATGCCTTACATTTAGCTGGTCGAATAACGTACCTTTTGACCGCAAAGCTAGGAGATTATCTAGGCCGAGTGGATTGCCCGCAGCGCACTGTACCAGAGCAGGTGTGGTAGGACATGGGGGCGTGATGATAAGACCGAAAGGCAGTCGGTCGGCCCCCGGGTACATGTGGTTCCTGGCAAACTTGAGATTTTACCTGAATAGTTGACTCGGTGACCAATATCTCACTTTAGCGGGTGAGTGTGGTTTGTGTGAGGAATAAATTACCAGCTAGTTAATAATCGATTTGAATCGCCATCATTCACTAGATAGTGAACACTTGACTTAAGTTACTTCATCGTAGTAATGTTGATGGAACACTTGGACAATTATAATGGATATGACATTATGGAAGTTGTTAATGATCATTGGATATCATTAATTGCTTAATCACATGCTTGCTCTAGTATAGGTGCAAATGTAGTTGACAGGTTAATAATGTTTAACTTGGCCTAATGCTTTTGGAAAAGGTTCTTGGAATGTTAAAAATGCCTTTTTACAAATGAGTCAGCTACCCTACTATAAAGCCCTTCATAATCCTTGGTGTCACTTTATTTTTGGTTATGTCGGGTAAGTCTGACTGAGTACCTTCTCGTACTTAGGGTTTGTTCCCACTTATTGTAGATGGACAGATGTATTACAACTACTGTATCAACTGCCTTTATCCTGCGATGGGTGATGCTTAGGACCATGGGCAATGGTCATTCCTTACGTCTAACCTAATGCTTTTGTTGGAGATGATCATCAGCTGGCACTGTACTTGAACTTCTGTGTGAGTGTGTGTGGATTTAAACAACTTGCTTCCGCTACTTTCTATTTGAACTCGATTTGTAATAACTATGTTTAAACTCCGATGTATCTATGATGTGAACTTTAATTACAATCTTGGCTGGTATGTGAGTTGGTTTAAAATCCTTCGTGATTTCACGGACTACCAGGTTATATGGGCTTAAGTTTGCTAAATTGTTTGCTTTGACGAGTGATTTTCTTAGTTAATTTCGTGCAATTAGTCGGTTTTGCTACACTTGATAGATGGTCTAGGTAATGAACGGTCCTTAATTGACACAACGGGAAACCATGCACCTAGAACATGGCCCTGATGCACTAGGACCTACTATGTTGCACCTACCAATGTCCACAATATCCACAACATTTACATCATCCAATTTTTTATGTTCCCTCTTGGTACCAATTATTATCCATCTTGAATCCATGTGATAGTAATATATATTTCTATCTCTCACAAGTGACAGACAATCACTCGACTCCTACCGGAGTCCTATAGCATGGCAATCTACACTATCCTATCATACTAGTAAGAGCCAGATAAATCTATAGATTCTTATTATCTGTAAACATATGGCCTATTAAGTGTTCATTTGACACAACGACATCATACAAGGCAGCTCTTGGGGTACTCCTCTCAGGGTGGCTCTGCTCTTAGTGTAGAGCTCGAGTTGTTCTATCGTGAGGACTCAAATGATTTGTTCTCCCAGGTTCATCCTTTGTTCCTCCTTTGTAGGATTCAACCTCCCCTTATATATTGAGGTAGGTCGGGTACATGACGGTTTGGGGAGTGTAGTCTACGGTCCATGTGCGCCAAAGTCTAAGAGGGTGTTACAGTGGTGCAGATGGACCTTGGTGTTGTCATTGAGCCGTAGAAGCCATAGGCATCGTCTAGCTGCCCTATTCTGATGTTTTGACAGTTGGCTTTGTCGACTTGGACAGGCCTCCACCAGGTACTCCATTTGGAGGCTTCCTAGGTGGCGAAGGAATCCGGCTTGAGGAGCTAACAAGCGGGCCCAAGAGCCCTCGAGCCCCTGAAGCCAATGGAGGGGATTTGTCCCATCGTGTCACGCCCCGTGCGTGACCCTATTGGAAGAGTGGTTGACAGCATTGCTGTAGGGTCAAGATGGCGGACTAGAGGGGGTGAATAGTCCTTTCTAAAAAAATAAACGCGCCAGCTTACCAAAATAAATACAGAATTAAAACTATCGGTTTAGCCAAGACTACACCCCTCTATCTAAGTTCACAAACACCTTATAAGGATCCAAATTAGGCAACAAAGGTACCAGGTTAGCTAGAGCTCACCTAACTAATCTCGCTTGCACGGTCACACAAACCTATGCAACTAGTACTTCACACAATAGGGGGAGCTCCAACACAAGCTAGTCAGCAAAAAGCACAAAGCCACCTAAGCTCACTAGCAATGCTCAATAACAAGGCCACACAAGCCAAATTAGAGAGCGCAAATTACTTAGCTACACAAACTAAGCAAAGTAACTAACAAGGTTACTAAAACTAAATTAGCCACACAAGGGAGCTACTTCTATGCTACACAAGCAAATAAGGTAACTAGCAAGCTACATAAGCTAACTAATTACAAGAGCAACTACACAAGCATAATATAAAGAATGTAAGTGCAAGCTTGTGTTGGGGAATTGCAAACCAACAGGAAGATGATTTTTCTTCTGAGGTTCACGTATTTGCCAATACACTAGTCCCCATTGTGTCGACCGCTCACTTGGTGGTTCGGCGGCCAATTAGCATCACCCGCTAAGCCCGCACGTCGGGCACCGCAAGAACCTACCCACAAGTGAGGGTAGCTCAATGACATGCTCTACTAATGTTGCTCTTCGCGGCTCTCGTAGGGTGAGCACGGTACCCCTCACAAAATCCTTCTCTAGAGCACCGCACAATCTTCTTGTGTGCTTCATGATGGAGAACTCACCACCAAGCCATCTAAGAGGTGGCAACCTCTAAGAGTAACAAGCACCACTGGCTTGCAACTCGAACACCTAGTGTCACTCGATGCAATCTCACAATGCAACACACTAGAATCACTCACTCGTAATCGGATCACACTCTTGCAAGAATAAGTGAGTTAGAGGGCTCCCAAGCACTCCTACACAAGCCACATAGGTGTGAGGGTGCTCAGCTACTAGCCCAAGGTCAGCCACCACTTCTATTTATAACCCCACGGCTCAAAAGAGCCATTACCCCTTCATTGGGTTGAAAACGCAGCGACCGGATGTGCCTGTCATGATGACCAGACGCGCTAGGCTCTATGTTTGGTCACTCCTAGACAACCACGTGTTGCCAGGATTCAACCAGGGCCGCTCGATCCCAACGGTCGGTAGCCACACACCAACAGTCAAGTGATGACCGGACACGCCGAGCCCCAACCTGATGTTGTCATGTCGCGTCAGATCACGCGTGCCTTCTCTCGGCCAGCACCTGACCGGATGCGCCTCTAAGACATGACCTAATGCTCCACCACCAGAGTCTGATCATTTCCAGAGAGCTCCTCGAGCCTCTATTTTGTGACCAAACACGTCAGGTTAGTCATGACCAAACTCAGTGCCCGAGTCCGCTCCTTCTCTGCCTGCCTTGCATCACTGCCGCTCCTCACGCCAAGACATCAGCGTACGTCACCCATGACTGGACACTGGCCTTGTGTGTCTGGTCAAACATTGTTCAGTGTCCAATCAATCACTAGAGTCATGCCCTTCTCTGGAACACATGACCAGACTCACCAGCCAATGTCCGGTCGCTGCGCTGCGCAAAGTCCGTTCACTTCTAGTGACCTGTTTTGCCTCCTTTTCTTCACCGAGTTGATCCACATCAACTCTAACTTCTTCTCCTTTGCAAATGTGCCAACACCACCAGTGTTCACCAACTTGTGCATGTGTGTTAGCTTTCCACTAACATTTTTAAGGAGTTAACCACTCAACTTGCCACACCACTTGATCCTAGCAATGATGCAAAGTTAGATCACTCGAGTGGCACTAGATGACCTATATGCAAATAAGTTTGCCCCCTCTTGATAGTACGGTCATCTATCCTAAACCCGGTTATAAACTTCTCTACACACCTATGACCGGTGAAATAAAATGCCCTATAGGTTATACCTTTACCTTGCACATTCTATTTCATCTCCTCCGGTGTTGATGCAACATATGCACCAACCATATCGCAAATGACATGATCCACTTCATATCATCACGTGACCTTGTTGGTTCATCGATCTTAACCTCACTTGCTTTTCACCGTTGCCTTTGTCCATCGGCGCTAAGTCTTGCTCAAGCTTCACCGCCACATGATCCATCGCTCCAAAGCCTCCAACTTGCTTTTCACGCTTGCAACCGATCCATCAAGCCAAGTCTTGTCTTGATATTCTCTACCTTAGTCACATGACTCCATGTCATGTCTCATACAAAGGCGAAACCAGGGGGCTAGCAGGGGCCGCGGTCCCCCTCCAAGCACAGTAAATTCATTTAAATACCTATATAAATATTTGTATTTATAGCACAAAAATATTAATTTCACCCATTTTTTTACTAAAATATGATGATTTTGGTTAGAAATAGTGTATATTTTTTCGAAAATTTGTTGAAACATACAATTATGTATATTTTATCACACTAAAAAATACGATCACATTTGTCCGGCCCACCTTACTCAAAATCGCTGATTCCGCCTCTGGTCTCATATGCAATGAGTTCCTTCATCACATGTGTGAACCTTGCAACATATCCAAGCCATTTCACCTCCATGGCATAGGTTGCTCACTCTGATGTAATTATGAACTAATCACCTATGTATTTAACTTAAACATATATTAGTCCACCTGAGGTTGTCACTTAATTACCAAAACTAAACAAAGACCTTTCAGCTGTGCCCGCTGTAATGCATTGGGGAGCCCCCGAGCCTTGAGCGCTCAGGGCGCCTACTTCCAGCTGGGCCTTAGCTTGAGCTGGAGGCTGGTGTAACACCCTAGGTGTTTGGCTCCCATAAATTGCATGTTCATTTCATAAACATGTGCATCATCCATCTCATCATGCTATTGTCACTTGAAACATGTGTATACAACATTCTCAATTGTGTTTGTTTCATACATGATTGCTTGTGAATTGTGGTTAGTACAACATGTAGATGCAACATGAGTTCTCATACCTTGAAACATGGCAACATTGTTAGTGTAACATGACAAGTTGAGTTTTGCAACGAAGTTACGAAACATGTGAAACATGGTGTTGCAACAAAGTGAGTAATTTGATTGTTTTGCTTGCTTCATCACATGTGGTACTTAGAAGTTGGTGTAACAATTGTGTAGAGTGGTTAATTATGGTCTAATACACCTTAACTACACTTAGGATAATTAGTGGAGCATTGTTCATGTTGACAAAAATAACTAATTTGCCCTCTAGGTGAGGTTTGATCTTGTGAAGACCTAAAGAGTGTCTTAGATTGACTATTTAAAAAGTTTAGCCTAGGGATCTTGCATGGTTGTGCACCCTTTACCAAAGTTGTAGCAAATTTACCAAGGAACAAAAGTCTCAATATGGCCGTCTCACGAAAATGGCTGGAACATGCTCAAATAGGGCCCACAAGTCAGTTGGAGTGTTGATTCAACACTAGAAACTTTTTCTAAGTCATGCCCTGACTTACAGTTTTGATGTACCCCACTTTAGGGCTTTGTAGTTCCAAATATAGGCCAAACTAGTTCAAGCTTCAATTGACAAAGTGGTAGATCTCACTTAGCTCTACATTTTTGTTAATTGCACCTTTCGCTGAGTTGGGCTCGTTTAGGAGATAATCAACGTCCAAATCAGGCTGTCAGACACCGATGGCGAGCCTGATGGCCATCTTGGCCTGGGCTCGGTGGCCGACAACACTAGGTCACGCCCACCATCTAGTGGCTATACACCGACGAGGAGGCCGCGTGTCTGGCCAAGGAGCCTCCAAAGCCATCCCCACTCGCTGACACTGCCTACATTCACCTCTTTTCTCCCTTCTGTCTCCACCAAAGCGGAGAGCCGCGCCACCATCGCCATCGCGAGCTTTGACGAGCTTGTGTGCATGCACCACCGTGCCACCACGCACCAAAACCCACACACAGCATCGCCTGCCTCCACTCTATGACATCCTCACCTCGGGTTGGTCACTGGGTCAATGTAGAGGGTGAATCGCCCAGTCGAATCCCGTCGGGGCGGAGCTCTGCCATGGCCACCACCATTGCTAGCTCACCGCCGTCTTCCTCTTTCACCCTCCTCTCTTTCTAGTCAGTGTTAGGGCTAGATTAGGTCTTCCTCTCGCTCTAGGCATGATCTTACCACGGGTCGTGGTCTCGCCGGAGCAAAACATGACGACCACTGTCGCCGCGCTCACTGCACCGTGCCACCGCGCTCACCGCACCGCGCCACCGCGCTCATGGGCAACTAGGCTAAAGGACTCCACCGAAACCCTCGATGGCCTTGTTCATCTCCCTAGGGTCTAGTGCAGTTGTAGCCGCCCTCGTCTGGCTCGATTAGAGCCTGAGCGTGTCGGCATACCACCGAGCTGCTCCACCGTCCGCCATCCGGCGACAAGGCTCACTCCATTAACCCTAGCCTCCGTGTTCTACCTCGGTCAATGTGGCTTGGCAAGCTGGTTACACCGGTGCCCTCAGCCTCACCGGACTCGCCACCGGCGGCAAGCTCTCACCGTCGCCCCTCCTCTATCTCTGTCTGTATGACCTGCGAGGCCCGCGTGTCAGCACGCGAGATCTCCCCTGCAATGGTTTGCTAGGCCATCATGGGCTGAGCTGGGCATCCAGGCCGGCCTAGTAACCCGAGTAGAGTAGGAAATTTAAATTTTATTTTATTCTTTTCGTAGATTTGAATGCTAGATTCAAAATTTCATATCTCTTGAATGGTAGATCCAAATGATGTGGTTCCAATTTTGTGGTGTTCCTAGTAAAGTCTAGTTTTTATTAAAAATATAAAATATGCTATGTTCTCTTACGGAAATTGGAGCTATAAAATATGCCTTTTATTCATGTTGGAAAAGAGAAAAATCACATCTCTTGGTATACAACTCCAAATGACTTGAAATTTTTATGGGGTACTGTTTATGCCATGACTAGTTTGTAGTTTAAATTTCATCACTTTTGGATAATGTATGGTGGAGTTATATATTTATCTTGTTTTCTTGGGTGGGTCTTGTGTGAATTTTTATAATTTATCTATAGATCTAGTAAAGGTGAAATTTGGTGAGTGCTACTCTTATGTTGGGAAGAACCCAAGAAAAATATGAGATCTATTGTTTGATACATTTCAATAGGGTTTCTTAGTTATGCCAAAATCAGTCTTTCCGTTTATTATTTTTGGTATAGGAAAATATACTTACTCAAATGCTCTAAAAATTTTATGGTAGCCTCCTGGATGTATATGGTAGCCACTATAATTTTTATGGAATTAATTGTGTAGTTTTAATATGGGTTCCTTTATTCATCTAATTATCTAAATAAATTGATAAATGATATTAAAGAAATGATTTAGATGTTGGCACCACACTTGCCGACATTATTTTTGATATGAGAAATAAGTTGGTAAACTTGGTTTGGCTCAAATGATTTGTTACATCATTAGACATTTAATTTAGCGAATCTGCCATTTCCGGACAGATTTAGAGGTATTGCTAATTACTCTATGAAAATGATGTTTTCATGTCTTGGGGTCTATAGCAAAGTTGTTGTGAATTTTATAATCTAGTTGCTGTTAAATTTTGGTGGCAATTGGTCATATAGTTTAGTAGTTATAGCTGTTTAAAGTTGGTTCTCAGCTTTAATTGCTCTCTGTTTACGCGGAACAGATTCTGTGTTTTCTTGATTTTGACTTAGTAAACTTCGGAATCATGATTTGATATTTGTAAATGTTTTGTACAGAATTTCATAAGTTTTCCAGATTGTCCTCTTCTAAGTCAATTGGATTTGTAGAACTCTTGTTGTGATTGATATAATGAACTGCTCTTTTGCATATGAAACCTTAATTTTTGATTAAGTATGCCTTTACTATTCCTAAGCTTGTTGGTAATGTTCCTAGGTGTTAGGCCTTTAACTGAAGATGAATATTTTTATCTTAGGTTATGCAAGTTAGGTAAGTTGATCTTGTTCTTCAAGTTGAGTTAGATATATGTTTTAAAGTGATTTGAATAGAGCTATTCTTACTCGGTAAACGAGTGTCCGGTGATGTTTTGGTTAAAGTACTTACTTACTGTTATCCATTCATCATGAGCATCATGTTATTTCTTATGCATCCATGATATTTATCTTGTGCATATGCATGTAATAGGTGTTCTGGAGGGAGTCACGCTTCTAGAATTCGAGAAGAACCCGGAGGAGCAAACCTCGGAGCAGGAGGTGCAGGCCCCCGAAGAAGCAGTAGAAGGAGACGTAGTTGAGTGTACGGACCACACGCCTTGTAACTTCGTGAAAGGCAAGCCCCGAAGCATTATAAGCCTCCTAATTTCTGAAATGCAATTAAAGTATTATGTTATATATATTGTTGCACTAAGTTTAGGTGTTGGATGAAAACACTTGCTGCATTGGTTATCCAATCCTTGTCTAGATATTGATACCCTGAATCCTAAGTAGCTCATGCTCGTGTAGTTGCTTAGCCTTGCTTTAATGTGGTTGAAGTTAGGTGATTTCCTGTCACCTGTGAGCTATAGAAATATACATATGGCATGGTTGGCTATATTTGCTATCGTGGAAAAGAACTTGTCTTAATTTGAAATAAAGATCGGGCGGAGACTTGCTGGTTTGCAGTGACTCCGTCTGTGTCAATTAAGGACTGAATCTTGGAGCCTTTCTTTGTCATGTTGAACGCATGCCTCTCTCTTAGCTGGCTGGGCCTGAGTGCTTGACCGCAAATCTGAGCAGCTCAACCTAGGTCGGGAGTCGGCAAGTATAAAGTGCGCCTCGAAAGGGAGCCGTAGGCGTGAGTCTAAGGGCAGGTGATTTAAAAGTCCTGATCATCCTGGGAGAAGGGTAATCCCTGAGAATGCTGGTGCTGACCGAACCCGCGAAGTTGGTTCCTGAGTTGTACCAAAGGTGACCCACGGCTACCCTTGCAAAGTATGCCAGCGTCAGAGTTAGGAATACCCCCTCAGCTGAGTTGTAATTTAATTCGAGTCACCATCTCTCACCGGTTAGTGAGAACTTAACGAGAGTATCTCCACAGTAAATACACTAAATAACATGGTGGTTCAGAAATGATGATATGATGTTGATAGCCTTATTATACCTGCTATGGTTAATATTGTTTGCTCTTAATAAGGGAGTGCTCTAGTATAGGTGCTAATCTAGTGGATAGGTAAATGATGATGAAATTGTTGCTAAGTTTAAATTGGTCATTTATAATAGTAAGCTCTTTTATGCAATTGTGTCAAGTTAGCCCACCTTATAAGCCTTGCATGATCCTTGGTGTCCTTTATTTCTGGTTTTTGATGGGTAAGTCTAGCTAAGTACCTTCTCGTACTCAGGGTTTGTTTCCCACCTGTTGCAGATGACCTGTTCTACTCCGAGTGCTGCAAATACCGCCTCCTCCCCGCCAGAGATGAGGATTAGATCATCGAGCACGATCTCTGTTAGTTATGTTACCTGAGATGCTTTTAGTTGGACATGACTACTACCTGACATTGTATTTGAAACTATGAAATTATGTACGAAACTATGTTGCTTCCGCAAAACAAACTTGATTTGTAATATTTGATTTTGAACTCCGATAGAGGTAATCCATATGCTACTTGTGAAATGTTGTAACAGATGATTGTATTGCCTTGTATCCATGACATATTATGAGTCCATTGAATATCCATTAAAGACAACTTGTATCGATTAGCAAATATGTGAATTGTTTGTGAAACTCTTTTACTTGTATGGTTATTCTAGAATGGTCCCTAATCGGAGTTCATGTTAGGACGTATATGAATATTAGATCAGCACATTATTAGTTGATGACTATGTTTCACAAGTCATAGACATAGAGATGTCAAACTAATAATGTGGGCACATGTGTGACATGTAGGCTGGACTGACCCAACGTGAGATGTTGTTATTGTCTCGATTCACATCATGTACGTTATGTCCTTAGACCTGAGATTATTGTATGTACTCAAGATGTGAAATGACCTACTTAGAGACTATCAACCGCTACTCCGTAACTGGGTAGTTATAAAGGTGGTCTTCAGGTTTGTCAAGAAACATGCTGTGAAACATAGACAATCAAGATGGAATTTGCCCCTCTCTATGTGAGAGAGATATTAATGGAACACTCTAATGATTGGATCAACAAATGCATAGCCGTGCTTAGGTTAAGTGTTAACCTATGAGTTGGACCAAATATCGTGTGGCAAAAGAAATAACATGTATATGGTTTGTGGTGGTTCGTCTGATATGATCTTTGCGTACACATAGGAGTTGACACGTCTTGCTAGAGACCACTATCAACTAATGGCCAAGTAGGAGTACTCGGGCCATGTCTATGTGTGCATGAACCCATAGGGTCGCACGCTTAAAGGGCAGGAAGCCCAATTCGGGTTGGACCCGAATTTGACTAGGCTTAGGGTTTTCTAATTGGGCCTCCAACTTGGGGCTGATTAGAGGCACCTATATAAGAGAGGGAGGGGGCGCGGCCATGGCTCTCATGCCATTGACCAACCACTGTCACCCTCCCTATGCTCACGCCTACTGCTCCTCACGGACCTAGTAGTCCGGAGGCACAACACTTCCTCCCCGTACGTGTGGGATACCTTGGAGGTGCTATATCTAGAGCACAAGGATGAACCGCACGAGAGGGATGATTCACGAGCGGAGGGTGGATGTGACAGATGACCATGCAACTGCACGACACTGCTACGACGTGTTCGACTACATCGAGTCGCTTTCGCTGCACTTGCGCGTCTAGTGGTAATTCCGTAACCTGTAACTAGCAGTAGATCCTGGTTTGTGAGGTCTAAATTTTGATTTTATGGCTAGCGTAGCACCCTCATAACCCTACAATGGTATTGGAGCCATAGCTACTTCATTATAGGTTCGGTTGTATGCATATGGTGATATGCATGGTTGTAGATGAGTCTCTGATCATGGTTCGTGATCTTGCTGTGTTGGTCTTGTAACGATCTACTCGTACCGGTCAAAATTCCGTCATCCGAGTTAAGTGATACATGTAAACCCAGTTATGGCAAGATGGAGATCAATCAGATTGATCGAATCGAACCTAGGTCAAGTGCCGAGCACATATGGTGCGCAATGGTGGAAGATTGGATCTACTGCTGGGCGTCGGGGTACAGGAAAAGTGTTGTTCGGTAAAACGACCATAACTTTTGCATACGACCTTGGATTGAGACACATTTTATATGAAAATTGATCTACAAAAAATTTTAAAGAGAGAGAAAATAGCCAACAGTGGTGTCATTGAATTTAGATTTGCAAAAAACGGCCCGAAAAATGATGTTCTGGACGTTTTAAGTTTAGACGTCGGAATCGGTTAACTCTGTTTTACAGGAATTCATGACTGGTATAGCCCTTATGTGTATGTGATGCATGTATGTAATTAATTCATGGCTTGCATGTCATGAGTATGACAATATGGCTAGAGCCACATAGATATTGTCAACTTGATGTAATGGCCTGCGTGCCAAACTGTGATGATCCTATCCGCGACTGTGTAATATTACTTCATTGCCTTGCGTTAGTGATAGATAGTCTTGGTGGATTCATCACTGATGGAAGGCGTACATGGATCATGGAGATGGAGATCATCATGATGTACAAATTGATGGAGGTGGAGATCCCCAAAGTGACAATGGGCTATACCAAGTCATATATGTGATAAATGTTGTTCTTATTATTATGTTCTACTTTCACGTGATAATGTTTTTGTCTACATATGCAATAGTGAAGTAGAACGATCCCTCAGCAATGTTTAAGTTAAATGCTTCTCCAAACCTTGCACAGTCATGTGTCTTGTACAATCGGTGGTGGGTCTATGAAATTAGGGTGCCACTGGTTTTCCTTGACTAGGCAGGTTCGTATCGGATACTTACTGCAAAAGGGTTGGTTACTTGAACAAGGTCATCCTAATGGTTAGGGACCTTGGAGCATAAGGAGTTGGGCACCACAGCATAGAGATGCTACCCAACAACAAGAGTCATATATGATATGATTAGCAAAGAGTTGCTTACCGATCTACCATGTCTTCTAGCGGTGATGCTAAAGCTCACTCGTAGACTTGTTAGTTGTGGGTCTTGAATCACTAAGTTTCAATTGAGGGATATTGATTTTAGTGGGAGTAGGTTCTATTAAGATTTTAATATGATTTATTATGTATTGGATACTTTGTCTTAGTATTTTGCATTACTTTTGTTGTAGATAAATGGCACCTAGCAATCAAACATTTACTTTGCGTTCAATTCTTGAGAAAGATAAGTTGAATAGAACAAACTATGCGGATTGGATCCGCAACCTAAGAATTGTTCTCAGGGATGAGAAAAAGAAAGAAATTCTTAGACAACCCATTACCTGAAGCACCTGCTGACAATGCACCCGCTGCTGAGAAAAACGCTTACAAAAGGGCATGTGGTGCCGATCTTGAAGTGAGTTGCCTTATGCTTGCATGTATGGAACCAGATCTGCAGATGCAGTTTGACAACAACCATGCAGCGCACGATATGATCGTGGCGCTGAATGATATGTTCTAGACTCAAGCTAGGACTGAAAGGTTCAATATCTCTAAGGCATTTGTTGAAACCAAGTTTGCAGAGTGCGCACCTATCGGGCCACATGTGATCAAAATGGTTGGTCACACTCAGAGGTTGGAGAAGCTAGGCTTCCCAATTGGTCCAGAGTTGGCTACTGATTTCATTCTCGCATCTCTTCCAACCAGCTATGGGAACTTCATCTCGAACTACCATATGCATGGGGCGGAGAAGGGCTTGAATGAATTGTGTGGCATGCTTAAGATAGCTGAGGTTGATATTAAGAAAGGTGCTGGCACTAGCCATGTGATGGCGGTCCAAAATAAGCCTAACTTTAAGAAGAAGGGCAATGCTTGGAGGAAGCAAAAGGGGAAGGGCAAGGCCAAAGGTGAGACCTCTAAGCCAAACCCACCTGCACCCAAGGCTGGACCATCTGCTAATGAAGAGTGCTTTCATTGTAAGGGTAAAGGTCACTGGAAGAGGAACTACAAGTTGTATTTGGAATCCTTAAAGAAGAATGGTGGTAAAGGTACTACCGTTGCTCATACACTTGTTGTTTATATTACGGACATTTTCCTCGCTAACTCTTATATTAATTCTTTGGTATTTGATACCGGATCGGTTGCTCATATTTGCAATACGATGTAGGGAATGATAAGAAGTAGAAGCGTGGGAAAAGGAGAAATTGATTTCCGCGTGGGCAATAATGCAAAAGTTGCTGCGTTGAACGTCGAGATGATGCAACTCCACCTGCCGTCAGGATTTATTTTGGAATTGAATAATTGTTATTATGTTCTTAGTATAAGTCGAAACATTGTGTCACCTTCATGTTTGATGAAGGATGGTTATTCATTTGCGAGTAAAGACAATGGTTGTGTAATCTCCAAGGATGATGTGTTTATGGCTTTTGCATCCATTGTGAATGGGATATTTATTTTAAATCTTGATGATGCACCTGTCTATAATGTTAATGCTAAAAGGTCTCGGCTTAATGAGTTAAGTCCTACTTATATGTGGCATTATCGTTTAGGTCATATAAGTGAGAATCGCATGAAGAGGCTCCATTCTGATGGGCTTCTAACTTCGTTTGATTTTGAATCATACGAGACATGTGAGGCTTGTTTAATGGGAAAGATGACCAACGCACCTTTCACAGGTTTTCCTGAGAGGGCG
This sequence comes from Saccharum hybrid cultivar R570, assembly GCA_038087645.1. Taxonomy (NCBI): domain Eukaryota; kingdom Viridiplantae; phylum Streptophyta; class Magnoliopsida; order Poales; family Poaceae; genus Saccharum; species Saccharum hybrid cultivar. Next base: position 4,168,202 of record JAQSUU010000344.1, read on the forward strand.
GCAGACTTGTTGGAACTTATACATACTGATGTATGTGGACCAATGAGCATGACAGCTAGAGGCGGATTTCAATACTTCATTACCTTCACTGATGATTTTAGTAGATATGGCTATGTCTACTTAATGAAACATAAGTATGAGACTTTTGAAAAGTTCAAAGAATTTTAGAATGAAGTAGAGAATCAACGTGGCAAGAAAATTAAGGCCTTGTGATCTAATCGTGGAGGTGAATATTTGAGCCACGAGTTTAGCAATCATCTAAAGAGTTGCGGAATTATTCCACAGCTTACGCCACCTGGAACGCCTTAGAGAAACAGCATGTCCGAGCGACGTAACTGGACATTGTTAGACATGGTTCGGTCTATGATGAGCCAGTCGGACCTTCCTTTATCATTTTGGGGATACGCTCTAGAAATAGCCGCTTTCACACTGAATAGGGTACTGTCTAAGTCCGTAGTTAAGACACCATATGAGATGTGGGCTGGTAAGAGTCCTAGTTTGTCTTTTCTAAAAATTTGGGGTTATGAAGTTTATGTCAAACAACTTATATCAAATAAACTAACACCCAAGTCGGACAAGTGCTTTTTCGTGGGATATCTAAAGGAAACTTTAGGGTATTATTTCTACAACCGATCAGAGGGCAAAGTGTTTGTTGCTCGAAACGGTGTTTTCTTAGAGAAAGAGTTTCTCAAAAGAGAGAAAAGTGGACAGAAGGTGTATCTTGAAGAAGTTCAGGATGAGCCAATAGGGAATGATTCTATGAGTGATGCTAATGTAGTAGAACAAGTTGACATACCTATGGCAATAGAGACACCGCCACAACCGCGAAGGTCAGCTAGAATCTGTGCATTACGTGACGATTTGTTATTGTTAGACGATGACAAACCTACGACATATGCGGAAGCAATGATGGACCTAGATTCCAAGGAATGGCAAAGTGCCATGAGATCCAAGATAGATTCCATGAGTGAAAATCAAGTTTGGAACTTGGTTGACCCGCTTGATGGGGTTAGACCCATAGAGAGCAAATGGATCTATAAAAAGAAAAAGGATATGGATGGAAACGTTCACGTCTATAAAGCTCGACTTGATGCAAAGGGTTTTCGGTAAGTTCAAGGAATTAACTATGACGAGACTTTCTCGCTGGTAGCGATGCTTAAATCTATCCGGATCATTCTAGCAATAGCTGCTTATTTCGATTATGAGATTTGGCAGATGGATGTTAAAATAGCCTTTCTAAATGGAAATTTGGATGAGGACATGTATATGATACAGCCTGAAGGTTTTGTTGATCCTAACAATGCTGGAAAAATATGAAAGCTTAAGAAATCTATTTATGGGTTAAAGCAAGCATTTCAGAGTTGGAATATTCGTTTTGATGAGGCAGTCAAAGGGTTTGGCTTCCGTCAGAATGATGAAGAACCTTGTGTTTACAAGAAGGAAAGTAGGAGCGCTGTAGTATTTCTAATTTTGTATGTGGATGACATACTATTGATTGGAAATGACATTCCTATGTTGCAATCTGTAAAGACTTCACTGAATAATACTTTTTCTATGAAGGATTTAGGAGAAGCAACATACATTTTGGGCATAAAAATCTATAGAGATAGATCAAATAGGCTTATAGGTTTAAGCCAAGATACGTACATTGACAAGGTGTTGAAACGGTTCAACATGGAGCAGTTCAAGAAAGGGTTCTTGCCTATGTCACATGGTATGCGCTTCAGCGAGAAACAGTGTCCTTCGACAGCTGAAGAGCGGGAGCGCATGAGTAAGGTTCTATATGCCTTGGCTATTGGTTCTATCATGTATGCTATGATATGTACTCACCCAGATGTCTCATATGCTCTAAGTGTTGCGAGCATGTACCAAGCTAATCCAAGTGAGAGTCACTGGACACTTGTCAAAAACATCCTTAAGTACTTGAGAAGGACTAAAGATATGTTCCTAGTCTATGGAGGTGAGGAGCTCGTTGTAAATGGTTACACCGATGCTAGCTTCCAAACTGACACAGATGATTCACAATCTCAATCAGGTTTTGTGTTCACAATAAATGGTGGTGCTGTTAGTTGGAAAAGTTCCAAGCAGGAGACGGTGACCAATTCTATAGCAGAAGCCGAGTACATTGCAGCCTCTGGAGCTGCAAAGAAGGTGTTTGGATGAGGAGGTTCCTCATTAAGCTTGGTGTGTTTCCTGATGCGTCTAGCCCATTGAATCTACATTGTGATAATAATGGGGCGATAACGCAGGCTAAGAAGCCAATGAATCACTAGAAAAACAAACATGTAATGCGGAAATTTCATCTCATTCGAGAGTTTATTAGACGAGATGGGATTAAGATGTTCAAGATACACATGGATTCAAATATTGCAGATCCTTTGACAAAGGCTCTTCCACAGCCTAAGCATGAGGCACACGTGAGAGCTATGAGTATTAGATATCTTCGAGATTAACTCTAGTGCAAGTGAGAGATTGTTGGAAGTATGCCCTAGAGGTTATCATAGAGATGATTGTATTGCCTTGTATCCATGACATATTATGAGTCCATTGAATATCCATTAAAGACAACTTGTATCGATTAGCAATTATGTGAATTGTTTGTGAAACTCTTTTACTTGTATGGTTATTCTAGAATGGTCCCTAATCGGAGTTCATGTTAGGACGTATATGAATATTAGATCAGCACATTATTAGTTGATGACTATGTTTCACAAGTCATAGATATAGAGATGTCAAACTAATAATGTGGGCACATGTGTGACATGTAGGCTGGACTGACCCAACGTGAGATGTTGTTATTGTCTCGATTCACATCATGTACGTTATGTCCTTAGACCTGAGATTATTGTATGTACTCAAGATGTGAAATGACCTACTTAGAGACTATCAACTGCTACTCCGTAACTGGGTAGTTATAAAGGTGGTCTTCAGGTTTGTCAAGAAACATGCTGTAAAACATAGACAATCAAGATGGAATTTGCCCCTCTCTATGTGAGAGAGATATCAATGGAACACTCTAATGATTGGATCAACAAATGCATGGCCATGCTTAGGTTAAGTGTTAACCTATGAGTTGGACCAAATATCGTGTGGCAAAAGAAATAACATGTATATGGTTTGTGGTGGTTCGTCTGATATGATCTTTGCGTACACATAGGAGTTGACATGTCTTGCTAGAGACCACTATCAACTAATGGCCGAGTAGGAGTACTCGGGCCACGTCTACGTGTGTATGAACCCATAGGGTCGCACGCTTAAGGGGCTGGAAGCCCAATTCGGGTTGGACCCGAATTTGACTAGGCTTAGGGTTTTCTAATTGGGCCTCCAACTTGGGGCTGATTAGAGGTAAATATAATGATAAGAATTATGATACCTAGTATACTCCTAGTGAAATGCTACAACGGTATTCCGTGGGCTTACGGATTTACCTGAGATCGTAAGAAATACCAACACTCACTACGACTCCCACCCTCAATCTCCCACGTTTACACTCACATGCACTCCAAACCCTAACCGCAAGAAGCGTTGGTGCATCTATGAGCATGGAGCGGCGTGGCACGATGGCGCGAGCAAGGGTTTTTAGGGCCCAGTTCACCCCTCTTGGTCATTCAGTCCTTAAATCCTGCCAATGTATAATCGTTCTCGTTCGAAACATACTATCACTAGGTTAACCCATTTACGTGAAGCGAGCATAAAAGTGTAACAAGAGAGACACTATGCATATGTGGCCCCATTCCACATGAAGAGCTGGGCTTTAAAGCTAAAAGTTATTTTGAAGCAACTTTTCTTTGAGCATCTAACAAATTTCACTCCTATAGTATCAAACAATACATTAATCATGGTTGGTGTGGTGACTAGATAGTTTGATGTTGAGGTTAATAACAAGATGCGAAATTAAAAGAACCTTAAATTTGGCATTTGAGGTCAAAATTACATGCACAAAGACATTGAGACTAATTAAGTCTTCAAGGTTCTCTGTGTATCCATTAGGATGAAGATGTGTTTGTATTTATTTCTATATCTCTATTTTTTATTTTCTATTGTTAGTATGTTTGAAAAACTATAAGCAATTGTTTGTGTGGCCACTTAGTTTTATGTGTTTTACATAAAACCTACTAACTCCAATCAACTGACGACCTGTATAACGGAAAACCTACCTACTAGCTTAAATTTCTCTAACTTCTTGGATGTAATCCGGTTTAGTAGAGCTTTGGCTGGTTCCGGATCCTTCGTACAATGAAGCAAAAGGTTTGTTTTATCTCTTTTTTTACAAAAAAATATAAAGTACTCCCTCAATTCCAAATTATAAGTCGATTTGACTTTTTTGGTCATCCATTTTTGCTATGTATCCAGACATATTATTATATCTAGATGCATAGCATAGTAAAATAGATGTACCAAAAAATCAAAGTGACTTATAATTTGGAACGGAGGGAGTATGAACTAAAACCGCTCGTCTTTTTTTTGTTCACCGACTTTAGGCTAGCAGAAGCCAGAACCGTTTAAAAGCGTGTCAAATGAGGCCTTACTCAAAAGATGGTTCCACGAGCTAAGCAAAGGGATGAGCCATTTTTAAACTACTACAATAGATGATTGTCCATACGTTGCAACAAGTGCAACAAAAATGATTGCACAAGACGATGTTTTATTTTGTAGCCAAGTCAAAATCAAGATCATGGTAATTTAACTTTGCTCGCATATTATACATGACAATATGATGGAATATCATCATTGTAGCCAACGTCTCATGGTCTTTGTCCTTCATCTTGGACTAAACAATGGTTTCGGTCCTGTACATGATAGGCTGTTGGAATGGCCCAACTCACAATATATGGATGTCCACGTCTATACCTCATGCATGCATTGTGTGTTGTATTCCTAATATGGTCCACAGCGTTGAATTTATCTGTAAGGTTGTATTGACGCATTTCTGTATAGCAGCTTTTCAGCAATACGTATATTGCTCGGATCACTTCTTAATCAATATAATCTTCTCGTACAATAAAAAAATTAAGACAAGGCATTATATATTATTTTACCAGAAATAGCATAAAAATATGTCTGAATTGAGATCATGTGATGAAATAGTTAAATATATTTTAACAATACAACAAACGTGTAGCCAAGTCAAAGTCAAGATCATGGTGGAATCCCTCAGGCTCGCCCCGCTGGTGGTCGCCGACACCTGCACCCCCTCCCGGGCCGTCGGCTTCTGGTGGAGTCCCTCGCTGAGCCTGTATGTGCCCATATTCCACTCGCAATGGTTCGTCCTGCAGCAATCGACCTTGCCGTCGTCGTTTGGCTTTCATAGCGGATGCTTTGCCGCTATCGCATCCTCTGGCGGATACTTTGCCGCCATTGTCGTCGTTGGTCTCTGCTCTAGCAGATTTTGTTGCCGAGTGTGTCATGGCCGTTCCCGGTGGATGCTTAGGCGCAGTGGGTGTCGTCGTTTCTTCCCCGACGGATGCTTTGGCCGTCGGTGGATTCCCGGGCGGATGCTTTGCCGCCACTGCTATTTGGCGGATACTTGGTCGCCGTGTTGCTGGTGGATGCTTTGCCGCCGTTGCTGCTTGGGGTGGATACTTTGCCACCATGGCGTTGTCTTGTTTGTAGGCGACCATTGCCTTGTTGTATCTTTTAGCACGCTCAATTGGTATGTTTTGGGTTTTGAGGGCAGTCGCTCTTTCTTTTCTCTTCTTTTTGTTGTTCTTATAAGTTGTATTCCAGATTATCAACCACTTACTTGGTGGTTTGTAATCTATGCTACGAGGGCTCTCTCGTAGCTGCGTCGTGTAATTCTCTTCGTCTTAATGATAAAAGGGATATATTCCTTGATCACGAAAAAAAGTACAACAAACATGGAACTTGTGAGTTTGTCGGATAGGGGACAATGCTAGGTGAAAATAGATATTGAAAGGCTTAAACACGACAATGTCTAAAAACCTAAAAGAGTGAACATCCCCTAACTTTATTTCATTGCATTGCAGATAGCCAGATTAATCATTTTGGCGATTGTCAAGGTTTCGACCCTAGCAATGAAGTTCAGCGTATCGCGCACAAGAATCAGAAGAGTAGCACACAGGACATATATTTATACTGGTTTAGATACATAGTACTCTACGTCCAGTTTGAACTAAATCTCTTTTTATCTCGCATGCTCGAGTTTACAAGTGGTTGTTGAGTATTGTAAAGGTGAGATCGGGTGCTCCCTACCTCGCCTTGTATACACCGAGGGTAGGGTTACATAGATGGCGATCGGTTTATTGATACATTTCCTGCTAGTTGGTTATAAGGAAATATAATAATAAAATGGCTATCGTACCCCGTAAAAGTCGCCGCTCAAGCTCCTTGTGCCAGGTTGCTAGCTTGACCACCACATTTGATGGCGTATCCTAGTTCGAGCGGGCCTCATCTTCGTCAGCCTCAGTCCATCCCATGGTAGTGAGCTTATATCGGGGCGATGAGGTACCTGTGTCCATATATCACTGACAACGATCATATGTCAGTTTCATCTTCATGATAATTGTCTAGATATCAATGAATTTGCGACATCGGCAAATTGATAGGTATGACATACCTGAAAGACACACTGAGGATGTCGTGGTACATCAGCTTCAACATTCGCTTGACCCTAGTGGATCATCTAGTGATGACTCCTTTTATAGTTTTGCCTACAATTGCTAGGAGCTTTTGGGAGTTATGTATATGCCCTTGGCTAACCATTTGGAAGGAGTTGGAGACCAGACAAGTGGAAGGACACTACTACATAATTGAGATGCACTCCAACCATACAAGAGCTTGCGTTCTTACCCCCAAGGATTAATGTAATCCTGCTTAGGGTTAGGTTAGCAAGTGATTAGGACCTATCTTGATAGATATAGCGGCTTTGTCTTAATGTCATTGCATCTCTCGGTGAGTTGGAGCGCCTGAATTCTTAGTGACCTTCCAGTGAAGGTCTTGGTAGCCTTCCGTTGTCAATCCTCTAAGCTAGATGTAAAGCGGTGGTGACTTGGTGTGTGGGAGACGAGGAGACTCCTTACTTAGTAGAGGAACTCCATAGTGAGGAACTAAAGATGGCACCAAGGTGACCTTAAGAGTTGAGCAACGATGGTGAACCTATGTGGTTTACAACACTTGCCTTGGATAGCAAGAGACTTAGTGGTGAGCAGAACACCATATACCAGAGGAAGATTTGGTGATCTTGATAGTGTACTTTGGCAGAGATCCAACATGGACTAGGGGTTATATTTTAGCAATCAATACCATGGAATAATCGCCTCATCTCTAGGAGAGAGTTTTTCCTCTATTTACTTACTATGTTTATTGCTTCTACTTGTACATACTTTGTGTGGCCTTTACCTTATCTTAGTCTAGTTGATAGGATTGGCTTTGTGTTGCTAAATACTTTATGGGGTATAGGGTAAGACAGAGCACACTTGAAAATACTCAGATACACATCTTGCTATAACTAGTTTATGTTTTTCTAGTAGTAATTTTATTTGAGCCATACGTTTAAGGTTTTTAATTAGGCGACCAATTCAAACCCCCTCCCTCTTGCGAACTCATGGCATGTTCCAAGAATGCTCTGTGAGCTGCGACGGCTTGCTGGTCAGCCAACACACCATCGTGCAAGTAGATGGATCAGAGGCTTAGCTCCCTAACCTGGGCTGCGACATTTCACGATATGCCCATCCACTAGCATATGGATGCATCAAAGTCCCTTTGGTCCCTAGCGTCTTCGTGCCTCCTCACAACATGCGGTTCTGTGATGACCTAGTCTACATTTCCTTGTTATGCATGAGCATTAGCATGCTGAACTTATTATTTGCAAAACTGTGTTTATGTACTGCTGAAACTGGCATTTCAGTAGACTAATAAAAGATCTGGATATAGGCATTGGACGGTCCGACGGTTGCCACGCTGACCCGTCACCCAAGTCAGGCAAGAAGGCAAAGTAATGCACTAACTGATGATTTAGTATGAGAGCTGGATGAGTGCGGAAATGAGCCGTCACATACCATTGTGATGGCAGGTGGTGTCGGGGTAGAGGAGCTCGATGAGTGGTTAGGGGAGGTTAGGGCTTCGCGGGACAAGACAACAATGAGTACAGATGATTTGACGAGGCTACCGTCTTGCTGTAGATGGTAGTCAGCAGGAAGCTAGAGAAGATGGCATGCGACAATTCAAGGTGTGGGACACACGAGTTTGATGAAGATGACGTTGAGCTAAAAGCCCCACATTGAGTAAGTGGAGAATGATTGATGTTTAGTTAAGCCTGTTTGGATTACTAGATTAAACTTTAGTCACCTAAATTTTAACTGAAGTTTAGTTAAAGACCATTCAAATGGGTAAACTAGAAGGTGGAGTAACTAATTGTTAGTTTCTCTCACTAGTCAATGTATCCAAAGAGCACATGATTGAAGTTTAGTTAAAATTCCTGTAGCACTTTCGTTGTTATTTGGTAAAATTTGTCCAATCATGGACTAACTAGGCTTAAAAGATTCGTCTCGACATTTACAGACAAACTGTACAATTAGTTATTTTTTACCTACATTTAATGTTTCATGCATGCGTCCAAAGATTCGATGTGACGGCTACTGTAGCACTTTTTGGGAAAGTTTTTGGGAACTAAACAAGAGCTTAGTCACTTAAATTTTCACCTACATTGTAGTTGGACTAGCAACTAATCCAGGTAATCCAAACATGCCCTAAGTTTAATTTGGTTTTGCTGAACCATATGTGACATTGACTCCTTGGAAAGGTCCCACCATCAGAATTCAAATTCAAACCCAAGGAGGAGAGTTGAGTCGTGGCACCAACGATGGGCTCGCTCTTATTAGAGTCCAAAAAGCCCAAGCGGTGGTCCATCCGACGGGGCCCAGATCCAACTTCACCGGCCCAGACCCACCCGCGCGCCCCGCATCCGTGCCCACGGAGAAAAACCTACTCCTACGCTGCGCACCTGCTCGCTGCAGGCTCCAGCATCCTGCGTCCAGCGGCACTACACCAGCCACCAGCAGGCACCTCTATTCTCCCAGTCCCAATCCACCGACCGAATTCCAAACCCTGCCTAGGACCTCGGCGCCGCTCGCCGCACGTCGGCCACGTCCGCCTCCGCCGTGAGTAATCCCGGTGCCCAACCCTCCTCTCTTCGCTTTCTCGCATGTCCTCCCGTTTGGATTTGACGCCGCCTGGCGGCTGGCGCCACGATGACCCCTGCCGCTCGGCACTCCCGGCGCCCGCTTCACTTCACCCCTCTTGGCGGCGGGCGGAGGGCAGGATGGCGCCGCGGTAACCCGCGCTCGCGCTGCTGCTTATGCGAGCTTGGTTGGTTCCGGTGGCTCTTGTGGATACGTGGGTGGCCTGTGGTGACTTTTCTGCTTGCTTAAATCTGGGTTTTTCTTCTCCCTTTTCCCCCCGAGTTCCGTTGCAAAACCTCGGGCGATTTGTTAGTGTTGGCATGAGGAGAGGGTCTTGCTTGTTCCCGATTGGACCATGCAACATGTAAGATCTCTTACAATTATGACGATTTACCTTCGATGGGGAATGTGATGGAGAGAATTATATCATTCTGATGTGGTGTTATGTCCTATGTTATCCCAGTTCTCTTCCTCAATTATACCCTGCCGTGGGTTGTGTGGTGAGCAAAAAATCAGGATGGTGCTTGTAATGTTGGTGTTGTGTTTTGTAGGTGTTTGCTAGTTGTCTTGTTTTCTATCCTATTTATGGTGGGTTCTGAGATGAGTAAGTCATGTGGTGTACTCTGTTTTTACTTTTGTATCCAGTCGAATGCTGAACTTGTTTGTGTGTGATTGTTGTGCTCTCGTATGCTTCAGAGATCCTAGCCTTGTTTCTGATTTCACAACGGTTGCCTGATGACTGGTTTGTGACTTTTAGTGCCCTTGCAAATGCTGACAAGTTTTTCCCCTTGTGCAATAAATATCTTTGCGCTATGAATGGATGGAATGAAGTGGGCTCATGTTGTAATGTTTTTTTTCTTTTTGTTTCAATAGCCAATCAGATGGGGTACGAAGAGAGCAAAAATCATCTCCTCGGTCTCAGTTACCCTGAGCTGCAATGTTTGTGCAAAAGGTATAACCTTCCTGCTAAGAAAACCCACTCTCAGTTAGCAAGTTCGCTCGCCTCGATGCTTGAGGTAAGCATATATGCTATGTTTGGACTTTATTACTTTTACTTCAGAGTTTTCTACAAGTATGAGCTAGTTTCATCATCTATTTAAATTCAGAATTTGAAATGTAACTGTTTTCTTCTACACAGGCATCACCATCTCCTGCTGCCCCTCCTGTCCAATTAGCAAATATGGAAGAAGCATCCACATGTATGTACAGAAACTTTTTATGTTAAACTTAGTTGGCGGATTGTTTATGTTTGCACAATGGTTTATTTTGTCAGACTCTTTTGCTTTGAAAGATGATGCTTTAGGAATAATTGACAGCTTAATTAACTGCAGGCAACCTTGGTAACAACAAAAGAGGCCTGTACAGTGGCAGGGATGATGGTATACCACCTGTGCACGCAAAGCATAAAAAAGGAAATCAAACACCTGTTGATAAAACATCTAAAAAGGTAAGAAACTTTAACCATTGTTTTCTTTTCTTGTTTCCCATGAAAAATTAACACCTGTTATTACTAATGGGCTCATCTGTTATCCGTAACTCTTTTGCATGAACCCTGCAGCTATATTGTTTTTCCTTTATCAATTTATTCTTTTTTACTCAAGTTGTCCGATATTGGAAAGTTAAGAGAAGTATAACTAATGCCACCACACCACCACCCCCCTCCCCCCCCCCCCCCCCCCAAAAAAAAAGCACATGCACACCAAAACACATGCACACAACCCAAAAGCAAACAAAAAAAAGGAATAAAAAGGGTTTCTTCCTAGTAAAACACAAGGATTCTAGTTTTGATATTTTTCAGGGATCCTCTCATACGATTTTATGCAAACTGCAAATGCCTACTAGGAATCATTTACACACTTCCTGTTAATCTGGGTTGCACCTGACCATCCTAAATATGAGTGTGGCACTTCTTCTGCAGGTGCTTTTTGGATTTTGTTATTCTATTTGTACTCTGTTTTGTGCCACTCAATTGTTGATATAGATTACATTAGTGTTTTTCTGTTTGCCACAGCTGTAATTTGTTGGTTTATTTCACTTATAAAATGTAAGTCTGTTTCACCATGTATCTATGAAATGCTTTGCCCATTTGTCTCTGTATTGTTTAAATGGATGTCTTTATTATCCTTTTTTCTCTATGCTGTAGCAGGGGATTGGCACTGGTACGAGTATAACTCCAGTTTCTATGAACCATGGAAGACTGGACTGTCATGGCCATCCATCTACTGACCTGGGGACTGCTGATAATTTGCAGTCCCGAAGTGATGTGGGTGTTGCAACTAAGACAACAAATCTAGAATTTGTTGGCAAACATCATTGTTCACCTGCTAACATAATTGATCAAATCTGTCCCCCTATTATTCAAAAATATCCTTCTAATGGTAATGGTCAGGCTTCCACTCCGTTCGCCCATATGAATGATAACACAGATAAGGGTTGTTGGCTGTCTGATAAGATATCAGCAAATACTACTCCTGTTCAATTTTCTGTAATGTCAGATGAGGGCATTGATCTTGTTGTTGATCTGAACTCCAGTCCAGCAACATGGGCGAAGAACTTCATGGCAGAAATGCGCATTACCCCTCCGTCTGAACATGGGAATTTCTCTAGCTTCATTAGCAGTTTGGCAACTAAGGATGATCATAGCACTGCCGCACCATCTGGAAATATCATTGTTGACATTCAGAACAAGGGGCCTGAGAAAATCGTTCCTTCCACTGATTCATCACTTGCTTCAGATGTTGGTGAGAACTCCCGTTCAGTGCTCTATCCAGTTGATACGACTACTGTGAACTCAGTATCATCCACGTCTACCGCGGCTGGTACCCCAGTTGAACTTTCTGGGTATCAGGAGGGTGCTCTAGTGGTATCTTCTTCATGTTTAACAGCTGATGTTCAGAACAATGTGACATCTGATATGCCAGGTGCTTTGGATAACGAGGTGCTTCCTCCAGAACCTGCTGATGTCTTTATGCAGTCTGAAAGAATCACTGCACCGGCAGTTTGTGCTTCAGTGCAACCAATTGGCAACAAATGCACAATGAGTCCCGGTAAAACCAAAGTTTTTGCAAGATTTGTTGCACTCAAAATGTTTCAGTTGCTGATACAGACAATTTATCTACCTTTTTGTCAGGGGATGGGGTTAGAAGTGACTCCAATGAAGACTCCTGTCCAAAATCTTCAGGAAAACAAACTGGAGATGTTCCCGCAAGAGATCAACCTGCTCATAATGGTGGCACTCATGAAACCCTAATGGAAAATGAACTTGTGAAGGCAGTGGCAGTGGAAGAAAATATAGGTCGTGATGACAGTTTGTCCATTTCTTGTCAACTAGCCAGTAAGACAGTAGCAAAACTGCCAGTTACAGATGCCCAGTCGCCTGCTAGTTTTGCTGGTCATTTTATTGCTGGCAATTTTGACCACACACGTCCAACATCTTCTGCTGCTTCGGTAATTTCGTATACTTGACTTGATATAGTTACATAATTTGATATGCCTTAATACTTTGGCTAAGGAAAATGTGTTTATATTGGATGCTACAAATGCTATGCTATGTGTTTTCTTAACCAGCCATGCTTTAGCTTGTTCTCATGGTTTTGTGGGAGCATGTTGTCTTGGATGTAATTTACCATGATGGCTTGTCAGTTCATCCTATATGTCTTATTGCTTCAGTCCCTTTCTAGTTTCTGCTGGCAGCCAGCAAGTGGTCGAGTTGGCGATTTTTATATTGTTTCACAAGTTAAGGTTCAGTCATCATATTTCACTCTATATATGGTTGGATGCATACCTTATGGTTCTATTCTAGTACTTATTTCAGTTCAGGTTCCCAGCTGTAATGTTGGAAGATGTTTTGGAGTTTGGACAAATAGCTATGGGCCATTGTTTGTTACGCTTCAATCAAATGCCATCCTTTGTACTGGGTCCTCTCAGATTTGACCCAACTATGCAATTATGTGATCTCTGATGGACAACATCAGATTGAGGACTATGGATGTCAGGGGACTGGTTCGTTGCAGGAAGATTGTAGCCGAAGTTGGTAATAGCCCAGGGGAAGGGATGTTGTCGACAACCCGTTGTCGCCGACGAGGAAAGTGATGTCGTGCACGGGCAGCAGGGAGGTGGCAGCACTAGGGAGAGAGATGGAGGGGCACGAGGCCAGAGGCATGGGCAGCAGGGACTTAAAACTTACCCCTAAACAAGCCTATAGATGGAACCTTATGGATTGGATCCATCCTTTCCTAAACAAACTCGACTTCCATATCGCTGATTTCCAAACCTGTCTTTAGTTCCTAAACCAAACCCAAATCTTCTAAAATAAAGTGGACATGGCCTGGATGAGGAGAGAGAGAAGGGGAGGGGGGTCGTACTACCTTCTGGCAATGTGGCCAGGACAGCACTGGGTTGGTTTTGCTGAGGTGGCCCATGCCCATAACACTACAGGACATGTTCGTTTTGTCCTCAGTTTAGATCCATTTAGTTGCAGCAGGAAGGTTGGCTGATTTAAGAGGAAAAGGGCAGAATGGGGAAGAGAAACTAGACAAATTTCCCATATCTAGGATTTTTTTTTAAAACTCAACTGGATGGTTTAATTAATAAAACAATAGTATTAACATTACAGGTATAACAGACATTATATTTATTACCTCAAAGTACAAAAAATAAGTGGGTTACAAAGTACTAAAATAACATGGAATCCATAATTAGGGTCTATTTGGGTGTTGCCATGTGTCAGCCCTGCCAAGGAGCCGCCCGGCCAAAATTTGGTGTTTGATTTGGTCGCCCATGAATCTAAACTGCTCGTGGGCACACGAGTCAGTGTAAGGGAAATCATGACTGCTATCCAAATGACGCCCTTGCCCGTGGCCAACGACCGAATTTTGTTCGGGCTGCTCCGGGCACCCATCCAAATGCACTCTTAGTGTCCTTTTTTATGTTTGCCATACATGGTCTGTTATGACCGGCGTCCAGTACACCGGGCGTTGGCGCACAAGTGGCTAGAGGCCGGCGCACAGGAGTTACAGGGACGCCTGGATTAGATGGGCTGAAAGCCCAGTTATCTTTATTAGTTATTTTTATCAGATATAATAGTTATTACTTAAAATAGGAATTATTGGCAGTATATATATATATATATATATATATATATATATATATATATATATATATATATATATATATATATATATATATATATATAACAATTATTGAGAAAGTTAAGCAGAAGCAACAATTAAAGTTGTCGGCTTCCCTTGGGAGCCCTAGCTGCTCTCCTCTCGCCTCCAGCCCTAGCGCCGTGAACACCACGGCGCCCACACACCGCCGTCGAGTTCCAGGACCTCGCCCTCCACTCTTCCACCCATACAACCTCCACAACAATTCTGGTAGGGTAGCTAGCCCTATCAATCTGGTATCGGCTATGTCAGGTCCTCCCACCACCACCAGCCCGCCGCCGCCAGTCACCACCTCTGCGTTGGCAACCTCCACCTCCCCGCCGCCATCCTCTTCGGCCCCGCTGCGCCTTCTCTAATGTCGCTGGAGCAGGTGACCATGGCCATCCACGAGCTGACCCGATCCATGGCTGCCATGCAGTCCTATCTAGCCAGCTCGCAACAGCCGCTGCAATCGGCCGTGGCCTCTCTTCCACCGGTGTTCCCTTGTGGGATGCCCCAGTCCGGCGCGACGGGCGTTCCCATCCATCTACTGAAGATGTCGTCATCCCCTTCACTGATCCCGTCTTATGCCCTGGCCTCGACTGTAGGGCCAGTGTATACGACGGCAACTTCCCCGGCAACCATGACGATGGCCGCTCCTGCCCCTACCACCGGCGCCATGATCCTCCACGGTGGGGCGGCCCAGCCGCACCCCTATGCCGAGGGGGTCTTCTATGGGTGCGTTGATGGCCCTCTACTCTACGGTGGCGGTGTGCAGGCCGGTCACTCCGGCGCTTCGCCGTCATCGGCCAGCGCTCCCGGATCATCATTAGGCCATGGTGCAGGCCAGGGCACTCATCCGCCGCGCTTCTACAAGCTTGAGTTCACCACTTATGATGGCGCCGAGGATCCCCTCAATTGGCTCAATCACTGTGAGCAGTTCTTTCGCGGGCAGCGCACACTGGCCTTGGACCGCACCTGGTTCACGTCATACCATCTTACCGGCGCGGCACAGACGTGGTATTACGCCCTCGAGCAGGACGAGGGTTTGCCTACCTGGTATCGCTTCAAGGAGCTCTACAATCTTCGCTTCGGGCCGGCAATTCGCGGCACCCGACTGGCCGAGCTTGCCTGGCTGCCATTGCTCTCGACAGTTCAGGATTACTACGACCGCTTCAATGTGGTGCTCTGCCATGCCCGCAATCTGTCCGCACCCCAGAAGGCGGAACTGTTTGTGGGCGGCTTACCAGAACACATCAAGGTGGATGTGGAGCTCCGCGAGCCTCAGGATCTCTAGACGGCCATGCACCTGGCACGGGCTTTCGGCCACCACAGTGCCCCCCAGGCCACAACCGGCAACAGCAGCAGGCCCGGACGCACCAACATCTACACCAGCAGGCACGTCCACCACAGTAGCAGGTCAACGGGCGCCGGCTCGTCCTTTCCGTCGTCTGTCGCCGGCTGAGCAGCTCGAGCGCCGTCGCCTGGGGCTTTGTTACAACTATGATGAGCCTTATGTCACGACCAT
Organism: Saccharum hybrid cultivar R570; assembly: GCA_038087645.1. Lineage (NCBI taxonomy): Eukaryota > Viridiplantae > Streptophyta > Magnoliopsida > Poales > Poaceae > Saccharum > Saccharum hybrid cultivar. Next base: position 4,184,017 of record JAQSUU010000344.1, read on the forward strand.
CAGTGTCCGCGGCTCTTCTATCTGGAGTCGGCGGATTTCCTCGATGACGACGTTCCGGCTGAGGTCGCGGCCGTGGCTGCCTTCCACGAGGAGGCCGCCGTTCCAGAGGCTGCGCAAGATGTTGCCTCCCAGCCAACGGTCTCCCTCTACGCCATCGCCGGGATTCAGACAGAGAACGCCATGCATCTTCCTCTCTCTGTCCACGGCCACCGCCTTGTGGCGCTTCTCGACGCCGGCTCCACGCATAACTTCATCGACGACGACCTCATGCGCCGCCTCCGTCTGTCTACGGCGCCACACCCCACCATGCGGGTCTTAGTGGCCAACGGCGGCCGCGTTCCTTGTCAAGGGGTCGCTCGTGACATCGCATTGGCCATTGGCACCGAAGAGTTCTCCATCAGCTGCTATGACATCGACCTTGGAGGCTTTGACGTCATCCTCGGCGTCGAATTTCTCCGTACGCTTGGTCCCATCCTTTGGGATTTCGAAGACCTGTGCATGGCCTTCACCAGGGGCTCTCGGCGCATCCTGTGGAAAGGCCTTGGCTCCCCCCACGACGACATTCGGGAGCCGGCGGCCTGTTCGGTGGCTGCAACTCCAGACCAGCCCCTGCTGGACCGCCGCCTACGCCAGTTCGACAACGTGTTTGTGGAACCGTGCGGCCTGCCTCTAGCTCGACCCTACGACCACCACATTCACCTGTTGCCCGGGACCGCTCTTGTCGTCGTCAGGCCGTACCGCTACCCGCAGCTCCAGAAGGACGAGTTGGAGCGGCAATGTGAGGCCATGCTCACTCAGGGCGTCATTTGGCCCAGCACATCGGCGTTCTCCGCTCCTGTCCTCCTGATGTGGAAGGCAGATAATACGTGGCGCTTCTGTATCGACTACCGCGCGCTCAACGACAAGACAACAAAGGACAAGTTCCCCATTCCGGTGTTGGATGAGCTCCTCGACAAGCTCCATGGTGCCCGCTTCTTCACTAAGCTTGACCTCCGATCGAGCTATCACCAGCTGCGCATGCACCCGGAGGATGTCGAGAAGACGGCGTTCCGCACGCATCACGGCCACTTCGAGTTCCTGGTGATGCCTTTTGGCCTCACCAACGCGCGGCTACATTCCAGGCCCTGATGAACGACGTCCTTCGCCCGTTCCTGCGTAGGTTCGTCCTTGTGTTTTTCAACGACATATTGATCTACAACTCGTCGTGGGCCGAGCATCTGTAGCATGTCCTTGTCCTCAACGCGCTCCGAGCGCACCACCTCCACCTCAAGCGGTCGAAGTGCTCCTTCGGTCGCCTACCTCGGCCATGTTATTTCCGCCAACGGCATCGCAATGGACAGCGACAAGGTGGAGGCTGTCGCATCGTGGTCCACCATGTGGTTGGCTCGTGGGCTGCGTGGGTTCCTCGGCCTCGCTGGCTACCACCGCAAGTTCATCCGCGATTTCGGCACGATTGTGGCGCCCCTCACTAGGCTCTTGCGCAAGGACGCCTTCTCCTGGACGGACGAGGCTACGGTGGCTTTCGAGGCGCTCGAGCGTGCCTTGTCGACGGGGCCGGTCCTTCAGATGCCCGCCTTCGACAAGCCCTTCGTCGTCGATTGCGACGCTGTAAGGTCCAAATGGCTAGAGGGGGGTGAATAGCCTATTTAAAAAATCTACAAGCTTCACTAAACAACCATGTTAGTATAAAAGATGGCTAAGCTAATTCTAGCACTAGCTCAACTACACTATGCAAGCCACCTATACAATTCTAGTAAAGCAAGGCTATGATCTCTAATACACACCAACAAGACTAAGTCACTAAGCTACTTACTCCTACGTGATAAAGGCTACACTAAGCAAACTACACTAGGACTAGTACAAGTAAGTAAAGAGCAAGTGACTTGATTCTTATACCAACGATGTAGAGAAGTAATGCACTCGTAGAATCAATCACAATGAGTAACCACAAGAGAAATCATCGGCAAAGAGATGACACAAGATTTTTACCGAGGTTCACTTGCTTCCCGGCAAGCTACTCGTTGTGGCGATGCACCCACTTGTCGGTTCGCGAGCTAATCGACTATCAAGAGTCGAGCCCTCGACGGGTGCCGCACAACCGCACACAAGATGGGGATCCTGCAAGCCACGAGCTCCACTAGAGTATCCAATTTGCGAACTCCCGCGGGGAATGATCAAGAACCCCTTACAACACTTGGTGAGGGCTCCAACAATCTTTAATTGTGAGCTCAATCACCTCCGCTGCTCCAAGCCGTCTACCGTGTCGGGAAACACGGAAGAGTAACAAGAAATCCGCAGCAACTCGAAGATCAAGTGTCTCTAGAATGCAACTCTCAAACAATGCACTTGAATCTCACTCAAGATGTGTAACTAAGCAAAGAGATGAGTGGAGAGATTATTCTCTAGCTCAAAGGATGTCTCTAGGTCTCAAAATGTGCAAGAGTTGCCCTCAAACCCCGGACATCTTCTATTTATAGCGAAGGGGTACGCATCTAGCCGTTACCGGACGACACAGTTCAAAACGTGCTGACCGGACGCATCGGTCAGGGTGACCGGACGCGTCCGGTCACTATAGGACAAGCGTGAACAGTGCGCGTCAGAAGTTACCGTTGCCGTGACCGGACGCGCTGCACCTGGCGTCCGGTCGGATTCCAGTAAGCTCCCACCGTGACCGGACGCGTCCGATCGTGTCGCGTTACTAACCGGACGCGTGAGGGACCGGACGCGTCGGTTGCAAACCCTAGCACCCGCGCGCCTGACTGCTGCGAAGAACTGACCGGACGCGTCCGGTCAAACCGCGACCGCGTCCGGTGCAGCGTCGGGTCACCACAGTGACCGCCGTTCGCCTCCGTTTCTTTTTCGACTTCCGGCGCAATAGAAAATAGGCATTTCACTTTCTCAAAAAGCGCCGAATCCCGCCTCTCAAGCTCGGCGGGAGGGAGAGAGGAACTCAAACCCCTCTCTACCGTTTAAACTCCACCGCCTTCGCAAATGTGCTAACAGCACCAAGTGTACACCACCATGTGCATGTGTGTTAGCATTTCACAAACATTTTTCAAGGCGTTATGTTAGCTCTCTACTAGATCCTAATGCATATGCTCAAGACATTGATCTAGTGGCACTTGATTCCCGAGCTAACCGTGATTGCCCCTCTTGATAGTCGGCTATGTATCCTAAACCCGATCAATCACTTCTCTACTCATCTTAGACCGGCAAAAGGAAAACCCTATGGCTATACCTTTGCCTCGCGCTCTTAGATCCTTCTCCTCTACTTGAACATCATGTCCATCATTTTATGTGCATCACCACCATGATCGTCATTTCTTGTCCATGCACCATCTCTTTGTGATCTTGTGGCCACAACTCCTTGCCACATACACCTTCATCACATGTGTTGCTTATGCCTAACTCAAAACACTTAACACATGACATTAACAACTTGGTGTCATTAATTACCAAAACCAAACTTGGGCTTTCAGACGCGTCCGGCGCCAGCTTTGGGGCTGTCCACCAAGAGAGTGGACCGCTGGCCTTCTTCAGTCGCCCTTTTGCGGCCCGTCACCTCAAGCTGGCGGCATATGAACGTGAGTTGATTGGCCTTGTGCAGGCTGTTTGTCATTGGCGCCCACACCTGTGGGGGCGCCGCTTCCTCGTTTGCACCAACCTCTTCGCACTGAAGTTCTTGCTCGACCAGCGCCTCTCCACGGTACCGCAGCATCAGTGGATTAGCAAGCTCTTCGGCTTCGACTTCACCGTGGAATATCGCCCGGGCCGGCTGAACACAGTGGCTGACGCCCTGTCTCGTCGGGACGCCGAGGCTGCTGCTTCTGATGCAGCGGCGCTTGCCATCTCAGGGCCCTCGTTCGTATTCCTCGACGATGTCCGTGCGACCACGACAACCGCCGACGATGCGCAGCACCTCCTGCGCCAGCTGCAAGAGGGCGCCCTGGGTGAGCCCTGGCGCACGGCTGAGGGCCTCTTGCTACATGGCTCGTGCATCTACATTCCAGCCCACGGTGATCTACGCCATCATGCTATTACTTTGGCGCACAGGGCCGGTCATGAAGGCATCCAGAAGACACTGCAGCGCCTCAGGCGTGATTTTTTCATCCCAGGCGACCGCACCTTGGTACAAGATTATGTTCGTACCTGCAGCACGTGCCAACGCAACAAGATAGAGACACTTCAGCCGGCTGGCTTGCTGCAGCCCCTTGATGTGCCTTCCCAGGTGTGGTCTGACATCTTGATGGACTTCGTTGAGGGCCTGCCTAAGGTCCATGGCAAGTTCGTCATCCTCACGGTGGTCGATCGCTTCTCCAAGTATGCCCACTTCATCGCCCTCGGCCATCCCTATACTGTGACGTCTGTTGCCCATGCCTTCTTCGACGGCATCGTGCGCCTGCATAGGTTTCCCTCCTCGATTGTCAATGACCGAGACCCTGTCTTCATGGGCCATGTGTGACATGACCTCTTCAAGATGGCCGGCGTCAAGCTCCGCATGAGTACGGCCTTCCACCCACAGACGGATGGTCAGTCTGAGGTCGTGAACAAGGTGCTCGCCATGTATCTACGCTGTGTTACAGGTGTCGTCCGCGTGCCTAGGTGGATTGGCTGCCATGGGCGGAGTACTGCTACAACACCTCCTTCCACATCGCCCTGCGTACGACGCCCTTCCAGGTTCTTTGGGCGGCCTCCACCGCCCCTGCTGCCCTACAAGGCAGGGACTGCCAGTACAGAGACCGTCGACGACCTCCTCCGTCAGCGCGACGAGTTCCTGGCTGAGGTCCGGGAACGTCTTCTTCAAGCTCAACAGATTTCCAAGCGCTACTACGATGCTAACCATCGTGACTTGGAATTCGCGGTGGGTTCACGGTGGGTGATTGGGTCTGGCTGCGCCTTCTCCACCGTCCGACACGTTCATTGGACCCTCGCGCCAAGGGCAAGCTTGGTCCTCGCTATGCTGGTCCGTTCCAAGTCGTGGAACGGGTTGGCAAGGTCGCCTATTGGCTTCAGCTTCCGGAGGGTGCCCGCCTGCATGACGTCTTCCATGTGGGCTTGCTGAAGCCTCACCGTGGAGACCCTCCAGCTGCTTCAGGGTCTGTTCCGCCTACTCATGATGGGCGTCTTCTCCCTATACCAGCGCGTGTCCTGCATGCTCAACTTCGCCGCAATGTGTGGCACATTCTCGTCCAGTGGCACGGTATGCCTGAAGATGAAGCTACATGGGAGCCGCTCCAGGAGTTTCAAGACCTCTACCCGGATTTTCAGCTCGAGGACGAGCTGTTTCTCCAGGCGGGGAGAGATGTTATGACCGGCGTCCAGTACACCAGGCGTCGGCGCACAAGTGGCTAGAGGCCGGCGCACAGGAGTTACAGGGACGCCTGGATTAGATGGGCTGCAAGCCCAGTTATCTTTATTAGTTATTTTTATCAGATATAATAGTTATTACTTAAAATAGGAATTATTGAGAAAGTTAAGCAGAAGCAACAATTAAAGTTGCCGGCTTCCCTTGGGAGCCCTAGCTGCTCTCCTCTCGCCTCCAGCCCTAGCGCCGTGAACACCACGGTGCCCACACGCTGCCGTCGAGTTCCAGGACCTCTCCCTCCGCTCTTCCACCCATACAACCTCCGCAGCAATTCTGGTAGGGTAGCTAGCCCTATCATGGTCCCTTCTCCATCTTGGATTCTTTTTTTTTTTTGAAAATGGTACAGCAGGGGAAGCCCCCACTGTAAGCTTTTATATTAATATAAATATAAAAAAGAAGAAGCTGTACAAGGCACAAAGCTGAACAAGCCAACAATGAACAGCAGAAAGGCTGAGAGAGGCAAAGAAACTAGGCTAGAGAAGCTATACAGAAAAGGAAAGACTTGGATTCTTTTTGTTTCTTATGCCATCTTACAGTTTACAAAAACATAAGACTTATATGACCAAGCAAGCATTTCTTTTTTTCTGTATGTCTCGTAGTTTTCATAGTTGATACATGTTGTTATTCATTTTCTATACACTATTTTCTCTGGGTCAGAAGAACTCAAGCAGTCATAAACTCGTCCCTGAGTTCCCCATGCCACTCTGATAATTGTGATGTGACTAGAAATTGAACCACTATTATGTTGAAATTCTGATTGACTTGATCAAAGCATGGAAGTTTACCATGACAACAATGTTGTCAGATTATTCATTATTGAGTAGGATGCAATAGCACCACCTCATTGGCACATTAGTCATCACTTGCCAAAACATATCGCAACCGGTTCAACTGTTTTTGTAACATCCACAAGGTTTGAATAAATAACATGGACTTGCTCATTTGCTCTTGAGCCAGGGGATTTTGATGTCACCCTAAGTGTCACGGTCTCCAAGACAAATTGGTTCTGTAAACCTTTATTAATCAACAGCGTTTAGAAACACCGCCATGAGAAGTTGTTTACAAGTTCTGCACAAGAACCAGTCTTCTCAGCATGCTTGGCTTCTAAAAGTGCAGGGTGTAACCCTACCATATTTCCCTAAATAAGGTGCAGTGTGTGTAGATGGGCCTTGTGACTTATGCTTGCAGACCATGGACTTGGAGATCTACTCTCTTCCAATATCCCGCATGTATGTTTAATTAGAAAGTAAGATGAAAGAGCAAAAAGGGTAAACTAGATTAAGCACCCTAGGCAAGCTTCCATCAGTGGATTTCATAAATCGGTAAATTGGCGATTAGTCAAGTGCTACTTTTTAGTCTAGTATCATACCCAACTCTGAGACTGATGGGATCAACTCCATGCTACCTTCGATCCCAAATGTAAGTCCATTTAGGTTTTGTCCTAAGTCGAACCTTTTTGGCTTTGATCATTATAACAGCCTAAAATCATTCTCTATAATTTATGATAAGGTTGGTGTAGGCATCTTGATCGATAGGAGCCTTAAGGATGGAGTCGTTGATGTTAGGAGGCAAGGCGACCGGATTATCTTGGTCAAGCTGGTAGTTGGAGATTCGGCTCTGAATGTGATCAGTGCCTATGCCCCTCAGGTAGGTCTTAGCGAGGGCACCAAGAGGCAGTTTTGGAAAGATCTTGATAGCATGGTTAGTACCGTGCCTATCAGCGAGAAACTCTTTATAGGAGGAGACCTCAACGACCATGTTGGTGCGACTAATGTAGGTTTCGAGCGGGTGCACGGGGGGTTCGGGTATGGTAGTAGGAATCAAGAGGGGGAGGATGTTTTGAACTTCGCGCTGGCCTATGACTTGTTGATAGCGAACACCCTCTTTAGGAAGAGGGAATCTCATCTAGTAACCTTTCGTAGTGGACAACACTCGAGCCAGATCGACTTTATCCTTGCAAGGAGGGAGGATAGACGTGCTTGCTTTGATTGTAAGGTGTTACCTGGGGAGTGTGTTGTCCCTCAACATAAGCTTGTGGCGGCGGACTTTCGCTTTTGGGTACGTGTCCACCGGGACAAACGGGTCAAGATTGCGAGAACGAAGTGGTGGAAGCTTAAAGGGGAAGCAGCACAAACGTTTAAGGAGAGGATGCTAGACGAGGGGCCTTGGGAAGAAGGAGAAGATGCCGACGACATGTGGCTAAAGATGGCAACATGTGTCTGGAAGGTAGCTTCGGAAGTGTTTGGCGTGAGTAGGGGAGGCAAACGGGAAGCGAAAGACACATGGTGGTGGAATGACGAGGTGCAAAGGGCTATTAGGGAGAAGGAGTGTTTCAAGCGTCTCCACCATGACAAGAGTGTAGCCAACATCGAGGGCTATAAAATAGCGAAGAGGGTTGCAAAGCGAGCTGTGAGTGTAGCAAAAGGTCAGGCGTATGATGGCCTTTATCAGCGGCTAGGAACGAAGGAAGGGGAGAAGGACATTTATAGGATGGCTAGAATCCGCGAGAGGAAGACAAGAGACATCAACCAAATAAAATGCATCAAGGATGGGACAGATCGACTTCTGGTGAAGGATGAGGAGATCAAGGACAGATGGAGAGAGTACTTTGACAAGCTGTTTAATGGGGAGAATGAGGGTCCTGCCCTTGAGTTGGACGACTCATTTGACGATACCAACAGACGCTTTGTGAGGAGAATTCAGGAGGCAGAGATCGGAGAGGCTTTGAAGAGGATGAAGGGAGGTAAAGCAATGGGCCCTGATGGTATCCCCATTGAGGTGTGGAGATACCTAGGCGCCAGAGCGATAGTATGGTTAACTAAGCTTTTTAACCTTATTTTTCGGTCTAACAAGATGCCTGAAGAATGGAGGAGAAGTATATTAGTACCTATCTTCAAGAACAAGGGAGATGTTCAAAGTTGTACTAACTACCGTGGGATTAAGTTGATGAGCTATACGATGAAGCTCTGGGAGAGGGTTATCGAGCATCGCCTAAGGAGAGTGACACATGTGACCAAAAATCAGTTTGGGTTCATGCCTGGTAGGTCGACCATGGAGGCGATTTTCTTATTACGACAATTGATGGAGAGATATAGGGAGCAGAAGGACTTGCACATGGTCTTTATTGACCTCGAGAAGGCATATGACAAAGTACCGAGAAATGTCATGTGGTGGGCCTTGGAAAAGCACAAAGTCCCAACTAAGTACGTTACCCTCATCAAGGATATGTACAGGGATGTGGTGACGTTTGTCCGAACATGTGATGGCGACACCAGTGACTTTCCAATTAAAATAGGACTGCATCAGGGGTCAGATTTGAGCCCTTATTTATTTGCTTTGGTGATGGATGAGGTCACAAGGGACATACAAGGTGATATCCCTTGGTGTATGCTCTTTGCTGATGATGTGGTGCTAGTTGACGACAGTAGGGCGGGGGTTAATAGGAAGTTAGAACTATGGAGGCACACGTTAGAGTCGAAATGGTTCAGACTTAGTAGGACTAAGACCGAGTACATGAGGTGCGATTTCAGCGCGACTAGGCACAAGGAGGGAGACGTTAGCCTCGATGGGCAAGTGGTGGCCAAGAAGGATACTTTTCGGTATTTAGGGTCGATGCTACAAAAGGACGGAGACATTGATGAAGATGTTAGGCATAGAATTTCAGCCGGCTGGTTGAAATGGCATCAAGCTTCTGGCGTTCTCTGCGACAAAAGAGTGCCTCAGAAGCTGAAAGGTAAGTTCTATAGGACGGCGATTCGTCCGGCGATGTTATACGGTGCTGAGTGTTGGCCTGCAAAAAGGCGACATGTCCAACAATTGAGTGTAGCAGAGATGCGTATGTTGCGTTGGTGTTGTGGGCACACAAGGAGGGATAGAATCCGGAACGACGATATTCGGGATAGGGTTGGGGTGGCACCAATTGAGGAGAAATTGATTCAACATCGGTTGAGATGGTTTGGACATGTCCAACGGAGGCCTCCTGAGGCGCCGGTGCGTAGTGGAGTTCTAAAGCGGGCCGATAATGTAAAGTGCGGTAGAGGTCGACCTAAACTAACTTGGGACGAGTCCGTTAAGAGAGATCTTAAGGAGTGGAATATCTCCAAGGATTTAGCTATGGACAGGAGCGCTTGGAGATTGGCAATCAATGTGCCTGAACCGTGACCTCTTTTTGTCTTGTGCCCTTTATGTGTCTCCCTGTTTCTCGTCTCTTTTGGGTTTCATCTCTAGCCTACCCCAACTTGCTTGGGACAAAAGACTACGTTGTTGTTGTTGTTGTTGATGTTACTAAATTCATAATATATAGTTCATTCTATTTGAGATAATCAGATAATAGATTTTTATGTATAATATTAGTCAAAGTGCCACATATATTTTGTTTTCCTGGAACAGTAGAAAGTGCCACATTGGACGTTCTGTCAATGTTCCTAATGTACTCTAATTATAATTCGAGGTTTGGTTGCACAATTTGTGAATAAAAATATGAATTCGAAAAATGAATGGATGGACTTCAAATCAAATATGCAACATAATGGAGCTCCAAGATTGACAATGTCCTTTTATTAACTACATCAGCCTTGCATGCACTCTTATTTTAAGCCATAATCTTTGACTTTGTTCTGACTTGCTAAAATGACTGTCATCCGAGCACTCAGTGCGGTGAGTTCCTCCGGTTTAGCTAAATCACCTAACACATGTAGTAAAAATTTCCCTATATCACTTTTTCCTATACCTTTTAGAAATAGAAACACAAATAGGTCACTACATGCTTGCCTATATTCAACGAATATTAAGATGTTTTTGTCTGTTTTCTGTAGTCATGGACGCGATAGTCACTTTCAACTAGTTATAGTGTCTGCTCTTACGAAAATAGTAAATGCATGACTGACTAATTTTACTGGTTTGCACTTTGTAGTAAAAGGGGAAGAGAAGGAAAGCTGGTAAATAATATTATTTTGGTCCATGGCAGTCTACATGTACCACTTTTAGCTCCGCAACTGCAAACCTGCTTATTTGGTAATTGATATTCCACTGACCTCCTTAGCTGGCAATTTTGGTATTAGTTACCAATGCCTTTGTGTACTCTGCCTGGCAAAACTTACAGCACATTATACATTCCGAAAGCCAGGAACGATTTAAGAAAGTATATTTATGAACCTCCAGAGCTGACTTTTATTTTGTTGCATAATCTTGCACTGACTATGTTTGGAAAAAAAATCTCCATTTTTGATATGGCATTCCGTTTATTGACTCCCTGTTCGGTTTATGATGGTGTGATGCTTTCTGTGCATGATGAAAGGTGTTTTATTATCGGAATGCTTTGTTGTGCCTAGTTTATGGTGTTTTGGTTGATTTATGCTTGCTAGTATATAATGATGTATAGATCTTGGTGTCCCCAGAGCAATTTACTAACTTACTTCTATCATCCTGAAGGACAATGCTATTAATTCCCTGACTTCAAAGTTCGGTGCAGAGTATGTTTCTACAAACACTGTTCATACTTCTGTTTTCAATTACTAGTCACATGCCTAAAGAGTTCCTTTCTTCTGTAGGTCAGCACAAAGTCATGATTCTACAGACAAAAAGGGACAGAATGATGCTGAGGAGCTTGAGGAGTTGGAGAGTATGACACCGCCAGCCTATAGTGAACCTCCGAGAAATATACAACTTAGCTTACGAAGTGCTTCCGCTAAGGTCAAGCCTTCTACACTACCAAGACGATCAGCAAGGCTTCTTCCTAAGGTTTGTGTACATTGTTATTTACTGTAATCACCAATACTATAGTATAAGCTCATGCTATCACTCTCATTGAAAGGATGGTAGACTGATTAAAGAAATCAATGTGTGCTGTATCATGTGCTTATTTTTGCTAATCCCTCCGTCCCAAATTATAGGTTGTTTTGGCTTTTCTAGGTTCATAGCTTTTGCTATGTACTTAGATATATGCTATGTCTAGATACATAGTAAAAATCAAACGACATATAATTTGGAATGTTGGGTAGTATGTAGTTTTGATTCCTGTAAATAACATAACATTTTCTGGAGTTTAATCAACATACTTTGTTTTCTTGACATGCAGTAACCGCACTAAATGATATAGATGAGATCCAGTGTGAGAATAGCCTCACTACCGGCTTAGTCAGATTCCATGAGGATGGAGGGATAGAAAACAGTTGTTAACAAGCTTAGATTCTAATTTTATCTGTTCTTGTTAATTCTTTTTGTTCCAGCAACTGAGTAGACCTTGGTTTCTGAAGCTTAGGCTGCCAGACTTTTTTTTCCCCCTTGTCTCCATCAGCATCTACAGTTATAGTCGTACTGTCGAGCTTTCATACACCATTGTACAAACGACTCATTCTTTTACAGCATCTGTAGTTCCTCTGGTCTTGTGTGTTTTATGTCAGTGCAATATAACTATTGGTGCAGGAGTAAGCTTGTTTAAAATGAAGAAAATAAGTGCTGTTTACAGTATGGTCTAGGCAATGATGTTGTGAGTTGCTTCTCAAGAAACAAACGTTTCATAAAATGAAGAAAAGACTTGTTGGAAGATGTCTTGTGTGTATTTATGTTAGTGGAATATAGCTACTGGTGCAGGAGTAAGCTTGATAAATGCTGTTTGTGGTGCAGGCAACGATATTTTGACTTCATCTTGAGAGAACGTTTCATAAATATAAAAAAATAAAAATAAGGGAAAATCGTGCCCCCACGCAGGATCGAACTACGGACCTTCAGTTTACAAGACTGACGCTCTACCACTGAGCTATAGGGGCTATTGTATATAGCAGGCTATGAACAATTATTGATTGGTTGTACAAGTTGTCCCCTACCTCCAGCTCCTTGGTACAATGTTCAAAGAGCTGAAGCTAGAAAAACCTTTGAAGTCAATTTTTATAGCTTCATCGGTTTTCAATTCATTTTGCAAACAAAAATTAAAAATCACTCCTCGCTAAACTGTACAAGATTCCTATAAAACTTTTAGAAAAGAACACCCCCCAAACGGGAACTAACTTGTTCTAACTTTGGAAGAAAAATCAAGTAATGCAATCCTACGCGTGGATATGTGGCTTCACTTGCCAATGCTTGAATACATACTTTTTAAATTTTTACTTGATCGTGTTGTAAGGTCCAAATAGGCTAGAAGGGGGGGTGAATAGCCTAATTAAAACTTCTACAAGAATTACTTAACCACGAGTTAGTACGAAAGGTGGCGAAGCAAAAGCACTAGCTCTAACTAATTAAGCAAGCCACCTACACAATTCTAGTACAAGGCTATTCACTAAACACAACAACAACTACAATCTAGAAACAAGAAGTAATACGAGAGAAGAGCTTTGATTGATTATACCGCCGTGTAGAGATGAGATGTACCAATCAATCAATCACACAAGAGAGATCCTCGGGAAGAGAATGACACAAGAATTTATCCCGAGGTTCACTTGCTTCCCGGCAAGCTACTCCCCGTTGTGGCGATACACCCACTTGTCGGTTCGCGAGCTAATCGACTATCAAGAGTCGAGCCCTCGGCGGGCGCCGCACAACCGCACACAAGATGGGGATCCTCCAAGCCACGAGCTCCACTAGAGTATCCAATTCACGAACTCCCGCGGGGATGGATCAAGAACCCCTTACAACACTTGGTGAAGGCTCCAACAATCTCCAATTGCGAGCTCAATCACCTCCGCTGCTCCAAGCCGTCTACCGTGTCGGGAAACACGGAAGAGTAACAAGAAATCCGCAGCAACTCGAAGATCAAGTGCCTCTAGAATGCAACTCTCAAGCAATGCACTTGAATCTCACTCAATCTCACTCAAGATGTGCAACTATGCAAAGAGATGAGTGGAGGGGTTGTTCTCTAGCTCAAAGTATGTCTCTATATCTCAAAATGTGCAAGAGTTGCCCTCAAAACCCGGCTAACGTCTATTTATAACGAAGGGGTACGCAGCTAGCCGTTACAGACGACGCAGCGAAAAACGCACTGACCGGACGCGTCCGGTCACTACACGACAAACGTGAACAGTGCGCGTCAGAACTAGCCGTTGCCCTGACCGGACGCGCTCAACCGAGTGACCGGACACGACAGTGCCAGCGTCCGGTCGCGTTCCAGTAAGCTCCAGCTGCGACCGGACGCGTCCGATCGCACGTGACCGGACGCGCCCCGCGTCCGATCGGTGCTACGCTGCGCTCGGCCTCTCTGGACGCTTGACCGGACGCTCCGGTTCCGTGAAGGACCGGACGCGCCGGTCGCGCGCTTTTCTTTTACGCCCAGTTGAACTGACCGGACGCGCTGGTCAGGCCAGACCAGCGTCCGGTCACAAACCCTAGCGCTCGCGCCACGATGAACTGACCGGACGCGTCCGGTCAAACCGTGACCGCGTCCGGTGCAGCGTCCGGTCAACGCAGTGACCTCCTTTCGCCTCCGTTTCTTTTCCGACTTCCGGCGCAAAAGAAAATAGGCGTTTCACTTCTCCAAAAAGCGCCGAATCCCGCCTCGCAAGCTCGGCGGGAGGGAGAGAGGAACCCAAACCCCTCTCTACCGCTTGAACTCCACCGCCTTCGCAAATGTGCTAACACCACCAAGTGTACACCACCATGTGCATGTGTGTTAGCATTTCACAATCATTTTCCAAGGCGTTATGTTAGCTCTTTACTAGATCCTAATGCATATGCTCAAGACATTGATCTAGTGGCACTTGATTTCCGAGCTAACCGTGATTGCCCCTCTTGATAGTCGGCCATGTATCCTAAATCCGGTCAATCACTTCTCTACTCATCTTAGACCGGCAAAAGGAAAACCCTATGGTTATACCTTTGCCTTGAGCTCTTAGATCCTTCTCTTTCACTTGATCATCATGTGCATCTCCACCATGATCATCATTTCATGTCCATGCACTATCTCTTTGTGATCTTGTGGCCACCACTCCTTGCCACATACACCTTCATCACATGTGTTGCTTATGCCTAACTCAAAACACTTAACACGTGGCATTAGCAACTTGATGTCATTAATTACCAAAACCAAACTTGGGCTTTCACGTGTGCCTCCATATAAATCATAGTCAAACTTTCCCTTTTTATCTTGTAAAATCTCAACTCAAGTTTTCTTTCTAAGAGAATTTTAAAACTTGCTAGCAAAACCAAACACCTTTGAATACGTTTTGAGCCAACTCCTATTTGAACTAATACCTATTTTCGACTAATAAGATTTTTCAAAACTATCTAAGGAATTGTTTTAACCCTATTTTGGAAAGTCATGTCTAAACATATGCTCCATAGAAGAATGAGTAAACAAATATTTTAAAACACTTAAAGTGAATTTCAGCTCCCACTCAAATTCAAACTATATATTTTATATTATTAAAACATATTTATTTATGAAAGTATGTTTAAAAGATTCTGTAAAAATGAAATCCTTTTAGGAAATCTTTGAATTAAATGCCATTGTCAAATTCAACATAAGTGTATGCATATTTTATTTCCCTTAGATAATAAATGTGTTTTCTATATGTATTAGTATGCATGTTTGAAGTGTTAGAGCGTTGTTTGGTTTTCACTAGATTTTAATTGATTGAAGTGTCAGGCGCACTCCAGAGAAGATGCAAAAAGGTTCCAAACTTGAGTCACCGGAGAAGCAATACTGGGAAAGACTCCTTCAACAATCAGCAACGGCTAGTTAACGTGGCAAGGCACTGTATTTCTCCGGTGGTGTCACTAGTCCTTTCAATGATTTCTGCAAAATACAGATGGCCACCAACAGCTATATTTTGGGGGAGAGTCTATATGTACCTCCTTGGCCGGGCATTTGAGTTGTGTTTGAGCTGAAGAAAGTTGCTAGTAAGTTGAGGCTCATCTCTATACGCTCTAGTCACCATAAGTGCTTAACGAAATATGAGGATATTATTGCTTAGGCCAGTTAGACCACACAATTGGCTTTTTGCTATAGGCTTAGGCTTAATGTTTAGTAAGGTTTGCGTACCTTTTGTGTCATGACCCGATCGTGATATGATCATTTACATCATCATCACAAGCATCATTTGTAGTTTAATTTAGTTTTGGAAAACTTGCAAATACACCAAATTGACTTTTCTGGGCTCTCTTATGTCCCCGGGACAATCAGGTGCACTCCCGGACAGCTCACGAGGACATGTCTACAGACTTAGCAATTTTTGCAGACAATTTGTCCCTGCAGACCGTCCTATAATCACCCGAACTGTTCGACATATCACTTCATGCACAACAGTGAGTTGTCCTCACCTGGGCACTCCAACTCTAGGCCGCCTGTCTACTTTGCACAGAGTGGAGGTTACCGACAGACCAAACTTCCACTCTCATTCTCACTCTCTCACACTCTCATCTCCACTCTCTCTCTCTCTCCAGTTCATCCCTCTCACTCTCTCTAGAACCCACCAAGAACACAAGGGGGAAGGATCACCCTTGTTATTCTTATCCTCCTTGTTAACTTAAATGACTTAGAGTATCTATAAGAGTTTTTCTTAAATCTATTATCTAAATCATTATTTGAAAGATATTTGAATCAAATTCACTCTCTATATTATTCTACTATTCCAATATTTTTTATATTTTGTGAGTTAATCTTGTTCTTCATTTTTAGTTAGCGAGAATCCAAATAGAAGATGATAATATTCAGAAGTATAATCTAATTAAAAAACTGTTTGAGGAATTTTTTTCATCAAAATTTCTATTCTCATCGATAAAGAAAATATATAATGACTTGTGAATTTGCTGTTACAAAAATTGGCATTAACAGCTCTCTTCGTTTGGGCCATCAATATCCAAAGGCCTTGTTCAGTTCCCCATCCCAACCCAAAATATTTTCTCTTTCACCCATCACATCAAATCTTTCGACGCATGCATGGAACATTAAATGTAGGTAAAAAAGATAACTAATTGCATAGTTTATCTGTAAATGTCGGGACGAATCTTTTGAGCCTAGTTAGTTCATGATTGGACAAATTTTGCCAAATAATAACGAAAGATACTACAGTAACTTTTCACCTACTTCTCGCAGAGTGAACACACCCAAAGTCGCGCCTCCCCACCCCCCTGATAAACGAGACAGTTAGCCCCCTTGGGTCCGGAAAAGGCAAAACTCTCCTCGGCAATCTCCATCTCAAAATTCTCTCGCCTGACCACCCAAGCTCAAGTCCAAACCCTAACCCGCGTCCCAGCTCGCCGTCGGCATGTCCGCCAGGTTGCTCCGGCGAGTTCTCCAGGAGCGTGAGGCCGCCCCGCAGGACACTGACGTCGCCGACGACGACCAGCCGTCGGAGGAGGAGGCCTCTCCTCCACGCTCCTCCGCGCGGAACCTCTTCGATCTCCTCGACGACGGCAACGGCGACGGCGACGAAGAAGATAAAGAGGTGCGTGCCTCCCGGTCCCTAATGATCATCTCGTTAAGGTTTATAGTTGTTAGGTTGTAAGTAGGAGCACTTTTTGTAATCGCCCCCAATGTGCTGAGCTCGTAGCGTCCGAGAGATATCGTGCGTCAATGGTAAAACTGTTAGGTGCAAACAGAGAAGGTCCTCCTATGTGAATTTCACGATTTTGATTTCAGTGTTGGGGAAGGAGGAAAGGGAAACAAGTTTCAATTATGCGTGTATTGTTGATTAGAGGATGTATATACTTAATATAACTCCAGAAAAGGATCAGGAAAGGCTCAAGGCTGCACAGTGCTAATATTTAGAACCATTAGGAGTGTCTTTATTTTTTTCGCACCATGGTGATGACTTTCTCGGTCTCATTGGAGCTGCTACTTGTCCACCTTTTATCATCAAGTGGGTTGTTGGATGGGATCTGAGGTTTGTTTTATTTCTTAAGAGTTGGGTAAGTATACATAAAAAATACATACCTGGTTAAGCTGGTATCCCCAGCCCTTCCCGTGAACTGTCTATGCTTTCTATAGAAGCTGAAGGAAACATGTCTATGGAAAAGATACACATAGAAAGAAGTTTCCTGTTAAAGTATGGATTGCTACTTCATACTTAACAAATTTTATTTGGCTTGCTCGGATTCATTCAATGTGTCAGGGCATTTGTTTTCATTTATTTATTGCAGCTTATGGTGTGTATTTTTCTTGTAATTATGATCTTAAAGGTGTAAGAAACAAAAATAACAATGGTTATGAAATCTTGGACCCAGTTTTCATGATGTAATCTTGCCTCATAGCTTCATATCATAGCTCAACTTTCATGGTACTGTGCTCACCAGGGTTCAATAGATCTTTGTATTAATCAGACTTGATGTTAATGTTCTGTTCTTGTTCTGCTACAGGAAGATGAAACAGAAATAATTCAAGCTTTGAGCTATACAGAACAGAAACATTCTGTGCAAAAGAAGGCGAATGTTGTTCCCGAAACAAACAAAAAATCAAAGAAAAAGAAAAAAAAGAGCAAGGCAGAGCCATCATCAACAAAGTCAAAGGATGCACAGTCGTTGGATTCAATTCTGGAAGCTATTGAAAAGAATACAATACAACAAAGATCTCATCAGAGTGACAGGGCAGCTGGAACGGAATTGGAGACAAATGAAGCTACTCATGGGGCATCCTCTGTTCTTGCAATAGACCCCAAACATCTAAAGGCTGAAAATGAGATGAGACGCATTTTTGGATCAAAGGTAGTGGATTCATTTGAAAATCAACGGAATATGCCAAGCAGTTCAAGGCAAGTACGTGGTGCTAGGCGTGTTGCCCATAATCCAAGAAAAACTCTTCTTGTGTCTCCACCTAGCTACTGGCCACCATGGGATAAGTCAATATCAATGGATCTTCTTGAGATGAAGAATGGATTGAATTACTTCAGGTGAGGTCTTATCTTATCTGTTCTTGTGTCTAATATTTGTATGACATGTTCGAGAAAAATATTTGTATGACACCCTCTTTGCATGTGGCATATCGTCATAGTATTGTAGAACATCTTAAGGCATAAGCAGAGTGCGATTTTGAAGATGTGTGTGAATCTGGAAGAAGTCTTAGCTTCCTAGTTCCATATATGAGTTAACCTTTTTAATAACAGCTCTTAATTGTTTGCAGGTACACATGTGATCCTTCAGTCAGCCATGTGCAGGAATTATTTGAAGCTGCCAAAACAGCAAATGATCTCAATGCTATTGCAGCTATATTAGGGAAATATCCATACCATCCAGAATCATTGTTGACATTTGCTGAACTTTTCAAATATTCTGGAGAGCATCAATCATCAGCAGATGCAGTGGAGAAATGTCTATTTGCATTGGAGTGTGCTTGGCATCCTTTATTTAGCCCACTTCTGGGCAACTACCAGTTGAAATTCAGCCATGACACAAATAAGCCACTATTTACAGCACTCTTTAGTCACATGAAAAATCTGGATAGGCGTGGCTGCCACCGGTCTGCTTTGGAGGTCTGCAAGTTTCTATTGTCACTGGACTCTGATGATCCAAAGGGTGCTCTATTTTGCATTGATTACTTTGCTCTAAGATCACACCAGTACAAATGGCTGGAGCAATTTGCAGAAGAGTACCAGTGTGATAACTCCTTGTGGTTATTTCCAAATTTCTCATTTTCTCTTGCTATTGCACGGTTTTACCTTGAGCGTGATGCAGCATCAGAGGGTTCTGATGATGCTGACAAGTCAACATCTCTTGATCTCATGAAGCAAGCTCTGATGCTTCATCCTATGGTGCTTCGCAAGATAGTTGACAAGGCTCCTCTGAAAGACTCATCATGGACCCAAATACTCAGAAATGTGTTCTTTGGATCAGCAAAACCGGGAAGCCCTTCACTTGAGCATATGATCAATATATATGTGGAACGTCATTATATCATGTGGAGATTCCCAGAACTGCAGAACTTACTGAAAGAGGCTGCTCTTTTGGTGATTGAATCACTAAAGCAAGATAACAGGGAAGCCCAGGACTGGGCATGTGTTAGAAAGGAGGCATTCTTGTCAGAGAAGAATGAGTAAGTTCCTCTGAAATCTGTGAAAAATCAGAGTTCACTTGACTGTTCTTATCAATTATGCCCTATGCTTTCATAACTTTGCATTGCTTATGATTCTTTGGTAGCGACATGAGTTGTTGATTTTGCCTACAATTTGAAAGGTTATATGGAAAATATAGGGTTGATCTAGCATAGCTATGCTATCGCAACTTAGCAGTAGTTTGCATGTGGAGTTTAGCAAATTGTGGTACCTATAACATTTTCTAGTTTCAGGGATAATGGGATAAAAATGCCCATTTGTTTTATAATTATTTTAAATTATATATTTTGCAATAATTGTAGTTGGCATGTTGTTGTTGCAGTCCCTTTATGTGTCTTCCTGTTTCTCGTCTCTTTTGGGTTTCATCTCTAGCCTACCCCAACTTGCTTGGGACAAAAGGCTATGTTGTTGTTGTTGTTGTTGTAGTGATACTCCCTTGACTGCGTATTATGGTATAATGCAATGTTTTTAGAAATTATACCAGACTAGACATTCTGAGTAGAGTTATGAGTTCCTGAGGTTGCCCCCTACCTTGCAGGTACTCTCATCTGCTTGTTTCAGACTTCTCTGACACAACGCCGTCGCTCCCACCAGAAGAACTACGGCCATTCATGGCCGGTCCAGGAATGGTGCATGAGATGCCACCTGTTGAACAAGAAGCTGGACCCGAGAGGCTCCGTGCTCCTCGTGAAGTCGCTGGGCGTAATCATGCGGTAGTCTTCCTTGAATCACTGCTCCCATGGGTTGACTATGGTGACAATCATCACGATGCAAACGACGACGACGACGACGACTGATCAGTTGGACGTACAAAGTGGCAAGGACTCACGATTGTGCCTGAACTATTGAATGTGACACATGATTAAGAAAAGTTGCTGTTGCTCATAGGGTCACCTCGGTACCATCAATAATCACAAGTCCACAAGCCAAGTGGTCTAGTGTTTTTCATGGTGTTGTCGAGGCCTGAGGTTAAATATGTAGTATAGCTCATCTGCTAAATTGGCAAAACATACATGCCAAATTTTAGGGATCGAGTACCATCCTTGTCTGAGACTCGAGTTTATGCCAATTCTGCAACTGATCTTCCATTTATCCTGTCTTTTACTGGCATTCAGGTTATCCGACTTTGTAAAAGGGTTTAATACTGTACGGTGCAGTTAGAAAATTTACCCATACGTTCTTGTTCCTCCCCTGGTCTCTGATTGCCCCAATGCCCCTGCACCCCCGCTGGAGGCAGGGGTAGAGCCAGGCAGCACCGCAGCAGGCTGTTACAGGTATATAACTGCACGCGACCACGTGCCCGCATGGCGTTCGTCATCATGGGTGCTCAAAGTCTGGCACTTTGGGTCTGCTGAGCCACAGGCCAGCCAGGAAGCTTCCGCAGGCCAAAAAGGTCTGGGCAGGCACTATTGCCGTGCCGTCTCTGGGGGGAGCAAGTACAAAAGGCCACGTTTAGTTGGCCGAATTTGACGGTGCCAAATTTACTGTTGGGCGTACACGGCAGCATTTTGTTTAGATTTGGTAATAATTGTTCAACCATTGACTAATTAGGCTTAAAACGTTCGTTTCGCAATGTACAACCAAATTGCGTAATTAGTTTTTTATTTCGTTTATATTTAGTACTTCATGCATGTACCGTAAATTTAATGTGACGAAAAATCTTCTTTTTACATAGTGCCAAATTTAAGAGTTTGTGAGGAATTGTACAAGCCTAACCTTCGGCCGTCTGGTGGTTGTCTGAGTTCAGCGGATATGTCGTACTGTCTGGCTGTGACTTGACCGCGACTATACAGTTACGTGAGATTTCTTGTCACGGGCTCTATACGGCCGGCTTTGGAACCATATGTTTTTTTCACATGCTGAAATATGAATCGATGCACCAATCTCTCTCCCTCGTTGACTTTTACATCTACATAAGACAATGATTCTGAAAATGTGGGAATTTTTCCTCCATTACAACGAGAGAGAAATTGTTAAGAAAAAGCCTTTGTGAGTTTTTACCATCAATATCTTAAAATATAAGTCTATCTAGGTTTGTCTTGGATAAAATCTTTTTGAGTTTTTACCATAAATATCTAAAAAATCGTGTATAGATTTGAATTGCTAGATTCATTAGAGAATACTTTTTTTGTGAACATTAGAGAAATACTTTTATAATCTTTATCTCTTTTTTAGTTACGGACCATGCTCCTAATGGACTACTCCCTCCGTCCCTTATTATTTGTCGTTTTGGGTTTCCGTGTCACAACTTTGACTAGATTTGTAGAAAATGCGTGCAACATTTGTATCTCTAAATAAATTTATTAAAAAACTAGATTCAAAGATCTATTTAATGATATCAACTATGCATCATAAATATTAATATTTTTAATATAAAATTAATCAAAGCTATTTCTCGGAAAATGAGAAAGACAGATATTTAGAGACAGATAGAGTATGTTTACATAAGGAAGTATACTAACTTATACTGATGCTGGACACTATTGGCTTTTCATATATGCTTGTTCATATCACGAGGTTATATTCCATTGGGCACATACATTTTACTATCTCTAGTCAAGTGAGTACGATGGAACTACGCAACATGTTATTTTTTCAATGTAACTTAATTATAAGCAATACCAAACAACTACAACTTGTGCAAACACACAAAAGAATTGAGTATAAATAGGGAGTTGTCCTCCTACTATTTATAGAATGGAACACACCCATGAGAGCCGTATATATTATTTGAACTTTTTGGATCTAACTTACTGTTTATAGAATGGCCACTTTGGGTTTTATCTTAATCTATTCTCAAGATAAAAACAATGCACGAGCCTTTTTATCGTGTATGATGCAACCAGCCCATATAATGAGCTAGGCTACTTTTTTATTTGTTGTCTACATTGGCATGTGTTTTTGCCAGTTATAATTTAGTGTAACTAGAGACCAAATGAGGTCATATAAATGACACTGATCGATGAAAGAAGTGTGTTCTATAGTTCCCATCTACTAACATAGCCGAAGAGAAAGACCTGGACTTATGGTTCATCGTGTTTTTTTAGAAAACATGGGCTCTCTGACTACAATGTGTGTATGGACCGTAAAAATGTGCCTTTTCAACCTGCTAAGGGCAAAGTCATAGTCATATTATAGAATGGTATTCTTGTTCTTTATCTTTTTGTTTATAACTATAATATTTTTATAGTCTTCGTGATAGGTTTCACAAATATCGTTTGGTTATAGGTTTAGAAAATCCTAGGGCAGAGGAAGACAAAAGAGACATGTAGACACCCCACTCCTACTTTAAAATGTGTTCTCTCCAACGGTACACGAGTCCGTTAACACATACCACCCCGTAAACCTGGAAAAACCTCTCCACCGTCCGATCTCCATCCAACGCCTGGGAAAATCCCACCCACTAATCCCCTCAACCATTTAATCCCAAGTCAGACTTCCTGTACCCACTGCCACCGGGCCCAGAGATACCATTGCGCCCACCTGTCAGAAGCCGCACCCGCTCTCGCGCCATGTGAACGCTGCGACCGAGGCGGCCTCCCCCAGTCACGTGCTTCGCGCGTGCGGCCGTGGAGAGGAAAGAAACCCGAAACCCTCTGCGTCGTCTCGGCATCTCTCTCCGCTTCGAAACCCCGGAGGCCCGGACTCGAAGGAAGATAGGAAACCCTCGCGAGTCGCGTTGCCTCGCCTCCGTCCCCTCAGCTGCCCGCCGCCGCCTCGCATCCGACCGGGCTCGGAAGGCCCCGCGCCCCCACGGATCGGATTCGTGAGGTTAGCACCCGGCGGCGACGGACTCGGGATTTTCCCCTGATTTTTCGCGCTGATTTTGGTCTCATTTTCGTGGGGTTTTAGCTCGGACATCTGGCGTAGGGTGGGTTTTCGTTAGCTTGTATGAATTATGGATGATTCGTGGTTGGCTGACTGGAGTTTGGTGGGGGCGGATTCGTATTTTTGTTCATGGGTTGATTTTTTTCCTGGGTGTTTTTTTTGGGACCGGACTGTTCGGTGTGGAAAAATAAACAGCAGGTTCCATTTTATAATGCACTAGCGGTAAATTTGGTATCGTTTGATATCTTTTCTGTGTATACGCAGGTTGGTGGATTCGGGGCTAGGGTTTGGGGATCGGCTGCAATCGTGGGGCTGTTTGGCCTAATCTGAGGAGCAATGGGCAGCATGGTCTGGAAGTGGACCTGAGGAGGACGGAGGGATGGTGGTGATGGAGGGTAAGGGGGATGCGTCAGTGACGCCGGTGAGGACTAGTGACCGGCTGCGGCAGCGTCCGAAGTACTATGGCCGTGGTTATATGTACTACAAGCCAGCCATGAGGAAGAAGGTTAAGTCTAAGAAGCGAACTACTGCATCACAGATTGTTAAGAAACTGCTTCGCAAGCCAGCTGCACGTCCGCCACCTGCTGATGTAAGCTAATTTGTCTGCCTATGCTTAATGACCTTCTGTTCTCACTTGTTCTTCGTGGTGATCTGTTTGTATTGATAACTGCATGGGTGGGAGTGCCAACGTGTGCATGCATTTGCCAGTATGTTAATATTTATGCATCATTTGAACTCTTGGAACTTGTGTGTGTAGCTGTGAATTCAGTAGCCTTGATGGGCGTGCTTGATGATATTATTTCAGGTCTATTATATGCAGTCCTAAATATCTGATAAGTTATGCTGGACTGTTGGATAATTAGTAATTTGTAGGTCCTGCGTGCCCATGGCATTTTGGTTGAATGGCTGCCATTTCTGTCTCGTTTCTGTGTAGTTTGTGCTGTGTCTGATACAATTATGCATCACAATAAATCGTGTAACCTGTGTATATGCATTTCTTCTGTAGTGGGTTTTCAACCTCCGTAACGTCTCCGTTTTTCTGTTTCATCAATCTTCTAGAAACCAATTTTAAAGAGCATTTTTAGGGGGTAGGTGTGTGTTTCTAGAAGAAAAATTGTTTCAGTGTGGATTGAAGGGTTGATGACATCACTATTTCTATAAGGTGAAAACAGACATTTGAAGTTGGTTCTGTATTTTGTCTCTTTCTTGATTTTTTTCCTCACTGAAAATACTACCTCTGTTCCAATATGTAAGTCATTTTAGTTGTCCTTAGTCAAACTTCTCTATCTTTAACCAAGTTTATAAAAAATGCTTGAATATTCACAGCATCAAATTAGTTTCATTAAATGATTAAATCTTCCATGAAATGTCTTGATAGTGTATTTATTTGGTATTGTTGATTTTAATATATTTTTTTTACAAACTTGATCAAAGCTAGAGAAGTTTGACTTAGGAAAAAACTAGAACAACTTACATTTTTTTGGAAAGAATGAATTATTACTTAATTAAATCCAATTGTGGGAGTTGTCATGATTATTATATTTTAATCTGTTTTATTTAACTGATTTATCTGGTTGTTAGTTTATTTATAATTATTGAAAATCCCTATCGCCCATGTAGCGGTTTTTGTTACAAGGTATATTATGCTTTTACAAAGGCTGCACGGTTGCATGTTTACAAATAGGCTTTTATTGCTAGGGTACATGCCAACGTTAACCAATTGCTCATCTGCTCCTTTTTTAAAAGAGTAAAATTCACCAGTGGATCGCTCAAGGTCCAAATCTAGCTAGTTAATGTTGATCACCTAATCAATGTTAAAATATCACTGTGGAGCCACATGTCATTTTGCAACATCATCTTCTTCCTCTCTCTCACACGCAAGCAAACATATGCTAATTAGTGATATTTTTGACCTTGTGTGACACAATTAACGAGTCCAAGGACCCAGATTTGCAAATTAAAAGTTTAGGGACCTAGGTGACACCACCGAACAAGTTTGAGGACCGCTGTCTGTTTGAAAGGATTCCATTTTTTGTGCTCAGCTGGCTAGCTTATGATAATTTCCTTTATAGTCTATTGCAGCAAATTTGCGCCGTTCAACGCGAAAGCGAAGGATTTCCGTAAATCTGGAGGGCTATGATACAGATAGTTCCAGTATGGAAGATGATGATCTTATGGTGAGTTTCTACAGTTCCTGAAAAGTTACTTGTTCACATTAGTACCCCCTGTTCCAACTGGCAACTAAATTTGCTGGTTATTATTGAATTATCTCACATTTTTCTTTACAGAGACCTAGATATCGATCTTCAAAGAGTAAAGGGGGGAATAATGCTGCCCATGATGAAGTGTCAGCTAGACCAAAGCGCCAGAAGTTGTCTAACTCCATACCTCGCCGCGAAGGTTTACGGCCGAGAAGATCTTTGCGAGGACAAAGACTGCATCCATACCATGAATCTGAGGATGACCAGGAAAGCTCTGAAGAACAAGGTGCAGAAGATCAAAGAGAAAATGGCAATGAGATTGAAGAGGATGTTGGTGATGAGGAGGAGGTTGATGGAGGTGATGAAGCTGAAGGAGATGGAGATGATGAAGATGGCGAGGAAGAGCAAGAAGGACGGAGGAGATATGATTTAAGGGAACGTTCAGAGGTTCGTAGACCATCCCCTCGTAAGGAAGGAAAGCACAGACCGCAATCTCCTCGTAGAGTACTAGTTCACGGAATTGGTCCAAAGAACAGCAAGTATTTAAAAAAAGCTGGGTCACGCATGCATAAGCGCCCACGTTTCTCTTTGCCAGATGATTCAGATGATTCCCTTCTTGTGGATGAGCCGGACGAGGGTCCATCCATGCCATGGATGCGCAGTGGGAGGGGAGGTATGCCATGGTTGATGGGTGGGTTGGACATGCATAGTCCAGCAGCATGGGGCCTGAGTGTTGGAGCATCTGGTTGGGGTCATCAGGGCGACACTTCTACTTCACTCATGCCTGGGGTGCAAACTGCTGGACCAAGTTCTAAGGGAGGAGCTGACATTCAGCCTCTGCAGGTTGACGAGAATGTGAGCTTTAAAGATATAGGTGGACTATCGGAGTATATTGATGCTCTAAAGGAAATGGTTTTCTTCCCATTGCTGTATCCAGATTTTTTTGCAAATTATCACATCACTCCTCCTAGAGGTGTTCTACTTTGTGGCCCGCCGGGCACAGGAAAAACATTGATTGCCCGCGCCTTAGCTTGTGCTGCCTCTAAAGCTGGCCAGAAGGTCAGTTTTTACATGCGCAAAGGAGCTGATGTTCTTAGTAAATGGGTGGGAGAGGCTGAAAGGCAGCTAAAGTTACTTTTTGAGGAAGCTCAAAAGAATCAGCCGTCAATTATATTTTTTGATGAAATAGATGGCCTGGCACCTGTGAGGTCTAGCAAGCAAGAGCAGATTCACAATTCAATTGTTTCAACATTGCTTGCTTTGATGGATGGCCTTGATTCACGTGGGCAAGTTGTTTTGATTGGAGCAACTAACAGAATTGATGCCATTGATGGAGCATTGCGTAGACCTGGCCGATTTGACCGTGAGTTTTATTTTCCTTTACCTGGCTATGAGGCTCGAGCAGAAATACTGGATATCCATACAAGGAAATGGAAGGATCCTCCACCGAAGGAACTAAAGATGGAACTTGCTGCTAGCTGTGTTGGCTATTGTGGAGCTGATTTGAAGGCATTATGTACAGAAGCAGCTATTAGAGCATTTAGAGAGAAGTATCCTCAGGTCTACACTAGTGACGACAAGTTTGTCATTGATGTTGATTCGGTCAGTGTCGAGAAGTACCACTTTTTGGAAGCTATGTCTACAATAACTCCTGCTGCGCACAGGGGATCTATTGTGCATTCAAGGCCACTTTCAACGGTTATCGCTCCATGTCTGAAGAGGCATCTTGAGAAAATAATGGAACAAATTTCTGATATTTTCCCTTTCCTTTCATCCATAGATTTTGGCAAGTTCTCCGCTCTTTCCTATGGATCTTCCATCCCCCTTGTTTATAGACCTCGCCTTTTGATATGTGGTGGTGAAAGTGTTGGACTGGTAGGGCTGTTCGTCTCAATAAATAGATAGTATCATATTTTCCTTTTCACTTCTGATGTGTTTTTGGCTTAGCAGGATCATGTGGGACCAGCTGTTTTACATGAGCTTGAGAAGTTCTCTGTTCACTCCTTGGGACTGCCGTCTCTTCTCTCTGATCCAAGTGCAAAGACACCTGAAGAAGCTCTTGTGCATATTTTTGGGGAAGCCAAGAGAACAACCCCATCCATTCTATACTTGCCTCAGTTCCATCTTTGGTGGGATACGGTTAGTAGACTCTAGACATGCTGTTATAGTTATTCAAAGTTTGTTGCTTTGACATGATTCTGACAATGTTTAATAGTGATCATTTAGTCAAGTACTTCTTTCTTTATGTTACAGGCACACGAACAACTCCGGGCCGTGTTATTGACTCTGTTGAATGAGTTGCCCTCTAACCTTCCAGTTTTATTGCTTGGAACATCATCAGTGGCTTTCACTGACCTCGAAGAAGAGTGTGCTTCTATATTCTCTTCTCGCAATGTGTATGTTCCTTGCCAAATGTTTTTCTACTTTTCCTAGGTTGTGTTGGCTTGCCCTTACGATGTAAGCTAGATATAAAGTGATCATTGCTTACCTATTACTTAGATGGATTAATTCTCCATTATGTACTATTTCTTTGTTACTGATCTTTTATTATTAGTCTGTACTCTTGACTCTTGATCTCTGTAAATGGTATTGCTCATTAATTTTTTTAAAGCAATCTGCTTTGGCCTAGGCACTAAATATGCTGTAATGGTAGGCACATAATTGAGGAAACAGTTTGTTTCCTGTTCATTGACTTTTGGACTTTAGTTCTTTGTATGTCACCTGCTTCATGTCATGTTCACTGAATTTCCTCCTATCTTATCTTTCACCAAGGAAATAAAAATCTCTGTGTGATATAGGTATCAAGTCGATCATCCAAGTTATGACGATAGATTGAGATACTTCAGTATATTGTTTGAGTCATTGCTCTCTTTCCAAACGGAGGAATCAAGAAACAAGTCAAAGAAACAGAAGTCTGCTATTGATCTTCCCAAAGCCCCGAAAGAAGTGGAGGGCCCTAAGGTTTCTGAGCTAAAGGCTAAGGCAGAAGCTGAGCAGCATGCTGTTCGTCGAATGAGGATGTGTCTCCGAGATATCTGTAACCGGTCTGCAGCTTACTCTAATTATAGAAGCAGTTAGTTGTGATATTTCAAAATCATAAAATCTACCTTCTTAACTTTGGTTTGAAACACATGAGCTTCTGTTGGTAGCTTTTTATTTTTATTTTTCCTTTATCTCTTGCAATCTCATCAGTATTGTTCAGTTGGCTTTTGAAACCTGATAGAGCTAATAGTGTGACTGCTTATCTTTTCAGCATTTTGTACAACAAAAGGTTCAATGTATTTCACTTCCCGGTATCAGAAGAGGAGGTGCCTGACTATCGATCAATAATCCACAAGCCCATGGATATGGCTACTGTTTTGCAGCGGGTGGACTCTGGACAGTACCTTACCAGGGCAGCATTTATGAAGGATATTGATCTTATTGTCTCAAATGCAAAGGTACATCTTTTGGTGAAGTTAGTTTCTTGATTCATGTTTGCATATGTTCTGGCCCTACAGTTCATTACTCCCTCCATTCCAAATTATAAGGCATTCCAAGAATCTTGGAGAGTCAAAGCATCTTAAGTTTGAACAAAATTATAGAGAAAATTACAAAAATTTATAACATCAAATAGGTATACTATGAAAATATAATTAATGAAGACTCTAATGATACTTAATTGGTGTCATAAATATTATTATCTTATCATATAAATTTGGTCAAACTTGAGATCCTTTGACTCTCCAAGATTCTTGGAATGCCTTATAATTTGGGATGGAGGGAGTACAATTCAGTGGTGAGAGTTGTGAGGATGACTGCTTAAATAATGCCAAACTTCCCCTTCTGTGACCTATACAGACTTACAATGGGGATGACTACAATGGATCTAGGATCGTCAGTAGAGCATGTGAACTCAGAGATGTGGTATCTTGTTTGTTCTCACTTTCTCCTACATTGGGTTGTCGACAATACCTCTACAGATTATCATTCTTATGTCTAATGAGCCTCTTTTTGGCCAGGTCCAAGGTATGTTGTCACAGATGGACCCATCTTTGGTGTCCTTTTGTGATAAAATTGCTTTACAGGGGGGGCCACAGCAGGTTGTGGATGATGAAGATAGCTCTATTCTTCAAGCAGCGCCTGTTGCTCAGCTGGTTTCTGGTACTAGATTAAGTGCAAGGCTTCGCAATGTACAGCCCGAAGTAAACCTGTCACAAAGTTATGAAGTGCTAAAGCGGCAAAAGAAAATTGCTGAAAATGAACAGAGTCAGTTTTCACGATCTCAACTATAACCATTGCATTTGCTTGTTAACTGTGATTGCAATAGTTATGGAAAATGTTGATCTGTTGTTTCAGGCATGGCCAAAGATGTGGCAGCTAGAGATGAAAAGTCTCTGGAAGATGTAGATTTGTCAAAGCCAACTGACCCAGAAGAAGATCCAAAAGAACCAGAGTCAAATGGCACAACGAAAGAAGCCAACGATTCACCAGCAGAAGAACCAGAAGTACCTACTCCTGAACCCATGGAGTCTGACAACGGTCAAGTCGTCACTACCGTGGCTACTGGTGACGACTTGCTAGGACAGCTAGAAGCCCTAAAGCAACGCTTCATGGAACTCACTGCGAGCTACGGCCTGCCGCAGCTGGAGAGGCTGTATTCCCGGATAATGAAAGGAGCAATAGAGTTGACAAGTAAAGAAAGCAACGAGGATCATAGGCGGTTAGTAGTTAGGTATTTGTTGACATTCGTTGAGAACAGCAACAATTTTTAACTCCGGCGCGCAATAAGATTCTTGTTTTTCCTTGTACATCCTCTTTGGAACGAAAGAATAGTAGTGGTTCATCTGGGGAGCTATCCCCCTTGTAACAAATCTGCCAAATGCTCTAGTGTCAGTGACACAGTTTTGCCATGAATGATGTAGCAAGTGCACCCTTTGTAGATTTGTCATGTACATTCGTCAGCGTTTGTTGTACCTCAGCTTGATGAATTTATGAGGTGGAATTCTCTATTCATACATAACATGTGGTTACTATACCTGCTATCGTAGTTCTCATTGCGCTTTCTCATCGTAGTGGTAGTTTCGGTATCTGATGCAAGGTATTGCTTTCTGTAAGAAATTGGAAACTTCAACTGACGTAGAAGCTCACTCCTAGATCCGTACGTGGAAAGCTTTGCCTACACAGTTTGCGCCTCTACTACAGTCGATGCTATCACTCGCAGCGCAGGGACACCTTAGAAATCAGAGTTTGCACCGACACCAAGACAAATGGAACCTACCTGTTTGGCATTTCAAGTTTTCAACAAAGCAAAATCAACACAACAGCATCTCAGAACGCAACCGCACAATCCATTTTTTCACATTCACAACAAGTGACCAAACGTTGGAATTAAACTCGCTGAACCATAAGCATGTCATACAAGCAAATGCAGAGTTCCAGTGATGTTCAGAACAAACGTTCACAAGGGTTTTGATTTCAGCAGCACAGATTGTTTTCCCCTAAGTTCATGGCAAGATACGCGGTGTGCGTGGAGCATAAATCTACCATGATCCCACAGCACCCTGGGCTGGGTTTTCAAAGTGAGTGAAGCCCCAGTAGGTCTTCAAGGAGTATGGTGGATAGATGGTTGATCCTTCAGTTGTGATCTTGGCAATCTGTAATTCAACTACAGGTTAGATCAATCTGTAACCATAAAATGAACTTTTGTTGAATGTTTACAGGTTAGAGCAATCTGTAACCAAGATCAATAGGTTCATACCTGGAATTTATTGATAGATGACCTGTCACGGTACAGCAAGACCAGCAAGCACTTCTCAACCAGCTTAACAGCTTCTTCAAAAGTCATATCCTCGTGCCATTCAGCACGAAGTATTGGGATCGCCAGATGATTTCCAAATCCAGTAGCGACATGGTTTTCCTCAAAGTGGGTACCAATCATGTTAACCTGCACAGGCCAAGAATTAGGCATTGGATGTTGACAAAACAACACCAACGAATAAGTGGTACTATCATTTGAAAGAAGACCCTACCATGCCAAGATACTTCTCATCACCCTTTGGACCCTTTTTCACTCCACCAATTACAAGTGAGTTCCAGAGAGGATCAAACTTGTTGCGTCTGTTGTACATCACTCTTGTCAAATAATTGTGGATCTCTTTGGGGCCCAGAGAGTTTCCATCATCCCACATATGATCAGACAGACTGAAAAGAAAGGGGAAAATGAAGAGTTTAAAATTTCCATAGCATTAGAAAGAGAAACAAGAGTTCACCATATAATAATCATTATGAAGTTCCATATTCACTCGTTAGTGATGTAACTTACGTTAGTTCATCCAGATAGCGCAGGATCTCCTGGAAATCGCTGTACTCTCCGCTTGCTCCAATGATGCTATGCTTGCCAACTGCCTTAATGCGTTCCACACTCTTGTATCTCAAAGTTGATCCATAGGAGGCTGCAAAGAGAACATAAGATTAAGTTCCCCATCGAGATAATGGTATTTCTCTGTGCAAGGAACTGGGACCAACCTCCAGTGTCACATGCCATGATCACACCATCCTTGTATTTCAAGGCAATGACTGAAGTACCAGTCACATATGGATACCTGTTGTTGTGAGACAATGGCAGGAGTAAATCATGTGAATCAATAAACTTATCAAAACTGAAAGCATCATAATATAATAAAAGAACTATAGATGAGCTGAACAGAAGTGCCACACTACAAGAAGCTTGGAAACTACAACCATTCTGAAAAAAAATCAAGCAAACAATTCCTTATTGCCTTAACAGAGGGCAATGGAAACATAGACAAAGACTACACTCCGAACATAGCATACTGTAAAAATCCGGTTGTACACTTTCCACAAAAGCATACAGACCATGAGATGACACTCCAAACATAGCATACAGTTCAATTCTAATTTAAATGATGCCATTGTATCATAACAATAGCTCTTATTTGCCAATTCATATGTTGGATCAATAACTGGAGACAGGAAAAGGGTGCTCACACTTAAAACCCCTCGGGTCTTCCAATTCTATTCGATTCCGACCTATTTCGTAAGTAATGTTAAATGTCACCACTCAACCATATGCACAATAACGTGTAATCCCCACAAGCTAATCCAAATCGAAGCATCCTCGCTGACAACTATGAACATCTCAATGCCAAGTTCCGAACAGCGCATTGAATCATCGTTAACCCTAACCCGCAACAGCCCACCGCGGTCCCAATGAACGAAGCCTATTTTTTCGAAACAAGATTTCATCGGGGAAAAAAACAAACCGATGGAAGATGAAAGTTTCGCCTTCCGTGTTAAACCACCCTAATCGACAAATAGTCCACCGCAAAATTCCTCAAATCTTCGCCCAAAAAGAAGGGGGCAAAGTAACGCAAAGTCGCGATCTGAACCGCGACCGGAAGCACCGAAATCTACACCCGAAAGAGGGGTGCAAAGTAACGCGAAGTCGCAATCTGAATCACGAACGCGAGCACCGAACATAGGCCGACAGACTTACTGCGTCCGCTGCGTCGCGCCTCCTCCTGCCGCCGCCTGGCTCCCGCCCGCGGGGTGGGATCCCGCCGGAACGTTAGGGCCACCGCCGCCGATGCTCTTGGAGAGGCCGTCCATGACGCTGAGCACCGGAGGTATTCGAGATGGGAGATGGTGGCGTGCGTCGGTCGGTGCTTGGGCTAACCGCGCTCGGGTTGTGAGAGGCGCCGAGCTGAGAACAAAGGAGCAGCAACGGCGGCGGCGTGGTGTTAAGAGAGGTGACCTTTTTTTCTTTCTTGCAACCGAAGCCGAAGAGGAGAGCGAGCGCCCCGAGAACGAGTCTGAGCTTGGGTTCAGATCCAACCCGGATCGAGCAGTTTGGACTGGGCTGGGTCTTGTGGGCTACTAGAAAGATACGGAGTACTCCGTACAAACAAATGTGCCAGATCGGGCATGATCGCTTGATCGGTATGGGATGAACTAGACTGAGCTTGTTTTTCCTACAAGTCATTTCTACTCGTATTAGGTAATGGAATTTCTCAAAAATGGAAATATTTTCAGTTTTATACATCCAAAAGTGGATGTATTAGGCCATACTTATATTATATATAAAGTAGCTACCACGATAAATGTAAAATTTTATACTCATATACACGTATCTCTGTATAACATTTTGCATCCGTAACCCATCTGGTATGATCCATGCCTGTCCATTACCTGCGAGTTGGATTGTCATTCGAATAGATGGGATCCCTTATATTTGAAAAGCAGTGGGTAAGGATGAATGTAACTATTCTCAGCCTATAGAGGAATCATATATATCGGCAGAACCATCGCCCGCCCCGACAAAATAGAATACAGTAAAAAAAATACAAAAATGTTAATGTTGCAACATGAAGAATTTTTGCAACATACGTCTGAAACAAGTGAAACATTGCAACATACTCTTGCAACATGTGTATAGCAACTGCAACATGTGTAGATAAAACACTTGCAACATACGAATGAAATAGATGAAATATTTTGAATAGACACTTGCAACATATGTATATAGCTACTAAAACATATGTAACATCTAAATAAAACACTTGCAACATACGTCTAAAATAGATAAAACATTTGAAGCATACACTTGTAACATACATGTACAACATATGTAACATATAGATGAAACACATGCAACATCTAGATGAAACATACATCTAAACGCATGAAACATACGGAGCTCGGTGCCATGGAGTATGCAGGCCCCATGCTCCCGCTCTCTCTCTCTGTCCTTCTCTCTGGCCACATCGCATGCACAGGCCTCCACGCGTCGCATGCACCCCACGTCAAGCGAGGCCGCATGCGCTCCCATACGCTGCCTCGCGCCCCGCGCCGAACGAGTGGGCGCACGAGCTCCCATGCGCTGCTCTGCGCCGCATGCACCCCACGCCGAACGAGTGACCGCACATGCTCCCATACACTGCTCCCTAGAAAAGGACCAGTGCGGGATCCACCTGACTGCAACTGCATGCATCGCTTTTTTTTTCTTGGTCCTCGTGCGCTCGGGGTTTGTCCGTCCGTCCGAACGCCCTAAACTAAGCATTAGTGATGGAATTTTGTACTCCTTTCGTCTCCAAATGAATGTAATTATGGGAAACATGCCGATCAAATTAGTTAAAGTTTGATCAAGATTATAGTAAATTCTATTAGTATTTATGTCTGCAATTGTACCGAGAAATGTCATGTGGTGGGGCTTGGAAAAGCACAAAGTCCCAACTAAGTATGTTACCCTCATCAAGGATATGTACAGGGATGTGGTGACGTTTGTCCGAACATGTGATGGCGACACCAGTGACTTTCCAATTAAAATAGGACTGCATCAGGGGTCAGCTTTGAGCCCTTATTTATTTGCTTTGGTGATGGATGAGGTCACAAGGGACATACAAGGTGATATCCCTTGGTGTATGCTCTTTGCTGATGATGTGGTGCTAGTTGACGGCAGTAGGACGGGGGTTAATAGGAAGTTAGAACTATGAAGGCACACGTTAGAGTCGAAAGGGTTCAGACTTAGTAGGACTAAGACCGAGTACATGAGGTGCGATTTCAACGCGACTAGGCACGAGGAGGGAGACTGTAACGGATCAACGTAATTATACGAGATTAAGTAAGAAAATTTTCCACCGAGGCGGTTAATTTATCAAACTTAAACCCGTATAACCCGAGATTCCGTGAAATCATGAGGGATTTCAAACCAACCAACGTACAACCAAGATCGTACTGATTTAGCAGCCACAGTTCACATGATACGTAGAGTTCACAAAAAAAAGTGGAGTACATCGGAGTTCGGAATAAAAGTTATTACAACACAGTTCAAAATAACATAGCGGAAGCAAGTAGTTTTACACCCACACTTCGTTCAAATACAGTGCCAGTAGATAGTCATGGTCCACAAAAGCAGTAGATAAGACAAACAGAGTGACCCTTGCCCAAGGTCCTAGTTGTCGCCCATCGCCGGATACAGACAGTTGGAGCAGTACCCATAGTACATCTGACCATCTGCAACAACAATGGAAACAACGCCCTGAGTACGGGAATGTACTCAGCTAGACTTACCCGTCATAAACCAGAAATAAAGGACACCAAGGATCATGCAAGGCTTTATAGATTGGACTGGCTTGACTTATTTGCGAAAAGCATAAGTTGTTATGAAAAACTAAACCAGTACTTTTTGCATCACTTTTAGTATAACCTATTCAAACTAGGTAAGCAGCTATTGCTAGAACAATCACTTGATTTATCATTAGCAATCTAGATTACCATATCAGGTTTAGCATTTCCAACATCATTCACTTAACCATCAGTGTTCCTTTAATGTTACTACGATGCCATAGCTCGAGTTAAGTGCTCACTAACCGGGAGCGATGGCGATTCGAATCGAATTCCTATCCAGCTGGAGATTTATTCCTCACACAAACCCTGTTTCCCCCGTCAGGGTCGCGTAGATCACCAATGACACTTTCCAAGAAGCAGCGGGATAACAATCATGGATCGCACTACCCAGGGACCGCCCGACTGCCAGGACGCACCTTGGGCTCACTCTTCGCGTCCCCGTTACACCCCCTTCAACACCAGTCTGCCAACCCGAGTTTATCCCGGCTCGAAAAGTGTCACTAGCTTCGCGGTCAAAAGGTACTTTATTCGGCCAGCTAAATGTGAGGCATGCGTTCAACATGACAAGAGGGACGAGCAACGATCGGTCCTTAATCGACACAGACGGAATCACTATAGTCCAAAACCCTATAAGACTCCGCCCGGTCTTCATTTATCCCTCAACACTTGATTACTTTTTATGATCACAATTACAGCTAACCATAACCCGGTATCCACCTATAACTCGCAGGTGACAGGAAATCACCCGACTTCTACCGGTCTAAGCATGGCTAAGCAGTTCACTCGATCCTGACCTAACAGGGTGAAAGATAATTCGGTGGCCAAGGTAATAATGCAACAACGGTTTCACTCAACTCCTATAACTTAATGCAAGTATATATATAACTATAGTTCATGTAGTAAGGAACAACTTTTATAAAATAGGAGACTTAAAATGCTCCGGGGCTTGTCTTTTTCGAACGAGCTAGGATGGTGGTCGACGCACTCTGGCAGCTCCTCGCCTGACTCTTCCTCCTCGGGCACCTCCTGTGTCTGGGGCTCCTGCGGATCCGTCCAAGCTTGTTCCTCCGGTACTGCTACCTGCGACTCCTCCTGCGATCCTGTATGATGCAAGTGCATAAGTAAACATGTGAATGATGTGTCGGATTGTGGTGGAGTGCTTTGATGACATGAGATGCAGATGAGCACATGGAATGAGCAGTTTGAATATAACTATTTCTTCTACAAGGTAGTCAACGTCATCCAAGAACATGTACCCTAAAACATGCACCTTATCCTTCTATTAGTTAGCCTATCATCTACACATACAAGTGAACCTAAGCTACCAAAGCTTACCAACCTAACTCATCCATAACATCAGCAAGGCATAATAATACTTCAAAGATACACCAAACATATTTTATTTCTCTTAATTTCTCATAAAGAATAATATTTTATTCCCTATTTAACTAGGGTTACACAGCAACACCTATTTCTGGTGTAGATAAAAATCTACCAAAATTATAGTAGATTACTCTTACCCTAACTAACCTACTACTAAATTCTCATGAGAATTGCCTATGTAAAACTGCCTGTACAAAATAAACAAGTTATAGCCTAAATATGAGCATGAAATTATTTTGTACTAGAAAAAGTATCAAACAACAGATTTCACATTTTTCCTATGTTACTAACAGTAAACTAACATACTACAAAAATTATCACATGTATGTTCTATACAAATTTAGCTCTTTACTAAAAATAATAAAGATTATCAAATAAAAGCATTTGAACTACACTTCAAAAATTTCTCACAGAACATGCTTCACCAATATTTTTCCTAGAAAGTACATAACTAATAAAGATTAAAGCAACAAGAATCACATTTTTTCCTTCATTATTTTATTTACTACACATTTTCTAAGATATCAACATTTATAGCAATTAAATAAACCTACACAGAAAAGTGTCAACAATTTATCATGAAATATTTTTAAACTGTAGATCTATTCAAGAGTAACATTACAAAATTTATTTCATAATTTTTGGAGCTAAAAAGGGTACACAAACATTTTCTAAAGCCTTTTCTTTTCTAAAACATAATAGAAATTCAAAAACGAAATTTGGAAATCGTTTAACGGGCCAGCCCACTGGAATGACCGGCCCACGGCCGATTTCCGCCGGAGCGTCGCGCGGGAAAAAGAAAAGCGGCCCGGTTCGGGCCTCGGCCCAAGGCCGCTGGCCCAGCAGCAGAGGGGAGTGGAGCGGGACGCGGGGCGTGGCTGCGACGTCGCGGCGGCGGTGATGCCCGCCGGCGGCAAACGGGCAGCTCCGGCCATGCGAAAGCCAACGAACGGGCGCACGGAGATCCTGGAGTGACGGCGAACACCGAAGGGCGGCGCACGAGTGACGAGGCGGGGGAAGAACGCCGGAACGGCGGAGTGAGCGCGCGGTGGCCGGAATGGCGTCGCGGCGGGGCGCGCGAAGTGGTGCCTTACCGCGGGGCAGAGGTGGAGCGTGGGGGTGCGTTCGGAGGAGAGGAGGACTGGGCGAAGCTGGTCGTGCGAGCAATTGCTCGGAGGCGGCCGGCCGGCGGCGGAACGTGGCAAGGAAGTGCGCAGCCGCGGCGGCGAGCGCGCGGGGAATGTGGACGCGCGCGGCGAGCTCGCAACGGCGGAAGCGAGAGCAAGTGAGGGAGAGGGAGGAGGCAGGGGAGCGGGTGCGTGGCCAAGGCGCCGGGCGAGTGGGGCCCACGTGAAAGGTCCTTGGTTGGTTTTGGTAATTGAGTGACAACTTAGGTGGACTAATATGTGGTTATGTGAGATACACAGGAGATTAGTCCACATGTGATGGTGTCATGAAGGAGCTCATTGCATATGAGACATGACATGGAGTCATGTGACCAAGATGGAGAAGATCAAGATGAGTCTTGGCTCGAAGGACCGGTTGTGAAGGTGAAGGGCAAGTTGAGGCTTCGAAGCGAAGGACCATGCGATGGTGAAGCTTGGGCAAGACTTGGCGCCGACGGACCAATGCAACGGTGAAGAGCAAGTGAGGTCAAGATCGATGAACCAATACGGTCACGTGATGATATGAAGTGAATCATATCATTTGGTGATTGGTTGGTGCATGTGTTGCATCAACGTCAGAGGAGATGGAGTGGAATGCGCAAGGCAAAGGTATAACCTAGGGCATTTCCATTTCACCGGTCATAGGTGTGTAGAGAAGTTTATGACCGGGTTTAGGATAGATGGCCGTACTATCAAGAGGGGCAAACTTGTTTGCATATCGGTCATCTAGTGCCACTTGAGCGATCTAACTGTGCATACGTGTTAGGATCGAGTGGCGAGGCAAGTTGAGTGCCTAACTCCTTTGAAAATGATTATGAAAATGCTAACACACAAGCACATGGAGATGTACACTTGATGGTGTTGGCACATTTGCAAAGGTGGCGTTGGTCGCGCTGTGGTTTGCGGGTATAGAGAGGTTTGGGTTCCTCCCTCCCTCCCGCCGAGCGTGCGAGCGCGGGATTCAGGCGATTTCGGGGAAGTGAAATGCCTATTTTCCATTGCGCCGGAAGTCGGAAAAGAAACGGAGGCGAACGCGGTCACAGAGGTGACCGGACGCAGCACCGGACGCAGCACCGGACGCAGCACCGGACGCTGCACCGGACGCGGGCTCTGTGCGACCGGCGCGTCCGGTCAGTGCAGCGCGGGCGTCAGGCGCGCGAGCTAGGGTTTGGCACCGGCGCGTCCGGTGACCCACGGGACCGGCGCGTCCGGTCTGGCGAACAGCGAGTCACGTAGTCTTCGGACGCGGTGCGCGTCCGGTGACACACCATCGGACGCGTCCGGTGGTCCAGGGAGCTTACTGGACTCGCACCGGACGCGGGTACTGTGGCGTCCGGTGGTGGCGAGGAGCGCGTCCGGTGGTTGCTTCGCGGGCGCGGGTGCTGTGCGCACCGGCGCGTCCGGTGGTTCGCAGCAGCGCGTCCGGTGGGTCGTTTGACCGTTGGCACGCAGTGACCGTTGGAGGATCTAACGGACGAATTTGAAATTCGGAGGACACGCGGATGTCGGAGAGGCACCGGACGCGGTTGAGCGCGTCCGGTGAGTTACCACCGGCGCGTCCGGTGCTCCCGCGGAAAAACGGACAAGTGGGGTAACGGCTCTATTTGACCGTGGGGTTATAAATAGACCTTGTGGCCGGCTGTGGCCGGGAGCCGAGCACACTTTAGCCTTGGTGGCTTGTGTGGTAGTGCTTGGGAGCCCTCTAACTCACTCATGCTTGATAGTGTTCATCGGATCGAGTGAGAGAGCGATTCTAGTGCGATTGCATCGTGAGGTTGCATCGAGTGGCACTAGGTGTTCGTGTTGCAAGCCGGTAGTGCTTGTTACTCTTGGAGGTTGCCACCTCCTAGACGGCTTGGTGGCTTGTGGCTCCGACGAAGCTCGCAAGAAGATTGTGCGAGGCTCCGGAGAAGCTTTGTGAGGGGGATTGTGCTCACCCC
The DNA here is from genome assembly GCA_038087645.1 of Saccharum hybrid cultivar R570. NCBI lineage: Eukaryota > Viridiplantae > Streptophyta > Magnoliopsida > Poales > Poaceae > Saccharum > Saccharum hybrid cultivar. Next base: position 4,224,001 of record JAQSUU010000344.1, read on the forward strand.
GCGGGGATCGCGAAGAGCAACTCTAGTTGAGCGTGTCATTGAGTTACCTCACTTGAGAGTGGAGTCTTGCGGTGCCTTGCGGGGCGTGCCTTGAGGGGCAAGTGACTTGAGGGTCACACCGAGGAACCATCTAAGTGTTGGTCGACACAACGGGGACGTAGCTTGGTGGCGACCAAGTGAACCTCGGGAGAAAATCACCGTGTCAACATTGTCTACTCTTCTCGGTGGTTTGCCTTCGTGCAACACAAGCTTGTATTTACTTTCATATATACTTGTGCTTGTGTAGTTGCTCTCGTAACTAGTTTGCTTGTGTAGCTTGCTAGTTGTCTTCTTGCTTGTGTAGCTAGAAGCTTCCCTTTGCGTGACTAATTTGGTTTGTGTAACCTTGTTAGTCACATTGCTTAGTTTGTGTAGCTAAGTAGTTTGCGCTCTCTAATTTGGCTTGTGTAGCCTTGTTATTGAGCATTGCTAGTGAGCTTAGGCTTTGTGCGCTTTGCTTACTAGAATTGTGTAGGAGCTCCCTCTTGCTTGCAAAGTACTAGTGCATAGGTTTGTGTGACCTTGCTCTAGAATTGATTAGGTGAGCTCTTGGTAAGCTTAGCACCTTAGTTGCTTAATTAGGATCTTTGCAAGGTGCTAGAGAACTTAGATAGAGGGGTGTAGTCTTGGCTAGACCGTTAAGTTTAATTCCGCATTTGTTTCGGTTAGCCAACGTGTTTAAGTTTTAGAAAGGACTATTCACCCCCCCTCTAGTCCGCCATCTCGACCCTACAAGTGGTATCAGAGCCGGGTCTCTCATTTGTGGTCTTCACCGACCCGAGAGGATGGCGGATTATGGGATAGATGCTGAGTGTCCATACATTTTTGATGGCACACACTTTGCACAGTGGAGAAATTGGATGACATGCAATTTTAAGTTTATTTCTCCTCAAATGTGGTGGATCGTAGATGTGGGTTTTTCCTTTGCAATTGATAAAAAGAATGCAACTCAAGCGCAAAGTAAATGCCTACATCTCGATAGCCAAGCTACTAATGCTTTTTATCGATCTTTGGATAGTAGCATACTTTATGAGATCATAGACTTCGAGTCCGCCCATGAAATTTGGGTGTTTCTAAATGAGAAATATGGGGTGATCTCCAATGATGATGAGCCCAAGGAAGAGGCGCATGAGGATGTTGAGCATGACCACAACAAGGTGGTTGTGGAGGATTGCTCCACCTCACGGTCAAGTGATGACAAAGATGATCATATCATAAGTTCACTTGACAAGGATGGTGATGATGCATCAAGTGTTGTAAGTGATGTTTCTACCCCAAACACACTTGATGGTGACAACGTTGGTTCATGCTCGGGCCTTGATGATGCTACTACAAGCCCATCCACTACATCACATTGCTTCATGTCACTAGGTGACACAAAGGTATCAAATGATAATGTGATTGATCATGTTGGTTCATATGATGAGCTTGTTAGTAGACTTGCTAGCATGAACATATCTTTAGAAAATGAGAAAGCTAAAACAATGAAATTAGAAAATGAAAACTCTTTTCTAAAGAACTCATGTGAAGAACATAAGAGCTTACTTGATGATCTTAAATCTTCACATGAGAAGCTAACGTTGACTCATGAGAAAGTACTTGCATCTCATGAGGAATTGTTAGAAAAACATGCTTCTCTCATTAAGATGTTTTTAAAGAAAATTAAAAATAATGAGAGCTCATCACATGGATCAAATGATCAATTGCAAAATATGACTAACCCATGTGATGTAGGGAGAAAGCATGTATCCACCTCTTGTGATGACTTATTATATATGCCATGTTCTTCACATATATATGCTTGTTCTACTTCTATGTCTTGTGAGACTAACATTTTGAAGGAGAACAATGAGCTCAAAAGTGAAGTGAAGGAATTGTGCAACAAGTTAGAGAGGTGCTACAACTCAAAAGTCACCTTTGAGCATATGTTGAAAACTCAAAGAAACTTTGGTGACAAAAGTGGCCTTGGCTTCAAGAAGAAAATGACAAGGGGCGAAAGAAAGCAAGAAAAGAGGATGAAGAGGCTACTTCAAAAGAAGCTCTCGCATTCCATGTGCTATCGATGCCATGAAGCGGGACATCTTGCTAATGGTTGCCCAAACATTGAGAAGCTCAAGAAGATGAAAGAAGAAGAGAGGCTAAAGCATGTCAAGTGCTTCAAGTGCCGCACTTGGGGTCATCTTACCTCAATGTGCCCAATCAAGCAATTGGTGAAGCAACAAGTAAAGCCTCAACCAAAGCCACTAGTTGAGCAAGAGAATACACCCCAAGAGCAAATCAAGATCAATCATGAAGATGATGATAACTTGATGAAGAAGAAGAAGAAAACAAGAAGGGGTGGAAGAGCAAGACATCCAATGCAAATTCAAGATGTCAAGATGATGAGCAAGAATCAAGATGAGAAGAAAGTACATGCTCACATCAAGTGCTTCAAATGTGGAGACATAGGACACTTCGCCTCGGGGTGTCCTACCAAGCTTGAGAAGAAGGCTCAAGCAACTCGTGAGAGGCAAAGCAATGAGAAGCAACATATGAGCAAGGAAGAAAAGGCTCAATCTAAGAGAAGTTGCTACTCATGCCGGAAAAGGGGACACATGGCACATTCATGTCCCCTAGGTAAGAATTCTAAGCCTAGTTCAATTGATGATACTAATATGCTTAGAAAGGATGGCAATGGTACCTCATTGGTTAAAATTGCAAAATATCCCGCTACTCATACTAAGGCTATGCCTAAGTATGTTGCACCTAATTTGAGAGGACCCAAACTTGTTTGGGTACCATCAAAAAGTGGATAATTGTTTGTAGGTACCATGGCATTGGAGGCTCGACTCAAATTGATTTCATATTTATCATTATATGTTGACTCAAGTATTGAAGCTTAATGCATATCCAATCCCAATGCCAAGTCAAAACAAGTGAAGTCCAAGTGATACAACATACAAGTGAAATGTCAAAGATTGTGGTGATTTATTGGATATATTTGATGGCTTGCAAATATTTGAGTTGGAGCTTGCTAAGAGGATAATAATGTGATAACCAAGGTATATCTCTAGTTGATCATTTTATTTGGGTGCATATGAGTTGGTTGAATTGGATAAATGTGCAAAGTTGCTTGCTATGAGATGATTGAACGGATTAAGTGCTTAGTAATCAAGTTTGGATTGATTTGTGTTGGATAAATTCATAAGATGACATTTAGTAAGTGGTTTGGATGGATATATGTCTTGTGAAAGTATTCAAACAAGTTAGTTTCAAGTTTGATTCATATTTGATGAAGAATAGCTCATGTATTGAAATCTGTCCTATATTGAAAATCTGAGCTAGCAGTGATCTTAGCCATGTTTGAGTGATCAAATCTATTTGGATTGGCTTGAAATTTGGTATACATGCTCTACACTTATGAAAGAAGATGCTGTAGAAATTTCATGAGAAGTGGATAAGAGATGCTTCGGTTTTGGAGTGCATCTTGTCAGCTATAGTGCAGCAGTTTTCAGCATGTAGCAGTTGTGGAAGATTTGAAATCTAGTAGCAATCTAGATGTCAAATGAATCTCAAATTTTTACAGCTGCTAGATGACTTAGTGAATCACGTCTCCACCAAATTTCATGGCATTTGGATCTGTACATTGGAGATATGAATTATTCTTTGAAGGGTACAGAATCTGCTAGAAAAGTGACAATCATTGGATTAATCTAGAGTCACTTTGATTGAAAGGTCCTCAAGTTGGAAACATGTTTATAAGTGATTGAGGAACCTAAGTTTGGTTTTGGATTGATCTAGAAGCATAAAGAGCAATGAGTACAAGAACATTTGATTATGGAATGTACTTGGTGTACTTATTTGGTACTCAATTTGAAGATCAAGATCAAACTTAAGATGAAGATGAAGTTTAAGTTCTAGTGATGATTAGAGATCATTTGGTAGAAAGAAAAGGACTTAAACAAGTAGAAAGAGTTGGACTCAAATGTAGATTCAAGGATTATTCATCAAGATTGAGTTCATCATTTGGATCAATCAAACTATATCATTTCAAGTGAGTATCAAGAGTGGTTCTTTGGAGAAAGATCACTTCTCCCTAGTAAGGGGCTTGCCGCCGTGTGTAGGTGAAACCAAGTTTGGGACTTGGAAGGCTAACATGGAAGTGGTGATCCAAGGAACTTGTGATGCTTAGTTGAAGCAATCAAAAGGATTGATCTAAAAAGCAAGCAACACCCAAAAGAGAGTTAGTCATTGCAATTCAATTAATATTCTAAGTGATTCTCTCATGCAAGCAAAGATGATATAATGAAGCAAGCCAACCACAACAAGAAAGTGCACTTGATCATTAGTGGTTTTCAATTCATATGGGTGAAGAATGGATTTATCTATGATGATTGGTCTTCACCAAGCAATAAATTGGACTTCACATTGCTATTGGAGTAATGAATTGGAATCTATATGACTATCCTCTACTTCAACATAGCAAAGGTATCATTGAAATGTGCATGATCATTTCATCCCTTACTAGTATGCGGTTAGTGCATATAGTACATGCTTACTAGGATCATGCATAACAAATGAAATGTTTAAGTTCATAGCCTACCACTATTGCTTGAATTGTTTAAATGATCTAGTGGTATGTGTATGAATTTGTTCATAAGCTAGTAAACCCAAGTACTTGATCTAGTTTGGATTGCTAACAAGTGACATCTTAGGCAAATCAACTTAGTTCAAATCATATAAGAAGCTCATGACAATGATAAGAGTACACGCTCAAGACAACAATGAAAATGGATATCTAGTTTGTTTCAAGTAGTATCTAGACTCAAATTGATCTTCCAAGTGGTATGTACAAGTGGTGTCTAGATAATGATCTACAAATGATATCTTACAAGTGGTACTCATGAAGATAGCAAATGTTCAAGAAGTGAATATTATTGTCAAATCCTTCAAAGTGGATCCATGCTAGAAAATTCTTTCAAATGGTATCACATTCCTACTCATGGTATCTTCACGTGGTATCATTCATGCAAGACGGTGGTTCCATAAGAGATCCTCAACTTTCAGTGATCATCAAATGAAGAAAGTTCCCTCACACACAAGAGCTCAAGATTATCAAGTGAATGACACATGCTATGACATAGGGGAGGAGCCCCACCAATGGTATCAAGGTCAAAGATCCTAAGTGGTATCTCAAGAGCAACATACAAGTAATGTCATTCCAACATATGTGGTAATGTCCATCAAAAATGCAATATTCAAGTCTCAACCATCTACTCCAATGCAAGTCTTTGTATCAATTAAGAAGATCACCTTTTATGGAAATTGATGACAAAGGGGGAGAAGTTGGACAAAGATATGCAAGATTTCCTTTTGAGGAGAGATTGCTTTGAGAGAGAGATAGATGATATTGGACATAGACATGGACAAAGAGGGAGCAACATTGAAGAATATAAGGGGATCAAATATTCTTGGACAAAGAAAGCACACAAGTAGGGGGAGCAAGCTCATGAACTTTGATTGATTACATTTGATATGTGCATAATTCATGTGCTTGCTTGCATTGCATAAGTTCTTAAATTCAATATGCATGCTTGTGTGGTGTATGCTAGTTATAGCACTTGAATGATGATTTGATAACTAGCATGCATAGGATGTTAGCTAGACTTGTGATTATTATGCAATAACTAGAACCATGCTTATAATGTGATCTCACGGGGTTTCTAGTGTTTTTGATGTCTAGCTACTCGTGATGCTAAGGATGATGGCAAACTTGTGATTTTCAAATGGTATCAAGCTACTAATTGGTAGCAAGCTACAAAGGTTTATTCTATACACCTTAGCATCACTTAGTAGTGCTAACCCTCCCACAAATTTCATATTTATGCATATGTGCAAGCTTGAAACCAAACCATTTGAGCACATATGTAGGGGGAGTTATCACTACCAAGTCGGATTTTATGGTGCTTATCCAAATCTTGACATAGAGCTTAAAAGTTGGATAAGTAACATTAAATCCAAAACAAGTTAGCAATTTACACTTGTGTGAAGTGCTAGCTTGAAAAAGCATAATTTCCATATCTTTGTAGAGTTGTCATCAATTACCAAAAAGGGGGAGATTGAAAGGTCCTTGGTTGGTTTTGGTAATTGAGTGACAACTTAGGTGGACTAATATGTGGTTATGTGAGATACACAGGAGATTAGTCCACATGTGATGGTGTCATGAAGGAGCTCATTGCATATGAGACATGACATGGAGTCATGTGACCAAGATGGAGAAGATCAAGATGAGTCTTGGCTCGAAGGACCGGTTGTGAAGGTGAAGGGCAAGTTGAGGCTTCGAAGCGAAGGACCATGCGATGGTGAAGCTTGGGCAAGACTTGGCGCCGACGGACCAATGCAACGGTGAAGAGCAAGTGAGGTCAAGATCGATGAACCAATACGGTCACGTGATGATATGAAGTGAATCATATCATTTGGTGATTGGTTGGTGCATGTGTTGCATCAACGTCAGAGGAGATGGAGTGGAATGCGCAAGGCAAAGGTATAACCTAGGGCATTTCCATTTCACCGGTCATAGGTGTGTAGAGAAGTTTATGACCGGGTTTAGGATAGATGGCCGTACTATCAAGAGGGGCAAACTTGTTTGCATATCGGTCATCTAGTGCCACTTGAGCGATCTAACTGTGCATACGTGTTAGGATCGAGTGGCGAGGCAAGTTGAGTGCCTAACTCCTTTGAAAATGATTATGAAAATGCTAACACACAAGCACATGGAGATGTACACTTGATGGTGTTGGCACATTTGCAAAGGTGGCGTTGGTCGCGCTGTGGTTTGCGGGTATAGAGAGGTTTGGGTTCCTCCCTCCCTCCCGCCGAGCGTGCGAGCGCGGGATTCAGGCGATTTCGGGGAAGTGAAATGCCTATTTTCCATTGCGCCGGAAGTCGGAAAAGAAACGGAGGCGAACGCGGTCACAGAGGTGACCGGACGCAGCACCGGACGCAGCACCGGACGCAGCACCGGACGCTGCACCGGACGCGGGCTCTGTGCGACCGGCGCGTCCGGTCAGTGCAGCGCGGGCGTCAGGCGCGCGAGCTAGGGTTTGGCACCGGCGCGTCCGGTGACCCACGGGACCGGCGCGTCCGGTCTGGCGAACAGCGAGTCACGTAGTCTTCGGACGCGGTGCGCGTCCGGTGACACACCATCGGACGCGTCCGGTGGTCCAGGGAGCTTACTGGACTCGCACCGGACGCGGGTACTGTGGCGTCCGGTGGTGGCGAGGAGCGCGTCCGGTGGTTGCTTCGCGGGCGCGGGTGCTGTGCGCACCGGCGCGTCCGGTGGTTCGCAGCAGCGCGTCCGGTGGGTCGTTTGACCGTTGGCACGCAGTGACCGTTGGAGGATCTAACGGACGAATTTGAAATTCGGAGGACACGCGGATGTCGGAGAGGCACCGGACGCGGTTGAGCGCGTCCGGTGAGTTACCACCGGCGCGTCCGGTGCTCCCGCGGAAAAACGGACAAGTGGGGTAACGGCTCTATTTGACCGTGGGGTTATAAATAGACCTTGTGGCCGGCTGTGGCCGGGAGCCGAGCACACTTTAGCCTTGGTGGCTTGTGTGGTAGTGCTTGGGAGCCCTCTAACTCACTCATGCTTGATAGTGTTCATCGGATCGAGTGAGAGAGCGATTCTAGTGCGATTGCATCGTGAGGTTGCATCGAGTGGCACTAGGTGTTCGTGTTGCAAGCCGGTAGTGCTTGTTACTCTTGGAGGTTGCCACCTCCTAGACGGCTTGGTGGCTTGTGGCTCCGACGAAGCTCGCAAGAAGATTGTGCGAGGCTCCGGAGAAGCTTTGTGAGGGGGATTGTGCTCACCCCGCGGGGATCGCGAAGAGCAACTCTAGTTGAGCGTGTCATTGAGTTACCTCACTTGAGAGTGGAGTCTTGCGGTGCCTTGCGGGGCGTGCCTTGAGGGGCAAGTGACTTGAGGGTCACACCGAGGAACCATCTAAGTGTTGGTCGACACAACGGGGACGTAGCTTGGTGGCGACCAAGTGAACCTCGGGAGAAAATCACCGTGTCAACATTGTCTACTCTTCTCGGTGGTTTGCCTTCGTGCAACACAAGCTTGTATTTACTTTCATATATACTTGTGCTTGTGTAGTTGCTCTCGTAACTAGTTTGCTTGTGTAGCTTGCTAGTTGTCTTCTTGCTTGTGTAGCTAGAAGCTTCCCTTTGCGTGACTAATTTGGTTTGTGTAACCTTGTTAGTCACATTGCTTAGTTTGTGTAGCTAAGTAGTTTGCGCTCTCTAATTTGGCTTGTGTAGCCTTGTTATTGAGCATTGCTAGTGAGCTTAGGCTTTGTGCGCTTTGCTTACTAGAATTGTGTAGGAGCTCCCTCTTGCTTGCAAAGTACTAGTGCATAGGTTTGTGTGACCTTGCTCTAGAATTGATTAGGTGAGCTCTTGGTAAGCTTAGCACCTTAGTTGCTTAATTAGGATCTTTGCAAGGTGCTAGAGAACTTAGATAGAGGGGTGTAGTCTTGGCTAGACCGTTAAGTTTAATTCCGCATTTGTTTCGGTTAGCCAACGTGTTTAAGTTTTAGAAAGGACTATTCACCCCCCCTCTAGTCCGCCATCTCGACCCTACACCACGGACGGCCACGCGGCGGGCGGCGCCGGCGCATGGCGGACACGGGACGGCGGTGTTCTGCCGCGGCGCCACGGCGTCGCGCGCGCGCGCGGGCGGCAGGCGCGGACGCGGGCGCGGGCCGGGCTGCCAGCTCGGGTGGGCCGAAAGGGTGGCTGCGGCCCACTAAAGTGAAAAAAACCGATTTTTCTTTTATAAATAAATTTTTAGATTTCTATATTTGTTTCAAATTTGAATTTGAAGATGAAAAAGAGGTTTTCAGAATTTTGGCCCAAAATAAAAGTTGTTCAAAATTTTATTCTCTACAACTTTCATGTAGAGCACTTTTTAAAATTCTCAACAGATTTTGAATTTGGGATTTAAAGCTAAATTGTTAATCAAAAAAAATATTTGTTTAGAATATTTTTAAAACAAAATTTTAGAAAAACTTGAATTCAAGAATTGCTCCAAAAATCATGTTAATTTATTCTAGATTATTTAAAATTGTAGCTACACAAAGTTTCACCAGTCGTTAGCACTTAAATGCAGAATTTGGGTTTTAAGTAATTGTTTTTTAACTTTAAATTTAAAAGGGTTTATACTGCATGCAATGATAACCATGTATGAGATGATTATGACTAATGCTTTGGATGCTAATGCATGCTTAACACCCAGGGGTGTTACAGAGACGTTAGCCTCGATGGGCAAGTGGTGGCCAAGAAGGATACTTTTCAGTATTTAGGGTCGATGCTACAAAAGAATAGAGACATTGATGAAGATGTTAGGCATAGAATTTCAGCCGGCTGGTTGAAATGGCGTCAAGCTTCTGGCGTTCTCTGTGACAAAAGGGTGTCTCAGAAGCTGAAAGGTAAGTTCTATAAGACGGCGATTCGTCCGGCGATGTTATACGGTGCTGAGTGTTGGCCTAAAAAAGGCGACATGTCCAGCAATTGAGTGTAGCAGAGATGCGTATATTGTGTTGGTATTGTGGGCACACAAGGAGGGATAGAGTCCGGAACGACGATATTCGGGGTAGGGTTGGGATGACAACAATTGAGGAGAAATTGATTCAACATCGGTTGAGATGGTTTGGACATGTCCAACGGAGGCCTCCTGAGGCGCCGGTGCGTAATGGAGTTCTAAAGTGGGCCGATAATGTAAAGAGCGGTAGAGGTCGACCTAAACTAACTTGGGACGAGTCCGTTAAGAGAGATCTTAAGGAGTGGAATATCTCCAAGGATTTAGCTATGGACAGAAGCGCTTGAGATTGGCGATCAACGTGCCTGAACCGTGACCTCTTTTTGTCTTGTGCCCTTTATGTGTCTCCATGTTTCTCGTCAATTTTGAGTTTCATTTCTAGCCTATCCCAACTTGCTTGGGACAAAAGACTATGTTGTTATTGTAGTAGTATTTATGTCTGCAAATAAATTTATTATGAAAATATAGACCCTGTTTGGCTGGCTAGAAAAATGGCTGATGCTGATTTGTTGTGAGAAAAAATACTGTTATTTTGTTAAAACGGTACGACTGATAAGTTCAAGCGAACATGGCCAATGTTCTATAACTAATCTAATGGTACTATTTTTTTTTCATGAGTATTAGTATATTTTTATATAATTTTAGTTGAAATTTAAACCGTTTGACTCGAAATACAAGAATTGCATTATTCTGCAGACGGAGGCAGATACCGGATCTAGGACTGTATTTAGAACTGGAATATCTAAGTAGTGTTTACAGCAGCGATGGTAATGGTCACCGCCGGTCAACTCGAGCCGCAGCTCGCCGCCAACTCCCGGCAACAACCAAGACAAGTCTGAGTTTGTTTATCTCCCACTTTGATATAGCGATTACAGCTGTTGCCTACAGCAGTCTCCAGACGCACCTGGGCTCTAACTACTGACTCCATTCTGAGCCGGTGACTCGAGTATTGGGCTTCTTCAGTCTCTTGGTTCCAAGTCTCCGACTCGATGCTGGGAGCCTGGGACTGACTCCACGTCCATGACAATGACCTGCATGTATCCTATTCGTTTATTTCTGTACTCGATAGCTGCAGCAATTTGTGCTCATGGTCATGGCCCAGGGCAGCGATACTTCTGAGAAACGTTGCTGGTCCGTTGTATAAGGAGTTCATGCCGTCAGCCCGTAAAAGGCTTACTGACCTCAACTACAACACGATTACCTGGGACTGGCTCTGGAAAACCTCGATCTCTAGCCTTATGGATGCCCAGACTTGGTTGCATCGCCTGAGCTTCTCATTCATGCGAGCTATAAACGATTTGGCCCATACTTCTTCATCACGCTTCGTGCTCGAGCCACAAGGAACTGAAAAACTGGCAACCATACTACAGCTAGTTATAAGATCCCAAATAAAATTCCACACCTAATAAGAGAAAAAAAAAAGGAAAAGAGAGGACCTGCCAAGTGCGGCTGCTTATGATGCACTTTACCTCATCAGTTCCTCTTCTGATTGTTTGCCAACTGACCGATAACTTCTGCACACATATACTCGGTAGATATGCAGAGAGTGCCTTGAGATATTCTGTATGCCCACCTCAAAACTTGCATTGTGGAACAAATATGTTACTGGATAACCTAAAAGCCACCTGCAGATATTGAAACATTAACATGTCATTCAGAGAGCAAATCAAATGTCAAAACTTAACCAAGATAGCATCCATAACAATGGCAATATGCACCACACTTCTGTCACATGTTACTAGGACTATCATAACGATTAAATTTGCCATTTTTTATACAGATGCTGCGCAAATGTTTTTTTTATTCCAAGTGTTCAAATAATGGTTTCATTGGACAAAGAATCCCATGGTTACAGTTTTGATGACACACAGAACCAGAAATTACCCATTCAGAGAAGGCAAGGCAATTTGCATGTTATCAAGGAAGGTACTCAGATCAACAACCAATAAGGTCCTGTCCTCAATGTGATTGTCGGTGCACTCTGCATCAATAGTACTCTGTGGAATTTCTGACATTTGCTTTGTTATTCCAGGTCGTACAACAGACAGATCTACAGGAAATTTGGCTGCGAATTGATCTTGTATAGATACAAGCTCCAGCACAGTTGAATTGCCTTCTATGGTTGTAAGCAGCTGCATACAAACAACTTTTCAGTAATAACAAACACGACATATTCACTTTACTGTAGACAAAAATACAAAAGTATGGTCTAGGAAGGTAAATACACTGCAACATCTTTTCTCTAGGTCCACGAAAGCTAGCCGTTGCTGCGACCTTGCGTTTGGTGATGCATGTTCAGCAAGCCCTTTAACATGGATTAAGTAAAGCATATCTCCAATAATCATCACCCGGAGTGGATTCAATATGCTTGTTTCCTGCAAGTCAAGCAGATGGATATATAGATGACATCCAAATAACCTCTAGTAAAGGTAAAGATAGTAGATTGGTCATGAAAACAGTTGGAAACTGAATGGGTCACAGGTCTGTTTAAGCACAACATAATAAAAACGAAGTTAAATACGAGGACTGTTTAAGCAAAAGAAATAAAATGGCATTATTATTGAAGACATCTGTTGTAAATGTAACTGTTGGATGGCGGAGCAATATACAAATTACAACCTTCTAGTCACTATCAGGATCCAAAAAACTTATGTCTTTTGGCACAACCGCACAAGGATCCTTCCATAGGGCAGGGGTTTGCCGGGTGAGTCAAGGGGAAAGGCGCATACAGCGCTCATGTGCGTGAAATTTCAACAGTGACCGGAACCGACCCATCGCGATGCGCTTGCAAGGGAGTTATTTCCAGCGACAGTTTATTGTCAGTCAGATAACAATTAGCAGTGGAGAAAAATGATTCATATGCAATCCGTGATTCTGTGTTGAACTAGTACAGAGAATTCAAATACTTAATAATACATCAAAGTCGTGAAATTACCTGCCGGGCATGATGCAGCAGGCTACAGAGATTTTCTTGTAGCTGAGGCATTGTGCCACCATAGTCAACCAGAACCACAGGCCGCAACCCAGTGCAGAGAAACAGGATATCTGGCAACAACCGGGTTTGTTCATCAATTTACTTGTAATGTAATTCGGCATGACACCATTCACTTTCCTCAAATCATACCCTTTAGCTTTACAGCCAGTAAATTCCCATTAAACCCTAAATCACTTGCAAGTTGCAACTACTGACCAAGTGACTTATTACTACAGTGGTACAAACTTATGAATTTAGTGGATAAATTGCCTTCTGCAATTGGGTTTGGCTAACAATTCATTCAACAACCACCAAAAAATAAGTGTTTTAGCAGCAGACCAGAAAGACAGCATGGCGGTAGCGAATTAAGCAAGAAAAGGACTATTGTCAACAGCAAATCCTAAATAGAGATGAGGGGAATTGCTATTCTTCGGGCGCCTGATTTTTGTGTTCTTTTCAGATGACGATCGACAATCCTTGGATACGAAACGAACGCTCCAGATTAGATCGCGCACTGTTCGCCTCCCCCGCTGCCCTGGCCAGCGGCTCCCCCGCCGCCGCCGCCGCGTCGCCCACCAACCGCCGACACCGCCCTCCCCTAATCCCAATCCCACGAATTCGTTGTCCAGCATTCGCCCCCGCCACTAGCACTTCCCATCCAGATGTCCTACCCCGCCCCCTCGGCGGCTCCCCGCCGCCGGCCAACCCGCCACCACCGCACGTCCGGCCGGCCGCCCCCAGGCCCCTCTTTTTTCTAAGGTCGCCGGAGACCTCAGAAAGCCTGCCGCCGCCGCCGCCGCCGCCTGTCCACGTCACGCCGGAGAGAAGGAAAACGCGCGCAGGGAGGAGGAAGTCACGCGCGCGTCGCCTGAACGTTGCCCAAAAACCAGGCGACTGAAACGTAGGAATTGTGTATGTGGAGATAATAACAACTACAACTAAATGTTCAAAAAAAACAACTACAACTAAGAGCAAGCGAGTAGGCGCTGACCGTTGAGGAGGCGGCGCTTGGAAGCTGGGCGGAGGCGCCACCGGATCCGGGCCGCGCACGCCTCCACCACTTGCAGCATCTCCTCGTACGCCCCCGCCCCCGCCGCCGCTGCCATCTCTGCAGCGAAAGAACTGAAGCCGCTCACGGAGCCATTTCTCGGGATATTTAACTATGGCAAAAAAAAAAGTCTAATTGACCCAACTATGGTAGGTGGTGTAGTTTATCCATCAACTATGAAACGATCTAATTTATTTCTAAACTTTACGAGACCGGCCAAATCACTCTCTCGACCAGTTTGGACGGTGGTTTTACTACAGCAACCACGGTTTTGCTACAGCAACAGTGGTTTTGTCTTTTTCTTTTTTATTTATTTCGTCTAAATCTTTAAAAAATCATAGTAAATCATAAAAAAATCATAAAATGGAAAATTTAATTTTGTTGGACTCCACATGAGTATATCTACATAGTAAATATATAATATAGTATGCTTTAGTACAAAGTTTTTGTTGTATGAATTATTCAAATTAATTACAGAAAAAATAGATCAAAATTTACAGAAAAACTTTGTACTAAAGCATATTATATTATATGTTCACTGTGTAGATCTACTCATGTGGAGTCCAACAAAATAGAATTTTTTATTTTGTGATTTTTTTGTGATTTACTATGATTTTTCAAAGATTCAGACGAAATAAATAAAAAAAGAAAAGGACAAAACCATCGTTATTGTAGCAAAACCGTTGTTACTGTAGCAAACCACCGTCCAAAACCGCTCGAGGGGGTGATTTGGCTGGTATTGCAAAGTTCAGGGGGTAAATTAGACCGTTTCATAGTTGAGGGGGTAAACTAGACCACCCCCAATAGTTGAGGGGATCAATTAGACTTTTTCCTTTAACTATTTGCCATTCTTAAGGACACACTTCTCCATTGGGCAGTTTTATATGGACACTTACAAAATTGCCACACAAAACAGTAAAGTTACTACATATTTGCCACTTTCGCTGACGTGGCACGCCATGCGTGCATGCCAGCGCGGCAATGGCCTTGATAACCCTTGCAGGAGATGCGAACTGACCAATTTACCCCCTGCTGCCTCTCTCACTTAACTCGCTGACGCGTAGACCCCACGAGTCAGCTTCTTCTTCCAGCTCCAGGCATTACCACGCAGTGAGGGAAGGGGAGGAGCTCGTGCACGTGCAGTCCCGGTCGCGGCACGCCTTGCACCTCCTTGACCTCCGGTCATCACCGGCTCACTGCGCTGCTGCCCCTCGTCGACCTGCAGGCTACAGCACGCCTCGTCCGCGCCGCCGACGCGAGCAGCCGCACTAGCAGCCCTAGCCGCCATGGCGATGGAGGCCGAGGCATCCGTCCTCGCCAGGAACTACGTCTACGATGCCCTCTCGGGCCTGCATTTCGCTGTCCGGTACATTCACGGCGCTGCGCTGCGCCACGACCTCCTCGATGGGCCACCCCGGCCGTCTCCAACGCGCTCCTCACCGCCTACGCGCGATGCGGCGACCTCACCGCCGCACTCGCGCTCTTCGATGCCATGCCCAGCTACGACGCCGTCACCTTCAACTCCCTCATCACCGCGCTCTGCCTCTTTCGCCGCTGGCTCCCGGCACTCGACGTGTTCCCCGACATGCTCCTGGAGGGCCACCCGCTCACCTCATTCACGCTTGTTAGCGTCCTGCTCGCGTGCTCCCACCTCGCTGAGGACCTGCGCCTCGGCCGTGAGGCGCACGCGTTCGATCTCAAGAACAGGCTCCTGGATGGCGATGAACGGTTCGCGTTCAACGCGCTGCTCTCCATGTACGTGCGCCTCGGCCTAGTCGACGACGCGCAGACGCTCTTCGGCTCCGTCGGCGCCACCGACGCGCTGGGCGGCGGCGTCGTCACGTGGAACACCATGGTCAGCCTGCTGGTGCAGAGCAGCCGCTGCGGCGAGGCTATCGAGGTGCTTTACGACATGGTCGCGCGCGGGGTGCGCCCCGACGGCGTCACGTTCGCGAGCGTGCTCCCGGCGTGTTCGCAGCTGGAGATGCTCTCCCTCGGCCGGGAGATGCACGCCTACGTCCTCGAGGACACTGACCTCGCCGCTAACTCGTTCGTCGCCAGCGCGCTTGTGGACATGTACGCGAGCCACGAGCGGGTGGCGCGGCGAGGCAGGTGTTCGACATGGTTCCGGGCGGCCACCGCCAGCTCGGGCTGTGGAACGCCATGGTCTGCGGGTATGCGCAAGCTGGTATGGACGAGGACGCACTGGAGCTCTTCGCGCGGATGGAGGTCGAGGCCGGCGTCGTACCTAGCGAGACCACCATTGCGGCGCGTGCTGCCCGCGTGCGCGCGCTCGGAGACCTTCGCCGGCAAGGAAGCGGTGCACGGGTACGTCGTGAAGCGCGGCATGGCGGACAACCCGTTCGCGCAGAACGCGCTCATGGACCTGTACGCGCACCTCGGCGACATGGATGCTGCGCGGTGGATCTTCGCCTCGATCGAGCCCCACGACGTGGTCTCTTGGAACACTCTCGTCACCGGCTGCGTCGTGTAGGGCCACATCCGTGACGCGTTCCAGCTGGTCGAGGAGATGCAGCAACAAGGGAGATTCACTGATGCCGCAACAAAAGACAGCATTGCAGACATGTACGCCAAGTGCGGCTGCCTGGCGCTGCCGAGGGCCGTGTTCAACCAACTACCGTGGAGAAACGCCAAGTACGGCATGCATGGGCTCGGTGACGAGGCCATCGTGCTGTTCGACCGCACGGTGACAAGCGAGTTAAGGCAGCAGGGGGTAAATTGGTCAGTTCGCATCTCCTGCAGGGATTGTCAAGGCCGTTGCCGCGCTGGCATGCACGTATGACGTGTCACGTCAACAAAAGTAATAAATATGTAGTAGTTTTACTGTTTTGTGTAGCAAATTTGTAAGTGTCCGTGTAAAACTGGTAAATAAAGGAGTGTCATCCGTAAAGATGACAAATAGTTAAATATCCCCCCATTTCTCCCGTCCTATATGGAAACCAACGGCTGGGATGGATCAAGGATCGAGACAACCTCAAGTTAACCGTCCGATCCCCTCAGAGCCGGGAGCGGGGACCGGGGCAGCTGGGAGTTGCGGCTTCAGCTTCAGCTGCTGCTGCGAGCCTGCGACATCCGAGGAGGCGGAGCAATGGAGTTATCCACTCCCATCGGGAGCTCCCTTGCTAGAACTGCGGCCATGGCCCTCGTCAGCCCCAACCTCAAGGTGAGCGATTCCTCAGTCGGATGCTTCTCTGCGTGGTTGCAAGGATAATCTCGGTTGCAGTAACACTTTCTGGGCAGTTATTATGCTAGAATAGTTCAGATTAGGCTAAGATATTTTTGGGCATATCTTGGTCTGCTCCGCAGCTAAGTTCTAGTTTTGGGCTGGGCACTTTGTTGCCTGTTTCTTCTCGGACTTGGGAAGAAAATTAGGGTTCAGTCTTCATTCTTCAGTCATTATTTTGCTCGTGGGATCGTGTGTACAGTAACTCAAGGAGGACTATAACTGAGTTCTGACTTTCAGAAAATTTGGTATTCAGCTCTAGTGAAAGGCTTATACAAGTCTAAAACATGTTCCGACATCAGACTGGCAAATGTTGATGCAAATTAATTGTGTATGGCAATTTGTTTGAGAAGATTACTAAATGAAGGGATAATTTATCATTGCGTCATCTCACTTTTCATCTCTTAGTATTACTTTTCCTAATTTAGCTCTTCTCTTGAGAATTACAGTTTGAATATGCAGGTTGGTCTGCAGATAACCAATCAAATGTGTGTGAGGGGGATGCGACTTCAATGCCAATTTTCTCATAGACTACAATCTGTAGCTTGTTCAATGTTGTTAAACACACAACCTTCACAACAGTAGGTTGTTTTTGGTGCCTTCTACTTTTCCTTTTGGCATATACAGTTCTTTTTATCTTAAAACTGTAGTTAGGGATGATTTGCAATGACCAAATCAGTGATTGTTGCCCAATCTATCTCTCTTATGCTGCAATGTATCATGGAGGTGATATCCAGTGCATAATGGTAATGAGTTAATCCTTTGGAATTGCTTACATAATTTCTCTTGCAGAACCAACCATAAAGATTGTGGTTTGCTTCAGGTGCAATGTAAGGCTCCCCTTATCAATTCCTTGAAACTGTGTATGTTCTGAAAATCCTTGTGTATTGACCTCGGTCAATAATTTGAATTATCAGGTACAGAAAACCTGATGCAGTCGTCAGTATCTTTCAGTGACTTCTCTGTTTCAGCGTGTACTGGAGAGGATGGTCTGATAAAGGTTAGCTAGAATTTTATTGTCATCTCTGTGTGGAAGGTGTCAATGAATCCTTAACAGTTTTGACCAATGTCTTCTTGATTTTATCTTTCCATTGCCTTTCTTACAAAATGCAGCTACAGGTAAATGTATCTGGCACAATGACAGATTCTATCTTCGAGAAAGTTTTCACAAAGAATGTTGCTGCCGCACAACCCCTTCCTGGCTTTCGACGAATGAAAGGCGGTATAGTTCTAAAACTTTTACAACCCCAGATTTCTGTCCATCATTTGGCAATTTCAAATTGCCTACAACTGTGTCATGTGATTCGTACTCTCACCTGCAAATTCTGAATTCACCTCAGATGTACTTAAAGGATACGAGTTCAATATGTCATATCAGTTAAGCTGTATAGAAGATGTTAATGTTTGGTTGCTTGTATATTATACTGTACGTTGTTTAAATTTGTCATATGAAAACTAACACTGCTTACGTTTGTTGACATTGTCTTCCACATGGTGCTATCTTAATCATTCAGGGAAAACTCCAGATGTAAGTTCCCATTCAAAAGTAATACTTTCAGTTTATATCAGTTTGAACTGATTTGCATATAGGTAGAAGCTGTTTTAACTTCTAGCTTACTAATTAGTAAATTACTCTTTTGTGGCGCTGAAGATACCGAAAGAAGTCGCTCTACACTTAATTGGACCATCAAAAGTGAAGAAAGAAACCATCAAGAAAATTATAAATAGCACGGTAGCTGAGTATGTTCACAAGGTATCTGTTATTCTGCAACTCTCTGAATCTAAATGTAAAATTGTTGGTTATGCTTCCTAGAGGCTATTTTATATGGGGTTCAGTATTATGTGGTGTTATGCAAAGGCAGTTTCTGTTGCCAACTTTTGGGGCGATAAAAAGAAACTCAATTAGCATCTTATTATTGTTGTAGCCATTTCTGATCATGAACCATTCTTTATTACTGATTTATTGTCTTCCCAATGACAACATTTTTTTTGTAACGACATGTTAGAGGAAGCTATCTTACATTTGGAAGCACCAAGCTGCAGTGATTTGGTATGTATTCACACATGTTTACCTGTTTCTCATATATTACAGGAGGGCCTGTCTGCATCCAAGAATCTGAAAGTTCTGCAGAGCTATGAAGAACTTGAAGCAGCATTTGAACCAGGGAAAGAATTTTGCTTTGACGCAACAGTTCATTTACAATAAGCTGATGATGCATCACTAGGATTGATAACCAGCCTTCTCCACCATTATGACCTCATTAGTAGTTGTTAAGAAATGTTTTCAGGTGAAACAGAATTAGGCAAAATGTCATGGTAGTCATGGGTAGAGGCACAAGCGTAATATATTTTTTATGGCAGTAATTAATAAACAAGGTGATGTTCTCATTGATACAATGGATCAATATAAGTGAAAAAACAAAGAAAATTCTTCCACACTTATGGAATCGAGGGAGTTTGTAATAGTATCCAAATGCCCGATCATCATGGAGAAATCTTTTATGGGACGTTTGGTTTGAGGAATGACTCTATTCTAGATGAGATAGTGCACCGTGAGTCTGTTTCTCAAATTTGGTGGAATGATTCCATTCCTCATACTAATATTAATTCTTAGCTTATGAGGAATGAGGCGACGATGAATTAACTCATTCCATTCTGGTGAAAAGACGATGGATTAACTTGTTCCTTAAACCAAACACTCTATTAGTGGCCTGCTCCATGGGAGCTAGGCTGCAGCCTGCAGAACCAAAAATTTTAGAAGCCAACGACTACAGGTTCATGCATATGAGGCAGCAAATTAAATCATCAAGAAGAGCAACAAACCAAAATGTAAGCAGTGGCATCTTTATTTGCATCTACCTTTCCTTGGACTTGCATGTAATTCGCTTGTCTCTTTGTTGTGATAAAGTTTCACCGACTACAACTCAACTCTTTGCATTACCAAGTGCCAAACTGTAGCACCTGGTTTTAAGGATAAAACCAGATACACACTATATGTGAGCCTAGAAAGTCAAATCTCACATATAGCTACAAATAAAGGCAATATCAAAAGACAAATGCTTAATATATAACAAACTCAATACAAAGAATACATCCTTAGCCAGTAGACAGCGGAAAGACACTTCGTTCTTCAAGTGAAGGCGCCACTTCACAGGGACACAACTGACTGGTTGACCACAAGCCTAACTCTTGCAAACTAGTAATCTGGTACTCATCTTGAGGTGTGGGAGAAATAGCAAGAGTGAGCACATATCGTACTCAACAAATATAACATGGGGTTCATGAGTTTCAAAAGGCTGACACTGGTTTACTGCGGTTATCTTTTATAAATCATACATTTTAAAAGATAGAGTAGCAAAAGGTTTATCACAATTCCCTCCATAAACAATGTTCAAGTAATTATGATTAACGAATAGCATAAACATAAAGCCATTAATGTATATCTATTCCGTAAAGGTCCAAGGCCGCTCGTATCCGTGAGCACGGCTAGTATACTAGTTTATTAAACTCTGCGCAGAGGTATATACTTTCACTATGAATCATGATTTTCAAATGCGTGGGTTAATTACTCCCAAAACACCGAAAATCATATAAAGTCATTCAAAAGTTCGTCTAACAAGTTAGGGCCGCTAAGTTTCAGTGGCAAACAGATGTAGAGCCCTCCTTCCAAATGGCACATAACCGCGGCCTATACTCATAAGGACAGAAGCCGCACTATACCAAATTCAGCAGACCCCTTTTGTGCCCTTGCGGGTAACCTCTAACAAGCTAGAAAAGTTTTTTCAAACAACTAGAGTCAGAGCCATATAGCTCTCACAGCTGTACTGTATGCCCCGGATGTTCGTTCACAGATGAGTCCTTATGAAGAGAAACTAGAGCACCAAAATATAACCCCATGCTCTAGACCTCTTTTATCTTAAATTAAAAAGGTCATCTTTTAGTGTTGTTGCATATTCCATTAATCATATAACAAGATCAAAGTTTATGTTCAGCACTAGCAAAATCTATCCAATGCAAAATCCCATAGGTGGCGAGGTATAGTTCAAAGCTAGGAAATCCTTAATGGCATTCAAAGTAGACTCGTGCAATATGAATTTATGTGGTTAAAGTGAATAGGAAGTCAAGGAAGATCCCACGTTATACTTGGCTTAAACACTGATCCTTTGCTAGTTCTTAACCTTCAAATGATTGCTTCTTGATCACCAACACAAAGCTCACCGGCTAGACATGGTCATAGAACACTACACAAACATCCATGCAATCATACATAAAACAAACAATAGAACTAAATTAGAACAGTACACCAAACATATGAAACAACAAGCAAAAAGGTTTTGAAGACGTTCTACACATTGCTACAAACACACAAACGTGAAAAGCACACTAATCGGAGCTACGGTTCGAAAGAAACGACTACCGAGACTTTTATATTATATTAAAGAAAAAGCCAATATGCTTTGATTTATTTTATTTGAGCAAAACAACGTAAAGAGTTATTAAGACCAGACTAGTCAAAAGATAATTTAATTCAAAAGCCATGTTGAAGCTACTCATGTTTAGTTTGTAAACAATATCATATAATTTAATCAAGTTAAACTTTATCATTGCAAAAGATATAAACATGTAAAAGCATTTAACCTAATTGTATATGACGTAAGAAAATTATAATTTAGAAATACATTTATATTCGTTAGTAATTAATCACATTAATATTCATGTATTTAGCACCAAAGTATGAACATATATTGCTTTTATATTACAAAACTAGTTTCATGCAAATTAACCAAGTTAATATTAATATTTTAATTATAGACACAAGTCATGAGATGGTTAAACATCACTGCTAGCATGTCGACACAAATCTAACACGATAAGAAACAACTAAATCGGAGTCAAAACGACCTGAGTATGTGTTGTGTATTTTATGGTATTTCTAGATTTGTTTTTCTAAAAGAAAACAGCCACAAAACATGTCCATGTCATTGTGATGCCATCAAGCTAGCAAGATCATGACACTAGTGTGAGCCATTGTCACCATCGGAATGGAAGGCTCTGGGAGGACGCATCTAAGACTTGTGGATTGCGCTCGCAGAGTTGCAGAGCTTTTTTTGGGGTCCTACTCATATGTCCATACTATCCGGGCATCTAGAGCGAAGGGACGTTTCTCACAAATACTTTTATCCGACTGTCTGCAAAATTGTCAGCTTAGGCATCGTGAATCGGTTCTGCAGCTTGGAACATCTTCTGTCCCTCGGTTCTGAAGCTTGGAACATCTTCGGTCCCTCACTCAATCACAAGTAGATGAAAAGGCTGCTGTGTTTGTCTATTTAGTGTTCACGCTTCATGTAGTTAGTAGTAAAAAGTTCCTGGTGTCATGATCAAACATGGGGCATGCAGAGCGGAATAAAAGGCCAAAACAGCTAAATTTATTAGTTTATTATTCTCTTATACAGTTTGCACTATTCATGTATGTATGAAAAGTTGGAAGAAACTACTTGGAAGAACGATCATTTTGGCTTATTCACGTGGTCAACAATTGTTTAACTGATGACCAAAATACTCTTGTACTGAACAACCCATAAACATAACAACGATCGTATAGTTTGTATCTTGTCATCGTGATGAGCTTTGTTCAATTTGGTCTTTTATTCATGTTGCAACATGTCTTTTAAAACCTCACAATATAGGTCATATGTTCAATGCCTGGCTAAGAGGTGTCAACAAAGATGTCAAACTTTTACTCCTACTAGGAGGAGCTGTGAGCCTGTGACTTGTTGGTCTATTTGGCTTAGCATGAATGATATTGTTTTTGAAGAAAAAAATATTTCTCTTATATAGGTTATCTATTTGGTTAACTACTGACTGCGTACTTGGGCTATCCTATAGAAGCCGGATTTGCAAGATATAATTATAGCGGTATCACAACAGTTGATGCAGGTGGCCAAGGATTTTTTTCTCCTAGGCACATGAGTGGCGGTCTAGTTTACGAATTGATAGTCACTAGATTGTCCCAGGTTTCTTCTCTTTCCTTGGCTATGTGCCTCATGTTAGGCAGAGGCCGAAAGTTGCCCTTTTGGCTTTGTATCAACTCGATGCATTGCTTTTGAGGTTTTAATAAAAGCTTCCTTTATCAAAAAAAAATGATGAGCTTTTCCTTTGCTAAAGGACCAAGCATGTTGTCTCCTCTACTCCTTACCCACTGCTTTACACACCAGACGTCCAAACACCTGGCTTTGTTTATAAATACCCTGCTATATACATTATGCATTCTGGTCAGTAATTCTTTCTACATCTTCATTCATTTACAACCTTGTACACCTTATAAGAAGCAAGAAATCTAACAAAAATAACTAGAGATTGATGTGAGCTTATACCATACAAGTAAGTTGGGCATAAAATGTAAAATTAAAAGCATGTCTTTGTCCAGATGGAGACCACAATTACAAAAGAAATGTATGATTAGGTAGACCTTTAAAAAGACATTCGGATGCCACAATCTTACCTCATATAATGCCAACTCCTTCAAATTTCGTAGTGCAAAATCTCACCCTCTATTTTTGCAACATTTTTGTCTCCAAGTGACCTCCAATTGAGTCATTTGTAGAGTTGTTGTGAGGAAGAAGAAGCTTTGTAGGAAATAATTTTTAGGAGCAGTTCACTAAGAGGACTGGTCTTGTAAATTATTTCTAGGGTGGTTCTAGTAAAAGAAAAGCATCTAGAAATATCCAAGTTCTATGGCTGGTTCTCTTAATAAGTCTGATTTCAGTTTCCACGACGGTTCTCTTAACAAAACAACCTCGATGAAAACGAATAAATGTCCAGGGCGGTTTTCTTATTAACTGAACCACATGTGTGAAAATTGATTTCCAGGGTTGATTCGCGAGGTACAACGCTGATCTCCTTAGGTAGAGGTGGTTTCTTATGTGAATCGTCTCTGTAAGAAATCGAAACTGTTTATAAGAAAGATCTGTGCGTCACAACCTAATTCGCACCCAGCAAAAATCGCTGGCGTAGTGCGAATGTGCAATATTATAGTTTCTGAAGTGCTAGCATCTAGCACACGAGGGAGCAACCAGCTAGCTCCATCCTCCAATGAATGAACCAGAGAGTACGTGATCACTTAAGAGTTAAGATCGCACCAGTAGACCTGATCTGAGTTCGTAACATCTCTTTTTTGTGATAAAGTTTCACCCACCATAACTTTATTAATCCTTTGCATTGCCAAGTGCACAGCTGTATATATATGTACACTATTCGCAAAAAAAAAACTGTATATATATGTACACATACTGTATATTACATGTTTCCTAGTAGCATCTATATGATCTATCAACACCGCGTCTAGCTATATATACACGCACCACTCTCTATTCCTCCATTGTTCGATTCTACACATGCACACATTTGCTTTGGGTCCCGTCCTATATACCTAGCGCAGCATACATGTACCTGATGTAGTGTAGTTTTGCATGATGTATAAGCGCAGCAATATGCCAATACAATGTTGGTTGGCATCATGCAATATTATTACATTGCATATGAGGAAAAAAAATGCTAGCGAGCCCATCGTTGCTATCGAAATGGAGGGCACCGAGACGAGTCACCTAACAGGGGTGAAAGCACAAAGAGCTCGAGGAGGTTTCATTACGATGCCATCACCAGCTATTTGTAATGGTGGCTTCGATGTCCGTACAAGTGAAAACCATAGTTTGGTTTTTGATATTTGATGAAACATAGTACTAACTTTTATGCTAAGTGTGTGAATTAGATAAAGTTGATATATTCCAAGTGGTGAAGTTAGAAGATGGTCCATGAAGGTGACGATGGATCAAGTGCTCATTATTTAGAAAAGAAGAAAGAGAGAAACAAAAATAGACTTAAGGCAAATGTATATTGATAGGAGCTATTTTTGGTTTGCACTCGAGACACCATAGAGGGTGTGAGTAATTTAGGATCGATAGCCGTACTATTAAGAGGAGAGATTCTTGATTAAAACGGTTATCAAGTGCTACTAGATGAATTCATACGAGCATATGCATTAGGACCTAGTGTGAGCTAACATCGACCCTTGTAAAATGCTTTGAAAAATGCTAACACATTGCACACAAATTTTACATTTTGTGGTTAGTAAATTGGAAGCAAGGGTGAAGTCGTTGTGGACTTAGAAAAAGAAAAGGGAGGAGATAGCAGCGATCGGACGCAGGCCACATCCTGACCGGACGCTGGCTGGCCGCGTCCAGTCATTTTTAGCCGCGTGGCGCTAACTGGCCGAGAAGGGCGAAGAGCGACCGGACGCTGGCTCCAGCGCGTACGGTCACTTCTTCGGGCGAGCAGACGCAGCAGCGGTGCGCGACCTGACGCGCCGACGTGAAGCAAATCACGCGTGACGTATGTCGGCGTCAGCAACTTGGTGGAACGCAGAGAAGAGCGGGCACACCGGCACATCTGGTCAACCCCAACCTGACGCGCCCAATCGTCATTTTCACGTCCTGGAACGTCTCTGGAACTGACCGGACTCGGGCTCGCGCAGCATCTGATCGATGCAGGTGCGCGTCCGGTCATCACTTGACTCACGTGCGTATTGGCGGTAATGGCTACTTTTGAATCACATGACGTGACAAGCGCTGGGTGGCTCTGGGAAGCGACCGGACACTGGACCGGCGCGTCCGATCGCCTCGGCCAGAGCCCAAACCGAGAGTCAATGACTCTATTAGTTTGAGAGGCTCTATAAATAGAAAGGGGTCGGCTCCAAGACATCTTTGTTGGACTTTTGACATTCTTAACATCTTTGTGAGCTAAGCAAACTCCATCTCATTCATCTCTCTTGCTTGACTGCGAATTCAAAGTGAGATTGAGTGATTCCAAGTGCATTTTCTTGAGTGATTGCATCTAGTGGCATTTGGGGATCGTTGTGGCTGCGGATTTCTTGTTACTCTTAGTGGTTGCCGCCACCTAGACGGCTTGGAGCAGCGGTGGAGTTCCGGCACGAGTTGGTGATTGTTCGTGGTCGACTCCGGTGATCTTGTGAGGGTATTGCACCTTTCCCGGCGAAGCGCCGCAAGGTAGCTCTAGTAAATTGCTCATGTCATCGAGTTACCTCACTTGTGGGTCGGTTCTTGTGGTGTCCAACGTGTGGACGAGATTCGTGCAACACCTCTTAGCCACCGAACACCAAGTGTTGGTTGACACAATAGGGACTAGCGTGCCAGCAAGCACGTAAACTCGGGAGAAAAATCACTTGTCTCTTGCCATTGGAATTCTCCCGCTATTCATATTGTGTTGATTGATTGATTGGTTCATCACCTCTACGCGACAGTATAATAATCTTGCTCACTCATTTACATTCCCGTAAACTAGTTGTAACAAGCTCTTTAGTGTAACTAGTTTTAAGAGCTTGTCTTTGCTTTGCTAGTATAACTTTTCACTTGGTTGAACTCTCTAGTGTAACTAGCTTTGAGAGCTCTTAGTGACTTAGCTATTGTTTGTCTTAGAGATTATTACAATTAGAATTGTTGGGATAGGAGGCTTACCACACTTGTTAGAGCTCGTGCAAAAAAATTTATAGCCAATTAGTTGTCTAACAAATTTATCTAGTGGCTTATAGTTTTTAAATTAGGTTATTCACCCTCTCTAGTCAATTAGGACTTTTTTTAACAAGTAGGTCCTCTTATGCCCGGAACACTTTGGAGTTGCCTGGATGCGAGGCAAAAATCCATCGGCTTCAAGTACTCGGGCGCGGTGTTCATCGATTTGGCAAATATAATTCTCGGAGGCGTATCAGCGTATGGATGCCTAGATGGGACTGGGGAGGGACACAAGTAGGGGTAATAAACAGAACTAGATGGTCTGTTTGCAATTGGGTCAGTGATAAGTGGGCTTGCGCCTTGTTTAGATGCACCTCAAAAGTTGAAATTTTTTCACTCTCTCTCTATCACATCAATCTTTGGACCCATACATGAAGTAGTAAATATAGGTAAAAAAAACTAATTACACCGTTTAGTTGAAAATCACGAGATGAATCTTTGGAGCCTAGTTGGTCTACGATTGGACAATATTTGCTAAATAAGACGAAAGTGGCATTATTTATCGGGTTGAAATTTTTTGCAATCTAAACGTGGCCTTGATTGCAATCAACCCCATCTGCCATTGACCCAACCGCAGAGAAACCATTGTTTTCAATGTGACACCGTTAACGGTGTATGGACAGCATTATATTAGTTTTTTTATTTGATTAATTGGTAACCTACTGTTTCACCCCGTTGAGTGCACTAGTGCCATTCAGAATTTAAATAATAAACTTTCTAGGCGTCACTTGAAAATTTGAAAGGACAGCGATGATTATCTAGCTAGCTATTTAGGATTCCGTTTTTTGAAGTGCTGGTGTGTCGAATCATGAAAGTATTGTTCTCTTACACTGCATTTTGAGGTGAAAAATGACGGAGACAGTGTATGTGAAAATTAAACTTCGCAGAACTAGTAGTCGGTAACTCGGTATCTTGTCATGGGCTTTTACAAGGACAAGCTGTCTCCTTTGCTCCTTCCCTACCCACTCTCTTACACATCATATATACACACCTGGCTTCAATTTGTCTATAAAATATATACCCTGCTATACATACTGCAATCAGGACATCAGGTGAGTGCGTGATTCTTTCTACAGTGCACTTGCGTTGATTTGAGTATTGGATAGTAAACAAGGTGGTGAATAAGTTGCCTAGCTAGCTACGAGTGCAACTGCAAACGGTGTCTTTTACAACTAGCATCGATGGGGTTGCACAACAGTAGCTAGCCAGATGACATGAAAGCTAGCGAGCTCTGTCATTGAAATGGAAGGCATCGGGAAGACTCATCCTCGCACTCGGCGTTTAGGTCGCGCTTCTAATCCAATTCCAACCCTCGTTTAATTCGTTTTGGAGGCCACCGATTGGGTGAACACTGCGAGGGCATGGAACTTCGCCGGGTTGTCAAAGTGTGGCCTGAGTGGCCTGGCCTCTCTCGCTAGCTGTCCGTGGGTCACGTTCATTCTCAAGGGTCATTGGCTAGAGCTGAAGGTCCACGCTTAGTCTTAATTTCCTTGATTAATAGCATTAGTATTACTCTCTTACACAGTGTATGAAAATTGGGCACACAGTTAATTCAAAGAGGAAAGATAATTTTTCGATCCCCTTATATTTGGGTGTCAATTGTTTAATTGATGACCGATACTTTTGTACTGAACCACCCACAGGGTTGCTAGCCGTACCTTGTCTCCTTTACTCTCTAGCTCTTTTCCTTGCCCTTCGATCAAACACCACCTGGCTTTAATTTGTCTATAAATACCCTGCTATGCGTGCTGCATTCTGGTCAGTAACCACACTACCATTGATTCGGGTACTGATAGTGCACAAGGTTTTTTCTTCGCGAAAGTTTTTCATTAAGTGGAAAGGAATGAAATAATACAGAGTCGAGACCTAGGAGAGTAGCCCGGCAGTGCAAGATGCAGACTGAGGTAGCCCTAGACCAAGACCCCTGCATAGGTACAAGGTGGATTATATAACAAAGGATTTGCGACTGAGACATAAAGCTACAGGGCACAAACTACACTGGCCTCGCATTTTGCCGAGGATAACGGTTCCTTGAAGGTCTGTTGGAGTTCTTCAAAGGACACCGTGTCAATGGAAGCCACGAATTGATCCAAGCCCATCTTCTTAAGCAACACCCTCCTTCCTTGCAAGTGTGGCTTTGAGGCTCTCATTTTGCTTTTAGCAGCCAGACGACCGCTCCTGCAAGGGATAAGATCGACATCAATAGGCTTACTCACCCTTCTCTTGGGCGGCGTCTCGAGGATTCCCCGCTGAATAGGGACTTTCAGGCCTTGTTTGAATGCGCATGTATCCACTTCAACTCATATGTGTTGGAGTGGATTGGCATGTAATTTAGTTTAATTCCACTCCAATCTACTTCAACATATGTGGATTAAGACAAATACATACGCATCCAAACAAGACCTCAAGGACAGAATAAACTCATCGAGATCATAGCTGCGCCAACAAGCTCATTTACAATAAACTGATGATGCATCACTAGGATTGATAGCCAGCCTTCTCCACCATTATGACCTCATTAGTAGTTGTTAAGAAATGTTTCCATGTGAAACAGAATAATGCAAAATATCATGGTAGCACATGAGGGAGCAACCAGTTAGCTCCTCCAATGAATGAACCAGAGAGTACGTGGTCACTTAAGATTGCACCAAGTAGATCTGATCTGAGTTTCTATCATCTCTTTGTTGTGATAAAGTTTCACCCACCACAACTTTATTACTCCTTGCATTGCCAAGTGCCTACTGTATACATATGTACCCATACTGCATAGTACATGTTTCCTAGTTGCATCTATGATCTACTCCCTCTATTATCTTTTTAGGCGTCTGAGGGAGTTTTTCAGATACCAAGGCCAAAAATAAATAAAGGCCACGATCGTTGCTGAGATTGGTTCAGCAACTGCATGTATATCCATGCATGCATGCAACGCTTCGTAGCTCCTGCTGGAAGCCAAAGGCAAGCGTGAGGTTGGATGCATTCATATAAAAGAAGGCTTGGAATTTGGAGTGCATGAGTAAATGCTACATATACGCCTAACATAACGTCAAATTTGAAAAATCACTGTGCGCCTTACAAATGATAATGGAGGGAGTATCAACGTGGTGTCTAGCCATATATACATGCACCACTCTCTATTCCTGCACCGTTCCGTTCTACGCATGCGCGCAATGGCTTTGGGTCCCCTCTTGTATACCTAGCATGCATGTACCTGTAGTGTAGTCTTGCATGATGTATAAGCACAACAATGTGCCAGTGTTGGTTGGCATCATGCAATATTATTGCATTGCATAGAAGGAAAAACGGTTGTGAGCCCACAATTGCTTGGAATGGAAGGCACCGGGAGGACTTGCCTAAGAGGGATGAAAGCGCATAGCGCTCGAAAAGGTGTTTCATTACGATGCCATCACCAGCCCTTTGTAATGGTGGTTCCAATGTCCATACCAGCGGTCCTTTCGCATGTCTAGAACACTTACTTCTTGGAGGCGTATGGGTGGGACCGTGGGAGGGACATATCTCTCAAGTGGTGTTGGGGGGTAAACGAAACGAGATGGTTTGTCTGCAATTGTGTTAGTGATAAGTGAGCTTGATTGTAATCTGACCCATCTGCCAGTGACCCAACTGTAGAGGAACCATTTTCAGTGTAAACATGGTGTTGATTTTTTTGGCTATCTCCTTGCCGTCAATGATGTATGCATGACATTATATTTGTTTTATTTATTTAATTAATTGGTAACCTACTGTCACCCCGTTGAGTGCACTAGTGCCATTAAGAATTTAAATAATAAACTCCCGTCTCCCCTAAGCGTTCCTTGAAAATTTCAAAAGGATCAGCGATGATTATCTAACTATTTAGGATTCACGTTTTCTGAAGTACAAGTGTGTCACGGCCATGAATCGTTGAGCACTACAGCATGGCTGTTTATAGAAGGCATTTAAAAATGCCTTTAAAAGTCATCAAAATGCCTTCAAAAGCCTTTTTAGGCATTCTTGAATGCCTGGTATAAACTGGACTCAAAAGGTCTTTGGAGGCATTTTTTCAAAATGCCTTCCAATATCAATATATAAAAGCATTTTGTAGTTGCATATAATAGTTTTTAAAGGCATTCTATATAAGCCTTCAAACATTGATAGAGGCATTATTAAAAATGTCTCCAAAACCAACTCATACATGTAGAAATTTGCTAGTATTTAATATCAAAACAACACAAATCCATCGATAAATTAACCAATGAAAGCACATGTTAACAGCACAATCCAAACATTTAAATTTTTCATGCATATACAGTTATATTTGTAATCAAACACAATCAATAAGGTAGAAAAATAATCAAATATCTATCTTCAAATGATGTTGCCAAGTCCTTTTGTTTAGGTCCCCAATCCTGAATGATGCAAACGGAAGTAGTGGCAACAAAAGATGTTGATAGAGAAGTAGAGGGAGAGAGCTTCCATGATTCAGATCACCCATAGCTGATATATCTCTGAATCAAGTTGATTAAACGAGCATCGACATCATCAGTTTTAAAACTGAGAAATAATCAAGCTGTCTGCAATGAAAACGAAAAGGTTAGTGCTAAATTTTGAAACCAAAAGTACAACTTAGTAACTCAGTATTTAACTCATCATGATTTTGAAGAAAATATGTGTGTGCTGAGCCCAGCAGAAAGCACAACACGATTTGCTTATGCACAAGCAGTGAACTGTGCTTGTGAGGCTGTGACTTAGCTATGTGTGAAACATGTGTGCCTGTGACTGAGCTATGGAAGCCACAGTGAGGAAGCAATTACCCCACAAGAGGCTCAGGCCATCAAAATACCAAGGTGCTTTCTAAGGGACAATGTCATATAAGAATTATAAGAAGCTATCTATTCCAAACTAGTCCAAAATGCTTTTATATAAAGGAGTAATAAAATAATGGTGGTAAAGTGGTGATACCATGAAATTACTCAGTGTGAACTATGAACTGTGAAAGCCTGCTCTATCGCCCTTTTAGAGGGCCCTGACAGTCTAGGAGAGAATCACTTTACATAGAATTCCCATTCACTAAACTAATAAAGAGATTCTTCTCTCTTACCTCGAAGCAATGTTAAATCATGGGAATAAAAAAACCATAGCTAGTCAACACATGGGACAAGGATTGAACTTCCAAAGGCTAGTTGCGGTAAGAAAGCAATGAAATTTGAAGGCCCAAAATAGTTGAAATGGTAGGGCCAGCATCTAAAGCCGAAAAGGCATCCATGAAAGCATAAAAAGAGGAGACAATGTGAGTCAGGGGTTAAAGCACAACCCTTCTTGCCTCAAAGAGAAAATATTCATAACTGCATGGCTGAGTTGACAACAAATATAGTAGTACTAAACTAATGTTTACAATCTAACCATCTACATGATTCCAATGATACTGGATAATAATTGAATTTTCAAAACTAACTTCAAAAAACAGGAATCGAAAGTAAGAGATTCTTACTTTAGTTTGTACTAACATCAAGATGTTGTTATATGCATGTTACTGCTGCGACTTTATATAATCTGGGATGATGTAGGTTCCTTCGATTTTTCTTTACACACCTTCCTTGTCTTGTTTTCTGCCAAATTCTGTGAAGCAACTTGGCCTTTGTTTAACCTTCTAGCATCAGCTTTGTTAGATTTTGATGTCGATCTTTTCGGCCCTCGAGTCTCTCTTGTGTTCATTGTGATTTGGCTAATGGAGCTACAAAACTACAGCGAAAACATCATATTTCAAGCCAAAGTTGAGTAAGTGTCGGTGCTTAAGATAGAGTCGTCCCTTGGAGTGCAATTGACTGTCATCTGAACAAATGATCTGTAGTGTAACAAAGTAAACTTGATTGAGTTTCATGATTAGCAATTAACAAAATAACCATTTTTAAGTCCAGGGATCATACATGTTGCCGAGGCCATGGTATGCAATGGGCGGTAGTGCTTCCTAGATTATGTATCTTCCCAAATGCACGAGGTAACAGGGTTGTCTGTTTATAAACTATGCTCACAAGTACCTCAATGTAATCCGCCAATGTTTGGCCATCATTGGCTTTAACTTTCCTATCAGTTTTCTGAATGGTCCCCAATACCACCAGCTTTTTACTATTTAGAGATGCCAAACCAACCTCCATACCACACTTTATATCTTTGATATCATCCTACAAAGATGACTCCTAACTCTATCATCTATCTACTATTAAATTAGAAAAGACTGACAGGAGAAAAGGCACAACAGTCACCTTATGAAGTGATGTCTAAAATCTTCTTGGCTTCTTTGATGTCTCTGGAAGGCTTTGCGGAGGTGTTTTTTCCTTGGTATTCCCCAGAAGTGTGTGTTGTGCTGTCTCTCTCTTTATTTTTTGTAGACTTTGCATCCTAACATTTTCAGTTTTCTAAGGATTGAAGACAAAACTAATTACAAATTGCATCTAATCAGTAAATCAACTCAAATAGACATAATTTACCTCAAGTTCTACTCTATGCCTCTTATACCTTGATGTACACTGTCAATCCAATCACACCTGAACAAAACCACATGTCCTATATTTGAGTAATTTAATTCAATTATTTCTATTATGCGGCCATAATAAGCAACATCTTCTATAGATGGGTTATTATCTTTTGAACTTGAAAAACTAGATGTTTTGGCTTGATGTGCTACTGCATCACATTGAGTGGCTTTGCCTTCAGCATAACCCCTTGTGTGGAATGTGTAACCATTTACAGATTAGCTGTTGTACTTTTTGACCATCATATAAGGCTTCTGTGCTAGGAGCCTCACTTCATCAGAGATCTCATTACCCCCAGATATCAGCCCTTGAACCTAAAAATTCAATGATGTCAAAACAATGTGGTGTCCTAATTCAAAGTGAGAAATATTTAGGTACTTACATGGTCTAAAAACCAATTGTGGAAGCTGCGGTGATGGACACGTTCAATGTCACGTTTATTTTTTCCACTTATTTGCAGATAGCTCATTTAGATGTTTTCTACATCGGAATGAAAGGAGAATTAGGCTCCTATATATACTAATATAGAAAGTATGTAGGGGATAAATAAGAGGTTACCAACATACTCGACAAATGGAATAATATGAGGATAATTCATCAAGACATATCGGTGAGCTCGGATTCAAGTTATGTAGGATAATTCACAAGCAGAAGGTCCCGATAAAGAAAGACCAACTATTTTTAAGTATGGTAGATGGCTTGCTGAGGCATTTGGATTTGTACTTATAGATAGACATCTCTCTATAGGGTACATGTTCCGGTAATGCACTAGTCTAGCAAGCCTTACTTCTGTAGCAAGATAGATAGTCAAATGAACCATGATATCAAAGAAAGGAGGAAAAATCTTTTCTAATTGGCACAGGATCTCAGGTATATCTGCTTCCAATCTTTCAATCTCACTAACACAAATAACCTTTGAGTATAATTTCTTAAAGTAATTGCTAAGACGAACCAGCGGCATGGAAACTCTATCTGGTAAAATTTTGCTAATAGCTAAGGGTAGCAGGTCACACATTATAATATGACAATCATGAGTCTTTAACCCAACTAGTCTCTTACTCCTCAATAAGAACCTTATTCTACAAGTTGGATGCATATCCAGCAGGGAACCTTGCATCTATGTCACACCCGGTTTTCTAAAGAATAAAACCAGGCTAATTATATGTGTGCCCAGAAAGTCCACACATATGCCAGAATGAAAAAGTATCAGAAACAATGTTATTATATAACGTATACATAGCTATATTAACACTTACATCAGAGTATCGCGGAACGGTGACTAAACTTCGGGCTCCATTCTTCTCAGGGACGGCTGACTGGGGGTAACATATGCCTAGCACTTCTACTAGTCTTCTGGAAACTCCACTACACCTTTGTCCTTTTTCCGAGTAGCATCTTACTACACACTGGAGTGTGGGGGAAATAGCAAGAATGAGTCCATGTCGAACTCAACAAGTATAACACAGGGTTCATGAGGCTCAAAAAGGCTAGACACTGTTTAACTGCGTTTAGCTTTTAATCATCATATAATTAGCAATTGAGTAGCATCAAGGTAATCCAAATCCCATTAATGAATCAATGATCAATTGTAATAAGGATAATGAATAGCATTAACATGAGCATAATAATAATCAACAATAATTAAGCATGATATAACAATGGTGATCAACTATTCTGTAAGAATCTCCAAGGCCGCTCGTATCCGTGAGCACGGCTAGTATACCAGTTTTTAACTCTGCACAGAGGTGTACACTTTCACTGTGAGTCATGATTTCCAAATGCATGGGTTTGCAAGGCCCAAAACATCAGAGACCATATAAAGCCATTCAAAAGTTCGTCTAACAAGTTAGGGCCATTAGATTCACTTGGCAGGCAGATGTAGAACCCCCCTTCCCTGTGGCACAACAACCGCAGCCTATACACACTAGGCCAGGGGCTCGCACTACACCCAACGTGGCAAGCCATTCTTACGCCATTTAAGGTAACCTCTAACAAGCTAGAAAAGGTCTCTTGAACAACTAGAGCCAGAGCCATATAGCCCTCACAGCTGTACTGTATGTCCCGGTTATCACTTACAGGTAAGTCCTTACGGAGAGTAACTAGAGCATCAAAATAACCCACATGCTCTAGCCCCCTTTTAACAGAAATAACATCATCTTAATTGGTTGATTGCATAATCCATTAATCAAATTACAAGATCATTGTTCATAATTAAGCGCTAGCAGTAGCTACCCAAATGCATAACCCATAGGTGACAAGAAAACAAGATATCAATAGCTAAGTTATAATCTCTATGGTTGTCAAGGAGGACACATGCATATGTATGATAATTTCAGTGAATAGGTAACAAGGATGGTCCCATGTTATTCTTGCCTTGATCAAAGCTTTCCTAATGATACTGCTGGTCTGGCTCAAAATAATACTTCTGATCGTCAAGAAACTGCTCACCGTCTATACTCGATCATCAAGCATCAACACACAATCATCCGAGCAATCATACACGAAGCAAACAAAGAGATACAATTAGAACAGTACACCAACAATAACGAAACAGTAATAAAAGTTTATAAAACTCTTCTACACGTTTCTATGATCACACAGACGCAAAGATCACCAAATTCGGAGTTAAAACGTGAAAAGTATGAGTTTTCTAAGACTTCCTATAGATAAATAAATACTCAATTATAAACTCAAAAAATAAATTATCAAAACCAACTGTACAACTACACTAACATATAGAGCTCGCAAATACGAACCTAACGCAACTTGAACGGATCAAATCGGAGTTAAAACAGAGATTTTATGACCTAAATAAACCTAGTGGCAAATCTGTAAATACTAGAAAACGTATTTTCACCTAAACCGACGAAGTTTACGCTTTCAAAAGAACAACGCGTATTCGGGCTTTACGCTATGGACCGCAGGTTCAAATATACAGAAACATAGGGGCTCTTAAGTAAAAGTGGCTACGAAGGGGTATCCTGAGATCTACACCATTGGATTAGATTTGAACGGCCGAGATTTGACTGGGGAAGAGAGGAAGGGGATTCCGGCCGGCTACAGTGACTGGCGGCGGAAAAACTGGCCGGCGGCGAGCTAGGCTCGTCGGCGTTGTCCAATCAAGAAAGTTACCGCACTATTCTTCGATCCAAAAGCACGGGAAGCAAGAGCGAAAACTCGCGAACTCACCTAGATGGGTTGGAGCGATGGGAATCGGCCGAGAGCGTCCCGCGGCTATCAATGGCGGACGGAAATCCTCTGTAGACGATGACAAGATGAAAACAGCGAACCAAATTAGAAAAGAAGGGAAGAGAAGTGATCGGCTACTTCTAAATTGATCTCAAAGACCATCATTAGCTTACGGGAACCACGGAACCGATGAACTTGTCGAATCGAACTAGGCAGCGGCGGCTTGGATTGCGGCAGCCGGTGCTTGAATCATGGGTGATGGCTTGCGGCTAAGATTCGATGGAGGGAGGCGGTGGAGACGGGCCGCTATTTATGAGGGGCTCATCGACATGCTGGGCAAGGATTAGGAGGCTCGGGGCAGCGTCGGACTCCACGGTCAAGTGATCGGCTCGGTTACGAGCGGGAGGTGGAAGAGATTACTTACAAGCGGGCCCGGCGCGTCATAGAGACAGGAGAGAGAGGGGAAGGGGCGAGGCGGCCTGCGGCAGCTGCTGGCTGGGCCGGCCCACGACGCGGCCAGTTAGCTAGCTTCGGCCCAACTCAAGAAAAGCAGGCACGGGCTGGGCCAAGAAGAGAGGAGGGAAGGCCTTCGGGCCAAAACAGAGATGAAGAAGACTTCCATTTTCTTCTTTTTTCTAATTTTCCAAATGCATTTTCAAATAAAGATTTAAATAGATTTTGAATTCTCTTTTGAAATTCTCAAACAACATTCAATACAAAACAAGGTATGCAACAGCATGAATAAGCAAGCATGTGTCTAACCTTATAGTGGATTTTAATTTCATGAAAATTATTATTTCACTAGGTTAAAATGCTCACAAAATTGCGCAAATAAATCAAATTCTCTTATTTTAAAATAATGCAAATTTTAGGGTGTTACAATTCTACCCCCTTAAAATGAATCTCGTCCCGAGATTCGGACGATGCTTACTTAACTAACTGTGGGTATGCTTTCCTCAATTCATCCTCTCTTTCCCAAATTACCTCTGCCTCTGAATATCGATTCCACTGTACTTTACACATCTTAATAATCCGACTTCGAGTAACTCTCTCAGCAGTCTCTAAAATCTTAATCGGAAACTCTTTATATGTAAGATCCTCCTTAACAGTCAACTCTTCTAAAGGTATCTGCTCCTCAGGCACCCGTAAACACTTCTTAAGTTGTGAAACATGGAACACATCATGTACTCCAGATAATTTCTCAGGCAACTCTAATTGATAAGCAACTTCCCCACGTCTAGTAATAATTTTAAATGGTCCAACATACCTTGGTGCTAGTTTACCTTTCATGTTAAACCTCTTCACACTTCTCATAGGTGACACCTTCAAATAGACATAATCACATACCTAAAAAACTAGATCTCTTCTCCTATTATCAGCATAACTCTTCTGACGAGACTGTGCTACTCTCAAATTCTCACGAATCACTCGCACTTGATCTTCTACGTTTCTAAGAACATCTGTACCAAACACCTGAGATTCACCTGTCTGATCTAAAAACAATGGAGTTCTACACTTACGTCCAAACAAAGCTTCAAACGGTGCCATCTTAAGACTCTGTTGATAACTGTTATTGTAAGAGAATTCTGCATAAGGCAAACTCTTATCCCAACTAGTTCCATATTGCAATGCACAAGCTCTCAACATATCCTCTAATACCTGGTTGGTCCTTTCAGTCTGTCCATCTGTCTGTGGATGATATGCTGTACTAAAATTCAATTTTGTTCCCAATGATTCATGTACAGCTTTTCAAAAGTGTGACGTAAATTACGATCCTCGATCAGATACAATCTTCTTTGAAACTCCATGCAAACATACTATTCTTTCTATATACAAAGTAGCTAATTATACTCCCGTGTAATTTAGTCTTGACTGGTATAAAATGAGCAACTTTAGTCAATCTATCCACTATCACCCAAATAGAATCATAACCTCTCTGAGTACGCAGTAACCCTACTATAAAGTCCATACCAACTTCCTCCCACTTCCATTCAGGAATCTTCATTGGTTGCACAATCCAGCAGGTCTCTGATGCTCTGCTTTCACCCTCTGACAAGTGTCACACAATGCCACATACTCAGCCACATCTCGCTTTAATCCAACCCACCAATATTTCTGTTTAAGATCCAAATACATCTTAGTACTACCAGGATGAATGGAATAAGCTGACTCATGAGCTTCGCTAAGAATTGCCTGTCGAACAGCTTGATCCTCAGATACACACAGCCTCTTTCCAAACCACAAAATCCCATTATCATCCATTCGAAAACCCTGGTGACTTACTAATCACTATATCTTCTGCTATCTTCTTCAGTTTCTCATCCTTCAACTGACCCTTGTAAATTTCTTACTCTAAAGTAGGCTCTATCACTAATTCCATTGTATTAGTAACAATTCCTAAATTCAAATATTCAAATTCAGCACATAACTCACTAGTCATAGACAACGTCCGTATCTCATTGGCATAACTTTTTCTACTAAGAGCATCAGCTACTTTATTAGCCTTACCAGGATGATAGTGTATCTCAATATCATAATCCTTAATCAACTCTAACCATCTGCGTTGCCTCAAATTCAGATCTGACTGAGTGAAAATATACTTCAAACTCTTATGATCAGTGTATATATCACTCTTATGTCCAATCAAATAATGTCTCCCAATCTTTAAAGCTTGAACTACAGCTGCTAACTCCAAATCATGTGTAGGATAATTCAACTCATGCTTTCTAACTGCCTAGATGCATAAGCCACAACTCTGCCTTCTTGCATAAGAACACATCCCAAACCTTGACGAGAAGCATCACAATAAATAGAAAACATCTTACTCAAATCTGGCAAAACCAAAACAGGCGCTGTAGTCAACCTCTTCTTCAATTCCTCAAAACTAGCTTGACATTTGTTTCCAAAAACACAGAAATTGAAGTTCAGTACAATCCAAGATGACGTATTCAATAGATAAGCAAAATCTGATTTTTCTGGACGAACTCCAATCTCAGCAACTCAGTAAAATTGTCATATCTCGAGCTACAGACGTCCAATTCAGATGATCTTTACATGGTTGGAAAGCTTACAAAATTATCTACAACTTTTATTCACAACACTTTTTCAGAATCTGTAAAATAATTGGCTAAAAACTGAACTTAACCGAAACTATTTCAGAATTCCAGACTGTGCAGTAACCCCAACTTGAAATAGATATATCTCTTAGCTCTTAATAGATATTAGAGTGATTCTTGCGGGGTTGGAAAGATATAGAAGTCTAATTATTCTCAGTATAATTTCTTAAATTTCCCATTAATGGATTTTAAGTTATTTCTTAAACATCCCAGACTGACCTAAAAATTAGCAAAGGACAGAACTATGTTCACCTCATAACCAACTAATATATTTTGATCAAACTTAATATTCTTAACCATGGAACTTGTAGGCCTGTCTACAAAACTCCAGCACACATTACAAAGATCCAAATCACACATTATCACATTAACAATCCATCAATCACACAATTGTTCACACCATAAACTGACTCTCAAAACAATCCAACTTAAAATTGACTCGCAACTACTATCGTTCTTATTACATAGGGATTTTTCCTATTTCCTAGTTAAGCTTCTAATAAATCTTGGGACGACCTAACTCCGCCCTTAATTGGTCAATCTCCTTATAAGCTTGCTCCTTAAGTTCTTTTTCCTTCATCAACTCTTATGCAATGATGATGCCACAAGCTCATAACCAACTTTATAAATGTCTCCTTTAGACCCTTATGATTCTTATAGATGTTCTAACAGGTTACCAACCCTAAGAAAAGATACTTGCGCTCGATAGTGACTTTACAACCATATAGCTAGCTGATGCTTCCAGGTGACGAAATAGAACATATAAACCTCCATCTTGTATCGTCTTTTAGTTCGACAAACCCTCTTAAGAAGAGATCAACTAGAGAACACCGAAGGATAACTTGCATTTGTTTCTGAGTGATAACTACCATCATGTCCTTCTACCATCTCAAAGAAATTCATGAGCATATACAAGAACAAGTAACATACACTTCCTCGCGAGCAGAAAAATAGCAGTGCAGAAATACAGTTATATCTCGAGTTCTACGAATCCAATGATATTGTAGCTTATACCGTTGGAAAGCTTATCAAATTTACTACAACTTCCTTATAGAATTCTTCTCCAAATTCTGCAGTTAAGGTAGTCGAAAACTGTGCACAACAGAAACTATTCCAGATTGCTGACAGCACAGATGCGTCGCCTTGTGATTTTCATAAATCCCAAACCATAATAGATATCAGGACAGTTCTTACGGTCAGAGAAAGATATTAAAGTCTACTATTGTCCAGA
Organism: Saccharum hybrid cultivar R570; assembly: GCA_038087645.1. NCBI lineage: Eukaryota > Viridiplantae > Streptophyta > Magnoliopsida > Poales > Poaceae > Saccharum > Saccharum hybrid cultivar. Next base: position 4,264,515 of record JAQSUU010000344.1, read on the forward strand.
ATTTATCCATGATTTTTGGGCATCCAAAAATAGAGATATAAGCTAAGGTAGACAGACTGCTATAAAAAAACAGGATAAGGTAGAAACGAGATTTAAAGACACTAGAGAGATAGATAACACTAATCTTCAAGTCTTCATGCTTCTTTGCTTTGTGTTGATGAGATATAAGACATGGATCGAGGATAGCCAAAAGATGACAAGAAAGATAAGGTTTGATCTTTAGTTCTTCATGCCTCCTCATGCCTCGTCGCTTGAGATATTCAGGACTTGCTGTTGTTGATAGCAGATGCTACCCCACTTAACAAAGATCTTGTTTCACCTGACGATGTCATTGAAGGCAACACTTTCTCTAAGGCTTACTACTATTGATAAGTCCTTCATGTGTTGATCATCCATTAAGATGAGATTAATAAGGTAGCATGACAACCAAGGGTAGACAGGAACGGTGTAAGAGAAAATGGCATGAATTAGGATCGATTGAAAGATAAGTAAGATACAAGATGTCACTACCCCACTTAACATAGATCGAGCTACTTCTCAAGACTTATACCTTCCGGGCCTACCTTTGAAACACGAGAACAAGAATAACACACAAGCAACACATCAAGCAAAACAAGCACACATCACATCATCGGTACTACACGTGCTTCTTCAATAATGGTGGTCATCCTATTGGCACATTGGAGATGATGAAAGGCCATCGAACTTTTAAACAAGGTAAGATCAGAAACCTTTTGGTAAAAACAACACAAATCAAAAACCAAGGGAATAAGAAATAATAGCTCAAAGGAAGCTATCAAGGAAGGGATACAACAGGACAAGAAACAGGAAATAGTCAAAATCAATGAGTCAAGGGATGAGAAAATAGTTTTATAGTAAAATAAGTTTTAGAATACGTCTAGAGCTATTTGGCATACGTCCTACAGTCAACACCGCTCTGATACCACTCTGTCACACCCGGTTTTCTAAAGAACAAAACCAGGCTAATCATATGTGTGCCCAGGAAGTCCACACATATGCCAGAATGAAAAAGTATCAGAAACAATGTTATTATATAACGTATACATAGCTATATTAACACTTACATCAGAGTATCGCGGAACGGTGACTAAACTTCGGGCTCCATTCTTCTCAGGGACGGCTGACTGGGGGTAACATATGCCTAGCACTTCTACTAGTCTTCTGGAAACTCCACTACACCTTTGTCCTTTTTCCGAGTAGCATCTTACTACACACTGGAGTGTGGGGGAAATAGCAAGAATGAGTCCATGTCGAACTCAACAAGTATAACACAGGGTTCATGAGGCTCAAAAAGGCTAGACACTGTTTAACTGCGTTTAGCTTTTAATCATCATATAATTAGCAATTGAGTAGCATCAAGGTAATCCAAATCCCATTAATGAATCAATGATCAATTGTAATAAGGATAATGAATAGCATTAACATGAGCATAATAATAATCAACAATAATTAAGCATGATATAACAATGGTGATCAACTATTCTGTAAGAATCTCCAAGGCCGCTCGTATCCGTGAGCACGGCTAGTATACTAGTTTTTAACTCTGCGCAGAGGTGTACACTTTCACTGTGAGTCATGATTTCCAAATGCATGGGTTTGCAAGGCCTAAAACATCAGAGACCATATAAAGCCATTCAAAAGTTCGTCTAACAAGTTAGGGCCATTAGATTCACTTGGCAGGCAGATGTAGAACCCCCCTTCCCTGTGGCACAACAACCGCAGCCTATACACACTAGGCCAGGGGCTCGCACTACACCCAACGTGGCAAGCCATTCTTACGCCATTTAAGGTAACCTCTAACAAGCTAGAAAAGGTCTCTTGAACAACTAGAGCCAGAGCCATATAGCCCTCACAGCTGTACTGTATGTCCCGGTTATCACTTACAGGTAAGTCCTTACGGAGAGTAACTAGAGCATCAAAATAACCCACATGCTCTAGCCCCCTTTTAACAGAAATAACATCATCTTAATTGGTTGATTGCATAATCCATTAATCAAATTACAAGATCATTGTTCATAATTAAGCGCTAGCAGTAGCTACCCAAATGCATAACCCATAGGTGACAAGAAAACAAGATATCAATAGCTAAGTTATAATCTCTATGGTTGTCAAGGAGGACACATGCATATGTATGATAATTTCAGTGAATAGGTAACAAGGATGGTCCCATGTTATTCTTGCCTTGATCAAAGCTTTCCTGATGATACTGCTGGTCTGGCTCAAAATAATACTTCTGATCGTCAAGAAACTGCTCACCGTCTATACTCGATCATCAAGCATCAACACACAATCATCCGAGCAATCATACACGAAGCAAACAAAGAGATACAATTAGAACAGTACACCAACAATAACGAAACAGTAATAAAAGTTTATAAAACTCTTCTACACGTTTCTATGATCACACAGACGCAAAGATCACCAAATTCGGAGTTAAAACGTGAAAAGTATGAGTTTTCTAAGACTTCCTATAGATAAATAAATACTCAATTATAAACTCAAAAAATAAATTATCAAAACCAACTGTACAACTACACTAACATATAGAGCTCGCAAATACGAACCTAACGCAACTTGAACGGATCAAATCGGAGTTAAAACAGAGATTTTATGACCTAAATAAACCTAGTGGCAAATCTGTAAATACTAGAAAACGTATTTTCACCTAAACCGACGAAGTTTACGCTTTCAAAAGAACAACGCGTATTCGGGCTTTACGCTATGGACCGCAGGTTCAAATATACAGAAACATAGGGGCTCTTAAGTAAAAGTGGCTACGAAGGGGTATCCTGAGATCTACACCATTGGATTAGATTTGAACGGCCGAGATTTGACTGGGGAAGAGAGGAAGGGGATTCCGGCCGGCTACAGTGACTGGCGGCGGAAAAACTGGCCGGCGGCGAGCTAGGCTCGTCGGCGTTGTCCAATCAAGAAAGTTACCGCACTATTCTTCGATCCAAAAGCACGGGAAGCAAGAGCGAAAACTCGCGAACTCACCTAGATGGGTTGGAGCGATGGGAATCGGCCGAGAGCGTCCCGCGGCTATCAATGGCGGACGGAAATCCTCTGTAGACGATGACAAGATGAAAACAGCGAACCAAATTAGAAAAGAAGGGAAGAGAAGTGATCGGCTACTTCTAAATTGATCTCAAAGACCATCATTAGCTTACGGGAACCACGGAACCGATGAACTTGTCGAATCGAACTAGGCAGCGGCGGCTTGGATTGCGGCAGCCGGTGCTTGAATCATGGGTGATGGCTTGCGGCTAAGATTCGATGGAGGGAGGCGGTGGAGACGGGCCGCTATTTATGAGGGGCTCATCGACATGCTGGGCAAGGATTAGGAGGCTCGGGGCAGCGTCGGACTCCACGGTCAAGTGATCGGCTCGGTTACGAGCGGGAGGTGGAAGAGATTACTTACAAGCGGGCCCGGCGCGTCATAGAGACAGGAGAGAGAGGGGAAGGGGCGAGGCGGCCTGCGGCAGCTGCTGGCTGGGCCGGCCCACGACGCGGCCAGTTAGCTAGCTTCGGCCCAACTCAAGAAAAGCAGGCACGGGCTGGGCCAAGAAGAGAGGAGGGAAGGCCTTCGGGCCAAAACAGAGATGAAGAAGACTTCCATTTTCTTCTTTTTTCTAATTTTCCAAATGCATTTTCAAATAAAGATTTAAATAGATTTTGAATTCTCTTTTGAAATTCTCAAACAACATTCAATACAAAACAAGGTATGCAACAGCATGAATAAGCAAGCATGTGTCTAACCTTATAGTGGATTTTAATTTCATGAAAATTATTATTTCACTAGGTTAAAATGCTCACAAAATTGCGCAAATAAATCAAATTCTCTTATTTTAAAATAATGCAAATTTTAGGGTGTTACAATTCTACCCCCTTAAAATGAATCTCGTCCCGAGATTCGGACGATGCTTACTTAACTAACTGTGGGTATGCTTTCCTCAATTCATCCTCTCTTTCCCAAATTACCTCTGCCTCTGAATATCGATTCCACTGTACTTTACACATCTTAATAATCCGACTTCGAGTAACTCTCTCAGCAGTCTCTAAAATCTTAATCGGAAACTCTTTATATGTAAGATCCTCCTTAACAGTCAACTCTTCTAAAGGTATCTGCTCCTCAGGCACCCGTAAACACTTCTTAAGTTGTGAAACATGGAACACATCATGTACTCCAGATAATTTCTCAGGCAACTCTAATTGATAAGCAACTTCCCCACGTCTAGTAATAATTTTAAATGGTCCAACATACCTTGGTGCTAGTTTACCTTTCATGTTAAACCTCTTCACACTTCTCATAGGTGACACCTTCAAATAGACATAATCACATACCTAAAAAACTAGATCTCTTCTCCTATTATCAGCATAACTCTTCTGACGAGACTGTGCTACTCTCAAATTCTCACGAATCACTCGCACTTGATCTTCTACGTTTCTAAGAACATCTGTACCAAACACCTGAGATTCACCTGTCTGATCTAAAAACAATGGAGTTCTACACTTACGTCCAAACAAAGCTTCAAACGGTGCCATCTTAAGACTCTGTTGATAACTGTTATTGTAAGAGAATTCTGCATAAGGCAAACTCTTATCCCAACTAGTTCCATATTGCAATGCACAAGCTCTCAACATATCCTCTAATACCTGGTTGGTCCTTTCAGTCTGTCCATCTGTCTGTGGATGATATGCTGTACTAAAATTCAATTTTGTTCCCAATGATTCATGTACAGCTTTTCAAAAGTGTGACGTAAATTACGATCCTCGATCAGATACAATCTTCTTTGAAACTCCATGCAAACATACTATTCTTTCTATATACAAAGTAGCTAATTATACTCCCGTGTAATTTAGTCTTGACTGGTATAAAATGAGCAACTTTAGTCAATCTATCCACTATCACCCAAATAGAATCATAACCTCTCTGAGTACGCAGTAACCCTACTATAAAGTCCATACCAACTTCCTCCCACTTCCATTCAGGAATCTTCATTGGTTGCACAATCCAGCAGGTCTCTGATGCTCTGCTTTCACCCTCTGACAAGTGTCACACAATGCCACATACTCAGCCACATCTCGCTTTAATCCAACCCACCAATATTTCTGTTTAAGATCCAAATACATCTTAGTACTACCAGGATGAATGGAATAAGCTGACTCATGAGCTTCGCTAAGAATTGCCTGTCGAACAGCTTGATCCTCAGATACACACAGCCTCTTTCCAAACCACAAAATCCCATTATCATCCATTCGAAAACCCTGGTGACTTACTAATCACTATATCTTCTGCTATCTTCTTCAGTTTCTCATCCTTCAACTGACCCTTGTAAATTTCTTACTCTAAAGTAGGCTCTATCACTAATTCCATTGTATTAGTAACAATTCCTAAATTCAAATATTCAAATTCAGCACATAACTCACTAGTCATAGACAACGTCCGTATCTCATTGGCATAACTTTTTCTACTAAGAGCATCAGCTACTTTATTAGCCTTACCAGGATGATAGTGTATCTCAATATCATAATCCTTAATCAACTCTAACCATCTGCGTTGCCTCAAATTCAGATCTGACTGAGTGAAAATATACTTCAAACTCTTATGATCAGTGTATATATCACTCTTATGTCCAATCAAATAATGTCTCCCAATCTTTAAAGCTTGAACTACAGCTGCTAACTCCAAATCATGTGTAGGATAATTCAACTCATGCTTTCTAACTGCCTAGATGCATAAGCCACAACTCTGCCTTCTTGCATAAGAACACATCCCAAACCTTGACGAGAAGCATCACAATAAATAGAAAACATCTTACTCAAATCTGGCAAAACCAAAACAGGCGCTGTAGTCAACCTCTTCTTCAATTCCTCAAAACTAGCTTGACATTTGTTTCCAAAAACACAGAAATTGAAGTTCAGTACAATCCAAGATGACGTATTCAATAGATAAGCAAAATCTGATTTTTCTGGACGAACTCCAATCTCAGCAACTCAGTAAAATTGTCATATCTCGAGCTACAGACGTCCAATTCAGATGATCTTTACATGGTTGGAAAGCTTACAAAATTATCTACAACTTTTATTCACAACACTTTTTCAGAATCTGTAAAATAATTGGCTAAAAACTGAACTTAACCGAAACTATTTCAGAATTCCAGACTGTGCAGTAACCCCAACTTGAAATAGATATATCTCTTAGCTCTTAATAGATATTAGAGTGATTCTTGCGGGGTTGGAAAGATATAGAAGTCTAATTATTCTCAGTATAATTTCTTAAATTTCCCATTAATGGATTTTAAGTTATTTCTTAAACATCCCAGACTGACCTAAAAATTAGCAAAGGACAGAACTATGTTCACCTCATAACCAACTAATATATTTTGATCAAACTTAATATTCTTAACCATGGAACTTGTAGGCCTGTCTACAAAACTCCAGCACACATTACAAAGATCCAAATCACACATTATCACATTAACAATCCATCAATCACACAATTGTTCACACCATAAACTGACTCTCAAAACAATCCAACTTAAAATTGACTCGCAACTACTATCGTTCTTATTACATAGGGATTTTTCCTATTTCCTAGTTAAGCTTCTAATAAATCTTGGGACGACCTAACTCCGCCCTTAATTGGTCAATCTCCTTATAAGCTTGCTCCTTAAGTTCTTTTTCCTTCATCAACTCTTATGCAATGATGATGCCACAAGCTCATAACCAACTTTATAAATGTCTCCTTTAGACCCTTATGATTCTTATAGATGTTCTAACAGGTTACCAACCCTAAGAAAAGATACTTGCGCTCGATAGTGACTTTACAACCATATAGCTAGCTGATGCTTCCAGGTGACGAAATAGAACATATAAACCTCCATCTTGTATCGTCTTTTAGTTCGACAAACCCTCTTAAGAAGAGATCAACTAGAGAACACCGAAGGATAACTTGCATTTGTTTCTGAGTGATAACTACCATCATGTCCTTCTACCATCTCAAAGAAATTCATGAGCATATACAAGAACAAGTAACATACACTTCCTCGCGAGCAGAAAAATAGCAGTGCAGAAATACAGTTATATCTCGAGTTCTACGAATCCAATGATATTGTAGCTTATACCGTTGGAAAGCTTATCAAATTTACTACAACTTCCTTATAGAATTCTTCTCCAAATTCTGCAGTTAAGGTAGTCGAAAACTGTGCACAACAGAAACTATTCCAGATTGCTGACAGCACAGATGCGTCGCCTTGTGATTTTCATAAATCCCAAACCATAATAGATATCAGGACAGTTCTTACGGTCAGAGAAAGATATTAAAGTCTACTATTGTCCAGAATTTATCCATGATTTTTGGGCATCCAAAAATAGAGATATAAGCTAAGGTAGACAGACTGCTATAAAAAAACAGGATAAGGTAGAAACGAGATTTAAAGACACTAGAGAGATAGATAACACTAATCTTCAAGTCTTCATGCTTCTTTGCTTTGTGTTGATGAGATATAAGACATGGATCGAGGATAGCCAAAAGATGACAAGAAAGATAAGGTTTGATCTTTAGTTCTTCATGCCTCCTCATGCCTCGTCGCTTGAGATATTCAGGACTTGCTGTTGTTGATAGCAGATGCTACCCCACTTAACAAAGATCTTGTTTCACCTGACGATGTCATTGAAGGCAACACTTTCTCTAAGGCTTACTACTATTGATAAGTCCTTCATGTGTTGATCATCCATTAAGATGAGATTAATAAGGTAGCATGACAACCAAGGGTAGACAGGAACGGTGTAAGAGAAAATGGCATGAATTAGGATCGATTGAAAGATAAGTAAGATACAAGATGTCACTACCCCACTTAACATAGATCGAGCTACTTCTCAAGACTTATACCTTCCGGGCCTACCTTTGAAACACGAGAACAAGAATAACACACAAGCAACACATCAAGCAAAACAAGCACACATCACATCATCGGTACTACACGTGCTTCTTCAATAATGGTGGTCATCCTATTGGCACATTGGAGATGATGAAAGGCCATCGAACTTTTAAACAAGGTAAGATCAGAAACCTTTTGGTAAAAACAACACAAATCAAAAACCAAGGGAATAAGAAATAATAGCTCAAAGGAAGCTATCAAGGAAGGGATACAACAGGACAAGAAACAGGAAATAGTCAAAATCAATGAGTCAAGGGATGAGAAAATAGTTTTATAGTAAAATAAGTTTTAGAATACGTCTAGAGCTATTTGGCATACGTCCTACAGTCAACACCGCTCTGATACCACTCTGTCACACCCGGTTTTCTAAAGAACAAAACCAGGCTAATCATATGTGTGCCCAGGAAGTCCACACATATGCCAGAATGAAAAAGTATCAGAAACAATGTTATTATATAACGTATACATAGCTATATTAACACTTACATCAGAGTATCGCGGAACGGTGACTAAACTTCGGGCTCCATTCTTCTCAGGGACGGCTGACTGGGGGTAACATATGCCTAGCACTTCTACTAGTCTTCTGGAAACTCCACTACACCTTTGTCCTTTTTCCGAGTAGCATCTTACTACACACTGGAGTGTGGGGGAAATAGCAAGAATGAGTCCATGTCGAACTCAACAAGTATAACACAGGGTTCATGAGGCTCAAAAAGGCTAGACACTGTTTAACTGCGTTTAGCTTTTAATCATCATATAATTAGCAATTGAGTAGCATCAAGGTAATCCAAATCCCATTAATGAATCAATGATCAATTGTAATAAGGATAATGAATAGCATTAACATGAGCATAATAATAATCAACAATAATTAAGCATGATATAACAATGGTGATCAACTATTCTGTAAGAATCTCCAAGGCCGCTCGTATCCGTGAGCACGGCTAGTATACTAGTTTTTAACTCTGCGCAGAGGTGTACACTTTCACTGTGAGTCATGATTTCCAAATGCATGGGTTTGCAAGGCCTAAAACATCAGAGACCATATAAAGCCATTCAAAAGTTCGTCTAACAAGTTAGGGCCATTAGATTCACTTGGCAGGCAGATGTAGAACCCCCCTTCCCTGTGGCACAACAACCGCAGCCTATACACACTAGGCCAGGGGCTCGCACTACACCCAACGTGGCAAGCCATTCTTACGCCATTTAAGGTAACCTCTAACAAGCTAGAAAAGGTCTCTTGAACAACTAGAGCCAGAGCCATATAGCCCTCACAGCTGTACTGTATGTCCCGGTTATCACTTACAGGTAAGTCCTTACGGAGAGTAACTAGAGCATCAAAATAACCCACATGCTCTAGCCCCCTTTTAACAGAAATAACATCATCTTAATTGGTTGATTGCATAATCCATTAATCAAATTACAAGATCATTGTTCATAATTAAGCGCTAGCAGTAGCTACCCAAATGCATAACCCATAGGTGACAAGAAAACAAGATATCAATAGCTAAGTTATAATCTCTATGGTTGTCAAGGAGGACACATGCATATGTATGATAATTTCAGTGAATAGGTAACAAGGATGGTCCCATGTTATTCTTGCCTTGATCAAAGCTTTCCTGATGATACTGCTGGTCTGGCTCAAAATAATACTTCTGATCGTCAAGAAACTGCTCACCGTCTATACTCGATCATCAAGCATCAACACACAATCATCCGAGCAATCATACACGAAGCAAACAAAGAGATACAATTAGAACAGTACACCAACAATAACGAAACAGTAATAAAAGTTTATAAAACTCTTCTACACGTTTCTATGATCACACAGACGCAAAGATCACCAAATTCGGAGTTAAAACGTGAAAAGTATGAGTTTTCTAAGACTTCCTATAGATAAATAAATACTCAATTATAAACTCAAAAAATAAATTATCAAAACCAACTGTACAACTACACTAACATATAGAGCTCGCAAATACGAACCTAACGCAACTTGAACGGATCAAATCGGAGTTAAAACAGAGATTTTATGACCTAAATAAACCTAGTGGCAAATCTGTAAATACTAGAAAACGTATTTTCACCTAAACCGACGAAGTTTACGCTTTCAAAAGAACAACGCGTATTCGGGCTTTACGCTATGGACCGCAGGTTCAAATATACAGAAACATAGGGGCTCTTAAGTAAAAGTGGCTACGAAGGGGTATCCTGAGATCTACACCATTGGATTAGATTTGAACGGCCGAGATTTGACTGGGGAAGAGAGGAAGGGGATTCCGGCCGGCTACAGTGACTGGCGGCGGAAAACTGGCCGGCGGCGAGCTAGGCTCGTCGGCGTTGTCCAATCAAGAAAGTTACCGCACTATTCTTTGATCCAAAAGCACGGGAAGCAAGAGCGGAAACTCGCGAACTCACCTAGATGGGTTGGAGCGACGGGAATCGGCCGAGAGCGTCCCGCGGCTATCAATGGCGGACGAAAATCCTCTGTAGACGATGACAAGATGAAAACAGCGAACCAAATTAGAAAAGAAGGGAAGAGAAGTGATCGGCTACTTCTAAATTGATCTCAAAGACCATCATTAGCTTACGGGAACCACGGAACCGATGAACTTGTCGAATCGAACTAGGCAGCGGCGGCTTGGATTGCGGCAGCCGGTGCTTGAATCATGGGCGATGGCTTGCGGCTAAGATTCGATGGAGGGAGGCGGTGGAGACGGGCCGCTATTTATGAGGGGCTCATCGACGTGCTGGGCAAGTATTAGGAGGCTCGGGGCAGCGTCGGACTCCACGGTCAAGTGACCGGCTCGGTTACGAGCGGGAGGTGGAAGAGATTACTTACAAGCGGGCCCGGCGCGTCATAGAGACAGGAGAGAGAGGGGAAGGGGCGAGGCGGCCTGCGGCAGCTGCTGGCTGGGCCGGCCCACGACGCGGCCAGTTAGCTAGCTTCGGCCCAACTCAAGAAAAGCAGGCACGGGCTGGGCCAAGAAGAGAGGAGGGAAGGCCTTCGGGCCAAAACAGAGATGAAGAAGACTTCCATTTTCTTCTTTTTTCTAATTTTCCAAATGCATTTTCAAATAAAGATTTAAATAGATTTTGAATTCTCTTTTGAAATTCTCAAACAACATTCAATACAAAACAAGGTATGCAACAGCATGAATAAGCAAGCATGTGTCTAACCTTATAGTGGATTTTAATTTCATGAAAATTATTATTTCACTAGGTTAAAATGCTCACAAAATTGCGCAAATAAATCAAATTCTCTTATTTTAAAATAATGCAAATTTTAGGGTGTTACAATCTCTCAGAACCTGATAGAACATCCTTTTCTCCTCTAGACTCAGAGAATATAGTGCAGGAGGTATGTATGATTTATTCCCCTCTGTCTATGGGTGAAGATCTGGTCATATGCCCTTTTCCCTCTATCTATGGGTGAAGATCTGGTCATAGGCGAAACTTCTCATTACAAGATACATCATAAGTCATTACACCAGGTTTCCATAATTCAAGGAGATCATCAATCACTAATTGCATATAGACATCTATGTCTTTTCCTGGAGCCCTTTTATCCGGGATAAGAACAGATAGAATAAAATTCGATTGCTTTATGAAAACCCATGAATGAAGGTTGTATGGGATCAAGATGATAGGCCATACACTATAGGACACATTCATGTTCCCAAAAGGGTTGAAACCATCTGTTGCCAACCCAAGCCTAATATTTCTAACCTCTGAACTAAACCATCCGTGCGTGGCATCAAAATTATTCCATACCGAAGAGTCTACCGGATGACGTAGCTAGCCATTTTTCATATGACTTTCGCTATGCCACCTCATGTTATGCACTATCTTTGAAGACATGAATAACCTTTGGAGCCTCTTCTTCAGTGGAAAATGTTGAACCACCTTTGCAGGAACTCTGTGGACACGTCTTCCATCAACTCCATCTTTCACACTCTTCCACCTACTTGATTTACACACTAGACATGAGTTGGCATTGGCATATTCTTTCCTGAACAATATGCAGTTATTTCTGTAAGCGTTAATGCAGTGATAACCAATTCCAATAGCCTTCACGAATCGCTTGGCCTCATGGAAGTTCTTTGGCAGCACCTCACCCTCTGGAAGTGCGTCCTTAATTAAAGGCAGGAGCTCATGAAAATAACCATTGCTCACCCGCCATCGATTCTTCAAGCTAAGGAGCCTAATGAGAAATTGCAACTTCGAGAATGTCTTGCAGCCCGCATACAACTCTTGGCTCCCATCACAGACTAATTTGTAATATGCTTTAGCATCAATATCATCCTCATCCTCAAATCCCTCTTCTTCCCCTAAAGCACGGGCATCATACATCCCAAAACCCTCCATTAGCATCTGTTCCATTGGATCAATCTCAGCATTGTCGTCTTCTGATTGTGAGCGCAAACTAGGACTCGGTACAGATGACATGCCCTTGCCATGATGAATCCATGATGAATATCCATTGATGAAACCACTGGAAATTAAATGATCCCGAACATCTTTTGCCTCTAACCAGTAATTATTTCCACAATCACGGCATGGACAAGGTATCCTATTCTGGAGAAAATTTCCTATTTGGCCCCGAAAATAATGATCCTTTCCTATTTGACATCAAATTTGAAAAACTTTCTTACATGTCCTCAACGTAAGTTTTTCTTTCCTACGTGACACTTCTGTCACTTCTGTGAGGAATCCCCGTTAGCTGCTCAAGTGAGATGATGGAAAAATACCAAAGTACCCTTTCAGAGAGGAGGAAAAGAAAGAGATCGCTCAGGCTCGCAGCCCTTCGTCCCACTCGCGCTGGTACGGTACGGGCGGACGCGCACACGTTCCCTAACCCTAGATCGAGCGGGAGCCCATGGATGCGGATGGCGCGGGCTCGGAGGCGGGCAGCGTGGAGTCGGAGGAGGGGGGAGCGGCCACCACGGCGGGCGTAGCGGCCAAGCAGCCTCCCCACGCGGCCAAGCAGGCGGACGGCGGCAACGCGGGCTCGGAGGTGTGCGACGCGGCCACTGGTTTCCTAGTGATCTATCAACACCACGTCTAGCCATATATACATGCACCACTCTCTATTACTCCACCGTTCGATTCTCCACAAGCGTGCAATGGCTTTCGGTCCCGTCTTGTATACCCAACATGTACTTATAGTGTTGCTTGATGTATAAGCGCAGCAATGTGCCAATGTCTGTTGGCATCATGCGTTATTGCATTGCATATAGAGGGAAAAGCACGAGCGAGCCCATCATTGCTATCAGAATGGAAGGCACCGGGAGGACTCACCTAAGAAGGACGAAAGGGCATCGTGCTAGAAAAAGTTTCATTATGATGCCATCACCAACCCTTTGTAATAGTGGCTCCGATGTCCATACCAGCAGGTGTTCTTGCATGCCTGGAACACTTAGTTCTCGGAGGTGCATGGAGTATGGATGGGACCGTGGGAGGGGGACATAGCTCTCAAGTGGCGTAGGCGTAAACAGAACGAGTTCCTCCGCGGTTGTGGAAGTGATTAGTGGCCTTGATAACAATAAGACTCCTGCTGTCTTTTCGCCAGCGATGACATTATGTTAGTTTTTTATTTGATTAATTGGTAACCTACATGTCAAGCTACTACAACTAATAATCATCGTCAAGTAATACTACCATATTCCCAACTACAATGGAGCCATGAACAGGAGAAGTTGAGTTCAGAAACCTCTGACATACGAATATATCCTTAACCAGACAATACTGCTCTACCAATAATCCACTACACAGGGGAGGACTACAGAGGACTCAATGGGCCTATAAAAGTCACACCCACGATCTACTACACGACCCTGAACAACTGGAGATATCCACAAATATGCAAAGCATCTAAACACCACGCTTACATAATGCATACCACTCATCTTATGGCCAAATAGACGAGCGCTATACGAACATGCGATCGAACTAAATAGCAACCTAACTATATTAAAATTGAAGTAGATAATGAACGATGCTTTCAAGAACGTAATAAAGATAAAGAATAATGTTGACATTGCAATAATTATGCAAACACAGAATTACAATAAGAGCGGAGAACTAGAACATTACCAAAATTCCACGCTCGCCAACGATCGGGAATCCAAGCTAGGTTGACTCAGCTTGACTTCTTCTAGACCTGATCTAACTATGCCAAAGCTATGAACTAGAGGAACTCTGATGATCTATGGTTTCTGACTCCGGATGAACTGATCTTCAAATGACTTGATGCCTTCAGGGGATCTGCCCCTATATTTGTACCCCGGTGGGACGCACGCGAGCCATTGGATCAAACTGACTTCACGTAGGGCTAGAATTGATCCTCAAGGTCGGAAGAAGAATACTCCAGAAGCTCGTAGAAGGGGGGAGAAGGGGGTGCCCCTGGCCAGCCAGCCCCACCTAGCAGGCACTCGGCCTTCGCTTTGTTCCGATGTCTTCTGGGGTCTTCTATAATATACAAGTATTTATCTCGCGGCGAAATTCCAAAATTTCTTTTTTAATAATTAGGTATCTCTCTACTTTTCTGTATAACTCCCTGCAAACATTAAAATTCAACAAAGCTCGTGGAATTCGTCAGATAACACCCTAGTCTTCTATGTTTTCATGTATTTTGACCATTCTCTCATGTTTATTTCACTATATATTGTTGACGTTAACGACCGTCAACACCCACCTTAGTTCATGCTTAGCTGCAATGCACGAGCTTTGCTTGAGCTCGAGAGCTCACTAAGCTTGTGAGCTTTAGGTCAAACTCGAGCTTGGCTCCTTTAGACTTCCAACTTTTTTTTGCAGCCCTAACTATGGCATAGGAGACCACAACATCACTGCAGTTGGTTAGGAGAACTCCATAGCCGGGTAGCAAAAAAATGGGGTTTAACTTACAGCTGCCATTGCAATCAATTCCATCAGATTTTTGGCACTAAGCCGGCCTCATCAGTATGGCTAGCAATCCTGAATTCTTAACTCTAACTCCTTCTCTAGTCGCTATCAGATACAATCAGGAAATGCCACTCAAGAATCTAGAGCGAGAGAAGAACGACAACCATGCAATGACTCCATAAACAAGAAGAATTCAGTCTTGGGGTTATTGGTGTTTACAATCGATGGCAGCGCATCGCAGTAGACCCTAAAACATGGCATTCATGATCCATTTTATCCTCGCCTCCGCACCCGTACCCAAGCAACATTATATTGGCCTCCTCTAGTAAGTAATAACTCAACAACCGCACTTTCTTTGTCTATATAGTATATCTAATGGCCTCTTGTTGTTCCTTTTATATATCATGGTTATAAGGTTGAATGGCCTCGTGTTTCAGTTTTCTGTAGCCTAGACTTGATAGCGAGGTGACTAACACTACAGTTGTAGGAATGGAAGGCATCATGAGAATCCATCCAACAACAATGTATACTGATTTAGAGCATGGGTTTTCCACTTGCCCATGTAGCCATAGGCTTGGTCATGCATTTTGCATCAACTAGATCCCCGCGCGTTGCCGCGGGTATGAAAGAGGATTCTATATTTTAGCATTCTGATGTGGACAACTAAATATATCTACTACTATATTGCATGTATGAACTTAGAAGACAAACTACTACTATGCATGCATGCACATGATCAGCTGGTGTTAATTGAAAGGGATAAGTGGATGACGTGGCGTAAGGAGGTTCAAGATAATAGCTTAGTGGGGTTTGTGTTAATTACAAAGGATAAGTGGATGATGTGGCGCAAGGAGCTTCAAGATAATTAGCTTCAAAGGGATAAGTGGATGACGTGGCGTAAGGAGGTTCAAGATAATAGCTTAGTGGGGTTTGTGTTAATTGTAAAGGATAAGTGGATGACGTGGCGCAAGGAGGTTCAAGATAATTAGTTTAGTGGGGTTTGTCTTTATAGTATATATAGATAACTGGTTGAACGATTGAAGTACATAAAAAGGAATCATGAGTTGGCGACTGCATCAACGTGTGGATGAATGCCATATGACAAGAAAGGTGGAGGACCGAGATAATAAGACAGAAATCACAGATGGATACATGCTATGGTTTGTAGGGATGTAAGCTGCTAGGAGACTTCTTCGAAATGTTTTTTGACTGAATGTTGCACACAAGGATACATGCTATGGTTTGTAGGGATGTGTGTGTAGGCCTCAAGCTTCCATAATAGATCGAATGTCTGGCCAGTTGGTTGTCACAATGTGGATGTGCAAAAACGTTAATCCTAACTTTTGAACCAGTTTGGATGAGTATGAAAGGTATTTTTAGGTTTCTATCAGCTTTTTATAAACAATATTTTTTTGAAAGATCCGACAGTGTTGGCAACTCGGCATATATTAATAAGGAGGAATCAGTTTTAATCGTGCAAACCACACATCAATAGGCCACCCATAGGATAAACATTACATCAAATTAAAACGTTTCGAAGAATTTGTATTGCCAAAACTTCTAAGGACTGAAGGGTTTTTGCATCTGCTAATTTCCATAGTTTACATTCATCATCCACAAACAAAAGGAAGAGGGCATCTATTATCTTTTCACATCGTTAAAAGATTCGATCATTTCTGTCGGTGTTTTGTACCGCCGACGAGTGAATTTGTATTGCGCGTTTGGTCCGGATGGTGTGCTAAGAGGACACAAGGATATATACTGGTTTGGGTGGAATGTCCCTATGTCCAGTCGCTGCTACTGCTCGTGTTACTAGCACTGAGGTTTGCAATAGGGGGTTACAAATGGACGAGAGAGGGAAGAAGTCCCAAGTCTCTGGTAAAGGTGAAGTGGAGTTGAAGTGCTTCAGAGTGTTCGAAATCTCTAAAGCCTAAGAGCTTGAAAAGCTTGCCCAGGTGAGGCGCCTAGCCTTCCCTTTTATAGACCAAGGGAAGGACCTGGGGTACATGAGAGAGAGGGGGGAAAGAAGAAAGAAAAATCGAGAGGAAGGGAGCCCCAGAGCCGCGCCGCCCTCCTCCTGTAGGCATGTCGTGCTGGTCTTGTAGATGATGACGGAGACGTCTCCACGTCGCGATGCTGATGGCGATGAAGACAGCTCCACGTTGTGGCTCTGTTTGCTATTGGCGCCACATGTGGGCGTCGTCAGCCGGTCGTGGCGCCCTGTCCCATCGTGTCTAGCGCTGTGGGTGACGTAGGGCCCCCAGGCATGGCCTGCCATGGCTTCGGGTCATGTCGAGGCGTGCCCATTCTCATTCGGTATCAGAAGTTCGACCCTGGGCTTGAGCTTTTGCATCTGTGGTGGTTGGAGGCAGCGCGGGCCCCCTGTTGGGCCTGCGCCCCTGTCCAAGGGTGATCGTGCGCCCTCAGGATCGGGCGGGGCGGAGCTCCCCTTCTTGGGGTCGGGCGAGACAAGGCCCGTTCCCTTAGGGTCAGGCGAGGCACGGCCCACTCCCAAGGGGTCGGACAAGCGACCTGTGCTCCAAGGGTTGGGTGAACCGGAACCTCTAGGGGTTGGATGAAGCCGCGGTCACACCCTTTAATCATCCGTTCGATTTTGATCGTTGGGGATCATTAGTTCCCCTTCTTCGAGTACCCTAAAATTGGTACCCGACAATTTCTTTGGTGCCAAATTAATTGTCCGGAGCTGTTAATGGCTCAGGATTCGATTCCCCATTGCCATTATAGTTCACGTGTCTGGCTGCAGCTGGACCTAAATATACATACTGTAATACATATTGCAATTCATTGAACCCCACCAAATTGCTACACAGCCTGTATTAGAGTTGCTTTATATTTGCTTGCGTTGCATCGTTGTCCACCACCACCTCTTGCGTTCATTCGTCTCAGACCAAAGACTCGAGCGATCTAGTCGGAAGAGAAATGCAAAGAGAGGTTTATATACAGATGAAATAATTTGGGTCGATGGTTTCACTCGCATATTTCTCAAGAACTAGACGAAGAAAAACTCTAATCTTACCGGAATGGAAGGCACGCAGGAATTTTCTATGAGAAGGTTCGCAGGGATCAGCTCCGAGAAAGGTGACGGCCGTGGCTTCGCTAGACCCATTGCTCAGGCAGTGTAGCGTATTCAGCTGAAACTACATATCACCAGCGACCTTACCGTGCGCAATCGTCAAACCAAGAGAAACCTATGCGGATGATAATCCACACTAACCACTATATGTGGCTAGGGCTATAAACGATCCAAGAACGAGGGATCGCGTCACCTCAAGTTTGAGCTTGTTAGAGGTTTGAGCTTAACCTGAGCCGAGCCTTAGAACCACCCGAAGCCCAAAGTTAGTCTCAAACCTGTACATAATTTGAGCCGGCTGGTCTCGGTAGTAGAGCTTAAGACAAGTAAAACACGAGCAATTTATGAGCCTTAAGTTTTGTATCTATCTTAATCTTAGCTAACTACAGTCTGTACGGTTTGATTAAAATCATCATCTTATTTATGAGCTCTCAGGTTATTTTGATTCGATTTTGGTTCTAATCAAACTAACCAATTTTTTCTCAGCATAGGTTAATACAACAACAACAAAAATATACAAGTTTTAAAGCAAAATTTAGGCAACACTATCTCTATTTAGATAATAAACAATAATAATTGATAAGGGAACAATAGGAATATAAGTAACACAAATGCATAGTAATTCAATATTAGACATCACACACATAAATCAAATATCTCTACTCCTAAAAAGCAGTAAAAACAATCGTTCACCCGGCTGACCGGCAGACCCATCCCCCTCTCCGTAAAAAAGTTTCCCCCACTCCCCCCGACCCCACCGAGCTCCCGCCCGGCTCCTGTGACTCCCCATCGACGCCCTCCCCCATTGCAGACTCGCGCCGCGAGGCCACCGCCCTACGCGCCGCCAGGCCCCGCTGCCCTACCCCACCGTGACTCCCTCCACACCGCCCGGGGCACCTCCCTCCGCGCCGGCGACGCGGCTCCTCGCGGCCCTCCTCTTCTCCGCCCGTTACGTCATCCCTCTCCGCCTCCCGTCTTCCAGACGCCTCCAATCCGGGCTCCCAGCGTTTCGGAGAAGAGCAGCAGCACGGCACGGCGACGGTGGCGAGGAGGAGATCCCAATTAGCAGCCGTCCAAGGAGGAGGAGATCCAATCGGCGCGCGGGCGTCTGTCGTCCATCCATCGATCCAATCTGCAGGTGAGCAGCTCGTTGAGATTACCAATCATTTAATTGCCTGCTCTCCCATCCTAATGAATGAACCGCCAGGCTCCGCTGCCCAACCCCATCGGGACTCCCTTCGCACAGGCTGGGACGCCTCCCTCCGCGTCGGCGACGCGGATCCTCGCGGATGAAAGAGACGGCGAGGCAGTTCCTCGTGGCAGCGGCGTGGCTCCCCCTCGCTGCGGCTCGCCGCATCCGTCTCCACTCTCCAGTGCCTTCGGCGTCTTGCCCGACAAAAGGTATGAATCGTCTGCCTTTCGATCTGTCCAAGTGAGACGTATCTTCGTGGCTATTATGGCTTTTGATTTAAATCTTGTCATTGGGTAGTTTTACACTGACCATATATTAATGTATCCACTATGAATTTAAAGGTAGGAAAATAGGAATGAAGGGATACAGTATACACGTCTTGGTGAATGTTGCATTGCTTTCTCAAATGAGTGACCATTTAGAAAGATATACTGATTTTCCATCTCTATCAGATTATCACACCCAATTTTCCTTGAAAGCACATGCCGGTAATCATCTTTATTTGGTTCTCAGCAGTCACGTGCTCTGTCTATAAGATGTAGTCTTTTTTGCCGTCAGTTTTGAAGGATACAGTCATTGGGTAGTTTTACACTGACCATATAAGTAGAATTTCTATAGCATACAGTCTTCCTGCTCAAGTCTGAATTTTGAGTTGTAATCAAATGAGAAATACATAGTTGAAGTGAACTCACTGACTACTAATTATTAGTGTGTAAGCAAATGTGAATTAGAATGCTTGTGATAGTCTCGTATGGAAACAATTGAGTGTACGGGTTCATGACCAACAAGGAATCAATTGTCTTTCAGTAATGAGCAACAAGGTATTTAGTGTATTCAACTAAGATAGCTTAGTGGTGTAAACTCATGCTTTCAAAACTGGACACACTCTAAATGAATTCCTTGCTGCATGAGTTTACACCACTCTGGAGTTGTATAAATGGTTCTTAGTCTTAGTGCACTAAGGCTCTTGTTGTTTCTTACTGCCAGCAAGCACAAGCAGTTATCTTAGGTTCTGAACTTTGTCATTTGCAGCAGCAAGCTCCAGCAGTCATCTTAGGTTCTGAACTTTGTTAGGTGCACAAATTTCTTCTTTTAGGTTGCAAGTAATTTTATTTATTTTTCAGTTAATTTGCCTAAGCTTTTCACTTGCCTAAGCTGTATTCATGCATTCAGTGCTCTTGTTTGTCTCATGCCACATCTCTTGTACAGTATATAGCTTTACTGAATTTGTGGTAATGGTATCCTTAACTGTCGAACATGTTCTTAGAAACATCTTAGCCATAGGATGCCACTGAATTGTATTATCAGTTTTGTGTGGATGAATTTAATTTTGCTTGAGAGTAAACCATACTTGCTGCTAACGTTATGGCTACAGTTCAGAAAATTTTGGTATGCCATAAATGAGGTAATATCTCATATTGATACATATTTTTTCAAGATAGTCAATAATACTTTAACTTTAAATATTAACAAACAACTTACATGCAGAATACTTCCAACACATTTATGAGAAATGCAAGTGACTATGTTGGTGCTTGCCGCGCCAAATGCCCTTATGATGTTGTTAAGAAGGTGTACTATTTTGGTATGCAATGATGATACAATTAGGGAAGAATTAATCTCTTTGTTTCATCCAATGGTCTCCCCGCCTCTATGTTCAATGTACGATCTATTTGTTTTATTTGTTTTTAATAAATAGTTAATGTGCATTGTCGAGCTCGCACAATATTGGTTATCCGAACATCACGCACGCAATATCTCTTTTTTGGGTAAAACAATACAATACATGTTCATATATATATATATATATATATATATATATATATATATATATATATATATATATATATATATATATATTATTGTGGTATTAATTTTCCATGTTGCAACGCATGAGCATTTACCTAGTAGTATCAAAAAATACAAGTAAAGTGAAGTACAATTTATATATTTCGGTTAATTCGATTATCCGAGAGCAGGAACCGAATTTTTCTCAGTTATTTTGATTCCTCGCAATCTGGAACCGAATAAGGAATCGATTTTTTGGTTCCGGTTCTTTCGGTTTCTGTTTTGACTATTTCGGTTCGGTTTCTCGGTTTCGGTTAATTAATATGCCCACTCCTAATAGCGACTATTCCTCGTGTCCTTGCTTTTCTATTCTGCCAAACTTTTACCATATCTGCACCTGCTGATGATGAACATGGAAGAGACTCCTGGTGATATATATTAGGCCAAGACATGGTGGACGGCCAGAAAGACGAGTGTGTGCGTAGGCATCCCATATAAAGTCCACTCCAGAGCTATTGTTGGTGTGGCTTGCTTGTGCGTGAGTTGTTTGGTCCGGCGAACTTGTATGTAAATTAAAGGAGCTAGAGATAGAAAGGGGAAGGTTAAGCATGAAACACTTATAAGGTGCTGTTTGGTTGGACTATTTTGATGTTTTGAACCGGAAACGATTCATAGTGGTATTCACTAATAGCGTTCATTTCCGTTTGGTTGAGATGTGTTTTTTTGAAAGGTTAGCATGGGAGTCCCCTACTTATTTTTTTTATTTTCTATTAATGAAAGAATGAATGTACAGGTATATACAAAAGAACAGGGTGGGGGGAGGAGCAAAACAGCAAAAACAAAAGCAAGTACAAGGCATCGTCTCACGGCGGGACTCCATCCTCTGATATGCACTGCGCTTAGCCGCTTACCACTCACGACCCAACGCAAACGGATCACGTGGCTGGCAGCTGTCATCTCACGTCAACCAAACAATCAAAGGTAAATGATTACTTTTTTCCAGGTTGCAGGCATGAGGGAGCCAGAAAAAAGTTATAGCGGGGCGAGTTCTAACACGAAAATGAAAAAAAAAAAAGCTTATAGCGCAAATCGCACCGTATTCACCTACTAAGATTACACAAAGTATAGCGAAAAAACTAGAATCACAAAAATTAAGGTGAAAAGATGGACCAACAACACAAGATGTTACCTCAAATTTGCAGAATAAATTAAGGTAACTGGCATAGCTGCTGCCCTGCTCTCCTCCTCCCTCCATCGCTCCAGGCGCTAGCGGTGAGCGGACGGGCAGTGGGCCGCGCTGGCACCTGGCGGCGGCCGGCGAGTGCGGTGGCGGCGAGCCACGCGCGGCTGGCTCCTGGCAGCGGGTGGCAGCGAGCCCACGGGCGGCACCTGGCAGTGGGCGACGGCGGCCGTGTCAATGCGGGCCGGACAGTGCTGGTGGATTAGAGATTTGGGGAGCCAAATTAGGCCCTTGTTGGGCACTTCGGCTAATCTCAAGTAACAAAAAAAAGGTCCAGTTCCCACTGCCTAGCAGAACCGGTCATCTTCTTCGCTACTCGGTGCTCGTGGCTCGCTCTTGCTCGGTGCCATGTCGGCTTGTCCTAGCGGAGCGGCCTCTGCTCGGCAGCCGGAGCTAAGGAAGAAGAAGGGGTCCGGGGGGTCTTGGACAACGACGCCGGTAGCTGGGGTGTCCGCCCCACCCCGCCCCTAGGGTGACTCCGTCGTTTATCCATTTTCACTTACGTTTGCATTGCACTAATTAAGCAAACAGTATCTTTAGGCCTCGTTCGGCAGCTATTGTTTAAATCCGGCCCTCTTTTTATTCATGAACCGGATTCCAGAGGGATCCGTTCCAGAGGATCATAGGTGGAGATCGGTTCCAATCTGCAGGGGATCGAATGGTTGAAACGAGCCGGATTGGAATCTAGGCCGGCCTTAACTGAACGCCTGTTCCGTGTTGGGCTGGTATTCATTCTGCGCCGGCCCGATCCACGTGGAATGGATCTCGTTCCGGGCCGATCCGAGAGAACCGAACGAGACTTTAATGTACATGGACAATTATAAAACACGTTATCATGTTTCTTAATATATACATGAAATCAATACAGCAAGACAAAACTGAACCACCATATGAATGTTCTAAAAAAAACATAATCAATTCCCCCCACTTCTGTAACCACACACTTCATCCATCCTTGCGCGAATCACAAAGCCTCTTTTTCCCCCTCAGTGCCCCGCGCCACGAGGGCTAGACCCAGCCGGCAGCCTTGCCACGAGCATGGTCACCACCTCCCTCGCGTTCATCGCCGGCGCAAAGCCGACGGCGGCGTCGACCCAGCTCACGCTCGCGGCTGCGAATACGGCGCCAAGAACCAGAGCCACCACGAAACGAAGGAGGGAACTCCTAGGCGAGCCCATCGGCGGCGACGGACGACACACGGGACCGGCTACTACTGCTTTTGGGACTTTCTTTATTGGATTGGGGCGACGACGGCTAGCCTGGTATTTATATAAGCACACGCACGTGCGTTCGGTTGAACCGTTCCTGCTGTACCAGCATCACACGTGTGCGCTGCAAGGACATGGATCAGCACGCGTGTGGCGCGCGGTGCTCATCTCCGGGCGGACACCATTGGTAGGTGCAGTACCAGGCGACGGGTTTAATTTCGACGTGACTGAGGGCGCTTTGCAGATAGGCTCGATCGTTTTTCTTCTCTTCATGCATGTTAAATTGGGAACGGAAATATCAGCGAGAAAGGTATGGACAGGGGATGAGGGGAAGGCGACGATGGTGCACGTGCAGTGGAGAAAAAATGAGCGGTTGTTTTCAGTTCACCAGACGAACTCATCGCAGGCATTGCATTGCACTAGTGAATGAATGGTACGTGCAGGCGGTAGGAAGGCATGGCTTTCGGATTTATGGATGGCTTCTTTAATTTGGACTTTGTAGTAGCCTGCACGAACGAGCAACAGCTATATTCAGCCGTGCAAGTCGATAATTCTTCCGGGTTATTATATTACTTTTTTCCCGGATGATTTGATATACCTACTATTTCTTTCTGTAAGTGCTTTCTCATATAAGTCATAATAAAGGTCATATGACAGTGAAGGGAAATAGGGATTGCACTGCATGCGGGATGTACTCAACACCCGGTTCCAATTAGGGATTGCATCATGAGCACACGACGAATTAACACTTTAACGGATATGAGCGTCAACTAGCACTGCGCTAGCCACATTTATATGCTAGAGTTGTTTAATTTAACTTTCTTGTAAAACCATATACTCAGTCTGTACCAAAATAAGTGTCGTTTTCGCTTATTGGGTGCTTGCATTGCATATATAGCAGCTAGCCAGAGGCAAAGAAGGCACGCATTGCATCCTGGTTGGTGCGTGTTGAATTCTGCATTCAGCAGCTGCTGCTGACCGTAAGCTATAGCTCGTGCACATTTGCATTGTGGCGTGGTGCTTCTATCTGCTGGCTGTCATTTTTTAAGAAGTTGCTCACTCAACAATTGCACATGCGTGGATTTGACGCACGGAAGGAAAAGCGAAGCACAAGTGGAAGCAACGAGCTCAGCGTCCACAAACATGGAGATCAGATCAAAATAAGCAGAACACATGCATGCTTGAGGCAGTCTAATAAATTAGTAGGCGTGCGGTGTCAGTGCTTGGTCCATTTCTGTGGCAAGTATAATTTGATATCCCCGTTTCGTCATGCATCATCAATGCCGTGGTCAGATTTCGGTCATTCTTCAGTATGTGTGTGCTCACAATTTGACGAGCGGAGCGGTTGCAGGTCATCAAAGCTTCACATACGATTTGAACTGATTTCATTTTCATTTGTGTTACTATTCTGAGAACCAAACAACATCACGGTATTGTAGCGGGGATTGGATTATATCAGCCAGCCCTGTTCGCTTGGCTAAAAGGCCATGACTGAAAGTACTGTTCGATGATTTGTTGTGAGAGAAAAACACTGTTCGTTGGCTGAAAAAGTACGGTTTATAAAGCAAGCGAACAAGGCTTAAGCTAAGCACTATAGCAGCTAGCAAGAGGCAAATAAAGAAGGTGCATTACATCCTAGTTAGTGCGTGTTGAACTCTGCATTCAGCAGCTGTTGCTGACCGTAAGCTCGCTCGTGCACATTTGTGGCGTGGTACTTCTGCTGGCTGTCACTCTTTAAGAAGTTGCTCACTCAACAATTGCACATGGATTTGACGCACGGAAGGGAAAACGAAGCAGAAGTGGAAGCAACGAGCTCAGCATCCACATGGAGATCAGATCAGATTGAAAATTAATTTTCACAAAAGTGAGCTGTTCACTTACGGCAAGGCCAAGGACTGTGAACAAGAGTATGCACGCCTATTTGGGTGCCGGTTGGGTTGTTTCCCTTTTCGGTATCTAGTATTCCTATGAACCATGTAAAATTATACAAGAAGGATTGGGCCAGTATTGATGAGAGGTTCCAGAAAAAACTCTGTAGCTGGAAAGGTATATTATTATCTGTTGGAGGACGTCTTGTCCTCATTAACTCAGTGCTAACTAGCTTAGCCATGTTCATGTCATCTTTTTTTGAAATCCCTAGAGGAGTCCTTCAAAAATTAGATTATTACCGCTCTCGTTTTTTCTGGCAAGCTGAAGAGCACAAAAAGAAATACCGTCTTGCCAAGTAGAGCGTTCTTTGCACGCCAAAAGAATTTGGTGGCTTAGGAATACATAATTTAGACTTCCAAAATAGATGTCTCGTTAGCAAGTGGCTTTTTAGGCTGACTAAAGAGGATGGGGTTTGGCAAAACCTTCTAAGGAAATATTTGTCTAACAAATCCTTAACTCAGGTGCAACATAGGCCGGCGGATTCACATTTCTGGGCTGGTCTTATGAAGGCCAAGGCCGGTTTTCTAGCTTGCGGCACTTTTAAGGTGCACAACGGGGAGAATGTGCGGTTTTGGAAGAACGTGTGGTTAGGTGATAAACCTCTTAGTGAGGCCTACCCTACCTTATTTAGAATTGTGAAGCGCAAAGACGATACAGTGGCAAAGGTCCTTAGGTCTATACCACTAAACATATCTTTTAGACGAGGTCTGATTAATGCAAACCGAATCGCTTGGTTCGATTTAGTCTCAAGAGTGGTGGAAGTTAGCCTCACAAATGGGCAAGACGTGTTCCGATGGAGCCTTACTAAGAATGGCTTGTTTATGGTCCGTCCATGTATACAGCCTTCTTTCGCCATGGTGTCCGCCCTGACAAAAGTCCTCTTTGGAAACTAAAAATACCGCTGAGAATTAAGATTTTTTTGTGGTATTTAAAGAAGGGGTAACCCTTACCAAGGATAATTAGCAAAGAGGAACTGGCAGGGAAGTATCAAATGTTGTTTCTGTAATTCAAATGAAACGATCCAACATTTGTTTTTCAATTGTCGCTTTGCGAGTTTTGTTTGGAACACAGTGCATATTACTTTTGGAATTCAACCACCTACTAGCTTTGCTAATTTGTTTGGTTCATGGCTTCATGGTTTGGATCTAAACCACCGTAACCAAATTTTTGTTAGGAGCTGCGGCGCTCTGTTGGGCGATATGGTTGAATAGGAATGATATGGTGTTTAACAAGGCTAAAGCTAATACTTCCATGCAGGTAATTTTTAGGGCGATGTACTGGATTCGTCAATGGTCCATGTTGCATAAAGAGGAGGAACGTCCATTATTTAAGGAAGGCTGCCGAAGATGGGAGACATTGATTATGTCTATTTTTGCGAAGTTTGGTTGGAACTTCACAAACCGTATTGGTGTTAGTGCTTCCCTTTGTGTGTCGGGCTCACTAGATGGGCTGAGCTCTGTTTTACTTCCTGCTCGGGTGTGTTCGCCTTATGGCGTTGACTTGTATCGTGGCGCTCAGCTATATACCATCCACGGATGGTAGAGGCTGGAACTTGGTTCGCTTATTAAAAAAAACATGCAAGCTTGAGGCAGTCTAATAAATTAATAGAGATGTGGTGTCAGTGCTTGGCCCATTTATGTGACCAAGTATAGTTTGATATCCCCGTTTCATTATACATCAATAATATCGTGGTCAATATAACAGTATAGCTTTCAGTACAATAGAGATAGTTTGAGTGTCTGTGTACAATTTTTCTGACACCCTAGGGCGCCACAAAGGCATATTGTATTAAACTTTTCTCTACTTTAATACAAGCAAACATTTTGCGTGATCAACGAAAAAATAATAATGCCGTGGTCAGATTCTGGGCATTGTTCAGTATGTGTGAACTCACAATTTGACGAGCGGAGCGGTTGCAGGTGGCACGTCATTAAAGCTTCACAAACTACTCCACTAGCATACTCTCCTATATATATAGAGAAGCAAGCAGAAGATGAAGGAGACATGTTCCGTTGACTAGATGAGCAGATACATCTTGTTAATATATTTGAGAACATAGAAGAAAATTAGGCACACGGCACTTATACTTTTGAAGGAAAAAAGACATCATAATCTCATTTAAACAGCAGAAGGTACAAAAGAAAAGTAGAAATGGAAGTGTTTCTACTAGTATCTAGTGACAAAGGTATCAAAGAATCATATATAATTAAGTATACGTGCTCTTAATTAGCACTTTAGCAGAGTATACTTTTATATACAATTTATACTAGTACTAGTACCATGGCCAACAGAGACAATCGTCAATACACATGCTCCGTACGCCATTTGTTTCGTACGTGCCAACCCGCACACCGATCTCCGATGGCTGTATCCACTGCACGATAGTACGATACGCGCTAGTGACCGGGGCCCTTGGGGCTGGGCCCGGCCGGCAGCCTGGCCATGAGCATCTTCACCGTCTCCCTCGCCTTCTCCACCACCGCCGCCGCCGAGTACATCTGCAGGTACGACGCGGGCGTTGTGCCCGCCTCCTCACCGCCGCCGCTCGCTGGTGGTGCTGGCCTCGCGGCGCTGGCGATGCCCGCGCACGCAAGGAAAGCGAGCGCGAGCACGGCGAGAGCCGCGAGCTGCTGCCTCGACGACGAAGCCATGTCGCGCTCAGCCGATTGAGCTAGATCCAAGTACTGGGGGAAGCTTAGGCAGGTGCTTGATCGGTGCGTGACGAGCGTGTGTTTTTGGCTGGGATGTACGCGAGTTGGCACGGGTTTGCCGGTGCTCGGTCGGGGCGTGGCGGGCGCGCTACTTATAGAGAGGGGCGGGGTCGCCGGTGGGTCGGTTGGGGATTGGATGCTGACGCGTTTGTTGAGGCACTAGCAAGCTAGCTACACGGTGGAAAGGAAGGGAGCCGTGTGAGCGCGTGGATCTGCCGAGACGAGACGAGTGTCGAGACTGTGAGAGGAGCCGGCCGGCCGGCGAATGTCGCGTCCCGTGGACTACGCAGCTTCGTAGCAGTGACTGGTGCGGCATACTAGTACGTGCTGTGTGCTGACCATTGCATGCATGGGATGGGAGAGGGCGATTTGGTGCGCGAGTCAATAGAAACTAACTGGCACTGGGAGGAGGAGGAGGTTGGCCACTTGGACTCGATCCATGGGCAGATACGTCCGTGCTTGCTCTCGTCGTCGCTTCCACATCCGAGTTCCGCATGCAAAGCGTATGCGTCTTTGATTTTGCCAACGAACGACGAAACACATGTCAGAAAACTGTGCGGTTATTGACTGGTTGTTACGAAAAGTCAAAAGATCGAGTCGGTGTGGTGGTAACCTGGTGGGGATAGATTTTCAGTCTGTGGGATTCGGATGCCTTTTTTTTCCCCCGAGCAACCAACGGGGTTCTGTTTCAGCGAATGTTAGCTTCGTAACTTTCCTGATTCCCCTGTCTGGAAAATGGAAAGACCGGGATGGAGAACGAAGAAAGGGCGTGTGATCACCTCGTCATCACTCGGTTCGGTGGTGCTTATGCGTGATTCTTTTCTTCAGCCCCGCGCGGTTCTGATCCTAAAGTGGCCGCATCTTATAGCTTACCATTACCACCCTACGAACCGAATAGTTTTTATCGACCGGCGGAGCAAGGACGGAAGAGGTACCGAAAGTTCCAGGAATGCTCGAGGACGGACCCGGAATCATGCATGTACTCTACCAGCGAGGATCGGATTTCATTTCGATGAAAATGCTTTACTTCTACCAAGATCGCGGTGCACTTTTCATTTATTATTATGTTTTGCCCAGAAGGTCGCATTGCGCACCAATTAATTGCTCTATATCTAAGAATTAATGCCCTCTTAATAAAAACGTACGAGTAGTTCAGTTATGAAATTGAAAACCACCAAGTGTATATATAGTAGATGGCAAATTAAAAAAGGTAGGACCCAAAATGAGAAAAAAAAGAAACTTTTTTTGCGAGCACAAAAAAAAAAAACTGTTCACATCCAACCACCCAAATTTGTTGTGACTAATCAGAGAATGAAGAGAACCTCATTACTATATGCGAAACCCATATACATTGTACAATGGACTACTATCAAGAACTCACGATCACTTATGTAACCCATGAGGGTAGCTATTTTTTAAGACAAATGAAATGAGTGTAGCTAGAGCATCTCCATAAGATCTCATATACTCTTCCCTATTCTTTAAATAGTAGATGGAACAACTCCTTCCTATCATATTTCTATATTCTTTAAAATATTACTAAATCCACCACCATCCCTCCTTAAAAAAGGGGAGCTCTTCCCCTCGCATATCCTATGGGACACCCAACAACCTTTCAGAGCTAGTTTTCTAAAACTGGATCTTTCAGATGTATTTTTCTAAACTGGAGATCTTTTAATGGTACTCATATAATTTTTTCTATAATTTTTTGGGTGCAAACAAAATTAGTTCCTCCAAGAATGTCCTAATTTTTATATCCAAAACATGCGTTTGTTCGGTGACATACCACACATTCTGATGGGACCTTTCCATACTGACATCTTTCAAAGCAGGCCAAGCGCGGGCTAACAAGCCTATTAGTTTGAACCATGGGGTGGTCGTCTAGGCATGTTCATCCGACCATCATCAGACATAGAAAACTCCCCCTTAATAAAAACGGAGTTCAATTATAAAATCTCATAAAACTTACATGGAAAAAAAGGTAGGACCCAAAATGAAAAAAAACTTTTTTGCGAGCACCAAATAAAAAAAAACATGTTCACATCCAACCAACCAAATTTGCTGTGACTAACCAGAGAATGAAGGAAACCTCGTTACTATATGAAAACCCATATATAGTGATGGATCTAGTGGTGGGCGGGAGGGGGGGCCTCAAGCCTCCCCCCCCAAGAACTCTTATCATGCAGTCGTTGGCCATATACATTGTACAATTGACTACAATAACAACTCTGATTAATTATGTGACGCTTGAAGATAGCTATTTTAAGACAAATAATAAGTCTAGCTAGAGCATCTCATCAGATTTCATATACTCTTCCCTATTCCTTTTTTCGCGATTAGGGAATATAGCCCATTTTTCATTAAGTAGGGTGAATTACACGACACAGCTACGAGAGAGCCCTCGTAGCACATATCACAAATCACAAAAGTAGAGATAAGTGACCTGGAATAAATATAAGGACAAGAAAAAGAAAAACAGAGAGCGACAGCCTCCACCACCCTAGACCTACCAACAAAGCCTGCAGGGAAAAGGATACAACAACGCAATGGTTGCCTACACACTAGACCAAGCCGTGGTGGCAAAGCATCCACCTAGAGAATGAGCATGCAGCAGCAACGGCGGCAAAGCATCTGCCAACGAAGACTGAGCGACCACGGCGGCAAAACATCCACTAAGAAGTGGGCCAGCACACTCTCGGCAGCAAAGCATCTACCAGAGAGGGGGGCCAAATAGCCAATGGCGGCAAAGCATCCGCCAAGGATCCACAGACGGCCAAGCATCCGTCAGGGAAGAAGTCACCCCCTACGGCAAAGCATTCACAGAGGAGAGCGGCCATGACACTCTCAGCAGCAAAGCATCTGCCAACAAGAGGAGGCCAACGATAACAACAAC
The DNA here is from genome assembly GCA_038087645.1 of Saccharum hybrid cultivar R570. Classification (NCBI taxonomy): domain Eukaryota; kingdom Viridiplantae; phylum Streptophyta; class Magnoliopsida; order Poales; family Poaceae; genus Saccharum; species Saccharum hybrid cultivar. Next base: position 4,295,434 of record JAQSUU010000344.1, read on the forward strand.
AAAGCATCCGCCAGAGGAGAAAGCGATAGCGACAAAGCATCCACTACAATGACGCCGGTGATGTCAAGTGCTGTAGGACAAACCATTGCGGTGGAACATAGGCACACACAGGCACAGCTAGGAACTCTAGGAGCTAACTGCACGGTGGGAACCACGAACGTCGACAATGACACGAGGAGCAAGCGAGTAGCCGTTAGTGATTCTTCAACGACGCCTTCAAGAAGGGCGTGACACCCAAGGCCACCACCATGGACGCCATCGCCGCTGGCCATAGAGGCATCTAAGGCGGGGCTTACGCCCAGAATCTGGCATTGTCGATGCAAAGGTATGGGTTCATCAACGATGCCTCTAAGGAGGTATGTGGCGCCCGAGGCGTCACCGTCGTCCGCCCGACCAAAGCCGGGTTGAGCTTTCACCCAGAACTCCATGGTGGTGCAGACGTAGCTGCCTGCACTCACTCTGGCCACGACAACACACCGTCATCCAGCCGCCCCAGGCCGAGTGCCAGCCAGATGCGGCTGGTGGCCGTCGGCCCCGGCACCGACCGCGCCAAGATGCCACGAGGCTTGCAGAACCTGCCACCCCAGGTCGCTAGCCAACTGAAGGAGGACGGGCTCTGCGGCCACAGGCCACCTCCACCGTCACCTGGTTGCCCACAGCCATTCGACGCCAACGCGAGCCAGCCGGCCACGAGGGCCACTGGCTACCGGCCACCGCCCCGGGGGCATGCCCGACCGTAGACACGCCTCCCGCCCACCCATGCAGCCCGGGGGCGCAGAGCCCAGGCCATGGCTTGGATCACCCCAAGAGGCCGAGCCTGCTATAGTCAAGGGCGCGGCGCTGGGCAAGGCAAAGGCCCGCAGTCGGCACTAGCCAGCCGGCTGCACACGCAGGCCTCTAGCCAGGAAGCTCGCCGGCCACCGCCCGGATCTAGCCCGCCCCGGCTGCCTCTGGCGCCGCTGCCGCTCCTCCCGCCCAGCAGGCTGTCCCGGTGTCGCGGATCCGACTGCTGCAGCCACGAAGCCCGCTGACCACCGCCCGGATCTGGTCCACCCCGGCCACCACTGGTCGTTGCAGCCACTGGTGATGCAGATCTAGCCATTGCTGCGCCACCCGCCCAGCAGGCGAACCAGACGATGCGGATCGAGCTGCAGCGCTGGCCGACCAGGCCGCGGCCGCGGGCGCTGCCACCATGCCAACCGAGCAGGTCGCGGTTGCGTGCTCCATGCCATAGCCGCCGTCGCCACCATCGAGTGCGCAGAGACACAGATCAACAACTCCCCGCACGGAACAAGCCCCAAGGATCCTAGAACCGGCCAGAACAAGCACAGGGTTGGGTAGAGAGGATGGATGCAGAGGAGGGGAAGAAGGGAGAGACGAGGGAGGAAGCCTTTTTGAGCCCCTCCCCTTGGCCACCGCCGCCACCAGCGCGAAGACGCCGCGGCGGCGGCAGCCGAGCCGCGCGGGGTGGCGAGCTGCTAGGTCGGACGGGAGAGGCGCCCTCGAGTCGCCTCTGAGTGAGACGACGCTCTTCCCTATTCCTTACATAGTAGACAGTGCAACTCCCTCCTATTATATCTTTTTCTATCTCTAAGTTTCCTAAAATACTATTAAGGCCCCGTTAGGCACGGCTTCTTCACCAACTTCATCAAGAGCTGGGAGTTGTTTTGTGTCAAACAGGGTAAAATAAAATGACTTCACCCAAGAATCCCCTTAAATCGTGCTCTCGCAAAGGTTTGAAGTGGGATAAAGCTAAAAATAGTGGTTCCAACCGGCTTCACCTTATCCTGGTGGCCCTGCATGGGGGTCATGTGAGAGCATGTTTTAACGAGCTCAACATGTAAAGCCGTTTTGCCGAACGACTTACCAAAATGGCTCCAGCTCCATCGACGGTTCCGTTACGGACTTTCACCTTGCCGTTGGCTCTTCCGCGACAGTAGTGGTGCTCTTGGTTGCCTCAGCGGTTTCGGGTTTGTGCGGAGGACGAGTGGATCCTTCCTCTCGCTCGTCGTCTCCCCTGCAATCCTGGCGCAGTGCTAGCGGCCGCGAGCCCAAGTGCCTAGTGATGTGTGCCTTGGCTTTGTCGGACTGGACAGTGTGCTTGCAGCTCCTTTGACCTGGTGGTGGTCGGTCACGCACAGCGGCGGCCAATTTGGTGCTTGGCTGCCTTGCTTGGTTGGGTATGTGGGTTTGGTTCCAACTCGCGGCACATTGTTGTAGTTCTTTTTTCTGTAATTTATTTTCAGTTTCCTGGTTATGATCTCCCAGGGTTATAATCTTGTGTTTTTTCTGCTATATCAATAGAAACACATACGTCGGGTGCTGTTCGTTCAAAAAAAAAAGTTGTCTTGTTAATACTCTACAATTTTGCAGGGATTTATATCTTCTTCTTCCCGAGATGAAATTCTGAATGGCCTTGAAAGGATAGAAAAGGACATTGGAGAAGGAAAATTCAAGTGGAGAAATAACATAGATGTGCGGACAAATATTTTTGAAGCGCTCATTGAGATAGTTGGAGCACCAGAAAAAAGGCTGGATTCAACAATAAGTCATTATGCTCAGCAGTTAACAGTCGTCCAAATATGGTGTTATGACTCCATTGATAAAGTTATTGCTCAAATAGAAGAGCTCCAGGTTTTCTTACTCATAGCTTCTTTCAAGCTGCAATAGTTTTTTTAAGAATACCTGGTAGATCTGTGTTTTTGTTAATTTAAAGACCAAGCTGTGTTTATTTGTATTAAGATCTTTTGAGCTATAATCATGTTATGTTGTTTCCTTAAATCTGTTGCACTAAAATTATGTTAATTACTGAATTACATGTCCTCTTTTCTATAGATTGAGTATGTCCCATTAATAATCGTCATTTAGGACCTTATATATCCAAACTGGTTATAGACATTGTCTTTCTTGAAAAAGAACATGTGATTGGTAGGGTGCTTTGTCTTTCACTCAGAGAAATTTTTGTACCTCAGGGCAATATTGATGAAACGGACATGATCAATACTAGGATGTTCAATATTGGATAATATTCACATCTGTTTATGCCAAAAAAAATTCTATTGGTTTACATTGTCTGTTTGACCTTTCATTATGATTTTTTTTGAAGCAAAACCTTTCATTATGAAATAAATCTAACTTATCAGCTTTGGAAGAGGGTTTAGCTATCTCATGTGTGCAGTGACAGACTGACAGGCTAGCAATGTTGGTTGGTCAGTGAAATGCAACCTATTAGCCTTTTGTACTAGAATCAAATAAAATCCAATAGTCCTGTCCTGTCTCAGTTTTCATCTTATTGCAATTTGAACTGACATGTGCTTTTAGATATAACACTACGACTTACAACTGCTTATGTTCTGCCCATCCCTAGAAATATGTATAATCTGATCAAACTTGGTTACATTCCCAATGTCACGTCTTGAACTTGTTTTGCTGGCCATGAGGAACGAGGGATTGGTCCTCCCCTGCACTCGGAGCCATGCAAAATGGATTATACTAGGTGATCTAGTATTATCTACAGGTAATACGTCAAGATCTACAGCTCTGTTCGGCTGGCTGCATTTTTGGCTGATGCTGATGCTGATACTGATTTGTTATGAGAAAAAACATTGTTTCATGACTGGCTGATTTTGGCTTATAACCTCAAGTGAACAGAGCCGCTACTTTAAAGTCGTCATGTACTCGTGGTGTATAAAATACAATACTTTGATTTAGAAAACTAACTAAACTCTATGGCTATTCATATCACTAAATCCTTAGACCTTAGATACCACTTGGTGCTCCTACTAGTTGGCATATCCATGTTTCTGCGCCCTTCTTTCCCTCTTGGTTTTACCATTACTCATGATACATGAATGCATATGTTCTTCAGTGATCATTGGCTCAAAAGCCTTGCCGCATTAAAATGACATGAAAAGCTTCCAGACAACCCATATCACCCATGTTCAATCTTGCTCTACACTTCTACTGTATTTTACAAGTCTGCTGCATTTGCACCTTTATGTACTGATATGTTATTCAATCATTCTCTGTCAATATGTCCTGTCATTCTGTATTCCTTTTGATCTGATAAACATCATAAGTGGTGTAAACAGCTGGAAAGGAATGTCTCTCGGCTTCTTAGCTGCCAAGACAAGATGAAGTCTATGCTACTGACTGCTCTCCCTCATTGATGATTCTAAGAACAGGTTCAACCATTGTTCCTTCGATTTCTTTCTTGATATAGGAGTATTTACTATTTCTCTCCAATGAAATGCTGGCCATATCTTAAATGAGGCGATCTTAATCTATTCCTCCAATTTCACCATCTGCTTTTCACAAATATCATTTGTGCATATAAAGAATCCTAATCTTAGGAATAATAAGTGAGCGCACAGACTTTCCACATTCGTCTCCTAGACTCATCGTCTAGTCGGACCAACGAAGTTATTCTGTAGTGGCCATATTCTTGTCATAATCTGGTTGTTGATATTCATACTGTTAGAATAGTCAAGGGTCTATTAGGTTTTAGCCCGTTATGGTTAATTAGTCGATTGCTTAGGGATCAAGTAAGACCTCTTCTCTGTATATGGAGAGGAGATATATCAATCTAATCAAGCAAGAGATTAGAAGAAAAAACCTTCTCTCTTGTCGGCCGTGGGCAAAGCCCCGCGGCCGGCGTTCCCAGCGCCCCTCACCGCCCTAGCCGCCGGTCATCTGCCTCTCTCGCCGACATGAACAGTACCCACGGTATCGGAGATGCCAGGTTATGATGAGCCGCTGCCGATCACTTCCTCACCGATGACGCCAGATCAGTTGACCGCGACCATCGTCAATCTCGCACGTTCTGTCGCCGCCATCCAATCTTACCTCGGCATACTGCCACTGCAACCAGTCAGCTGGCCGTTGCCGCAATCGGCCGTGGCCTCTCTACCACCGGTTTTCCCCTACGGGGTGCCAGGTTACCGCACGACGCTGCTGCCGTTCTAGGACGTGCAGCCAACGGTGCAGCCAACATTGCAGCAGATCAAGCAGGCGATGGACATCACGACGGAGCCGACAGGGAAGATGCTTACCTACAAGGTGTCTGCGGCGGTGCGGCTACAGGCTGCGGCGCATGGCCTCCTAGCGCGCCAGCTGCCGCAGGAGATACGCTAGCCTATGCACGAGGCGACCTTGGCGACAGTCGACCTCAGCTCAGCGAAGCGCGACCTCACCTCGTGGGACGGCCACCAGCAACCGCGCTGACCCGCTGCTGTCTTCAGACACGAGCATGGTGTTTTTCCCGCGGGCAGCGACCTCCAACTCTGCGGCAGTGGCGGTAGGGGAGTCGCTCCCCTCCCTATCCCCGGCGGGGACGCACTGCCTAGCGCCACCGCATTCCGCCACCGGCCGCCGCGAGGATGTCTCCGCTGATCGCTATCGCGACTAATTCTAAGTGGCTATATCTGTGCACCCTTCTCGTTCCGCTGGGCTCCATGGGATCCCGGTGGCTACACATGTGCAGGTCCATCACGCGGAGGGTGTCCGCCGTATCTTCAGGAGTCAAAAATAAAGAGTCATAGTTTATTTTAGGTCAATAAAATAAGCTGAGATGTAAAAGGCTTGTTTTTAGGTGTTAGGTTTGTGTCTAGTAGAGTCATCGTTAAGTTACAGCTCGAGGACGAGCTGCATGTCTAGGTGAGGTGTAGTGTTAGAAGAGTCAAGGGTCTATTAAGCCTTAGCCCGTTAGGGTTAATTAGTCGCTTGCTTAGGGGTTAAGTAAGACATCTTCTCTATATAAGGAGAGGAGATATATCAATCAAATCAAGTAAGAGATTAGAAGGAAAAACCTTCTCTCTTGTCGGCCGTGGGCGAAGCCCCGCTCCGGCGTTCCCAGCGCCCCTCACCACCCTAGCCGCCGGTCCTCTGCCTCTCTCGCCGACGTGAACAGTACCCGCGACACTGTAGCACAATAGGGTACTGTAGCGCATCCACCGACGTTGCTATCCTTGACTCTCCTCTCAACCCTAGCAGCACGTAACACGTACATTTCCTTGTAATTCTTATGCATGCAGTTCTAACTTAGCACATCGATAGAAATGAGCCTGGTTTTGTTTAGCCTCTAGATATGCTGGTTTATGGAGCCGTTCGGCTGGAATTATAAGCCGGCTGAAAAACACTGTTGGCTGATTTTTTATGAGAGAAAAATACTGTTCCGGCTGAAAAAACAAGCTGAATAAGACGGATTATAAGCCAGATGAACAGAGCCTATATCACCTATTATGTTTAATTAATTTGGTTTACTTTGTTGCATTTTCAGCTTATCTAAGGACAGTTCAGGCCAGATACATAGATCTGCTATTAAATTTGGAAATATGATTGTCGGTGACATTGCCTATGATCTTTCAAATATTGAACGGGTCCATGGATGGGTGGCACTGGCACCTGTTGATGCCAAATGATATCGTGACCCGAAATCACTTACTTCTGAACAAGTCCATGCTCGATATGGATAAGTTTACAGCCTTAAGAAGTGATTACTCTATCTATGTTCCTGTCGAGGTATAGTAACTCAAGTTGCTTCACTTTTTATAGTATCTTGTCAGGTTCTGCTACTGAAGCAATTATCAGGATATCAGCAAGCGATTTTTGTCAGTCTATAAAATCATTCCAGAAGTACTAAAAGAAGCGAGAGATTTTGTGAAAACTTCATCTTTTAATCATGAAAATATCCAAAACTTCCACATGCCTCTCCAGGACGTGCTCGACCGCTTGCAATTAAGGTAGTTGAATCACAGTTTGCATACACTGTCTTTTCGCAACTTTCTGCTTTCTTGCAGTTGCTGCCCACGAAATATTAGGAAGATAATTGAAAATGGAGTAAAGATTTTTACAATGCTCTATTGTGTTGGTTCATTTGAGCTAGGTTTTTACCAGACCGCGTTTTGCACAGAAGCCCACTTTGCAAGATCCGAGCGATGATACAAGAAGGAAGTTGCTCGATTGGCTTCAACGTCTCCAACCTGCACGGAAAGTTTATAGGGAGTCTGCTGACTAGGATTAGATACTGCATTATATTTGCATTATATGGTCTCCTGATTCTTGTAGCGCTTTACAATGGTGATTAGCTTCTAGTCGTGTGCAGAGATTCAACTGTGCAGTGTTTCTCAAAATACCATCCAAATTTGTGATATTCTCAAAACAGCATCGGCTTTATCTGTGACGTGTGGCCCCATTAGGCAATGGAATAGCATTATACGGCATTTTGGCAACCAAGCGTCAGAGCGTCCCAAGAGTTCAAAAAAAATAAGAGAGAAAAAAATCATGTTTTTTTGGGGGTTGGAATAGTATTTTGGGTGCGAACAAAACTAGTTCCTCTAAGAGCAAGTGGATAGCGGCGCAAAGCTTGTCCCACATCCCGGTGGCTAAGCGAGACGGGCACCTTGTCTTGAAGCGTCTAGGATTAATCAGCGGGATGTTGACTCCATCCACGTTGGCCATGAAGGTGTATGAAGAAATCTACGGAGGCGAGCCCGGTCATATAGAGGCGCTTCGTGAGTTATTCCTGTTGGACGGCGATGTGGGTGCACGCAAGCGGCGGCGCCGCCACTCGGCTACGTGGGCATAGATGTCCTAGCCAGCGTCTCTTTTCAGGTTGATCAATTCTCAATGTAACACCATAGATTTTAGTACATTAGGGTGGGTCCGAGCGTCCATATACAATTCTTTTGACCCTCTAGGGCGTCGCTAAGGCGTGTTGAATTCAACTTTTTCTCTATCTTAATACAAAGACGCGCAAACATTTTGCTTGATCAAGAAAAAAAAAGAGCGTTCTATTTTTAGTGTCCAAAACCTGCCACGCCATCCGGTGGGACCTTTTTGACTGGCATCTTTTTGTTCATGATGGTATAAGAAAATAAACTCTTTTTCAGCAAAGCGTTCAAGACTGACGAACCTACGGGGCAGCCATAGTGAATTTTTCAGGACAGAACCTCAATAGGAGACAGCAGCGGACTCTGGCACCAATGACGCCGAGGCCGCTTCGTTCTTCAATGGGCTACTCTGGCGCTCTACTTCAACCAGACGCCTCCAGCGCTGGCCGTGGCCGAGCGGCTACAGCCGGCGCAGATGTGCTCCCGGCGGAGATGCTCATGCGCCGAGGAAGTAGCGGCAGCAGCTTTGGGCGAGTCCGCGAGTTGTCGAGGTTATGAACGGCATGAGCAGTAGTGTCGGCAGTTCTTTTGGCATGTTACGTTACCAGCAGTTATAATTAATTTACCAGGACTATTTACACTTATCTAGATAATTGATCACTGAAATATCTGCGGTTTATTAACAAGGCACATGGAAGTAAGTTCTTGGCATAGCCGCATAGCTAGTACAAGATATCTTGATCTTGCTAGTACAAGTTATCTTGATCTTGAAAGTAAGTTTGCTGTGGCATAGTATAAGGCATGTTTCCTCGATCGCTCAGAGTGACAGAGTCACAGCTTATTAGTTATTAGAAGAAGAGCAACAGCAGCACACCAGCATTAGTAGCCGCTCCAAACTGCAATCAACGCAAACATAGATGACTGAAGTACTGAACCTCTCTAAACCAACCAGAAATGTAGCTAGACAAGAATATACAGGATGTACACTAGAAGTGTTAACAGTGTTCACTGCTTGTTTAGTTACCACGTTCTGAGATCAAGCGGCATGGTAGGTCGTCGAGGCGCCAGTTCTTGGTGAATAATCTTGTCCATGGACAGCGTAGAATAATGTAGCTTCGGCTCCGAGCGGTGACGAACCACCGGGCGGAGAGAAAGGCGGCGAGGGCGACGGGGACGGCGTGAAGGCGTACCTCTCCAGTCCAGGCCCGAAGCTGACCGGCAGCGGCGACGCCGGCGTCGGCGGAGAGGAGGAAGCTGAGGCCTCGCTGCTGCTCATGGGTCTTTCGGTCTTGGCACGTACGCCGCCCGGCCACAACGCCGTTCGCTAGCAAAATGCGACTGTGCATGTGGTGTATGAGCTCATTTAGACGTGAACGAGATCTAGCAATGAAGAACGCGGTCGTTGTGTTCGCCAGGACTATGATTGTGGAGTGCCTATTTGTGCTTGTCAGGTTTAGGGCCAACTACGAGTCAAGATCGTGCCAAAGGCTGGTGCTTGCTATTGCACGTGAACAGCGAACTTTCTGGTGGCCATCTTGGCAAAAAATTGGTTTCTTGGGCATAAACTGGTGACTTCATGTGGAAACGTGTTCCCAAGAGTATAGTAGACCCATCAGTCGGTCAGACTCGGACAAATGTCAAGAGGTTCGATAGGGCATTAGGGACTTATATTAGGCAGCAGATAGTTCATGTTTCAGTACAAAGAAATCGGTGGTGATCGGAGGTGTGAGTCTCGATCACCGTAGCGATAGATGGTCTCTATTCTCTGCCTCTCCTCTCCGGTAGGTTAATTAGGTACGGTAATCTTTGAGAGATGTGAGTCTTGCTCGGCGTACAAAGGGAAGAGAAGTGGTTGTTTGGTTTGGTTGGGCATTGGCAGTCTACGGGCACAAATGGCACCGAACATATGAGCAGGAGGAGAGAGGCTCGTGTCCCCCTCCAGCTCGCTCGATACATGTCAATTTTGATTCTATATCCCCTTGATAGGATCATGCATGCGGCATTATTTTGGTTGGTGGGCCCTGCATGAATAATTAGCAGCAGGCTGGGTGACCGAGTTGGCTTTCCAAATCAGCAATGTTGTGCTAATGTTCGTCCGTTCGCACGCTCCCGTTGATAGGACACAACACCAGCCAACAGCTCAGCTCTCCACTTGCGTATCTGTTCGTCCCAACTATATATATCTGCTCATGTTGTCTGTTCCTCTCCATTCACCGCACCACGGTCGCGTCTACACCGCCGCGTGCGTGCTCCAGCGCGAACATGCCGCCACGGCGCTCCACCGTGCACGTGCTCTAGCGCGACCACGTTGCTGTGGCGCTCTCCACCGCGCTCGACCGACCGTCGTCCCTCTCTCCACCATGCTCTAGTGTCGCCGCCCGCCATCCTTCCTCTCCACCGGGCCATCCGCTCGCGGAGGCGTTCTCCACCGCACCGGAAGCCTTCTCTATCGGAGTTGCACGTCACTCCACGGCATCGAGCTCCCGCTGGCGTTGAACTTTGCGTCGACGAGCCTCCAATCGTCCAAGCAGCAAGTAGATGTTGCATTGAAAACACATGTTGCAAGCGTATGTTTCAAGTGTTTCAGATATTTCAGAAGTATGTTGCAAGTGTTTCATATGGATGTTGCAAAAGTAGATCGAAAATGTTGCATACGTTGCAATGGTTGTACGCGTATGTTAACGTTTGTTCCCAATGCTTCATCTGTTTTTCAGACATATGTTGCAAGTGTGTTTATTTAGATGTTACATATGTTTGCAAGTGTTTTTATCTGGATGTTGTATTTGCAATGATTTTCAACTGTTTTCAGATGTTTTTGCAAGTGTTTCAGACTCATGTTTCAAGTGCTCATCTATCTTCAACTTATGTTGCAAGTGTTGCATCTATATGTTTTAAAAGTAGATCGGGTGTTGCATATGTTGCAATGTGACTCGCCTGCTGAAGCTGCTAGAGGGGGCATGAGGGGTCCGGGCCCGGATGTCGCGTGGGGTCAGGCGGGGGCGCAGACGCCGCTTGGGGTCAGGCGAGGAGACGTCGCGTGAGGTCGGGCGGGGGGCACAGATGCTGCATGGGGTTGGGTGGGGCGCAGACGCCACGTCGGGTCGGGCGGGGGGCACAGATGCCGCATGGGGTTAGGTGGGGCGCAGACGCCACGTCGGGTCGGGCGGTATGTGGAGTTCAGCCGCAGGAACAGGGTGCAGGCACGGCGTTTGTCCAGACATCCGGGCGCTAGCACTGTCGTTTCCAAATATATGCCAGCGTTCAGATGTTGAGGCATCCTAAGAGGGCTCTCAATGTAAGCTAAAATCTCTATAGGGCGCTTTTTTAGCTTTTATTTAGGTTAATGGCAAGACATGGTGGACATTTGGTTATTATATCTTAGGTATATGAGTGGATGTTGTAATTTCATTAGCCCTATACACGCATGTTAAGTCTATGGCTCTGCCCTTGAAAGGTTTGTTAATTTGGAAGTGTTGGGTGCCGCTCCGGACGAAGATCTTCCTTTGGCTCGTAGTACAAAGCAGACACTAGGCATGGATCATGGTCGGTGCCATGAATAATCGAGAGCTCACCCATCGTGTCACCTACGTGATCAAGCAGAGGAAACCTAAGATTACCTCTTCGTCGCATGTTCCTTCACATTTGAGGTTTTGGTGGTTTATCTGGTCCAGGCTTGGCTTTCCAATGCCCTAGCATAGACAGATGTGCTTCCCTACATGACTGGTGGTATAAGCTGCGGCACAGCTGGCAACCAGACGAACAATGCAGGCTTGGCTCTTTGAGTCTTTGTTTGCCTTGATTTCCTGTCGCGTCCGAAAGGAGAGGAACGCCAGGTGCTTCACGAAGACCTCAACAACGCTCCAATCGCTACTGTCTAGGTAGTTTGATGTTCTCTCTAGATCGACAATTTGATGCGACAATTTGATGGTTGTTCTCAGTTCGTCATATAGCATGTCTCAAGTTTAGCGCACGGTTGGCCATGCCGCATCCTGTAAACATTTATTTCTTCTATCTTTAATTAAAAAAATGTGCAATCCTCTTGTGTATTTGAGGAAAAAAAGTGTTCATTAATATGCTAGTAGATGAATTTCACAAAGGACGTAGCGCACATTCCAGTGTCCTGCTAGACGCTTCACAAGTACACAGTATACAGTAGCAACAATACACTATACAGCACATGTGCACACGTTGGCACTTGAGAATCAAGCGGCCGCGTAACGTGGCAGTAGTAGTGGTACGTTGTTGCCGGCGGTGCATGCACACACGTCGATGTGACACGCATCACGCGTAGTCGTGCAGGTAGTACTTGTGGTGCGTCGTCGCGGAGCCGAAGCAGCCGAGCAGCGGGTCCGCGCGCGGCCTCCACCCGCGCCACGCCCAGGCGAGCCCGGCGCCCACCCACCAGCGCGCCGCGCCGCGCGCGCGCCCGGCCGCCCTCGCCACGGCGGCGCCGACCTCGCGCAGCCTCCGCGCGAGGCGCCCGCCCAGGCCCAGGCCCAGCCACTCCGCCGGCCCCTGCCGCCGCTCCACCGAGAACTGGTAGCTCTGCAGGAACAGCGCCCGCCGCCGCTGCCGCTCCACCGCGCCCAGCGGCGCGTACCCCGCGGGCGGCTCCGGCATCGCGTGCGTAGCGTACGTGACTCTGGTCTGGCTGGTCGAGGCCTTGAGGAGCAGTGTGCCAGTGTGGTGCGGTTGCACGGGTGGAGGACCACGCGGGCGACGCGGCTATATGCTGGGTCGGGGGCTGGTGTGATAGGATTGGACTAGTGGTTGAACCAGAAACGGTAAACAAGGGGTTGTTTGGTGCCGATGGGTGCACCCGGCGCGCACCAACCCGACCAAGGATATTAGTCGCGTCCTTTTTTCGCCGAAGGAATGGTTGCGTTTGGTCAGCGTCGGTAGCGACGTTCCTCCTCCAGGCTCGGCAACCTACGATGCGAACCTTGCTGTGTCGACACGTGGCAGTGTAGGCTACTAGTAGCCCCAAGAGCAGCAGGGCTGCTACCTGATTATACCTGACCAAAGTGAAATGAAATATTATATTTCATCTGAGACCCCTTAAAATCCAACAATTTTGCCCCCTTTAAGTAGCAAATTGAAAACGCAAAGTTTATTACGCAACCGTCGCGGTCCGGCTAGGGAGGGGCGAGGGCGACCGGGCCAGGTAGGGGCAGGGGCGCCATGGCTGGAGGGAGGTCGCTGCGGTCAGAGCTTGACGTCGCGGGAGGGGGGGAGGGGAGGGGAGAAGGCGGTCGCTCGGCAAACCGTAGCACGCCCGCGGCGGGGGCGGTGGCCGGCGACGGCGGCGAGGACAAGCGCAGGAAAGGAGCACGGCACGGGGAGGAAGAACGCACGCGACCCGTCGGAGCTTAACTTCATCCAATTGAAAACGGTAATACAGGTTATAGTATAGGGCGTCCGTCCACCCGGATGGTCCGACAGTGGGTTGCGACGTAGCTCAATGACCACTCATCCACTCGCCCTCGCCCCCAACTGTTCTAAAAAAGAAAAAAAAAACTTCTTATCCCTTCCGCTCCCTCCTTTCCACGACAACGCCTTGCGGCTGCCACTTCGTCCGTCTCGTCCCAAACGTGGATGCCACTTTGCCTTGCTACTGCCATGTGCCCCATCCGACCTGCTTGCTCGCCCCCGTCGCGTGCGCTTCTCGCCCCCTCCCATCGCGCGCTGGTGCCGGTGGTGCTCGCTCCACCCATCGCATGCGCCGCCAGCCCGACCGAGCCAAGCCGGTGCTAGTGGTGGTGGTGCTCGCGCGCCGTCGCTCCCTGCCGGCTCCGCCCCCGGCGGCTGGAATCGACCGGCCCTGACATTCCCCTCTCCTATGTTGCATGCATATGTTTCAATTGTTTCAGACGTTTCAGATGTACGTTGCAATTGTTACATTTTGATGTTGTAAAAGTAGATCAGGGGGATGTTACAAGTGTTTCAGATGCATGTTGCAAGTATTTGTTCAAATGTTTCATCCATTTCCAGACGTATGTTGCAATCGCTTTTTATCTAGATATTGCATATGTTTTACTAGGGATGAAAACGGAACAGAAATATTCCGAATTGACCGTTTTCGTTTTCTATATTATGAACCGTTTTTAACATGAAAAATTGTCAGTTTCAATTGGTTTCACAACCATTTTCAACCATTTTTTGTACTCTTTAATTGCTAAATGTAGAAATATCCCGAACCGACCGCTTTCATTTTTCTATATCGTAAGTCCGTTTTCGGACCGTTTCCGACCGTTTTCATCCTTATGTTTTACACATATGTTGCAGCAGTAGTTCCAAAATATTTCAATTGTTTCAGTCTTATGTTGCAGCAAGTGGTATCATGCTGCAAGTTGCAAGTGTTATTTTTTGGATGTTTCATGTGTTCCACACACATGTTGCAAGTGCATGTTTCAAGTGTTTCATCTATTTTTATACATATGTTGCATTCAAAAAAATTTTCATGATGCAAGTGTTTTATGTTGTTTGACCGAGGGGCTATAGACTGGGGCGCTAGGGGAGGGTGGACGGGTGCTCCGATCGGGGGCACACCGGGTTCCGGCTCTCGAGTGCCACCCGCACAGAGAGAGAGGGGCAAGTCTGGGGAATGACCAGCGGTCAGCGAACACAGATACAGGGGTGGAGTGCGCGCGTGGCGTGGGACGAAGTCGGACGAGGGTGGGGCGATGGCGGACTGGGGTGGGCTACGCTAGCGTCCGTCCGGACGTCCGGGCGCTAGCCACACCGAATTGAAAAAGGTCAACCAAATTCCATCCGGGACCATCCGAGACTACCTTTATCTCTGGAAATTGAAAAGGATGCAACCAAATTTCATCCAGGACCATCCAAGACTATCAACCTGAAGTTCTGAACTGAACTCGCCTGTTGATAGCTATATATAGACAATAATTGAGTTAACCATAAACTATACAGCGATAATGCAGCCTCACCGAGGAACCCTGATGGTTGTTCTGCTAATGCAGCAGCATCGTTCTCACTAGTACTACTATTCAAACATGCTGCTCTTTAATTTGGTGATGTGAACTCTAGAATTATACTCCCTCTGTTCCAAAAAAAAAACAAAGGAATTCTCGCTTATTCACCGAAGAGTCAAACAATTATAAATGCTACACCACCACTGAAGCAATAGCAAACCTGATGACTGACACGGGAGATTTCATCTGAAACCCTGAAATTCCAACCATTTTTACCCTTAAACTAGCAAAGAGATACAAACTAAATCCAACAGATAAACATCTGTTACCATCCGAGTTTCTGAACTGAAGTACGTTGCAGGTGACCTAAGCCGATCACCTGAGTTAACAATAAACTGAAGCTGAAGTGAGCCTACAGATAGATAACTGAGTTAACGATAACTACACTTGCACAGCAACAACCCCAAAACAAGGTATCTCCACTCCTAACCACCACGTACACAAAAATTCCAGTGCCAGTAAGCTTAGCTGCCGCTGCTCCCAGACTTCCCATCGCTCCACTGGCCTTGGCCGCCCAGATGCCCTTTAATCTTGAGGTCCCTCACCACCTGCTGGAGCTGCTGCGCCTGCAGCGAGTGCAGTTGCTGCTGCTGCTGCGCCTGCAGCGAGTGCAGGTGCTGCTGCTGCTGAGAATGTTGTGACTGCTGCTGCGGCTGGGAGTGGAGCTGGAGCTGCTGCAGCTGGTGGGTCGCCAGCATGGATTGCATCGCTTGGTTGTTGTGGAACATCTGCTGGTTGCCTCCAAACGGGCGTGGCATGGCGCCAAAGTTCATCATCATCCCTCCACCACCATTGGCCACCTGTCCTGTTGCCACCTTCAGCCGCTGGACCTCTGCTTTCAGTGTGTCATTCAAAGCTGCACCAAGAACAGCAAACACTAGTGAACTATATGCTAATATATTTCGCATGCACACAGGCTCTGGCATCATGCATAGGAAAAGTAGGAAAGAGTAGTAGCATGCAAAAATTAACTGTTACTGAAGTACTGCAGTAGACCTAATAACTAGAATGTTGGACAAGGTAAAATCCATCAATCACAAGGGTCAGATGAATATTACCATCTTGTAAGTGGACTTGCTGTTCCATGGTCTGCAGGCGAATCTTCAGCTCACTATTCTCGGTTGTTAGCCCAGTAGTGTCTCTCTGACATGGCAACACAAGTAGAATAACAGTTAGTAGCAAAAGCAAGGTAAATGAGCAGAATAGCTGTTATTAATCGCATGAACATAGTGAAGCATCTAGGTGTGATCCACAAGTATTTTGTATATTAATTGGTAGCTCCAAAAAGGAATGATGCTCCATACAAAATGATAAATTGCTAAAGTTAGGACCTCATTTCACTAAGCTTTAAGATGTCAAAACTTTTGCAATACGGCATACTTTTATGTACACAGCATAGTTCTGGCCAATCATTAAGATAATATGACAACGAATAAAAACATCAGTTGTGTGACACAAGAAACTAGTATAAAGTATACCCTTTCTAACAATATTTTGTTCTGAACATTACATCCATCTAGGGAACACCAAACACCTCCTATTACTTGGGTAACTATGTGAATGGTATAAAGACCTAACAAGGGATAAAGGCTATGTCTCACTCATAACAAGGAGGAAAGTAATGCCCACAAAACCATCAAGCCATTCCAAAACTAGCATGGCATTATTGGCCTACTTTGATCAATAGTTTCAAACCACAGGGATATGAGATATCGCAACTTAGAAAATGATCCTTCCAAGATATATCTCATCACAGTGGCTCTACTGTAGTAAACCACATGAATGTGATGTTTGGTGCAATGCAAGAACTTATCTCGATGCCACTTGTGTTTGTACAATTGTACAGATATTACATCTTTCATTGATGGAACATCATTCGTTTCCATAAAGAAAGCAAATTTACTCAATACTATTTTATATTAAAAAAATGGCAACATCTGAGAAGAACCATGATACAGTATATTGGACAAATCAAATGGTTCTCAACAGATAGTTCTACTTTAGCACAGCCTTTTAAAACAAAACAGAGAGCTGGTTCACAGCCAAAAAGAAACTAGCAGCTGATATGACATAAATATGGAAGGATTCAAGGATCAAACCCTTGATCTCTCTAAAACTCCCAAGTTACCACCCAAAAAACACTAGCTATGGTTATGAGTTATGACAATGAAAAAGCTATAACTTCACCTTGGACTAAAATTAAATAGCATATAAGCATTTTGCAATCAAACTACGCCTAACGCCCAAACTATGCTTATCATGCATATGGCAAGGCAAAAAATAGTATGGATTAAAAGTCATCAATGTGGACTGCAGTAGATCCCCCAAAACACGTGTTGATGAGAGCAGGAACACAGGTCCTGGGTTTCCGCGCATGCGGCAGCAGAGAGCCAGGAGCCGGGCTGCGTTGTATGGAATTATATTAAGGCATCTAACATAATTTGAACCGCATATCAACTACTCAACTGCAGGCCCGAGCACAGACTGTGAGTTCCAGCGACTCGGCGGCCAGTTTTGTTTCTTAAATCATGCTTCTTCAGTATACATTAATTGTCTATCAGTTCCTAAACCTTGATGATCTCAGGAAGAACCCCAGCAGCCAGTTCAGACTAACTTCAAAACCAGAAAAATCCATAAGGGAGCTCCAGAGAAATAGTGCCTACCTGCAGCAATGCTAGCTGAGCCGACAATGTTGTGGCTTCTGTTTGCAGGGTTTGCACCTTGCGCTCGAGTTCAGCAATATATCGCATCTTCCTTTCCTTCGATCTTGCAGCAGATTGTCTATTAGCCCAAATCCTGTCAAATGATACCGATAATAGATCAGTATAAGCATGCTTATTCACAGCATAAAATTCAACTTATTTTGAAGAATGATCATTCTGAAAGGAGGAATGGAAGGACTCTAAAACTGAGGGAACAAACCACACTTGCGCTCTTTGATTTTTTGGCCGTATGAATAAGGGCAGACCCAGTGCCACAGGCTCCCACACGAGTGGGGTCTGGGGAAAGGAATTCCTCTCACCTGCCCATGACCTATCTTTCTTGTAATATGACCAACATTTCTTATAATCTGACCCACTCTATGAAGCAAACCTTGATTACTTATACCATTTCCATTCATTCAAAGTTCTAAACTACATAACGGTAAATTTTCCCTTAGGCCTTAGCTAAAGATCTCAGAGAAAGATTTCCAGATGTGAAATTACCAACAGATAATGTAGTCATTTAAAGTAAGACTGGCCAACCGAACTGATTTGTATGTAAAATGACCATATGTAGAAGAAACTTCACATGAACAAACATGAAGCTCTGGGAATCAGACATTTTCACCCTCAATACTAATTGTGCAAAGCAACCCTCAGTACAGTCTTTGGCTCTTTGAACCTAAGAATCAGATTCTTAGTTCACTATGTAATTTCGCCCTCAGTCTCACCTACCTTCTACTGATCCACCTTGCCTCTCACGCAACCTGTTCTGTGAAAATGTTCAACAAATAATGCACTAACCTCCCATTAGCTAAGAACATAGCAAAGGCAGATTTACAGATGCAATCATTTGATATGAAAATGATCAACAAATAGTGCAGCCAATTCCAAATCATCGGAGCCAAGTCTGTTTCAAAAATAAACCTGGCCAACCGAACCAAAGTACCATGCAAAAAAAAAATGCAAAATAGATGAAATTTCACAAGAACAAACATACAATTCTGTGAGAAAACAGACCTTTTAGCCCTCTTTGGGTCAACAAGAGCAAGCTCAGCCAGTTTCGCCGCAGACACCGCTTTCTTGGCCTCTGCAGACGACATCCCCTCCATCCCCGGCGCCCCCACCAGCTGTTCCGCCTTGATCGACATGGACTCATCCATGGACTGGCTGTGCTGATGCCTTGGCCTGGGCGCGTGGCCCAGCTCAGCCCCCTCACCGCCGCCACCCGCGGCGGACGAGGACTCAGCCTCGGCCTCCGACGACGCCCCGCATGATGAGTTCAGCTTGTCCACATCAAGGAACATGGAGAAGAGCTCCTCGTCGTTCTCGTCCGACAGCGACGGTCCGTCGCCGCCTCCGGCAGCGCTGAGGTCGAGGTCGTCGGGGAGGCCCAGGATCTCGGAGTGCGCACGCCGGTGGCCGGTGCTCCGGGTAGGGAAGTCCGGCATGCGACTGATGTCGTACTCCGGCGGCGGGGTCGACGACGAGGGCGGCGCCCCGGCACGGCGCGTGGACTGCGGCGGCAAGCCGTCGCTAGGGCCGCCATCTCCCGGCATCGTAGCCTTGTCCTTGTTCATCTTCTTGGCTACGACCCAAGATTCGGGTGAAGACTGCGCCTCAAAAAAAATTCGGGGTTGAATTGCTAAGCGGCGCAAGAACAGAAATCGGAGAGCTTGAGGAGAATTCTCGTCCAAGAATAAGATCTACGCGCTGGGTTGCAACCGAGCAGAAGCGAGTGGAAATGACGAGAGGATTGGAGAGGGAAGGGCTGTCTTTGTCGTCTGTCTGTCACTTTATCCCTTGTGAGCATTTTTCGCAAGAAATAGGGCCTTGTTCACTTCCCCACCCAACCCAAAATATTTCCTCTTCCACCCATCACATCAAATCTTTCGACGCATACATGGAGCATTAAATGTAGGTAAAAAAGATAACTAATTGCATAGTTTGTCTGTAAATGTCGGGACGAATCTTTTGAGCCTAGTTAGTCCATATTGGACAAATTTTGCCAAATAACAACGAAAGATGTTACAGTAACTTTTCAGTTACTTTTCGCAAATTGAACACACCCTAGACGGAGAAAGAACGCTGGAATGCAACAAACGACAATTCTACACTTGAAAGTATACGGTGTGCGGTTTGCTCGTGTTTAGTTCTCTATGTAAAGACTCTTATGTAGGTTTGCAGCGACGAAGCCAGGAATGGATGAAGGGGGGGCTGCTTCCCTCTTCTTCTTCCTCCAGCCCCTCCTTTCCTTCTTCTTTCTCCTCATGGCAGTAGCCCGGGCTAAGGGGGGGCTCTGTGGTTGCCATGGCCGGTAGGGGGGGCTGGAGCACGGGTTGCCCCCCCGCTGGCTTCGTCCCTGTAGGTTTGTATAGTACTTACAGCATGTTCAATGCTCTTTTAGGTTATCCGCACTTATGTTAGTCTAAATTCATCCTCTATCCGTCCTAGTCATTAATATTCTCTACTCTATACCATTTTCCTCCGCACTCATCCATTCTCTGTATTTCTACTCTATACCAACTATCCATAGCGGCCCCACTTGTTATCCTCTATAAATTTTATCCAAATATATTCATGTGTGATCTAGTTTTGAAGGATTTATTGAAATTATTTAATGGTGCAATCGGAATTTAATTTGAATTTGTGGTTTATGAGTTAAAACATTTTTTTAGTAGTTGAAAAAAGTGGAGCCCGCTCTCACATCTCCCTCCTCCCGCGCGCATGCGCTGCTCTCTCAGCGTGTGGGCCTGCTGGCCATTTCTCCTGCCCGCGTGCTGCTCTGTCTGCTGCATCTTGTGGTCCCACCGGCATAGCGCAGACCCGGTACAGCGCCAAATATGGCAGAAGAATGCTCTGTAGCGTTGAACATCTCGTACCCGCTGCAGCTGCTTTTCACTCTATATGTTACTGCAGTGACCCATAGAGAGTCTTAGCTAGTAGGCGAGATTTGATCGTATGCGCAAGTCTGATCATTACATAATGTAGTTTGACATATGCATGATCGTATTAGACAAGATAGGTTTACACAAGTCGAGTGCATATAAAAAACAAAATGTTTTCATCTCTCAAACTTCTATTAGAAATATGATACCTCAACTAGAACATGAAAATGATTGTAAGTCTGTGACCTATGCGCCCTTTGTCATCAGAAGCCAGAGACGATGGACCATCTGCTTGTTGCCTGCGTCTATACGCGTGAGATCTAGGCCAGGCTTCGTGCTGCCCAGGCCATCCAACAACCGGCATTAGTGGAGCAGTTTGTTGTTGATCAGTGGCTCTCGGAGAGGAAATTGCTGCCGAAAGGAGCTCGACGGGGGTTTGATTCTTGGTTCCTGCTGGTACCCTGGTTAGTCTGGAAGGAAAGGAATAGCCGCGTGTTTGACAGGTTTGCAACGATGTCAGCTTGGCTGCTACCCAAGATCAACGATGAGGCAAGTCTTTGGGTTGTGGCAAGTTTCAAGAGGTTAACTCTGCTTCTCGTTTGTTGGTCGCAAATTGTAACCGTGTAATTGCAGCTTCAGTCTCCCTAGCGTCCATTTTCTCTGTTCTTTTTTTGTTCCTCCGTCAGTTGGGCAAGCTATGACTTGAATCATGTACCCATGTTGCTATCCTCTTAATGAAAAATGTGCTCCTTGAGCACGGTCGCAAAAAAAAAGAACATGAAGATGAATACATGCAACAAAATGTAAACAACTAATAATATAATTTTATGAAATGTGGTTTGTCTGTGCAGATAAACCAAACACCAAAACACTCCATATATTTATGTTGACTTAAGTTATGCTGCATAAGGCCAAATACAGACAAAGGCTAATACAAACAACCAATAAGACCTATAGATGTTTAAATGGCCGTCTGACACGGCAAGGCACGACTTCGATAAAGCATGACCCCTCGGCCTAGGAACAACACAGAGCCCTCTCTTTAAGGTTATGTCAGTTCAGTTGGCCCATCCAACTTGGTGAACTTGTGCTAACATGGTGGAGCGACGGTGCCGGCTATGCACCCCATAGGCCATAGCTTGAGCAGCTTGGAGGGACGGCGATGGCTAGATCTATGTGGCTTGTACCTTAAGCGGCTTGGGTCCTTAGGGTTGAGCTGCAAAGCTCGAGTGACTACCGAGCTTCAAAGGACGTGGAGCTCTTCGACGAGTGCAATGCTTTTTTAAGGCAAAAACTGTAGGAGGATCCCCACACGAGTGCGATGCTTCACGGTTAGCCTCAGCCCTCAATGTCCCACACGACTATGCTCGAAGAAGGGAGTAGAGGTGAGACCCCGAGAAGATAGGAGGAGTGCTTCAAAAGGCTGGATGAGAAAGGGAAGGGAGGGAAAGCAACTTTCTACTCTCTATGTGACTATGTTCTATAATGCAATGCATTCTTAAAATCTTAAGACAACTTAATATAATACTCAAATGATGCATGCACCCATAGATTAAACCCAGTTAAGGTGTTTCTCCTTAAATTATAGCTTCCTTTTTAACAAATTTTGCTAAATCTAGACATGGAACCGCATAGAATGAGTACAAGCTTTGAAAGTCATAATGCATTGCATTTCAAGATGGGGAGTATTATGTAATCGAAAGAAAAGAAATGCTTCCTAAAATGACAAACAAACAAACAGAAGTAGAGGAAAGGTAGTTGCTGTTGCCATTTCTGGTGTCCCTGGACCATTTTTATCCATGCAGTGTAGCTGTCCATGCAGTGTTGCTGAGGTTTTTACAGTTAAGAGAGCGCGAGGCATCGACCGAACCTATGGACTATGACTATGACTATGAAACGATGCGCAAGCGCACCAGCGCAGCTACGCGAGTCATGATTCCACTCGAGCCTATGAACAAGCTTCCCTTCTGTTGGAATCAACAACCAGCAAAAGTACACAGCACAGTACACAATAGCATATGGTTTCAAAGGAGTAAATAATAATATAACACGAGACCATGCTAACATACGAGTACAAAATCCAGGCCGGATTATTCTGTATCAAATACATGGAAAATAAAAAGGAGAAAAAGAAATTGTTTTCTGGTAACGTCTGTCTTTAAATAAAAAAGGCAGAACTGGGGTAGGTAGGTGTAGGCTAACGGACTGACACCATGGGCCGCTTCCGCTGTGCGAAGCATCCTTGCTTGAGACCAGCTGAGGTGAGACTTGCGGTACCTACACAAACGTTTTTGTCAGGAAGGAATATGACGCTGAAGAATCTGACTTGCAGGTGGATAGCAAATAATAACGAACGAGTATTCAACGCATACAGAAGTTGCATAATATTTAATCGAGTGTAGTGCAGGAAACGCATCACAAAATTTCACTACTGCCAGAATGAAGCCTCGCAGTCATTTTAATTAACAGGTTTAGGCGCTAGTTCGAGGATATGCGTCGAATGAGCAATTTGTGTTTGCCTAGCAGAAAATGTTGGAAATCGGAACAAAATCGAAAGATATGGGTCAAGCGCGCCATGATTCAGCCCAGCTTGACTTTGGACCGCCAAGGGCCACTAGCACATCGGAGAGAAAAAAAAAAACTCAGTGATAAGGAGAGAGAGAACGAAAGCGATTTATAGAGAATGGCTGTTATCTGAACATATTCCCTTTCCTCTACTCTTTTACCCAGTTATAATATTATTAAAAGAAAACGAGGCTATCATCTTAACTGCTGTAATAATAATTAATATAATATAATCAAGTAAAAGAAAACGAGAGAACAATCGACACCGACACAAGATCGACCGCGTGCGGTAATATCGACTCGTCGTCGTCGTCCACCCAGACGCCGACCAAGCGTGTATATCGACCCCGTGCGTAATAAAACGACGTGTCATGGGTTCATTGGCCATCGATCAAACAATAAACGTGTACGTGTCACCAGAACGGAGATGTTCGAACGCACGAGTAGCGGAATCGAAGCGTGCCAGTGATTGCAAGCCGCTTGCAGAACGTGTAAGAATGTGTTCACTGTTCAGTGAGAGAAGCCGGGCCAAGTATTTCCTCGTACTCCTACTGACTCCTGACGTAAAAGAAAACTTGTTGAATTCTGTTGGTAGCCGAGAACCCTCGAATCACCCTACGCTGCACGCACTGCACACTGCACTGTTTATACGCAGGCCTGGAGCGAACGAACCCGCGCGACAGCTTCGAAGATTTTCTACCACTGGTGCGTAACAAGCTCACCCTGTTCGTTAAGGCCAGCGCGCTTTCGGGAATATAGGGACCCATGTAGCGAGCGAATAATTAGAGCATTCGCGGTGGCGTCGAGACGAAAGCGTCAAACGCTACAGGCACAGGATGCAAACTAGTAATGCATAGTTTTGCTTCATTTCCTGCGGCGTACTCAACATCGATGCCGATGAGTAAGGCGCTGAAATCCATACGATTTAGATCAACGATTGATATGTTTGTATTCATGCATTGACAAGCTCATTATGGACAATCGCCTCTACGATCGATGGCCCCAGATGCTCCATTATACTCCGTTTAATGCACTTATCCTACAAGCCCATCGATGCTCAAATGAACTAGCTACACGAAAACAGAGGCAGGCAAGTGATTGCAGCTAGCGCTGCGGGCTGCTATCAAATGCCACATGCCAGTTTGCATGTAATAACAAGCAAAAGGTATGATAAAGGGGAATTGGAGAATCCAACGTAGCTCAATGGATCAACAAAGAAATCGCTAGCAGCCAGGCGATTTCAGTCGATGTTTAACCAACATGTTCACTGTTTCATTGTCGTTTGTCGTTTGGTCTGTGAATGCCAGTTTTTTTGTTCGGCTGAAACGAGGCTTGTGGCATGCCAAGGATGAATACTACCGGGCCATGGAGATTTGGATAACAGAACATCACTGTAAGGCGTTGTTGGGTGCGTTATTGTTTACGAAAGATGTCCGATGCTACATAGAAGAAAGCAGCAGGGGGTCTAAACCGAGTCTCGCAGAAGACAGCAGGGTTCGCAGTAGACGAATCACCATACTGTAGAATGGTTTCTCATCGTATTGTGAGAAATGGTACTCCCACTTAACCATGAGAACCAAGAACTGCGTTAAAGCTGGTGAAGAAAGCTTTTTGTTTCATTTTGTTTCAAGGTATCCTCACTGCTTCTCAAGTATAGATATCATAAAACCATTACATTAAAGATGTCCATACATTAATCAATTAGAGATCTAATATTGCCTCATGTAAGCAACGTGGTGTTTTAACAGCGATGACTACTTTATCTACTGTTTTACTGTAATGCTGAAACTCTCACTAGACTACCAAGGAACTGTGCAGATCAGATTTAGCAAGGCAGTCAAGAAAGAATACACAGATGTCAACATATCATGCAAGCAAACTGGCAAGACATGTGTTATGCAAGCAAATAAAACTAAAATCAAGTGTGCATACTGGCCCTACTTGACTAGGATATGAATGTCTAAGATTAAACCTTGTTCTAATCTAATGTTTCAGTGTTAATTGTGTGTTGTGTCTATAAATTCTAAGGCAACCTAACACAATCTTGAGATGGCAAACAATGGCCATTTTGTTGAAAACAAACTCATTTCATTGAATTACATTTTGAACTTACCAAATGCAAGCAACTGTTAGGATTAGGTTAACAATGATTAGATGAACCTTGCACAGGCAGATAAGATATAGCAAACAACAGAAAATATCAAATGAAGAGGTGCACTTACCTGAAGCAATAATTAGGTCTCAGGATTGATTTCCAGATCCGCGCTGCTGTAACTGAAGCAGTAGATTTTGAGCTAACTGGAGTGTCGCCTGGTACTTCTTGCTTTTATCCTCCTCGGGAGCTTGTGCAGCACCAGGACCAAGATTTTGCTGTTGCCCCTGAGAAGAGAAATCCTGACTTGCTCTATCAACATGCAGTGGCATAGAATGCTGGAGCTGGGCCAAATTCCCGATCTGATTATTTGTTGGAGGTCCAGGGTTCACTTGTGGAATGGTAGGGGTGGGGTTGTTAGTGTTGCTGATTTGAAGGTTAGAATGGCTAGCCAGAGCTAATGGACCATAGTTGCTTTGGGGCACATAATACTGCTCTGGCTGATACAGTTGCTGGTTTGTCTGTGTGGGCAAACTGTGTCCACCTTGAGATGGTAATGTAGCACTGTGTGGTAATGTTGGAAGTGGAGGTGGTGGTGGTAAGTTCAAAGCAACTTCAGGGTTGTAAGCAGTATGCTGTATTGAGCGCTCCTGAGCACTCACCATGTTCCCATAGTTTGTCAAATGAGCAGCTGAAGCTTGCCTGCTAAACTGCTGTCCTGGATGCTGAACATTGGCAATTTGCCCAACGGATGAATTTGAAGCAGTAACTTGGTTTTCAGGAATCCATACTTTTGAAAGCATAGATGGATCCTGCATCTGTGATCTGTCTGTAGCATTCATCTGACCACTTACCAGCGGTGACTGCACACTAGGCAGAAGTTTTGCTAAAGTAGCCATAATGTCAGGCTTGAGCGAAGATTGAACTTGCAGCCCAGTCGCTTGATTAGCAGGAAAACCTGCAAGAGCTGGCTGGACTGCTTGGCCTTCATCCACCCGAGGCCTTCCAGGAATATGCCCCAAACGATGCATTGAATCCTCATGCAAAGATGCCCGATAATCAATATCAACGTGGCCACTGTCGTTAGGAGAAATGATACTATACTTTCTTTGTGTAAGCAGAGTTTCCCTTTCATCATAGTAAGGTTGCTGTTCTGTCCCAGTTAACTGTGGCCTCAGTGCAGCAGCAGCAGAGATTTGTGGAATGTGCAATACCACACCATAAAGGCGCTCTGGACCATCAACTTGTAACACATTTGTTAGGAAATCTGATGGTGGCACCAAAAACAAAGTAGTCCCTGCATCAACTTTTACAACCCCTGCCCGGCTTTTTGAGCCCAGGTAGCGCAAGAACTCAGTATAAGAAACGAAGTCATCTTCACTATCTGGTAAGAAAAAGACAATGTCAAATCCAGTGGCATCTGCATAGTGCTTCGCCAACATATCCAATCCAGTCCGAGCTGAGCAATTCATAACGTCCGGTCTGCAAAGTTTAAATAGCAGAGTAAGATCATTAACATACACAATTCATCAACTTTATATAACAGAACAAATATTTGTGCAACGATGTTTGGACTTACAGAGGTATGTCACTGCCCTTTGTTATAGGCAAACAACGAGCACGACAAACAGGGGATCCACCTTTGGCAATACTGCCACGCCAACAGTGATCAATGTATGATGTTCGATGCACTGTGCCCCGGACTCGAATAACAGGAGTTGAGCTTCCCTCAGCATGCACAGAATTGCCCTGATGACGGTACCCAGCAGAATAAAGACCTGTGCTGCCTGCCCTTAGATGAGGGTCAGCACCAGCATCGAGCCTCGTTCTTTTTGCTTCTCTTGGGTCAAATGATTCAGGTTGTGAAAGGATACCACCTGGAGTAGGCATACCCCCATAATCGTAATATCTTGATCTTCCTCCTCTTGGTGGATCATACCCTTGCAAAGTTCCACTGCCAATACCAGGGCCTTGACGACCATCACTGGAATACATTTCTGATCTAGGAAATCCAGCAGCCGATGTGGGGTTATCCAATTTGTTTGGTGCGAGCTCACTGTTTGAGAAAAGAATCTGAATCCTAGGATCATTGAAAAGATGACCATCTAGATTCATCTTAGCATTATAAGCGTCCGCGACATTTGCAAACTCAACAAAAGCATACTGCCTTGTCTGGAAAATTTTTATCTTTGTAACGACACCAAATGCTGACATGGCTTGCTTAAGTGTCTCCTCATTAATGACTTTGTAAGCACCTGGAAAACCAACCCAGAGAACATTGGTAGGTTGTGCTTCTCGCATCCGTATTCCAGCAGAACCCTGCCAGGTAAACAGAACATTATAGTAAGCAACATCAGCAGATGAAAGAGAATCAGCAACGACACAACAGATGTCTATATATCTAAACAGTGCACCTTTGGAGGGCCACTGCCTCTCTTATCACCCACTGGCCCTGATACTCTACCATTGAAGCTGCTAGCTTCTGACCATTCCTATACAAATCAGTACAAACAAGTTGTAACAAGAAAATCCACTATAAAATTTTAACAGAGGAAATACAAATCCAGCCAACACTATGGATACACACCGCTCTTCCCTTGGACCTCTGGAAATCAACACACAATTCCTTGCCACCTAAAGTTTTTCCATTCAAGGCTCTGTGAGCAGAAATTGCATCTTCAAGCTTCTCAAAATCAATGTACGCTGAAGTCTGATCTTGGGAGAATGCAACACCTTCAACTTTACCGAACTTTTGAAACTCCTCCTCAAGCTCCTCCTTTGAAACCGATGGGCTAATGCCACCAACCCACAGATTCCTAACAGCTTTAGCCTGTAAAAACCAAAACAACAAACAAAATCTTATAAAGGCATGGTCGCATGGTAACAAAAACATGGAAACACACAGGACCCTATTAACTTAAAATTAAACCATGACAAACACATTGCACACTGAATCTTCAAAACAAGTTAGATCCTGAGTAGCATAAAACTGCATCATCCTGCATTTTTGCATGAATCATCAAGCCGAGCACTACTGTGTAAGAAATTTGCAAGGAAAGGAGCATCTTCTAATATAGTATAGAAATACGGGCCTAATCAGCCAGATTGCAAATAGATAAACATTGCATACGGCCAGTATCCTCGACCAAAACTGTCAGTATAGCATTTTCATCAGCAGCCACAAATTCCAGATCGATATCTACCATCACAATAAATAGACGGACCTAAATCCTAGCTAGCGGGAAAAAATCACGTGGCGTCGCGGACACAAATCGCAATAAGCAGCGGGATAAATCTAGGGCGGGAGTTTTTTTTTTATTTTCATTCAATCAAAGAAAAATCTAGCGCGGGCGAGAGCAGATCCCAGCTTGGGAGAAGAAGGAACTCAATTACCGGCCGCGCGAACTCGGTGCGCATGGCGGCCCCCTTGACCTTTTCACCCCGGGTGGCCTCGACGGCTGCGCGAGCCTCGGCTGGGGAACGGAAGAGGACGAACGCGTAGCTGCGAGATCCGGCTCGTGCGAGGGCGCAATCGAGCGCGCCGTGCGGCCCGAACAGCGCCAACAAATCGCCCTCGGTCACGTGCAAGGGCAGGTTGCCAACCCAGAGCGTGTTCGTCTCCGGGCCCCCCGCAGCGGCGCCGCCCTCAGTCCCGACGGCGTCCTTCGAAGGGGAGGCAGAGCCGGAGCCGGACGCCTCGGGGGACTCCGCGGGCGGAGGCTCCAACGACATCGCCGGAGCGCCGGAGAGGGAGGGGGTCGAGGGAACCCTAGACCACGGGGAATTTGGGTTGGATTTGCACGCGAGCACGAGGGCTCTCGAGTCTCGAGTCTGGGCTCTGGACGGTGGGTTTGGGTGATTCGGTCCGTACTTATTCTGAGCACAAATGTGTTCGAGTCGAATTTGGCATACAGTGATTTGGCAATCCCAATTTGGTGTCATCGTGCATTTTGATCGTACCCGCCCGACCCCAACGATACCAAACCCAACGTGACCGGAAATTTAGGCTTGCTTAGATCACCAAATTGGGATTGCCAAATCACTGCATGGTACTGTAGCAATTTATTTTTATTTAGTAATAATTGTCCAAACATTGATTAATTAGGCTCAAAATATTCGTCTCGTAAAGTACAACAAAACTGTGCAATTAGTTTTTAATTTCAACTACATTTATTACTCCATGCATGTGCCGGTATTTTGATGTGATGGGGAATCTTCTTTTTGCATAGTGAAATTTAGGTGTAAATTTGGTGATCTAAACCAGGCCTTAACTTTCTCCATAAAAACGTACCCTCTCTCGTATATGGTTATCTTCATATAAATTGCTATTGCAGCACTGGCGGTCGGACGTCCTCCGGACGCCTGCGCCCTGATGCAACGCCCGCTGCCAGCGCCTGCTACACCTGCCGCATAGGCGCGGCCACTCGCTCAAGGCCTTGTTTAGACCTGATGTACCCAACTTTAAACAGCTATAACTCCTAAATCACATGGCTAAATGCCACTAAATTTTAACAGTAGCTAGATACATAAATTATCTACAACTTTTGTATAAATAAGTTTTACAACAAAGCACATTATCATGAAGAACTTTGCTAAGTTCCCAGATCTGTCCAGAAACCTCATTTGCAAGAAATAATTAACCTATGTTGCAAACATATAATTGGACAAGATCAAATTTACCAACATGTCACACATGACTAATGAACACCAGAAAACATAGTGTCCATTCCTAAATAAATTATTTTAATACATTTCTTAATTTATCTAGATAATTAGGTTGAATTATGAACACATATCAAAAGTGCACAATAAATTCTACCAAAATTACAGTTGCTCTCATATACCCCCAATAGTCTACTGTCCAAATTTCAAGCCATTTGTACATGCATAGCAACCTCTATGAAAAAGACAAATTGATATTGCAAGAATTTATGTGAGAGCAAGATGAATCAATAACTCATTCATACTACAACCAAAATTCATGAAATTTTTACCACATACCAAACATCACATGAGTAGCATGCCACAAAAATTTCACTTCATTTGGAGCCCTATATTTGCAGTTATGAAAATGACAAATACAACTAACATTGAAAACCTAATCTGAAAAATCTATTTTTACAGCAAAAACATTAAACTAAAACATGACATATTATAGATCCACTGCATAGTGAATTTCACAAGGATTCCAAAAAGTCTTCATTTGCTATTTTACGAATTTTCTATGATTTACTATGTATTTTCAAAAATCAGCAAAAACTACAACAAATCAGTCCCTAGAGTACTATTCACATGAGTCTATGGCTGCTCAAATAACCCCTGGCTTTAGTCGAATTCAAGCCCGAGGTCCCTGACGCGAAAACAAACAGGGAGGTCGCCGGAGCTTGCGGTGCCGGCCGGAGGAGGCCACGCCGGCAGCCGGGAAATGGCGGCGGAGCACCAGGGGTCTCTTGCGCACCCGCTGGTGCCCTCGTCTTGCTCCACGGTGGTCCGAGGTCAGCCGGCCACGGAGGCAGCAGAGGAGGACGTCGGGGTCACGATTTTTGACCGGCAGGGGGCTCGTCGGTGGCAGGGAAGGGACGTGGCGGCTTGGACACGTCAAGGCACGCCCGTGGGGGCTGCTTTGCTCGGCCCGAGGTGGGTCGTGGTGGCCCGGCCACGTGCGCTCTCGAGGTCGCGGCGGGCGGCTGAAAGGTCTTGATGGCTAGAGGGGGGGTGAATAGCCTATTAAAATTTTCTACAAAGACAAGCTAAACAAGTTTATCAATAAAACAAATAGCGAGATGTGAGTTTTGCTTAGCCTACGGGGTGTTTGCAAGCCACCTAACCAATTCACAATTCTAATAAATTTGCACTCAACCGCACAAGTCAAACCGCACAATTTAACTACAACTAAAGCTAGCTAGCTACACAAGCCAAGAGAAACACTAACAAGCTAGCAAGGTAACTAAGAAATTAATACAAGAGAGAGTTAAGAGGATATCACCGAGGGGCGAAGTATTGAGCCAACCAATCAATATGATCAAGAGATGAATACCACAATATACAACCACCGGGATCGATCAAACACAATAAGAATGATGACACGAAGATTTATCCCGAGGTTCACGTGCTTGCCGGCACGCTAGTCCCCGTTGTGTCCCTCTTCACCACGTGGTTCGGTGGCTAATCGGTCTCACACCGAGCCTCTCAAAAGGCGCCACAAGAACCTACCAAATGGCAAAGGTTGCAATGACACGAGCAATTCACTAACGTTGCCTTTGGCGCTTCGCCGAGGTAGGCACAAACCCCTCACAATCACCGGAGGTGGCCAAGAACAATCATCAATTCTTGCCAACGCCTCCAAGCTGCTCCAAGCCGTCTAGGTGGCGGCAACCACCAAGAGTAACAAGAATCCCGCAGCAAATCAACCACCAAGTGCCAACTAGATGCTATCTCACAATGCAAATGCACTTGGATCACTCAATCTCACTTCGAATATGCAAAGAAGCAAGAGAGATGAGTGGGAGGGGAGTTGCTTAGCTCAAAGTGCTCACAAGTATGTCAAAAGTTCGAGAGAGAGAGCCTTGAGCCGGCCAACGAGTATTTATAGACGTACCCCTTCGAATATAGCCGTTAGAAACTTAAACAGCCGAAATCGGGCTGACCGGACGCGCTGGTCCAACTGACCGGACGCGCCGGTCGCTCAACGGCTAACTCGTGAAGTACTGACCGGACGCGCTGGTCCAAACGACCGGACGCGCTGGTCGCCCAACGGCTAACTGCGAAGCAACGACCGGACGCGCTGGTCCAACTGATCGGACGCACCGGGAACGACCGGACGCGCTGGTCCCGTGAAGGACCGGACGCGCTGGTCGCCTGAGCAGCGCTTAACGAAACAGTGACCGGACGCGCTGAAGAAAATGACCGGACGCGACAGTGACAGCGTCCGGTTAGAGTCCAGTAAGCTCCCTGAACGACCGGACGCGTCCGATCATCAGTGACCGGACGCGCCTCGCGTCCGATCATCGAACTGAAAAACACGCAGACACTGAACACTGACCGAACGCGTCCGGTCATGCAAGGACCGCGTCCGGTTCAGCGTCCGGTCACCTCTGTGACCTCCGTTCGCCTCCGTTTCTTTTCCGGACTTCCGGCGTAGTGGAAAATAATCGTTTCAACTTCTCGAAAACGCCTGAATCCCGCCTCGCAAGCTCGGCGGGAGGGAGAGAGGAACCCAAACCCTCTCTACCGCTCAAACTCCACCGCCGTCGCAAACGTGCTAACATCACCAAGTGATCTCGTCATGTGTGAGTGTGTTAGCATTTTCACAATTATTTTTCGAGGCGATATTAGTTCTATCCAAATGCATATAATCATGAAATGCACATCTAGAGGCACTTAGGAGTTCAATTGCCGCGTCATTCCCCTCTTTATAGTACGGCTATCTATCCTATAATGTAACCACACCCACTAGGTGTCTTGGTTACTAAAACATAACCCTTAAGCATATACCTTTGCCTTGATCACGTAGGGTTGCGTCCAAATCCAAGTGTGGCCATCATGATCACCATGTCCATCTTGCCACCAACCTTGGAGTGTACTAATCCTCATATGCTACATACAACTTAGGCATGGGATTAGTACTTAGGCATTGTCACTAATTACCAACACCAAACATAGGACTTTCAATCCCCCCCTTGTTGGTAATTGGTGACAACCCTTTCACAAAGATGTTATAATAAAATTTTGATTGAATCCATGTCACATTGTCCAAGTATATTACCATGTGTAAGAATTATGGACATGTGATCATGAATTCAAATTGACAGCAATGGCTCCCCCTACATGTATGCTATATGTTTGGATTTTGGAAGCATACATGTTAGATAGGAAAGATTAGGAGCATTGTCTACCAATAGGTGCTAAATGTTTAAGATTATAGACCTTTGAAGCGTGATACCAACGGAGTAGCGATAAACACCATCTTAGCACCTTGTGTAGTTAGATCCCACTTGTAAAAGCATAAACATAACTAGAAACCTCGTGAGATCAACATTATAAGCAAGGCTCTAGTACCACTATGAAAAACATGAAGCAAGAAAAATCTAACTACTTTCTATTCATGCTAGTATCTCAATGCATCATTCAAATTATACTAGCAAGTCACCACACAAGCAATGTATCGGAGAAAACGAAATGCATAACTATGCATCATACATATGAAGTGCACATAGAAATGCAACATTCATGTTTAAAGAGCTTGCTCCCCCTACTTGTGTGCTCAAAATTTTAAATGATCCCCTTCTTTTATCAATTCTCCCCTTTAGGTTTTCTCCCCTTTTAGAATCTATCTTGTGAACAACATTTTCTCCCCCACAACATTTTCTTCCCCTTTGAGTTCTATCTTTATGAACAATATTTTCTCCCCCTTTGGCACCAATTGACCACAAGGAGCAAACTTTAGATAGATTATCATGTTGAAATATGGGGTGAGGATCAAGTTTATGATTCAACCTAGATTGCTTGCATAAATAAAATACTTCGGTTTGATCCAAGGGCAAGCTTCTTCACACCTCACTAGAAGGGTTATCATGCACCATGTTGAAGCAAATATTTAGACAAGTTTTCTAGATTAAACACTTAGGATCATAAGCTACTTAAACAAGTTATGTGCTACCACTAGATCATACAAGTCATGGAAACAATAGTGGTACCATATAAACTTCAAAATTATTTAATTTTCATGAATGATCCTAGAACATAAGAAATCATGACTAGATGCACTAAACATGTCCTTAGTATAGAATGGATGACATGTCAACCAATTGTACCTTGGGGCTCGAAGGAGAGGCATGTCATATATGGAGTGCATCAACTCATGTTGGAGAAGTCAAGTATGTTCAACTCATTCTTTAGCTTGTGAAATCTCTTCTCATCAAGTGGCTTGGTGAATAGATCGGCTAATTGATCTTCGGTGCCCACACTCTCAATGGCAATGTCACCCTTTTGTTGATGATCTCTAATAAAGTGATGACGAACATCAATATGCTTTGTTCTTTGATGTTGAACCGGATTGTTGGTTAGCTTCACGGCACTTTCATTGTCATATAGCAATGGCACATTCTTGAAGTTGATTCCAAAATCTTTCAATGTTGCCTTCATCCATAAGATTTGTGCACAACAACTACCCGCGGCGATGTATTCGGCTTCGGCGATAGATAGTGCAATATTATTTTGCTTTTTGGATGACCATGAGACAAGTGATCTTCCCAACAATTGACATGTCCCGGAAGTGCTCTTTCTCTCCACTTTATCACCGGCATAGTCGGAATCCGAATATCCAACTAGCTCAAAGCTTGCACCTTTGGGATACCACAATCCAACATCTTGTGTATGCTTTAAGTACCTCAATATTCTCTTTGTTGCCTTCAAATGACTTTCTCTTGGTGAGGCTTGAAATCTTGCACACATGCATACACTAAACATCACATCGGGCCTTGATGCCGTCACATAGAGTAGACTACCAATCATCTATCTATATAGCTTTTGATCCATCATGTTGCCACTCTTTTCACTATCCAAACTTCCACTAGTGCCCATTGGGGTTGTAATACTCTTTGCATCTTCCATGCCAAACTTCTTGAGCATATCTTTGATGTACTTAGTTTGGCTCACAAATGTACCTTCTTTCATTTGTTTGATTTGAAGTCCAAGAAAGAAACTAAGTTCACCAATCATTGACATTTCAAATTCTTTTGACATCATTTTTCCAAACTCATCACAATAATCTTGATTGGTTGAACCGAATATGATATCATCAACATATATTTGCAACACAAATAAGTCTTTCCCAATCTTCTTGGTGAATAGTGTTGTATCAACTTTGCCCATGACAAATCCTTTGGATAGCAAGAAGTCCCTCAATCTTTCATACCATGCTCTAGGTGCTTGCTTTAATCCATACAAAGCCTTCCTTAACTTGTATACATGATTGGGTTTCTTGTCATCTTCAAAACCGGGAGGTTGCTCCACATACACCTCCTCTTGAATGTACCCATTGAGAAATGCACTCTTTACATCTATTTGATATAGCTTGATATTGTGAGCACAAGCATAGGCAAGTAAGATCCTAATTGCTTCCAATCTTGCAACCGGGGCATAAGTTTCACCAAAGTCAAGACCCTCTATTTGTGTGTAACCTTGAGCCACTAGTCTTGCTTTGTTCCTTACTACTATCCCATCTTGATCTTGCTTGTTGCGAAAGACCCATCTTGTTCCAATGACATTGTGATCCTTAGGCCTTTCAACTAGTTCCCATACTTCATTTCTCTTGAAGTTATTGAGCTCTTCATGCATTGCATTTACCCAATCCGGATCTCTCAATGCTTTATCAATGTCCTTGGGTTCTTCCATTGACACAAAAGATGAGTGAGCACAAAATGATGCCAATCTTGATCTAGTTTGAACTCCTCTTTGTATGTCACCAATGATGGAATCCAATGGATGGTCTCTTGTAATGTTAGTTGGTTGAAGCACTTGGACTTGATTGCTTGAATGTTGATGTTGATCATGAATTGGAGATGATGAACTAGCCACTTGTTGATCTTGTTGCACTTGAGATGATGTACTAGCTTGATTTTGCATTAGAGAACCACTAGCTTGTGTAATTGGACTTTGGAGCACTTGATCTTTGTCATCATCCACATGAATTACTTGTTTTGGTCTAATATCGCTAATATCCATCTCTTTCATAGCATTACTCAATTGAGTTCCTCTCACATCATCCAAGTTATCTTCTTCATCTTGAGAACCGTTTGTTTCATCAAACTCAACATCATACACTTCTTCAAGTTGACCATTAGCCAAATTCCAAACTCTATAAGCTTTGCTAGTAGTTGAGTAACCAAGTAGGAAGCCTTCATCACATTTCTTCTCAAACTTGCTCAATCTAGTGCCTTTCTTCAAGATATAGCATTTACAACCAAATACCCGAAAGTATGCAATATTGGGCTTTCTTCCATTTAAGATCTCATATGGTATCTTCTCTAGGAACTTGTGGCAATAGAGGCGGTTGCTATAGAAGCAAGCCGTGTTGATTGCTTCGGCCCAAAATGAATGACTCACATTATACTCATTCAACATTGATCTTGCCATATCAATTAAGGTTCTATTCTTCCTCTCAACTAAGCCATTTGATTGAGGTGTATACTTGGCCGATAATTGATGTTTGATTCCAAGCTCATCACATAGCTCATCAACTCTTGTGTTTCTAAACTCACTTCCATTGTCACTTCTTACTTTCTTGATTGTAGTTTCAAACTCATTTTGCACTCTCTTGATGAACTTCTTGAATATGTCAAATACATCACTTTTGTCCCCAAGAAAGAATACCCATGTGTATCTAGTGAAATCATCCATAATCACAAAGCCATACTTGTTGCCACCAATGCTTGTGTATGTAGTTGGCCCAAATAGATCTATGTGCAACAACTCAAATGCCTTGGAAGTACTCATAATGCTTTTCAATGGATGAGTGTTGCCTACTTGCTTTCCGGCTTGACATGCACTACATAGCTTATCTTTCTCAAATATGACATCCTTCAAGCCTCTAACTAAGTCATGCTTCACTAACTTGTTCAATTGCTTCATGCCAACATGACCAAGTCTTCTATGGCATAACCAACCCATACTTGATTTGGTGAGCAAACATGTTAAAAGTTGAGTGTCACTAGCATTGAAATCAACCAAGTATAGATTCTCATATCTAAAACCTTTGAAGATTAAGTTAGAGCCATCAACACTAATTATCTCCACATCATCAACACCAAATATGCACTTGAAACCGAGATCACACAATTGAGCAACCGAGAGAAGATTGAAGTTCAACTTTTCAACTAAGAGCACATTGGAAATGCTATGATCACTTGAGATTGCAATCCTTCCAAGAGCCTTTACATCACCCTTGCTATTGTCACCAAATGTGATACTATCAATGCCACTATCATTTGATTTGAGAGAGTTGAACATTCTTGAATCACCGGTCATATGTTGAGAGCACCCACTATCAAGCACCCAATGCCTTCCTCCGGCCTTGTAATTAACCTACAAAACAAATTAATGTTTCTTAGGTACCCATACTTATTTGGGTCCTTGGAGGTTAGTCACTAAGCTCTTTGGTACCCAAATGGCCTTCTTCTTTGGGCCCACAATTGGTGTACCAACAAACCTAGCATGCACACCTTTCTCACCCTTGGTAAGTACATAACAAGAATCAAAAGGAATGTAAGGTACATTAGCATTTTTCTTGTTCTTGTTCATTTTATTGCAATTAATCTCTAGATGCCCAATTTGCTTGCATCTATTGCAATAACGACCATTGCCATTCACAAAGCAAGGCTTTGGAGTAGCAAAGGCCGCCTTGCCCTTCTTGGGAGTATAGCCCAATCCCTCTTTGTTAAGAGAGAACCTTTGGCTACCCAAGCATTTTAGCAAGAGGGCATCCCCACCATAGGCGTTGCCTAATGCGCGGGTGAGATCATCCACCTCTCTCTTGAGAGTCTCAACCATAAGTGATGAATCACTAGTAGTAGAGGTAGAGTTGGTTGTGGTGGATGATGATGAGCTACATGAAGCATTAGTAGGACTAACAAATAAAGAATCATCAATAATATCACATGTTAGTCCAATATCACAAGTGACAATCACTTGCTCCTCCTTAGCTTCCTTCATGAACTTCTCCAACTTAAGGTCCTTTTCCTTGATGAGCTCAAGTAGAGTGGAGTGGGCTTCCTTAAGCCTAGTGTGAGCAATTTCAAGATCCTCGTGGTCTTCCTTTAGACACTCATGAGAAGCCTCTAGCTCATCAAAGGATTTCCTAAGAGCTTTGAGCTCTTGTTCAATTCCTTTGCACTCCTTACTCTTTTTGAGAGCAACAAGCTCCTCCATCAAGGCATCATTTTCATTGCTCTTGGCAATGAGCTCTTGTTCCAAGA
Source organism: Saccharum hybrid cultivar R570 (assembly GCA_038087645.1). Classification (NCBI taxonomy): domain Eukaryota; kingdom Viridiplantae; phylum Streptophyta; class Magnoliopsida; order Poales; family Poaceae; genus Saccharum; species Saccharum hybrid cultivar. Next base: position 4,333,257 of record JAQSUU010000344.1, read on the forward strand.
TTTTGTATTTCTTGGTTGTCCTCTTGTAGCCCTTGCTCATTTGATCTATTATGCCTAATAGATCATCCTTGGAGTAGTCCTCATCCTCCTCATCATCACTCCTACAATCATCACTAGCACAAGAATCATCATCACTATCATCATGTTTTACCTTGGTAGGCTTGGCCGTAAGGCATGTTGATGTAGTGTCGAAGATGGATGGCTTGTTGGAGAGGGCGATGTTTGCAGTGGCTCGTCGAGTGATCCTCTCATCATCACTAGAGCTTTCATCATCATCACTATCGGAGTTGTCACTATCCTAAGTGACTACATAACCATCACCCTTCTTCTTCTTGTTGAAAGTGAAGCTCTTCTTTGCTTTCTTCTCATTCTCTTTCTTATCCTTCTTATTCTTCTTGAGCTTCAAGTCCCCATTATGAAATCTCTTATCTTCATAGGGGCAATCCGCCACTATGTGATCGGGGCTATTGCAATTGTAGCAAAGGGTCTTTGCCTTTATAGTGTCTCTCCTCTTCCTTGCCCCATATCCTTTCTTCTTCATGAACCTTCTCATCTTGTGCACAAGGAGGGCCATGGTCTCATCATCGAATGGATCATCATCATCACTTTCTACCTTGCTCTTGCCCTTAGAGGATGAAGCCTTGAATGCAATGGGCTTCTCTTGCTTGACCTTGGTCTCCTTCTTCTCTTCTACCTCATCTTCATCATCATTGTATTGGGCATCGGTCATTATATCTCCAAGCACATTGGTTGGTTTGACCTTGTCCAATCCCTCTCTAAAGATCATTCTTCTCAAGGTGGCAAACTTCTTGGGTAAGCACATCAAGAACTTGTGTGAGAAGTTCTTGTCCTCAACCTTCTCCCCAAGCCCCTTGAGATCATTGACAATGACTTGGAGCCTATAGAACATCTCTGGGATGGATTCATCATCCTTCATCTTGAATGTGGAGAACTTGTCCTTGAGCATATATAGTTTGGCACTTTTTACCGTTGAAGTACCTTCATATGTTTCTTCAAGCCTTATCCAAAGCTCATTTGCCTTTTCAAGATCTTTGATTTGCTCAAATACTTTATCATCAATGGCACGATAGATTATGTTAAGTGCCGCCGTATTGCATTGTTTGTTGATGCGGTCATTGGGAGTGAGGTTTTCCTCATCAAGAATGACGTATCCTTCTTTGGTCACATCCCAAACCTTTTCATGTATATTGCCTAGATATTGCTTCATCTTCCTTTTCCAATAATCAAAGGAAGAGACGCCATCAAAGAATGGAGGCTTGCCATTAACATGATTGAACATAACTTGAGCCATCTTACACCGAGGTTGTTAAGCCTTACAAACGGTGACCACGGCTCCGATACCACTTGAAAGGTCTTGATGGCTAGAGGGGGGGTGAATAGCCTATTAAAATTTTCTACAAAGACAAGCTAAACAAGTTTATCAATAAAACAAATAGCGAGATGCGAGTTTTGCTTAGCCTACAGGGTGTTTGCAAGCCACCTAACCAATTCACAATTCTAATAAATTTGCACTCAACCGCACAAGTCAAACCGCACAATTTAACTACAACTAAAGCTAGCTAGCTACACAAGCTAAGAGAAACACTAACAAGCTAGCAAGGTAACTAAGAAATTAATACAAGAGAGTTAAGAGGATATCACCGAGGGGCGAAGTATTGAGCCAACCAATCAATATGATCAAGAGATGAATACCACAATATACAACCACCGGGATCGATCAAACACAATAAGAATGATGACACGAAGATTTATCCCGAGGTTCACGTGCTTGCCGGCACGCTAGTCCCCGTTGTGTCCCTTTTCACCACGTGGTTCGGTGGCTAATCGGTCTCACACCGAGCCTCTCAAAAGGCGCCACAAGAACCTACCAAATGGCAAAGGTTGCAATGACACGAGCAATTCACTAACGTTGCCTTTGGCGCTTCGCCGAGGTAGGCACAAACCCCTCACAATCACCGGAGGTGGCCAAGAACAATCACCAATTCTTACCAACGCCTCCAAGCTGCTCCAAGCCGTCTAGGTGGCGGCAACCACCAAGAGTAACAAGAATCCCGCAGCAAATCAACCACCAAGTGCCAACTAGATGCTATCTCACAATGCAAATGCACTTGGATCACTCAATCTCACTTCGAATATGCAAAGAAGCAAGAGAGATGAGTGGGAGGGGAGTTGCTTATCTCAAAGTGCTCACAAGTATGTCAAAAGTTCGAGAGAGAGAGCCTTGAGCCGGCCAACGAGTATTTATAGACGTACCCCTTCGAATATAGCCGTTAGAAACTTAAACAGCCGAAATCGGGCTGACCGGACGCGCTGGTCCAACTGACCGGACGCGCCGGTCACCCAACGGCTAACTCGTGAAGTACTGACCGGACGCGCTGGTCCAAACGACCGGACGCGTTGGTCGCCCAACGGCTAACTGCGAAGCAACGACCGGACGCGCTGATCCAACTGACCGGACGCGCCGGGAACGACCGGACGCGCTGGTCCCGTGAAGGACCGGACGCGCTGGTCGCCTGAGCAGCGCTCAACGAAACAGTGACCGGACGCGCTGAAGAAAATGACCGGACGCGACAGTGACAGCGTCCGGTTAGAGTCCAGTAAGCTCCATGAACGACCGGACGCGTCCGATCATCAGTGACCGGACGCGCCTCGCGTCCGATCATCGAACTGAAAAACACGCAGACACTGAACACTGACCGGACACGTCCGGTCATGCAAGGACCGCGTCCGGTTCAGCGTCCGGTCACCTCTGTGACCTCCGTTCGCCTCCGTTTCTTTTCTAGACTTCCGACGTAGTGGAAAATAATCGTTTCAACTTCTCGAAAACGCCTGAATCCCGCCTCGCAAGCTCGGCGGGAGGGAGAGAGGAACCCAAACCCTCTCTACCGCTCAAACTCCACCACCGTCGCAAACGTGCTAACATCACCAAGTGATCTCGTCATGTGTGAGTGTGTTAGCATTTTCACAATCATTTTTCGAGGCGATATTAGTTCTATCCAAATGCATATGATCATGAAATGCACATATAGAGGCACTTAGGAGTTCAATAGCCGCGTCATTCCCCTCTTTATAGTACGGCTATCTATCCTATAATGTAACCACACCCACTAGGTGTCTTGGTTACTAAAACATAACCCTTAAGCATATACCTTTGCCTTGATCACGTAGGGTTGCGTCCAAATCCAAGTGTGGCCATCATGATCACCATGTCCATCTTGCCACCAACCTTGGAGTGTACTAATCCTCATATGCTACATACAACTTAGGCATGGGATTAGTACTTAGGCATTGTCACTAATTACCAACACCAAACATAGGACTTTCAGCGGCCATGGCGGACGCGGCCACGCATGGTGTCATTGCGGGGAAGAGCGTGGGCGAGCGCTAGAGGGAGCAGAGAGTGAACGAGGACGCTGAGGTGCTCCTCCTTATTGACGCAAGGGTGCAGGGGAGGTGGCCGTCATGGCTCAGAGGCGCGGCGCGTGCTACTCCTGCATGGTTGCCACGGTGACACAATGTCGAGCACGTGGCGTTCACCGAAGTGGCCGGCGTGGGGTGCAGTTTTGGGCCGGCTACAGGCCAAATTGGATAATGGTCCCAAAAGCAAAGTTGCAGCCCACAAGACGCTCTACAATTTTGGTTAAGGGTGCTCGGCTATTAGGTCTCTAGATTAGGAGATAATCAACTTCAAATTTGACACTGTCACCGGCTTAATGGTGATTAAGCTTTGCTCGGTTTTCGCTAGCCTTGGAAGGCCAAACTTGGTCAAACGAATTCCAACTTTTTGTATGTTCTTCTCCAATAGATAATATCCAACTTTTATTTTTGGGTCAAATCAAGTTTCTTAACAAAAACACGAGAACGCGGCATGCCAATCAAGTTGTTACTAATCTCGGCCTTAATTATTTCCAAGTCTAAAAACAGCTGCAGATTCAATCTTCAAGCCTCAGTTTCACTTTCTTCCAGGCTGATTCATGGTATGCTCCAAAAACAAAGTTTGTTGTACTCAAACTAAACTACAACTCTTATTAAAGAATCATCAACCAGATCAGCTTGGTTAGGAAACTACATCGCTCCAAAGTAGGGTACCCGAAACTAAAACTCACTCAGGACTTAGCTAAATTTCTAGGCTCCAAGACAGCACTGTATTGAATCTTGTGAGCACTATTTGACTAGGTTAGAGGCCAAACTAGCTCTTGACCATTAAACAAAAGTTTGTTCTACATAAGAAGAACTATAACTTTTCTTTAAGGTCAAACCTCATAACTAGTATAGAAGTCAAACTTTTACTTTTGTCAAAGTAGCAAGTCGATAAAAGCCTAAACTAAGGTTTTAGGCCAATTAAGTCATTTTCTTGGCATTTGCTCAACATGAACCTTTCACGACTTTTGTTGTAGAGTCCATCTAGAGTTATTTGGGTAAGGTTGCAAGGTTTGGTTGATGACCTATATTTCCATCCACTTAATAATGCAATTTCATAACTTAGTAAAGTCATTCCAACAAGGACATAACTTATCATTTCATGTGACTTTTTGATTCCAAACGTCATGAAACTTTTCGAGTGACCAATATAAATAGGTACTACGGTGAGACATATGAAGATATTGTAATAACACCACCCAAGCATATATCTTGAAAATAGCCTATATGTAAAGCAATGGTGCAACATCCAAGTTTAGGTTAGGCTCATCTCTATAGGTTGACCTTGACATCGTCATCTCCACTTAATCTATCATGTTTGAGCTCAAACCTACTGCTTAACTGGTGGCAAACACCTAGGGTGTTACACGCATCCACCACGCCGCCCGCCCTACGCTGACCTTCTCCAACACAGCGGTCATTCCGTCTGGACGTTGCGCGCCCACTCTGCCTCGTTGCTGCCGCTCACCCATCCTATGCCACTCGCTCCCACTCGTCGTGCTCGCCATCCCGCGTCGGCTCCAACCCTAACGGCTGGAATCCCCCGGCCCCGAGCTCCTCATGTTGTAAGCGCATGTTTTAAGTGTTTCAGATGTTTCATAGGTATGTTTCAAGTGTTTCGTACGAATGTTGCAAAAGTAGATCACGATGTTGCATATGTTGCAATAATTGTACACATATGTTGCAAGTGTCTATTCTCAATGTTTCATCTGTTTTTTCAGACGTATGTTGCAAATGTGTTTGTTTTGATATTGCATATGTTTCATACATACGTTGCAAGTGTTTTATCCGGATGTTGCATATGTTTCCAATTGTTTTTTATTAAGTGTTTTTCATGTGTTTTTGCATGCGTTTCAGACGCATATTTCAAATGTTTCAGCTGTGTTTCATACGTACGTTATACTTGTTGCCATCTCAGCCACCTGTGGCAGCCCCTGGGGCCTCGTGCATAGAGAAAAGCGGCGCAGCATAGGGGTGTGGCAGGGAATTTTGGGTCGTGTTTAGTTCGGCCGAATCGGCAGGTGTCGATTTTGCACAATGCAAGATTCTGCACTGTAACATTTCGTTTGTATTTATAAATTTTTGTCCAAACATTGATTAATTAGGCTTAAAATGTTCGTCTAGTAAAGTACAACAAAATTGTGCAATTAATTTTTTATTTCATCTACATTTAGTACTCCATGCATGTGCCGGCATTTTGATGTGACGGGGGAATCTTCTTTTTATTTCATCTACATCTTTGAAGCATTTTAACCTGATGTTGTGACTTAGCATGTGAGTACAGTGGTTATAGTATTAGTGTGGCAGTACTTATGTGTGGCTACATGATAGTTAGCAGTAGAAAATAATGCAGTAGATGACATGTACTTATAGTACATATTCTTGGATGATGTTGACTACCTTGTATGAGAATTGTACTATACTCTATCTATTAAAGCAAATCATGCTCATCTATCTTGCATGCAAGCATATTCATTGTGTGCATTTCATCCGATGCACCTTTTTGTATAATCACTTATGCACCTGCATCATATAGGATCGCAAACAGAGAATCTAGTTGTCGTAACCGAGGAGCCCGAGGAGCAGTTCAAGGTGCAGCCACAGGAGGTGCCCGAAGCCGACGAGGAAGACGTTGAGGAGCTTCCGGAGTGCCCCGATCACCGCCCGAGTTCCTTCGAGAGAGGCAAGCCCCGAAGCATTTTCTCCCTCGGTTTGCAAATATTTAATTAATGTTTTACTTTAATTAATGCATTACGTTCAGGAGTTGTCTGCAACCGTTGTTGCATTATACCTTGTTTACCTTAGTATACTATATCCTTGTTACCCTGGTATCCGCAGTCGAGTCAATGCTTAGCTGGCTTAGATCGGTAGAAGTCGGTGATTTCCTGTCACCTGCGAGCTATAGGTGGTTACCTGGATCTGCTCGGATAATTATATCATCACGAGATAACTAAGTGTTAATTTGAAGTTGAGATCGGACGAAGACTTATAGGGTTTCGGACTATAGTGCTTTTCGTCTGTGTCGATTAAGGACCGACCGTTGTTGGGCCTCGGGTCATGTTGAACGCATGCCTCACATTTAGCTGGCCGAATAACGTACCTTTCGACCGCGAAGCTGGGAGATTATTCGGGCCGAGTGGATTGCCCGCAGCACACTGTACTGGAGATGGTGTGGTAGGACACGGGGGCGCGATGATAAGACCGAAAGGCAGTCGGTCGGCCCCCGGGTACATGTGGTTCCTGGCAAACTCAAGATTTTTCCTGGATAGTTGATTCGGTGACCAATACCTCACTTTAGCGGGTGAGTGAGGTTTGTGTGAGGAATAAATTATCAGCTGGTTAATAATCGATTCAAATCACCATCGTTCACTAGACAGTGAACACTTGACTTGAGTTACTTCATCGTAATGATGTTGATGGAACACTTGGACAGTTATAATGGATATGACATTATGGAAGTTGTTAATGATCATTGGTTATCATTATTTGCTTAATCACATGCTTGCTCTAGTATAGGTGCAAATGTAGTCGATAAGTTAATAATGATTAACTTGACATAATGCTTCTGGAAAAGGTTCTTGAAATGCTAAAAATGTCTTTTTGCAAATGAGTCAGCTACATCACTATAAAGCCCTTCATAATCCTTGGTGTCACTTTATTTTTAGTTATGTCGGGTAAGTCTAGCTGAGTACCTTCTCGTACTCAGGGTTTTGTTCTCACTTGTTATAGATGGGTAGATGTATTACGGCTACTGTATCAACTGCCTTTATCCTGCGATGGGTGATACTTAGGACCATGGGCAATGGTCATTTCTTACGTCTCATCTAATGCTTTTGTTGGAGATGATCATCAGCTGGCACTGTACTTCGAACTCCGTGTGAGTGTGTGTTGATTTGAACAAATTGCTTCCGCAACTTTCTATTTGAACTCGGTTTGTAATAATTATGTTTAAACTCCGATGTATCTGTGATGCAAACTTTTATGTAATATGTGATGGTGACCGCTAAACTTATTACGATCTTAGCTGGTATGCGAGTTGGTTTGAAATCCTTCGTGATTTCACGGACTACCAGGTTATACGGGCTTAAGTTTGCTAAATCGTCTGCTATGGCGGGTGATTTTCTTACTTAATTTCGTATAATTGGTCGGTTCTGTTATAGGGACACCACTCGTTGAAAACTTGGGTGGCCTACTCCAAGGCCTTGATGCTGGTAGAGGCAGAGTCGTTGTTGGTCTGGATCTGGCGCTCAAGACCGTCGAATCGCTTGTCGGCGGCGGCAAACCGCTTGTCAAGCTCATCGAGCAACAGCTTCGACTCGGGATTCATGGCGCCTCGTTGTCGCTGCAAGCGGGTGTAGTGGTCGTGGGTGATGGATGAATCGAATCGATCCAGAACGGCAATCCGCCACAAATCGAACTATACGGAGAGGGGAATTACGGAATCTCGAAGCAATGCTACAGCTCACAGATTATGACAAGTTAGACCGACCGACTCGGTTAGATTATTCGATCGATGGATTGAGGACCGCACGAATGGAAGGGCCGAGGAAGGGTGTCTCTGATACCACTTGTAAGGAATGGCAGCAGGAAAGGGAAATCGAGATTGGAGTGGGGAAGAAGAAGGAGCTTAGGGACGAAGAAGAACAGAGGATACGGCGAAGGAGTTCTTCAATTAGGAGGAAAAGTAGAATTTGGTTATTACAATGCTGTGTTTCTCTCCCCTTAGGAGCGCTCTCTTAAGGAGATTACAGAGGCATTGCCTCTTTCACGCGAGCATGCGTCAATGAGCCCATGGGCCTCCGATGTATTTGGTGTTCTCCTTCCTGGGCCTGTGGCTCCTGGGCTGCCCGCCTGGCTCCTCTCCTTGGCTTGAGGCTTGAGCATCTTCAGAGGCCTGATGGTGATCTCCAGAAGGCGGGATACTGACAAAGACCCATGTGGGCAGCTCTGAAATTTCATTCAGAGTGTTAGTTATTATTTACTCAGGTTCACAAGGATTCTTTTTTTTTTGTTAGAACACACGACATATTTCCTACATTTCAGCGTGCTCCTCGGCTTATACGTGTTAGAGCAACATGTCCAGAGTCCAAATTAGAAAGCACAATGTATCATTGGACAAATCTATAAACCTCTCCTACCTATACGAGTTAGTGTAGCACACTGCACACTTCTACGAAAGTTTGATTCCAAGATGAAATAAAACACATGATAAGATCATTAAAAAATTTTCGAGCCATAAATTGTCTATGTAACACAAGTTGTATATTTCGTTGCATATATGCTAGTAATAGAATATGTTTGATGATTCAGCGGTGCTAGCGTCTAGACGTCTGCACGGACGACCGTGCCTGCACTCCGTCGCCCCCACGCACTTGCATCCCGCGCCCGCCTACACAAGGCTCGCTGTAACACCCCGGGTGTTATAGTGCTAATTAATCTGCCATGTCATCATAATGCATTGCAAAGCATCTCTATTAGGTTAACATTGTTATGCATCAACTAAAACAAGTTTACTTATCTAGGTTGAATGTGTTTCTCAGTGGTGTGCTCCGAACCCAAAAACCCTAATTTCGAATGCCACCGCAAATACTTAGTCCATGCCCTGCGTAATTTGAGGTGTGCGACTGTGTTGCACACTAGTGTCAAGTGTAGGGTATGAGCTCAAGTACAATATCTAAAATGAAGCTCCAAATTTGAGTTTGAATTGGAGTCCCAAAACTTGTCACGAGTTTTCCGATTCAAATTTAAATTCAAATCTGGGAAGAAATGTAAAAGAATTTTTAAAGCTAATTGGTCAACCAAGAGTGGCATTTGGTCAACCATGTTATGTTGGTCCAAATGATGCCCTTGGGTGAGGTTTTGATCACTAAGTAATCACAAATCAAAGTAGCAACAAATTCCAATTTAAAATCCCTCCGAAAACCCTAAATTTCAAAACCCTGTTTTACCCCTTTTGAAATAATTCAAAATCTAAGCAAAATTTGGGAAAAAGTTCAAAACCAAGTTTGTAGAACTTTTCAAGGGCTACAACTTTGGTGTTTTGAGTTTTCAAAGTTTTAGTGAAAAATGTGGAGCAATTTTGAAAATAAACAAATTTCAAATTTAATTCATTTTTGTCCCCAAACTAAGATTTCAAAATGGAGGCTGAATTTTAAAAAGTTTTAAACAGCAAAGTTGTAGGTCTGGTCAAGATATACAACTTTGATGTTTGGAGATTTTGAAGTTTCAATGTAAAATCAAAAGTAATTTCTAAATTACCAAATCTAAAAAATGTGTCCCTTTTTGAATTTAAACTCAAATTTCAAAATCCAGTTAGAATTTGAAAAAGCGTTCAATACAAAACTTGTAGAGCTTGAAAATCTGAAGATGTCATACATTGGAAGATTTTCAAGTTGCTATACAAATTTGAAAGTAATTTGAAAAACCAGTTTGAATTTCAAAAGTTGGGGGGAACAGCTACAGTGCCGCGACCAATCGCCGCCGGGCACCGCGCGGCATGGGCGCCGGCGAGCCGCCGGGCGACGTCCAGGAGCTTCTCGCGCGTGCTAGGACCGCCAGCGCGATAGCACTGCAGTGCTGCTCTGTAGACGCGATTTCCTTCTATATATACCGAGGTTCACAGTGGCGTTCACCGTTTTCGCCACCACCGCCGCCGCTAGCTCCACCGCTCGCCGCTGCCGCCGTCGAGTCACCTCTAGCCACGCAAAGCACGCCATCACGTTCGCCTCGGCCTCGCGCACCTCGTGAACCACCCAAGCCAGCCCAATTTCGTCTAAATCACCGCAGCCACCCGTTCCCGTGCCCAGCTCCGGCGACCGTGCCGCTTCACGTGGTCGGCCTCTTCCACTGCTGCTCCGAGCTTACCGAGTGCTTCGCTGCAACCGCGGTGAGCTTCTGGTGCTTCCTGTGCCTTTGCTTTAGACGCTAGCGTGGTAGATCATCGGGACGCTGGTCACCGTAGCCGCCGTGCTGCCATGGCCGTCGGGAGAACCTTTCCGAAGCCGTAGGATAGCTGCTAGGTAGTAAAATGGATTCGCCTTGTTGTGCTAGTGCTTTGGTGTCGCTTGGTTGGGTGTCCGAAGCCGTGCTCGCCGGCCGGCCACCGTGCGGACATGGCCGAGCGCGCGGGAGAGAACGAGAGAGCGGAGGTAGGTGATGACGGGTGGGACAGAGCTGTCAGCGAGAGTGAGCGGGCGGGCGCGAGGCAGGCCGGCGCTGGGCTGGGCCGCGCGACTGGGCCGGTCGCGAGCGCGCGTGCGGGCGCGTGAGCGGGCCGTCTGGTTGGGCCGGACCGCGGGGAAAAAGAAAAGTCAGCCCGATTTCGTTTTTTGTTTTTCTTTTTCAAAGATATGAATAGTGTTATTATTTGTTTATTTCATTAAAAATTGTGTAGAGTTCCAAAATTCATGAAAATTTTTGTGTAAGCTTTTCGATGTATAAACTATCTAGGAAAAATGTTAAATCATGAATTTGAATACTTTGAGCAGTAGAATTAATTAGTTTCATTAAAGATTAAATGCAACTTCCAGTAATTTTAATAATTAATTTATTTATCCAAAAATTATGAAATTTATTATAGCACTGTTATAAGTCATTCTTAACCCATAGAAAAAGTTTGAGCTTGATTAGGTAAAATTTGATCAACTTCTAATTATGCCCTAATTATTAAATAGAAAATAAATATTAATTTGAGAACTTTAAGTGTTGTGTGCCTTTTAATTGAGTGATGTCCTTAGGTCACTACCTTTTTGTGATCTCTAGCACCTTAATTTCATGATTGAGCTCGTTAGTAACTTGTTAGGTTAAAAGCTGGTATCGCGGGAAAACGTCGCTACTAGTTAGTAGGTTTTCTGTTTACGTTTGTACCGTGAAGAAAAGTTGTACTCAAATCGTAACCGTGGCATGTTATCATCAAGCATCATGTTTATCATCGAGCATCATGTTAAAGCATGTTATGTATTCGTGTAGTCTCCGCTTTCGAGGAAGCCGAAGTCGTCGATCAAGCTTCCGGAGAAGAGCGATCGTCGGTGGGTTCCGGACCAGGGGGTGAAGTCCTCGAGTCTGAGTCGGTCGTCGTGTTTGAGCAAGGCAAGCCCCGGTGCATTTAAACCCTACCTTGAATTTTACAAATGTTTTATTATTTATATTATGGTTGACTGCATTAAGTAATTAGGAGTTGAGTGATAACCTAATTGCTGCATTATCATCCTTGATTATTGTGATATCAACCTTGATACCTGCTTTACAGAAAATGCGTAGTATGCTTCGCTATGCTTAGAAGTTAAGCTTTTAAATGAATGTTTACATAGCCATGACGGCATATCGAATGAATATTGAAATATGTGAATGAACTTGTAAGATCGGGCGGGTGGTTTGGCCACTGCTAACATGCATTGGGAAAGGAGTCCCACTGTATTGTTTCCGCCTTATCAGTTAAGGACCGTACGTTGTTGGCCCTCGCGTCATGGAGTTTTTATTAGTACTAGCCATGTGCCCATGTCGGGTAAGCCTTACTTTGGTTAGTCCATTACGAGAACGTCTAACCTCGCACTGGGAGTGGAGAGATGGCGAGAGTAACGTGTACCCTCGGGGCTAGAATTGGGCCGGGTTCGAGGAGTACTGTGCTCTCGGGTGGCGATGGACACGTTCTGGTTTTGGGTTATTCGGGTAAGAGTTGATATATGCAAGATTCAGTTCTACATATGTCGTGTGGTTAGGAATCCCCAGCTGGGTAAATGAAGCGGTTCGAATCGTCGTTACTCCACGAGAAAGGAGTCTTGGCCTTGCACCAACATCGTAGTTAAGAACTGGAATTGAAAGAAAGAATGAGAAAGGTTTTGATGATAATTACTTTGATCTAGATTAGGATCACCTAGAATTGGTTAATGAACCATCAATGGTAAAAGTAAAATGTTGAAGATAAGGACTTACTTTAATAAGCTTTTCTGCAAAAAGAAAATTTGATTCTTGATTACCCGTACCTTGATTCCCTAAAGCTAGCATGCCCTTGGAGTCTTTGTCTTAGTCGGGTAAGTCTTGTTGAGTACTCTCGTACTCAGGGTTTGTTAACCCCTTGTTGCAGGTGCGGTTCATGAACAAGTCTGCTTCGAGCCTTGTTGCATGACCGTCGTGGTTGAAGACAGTGACGACGAGTAGATTGTGTGGCCTTTGGGCAAGGCATCTCGCTTGTGTGTTGTAATAAAGTTACTACCGATACTTCTCTACTACTGGTTTGTAATAATGTTACATAAGGTTTTAAGTTTGAAAACTGGTTTGTAACCTAAGTTATTGTAAGACTTCCGCTACTTTACTCTGTTGAATATTTTGAATAAACTGTTGTAATATTGCAATACTCCTGTGATTGGATCCTGTTCGGAGGAAAGCAGGCCTTTTAAGTTATGGTGAACATAAGTACGACTGTCAGAGGTCATTATAGCAATGACGTGTGCTTGTGGGCCATCATAATTAGGAGGTTCTGTGACACTCGTGCCGCTTGACTCACCCGACTGCACGTGGGGAGTCCCCGCTCGCGCCACCTCCGCTTCTCACGCGCATGCACGCGGCTAGCAGCTGCAGGTGACTGCAACAGGTGGCTACGCCAGCATCCAGAAAGAAGGGAAGGGTGCGGCGGATGCCCGACCAGCTCCAGGAGGAGGAGGAGGAGACACCGAGACGAAGGTGAGACAGTAGAAAAGCGAAGACAAAGATGCAACACTCAATCTACTTTTGAAACATCCGGATGCAACACTTGCAACATACGTCTGAAGGCAGATGAAAGACATGAAACAAGTATCTGAAACACTAGCTGCAATAGCAGATCTACTTTTAAAACATCCAAATGAAACACTTGCAACATACATACAAAACAGCTAAAACACTCGAAACATGTGTATGAAACACGTGCAAAAAAACACTTGGAAACACTTCATGTATGAAAACATATGCAAAATCCAGCACTTTCAAACATACGTCTAGAAAATGAGATAAAACATTTGGAACATACACTTGAAACATACGTGTATAGGCACTGCAACATGTGCAACATTCTGATCTACTTTTACAACATCAAGATTAAACACTTGCAACATCCAGATGAAACATATGAAACACTTGAAACATATTCTTACAACATGGGTTTTGCTTGGACGAACGGAGGCACGCCGTCATGGAGGTCGACTGCGGCGCATGGACTCTATGTGGAGTGACACAAGCAACTCACCGACGGGAGTGGTGTCACACGAATCTCTTCCCCCTCGCCTACTTGCTGGAGCATCCGTCATGGGCTCGGTGGATGGCGCGACGGGGGCATGGCGCTGCGGGGGACTGGTGGCGGCTAGGCGGAGTTGGGTGGGCGGATGGGCACGGCGACGCAGGGAGTAAACAGCGCAACGAGCATAGGGGCGCCGGACAAGGTCACTGGACGAGCGGCGCGTACGGGAGTGAACAGTGGGAGGCGTCTGTCCGTGCGGACATCTTAATTGTATCATTATCGTTGATGATTTGGTATCGGCCAACAAAAGATTGTCCGTAACGAGTGGCTCACCATGTGAGAGCCCAAACTTCAGCACGGAACCACAAGTGTTTAATAATTCCTCTTCCTACCTTAGACCAGGTTTATAGAAAATATGTTGACACCTACTGACCTACACCCTTCGTCCCCAAAAGACTCAAGTCGAGTACAGGATTAAAATAATACACTATAAAAATATATTCCATAGTAAATCTAATAAATCTTGTTTCGTGTTATAGATATTTATATATTTTTCTACATAAATTTGGTTAAGGCTAAAGAAAAATGACTTAGTAGTTTGGTACCCGCGCATGAGCATAAAACACAGGCTATGCCAACTCACGAATTGTAAACAACGACAAGAAAAGATTCCCACTTAATAAAAAAGTGAAACTTGAACAAGAATATGAAAGTGTCAGTCAAACATTTGGGTAAATCACACAGGACATGTAAGCTTAAAAGAACTAAGATTTTTACAGATAGGAGCACCATTGTGAGTTGGCAACACATCCTTCAGATGTCTTCTCTAGGCTATATACGCCTTCAAAGAGGCTGGCAAATTTCCAACTACTCTGTCTATTAGCCACTCGACTTTGACAGAAGCAATTGCCACCAAACTGTCAATTTCTTCCTCGCATTGTTCATAGACAATGAAGACAATGAACAAGGATGCCAATACTGCATACAGGAGAGAAGAAGCAGATGATCAATTTATTTTACAACACTAAATGATCAGTTGATCATAATGTTAGTGGCAAAAGAAAGTCCCTTACCAAGACCCATCAGAATTCTGAACTGAAAGCTCAGCATTAGTTTGATGCTGTACAGAAATGCAAATACCTGTAAAATAGTGAAGAAGCTATGGATCAATCATTTGTAACTTGATTCTTATATGGTCATGACTTCATTTTAGCTACATTTTCCCTGTCATGTCAGGATTTATTATTGATTTGCAGTGAATTTCAACTTAAAGCCTATCTTTTGGTTGAGGAAAACTTGAGTAGTCATTTTTCCATCATTTTAAACAATGTTAATCGAGCAGCATTATCTTAACATGGTAAGTTATTCACCGACTGAGATGGAATGATTGATCCCTTATGACAATCACTAAACCGAGAGTAACCTACAAACATCAACGCAACATGACAAAAAAAACTGATGAATTTAAGATACAGAAAGACAGTAACCTCATATAAATTATTTCTAGTTCATGATCAACTAAAGCCAAAAGGCCCAAAAGTATACCAAGCTAACCAAAGACTTCAATCACTTAACATGAGTGCAGAAACATTTTGAATAGTAAAAGTGTGTGTATATTAAATTTTATGAAAACAACTATACCTAATACTATAACTTCAGGGGAAAAAATGGTTCATGAATATGCTAGAGATAGACCAATCACCGAAGTAGATTAAATCCAAATGGCATATTGGGTATTTTTAATGAAGCTGAACACCAACCTTCAAAAGTAAACTCCAGTCTTCACCTTCTGCTAGAACCCTTAGTTTATGAATGCTCCCATTCCATGCAGAAGCCAGACACATAAGTGAATTCCTCAATGCTAAGTGTGATACTTCAAAATGCTCAGATGTAACCTTCTCAACTGTAAAACCAAACCTGCAATTGGGGTTCAACTTCAGTATTCAAACATAGTACAATACAAAATTATTTTGCAAGAACTGGGGAATATTAATTTCAGATTATTGTACTCAAAAGATAGCCAAACAACTAGAACACATACACTTCTGAAGGCAGCAAACCATGGATAAAGAGACCAAGGGAGAGCACTAGAAGAAATTTGGCAGCCGATGAAACAAAAGTTCTGTCTGAAAGCAGGAACCAGTAGAAAACCAGAAACAATACTGTGACAAATGAAAAGGTTCTCTTTTCATCCCTCCAAAGAAGAATATCAGCAGCTGCAGTGGAAATGGAAGATGTCAACAGTGAAAAACAAATATTTATCATAACTGAGTGATAGTAAGTAAACAACAATGAAAAGAGTTCTACACAACTATATCAGAAAAGTTCGGTATCCAAGGCTCTTCATTCAATTTGGTGGAAAGCAGAAAACACGAGAGAGATTTTCTTAAAAAAGGATTATATCACCTGTTCCACTTCCTAGCAGCTTATCTGCCTTTGATGATCCGCAGGAGCCTTGTTTTCTTGACAACCCCAAATTATCTGATAGTTCTGTAAATGACCCAACAGTTCTCATAATTCCATCCTGATACACGTTAAACATTAAAATTTATTAGTTATCAACATCTGCATTGCAAGATTAAGAAAGCCCTTGAAGGGGCCTCATGTGCCTTTACAAGGAACATATCAAAACATGGGCAGTACCGAACAAATGATCCAAGGGAACATATGTGATTGCAATATAGCAAGGTAACAAAACAAGCTCACCTCCAATGATACAATCGGGTGGTATCCAAGTAATCTTCTGGCTCTTGAAGTGTTAAAGGTTCTAGTGCATGACAAGAAGTATATTGTATCTGGATGGAGAAGAGGGGTGGAAAGCATTTGAAAACCAAGCCTGTGATGAATCATTTTGGAAAGCAAGGCTGCAGACGTTAACATCTTGGCAGGAAGATTAATCCTGGGCCTAAATGGATGAGAAACCGCAGCACATGTTAACTTCACAAGTTGCCTTCAAAGAGTAGAGAGGGGCAAAGAGGGAGGGAGAAATACCTCTGACAACCCATGGCTTCCAACATGCAATTCATAAACTCCCATGTTTCCATAGGTTCATCATTGGTAACAAAAAATGTCTGTAAAAGTTCAGTGTGCAGAATTAACCATAAAAGTAATATGGCTAAACATAGCCCTTTTATCTCTAAAAATGTACCTTCCCAGATACAGAAGCTGCATTCGAAGACAAGGCTTGCTCAGCACAAATATTGGCATGGGCCACATTTTCCACATAGGTAAAATCAGACATGTTACTCCCACTGCCTATTACAAACTGAAAAGAACTACATAAGAAAACTAGTGTTTCATAGTTTGAAGAAGCATGGGGAAAATTTCCAGGTCATGTTTTATAATAGCAAAATCACAGGAATAAAGTCAATTTCATATTGGAATACCTTGCCCAAGGGAGACCTTGCATATCCAGCAACAAACCTCACCAAGCTGGAATCGCCCGGACCGAAGAGATTGCTCGGCCGCAGCACGCACGTCCTCATCCCGTCCACCCCGTCCGCACCCAGTACCATCATCTCCACCTGCGCCCTCAGCTCGCTCACCGCATTCCCGAACTGCGCCGACAGCCAAAACCGAAGCTGCCCGTCAGCCCAATGTCACCTTCAAACCCAAGGATCCCAAAGCCGAGCAGATCACGGAGTAACCAAACCTTGTCAGGGTAGGGCGCGGAGTCCTCGTCAGCATTGATCACATCGCGGGCAACGGCAGCGACCACGTCGGCCGAGCCGGAGTACACCACCCTCTCCACGCCGGCGGCGCGGCAGGCCGCGAGGAGCCGCCTCGTGCCCTCGACGGCGAGGCGGTGGAGGGAGAGGAAGGACCCGTCGCTCCCGGAGGCGGTCGCTGTGGTGGCGTCCACATGGAAGACAGCCGCGGCGCCGGCGAGCGCGGAGACGAGGCGCTCGGGGTCCGCCGAGAGGTCGACGTCGTGGTGGTAGACGAGGTGGGAAGCAGGCGGGCAGGGCGGCGGGGACGGCGAGGTCGGGGAGGGGTCGAGGATGGCGACGGCGGACCAGCGGCCGGAGGCAGCGAGCGCCGCGGCCAGGTGGCAGCCGAGGAGGGTGGAGCGGCCGAACGTGACGGCGCAGGCGGGCTTGGGAGGCGGCGGGGGCGGGCCGGGCTCGGCGGTCGCCATCGGTGGTGCGGTGGGAGTGGGACGGAGGCGGAGGTGGGGGACAAGAAGAAATGGGGAGAGCACGAGGGGTTTTCGTTTCACAAATTGGGCTGCTTTTGTTTTACCTTTTTCCCCCAAAAAATCAAAACCAGGTAAGCACTGCATATGTGCTGGAACACTGAGCCCCCCGTCGACATTTTTGTGTAGAAAGTTCGGTCTTACTTTTGCGTGTAAATAGTTTCGATCTTTGGCTCTAAGAGATTGGAGCTTGATGATAATATGAATTTTTTGAAGCAAAGATAATACGAAATTTCACGAGCTTAGGATGCAGGTTTAGGATAGAATCTCTATTCCATGAGCTCTGAAATGATTCCATAAGTATACATCAGTTTAAATTACATGACTAGAATAAACTATGACATGCATTGATGCGTATGCATTCGACCTTAGGTCCTGTTCATCTGGCTTATAATCCGTCTTATTTAGCTTGTTTTTTCAGCCGAAACAGTATTTTTCTCTCACAAAAAATCAGCCAACAGTGTTTTTCAGCCGGCTTATAATTCCAGCCGAACCGCTCCTTACTCGAGTCGAACTCGAACAGCTCATGGAATCCCAAGCTTTCCTTTGACAACCCAAAGAACAGCTGGCCTGACCGCTTGTTATTAGCGAAAACAATAGCTCGCTGATTAAACTTTCCACCTGTTCGGGGTATCAACATGACAATAGCTCGCTGATTTAACTTGAGGCCTGTTCCGGGGATCTCGATCAACATGTCAATTGGACAATTTGGTTAGCGGTAAACTTCCATAGTACCACGAACTCAAAGTTCAGACTTCAGCGTGACAGAATCATATAGGGCGTTCAGATTACCAGCGAAGCTTCGGAAGAATCATGGCACATCATGCTAATGCTTAGGCCCTGTTTAGTTCCCAAAAAAATTTACAAAATTTTTCAGATTTTCCGTCACATCGAATCTTTGAACACATGCATAAAGCATTAAATATAGATAAAAAAATAAAACTAATTACGCAGTTTAGACGAAATGGACGAGACGAATCTTTTAAGCCTAATTAGACCATAATTGGACACTAATTGTCAAATAACAACGAAATTTGCTACAGTGTCATTTTACAAAAAAAAAAATTGCAACTAAACAGGGCCTTACTCTTTCGGTCGGTGACGCATCACATCGACCATGATAGATGATTGAACGGCAATCTTCCCAAAATGTGACGTACAATCCAAGCCTGGCATTCATGCCATCAAGCAAAGGACCCCAATAAGCACCTTTCATATCAGTAATCCACAAGTACATTTCCAGACATTGCTGATTGCACTGTTGATACCATGTTCATGCGGCTAAGAAACATGGATCCATGCAAATTGCAATGCAATGCATTCAAAGTTAAAAGTATTGAATAAGAACTGAAGATTGACTATGAAACGGCTAAGTGGCGTTTTTTTTACAGAGTAGATGATAGCAGAACACACTTATTTGTAGTAGTCAAAAGAATCACTGATTGCTATAGACAAGCACTGCCCAAGCTACATACACTCGACATAATTTTGCCGAAGCATTTCAAAATCTAGCTCAAACATATATACCTTCCTTTCCTCCTATGTTTCTTGTGACTTAGAGGTTCTCTGTCTGAACTTCAACAAGATATAGGTCATATGTCACAAGGATTTCCTTTTGTTAGTCAGAAGTTATCTTTTGCTCGACGGACAACTTCAAGCACCCGATCTTCATCAAAATGATCTGGAATGGACAGTGTTCTCTTAATTTCTGGATTGGAGGTCCGCAGGAAAGGATTGCATTCCTTCTCCCTTCCAATTGTTGTTGGCACCTGCAAACATGAAATTTGGATTAAGGATTTAAGGTCAGAGTAAAAAGTTGGAAACGTTCTCAAGTTAAGTATTGCAGAGAACATGAAATAAATTATGCATTTCACATTATGAAATGTTCAAAAGAAAGAACGGAATCAAGGACTTTTAAAGTAAACAAAGCTAGAAATGCATAATTTCATGCTTAAGAAGCACTAGCTCGCCACAAAGACTGAGATAATATTACCGTGGGTATATTCTTATTACGCAACTCAGCTGCATTTGCAGCATATTCCTGCAATGCTTTATTTCCTGGTTCTACACTCAAGGCAAACTTTGAATTACTCTGCACAGAGGAACATCAGGCATTAAATAACAGATCGATGCAGGAAACTGGAAACGAAATGAAAAATTGCTCACCAAGGTATATTCATGCCCACAGTATACTTTTGTATCATCAGGTAGAGCTGTAATTTTCTGGAGTGAGGAATACATCTGCAATGAGGCAGGCTGAAATTGTCATGTAATCTCAAAGATACATGGAACAATATTTTCCATACCTTCTACGAAAAAGAAGTCACTGAACCATAGATGATAAATAACCTACTAGATTTCTATTAAATGATTAAAGTCCGTATGAATAATTAGATTTAATCACAATTATCCCCATGTTCAAACAAATTAAAGTACAAATACTGACATAATGTAGAACAAACTCAGTCATTCAAGTTCATGGACCATTTTGAACCTTTTATTTACCTATCTTGCTTACTCATCCTTACACGTTCTAATAGTTGCAGTGGAGAAATAATTTAAGTTCGATTAACAAATTCAGAAACTCCAACAAAAATGTTCGTTGTTCAAAAGTTTTGGTGAAATAAAAGCACTACAAAAGGAGTAGTTTGTCACGGAAGTCCAGTAGCACCTTCACACAACATACATGTATATGAACATATTTGCAAGCAAGTAAAAAAAACCTGCTGTGGAGTCCCTTCAAAAAGCTTTCCGCATGACAGATTGAACAAGGTGTCACCTGTAAATATAGCTCCAGAACCAGCAAAATAATAGCACACATGACCTGATAGAAATAAATGTAAAGTCAACGAAAAGCCTTTGTGTGCACTGAAGGAGTTAATCATTCAACTTTGAATGCAAGAACGAATAAAAGACGAGTCATAAGAAAGTTTCAATCAAACACCTGACGTATGCCCAGGAGTCTCCAGTACAAGAACTTGATGGCCAGCAAACATCCATGAGTCACCCTCCTTAAGAGTGATGTCAATACCAGGTATTCTGTCCTTATCCTTCTCAGAACCAATTACCTAAAATGTATATGATCATCAGAAGACTAAATCAGACACACCAATCTTCATCAATATACAATTATCATTAAGTGTTTCAGGTGGCAGGAGCAATCCAGTGTATAAACAATGAAAACTAAAGGAAAAAGATTTGCATCAAACAGTTCCTTCATATCACCTAGAAAATCATAAAAACTTATATTTGATACTGTAGGCAGAAGTCATGCCCAAACTTGAGGCGTAGCCATTAGTATATGCTCTGTTTTGAACTTTAGTTATATAATTCAATCTCAAAAACTATAAATATTGTTGAATTTAACAGATACTTTTATTGATAAGAATAATATATGCTATAAAAAAACACTCATAATAAGTCCATCCTTGGGTATAGCCCTATTGGTTTCACTTTAGCTCATAACAATACACATTTTGATTGTGTCACTGTCACATACTGTATCAGAGTCACTGAACGATACAGGAAAAGAAAGAGCAAAGAAAAAAGCCGAAAGCTATACCTTTGCACCATATTTTGCCTTCAATTCCAAGTTTCCACCAGTATGATCATAGTGATGATGGGTGTTCAGTATATAAGTCAAGTTCTGGTTTCTCTTTTCCAATGCATTTATAATAGGCATAGCCTCAGAAGGATCCACAACTCCAACTGTTCCAGTATCAACATCATGCAGGATATATGCATAGTTATCTCGAAGGCATGGTACCTACATATAAACCAGGACAGTTGCTGATGAATATTTACGGACACTCAGTAATGTGATTGAATGACAAGAAATATCTACAGATAGGAGGATAGTTATGTAAAGAGCAACAAGTTTGTGGTAAAAACTGATTATAAGAAGTCATTCAAAAGATGTTCTATTTATTGTTTCGGCTATTCATAACAATGTCTGCTATTTCTTTATGATATCCACTATGATGATCTAGGTCAGGAGCCATGCTGTTCCATCACAAGAAGTGTAGTCATCTGTGGAGGAAACTGTGAAAAATTAATGTGCAAATTATGTGGGCCGCCACTGTATGCTTGAGCTTGACAGTGTTAGTCTTAGAGATAGAGTCCAAGGGATCTCATCCACAACATCATAGTTAGGTATACAACAGAGGAACAACATAATGCCAAGCATGAGTAAAGCAGTAAGTGAGAGTAGATCAAGAATGAGACTTTTCATGGACACCAGCTCTTTCCTACTAAAAATGGCCTTATGAGTTATGACCTTGTATTTTCTTTCTACAAAGCAATGGCATCCAATTGCAATAAACTCATCACAACTGATTTAAATTAAAAAAAATCCACAGAACTAACTGTTTTCACTGCTGGCTTCTCTCCTAAAGAGCACCACCATGTCGATACAGAAACGAGGTGCTTACATCGATAAGCATCAAGCAAATATCAATAAGCATCGAGTCTTAAGTACTCAATAGCTATCTAGAAGTCACAAAGGTATTTCAGACCACTTACAAGCTCAATTTGCAGCGACGAAGAGACGCTGGTCATGTTGCAGAGGAACCGCCCTGCGCCAAAAACACGACCCACTCCATACAGTGTCCTTAGTGGCATGACCAAGAGGGTGCCGATTCCATACAGCAGTGGCTTCCCGGGCCATTGCTTCCGCACGCTTGGCAGCAAGGACGGCTGCCCCCTCATCTGCAAAACAACAGAAGCAGACCAAAAATTTGTCACAACCAAAGAATTCACAGAGAACTACTCACGCAACGGTGACTAAAACCACCAGACCGATCTCCATGCCGCGCAAATCAACACAAAAACTAACTAACTAGCTCGAGTAGAGGGAACAACTACAGAACCGATAAACAGCTGGGCATCTCCGCAATAGCGCGGGAAGCCAGGGGCTGTCGTGCGAAACGACCCGTTCCCTTGGAACCGAGGCACGGCGATGCGCCGTGATGGAAATCCCCAACCCCAGATCCAAACCCCCCGCCTACAACCACGAAAAGGGAAGAGTTGATGTGCAAGGGAGAGAGAGAGAGAGAGGGGCGACCGTGGGGGCGGCGGAGGAGGAGCAGCGCGGGAGGGAGGAGGCCACGATTGAGCACGCCTTCGACAGCATCCTCATCCCCTCTCCCTCCCTTCGTTGCTCGCAGTCGCAGCGCTGCCGCCTTCCGAGGAGACGAGCCGATGCGCTGCGTGGCGTGGCGAGCGAGGAAAGAGAGAGAGAAGGGGCAGGGGAGGGGAGGGGACGGCACGGCGAGTAGAGTACTGGGAAAGGAAGGAGGCCGAAGAGGTTGGGCGGCTGTTGATGGCGCTGGCTCGCCCGTGCCGGACCCACACGGACACACGGGCCCCGCGAGGGCGTCTCCCAGATCGGGGGCCGTCCATCGGGTGATCGACGGCGCAGATTGCCGCCAAGCGTGGTGCGTGGCGTGGGACCGACGTCATGCGCTCGTGATCGTTCCAAGAGGGCGGAGCCCCGTGTTCCCATTTGTCAGAGATGTGCGGGGCCGGTGCACGGCCCGCCCGGCGCGTACAGCGCTTTTAACGCCGCCTGGCGCTTGCAACCAAACCCAGCATTTCCACACGAATTTGTGACGATTCTCTTGAATTTCGACCTCATACCGCGCACACAAATCTGTTGGCGCTTGTTCGTAAAAGAAATAGCTCTCTCACGGTCTCACCGTGACACCCCATCAAGGTACGCCGCTCATATCACTTATAAAAGGATAAAAACATTAAATTGGGATGAATTTAGAACAATACGAAAACCAGTGTCAAATCAAGAACACAAACTAGATAGTTCTATTTTCATTAATCAGGTGACAATTAAGCAAAATGATATGCGGCATTGGAATTAAAGAAGAGGTTGTCACGTAAGTATTTTTTATGACATGAGAATGTTTTTAAGAAAAGAAAGAAGTGAGTTTAATAGGGGATGAAACTATTTTGGCCCGGTTTCCAACTATAACTATAGATGAATTATGAATTTAAATGTCTATGAAACAAAGAATGGAACTATACATCGGCAGCGATTGTTTCATTGCATTCTATGTTTTTGGAAACAATGCTACATAACTCTATGAGATAAGACATCGTCTACATTGGGGACCAAGATATCTAAAGATGACATAGATGATGAAGAGAGAAGACATGTAATCAGACAAAATTTTATTGAAAAAACTATCTATTAGAAATATAATTTATATATAAAGTCATGGCTCGTTAAATATAGAAACCAACTCATAGTTCCTCTTGATGGGATTGCCCTCGTTGAATATTTCTTGTCCTCAATTATTAACGGGACGCAAAGTTTATTAAAAGCATGTTCCGTGCAAGTGGTTGACACTTTGACAATGACTACACAGAACATCACGTGATAGCACAAACAGATTTTCCTCGGTTACTCAGAAGGTCGAACCTGTTCGCTTTGCTGAGAAGAGAAGCTGAAAAATACATAAGATAAGCGAACATTTCTGAAAGACGGATTAGGTGACAGCATACTTACTACTAACTAACAGTCCATATTCTTTGTTCAAAGAATCACTTTCCAATCTCGAAAAAACAGAAAACCATCGCAATACTCCATAATTCAGAGTCACCCAATCGACGTCAGTGATAAATACAAGTCAATTTTTCACCACCTTTCTCTTTTATGTGACCATGATAAGAAACTAAGAGAAGCTGAAAGGCTCAAAAGCCCAACAAAGAAACAACAGAAACGAAGCCTACATTAGCTAACCCAGCCCATTTTTGGCCCAATCAAATTCCACACTACTAACGGCCCAATTAGGACCTCCGATCCACACGCGTCACCCCTTTTTCCCGTTCGTCGGCACGGCCGCCCCGCCGCCTCCGCCACCGCCGAGCATTGCGGCGGCAGAGTCGACATTGGTGAGTAGATACTCGTAGATCTTCTTTCTTAGCCGCTCTATTGTCTCCTCGGGTACGCCGCAGCCGCCGTTCGCGGGGACAGGGGCGGTGCTCGTGGTGGTCGCCTCACCGTCCGCGTCGGCCGGCGGCAGCGACGGTGTTTCACTTCGCTTCCCGATCTCTCCGAGCCAGTCGTTGACGCGCTTTAGCTGCGGGAGCATCCTGGCCGCGCGCTCGCGGTCCCACGGCGCCGACGTCGCCACGTCGGCGTCCAGGAACCGCTCCACGAAGCCGAGGAACCAGCCCCTTGACTCCTCTCCGAGCCGCTTCGCCAGCTCGCCCCTCTCCTCGGCGCCTCCTCCCCTCTCCCACTCCGGCGGCGCGGGCGTCGTCGTCAGCGCCGCTGCGGCCGCCGCAGTGCCCGTCCTCGGCTTCCCCTTCGCGGGGGACAGCCGCGACTTCGGCGACGGCGATGATTTCGTAGCCGTGGCCGCTGCCGCCGCCGGCTTCGCGGTCTCGTCGACGACGATCACGGCCAGCGGCGAGGAGACGGTGGCAGGGGCCGGTTTGAGGTTGTAGATGCCGAAGGCGGACAGGTCCGTAGCGAGAGCGGCGCTCACCCAGGACGTAGCTCGGCGTCGGCGCTCGGCTGTGATGGCAGCCGCCTCCTCGTCGGTAGCGGATCCCACCGTTCCAGCGTCGCTGGCTGCCGAGCAATCTGGCGAGGCTGCAGATGTGGCAGACTTGGTGAGGGTGTCGGTGATCACCATGGCGCGCGAAAGCGCGGCGTGGAGGGTGAGGAACTGCTCTACGGCTGGCTGCGGGTTCTGCTCCTCCGCCGTGGAGCTCACCTCCGCGTACGAGCTGCTCAGGCAGATACAGTCAGTAAGTAAGAATCAACGCTGGTAGCAAAAAAATAAACTAAAAATGTATCGTGCTGCAGCTCTTGCCGTGAACTCTCCAACACACCAAAAAATGTCGTAACAGACTCACCAACTTTTCAACACTAGCAATCATTGGATTAACTGAAGAGCTAGCGATGTAAAACAGGTACATTCAGTAGAAGACAACAGCATGCAGCTACTAAGTACAACAGGAGAAACTTCCTATTTGTCTAGCACAGCATCTGTAAGCATCACTATACAGTACAATAGCATGGTTCGGAGACAGTTCAGAAACATGTTGATCCATGTCCTGGACCATCTGGATGCTAACAAGCAAAACTAACACACAGTACAAGCCAAGGCATCAACTGTATGCAAACCAGTATATTCACAATTCACAATACAAGATATCTTTTTCCTGTTCTCTGGGTTGTACCTTCTGCAAGCTTGTACTTTCTAGCATGTCCAAATGGGCAATTCACAGATGTTTACAGATAGTAGTAACTCAGAATGCCAATTATTATGTTTTGAACTTCAGATCTTTGGTAAAGTTTAGGTTAACCCATGTGAGTTAATCTTGATGTGTAAAAACATTTTTTATTTGAAAAAAAAAACATGTGTACAAACATTCATAGCTAACGTTCTGCCCTCAGATCAGAAAAAGGAATATGGATAGCAAGGACCACTCCAGCATGGGTCTCGAGCTCCAAAAGGGAGGAACCGAGCTGGTTGATAACATTATTGCAACATGCTAGACAGCTCGAACTGAGACATTTGGACCATGAGATGAGACCTACGGGTTATTCATGATCTTGCCCCAGTGAGGTGCAATCAGAAACCAACCATGTGACAATGAACAGCAGGCTTTGCTAAAAGCACAGCTGATACCACCTGTCCTGATTCCCGATCACCATGTCCTGTATCTAGCATGTTCGTCAGCACGGGAACAGGCAATCAAGGCTGTCTACGGCCAGATGCATGTGGTCTTTGAAGGCTTCATAAGGCTTGTCCTTGGAGCATAGTTGACTCATTTCTATTAAAGGATTTCCAGAATACTGGTGGAACAGCAGAAGAGCACTGTTGGAGAGCACAAGTGTAAGTTCAGCGTGGAAATTAGGCAGAAGATTGATTCATGAGGATTTTTTTTCTTCTAATTTGAATTAACTGGAAGCAGAGTAGGCTGATACCAGTAGGTGCCACATCTTCTGCATAATTGGATAGAGGCTAGCAGAATATGGCAGGTTTCCAAATCAAACCACAAGATTCTCTTCTACTATATTTTAATAGACAGACCATCAAGCATGTGATGCCATCTAAGTGTCAAGCATACATTTATAGTTATCTATAAGCTAGGGATGCTTTGCCCGATTTAAGTACAGAATAAAATTGCAGTTTGAAAAGAATACAAGCATTAGGAGCTACTGTACAAGATAGGGATAAAAGAATGGATTGAATAGGGAAACAACTCGGTCGGAGTCATAGGGAATATATCAAACGGTATGTCTTATGTCATAGTCTACCAATAAGAAAATGTGCTTAGAACTAGTTACAAAACATACAAAACTTGTCATAATCACAGGGCTTGTATCCAGAAGAAAAAAGTACCTCAAACACCTGAGCAAGCTCTCTGCAGCGGAAGCTTCTTGCATGGCTTCAACAGCAGCTATTTGTGCTGATTCCCTGTACTTCAGAAGCTCCTGTCACAGAGACAACAGGGTATGCCAATTTAAAATTTGGAATACTCAGCAATGCTTGATCTTTCAAACTATTGTGGAAGCAAACGTTTAAAATCATATCAATAGTGCCAATGAATTTTAGCCATACCTTTCCTAGTTTGGCAAGTGATGGAGGGAGTGATGTCCATGAAGTGCTAATATCTGTTAGTTTTTTGCTGTTGGGAGGAATCTTCACTAAATTTGTAACATTCGAGTTTCCTAAAACCCCAGAAGTTCTCTTTACAGTAGGAATATGCTTCTTGACTGCTTTGTCAGCATCATCTGAGGGAGCACTTGCGGTGCTCTTCCTAGCAGCTTTCTGACTATCATCTTTATGTGGCACCTTCTCATCCACTGGTGATTTTCGTCTAGGAGTCTGCATATTAAGAATGTACATATTATCTTAAAAATAAATGGTAGGTGCAAATGGGAAGAACGCCATCACATTTCCTTGCCAGTTGCCACACATGATGTCATTGACGAGACAGTAATAAACAGATATTATGAGATACACTCTCTATTATCCATTGTCACTGGGAATTCTAAGAGTTGAACAAGCCTGAGGAAAGTGTCTGAATCCAGTAGTTACATAAACTAGTTGCATTATCTATACACTGAAAGAGAGAGTCAGCATATTACATACCATTGGGATCTTGTTATCAGACTTCCTGTCAGGTTTGGATGTCTTCGATTCTGAATTGCCTTTTCCTTTAATATCCGTGTTTCCTTCCCAGCTTCTTCTCAAGGCCTTCGGCCCTGATCCAATACTTAACACTGAGCTACTGATCGAATTGCCAGCAGAGGACTTTCTCCCGGCACTAGTTGCCTTCAAAACAGAAGCAGCCTTTTCTAACAAGGAAAGCCTAGAAGATGAAGCTTTCTCTGCTCCTTTTACTTTGTTCCTCTGTTTCAGATCATTAGAGAATCTGTTGAATGATGCAGGTAGAGAATAGACACTGGTTGGTGATGAAGGTGTAGACCTAGTAACAGCTGGCTTCACCTTTGATTTAGCTGCTTCCTTCTTATCACCAATCCCATTCAAAGCTTGTCTTGACAGTGAAGAGTTTGATTTGGTGAGCATCGGCTTCTTATTTTCCGCCCCAGTAGGCTTGCGCGAAGCATTTATTTTCTCCAATTTGCTCGTTTCCTTTTCTAGTGACAAGATGCTGGCATCCTTCATTCCATTTGATGGCTGCGCCTTCTTGCTGCCATGAAAATTGGAGGAGCTGGTCACCACGAGATCTTCAGGGGTGCCAACACAAGCATGGCGACCAGGAACTGGGCGGACTCCTCTAAGGATGGGAACAGGTGTGGCTGCCTCTAGACGGTCCACATGGATGAACTGGCCCAGCTGAATCTTGTCGCTCAAGATGAGATCATGCTGTTCCTCTGGAAGGGAAACATAGGTCGCATGGGATGAATCCGACACCTTGAGGTAGAACCCTTGGTTGGTGAAAAGATCGCTCCCGGCAAGCGCTGGGACAATGCTGACAACCTGAAGGAGCGAGGACCGATGCTCGCCGGCGACTTTTACATCCGTGTTCATATGCTGAAGGAGCTTCACGAGGACACCGGGCACCAATGAAGCCATTGTCGTGAATCCTTAAGCGCATTACTCTGCATTGTCCAACCAAAACAATGCGATTATCATCGTCATCCTCATATAAAAGCACGGGGCAAATTGGAACCAAAAAGTAAAAATCCGGCAGGCAACCTGGCAGTTCCTAACGAAAGCGAGACCAACGCCCCTGAATGCAATAAAGGTTGCAACTTTTTCGTGAATGTAATGTGCAGAAGAAACCTGGCTCACAAGGCACTGCGGATCGCATTTACTCATACCATACCAAGAATCGCCGCACGGTGATTCGAGTACGGAAGGGAACCTTAAGAATCGCACGGAGACAGACGATAATTCCAGAAAGGACACAAATGAAGAAAATCGAGCAAACCTACTGAAGAGTTCTATCACTAAATTGACAGAAACCACAGAACCCTCCTGAATGGCGCAAGTGGTTATGCAAGAAATGCCGCTCGAAGTACTCCTGTGGTTACGAAGCGAGGAGTACGCCCTGGGGAATATATGTCTTTGCTTGTAAGGAAATGAATTGAACTCGGTCCAAACCGAAACATGCTCAGCAGACACCACAAGAGGTAGTACTCCACATACTAGCAGCAGCAGAAGTCATCAAGGACATCAATGTGGGCGGCGGTGGTCCTGTCGTCCCCAAACCCAACTTTCCCCTCGACAAAGAAAATCTCGAAAAGAGAGGAAGAACAGCACCAACCAAATCTTACGCACAAAAGGTTGTACCACTGGTTGCCCTATCAATTCGCGCAACCTTAAACAACCGCTGAATTCGACGCGAAGCAATTAGCGGAGGATATAACAGCAAGGAGCAGACACTTCGCAATCAACCGTCCGCCTCAGCCTCGCCGCACCGACCCTCACCCCAGGGCTGTCCTGAACAAGTGTTCCTCCTGGTCGGAGGAACGAGGAAGCGGCAAGCAATGGCAAATAATTGGGGGGAAAAGAGTCGCTTGGGTGCAATCAAACGCGAAAGCAAAGCGCTCGAAGAGGAAAGGAAAGGCGAAAAATCTTGGAACAGGGGGAGTAGGAGGATGAGGAGGAATCGGGGGGGACGCGAACCTCTCGGCGGAAATCCGGGCGCCTAGTGGTTTCTTCTCCTCCGGCTTTGCTGTGGGCGCACGGAGCGGCGCACCGCTCGTGGTATACGCAGCTCCGCCGCCCTGCTGCGTCGCGGGGTACGCAGGTCCGGTCAGAGGAGTGGGGGAGGAGCGCGGCCGCGCGCGTCAGTCGTCACATCCAGGAAAAACAAGTCAAGGACCCCTCTCCCGCTCCGCGGCTCCGGTCTCCACTCGTTGCCTTTGGCCGTGGCTGCCTCCACCTCCAGCCCTGGACCGCTGCGTTGGCCGCGCTTGCTCCAGCCGAGAGGAGCAGAGCACGGTGGTAGAGGTACTGTAGAGATGAATCTCTCTACTACCTACTAGTATTTCTCTGCCGCGAGACCGGGCGGGCAGCGGCGAGGGGTGGGTGTCCAGCGCAGGCAGCAGTAGTAACCGTAGCGAGCAGCTGACACACGCAAGACAGAGCCAGGCACAATGCAGTCACCCTCACCCGTCGTGGCCGGCCGGCTTTGCGTGGTGTGCAGTAGTACGTAGAGTCAGTAGGGGAGAAGAGACGGCACGGTGGTGGTAGTGGGTGGCGCCGTGCTGGTTGTAACTGTTGCGGTGAGCCGTTGCTTTCCTTGGGCCAAGGCCAAGGGGGGCAGACAAGCTTGGGCAGTGTTTAGATCCCTTCCAACTTCCAAAAATTTTACAAGATTACCCGTCACATTGAATCTTTAGACGCATGCATGAAATATTAAATGTAGGTAAAAAAATAACTAATTGCACAGTTTGTCTATAAATGTCGAGACGAATCTTTTGAGCCTAATTAATCCATGATTGGATAAATTTTACCAAATAACAACGAAAAGTACTACAGGAACTTTACACCAACTTTTACACCATCTAAACACTACCTTGGCCGTTTGGGCATTGGGAGGGGAGGCTCCTCCGTTCTTTATTCACATCACCTTTTCCTTGTTTATTTATCCTCTCGAAAAAGAGACGAACAGAAAAGAGAGCAACCCCATACCTGCCTGTGATTTTTGCACAAATCTCCCGCGAATTCGACACCAATCTCGTCCTCGGTTTGGCAACGAGTTTCTCGACGCCTCGGATCCGAACTCCCGTGTTATTACAAAACGTACATAATTAATAGTCGTAACATAGTAGGGATCCGTAATGTACAGTGTACCGTCGTCCGTCTTGTGCACGAGGGAATCCGAACAGTGGCCGGAGCAGTAGCAGTGGGCGGTCCTGCTGCTGCCATCGATTGAATCGAATTGATTACCGACGACGACGACGACGACGAAGCCGGCGAGTGATTGGCACCCCGTAACCACCCCGCGTAAATCGTAATGCCGCGCCGGCCGGTCGATTATACGTAGTAATCAGTCGGTACTGCCAATCCACGCGAAACAGTCGTGCCGTCGTGGAGTACTCCACCTGCCGCGTGCAGGAGCCCGGCCCTGCCGTGTTTCTTCTTCTTCTTCTTCAACCAACCACCGCCTTGTTGCAACCGTGGTGGAGCCATGTGGTCGAGGGACGATAAGCTGCCCTCAGGTGGCCAGGTGGAAGCAGTACATTGTAGGTGCACGTCCATTGCTTGCTTAGTGACACGATTCATTTGAATATACACTACCCCTACGTGTTTTTTCCTGACAGTGCCGGCCGGCACATTCACTCCCTGATCCATATTTCCGTATCATTTCTAGATATGGTTATTACATTTGCTCTCTAGTACCGTAGTTGGAACACGTGATTTCCCTCTGGTTTTTCTGTGTGAATTTTGCCGATCGAGTTCGGTTGGGCAGAAGGAAAGAACTGTGGGGTGGGGCTTCAGCATTCAGCAGCCTGCAGCCCAAACTGTGGACCACGTACGTACATGTGGTGGACCAAGCGAAAGGGTCGGTCAGCGACTAGAGCGAGTGAAGCTGCTTTTGCAGTAGTTGGTGAGGACACTCACGCCTTTCTCGGGTCGTTCCTGCACGTAAATTCCGGACGCGCACGCCGTCGACCTCTTGTATCGGTGGCATGCCGGACCCGCACGTAAATTCCGCGCGCGCAGGCGCATGTGGTTCGTGGCGGTGGCGGTGGCCGCCGTCCGCTGGTGCTGCGTCGGCCGTCCGGTGACCGGTGCCGACTGCCTAGCAGCAGCAGTCGAGCAGCGCGAGGCCGCGGTCACCGCACCGGGGAGACGGGACGAGAGGCGGCATGCGGAGGACGGACGGCCGGCGTTCCGGGTCTGTCGGATGGAGACGGGGGCGGCCGTGCATTGCAAATTGCAATGCAGCTGGTGGACCTGGGGCACGGCACGGGCACCGGCGCACACCACACAGCAGCAGCTGCGCCTGCGTCCACGCCTCCACGGTCCACGTACATGCGCGCGGGCGTGATCCATGGACCGCGTGGGGCTCGGGCGCTAGCGCCGGCGAAAGCGCCACGCCATCTGACCAGCCCCGCCGCCCCGGGCCCGGAAACACGCGCGCCACGGCTGAGCCTGAGGTGGAAGTGGGACCGAGACGAGGTGGTTGCGTGACGTCTGCGTGCAACTGTGATGAAGCGAGCCAGCAAGTCTGAGGTCATGTTTGGCCGGCGGCCACACTTTGTCACGCTTAAGGTTAAGTATTTGTCATACTGTGGCTTGCCACGCTCCGTGGTAAAATCGAAGTGTTTGATTTGTTACTGAGCTGTGGCAAAATTATGTGGCTGTTGTTTGGATGGCTGCTACAAAAATTTAACAAAGTTGCCACGTTATGTATGATGTTTCTAATGGACTAAGAATAAATATGAAAATTAAGACTAATATAGATAATTAGTGGTCTAGAATACCCTTATTTTTTCTTTTCTTAATTTGTTAAACTTATTTTAATTTTTTTCTATTCTCTCTGCCCTATCCAGCGCACGCATGCAGCCTTATCTCCGTGATTGCACAACTAGCCAGTAGTGCTAGGCAGTTGGTTCATGCAGCATGCAGCTGGTCAATCAATCCATTAAAGAAATCGATGGCAGCATGCAGCTCGCGCCGTGGCGGCAGGTGTGGCGCGGAAATAGCCCGCCACACTTTTGGCGGAGAAGTGTGTGGCGAGTGGCGGCCGTGGCTATGGCGAACCAAGGGTTAGTAATCAATCAAACGTTTACCAAATTTATTGTGGCAAACCTAATGATTGGTGTGGCGAGTTATGGCCAGCAACCAAACATCCCCTGAACCCGTCAGTGTCAGCTGCTAGTACAAAATCACGTGACGTTGGATGACCATGTGGCCAAATGCCAAGGAGATGATGCTACTGCTACGCACGATGGTACGTACTAGTACAAAGAAAAGACAAAGATTCGAGCCCCTGTTAGTGTTATCGAGCGAGTTCCCCGTTTGGCGTGCATCTCTGGCGCCGGCAAATCTGGTCGCGAGTCTGAAGTCTGGACAAACAAGAACAACGTGGTGAGGAGCTCGCGCTGGTAACCGAGCACGAGCAGACAACGGCTAGACGACGACGACGGCGCTGCGTGCAGGAGCAGGAGTCTGCTGGGGTGCTGGCTGCTGTCGAGACGTCCAGCGCAGTGTTAGGCCCGTTCGGCTGGAATTATAAGCCGGCTGAAAAATACTGTTGACTGATTCTTTGTGAGAGAAAAATACTGTTCCGGTTGAAAAAACAAGCTGAATAAGACGGATTATAAGCCAGATGAACAGGGCCTTAAGCTGATTCGGCTGGCTGGCTGTCAGCGTTGCTTTTCTCTCGTATCAATTCAGCACCACCGCTTACCAGCCATTTGTCAGTCAGCACCTGCAGCCGAACAAGCTCCTTGTTTACGCGAGGTGGCAGGCAGGGCAGCAGGGCAACAACGGGACGTCGAGCCGTCGAGGCGGAATGGGCCGTCAACAGCTACTAACCCCCCGTACGGGCCGGTGTAGAAAAAAGATGGCCCTTTTCCCCCGCTGCCCATGCTGCCGGACGCCCGTATGCCCGTGTGCCAATGCAGGTATGCAAAAAAAAAGAAAAAAGAAAAGGAAAGGTATGCAACAGTGTGGGTGTAGGGGTTGCTAAAAAAAAACAGTGTGGGTGTAGGGTGTTTGTCTCCGCTCGCTTGCCCCTCTAGCCCTCTAGGCAAAGCAGGAGATTCCTGCATGAAATGCAACCTGCGACTAAAATATGCTACTGCCTATCGCCTGCTCAACTAGAGCTGGACGAATCGTTTGTGCCGACATTAAAAAACATTCGGTTTCATAATTCATAGAGCCAATTCTAATGGTACTCTTCCCTGTTCACAACAGATCAATGTGGAGCGTGAGTGTTCGTCAACTCAACATTTCTCATTTCACCAGAAATTTATTGGGTCCCAGAGTCGTGCTACAGGTATCAGCATCCCTGGTCCAACCTTTTGGCCACAGGTACCGGCTACTGGGCACGAGTCGTGATAGAGTACTACGTAGTACGTACTGGCGCTGGTAGAGGGTACGAGTACGAATCCAAGCTTTCGACGGTGTCATGGACTCGAGTTATGGCGTACTAGTACTAACGGGCAGTGACCGGTGGGGGCAAAAACACACGTACGTTGCCGTGCAGTGCTCGCTGGGCAAACCGCGAAGAGAGCAAGCAACTTTGAAGCAAAAATGGCTCGTTTCCAATCCTCCTCCTCGTGCCTCAACAGTGTCTCAAGTCTGAACAGGGACAGCCGACTGAACCATGCATGTTTGCTTTCGGCCTTGTTTAGTTTTAAGGCTGAAAAGTCATACGCGTTACATCGGATGTTTCATAGAATATTGAAAGGGGTTCGGATACTAATAAAAAAACTAATTATAGAACTCGTCTGTAAACTGTGAGATAAATTTATCAAGACTAATTAATCCGTTATTAGTGTATGTTTAATGTAGCACGACATTGTCAAATCATGCATTAATTAGGTTTAAAAAATTTGTCTCGCAAAATACACGCAATATATGTAATTAGTTATTTTTAGTCTACATTTAATACTCTGTACATATGTCAAATATCTGATGTGACAGAGGTAAAATTTTAAGGGAGGAACTGAACAAGACACCTGGCCCAGCGCTAAGATCCGATGATGATGCCTGAACCTGACCTGACCAACGGATGGCCAAGCGCCCGGACCACCAGCCGGTGGCCTCGACTCCGGGCACATGGAGTGCTGTGCTGTGCTGCCTGCCGGCGTCGGCGCAGGTGACAGGGAGCTGCGCCCGCGCCCGGTGCCTCCGAACGGAAAGGCTTTCAAATCTTCAATGCCGCCGCGGCCCAGAACGGGCCCGGGGCCAGCGGATCCAGGCTGATACATGTTTCATGTTTCCCTGCGCTGCGCTATGTAGCTCGCGTGTAGTGCGGAACTGCTGTTACACGGTGCAACGGAGAAGTATTGGCCCTCCATCCCAAATTATAAAGGCATTCCAAGAATCTTGAAGAGTTAAAGGATCTCAAGTTTGACCAAATTTATATGATAAGATAATAATATTTATGACACTAATTAAGTATCATTAGATTCTTCATTAATTATATTTTCATAGTATACCTATTTGA
The DNA here is from genome assembly GCA_038087645.1 of Saccharum hybrid cultivar R570. Classification (NCBI taxonomy): domain Eukaryota; kingdom Viridiplantae; phylum Streptophyta; class Magnoliopsida; order Poales; family Poaceae; genus Saccharum; species Saccharum hybrid cultivar. Next base: position 4,368,740 of record JAQSUU010000344.1, read on the forward strand.
TATTATAAATTTTTGTAATTTTCTCTATAATTTTTGTCAAATTTAAGATGCTTTAACTCTCCAAGATTCTTGAAATGCCTTATAATTTGAGATAAAGGGAGTAGCATATTCGAATGAAAAGAACATTAATTATTAATTATATAAGAAAGAAGCGAACTGATCATATATCAGTTGGTGGGTTCCTTGTGGTGGAATCTGCTCATCCGGGTTTCTCGACTTGGCACGAATGCTTGTATTTTCCTAGATTTATTTCAGGATTAATCGGCACTATGCTTTTAGTGGCAGGTGATATCCCTGTCGATAGCGAGGCATCTGTGGTAACTTTGTGAATCTCGAGATTTACCGGCTCAGTCCTTCGGAGGTTGCTCATAGGGATAAGGTTTGCGTACGTATATTTATAGGGTGAGTATGCGTGCGTGTTGTGAGCGTATACGTTGTACTGTATAATTTTAAAAATATATATAAGGAAGAAATAAATGGCAATCGCCATCCTCTTTAATTTAATTCGTAAGGTGCCTAAATACATTTCTATTCGTAGCTTTTGCCTTGCGTACTTGTGGTGAGCTTTTTTTTTCCCTCCAAGTACCGGTACTATTCATCTTTATCTACGATGGATTCTTGACTAGAAATAATTTGGAAAAGTGGTAGTCGTCATCCTCTTTAATCTATTTGAACCCATTCTAACACCCATAGAAAAATCCCTAGTGATACTCAGCTGCCCCTGCAATCAAATATACTGTTCCAATTCCAAGGACCTCATATTCTATGAGCCCAAGTTATTGCTATTGAAAATTTGTTCCTCCAGTAGTTTCGATTTAACCATTCCATTCTCCTTTAAAAGATTTTTTTTTCCATATAGCATCTCTGATCAAAGAGAGAAAAATATATATTTCAGAACATTTCAACGGATTTCTTAGTTCACACCTGGTCGCTGATGCGGCATCTCATCGGTTCTACTGGTAAGCGGCAATAGCTTGACTGCCTCGCTCATTGAGATGTCAACAAGATCAAGATGAACAACATGGAGACGCAGCAATTCATTGGGAGAACGTGCAGGCAATCTCGTTGGACAGCTCATAGCTCTGCCGCCATTTCTCGACAAGTTCAGCTTTGCAGGCTTAGAGTATCTCTGAGAGTTTGCCAAATCAACTTGGTATCCATTTATTTTTGGTAAAATAAAAAAAATTGTGCTCCAATAGTTTGGTATCCAACTTGGTAAATTTTAGCAACTTGGCAAATCTCCCCTCTCCACGCACATATTTGCGCGCTGAGCGCGAGCGCGCATCCGGCTTCACGTGCAAATTTAAGCGGGGCTCTTTGTTTCTTAACGGGGCTCTTCGTTCACTTAGCGGGCCTCTTCTTATTTTACCAAATCCAAATTCCAAACTCTTGGAGAGAGTCTATTTTTTCACTTGCCATATATTTTAGCGAGTTACCAAATCACGATATTTGCCAAGTGAATTTTGGCAAACTCTTGGAGTATGCTCAGGGGGTGTTTAGTTCTTGGGGTGAAAAATTTTAGGGTCACATTGAATGTTTTATGGGATATCGGAAGAGGTGTTCGGATACTAATAAACAAACTAATTACATAACTCGCCTGGAAACCGCGAAACGAATTTATTAAGCATAACTAATCTATCATTAGCACATATTTACTGTAGCACAACATTGTTAAATCATGCATTAATTAGACTTAAAAAAATTGTCTCGCAAATTTATCGCAATCTGTGTAATTAGTTATTTTTTTTGTTTATATTTAATACTCCATACATGTGTCCAAACATCTGATGTGATGGGGTGAAATTTTTTTAAAGATGAACTAAACACCCCCTTAGTGTTTGGGGTCATTTTGAGACAGGATGAGATGGTCATGTTCTGTGTTTAGTTGAGAGGGACATGTCCATCTTTTTTTTCCTCTTTAGTTGGGGTGATCGGAGTAAGGACATGCATAAAAATTTTCAGGCCGTTAGACATTGCTAGCCATGGGCCCACTTGTCATCCTCCCTATAGGCATATATATAAATTTGAACTGCAAGCATCCTCTCATATATCATCAGAAACTTGCAAATTTCTCTCATATATCTTCAGAAACTTGCAAATTGATCTTAGTATCACCGAACTAGAAAGGAATGTGACATTTCAAATCTGGTGCTCGTTACTTAACAAATTCTTATGAAATGTTGCAAAGTTGTTTTTAGGACATCCTTTATTTGTACAACATAGGCCCTGTGACTACAGAATGTACACTGCACAAGTTCTGATGGTTCCGGGGCAAACATTTCTCTTTTGTTTCTTTCTTTATCTTCAAACAACACGCAGTGACCTGTCCGCAGTCAGCACTATATATTACGTGTTTTTACAACTATATACATCAGCCAAACTGCCAGAATGGATAGAGAAATTACAGGAAAAGAAGTTTACACGCTACACGGTCCACCCATTCTTTTGGAAGTTAGCTTAACATGTTAGATGTGGTTCATGTGGACTAGTTACAGGTCCACCTGCCCCTCTGTGTATAACATCAGAATTCATTGTCATTTGATGGCGGTTGTCACTCTAAATCAGGAGGCACAACCTGAAATAATTATTGATCACCAGGCACTGCATCCGGTGCCATGTTGTCTTGTTGGGCGAGATTACTGTTCTCTTGGTCAGGAGACCTAACTTTGAGCATATACCCCTGTGCAAAGTCTAACATTTCCTCGACTTCTTTCTTCAACTGCACGATTTCATAACAAATGAAGTGAGCTCTGAGAATCAAGGGTTTTATGTACTTTCTAGAAGTTATGGCATGCGGAAATTAAAGAAGCAGAGTATTCTGTAAACTCATACTTTGCACTCTCCTGAAATACTTCTGTTGCTGCAACACTATGTATGCTCATGTGTACTACTCCTACAACTTGCAAACCAGCAAAAGCTACATAGAATATTTTGAGGATAAACATGCTTGCTCATGCTGTCCTAGGCTCCTAGCTGACAATCTCATCAACGAAGCTGTACATGAATTTTAAGTGAATAGCTAACAATCTCATGCACTGGAGCTATGATAAGAAGGCAGATCATTCTTTTTACACCTGTATCTGTACGTGATCATGCCTAATTAGAATGTACTAGAACTCCACAAATTAGCACAAGCTATATGAATTGTATGTGTTAAAGTTTGAAGAAAATTGGATTAAATTCACAACAAAATATCATACATACAAAAGCTCAGTAAATACAAATGCATACCTCATCCACAGCACCACTCTTTATCTTAGACTGCATTATGCACCATTTCTTGAAATGTGCACCTGAAAATACAACATGGCGATTGTATTCATAAAATCATTAAATTTCATTGCACCTTAAGTAGAGAAAAGCTGTCACAGAAAAGAAATAGGAGAGCACATGAGCTAGACAAAGGGGTCAGAAGAAATCACCGACCAGCACTTATGTTGAGACTGCACGAGCTAGAACTGATAGTTTTCACAGACCACCTACAATGCACCTGAAAGGTAACATAGCAGAATCACTACACTATTGGAAGATAACTGTTATTGTAGGATTTGTAGCACTGCAAAATGCTCTCAGATCTACAAAAATGAAAGAGAGGGCAGGAAACTGTAACCAATATTTTCCATAAGTACCTCAAAGAAGGAACCAAATGGAACATCATGTACTTGCTGTACTGTCTCAAATACCTACAAATAATGGCGAGAGATCAATATTACTTATGACATCAAGCAAACTACCAAGAACTATTATCTACCATAATGGAACATTCTGTTGTACGTTAGAAACATACCAGATCCATTTTGTCAGCTGAAAGAACAATATGTTGCCACTCTGTCATCGCCGAATAAGGAGGGCACATTGGACTATGGCATATTGATTTACAATTAAGTTCCCTCACCTCGCCATCATACTCATCTGCGACGTGCCACTGGCCCAGCTGCAGAAAAGCAACATTTTAGCGCAGAATATGAAGTAAAAGAAAACCAAAGCCATTCAGCTTGCTGATCACATGGAAGGGTTTTTTTTCTTTCTTTTTTTTTAATATAGTAAGAGGTGGAAGGTTAACCCACAATAAAAATATGCCTGGAGGATGATCAGTATATATGCTTCCTTTGGATGAATCCATTTGGAGTGCATATGGCATAGGCCAGCCTAATGGAGAGAAATTTAATTTTGAAATTCAATAGGAGGGTGGCTACCAATAGGTGGTATGTACTGTTTCTTGCCTAGTTGCCAGGTCCATACACTATTCAGGATGGCGACATTTTTTTTTTACAACAGGATGGTGACATATTGTAGGTTCAGTGGAGCCATACATGCCACCTTGACAACAGACTAAAATATCTTAACTCAAAGTTTGTAAATAAACTATCTTCATAAGACGAGACCACCGAAAGCTTGATATCCACTAGGAAGTAGGAACCCAAATTACTGATCCCGAGAATGCTACCTGAATTATTCATAAATCATAGAAGACAACCTTTTTAGAATACATAACACATAGACAACGGCAGAATGGGCTGGGGTTATAAAGCTGATAGATCTATAGTAATTGGCAGCTCCACATTGTGTCCTAGCAGCACTAAAATCACTAGTATTGAAAGATGTCCTAAACATGAAAATTTGAATTTTTCAATGACAAAACCTGAAAACCTGAAAATTTCAATGACAAATTCACCAGTACTAAAATACAAAATTATTAAAAGAGGCGCAGGATGGACATCTTTTGCTCAGTTGGATATTAATTTGAAAAAAAAAACTATGACCACCTACTCTATTTGACATATTATGATAATGTACCGATTTCTATTAAACAACTTTGTGGAAATTCTCTAATACAAAAGAATACAAGGATTGAAAATAAGTTGGTCATATAGAATGTACTATATGTGCAAAAGGCTGGCAATGTGCTGGATACTTACATTTATATCTTTATCCTTCCGATCTGTTCGATACTCTGTTATGTAATTCGAATCATCACTTAAAAGAATACTAAAGAACTGCTCTGCAGTACATGGAAAAGTTCCCTGAAATCATGAACAGTTAAGGATCAGTTACCAATTACAAAGCTAGACCATTAAATAAAATCGTGAGGCTAAAATATTGTTAGTCATTATTACATTGAATACAGGGACCAAAACTTCTTCTTTAACAAAAGGTTGTAACTGCCCTGTTAATGCAGCACAATCTTCTGGGACATTTATCTCCTGCTTGCTAGTTTTTCTTGAACTACTGTGTGCACGTAATGCAGACTGAGCACGTTCCTGGAATCCAAATGTTAAAAAGGCTATCAAATCTGAGGAATGTTTGTGGAGATAAAACTCATATCACAAACAGCAAAATCAACAAAGACACCTTCAAAACTAGTGCGCGACAGTAAGGCTGCAGATATGCAGACGCACTCTAAGGCTATAATTTTAAAGCAAGGATCTAGTGTATCACATACATATGCTGTACCTGTTTCTCAGCCTCTATCATCATTTGGAAGTTCTTCACAGCTCGCTGCAATGCTCTAAATGTATGGTTTCTGTTCCAAAACGATGCAAATTTGTACCTGACTCTTCCTACAAAAAAATAATAATAATATATAGGGAAACATGATATGTAGCAACCACGACACCGTCTAATCTAATTGCTGTTAGCAGTCCTTTTTGCAGTCTACATAAACTGTATGGTATGGTTTTTATGCCATAGAGATCAGGCAGGACTGGTAGGGCCAGGAAATGGGGTTTATCAGCTTATTAAGAATTGCATAATGAGAGAAGGATTTTGATCACTATGGGGGTGTTAACATCTGAGTTCAGACATAGGTGCATCTTTGATAAGTCAACCCACCCCCAAAAGAATAGATAAAAGAATGCTTGTAGAAGATAAGTCTGCTAAAAGAGAGATCACCCATTAAATTCCTGTGGCTCCTTCCCAACCCGATTCAGAGTAATAATTCTGTTTCACGATTGTTTTCACTTTTCAGACATTCATTTGGTCCTGTAGGCCCTGTAATTTTTTTGCTCTTATTTTTGATAATGTAGACCTTTGGTACTTATTACTTGTATCAATGTTTTGTGTATAGTGGATCAGGAAAAAAAAGACATGCAGGGGTCCATTGATTTAAGAACCACTCATATGTTATGAAGAATTTACCATCTGGACATCCTAATGGAGGAACACCAAATCCTCCAGCTCCCATTCGAAGAAATATTGTAATAGCTGGATTAATAACTGCATGCTGACTTCTCCTTATCTGCAGTGTTTGTAACAAAAGAAACAGATGGCACATTAAATGTGTGCATTATGAAAATTATCGGACATAGTAGAACAGGAGCGGAATATGAATTACCTCGTCAATATCTCTCAAAGGAATCACAACCTTTATATAGGGAAGAAAAGATGTTTTAGTCACACAAATGAAATTAAGAAAATAAATTTATGTACAAACAAGTTATTATATATGAATATGCTTTACAGGAGAAAAAAAAAGCAACGTCCATAAGCTTCATCAAACAAAATCAGGAAGAGAACTGGTGCATGGAAAGTAATTTGCCAGAAAAATGGATGCCACGGTAACAGTAACACAAAAAATAGAAATGATGGAAATATTCCTAAGATGCAAGCAATAGTTTCTCAAACGATAGCTAATACATATGGTAAACAACCATTTCATTCATGAATGATGGAAATATTAGAATAGCGTGAGGCATTTAGGTAGTATGTACAATTTTCAATGGGCTATTTGAAAACATAGCCTATTTAGTTTTGGTTTCTGTAGAATCTCAGTCAAGAGGACTAGGTCAAATAATTTTTAACTACAACACCATTGAATAACAAAGAGTAAAGGGATATCACTTGAAAATCAATTAAAAAAAAGATGGAACGTGTATTGCTACCCACAAACTGACATGTTAGTGTTTCCCAATTATTATGCTATGCTGTTGACTGAGAGCTAACACAAGTTTCTGATTTAATTTTAAAAAAAAGGTGGGCCCTAGTAATGTTGCGGCTCTTCAACAGAAACTACAAAACAGTTATCAGAATCTGCCATAATCTCATGATCATCAAAGTGTCTGTTTGATGGAATATGCAGTTCAGATCAGCATGACGTTAAAAACTTGACTACTTTATCATAAAGACATGAACAAGTAAGCTCCAAACAAAGGATCTACGGTAAACATATTTAATCAAAGGATAACAATTGTGAATTTGATGTGAGCTAACCTTGATTTGCTTTGAAAAGACGTTTGAATGAAAGCAAATATGCCATGAAGAGACATACATGCGTCCATGATACAGAAATGACCTCTCAAGTGCACATGAATAACTGTGGTCAACAACCTGAAAGGAACAAAAAGAAAACAACTCTTGCAAGTTGGAACCATTGGTATCAGATACATGCATGAATGAGTGAAGTTATAGTAGTTACCCACCTCATCTGGAGGTAGTTCAAAAATTGTCTGCAAAGGACCTGGCTTTTGATGAACTACAGTAGGACCTTGCTTATCCAAGGAAATCCTTCTACGAGCGCCAGCCTCAGCTGAGCTATTTAGAGCCCTAAAGAAGAGAAGTGATACATCAGAAACATTGAAGCCTCACCTTGATTTTAACGAGACTTAAAAATTTGAATTTGGGCCACATAAGGTACAAAGTGAGGGACAGCACATTTTACATGATGAGCCGGATATAAATTCCTACTATAGTTTCACTTCTGATGTTCACAAAGTCAAAGCAAAATAATGAAGCAAGTAGCTAAAACATACATGCCAAAACTGTTCAAACCTGCTAATTGGACAAACAGAATAAAACATTCATGCTTTTTGGTGAAAAAAAAATATGACAGGAACAAAGGAAAGCTAAGGATTTAATGATTAAATTAAATAAATAGAGTGAGATTTTAACCTGGAGGAACTTTCATTGATTACTTTAATATGAAGACACACCTGACAATACAAAAAAAAGTATAATAAGGTGACAAAAAAAAATTAACCTCAGAAACCAACTGGTTTTTCAGAAATCACTCACCTGGCCTGATGTGCTGTCAAGTGTATGCCAAACTGGTCCACTCTGTACCTCAGACTCAACAGGAACAGTAACAGAACCAAGGATTGTGCTTTTCCATACAATGTCCCAGTCATATATCGTGACATTTATCTATGGAAGTGTAGAGAATGAAAACATGGGAACAAGGGAAATGCTTAAAAAACCTAGGCATACAGCTTTTTATGGGAACAGAATAATTGGCCGAAGGCACAAATGCATCAAGACAATGGAAAAACATCCAGGGTTTGCACTACATGAACTCATGAATTCGCAACAATTTTGTCAGGATTAGAAGCAAAATGGAAAGTTGCAAAACCCATGACAGATATATGACAATATTGTTGTAGATGTAGTGCGACAGTGCAGCTGCAATTCTTTTAACATAAGAATGGTACATTAGTGATTTGACTATGTAAACTATACAGAACTGTGATTACTTATTAGTCATATTTTCCTACACCAATGATGGACAAACATAGCATCTTTTAAAAGATACCAAGCTAACTAAGAGAGAGAACTGAGAATAACCTTTACAGGAAGACTATCAACAAAAAAATTGAATTCCTCTCCCCACATTGGGTTTCTTGAGCCAGGAACCATGGAGCTGTAAGGTGTTAAAAAAATAGATTAGACTAGTTGAGCATTAGCTGTGTGACATATATCTATAATCTATATGCTTATCAAAGAGGTTAATATTATGTTATATTAAAGGATGGTCATTTGAAGTTGTTTCCCCTGTCCACCTTCCACCATTGCTTTTCCCACGGAACACTTTCAGGATAGCACGTGTATCTGTCATTTACACGTTACCCTACTGCAATCATCACCATTTCCATAACATTCAAACAATCCTGGGGGCAGTTGTCTCTTGTTTCCTCTCCTTTACAGCCTATGCTTGGAACTGCTAGATCCAAAACCGTATTGTCCTATCTCTAATGATGAATCCTAAACGGCCAAATTACCAGGGAATAAAATCTCTCTCTAACTACCCATGAGCTCATACAATAAGTTTCATTCATAAAAAGCTTTCCCTTGAACCTACCTTATTTAACATGTATGCACTATCAAGTACTACATCCATTCAAATTATAAGACGTTTTGTTTTTTTCTAGATACATAGCTTTTGCTATGCACTTAGATATACACTATGTCTAAATACATATTAAAAGCAATGTATCAAGAAAAGCCAAAACGTCTTATAATTTGGAACGGAGGGAGTTACAGAGGATCTGACTTCAGTGCAATAAAAAAACCACACCAAGCAATTAATAGTTTCGCCCAAAACACGACCGACTTGCTCTCTGGGTGTATGTCCCCTCAAAGGGAAGATAGAACATGGCTTCTAAACAAATTACAGTGTCCAAGAATTCTCAGATTGATAAATAAGCTAGAAATGGAACTCCTTCAAAAGCTATATAGTTAATAAAACAACTGAGATCATCAAAATAACAGGTTCAAAGTATTGAATCAATATGATCACCTGAAACGCTTCTCTGCGCCACAAGTGATCAATGCATACGGGTCAGATGTCCCATTTAAGTTCGCCGCCATCAAATTTTTTGCAGCCAACAATTCGAGCTGAACACACACATCCAATCCAAGTCACAAACCATCCAGAACAACTGCCAGCAGCACGACACAGAAAAGAATGGAGGCCAAAAGCTGATCACTGGTCACCTTCACTACATACGCAGAGGGGCCGCTGGCACCCCCCTTGACCTGCCCCAATCCAAGCCAAGCCAAGCGCATCCATCAAACGGGAGATCAATGCATCAGCATCCGTGATCACCAGCACCATATACGACCCAAATTCTCCGAAACGCAAACAGACGCAGCCGTTACCTTCTCGGCGCCGTCTAGCCCCCGCACGAGGAGCTCGTCGGCGTCGCCTGCCGCTGCCGCCTGCGAGGGGCGCGGGTTGAGGAGCTCGTACGCAGCGTAGAGCGCGACGAGGATCATCGCGGCGGCGCACGTGACCTCGATCTCCCAACATGTCGGGAGGAGGAACCCGAGCGCCGCCACTGCGGGGGCCGACCCTGCGGCCTGCGGCGCCATGCCGCCTGCGCCCGCGCCCACGAGGACGGTGCGTGCCGCGCCCTAGGGTTTCGGGAGTGGGCTGGGCGCGCACGCGAGGGCCATGGGGGGCGGGGGGCGAGGGGCGACCGGGCGAGGAAGGAATGGTAGGAGGTCTGGAGGTGGTGGGTTATGCAGGGGGACGACGAGGCGGAGTCGCGGGGAAGGTGGGAACGGTCGGGTCGGGCTCGCGGGGTGGGTGGGCCACCCTGAAGAGGCCGGGTCCAGTGGGATCGGACGGCTGGGGCCTGGGGCGGATCGTGATGCGGTGCGATTGTGCCGTCGGCGGAGGCCGGAGATAACGGACTTCGACGCTGGTCCGATGGGCCCACGACGCCGCTGCGCGGCTGCGCCGGTTGACCTGGGGAGTGGGGACTGACCCCGGGCCGATGTTACCCTACAGCGACCGTTGACGGGCCTGTCAAAGTCGAAGCCGGTTCCACCTGCAGGTAACTTCCATTCGGAGCATTTTGTCTCTTTATTTATAAAAAAGAAACGACTTTGGTTGTCTAAACTTTTATTTCATCGTGATAACATAATCACATGACATTTTATATTGTTAAAAGATTCTAAATTTTGAATTTTTAAATATAAGAACTCTTTTAAAATGGTACTTTAAATAATTTCAGAAAAAAAACTTGCCAACTGCAAGTTCTAAATCTTATTGAGCCATATTTTTTTTTATGTAAGGTTCATCTTAATCTGACCTATGCAATTATGAATTTGTTTGAACAACTATTAAAGTTTGAGGTAGAATAATTCAATTTTAGTTAACTTCTCTATCTCCTACACTCTTGGGAACTACTCCCTCCTTCCAAATTGTAAGGCGCCTTGGCTTTTTAAAATATATTATTTTTATATAATATATATATCAAAGTGCATAGCAAAAATTTATGTATCTAGAAAAGTCAAACATCTTATAACTTAAAATGGAGGGAGTATTAGTTTGAATCTCAAGTTTGGTGACAATATAACATACTATAAATGTGTGTCATTTCATTTTATTTTTAAACTCCTAAATATGTTTTTCTAGGGAATTTTCACAATTCTACCAAGAAGGTGATTTGGACAAAATATTTTTCTATTCATTGTAGCCTAACAAATCAGTCATACATTGTTTCCCAAAATCATGTAAGTAAATGAAGTAATTATTACTTTGCTGGTTTCAAAAGTACACTAAGAATCACTCAACAACCATACAACACTTGTTTTTGTCCGAAAAACTAATGCAAAAATTATGCTCTAGCTGAAAGTTGTATTTAAAATTAGATGTCATATTAGTTTTGTTTTAAGTTAATCATTTTTATCTTTAACCATAATATGTTAAAAAATATAAGTTAACAATATAGGATTTATATTTTTAGAGAATAAGATTGAATAGAACGGGACAATCCATTGCTGCAAGGAAGGGATCATTCATATTAGCTATTTGGTTGTGAGGATAGGATGAGCCAATTTTTTGTTTGGTTAGATGAGATAAGATTAATTAATTATTTAACCTAAATAGTAATATTAATTATGTATTAATCAATGAACAATCAACACTAATCTTAACGTGACAATTACTAATTTATAATAATTTTGTTTGAATATATAAATAATCTTTTTGAGGAATTACTTTTATATTTTTTATAAAGTCAAATCGATATTTTAAACTACCATGAAAGTCCGATTTATCTTTCTCATTGCTAACGTGCGATTTATCTTTCTCATTGCTAACGTGACATCACGTAGAACGACTGACATGCGACACGTCAATCGAAACCACTTCAAAAACGCTCGGAGAGGTCAGATGAGTAAAATTTGACTTATGGAATAGTTGAGGGATTTCCCCCCTTTTCTTTTCTCCTCTTGAGCATTAGCGATCCCGTCCTAGCATCCTAAAAAAAATAAAAAAAAAACCGTCCCAGGGCATCCATCCCACCGCGCGCCGTGGCCTCTGATAGTGTGATCTTTCCTTGACCCCGCCGACCGTGTCGCTCGCTTCTTGATATACTACGGCCGCTAGGGGAGACCCGGATTGGTGAGGATGGCCTCCGCCAGGATACGTGGGGAGAAACGCAAACGCGTCAGCAAGTACAATTCCACGAAAACGAGGTCGAGGAGGAAGAGGATTTCGAGGAAGCGACACTCGCAGGAAGGTGCTTCCTAATCCTTACTTTTGTTGAATCTCGTTTGCTTCGTTTTTCATGGATCTGTCACAGTCTGTAGGCTTACCCAATTACCCATCTTCAGCACTTGATTGTGGTGCATATCAACATTCAACGGTCAGAACTCTCAGAACTCTATCTGGCTCTTTCGTGCGCCCATCTCCAGTACTAGTATATTCCTCGAAGGCACGTGCAATAACATATATCGATCTCTAGTTTTTGCAAGTTAGCATCTACCGGCTTAATTCTTTAAATCTAGTTTGTTTTCTATATTTAATGTATGCGTCTTTGAAGTAAACCCAGATCATAGCACTTCATTTCGTTTCGTTAGTTGTTATTCCAGTGCTCCTTGTGATGAGCCCTGAAGAAAACAGTTCACTATTTGATACATAAGATAAGCAATACCAACAGGGCTTTTATTTAGTCTGAAGCAAACTGAGCATGCATATTACTAAACAAAAAAACCCCAGTGAACAGAAATTCGACACCACTAGATGACCACAAACAGAAAATAACACGATGCATGAGTAGTAGCGAAACCCTCTGATTGTTTTCCTTCACTTTGTGCTTTGGACTATCCTCATGGTAATTTTTTTTTCTTAATTAACATGTAGCCACCTTGATTGCGACGAAATCTAACACATATGTCGGCGTTTGTTCTTGCTGACAACAGAGGTTGAAGTATGGAACCTTGGCATGATTCGGTTTAGTATCATGGCCTCCCAAAGGTCCTCAGAGCAAGACATCTGCTACATCTGCGGAGATGACGCTGACAACCACATGGAGCACTTCTGCCCTTTCAACTACATCTTTGGGCGGTATTTCGGTGATACCTGCAGAGGAGAATGCCCTGTCGGAGAACACAGGAGTAACCTCCAGGGATCATCGCAAGTTCCTGCAGCGTTTCATACGCGTGAGCAACCTGCCGCCGGGCTTCAGGGTGTGGGAGCTTGAGAACCTCTTCAGCCCGTTCGGGCCGCTTCTGATGTGCGACGTTCCCAGGTTGAGGAATGACATTTGTGGCTGCAAGAGTGAAGTCCGCATGAACTTCGGCGTTGTCGTCTTCAAGAGGCGTGAGGATGGGGAGAGGGCTATCCACGAGCTCAATGGCGCTGAGGCCGGTGGCCTTGGGTTTACCCTTCTTGTGTGTAGCTGATGAAGATTAAACATTCAAATTTCTCTGTCCTTGATCTAAGTGAGATTTTTGCAGGTAGCAGGTAGTGCAAGTTAATAAGTTGTCTTAAGACTTAAGAGTCCATTATGTTAAGGCCTTAAGGGGCTGCCCTGGTGTTTTTGTTCTGTGAAGAATAACATGTCTCATAACACTGTTAGATGAGATCAAGGCCTGAGTTTGTTCTTCCGAGGTTGTTCCTTGTTAGAGTTATTTCCTTGCTATCCCTTACTTTGAGTTTCCAAATCAGAGTCTGTGGCAAGAACAGGAATGCACGCAACAAATAATTAACTTGAACAAAATGTATACAAGCAAGATAGTTGTATTTTTATTCTCGACTGTACACATCAAGCGAGTAACAATTATATTATGTATTAGTAAGTTACATTTCTCAAGCCTTAATGAGGCTACTGCTTCTGTCCTTCACTTATCGACTGGCTTACCTTTCTCCCTGAGCTTGGCCACAGCTTCCTTCATGGCCTCCTTCCTCTTCCTGCTGGCAAGCACCTTAGCCTGCACACCGCTGACATTCGGGTCTTTCTTCTCTTCTGCCGGCCCTGGTGGTGGAGGTCGCCGCTTCGAAGCAGCACCGGCGATGTCAGGGCCCAGCATGGTGCCAGCAGCAGCAGCGACCAAGCCGCATAAAAGTGCCCTAGAACAGCAATACATGTATCAAACTCACAGCGAGCTAGGAGCACATCCTGGAGATAAGAGGAACTGACTTATGTGATGAGATACCTCCTGTTGTCGAATTTGGCCCCAAAAGTGAAGTTATTGCTGCTGCTCTCCGGAGCAGGAGGTTTTGGAAAAATCTTCAGAATGGTGATTGTGCTCTGTGATGCTGAGAGGGGAGGCATGGGAGGCGCCATTGCCGCCCTGGTGCTTGGTACCTCCAGAAACAGAAAGGAGCTAGCACACCCTGTGCTGTAGCCATTAGCATGGATGCTTCCTGCAGGTGAGAACAAGAGAAGTGATAGATACGGCCCCACAAAAGGTGTTATGTCACCTTACTATTGGTTGCAAAAGCTTCAGGCAAGATAAGGCACGAGGAACATGTACATATTCTTTCAGTATATGCCAACCCTGCCAAGGAGCGATGCTTTTCTCAGTTTTATCTAGTTCAACCCACTGATACTTTGCTTGTTTGAGGTTAAGAAGGCTTCATTTTAGCTCAGACCCCCAATTGCTTCAGTGATGCATAGTCCCTTAATAAGCAGGTTTGGATAACTCCTGGGAATATATGACAAGCGAATGCAGTCTACAGGCTACGGGGTAAATATGAAAAAAGAGTTTGCTAATTTAACCGCTTTGAGGTTACTTTGTCACAGTTATCACTACTAAAATACTGTAGCATTTCGACCGTTCATTAATTTTTCCCTACAAAAGTCAGCAGATACTTAAAACTGTACAATCACTATAAAGTGGAGTACGTATGTCTCAAGAGGTCATGTGTTCTTTTTTTTTCTTAGAAAAAGCCTTACGATCAAATCTGCCGCAACACGTAATCAGTGACAAGGAAATTGAAACGGAGGCCAGAGTGACACTGAGACTACGAGTACACATTACGGTCCAGCGGCGGAGCGTGACATCAAACAAAGGAGGGGCTAATTCATGCCGCTTCTAACTTCTACCTGCTGCATATTGCTCGTTTCCTTAGGTAAACACTTTCATGTTCGGTCCTTTAACTTAGCAAGAGGTGTTACCTAAGTCTCTTTACTTTCAAAATGTCATTTATGGATCCTGAATTTGGCAAGAGGTGTCACATAAGTCCCTCTACTTTTAAAATGTCATTTCTTGATCCCAGAACTTGACTTCGGGTATTATCTGGGTCCCTGAACTTGGCTTTAGGTGTCATCTAGGTCCCAACGGATCCAAATCCGCTATGGATGCTGACGTGGCTCGGTCCTACATGTGAGACCCACATGTCAGTTGGTTATATTTCTATTTTGGGTACTGTAGCTACAATGCCTTAAATTTTCTAAAATTGTATTTTTTTTCATACGATCTTAGATGAAGATGATTTTTTATATAAAAAGTGTAGCTCTTGACGAGATCTACGACTTTCTAGTTTTGAGTTTTTTAATTTAAGGTAGCTAAGATGCTCAAAAACATTAAATAATTTTTCAGCAGTATATTAATCACGTACAAGCGCTTGTCTCCTAGGAAAAATCATATATTTCTTATATGCTGTTAAATGGAGATACTTTATATATGAAAGTTGTAGCTCTTAATGGAATCTACAACTTTATGGTTTTGAGTTTTTTTAATTTGAGGTTGTTATAATGCTCAAAAAGATTAAACAAATTTTTAGCAGTATATTAATCGTGTACAAGCGCTTGTTGCCTTAAAAAATCATATATTTCTTATATGCTGTTAAATGGAGATACTTTCTATATAAAAGTTATAGTTTTTAATGGGATCTACAACTTTCTAGTTTTGAGTTTTTTTAATTTGAGGTCGTTAAGATGTTCAAAAAAAATTAAACAAACTTTCAAAAATTAATATACTGCTGAAAATTTGTTTAATTTTTTTGAGCATTTTAACCCCTTCAAATTTAAAAACTCAGTGGTCTGCACCTACACGTGCGGCCTCGTCCCCTCCGTAATAGTAAGTTTAGTGCGTTTTGTTG
This sequence comes from Saccharum hybrid cultivar R570, assembly GCA_038087645.1. Classification (NCBI taxonomy): domain Eukaryota; kingdom Viridiplantae; phylum Streptophyta; class Magnoliopsida; order Poales; family Poaceae; genus Saccharum; species Saccharum hybrid cultivar. The sequence goes on from JAQSUU010000344.1 coordinate 4,384,791, forward strand.
CCCTGCAATAGTAAGTTTAGTCAGATGTATTTTTTTCTTGAAAACGCAGTGCTTCATTATATTAAAAAGAAAGAAAGAGGCCAGAGCCCTACAACACACGCCACACACACAACCCCACACAGCATGTTTTTTTATGTGTGCTCTGCTACTTCTGGGGATAGAGAGTAGTGCCTCTGCTGAAGTAGTACCTCCATTCTCCAGCTTGGACTCAGCATTTTCATTCCTTTCTGCACAATACATGCTGACCCCCTCGAGCCATGCCATATTGCCACATGGCCATCTTGTGCATGGTAGCTACTCCAGTTTGAACTGATATTCAGACTGGGATATGGGGGTGGATGATCTATCTGGGCTCTGGGGTTGTGTCAGTGGAGATTCACCTTATGTGGACTTCTGAGTCTATATACAACATAAAGCTGGGATAAAGAAAGGGGCTACTGTATCAACATGCAAAAACTACTGTCTCTCCACAGCACATGCATGCATATTTCTATGCAAAGTTTTTTTTTCCCAAGTGCTAATGAGTGTTTGGCCTGGTTCCACAACATCTAGTGCGTGTGGAAGTGAAACAAAGGTTTAGTCATTGATGTTATAAATGTGCCTGTGCTTGACCCTTGACCTTGTTTAGACACTAGATTTCACCCCCAAATTTTACTATGTAAAAAAAAGATTTTCCGTCACATCAAAATGCCGTCACATGTTTGGAGTACTAAATATAGATAAAATAAAAACTAATTACACAGTTTTGTTGTACTTTGCGAGACGAACATTTTAAGCCTAATTAATCAATTTTTGGACAATTATTACCAAATAAAAACAAAATTGCCACAGTGTATTAACACAATAACTTAAAGTGTAACATTGTGGAAGTATATATTTCATGCTATTTTCATGTGGCATCTGAATTTCATTATTGGGCTGTGATCAATGATTTTCACCACTAGTTTCCCTCAGAGATTGGATTCATCAATAGTTAGCTTGATTATTGTTCTTTTTTCCTTATTTTCTTTCTTTGTCCCAACATATACAATATGATATGCATCAGTGCATGTATCTTGTGTCATCACAAATTTCTATTGGCTCTGCTTTTATGGAAATGATTCTGTGCACAGGTTCCACCACATGTTTTTGGAGGGATCCAGATGCAAAATTTTGCATCATCTGTGGAGACGACCAGGAAGTGCATTTGGAGCTGAAGTGTCCGTACAACTATCTTTCACCGGTCACATATGTTCCCTGCAGAGCACGACTTGCTCTTTGGGGTAATTACACAACCACACTTCGTTACAAGTGCCCAAGGCATAGAGAGGAAGAAATGAGAGAACCTCCCATGCACGACGAAAGGAACTCGAGGCACCTCGAGTTCATGCGGTGCCTTGTGCGTGTGAACAACTTGCCACGGCGCTACCACCCTGAGCAATTTGCCGCACTGTTCAGCAGGTTTGGTCAGCTGCGGATGTGGCATATAGAGACGCGTGGCTCCGGGGCCTGCAAGGGATACGCTTGTGTCGTCTTCCAGCACCGTGAGCATGCTGAGGAGGCCATTGAGGCACTCAACTGCTGTGAAGTCGGTGATCGTAAGCTGCGAGTCGATTGGGCTTACCCTTGTATAAACTACTGTTGAGCCAGGATTATTCCGTGTTTTGAACTGGTGTTGGTTTTGATAAGTAAAAAAGTGGTGTTGGACTAATGATGTCTGCGTTGAGGGATTGGTTTCTGACCTTGCAAGTTTATAGATGCGCACGCCGACGCCGTCTTTTGCAGACGTAGCCACTTAGGGCTTGTTTGAATTGGAGGATTTTTATAATTTTTTTCAAGGAATCCAACTTCTATATTTTGCTTATATTACATGATGTTTGGAACGGAGGAATAAAGTTTTCCGTTCTTATATGAAATGGAAAAAAATAAAATAAAACATCCACTCTATATGCTCTTGGAAAATTTTCTCACGTATGAATGGAGTAATGAGCGAGGAGGAATGAGTGAAAATTTTCCCACACGTGAATGGAGTAATGAGTATGTACTCCCATCCGTATTGAAATATAAAGAACCTAAATTTGTCCTAAGTTAAATGGTGTTAAGTTTGATTTAATGTATAAAGAACAATTTTCATGGATTAGCATTATTGGATGCATTATGAAATATATTTCATAATTTACATCTTTGATATGGTAGATGTTAAATCTATATATAAACTTACTCAAACTTAATATTATTTTACTTAGAACATAAATTGGATCCCTTGTACTCCAAGACGGAGAGTGTATTTATTTTATAATTTACATCTTTGATATGCTAGATATGTGTATCCAATATGCCTAGATTTTTATTTTATCTCTAGCTTGTGAAAGGAAAAAGGAAATGTTTAGTGCTATTGTTAGTGTAAGCAATAGGGTTTGTAGCTAACTACAAAATTCTTATGCTACTTATATCGTCAAGTCCTATCGTCAAGTCCACCATAGTGCACAGAGTGCTCTTCCTGGCTTTGCTCAGCAGCTGGCCAATCCATCAACTTGATGTTAAGAACATGTTCCTCCATGGTACTCTCTCTAAGATAGTCTACCGCTACCAGCTGGCAAGTTTTGAGGATTCCACTCATTCGGACTTCGTGTGCTGCATCAATCGCTCATCCTATGGTCTCAAATACGCTTGGCGTGCTTAGTACAGTTGGTTCCCTGCATTTCTACTTCAACTGGTTTTGTTGAGGCCAAGTCAAAAAGCTCTCTCTTGTCTACCACTGGGGTAATGACATGGCCTACCCGCTCGGGTGCTCCTCTATGTTGATGACATGTCCTCACTGCCTCCTTTGCGACACTCCTTCAGTGCAATATATTGGCACTTCAGTTGGAGTTCTCTATGAAGGACCTCGGTGAGCTTCACCACTTTTTAGGAATGCAGGTTCAATGTTCTTTATTGGCCTCTTTATGTCTCCATCTTAGTACATGTTCAACATTCTTGTTGACATGGTTGATTGTAATCCTTGTCTCATACCTGTCGACACCATACCAAGCCAAAAAGTCTCCACTGAAAGTCGGTGCTGCTATCCACGATTTGAGTGAATCCCGTAGTCTTGATGATGCTCTTCAGTACTTAACCTTCACCCAGGCCAACCTATGTTGTTCAACAGGTGTGGCTTCACACACATGACCTGCAGGAACCTCACCTTGCTACTTTAAAGCGCATCCTTGCAACAATCATGTGCATATGGGTCTACTCTGTCCGTCACTTTAGACTGATCATGTGGTGTACTCTCGACTGGGTCGTGTGCCCCGATACGCACAAGCCTATGTACTATTGTGCAATCTTTCACGGTGACAACCTCATATCTTAGTCTTCCAAGCGATAGAGCACATGCTAAAAACTAAGCAGCAGATCATGTACATTGTCATGTTCTATCGTTGAGGCCGAGTACCGTGTTGTCACCAATGTGGTCGATGAAGCTACTTGGTTGCGCTAATTGTTACTGGAGCTCCACACTCCTCTTAGCAATATCTACATGTCTACCAACCCCATTCAATATCAACATTAAACATGTGGACACTGACCTGCACTTTGTTCATGAACAAGTTTCTCTTAGTGATGTTCACATCCTATATGTGTCTACTACTTAGTACGCAGAAAGCCATTGCGCTAACGCGCATCCTCTTGCTTGCTTGACTTGCTAAATTAGCATATGGATATGGATTACTTCGTTGAATTTCTTGGCTCGAGGCTCCTATGATTGGTCTACTTGGTGGGTGGAATGGATCCTTAGCAGGTTCATATGTTCCTTGTTTATGTAGCTCTTCTGTTGGATCACGTAGCCCCTCTATTGGATTACGTTGCTCTGCCCTTGGATTACTTAAGTCATTTCTTGGTTTACTTGGCTGCTCCGCAACATGTTGGTTACTTGATCCCCAAGTGATGATTCATGCACTAACTAGCATGACAAGATAGACCCACAACTTGGGAGCCGCAAGAATCAATCAAATGGTGTACTCTAACTAGCCACGGGCATTCCACTAGAGTATCCCTTTAGGGATCAATACCTCTCACAAATCACCAGTTGGAGGTGGTAAACAATCACCAACACTCCCCTCAATGACCATAGCTGCTCCAAGCCATCTAGGTGGCGGCAACCACCAAGAGTAACAAGAAAACCATAGCCCAATCGAAGAACTAGTGCACTAGATGCAAATCAACAAAGCAAATACACTAGATCTCTCCCAATCTCACTTTGGATCAAGCATAATTCAAGAGATGAGTGGGAGGTGTTTTTGGAGGATCATAAGTGTGTTGGATTGCTTAGAATGCCAAGAGAGCTCTGAAAGAGGCAGGTAACAACTATAAATAGACCCCTCCAAAAACTAGTAGTTGGGTTGTCTGTGTAATCACCGGACACCCCACCTGACAATGTGGTATGTGTAACATTCTGCATAGTGCATGGTCGTCGGATGCCCCAAAGTCAGCACCTAATTCGATGGCTTTGCGCACCGGAGACCAGAAACTAGTCATTGGACTCCCCAGCGTTTGACTATTAGCACATGGTTCGGTGACCATCCCTTGGTGCACCACCGGACTAATCAGATCACCAGAGAGCGAAGGAGAGGATTTTGGGCCACCAGATTGGTTTGATGCCTAGCATCGCCAAACTGGTGACCCCCTTGAATATCCCGCGCGAGGAACAATGTCAGCACTTCGCTTGTTGGTCCCCGGGGTTACTCATCAAACTAATCTAGTGGCTAACCCTAGCCTAAGTCTGGACTGCTCAGCCTCTTGTACACGTGGTGCATGGTCTAGTGCCTTTGCCACCCTAGCACTGGACTCATCCGATAGGTGAAGAAACATGCCAATTAACTCCTTTTTAGCCCTGTTTTCAAATGTGCTAACTCCCTCAGGTGTCCACCACATGTGCATGTCTGTTAGCGTTTTTTTTCCAAATAGTTTTCAAAGGGTTTTCACTTGCATCTCACCATGCCACTAGGTCTAATGCATATGCAATGTCATTTCACACCTAGTGTCACCTAGATAACCAATTAGACTTTAGAGTTCCCCTCTTAGTAGTAAGGCTATCTATCCTATACCCAACCACACCCTATATTGTGTCTTGGCCGACAAAAAAATCCCAAGCATATACCTTTGCCCTCAACTCCATAGGGTTTTGTTTTTGTCTTTCTTCTTTCCATGTGTGAGCTTACTCCAATTGGATTGATCACCCTTCATCCATTTCCAAGCCTTGCTCACCACCTTGGTGTGGACTTAACCTAGCTTAATCATACATCTAGCAAAAGGTTAGTCCACTAGTTGTCTCAATTACTAAAACCAAACATAGGGCTTTTAGTGTTAGATTGTTATTAGTGTCCTATTTGTTTATCCCATGTATTGGGCTTAGGCTAATTGTGATAGTGCATCTAGGCCATAAGTGGGTTTTGGTGGATTGAATGATAACACGATTAAGGGACTAATGAATTTCATTGGACTTGCAGGTATTTAGTCCCGGGCATGTTCTATTGTAATTGGGATCAATAAAGCAAATGACATACAAATGAACCTAAGGCATATTGGTGTAATGAATTGGCAAGCTTATGTGTGTCAAGGTTAAATGAGGAATGAGGATTTGCATATGGAATGCTCTCACTTTTGGAGCTTGCTTTTTCTAATCAAGATGAAGAATTTGTTTTCATATTGATATTCAATTGTCAGTGCTTGTATTATTTAGAAAGACGAATGATCATTGAAAAGGAAGCTCATAGAAACAATTTTGTTCAAGCTGAAGACAATAATACAAATGAAATAATATTCAATATATGCTTATTGTTGATTCAAAACAAGATGTGGATTGATGGCTTGAGATGGTGAAGATAGAAAGGAAAGGGCTTCGAGGTACTATGCAATGGTGAAGGGCAAGCGACAGCTTGGCAGCTGAAGAACCTAGCTAATAAGGTAAAGAAGAAAGTACTTGCATTGAGTTAAAGTACTAATCAAACTATAGTGGCCATGTTGATGTGGAGGATCAAATCGTTAGAAAGGTGACTTTGGTTGAAATATGGAGTCCCGATCAAATGGTTTGAAAAATTCAAAGTCACAACTCAAGGTGGTTCAAGTCAAGACATTGAAGGTGTTAAAAGCCCTCAAATGATCAATGTCAAGAAAGCAGCATTATTTGAAGAATGACAAGCTCAAGTGGTATTAAATGTGAATTTATAATTCTTGAGTATAGGCATGTCGTACTACCAATAGGGATGCAACACTAGATGTGTCCTAGAAATGCTCAAAACCAACACAAGTGAGAAACCCGAGAGATAAGCACTTGAGAGAGTTTTGTTGGAGGGAGGCTGGGTAAACCGGCTAGGCCACTTTCTTATCAGCTAGGCTAGTTTTCCTACCATGTACAACTTGTTAGAGTCCCAAGGCTAGCTAGTTTGAAAAACTGGCTAGGACGGTTCGCCAAACCGACCAAGTCAGTTTTGGCAGGTAGAGTGGAAACGACTATTTTTTCTGGAAGGTCTATTTATACCCCATCCCATGGCCTTTGTCTGGTTGCTAAAGCTTTCCCATGTCCATATATACCAGCAAATCCTAGAAAGAGCTCCCAATTCACCCTTTGTCGCACTTGTGTGTATTTAGCCAAATCCATTGAATTGGAGAGAAAGATTAGAGTGTTGTGAGCTTATGTGTGAGCAACATAGACTTGAGCGACCCTTGAGCACTTTGTGGCAACATCAAGCTTTAGTTTAAAGCATTTGTTACTCTTGGAGCCTTGCTACTAGATGGCTAGGTGTTGTCAACAAGTCACCAAGGTGTGGTGCATGTCCGGACAGTTTGTGCGGGTTGATCTTGCCTCTGAAAAAAGAAAAAAAGATCATCTTAGTGGACAGTGGAAAGAGGTCTCTTTGGACTAGCTAGAATAGACCTTCGTTGGGTTGCTCATGGCTTCCACAATGGAGAGCAGGGCTCATTTGGTGAGGCCCGAACTCCGATCAAATAAATTGTTACATCTTCTCTGTTCATTTACTTCACTTTACATTTACATTACATTACATTTATTTCATATATTTTGTGAACTTCCACTTGTGGCTACTCGGTTATGTGTATTTGTGGGTGCTGACATAAGTTGAGAAACTTACTTAGGTACCAAGAGCACCCATTGTAGGATCGAGATGGTGGACTAGAGGGGGGTGAATAGTCCTTTCTAAAATTAATAACGCCGGCTACCCGATATAAATGTAGAATTAAAAATATTAGTCTAGCCAAGACTACACCCCTCTATATAAGTTCTCAAGCACCTTATAAAAGATTCTAATTAGGCAACAAAGGTGTTGGGCTAGCTAGAGCTCACCTAACCAATTCTAGAAGCAAGATCACACACAAACCTATGCAACTAGTACTTCAAGCACCGGGGGAGCTCCTACACAACTAGTAAGCAAAAGCACAAAGCCCCTAAGCTCACTAGCAATGCTCAATAACAAGGCTACATAAGCCAAATTAGAGAGCACAAAGGGAGCTACTTCTATGCTACATAAGCAAGAAAGTAACTAGCAAGTTACACAAGCTAACTAATTATAAGAGCAACTACACAAGCATAATCTATATATCTTATAAAAGAAAACCCCACTATCCTATTTCTCTTTGATTTCGTGAAGCCACGTCATCACAAGGGCCCCACCAAATCATTACGTTCAAACACTAAATTACATTTGTTGGGTCAATAAGTGTTTCTTATCTTGGTTCATCGTCTGGCTCTCCAGCTCCCGTGGACCCTGTCCAAGCCAAAGTAGAAGTAATCAACCAAGCACTTTCTTTGTCAGTTATCAGACTCCTCAGTTCCTTGCAACAACAAGCATTTCAATTCAGCCGAGGAGTCCAGATGCAATTCATCTCCTCTGCCATGGAACGATAATAGTGGCCATTAAGCATGCACTACTCTCTGTGGGAACTCATTGCTTGATCACATCCAGTAATAGGTGATGGCCTATTTATATATCACCAAAGAGCTAAAGAGAATCATAAAGGTCATCAACAAAAGCTGTCGCCGTCCGACGTGATCAGCTTTCTTCACCGTCATTTTGAGCGCTTGCTTCATCATCCCACACGCGCAGCCAAATTTCAGGGCAGCTGTTCCCATGATCTTCTATTCCCAATATATTGATCAGGGCCGTTCTTAATCATATCTTAGAAGTCTACGAAGTTGGACAGTGATGGCCTTCTTCACCATCAGGAATCAGTATATTCATTGCCGTAAGCTTTATGCCTTTTTCGAGATATCCTATCTTTCATACATGTATCATCTCTCCATGAATATAATCCTAGGCACAATGCAGTACACCTAGGTGAATCAAAGGACATGCCCAATTTGCAAGCGCGCTAGGAGCAAATTGGAAGTGTTATGCCATTTCCCTTATGTATATTAGGCAGATTATGAAGTGAGACTATATATTATTTTTCTTATGTAACTATCTTCTTTATATGTTATTTTGAGAAGATGCATGAGCTATAGTATGTTTAAGAATATCAATACCTAAATTTAACATTACATATACGTCATCATGCAAATACCCAATATCAATAGATTACCTACTCGATTATATAACAAAGAAGAAGCAACGATTCGGCATAGAATTTGAGTCTTCAAGGACTATTGTCAAAATTTATGAGACAAAATTCATACTGTTCACGGTATTTTATCCAACAAATATACTAAATTATCTTAAATGCATGCCTTGAAGAATACACTTGATTTGTTTATCGATATGTTATGCTAAATGTCAAATTGGCCTATGCCCAAGAACTAAGCAACATACTCCAGTAAATCTAACTGTCAACCCACGGCAACGCGCGGGGAATCCATCTAGTATATATGAAAGTAAAACCAAGCTTGTGTATGGAGAATGCAAACCAATGGGAAGAACAATGTTGACACGGTGATTTTTCTCCTGAGGTTCATGTGTTTGCCAACACGCTAGTCCCCGTTGAGACAAGCTCCATGGTTGCCGTCGGTCCTTTTGCTAGTGGTAACCCGTAAGTGACACTCTCCCATGTGGAGTGCTTACCACAAGCTCTAGCACTTGACCTGGCTGGACCACTTGTTGCTCTTCATGTCTCGCTCTACTAGAGTTGCTCTTAGCAGCTCCTGTGGGGCGAGCACAACACTCCTCACAATCACTTCTCCGGAGCACTGCACAATCTTCTTTGCATGCTTCGACGGAGACCACCACCAAGCCATCTAGGAGGTGGCAACCTCCAAGAGTAACAAGCACCACCGGCTTGCAACTCGTTCACCTAGTGCCACTTGATGCAATTTCTTAATGCAATCGCACTAGAATCACTCACTCACAATCGGATACAACTACTATGTGCACAAGGGAGTTAGAGGGTCTCCTAGCACTCCCCAAGCATGGACACTAAGTCCCAAGGGTGCTAAGCATCCGCCAAGGCTGGCCACACACTCTTTTTATAGCCCCAAGGGCTAAAATAGTCATTACCCCCTTCATCCTGATTTCTGCGTACTGATCGAACTCGTTGTAGGGAGCACAGGACGTGTCCGGTCACAGAGTCCGGTCACATAGGACACGTTCGGTCATAGGGTCTGGTCACTCCTTGTGCGCCACATGTACTAGCCATTTGAAAATGGTTGTTTCCGCCCAACAGCTCCACTTTGCGTGCACTCATAGCCTATTGACCGGACTCGCTAAGGCCCAACATCCGATCACGATCCAGAGAGCTCCAAAACATGAAAAACATGACTAGACATGTCCGATCAGTACCGACCGGACTCGTCGGTGTGTTCGGTCGCCCTCTGCAAACGTTGCTAGTCAGTGAACAGGAGTACAGGCGTGTCCAGTCGCTCCCTAGAGGCAGCGTCCAGTCGCTACCTACAGTCTGCTCGTGCCTAGGGACATAGACCGGACGTGTCCGGTTACTATTGAGCCAACGTCCAATCACATCACCAGCGCCCTCTCTCTCTCTCTCCATACACTATTCCTCAACCAGAATTTCTTGTTAAGAAATGGGAATTGGTGGTTGAGCACACTCTCTCTCACTAACAGCATACAAGCTTGTCCCCTTACTATTCCTCAACAAGAATTTTTTGTTGAGAAATGGAAATTGCTTGTTGAGAGTTAGCACCATTAATTTCACCTTTTTATGTGCTATTTCTTCTCCTTTTTCACCACCTTTGTAAATGTGCTAACACCACTAAGTGTTCACCATCTTGTGCATATGTGTTAGCTTTTCACAAACATTTTATCAAAGGATTAGCACTCAGTTCACCACGCCACTCGATTCTAGCAACGATGCAAAGTTAGATCACTCAAGTGGCACTAGATAGCCGATATGCAAACAAGTTTGCCCCTCTTGATAGTATGGTCATCTATCCTAAACCCGGTCATAAACTTCTCTACACACCTATGACCAGTCAAATATACCTTTGTCTTGCACATTCCATTCGATATCCTCCGGTGTTGATGCAACACATGCACCAGCCATATCACAAATGATATGATCCACTTTATATCATCACATGACCTTATTAGTTCATCGATCATGACTTCACTTGCTTTTCACCATTTGAAGGGTCAAGATGGCGGACTAGAGAGGGGTGAATAGTCCTTTCTAAAACTTAATCGCGTCGGCTAACCGAAATAAGTGCGAAATTAAAACTATCGGTCTAGCCAAGACTACACCCCTCTATTTATAACTTAAGCACCTTACAAAAGATCCAAATCAAGCAAATAAGGTGCAGGACTAGCAAGAGATCACCTATCCAATTCTAGGAGCAAGGTCACACAAACCTATGCCACTAGTAATTTGCTCACCGAGGGAGCTCCTACACAACTAGTGAAGCAAAAGCACAAAGCCCCTAAGCTCACTAGCAATGCTCAATAACAAGGCAACCAATGCCAAATTAGAGAGCGCAAATTACTTAGCTACACAAACTAAGCAATGTGACTAATAAGGTTACACAAACCAAATTAGCCATGCAAAGGGGATACTTCTAGCTACATAAGCAAACTAGTTGCAAGAGTAACTACACAAGCACTAAGCAAATAAAGTAAATACAAGCTTGTGTAGATAGGATGCAAACCACCGTAGAGAAATACATAAAGTTAACATGATGATTTTTCACCGAGGTTCACTTAGTTTCCACCATGCTAGTCCTCGTTGTGTCGACCAACATCTCGTGGTTTGGTGGATAATCGGTATCCACAACCAAGCCTCCCAAAGGCACCACAAGAACCTACCGCAAGTGTGGTAGCTCAATGATATGCTCTACTAGAGTTGCTCTTTGCGATATCCACGGGGTGAGCACAATCCCCCTCATAAAGCTTCTCCGGAGCCTCGCACAATCTTCTTGCGAGCTTCGACGGAGCCACAAGCCACCAAGCCATCTAGGAGGTGGCAACCTTCAAGAGTAACAAGCACTACCGGCTTGCAACATGAACACCTAGTGCCACTCGATGCAACCTCACGATGCAATCGCACTAGAATCACTCACTCGCTTATTGATTCACAATCTAGCAAGCACAAGTGAGTTGGAGGCTTCTCAAACCAAGCACACATAAGGGCACCACATCCCCAAGGTGCTCAGCAATAGCCAAGGCCGGTCACCACTTCTATTTATAACCCCACGGTCAAATATAGCCGTTACCCCTTCACTGGGCGTTTTTTGCAGTGATCGGACGCCTGGTCGATATGACCAGACGTGCTGCACTTCATCTGGTCACCCGTGGCCGTCCACGTGTCCCCCTGGAATCAACCGTGGCCACTCGATCTTCCACTGGTCACCACGTGCCAAAGGTCACCAAGCAACCGGACGCGCCACTCAATCGACCAGGCGTGCCACGTCGCGTCCGATCACGCACAGCCGTGCGCCAGCGACCGGATGCGCAGGAGCCCTATGGTGACCCAGCGTCCGGTCGGTTCTAGAGATGGTCCAGAGAGGGTTTTTCATGACCGGACGCGTCCGATCGTGACTGACCGGATGCGTCACAATGTCCAATCAACCTTGCTCAACACGCGCTTCTCTAGGTGCCTGACCGAACGCGCTGATCCCGTGACCGACTGGACGTGCTGGTGTGCGCCCTGCCTCTGCACGCGGGAAGAACTGACCGGACGCGCCAACCGCGTCCGATCCAGTGTCCAGTCGAGCATCCGGTTCAACGTCTAGTCATCCTAGTGACTTTCTTTCGCCTCCGTTTCTTTGCCTCTGGCGCAATGGAAAATGGGCGTCTCATTTCCACGAAAGCGCCGAATCCACCTCGCAATCTCGGCGGGAGGGAGGGTCCCAAACCCAACTCTACTGCTTAAACTCCACCTCCTTCATAAATGTGCTAACAACACCAAGTGTACATCACCATGTGCATGTGTGTTAGCATTTTCACAATCATTTTCTTCAAAGGAGTTAGCCACTCAACTTGCCACGCCACTCGATTCTAGCAACGATGCAAAGTTAGATCACTTAAGTGGCACTAGATGACCAATATGCAAACAAGTTTGCCCTTCTTGATAGTACGACCATCTATCCTAAACTCGGTCATGCACTTCTCTACACAACCTTTGACCGATGAAATGAAATGCCCTAGGTTATACCTTTGCCTTACACATTCCATTCCATCTCCTTCGATGTTGATGGAACACATGCACCAACCAATCACCAAATGGTATGGTCCACTTCATATCATCAAGTGACCGTATTAGTTCATCGATCTTGACCTCACTTGTTCTTCACTGTTGCGTTGGTCCATCGGCACCAAGTCTTGCTTAAGCTTCACCGTCACACGCGGTCCCTCGCTTCAAAGCCTCCGACTTGCCCTTCACACTTGCAACCGGTCCATCGAGCCAAGCCTCATCTTGATCTTCTCCACCTTAGTCACATGACTCCATGTTATGTCTCATATGCAATAAGCTCCTCCATCATCACATGTGCAAACTTTGCAACATCTCTAAGCCATTTCCACTGCCATGGCATATGTTGCTCACACACATATACCTGTAGACTAATCACCTATGTATCTCACATAAAACACAATTAGTCCACCTAAGTTGTCACTCAATTACCAAAACCAAACAAGGACCTTTCACCGTTGCCTTCGTTCGTCAGTGCCAAGTCTTGCTCAAGCTTCACCGCCACACGATCAATCGCTCCAAAGCCTCCAACTTGCCCTTCACGCTTGCAACTGGTCCATCAAGCCAAGTCTTGTCTTGATCTTCTCCATCTTAGTCACATGACTCAATGTCATGTCTCATATGCAATAAGCTCCTTTGTCACATGTGTGAGCCTTGCAACAAATCCAAGCCATCTTCACCATCATGGCATGAGTTGCTCACACAAGTGTACCTATGGACTAATCACCTGTGTATCTCACATTTAAATACATTAGTCCACCTAGGTTGTCACTCAATTACCAAAACCAAACAAGGACCTTTCACCCACGAACACCTTAGACCGAAGAGAGAAAGAAAGAAGAGCAAAAGAGGCACTTAACAGATTTTCTCCAGGCTGCCTCTTGGAAACCGACCAGGCTAGTTATACCACAACTGAGCAAAAGAACTGGCTAGGTTGGTTTGCCAAACTGTAAGGCTAGTTTCGTAGGGTGCTAGGTGTTTTAATCTGTGTTTTTAGGACAAATTTTATAAAAGCCTATTCATCCCTTAGGCATTGTTTAGGTCCTTCCAGATTGTGCCTAGGGCTAGTCGCCGACTTATTAGGGTTCTAGTGGTATACATAATCATTTCCTTATATTTTCTGACTTAGGGCACCTCCAACAATGTTAACTCAGCTAGCTCATCAATTTTTATATGGAGCAGAGAGTGAAAAGAGAGAGAAGATCTATTTCTTCATGATAAGCTAGCTCTTCTTGCTGAACTAGTCTTTTGCACACCTCTCTTTTGGGGGTGTATCATATGTTAGGGACCCCCATTGGTGTGTTTGGGGCCCATTTACATAGCCTAGGGCTTGTTAGGTAATCTATAGAGCCCATTTGTAGCTCCTAGAGATTTTTTTGTAAATGCAAAGCCCACTAGGCGGAATAAGGAAAACCCCCTATCACCTCCCTTATAAAAGAAGAGTGGGAAGGTGGAGGGGGACTCATGACCTCTCACTCATTTGGCTCTCTCTCATTTTCTCCACTCCCATAGTTTTCATATTTAGTGTTAGACCAACACTCTCTATTTTTAGTGGGATATACTTAGATATTATCTAATATTTCTTTTCTTTATACATTACCTTTGAGCAATATGTAAAAGCTAGATCATTAGAGACAATCTTTTAAATTAGTTCTTATTGGGATTGATGGATATACCACATAGAGCTAGCAGGTGGCTCTAACTCTTGGAGATGCCTTTAGGAGAAAGTCTTGAAAGAAAAAAAAGATATGATACTTAATGTAGCAAGAAAAGGAAGTGCGATTTGCAACATGCGACGCTATGCATCTACTAAAATCTTGAAACAATCTCTCATATTGGTGGTACTGGTACCACAACTCAATCTTATCGGTAAACCAGAGCACTGAACCTCATGTGGGTTTTAGATATGTAAGAACATATGTCATTAATATACTTTGGCACATGCCACATCAGCAACGGTCAGGATGAATAGCAATAGGACATGTCGAAGCCTGGTGGTAGGTTGGTCATGCGTATAAAATGCCACAAGAGCTTGCGGCGAGCCCTAGAGGTAATTCTATGTCATTCAGGACCAGGGGCCCAATCTCCTCCGTAGTCTTTACAGCCAAATCGCCCATACATGTAGCTTTCAGGGCACAAGCGTTCATGATGGCTTAACACTCCACAAATGTAACAATTCGCTTTAGCCAAGCCCGTGCCCAGCCAGCAGCTCACAGGCTTGGTCATCGGTAGTTAGCACCAGGTGATGCGGACATGCGCAACAGCGCAACACAAGGGCGGACGTGCGTGGAAGATGCCGAGCCGTGAGGCGGGGTGGTAGCGAACAAAGCGAGCCGGCTGGCGCCCCAGGCAGTAGCAGAAGTGACCAGCGGAAAGGACGAGCGCGCGAGGCGCAGGAAAGGAAGGAAAGGTGCGTGGTGTTGTTATGATGTCCCGAGTCGACGGTCGTGCTCTGCTCTGGGCCTTTGGCCTCGTGGTGATGCACGAGTGAAGTGATGGCTAGTTCGGGGCAGACGGACGAGGCTTGACTGACCTGGGCCAATTGACATTCTTTTATGAAAAGGATGGCGCCTGATTGTACTAGCTTATTATAATCCACTAGATGAAACCCCACACGTTGCTGCTATAACTTTTTATTGTTATAATTATAAAAGGGTTTCTAGAGTGAGAACACTAAAATCATGAAAGAACGTGTGTCTTTGGCTTAGATTCAACATGAAGAATATAATGATATGTAAAATAATCTCTGGCGCATTGTTGATCTGTGGGGATTAGGAAAAATAGATTAGCACGATATGAATGATTGAAAGAGTAAAGTAGAAGGATCTTGCACTCTGTAGATGGACAAAATTCTATAATTATCGTTATTATTAGTAAACATATGTTCACCTGACAGATGACAACCATGACATAATCGACGTACATATGTCATAGGAAATTATTTCAGTGCCAATCGTTAGACAAATAAGTTTGCTTCCTAGTTTTGAAGGATTTTGGGATGATGCTTGGTGACTGCTACCATTGGCCGTCTTGCTGATGCTGGTCCAGGCTTGACCTAGTTTGCTTCATTTAACAGCAGCATTTAACAACAGCATATATGGCATGTCTTCTTCCTAGTGCAGTAATATCTATAAAAGACTTTAAACGCGGTACCCATTAAGCTACAGTACCGAATCACCGCCTGTTAAGCTATAGTACCAGATCCCGGTGACCAGTGCCCCGGTATGAACAGTACTGAACACGTGAACAATACTTTGACCCCGGTATGAACAGTCAGCCCGTTTGCAACAAATCCTACCCACGCAAAGCGCAGGGGCCCTGGCTAGTTTAATTTGAAATCTATGAGAGACCAAAACATTATAAGATGAAGATAAATAAAGGATAAAATGTCTAGCTTGTTGATAAAACAAAGTAGGATGAAACCAAGAGCCAAATACCAAATCAATCAAAGGATAAATCAAGCCTGCATCTCTGAAAATAAATATCCTAAAGATTATTTGCATGGAAATTTACTCGAGCACCTCATCAGACACAGGAACACGCCAGTAGTTTCATGTCTTCTGTCGAGAAAATTAGACATGAGAATGAACTAATAGATCACAAAATCAAAATAGCATGATGAAGTTTCTCTCTATTATTATACACGAATTGCACATTTCACTGACCTAATTATGTTATGCTGCCTTGAGCACAGGAACTCTGTTCTAACACGCGCCCATTCCAGGAACTCCATATTGCCCCATTTTCAGTTCTTGCACCCTGCTCTTGATGCGGCTCTAGCAGCCAATTCGATCCCTTTTCTCACGAGCACCTTCTACGCAAAATGCTCATAGGCAGAAGGAGGAGGAGGAGGAGGAAGAAGAAGAACAAGAAGAAGAAGATTAAAAAGGAAGAAGAGGAAGAGGAAGACCAAGAGGAAGAAGAAGCGGCAGAAAAAGAGGAAGAGGAAGAGGAAGAGGAGGAAGAAGAAGAAGAGGAGAAAGAGGAAGAGGTAAAGGTAGAGAAAGAAGAAGAGGAAAAGGAATAAGAGGAGGAATAAGAGGAGGAAGAAGAAGAAGGAAGAAGAGGAAGAGAAGGAGGAGGAGGAGGAGGAGGAGGAGGAAGAAGAAGAAGAATAGGGGAGGAAGAGGAAATTCCCAAAAGCATAATATAGTAGTGTATTGCAGCATATTTGTAAAGACGGTTCAAACACCGCCCGCCTGTATAGATGCCTTTTCTTTTTTGGATGAAATTCCAAACCGCCTCGGAAATTATATTTTTACAAGTGGCTCTATTAATGGGGTTGTTCAACAATGGGCACTATTGAGCCGCCTCTGTCCAAAAAAAGCTCCTATTGTTGAAATTCATTTTTCTGAATGCAAACTATGGAGGGGAGAGTTTCCCCGCCTGGATATATTAATTTACAATCAATAGCTTTGATTTTAGGGAACAAGGCAAAAACCCTGTCGTTCGGTTAATTCTGGATAAAGATGGCAGCAGGGCGGGTTCGGGGTGGATCTCTGCGGGTTTCGGGTCTAGCGGTTTTGGTTTCGAGGACAGTTTTGCACCCATGGTTTTCGGGTTCGGATACCCGAATAGTTGAGGGTTTGGGGATGGATCCTCATTCCTCCCCGTGGATCACCAATGGAGCCCTGAAATTGTTCAGCCCGTTAGCAGCCCATCTAAAAACCTAGCTATATAACTGAAACTCTCAATCGTGTCCATGTGCAACCCTCTCGGCTGTCGCTCACTCCACCCGATACGCCGTCCTTCTTCACCCGGCGACCACAAGCACCAGCAGAGCGCAGCGCAGAGGAGCAGGCGCTTCCCCACTAGATCCGCTCGTTGGCTAGCAGGGCCGGGCGGCCGGCCGTCGGCGCCAGGGTGCGCGTGCCCCTAACAGTAGCAGGCGCTCAGCCATCCCCATCGCGATTGGCGCTCAGCCATCCCCATCTTTCTCTCTCTCACTCCAGTTCTCGAGATTTCCATGCATCCTAAATCTGTGCTGAGGACTCCTTTTTACCTTGTGTTCCGCCCCTCTAGATCTAGATGTTTAGTTGGTATTTTGATTTGATTGTTAGTTCTGCGATGCGACTGTGACAAGATGTGATAAGTGCAGACTTGGATTTGTAGTATTGATTATCTATATTAATCAATTTAAAATTATTTGATTCAAGTTTTCTGTTATGAAATCTGGAGTTTGGACTATGTTTTGTACATGGCTATTGGCTAGTGCTACTTGCATGTTCTGTACATCCTTAATTGGAATAAATTATCTATATTCATCGGCAAGATACTTTGCTAATCTATCATGTTTTGTACTGCTATCCTTGCTGATTTACTGTAATATTCTCGAGTTTCGGGGATCCGCAGGTTTCGGTTTCGGGGATGGATTTTCATCCGAATCGGTGTTCGGGGCGGATTTGGGTTCTAAGTTCGGGTTTCGGTTTTGGGTGCCCAGATACTCCACCCGATCTGAACCCGCCCCGTTGTCATCCTTAATTCTGGAAAACCAGACTAAAACCAAAACAACAGCCATAGCATAAGGACTAGATTGTGGCATGTCCACAAATACAACAAAAAGAGAGAAAAAGAAAAAAACTACAACACCAAGGCATAGGGACTCTTTGACGATGCCTCTAGGGACCAGGGAGGTGGATGACGCCATAATGTAATCATCGTCAGGCGTGAATCAAGCAACAAGAGGCGATGCCACAGGAGCTTGGCAAGGCTTTCACTCGAGCCTTGAGCCGAGGGGTTGAAATGGGCCGGCCATGGAGATGCAGCAGGAAGAGGTTCTTCAGTGATGCCTTCAAGAAGGAGATCATTGTCGCTGATCTAGATTGATCTGAGGTGGGCTTTCTCCTAGAACCTTTGCTTGTGCTCCTGTTGACCCACCTGCGATGGAGGAGGTGCACGCACTGACGAGCGACTGCATCTGGACAGAGGGGGAGTGCCAGTCTGAAAGCCCAAGTTTGGTTTTGGTAATTAATGATACCAAGTTGCTAATGTCATTGTGTCAAGTGATTTGAGTTAGGCATAGCAACACAAGTGATGAAGGAGAAGGAGCATGAACTTGGAGATAATGGTGATGGACATGGAATGAGATGATCAAGGCAAAGGTATAATGGTAGGATTTTCTTTTGCCGGTCTCTAGATGAGTAGAGAAGTGATTGACCAGGTTTAGGATTGATAGTCGACTATCAAGAGGGGCAATCACGGTCATCTCATCAATCAAGTGCTACTAGATCCATATCCTTGAGCATATGCATTTAGGATCTAGTGTTGTGCTAACTTCTTTGAGAAAATAATTATAAAAATGCTAACACACGTGCACAAGGTGGTGAACACTTGTTGGTGTTGGCACATTTGCAAAGGAGGTGGAGTTTGAGCGGTAGAGATGGGTTTTCGGAAGTGTTCTTCACTATTTTTAGTGCACTGGACGCTGGCTTTGGGAGCACCGAACGCTGGTTCTCAGATCATCAAACGCTGGCCGCGCGTCCGGTGAATATGCCGTGCTGCAACCTCGCTGGAACCAAGCATTGGATGCTTCGGTGTTGCTACACCGGACGCTGAAGTGGTACTGTTCATGCGTCCAGTGGCTACGTGACGTCAGCAGCTCCTTCGAACCCTCATGTGCACCGGACGCAGTGGCATCCGTTGACCCACCGTCGGACGCGTCTGGTGAGCGAAAATCGTCTCTGGTTGCTTACTGGAGTGCATCGGACATTGGGCGTCGGACACGTTCGGTGCTCGTTGAAACGACCATTGAACTTTGAACGTGCGAGACACGTGGTGAGATCTGGTGCATCGGATGCTACTGAGTGCGTCTGATGCCTGTGCGTCGGAGCGTCCGGTGCCCCCCGATTTTTGCCCAATGGCTCTATTCGAAGGGTATCTCTATATATACATGTTTGGCCGATTTTAGGACGTCTCTCTTGACTTATTAAACACTTGAGACATATTTTGAGCTAGAGAACTTCCCCTCTACTCATCTCCTTGCTTGGTTGCATACTCTAGTGAGATTGAGTGAGATTCAAGTGCATTGCTTAGTGATTTGCATCTAGTGGCACTTGATCTTTGAGTTGGCTGCGGATTTCTTATTACTCTTGGGTGTTTCCCAATACCCTAGATGGCTTGGAGCAGCGGTGGTGTTGAGCTCATGATTGGAGATTGTTTCAAGCCTCACCAAGTGATTGTGAGGGGGGTTCTTGAGCCTTCCCTGCGGGAGTTCATGAATTGGCTACTCTAGTGGAGCTCGTGGCTTGGAGGATCCCCATCTTGTGAGTGGATGCGCGGCACCCACTGAGGGTTTGACTCTTGATAGTCAATTAGCTCATGATCCATCAAGTGGGTGTATCGCCACAACGAGGACTAACTTGCCAGGAAGCAAGTGAACATCGGTAAAAAATCTTGTGTCATCTCTTTGCCGAAGATTTCATCTTGTGTATGTGATTGCATTGATTGATT
The DNA here is from genome assembly GCA_038087645.1 of Saccharum hybrid cultivar R570. NCBI lineage: Eukaryota > Viridiplantae > Streptophyta > Magnoliopsida > Poales > Poaceae > Saccharum > Saccharum hybrid cultivar. The sequence goes on from JAQSUU010000344.1 coordinate 4,404,843, forward strand.
GGTTCATTGGACATATCTCTACTCATCAACATTGGTATAACAATCCTAGCTCACTCCTTTGCTTACTTATCTACCTTGCAAGTTGTGTAGCTTGTTATTCTTTGTCTCTAGCTTGTGTAGTTTTGTTCTTGATTAGGAGTAGAGTTAGTTGTTGGTGTGGTTAGTGTTTAGCCTTGAACTAGACTTGTGTAGGTGGCTTCATAGCTTAGTGAGCTAGTGCTAGAATTGCTACGTCGTTTGTTTTACTAACTCACTTGTCTAGTGAAGCTTGTAAATTTTTAAATAGGCTATTCACCCCCCTCTAGCCATTTAGGACCTTACACAGTCGCCGCCACACCATGCGGAGCCATTGTTGGACTCTCTCATGACGGTGGGAGGCGACACTGGCTAGTGTCCATGCCTGGACAGAGGGGGTGTCGATCGCTGCCATACCTCGTGGAGCCTTTTCCTAGACTGGCCTATGACGGTGGGAGGCGCGCATCGGCAAAGTGTCATGCCTGGACGGAGAAGGGTGCCGGTGCCTAGCGCACCGCACAGAGCTATTGTCAGACTCGCTCGCGACGTTAGGAGGCACACGCCGGCAGTCATCCATGCCTGGATAGGGGGTGGTGTCGGCCGCTACCACACCTTGCGAAGCCACTCTCAGACTCGTCCGCAATGGTAGGAGGCGCGCACCGGCACTCATCTGTGCCTGCACTGGGGAGGGATGCCGACCGCCGCCACACCTCATGGAGCCCTTCTTGGACTCGCCCGCGGTGGTGGGAGGTGCACACCGGTAGTCGCCCGCGCCTAGACAGAGGTGGGTCTAGTCACCGCAACACCTCATGGAGCTGTTATAGGGGTCACTCACGACGATGAGAGGCACGCAACGACAAGCGTCTTGCACCTGGATAGCAGCCTGTAACACCCCGGTGTTACGCGTGCATTTAGCATCTGTAAATCATGAGCATAAGCACCATCATGCATTCATAAGCATTTCATGTTATATAAATAAAACATCCGAAACATACTAATGAAACATGAGTGTTACATTTACTTGCGTTCGTTAGATAAGTACCGTGATCATGCTTGTTTGAGTGTTTAAACAACTTAAAATTGGTCATCAAGTAATTTGGAGCAAAGTTCCTTTTGAAAATTTTCCTAAATTTTTCTTTTAAAAATGTCCTTGAAAAATAAGGTTTTTATTTAAAAATCAACATTTTAACCCTAGTTCAAATCGGTTGGGATTTTGGCTTTGTGTCTTTTAACAAAGTTATAGAGCACAAAATCCTGATCGACTTTTATTTTTGGACCATCTTGAGAAAACGTCGTTTGCTTGTTCAAAATTTAATTTGAGACTGTGTTTGGAAAATGGAATTTGAAAACAAAAATAAAAATCTTTTTCCTCCTTCGTGGGCCTCGGCCTCACTTTCGGCCCAATTAGGCTTGCCGGCCCGGCCTGCCCGCCTGTGTTCATCCGCGCGCTCGCGCGCGCCGCGCCGACCGCCAGCAGGTCGCAGACGCCGCGTGGTCGCCGGCGTCCGGCGCCGCTCGCCACGCGCCCCTGGGTGGCCCCCGCCGCCCCGCGTGCTCGTCAAAACGCAGCAGCAGCTCGCCTTCTCCCTCGGCTCCCTTCCATTCGCTCGCCTCGCCTTTCTCACCTCGCCAAAGCGCAGCAGCGGCCGCGCCCGCCATTTCTGCCACCGCGGGCGCCGCCGGCGCTGTGGCACACAGTCGCCGCAGTTCCGCCCGATTGGCCTTGTCACCGCGCCCGCCTCGACCGCGCGAAGCCCCCACGCCACTCTGCGAGCCTCGCCGTAGCCTGGCTCGGCCGCCGACGGTGAGCACCACAGCCGCGTCCGCCATGGCGGCCGCCGGCACGCCTCCTCCGCTGCCTAATCAGTCCCCTCCTCTTGCCTGCTGTGTTTGCGCCGCCTTGGGGATCCCGTCGGTACCACCCGCTCCATCGCAGACCTCGCCGCCGGCGAGATCCGGCCGGCGGGAGTCCCTCCCCTGCCCTGTGCCACCGATAGGTGGGACCGAGGGGCCCGCTGTCAGCTGCTCAGTGGCGCTCTGGGTGCACAGAGCGGGGTGCGCATAGCGTATTGGGTCGGCTGGGTTTTTGATTTAAAAAGAAAAATGCTTTTCAGAATTGAATTAAATGCTTTGAAAAATCTTATCTAGGTCAAAATTGCTCCAAAAATTGTGAAACCAATTTTGTTGTGTTCCTTGTGAATAGATCTACAGCATAGATGTGTTGCATGTCATGTTTGTGATGCTTTTATATAGGGTTTTATTTAATTCTTAATAAATGCTTTTAACTTCAGAAATACATAGTAAATCCAATATGTGTCAGAAAAATGTAGTTCCAATTTTGTTAGTCTTCTTATGAGATTTACTACCTGTGAAAAATGTGTGTCATGCATGTTGTGTAGAAAAATATTGATGTGTAGTTTAAGCGCCTTTCTTTGCCTAGATTAGTTATTTTTGCTAGGGCTAAAAATATGAATAATACATGCATGTGAAACTTTTTCTATGATGATTAATTACTGTGTAAATCATAAGAAAAATATGCAATGTGCTGTTTGGTACCTTTTGTAGTACAAAGTATTTTCTATGCTTGGTATAGCACTGTTTTTGTCCTTTTTGTGTAGGATGTTATACATGTCCAAATGCAGTGAAATTTTGGTGGTAGTCTATGTTTGACATGATTAGGCTACTGTAATTTTCTAAGAATTTTCTGTGAACTAAAAATTTAGATTGATGTTCAAACCTAGATTAAATTAGGGTTTACTCAGGAATCTCTTTATTGCATGTTTAGTTAATAATGTTGTTTTGGTGTATCTTTGAAGCGCCAATTAGCTTGCTGGTGTGTTATGCCATGTTGTTTCATGTTGTAATGCAGCAAGTAGTTAGTAGCGAAATACTTAGGTGTGATTGCATGCATGTTTGTTTTTCCATGTGATTAGTAGATAGAGAAGAAGTACGAACTTGCTTTGTTAAGTAGAATGTGAATTATGCATTTACATACACATGCAAGCATGAGCATCATGTGCCATCCCATCGGTGCGCTTTTTCCATCAGCACTTATAACCATGCACACATGCATCATACAGGATCGGTGCAGAAAGCAGTATACGCATGCCCCACATTTAGCTGGCCGGATAAGTACTTCTGACCACGAAGCCTAGTAGCTCTGTTCGGACCGGTGACCGAGATGATGCCAAGACCACCTCGGGCCTGTTGACCATGGACAAAAATGACCTGGCTCCAGCGTGGGTAGGCATAACTTGAGTGACCTGGCACATGAGGAACCCAAGGTGTATAGGGTTCATGGCGGTCCCGCGATGTTTTTCTGAATAGTACCAAGGGTGACCTGTAGATCACTGGGCCGGTGAGTGTGGTTTGTGTGGGGAATACATCATCAGCTGGTTAGTAATCGATTCGAGTCGCCATCGCTCCTGGATATTGAGCAACTGGACTGAGTTACGTCATCGTAGTAATGTGATTATGGAACACGATGATGTTTATGGTTGTGAGTATAATGTGGAAAATGCTAAACAGAATTGGTTACTATTGATTGCTTAATCTTATCCAAGTGATTGCTCTAGTGCAGGTGCAAATCTAGATAGGTTTAAATGAACAGATTAAATTGATGCTAAAGATTAATATTACAAGTTAAGTGCTATCGCTTTTATGCAAAATGTTATCAAGCCCACCCCACTATAAAGCCTTGCATACTCCTTGGTGTCTTGTTGTTTTCTGGTTGTTGTCGGGTAAGTCTGGCTGAGTACCTTCAGGGTTCTTCTACCCCTTGTTGCAGGTGTTTATTAGGACCAAGGGCAATGGTCGCTCCATACTTCTTATCTCGATGCTTTTGTTGGAGGAGACTACAGTATGGCACTATTATTTAAACAAAACGGTGTGTGTTGATTTTGGACAATAATGTTTCCGCTACCGGTTATTTCAAACTCAGTGTTGTAATAACTTTATTTGAACTCCGATGTATTTGAACTATGTACGCATGTGAACTGTAACCGCTAAACCAGTACGGTCTTGGCTGTTTGTTGAAAAGTTTGAGATCCTTCAAGATTTCATGGACTACCGGGTTATACGGGCTTAAGTTTGCTAGAATCTCTGCTTCGGCAGGTGAATTTTCTTACTTAATTTCGTATAATTGGGTGGTTCCGTTACAGCTGGTATCGGAGCAAGGTTTAGTGTGTTACTGTTCATGTGGTATTTGAAACAAAAGAATTTTTGCTTTACAAAAGTAATTACCAACTTGTAGTTCTATATAGATGTTTAAACTATGGTTTAAAAATTAAGAATGTGCCAGTGGTCATATCCTTTAAGCCCAGTTAAGGACTCTAGGTGGCTATCTAAGTACTGACTTGGGGGGTTTTGCATCATATTTCTATTTAGTTGCTCATACAGCTTGAAATTGTATGAGTGCCATTCACTTGAGTGGTAATGTGTGGATCAATTGTCTCTACGCCAAGGTAAGTGTGAGTTGGGAGAGCATGATCAGATACACCGCCGATCTAGGGAGAGTGCTTATTTGATGCTGGAGTATTACATGTTACACATATGTTTATATGAAGGTATCATATGTGTGGGTTGTGTCGTCCTGTGGTGACGATGCCGTCAATAGGACGATGGTTCGGGTAGTAAACACTACATGTATGTGTACTTGGGGATACACATATGTGGAGTGTATACATTTTAATTCCGCAATGCATTCATTGGGTTTGGGCTGAAATGAATCTTCTGCAGGTATATAACAGCGCTATCGTGTAGAATGTATTAGTTACGTATATGAGAGATCGTTTGTATGCCACCGTCTATATCGCTAGAATTTATTATTTTCTAAGTTTGTGGGAGCGTACGGAACGTGCATGCATCATGTTGTCTATTCACCTCATATCATATCATTGTATCCTTCCTCCCCTTATAAGAAGATTATCTCTTTTTGATGAAAACTACAACTTAATATCCGTCTCTCGAGCATAACAAAAACCTTGTTACGTTTGGCCCGTATCAAGCAGACAACTATGGTGTGAGCATGAGAGTAAGGATGATTTAGACTTGAGTTAATGTTGGAAAACTTAGAAGTGTTGTGGCGATATCCGAATGCCAAAAGTCCAGTATAGGTGTACTAGAAAGTTGGGTGCAATTGGACGCGATGTGATGCACTTAAGTAATCTAATTAGCGATGTTGTGTTAATTGGGAATGAATTATTGTGCCTCTGTTTTATTGTGGGAATTTATTCTCTCTAGTAAATTCAGTATGGCATAATCATTTGTTCCTATGCAATTATTGCAGCATCACCTAATAATTACTTATTACTGAAATATGCAGATGGTGAGCCATCCTCGCAATCGCACCAACGGTACTGAGACTCCTAGTGTGAGTGCTGACGCTAGTGGTAGTGATGGAAACTGTAATACCACCGAACCACATCCATCACCTCCTCCGATCACGCCAGAAACTTTCTTTACACAGTATCTGAAAAGTCAGCGAAATATGGAACATTCGCAACGAAATATGGAAGATATTATCCGCACTATTGCTGACCATTACCAAGATGGTAATCGCCAAGGTGATAATGAGGTAGATCAGTACAGCAATTTCAAGGATTTCTTGGATACCGAACCGCCGATCTTCAGGGAGGCTACAGAGCCACTTGATGTTGAGGAGTGGATCAACACCATAGAGGATAAGTTTCGTCTGTTGAGGATGACCGAGGTGCTCAAAACTGAATATGCTGCTCATCAGTTGCAAGGACCTGCAGGTATATGGTGGAAACATCATCGCACCATTTTTTCTGATCATACACAGATTACTTGGAATGAGTTTACTAAGGCTGTCCGTGGAGTGTATATTCCACCAGGGCTGGTGGAAATGAAACTGCAAGAGTTCCTGGTACTAACCCAAGACACGAAGACTGTGACACAATATCTGCATGCATTCAACAATCTGTGTCGCTATGCTCCGGACATGGTTGACACGGATATCAAGAAAATCGCAAGTTTCAAGGGGGGTCTCAACACCAAGATGCTGAAGCACGTGGGGACTAACCCTAGGACCAGGTTTAATGATTTTATTAGTGACTGTCTGAAGCAGGAAAAGAACAATAATGTCCATTCTGCATTCAAGGCACGTAAGAAGGTTTCAGACTTAAGTCCATCACAAGCAAGAGCTCCCCTGCAAAGATGCCCTCCGTACCATTCTCCTGTACCTGGGGCTAAGTTCAAACCAACGCAAAGAAAGATTTCTACCAAAAAGAAGCAATCGCAGACTAGTCAGAAAGGTTCCACGGGTCCCAAGACTTCTATCGTTGGGTCGTGCCACAATTGTCATCAATCTGGTCACCTTATCAAGTTTTGTCCATACCCCAAACAGCGAGTGGTATATCCTGGTCGTGTGCACTACACCAATGTTGAGGAAATTCTATAAGGAGAGCCTGTGACTGCTGGAAGGTTTCCTGTGAATCAACATTCTGCCATTGTTTTGTTTGATTCTGGTTCGTCGCATTCCTTTATGAGTCAAGAGTTCACACAGAAGCATAATCAGAAAGTAGATGAATTGAGTTTTAGCTACCGCATCAGTTCAGCGGGGGCTGACGTATGCACTAGAATGGCGGTGCGAGGAGTGACCATCGACTTTGGGAGTTGAAGATGTTCTGTGGATCTGGTAGTGTTACCGGGATTATCTTTGGACGTGATCTCAGGAATAAGTTGGATGAAAAGTTGGAAGGCGATGATAGACACTGCTGGTAGAACCATTTCCTTTACTGATCCTAGGGATGGTGCTAAATTTCAAGTAATGTTACCTCAGAACGCCAGTTTGAATAGCTTAACTTGTGCTACTCAAGTTGTTGAACTTGCCAAAATTCCGGTTGTATGTGAGTTTCCTGATGTATTTCCTGATGAGTTACCGGGTCTTCCACCCGATCGTGATGTTGAGTTTGGAATTGAATTAGTTCCTGGAACAGCTCCAATCTCAAGGAGACCCTATCGTATGCCTCCGGATGAGTTAGTTGAGCTGAAGAAACAACTGGAAGAATTGTCGAAAAAGGAGTTTATTCGACCAAGCAAATCTGAATGGGGATGTCCCGCCTTATTTGTGAAAAAGAAGAAAGAGGGCACATTGAGAATGTGCGTGGACTATAGACCACTTAATGCTGTCACCATCAAGAATAAATATCCCTTGCCTCATATTGATATTCTATTTGATCAGCTATCAAGAGCCAAGGTGTTCTCTAAGATAGATTTGAGGTCCGGTTATCATCAGATCAAGATTAAGCCACAAGATATACCGAAGACCGCATTTTCAACCAGATACGGGTTGTACGAGTATCTTGTCATGTCCTTTGGTCTAACGAATGCTCCTGCCTACTTTATGCTTTTGATGAATTCAGTCTTCATGCTAGAGTTAGATAAATTTGTGGTCATGTTTATTGATGATATTCTGGTGTATTCCGAGAATGAGCAAGATCACGAGAAGCATTTGATAATCGTCCTGACCCGACTGAGGGAGCATAAGTTGTATGCCAAGTTTAGCAAGTGCGAGTTCTGGTTGAAGAAGGTTCCTTTCCTTGGTCACGTACTGTCAGAAAATGGAATTTCAGTAGATCCTAGTAAAGTACAAGAGGTTATGGATTGGAAAGCACCAACTACGGTTCGTGAGGTCCGAAGTTTTCTTGGATTAGCTGGTTACTATCGTCGTTTCATACCAGGTTTCTCCAAGATTGCTAAACTAATGACAAGTCTGTTACAGAAAGATCATAAGTTTGCTTGGACAGAAGAGTGTGAGACAGCTTTTCACAGTTTGCGGAAACTGTTAACCACTGCTCCTGTTTTAGCGCAGCCAGACATAGACAAATCTTTTGATGTGTTCTGTGACGCATTGAAAATTAGATTAGGTTGTGTGCTTATGCAAGAAGGAAGAGTCATTGCTTATGCCTCGCGTCAGTTGAGGAAGCACGAGGTTAACTATCCAACACATGATCTTGATCTTGCTGCAGTTGTACATGCACTAAAAATTTGGAGACATTATTTGCTTGGTAATGTGTGCAACATTTATACAGATCACAAGAGTCTTAAGTATATTTTCACCCAACCTGACTTAAACATGAGACAGAGAAGATGGTTAGAGCTAATAAAGGATTATAACCTGAATGTACAATATCATCCAGGAAAAACCAATGTTGTGGCAGATGCTCTGAGTAGGAAGTCACATTATCTTGATTTGCAACCACTATTCGAAGAGGGATTCAATCTCATGCATCCTGCTGTGTTGCATAATATTCAGATCAGTTGCTCTTTGGAAAGTAGGATAATAGAAGGCCAGAAAATGGATAAAGGGATATTCCATATCAAAGAGAAGATGAAAAGTGAGCTATCCAAACATTTTAGAATTGATGAACAGGGCGTGTTATGGTTTGATGATCGGCTTGTTGTACCTAAGGATCGAGAGCTTAGGAATAAACTTATAGATACAGCTCACCTTTCTAAGCTATCCATCCATCCTGGAAGTAGTAAGATGTATCAAGAACTGAGATCTCATTTTTGGTGGACGAAGATGAAGAAAGAAATTGCAGCTTATGTCGCCAAATGTGACACGTGTTGTAGAGTGAAAGCACTTCATATGAAACCTGCTGGTTTATTACAACCACTGTCTGTGCCAGATTGGAAATGGGATGAAATATGTATGAATTTCATCACAGGATTACCTACTAGTCAGAAAGGAAACAATTCAATTTGGGTGATTATCGACCGTCTTACTAAGTCAGCGTATTTCATTCCAGTTCAGACGAGTTAGCGACCACCTGAATATGCTAAGTTGTACATCTCACAAATCGTTCGTTTGCATGGTATACCAAGGGTTATCGTATCTGACCAAGGGTCGCAGTTTACTGCTCACTTCTGGGAACATTTGAACAAATGTTTAGGTACCAGTTCAGTCCGTAGTACTGCTCACCACCCACAGATCGATGGACAAACAGAACGAGTAAATGCTGTTTTAGAAGATATGCTTAGAGCATGTGTTTTATCTTCAAAGGGATCATGGGAATCATGGTTACCTTTGGCTGAGTTTACTTACAATAATAGCTATCAAGAGAGTATCAAGATGGCTCCATTTGAAGCCTTGTATGGCAGAAAGTGCAGAACACCGTTGAATTGGATCGAGCCTGGAGAAAGAAGATATTATGGTATTGACTTTGTAGAAGAGGCTCAGAAGAGGGTTCGTATCATTCAACAAAACATGAAAGCTGCATAATCACGTCAGAAAAGTTATGTGGATAAGAGAAGGAGACCGCTTGTATTTGAAATTGGAGACTATGTGTATCTAAAAGTCACACCAATGAAAAAGAAACAGTTTGGAATCAAAAGAAAGCTTGCTCCTAGGTTTATGGGGCCATATAAAATATTGGAAAGAAAGGGTCCAGTAGCTTATAAGTTGCAGTTACCAGAATCAATGAGTGCAATCTTTCCAGTCTTTCACATGTCAAATTTAAGAAAATTTTTGCGTGTTCTAGAAGAAAGGGTAGAACCCCGAGGCATTAAGATTAAGTCAGATTTGGCCTACCGTGAGCAACCAGTACAAGTGTTGGATGTTAAGGACAGAGTTACACGAAATAGAGTAGTGAGAACTTACAAAATACAGTGGAGTCACCATGATGAGGGCGATGCGTCTTGGGAAACGGGAGACTACTTACAGAAAGCTTACGAAGATTTTTATAACAATTGGCGCGTAACTCAAATCTCGGGACGAGATTTTTATAAGGGGGAGGGTTGTAACACCCCGGTGTTACGCGTGCATTTAACATCTGTAAATCATGAGCATAAGCACCATCATGCATTCATAAGCATTTCATGTTATATAAATAAAACATCTGAAACATACTAATGAAACATGAGTGTTGCATTTACTTGCGTTCGTTAGATAAGTACCGTGATCATGCTTGTTTGAGTGTTTAAACAACTTAAAATTGGTCATCAAGTAATTTGGAGCAAAGTTCCTTTTGAAAATTTTCCCAAATTTTTCTTTTAAAAATGTCCTTGAAAAATAAGGTTTTTATTTAAAAATCAACTTTTTAACCCTAGTTCAAAATCGGTTGGGATTTTGGCTTTGTGTCTTTTAACAAAGTTGTAGAGCACAAAATCCTGATCGACTTTTATTTTTGGACCATCTTGAGAAAACGTCGTTTGCTTGTTCAAAATTTAATTTGAGGCTGTGTTTGGAAAATGGAATTTGAAAACAAAAATAAAAATCTTTTTCCTCCTTCGTGGGCCTCGGCCTCACTTTCGGCCCAATTAGGCTTGCCGGCCCGGCCTGCCCGCCTGTGTTCATCCGCGCGCTCGTGCGCGCCGCGCCGACCGCTAGCAGGTCGCAGACGCCGCGTGGTCGCCGGCGTCCAGCGCCGCTCGCCACGCGCCCCTGGGTGGCCCCCGCCGCCCCGCGTGCTCGTCAAAACGCAGCAGCAGCTTGCCTTCTCCCTCGGCTCCCTTCCATTCGCTCGCCTCGCCTTTCTCACCTCGCCAAAGCGCAGCAGCGGCCGCGCCCGCCATTTCCGCCACCGCGGGCGCCGCCGGCGCTGTGGCACACAGTCGCCGCAGTTCCGCCCGATTGGCCTTGTCACCGCGCCCGCCTCGACCGCGCGAAGCCCCCACGCCACTCTGCGAGCCTCGCCGTAGCCTGGCTCGGCCGCCGACGGTGAGCACCACAGCCGCGTCCGCCATGGCGGCCGCTGGCACGCCTCCTCCGCTGCCTAATCGGTCCCCTCCTCTTGCCTGCTGTGTTCGCGCCGCCTTGGGGATCCCGTCGGTACCACCCGCTCCATCGCAGACCTCGCCGCCGGCGAGATCCGGTCGGCGGGAGTCCCTCCCCTGCCCTGTGCCACCGACAGGTGGGACCGAGGGGCCCGCTGTCAGCTGCTCAGTGGCGCTCTGGGTGCACAGAGCGGGGTGCGCATAGCGTATTGGGTCGGCTGGGTTTTTGATTTAAAAAGAAAATTGCTTTTCAGAATTGAATTAAATGCTTTGAAAAATCTTATCTAGGTCAAAATTGCTCCAAAAATTGTGAAACTAATTTTGTTGTGTTCCTTGTGAATAGATCTACAGCATAGATGTGTTGCATGTCATGTTTGTGATGCTTTTATATAGGGTTTTATTTAATTCTTAATAAATGCTTTTAACTTCAGAAATACATAGTAAATCCAATATGTGTCAGAAAAATGTAGTTCCAATTTTGTTAGTCTTCTTATGAGATTTACTACCTGTGAAAAATGTGTGTCATGCATGTTGTGTAGAAAAATATTGATGTGTAGTTTAAGCGCCTTTCTTTGCCTAGATTAGTTATTTTTGCTAGGGCTAAAAATATGAATAATACATGCATGTGAAACTTTTTCTATGATGATTAATTACTGTGTAAATCATAAGAAAAATATGCAATGTGCTGTTTGGTACCTTTTGTAGTACAAAGTATTTTCTATGCTTGGTATAGCACTGTTTTTGTCCTTTTTGTGTAGGATGTTATACATGTCCAAATGCAGTGAAATTTTGGTGGTAGTCTATGTTTGACATGATTAGGCTACTGTAATTTTCTAAGAATTTTCTGTGAACTAAAAATTTAGATTGATGTTCAAACCTAGATTAAATTAGGGTTTACTCAGGAATCTCTTTATTGCATGTTTAGTTAATAATGTTGTTTTGGTGTATCTTTGAAGCGCCAATTAGCTTGCTGGTGTGTTATGCCATGTTGTTTCATGTTGTAATGCAGCAAGTAGTTAGTAGCGAAATACTTAGGTGTGATTGCATGCATGTTTGTTTTTCCATGTGATTAGTAGATAGAGAAGAAGTACGAACTTGCTTTGTTAAGTAGAATGTGAATTATGCATTTACATACACATGCAAGCATGAGCATCATGTGCCATCCCATCGGTGCGCTTTTTCCATCAGCACTTATAACCATGCACACATGCATCATACAGGATCGGTGCAGAAAGCAGTATACGTGGAGCACGGAGTTCCCGAGGAGGCCGTGCATCGTGAAGAGCCACCCCTAGGAGAACCAGAAGTCGAGGAGTCAGACGGTGATCTGCTGAAGTGTCGGGACCACCGTCTGTCAACCTTCTGGAAGGCAAGCCCCGGAGCATTATAAGTCTCCCTACTTTATCAAAGCAAGATAAATATATATATGTTATATGTAATGTTGCATTAAGTTATAGGAGTTGCTTGAAACCGTTGATGCATATCACTACAATATTCCTTGAACACCTCGATATATCCTGATATCATATTTAAGTCTAGTTCCGGAATACCTGCTTAGCTATGTTTAGTTCGGTAGAAGTGGGTGATTTCCTGTCACCTACGATTTAGGTAAAAACATGTCATGTTTAGCAATGTGCTATCATGGAAAGAGAACCATGTATGGTTAAATAAATGGAGACCGGGCGGAATGTTGGGCAGCAAGGCATGGGTCTTGTGTGCTTGTAGTTTCCGTCTGTGTCGATTAAGGACCGTACCGTTGTCGGCCCTCAGTCCTTTTTGAACGCATGCCCCACATTTAGCTGGCCGGATAAGTACTTCTGACCGCGAAGCCTAGTAGCTCTGTTCGGACCGGTGACCGAGATGATGCCAAGACCACCTCGGGCCTGTTGACTGTGGACAAGAATGACCTGGCTCCAGCGTGGGCAGGCATAACTTGAGTGACCTGGCGCGGGAGGAACCCAAGGTGTATAGGGTTCATGGCGGTCCCGCGATGTTTTTTCGAATAGTACCAAGGGTGACCTGTAGCTCACTGGGCCGGTGAGTGTGGTTTGTGTGGGGAATACATCACCAGCTGGTTAGTAATCGATTCGAGTCGCCATCGCTCCTGGATAGTGAGCAACTGGACTGAGTTACGTCATCGTAGTAATGTGATTATGGAACACGATGATGTTTATGGTTGTGAGTATAATGTGGAAAATGCTAAACAGAATTGGTTACTATTGATTGCTTAATCTTATCTAAGTGATTGCTCTAGTGCAGGTGCAAATCTAGATAAGTTTAAATGAACAGATTAAATTGATGCTAAAGATTAATATTGCAAGTTAAGTGCTATCGCTTTTATGCAAAATGTTGTCAAGCCCACCCCACTATAAAGCCTTGCATACTCCTTGGTGTCTTGTTGTTTTCTGGTTGTTGTCGGGTAAGTCTGGCTGAGTACCTTCAGGGTTCTTCTACCCCTTGTTGCAGGTGTTTATTAGGACCAAGGGCAATGGTCGCTCCATACTTCTTATCTCGATGCTTTTGTTGGAGGAGACTACAGTATGGCACTATTATTTAAACAAAACGGTGTGTGTTGATTTTGGACAATAATGTTTCCGCTACCGGTTATTTCAAACTCAGTGTTGTAATAACTTTATTTGAACTCCGATGTATTTGAACTATGTACGCATGTGAACTGTAACCGCTAAACCAGTACGGTCTTGGCTGTTTGTTGAAAAGTTTGAGATCCTTCAAGATTTTATGGACTACCGGGTTATACGTGCTTAAGTTTGCTAGAATCTCTGCTCCGGCAGGTGAATTTTCTTACTTAATTTCGTATAATTGGGCGGTTCCGTTACACAGCCCCACTCATACGCCCTAGTGCCAGGACACGCACCCGCCGACTGCCATAGCCGAACGTCGGCACGCCCGTGGACCGCCGAAGCTCGCAGCCCTGTGGTCAAACGTTGCTGCGCCCAAGCAGATCCGCCTGCAACAACACAACAACAACACACAGACAGGAGCTGTAGGATCAAATTACTGGGTCGATGCTAGAGAAGCTGGCCGCCATGGCCATAAGTCGGTAGCCTGGCCACCAGTTGCGGCCACCAGCGCCAATGCCACGTGAGCCGCAACTGCACGCACCAGCATCGCAGCTGCAGGGAGCCACTGCCCCTACCGCGACCAACTTGGACCAGGGTAGCCGCAACTGACCAAGACACATAGCCGACCATGGCCCGGTCATATCCACCATCGTCGACCTGCCACAACGCCTAGCAGGCCGCCGCTGACTCCTGGCCAGACGTCGATGACCCTTAGGGGTAGGCGTCCCGGCCGCGAGCAGCTGCCGTCGAGGAGCCAAATCTCGCTGTCGTTGCCCGGCCCCGGCCGGCATGGGCAGGCACGCGGCCTAGCCAGGCCACCGCCGCTCCCGGCCCAGGCGTCGGCCTCTGGCCCGGATCTGGCCGGCTGCCGCGTGAAGCTCGACCATCGCGACGGGGCTGCAACATCAGGGGAGCTGGAGGGAGCGGCGCCAAATCCGGCCTCGGGGGGGTGTGGGGGTGGATCTGCCCTATCGCCGTTCCTCCTCCCCGGAGTTGAAGCGGGCAAGAGCGATGGGAAGTAGAGGAGAGAGGGGTCGAGAGGTTTGGCCACCTCTGTACTGCACGGATCCAGTGGCAGGGACTGCAGATCTAGGGCTGGGGGCCCAAATCCGCCCCGTTGGCTGCCCACTAGAGGCAGCGCACCACCGGTCGCTTGGGAGGGAGATGGGGAGGGGAAGGGATGGAGCCAACAGAGCAGCTCCCCGCTGCCACCTTCCTTGCGGCCGAGCGGCCACCAGCGGCGCGCTCGGGTGGGGGCGAGGACGAGCGGCGAAGGTAAGGGGCATGGTGGCGGCGGTGCTGGTGAAAATCATTTTTTAGTAGTGTTAGCCGATCCAAACAGTCGGACTTATAACTTATTTTGAACTATTCAACTGTTTAACTTATAAAAAGCTATTGCAGTTTATAAAATGTTGATGATTCAAACGGTACCCTAAGTCACATCAACCTAATTGGATCCTTGACCGTTCACTAGAAGGGGAAAGGTTGTCAGATTGAGGAGGACGACGCACCTTCTGACAAAGGAGATCCATGGACTCACCATCCCCAAAATGGCTTCTGCTTGTAGACATGGCCATGCCACTCTGCCACATGCCCCGCGCAGTGCCGGGCGACGTCTTCCCTCGGCATCGTCACGATAATACTATGTTATACGGCTGCCCTTGCTGTTTTCAATCCGGAAAGCCTAGCATATGTTTTCCCACTCGTCCTGGGCTCTGTCTGTCTCTCTAGTCCTTAACCAATGAACTATGGGTGCTCAGGAGATTGCTTTGCCTATATTTCTTTGATGAATTGGCAAGCAAGGGGATGCGCGTTTCGTGTAACCGCGTTTTTTATGCAAGGATTGGGAAAAGTTGAGGTGAGTGCTGGTAGGTACGACTACTCATTAGTGAACTTCGAAGAAAATAACGTGAAATTTCATAGGACCATCTATGTGCTCTTCAATGGGATTCAGCGTCCATAAAGATAAGAAACTCACTGAATGATACAGAGAATTACATGCGTTCGTGCACTTGGGACCTTGTTTTGTATTGAAACATTTTAATCCTCTTAATGAAACATGTGTCAACGGACGTGTTCTCAAAAAAAGATACAGAGAATTACACAATCAAGTCCTCTCCCTTCTAACTGATTTCTTTGTCAGTTGCAACTCAACGTCTTCATTGCATTGCTGTTATAGGCCATTTTTATGTGGCTTGATTGTTGCTGTTGCTGGCACAATGCTACCCCTGGCTGATTCCAAGACACTGTCTCTGCATGCCATCGCTCTCGATGGTGGAGAAGAATGACCCAAATGTTAGCGTGTGTGTAGACTAATAAAGTCTTTGCCAGCAAGAAGGGGGATTAAGGAGGCCATGAAGAAATCTGTGGCCTACTGAGCTGTGATAGGAAGGGAAGCCGCTTCATAAGTGAAGACTAGAGCCTGCAGCCTCATTGTGGCTGGAGGATGCCCAATACAACAGAGTTCTTCACATTTTGAGTATAGTTGATGATAAATTGCCTACGCAATCCAAGTATGTAAAAGTCGGCTCAATAGCTGTTGTCCATGCATTGTTTCATGTGAACTCTAACTGTATCTATCCAGTTTGATCAATAGTTGCGTCTAACATGGTATTCTGAATTACAATATAGCATAGTAATCCACAACACCTGATTCCAAAATTCAATGTAATGAAAGCCAATCTCTTCCTTTCTAATCCTGAGCCAAGCTCAGGCCACCCATTGGGCCACATCGACAGGAATTTCTCGACCGATGGATCTTAATCGGATGGTTTAAACCAGCGTTCTGGAGCCTTCCTCCTGCCTCCCTGTCCTCGCACCGCCCACTCTCGCCTGCCGCGCAGCCCTCTCCCTCCGCCTGCAGCGCCGAATGCCGCACGCCGCCTCAACCAACCCCACGGCGAGGCCCACCGGCAAAACCCACCGGCAAGGCTGCCGCGGCCGCGGCCACGACCGCGAGACACCGGCTCTGGCGCAAGGGGGCACGTTACCAGCGAGACGGCAACAGCACCAGGCGAGCAGGCAAAGGAGTTGGCGTTTCCGGTGCTTTTGCCTCGAGCGTGATTCGCGACTCCTCGTTGCAGTCGCTGCAACTTCTGTCTCCCTCCGCCCGTCCACCGTCGGCATGCTGATCTTGGGGAGGTGGCATCACCACTGCGGCTCCGCCCGTGGAGGACCCGCACGGTCGACGTGCGAGGCGACGCTCATCCAACGAGGTGATCCAAGCTGGCACATGGAGGTATCCTACCGTCGAGTGTGGCACTGGTTGCAGCCGCGTCTGCACTCCCAAGGCGACGGCGAGCTGGCCTTGACCGACTGTCAGGCCATGCCGCTGGACCGCATGCTGTGATGGCGGGGAATGGGCAACCAGCGAGCCCAAAGCCACATGCGGTGCTGAAGCCAAAGGGGACAGCTGCGCCGGCATCCTCGATCCTAGACTGCCTGCCATCGCTATGGCCGCGCCGTGCCCCACATCAACTCTGATGCAGCGGTCATGGAGCTTGCACACAACATATTCGACGTAATGCCCATGAGGTGCGTACCCTGATTGCTAACGTAGCTTTTTCTCTCTCTCTTTGTGCTTTACAAAATACAAGTCAACAAGACTTATTAATCTGTGCTAGAATCTGGATATTGATAGATTGATTCCACGTTGTGGTACCACTTCAATTAGACAATTACTGCTTGCATGTCTTCTTAGCATCCTTTTTTCTGTCATACTGCAAATGCAAATGGAAAGAGAGCTAGAGCTCAGGATATGATGGCTTGTGACCAGTAGTTACAACTTACAGGCAATCATCATATATTGCATTCTGTGATGTGATCTAGGTGAATCTGCAGTTGCAATGCCTATAGGTTACAGTGAAGGCAAAACTGATTACATAAATACGACTTGATCATAGGTATAGCAACTCGATACATAGATTCTACTGTGCAATACAACATCTAATTAGACACAATTACAGACCATAACCTCACTGAAGTACCTCATGCATCATGCTATTATACAATTTATGATGTCTCAATAATATGAGAGCAGACAAATTAAATTGCATTTATATATTCTGCTACATAAATAGTTCAAATAATAGGCTCTGAAATAGCAACTCAGGCATAATGTTTCCTTCAATTCCTGTGCTAGGGTAGTTTCTAACCAACAACAACAAATTGTGATCAAAAGCCAAAGTAATTACAATTAATGGTCAAAATTTTCATGACCAATTCCTCATTTATTTATTTAGATGCACTCCTCTTTCCGCTTCATAAACACCGACATTAAACCTCCCCACGAAATGAGACCCTAGCTCTAAATAAGACCTCTGCTTATGTGTGTTGTATTAATGCAGCTATTTACATTTGTACATAAACAAGAACATACACAACTTATGCAAATACATACATATATGAAATAATTTGGCATGGCGCATCTACATTGCTCAGCTGTCAGTGTGTGGAGTGGATGGGCTAGCAGGCACAATTGACTTGCCACTGAGGAACCTGGGGCGGTTAAGGTGAGCACTGATCTGCCTTTGCAGTATCTTCATCAGATTCTCTTTCTCACCGCATTTCTTAAGAAGAAGCTCATTCAGGTTCAACAGGTCTGGCACTCCAGACAAGCCAGAATTGTTGTCCTGCAGCTTTGGGCACTTGTTCATCCAAAGTTTCTTAAGCTCAGGCATGGCACCTTTGTCGATTGACACTTTCTCTATTTTCTCTAGCCCATCAATGTCAAGGAACTTGAGCTTTGGAAATGTACCAGTACAGAAATGCAAGGAGTCACCTATGTAGGAGTTCTCCCATAGGCCTAGCAAAGTCAGGTTGCGCAGGTTCTGAAAGCGCGCAATGTCTTCATGTTTCAGTTGTGTCCCCAGCAGCTTCACCTTACCTAGATCATTGAGTGAACCGATCCAATTAGGTAGACTGCTCAGATTCCCACACAGCCTCAGGGAAACAAGATGTGCTGGTATTTGCAGTTCACCCATTTGAGCGAGAAATGTAAGTGAATCAGAGCGCACTTCAAGCCGTTGCAATCTCCTGAGTTCACCTATCGATTGACACAGATCGTGCCCTTGTTTCTCAGTAAGCCCTTCGACCCCTAACCTTCTCAAATTTGTCAAGTTCGTCAGCTTCTTGAGCCTCGCTGCCACACCATTGCCATTGCCAACATTGACCACCCCCAACATGTGCAGGTTCTGTAACTTCTCGATTCCTTCGGGAGCTCTTACACTCGCATTGAAAACCTTGCAGCACTCACCTTGGTTGCAGCATAGACAGGATAAAAGGCCAACTTTATGTTTATCCTTCCCTGATTCCATCTTTCGCAGCAAATCTTTCGAAAAGTTGACGCCAGCTAGAAGATAACAGAGCTTCTCAAGTTTGGCAATGCCTCTGGGGAGTTGTGTCACCTGTGTGTCTTGGATGTCTAATGTCTCCAGATATCGAAGGTTCTGCAAGGAAGACGGAAGCTTAGAAACATCCGTTCCTCGCAGGCACAGATATCTCAGGTGTCGTAGCTCCCCTATATGCTTGAGGTCATCATTCTTCAGATTGATCGTGTCCTCCAGGTCAAGCACTCGCAACAGCCGCAGTTTTGGAGAGACGAGAGATGCAGGGTAATCCCCAAAGATTGTCAATGATCGGACATATGACAAGTTAATTCTTTGCAGCTCCTCATCCCTCCCTTTCCATCTAGATACCACCAGGTGGCGTATCTTACTTTGTGGAATCTCATTGGAGTGCTTCTCGATGAACAATAGTTGGTTCTCCTCGATGAACTTGGACAAGATGATCTTGAGCACCATGCTGTGAACCCGGCAGCGATCAGCTCTAACTCCATAGCTGACCTTGGAACCTTGAATCATGCTTCTGTTAATGAGCTCATTGTAGAAACGCTCTCCTACAACCTCTGCAGGCATGTCACGGTTCTTTGCTATGTAGCCTTCTGCCATCCACCGCCTGAGCAAGCGGGTGTGTCTGATCTCATGGTTCTCAGGGAAGATACTGAGGTACAAGAAGATGGATTTCAGGTGATACGGCAATCCATCATAACTTGAGACGATCACCTTGGTGATATTGCGGAGGTCAGACTCCAACTCTGCCCCAAGATGTTCGTGCAGGTTTCTCCATTCTATGCTTGTTTTTGGCCTGCTGGCTAGGAGACCTCCGATGGTAGATATGGCAAGTGGAAGCCCACGACATCTCCTCAATATATGTCTTGCTTGATCCTCCATATCCGTTGGCAAAACATAATCAGTCGTCTTGTAGACCTACAAATGATGGAATGAAACAACTAAATCAATATCCTAGAGAACAAAATGGACCAATGAGAATATAGCAGACAACCCTTTAAAAAAATAGAAATGTAGCAGGCTGTGTCATGGCAATTCTCATAAGTTTCAATACTATACCCCAAACAAAAAGTACTGTAATTGGACAAGCTCATCCAGTGATTGAACTATGATAGCTAAAGGCCCAAGCTATGCTGCACACTATCGCAAAAATCATGTGTTTTGATGTTTTCAACCAGCTCCACTTATCATTCTTTCTCTTACCCAGCAGCACAAGCACGACATATCCTTAGATGCTGCGCACAAAAGAAAACTTCAAAGGTCATACAACCTTGGTGCTTGGTGGACAGATAATGTGGTGACAACCGTGGGATTCCAGGTTATGCATTTCGTCGAACATGGGGAGGGCGTGAGCCGTTGACGTGTGTAGACCCGTGCAAAACTCAAGCTGGTCACTGAGAGACATATACACAGGGGCAGGGCGTTCCGGTTTGGCCTCCAACAGAGACGTCGCCCCACCGGCCACCGGCCACCGTGGCCACTTCCATTGACATTTGACCACGAGTGCCCTGGCCGTCATACCTTTCATCTCGGTTGATCGGAGCACATGACATCGCAGCAACCAGTCTCTGTATGTTCTACTGTACGCGACTACGCACCCCTCCATCCCTCCCTTCCTCCTTTCTGACGCTCTCGCTCAGTGCGCGCCGCAGAGGTGGAGCCGTTGGGATAGCATGGCCCGTGGAATGCGGATTGAAGTCAAAGTACAGGAGGAGGGAGAAGGCAAACATTCTTTTCTAGTACGGCTGTGTTTAGTTCCTTTAAAAATATACTATGCAAAAAAAAAGATTCTCCATCACATCAAACTTGCGATATATGCATTGAGTACTAAATGTAGATGAAATCAAAAACTAATTGTACAGCTTGGTTGCACTTTGCGAGACGAACGTTTTGAACCTAATTAGTCAACGGTTGGATACTATTTACCAAATAAAACCAAAACGTGCTACAGTATATTTTCACCATTTTCAGGGGAACTAAACACGGCCTACATCTTTGTTTTCTCCCACCTATTTATGGTGGCCACTAGATGTGTACCAACTACCAAGGTCCAAGGTTCTTTTTATGGTGTCTACGATGTGTACCAACGTCCAAGGTTCGTGCTCAATGGTGATGGCCACATGAAGTAAGAAAGTTCCTGCCTTTTCGAATCACCTAACATCTGATCTTTTGTTTACGCTTTTATTAATTTGTCACAAGACAAAATTAATTTATATTGTAATTAAATTCACTTTTTGCGTTAACTGAAACTCAAGTATTGGAGTCACCGATAACACTTGATTGCTATATAAATGTAAAGAAAAATCTGGACTGTAAATTTTAAATTAGGGCTTGTTTGTTTGGCCTTTTGTTTTTTTTAAAAACTAACGTTTGGGGGCTACATTAAAGCTAACTTTTTTAAAAAAAGGAGTGCCTGGTGATTAGCTTTTGAATATATAGAATATAGAATAATATGGTATCCCCTCATAAAAAATCTAAGTAACACCTTAAATTTGCATATAAAATTATGTTATTTACATGCAAATTTATGAGTTACTTTAGATTATGTTTCACAATGACATATGATAAATAACCTAAGTAACCACTTAAATTTACATCCAAATTATAACTTCTACTATTATTTAAAATAAAATCAAATAAAATTACCCCCAAATCGACTAAATTATAAACTTCTGATATTATGGAAAATATTTATATAATTATATATTATACCTATATATGTTTCTAAAATATCCGCTTACAATAATATTTAAAGTAAACAATATTTTTATTTATGACAAAAATATTCAAAATATTATTTTTAGTAAATTATACATTTTAATTTTAACTGAAACACTATGAAATATATATACATCGAATTATTGATGGTATAAAAAATATTCTTCTACTCATATAATTCTTTGATAAGAAAGCGAAACATCTTAAGCATGGGAGGATCACTAAAAAACACTTATCATTGCCGGTTTCAAACCATCTATAGGTAGGGATAGTCATGAATAGCTAGGCAATGGTACTCATGAACAAAGTAAAATGTGTATTTTTTGAGGATTTATGCTCACAAGTCACAATTTCAAGTCTTGCGCATCATCTCACCCAAGCAACAAATTTGTGACTGTATAATGGATGTTATTCTTTTTAGGTCATATTTATGAATCTTGTATTTTGTGTTTGACGCTCTAAATGACTTCAAATTAATATGTTGTAGCTACAAAGTTATAGATCTCATAGAGTACTACAACTTTGATATGGAGCTTGTCTCCATCCTGGATTAATAACCCTAAGGACATATGTCGCATATTTAGGCATCTAAACAATCTCAAATGAAAATATTGTCGACTACAAAGTTTTACCGGTTAAAAACTATATAGGGAGACTTTTGAATAAAATATAGAATAGAAAACAAAAGTTTCAAGTTAACTTGAGTATAAAAAATTTATAACAACTAATAAGATTAAATTTGAAAACCAAAATCTAGGCTCATGACATCACTGAGACATGTGTGGTAACGAGAGCTATATATTATTAACTAATTAAGGTTTCGACAACTAAATGTGCATAAGATATGCAGGTGTGCCATGCAAAAATTGAATATGAATGGACAAAAATACATTAGTAGTTCTTTTTTCTGCAAACATAACATATGTAGTACCCCTCCGTATCTAGATATAAGTTATGCTAATTTTTTTAGTATAGAGCTTTTGCTACGTATCTAGAAAAGCTATGTCTAAAAATACATAGAAATGTATCTAGAAAAGCCAGAATGACTTATACTAGAAACTAAAAATATAGTTAATAGTTTATCATAGACAAATAGAGATTATAGAAAACCTATATTGTATTGTGTTTAAAAAATGAACAAAAAGAGACCGCGAAGATAACTATTAAACATATATGTCTAATGCCTATGTCTATTTCTACTCCATTTTCCCGGAAAGAATCTATTTATAGCTACATGCTAAGTCAGACCATCTTTGATATGGCCATTTCTTTTTTAAAAAAATACTAGTATTTATGATATATACATTCATCATAAAATATGTTTTTTATAATATATCTATTTAAAATCATTTTAATATTATTATTTTTATATAAATTTAGTTAATTTTAAAATAGTTTGACTTAGACAAGATTTTATAATTGTATTATTTTTGAGATGGAGGTAACTGTACTTCCTCTATCCCAAAATAGAAGTCGTTGTGGAATGTGTGAATGTCGAACTTTCTCAACTTTGACCGGTTCGTAGAAAATATGTGCAACGTTTATATCTCCCAAGAAATTTATTATGAAAGTATATTAAACGATCTATCCAATAATACTAATTATGTATTATAAATATCAATATTTATTAATATATTTGGTTAAAGTTAAAAATGTTTGTTTCTCGGGAACTGAGAACGATGACATCTGTTTTTGGAAGGAGTACAGGAGCAGGGGTAAGTTGGACGCACCTTCTGGCAGAGGAGTCTCTTAGACTCCTTGTTGTCCAGTGGCTTGAGCTCGTAGATAAGCTCCTTTCCCTCCGCCACATCTCCCGCTCCCGCGCAGTGCCTGGCGACGTCCTCCCGCCGCGTCGTAACAATGATACGGCTGTTCGTTTCGTTGCAGAATCGAAAAGTCTGCCATATATTTTCCCACTCGTCCTGGCTAAGTAGGTCGTCCACGATAACCAGGTATTGCTTCTCCCGCAGGTGATCCTCGATCTTCTGGCCGTATGGCACGCCGAGCTCCTCCATCAGCCGCCGCTTGAACACGTCGGGGTTGTCCAGCGGGTGCGGCACCGTGATCCACGCGCGGCAGTCGAACTCGGCGAGGACGTCCGGGTCGTTGTGCACCATGCGCACCAGCGATGACTTCCCCATGCCGCCCATCCCCCACACCGACACGACGCGCAGCGCGCCGTTGCTGACTGAGAGCAGCTTGGTGACCGCCTTAATCTCTTTGTCCCGGCCGATGATGTCCGACACCTGGAACGCCAGCTCCGCCGAGTGCTCGTCGTGTTCGTGCAGCGCGGACGAGGACTGAGCTTCCGGTACACCAGCGGCGGGGCCGACGGCGATCTGCAGGTACCTCTGGTGGCGCTGGTTCAGCGCCTCGACGCTGGCCTTGAGGTCCCGGATCCGCTTGGCGATGCGGCGGCGCTCGGCGATAGCGCCGGGGAGCCAGGAGCCGACCCGCGAGGACGACGTCCTGTCCGCGTACAGCGCGAAGTCGAGCAGGCAGTCCTCGACGTCGTACGCGAGGTCGCGCACCTGCTTCACCCAAGTCTTCACGATGTCGTTGCGCACCGTGGCCTCAGGATTGGCTGACGCCACCTTGAGGAAGGACTGCATCATCTCCATCTCGTTGCGGATGAAGTCTACCTCCTTCGGGACCCCGATGAGGCGCGCAACCTCGTCGGCGATGGCAGAACCGGCGCTGCTTAAGACGCCGTCTAGAACGGACCTCGCCAAGCTCACGGCCGTCGCCTCCATCTCTCTCTCTCTCTGTCTGTATGTCTCTGTATGTGTGTTTGTTGTTTGCCCCAACAACGCGCTAAGCGGGAGCATAAATAGGTAGTCTCAGTGGCAAACACGCGTTACTAACAGACCAAAACACGTTGATGACCTGCTAACTAGATTGTCCTGCAAGCTGATGGCGATTCCCGTGGTGCTCTACTTCGATTTTGCTTCATAGGAATTTCGGTGTTATGGTCACCCGTGACTCCAGATCGGGAATTTCGGTGCGACCATCCAAGACAGTTAATGGTGGTGGAAGGTTGTTGATGCAGTGCCCCACAGTTTTGCAACGTGCCGCTAGGTACACTGTCCGTGTGCTAGTAGTAGGTAGTAGGTCGTACTCCGTAGTACGTACGAGTGTATGACTACTGAGCTTCCAAGAAAAAGATGAGGTGGAATTCCAAGCCCCCTGTAGTACTATTCTTCGTGGCTTGTTTGTTTTCTTCCGCGGACTTCGATTTTGCTTCATGTCTCCGAGAGAAGCTCTACTAAATGTTTTTTAAAAAAATGTTTTTTATCAAAAAAATAGGGGAATCGGAACGGTTTTTGGAAAAAGTCTCTCAGACGAGAAGCTTTGCTAAACAAACCCAGGAAGAAGCCTTGCCCTACATTTTATGGTCATCGTGACTCGATCGGGGGATTTTAGGCAAGCATCATCTAAGAAAGTTCTTTGACAGGTCATCATGCTGATGGAGGCTGCTGATGCAATGCCACATATTAAGTTTTGCAACGTGCGCTATATATGTACACTGCCGTGTGCTAGTGGGCACGAGTATATGACTACTGAGCTTCCAAGAAAAAGATGAGGTGGAATTTCAGGCCCTGTCGTACTATTCGTGTATCTTGTCCTTTGATTTCTTCCGCGGACGAGGACACAAGTCGGAAGCACACTCTTTGAAGGACGAAAGTAGTACAAGTTTGACTCTCTGGCCTTGTTCAGTTTCCGATTTGGGATGGTCGAATTCGCTACAGTGCGCATTAAATGCGCACTGTAGCAATTCGTTTGTATTTGGTAAAAAATTGTCCAAACTTTGACTAATTAGGCTCAAAATGTTCGTCTCGCAAAGTACAATAAAACTGTGTAATTAATTTTTAATTTTATCTACATTTAGTACTTCATACATGTACCGACATTTTGATGTGACGGGGAATCTTCTTTTTGCATAGTGAAATTTGGGGGAGAAGTTGGGAACTAAACCAGGGCTCTGTGGACTTTCTGACGAACAGGAGGCCTCCATGTCGAGTGGTAGACGAGGGTTATATTTGTGACCTGTTCGGCCGGTGGTTTCTGCGGCTGATAAGTCGGCTGATACTGATTTACTGTGAGAGAAAAATATTGTACCATGATCGATAAATAGTTCAAACAAACAGGGCAAATTTGCTAGTAAACTATCAGTGACCACTACACTAATATGCATTTTGTGTGCATATATATAAGATCCTTACACAGAAACAATTTTCGAAAATGCGATATTTTTTTTGGCAAAGGCGGCTCAATCAGAAGCCACCTCTATAGTGGCTGGTGAACCAAGTCGCCTCTGAAGATGCATTGAAGAGGAGGATCCAAAGTCAGCCGCCTCTATAAATGCATCTTCAAAGGCACCACCTCTGAAAATGCTGGGATTTGTAGAAGCGACCGATAAGCCAGCTGTCAGAAAAGATCCATTTATAGGGGCGGCTCTGAATATCATTTGTAGACACGACTATATATAGAGTCGTCTTTACAAATGCTCCAGGATATGATATATATGTAACAGCTCTTTCTTTCTCCTCGGAAAATTTACTATAAGCCGAGAAGGAAGGAAGAGGGCCTTGGGCTACCTCCCAAAAATTACAAATCTAAGGTGGGATGGTTTTGGTTTTGATTCATGTCGTGCGTTTGCTTCTGCGACAGTGATCTAACGATACGGACGTGGTCGATGCGTGGGCCTTTGGTGGTTTAGCACTCAAGACACAACAAATTATCCTAGTTCGGACATCTAAGCCCTACGTCCAGCAGTGGTGTTCTTCGCGTTAGAATGCTCAAATCGAGTTTTTACAATAGAGAGAGAGGTGTGGTAGGAGAGCGCTATGCTACTAATCTAGGGTTTGGTGAGTTCCGATTAGTTCGGTCCCTTCTACAGGAAGCACGGTTTTGGAGGGTTTCTAGGGTTGCATGTCCTAATCTTTTGTTAGTGGGGTGCCCGGCGCTGTCCTCGTCATTTGGTCATGTAGGGCTTGTTTGCTTACTATAACAGGCTTCCACACCAGAGCTCCGACCGCGCCACAATTGTGGTGCACAAAAACAACACCGCACTTAGGCAAGTTATGGCAAGCAAAATGAACCATCGGTACCTAAGCATGGTGTGGCATGCCACATCTTTAACTATGAACCAAACATTAGCCAAAGTTAAGTGAAATGAGGCATGGTGACCTGTGGCAAACTCTAGTAACGAGCCAAACATGCCCCTAGTGTCGTTTACACGTCACAGTAGCCTATGCCATGTAAATGCTCTATAGGTGGCTACTAGTAACCACACGTGTAGACACAGTCACCTACGCCGTGTTTTACACTACAGGTGGCTGAGCGCGGCACCATATCGCATAATGGTCATGCGGCTAGGCAATTTTCTTATGAAATCCATCCTGCTCAGCGCCCGTCCTTGGAGAGAAACAAATGTTTAGGGCGTGCTTGGTAGGGTGCTTATGGGCAACACTGCCCTAGCCATGCGTATGCGCATAGAAAGTTGTCTGTTTGGTTGTTGGAATCTTCAATTCAACCCTGGCTCCGCGCATGCAGAGGATCGCCGCATGCATCATCCAGCGGTGCGCTCAGATCAAGCATATCTATCGGTCTTGGCTTCCCACGTGTAGCTGCACAGTGCAAGGGATCCACACGTCATAGGCACATGTTCATTCTAATACATACAACCAAACACTATCGTAGCATCTTAGGAAGTGAGCTTAGCTCAACTGGTTGAGTGAGAGATGTGGCAATGCACTCAACCAAGATACGGATGACCACGACCTACATCCACTCATCCTGAATATACAATGCAATCATCATCTGACAACCAAACACACTCTTATGATTGCCACATCTCACAGCCATTTGCCCACCAAGCTTCAAAGCCAAACTAACCGCAACAATAAAGATGTACACATCACACATGACACATATAATAAATATATAAATATGCACAATATCTGTCCAAACCACCTGTTGTATGATACTTGCGGCGTGTTTGTTTACTACTACGGTAATGCTTCAATTAAGACATCCGGAACGGATGAACGCCTCACTCGCTCACTCCCGCACCCAGTTCCTCGCTTCCTCCTTCCTTCCACGTTCGTGCCCCGCGTCTACCCCAACGCGTGGCCATGGCTGCCTCCTTGGCCGTCAGCGGCGCACTCCCCACCCCAGCGGTGCCCCTCCCCCCACCCCAACATCCTCCTTCACCCCGGTTGCGGCGCGCTCCCCCACCCCGGCGTCGGGAGCGCCCAACGCCCGCAGATGCAGTGGCCCTCTTCTCCACCCAGACGAGATCCATGGAGCATGAGCAAGATTCATGGAGGTGGCGTGACGGTGTTGCAGAGGAGTGGGCAGCTTTGCCCCTCCCCACCCCCGGTGGCACCCTCTCTCACCCTGGCGACTGAGCCCCCCCCACCCCGGTGGCTAGAATCGACCGGCCCAGCCTTCTCCTCTCCTATGTTGCACATGTATGTCTCAAGTGTTTCAGGCGTTTCAAATGTATATTGCATTTTTTCATATGGATGTTGCAAAAGTAGATCGGGGGATGTTGCACAAGTTGCATATATTGCAATTATTTCATAAGCATGTTGCAAGCGTATGTTTCGAGTGTTTCAGATGTTCTAGAGGTATGTTTCATCTGTGTTTTTTGACGCATGTTGTAAGTGTGTTTATCTGGATGTTGCATATGCTTCACACATACATACGTTGCATGCGTTTTATTTGGATGTTGCGTATAGTTGCAATGGTTTTTAAGTGTTTTCAGGTTTTTTTTTAGGTGTTATAGGAGCATGTTTCAAATGTTTCAACTGCCTTCAGATGTATGTCTGTTGTATTTGGATGTATCAAAAGTAAATCGGGTGTTACATCTCTCCTCCAAACCTTCTGCTGCATCGTCTCTCCCGGCGCCGACAGGACATCTATACGACGCCACGACCGGGTCCTTCCGAATAAAGCTGGACGAAAAGCTCGCAACTCGATAGCTCGCTCGACTCGGATCGATAGTGGCTCGGCTCGGCTCGGCTCGTTTAATTTCTCAAACGAGCTGAGCAAGCATCCTACCTCGTGTCTTAGCGAGCCAGCTCGCGAGCCAGCTCCAGCCAGCTCGCGAGCCTAACGAGCCAAAGTTGTTGGCCTTAAACTTTTATTAGTGTTATATAACTTTATGTCTTACACTTTATAATTTGTTAATGATTGGACTTTAACTCTATAAATTTCAGATTAATTTGACTCTTTTTATTTTAAATGAATGTATGGATAATGGATGCATCATATATGGTATGGAGTACGAACCATAGACAATGTATGGTGTGTAGTATTATAATATAATAGTACATATTATTTTTGTATGATTTATTAAGACTTATGAATGGACTAGTTTTATATTATTACCATTATCAAACTTTAGATAATACACATATTACATTTTTTATGTTTTAATATGGCTGGCTCGCGAGCCAAACGAGCCAGCTCGAGCTCGTAAACGAGCCGAGCCGAGCCGGTCTTCTGACTCGTTAAGATAACGAGCCGAGCCGAGCTGGCTCGTTATCTTAACGAGGCAGAACGAGCCGAGCCAAACGAGCCGAGCTGGCTCGTTAGTCCAGCTTTACTTCCGAATCAGAGGCGCCATGCGCCCGTCCCCTCTTTGTCACTCGGGCGGTGCGGGCCCTGCGTGAAACACAAAACAGAGTGCAGTGCGCGGGCGTCCGTCCAGATGTCCGGACGCTAGCACTACCGCTACTACTAATCTCTCCATTAGTCCTCCTAATGATGGCCATTCTCGTCCGCTAATGGCACTGCGTGCCAATGAAGAGGGATGCTGGGATGGGTTGTTGCGCTAGCTTGATTTGACGGGAGAGCGAGCGAACGAGAGCGGGGACTTGTAAAGATTAAAGAAGGGGGCACGCCATTATGAATGAGGCAATGCACTTGAGAGCTCCCCAGATGGATGGATGGTCCTGGGGCCCTGGCCTGGCCCATACCGTCCACTCACAAAGATTCCCCAATCTCAATCCGTGGACTTCTTGCATGTGGGTTGCTTTGCTCTGCAGTCCGCACGCTAGCCATTGCTTGCGCGATGCTTTGCATTGCCGCCATGTGTTGTTTGGGGCCTATAGCAAAAAATTGTAGGCAAATTTACTAGAGATAGTACTAAAATCATACACATAGTCAACACGGTGGTGTTTGATTTTTTCCCATATAAACTGCAAGAGAGATGGGTAACATGTTGGCGACGAACCTTCAACATGGCCTAGAATTACAACGAAACTGCTTCAAACGAGATATGATGTCTCCATGGGATGTTAGGCATGACCGTACCGCCGAACTTATAATGTGACGAAATTTCATACCTCTGGTGTCTTTAAAAAACAAAGGCCTACCTTACTACTATGGAAAGCATTTTGACAGTAAAAAAATCATTTTTAGGTATTGATATTTTTTATTTACAAAATGAGCAGACCGGCCACCTCTATCAAATTGTCTCTGTTAAGGAGTCATTTGCAGATACGGACATCCCCAACTAACTAATATCATGTAGTGGTCATAGAGACACATATATAATGGTGTTTTTTTTTGAGGGAAAAATATATATTCGTATTTCTAGATTCTTTTTTGCGTAATTGTAATGATGGATAATTTATCAGCAAGTAGAGAGGTACTTTAATTTTATTCTGATTAGCATGGTAACTTTTAGGCCTTGAGAATTTGCATGGAGTCTTCTTTTATTGGTCAAATACTCTGATAATATATCCCGAGCACAATACTATTCAATAAGCAAAAGCAATGAAAACCAATATTGTATGGACACAGTAACATAAGTTGATATGTTTAACAAAATAAATGGACAAATTACTGTGGAAAAAAACACACACACATTCATAGAACCGCCATCTTCATTACTCAGCTGCTGTTCTTGTCGGCATCTTCGACTTTCCAATGAGGAATTTAGGCCTTCTAGAATGCACATCGACTTGCCCCTGCAATATCCTAATCAGACTCCCCTTCTCACCACAATTCTTAAGAACAAGCTCCATAAGGTTCGGCAGGTGTGTCACTCCAGACAAGCCATGCTTGTTGTTTTGCAGTAATGGACACCTTTTCAGCCAAAGTTGTTCCAGCTGAGGCATTGCCTGTTGGTGGATTATCACCTTTTTAGTCTTCCCTAGCCCACCAATGTCAAGGAACTTGAGTTTTAAGAATGTATCAGCAAAGAATTCCAATGAGTCACCTGCATATGAGTTCTCCCACAGACCTAGCAAAGCCAGGTTACGCAAGTTTTGGAGGTGCAGAATGTCTTGCTGCTTCAGCTGTGTTCCCAGCAGCTTCACCTTCGCTAAATTGTTTAGTGAACTGATCCAATCAGGCAGCTTGGTGAGGTTACCACACAGCCTCAATGAAGTTAGATGTGTTGGTATTGCTGATTCATGCATTCTGTCAAGAAAATCAAGTGAATCAGAGCGCAGCTCGAGGCTTTGCAATCGATCGAGCTCTCCTATCGATTTGCACAGCTCATCTCCTTCTTTCTCGGTAAGCCCTGTGACCCTGGCCCCTAACCTTCGCAAATTCATCAAGTTTGTCAGCTTCGTAAGCCCACCAATGGGGGCAAGTTCCCTTACCAACATTGACACACCATTTCCCTTACCAACATTGACCACCCCTAGCACGTGCAAGTTCTTCAGCTTATGGATCCCTTTGGGGGCTCTCACGCTAAACTGGTCCGCATTGAAAACCTTGCAGCATCCTCCTGAGTCCGCCATCTTCTCATGCAACTTTTTGAAGTTGACTCCAGAAAGAAGATAACGCATCTTTTCCAGTTTGGCAATTCCTCTGGGGAGTTGTGTCACTTGTGTGTCTTGGATGTCTAATGTCTCCAGGTATCGAAGCTTCTGCAAGGAAGATGGAAGTTTCGAAATATTTGTTCGTCGCAGGGACAGATACCTTAGGTGTTGTAGCTCCCCTATGTGCTTGAGGTCACCATTCTTCAAATTGTCTGTGTCCTCCAGGTCCAGCACTCGCAACAGCTGCATCTTGGGAGAAATGAGAGACGCAGGGCACTCACCAAAGATTGTCAACGATCGGATATATGAAAAGTTTATGTTTTCCAATTTCTCGTCCCTCGTCTTCCATCTGGACACCACCAGGTGACGTATCTTACTCTGTGGAACCTCAATACTGGAGTGCTTCTCAACGAAGAATAGTTGGTTCTCCTCAATAGACTTGGGCAGGATGATCTGCAGCAGCATGCTGTGAACCCGGCAGCGAGTAGCTTTTATTGATCCATGGCTAACCTTGCAAGGTTGGATCATGCTTCTATTAATGAGCTCGCTGAAGAAACGCTCTCCTACATCCTCCGTGGGCATGTCACGGTTCCTTGCTATGTGACCTTCTGCCATCCACCGTCTCAACAAGCGGGTGCGTCTCATCACATGGTTCACAGGGAATATACTGAGGTACAAGAAGATGGATTTCAGGTGATACGGCAAGCCATCGTAACTTGATTCTATCACATTCGGGATTCTGCGGAGGTCAGAACCCAGCTCTGCCCCAAGGTGTTCGTGCATATTCCTCCATTCTATGCTTGTTTTAGGCCTGTTGGCTAGGAGACCTCCTATTGTAGATATAGCAAGGGGAAGCCCATGGCATACAGTCAAAATTTGGTTGGCTTGCTCCACCATGTCCTCTGGTAATGTGTCCTCAGCAGATTTGTAGATCTACAAATGATTGAAATGAAATAGATAAAGTGTCCTGCAAAAATATAGGGCAGTTTTAAGTGCAATAGAGGCATTGACAAGGTGATTGTGAAATTCTTTGTACTTATAGCATCTCCGAGAGTTTTTCCAAAGTTTACTCTCTAAATCATTATTTGGAGAGTCATTTGAGTTAAAATTGCTTTCTATATCTTTGTATCCTTCAACAACTTTTATATATCATTCTCGCTCTCCATCTTTGACTAGCAAGAAATCTTGAATAGAGGATGTCTATATTTGGAGATCCAATTAAAAGAGGTCGTTGAAGGATATTTTTTCACCAAAATCTCTATTTCTATAAATTAAAAAGAATATAAAGGGTCTCTTAGAGTTTCTCTTAGGGCCTCTTTGAATTGCTCCATTTCACCAGTTTCAGATCCACTCTAAAATTTCCATCTTGGATTGCTCCATAATGGAGTTAGATTAGAGCGACTTGTACTATATTAGTATCAATTACTTCTATTATATTTTCTAAAAAGCTACCACCCCTAACATTACAAAAAAACATACAGATGTCCCCTATATCAATGTCTAAATTACCATATGTGTCGGTATGAAAAATAAACCAAAGTAACCCCTTATCTTCATCTAACTTACTCACCTATGCCACTATAAGAATTAATATACAATAATAGCTAAATTTCCATCTAAATCACTTGTACTATAATTATTAAATTAAATACTCTCTTTTCCTAAAGTTTATTTTCTAAAAAAATTTGTTATAAGTCAAATTTCTCTAACTTTGACTAAATTTATAAATAAATGATCCAATATCTGAGACAACAAAGTAGTTCTGACTAGATGAGATCGTCGAGCTTTCTGCGCCGCTTGACCCGCCCTCTCGCAGGTCACCAACTTGGTGACTCCTTTGCGCTAAGCGCCGTCACCCCCGTCGTCCACCACTGTTGGTCCGATCCCCCTCCCTTTCCCTCCAGCATCTCGCCGGAGGCCGGAGGGAGTGGAGATCCATCGTTTTTAATAAGTTTTCTAGTAGATTGAGTCCTTAGGGTTAGGGTCTCTCCAAGCCAAATTCTTGGTATTGGGAATTTATCTCCTCCTCCACCTCTTCGGCAACGGCGAGGGGACAGGGTGTCACAGAACCTCCTAATTATGATGGCCCACAAGTACACGTCATTGCCATAATGACCTCTGACAGTCGTACTTATGTTCACCATAACTTAAAAGGCCTGCTTTCCTCCGAACAGGATCCAATCACAGGAGTATTGCAATATTACAACAGTTTATTCAAAATATTCAACAGAGTAAAGTAGCGGAAGTCTTACAATAATATAGATTACAAACCAGTTTTCAAACTTCAAACCTTATGTAACATTATTACAAACTATTAGTAGAGAAGTATCGGTAGTAACTTTATTACAACACACAAGCGAGATGCCTTGCCCAAAGGCCACACAATCTACTCGTCGTCACTGTCTTCAACCACGACGGTCATGCAACAAGGCTCGAAGCAGACTTGTTCATGAACCGCACCTGCAACAAGGGGTTAACAAACCCTGAGTACGAGAGTACTCAACAAGACTTACCCGACTAAGACAAAGACTCCAAGGGCATGCTAGCTTTAGGGAATCAAGGTACGGATAATCAAGAATCAAATTTTCTTTTGCAGAAAAGTTTACTAAGGTAAGTCCTTATCTTCAACATTTTACTTTTACCATTGATGGTTCATTAACCAAATCTAGGTGATCCTAATCTAGATCAAAGTAATTATTATCAAAACCTTTCTCATTCTTTCTTTCAATTCCAGTTCTTAACTACGATGTAAGTCAGGTGATCAAGTCTCCATAACCGAGGAGCAACGACGATTCGAACCGATTATACCTAGCTGGGGATCCCTAACATCACGACATATGTAGAACCGAATCTGCATATATCAACCCTCATTTAGATCTCCCAAAACCAGAACGTGTCCATCGCCACCCGAGAGTACAGTACTCCTCGAACCCGGCCCAATTCTAGCCCCGAGGGTACACGCTACTCTCGCCATCTCTCCACTCCCAGTGCGAGGTTAGACGTTCTCGTAATGGAATCACCAACATTTTGGGCTTACCCAAGGCATAAGGCTAGTTGCAAAGTCTCGAACACAACAGGCTTACAACGAACGGACTTTAACTGACAAGGCGGAAACATTACATTGAGACTCCTTTCCCAATGCATGTTAGCAGTGGCCAAACCACCCGCCCGATCTTTCAAATTTATTCTTATATTTCAATATTCATTAAGTATGCCGTCATGGCTATGTAAACATTTCATTTAAAAGCTTAACTTCTAAGCATAGCGAAGCATACTACGCATTTTCAGTAAAAACAGGTATCAAGGTTGATATCGCAATAATCAAGGATGATAATGCAGCAATTAGGTTATCACTCAACTCCTAATTACCTAATGCAATAAACCATAATATAAATAAAACATTTATAAAAATTCAAGGTAGGGTTTAAATGCACCGGGGCTTGCCTTGCTCGGACACGACGACCGACTCAGACTCGAAGACTCCACTGCCTGGTCCGGAACCCACCGACGATCGCTCTTCTCCGGAAGCTTGATCGACGACTTCGGCTTCTTCGAAAGCGGAGACTACACGAATACATAACATGCTTTAACATGATGCTCGATGATAAACATGATGCTTGATGATAACATGCTACGAGTTACGACTTGAGTACAACTTACTTCTACGGTACAGTCGCAAACAGAAAACCTACTAACTAGTAGCGACGATTCCAGCGATACCAGCTTTTAACCTAACAAATTACTAACGAGCTCAATCATGAAATTAAGGTGCCAAAGATCACCAAAGGGTAGTGACCTAAGGACATCACTCAATCAAAAGGGCACACAACACTTAAAGTTCTCAAATTAATATTTATTTTCTATTTAAATAATTAGGGCATAATTAGAAGTTAATCAAATTTTACCTAATCAAGCTCAAACTTTTTCTATGGGTTAAGAATGATTTATAACAGTGTTATAATAAATTTCATATTTTTTGGATTAATAAATTAATTATTAAAATTCCAGAAAGTTGCATTTAATCTTTAATGAAACTAATTAATTCTACTGCACAAAGTATTCAAATTTATGATTTAACATTTTTCCTAGATAGTTTATACATTGAGAAGCTTACACAAAAATTTTCATAAATTTTGGAACTCTACACAATTTTTAATGAAATAAACAAATAGCTACACTATTCATTTATTTGGAAAAGAAAAAACAAAAACGAAAATCCGAACCGGGCCGATCTCCTCCTTCCCTCCGGTCCGGCCCAGCCGAGCGGCCCGCTCGCGCGCGCCCGCGCTCGCGCTCGCGCTTAGCCCAGCGACGCGGCCCAGCAGCGCGGCCTGCCTCGCTCCCGCGCGCTGGCTCTCCCTCTCTCTCACTGACGCCGCGGACCCACTTGTCATCTTCCTCCTCCCGCTCGCCCGCTCGCTCCCGCGTGCCCGCGCGCTCGCCCGCGGTAACCGGCCGGTGACCGAAGCCTCGGTCGACAAACCGACCCTACCATCACCATCTACACCACCCCACGATTCCATTTTGCTACTAAACACCCTGGCTCGAGCTCCGGCGACAGCTCACCGACGACGGTGGCGGCTCGACAACCACGGTGACCGGCGACTCGACGGTACAACACGGTAGCGGTTAAATTAGTGCGAGGAAAACGATCAGGAGCTCACAGCGGTGACGATGGCGGTCTCGGGGAGGACGGAGAGAAGCCGGAGTGGCCTGGCCACGGGAAGGCGACGATGGCGGTGCTCCGACCGGAGTTGGGCACGGGAGCAGGCGGCTGTGGTGATCCAGGCGGAGTTAAGCTCGCTCGGGTGGTTCACGGGGTGCGCGAGGATGAGGCGGAGCTAATGGTGTGGTTGGCGTGGCTGGAGGTGGCTCGACGGCGGCAGCGGCGAGCTGCGGTGGCGGCGGTGGCGAAAACAGGGAAAATGAAAATTGTCACTGTGAGCTCGACGCATTTATAAACGATGGTCGCTGCTACAGAGCTGGAATGTTCACGCCGTCGCGCTGGCGCTCCCAACCGCGCGCGAAGGGTCTGGACGGCCACGGCGGCTCGCCGGCGCCCATACCGCGCGGTGGTCGGCGGTGATTGGCCCGACACTGTAGCTCCCCCCCAAACTTTGAATTTTCAAACTGTTTTCTCAAATTACTCTCAAATTCATGTAACAACTTGAAAAACTTCCAATCTATGAAATCTTCAGAATTTCAAGCTCTACAAGTTTTGTATTGAACATTTTTTCAAATTATAACTGGATTTTGAAATTTGAGTTTAAACTCAAAAGGGGACACATTTTTGGGATTTGGAAATTTAGAAATTACTTTTAATTTTACATTGAAACTTCAAAATCTCCAAACATCAAAGTTGTATATCTTGACCAGACCTACAACTTTGTTGTTCAAAACTTTTTCAAATTCAGCCTCTATTTTGAAATCTTAGTTTGGGGACAAAAAAAGAATTAAAACTGAAATTTGTTTATTTTCAAAATTGTTCCACAATTTACACTAAAACTTTGAATACTCAAAACACCAAAGTTGTAGCCCTTGAAAAGTTCTACAAACTTGGTTTTGAACTTTTTCCCAAATTTTGCTTAGATTTTGAATTATTTCAAAAGGGGTAAAACAGGGTTTTGAAATTTAGGGTTTTCGGGGAAATTTTAAATTGGAATTTGTTGCTACTTTGATTTGTGATTACTTAGTGATCAAAACCTCACCCAAGGGCATCATTTGGACCAACATGACATGGTTGACCAAATGCCACTCTTGGTTGACCAATTTAGCTTTTAAAATTCTTTTACATTTCTCCCCAGATTTGAATTTAAATTTGAATCGGAAACTCATGACAAGTTTTGGGACTCCAATTCAAACTCAAATTTGGAGCTTCATTTTAGATGTTGCACTTGAGCTCATACCCTACACTTGACACTAGTGTGCAACACAGTCGCACACCTCAAATTACGCAGGGCATGGACTAAGTATTTGCGGTGGCATTCGAAATTAGGGTTTTCGGGTTCGGAGCACACCACTGAGAAACACATTCAACCTAGATAAGTAAACTCGTTTTAGTTGATGCATAACAAGTTTAACCTAACAGGGATGCTTTGCAATGCATTATGATGACATGGCAGATTAATTAGCACTATAACACCCGGGGTGTTACACAGGGTGGAGTCGTTTTCTCCATGGCGGCTCTATTGAAAGATGAGGGCGACAACTACGGCGTCAACAACTTCACCGGCATAAGACATTGAGACTTTTCTTTCTGGACGGTGACATCAAAGCAGAGATAATGTCGCCGCCATAGAATAATTTTCTCCGGTCTCTTCTCAGTTTTGTTGTGGTTAGATCTGGCCACAATGAAGAACTAAGGAGAATAAGTTTCACATCAGTCTTCCTCATTTTTCGGTGGCAGAAAGAAGAAGGAAGACACCAGAAAGAAGAAGTTTCTCAATTCCGCATGTAGAAATGTTGGCCATCGTTCGTTGGACATCTGTTCTCAAGCTTTTTGCTGACTGTTTGCCTGTGCAGTCATCCATATGAAGCATACAGGTTTGGTTTTGAAATTGGGAGCTATTCACAGTGTGGGTGCAATTTAGATGAAAATAAGTTTCTGGATATATGTTATGTATTCCAGAGTGCTTGTAACGTATTGATGTACCCAGTTTTATCTAATATGATTTTTCTTTCATCGAAAAAAATAGTTCTGACTAGATCCGTCATGCATGATATATACCTTGGCAGTGAATGTGTTTGATATTATAGATATTAATATAGTTTCTATAAATTTGATCAAACTTAGAGAAGTCATTTGATTTATGACAAAACAAAAACAATGACCTACATCATGGAACAATGGGAATGTAACCTAAAGTAACCCTTTAAAATGCATCTGTATTACTACTCTCATTAAAAAAAATTTCCTGAAAACAATAAATATGCTTCTAATTACCCATTTCTACTGATGAATGTATGGAGAAACTAAATCAAGGTATACATGCATCCATGATGCTATGCAAACAATGTATACATGTATGTTGGAACTTACGAACATAGCAATTATCAAGCCAAACACATAGGATAAGCTAAGAATTTAAATAAACGCATGTCAAATACACATGGAGGTGCCATGTAAAAGAGATAAACAATAAATGAAGATGGAAAATAATGTTAGAGCAAATAATTATAGTCCATCGCAACCACATAAAATTACAAAGTGTTTACATGATTATATTTTTAAAATGTGAACAAATGAGGCCGACTACCTGTAGGTCAACATTTATATATCCACAAACTTGACACATTTGTGTCTATGGAATCAATTAGCCCATGTAGAAGTATAGGTCGATGAACTACTAAAAAAACAAAAAGTGCTTATTGGAGTATAGCTGCTTATATAAAGTTGTGTATCTTGCAGTAATGATCATGGCTCTAGGTGTGCATATAAAAGTCGTGCATCTCTAATTAATGAGCACAGATGCGGCTCAGGAAAGACAGTATGACATATTTTACTTCCCAATGACCTAAAACACACCTACATACTCCATCATACACAAATATAAGCATGTCTAAGTTTGTCAAAGTCAAACTATATATTTTAAGTTTGACAAAGTGTATAAAGAAGAAGGATATAGTATTTATGATACCAATTGAGTGTCATCCAATTCTTTAGTTTTGATATATAATAATACTCTTCTCCATAAAGTTGTCAAAATTAGGGACAGCTTGACTTAGGACACTTATGCATGTAGATGGAGGGATTAGCCTACATTATAATTGCAATATGATGTGAGCTTTTCAATTTATGGCATGTTTTGATAATAAGATAGAGATTATAAGGATCATGATTATGTGGCAATGGATTATACAATCAAGATAGTGAAAAAATCAATCTAGAAATTGTTTGGATCACTAGATTATATAGGTGGTTGGAATATGAGTTGTTGATAACACCCATGCTTTGCGATAGACGAAGGAATAAGATGAGGGGACAAAGTCATCTTTTTGATTAATTTTCTCCTTTTAACTAGGTTGAGCTGGATTATAGGGTAAGGATCCTGGTTGGTAGGCTTTATAATCTGATCCATAATCTAGCATGTTTGGATGTGACAGAAAATTTTTTGATACTTTTATAATCTTTATCGCATCCAACCGTACCCATATATATCTTACTATTATTAACTAGAGGCCCAAGCAGAGTCGCACATCAATCCTCACCAAATAAAAAAGGGGCAGACCCAGTGCCAGAGACTCCCACACGAGTGGGGTCTGGGGAAGGGAATAACCGAAGCAAAGTCTTACCCCCGCAGAAATTCTGCAGAGAGACGGCTTCGAACCTAGGACCTGATGACTCAGCGAGCTAGCACTCACCAACTGCACCAAGCCTCACCAAATACACTAGAAAAAAAGATAAATCCTAAAAATTCTCATAATAATAAAAAAATATCGGGGCTTTAATTTTGTAGACTCTAATCGTCATCGATAATACTAGCCATTGGATCTATTCTATTTTATATATAAAAAAAGTACCCACCTATGTCATTATAAAAAATATATAAAGTAATCCTCTAAATTTGTATCTAAATTGTCCACCTATGCTATTATGAAATATAGTTTAATTTTTTTTAAAAAATTGGTCGATGGGGAAAAACTGCCCCCTGCAGTATTTCACTAAGAAGAGCTCAACCGGCCCGGCCGAGAAAGGTCACGAAAGCTTGGCACCTTTATTACATGGGGACGTTGCCTCCTATGGTTCGGGCCTTGATCCGTGCTTTGAGGCCCAAAACTCACTACCAGCCTCTTACACAAGGGCCCACCCACCATAGTTCGGTTCACCATGCCGATCAAGGAACTAACAAATGACCTTTTTTACCTAGCCTAAAATTCACTCACATGGGATTCAAATCTAGGACCTAGGATGCTACTGAAAACACAGCAACCACTAGGCTTACAATTAAATTACTATAGTATTAATATGACATAAAGCGAAAAACATATAGACTAGTAATTAACTGGATTGAGATTATAGAGTGTTTATGTGTTAGAAAATAATAAACAAAGTTTTTTTCTGCAAATTACAGAATACAAACGACATAGACGCCCACAGCATATCCTATGAATGGACGCTCGCGCAAATTAATTAATCGGTAAAAATAAAAATTACACACTTCCATAATAGAAGGGTGCCAAGTATAAGATACAGCGTACCTTCCGACACAGGAGATCCATGGATTCCACATCCCCTAGTTGCTTCAGCTCGTAGACATGTCCATGCCCATGCCCCTCCGCAGCATAGCCCGCGCAGTGCCGAGCGACGTCCTCCCGGCGCGTCGTCACGATGATAAGGCTTCCCTCCTTGTTGCCGGTTTGAAAAACCTTCCATACGTGCTCCCACTCCTCCTGGCTAAGTAGGTCGTCTACTATGACCCGGTACCGTTTCGCCCGGAGGTACTCCCCCAGCTCCGCTACGCCGAGCTCCCTCTTCAGCCGCTGCGCGAACACGTCGGCGTTGTCGAGCGGGTGCGGCACGGTGACCCACGCGCCACAGTCGAACTCGTCGAGGAGGGCCGCGTCGTTGTGCACCATGCGCACCAGCGAGGACTTCCCCATGCCGCCCATCCCCCAGACGGACACCACTCTCAGCCCTCTCAGCTCGGCGTTTCCGCCAGAGATCTGGTCGATCAGCGCCTGCTTCTCTTCCTCGCGGCCGATGATCTCCGACACTTGGAACGCGAGCTCGTCCGAGTGCATGTCGTAGTCGGGGAGCACGGGCTGTTCCTCGACGCGGGCCGCCGGATTGTCGAAGACGATGTGGTATCGCTGGTTGCGCTGGTTCAGCTCCTCGACACTGGCCTTGAGGTCCCGTATCCGTTGCGCGATCCGGTGTCGCTCGGCGATGGCGCCGGGGAGCCAGGTGCCGGCCCGCGACGAGGAGGTCCTCACCGCGTAGAGCGCGAAGTCGAGCAGGCAGTCCTCGACGTCGTACGCGAGGTCGCGCACCTGCTTCACCCAAGTCTTCACGATGTCGTTGCGCACGGTGGCCTCGGGATGCGCCGACGCCACCTTGAGGAAGGCCTGCATCATCTCCAGCTCGTTGCGGATGAAGTCTACCTCCTTGGGGACCCCGATGAGGTGCGCGACCTCATCGGCGATCGCAGAACCGGCGCTGCTTATGACTGTTGGAGTTGTTCCAAATTCACTGCAAGATATAGGCGGGGCTTCTGACGGAGCGAAGCGGAGGCCCGTAAAAGCCGAAGGCTGGGCCGGAGCGTAGCGGAGTCTGAAGCCGGCCCATCAGGCCGCGCCCGTGCATACACGGGGGGTGCGGGGGGCGGAGCCCCCCGCGGTACGGTACATATATACCCTTGCTAGGGTTTCTTAGAGACTTGATTCTCTTGTAAGCCGCCGTAGGCGTGTAACCCAAAACTCTTGAGATAGTGAGATAGTTGCTGGCTGGTGCCCGTGGTTTTTCCCCTTCGCATTGGAGGGGTTTTCCACGTTAAATCGTGTGTCTCCGCTGTGATTGATTTTTGTTTTACTTCATATTCCATACGTCGTTCATAACAAGTGGTACCGGAGCTTCGGTTGCTGTAGGGTTCATGACGACGTCGATGAAGTTCGATCTTCCGCTGCTGAACTACGACACGCGGTTCTCGCTATGGCAAGTCAAGATGAGGGGAATTCTAGCGCAGACTCATGACTACGATGAGGCGCTGGATAAATTCGGCAAGAGTAAAGCCAATTGGACTCCGGAGGAGATCCGCAAGGATCAGAAGGCTCTCGCCCTAATTCAGTTACATCTTCATAATGATATTTTGCAGGAGTGTTTGAAAGAGAAAACTGCTGCAGAACTATGGCTGAAACTGGAATCGATCTGTATGTGTAAGGATCTAACCAGTAAGATGCAGATGAAGATGAAGTTGTTCACTCTGAAGATGAAGGAGGAGGATTCGGTGATGACCCACATCGCTGAATTCAAGAAGATCGTGGCCGACCTAGTGTCGATGGAGGTGAAGTATGATGATGAGGACTTAGGTCTTCTACTGTTATGTTCTTTGCCAAATTCGTATGCAAATTTTCGTGACACCATACTTTTGAGCCGTGATGAACTAACCCTAAAGGAAGTTTATGAGGCTCTCCAGTCTAAGGAGAAGATGAAAGTTATGGTGCAGCATGACGGAACGTCGTCCTCAAAGGGCGAAGCTTTGCATGTGAGAGGCAGAACTGATAACAGATCCTCATATGATAGCAATGATGGTAGAAAGAACTACGAAAGGAGAGGCCGTTCAAAGTCCAAGCCGCATGGTAATAAAAAGTTCTGTGTTTATTGCAAGCTGACAAATCATAATGTTGAGGATTGCAGAAAAGTACAGAATAAGGAGAAGAGAAAAAACAAGTCGGCTGGTAAGGTCTCTGTTGCTGCTGCTGCGTCTGATGATGATTCTGGAGATTGTCTGATAGTGCTTGCTGGTTGTGTTGCTGGTCATGATGAATGGATTCTAGATTCCGCATGTTCATTTCATATTTGCACTAACAGAAATTGGTTTAGTTCATATAAGTCTGTGCAGAAAGGGGATGTTGTGCGGATGGGAGATGATAACCCATGTGATGTCGTGGGGATTGGATCAGTTCAGATCAAGACTGATGATGGCATGACACGCACGCTGAAAAACGTCAGGTATATACCAGGGATGTCCAGAAATCTTATCTCATTGAGCACGCTTGATGCAGAAGGTTACAAATATTCCGGTTCAGATGGTATTCTGAAGGTATCAAAAGGTTCTCTTGTCTGTTTGAAAGGTGATCTTAATTCTGCAAAGTTATATGTCCTTAGAGGGTGTACTTTACATGGTTCTGATTCCACTGCTGCTGCTGTTACTAATGATGAACCTAGTAAAACTAACCTTTGGCACATGCGTTTGGGACATATGAGTCACCATGGTATGGCAGATTTGATCAAGAGAAACCTACTGAAAGGCTGCACTTCTAGTAAGATCAAGTTTTGTGAGCATTGCATTTTCGGCAAGCATAAGAGGGTACAGTTCAACACTTCTATTCACACCACCAAAGGTACTCTTGATTATGTTCATGCTGATTTATGGGGTCCTTCTAAGAAGCCCTCACTAGGTGGTGCTCGTTACATGCTTACAATTATTGATGATTACTCTAGAAGGGTTTGGCCTTATTTTCTAAAACAGAAAGATGATACTTTTGCTGCTTTTAAGAACTGGAAAGTAATGATAGAAAGACAAACTGAAAGGAAGGTAAAATTGCTTCGTACTGATAATGGTGGAGAATTTTGTTCGTATGCCTTTAATGATTATTGCAGACAGGAAGGCATTGTTAGGCATCACACCATACCCCATACTCCACAACAGAATGGTGTGGCAGAACGGATGAACAGAACCATTATCTCCAAGGCCCGTTGCATGTTGTCTCATGCAAGGATGAGCAAGCGTTTTTGGGCTGAAGCTGCTAATACTGCCTGTTACTTAATAAACAGGTCACCTTCTATTCCACTAAATAAGAAAACTCCTATTGAGGTATGGTCTGGTACATCTGCTGATTATTCACAGTTAAAAGTTTTTGGATGCACCGCTTATGCTCATGTTGACAATGGAAAATTAGAGCCTAGAGCTGTTAAGTGTCTTTTCCTTGGTTATGGTTCGAGAATCAAAGGCTATAAATTGTGGAATCCTGAAACAGGGAAGACTTTTATGAGCAGAAGTGTTGTATTCAATGAATCTGTGATGTTTACTGACAGTTTGCCCTCAGATCATGTTCCAAAAAAAGAGCTGCAGAGTATGCGCTTACAGGTGGAGCATGTTGATGATGATATAGGTGTGCAGGTGGAGCCTGCTGATGAGCAGGATGACCATAATAATGATGTTGCTGATGATGATGCTCATGATGATGTTCAGCAAACTCCTCCTAGTTTGCAGCTACAGGAGGAATTACCTATTGCTCAACGCAAGTCAACAAGGACAGTTGTACCTCCTAAACGTCTTATC
Organism: Saccharum hybrid cultivar R570; assembly: GCA_038087645.1. NCBI lineage: Eukaryota > Viridiplantae > Streptophyta > Magnoliopsida > Poales > Poaceae > Saccharum > Saccharum hybrid cultivar. Next base: position 4,449,032 of record JAQSUU010000344.1, read on the forward strand.
GAAGAATGTAATTTGTCTTACTATGCTTTGAGTTGTGCTGAACAGGTGGAGAATGTTCATGAGCCAGCAACCTATAAAGAAGCTGTTCGTTGTGCTGATAGTGAGAATTAGATTTCTGCTATGCATGAGGAGATGCAGTCTCTTGAGAAGAACAGTACATGGGAGGTTGTTCCTTTGCCTAAGAAAAAGAAGACCATAAACTGCAAGTGGATCTTCAAGAGAAAGGAGGGTTTATCTCCAAGCGAGCCTCCAAAGTATAAGGCAAGGTTAGTTGCAAAAGGCTATAGTCAAATTCCGGGTGTTGACTATAATGATGTGTTCTCTCCAGTGGTAAAACACAGTTCAATTCGTACTTTCTTGAGTATTGTTGCTTCACATGATCTTGAGCTTGAGCAGTTAGATGTGAAGACTGCGTTTTTGCATGGAGAGCTAGAGGAGGACATATACATGGACCAACCGGAAGGGTTCATAGTGCCTGGCAAGGAAAAATATGTGTGCAAGTTGAAGCGCTCCTTGTATGGTTTGAAACAGTCCCCTCGTCAGTGGAACAAGAGGTTTGATTCATTTATGTTGTCACACAGTTTTGAAAGATCTAGATATGATAGCTGTGTTTACATCAAGCATGTTAATGGATCACTTATATATTTGCTGTTATATGTTGATGATATGCTGATTGCTGCCAAGAGCAAGATTGAAATCACTAAATTAAAGAAGTTGTTAAGTAGTGAGTTTGATATGAAAGATCTTGGTAGTGCTAAGAAAATTCTTGGTATGGAAATTAGTAGAGACAGAAAATCTGGTTTGCTATTTCTTAGTCAACAAAATTATATCAAGAAAGTTCTTCAGCGTTTCAACATGCAAAATGCTAAGGCTGTTAGTACCCCTATTGCACCTCACTTTAAGTTGTCAGCTGCTCAGTGTCCTAGTACAGATGCAGAGATTGAGTACATGTCAAGGGTTCCTTATTCTAGCGCTGTTGGGTCTTTGATGTATGCCATGGTTTGCTCTCGTCCAGATTTGTCATATGATATGAGTCTTGTTAGTAGATATATGTCTAATCCTGGCAAAGAACATTGGAGGGCAGTTCAGTGGATTTTCAGGTACCTCAGAGGCACAGCAGATTCCTATTTGAAGTTTGGAAGAACTGATAAGGGTCTCATTGGTTATGTGGATTCTGATTATGCTGCTGATCTGGACAGGAGAAGATCAATTACTGGTTATGTGTTTACTGTTGGCAGTTGTGCTGTGAGTTGGAGGGCTACGTTACAGTCTGTTGTTGCTTTGTCTACTACTGAAGCAGAATATATGGCTATTTGTGAAGCGTGCAAAGAATTGATATGGTTGAAAGGTTTGTACGCTGAACTCAGTGGATTTGAATCTTGCATAAGTTTGCACTGTGACAGTCAAAGTGCAATTTACCTCACTAAAGATCAGATGTTCCATGAGAGAACTAAACACATAGATATCAAGTATCATTTTGTGCGAGATGTGATTGAAGAAGGTAAGCTGAAGGTATGCAAGATTAGTACTCATGATAATCCTGTTGATATGATGACAAAGTCTGTTCCTGTTGCTAAGTTTGAGTTATGCTCAAGCTTAGTTGGTTTAACTGAATAGTCCAAAAGACTATTGTTGGCACCAGTGGTTTTTCTATCTTTGTTGTTCAGGATGATGGGTTAATTTATGATACAAGATAAATTTGTCTCAAGGTGGAGTTTGTTGGAGTTGTTCCAAATTCACTGCAAGATATAGGCGGGGCTTCTGACGGAGCGAAGCGGAGGCCCGTAAAAGCCGAAGGCTGGGCCGGAGCGTAGCGGAGTCTGAAGCCGGCCCATCAGGCCGCGCCCGTGCATACACGGGGGGTGCGGGGGGCGGAGCCCCCGCGGTACGGTACATATATACCCTTGCTAGGGTTTCTTAGAGACTTGATTCTCTTGTAAGCCGCCGTAGGCGTGTAACCCAAAACTCTTGAGATAGTGAGATAGTTGCTGGCTGGTGCCCGTGGTTTTTCCCCTTCGCATTGGAGAGGTTTTCCACGTTAAATCGTGTGTCTCCGCTGTGATTGATTTTTGTTTTACTTCATATTCCATACGTCGTTCATAACAATGACGCCGTCCAGAACGGACCTCGCCAAGCTCAGGGCGGTGGCCTCCATCTCGTGTGGCCGAGTTATTTGTGGTTCGCACCTGCCCACTAAGCAGGGGCCAGTTTTTGCATTTATAACTTCTGCGGGCATATGAACGGTAACTGTTACTATGTAAAAAGTACACAATAGCGACACGCTCAATGGTGACGCCGTGACCGGCCTTGACACGCATGCAAAGTTGACCTTGGTGATGGATCGTCCGAGATAATCTACGCGTATGTATAACTAGATTTATAAAAAAACATTATAAATATTTGTATATCTAAATAGAGTTGTCATGGAAATATATGATGAGATTAATTTAGTGATGTTTATATTCTCATGAGACATCATGGGTGGCGCAGACTACCCCATCGGGTGCTGATGCAACTATGAGGAGGGCTATCCACCAGCTTTCGGTCTGGCCGAGCCCACGACGGACACTAGTCTGCTCAGTACACCGCCACGGGACGACAATCTGGTCATGGTCAGCGACACCTCCGCCGCTCGTCGCCTCAAGAACACCAGGCGAGTGCGGCAGAAGGTTGACTGCCCCCTAATTCGTTAGCCTCTTAAGCAACCGTCGGCTGCTAAACCGGTGCTACCACTATGGAGCAAGCGTGTGGCGGCTCAGAGCCTCTCTCGGGTGCCTGCTTTAAAGCGAGGTGAAATCCTAATCATACAACATATGGGCTTGGCCATGGGTCTATCAATGCATTGGGTTGGCCATGGGTCTATCCAGGGGCGGATCTGCCAGGGGGGCTGCCGGGGCTCAAGCCCCCCCTACCCTGGCTGCACCCTTAGAGCCCCCCTTAGCCCCCCCATGATTTTTTGCGCCATTGATAAGAGGAAGGAGGGGCTGGTCAGCTGGAGACGGAGGTTGAAGACAGGGCTGGTTGTCTGGTGGAAGAAGAGTTCGAGTTGGGCCATCTTCTTGACTTTGTGGAATCGTGGGCTGTCTTAGGCTCTTAGCAAATAGGCCCAATAGCAATAGGAATAGAAGTGCTGAAGGCCTGAAGTGGCCTACTGGCCTTTTCTTTCTTTCCTCTGCCGGCTGCCGCTCCTATCCCTCACGCCGCTCGTCCTCGTCCCGCGTCGGACATCGCCGCATCGGCGACTCGGCATCTCGGCGGCTAGGGTTAGCGCCTGAGCGCCTTAGCGAGCTCTTCGCGCTCGCGGACAGCGCGGAGGCGCAGAGCTGAGGGGCCTGGACGGGAGTGCGTCGCCGCATCGGCGAAACCAGCAGGAGGCCGCCGGGCAGCCGGCTGCAAGCCTGCAGCACGCCGGGCAGGAGGCGGCGCCCGGAGGCCAGGCAGACCGCAGGAGGCGGCCAGCTGCAGCACGTCGGCACAGCAAAGAGCCATGCAATCGCCACTCACCAGCCTTGAGCCTCGCAGGACTGCAGCTGTAGGTATACCTCTCCTGACTCCAGTTCTTTTTCTTTAGATTTGCTTTTCAATTTCAAACTTTGTAATTGTTCAAAAATTGATTAAGATTTAATAAATTGCATATTGTTCAAAATGTCCAAAAGAATATTTCACACATATTTTTCTGGTTCAAGTAGTACATCAACTCCAGACACTAATGATAGCACAAAAAATTGCACAATGATATCTCATCATTTAGTAACATGAAAGCATGATTTCAACACTAAGGGTTTTTTTACTGGTGATTTGGTTCAAACACGTACTCCCTATTAATAACATTCTTCAGACAAATCATTGGCCTTGTAATAACATTCTTCAGATAGGTCATGCACTTATTCAACAAATATTTTTGATGCGGCAGCACTTTAGAAAATAAGGCGTGCTCAGCAGCTCATCAGCTCATCTAATCTGGTATATGACCAAATTCATTCCTAATAATCCTTAATTTTTGTGTGAGCAACCCGATGGAATCCGTAGTGTGCTTAATTCTTTCTCGATCTATATGTAGCAGGGCGCGCTAGCTCGTGCCTACTACTCTTCTCAATCATATCTGCAGTGCTTTGTCATCTCGTCATTGTCCTGCAGTAGTTCAGTGCTTTGCCACAACGTCAATTGGCAATTGGCCCCATGGGCCTTTCTCCATTCCCATTTGCCGGCGGGAGATATACTGCTTCTCTTTGTGTTCTTTAGATTTGATCCTTTTATACACATAATTAATTGATAAAGGAAAAATTGCGCAGGTTGTTTAAAATGTTCAAAAGAACGTTGCGCACAAATTTCTCTTAACTTCTAGCTACCTTCAAAATTTTAAAGTTAAATACTCGAAATTTCTGTCACTAATTTATTGTTTGATTCACAAAGGATTTTTTTAAGAATGATTAACGATATTGTCATGCATGAATGCGTCGTCAGTCATCACCGTCTCACTAGTTTTAAAAATTGTATTTTTTTTACTCTTCTCATGAATTATGAGGCACTTTCAATTGCCTATCTTAGTTATTGTGTATAAATGATTAAAACTACTATATGTTAGTTACTTACGGGACATAATTGATTTATAAGTTGGTCTTTGCTCTCTTCAATCCAGCCCCTCCTACATATTTTTTCTGGATCCGCCACTGGGTCTATCAACGCCAAGTGCATCGAGAACGAAGAGCTCTTCAAGGCTGGGCCGAACGCTTCCAATGTTGAAGCATTGCGCGCGTTCTTCCCGGATGAAAACGGGTCGAGCAGAGCGGAGACGCAAGGCCACTTCTTCATAGGCTGCATCGTTGGTCATATCTTGGTTATCTAACTTCTGTGTAATACTGAAACTTGAATCTGTGTGCTAGGATGGTCCAGCCTCGGTTGTAGACATGTAGACCTCCTAAGGCGCTTGCCAGAAGTTATGGTTAAACTCTTCTACCTCAATTACAATGATGCATAAATCTTTCGCGTATTTGAGGAAAAAATGTATCAACTCTTTGTTGCCGTAGTGAAGGGCAATATACTAGGTAGAAGCTGATAGGATTTTCCTCTTCGTTCATCACTTTTAACTCTGCAATATGTAATATTTGGAAACGACCTTATCAACTTGCCTGTTTCATTTCAAAATCACCCACATCTAAATCCACTACAACCGTCGTTACAAGAGCTAATTCATAGAATATTTTATTAAGTACGAAAAAAACAGAATGATAAGTTAGCTCTTCATAAAGAGCTAAGCTTATATAATTTTTTTATGATATATATGTCTATGTTACATAATTTTTCTATACTACCATGTTTGATTAATTTAATTTTATCTTTTTTAAGTTCATGTGAGCTAGCAAGTTGACTTTATTGTTGATACTGCTCTTAGTGAGCGTCCTTAACAACAATGTCGTATTTTACCTCCTCCCCATCCGCAAGGATCCTCAAAGATAATGTCACGTTGTTCTCCTCCACAAGTTATGGGCGCTCTCAACAATGACTTGGGTGGTAGCTACTTGTTGGTTATTTTGGTTATGCAAAAATACTTGGCGTTTTGAAAGAACTCACCTATCTCTATTGGCTTCACATATGGATTGTCCTCTAGAAGCTTATTTCACAAGCCTTAGTTGTAGTGCCATCGCAACAATTAGTGCAAATAGTACCGTGTTTTTCTTCTAGACACATGGTTGGCAATTAGTCTTAGAATTGATAATTATTTGAGTACCAGATTCTCTTTTTTTATTTAGGTTGTGTGCTTTTTGCATAGGTCAGAAATAGATATTAATTTTTTTTATCAAGTTGATGTAATGATTGTGACATAATAAAATTTTCTTTTATAAAAAAGTGGCGTGTCCAAAGTGACAAACAAAATGTCCACCGCCTTTGAGCTTTAAAACCAATCACTATTTAATTGTTTTGCATAGTGGTTCCTAGAGCAATCTCATGGACCTAGCTATTGTCCTGTGACTTAAGCCTCCAATGGTGTTCAATTTGGGCTTCTCCACACTAAAGCTAAGATTCATAATAAGGTCGTATAGCCATCCATCATTCTGATTTTGTCATAGTAGGATCTTAAATTTTAGTTGTTATAATGGTTTGCACCAATAGATCGACTAAGTAGGGGGTTTGTTTTATATACTTATATATAACTCTAATTTGATGGGTACATGTATGTCACCGAACCAATCAAGTTGACCTAGCCACTTGTCTTGGAAAATTGAGCATCTAATGTGCTCAGTTTGGACTTTTGCTCCGTTTTGGAGAGAAGACTTTGAAGTTTCTACAATCATTGTAGGTCTATTTTGTGAGAAAGGATGCAAGACTCTTAACTGATACTGGTTTAGTCCGTTGAACAAGTGGAAGGTTGCATGCACGTTACCGCAATCATATTGCTTTTGCTTCTTCATCACAAATATGTGCGTGCAGCGCACGTTCTCGAAAAAAAATTGCTTTTGCTTACACAATCTTGCCAAGTTACATTATTCCCAATAATCTTCATGATTGCTAATTATTGGAGTTGATCTTGCCTGGTCAAGAAATTGACCTGGTCTTTATAGAAGGCTTAACAGCCACAACACAGCTATAACTATACAATGGGTCTATAGCACCCCAATGCAAGTCACCCGAGTTATAAGATGGAGTCACCGCTTCTCACAGTGCATAACGTGAATTAGCTTATCCTAAACCTACCGATGAAGGTCAGCTTAGGAGTAACGCTGAAGACCAGAAACTAGCTGTTGGCGCCTTGGATGGCCTTGCTCCTACATGGATGATCTTTGCAGGAACCTGACAATCCCCGAGATCCACAAGTCATCATACACAGGTATAACCGGCCAGGTGATGTGGGAGGCATGACTACTGAACTTCGAAGAAAACTAAGGAGAAATTTCGTAGGTCCATTGGAACTCTAAAAAATTCCATGTCCATTTGGGCGCTCTTTTGACGTGTGTGAGGGAAGTAAAATGCACTCTTATATTACAAGAAACAAAGCAATGGATGTGGTGATATATATTCTGCAGACAAAGTACAAAGCATGTCAGTTTTTCTCTGACGAGGCTCAAGCGTCCAGGTCAACTAAAATAGCAAGTAGTAGCAATTTAAGAGAAACCATGCTATTTGTCCTGGACGTAATTTGGTGTCACCGTTAACTGCAATTTACATGAAATTTCATTCCCTTCAAAAAAAAATGAGAGCAGAAACAGGAAAAGGAAGATGCTACTTCCACTGCAAGGCAAACAAAATTAAAACCCTGGTCCATATGTTTTAGCTGATGCTAAAAAGATGATGCCTTAGACGGTGCTTACCACAGTAAACTTTTGTGTATACCATGACATGCTCCACGTATGATGCTAAAAACTACTCCCAAGTTTGTTTATACCTAGTTTTTATTATACACCAAGGTCGTTCTTGATTCATATTAAAAGCTCTTTTTTTTGCGAGGAATTCGTATTAAAAGTTATGTAATTAGAAAGGCTAAAACAATGTATAACTTCGAATGGATGGAGTATACACCAAGGTCAGCTATTACAAGGCGCAGGCGATGAAGGGCACGATTTTGTTAGCGGTGAACCTTCTCGTGGTGCCACTGGTGTCACCACCTGAAATTGCAGCAAAATTATGGCTTCAAAAAAAGGTGATGTGTTGAAGAAGAGACATGTTTCTCAAATTTCATAAGTAACTTAACGAACAAACAATGCATATTAGATGTACCATGAGGTTTATAAGAAGGCAAGCTGATACGCCTAGGACAAGTTCTACCGTATCATATTCGCTGTCATTTTCTCCATTTATGCAGTCCAGAGGCTGAAAGAAATAAACGAGTGAAAAAAAAGTGCTAGAAACTAAACAAACAAATAAGATGCACGACTTGCCAGAGGAATGAATGACCTTGAGATCCTTGTCGAAGCACAACCTGAGTTCCCGTAACGATCCTCGCTCACACAGCAACAAAGGAGACGCTCCAAAGGAGCTTCTGATAGTGGCAACCAAGTCAGTCACCAGATACTTGCCACCATCATCTGCGCCTACGCTGATCTTGCTACTTGCCAGCATAGCCTGACGCACAATGCGAATTCAGCAACAAGCCAACACTATCATCATTATTCGTCAACTAAATGTGCCAAACAAGATGTGAACAAAATGCTAGTACGTAATATCAGTCAGGTCAGAAGTGCCATGAGTGTGCATGTATCTGGATTGCGGCGTTGCTTACTGTGACGTTTTAGTTAGAGTACAGGTACAGTGCCAAAGAGAAAGTCCTGTATCACTGGGTACGAGCATGTCCCGTGCTTTTCTGCAAGCAGAAAACTGAACATTACTGATACGAAATTTCAGTGGCATTGATGCTACGAATCGAAGCGGATCGCATGAGCGGGTATGCAGTATGCGGGTATGTTACTTGAGGATGAGGCAGATGCGGGTATGCGGGTGATGTGATGACAGAAGAGTGGTAATGGGGCCAGAGATAGAGAATAGCAGGGATAGAGGAACAGAGAATTAGAGCATCTCCAACAATTCGTTAAAAAAATTGATTGCCAAAAATCTTGTCTACCCAACTGGCAAAACCAATTGGGTAAAAAAAACACATGTACTCAAAAAATTCCCGAGCTTTAGTAAACAAAAGAAACCAAATTTGTGGCACGCCATCTTTTCTTTCCTGATCCGACGTTCACTCACGTGCCGCCACTAAAGAACGACGCCAACTCCTGTCGCTGCCCGCTGCTAGGCCCAGCCAGCCCTGATCAGCATCCAGGGTGTGAGGATCGATTTTCCCTATCGAAACTGGCACCAAAGCGTCAATTGGGAAGGCTGAACGATGGTGTAAATCGGAGGAATTGATTGGGACTTCTGCGCCACGTGGAAAGTTTGGGAAAAGAGATTGGAAATTCGTGGAGACCCTTTTTTTATCTTGGCCAAAAACTGGGTTTGGGAAGGGTTTTAGGGAGTTGTTGGAGACTCTCTTAGAGAGCTAGGGAAAGTGCAAAGTTTCTCTTATTGTAGGATGTGCAGGTGCTAGTCTCATACTCTGGTTAGGACCTCAAGTCTACCTTAGGCTTCATTTAGCAAGTGGATAATCTTTTTTTCACGAAGCTAAGTTATGAAGGTCGCGTGGCCATCGGATCAATAGAAATCGTCTTGGACTACAATGTCCTCAGGTTAGGTGGTTCGCTCTAAATAAGAGAGGGGATGCCCCAATCCTTCTCACCTCTTGAGGATTTTCATTTCTTCCTTCTAGTTTTCTCCCTCTCCTAGGGTTTGCTCATTAGGTCCACAAAAAAAATCTTTGATCTATATAAGCTTAGATTTTTGAGTTGGGAATAGAGGAAAAACAACTATGGTAACAGTGGCAGATTAGTGGTGCAAACGATACTTAGGTGCTACTTAAGCTAGACTAAGGGTTCGACTTTCAATAAGTACTTTTCCTACATAGTTTACTCTTAACTGAAATAATTCATAAATAACTGTGATTCTGTATGAATGGTCTTGACATAATTAGCAGCCACAAATATGAACTATTTAAGAATTGAGGTGTTGGCTGATTACATCATCGCCGAGCACTTAGAAAGTTAGGGTGTGTTGGTGACATGTATCCTGTGGTTGTGGTGCTTGGTGCAGTTGATATGGTTATGGAAGGGAATTGAAAGGGGCTCAAGGGAATTGAAAGGGGCTCAGGCTTGGGAAAACAAATAGGAGAATGGGTGAGGAGTTCAAATGCTAAATTAGTTCTGTTCAACCTCATCTTGCTAGACATAGTAGTTATGGAGTAGTTGGTGTTCTTATCTTTCAATATGGGCTCATCTGATATCCACTTCTATGCTTTAGAATCCATGTCTATTAGGGTCAAGATAACTTAATCTGTGATTAAAAATCCATATCGTCGATGAGACTAGCTTTAACTGGTCCTTATGTAGGTAGCCATTAATTGCTTATACAAATCAAAGGCCGGCAAAAAATCCTAGTGTGAAAAGTGTGATTTCGTTCTTGGTATGAGTGACTCGATATCCTTTTTAACATATGCCATCTTGCTTGGTTTAACTGATTCCTGTATTTTGGATGCAGGCAGCAGTGAGGTGATGGTTGGCCTACATGATGGTAGTATAGTGGGAATGCGCCCTTGGGATAAAAGAAAGATTACCATACCCACCTCTATGCGGTTGGGCATCCAATAAGCATCAAATAAGAATATTATATTATCCCACTTGCTTTTATTTTTTCTTGAAAGTAAATTCTACTTGCTTTTATGCTATGGACATTTGCTATTGTTTTGTAGACATGAAGGTAGAGCGGTGTGTGAAGTAACACTGGTGAAGATACATTGATGTCATGCCAGAGGTTTGTAAAATTTCAAGCATGCTGCATTTTGTTTTGTTTGTTACATAGTCCTCTGCCATCCACCGCCGGATCAAGCGGATGTGTTTGATCTCATAGTTCTCACTTCTCATCAAAGATACTGAGGTACAAGTAGATCGGTTTCAGGTAATATGGAAGCCATCACAACTTAAGTCAATTAGACTCCAGCACTGCTACAAGGTGTTTGTGCAAATTGCTCCATTCTGTGCTTGTTTTTAGGCCTGTTGGCGAAAAGTGCTACTATTGTAGATAACTAGATATGCTAGTGGAAGCCCACGGTACCTCAAGATATGTTTTTCTTTCTACATCATGTCCTTTGGTAAAGTGATCATGATTGTTTTTTAGATATACAAATGATGAAAATGTAATATATATAAATGAGTTTCCTCTCGAAAAAAGAAAAGGGAATCAACTAGTCAATAGAGAAGGAATGATTATTGACTAATCTATGCCTACTCGATGTTTAACTCTAGCCAACCATAATTTGACGCCATAGACTTAATAGGAATGTTCTAGCAGCTTTCTCCAAGTGCTTAAGAAATAAGTTCATAGTCATACAGCATACTTCCTTAATAAAGGAGTAGCAGAAAAACAAAGCAATTGCTCTTCTCACGCTAAAACCACGTATTGGCATACTTCCCGTCGTCCCTTAAGTATTTAAAAGGTTCTTAAAATGCACATGTGATGTGGCAAACCATAATAAAGTTCATCCCAATTTTGTAGTATCGTTCCAGGCTCCCAGCTGTTATCTGCATTTGCCCTTGCCAAACAGCACAAGCATGCCATATGTGACGGGAGATGCTATCGAAGAAGGAAAGGCTCGAAGAACTTAATATTCGTGCATTATCAAGGAATATGATGTCAGTGGTGGCCGACATTTAAATGTGACACATTTCATCGATGACTAGCATGAGTGCATTGGAGCGGAGCTCTGGGATGCAAGTGAGAGTGTAATGCAGAGAGGCACGTCCTTCCAACGACGGTCCCATTTGGCACTGCACCCTCAATTCTGTCTTCCAACGCCGCTCGTTAGCATTGTGTCCAACCATGAGTGCGTGAGAAAAATGGGGATCAAGTCTAGCCTAGAAGGGAGGAAAACAGGCGACCTCATGCATGCAATGCAAGGTGCCAAGGTGCAACACGGGCCCTGGACCATGGACCGCCTGTCACCACTAACCTAAGCTGACCAGGCCCGGTTAGGTTGAGACTTTATGTTGGGAACCCTTGGGTTTCCTTTTTTGGGTTGGGAACAGGATTGATTTTGGACCTAATGGGTAGCCTGGCGTTTCGAGGACTAAACATTTGTTTTTCAGCATAGATCTCCAATACCCTTTATGTATGTTTTTCCTCCATTATTATGGAAAAACAGTTGTATGCTTTTTTTCCCCTCATATATATGAACTATGTACATGTAGTGTTTGAGACTACTGTGATTAATAGTGGAAATTAATCTAAAATGTGTTGTGTGTGTGTGTGTGTGTGTGTGTGTGCATATGGACTATGGAGAAATGAGATTAGAGACATGAACCGGAACCTTTTGTTTTTCACATAGTTCTAAATAGTCGCGTGCCACTATAATATTGTCGATTATTATGTTATTGCAATTAAGGATGCTTTAGCTCATATACAACTATTTGAGCCACACAAAAATTTAGCGACCCTAACCCTGACAGAGAAAAATATTCATTCTCTACTCTACAAACTATAATATATGCTCATTATTGTATTCTTTATTTAATAAATGAAGTAGTGAACCATAAAAAATTATTGAGTTGTTTATATTATTAAATGTTGTATCAATATGAATATTGGCTATACCGATGAGAATATGAATTGACTAGTGACTGAAATAATAGACATTTACGTATGTTCTCCTAGAGCCATGGACATGTCTTTGAGTATTTGTCCATAAAATTTCCTTAGTTCCATATCTTTTTTCATAATTAGTTAAGAATTTTTCATATTTCAACAAAATCGCTAATTGAATAACTTATTCTATATCCTACTATGGATTTGTTTAGCTTCGGCAAAAAACCACCATTAAATAACTTTGCTTGTTATTGAAACCTTGGTTTTTCGTTAGACCAATGGTGCGGTGGGCTTGCGCCATATTTTTTGGATTTGGCTTTTAAAGCCCAACCTGAATATGACCTAACCTAAGATTTGATCGGGTCCACCCTTAAGTCTTGTTGAGTGTTAGACTCAGGGTGATTTGTCAGCCAAGTCTACGACTAGTTCTTAGCCCAACTAGTAACTAGTCCTAGTTGATGCTAAAAAGTATGATGCCTTGACAGTGGTTACCACAATAAGCTTTTGTGTATATCACAACATGCTCCACGTATGATGCTAAAAAGTAATTCTGGCTTTTTTATATATAGCTTTATTATACATGTTATGTCTAGATTCATAACAAAAGCTATGTAACTAGAAAAAATCAAACCCATGTATATTTTCGAACGGATGGAGCATACACCAAGGTCAGCGATTACAAGGCGCAGGCGATGAAGGCCACAATTTTGTTAGCAGTGAACTTTCTCATGGCACCGCTGGTGTCACCACCTGAAATTGCAGCAAAATCATAGCTTCAAAAAAGAAAGGTGATGTGTTGAAGAAGACACATGTTCCTCAATTTTCATAAGAGTATCAAACTTCAAGAACATGCGTATTAGATGTACCATGAGGTTTATATGAAGGCAAGCTGATACTCCTAGGACAAGACCTGCCATGTTCTACCGTCGTATTATATTCGTTGTCATTTTCTCCATTTATGCAGTCCTGAGGCTGAACGAAATAAACGAGTGAAAAAAAAATGCTAGAAACTAAACAAACAGCTAAGATGCAGAACTTGCAAGAGAATGAATGACCTTCAGATCCTTGTCGAAGCACAGCCTGAGTTCCCGTAACGATCCTTTCTCACACAGCAACAGAGGAGAAGCTCCAAAGGAGCTTCTGATAGTGGCAACCAGGTCAGTCACCAGATACTTGGCACCATCATCTGCGCCTACGCTGATCTTGCTTGCCAGCATAGCCTGACGCACGATGCGAAGTCAGCAACACTATCATCAAATGTGCCAAACACAAGATGTGAACAAAACGCGCACGTATCAGTCAGATCAGAAGTGAAGTGCCATGAAGCCCATGAGTGTCGTCCATGAATCTGGATTGCGGCATTGCTTACTGTGACATTGTAGTTAGAGTACAGGTGCAGTGCGGTAGAGAAGTAGCTGTACTCGTCCTGTATCACTGGGTACGAGCATGTCCCATGCTTTTCTGCAACCAGAAAAACTGAGCATTACTGATACGAAATTTCAGTGGCATTGATGCTACGAATCAAAGTGAGCAACTAGATGCAGATTAATTACCCCACTGCAGAAATGCAACAGCCGGCCGTGCGCGCCCATGACATGCATTACAGCTTACAGGATGGTATGAGCCCATGAAAGGCAACTGAACAAGCCTGAAACGAAGCAAGAGGAGAGCTGGTTTCGGGTCCGTTGCTTACCTCATGGGCCCAAAGAGATCCATGGCCCCCGGAGCAGAGAGCCGGTGAGCTGCAGTATAGCGAGGGCCAGTACTTGTTTAGCTCCGTCGTCAGGTTTGAGATCTGGCAGAGACACAGCAGTGCTACAGGGTTTTATGGATGCCTTGTTCTGTCATTCAGATGTGGCTTCGGCTTAAGCACTCTAGCAGACCTTTGCCACGTCGAAATCTGGGTTGTTGCAGCAAGTTGGTCCGTCCCCTTGCGCATAATTTGGCCAGAGCCCATCTGGGACAGCAAGAAATGTGTTGATGGACACATCGGGTGGATGGAACGGAGCATGCAGAGCACTCTGCAATTCTAGTGATAAACGAAAGAAGAGAAGACACTTACGAATTGTGAACCATCGGATAGGATCAGAGCTGCCGAGTTGCAAAGAAGAATACAGCAAACATGCATTTCGGTCAGTGCCCTGGGGTGCATGAGGTACTGGTTTTCCGAAGACACAGGAAGTGTACTGACCGGCAGCAAGCATTGGACGAGCAGCATGGGCCGGCGGCGCTGCTCCGACAGACGGTGCCCGGCCACTGGAGCGCCAGCACGAAGTAGTCGAAGCCCGGGCGCGTGGAGGCAGACGAGGAAGCGAGCAGGGACGCCAACAGCAGCAGAAGGAGCATCGTCGTTCTCTCCCCGTTCAGGCTATGAGATGCAGCACGCAAAGAAAGATACAGTAAAGTGCATCTCCTACCTCCAGCAGTCCAGCTCTCTCCCAAGGCCTCAGAAGGGAAAAAAAAAAGGCCTGGAATGGGCCCCAGACTCCAACGGGCCGTGTAGTCAAAGCGTCAACGCACGGCATGTCCGCGTGTTTCCTGGCATACTATATGTCTGCGTGTTAAAGCCGCGTCTTGCTGCGCACTGGATTATTATTAATATAAACAAGAGGAGAAAAAAAAGGGCCAAAGCCCGTACTCCTGCAGCAGAGAAGCTGGGGCCCACCGAACGATCACAGTATCACACGGTGCTGTAGCTATATACTGCACGCCTGCAGCCGAACGTTGGTCAAAGAGGCCGTATGCTCTCTCCAGTTTTCCACAGCCCTTCTACTGCTTTTCCTCCGGTCACACCCCCATTTCACACCGGAGTACTGTAGGAGTAGCAATTAATCAGCGGGTTACCGTACCATTACCGTCAAGTTTAGGCTGGGGATAATGGCCTGTCGGCAGTTACAGTACTTCCAGTGACGGAGTGACCCCATCCTCGTGTGAGTACGCGACTAGTACGCGTGCGTGCAGCTGCAGGCTGCAGAGCGTGCATCGAGCACGAGGAATCTGAGGTGACGCTGACGGGTGAGGCTGAGGCGAGCCACAGGAGGACACTGGGCACTAGCACTAGCAGACTGTTGCCGTGTTCTTTGCTCGGCTTTGCAGCCACATTAGCCAAAGTGTCAGTGGTCCTGCTAATCTTGACAAACCTTGTTTAGGCTGTCTCAACTAAGCCCTCGTTTAGTTCCCTCAATTCTCCCTCAAATTTTACTATGCAAAAAGAAGATTCCCTGTCACATCAAAATGTCGGCAAATGCATGGAGTACTAAATGTTGATGAAATCAAAAACTAATTGCACAGTTTTGTTGTACTTTGCGAGATGAACATTTTAAGCCTAGTTAGTCAAAATTTGGATAATTTTTACCAAATACAAACGAAATGCTATAGAAATTCTGATACAGTGTTTTTCTCCTCAATTCACCGAACTCCTGGGAGCAGTAGTACGTTGGTTTTTGGTCGGCGTTTGCAGGTCAAGTGCCCTCTCAGCATAGCCGTCCTAGCCGGTTAGAATAAAAGTAATGCTAGTACTCCGTATATTTGAGGCACCTGGATTTTATAAATATTTTCAGCCTTTGGATCTAATCTCTCCGTTGATATGATAGATTTTGAGATTGACATAACTCATCAGACTATCTTAGGGGTGTTTAGTTTCCACACACAAAAAAAACTTTACACCCCATCATTTGAAAACATGCATGGAACATTAAATATAGATAAAAAATAACTAATTGTACAGTTTGCATGTATTTTACGAGACGAATCTTTTAAGCCTAATTAGTCCATGATTGTACTAATTCCTATAATTACACATGTGCTGCAGTACCCTGAAAACTTTACGGCCCTGAACTAAACACTCCCTTGATTAAGTTAACAACATTACCATCGATCACATCAAATAAATAAACAGTAGGAATATTATTTTCCGCTGCCGGGCATGGCCCCTGCCGCTGAGGGAGATGGCGTTGTCGCCGCCGTGCGCAGGCGTGCAGAGGCGTTGGCATCGATGAGGCCAAGTGCCGCCGCTGCTGCCGCCGCCGCCAGCCTCGGGCATGGCCCCCGCGATTGCCCCCGACTAGCACGGACGTGGAGCGGAGCACGCCAGACATCGTGGGCGGAGGCAGGGTGGAGCGCGCCGCCAGCCAGCCCCAGCCTGGGTGGAGGCAGGGTGCTGGCGCGGCGGAGCTCGGCATCGTGGCCGCCAGCGCATGCGCAACCCGCGTTATCGAGGTTGGAGTGGATTTTTTTTAATAGGGCCTCGTTTAGTTTCACAAATTCACCCCTAAATTTTACTATGCAAAAAAAAGATTTCATATTACATTAAAATACCAGCATATATATGGAGTACTAAATGTAGTTGAAATCAAAAAACTAATTGCACAGTTTCATTGTACTTTGCGAGACGAATATTTTAAACCTAATTAATCAATGTTTGGACAATTATTACTAAATAAAAACAAAAATGCTACAGTGTTCAACGCTGATTCGGGACACACCGATTCGGACATCTAAACACGGCCTAGGATTAGGGCCACATTTAGATTGTGAAAAAATTTCAACACGATGAATAGTACCACTTTCGTCTTATTTGACAAATATTGTCCAATCATGGACCAACTAGGCTCAAAAAAATTCATCTCGTGATTTTTAACTAAACTGTGTAATTAGTTATTTTTTACCTACATTTACTACTTCATGCATGGGTCTAAAGATTGATGTGATGGAGAGAGAGTGAAAAAATTTCAACTTTTGAAATGCATCTAAACAGGGCCTAGATGGACGGAGATCCACACTGCCGACGCAGTTGCCTCGAACGTGACCGAATGCTATTCTTGGATAACAGTTCAATATTTCAACGGTATTTCATGTGACAGAGTTTTTTCAGTGTTATTTTTTGATTTTCGCGATCTATCAATGCTATAAAACTAATTTTTCTTTAATTTAAGAGACTTGTTACAGTGCTTAGGTGGAACCGGTGGTTTCCTCCCTAAAGAAAAATTTGCCAACCGTTCATCATGAAAAATATTTATTAATTGTCACTAAGGGTAACTTAGTACTTTTAGTCCGCCACAGATCTTTCTGACTCCCGCATCGCCACCGTCAACGGGCAACCTGCACCTGGTCGCCGCCATTTGCCTCCTTGGGTCACTGCCGCCTGCCTGCCACCTTCCGGGGGTCACCGTGAGGAATGAGGGCTTGCGGTAGGCACCAAGGACAGATTGGTCGTGATAGGACTGCTCCACACCATCCTCGTTTAGATGAGAGAATTGGGAAGAAAAACACTGTATCAGAATTCCTGTAGCATTTCGTTTGTATTTGGTAAAAATTATCCAAATTTTAACTAACTAGGCTTAAAATGTTCGTCTCGCAAAGTACAACAAAACTGTGTAATTAGTTTTTGATTTTATCAACATTTAGTACTCCATACATTTGCCGATATTTTGATGTGACGGGAAATCTTCTTTTTACATAGTGAAATTTAGGGAGAATTGGGAGAACTAAACAAGGGCATAGTCGACTTACAGATCCTCTCTTGTCATCTGGAGCATGACGTGAGTGCCAAGGGTGGAGCGCTGGACTCGTCGATGGCAGCCCCGTCTCAACAATTTCGAGGGCCCTCGGACAAGCAAGACACTAAGGGCGCAACAATTCTAATGTTTTAACATGACAATTGAAATATATCGTACTATTAATAAGAGATAACTTGCAACATATATTTAGTTCATAAAAAATGAGAGTACATCGAAAAAGCTAAAAGAATGGTAAAATAACTATTATAGTTACCTCAAATAGAACTATAGTACTTTAGTGCTTTTTAAAAAAACGCCTTCGAGCATTTCTTGATGCAAAATCTTTAAGAACAGTGTCGAGATCAATTTTATCCAAAATATCCTTCTCAATGCTGCACATAGCCAAGCCATTCAATCTTTCTTGTAGCATAGTTGACCTCAAACAATTTTTCAATTGCTTCAATTTGGAGAAGCTTCTTTCGGCTGATGCTACTGTCACTGGAATAGTTAAGAGAATCCGATATGCAATAGAGACATTCGGATAGCAATCTGCAGCTTTAACAAAGTGAAGAATCTCAGAAGCTGACATCAAATTGACATCAAATTGTAAATCCATCTCTCTCACAGGCCCTTTCTCAATTAAGATATCCCTTTTGCTATTGTCAAGATTTTCCCATGTTCTAGGATCAAAGGTAGTCAACAGTGAATCTTCTTGACCATCAATATTTACATTTTCTGTATCATCCGAAGGCTGCAAATTTTCACCTCCCAAAATGTCCTCGTTAGCATCAGCTTGCGCATCTAAATTTTCCTCCCCTGTAGCACTTTCATTGGCATCAGCTTGTGCATATGAAATCTGCTCCTCTATACCACCATCATTGACATCAGCTTGTGCAATTATTGGTTGATCATTTTCCTGCCCCTGATCTTGACTGACTTCGGCATTCCTTAAAGATGAAAAAAAACTTATGAATAGCACCTTTTTGCGATTCTTTCAATTCATCTTCTAGTTTTCTTTTTCTCCTTTTCTGAGCACCAGACAAATGTTTCTTCGGCAACATCTAACACGTCAAAAAAAAAGATTGAATTAGAAATCAAATCCCTAAGGCCCCTAATCGATGTACTCCCTGTAACTA
This sequence comes from Saccharum hybrid cultivar R570, assembly GCA_038087645.1. NCBI lineage: Eukaryota > Viridiplantae > Streptophyta > Magnoliopsida > Poales > Poaceae > Saccharum > Saccharum hybrid cultivar. Next base: position 4,467,828 of record JAQSUU010000344.1, read on the forward strand.
ATAAACTGAAGCTACACTACCGAAAAGTTTGAACTGCAGTCAAATCAGAAATCACTTACGTACCTGATGCTAACGAGGCAACGAAACTATCACTCGATCAGGGACAGGGAAGAGCTGGACCGCCTGGATACTAACGATCAGCTATCACTCGATCAGAAATCACTTACGTAGCTGATACTAACGAGGCAACGAAACTATCACTCGATCACTTACGTAGCTGCCTGCCTGCTCGCTGGAGTGCTGGACGTCGCACGGCTGCAGAGTGCCACGCCTTGACGCTCGGCGCTCGGCACTCGCGCCCTAGATCGCCGTCACCGTGCCGCGCGACGCGAAGGCGAAGGGCCTGGAGAAGCGATCGAACCAGCACCGATCGATATGCTCAGATTCCTTACCGGCTAATGGGCTGAACTGAATACTGCATATATAATATATCTACTGTAGACAGGTATACTCATGGCCCCCCCTCCTCATGGGCCCTTGGGCGTCGCACAGGCCGCCCCCCCTTAAGACGGGCCTGGTCGATGGTGACACGGATTGACGAAGGCACGCATATTCCATGCTCACCTGCATCATCGCGCCACACACTGTCTGCGCGCACCTCGCGGTGCCACCCACCGTGCCGCGCCGCTGGCCATCCGCTCGCCGCTCTGATGCCCACGCTCACTACGCAGCATCCAGCGAGATTCAACTGAGCTCGGGGATCTCGCCATCCTCGACGTGCTTTTCTTACAATTGAACATACGGGAGGTGCCGAGTGTGGCATAATCGGCCGAATTAACACGTCTTCAAGGACACTTGTCTTTCACTAGACATTAAGTGTCCTGAAAGTGAGCTAAACCAGACAATTTCGTCGAGCATACCAACAAGAGAACTCGAGCGGTCCACATTTTACACCCGGGATCAATAATAAGTACAACCTTATAATACTTAGTCTATTTCATACAACATAGAGTCTCAGGAAATATTTATTACAATACCAGTGTTCAGAGTGCGATAATTTAAACAGCGGAAATAAAATAAACATCTAGCGGAGCGAAATGAGAATCCGTCTATGTCCACCAGAAAAAACCTTCACACAAGGCCTATCTGCTCAAGGTGCACCTGCAACAAGGGTAAAATAAACCCTGAGTACACAATGTACTCGCAAGACTTACCCGACTAGAAAAATAGATTTTCCGACTCTCAAAGATTATGATAGCCTTTACGGCTCGTGAGTTCCTTGTTTGCGGAAAACAATACTAAGAGTATGTCCTTAATTCCATCGATCTTTAGTAGCCATGTTTTAGTTGTTATCCAACATTCTATGTAAGCACATGATCTATAACCAAGCAAGGGTTGAGCAATCAGAGCCACTTTTTCATCTTTCATCTGTTATTTCTTACTACGGTGCCAGAGCGTAGTCAAGCCGTACCGTCACGCAGAAACGGCGACTTGCGAATCCATGTGCCCAGCTAGGTACCCCGAAAAACACATGCCTCGCTTGTACCCCAGGCACAAGTGAGACCAACCCGTTCCACTCCTGTCATGGGTTCCAGGTCCTCGTCTAAACTTGGACTCAAAGTCCCCACACTTGAGGCCCGACCTCAATGCGGTGCTTAGACCTCCACCTATCCCCGCCTCCAATCAATCGGTCCGGAAACAACCAGAGCCCAGGACAAGAGAGTAACAAGCCTTCCTGCTCCCATAAGCAAGTATGTGCTCGGGATAATAAATCTGTGACTTGACCAGGGTCCATACAACGAACGGTCCTTAATCGACACGGACAGGGAACCAGTGCAACCCAGCTATGCCCCGTGGTCGCGGGACACAACTTGTTACACTCACCAATACCCATACCATATCTCTGTCCGGCCACCATTTTCTTTCCATCATTTTATCATGAATGCAAATATAATAGTGATAACCACCTATTGTGAGTAACAACAGATTACTCACGCTACCGATAAATCTAAGCAAAGCAGCTACACGATCCTGTACTAGTAAGACTCATGGGTGGATATACATATGCATATGGGTATCATAGAATTCTTGTAACGTAAATGCACAACATTTAAATATATATAATGATTATCAAAATAACGGGTTATGCACCGGGGCTTGCCTTGGGCAGGTGCAAGATCAGAGGTGTCAGTCACGGGCGGCTCCTAGAACTCTTTCGGCACGAAGATCTCCTCCTCGTACTCCTCAACGACCTCCTCGTAGTCCTGCTCCTCCGCGGCTACGTACTCGACTACCTCGTGATCTACATGCACGAAATGATAATACAACCTTTAATACGGTGACAACAGTAGCTCTTAAAATAACAACAACTAAACTATTTAGCTAACTCTAATGGCTAACATGCTAAGCTATCCATAACTTCTATTAAGCAAAAGCTAACCGGTCTAAATGTTTTCAATCTATTAGATTGCATCATCTTCTTCTGCTATCACTTCAACGTATAACATAACTAGGAGAACTTGTCTACCACATTTAGCAAGCTATTAATGTGCTACAAAAATTTTAGTAAGCATCTCACAGTGCCAATACACTACCCTAAAATTTTTAGGGTTAAGACTATCATGGTTTTGCCACCATAATTCCTACAAGATTTGATATCTTCACCAAAGTCGCTTTTGCATCGATTTAATAGACTTAGAATCCCAACAGATATATATGAAATAATTTCATTAACTGACAGAGCATAAGTTTACAAATCTAATAAAACTAGTTTCGTGGTTTTTGATGCTTAAATGGTTTATTATGACTTTCCAAAGTTTAGTCATTCACATGAAATAATATACTACTTTGATTTTCTTAAGAAAATGGAAAACTCAAATTGACAACGCAGCCCAACCCACGCGGCCCACCTGTGCATGGCGCGCGCGCACCCGCAACCAACCGCGCGAGGTGGCCCACCCGGACACGAGCCACGTGCGGACACGGCCCAGGTGGGGGAGCCCACGCCCACCAGGCGTTTTGAAGAAACGCCCTCAAGTTACTGAATAATACCACTATACAATTCGCCCCTATTCCAACAGACTGCCTTCATGCGTCCAAGCCCTCGGATTCTCTCTCCCTTACAACGACCAGGTCCCTGGCCTCTCCCTGCGCGCGCCGACGCGGTGGCCGGTGGCATTAGCGCACCCGCCGCCCACCCGAGGCCACCCTAAACCATAACTACGGGGTCGATACTCACCTACGGGTCCTCGCGCACTGCTAGGCGGCAGTTAGGCAGTCAGAGACGCTCCGGGGCGGCCCCTCCACGAAGACGGCAACTTGCACGAAAGGCGGCGGCGTTCCGGTGAGCCGCAACCCCTAAAGCATAGAGAAGCTAGCGCGCGAGCAACGGCGACTCACCCCGGGCCAAGCTACGGTGAACAAAGCCGGAGGTTGCCTGAGGAGGGTCGGCCACGTGCGCCCGATTGGTGTGGCGGCGCACCACGGCGGCACAACCCCGTCACCGGCGCTGGGGGTACGGCAGCGGCTCGGCTAGGGTGCACGGAAGGGAGAGGGAGGTGGGGCGAAATTGGTGGTACACCCAATTTGGATCGCGGTGGTCTAAGGGGAACAGTCCACGATGAGGAGCGGTTCAGCCTTGACGACGCGGTGGTGAGGCAGCGCTCCTAAAATTAGAGCTTGGTGGGGCAAGGCTCGAGGTGGGGGCAGGGTCGGTCAGCTGGCGACTTCATGGCGAAGCGGTGAGCAAGGCGGGGTGGACCCGGGCGGCTCCACCATGCCAAAAGAGATGGTGCGGGTCCAGCGGCCATGGTGGCAGAGGAGACAGGGGAGGTCAACCCTCGGGTCACCTCGCTGGGCGGGATGGGGTCGACGCGGCCGGGGCGGCACGCGCACTGGGGTCACGTCAGGACGTGCGCAAGCGATGCAGGAGTGGCGTGCGCGAGCAACGATCGGCTGACCGACAGTGGCGCAGGAGGCAGGGCATGGGAGTGACGTCGCAGACCAGGCAACGGTCGCGTCGCCGCGCGTGACATGGGGGGGGGGACAGCGAGGCAGCGCGGGGTAGCGTGGGGCAGCGGCCGGCTGTGGCCAACCACGGCTAGGCCAGGACGTGCCAGCTCGCCCAGCCTGACAGCGCGGCCAGGCGCTAGCACAGGACGGCCCGCGGTGGTGACCGCGCACACAGAGGCCGACAGCCGAGACAGGGTTACGTGCACGGACTTTAAAGCGCGAGAAACGACCAACCTAGCACGACTACGGCTCACCCAACAGGACTACGGCCAAGAGGGCACCATGAGCTATCCCCAGGAGCCAAAACATGACCTAAGTTACTCATAAGTTAAAGCAGAGTAACTTCGTGAACAAAAGGTTGTCAACTGCTCATAGACTTACGGTTCTCGACATATTTTTGGTTTCTAACTTCGATTTCCAAGCTAGTAAAAACACGAGCTAACATCCTTATTTTGCTAATACAAACATTGCACTGCCATGTACAAAGTTGGTACTTCAATTTTTATTATCTCTAACAATTTTGCTAGATAAAAATTCGTTTTGAACCTTAAGTGATAATCAAGGGCTATTGCGGCAACTTCCATTTAACATTTTCATTAGCTATTTAGAACTACTAAAATGATTCTACGAACTTCGACACATGCCAAAACGCATAAGTACGATGCTCATGATATACTTTGGTGAGTTGCTTACGCGGTAATACCGAGGGTGTTACACGGAGCCGGAGCACGGGGCTGGGGACGCCGCGGCCGGGAAGGGCAATCCTAGTCTCCTAGAGGTCACTGCTAGGTGATGTACCGAATTGGTAGATCCAGTATGTACAAGTCGAACTGCAAGCAATCCCAGTATCCCAGATGAGGACCGTAATAAATAGCGGCGGTAGCGGTCGTAATTGCACCCGCAATAGCGGTAGCGGTCCATTGCCGCTACCGCTATGCGGTAGCACTATGAACTTTGCATCCTGTAACTTTGCGGCCGCAATTCTGAATAGCGGGCCGATATTACGGCCGTAATTGCACGTAGCAGGCCGCAATAGCATGGAAGCAAATATCCCTAATTAGTCCAGCCCACTATGACTCACACCTCAAATTCAAATACTCACGTATCGGCTGTGAAACTTAAAATTATTCATGATATATGTACTTAAAATTATTTATACTCATTATTCATGATATATGTACTTAAAATTATATGGGACTATCGGGTGCTGCTATTGGAACTTATCGTCCGCAATATCGCCCACTATCTGCAATCCGCTACCTCGACGTCAATCCGCTACCAACCCGCTATACGCTATTTATTAGCTTGGGACCTAGCAGTTTACTTGTTGCCCATTCACCACGGAGGAGCGCTAGGAAGCCGAGAAGGTCTCCCACCGCGCATGCAAATGAAGATGCCCGCGTTGCCGATAATTGTGAAGAAGAGTATCATTTTGCCATTCACAATTTAATTAGAGCTAATTTTGGGTCCACTAAATTTTGGTTCCGTCCCACAATTTAAGTTCATATTAGTAGATTCCTCATATTTCTTAACCATTCGAAGCCTAATGGATGGCTCTCATTTTTTTCAAGCATCGTAAAAATTTCTCTTAATTTAATACTGTAGGTGTTATTTTGTTTTTTATAAAACATGATCAAACATAGGCTTGATCCGAACTTACAATCCGTACTTAATACGAGTTAGAACAAATTATGTCGAAGTCTGATTCGGAGAAGTATTAGGTAGTAGGTTCCGTCGTAATATACGGTCATATTCGCTAGTAATCCACTTATATTTGTAGATGAAGGATATATGGAATGGTCCATCACTCCATCTCATTTGCATCCTCTGGTCCTTAGGCCACCGTCCCACATTAGTACAGTAACCCATATTGTCACTCTAATGTCCACTTTAACCCATCCTCGGCAGCTTTCATGTCGCCAAGTCGCCCCCATCAAACTACGCATCTGCTTTTTCCCTCTCTGTCTCTAAATAACTGTTATTTTTATTTGTAGAGAAATAATTTTGACTAAATATATAAAAAATAATTTTATAATATAAAATTAATATCATTAGATAGATCGTTGAATATATTTTATAATAAATTTATTTAGAGATATAAATATTACACATATTTTTTATAAATTCAGTTAAGCTTGTGGCACGCAAACCAAATACGACAGTTAAGACCTGAGGAAGTATCACTGTAGGTGTAGCCCTGCAGATGGCAGCCGAGCAGGCTGTATATTTTGGAGCTAACTATGGTGGCATGCCTACCTCACTGCCTACCTTCTTTGTGTGTTTTCTACTACCTCCATTCAAGAAAAAAAAACAATTCTAGATGTATTCTAGATTAAAGACTAAAGTTTAACGGAATATATAAATAAAAATATTAAAGTTTAAGATATGAAGTAAGTATACTATGAAAATATATTTGATGACGAATCTAATGGTACTAATTTAGTACGATAAATATTAGTAATTTTTTTATATAAATTTAGTCCAACTTAACCTACTTTAATGTACAATTTTAAAATCGAAAACGCTCAGCCACGACCCATGGGCGTCAGACGCGGCTCCCAGTCCTATCTCCTGCGCAGCGGACTAGCCTCTAAAAAAAACCACTCCGCTCACCCACTCGCCACAACGTGGCTGAGCTTTCTGAGCCGCTCATCCGTCCACCCCGCCGCACCCATCGCCTGCTGTGTCGCGTCCCATCCCTTACGAGCGAACGGCGCTGGACAACTGCAGTTGAGCGAGCAGTGGCGCTGGAGTAGTAGCAACAAGGTCGCGCCGACGGGCGCTAGCCTGGGCCGCGAGCAGGTGTTGGAGAATCACAGGAGGGCCGCGCCGCTGCCGCATTAGCGAGCTCTATGCGCCGCCACCAACCTCCGCGCTGGCGTCGAGCTCCGCAACGACAAGCGTCCATTCGTCCAAGCAGCAAGGTGACAATGTGCTGAAAAGCGCATGTTGCAACCGTATGTTTCAAGTGTTTTAGATGTTTCAGAGGTATGTTTTGCAAGTGTTTTACGCAGATGTTGCAAAAGTAGATCGGGATATTGCATATGTTGTAATGGTTGTATACGTGTGTTGCAAACTTCTGTTCCTAATACTTCATTTATTTTTTCCAAACTCATGCTAGCTCAAAAGTCGATTGTTGGAGCTGACCTTAGAATACATGGTCCAGTTAAACACCCCTGTAAGCCATTGTCACCAAAACCTCCCACCCCCGCATGAGAGCATAGCCATTTATCTGCTTTAGCAACTCCAGAATAGAGCTGCTATGCTCTACGGTGAAGTCCGTGGAACAGAAATAGAAAAACTCGAGCAAAGCTTGAAAGGGGGAGGGAGGCGTCGGAGAGGGCAGTCGAGGAGCGCCAAACCAAAGACAAACCTTGTGTAGTTTTTTTCCTAAAACTTTACACCTTATCACATCGGATGTTTAGACACATGCACAGAGTATTAAATGTAGACTAAAAAAATAACTAATTGCATAGATTACATGTATTTTGCGAGACGAATTTTTTTAGCCTAATTAGTCCGTGATTAGACAATATCATGGTACAACATGTGCTAATGACGGATTAATTAGTTTTAATAAATTTGTTTCACAGTTTACAGACAAGTTCTGTAATTAATTTTTTTATTAGTATCTAAACACCCATTCTAACGTTCAATGTGACAACTTTTTAGCCCTGAAACTAAACGACGAGGCCCAAATAAGTAAGGTCTTGTTTAGATGCCACCAAAATTCCAAATTTTTATACTCTCTCCATCACATCGAATCTTTGACACATGCATGAAACATTAAATATAGATAAAAAATAACTAATTGCACAGTTCTGTTGTAAATCACTTGACGAATCTTTTAAACCAAATTAATTTATGATTAGACACTGATTACTAAATACAAATACAAATGAAAGTGTTGCAGTAGATGAATTCTAATTTTTTTCATCTAAGGCAGTTGCCAGAAATTTTGCAAAATTTTTTAACATTTTCCGTCACATCGAATCTTTAGACGCATGCATGAAGCATTAAATATAGATAAAAAATAAAACTAATTACACAGTTCAGAAGAAATGGATGAGACGAATATTTTAAACCTGGTTAGACTAAACACTAATTACTAAATAACAACTAAATTTGTTACGGTGTCATTTTACAAAATATTTTGCATCTAAACCGGCCACGCCCTTAGCCAAAAAGCCATTGCAGTGCAGTGCGCAGCCCATCATTTCTTCCTTCCATGTCACAGGGGGAAAAAAGCGGCAAGAATCCAAAGCACACATTCCCATCACACCACACCAGTAGTACACCGCTCCATGGCAGGCATGCACCGCTTCCCATGCCCCGCCACCTCCTTTCCCTGCAGTCACAGCTGTGACCTGTCCAGTTCAGTCGCTTCAGCGTTCACAAGCGCGTTCACTCTCCACCAGTCCTCCTCCTTTACCCTCCCACCTCGCAAGCTCGTGGGGACTGGGGACATCGTTGCCGTTCCCGGGCTCGGCAGCCGCCGCAATGCTGGCGCAGGTGCTGCTCGTGCACCTGCTCCTCCTCGCCGCCACCTCCTCGGCCGACCATCACCGCCATTACTGGGGCAGAAGGGCTCTGCACGAGCCGCTGTTCCCTCTGGAGAGCACGCCCGCGCTGCCGCCACCACCGCCCGCGCCGTTCTTCCCGTTCTTGCCAGGCGTCGCGGCGCCGCCGACGGTGACGCCGGAGGCTGGCTCCGCCTCCGCCTCCACCCCGGCGGACACTGGCGCGGGTGACGCGTCCTCGTCGCCGCACCCCACGGCGCCGGCCAACATTTCGTCCTTGAGAGCGCTGCCCGTCTCCTCTCACACCGCGCCGCTCCGGTCCTTCCTCTCCTCCCACCGCCTCCTCGCCGTCCTCGTACTGGTCGCCGCCGTTGCTGCGGCAGTGCTCACCGCCGCGCTCGTTTACATCCTCGCCCGCCGCCAACGTCGTCACTCTCCCAAGGAGGAAGCTCCAATATACACAAAACCCTCCTCGCTTGCACCGGCTAACCCCGTGTTCTACGATGGTGGCGACCAGCATGGCCGGGGCTCGACGGCCACCGTCTCCAGCACCAGCTCGCCGGAGCTCAGGCCGATGCCACCTTTGCCCCGGCAGTTCCAGCAGACGCGGATGAACTTGCCGTCATGTTCAAAATCCGTTATTGACGCCGGAACAGGAGGTAAGCGAGCATCAGAGGGTGCTCCTCCTCCTCCGCCGCCGCCGCCGCCTCCTCCACCGCCGCCTCCAATGCCACCGGTGAAAGACAAGGGCTGCGCCACAGCAGCAGCTGCTCCTCCGGCGCCGCCACCTCCTCTGCCGCGAGCCGGCAACGGCAGCGGCTGGTTGCCCCGGCGGCACTCCGAGCGCCCAGCGACCACGGTGATCAGGGCCTCGGCGAGCGCAGTTCACCCAGAAGAGTCTCCAGGGCGCGCACCGTCAGAGGAACAAGCGGACGCGGATGCGGACGCGGCTGCTCTGCCGAAGCTGAAGCCGTTGCACTGGGACAAGGTGCGCGCGAGCTCTGGCCGACCCACGGTATGGGATCAGCTGAAGGCGAGCTCTTTCCGGTGAGGCCCTGTCTGTTCTTGCGTATTGGCATTGCTTGCACTCGACTAGAATCACTGCCATGATAACTTAACTCTGTAACTTAACGTGCTTCAACTCTTTGTGCATGCGAATAGAGTGAATGAAGAGATGATTGAGACATTATTCGTCTCAAACTCGACATGGAGATCGTCGAAGAATGGAACCAAGGGGCCAAATTCCAGTTTGTGCAGCCAGGAGAACAAGGTCCTCGACCCGAAGAAATCACAAAACATTGCGATAATGCTAAGGGCGCTCAATGTGACCAAGGAAGAAGTGTGCAAGGCACTCTTAGATGGTGAGTACACTGAGATGAAATAATCCTAATATATCTATCATTCTGTAAACAAGCATGCACAGAGCTTCTCTGACTGTTCATCATTCAGCTTCATAAACATTCGCTTGTGCTACCATTATTGGAAGCAGGGCAGGCAGAGAGCCTTGGAACTGAGCTCTTGGAGATGCTGCTGAAGATGGCGCCTAGCAGGGAAGAGGAGATCAAGATGAAAGAATACAGGGAGGATGCTGTGTCTAAGCTTGGCCCTGCTGAGAGCTTCCTCAAGGCGGTGCTCGCGATTCCATTCGCTTTCAAGAGAGTGGAAGCGATGCTGTACATCACCAACTTCGATTTAGAGGTTGACTACCTCAAGACCTCCTACAAAACTCTTGAGGTAGTAATCTTTACGACTTCACCTGCATAGTTCCATTTAGAGACTTGAATGAATAAGAATGCAGAAATGAGGTGTGCCATAACAATGGTTCTAAATCAGATTTTAGGACTGCTGTTCATTTATGTGATGCATTCTTTCAGATCATTTTGCTTCCCTACACTCTATCTCCATATAGCCATGGCAGTATGTTTGTCCTGATGGGTAAATGAACGACTTGGGGACAGATTGACAGTTCTATGAACAACCATCAGCGTTTCAGAATTATCTATTTACTTAAGAATTTATCACCGAAGTCTAAATCTCATTTGCATAAGACAAGAAATGCCAAATGCCTGATCAAAATTCATCTCGTTATCTGTTTATTTGGAAATAAAGTAGCACAGACAAATTGCTGACATTTGTTGTCATTTCAGGCAGCATGCGAAGAGCTGCAGGGCAGCAGGTTGTTCCACAAGATATTAGACGCAGTCCTGAAGACCGGTAACCGCATGAACACCGGCACGAACCGTGGAAACGCCCATGCCTTCAAGCTGGACGCACTCCTCAAGTTAGTCGATGTAAAGGGTGCCGATGGCAAGACGACTCTCCTACACTTCGTCATCGAAGAAATCATCAAGTCTGAAGGAGCTAACATTTTAGCCACCGGTCAAACATCTGATCAGGCGAGTGCCCTTGCAGATGATCTGCAATGCAAGAAGGTAGGTCTGAAAATCGTGGCAAGCCTTGGCGGTGAGCTCAACAGTGTCAAGAAGGCGGCAGCAATGGACTCCGACGCGCTGGCCAGCTGCGTCTCTAAACTCTCCTCCGGCGTCAGCAAGATCAGTGAGGTCCTGCACTTAAACCAGCAGCTTCTCGGTTCCGAAGACAGCTGCAAGAGGTTCCGCGCTTCCATTGGCGAGTTCCTGCGAAAGGCCGAGGCTGAGATCGCTGGGGTGCAGGCTCAGGAGGGCCGCGCCCTCGCCCTCGTCAGGGAGACGACCGAGTTCTTCCATGGTGACTCGGCCAAAGAGGAAGGCCACCCGCTGAGGATCTTCATGGTGGTTCGCGACTTCCTCAGGGCCCTTGATCACGTCTGCAAGGACGTTGTGAAGATGAACGAGCGGGCAGCGGCCAGTGGGTCGTCGCGGCGGGTGGGGAACATGAACGTTCCTCCGGTGTTTAACGCGGTGCGATCCACAGGCTCGTCGGAGGAGAGCTTGTCGCCCTAGCCGTTCGGATGCAGGCATGCAGTACTGATTGTCTGAGCAGGAATCTGCATCTTGTTGTCTAGAAGAACAGCAGTGCAGGCTCAGACGTAGTAGGACCATGATATACTACTAAATATTTTGTACCTGGAGAAGATAGTTTGTAGAGTAAAGTAAAGCCTACAGTATGATTCAGCATGATGAACATTGTCCTGCCAATGGCCTACTAAAGCTGAAAAGTGGCATTGTACATGATTCTGCATGCTGAGAGCTACTGTTGGATGAGAGCTTTTGAGCAACTGATGATCAAGCTCAGGGCCGGTTTAGTTCACATAAAATTTTGCAAAATTTTTCAGATTTCCCGTCACATCGAATCTTTAGACACATGTATGAAGCATTAAATATAGATAAAAAATAAAATTAATTACACAATTTAGACGAAATAGACGAAACAAATTTTTAAGCTTAATTAGACCATGATTGGACACTAATTGTCAAATAACAACGAAACGTGCTACAAGACTATTTTGCAATTTTTTTTGCAACCGAACAGGGCCTCAGTCTCATGATAAAAAGTAGATGGTACTATCTTGTCGCTACCTCTTGATAAAAAGCATTGGACAAGTCGCTAGCTCTTGATAAAAAGTATTGGACAATTTTATCCTGGTTTGAGGGTCCTGTTCTGACGGAATTCTCACTATAACCCTTCTCTGCTTTTCACACACTAGTTTTATTTTACTTTATACTTCCTGGGCAACTAATAAGCTTTTACAGCATGCTGAAATGAACGCACTTGCTGAATTGACCACAAAAGATGCATAAAGCGAATTGATCATCGCAACGTGCTACACCGACGACCGTTTGACAAAAAGCGATGATGCAAAAGGCTTTTGAGAAAAAAGTGACACATGGGAATGGCCATTGTACGCAAGTGGTGCGTTCTCTAAAGAACATTTTGAGTCTCGAGGAGTATGTTATTATACGCAACATGCGGTCTGTGTAAAAAAACATAAAAAGGTACCATGGAGCTACAGCTATGCCGTTCTATTGCCGGCGTGTTACTTATATCTGCTGATAGCTGCTGCTCAAATCGTCGCTAAATTCCCCGTTAGCTGGTACCGTGGCAAGTAAAGTACGTCCGAAACAAGTGGATGCAGAAGGATTAGTTACATAAACCCTCTGCCTCCATGCGCTCCAATATCCGCCGCGCCTCTTCTTCCGTTGAGGGAACAACATTGCGAATCTTCAAGCCGTTCTTCAACATGTCACTGCAGACTGTGAAGGTGAAATGAAACGTGTTGGAAACCTGTTCGTTGGACAACATGGTCAGCAAATCATCAAGCATTCAAGAAGAAAAAGGATTTCAGGGTGGAGCTTATGCAAGGCGAGTAGCATCCGTGATAAACTGAGTGGGATTCTGGGATTACCTCACTTTTCCGGAGCTCAGGTCTTGTTACATGAGCGACAACTTCAACGTTGACCAGGGGCTGTTCTGGATTGTCAAGCTGGGTATACAAGACACATGATTTGAATCGAAGAAAGTCCCCTACATCCACCTGTGCAAGCACGACGACATGTTTATACCTTTTGCACCTTTTGCTGATAGGATAGGAAAATGAATTGGTAGTTTCAAAAAATATATAACATGTTCATTTGTGGACACTACCAATTTACATAGAAAAATATGGCCCAATACTTCAATACCAGTTCATTTTGCATTGTTCATATTACCCAAAAAGAATACGCTATTCACTTACTGGTTTCAAGAAGTCAACATGATCAACTTCAAGGAAGCAAGGTCTCTGCCCAACAAAAGCATATGCGGTTGAGAAGGCAAGCTCAAATGCTCGGTGCATCAAGAAACCCCCAAATATTCGACCATGTAAGTTTCGTTGCTGAGGCTGACAGACAAGAGAATTCTCCAGACGGGTATCCTTCAGCAAGATGCTATCTCTATCAGCCAAAGCAGGCAGATCAGAGAAAACACGACCCTCTGCAAGCAACGCACCCAGCCTCTCAGCCTCAGCACGGAGTTTATGTATCCCGTTTTCAAGTCCTCCCTTCTGCTCTTCTCTCTTCCTTTTTCTCATCTTATCTCGTGCTTCTCTTTCTCCAAATAGTTGCTTCTCTCTTTCAGTTTCAGGTGAAAGGCGGTTCACTGGAGCAGATTTTCCAGTCTTAGAATCACGTGCAACAAAGGTGAAGTTAGCGGTCAATGCAATGGGATCAGACTGATTATCACCATCTGTTGCAATATAACCACATTTGAGATAAGTCAGTTAAAGAAAAGCAGAAATCAAAATCTACCATATGCATCATCTTGTTCAAATCAATAAAGGGCTAGATCAACCTTCAACTGAACCAATAATACCTTTATCAACCTGAGTCACTTCAATCTGTATGTCAATAGATGAACGCCCAACATAAGTAACAGCTCCAGCTATCTTCAAATCAGTGTCCACACGAATTGGCTTTTTCAGCTCCATTTTGTCAACAGAAGCAGTCACAACCAAAAGGGGTCTTGTTGTGCTATCTTCATCTGAACAGTGCTGCATGTAAATCAAGTTGTCAAGAAAATCCGAGCAGGATGCCAAAAGATACTATCATACTACCCAGGAGCATGAGAATCAGGAAGCAAAGAGAAGACAAAAGTGCATGTCTATCACCCATTGGCATCGAAGACAAAATACAAGTAACAAAGAGTAACACAGAACTCAACTACTCAGTGAGCTAGTCAATGGAATGGTAAGACCAATGTCCAATGTAGCATCTGCTTCCACTACGACACTGGCACCATTAATTCAACACCACCACAACCTGTAGATATCTCATACCGACAAAGAAATGTTTTATGGTGCTAAAGAGCAAAGACCACATTCACAGCCTCACAGGATTCCCATTTCATAATTTCAGTAGCCCATAACTAAACAGTTTGCAAGATCCATTACAATCAATTTCATTAAGCCAATATTTCTTCACGAGAACAAAGCAACAACAAGCTCCCAAAAAATTCTATCGGCAACATATAGAGGCCGTATAAACAGTCTTGTGCTAATTCTCAGTCAATAAGTGTAACACTTCAGTGAACCTGCTTCATTTATGTTGTTGAGGGAGTCAGGGAGACAGTTCCAACATTTTACCAGTGTCTTATGTCACTACGAATTATTCGGGCCTGATGCCATAAACCATAAACCATTAGCGTCTCAACTCAACTCAACCAGCCTCAGAAAGGAAATTGTTAAACTGCGGAGTGTCTAGACTCTACATTTTTAAGATTTTCATAGGTAAATCTACTTCAAAATTGTGATTCTGTTAGCAATTCAAAGATCATGAAATTGGCACACGTGCTCCCTTAGCATACACTCATGGGTTTAATTTAACAAATTAAGGCATGGGGCCAGGTGGTGGGCGCCAATTCATCCGATGATGATGTCAAGTCAAAGATGACCAAATCATAAGCAAACACCGGGAATAACTAAAACTCTGAATACTTGCAGTAGACGTACACTTATCTCTCTCTTACCGATCACACGTGCTACTAGGAGACACGCAACGCAAGAAAGAAGGTCGAAATGAGTACCGCACTAAGCGTTACCTTGACGGCGATGGTGCCGGCGAGGGCGTCAAGATCCTCGAGCAGCTTGCCGATGCGCACCTCGTTCCAGGGGTCCCGGTATTGCTCCCTGAGGATGTCGTCGGTAGCGAACTTGTACACGATGCTGGTCCGGCTCTGCGCGGGCGTCTTGACGAGCAGCTCCGTCTGCGGCCGCTGCTCGGCGGAGGAGGTGGCGCCGCCGCTCCCCGCGTCCATCATCCGCTCGAAGATGCTGGACCGCGCCTCCCACAGCGCGTTGGTCACCGGGGAGTGGTACATCCCGGGCCACAGGCTGAGCGGCCTCCGCGCCGACTTCCCCGCGTCGATCGCCGCGGCCCCTCCTCCCTCTCCCTCTCCCCCTCCTCCTCGTCCGCCCCTCAGGTGGGAAACCACCTTGATAGGCGAATCCATGGCCGGTGGCGGTGGTTCCTGGCCCCGATCTCCCGAGGCGGTCGAGGAGGCGCGTGTTGGCTGGGAAATGGGGATCCCTGCGGATCGTTCGAGGCCGGTGGGGCCGAGGAGGGGTGTCGGGCTTCGCGAGGTGACGCGGCGGAGGAGGGTTCTGGAGAGCAGCGACGTCGCTGTCAGCCTCGTCGTCATGGGTACTTGGCCGCGGATGCGGGGCTCCCCTCCGGCCTTGCGGGAGGGTGGATCAGATGTGGGGTAGATAGAAGAGGCCACGGCTTCCTCGCAACAATTTTTTCGCGTTGAGCCCTCGACTGCGGTCAGAGTCAGACGACGGTTGGGTAGTTGGGTGCGTCGGTGGCTCGGTACCGTACGGTCTGTCACTCGTCCATCTCTATTTTCATCTCTACAAAGAAATATTATATCTTAGTTATCGAGATTCTCTACTTTATATCCATGTCCCCCGCACCCGTGTTATCTCTATCCCATACTCTATACCCACTATTCCCTATTTTATTTCCCTCACTCCCCTTTTCTCTCTCCCTAGGTCTCTTTCTTTCTCTTGCTATAGTGTTTAGCGCTGTACGGACTGACCGCTGCCTGCAGCGGTGCGCTGTGCGTCCGGAACGCGTGACGGCGTTTGCAGGCGTGTTTGCAAGGCTGCGGTGCGGCTGTCTAGGCGCGCGCGCGTTTGCAGACGTTTTTAGCGCTCTGCGGTGCGGACAGCCTTACACTTTACAGCGCGTAATTAAATGGGCCGAAAAGGCTGAGGTTGAAAAGGCCTGGACTAATATACGGCCCATTGGTTGTCAGCCGTTCAGACGCTGTTGACCATTTCTCAATCAGACCATACGTGCGTGCGACGACCGGGGGCTCGGCCGGAAAGCGACCGCGGTGGGAAACCAAATCGCTGGGGAATCGTCCGATGCCGACCACGTTGCTTGGAGTTGAGCAGCCGCGAACGAATATGCATCGACTGCGTACGTAGACCGATATGTTGTTTTGTCGTGGGCGAGTGAACACAAAATGACTGCTTACTGCAAGTCACATCTGGTTTCTAAGGGTCCGTTTGGTTTCAACTTGTTAAAGTTTAACTCCCATCACATCAATATTCTCTTAAATGCATGGAGTACTAAATATAGACTAATTATATGTATATCACCACATATTAGGAGTAATTTACGAGACGAATCTATTAAACCTAATTAGTCCAAAATTAAAAACTTTTTTTATCAAATAAGACGAAAATACTACAGTGTTTATTAAACTTTAACTCCCCAACCCAAACACCCCCTGAATCTTCACACGTAGACGAGAGTATGAGACCGGCGATGAGTATATATCATCTATCCAGACGGATCTCAAATCCACAACTCCATGATTACAGTGACTTTTTTTTTCAGAACAGTTTGCGGCCAAAGACTTCAAAGATGAGATACGGTGGCGATTGCCATTATAGTCGCGATCAGTCAATACACGCACCGTACCAAGCCGCGCACGTACCACTAGTATATTTATTTTGCAGAAAAATTCACCGACGGTCTCTGAAGTTGGTAGCTAGTGTCACTTAGATCCTCGAACTTTGAACAGTATATTTTTGGGTCCCTGAACTTGTCTTCAGGTGTTATCTGTCACTCAGGTCCCCGAACTTTGAACAGTGTATTTTTAGTCCCTGAACTTTAAACAATTTTTCAACAGTATATTAGCGACCTCAAATTAAAGATACAAATTTTCAACAGTATATTAATTTCTAAAAATTTGTTTAATTTTTTTGAGCATTTTAGCGACCTCAAATTAAAAAACTCAAAACTAGAAAGTCGCAGATCTCATCGAGAGCTACAACTTTTATATAGAAATCATCTCCATTTGACAGCATATAAAAAAGATATGATTTTTCCAAGACGACAATAGCTTGTACGCGATTAATATACTGCTGAAAAATTGTTTAATTTTTTAAACATTTTAATGATATTAAATTAAAAAAAAACTCAAAACTAGAAAGTTGTAGATCTCGTCGAGAGCTACATTTTTCATATAAAAATCATCTTCATCCGAGATCATATGAAAAAAATACAATTTTTGGAATATTTTAGAAATTGTAGCTACAGTAACCCCGAAATAGAAATATAACCGACTGACATATGGGCCCCACATGTAAGACCACGCCATGTCAGCATTGGGACCTAGATGACACCCGAAGCTAAATTCAGGGACCCAGATGACACCCAAAGCCAAGTTTAGAGACCCAGAAATACACTGTTCAAAGTTCGGGGACCTAAATGACACCTAAAGCTAAGTTCAGAGACTAGATGACACCTGAAGACAAGTTCAGAGACCCAGAAATACACTTCAAAGTTTGAGTACCTAAATGACACCTGCTACCAAATTCATGGACCGCCGGTCAATTTTTCTCTTTATTTAGATCAGTCTTTCTACACGGCAGTGGTACAGTACCGCACAAACCGCTTCGTAGACGCAACGCAACTAGGCACTAGCTAGCTAGCTAGCAAAGACACGGGCATGGGTTCCCACGCCGGCGAGAACGAGCCGAAAGCCGGCGGCGGCGGCGGAAGCCACGTGCTCCTCCTACCGTACCCGAGCCAGGGCCACGTCCACCCGATGCTCCAGTTCGGCAAGCGCCTGGCGTACCACGGCCTGCGGCCCACGCTGGCCGTCACCCGCTTCATCCTCGCCACCTGCGCGCCCGACGCCGCCGCGCTGCAGGGCCTGGGCGGCGCTGGCGCGGTCCGCCTCGCGGCGGTCTCGGACGGCTTCGACCGCGGCGGCTTCGGCGAGTGCGGCGACGTGACGGCGTACCTGTCCCGGCTCGAGGCCGCGGGTTCGGAGACGCTGGGCGAGCTCCTCCGGGACGAGGCCGCGCGGGGCCGGCCCGTCCGGGCCGTGGTCTACGACGCGTTCCTGCCGTGGGCGCAGGGCGTGGCGCGGTGGCACGGCGCCGCGGCCGCGGCCTTCTTCACGCAGCCGTGCGCCGTCAACGTGGCGTACGGCCACGTGTGGCGCCGCCGGCTGCGCGTGCCGGTGGATGGTGGGGCGGTGCTCCGGCTCCCTGGCCTGCCGGCGCTCGAGCCGGACGGCCTGCCGTTGTTCCTCAAGGTCGGGACCGGCCCGTACCCGGCCTACTTCGAGCTGGTCATCCGCCAGTTCCAGGGGCTGGAGCAAGCCGACGACGTGCTTGTCAACTCGTTCTATGAGCTGGAGCCCGAGGTGAGCTGCGTGCTTGTTCGTCCGTCGTCCCTGTCGCTGCCGTGCACATACTAGCTACATGAGTTCGTGTGCAGCCGTAGATGCATGCATGCTTCCAAGTTCCATCGTTTTCAGTTGTATCTTTCAGTGGTCGTGTGGTGCCCATCTACGGAGTAGCTCAAATCCGTCAGGATCAATTTTTTTCTCAACTTGCACAGACCACGCACTTGACAGCTGTGTCGAGAAAATATCTTGGCCGAGCTGGGTCAGCCATGTCGATCGACGACGTTGGCCTTCGCACTAACGCAGCAGCGTACATGGCGTCCACTTGCAGGAGGCGGAGCGGAGTACATGGCGTCGTCGTGGCGCGCCAAGACGATCGGGCCGACGGTGCCGGCGTCCTACATCGGCGACGACCGCCTCCCGTCCGACACCAAGTACGGGCTGCACCTGTACGAGCTGACCAGCGCGCCGTGCATCGCCTGGCTGGACGCGCACCCGCCGCGCTCCGTGGTGTACGCCTCCTTCGGCAGCCTGTCCGACCTCGACCCGCTGGAGATGCGGGAGATCGCGCACGGCCTCCTGGACGCCGGCCGGCCGTTCCTGTGGGTCGTCCGCGCGTCCGAGACCCACAAGCTGCCCGCGGGCTTCGAGGCCGAGGCCGAGGGCGCGTGCGGGCTGGTGGTGTCGTGGTGCCCGCAGCTGGAGGTGCTGGCGCACCGCGCCGTGAGGTGCTTCCTGACGCACTGCGGCTGGAACTCCACCGCGGAGGCGCTGGTGGCGGGCGTGCCCATGGTGGCCGTGCCGCAGTGGACGGACCAGCCCATGAACGCCAAGTACGTGGAGGCCGTGTGGCGGGTGGGCGTGCGCGCGCGCGGGGCCGCGCCCGACGGGCTCGTGCGGAGGGGCGAGGTGGTCAGGGGCATCCAGGAGGTGATGGACGGCGAGAGGAGTGCCGAGTACAGGAGGAGCGCCGACGTGTGGATGGAGAAGGCCAGGGCGGCGAGCAGGGAAGGCGGCAGCTCCGACAGGAACATCGCCGAGTTCGTGGCCAAGTACGCCTCGGACGCCAAGTGATCAGCAGCAGCAGAGAAACCAAGACGCTTTCTCGCTTTGGGTTGCGTATATGTAGCAAATCTGTATACAGGCATGTACGAGTATTTGATATGAATGCGGATGAATGAATTCAAGAGCGTGCAAGCTTCTTTCGTGCCATCGCGATGACTACGGCGCTCGACAAAAGCGCACGATCGAGGTGCTGCATGGCACATGTTTTGCTACATGTAATTTGTCTTTCCATGGAACATATGGCCAGTAGTAAACCATGCACTATTCCATCTGCGTACACTCCAGATGTTATTACTGATAATGACGGCCGATGGATCAGAGAGCCTCATACTGACAGTGCTCACTTAATAAACTACAGTAGTAGTGAAATTCATTTGGGCCTACATACAGGGAACAGCATATCCAAAGATATAACTCTAGTTTAAACATTACTACCAATTCAAAATCTCATAGTGAAGGGGTTTTTGGAACCGGTAATGATCCAAATTATGTAGTTTTAGGATTCACAGCGGATGTTTTGCTACACAGGGTTGTACCAAAACACATCTGATCTAACTAACCTTACCTACAACTCTGCATTTCAATACCTGGAATGTAATGATGTAAACATCACTATTTGCTACTATATATATAGTTCGTGATGTATAACCTGTGGTACAGTGTCAAGCCAGGACTGGCCCATAGAAGAGCACTACTAGGCTTAGTTGCTTTTGGTCTTATAGGCTGTCCAAACTCTAAAGGTCCAAGCTTGCTATTGTTCGCTTACATGAGCTGAAATTATGGGCTAGAAACATCTGCCCTACAATGGAATTATTAACCGACAGCATCCGTTCACGAGCGCATAGGCCTTTGAACGGGAAAAATATGTCTTTTTTTTTTGAAACTTAAACGGGGAGCCCCACCTTTTCATTCCAAGTGCGCACGCTTAGAACTCTAAGCGCGGTGAAGAGTTTGAAATACAGCCGCGGAGATGGACGTAGCAGCCTAGAAGGCCGTCTACATGATCAGAGGGGAGGCGTTTTCGCCAAGTTACAAGATCATCACACACCCGGGAGATAATCAAACGACTACAAAATTTTTCTTCGCGAAAAACATGGCCATTGCGACCGTCCCAGATCCTCCATAAGATTGTCAGAAAGATGAACGACCAGAGCGTCCGGTCAAGTCCAGCTGGTGTAGTAGCGCTCCAAGCGTCGTTATCCGTCAAGTGTGGAACACCAGCCATGTGTATTGTCGCCTAGATTGAGGCGCTGTCGCTGCATCCGAAGAACACATGCTCCCTGTCCTCTGCTTGGCGTGAGCAGCGCTCACAATTGTCGGTGTCAACGACGTGTTTAGCGTGCAGATTGACCTTTATGCTGAGCCGGTCATTGAAGTACAGCCAAGCGAACACCTTGACCTTCTTGGGCAGCTTCGTCTCCCAGACTCGTCTCCCGTTGATGTCATTGGCGTCCCCGCTGGTGTCCAGAGCAGCATAGGCGTCTCTTGTTGTGAAGGGGCGGCCGGTGAGCTTCAACAGGCATACGTTAGGGCCGTCGTTTAGGTGTATGTCCTGCAGGGAAGAAAGCAGGCTGTCTAACTGTTGGCTAGCAGCATTAATGAGACGGGATCGCAGGCGCAAATCAAAACCGTTTTGGAAGACAAACTGCACCGAAACGTTAGGCACGATGGTGTGAGAGAAGAGGGCGGAGTGGGTGGAGCAGAGAGGACCATCAAGGAGCCAGTGATCAAACCAAAAAGAGGTAGCAGCCCCATTACGAACGCGGACGGTGGTGATGGAGCGGTACGTGTTTAGCTCATCATTGATGATCCGCCAGAGAAAACCGGATGAGCTACTGTATATAACGGAAGAGGGGGAGGAAACATCCAGGAACCAGGTTTTCCAACCAGTTTGTTCATCACCGAAAAGTTTGACGATGAATTTCATTAGAATACATCGGTTCTGAAGCTCGAGGTCTTTCACACCAAGCCCTCCTCTGTGCTTTGGGGCTTGAACAACATCCCAGGCCACCAAGCAGCGAGACCCATGGCAGGACTCTTCACCGGTCCAGAAGAATGCACGACGACACTTATCAATGGCTTCGATGATAGTCTTAGGGACGTTGAGGGCAGACATGTAATGGAGGGGCAGAGCGCTGAGAACAGAAGTGCAGAGAGTGAGACGCCCGACCCGATTAAGGAGAGAAGCCTGCAAAAGTATTTTGGTTTTTCAAAAAAATTGAAACATAGTACATCTATAATGAATCCATATATATACTTACATGTAAAAGTTGAATCAAACAAGAAAAATTCATGCACAAATTTCATAGAATGTATTTGCACTACAAGACAAAAACCTAAGAATTTTGTCTTGTAGTGCACATGCACCTGAAATCTGAAATTTGTTATTTTCGTATGATTTTTTTTCTAGTTTGAGTCTGTATCTTAACTTTTGTATATGAGTAAATATATCAATGCACAATGGACATACCAAGTTTCAAAATTTTTGAATCATCGTAGTATGATTTTTGAAATGGTTTACATATTTACACCTAAGATTGTGATTTGCACCATACACACCCGAAGAACTACACAAATCCATGGACAAGTTGAAGTGCATCGTATAGTTACGAAGTGCTAAACATCACTCACCTAAAAATTCCACAATTTATAACCAGACTAATAAATAGCAGATAGCGGCTTCATAGCGAATGTAACGCCCCGACCCGAGAAGATGGCTAAGGCCCATTTTACACGTTGAATGAACTACACCTGCTAATTAACTCTCTTACTCTTTCATCCTCGCTTCGCGCAAAAGGATCGAACCAGAGTTAACAGTCTCCCAGGTGTAGACTTTTAAGCTGGTCTAGCGTTCGTTCTGTTTCCAGTACGAGGCTAAGGTGGCGTTTGGATAGCACTGGGATAGGGATATCCCACCCATCCAAAGTGTAATATTGTATTCTAGTCATCCATTCTTTGCACCCCATTTAATCCTAGCCGTTCATCCATTTTCTTTTCCCTATCTCACTCCTTATATCCCTATACAGTGGCGGATCTAGCACTAGGGCCACTAGGGCCATGACCCTAGTCTTAGCACTTAAGTATAATGGACAAATTACTATTTTTTCTATAGCTAAGCTCAATTAGCACTTATGCCTAATGTAATGGCCCTAGTCTTTAGTCAATCTTGGGTCCGCCCCTATCCCTATATCCAAACGCCACCTAAAGGAATACTAGTGCATCATAGCTACAGTGTCGTGAATTTGGTCTGGCCCAACTAGCCCAATGGGCTGGGTCTCACATCCACCCGCCCTCAAAGGATTTGAGATCCTCATCGAGCTATCGAACCCATACGGGACAAATGTTCAGGATCGACTCTCTTGGCCACGTCTGTATTTTCTAGTTCCCTGGCCCAAGTGTCATGCCCTCTATGGAGCCATGCACAACATGTCCAGGCTTCTGGAGCATACGCAACTGTGAAACCGCGAGAGTTGGCTCTGATTACCATTTGTAACGCCCCGACCCGGGAAGACGACTAAGGCCCACTCTACACGTTGAATAAACCACACCTACTAATTAACTCTCTTGCGCTTTCGTCCTCGCTTTACACAAAAGGATCGATCCAGAGTTAACAGCCTTCCAGGTCTAGGCTTTTAAGTTGGTCCAGCGTTCGTTCCGTTTTCGGTACAAGACTAAAGGAATACTAATACCTCGTTGCTACAGTGTCACAAATTTAGTCCGGCCCAGCTGGCCCAATGGACTGGGTCTCACAACCAACTAGTGTCGATGTAGAAGATCGTGATAGTGGGTGTGCTAGAGCGGACACTAAGTTCTAATCGAAAAATATTTTTGGAGCATATACCAATACTAATATCACGTTTGCTTAAAGTAATTAGAACCTTTTAATTAATTATTACATTTAATTACATATATAAGCATATAAATAAAGAAGATATAAAGAGACACACGGAGACAAATTATTACAAAGTTCTCGTATTGAAATTAATATCATTAGTCATCTTGTTATTCTTTATGATGGTCTAAATCACCATCTTAACGTTTTTATTATCATTGGAACCATCTACATTATCATTTGAACTATCCACATAGTAAATAACGGATCCACCAATAGCAATAACGGATGTTAAGTGCTATAGCAGCCGCTAAGTTCAAACACACTATCTTTGGACGGCTGTCTTGTAGCGGTACCCAGTATATATAGGTCCGCTACCACTAGAGTGGTGATATTTAGTACTATATATTTATAAACAAACCAATTTCTCGGAATTTCTCCATGATGTAGGATCGCGTTACAGTTATAACCACATGCTAAATACAATGCGAAGCTTTCATGGTGTTGCAAGTCGATCACATTTATTCTGAAGGCGGCCTTTCATGACCTTGATGTGGATTATTTGTGGCTCTTAAACTTTGATAGGAAATCAGAGATGTTGATATCCGAGCTGCCACCACTGCTCATGGCCTTCCTTGCCTTCTTACTCCACTCCAAAGCTTTCGGTCTGAACTCCTCGCACCTTTCCCCTTCCATCACCTGCCGCACACACCTCTCCACCTCCTTCCTTGTGACCACTCCATCGGAATCCGGCCGTACCCGCACGCCGACGCGCCACACGTCCTGGACGTACCTGGCGTTCGTCGGCTGGTCCGACCAGTGCGGCATCGCCACTATGGGCACGCCGGAGCTGATCGCCTCCAAGGTGGAGTTCCACCCGCCGTGCGTCACGAAGCACCCAACCGAGGGGTGCGCCAGAACGTCCAGCTGCGGGCACCACGGCACGACGAGCCCCCTCGCCTTTGCCTCGCGGGCGAAGTTCTTGGGTAGCTTGGGGGTCTCCGTGGCCCGGACGACCCACAGGAATGGCATGCCGCTGCTGCAAAGCCCCTCGGCTAGTTCCTCCATCTGCCTCGCGCCCAGGGAGGCTATGCTGCCGAAGGAGACGTACACGACGGAGACCGGCGGGTGGGCGTCCAGCCAGGCCTTGCATTCTGTCGCCATTGGGGTGTGGAGGTGGACGCCGTAGGATACGTTGTCGTCGTCGTCGTCGTCCGGAAGGTGGTGGTCGAGGTTCACCGATGGCATGTTTGGGCCTACCGTCTTGGCACCCCACGTCGAAGCCAAGTAATCTGCTTCCTGTGAATGTGATATACAGAGGATGACATGATGCCCAACGTCTAAACTAATACATGTCCAGTTGTCCACACAATTGGTAGCACAGAGTACCAGTCAGTGGCACGACATTTTCATGCGTGCAGCGTGCATGTGTGGGCTTAGCCACTCACCTGCGGCTCCAAGTCGTAGAATGAATTGACAAGCACGTGGTCCGCGGTGCCCAAACCTAAGAACTGGCTCGTCAGCAGCTCCAAAAGTCCCGGGGGACGGTTCTCGTCAACGAAGAACGTCGGCAGGTCGGTCAGTTCGAGCCGGACCGGCAGCCCAGCCAGCTCCGGCGGCAGCTCCTCCCTCACCGGCGGGGACGGTATCCGGCCGGCCAGCAGGTGCGTGTACAGCACGTCCACGGCGCACGTCTGCGTGAGGAACGCCGCGCACGCCGCGCCGCGCCGCCTCGCCACGCTCTGCGCCCACGGCAGGAACGCGTCGTACACCACCACGTGCACCGGCCGGCCCAGCTCCGACTCCGACCGGAGGAGCCCGTCCACCGACCCGGGCCCCGCGGAGCTGAGCCGCTCGAAGTAGGGCCCGCGGTGCCCTCCTACCCCGTCGGGGCCGCCGTCGTCGCAGCCGTCGGAGAAGACGGCGACGTGGACCGAGCCGGTGGCTGGCCTGGTCGAGCTGGCGACGAAACGGGTGACCGCGAGAGTGCAGCGGACGCCGCTGTGGCCGGCGAGGCGCCTGGCGAAGTGGAAGAGCGGGTTGATGTGGCCCTGGGACGGGTACGGCAGGAGGAGGATGTGGATGCTGTGATCGGAGTAGTTCACCATGACTGTAGTATCGGCGGGTGGTAACAATGCTAGCCCGATGTTCGAGGGAAATACGAAAGAGGTCCACGCTATATATAGAGAGAGACGCCCTTGCGCTGTTGCTGTCGTGTGTGTCAATGAAGCAAATTAAGCTGAAGTATTTTTTTCTATATTAATTAAAATTAAGCAAAAGTATATTATTAGTGGCGGAGGAGAAGTGAGAATCTGAGATATGACGTAGACGCACTGACGTAACGATGAGCATAGCACCTGATCGAGCTGATGAAATGACGTGATACCGTAGACATGTGCAATTGTGCAAACTCAAGGTATGGCTGTGGCCCAACCTCGGCATACCAAGAGCTCCGCCGAAGGCCGAAGCAACCCTAACTCTTGTCTATGCGAGATGAATTGGAAATTCTACTGAATCCGCTATACTGTCTACTCGTACAAGAGCACGCGTTCTACTTCCTGCACCTGCTCCTCAACCTGACCGACACCGACTCCCCGCTGCCCACCTCGACGGGCCGCGCCGCCACACTGCTGCTTCCCATGCCCACACCCTATCGCTGTGACCCTATCGCTGTGCCGCCGTCCTGTCGCTCCTTGTGGGCATCCTCTCCGACCTCACCGAGATCGGCGGCTCCTTCCGGCTGCTGCGTGTGGCCAGGCGGCTAGGTGAGGGGGTTATCGCTGGCCGGGCCCAGGCCAGTCGAAGACGCAGCTGGCTGCTGCCAAGCCGCGCCATCATCCTCGGCCGCCGGCTTACCGGAATCGGCCGTTCCCCCGCTCTATGTTGCGTCGAAAGAAAGAAGAAGGGTAAAAACCGCATGTTGCAAGAGTATATTTCAAGTATTTCAGATGTTTCAGAGGTATGTTACAAGTGTCGTATATCGATGTTGCAAAAGTAGATCGGGATATTGCATATATTGGAATAGCTATACACATATGTTTTAAATGTATGTTCCAAATGTTTCGTCTGATCTAGATGTATGTTGAAAAGTGTTTTATCTTGATATTGCAAAAGTAGATATAGATGTTGTATATACATGCATGTTGCAAGCATATATTCAAGTGTTTTTAGCGTTTCATACGTATGTTTACAAGTGTTTCATATTGATGTTGCATATGTTTGTAATGATTTTCAAATGTTTTCGGGCGTTTTTGCAAGTGTTTCGTACACTTGTTTTAAGTGTTTCATCTATCTTTTTTTTATATTGCAACTGTTGTATGTGGATATTTTAAAAGTATATCGGTGTTGCACATGGGATACTGTGGGAAGTGGCTAGCGGCACAGACAATGTCTATGGCGGTGCAGGGCCCACTGCTGGTGCGCTCGGGGCGAGCCCGACGCGCTAGGCGCTCGCTCCCTCCCTGTGCGGGTAGCGTCTGAATGCTAGCACTCGAATCAGACTTCCGGGCGCTAGCAAATCCTTTTTGAATCTGCCATGCTGAATGAAAAAAGGCTCACTTTCCCTGAAATTGTTCTCCTTTTCTTTATATTCATTCTTCTCATATTTGATTTAGCATCTGCTTTAATCAGGTACAATATCTCCACTATGAGATGTCTCTGACCATTTAAAAATCTTCTTGGTGCTTTTTGTACATCGACAAGTGTTGTTATACCTTTCAGCCAGCTGTCTATGGCCTTCAGTTGCAGCGTTGTACGTTGGTCTTGCAGCAGGGGAGGAGGAGAGAAAACACTCAGTTCACTGAAGTGGCTGGAACTCAGGTTAGGACAGTCTGGTCTTTGAGCTGTTAAGCTGCTTGTTCTATTACATATGCATATATAAATATGTAGTACATGGTCAGTTTGCAAACTAAGCTCTACCTCTACAGAACTAGCAAAATAAAAAATTTCTCCTACGGCTTGATTTCATAGACAACTGCTAGCGAGTCTTATTGAGTCTTACTGCTGGTGCTACGTGTCAAAATATATACATGTATATCACTTCCTGGTTGTAAGAACACTACTCCCTCTATTCCAAATTATAAGACATTCTAAGAATCTTGAAGAGTCAAAACATCTTAAGTTTGACCAAAACTATAGAGAAAATTACAAAAATTTATAACATCAAATAGGTATATTATGAAAATATAATTAATGAAAAATCTAATGATACTTAATTGGTGTCATAAATATTATTATCTTATCATATAAATTTGATCAAACTTGAGATCATTTGACTCTCCAAGATTCTTAGAATGACTTATAATTTAGGATGGAGGGAGTAGTTGTAAACTTGGTTGACAAATTAACCCTCATATTAACCCCTATTTTGTTTTGATGATATAAGTCTAAAATTAGTTGGCTAACAGTAAGCCCTATGCATTCAAACATGTCCAAAAACCAGCTATAATATCTAATTATTAGTTGAGTGGCAGGTATGTCACGGCTGTTAGGTAGTGACCGGATGGGGTAGGTATGAGAGGTTGCCGGCCGCTTGGCCACTGGCTCCCTGCCCGTGGTGACGGTGGTAGAGATAACAGTAAGGGAGGGGATAACAGAGAAAGGAGATGAGATAACAGAGAAAGGAGATGAGAACTAGAGTTGGTTGCAATTGTTTGATTCATTCATTGATCAAGATTACAAACTCTCCTAGCCTCTCATTTGCGAATTGACTTCTTCCTTATTGTTAAATCAGGCGCCCATGTTCCTGCGCTTAATTCCTGAGCTACATGATCTCCTAGGCCTCTCCTTGCCATCTAGCCCCTGTTCCTGCGTCTATAACTATTCTCGACCATGACAAGGTGTAACGCCCCTGGCGTTAAGAGCTTGCTTAGCACCGCTGTTAACTCCTAAGAGAAATTATCAAAACAAGTTCCTTGGATTTTAGGTTTAAAACTCACATAAAATGATAAACAAATTTTGTGTGGCTCACTTTTATGGTTGTAAGGTCCAAAAAGGCTAGAGGGGGGGGGTGAATAGCCTAATTAAAACTTCTACAAGAATTACTTAACCACACGTTAGTACGAAAGGTGGCGAAGCAAATGCACTAGCTCTAACTAATTAAGCAAGCCACCTACACAAGTCTATAACAAAGCTATTCACTAAACACAACAACAACTACAAGCTAGAAATAAGAAGTAATACAAGAGAAGAGCTTTGAGTGATTATACCGCCGTGTAGAGATGAGATGTACCAATCAATCAATCACACAAGAGAAATCCTCGGGAAGAGAATGACACAAGAATTTATCCCGATGTTCACTTGCTTCCCGACAAGCTACTCCCCGTTGTGGCGATACACCCACTTGTCGGTTCGCGAGCTAATCAACTATCAAGAGTTGAGCCCTCGGCGGGCGCCGCACAACCGCACACAAGATAGGGATCCTCCAAGCCACGAGCTCCACTAGAGTATCCAATTTGCGAACTCCCGCGGGGAAGGATCAAGAACCCCTTACAACACTTGGTGAAGGCTCCAACAATCTCCAATTGTGAGCTCAATCACCTCCGCTGCTCCAAGCCGTCTACCGTGTCGGGAAACACGGAAGAGTAACAAGAAATCCGCAGCTACTCGAAGATCAAGTGCCTCTAGAATGCAACTCTCAAGCAATGCACTTGAATCTCACTCAATCTCACTCAAGATGTGCAACTAATCAAAGAGATGAGTGGAGGGGTTGTTCTCTAGCTCAAAGTATGTCTCTATATCTCAGAATATGCAAGAGTTGCCCTCAAACCCCGTCCAACGTCTATTTATAACGAAGGGGTACGCAACTAGCCGTTACAGATGACACAGCAAAAACGCGCTGACCGGACGCTCCGGTCAGGGTGACCGGACGCGTCCGGTCACTACACGACAAACGTGAACAGTGCGCGTCAGAACTAGCCGTTGCCCTGACCGGACGCGCTCAACCGAGTGACCGGACGCGACAGTGCCCGCGTCCGGTCGCGTTCCAGTAAGCTCCAGCTGCGACCGGACGCGTCCGATCGCACGTGACCGGACGCGCCGCGCGTCCGATCGTCACTCCGCTTCGCTCTGTGTTTCTGGACACGTGACCGGACGCTCCGGTCCCGTGAAGGACCGGACGCGCCGGTCGCGCGCTTCTCTCTTACGCCCAGTTGAACTGACCGGACGCGCTGGTCAGGCCAGACCCGCGTCCGGTCACAAACCCTAGCGCTCGCGCCGCGTTGAACTGACCGGACGCGTCCGGTGAAACCGTGACCGCGTCCGGTGCAGCGTCCGATCAACGCAGTGACCTCCTTTCGCCTTCGCTTCTTTTCCGACTTCTGGCGCAGTAGAAAATAGGCGTTTCACTTCTCCAAAAAGCGCCGAATCCCGCCTCGCAAGCTCGGCGGGAGGGAGAGAGGAACTCAAACCCCTCTCTACCGCTTAAACTCCACCGCCTTCGCAAATGTGCTAACACCACCAAGTGTACACCACAAAGTGCATGTGTGTTAGCATTTCACAATTATTTTCCAAGGCGTTATGTTAGCTTTTTACTAGATCCTAATGCATATGCTCAAGACATTGATCTAGTGGCACTTGATTTCCGAGCTAACCGTGATTGCCCCTCTTGATAGTCGGCTATGTATCCTAAATCCGGTCAATCACTTCTCTACTCAACTTAGACCGGCAAAAGGAAAACCCTATGGTTATACCTTTGCCTTGCGCTCTTAGATCCTTCTCCTTCACTTGATCATCAAGTTCATCATATTATGTGCATCTCCACCATGATCGTCATTTCATGTCCATGCACAATTTCTTTGTGATCTTGTGGCCAGCACTCCTTGCCACGTACACCTTCATCACATGTGTTGCTTATGCCTAGCTCAAAACACTTAACACATGGCATTAGCAACTTGGTGTCATTAATTACCAAAACCAAACTTGGGCTTTCAGTGGTTGAGAAAAATCAAAATAAATATTGTAAGTTAGTTTACTCAGTGCATAAAGGTGCTACTGAAAACCCTAACAAAAAGGATAAAATAAGTAGTTTTAACCGTTGGCACGAAAAACAATTTATATAAACGAAAATAAAGTATAACTTGTATATAGCACTTAAATAAAATTTGAAGCGCAAGTTTAGTTGATGGAAATGCAACTTTTGTTTTGGTAAATAAATGTTGTTCAATAGTATATTTGATAGCTCAAGAATTGAATTTGGAATTTAATTCCAGCTTCTAGAACTAAAATGACCAAGCCTAAAAATCTAATGGCAATGCCGTTTTGGCATCTAAATTCTGATTAAATTTCTTAAACACTAGATTCATACTTTTGCACTGTTGGTTGTACCGTAGTGAGTACTTTAGCATGGGGTAGTTCATGGTCTAGTTTGAATTTGGGTTGGTATTGTAAACATTGCTCAAACTTCCATAGAACGTGCTGTGGCCTGGTTTTGGGCACAGTTCAGAACAGGCGCATTGCTTGACGAACCTATTTTGGCGTGTCTCTATCTCTCTCAGTAATTCATCTAAGCTTGTGTTTGATGCTCCTCTTGATAGCCCTTAGTACTCTCTTGAGCCCTGTCGAATTGGTTTGGCCTCAACTGAGCTGGGTTCGAAGTTTGGCACGCTTCAAAATCTGTGTAGGCCACTGTTTTGGCTGTTTGGCCCGTGGGCAAGGTCACCACGCGCGCGTGAGTATTGCTGGTGTAGAGCTCAGGCCATGGCAGGCTTGTTGCCGCTGGCCGGCTCTCATGTCCTGACGGCACCGCGCAGCGCCTCGCCCTGGCGTCGGCCGGCCCAGGCTGACCGCGGCCTGGCTTCCACTGTGCCGTGCGCTGGGCCAAGTCGAGGTTGCGGCTACCATCGCTCGATCGCCGTGGCGTCGCCCCACCCTTTCGATTCACCTACCATGTCGTGCCCCGAGGTGTATGCCACTGCCACCAAGCCTGGTCATTGGCCCGGCCACAGGGGCGATGGGATCTCTCGCTGCCTCGCCCTGTCCTCGCTAGCCGACACCGGCGAGCATGCTCGGGTCTTGTCTCTTCAAGCCATGCGCATCTCGCCAAGCTCTCCCCTGCCTCGTCAGCTGGGAGCGCGTGCTCGTGCCGCCTCCGTCTTAACCCACTTGGCTCGCCCGTGTACCTCTCCGCGACGTGACCACAGCAGGGGCACCGCGCTCCCTGCCCTTCCAATTCACCTTGCTCAAGGTTTTGAAGCCCAATTCTTCGCACCAACAAGTATCCTAGGTGGTTATCTAGTAGCTCGACCCACACCTAGCCGCAGACGAGCATTGTGATCGGCCAAATTGGCATTTGGCTCGCGGCCGATCAAAATCGCCGCTGTGCTCTGGGATTTGGGGGTAAGGTCTAAATCGTCGGTAGCAGTTCAATCACCTGCATCCCTAAGCTCGCCTTGACCTCTTCTATCTGGTGCTCACCTCAGTTTGTCCTGAAACCTCGCCGGTGACGACATGACGTGGTGGTGCCATTCCCGGAACGCCGCTGACCTCGCTGTGCGCATGTGGCCAGGCCACCTCGGCACTCTTTTGCCTCAACCATCACCGTATCCGTGTCCTGGGTAAGGTCTTGATGCTCCCCCACCGTTTTTTGGTCTCTGACGTCATAGTTTGCCGGAATGGCCACGCGCGCTGCCGTGAACCACCGCCCGCCGCTGTTGTTCGCGTTAGTGCATCTCCATGCTCCAAATCGCCGCCCATCGATGCGAGTTTGGCTTAGGATGTAGTCGGTCCCTTAATTTCGCCAAAGCTCCCTCAGTTTGCCCCGCGTAGCCACCATATGTCGCGGGTCGCCACGCCTTCGTCCGCAGGGTCATCGGGGACCTGAGGGCTTGCATAGGGCAAAAGTCAAGGGGTTAAGTGAGAACATCAGTGAGAGAGGGGAATAGTGGGATGGATGACAAATGGATTCGTGCCGAAGCCAAGGACACTTTTGCAATTGTGCAGCGCGCGCATGGACTCTCCCCTTCTTGGGCCGTCGTTGGGCCGTCTGCGCCGAGCGCGACCGTGCCCCCGTGCGGGCTGCGCTGGGTTGCTAGGCCGCATTGAGGGCCACCGGCCCTTTTCGTTTTCTAAGCATTTTCTAATTTAGTTTCCGAGGTAAATTTGTAAATTCAATATAAAATTTTGCAGGAACCCAAAAATTATGAAACTAATTTTGTTAGAATCCTAAAATCATGATCTATCTGCTAGTATATCTTGTTCATATAGTTTCATAATATTTCCAGGAGTTAGCTAATTAATTTGAGATGCTTTAATATTATTAAAATATGAACTTGTACGAATTTTTGTAATAAATTGGTGATAGTGTTGACCTTAGAAATTTCACCGTAAATTCCTAGTGTTGTGCTCACTGTAATTTTTATAGAGTCTCTCTCTCTCTATATAAAGAAAATAAAGAAACACCTAGGGATCGTATAACTAAAACATTGTGGAAAATTAGCGCCTTGTTCGACAACGTAGATACGTAGCCAGTGCGTTAGTCATTAGGGCAAGCTCGTTAACTTGAGAGGCGTGATCGTATTTTAAGCGTTGCTGTTACCGTTGATTATTTACGTCTCTACGTTGCATCCACGTATGTCATAATAGGAATCATGATGAGCATGGAGTCAACCGAGATAGCGGAAAAGATGGTGCCTAATGATTGTGTTGCCATGACGGAATGCTAACTTTTGGTTATATCATACCCATGCAAGCCCTGGTGTATAACCCCTATTATTCTGCACTTTATTTCATGCATGTGCATTAAGTTTTAAGAAGTTGAATGAAATCCACTTGCATATATATATATATCCTTATCTCATGAGTCTTACTAGTATGATAGGATCGTGTAGCTTGCTATGCTATAGGACCCTGGTAGAAGTCGAGTGATTACTTGTCACTCGCGAGAGATAGGAAAGATATTATTGTATTATTATCATGTTGCTATCACATGGAATATAAATATATATGGATAATAATTGGAGACCGGGCGGGGCTGTATTTGATTGGATTTGGACCTGGTTGGCAACTGAGTGAGGCTCAGATTGCATTTGTCCCACCTGTGTCGATTAAGGGTCGTTCGTTGCTGTGGATGATAGTCAGGTTACAGACTTCTTATCCTAAGCACATACTTGCTTATGGGAGCGGGAAAACTTGTTACTCTCTTGTCATGGGTTCCGACTCTTTTCAGACCGACTTTTAGAGGTGGGTATTAGGTGGAGGTCTAAGCACCATACTGAGACCGGGTCCCAGGTGTTGGGGGGCTTGGAGTCCAAGTTTGGATGGGGATCTGGACCCCTTGACAGGAGTGGAACGGGTTGGTCTTGTTTGTGCCTATGGTACAAATGAGGCGTGTATTTCGAGGTACCTAGCTAGGATACATTGATTCGCGAATCTCCGTTTTGAGATGGTACGACTTTGGTATGGTTTAGCACCGTAGTAAGAATTGGAATATGGAAGAAGATAAAATGATTCTGATTGCTCAATTTCTGCTTGAAAGTAGTATAGGTGCTTACATAGAATGGTTAGTTAATGAACTAATGATGACTGCTAATAAAATTAGATATAAGGATGCACGTTTAGTAATGATTCCTGCAAATGTAATGAACCCACGAGCCAGATAGCCTTGTATATCATTGGAGTCTTTTTATTTTCTTCTAACGGGTAAGTCTTGCAGAGTACGATGGAGTACTCAGGGTTTGTTCTACTCTGTTGCAGGTGACAGATGTTGATAAAGTTGACCATGTGTGTGGAAACCTCCTAGTGGGTTCAAAGAGGATTTCCTTATGTTGTGGATGTAGGCTTTATTTAAACTTCCACAAAAATGTTTTACAAGGGAAAAGCTTATAACCATTATTGTTTCATGTATATAAAAGTTCATCATGTTAATATTTAACTTGTCATTAAATGATTTTTATTTTCCCTGAAACTCTGATAACATTGTTAAATTCCGCTGTTATAATTAATTGGTATAATACTCTGATGTTGTAATACAGTGACGTAAGAAATGGTTAAGAATGTTGTAAGCTTTATCCTCTTATTTATGATCCTGATGTAAAGATGGGGATTTTTGAACTCCCCTTTGGGTGTGCTCGACAGAATCGCATAGTTTAATGCACTCTCTTGGATACTTAATGTCTAATGAAAGACAAGTACTCTTGAGAGGGCGTTAGATTAGGTGGTTCTGCCGGTAAGAGTGACATTAGCTGAAGATCCAAACAAGACCTCAGCAAATTTTATTCCTGATATGAGTGTGCATTTTATTGTTCATCTCAGAAAGCTGAATCCCAATAAAAGAGCGCCCCAAATAATGGACCTCTGAATTTTTTTTATAGTTCAAATGGACCTATGAAATTTCACCTCAGTTTTCTTCGAGGTTCAGTAGTCATGCACTCATGCGTCATGCCTCCCATCACATGGACGGTTATGCAAGTCACAACATCGTCATGCACCACTCGCACCAATCCGTGTTTCCATGTGTAGTTGAACTTGTTCAGATCCTATCGACGACGACATCACCAACCACGATGATTGTAACTTGGCAAGACAAAGTCTAAATGATGTTTTGTTTCCGTAACGTGCATGTACCCGCCAAAATTATGTAAGAGAAACCTACCTCACAGTTTGTTCATTGGTGCTAGCCAGTATCAGCTCAGAGTTTCGGATCCTTTCTGACCAAATAGGGATCTGATGACTGTACAACCATGAAAGTCTTCTCTCGAAAACGGAGAAAAGTCCAAACTGAGTATCTTACTAGAAGTTCAAATTTTACAGGACAGATAGCTAGCTAGGTCCACGTGATTGCTCTGGTAATATGCATGTACTACCTATCAAATTAAACTTATTTATATAAGGAAAACAAACACCCGACTTAGTCTATCAGCGCAAAACATTATATAATAACAACAAAGAGTTTAAGATCCTAGTATGATCAAATCGGGCTGACGATGACTCAACCACCTTGTTATAAATCTTAATTATCTCCACTATTAGCACGAAGAAGTCCAAATCGAACAACGAATCGAGTTGTAGGCTTAAATTTGCATGACAATTGCTAGGCCAATGACTCAATGTGTTTGCTCCATTAATATAAGTTTCATATATGCCCGCAAAAGTTATAAAAGCAACACAACCGCCTCTGCTTAGGACAAGCGTAGTGATCTAGACAACTGTTGTCTATAAGATGATTCCATATTATTGGTGCGAGTGGTGCATAACGTGGAGGCTCTGTTAAGGAGTCTTCAAGTCCGCAAGCATGATTACTTAGTACCATTAATATTTCCTTTATGAAAAATAAGGAGAGGCTAAATGTAGAAATTAAGGAGAATCTTTTAACATATGTTTCTAGATTCGCAGCTGGGCACACCTAACAGAAATTATTAGACCACCAAGTGGCCGTAGCACTTTGGCATCCATCTGTTGATATGCAAAATCAACTTTTTTTTGTAGCTTCAGGTTTGTGGCACACTGAACTGTTACTCTGAACTAAACATTAGATTCAGTATGGCAAACTAACTCCGGGTGTGGTCAGTTGTGGCCTCATTTTTTTCTCGATCGGACCCATCGGCCCGTTTTTCTAGCATCAGTTGCAATAAAAATATAACGCTTTTGCCGATGTGTATCTTCTTGAATGTTTGTTATTGTGGTGCACAAGTTTTCTAGAAAAACATTATTATTGTTCTAGACCTAGATGGCCGACAGCTACTGGAAATTAGTGTTGTTCCCTATCTTCACCCAACGAATTGCATCAGAGAGTGACTACATATCTAATCCCACTTCTGTTGAGATGTGTTTTTGTTCAGACATGAACATTGCATCATTTCAACGTGACTAGCACTTACATAGGCAAAAGTTAATTCGCCAAATGTGGATGGTGATACAAAGCATGCTGTGAAATATTGGTAGTAAGAGAAGCAAGCCGAAAAGGAGATTTCTTCTAGGGATCAGGTATGCTATCTGGTCGTGACCAAAATGACAATACACCTTTGTCAAAGAGAATCTTTTATGACATGGTTTGTCATATCATGACTCTGGCGAGGACCATTGCCCCCATGGCCCCATCTAGATTCTAGAGTCTCGCATCCACGTACTCTAGGGGACGTGCTGGACTTCACAATCAACACTACCATGCATGGCAAGTCCGATGTTTTTCTAATGAGCACGGATGAGGTGAAGCATCGATCCCTAACAAGCGAGGTAAGCGCACGGATACAAAGGAATCTTAGTCTATGTCTTGGTCACCCAGAAAAGTATTCAGAGATAGTTGAATTGAGGGACCTCTACTTTACGACCTCTGTAGTCTTAAGAGAAAGTAAAGGGTATACTAAGCTCGTCGCCGGCGATGGCCGAGGCAAGACCGGTACCCACCAGTCAGGTGCAACATCATTCAGAGCCCATTCCACCAAAAATTGCATTAGATTCATTCAGGATTTTTTTCAAAATTCAGTGACAAATCAGATACGTGTGGTGATTAGGTGCTAATTGGGCCTAGCAAATGGTTTCGGCCCACCAAAGGTTTAGATTTTTTTTTGAGGCAATAGGAGGGGTTTCCCCTGAAAATTTTATTATATTACAAAACGGGAGGGAAAAGTCTTACAGAAGAACTCACGGAACAAAGAAGGAAATGAAAAAAATAAAAAAGAGAGTGGCAATTACAACAAAGAGTCTATCCATGTGACAATATGTGGAAAGTATTTTGTTTTCGCCCTATGGATAACCATACAGCAGTCCTAGCGCATGGATGTCCGGACGGACGCCCATGTCCGGACGCCTGCGCCTCACGCGAGGCCTACGCCGTCCCGAACATCACCAACATCGAGAAGAGGAGGAGGAGGCAGTGCTCACGTGCGCCTCTGGTTCAGATGCCCAGCCGATGCCGGGAGGAGGAGGAGACATCAAGGCGAGGTAGCAGAAGGCAAGAAGGGATATGCAACACGCGATTTATTTTTGAAACATCTAGATACAACATTTGCAACATACGTCTGAAGACAGAAAAAAACGCTTAAAACATGGATCTGAAACACTTGCCATAACACCTAAAAACACTTGAAACTATTGTAAAAACATACGCAATATCTAGGTAAAACACTTGCAGCATATGTGTGAAACATATGCAACACTCAAATAAACATTGTTGCAACATACGTCTGAAAAAACAGATAAAACATTGGAAACAGAAGCTTGCAACATACGTGTACAACCATTGTAACATATGTAACATCTCGATCTATTTTTGCAACATCCATATGAAACACTTGCAACGTACCTTTGAAACCTCTGAAACATAGGCTTGCAACATGATCTTTCAGCGCAACATCTCCTTGTTGCTTACGAATGGAGGATCGTCGTCGTGTGGAGTTCACTGATGTAGAGCTCGTCGGTGGCGCAGAGCTTGCCGCTCCGGGGGAGAAGGCCGTGGCAGGTCTGGTGTAGAAGGCCGTGGCAATTCCACGTGCTGGAGATGGCTGCGGCGGGCAAGAGACGCAATGGATAGGGAGGAAGACCGGCTGCCGTGCTTGGGCGCGGTGGAGATACCGGCCGGCGGAGCGAAGGGGCGATGGAGAGGGCGGCATGGTAGAGAGCACGATCGCCGAGGCAGTGCGCCGGAGTGTGGTCGCGGAGCTACAGTGAAGTGAGTTTTTTTAGAATGGTTTTGGGGCGAGTGGATGGGCAAATAAGAGACGGTCGTTGGGCTTGCGCGACCAGCAACAGAGCGTCTGGGTCGACAAACATCCACTCGCCCCAAATGTGGGATGAATTCCTGCTTGGAAACCTGACGGACTGCCCCCAGTGTGGGATGAATTCCTTCAAAAATGAATTTATTCCGCACCTGACAATCTCCATGAAAAAAGAACCTGAAGTTGCTGCTTGAAGTCTTCAAAAACGGTAGTTGCACTTTTCTCGCGTATATGGAGACAAATCATCGATACCTTAACACAAAAGAACAGTCATCGGACGCATATTTCCTCTAAACGTCGTACGCACTCTGCTGACATGGTTCATGCTGAGCGTCCTTTATTAATGGCTGGCAAAGAGGGGAAAAATTTGGATCAGCCACTAGCGTTCCAAGTGCAGGCACGGCAGTGTCATCGGAGGTCAAGGCCAAGGTATTAATCCGGAATTCAATCTAGGCATTAACCCTGGATATGTTAGCCGGGGAATAGACTGATGCGGCAACAGCTTTGCGATTGTGGTTGGTTATCTAGTGCCCACACGAGGTCCTGGCGATTGGTGTTGGATCAGGCAAACTATGCTCGCCTGTGCAAGGGACACCAAGCTTTAAGGCCTTAGGCTTCCAAAAAGAGATAGAGCAATCGATAATGTTTGGCATGGTGTTTTTGTTAGTTTAGCACAGTAGGTGTTCTGCAAATGAGAGTTTAAAGGTGTAAATCTTGTAAACATCCTTTTTACAGCTGCTTTGTGCAGCTTGATCCGATAAAATTCAGGTGGGGAGCCTCTCCCTCGGTGACCGTCAAAAAAAATAATGATTTTCTATTTTATATAGTCAACTGAATAAATCGAATGAGAAAAATTCACCGGCGGTCAACTGAATAAATCGAGAGCTACAACTTTCATATAGAAAAATGCTCAAAAAATGCTCAAAAATTCACATGGCTCAAAAACTCAAATCGAGAGCTACCACTTCCATATAGAAAAATTCACATGGCGGCTTCTCCGCAGCGCGACAGGCCTTCAGCCCGAGCTGCTCACGCCGCGCGCGCGGCCCATCTCGCGGACAAGCGGCGGGCCTCCGATCCGCTAAGATAGCCTGTATCACAGCCCGTAGAGTGGAGCGTACACGCTGGTCGAAGGCGAAGTGAAGCTACAATGCAAGTGACCAAGCCGACTAGCCGAGTGACTGTCGCTGTTCTTGCTTCCCGCTCTCTCGAAGGGTCTTGCTTTTATTTTTTAAAAAATGAATTTAATCATTGACGGTGGTTCATCAAAGATGGGGCGTGTGTGTGTGTGACAGTGTGAGTGAGAGTAATCATGTTGTTGTTAAGAAAGTGGTCGCTTTTGAGCAGGTAACAATCAAATGTTGACGTGTAAAAGCATAGCGTGATGGCCAAGATTAGGAGACGGTGAAATGGGGCATAATTAACCCATTGCCACTTTTTAGGGAGAGTGGCAACAGATTTGCCATCCACGTGAGAGAAGTGGATGTGAGAGGGATTAATTGACCATGGCTAAAAGTGGCAAATAGTTAAATGTCCCGTGAAATGGGGCCAAATGGTAAATTAACCTGGATGGCGCCATCTTGTGCTTGGCGTAGCTGTCGCGCGCTGTCAAGTGAGATCGCGCATCAGGTGGTGTAGTTTAGCATACAACTTGCAATTTTCACAACGGGGTGGGCGCACACTCCTTATCCCACCATTCAGTTTGTTCTGTGATTCGTGCAGGTTAAAAA
Organism: Saccharum hybrid cultivar R570; assembly: GCA_038087645.1. Lineage (NCBI taxonomy): Eukaryota > Viridiplantae > Streptophyta > Magnoliopsida > Poales > Poaceae > Saccharum > Saccharum hybrid cultivar. Next base: position 4,507,699 of record JAQSUU010000344.1, read on the forward strand.
AAAACTTGGGCACTAATTTTAAAACATTGGAGCACTGATTTTGGAGCACTCCCGCACGAATCTTAATGTGAAATGTACGCTGGGAGATAAGGGGAGGGCGCCCACTCCATTGTGGTTTCGTATTTCTGTTTAGCATAGCACAAATTCCAGCTGCGACAAAAGAATGGAGGTCGTGAAACTGACACGCTGTTTTGGAGTTTTGTTGCGATTGGGTGAGTTGAGTAGATCTTTTCACCACGCTTGGCGCGTGGACGTATGTGTACGTGAGATCAGTAAAAATTTCCACCACCTTACTTTACTCTCGTTGGCGAGTGCGCACGGATTTCCGCCCCACACCCCACCCACCCCCACCCCCATCGCGGAGTGGTAAAAATGAGCTCATGAATTAGCATGAGCTCACCTCAAGTTTTTTTTCCTGTACTTTTGTTTTATATAAGGGTCTGTTTGGAACGAAGAAATACAAAATAGAGGAATAACAAAAAAAACACAGGAATAGGGTAAGGTGAAAAGCGAAAAACTATAGGATTCTAAAACAGAGGAAAAAACACTTGGAGCTGTTTGGATTGTATGAATATGGTTGAATCATCGCATGTCGTAAATAACAGATCAGTTCTAGCTGTCGCTGCATCCTAGAGTGATTTAGGGGCTCATCGAGTCATATATCACCTATCATATTATTATTATTATTATTATTATTATTATTATTATTATTATTATTATTATTATTATTATTATTATTATTATTATTATTATTATTATTATTATTATTATTATTATTATTATTATTATTATTATTATTATTATTTAATTCATAACTACCACATCTCTATAGCAGTTGCTGGCCGTTCCCTCTCGTGGACGTTCTTATCTTCTTCTCTGTACTGTGTTCTCTCTCCTTAGCCGCTCCCTTCTCTATGCGTCTCTTTCCTCGTACTCTCTCCATCCTCAACGCATGAGAGTTCAAGGAGAGGCTGCAGGCTCCATCGATGATAGAAGCTCGTCGTAGCCAGGAAAGCTTCTCTTCTTCTCCTTGTTCCGTTCGTTGCCTTGCCTCCACGAATCGATGTTTTTTTCCTCTGCTGGCAATGTTTGCGAACTTGCGATTTGTGAGTCAACCCCAGTAGGGAGGAGTGAAGAACACGCAAGCACGGGTTGGCGTGACGAGAGAGCGAGCAAGATTTCCATTGATTCGGAGTGGATGCTTTTTTCCCTGTGAAATGCACATGGCTCGGTCCCTTTCCTCCGGAAGGGAAATCTGTTTTCCTTTGTTCCAAACGCAACCAAAGGTTTCCTTTCCTGAGGAACTGTATCCTCCAAAATTCCTGTAAAAATCCTTGAATCCAAATAGGCCCTAAGTGTTTATTTATTAAAAAAAAGATTACTGTACACGAGGAAGGAGAGCTAGTAACACAGGCCTTGTTTAGATTCTAAATTTCAACCCCAAATTCCACTATGCAAAAAGAAGATTTCCATCACATCAAAATGCCGGCACATGCATGGAGTACTAAATGTAGATGAAATTAAAAACTAATTGCACAGTTTTGTTGTACTTTACGAGACAAACATTTTAAGTCTAATTAATCAAAGTTTAGACAATTTTTACCACATACAAACGAATTGGTACAGTGCGCATTTAATATGCATTGTACCAATTCGGTCATCCAAATTCCGCATCTAAACACGGCCCAAGTCAACTGTCAAGAAGCAGGTGCAAGTGCAAGTGGCGCTGCCGCTGCACTAATTAAAAAAAGGCCGCGGCGGACGGGTGTTGTGGACTGGCCCCACCGGGCAGCGACGCGCGTGTGCTCCCAGGTGGCGTGCACATGGCGGCTTCTCCGCAGCGCGACAGGCCTTCAGCCCGAGCCAGAGCAGCTCACGCCGCGCGCGCGGCCCATCTCGCCGACAAGCGGCGGGCCTCCGATGGCCGCGGCGACAGCAACGGGCGGCGCGCCGTGCTTGTGCTTGCGGGTGCGGGGCCAAATTGACCACAACGGTTTTTCCTTCTCCAGCCAGGCACGTAGCCGACAGGCTTCAAATGTCTGTCGCGCGGTCGTATCGAAACGCATGATGATAAGAGCCGGAGACAAGAAACCTGCTTGTCACGTTATCCGTTTGCTATCGACATGAACTGGGCACAGCACCAGATGACCGGAACGTAGTGTATCGACACGACGATTTACCCGTGCCGTCAGCTCGTCACTGCACGACGAAGAAAAGGTGTCGGTTCGGCTGCTCGGGTAGGTTAAGGTTGGGGAGGGGTTCGTCGGAGGTTGGGGTTAAGTGTTAACATGCATCATGCCATGGACGAAGCCAGCGGGGGGGGGGGGCTGGGGGGCTCCAGCCCCCCTACTGCTGCTAAGCTAGTGGAACTTCTAGTGCTCTTCTTCCAATTTTAGACGCAGATGTATAAGGTAGGGTGGGCTAAGACATTTATTTTTTAGATGTATTTTGTGAATTTCATTGTTAATTGATGTTTTAAATATAAGACTACTTCAAGCTATTATACTTTTTCTATTACGAGGGATTAAAGTAGAGCTAAGTCACTGTAGCACTTTTGTTTAGCCCCCCCTAAATTTTTTTCTGGCTTCGTCCCTGCATCATGCATTTGCGGAAAATTAAATTCGTCTCCCAAAATATGAATTTTTTCATATAGCAAAAGAACCGGAGCAAAAAGACAAATTTAGTCGGCGTGACATATAGCATTTTGGACAGATTTCCCTATTATTTCCATGCTCTCGCTTGTCTCACACGTCAAGTATATACGATTATGTGTTTTTAACCTTTCAGCACAGTGCAAAAACGACGAATTTCTCAATATGCGATGGCACCGGAGCCCGAGCCGGCGCCCAGAGTCATCGGGCCCTAGGTCAACCACTGAATATTTATGAGCTGGCTACAATATATTTTGCCTAGTTGGATTCAAATTTGAGATCTCTGGTCCTTGTATCATATTGAGTTGTGAGTTGCATGCACCAATTAGTTAAACTAAATATTTTAAACAGTAAAATAGGAGACAATTTGCTTATACTTTTAACAAACTTTTTATATATCACTTGTATGCTATATATATTGCACACGCCCTACCAAACAACATTTTACATTTTGTGTTCACAAAATGTTGGGGTGCTATTTATACCCGGGAAATTGAGAGCTTCCATATGCATCGATCATCTCTTTAAATGTATAGGAGACGCGGATATCTTTGTATATATATTATTAAGAGGTGAAACCGTGTAAGCAATGAACGAGACATCAAACGGTGCATATCCGGCCATCAATCAGTTGGCAGGAGTGACACGAGTGGAGTGTCCAAAACAGGATAGGAAGTCTGAGATGGCGACATCCGAGCTACCGCCTTCACCCATGGCCTTCCTCGCCTTGCTGCTCCAGTCCAAAGCTCTCTTCCTAAACTCCTTGCCCATCTCCCCTTCCATGACGTCCCGCACGCACCTCTCCACCTCCTGGCTCCTCACCACCCCCTGGGCATCCGGGCGCACCCGTACGCCGACGCGCCACACGTCCTGGATATACTTGGCGTTCGTCGTCTGGTCCGACCAGTTCGGCATCGCCACCATGGGCACGCCGGCGCTGAGCGCCTCCACCGTCGAATTCCAGCCGCAGTGCGTGAAGAAGCAACCGACGGAGGGGTGCGCCAGGACGTCCAGCTGCGGGCACCACGACACCAGGAGCCCCCTGCTGGCTTTAGCAGCCTTGTCGGCGAAGCCCTTGGGTAGCTTGGCAGTCTCCGTGGCCCGGACGACCCACAGGAAGGGCTTGCCGCTGCTGTAGAGGCCCTCGGCTATCTCGCTCATCTGGTCCGGGCCTAGCGACGCCATGCTACCGAAGGAGACGTACAGAACGGACCGCGCCTGTTGGGCGTCCAGCCACGCCTTGCTTTCTGCCGCCATTGGGGCGTGCAGGTGGATGCCGTAGGACACGTCGTCCAGCAGGCGGTTGTCGAGGAACGCCGACGGGACGGTCGGTCCCACCATCTTGGCTCTCCACGTAGACGCCAAGTAGTCCGCTTCCTGCGGCTCCAGGTCGCAGAACGAGTTGACGAGGACATGGTCGGCGGTGTCCAGCCCCAGGAACTGGTTCAGCAGCAGCTCCCGGAAACACGGGGGATACCTGATGTCAACCAAGAACGTGGGCATGTCGCCGACCTCGAGCTGCGTCGACAGCCCGGGCAGGTCCCGCACCTCCTCTGGGCGCAGCGGCGGGGGCGGCACCCGGCCAGCCCACGCGTGCGCGTACAGGATGTCCACGGCGCACGGCTGCGTGAGGAACGCCGCGGACGCCGCGCCGCGCCGCCGCGCCACGCGCTGCGCCCACGGCGCGAACGCGTCGTACACCACCACGTGCACGGGCCGCCCCAGCTCCGACTCCGACCGCAGGAGCTCGTCCAGCGTCTCGGACCCGGCCGACTCGATCCGCTCGAAGTAGGGGACGCCCATCCCTCCTAGCTCGTCGGGCCCGCGCTCGTCGCAGCCGTCGGAGATGGCGGCGACGTGGACCGAGCTTGGGGTCGGCTTGGTCGAGTTGATGACGAAACGGGTCGCCGCGAGGGTGCACCGGACGCCACTGCGGCCGGCGAGCCGCTTGCCGAACTGGAGGAGCGGGTTGATGTGGCCCTGCGTGGGGAACGGGAGGAGAAGGACGTGGACTACGCTTTGGTCGGACGACCTCGATGCCATGGTTCAACAAATGAATGAATGTGATGATTCTATCACAGATATATGATTTGCAACAATTGGCGATGTTGTTGTTGGGAAGTACGAGAGTGCAGGTGTTTCTCTATATATAGATAGACCATAGACGTCCGTCCTGATGCTTCAGTGACAAATCATCAGATGCTGAAGCAAAGCCCAAGCGGCCAACTATTTCTATTGAGTTTTCGGTGAAAAACGGATCTCCTGGATCTGCACCGGCAGTTGAAGAAACTACAGGATCACAACACGGGACGCACTTCTTCCTTGTTTGTCGATTTCTCCGGGGCTTTTTTTCCTACATACACACGTGGTGCGGAATCGTCACTTCTTAGCTTGGTCGTTTTCTTTATCTCGCACGTCATCGATGACTTAAGCTTCCTGTCGAATGCATGAATTTTCTGTCAGCAGTGACATACATTTTATTACGTGAGCTTCTGCGGAGTGCACAAAATCCATATATTTTAGTCCTGCCAATTATTTTCCATCAAAAATTTCTTTTAATATAGAGTATACTTCTCTATGGCGGCTATAGAATAGATAATTGTGTGATCGAACCCAATGTGCACGTCTGGACAGTCTCACTAGATGTCCCACTCGACTGGATCCACGTGTCCTACTCAACCCACTCGTTTGGATCCGCGAGCAACTGCTATTTTTCATTCGGCTCGCTCGGCCGACAATCGATCGACAGGCTAAGAATAACTCCACCAAATCTCTAATTTGCTCTTATTTTATCGCTAAAATATGAGATATACTTGCTCTGGTCCATTAGATCACCTATATGATCTTCTTTCCCATTAACTTTTGGGAGATATCTCGAAATTAATCTACTCTCCCCTAAAGAAAGGAGAGATAGAGGGGTCTCCTATATATCCTATGGGCCCTACTCCAACTATAGCCACACTGCACTTACAGTGCAAAATCACCCTGATGATCAGCAAGTGTCCACGTTGCTATGTAGATCCTACCCATGTTACAAATCCCACCCGTGCTAGGAGAGCAAGCCTAGGCGCTCGCCTGGTAGTTTCGGCGCTGGACTGCACATTGGGGTCGGGATGGCGCATGAAGATCATCGGGGCGATCTCACACGAAAAGCGTGAGGCGGTACTGTCAGCATAAAATTTCTTTCTCTATGCAGCATTGCAGCTGCCAGCGCACATGAGAAAGGAGAGGTGGAAGCGTGCAGGGTGTGTGAGAGAAGAGGTCAAGGATAGGGGAAGAAGGAAGAATATAATTATTAAACGCTGATATATGGGCACCCTTGTCAAGATACAAATCAGGCAGAGGTTTTTGTCAATCTTCTGGAGCAAAATCCTCATGTCCAAAAGTTATTTTTAGGAGATATACTATATATATTTATATGGGTGAAGGGATAGATCTAGTGGAGTTTCTTTAAGAACCTAGTGGCACCCCCAAATTTCACTTGATTACTACTTCAGTCTCGTCAGAGAAGGTCCAACATCCACAGGCGACAACCCCAAGCCAACCTTGATCTCAGTCCCATGAAACTTGTCTCATCTTCTCATCAGATCGAGTTGCTGCTACCCTCGTGGTCTTCATCTCCAGTCTGCCACTGATGTCTATCCCTTTAGTCGGCCTCCGTGACCTATGCACGAGGAGCACCTCAAGGAAAGTCTCTGATATTCCCCACTTCCCCACCACCACCCCCAGATAACAATTTTGATTGGTATATGGTTGTGTGTATTAGAATTTTTGAGATGTCTGAGGAATGACATGGATCTCTAACATCCATGACCAACTGATTTATTTTTGGCATCAATGGCGATTTTCTATCATTTTGCCAGACCAAATTACTTGAAATTAGGCATCCAATTTAACACCCCCTCTTCGGCTCTCAAGGGATCTTAGAAGATTGATAGTGCGGTCAAAAGAGCTCATAGTGCAGGCAAGTATATGTGTGCACAATAGTGCCACTAGATCATCCGCCGAGAAGAATAAAGGTCCATTGGATCATATGGTGACGAGAAAATAGTTGCGCCCATTGGAGGTCAAGGTGAACAGAGCTCCGGCCTCTCTTTGGCTGAGAAAGATAACTACTCCCTCTATTGTAGATTATTTTGACTTTGTTAGATACACTATTCTTTTTATATATTTAAATATAGTGTATATTTAGGTAAGGAGCGTATACTATGGAAACTAGCTCCTTGTGGAAACTATGGAAACTTCAATCAAGTCCACAAGATTCTAATCCGATGGCCTCAGCTGAAGGTGGGTCAATTAATCACTTAAACCCTCCCACCAATCTCTTCCTAATCATTTTTTTGCAAATGACTCCACCAGCGCCTGTACGTTCCGGCTCCGTTACGTTCCGGCTCCGTTACTCCCGTCCTCGTGATCCATGCCTGAAGATCGCCACCTGAAGATCGATCGCTGATGCCGTCTGAAGATCGCCGCCTGAAGACCGATCGCTGCCTGAAGATCGCTGCCGTGCCACATGGTGGGCGACGGCAGCCGCCCCCTGCAGATCGAAGGCCAACGCGCAGACCAACGCAGGACCAACGCAGGACCTCCACTTCTCCCTGGCCAACGCACAAAATAAAAACAGAGAGAAAACATCAATTTGTCCAGCAAGATTTCTCGATAGTCGATAGGCATGGCAAGCATTCACATGGTTATACCAAAGCACGCATACTACAACTATATTGGCATGGTTAACTCAAAACATTAGTACAGCTATATTCTCATGGTTAAAACCAAGGCACGCACACTTCAGCTGTATTCACAATACAGAGGTTCAGATAAAGGTTCACAATACGAATACATTCCTAGTGTTAAAAATATCAGCCAACAACATTGTTTGGGCAATTGCGTGCGTCATGATCCGCAACTTGATTGCATTTTCGACATTTTCGTTTATTTTTACCCTGACCTCCACTTCCACCCTTCTTCTCCTTGCCCTTCTTAATTCTTTTGCATCTCCCTTTTGACTTGAGATCATTTGGTGGATGTATATCGACTTCATTTGGAATTTTAGTACCCAGGAAAGTTTCATATTCCTCCTGTTTATCAACTCGCAGAGCAGGCGTGATTTGTTAGAGAGGTTGTACTAGGTTGGATAAACTAGAATATAAAAAGTTCATCCCTTGTTCTGAGTTCTTGGCCATTTGCATAAGATCTTCAAACTTGTTGCATGATTCTGAAATCTTTTTCTGCATTGCCACCTCATTGGGATCCTTAGGCTTTTCATCTAGTAGGTTACCTTCCTCATCAAAGAATAGTTCCCTGTTAAACGAAACACTTGTTTAGTCTTTCCCAAATTTTTTCATCATTTCTTATAGAGGGCCCAACCTTCTCAGGTACATTTTCCATGATATGCCACATGCAAAATCTATGAGCTACATCTGGTAGAATCTGAGCAATAGCAGCCATCATTCTTGCATCTTCATCTGTTGTGATTAGGTGAGGTGCTACTCCACCCATGGCCTTAAGAAAGGTCTTGAACGACCATACATATGACTCGATCTTTTCATCTGTTAAGAATGCTGCCCTAAGGAAAACACTTTGCAAATGTCTCTTATTTGGCGACACAAAACCATGGCTGTGCTCCTCAACCATTGAATATATTCGGTACTTCTTGTCACTATCAAGCCTCACAAGAATATGTGCCTGACAACCACATCTGGTTTCCATCACATTTGGTGACTTTCGTTTTTTCCCGGATTGATCACTAACTTTTTTTACGCTCTCCTGTCTATACCCTTCCCTTGAACAACAATATCGCTTGAATAATATTTCATCATTTTCCTTCTTGTGTTGCCCAACACGAACAGAGAAACCAACATTGTGTGCATACGATTTGTAAAAGTTTTCCACATCTGAGAGAGTATCAAAGATCATTCCAACCATAGGCTTCAAATGATTCATACAATTTGTGTCCTATATAAGTGTCAAATTGTATGAGCAACAGACTAGGTAGAACTAGTTCCTTGCAAAAAAAAAAAACAAGTTCTTTGCAACTTACTACTAAACTCGGAGAAGGTTTTCGGCTTCGGTGTACTTGGCTGTTCAAGGTGGGCTCCAACTCCGACGTCGACCGCGTCGATCGTGATGTCACCGTGATCATCGGCTACCATGGCGGCAGCGGGGGTCTCCATGGCTGCAGCAGGGGTCTCCATGGCCGCTGATGCCGAGTCCATCGTGGCTTGATGGAAGGCAGGGCGTGGCTTGATGGAAGGCAGCGGCCTAGCTGGTGCTGTCGTCCTAGGGCAGCGGCCTAGCTAGTGCCCGCTCGTGGCCGGTTCCTCGTCGTCCTAGGGCAGCGACGATCGCCTCGTCCGGTGGTGCTCGGTTGGACTCACGCGATGGACCAGCGAGGCGGCGGCGTGATCGCGCGATCGTCGTCGTGATTCGCAGACGGACGGAAGACAAACTGACGACGTAATGGTGGTCACGATGGACGGAAGACAAACTGACGGACGAAAGACAAACTGATTCGCTGGGCTAAAGTGATTAGAAAGGGATTGGTGGGAGGGTTTAAGTGAATAAATGACCCACCTTCATCTGAGATCATCGGATTATAATCCTATGGACTTGATTAAAGTTTCCATAGTTTCCACGAGAAGCTAGTTTCCATAGCATACGCTCTCATCTAGGTATATAGCAAAAACTATGTATGTAGAAAAATCAAGACCTCTTACTCACTCCGTCCTAAGAAGAATGTGACAATCACTTCCCAAGAAGTAAAACTATTTGAAATTTGACCAAATTTATATGAAAAATTACTAACACTTATGATACTAAATAAATATTATTAGATTTGTTACGAGATATATTTTTATAGTAAACTTATTTGAGATATTTACTATACTATTTATGTAAACTTGGTTAAAGTTAAGAAAGCTTGACTCATCGTAGACCTAGAATTTTTTTTGGGACGGCGGGAGTACAATTTAGAATAGAAGGATATATACCTGTAGCTATTGGTTATATTTTTGCCAGTAAACAGTCTTTTTTTTTTTAGGAATTTGCCAGTAAACAGTCCATATGGAAGAGCTTGCCTGAAAAACTTCAGTCCCTCTCTGCTCCAACTTCTGCTTTTGGTTTCAGGGTAAAAGCGAAAAATGGAAACAACCAATCTATTTTTAGAGTTGCTTCTAGAAGTCAAATGCTGCATTTGTACTAGTAGAGACCGAAAGGCGTGGCAGAGGGGTTTTTGCTCGCTTACGTACTTACGTAGGATGCTCTTTTCAATTCGATTAATTAGAAAGTCAATTAATTGAAAAAATATGTATTATACATTCGATTAATTTGAAAGTCAATTAAAAAGAAATATTTAATTTATTTAAAAGCTAGCGTTTCCTCAAAGAATCATTTTTTAAAAAACCAAAAAAGCACGAACAAACGGGCGGATCGGACTCAAACTCACCATATAGCAGAGAAATGTTCCAAGAAGTCACAAGACTCGCAACTCGCCAAGGATGGTGGCGGGTTGGCGGGCCGTTGTTCATGGATCACGGTTCATTGGTCTGCTGCCCGTAACGGCGCAGGATCAAATCACAGGTGGTGGTTCTCTGGCGGGTTGATTCCTCCCCAGATTTATAGTGGGCCAAAATGTCCTCTTTCTCGTGGGGTTGTTGGCGCGCTCCTCCGCGCCTGTCCTTTTTATGCGAACAGCGTCTAACAGTAAAAGGCGATAAACATTAATCGGGAAAATCGCAGTGACCGAGAGATAATAGAAAAATCGGTGAAACCTTCCCCTGCAATTCTTGGCGGGCTGATTACTCCTCAATGCAAGTTCCACTAGGGCCGGTTTAGTTGCCAAAAATTTGACAAAATGACATTGTAGCAAATTTCGTTGTTATTTGGCAATTAGTGTCCAATCATAGTCTAATTAGGCTTAAAAGATTCGTCTCGTCCATTTCGTCTAAACCGTGTAATTAGTTTTATTTTTTATCTATATTTAATGCTTCATGCATGTGTCCAAATATTCGATGTGACGGAAAATCTGAAAAATTTTGCAAAATTTTTAGGAACTAAACCGGACCTAGGACGTGCGATAAACAGTAGGAAATTCGGTAGAACAGTGTTTTCTTCAGCGCCACCGTGCCTAGAAAAATCGGTAGAACAGTGTTTCCTACTGTTTATCGCACATCCTAGGTCTGGTTTAGTTCTAAAAAATTTTGCAAAATTTTTCAGATTCCCCGTTACATCGAATCTTTGGACACATGCATGAAGCATTAAATATAGATAAAAAATAAAATTAATTACACAGTTTAGACGAAATGGACGAGATGAATCTTTTAAGCCTAATTAAATTATGATTGAACACTAATTACCAAATAACAACGAAATTTATTACAGTGTCATTTTGCAAAAAAAAATTGAAACTAAACAGGCTCTAGGTGGCTTGGCGCTGGGTCACTGTCTTCCCTTCTTCCAGCATGAGGACAGGATACAGGACAAGTTTCAGATGTCATCACTGACGATCGACGACGACTGGTGCGGGTCAGCCGATGGACCGCAACCCATCCGGCCGTTGAGCCTGACAGAGGCCGGGGCAATCGTCGACGCCTCGACGGGCGATCCGATCCCACATCCTAGACTGCAGAACTCCACTGCTCCAGTGTCACCCTGTTTCCGTTTTAGAGAGTGACCGGGACCGCTCTACAAACTTATTGCACAAATTTCATCATAGAGCAGCTCAAAAAAAAATTAGAGTACGTGGAGCACCTCTTTTCTTTAGGTGCTCTCATGGCTCCACCATTTTTTTCGAACGGAGTGCGTGGAGATAAAACCGTTTAGCTAAAAAACGTGGAGCAAAACAGTCTCAAACACCTACTTGATGGCCACGCATTAAAGAATTGTGCGTAACGTCATACCTTATGTACGTATGTTTAGACATTAGGGGCTAAAGTTTAGCCTGGTCACACCGAAAATTTGGATGCTAATTAAAAGTATTAAAAATAAGTTAACTATAAAACTAATTACATAAATGAGGGCTAATTTGCGAGACAATTTTGTTAAGCGTAATTATTTCATGATTTGACAATGTGGTGCTACGGTAAACCTATACTAATGATGAATTAATTAGGTTTAATAGATTCGTCTCGCAGATTAGCTATGGCTTCTGTAAACATGTCCTCAAACATTCGATGTGACAAAAACTAAACTTTAGCTAAGGATCCAAACACCCTAGTCCAGCACCAGCTAGCTGAAGGTGTATCGTTGTTGCCAACTTACAATTTGGAACTGCCTGTATTTTGACGTCAGTTGTTCGATCTTGAATAGCCATCTAAAAATACAATACATTATCACGGCTGAATGCTGATGCGCAGGGTTTACGTGATATGCAAGCCAGATTAGTCCATATATAGAATTAACTCATCATTTACTTTTAAAATAGGGTATGAATACAAAACCTCCTTTTTACAGTGGTCGTGATAGGTACTTTCTTTGTTCTAAACTATAAGATATTTTTTATCTTTCATAGATACCTTACTTTTACTATGTATCTAGACAATAATGTATATTATCTAAGCATATAGTAAAAATCATATATCTAGGCAAAAAAGTCAAAATATCTTATAATTTGAAATGGAGTGAGTAACTTTATAAAGCAAATAAAATATGTCCAATTGATGTTATAATAAGATTACAGCTAGCGACATTTTGCACCAAATCTGTGCTCTCGCCTCTCGGTCATCATTTTTAAAGTACTAGGTAGGGTGTCCATGCGTGGCTACGGGACAACTAAACTTTTGTACTAAAAACACATGGATCGTATGATAAGATAACAATACTGTAAGACATTAAACTGACATTTAATCTAAAAGGCAAAGTTCGTGAAATTAACAGTCACGAAGAGCACGGCACCGCAGGCTCACAAACTCTACTATATAGATCTTTCGGCTAAAATAATGTTTTATATCTGTCGGTGGCTAAAGAATCAGGGGTCTAAACAGAGAGACGGGTAAATTTATATTTGCGCATCTAGGCCCAGATGGTGTGCAAAGCGGATACAAGGATATATGCTGGTTCGGACATGAATGACCCTACGTCCAGTGAGTTTTGCTGTTGCTCGTGTTGCCTTATACCAAAATGCTTGTAGTAGGGGTTATAAGCTTTCAAGAGAGGGAGCGGATCCCAGGTCTCTTTTGAGGGGTGGTGCATGTGTGTCGATGTCTTAGCGAGGAGTGTGTGTTGTTGTTTATTCTCCCTAGATGTGGCCCCTGCCTCCCCTTTTATAGCTTCTAAGGAGAGGGCTCGAGTTACATTCATGGTAAAAAGATGAAAAGTGGGAAAGGATGAAAGAGAAAAACAATAAAGGTGGCCTCGTGCATGGCCGTCTTCCTCTTTATCCGGTGGGAACAGTTTTCTTGTAGCGCAGAGATGCAACAGGCGTTGATCTTTTGGCCTCTCCGTCTGCTGGTGCTGCGCGCTGTGGCCATGTTTCGTTCTGTGCGCCTCTGTGCCGTCGAGGACGGGCGATATGGGGGCCTGGATTTGCGTTGAGAGGGGGTTAGGTGGTATAGTGGTCGTTACCCCGTCGCTGTAGAGGTATAAATGTCGTGGTGGTGGAATGGTCGGGGTCATGTTGGGTTAGGGCATGGTTCACGTGCTCCTATTGACTATGCACGATCACGTCCATCCTATCGGCGGGAGCGGGTGCTGCGGTTGGGGGCTCCCGTGGCTCCCTGTCTTGTCTGTGGGTTCCACGTGTCCCTCGGGCGAGGCAGAAATACGCCGAAGGGGTCGGGCGCTTTTGATGATGCCATGGGGGCTCGGGCGAGGCGGAAAAATGCCGCCTGAGGCACCTATCTCGCCCGAGACCTTTCCGCAAGGCTCGGGTGGGATGGAGTTTATCGTTCGTGCCTCGAGCGACTGGCATGCTGTCAGCGCCTTTGACGGGTCGGTTTTACTAGGGCCCCTACGATGGGGCTTTAGCGATCGTACAGGGTGCCGTATTTTACCGTTTGTTGGGTACCTTAGTATTTTGATACCCGACAGTAGCCTCCAAGCCTGTGGAGGAGTGAAGCACTCCTTCAGAGGCTGGAGAACGAGCGACTGTGGGTAGTTTTTGATTTGTTTGTGTTTGAAGGAAGCTATCCGATGGGTGCGAGCGAGCGCACCCGACGGTGTAGGGTCGAGATGGCAAACTAGAGGGGGTGAATAGTCCTTTCTAAAACTTAAACACATCGGCTAAACGAAACAAATGCGAAATTAAACTTATTGGTCTAGCCAAGACTACACCCCTCTATCTACAACTCTAGCACCTTATAGAATATCCTAATCAAGCAAATATGGTGCCTTCCTATCAAGAGCTCACCTAAACAATTCTAACTTGTAAGGTCACACAAACCTATGCAATTAGTACTTCAAGCACCGGGAGAGCTCCTACACAATTCTAGTAAGCAAAAGCACAAAGTCCCTAAGCTCATTAGCAATGCTAAAAAATGAGGCAACCAATACCAAATTAGAGAGCACAAAATACTTAGCTACACAAACTAAGCAATGCGACTAACAATGTTACACAAACCAAATTAGCCACGCAAGGGGAGCTTACTTCTAGCTACACAAGCAAGAAGATAACTAGCTAGCTACACAAGCAACCTAGTTACAGGAGCAACTACATAAGCATTATGTATATAAAGTAAAAGTAATACAAGCTTGTGTTTTGGAGATTGCAAACAAACGGGATGAACAAGGTTGACACGATGATTTTTATCCCGAGGTTCACGTGTTTGCCAACACGCTAGTCCCCATTGAGACAAGCTCCGAGGTTGTCGCCGGTCCTCTTGCTCTTCTCGTTGTGGCGATGCACCCACTTGTTGGATCGCGAGCTAATTGACTATCAAGAGTCAAACCCTCAGCGGGTGCTGCTCATCCACTCACAAGATGGGGATCCTCCAAGCCACGAGCTCTAGCACTTGACTCGGCCAGACCACTTGTCGCCCTTCGCGTCTCGCTTTACTAGAGTTGCTTTTTGTGGCTCCCGTGGGGCGAGCACGATGCCCCTCACAAATCTTCTCTAGATCCTCGCACAATCTTCTTGTGAGCTTCGACGGAGTCACAAGCCACCAAGCCATCTAGGAGGTGGCAACCTCTAAGAGTAACAAGCATCATCGGCTTGCAACTCGAACACCTAGTGCCACTCGATGCAATCCTCACGATGCAACGCACTAGAATCGCTCTCTCACTTGATCCGATGAACACTATCAAGCTCAATTGAGTTAGAGGGCTCCCAAGCACTCTCAAGCATAGACATAAAGTCCCCTTAGGTGCTCAACCCCAACTAAGGCCGGCCACCACTTCTATTTATAGCCACAAGGGCTAAACTAGCCGTTACCTCCTCAGAACAGCCAGCACGGGGGCGTCAGACACGTCTGATGCCTACGCAATAGACGCGTGCTGCCGCTCCAATGCACCACGAAGCGCCATGCGTCCAGCTACTTCAAAGAACCAACGGTCGATTTCATGAACACCAGACACGTCTGACGCTGCGAGCTCGCGCGTCCGACAATGCAACAGACGCAGTCTAGAGAGGGTCAAAAACGCTTGAACTCACAACAGACGCGTCCGTTGATGTGGCAACAGACGCACTCTAGCGTCAGGTGCTCCACGCTCCTCTGCCGCCTCTGCTCACAGCTAACACCCACGCCAACATACGCTGACGTCACGTGTCCGACGTTCTACTGTCAGCGCGTCTGATGCACGACCGCCAGCACTCTGCAAGCTAGAGTTAGGCGTCAGACACCAGGCCAGCGTCCAATGCTGCCGAACGCCGCTTCTGATGCATGCTTTTCAGTACGAAACACTTCCGTGACTTCGCTACTTCTTCCCACTTCCGGCGTAAATGAAAATAGTCATTTCATTTCCTCGAAAACGCCTGAATCCCTCTCAACCGCTCAAAACTCCATCGCCTTTCCAAATGTGCCAACACCAACAAGTGTTCATCTTGTGCACGTGTGTTAGTATTTTCACAATCTTTTTCTTAAAGGAGTTACCCACTCAACTTGCCACGCCACTTGATCCTAGCACGTATGTAAAGTTAGATCGCTCAAGTGGCACTAGATGACCGATATGCAAACAAGTTTGCCCCTCTTAATAGTACGGCCATCTATCCTAAACCCGGTCATCAACTTCTCTACACACCTACGACCGGTGAAATAGAAATGCCCTAGGTTATACCTTTGCCTTGCACATTCCACTCCATCTCCTCCGATGTTGATGCAACACATGCACCAACCATATCACAAATGATATGATCCACTTCATATCATCATGTGACTTTGTTGGTCCATCGATTTTAACCTCACTTGCTCTTCATCGTTGTGTCGGTCCATCGACGTCAAGTCTTGCTCAAGCTTTACCGCCCACGGTCCATCGCTCTAAAGCCTCTGACTTGCCCTTCACACTTGCAACCGGTCTATCAAGTCAAGCCTCATCTTGATCTTTGCCACCTTGGTCACATGAATCTATGTCATATCTCATATGCATTGAGCTCCTTCATTACACCTTCATCTATGGACTAATTTCCTGTGTGTCTCACATAAATATAATTAGTTCACCTAAGGTTGTCACTCAATTACTAAAACCAAACAAGGACCTTTTAGGTGGGTGTAGCCCCCGAGGCCTTGAGGGATGAGTTATCCCTCCAAGGTCTTTAATTGAGAGAGCGTGTTGTTTTCATATGACCGCGAGGTGTGCGAGGAGCCCCGAGCCCTTGGCTTTGACCATTCATTAGGTCGGGATACGGGAGAAGCCCCCGAGCCCCCACGCGTTGCAAGGGGCTGACCGGGTGGCCCTTCCGCCGTGTCGTTACTCCTTGCATTTTTAGCAGAACGGAGGGTTATGCGTGGGCCCTCGTCATCCCATTTGGGTGTGTAGCAGTTTATTTGTTTTGGAGAAAATTGTCCGGTGGGTGCACGCGAGCTGTAACACCCCTGGTGTTACGAGCTTGCTTAGCACCCGATTAAGATCAAAAGAAATTAAGTAAACAAGCTCTTGGGTTTTAAATTTTTTACCTCACATAAATGACAAACAGTTAATGTCGGTTAATTGGTTTTAGGGAAAAATATGCTAATGAGACCCTAATTAGAAAAATAGAACAATAGGTTGTTTTAATGGTTTGGCATGAAAAACAATTTTTAAACAAAAATAAAATGTAACTTGAGCATTGCGCTTAAGTAAAAATTTATGAGCAAGTTATGTAGATGGAACTGCAACTCTTATGTTGGAAAAATAAATGTTGCTAACTAGTATTTTGCAAGCTCAGAAATCGAATTTGGGATTCAATCCGACCGCAACTCTAGATCTCATCTAGGTCAGATGGAGGTGATGACAAGGTTAGTTTGGCGTTTAGATTCTAACCAAAATGCCTAAGCACTAACATCATGTTTTTGCATAATGGTTGCATCTAAGCGAGCACACGAACATGGTAAAGGTGGCAGGCATGTTGGGTGTCGCGTTGCTCTCACAAAAATTTGTCCAACGACCTAGAACACGCGGTGAACCAGGTTTCGGTGTTCTGTTCGCGAACTGGCGGTCAGTGTGGCAAGCCCATGTTGGCATACTCCTATTTTCCAGTCTGGTGACCCTCTGGGCAGGTGTATTGCTTCTTTAGCTAGGTGATAGTACCGAATGTGGGTTCATGAATTTGGGTGGACTTTAGTCGAGTTTATTTGCAACCCTTGCTTCGCTTTAATATCCGCGCACGTCAATGTTGCTCGCGCTCGGCCTGTGCTCGCAGTCACCATGTGAAAGGTCTTGATGGCTAGAGGAGGGGTGAATAGCCTATTAAAATTTTCTACAAAGACAAGCTAAACAAGTTTATCAATAAAACAAATAGCGAGATGCGAGTTTTGCTTAGCCTACGGGGTGTTTGCAAGCCACCTAACCAATTCATAATTCTAGTGTATTTGCACTCAACCGCACAAGTCAAACCGAGAAGGAAACTACAACTAGCAAGCTACACAAAGAAGCTACTCTAGCAAAGCTAACTAGCTAGCAAAGATAACTAAGAAAGAAATGCGGAGTTGAGTTAGGAGGGTATCACCGAGGGGCGAAGTATTGAGCCAACCAATATGATCAACAATGAATACCAAGATAACCAAACACCGGGATCAATCAATCACAATATGAAAGTGATGACACGAAGATTTATCCCGAGGTTCACGTGCTTGCCGGCACGCTAGTCCCCGTTGTGTCCCTCTTTACCACGTGGTTCGGTGGCTAATCGGTCTCACACCGAGCCTATCAAAAGGCGCCACAAGAACCTACCAAATGGCAAAAGGTTGCAATGACACGAGCAATTCACTAACGTTGCCTTTGGCGCTTCGCCGAGGTAGGCACAAACCCCTCACAATCACCGGAGGTGGCCAAGAACAATCACCAACTCTTGCCAACGCCTCCAAGCTGCTCCAAGCCATCTAGGTGGCGGCAACCACCAAGAGAAACAGGAATCCCGCAGCAAATCAACCACCAAGTGCCAACTAGATGCTATCTCACAATGCAAATGCACTTGGATCACTCAATCTCACTTCGAATATGCAAAGAAGCAAGAGAGATGAGTGGGAGGGGAGTTGCTTAGCTCAAAGTGCTCACAAGTATGTCAAATGTTCAAGAGTAGGAGCCTTGAGCCGGCTAACGAGTATTTATAGACGTACCCCTTCGAATATAGCCGTTAGAAACTTAAACAGCCGAAATCGGGCTGACCGGACGCGCTGGTCCAACTGACCGGACGCGCCGGTCGCCCAACGGCTAACTGCGAAGCAACGACCGGACGCGCTGGTCCAACTGACCGGACGTGCCGGGAACGACCGGACGCGCTGGTCCCGTGAAGGACCGGACGCGCTGGTCGCCTGAGCAGCGCTCAACGAAAATAGTGACCGGACGCGCTGAAGAAAATGACCGGACGCGACAAAGACAGCGTCCGGTTAGAGTCCAGTAAGCTCCCTGAACGACCGGACGCGTCCGATCATCAGTGACCGGACGCGCCTCGCGTCCGATCATCGAACTGAAAAACACGCAGACACTGAACACTGACCGGACGCGTCCGGTCATGCAAGGACCGTGTCCGGTTCAGCGTCCGGTCACCTCTGTGACCTCCGTTCGCCTTCGTTTCTTTTCTGGACTTCCGGCGTAGTGGAAAATAATCGTTTCAACTTCTCGAAAACGCCTGAATCCCGCCGAGCAAGCTCGGCGGGAGGGAGAGAGGAACTCAAACCCTCTCTACCGCTCAAACTCCACCGCCGTCGCAAACGTGCTAACATCACCAAGTGATCTCGTCATGTGTGAGTGTGTTAGCATTTTCACAATCATTTTTTGAGGCGATATTAGTTCTATCCAAATGCATATGATCATGAAATGCACATCTAGAGGCACTTAGGAGTTCAATAGCCGCGTCATTCCCCTCTTTATAGTACGGCTATCTATCCTATAATGTAACCACACCCACTAGGTGTCTTGGTTACTAAAATACAACCCTTAAGCATATACCTTTGCCTTGATCACGTAGGGTTGCGTCCAAATCCAAGTGTGGCCATCATGATCACCATGTCCATCTTGCCACCAACCTTGGAGTGTACTAATCCTCATATGCTACATACAACTTAGGCATGGGATTAGTACTTAGGCATTGTCACTAATTACCAACACCTAACATAGGACTTTCAATCTCCCCCTTGTTGGTAATTGGTGACAAACCTTTCACAAAGATGTTATAATAAAATTTTGATTGAATCCATGTCACATTGTCCAAGTATATTACCATGTGTAAGAATTATGGACATGTGATCATGAATTCAAATTGATAGCAATGGCTCCCCCTACATGTATGCTATATGTTTGGATTTTGGAAGCATACATGTTAGATAGGAAAGATTAGGAGCATTGTCTACCAATAAGTGCTAAGTGTTTAAGATTATAGACCTTTGAAGCGTGATACCATCGGAGTAGCGATAAACACCATCTTAGCACCTTGTGTAGTTAGATTCCACTTGTAAAAGCACAAACATACTAGAAACCTCGTGAGATCAACATTATAAGCAAGGCTCTAGTACCACTATGAAAAACATGAAGCAAGAAAAATCTAACTACTTCCTATTCATGCTAGTACCACAATGCATCATTCAAATTATACTAGCAAGTCATCACACAAGCAATGTATCGGAGAAAACAAAATGCATAACTATGCATCATACATATGAGGTGCACATAGAAATGCAACATTCATGTTTAAGAGCTTGCTCCCCCTACTTGTGTGCTCAAAATTTTAGTTGATCCCCTTCTTTTATAATTCTCCCCCTTTAGGATCTATCTTTGTGAAACATTTTCTGCCCCACAACATTTTTGAGTTCTATCTTTGTGAACAACATTTTCTCCCCCTTTGGCACCAATTGACCACAAGGAGCAAACTTTAGATAGATTATCATGTTGAAATATGGGGTGAGGATCAAGTTTATGATTCAACCTAGATTGCTTGCATAAATAAAATACTTCGGTTTGATCCAAGGGCAAGCTTCTTCACACCTCAAGTTATATGCTACCACTAGATCATACAAGTCATGGAAACAATAGTGGCACCATATAAACTTCAAATTTATTTAATTTTCATGAATGATCCTAGAACATAAGAAATCATGACTAGATGCACTAAACATGTCCTTAGTATAGAATGGATGACATGTCAACCAATTGTACCTTGGGGCTCGAAGGAGAGGCATGTCATATATGGAGTGCATCAACTCATGTTGGAGAAGTCAAGTATGTTCAACTCATTCTTTAGCTTGTGAAATCTCTTCTCATCAAGTGGCTTGGTGAATAGATCGGCTAATTGATCTTCGGTGCCCACACTCTCAATGGCAATGTCACCCTTTTGTTGATGATCTCTAATAAAGTGATGACGAACATCAATATGCTTTGTTCTTTGATGTTGAACCGGATTGTTGGTTAGCTTCACGGCACTTTCATTGTCACATAGCAATGGCACATTCTTGAAGTTGATTCCAAAATCTTTCAATGTTACCTTCATCCATAAGATTTGTGCATAACAACTACCCGCGGCGATGTATTCGGCTTCGGCGGTAGATAGTGCAATACTATTTTGCTTCTTGGATGACCATGAGACAAGTGATCTTCCCAACAATTGACATGTCCCGGAAGTGCTCTTTCTCTCCACTTTATCACCGGCATAGTCGGAATCCGAATATCCAACTAGCTCAAAGCTTGCACCTTTGGGATACCATAATCCAACATCTTGTGTATGCTTTAAGTACCTCAATATTCTCTTTGTTGCCTTCAAATGACTTTCTCTTGGTGAGGCTTGAAATCTTGCACACATGCATACACTAAACATCACATCGGGCCTTGATGCCGTCACATAGAGTAGACTACCAATCATCGATCTATATAGCTTTTGATCCACCATGTTGCCACTCTTGTCACTATCCAAACTTCCACTAGTGCCCATTGGGGTTGTAATACTCTTTGCATCTTCCATGCCAAACTTCTTGAGCATATCTTTGATGTACTTAGTTTGGCTCACAAATGTACCTTCTTTCATTTGTTTGATTTGAAGTCCAAGGAAGAAACTAAGTTCACCAATCATTGACATTTCAAATTCTTTTGACATCATTTTTCCAAACTCATCACAATAATCTTGATTGGTTGAACCGAATATGATATCATCAACATATATTTGCAACACAAATAAGTCTTTCCCAATCTTCTTGGTGAATAGTGTTGTATCAACTTTGCCCATGATAAATCCTTTGGATAGCAAGAAGTCCCTCAATCTTTCATACCATGCTCTAGGTGCTTGCTTCAATCCATACAAAGCTTTTCTCAATTTGTAGACATGATTGAGTTTCTTGTCATCTTCAAAACCGGGAGGTTGCTCCACATACACCTCCTCTTGAATGTACCCATTGAGAAATGCACTCTTCACATCCATTTGATATAGCTTGATATTGTGAGCACAAGCATAGGCAAGTAAGATCCTAATTGCTTCCAATCTTGCAACCGGGGCATATGTTTCACCAAAGTCAAGACCCTCTATTTGTGTGTAACCTTGAGCTACTAGTCTTGCTTTGTTCCTTACTACTATCCCATCTTGATCTTGCTTGTTGCGAAAGACCCATCTTGTTCCAATGACATTGTGATCCTTAGGCCTTTCAACTAGTTCCCATACTTTATTTCTCTTGAAGTTGTTGAGCTCTTCATGCATTGCATTTACCCAATCCGGATCTCTCAATGCTTTATCAATGTCCTTGGGTTCTTCCATTGACACAAAAGAAGAGTGACCACAAAATGATGTCAATCTTGATCTAGTTTGAACTCCTCTTTGTATGTCACCAATGATAGAATCCAATGGATGGTCTCTTGCAATATTAGTTGGTTGAAGCACTTGGACTTGATTGCTTGGATGTTGATGTTGATCATGAGTTGAAGATGATGAACTAGCCACTTGTTGATCTTGTTGCACTTGAGATGATGTACTAGCTTGATTTTGCATTAGAGAACCACTAGCTTGAGTGATTGGACTTTGGAGCACTTGATCTTTGTTGTCATCTACATTAATAACTTGCTTTGGTCTAATATCACCAATATCCATTTCTTTCATAGCATTACTCAATTGAGTTCCTCTCACATCATCCAAGTTATCTTCTTCATCTTGAGAGCCATTTGTTTCATCAAACTCAACATCATGCACTTCTTCAAGTAAACCACTAGCCAAATTCCAAACTCTATAAGCTTTGCTAGTAGTTGAGTAACCAAGTAGGAAGCCTTCATCACACTTCTTCTCAAACTTGCTCAATCTAGTGCTTTTTTTTCAAAATATAGCATTTGCAACCAAATACCCGAAAGTATGCAATGTTGGGCTTTCTTCCATTTAAGATCTCATATGGTGTCTTCTCAAGGAACTTGTGGCAATAGAGACGGTTGCTATAAAAGCAAGCCGTGTTGATTGCTTCGGCCCAAAATGAATGACTCACATTATACTCATTCAACATTGATCTTGCCATATCAATTAAGGTTCTATTCTTCCTTTCAACTAGGCCATTTGATTGAGGTGTATACTTGGCCGAGAATTGATGTTTGATTCCAAGCTCATCACATAGCTCATCAACTCTTGTGTTTCTAAACTCACTTCCATTGTCACTTCTTACTTTCTTGATTGTGGTTTCAAACTCATTTTGCACTCTCTTGATGAACTTCTTGAATATGTCAAATACATCACTTTTGTCCCCAAGAAAGAATACCCATGTGTATCTAGTGAAATCATCCACAATCACAAAGCCATACTTGTTGCCACCAATGCTTGTGTATGTAGTTGGCCCAAATAGATCCATGTGCAACAACTCAAATGCCTTGAAAGTACTCATAATGCTTTTCAATGGATGAGTGTTGCCTACTTGCTTTCTGGCTTGACATGCACTACATAGCTTATCTTTTTCAAATGTGACATCCTTCAAGCCTCTAACTAAGTCATGCTTCACTAACTTGTTCAATTGCTTCATGCCAACATGACCAAGTCTTCTATGCCATAACCAACCCATACTTGATTTGGTGAGCAAGCATGTTGAAAGTTGAGTGTCACTAGCATTAAAATCAACCAAGTATAGATTCTCATATCTAAAGCCTTTGAAGATCAAGTTAGAGCCATCAACACTAACTATTTCCACATCATCAACACCAAATATGTACTTGAAACCGAGATCACACAATTGAGCAACCGAGAGAAGATTGAAGTTCAACTTTTCAACTAAGAGCACATTGGAAATGCTATGATCATTAGAGATTGCAATCCTTCCAAGAGCCTTTATATCACCCTTGCTATTGTCACCAAATGTGATACTATCAATGCCACTATCATTTGATTTGAGAGAGTTGAACATTCTTGAATCACCGGTCATATGTTGAGAGCACCCACTATCAAGCACCCAATGCCTTCCTCCGGCCTTGTAATTTACCTACAAAATAATTTAATGTCTTTTAGGTACCCATACTTGCTTGGGTCCTTAGAGGTTAGTCACTAAGCTCTTTGGTATCCAAATGGCCTTCTTCTTTAGGCCCATAATTGGTGTACCAACAAACCTAGCATGCACACCTTTCTCACCCTTGGTAAGTACATAACAAGAATCAAAAGGAATGTAAGGTACATTAGCATTTTTCTTGTTCTTGTTCATTTTATTGCAATTAATCTCTAGATGCCCAATTTGCTTGCATCTATTGCAATAACGACCATTGCCCTTCACAAAGCGAGGCTTTGGAGTAGCAAAGGCCGCCTTGCCCTTCTTGGGAGTATAGCCCAATCCCTCTTTGTTAAGGGAGAACCTTTGGCTACCCAAGCATTTTAGCAAGCGGGCATCCCCACCATAGGCGTTGCCTAATGCGCGGGTGAGATCATCCACCTCTCTCTTGAGAGTCTCAACCACAAGTGATGAATCACTAGTAGTAGAGGTAGAGTTGGTTGTGGTGGATGATGATGAGCTATATGAAGCATTAGTAGGACTAACAACTAAAGAATCATCAATAATATCACATGTTAGTCCAATATCACAAGTGACAATCACTTACTCCTCCTTAGCTTCCTTCATGAACTTCTCCAACTTAAGGTCCTTTTCCTTAATGAGCTCAAGTAGAGTAGAGTGGGCTTCCTTAAGCCTAGTGTGAGCAATTTCAAGATCCTCGTGGTCTTCCTTTAGACACTCACGAGAAGCCTCTAGCTCATCAAAGGATTTCCTAAGAGCTTTGAGCTCTTGTTCAATTCCTTTGCACTCCTTACTCTTTTTGAGAGCAACAAGCTCCTCCATCAAGGCATCATTTTCATTGCTCTTGGCAATGAGCTCTTGTTCCAAGATTTTGTATTTCTTGGTTGTCCTCTTGTAGCCCTTGCTCATTTGATCTATTATGCCTAATAGATCATCCTTGGAGTAGTCCTCATCCTCCTCATCATCACTCCTACAATCATCACTAGCACAAGAATCATCATCACTATCATCATGTTTTACCTTGGTAGGCTTGGCCATAAGGCATGTTGATGTAGTGTCGAAGATGGATGGCTTGTTGGAGAGGGCGATGTTTGCAGTGGCTCATCGAGTGATCCTCTCATCATCACTAGAGCTTTCATCATTATCACTATCGGAGTTGTCACTATCCCAAGTGACTACATAACCACCACCCTTCTTCTTCTTGTTGAAAGTGAAGCTCTTCTTTGCTTTCTTCTCATTCTCTTTCTTATCCTTCTTGTTCTTCTTGAGCTTCAAGTCCCCATTATGAAATCTCTTATCTTCATAGGGGCAATCCGCCACTATGTGATCGGGGCTATTGCAATTGTAGCAAAGGGTCTTTGTCTTTATAGTGTCTCTCCTCTTCCTTGCCCCATATCCTTTCTTCTTCATGAACCTTCCCATCTTGTGCACAAGAAGGGCCATGGTCTCATCATCGAATGGATCATCATCATCACTTTCTACCTTGCTCTTGCCCTTAGAGGATGAAGCCTTGAATGCAATGGGCTTCTCTTGCTTGACCTTGGTCTCCTTCTTCTCTTCTACCTCATCTTCATCATCATTGTATTGGGCATCGGTCATTATATCTCCAAGCACATTGGTTGGTTTGACCTTGTCCAATCCCTCTCTAAAGATCATTCTTCTCAAGGTGGCAAACTTCTTGGGTAAGCACATCAAGAACTTGTGTGAGAAGTCCTTGTCCTCAACCTTCTCCCCAAGCCCCTTGAGATCATTGACAATGACTTGGAGCCTATAGAACATCTCCGAGATGGATTCATCATCCTTCATCTTGAATGTGGAGAACTTGTCCTTGAGCATATATAGTTTGGCACTTTTTACCGTTGAAGTACCTTCATATGTTTCTTCAAGCCTTATCCAAAGCTCATTTGCCTTTTCAAGATCTTTGATTTGCTCAAATACTTTATCATCAATGGCACGATAGATTGTGTCAAGTGTCGTCGTATTGCATTGTTTGTTGATGCGGTCATTGGGAGTGAGGTTTTCCTCATCAAGAATGACGTATCCTTCTTTGGTCACATCCCAAACCTTCTCATGTATATTGCCTAGATATTGCTTCATCTTCCTTTTCCAATGATCAAAGGAAGAGACGCCATCAAAGAATGGAGGCTTGCCATTAACATGATTGAACATAACTTGAGCCATCTTACACCGAGGTTGTTAAGCCTTACAAACGGTGACCACGGCTCCGATACCACTTGAAAGGTCTTGATGGCTAGAGGGGGGGTGAATAGCCTATTAAAATTTTCTACAAAGACAAGCTAAACAAGTTTATCAATAAAACAAATAGCGAGATGCGAGTTTTGCTTAGCCTACGGGGTGTTTGCAAGCCACCTAACCAATTCACAATTCTAGTGTATTTGCACTCAACCGCACAAGTCAAACCGAGAAGGAAACTACAACTAGCAAGCTACACAAAGAAGCTACTCTAGCAAAGCTAACTAGCTAGCAAAGATAACTAAGAAAGAAATGCGGAGTTGAGTTAGGAGGGTATCACCGAGGGGCGAAGTATTGAGCCAACCAATATGATCAACAATGAATACCAAGATAACCGAACACCAGGATCAATCAATCACAATATGAAAGTGATGACACGAAGATTTATCCCGAGGTTCACGTGCTTGCCGGCACGCTAGTCCCCGTTGTGTCCCTCTTTACCACGTGGTTCGGTGACTAATCGGTCTCACACCGAGCCTATCAAAAGGCTCACGTGCTTGCCACAAGAACCTACCAAATGGCAAAAGGTTGCAATGACACGAGCAATTCACTAACGTTGCCTTTGGCGCTTCGCCGAGGTAGGCACAAACCCCTCACAATCACCGGAGGTGGCCAAGAACAATCACCAACTCTTGCCAACGCCTCCAAGCTGCTCCAAGCCGTCTAGGTGGCGGCAACCACCAAGAGAAACAGGAATCCCACAGCAAATCAACCACCAAGTGCCAACTAGATGCTATCTCACAATGCAAATGCACTTGGATCACTCAATCTCACTTCGAATATGCAAAGAAGCAAGAGAGATGAGTGGGAGGGGAGTTGCTTAGCTCAAAGTGCTCACAAGTATGTCAAATGTTCGAGAGTAGGAGCCTTGAGCCGGCCAACAAGTATTTATAGACGTACCCCTTCGAATATAGCCGTTAGAAACTTAAACAGCCGAAATCGGGCTGACCGGACGCGCTGGTCCAACTGACCGGACGCGCCGGTCGCCCAACGGCTAACTGCGAAGCAACGACCGGACGCGCTGGTCCAACTGACTGGACGCGCCGGGAATGACCGGACGCGCTGGTCCCGTGAAGGACCAGACACGCTGGTCGCCTGAGCAGCGCTCAACGAAAATAGTGACCGGACGCGCTTAAGAAAATGACCGGACGCGACAAAGACAGCGTCCGGTTAGAGTCCAGTAAGCTCCCTGAACGACCGGACGCGTCCGATCATCAGTGACCGGACGCGCCTTGCGTCCGATCATCGAACTGAAAAACACGCAGACACTGAACACTGACCGGACGCGTCCGGTCATGCAAGGACCGCGTCCGGTTCAGCGTCCGGTCACCTCTGTGACCTCCGTTCGCCTTCGTTTCTTTTCTGGACTTCCGGCGTAGTGGAAAATAATCGTTTCAACTTCTCGAAAACGCCTGAATCCCGCCGAGCAAGCTCGGCGGGAGGGAGAGAGGAACTCAAACCCTCTCTACCGCTCAAACTCCACCGCCGTCGCAAACGTGCTAACATCACCAAGTGATCTCGTCATGTGTGAGTGTGTTAGCATTTTCACAATCATTTTTCGAGGCGATATTAGTTCTATCCAAATGCATATGATCATGAAATGCACATCTAGAGGCACTTAGGAGTTCAATAGCCGCGTCATTCCCCTCTTTATAGTACGGCTATCTATCCTATAATGTAACCACACCCACTAGGTGTCTTGGTTACTAAAACACAACCCTTAAGCATATACCTTTGCCTTGATCACGTAGGGTTGCGTCCAAATCCAAGTGTGGCCATCATGATCACCATGTCCATCTTGCCACCAACCTTGAAGTGTACTAATCCTCATATGCTACATACAACTTAGGCATGGGATTAGTACTTAGGCATTGTCACTAATTACCAACACCTAACATAGGACTTTCACCATGGCGTACACGCTACCGTTGTGGGCGGGGACCGCGCTTGGTCATGTCGCCCGGAGCTGCGCCACTGCTGCCCTTGCGCCCAGCCCCTGCAGTCGCGCTCAAGTGGAGGCTGAGGCTCCGCTCATCCTCGCGCCCCCTCTGCTCTGCTCTCTCGCCCCCTCTTCTCCCTCCCTCGGTTTCTGTCCGACCGCCGCCGATAGCTCTGCGACCTGCACTGGTTCTCGCCGCCTCGCTATTCCTTGAGCCTGCTCCTCCACCGTCATTCGCTGCCGAAGACGCCGTCCCTTGGCCGGTTTCGGTTGACCCAAGCCATTCTCCTATTACTCTGCTCGGTGTTGCCGCGCACGTGGCCGGGGTGCCACGGGCCTTCCCGGGGCGCGCCACGAGCACCTGCAGGTGGCTTGTGCGCCTCACCGCCGCTCTTTCCTTGGGCTACGCCTGGCCAAGCTGCCCCCACCATCGCCTTCCCCTAACCACGCCACCCCTCTCGCACTCCTCCCTCAGCCCGCCGCGCAGCTGTCCTTGTCGGTGTCGTGGGCGCGCGTGGCCGTTGCGCCATGGGCCACCTCAGGCCGCGTTGTGGCCACCCCATGGTCTGCCGTGGTCCCATGAAGCTCGTCGGCTAGCCATCCGTCACTGTTGTGGCCGTCTCCGGCCGAAACGGCCGGCGTGCCGCCTCCCCTACTGTGACTGCATGGCCACGGCGCCACGGCATGCCACCGACCGAGCTGCGACCCTTCCTAGGTGCACGCTGGCCCAGGTGTGCCCGAGCGCCACCTCCCCGCCGTCGACCGCCTCTAATCGGCCGAAAATCGACCGGTCCCCGCGCGCGTCCTCTGCTCTGCCTCTGCGAACAGAGAAAGGGAGAGGGCGAGAAAGGTGAATGGAAATTTTTACAGGGATCTCGATGCATACTTCGTGACTCATAGGAATAGTGCATGTAGGACTACGGGTTCATTTAGCGTAATCGGAGGGTCCTTTCTGCAAGAGTGCGCAGCCACGGCCGGGTGGGTCAGTTGGGCCGGCCTGTCTTGCGCGCATTCGCGCCCCGTGCCACGTCCTCGTGTGGGCCGCGCTAGGCCGCTGCATCTCGTGCACGGTCACTCTCGCTCGGGCCACGAGATGGCCTACTGGGCCGAAATGTTGTCATTGGCCTCTTCCTTTTACAAAGCAAATTCTTAATTTAGTTCCTAAGCTAAACTTGTAAATTCAAAATGAAATTGTGTAGAGATCCAAAAATTGTGAAACCAAAATTGTTAGGTTATCAAAATCATGCTCTATTTGTTTGTGTATTTTATCCACATAGTTGCGTAATAAATTTTGGGAGTTTGATAATTATTTTAAAATGCTTAATCTTGCTAAGTATATAAACTTGTGAGGATTTTTGTAAGAAAATGGGGATAGTGCTAGCTTTGAAAATTTTACAGTAGCTTTATAATATTATTATCTACTCTCTGTAACTTTTGTAGCTCCAAAATAATTAGTTGGTTAGGATAGTTAATGAGCCCTGGTTTAAATATCTGTTAAAACGATAAAATGGATAAAGCAACACTTTGGGTTCATATGACTAAAATACTTGTTGGGTAAATAATGTCTTATTCGACAACATGGGTACGTAGCCTAGTACGTTAGAGTTAGCTCGTGAGCTTGTGAAGCATATCGTGTTCTTCTAGTTGCAATTATCATTGTTTATTTACGTCTCTATGTTGCATCCACATATATCCCAATAGAAACGATGATGGATCACGAAGTTATCTGGAGTAGCCGAGGGGATGGTGTCCGGAGGATCGTGCCACCATGATGAAATGCTAACTTTGGTTATATGTTACCTAGGCAAGCCCCGGTGCATAACCCTTATTACTTCTATACTTTATTTTATGCCTGTGCATTAAGTTTAAAGGAGTTGAATGAAACCCACTTGCATATATATATATATATCCTTTCCTATGAGTCATACTAGTATGATAGGATGGTGTAGCGTGCTATGCCATAGGATTCTGGTAGAAGTCGGGTGATTACCAGTCACTCGCGAGAGATAGGAAGTATATTATTATTATCATCATATTATTATCACATGAAATATATATGAACAATAATAATTGGAGATCGGGCGGAACGGGTTGGATGGACTTGGACTTGGTTGGGCAATAGAGCGGGGCCCTAATTGCATTTGTTCCGCCTATGTCGATTAATGATCGTTCGTTGCATTGGATTCCATAGTCAGGTCACAGGCCTATCTGTCCCGAGCATATACTTGCTTATGGGAGCGGGAAGACTTGTTTCTCTCTTGTCATAGGTTCCGGCTCTTTCTGGACCGGCTTCTGGGTGGTTATATATATTGGGTTGAGGAGGTCTAAGCACCATACCGAGACCGGACCTGCAGTGTTGGGGGCTTAAAGTCTGAGCTTGGACGGGGATTTGGACCCCTTGACAGGAGTAAAACGGGTTGGTCTTGCTTGTGCCTAGGGTACAAGCAAGGTGTGTGTTTTCGGGGCACCCAGCTGGGCACATTGATTCATGAATCGCCGTCAACTTGACGATACGACATGACTATAATCTGGCATCGTAGCAAGAACTATGGAAGATGGTAAAGTGGTTCTGATTGCTTACCACCTGCTTGAAAGTAGTTTTGATGCTTACATAGAATGGTCGGTTAATGAACTAATGATGACTGCTAATAAAAATAAATATAAGGATGCACCTTTAGTAATGCTTCTTGCAGATGAAATTAACCCACAAGCCAGATAGCCTCGCATAATCCTTGGAGTCTTTTGCTTTTCTCCTGATGGGTAAGTCTTGCGGAGGACAATTGAGTACTCAGGGTTTGTTCTATCCTGTTGCAGGTGGCAGGTGTTGATAAGCTGACACTTTTGTGTGGAAACCTCCTAGTGGGCTCAGCGAGGATTTCCTTTACAATGCAAAGTATAGTTTATTTAACAAAAATCTCACCAAAAGTTTCACAAAGAAAATACTTGCAACTTGTTTTCATTTCATGCTTATAAAAGTTTATCATGTTAATGTTTATCTTATCACTAAATGATTTTTTCCGCTGAACTCTGATAACATTTTATATTCCACTAGTTTAATCAAATAATAAATTACTCTGATGTTGTACTTAAAGTGATGTAAGAAATGGCAAGGATGTTGTAAGCTTTACTCTCTCATTTATGATCCTGATGTAAAAATATGGACTTTTGAGTTCTCTCTTGGGGTGTGCTCGACGGAATCGTATAGTTTAGTGCACTCCCTTGGGCAAGTGTCTAATGGAAGACGAGTACTCTTGGGAGGGCATTAGATTAGGCGGTTCTGCCACACGAGCGCACCCGCCGGGTGTAGCCCCCGAGGCCTTGGAGGGATGAGTTATCCCTTCAAGGGCTTTGAATCGAGCGAGTGGGCCTACCTAGGGAAGATGAGGTGTTGCACCGAGTAGTAGTTGTTGTGATGCTTTGCGTCCTGGCGCATGGGAAGGTGGGGAGGTGCCCTTTTTTGCGTACGTGGGGAGTTGGGCGACTGGCGCCCTGTCAGCTGCCCTTTCACATGACATTACAAATACGGGTACAGGCGGGGTACAGGAGCCCACTTGTTCTTCTTAGTTCTTCGTAGTAGCCCACGATCTCTTTGCCCCCTTCTCGCCGCGGTGCCCTCTCCTGCCTTCACCATGGACCCAGGTAATCGCCCTACCGGTGATGCGTCTGGTGGTAGGTGGTCCACGCGGCGCCGCGTGATGGGGGCCGGGTCGTTCTCTAGTGGCGGACACAGGAGGCGGCTGCCTCGGGCCGCGACCGCGGAGCCGGCGCCACTGTTGGATGCTGCGCCGACCATGGTGGTAGAGACAGAGGTGGAGCAACTAAGGAGGTATCTGGAAGTCTCCTAGGCCGCACTCTAGGCAGCAGAGTGGGAGATGCAGGTCGTCTAGGATCAGCAGGTGGCCACGGACAGCCGGGTGGCCGGTGAGTTCTCCATTCGTCGTTCTAGTTTGATGAACTACATTCGTTCTTTGCACTCATTGCGTTCATGCATGGAGCAGAGCTAGAGGCGGAGCTGCTGGGGATCTAGGAAGCTGCGGACGCTGTGGCAGGGTACATCTATGCCCACGGTGCAAACCAGGAGGAGTGCCTCCTGGATATCCCCAACCATGTCTGGGGCGCGGAGGAGCTCGGCATCCATCACGTGGTGGCGATGGCCCTGATGATGGTGCAGGTGCGTTCGGGGCACGTGCTCCCCCACCTAGTGGGCCTTCTGGAGGGTGAGGAGCTGGCTAACCACGACGGGTCATAGGAAGACTTTGATGAGGCAGCCGACGCTGTCGTCGACCTGGTCCCTGCCGAGGGGATCATGGAGGAGGCAACCGGGCTCCTGGGACCCTGAGCGGTAGCCAACATCAAGGTTGGGCCCTACTAGCCGGTGTTCCTTGTCCAGTTCCAAGGATGTCGTCATCGAGGCCATCTTGATCCCCGCTTAGGATAGGTTTTTTGCATTTTACCTTAGAGGCACTCTTGTAAAAAGACTCGTCATTATTTAATGAATCGTATCTTTCATTGATGTGGGTTCTCATGTGATTTTAGAGGTGTTGTGGGGGGTGACCGTTCGTAGGGTCATTCATGGCTCCCGAGCCCTTGCTCAATGTAGGGTCATGAACGTTTGTTGGGTCGGGACGCAAGTGCAGCCCCTGAGGCTTCGCTTGATGCGGGGGTTCAATCGGGAGGCCACTTGTCTTTGGTTCGATCCCTCGTGTGTACCTTCGTGGAACAGGGGGGGTAAGTCAAACTATGTTATCCTCGTCGGACGAACCGTCGCTCTCAGGTAGGTCTGAGTGGAGTTCGAATCCCATTCGCTAGGCACCATCTCGCGACCAAGGTGGTGACTTCCTCCCAACTCTTGACTCAAGAGTCCCGAGGCGGCTATCGAACCCATGGTGGGCCAGCCTTCGAGCCCCTAGACCGTAATTGGGCTGGAGGAGCGTATGTAGTTCCATATTCTTCTCTTATCTGCCGAGGCCTATGATCGGCCCGTGGAGAGGGGAGGCGCCCGAGGCCCGTGTGGTGATGGGATAACGGCAGGCACGGCGTGCGAGGCGGAGGGTGCGAGGTGTCAGAGCGGACTTGCAGGGGGCGTGTGAATGGTTACCGAGATATCTAGGACGTGATGAGACATTTTTGCAGCCGCATTTAATGCGGGTGGTTGGAGTCTCGAATCGCCCCAGTTCCCCCCTTTTAACCCGGTGGTTTTTCCTCTCCTTGCACACCTCTGCCTTTTGCCTTCGTTGTGCTTGCGTTTCCCATCTGCCTCGGTAAGGAAGCGTGAGAGAGAGATAGAGAAAGATCAAAAACTCACCCTGCAGCCGCCGTCGTTGCCTTCGCCACCGGAGTGCTTTCCCAATCACCTCAATGGATCCATGGGGTCATTCTAGCTTCACCGAGATGATTGTGTTGTGGCTTGTCGAGGATGGGCTCCTTTGTCTGGTGATGAATGCCATGCAGCTGGAGTGGATTATCCCCGGCAACGAGGATGAACCGAACCCTCCCGCTGGTTACATCGTCAGCTTCGTGTACTTCCACGAGTGGGGGTTCAGGACACCTGCGAGCAACTTCTTCTGCGGTCTTCTTCACCATTATGGGATTGAGATGCAGAATCTCAATCACAACTCGGTTTTGTAGATTGTGATTTTTGTCATCCTGTGTGAGGGCTATTTGGGCATCATGCCCAACTTTGCACTGTGGAAGTACTACTTCTGCGCCACCATCTTCCTCAAGACGGTGAGGAAGGGCGAGACGGTGCCGGTGCGCATCAGTACTTGTGTGATCTAGCTTCATTAGAGCTGGGTGGATGGGTACATTGTCATGAAGGGGTCATCATCGAACAAGGGGTGGCATCAGCGGTGGTTCTACCTTATTAGCGACGCCGATGAGCCCCTGCCTCCGTACATCGATCGCTCCTTTAAAGAAGCACCAGAGCGCTAGGGCTATGGTCCCATCACTGCCAAAAGGAAGAAAATTGACTTCCTTCTCCAGGCGGTCAAGCGTTTGGTAGATGCGGACATGATGGGAGCTGGGGTCATCGCTATGTTCCACGAGAGGAGGGTGTTGTCGTTGATGCGGCGGGCACGCCTCCTACATGAGATGGTGCCAAACACGTCCCTTGAGGGGACCATGCTTGTGACAGGGAGGCTTGATCGCAAGGAGATCAAGAAGCACATCAAGTCGGCGCTCGGGAGTGTCCCTTCCGACGCCGTCCTCAATGCCCACCCGCCAATGCGTCCTGATGATGACTTCATTGAGATAGTGAGTGTCCCCCACTCTTCTTCTCCTTCCTCTTTCTCTTAGCCTCTTTGCGTTCCTTTTTGCCTGACCTGGGGCTTGGGCGGTTGTAGGGGAATCTCTGCTTGGTCCTCGACTTCGACCTACCCCTTCTTGAGGACACGAGCCAGAGGGCGCAGAATTGGGCTCACGCCAAGGGGGTGAAGAAGCAGAAGGAAGAACTAAAGAAGAAAGCGGCTGAGAAGGCCAGAAGGAAGGAGGAGTGCGACAAGCACCGAGAATTGCAACGGCATGCCGAGGAAGAAGAGGAGTTGTCGAGCATTGACGATGATGACGACGATGAGGAGGAGGTCGACTAGTACGACTGGCTAGACTCCATGGCTGAGGAGGGGGAACTTCCCGGGGAGTCATCCCTCTCAATAGAGGGGTGATCGCCACGAGCTGAACCACAGCGCCGTGAATCAGAGGACCCTAGTCTTGGGGGAGCTACGGCGACGGGCAGGGGAGAGGAGCCCCGAGGCCGCAAGAGCCAGCCCATTCTGAGAGGGTGGAGGAACCTTGACCCAGCAGATGGCAGGGTCATCGCAGCCACTTCCTCAGCCAGATAGGGCTGAGATCGTGGCGGCCGAGAAGAGGCCCTGCCCTATGACAATGGAGTCAAGCCCGAGCAAGCCATCGTGAAAATGCCCCCGTCCCACGTTGCAGAGGTAAGGGATGCTTCTTCCTCGTTGCTTGTTTGAGCCGAGGCTTGGTAGCGTTAACGCCCGTCGTTCTTGCAGGAAGGTTCATCCCAACACCCCCCTGCTTGCGCCGCGGAAGGTGCTAAGGCATCAAGGTCAAGCCTCAGCTGGCACTGTGCTGGGATCAAATGTCTCTGCCTCGGGGACGGCTGGTAGCGTTCCTTCGGTGTCCGCGGCCATAGGGGGACGTGAGGTGCCGGACGCCCCTGCTTCACCTCTACCCAACCCCACCCCGTCAGCGGGGGTGGTGCTTTCAGAAGCAGAGGTGGAGAAATCCATGCAGAAGGGGATGGCGGCGTTGGAGCGGCTGCCACGGTTTGGGCTGGATTTCGCTCTCAAGAGGGCGCTCCCTCAACAGAGTGAGGTTCGTCCACCTCCAATGGCGGAGACGCCAGCATCGACCGTGGGAGCGGGTGCAAGCGCCGGGGCTCAGGAGGGAGCAAAGGAGGCCACGCCCGAGGGCCTTTGGCGCAGGTGGGATCCACAGCGGGAGGCGGGGTCCCGTGTGAAGGAGACGGCAGCGGGTGGGGCCGACGTCGTTGAGGTGGAGGTGGTGGCGATCTCGTCTGGCGAGCCCTCTGACTTGGCCGAGGTGGCATATCCCTCCTACGACGGGGGGCCTACAGCCCTCGCGCAGGTGGGGCATGATCCCTTCTAGTGGGGTGGTCCGTGCCTCACCTGGTCGGATCAGAATCAGCCAGAGGCGCTGCCGGCCTTCGTGTTGAATGATGTCGAGGAGTTGGAGTCCTGGAGCCGGATCTAGACAGGGTGCCATACCTTAAACCAGGCTCTGACCATGACATTCTCCATCTTGCACAACGACATTCGCCCAACTGGCCAGGTGTGTCGAGTTGGGTGAATGCTTGTCGTTCGGTGCTTTTGCCTCTTGGTGCCTTTTGACATGACTCCTTGCATAGGAACTGCTCGAACGGAGCTAGGCAAAGTCAGAGTTTCTCCATCGCGAGCAGGGCTCCTAGGGACGCTAGTTAGAGGAAACGCAGAGGACTGCCATGGCCAAGGCATGGTTTGTGGAAGCCCAGAAGAGGATGGCCGCCCTCCACAACGAGATGGCAGATCTTCATATCCGTTATGATGAGGCGGTCACCGACGCCAAGGAGTCAGGGGAGAAGCTGGCGACCCTCGTTGAGCGTGTTTGTAAGGACCAAGAGGAGGCCCAAAAGGTGAAGAGTGAGCATGATGAGCTGTTGTAGGCTTCAAAGCAGCTCCAGGTCGATCTTGACTCTGTCCGCCGTGAGCGCGAGCATGCTCTTGGTGAGCAT
Source organism: Saccharum hybrid cultivar R570 (assembly GCA_038087645.1). Taxonomy (NCBI): domain Eukaryota; kingdom Viridiplantae; phylum Streptophyta; class Magnoliopsida; order Poales; family Poaceae; genus Saccharum; species Saccharum hybrid cultivar. The sequence continues at coordinate 4,543,801 of JAQSUU010000344.1, forward strand.
GATGAGGCTTGCCAAGAGTGCAACATAGCTCGAAGGGAGAAGAACACCACGGAGGATCAGATGAAGGAGACCACACGTGCGGCTTCTTGGCTTGCAGAGGATAACTGCCTGCTTAAGTTCGAGGTGGGATCCCTCCGAGCCATGGTGGCCCAAGGGCATCAGCAAGATTTGGCCTGGGCTCAGGAGTTAGAAGGTAAGTACCTTTGGCTGTCTATTGTTGAGCACTTTCTCGAAACATGCTTCTTATCTCCTGTGATGATCAGGGCTAAAGAGTAAGCTTGCCATGATGGAGGTGGAGCTTTTGTCAACACGGGAGGCCCTGAAGACGGTGCAGCGTGAGCACTCCGAGCTTCGTGCCACCGCTGAGCTATTATGCGATGCTCTTGGAGCGATCCAGATGCACCCTAGAGCAAGCTCGCTGCGGGGCCATCTCAGGGTCACCTTCGAGCGAGTTCGGACCCAGGTGAAGGAGGCCCTCCATCTTGGGATGCGACGTGCACTCGTTGTCTTTAGGTCCCATTACCAGAAGATTGACCTGGAGGCGCTTAGCGAGGGCTACGTCGACAACCCCGAGGAGGAGCTCAATGCCATCAACGAGGAGGTGCTAGAGCCAGCGAAGATTCTGGCGGCCAAGTTCGAAGAAGAGGTCATCCCCTTGCCTTTGAATCTGTAAACAGTGTCAGGCAAGGTGCCCATGTAAGAACTTAAGATTTTGGACAAGTCTGTGGACCTCGGGGCCCCTTTGAAAACTTGCATTTATCTTTCGTTCTAAGTTTTTTGCGTTCGTCCCGACCCTCCTACTGCGCCGAGTCTTGCGGTGTTTGGAGTTGAGTCAGTTGAGTCTGATGCCTTGAGTCGAAGTCAATGGGTGAGAGTACCATAGCCATAGGGGGCGAAGGTTTTTCGTAATCCAGTTAACTCGACCCGAGGGATCCTCGTGCTCCAAACATACTCGCATTCCCCAGTCGCCATTGGAGGGCTCGGGTGGATATCTTTTCATAAAGTTTTTCGAGTGGCTGCCCGATCCCCACGTCGTGTTAAGTTCACAAATTTTCTAAAAGTACGAGTCGACCCCTTAGGACCAAATTGGTGACCAAAGGCACCGTAACCACTGGGGTGTAGGTTTCTCACAGTCCGACCGATCTACCTTGAGGGGCTCTTCGCTTTCTAGAACATCCGTTTTCTTAAGCAACGCTGTAAGGGGTCAGCTACGAAAAATGTTTTGAAAAGTATCATGAAAATTTTACGTCATTAAGGGGTTCCCCCCTCTTAACCCTCGAGAGAGGCCTGACCCTAAATAAATGTAGGGTCGGGTCTTTCTCAGAGTTTGGACAAAGTAAGAGGTAATGAGCACTGTTTTTATTCTTTTGAGATTAAACATGTGACAAGCCTAGAAATCTATGGGTAGAAGCGACGTAGTTGTTCGATATTCCAAGCATTGGTGAAGACTTCGCCATCTACAGTGCTAGTTTGTAAGTGTCGGGTCGGAGTACTTCTACGACGACGAACGGGCCCTCCCATGGTGGTGTTAGCTTGTGTCGGCCTCTACTGTCCTATCTGAGGCAAAGCACTAAGTCTCTGACGTTGAACGCCCGACCCCACATGCGACAATGGTGATACCAATGTAAGGCTTGCTGGTACTTGGCAGAATGGAGCAGGGCAACATCACGCGCTTCCTCCAGCTGGTCTACGACGTCCTCAAGGGACGCTTGGTTGCCTTGCTCATCATACGCTCTGACCCTTGGCGCTCCATACTCTAAGTCAATCAGGAGGATGGCCTCGGATCCGTAGACCATGAAGAATGGCGTGAAACCCGTCGCTCAGCTCGGGGTCATCCTCAAACTCCAAAGGACTGCGGGGAGTTCCGTGACCCATCGGCGGCCAAATTTGTTCAACCGGGTGAAGATCCTTGGTTTGAGCCCCTGCAAGATCGTGCCGTTGGCGCGCTCGATCTGCCCGTTCGTCTGGGGGTGTGCCACAGCTGCCCAATCCACGCAGATATGGTGATCATCATAGAAACCTAGGAACTTTTTGCCGGTGAACTGTGTGCCATTGTCAGCAATGATGGAGTTTGGGATCCTAAAATGATGAATAATATCAGTAAAGAAGAGCATCGCCTGCTCAGATTTAATTCACGCGATCGGCCAAACCTCAATCCACTTCAAGAACTTGTCAATGGCGACAAGCAAGTGGGTAAAGCCCCTGGGTGCATTCTGAAGCGGCCTGACAAGGTCTAGACCCCAGACTGCGAAAGGCCAAGTGATGGGGATCGTCTGGAGCGCTTGGGCTGGTAAATGAGTTTGTCAAGCATAATATTGACATCCTTCGTAGGAGCGTACTACCTCGGTCACGTCAGCCACGGCAGTGGGCCGGTAAAAGCCTTGTCGAAACGTGTTTCCAACAAGGGTGTGTGGCGCTGCGTGGTGACCGCAGACGCCCCCATGGATGTCCTGTAATAGCCTTTTCCCCTACTCACTAGGGATGCAACGTTGCAGGATTCCGGTGGGGCCCCGCTTGTAAAGTTCCCGATCTAGCAGAACGAATGACTTGGCACGACGTGCAAGGCGTCGAGCTTCAGTTTTGTCGGCTGGGAGTGCGTCGCGGACCAAGCAGTCTAGGTACGGGATTCTCCAGTCTAGCAGGGGTTCGGGCCCTGTGGTTGGGTCATCCTCGATTTGCATAACCTCAGGGTCGGTTGGGGCCGAGGTAGAGTCAGCCCCGAGGTTAGCGTGGATGGCTCGCTGCCGTCCTGCGCCGACTCTTGGGAAGTGATCGAGGGCTTATATAGATCGCTGGCGAAGACACTGGCGGGAGCTAGCTGTTGGTATTTATTAATGCAACACTTATTTTAGTAGTAGTCACTTAGTAATCACTACACATCTAACTATGGAACCAGGTTGTCATCCCCAGTAAATGAAGATAGATATGTATTATCGAATTGGCTATCATTTCATGTGATTAGTAATATTGAATATATTAAATAACAATAAATCCGCAAGCGCATAGATTAATCCTACAATTGTAGCACTTCACCAGGAGTATTCTAGGTATCGTTATTTATATTTTACCACAGGGAAAAGCTATTGAAATTGAGCAGCATGAAATAACAAATCATTGTGGATTACTTATGATGAAAATCAATCACATAGGACATGCCCAAACAGGGGTAAGCCAATGGTAGATAAATAAGGATAATGAATAAATGTAAGCATAAATATTGATAACCCCAGAGATAGAAATAGATACTACACAAGTTTAGTAAGACCCGACAAGAGATTAGTTAAGAGGTTGAATCCCTAAGTAATTACTAATTCATTAAGTCTTTCACGTACTCTAGCAAATATACAATCATATATAGCACAAATGACTCTTCATCTACACATAAGGAACATTGCTAGAGGAGAGCCAGAACATAGCTAGACTATTCCTCTGCAATCGGGTTCTACTAATTCTATATACGAGGTGTGGGTTACAAAAGACTCAACGAGATTATTGTCATGCCCGCGATCTACCACACTTCCTAGCATATAGAGTGCATCAGCAGGCATACAATATCTAAGCACCACGCTTACATACTGGCTACCACTTAACCCACTCGAGTACTGGATTAAGCGCTTTACGAACATATGCATAAACTCATAATTAATCATGACTATATCAAATATACTACTAGAGTAAACTAGAAACATAATAAATAGGAATATAATATTGAAATAGAACAAAGTCATAACAAAGGAGAGATACAAAAGATTATACCAGACTCCAGATGACTGCAGATCCGAAATCCTTGAGCGAGAACCCGAACTCTACTTAAAACTTGCTACCTAGCCTATACTAGAACTTGGAGTAGCTAATCTAATCTCTGGTGGAGAGCTTCTCCTTGGCTTCAACTGATTTCCTCTTGGCTTCTTCCTTCAGGAGGGGTGGGCTTTGTTTATATAGGCCGATGGAATGAACCGCAGTCCTTGGATCAAACCGACTTGAAACAACGGAGGAGATTGAAACCCTAAGGTGGTGGAGCATCGTGTGCGAAGGCCGAGGCTGATAGGTGGACCTCTAGGTCGGCTAACCTAGAGGCCAGGTCGGCCGACCTGGGTCACTTCTAGGTGGGTCCCACCTTCGAGGGTCTGCCTTCTCGTATCTTCTAGATACTTCTTCACATCATTCCACCATGGAATATGCTTTTTAGCCTGATGTTTATTCATTTCTTTGTTTACTTCTTGATAACTCCATGTAGAAACACAGATTCACCAAAACCTGGGGAATTCTGTCAGTTAAACCCCTATTCTACATTTTTATTTATTATTTGCCCTTTTTCATGTTTTATTGACTGTTTGAAATTGATGGTTGACGACCGTCAACACTGGCGCCTAATCAGATGCCAGCTTCGCAAGCTCGTCTGCAGCCTCATTAGACCATCTAGCGATGTGGTTGAGCTCGAGGCCATCAAATTTTTCTTCCAGGAGGCAGACTACCTAGCAGTATCCCACCATCTTGGGATCATGACAACTCAACTCCTTCATGACTTGGTCTATGATCAACCGGGAGTCTCCTTGAACGTCAAGCAGTCAGATCCCGAGCTCGGTGGTGATGTGCAAACCGTTGACAAGTGCCTCATACTCAGCGATGCTGTTAGAGGCCGGAAAGTGGATTCAGATCATATACCTCATGTGCATGCCGAGGACGGAGACGAAGATAAGTCCTGCCCTGGCTCTGCTCTTCATCAGCGACCCATCGAAATACATCGTCCAGTACTCCTGTTCCACCAGTGACTGTGGCGTTTGGGTCTTGGTCCATTCTGCCATGAAGTCTGCCAAAACCTAGGACTTCATTGCTTTCTGAGGGGTATAGGTGATGCCTTCTCCCATGAGTTCAATTGCCCACTTAGCTATTCTTCCCGTCGCCTCCTGGTTTTGAATCACCTCCCCGAGGGGGAAGGAAGACACAATCGTAATCGGGTGCGACTCGAAATAGTGGCGTAGTTTCCTTCGGGTGATGAGGACAACATACAGGAGCTTTTGGATCTGTGGGTAGCATGTCTTGGTGTCGGACAAGACTTCACTGATGAAGTAGACTAGGCGTTGGACTTTGACAGCGTGACCCTCCTGTCGTTCCACCACGACGACGGCACTCCCTATATGAGTAGTGGCCGCGACATATAGTAGGAGCGATTCCCCTTCAGCCAGGGCACAAGGATCGGGGCCTTTGTTAAAAGTGCCTTGAGCCCGTCAAGCACCTCTTGGGCCTCGGGTGTCCAAGCGAAGTGGTCCATCTTTCTCAGGAGTCGGTATAGGGGCAGGCCTCGTTCGTCGAGGTGTAAGATGAAGCAGCTCAGCACCGCCAGACATCCTGTGACTCACTGTACCCCTTTCAAATCTCGGATTAGGTCCATATTCATGATGGCGGAAATCTTCTCTGGGTTGGCTTCGATGCCACGCTCAGAGATGATAAAGCCAAGTAGCATTCCCCTTGGAATCCCAAAGATGTATTTTTCGGGGTTGAGCTTCATGTTCTTGGCCCGTAAGCACCTGAATGCCTGATCGAGATTAGCATCCAGGTTATCAGCTCGTTTTAACTTGACTACGTTGTCATCTACGTAAGCCTCAATGGTTCGCTCAATGAGGTCTCCAAAAATGGTGAGCATACAACACTGATATGTAGCCCCCGCGTTCTTGAGGCCAAATGGCATGGTTACGTAGCAGTAGGTCCCGAACAGGGTGACAAAAGAGGTCGCAAGCTGGTCGAACTCTTTCATTGTGATCTGGTGATAACCGGAGTAAGCATTAAGGAAAGAGAGAGCTTCACAACCTGAGGTGGAGTCGACTATTTGATCGATGTGCGGTAAAGGTAACGGGTCTTTAGGACAAGCCTTGTTGAGACCAGTGTAATCAACACACATTCTCCATTTACCGTTCTTCTTTTTTACAAGTACAGGTTTAGCTAACCACTCAGGATGGAACACTTCCTTGATGAATCTAGCCGCCAGCAGCTTGTGAATCTCCTCCCCGATTGCTCTGCGCTTCTCCTCATCGAAGCGGCACAGTCGTTGCCTTATCGGTTTGAAGCCAACCCGGATATCCAAGGAGTGCCCGATGACTTCCTTCGGGATGCCAAGCATGTCCGAGGGATTCCACGTGAACATGTTGCTGTTCGCGCGAAGAAAGTTGATGAGCACTGCTTCCTATTTTGGATCCAGGACGGTGCCAACGCACACCATCTTACTGTTAGAGCCGCTGGGTCAAGGGGGACTTCCTTGACCCCCTTGGTGGGTTTGAAAGAGCCGATGGACAGCTTGGGGTCGGCTGCCTCCTTAAGGTGCGCTTCTAGCTTAGCTACAAGTGCCTCGGACCTAATGATGGCCTCGGCGTACTCGCAGCACTCCGCATCACACTCATAGGCGTGTTGGTAAGTGATGTGGATAGTGATGACCCTGTTGGGCCCCGACATCTTGAGTTTGAGGTAAGTGTAGTTCGGGATGGCCATGAGCTTCACGTAACATGACCGCCCCAACACGACGTGGTAAGTGCCATGGAACCCGACCACCTGAAAGGTGAGGGTTTCCTTTTTGAAGTTGGAAGGATCCCCAAAGGTGACAGATAGGTCGATTTGTTCGAGGGGCAAGGCTCGCTTGCCTGGTACGATATCGTGGAAAGGTGCTTCGCTCAAGCGGAGCTAGGTCTAACTGATCCTCATGGCGTTAAGGGTTTCATGTACATGATGTTGAGGCCGCTGCCTCCATCCATCAGTACCATAGTGAGCCACGTGTTGCCGATGATGGGGTCAACAACAAGCGGATATCGGCCCGACTGAGGGACGTGATCTGGGTGGTCATCACGGTCAAAAGTGATGGCCGATTCGGACCAGTCGAGGAAGGCTAGTGTGGCTGGCTCAGCGGCGTAGATCTCTTGACGCTCTAGCTTGCGCTGGCGCATAGAGTCATAAGCTGTGGGCCCGCCAAAGATCATGAAGCAGTTGTTAATGATAGGGAAGTTGTCGTCTTTCTCCCTGCCATCGCCCTTGTCATCCTCGGGCCTCTTGCTGGGGTCGCCCTTCCCTTGGGCTACCCTAGAGAAGTAGCAATTCATCATGCCACACTCTTTGAGGGTGTGTTTGACCGAGCCCCGGTGGTACAGGCACGGTTTATCGATCATCTCATCAAAAACTCTTGGGCCACCCTCAGGAGGGGCCCGAGGGTTCTTGCACTCGGCGGCAGCCACAAGGGGATCCTTGCGCGACTGCTTAGCCTTCTTCTTTTTCTTGGAGTTGCGGCTAAAGCCACCTTCGTCAGTGTTCTCTTGCTGCTTCTCCTTACCCTTGGCGTCGTGGAAGATCGCCCCTACCGCCTCCTCGTCGGAAGCAAAGTTGGTGGCAATATCCAAGAGCTCCCTGGTGGTGCGTGGGCCCTTACGTCCCAACTCATGGATGAGCTCCTTGCAGGTGGTTCCCGCGAGGAACGCGCCAACGATGCCGGCGCCAGTCACGTTGGGCAGCTCGGTGCACTGCCGGGAGAAGCGCTGAATGTGCTCACAAAGAGTTTCATCCAGCTTTTGGCGGTAGCTCCTGAGGTCCCAGGAGTTACCAGGGTGGACATAAGTGCCCTAGAAGTTCCCCATGAAAACCTTCACGAGGTCGGCCCAGTTGTGGATGCGACGGGCCAGAAGATGTTCCGGCCAGGCTCTCACTGAGTCAGCCAGGAACAGAGGGAGGTTGCAGATGATGAAACAGTCATCGTTCGTACCGCCTAACTGGCAGGCGAGACGATAGTCATCAAGTCAAAGCTCAAGGTTTGTTTCCCCAGAGTACTTGGTGGCATTGGCAGGTTGCCGGAACCGTGCCGGGAACGGCGTGTTTCGGATGTCTTGGCGAAGACCCATGGTCCCAGGGGTTCGAGCGATGGGCTCTGGTCCTCCCCGCTGTCGTAGCGGCCGCCCCGTCGAGGGTGGTAACCACGGCTAGCACCATCCTCCTTGTGCCTCTTGTGCGTGTTGAGGACGTTGCGCGCATCGTAGTTGTGGCCAACGCAGGCGTGGATAGATGGGGCTTATCCCCCACTTTCTATTGTTCTGGGTGGACCGAGGCTTCCTTCTCCCATGCCACCGATGGTGTGGGCTGGTCGGGCTCAGGTCCACACCGTCAAGACGTGGAGCTTTCGGCCTGCTACACCGCGGCACACTTGAGAAGGGCACGCAGCTCCCCGTGGGCTTGCCGCCCCTCTAGAGTTGATGGTTTGGGCATCGTCCGGAGGAGGATTGCCACGGCGGCAACACTCTGGCTCGCCCTGTTGAAGAGAGGTGGGTGATCACCGCCGTCGTCGTCGCAGATTCAGTGGTGGACGTTGTGAGCTCTACGTTGAGCTGCGCTACCATCGTTGCGACTCCTAAGCTCTTGTTTGAGCATTGCACGTAGTTGCACCAGCCGCTATTGCTCCTCCTCGAGCTTTCTCTCAAGCTCTCGGAGTTGCTCTAGCTGGGGTTGTGCTTGCCCCATAGGTGGTGGCATGGCCGCACCGCCTGCACGTGCGGCATTACGAGTCGCGGCATTGGGCGAAGTGCGTTCGTCCTCATTCTCGTCGGGGGTTCCTTCGCGGAGTTCCCAATCACACATGAAGCATTCTCAAGACGGGTCGTGACTCTTGTCATCAGAGTCAAACCCCTCGAGAAGGTAGTTGCTGCTGAAGAGGAACTAGCGCAGAGTCCCTGGGTTATCGAGCCTGGAGAAGTCAGCGTCAGCCCAGCTGCCATCGTCCTCCTCAGAGTCGATGCTCGAGGACGTCGCGATAGTCGTGAAGAGCTCCGAGAGGGACTCCAAGTGGTGTCATGGCGAACCTACGGAGGAATTATCTATGGGCCGTATGAGATGGTTGTAAGTCCTTGCAACGTTGTGCAGCCCATGAGGCCACGCCATTTGTACTAGCACAACGCTTATCTCTAGAGAGGATAGTGGTTCTCCCGTGAGCTGCGACAAGACGTTGACGGTGACGGTGACGGGGTGGAGGCAATGGAGATCTTCCTGGGACGGTTGCGGTCCTAGGATGGTGTCAAGCTGACACTCCAGCCTCGGGTGGTCGGATCCATGGGGCTAAATGCCCTCGGAAGCTCGTGCCTCGTTGGCATGCAGGCGTAGACCACCCATTGACTCAGAGATGGAGTTGACGTTGGGAAGTGTGCTGAGTGGCTCAACAGGAGATGGCGGAGTGCTCTCTCTCCATGCCTATGGGATCCAGGCCCCCGACGCGCTCATCGGGACCCGGAAGGGACGCATGGTGGATCTGCACGGAAGGGGGGAGCTAGACCAGGTCGTGATCCACCCTCGTGCAGAAGAAGTCCAGGCTCCCAAACAAGATATGGGAGCCCCGAGTGAAGCCAACACGATATTTGGCCATCCGAAGCCTGACAAAGTGGATCGTGATGAGCAGAAGGCCCCTACCTAGCGCGCCAACTGTTGGTGTCTAGAGAACCAGAGGTCTAAACAGAGCGACGAGTAAATTTGTATCTGCACGTCTAGGCCCGGATGGTGTGCAAAGCGGACATAAGGATGTATGCTGGTTCAAGCATGAATGGCCCTACGTCCAGTGAATTTTGCTGTTGCTCGTGTTGTCTTGCACTGAAATACTCGTAGTAGGGGTTACAAGCTTTCGAGAGAGGGAGCAGATCCCAGGTCTCTTTTGAGGGGTGGTGCGCGTGTGTCGATGTCTTAGCGAGGAGTGTGTGTGTGTGTTGTTTTTATTCTCCTTAGATGTGGCTCATGCCTTCCCTTTTATAGCTTTTAAGGAGAGAGCTCGGGTTACATTCGTGGTAAAGAGATGAAAAGCAGGAAAGGATGAAAGAGAAAAATAAAAAAGGTGGCCTCGGGCATGGTCGTCTTCCTCCTTATCCGATGGAGAACAGTTTCCATGTAGCGCAGAGATGCAACAGGCGTTGATCTTTTGGCCTCTCTGTGTACTGGTGCTGCGTGTTGTGGCCATGTTTCGTTCTGTGCGCCTCTGTGCCATCGAGGATGGGCGGTACGGGAGCCTGGATTTGCGTTGAGAAGGGGTTTGGTGGTATAGTGGTTGTTACCCCGTCGCTGTAGAGGTATGGATGTCGTCGTGGTGGAATGATCGGGGTCATGTTGGGTCAGGGTGTTGTTCCCGTGCTCCTGTTGACTGTGCACGGTCACATCCGTCCCATCGGTGGGAGCGGGTGCTGCGGTTGGGGGCCCCGTGGCTCCCTCTCTTGCCTGAGGGTTCCACGTGTCTCTCGGGCGAGGCAGAAATACGTCAAGGGGGTCGGGCGCTTTTGATGACACCATGGGAGCTCGGGCGAGGCGAAAAAATATCACCTGAGGTGCCTATCTCGCCAAGACCTTTCCGCAAGGCTCGGGTGGGATGGAGTTTGTCATTCGTGCCTCGAGCGACTGACTTGCTGTCAGCGCCTTTGACGGGTCGGTTTTACTGGGGCCCCTACGATGGGGCATTAGCGATAGTACAAGGTGCTGTATTTTGCCGTATGTTGGGTACCCTGGTATTTTGATACCCGACAATATCGGCAAGAAGTCTCCAATATCCATTTCTTTCATGCGGCTAAGATAATGTTTTGCCTAGTTAAGTGCCCATGCGTTGCTATGGGTATACATAGAATCTTATGACATAGAATTTAACAAAATAAAAATTATTCTAAAAATATATCATTTAAAATATTTGATCAAAAGGTCACAACATCTTAAGAGTAAGTCGCCGTAGATACAAACACAAAACCAAGACCCTAGCCATGCTAAACCCATGCTCGTCAAAAACACAATACAACTTGAATAAGATTTACTTGTGGTGTCAAGTGTCACCATGCCTTGAACGGATCCGTAGTTGTCTATTACATTTGCATTAAACACTTAGAGCCAAAACCCAAAACTTCTAATTAAAGCACCATCTCAAGTTCTAACACATAGTTCTGTCAATACATGGGTGTAAACAAACGCGAACTCATAAATGTAATCCATTCAGAGAGCACGGTAATAATTTGCTCAGACCCACAAGGCGACACACTTTACTTGATAGTCAACAGTTCATACATGAGTTATGACTTACAATGCGCAAATTGAGAAACGTCATCCATCAACCAGGAACAGTAACATTTTGCTCTTCAGAATCCTAGTCAATCTCAACATTTGGACGAAGACAACACAAATGCACATTACGTCATTTAACCCTTCTGCGTTCAGCGACCAACTGCAATAGACTTTGTGACAGGGACCAGTCGTTGCACATTTCTCAGTTGAAACACAGTCTCGGCCTATGCTACAATTATATTGAGGAATCAAGAAATTAAGCCCAAATCATAATTAGAAAATAAGAAATAGAGAAAAGGTAGGGAAAATCAGCATGAGGAATATTAAGTAAAAGATATATAAGAAAAAATTAAATAGATAAGTATTGTAGCAGGCAAGTCAAAGAAACAATAAAATCAGCTAAGTAGTCCACACAAAAACCAAGCATATGCAGATGAAACCAAAACGCAGCAGTGCTCTACCAATAAAGTCTCAGTAAGACCAAAAATCAATACAACTGTAGCTGAATTGAGCCTAACAAAACTAACTGTACAGATGCCAACAAGTTTTAAGTGTGTAATTCACAATACTTCTTTTCACAAATGTTCTCACTTATAGCATTTGTTATGTGATCCGATAATGCATGGCTTTTTTATGATACTTCTTTTCGCAAGTGCTCCCACTTATAGCATGTCTATTACAATTCAGTGATGCATGCCTTTTTTCAAGAATACACAGGAGAGATGCTCTGAATGATTGTACAACCAGAGATACAACTTAAAACAAGAGAGCTAAAGCTAAGTTCTAACCTAACCAAGTGCTCCATCCTACTGTAACTGCTCTCTGTTTATATTTAGTCGGCTTTCAGCTTGGATTTGTGTTAACATTCAATGTGTTTTCCCTGGACTTCCATGTTCTACTGATTACAGGGAATACTAAATTAAGTATTCACCTCATTGACTAACAAGAGTAAGGACTAATTGTATGTTCAGTATTTGCAAATGATTGAATACGGTTCAGAGTTTGGCACTGACACATTTCCATCTCTCAAAAAATTAAGAGGATCCAAAAGTTGCAAAGATATTATGTCATTTCACTACTATACGAAGTACTGACATGTTTCATCCTCCCACACACACACTTAAGAAGCAGAGATGTTCACGATACTTGCAGGTATTATGGATTCAGCAGGTAGCACAGGCACAGATAATTACAAAAAAAAAGAGTTAGAAAGGCCAGGTCTGGCATCGATGAATTTTGCTGTTCTAGCAACCAGAACCAACCTCAAGAACAGTGAGAACCTGCAAAGCGATAGGTACCACTGCATCAGATAAAAACAACTCATGACCTATTGTGACTACAGCCAGACAAATATCTGTGTTCTTTTTCCTAAAGTGTCCGCAAACCTACCACCAGGCAATGTTCATAATATAATTGAGTTACTTTAGACAAATTTAATGAACATAGAAAAAATTCTACTGGACTATGAGGAAATAAAGTCCAGATACCGAGAACTAAATTATAGCATTTGTGTTCATGTCTATGTGGCTAGATGATTTGTGACTGTCACATCGGATTGTTCAAAAAAAATAGATAAAGGTCATTCCCACATGCATTTTGTGGTGCTGAGATAACTTTGTGACCATCTCTTGGTGTTGCATTGCTAATGAGACACATAGGACATGAATTTTTTTAGAAACAAACAAATTTAAGCAAATGAAATTCCGGTCCTGTAGGAACAATATTTACATATCTGCTTTGGTGTTAATCTGTCTACACAATGGTAATAGGTTCTACACGTGCAGTAATATTTCATAGCAACAAATTGGTGGGAGTTGTTCAAGGGAAAAAAGTGAGGAACTCGCCTTCTATTCTTTGTCGAAGCATAACTAAATTTCTTCGATTGAACCCCTCTTGCAAATAACTTGTGGTGATCCCCAAAAGCATGTTTGACAGTATCAATGTCATCGCTCAGTGCATATTCTTTACCATTTGAAACCTGTATTCCTCCACTTGACAACATTTCTCGCAACCCATTCAATCCAAATTTACGACAGAGAAAGGACAAAGTTCCATGATGGTATTATGGTTGTAGGCACTACTTTCTCAAAACCATGTTGGTAGAGCGTAAGTGATTTAGGCTAGCCAAGACACAATGGTTATGGTATGACTATTTGACTAATCTGTCAAAGACCCAAGTACTAACTGTAACGTTATACTTGAAGTAGTGGTCAAGGGCAATGGTGAAATAATGTAATTCATCCTGAACCACAGGTTCAGAGCAAGTTCCAGGCTTCTCTGGAAAAAATGAAACCCCCTGTTAAGGTTATGCAGTCATGCAATTCTCAGAAATGTCTACAGAATTGAAGCACAAGTCTGTATCATAACGGAAAGAATATTACCCCACTGAAGACTGAAGATGAACAACAGACAAATTGAGCAGAAAATGGCATCACAAAAGACGACATGCAAAGGTAATAATAAAAATCCCATGTACCAGATCCATATGTGTTAACCTGTTAAAACTAAAGACAACGGGGCCGTTCGGCTGAAATTATAAGCCGGCTGAAAAACACTGTTGGCTGATTTTTTATGAGAGAAAAATACTGTTTTAGCTGAAAAAACGAGCCGAATAAGACGGATTATAAGTCAAATGAACAGGGCCAACATTGTTCACGGCCTAGCAGCAAAAGACAGTACGACTTATTAATCCATTGTGAAAAGAGAAAACAACCCATCAAAAACAGAACGGTTGCAATCACCGACACAGGACAACTGTGGATTCAAATTTTAAGCCAAAAGCTATGTAGTAGTAACACTTACTCAACTGAAGTTAAGTGCCAAGCCTTCAAATAACTTTCAAAAATCAATTTTATCGCAAGTAAATGGAGGATACACAAGTTGGTTTCAATTATATAAAGTTAACCATGACCACTGGATGCATGAACAGCTATGGTTCATGCGAGTGCATGGCAAATAAAGCTAGTATAATACCCTCAGACTGAAATGAAAAAATTGGCTGGTTAACTAACCTTAAGAACACTCTTGCCAAGATAATCAGGTCCTCCATTCGTCAACTCCAAGGCCTCGTATATTCCTGAGAGGTCAATTGTTCAAAGAAAAAAATGTCAAAATTCTGCACATAGATGTCCAACATATGGAATTTGAGGCAACTACAGAAAGTCCATTTCAAACGAAATAGTAGATACTGACATCCCAGAGTACCATATATAATATGAAAAATATTTTTCTTTTCTGTGTTGCTAACATGTCAAAATGATTAAACATGGCATGGTATCACATATAAATATGATTCATGATTCATTAGATAAGAATACTTCTGGAGAGGTCTATTGGCTTCACTGCATTCTTTCTGTATTATTCAAAAACAAAATCATGCTTTAACCTCTTTAAGAGCAACCACAATGTATATGGGCTAAGTAGTCCATATGGACAACTTTTGTGTCAGTGGACTATAGCTATTGTTGTCTCTACAATGTTTCAGCCAACAAGTAGTCCATAAGGTGGGTCTCATATGAGATAAAAAATTATTTCTCTTTACAATCCTGTGCAAAACCAAGAAAGAGAGAGAGGAGTGAGAAAAAGTAATATTTTTTATTCCTTATGGGTAGTCCATAAGCTTATGGATACCTTTTGCTATGGACTACCCTGTAGACTGGTCTCACAATGTTCTAGCTACCTGATAGCAAATATTTTAATCCTATGGACTGCCTTATGGCTAACGTTGCGGTTCATCTAAGCCGTAGTAGTCCCCCGCACAGCCAGCCGGTCACGTCGCCCCAAATTTTTCTACTGGTCCACTTCAGCGCCACCTCACCTTCTCCTTGCCATTGGTCCACCTCAGCCGCTCATTCCCCTTCTACAGCCACCTTCTCAGCACGAGCGCACCGTCCTCCTCTTCCCGACGCTTCTCGTCGCCTCCTCCGCCTCCACCCAATCCGACCTCGGCGCATCCCGCCGGCTGCCGCGCCGCGGCCAGCACCCCTCCCCTCCCCTCCGTCCGGCTGCTGGCGCGAGCGCCCCCTACGCGAGGCCAGAGAGACGGTGCCCCCTGCGCGGCGGCGGCCACGGCGCAGTACGGCGCGGGTGGCCCCCTCGCCCCGCCCCCATCGCCCCCCCCCCCCCCCCCCCCCCCCCCCGCGGCGGCCTGCTGCAGGTGCTCCGCACAGCTCCGCTGTTCCTCGCTCGCCGGTTAGCTCCCCTCGCGCTGTCTCCCTCTCCCTCTCCGTCCCGACGCAGCGACGGACGGCGCGGGGGTGGCAGCTCGGCGCGGGTGCCCCCTGCGTGGGCAAACCCCGGGCATGAGCCTCGGATCCTGGCGCAGCGACCTCTCCCCTGCTCCGTTCACCTCACGCTCCGTTGGGACCTCCTTATCGATGCCGGCTCCGGCATCTCCATTGTCTGCGGCATCACCTCCTCTCCCTTTGGCCCCTCTCTCTTCTCTACCTACATTGGCGGCTGCTCTGACGCTTCCACGGACAGATTCGTGCCTCCGTGGCCGGATCCATGCCTCCTCCCACCGGATCTGTGCGTACCACCATGCATGGACGCCTAGCCGCCTAGGAGGCTCAGTCAGCTCAAGAGGAACGATATCTTTGATGTCAGCCTCAGTCCGTGAGGTGTCTCTTGTGACCTATGCTCCTCGTCCCTCAGGTGTGTTCCTACTGCTTGCGGCCACGTGTTCCTCCGGTCATTTCGCCTGGTCCCTGCTCCCTTCTCTGTTGCCTGTGATAGGCATGTTCTTGCTTCTAATGGCGTTTGCCTTGCATCCTGTGGTTGCAGTTTATAAGACCACCATCATGTCATGACATGCCTGCCAGCCTGCCGATAGTGCACAACGGGAAGCAAGCTAATTGGAGGTAGGGCTATGTGCACTGATCCACACAATTCATAGCTTACATCTATTTAAATTGGTTGTTACTATTTCTTATTATTATTTTATATTTTATTTTAGCGTCTACATTACCGGTGGGCTGTGCCCAACCCTTATTGTTAGTGCTCATACAATGTGTTCCATCAACTTGCAATTTGGCACCTTGGTTAGCACCATAGCTCTGTAGTTGAGAATTGAGGTCAGCTTGTGAATTGCCATAGTATTATCTGCAGTTACAGAGCTGTTGTGGCATAGATCTGAGCGCATAACTATGTATATTGCTGCCTTGAACATTTTAGCATTTGATGTTTCCTTTTTTTCATTGACATAGGTTATACAGGGAATTTCCTTGCCTGTCAAAGCCACCTCAATATTAGGTGCGTACCTTATGTGCCTGTTAAGAATTCGGTTCTTGGTTTCAAGGCAGACTGTAGTTGAATCCTAAGCACAATGGCTAACCTAACAGGAATATGTATGTATTTACCTCATGTGCTTCACTGAATCCGTTGCGGATTTTTTTTGTTGCTCCTGTCCACCTACTAAATGCAATTTGTAGGGATTACGTGCTTTAGCTCACGAAATGGTTTGCTAGGCAGCATATAAGCTGTTTTCTTCGTAGATAAATCCAGTTTAGTTTATGGTTTTTACTTCATATAATATAGACCTCCTCTGTTGCTTTTATTTTCTTGGCCATCCATCTAAGGTCTGATACACCATCTCAATCAACATGGAATTTATTTGCCTACATACCAGTCAGTCTATAGTGGAATGGAGACATGGAGTAGTGCTTCAGCTGTGCCAAATGTTGTTATATGAGCTTCTATATGTTTGTTAGTTAACTTGGCCAGCCATCTAAAGGTCACATGATCTATACAGCCATCCAATTTGCTTGTGCTCCTGCATATATTGGTTGTTGTAGGCTAGCGTCCTAATTTTATCAGGAAACACTTTAGATGTCCTGTTTCCACCCGAATTTATTGCAGTACTTCATATAGTTTCGATGATCCCTATTTGTTTTAGTTTCTTGCCCATCCATTTAAGGTCCGATAAAGCATCTGTCTATAATACAATGGAGGTATGGACCAGTACCTCATCTATGTCCCTTATATCAGCTTCTATAGGTTTTTAAATTTACTTGCCTGAACATGTAAATTGGCAACCATCCGTATATGACTTTCGTTTCGATGATCTATGTAGGTATCTGATTTGCAACGGGAATTGGCAACCAGTTGGGCCAGGGAAATGTGCACGGATGTGGTTTGCGTGTATTCTGGTTGGTGGTTAGATTGTAAGGTATGGTTTAATTACATTTTCATATCTGTGTTCACAATGATTTTCCGGAGCTTTCGGTTTGATTCAACAAAATTGGCGATGCCTCAGATATAATATTTCTTGTTTCAGTTTTTTTGCTGTTACCATGGATTATGCCACATTTAGATTTGGAGTGCCGGTTCAAGGCGCTCTGTAAGTATTCTGTTTCTTCACGTACAAGCTGCTATTCCTGCCTGATTTAAAACTTGATGTTACATCTTTGGTCCGAACAAGAAGAAAAAAAGGAAACATGTTCTTTGCTCTGTATGCTGCCTTTAGAGTTAGGTGTTTGATTGATTGTGTCTAATAGAAGAACATAATTCGATGTTGGTGTTATCTTGGTACGATGCGTTGTCCTCTGCTTTGCTAAAAGGAACCACATTCTTTGCTCTATATAATGCCTTCAGAGTTGGGATACTTAGGCTTTGTTCACTTCCCATCCCAACCCAAAATATTTCCTCTTCCACCCATCACATCAAATCTTTCGACGCATGCATGGAGCATTAAATGTAGGTAAAAAAGATAACTAATTGCATAGTTTGTCTGTAAATGTCGGGGCTAATCTTTTGAGCCTAGTTAGTCCATGATTGGACAAATTTTGTCAAATAACAACGAAAGATGCTACAGTAACTTTTCACCTACTTTTCGCGAAGTGAACACACCCTTAGAATACTTCTGGTGCAAAATCCATGGTGTCTGGGCTATGAGTTACTATGTTCTTGGTTTCTGGGCAGCGGAGCCTATTTTTAAGCAACCTAGGCACTCTAAATGTAGTTAGATGTTCTATTTTCTAAATGTTAGCAGAGGCTATTGAATGTTGTATTTAGATGTTGAATTAGCAGACAACAGGAAGCACAGCCTGGGACAAGGCTAAACAAGGAACTTGACCATTTTCTGAACATATGGGCCCTGCTGCCGGGTAAGATGATATCTGTGATTCTCTATTACATGCCTATTGAACTTCTCTATTAATTTCAGCCTGTCACTTTCCTCGCTATGGTTATCATACTGAAGCACATCTAAAATTTATTCCATGCATGTTCCCTACCTACCAATAAAATTAGTTTGCCTCTGTTCTGCCATGGCACACCATGTGTTTGTCATATTGCCTCAGCAAAGATTTGACAACACTACATTCGCCTTAGCACTTTACCCAACTTTGCGCTATTTAATCCTTTGTTACAACTTCTCTGTGATCATGGCTGAGCCCCGGAACAAAAGCTGGTCAATCCTTTGCATCCAGGGAAAATAGTCTTAGATCATGTTAATTAAAGGAATGAATTCAAAACAAAGTAGAGACCTATCATCCCAGCAGGTGAACCTGCTCCAGTAAATTTGATATAAAAAATGGTTTTTCTACATTTGATATATGATAATAACTGCTCCAGCTGAAAGAAGGGTTGGGATAGCATATAGTTTTTGAGGAAAAAAATTACAAGTCGGCTTCGCTACGGAAATTTGCCAGTAAGTTTATGGATGATGGCTAAATGCAGAATTACGGACTGTCATGGCCATATAGTGCTTCCACATGGGTGCAAGCCACGAAGACACAGATACACAGATAAGGTCAATGACATTTGTTTGCTTTTAATTTCTGATTCCTATATGATTTTAGGAAAACAAAAAATTGGTGTTCTGGTGACATAAAAAACTGTATTAGGATAAAAATAAGTAAGCGGTTTGAGCTTCTTGAAAAAAGCGAGCATTTAAGGTTTATTGATAGTTCCAATGCTTACTATTTTATCTGTGTGTCTCTAAGAATGGATTATGTTTCTTGTTAATCGAATTTGCGTTACTAGATGCCAGTCAATTTGTGTCCATATTTCGGTTTGTCATTCACAGTCACAGTGCCAATGATCTGGTGGGACCTAAATGCCTCCATAGAACGACTTATCAAGCCTCTCAGCCAACACTGCACCGACGTGGTCTCTGCCTACACCAAATTAACAAAGGTGAAAAAAAAGCTCTTACAAAACTACATATCTCTATTCTGAGCAGCATTTGTTCCTGCATTCTCTACATTTACGGATCATATTTTGCACCTGCACACCTTTATTCTCAAAAACATATCAGCACACAATTAAACATTTAGGTATTGCCCTTCACAATCCACATAGACTTCAGACATATGAGGGAATCAACTACACTCATGGTAAGCAACTAGACTTCTCGTATTAAAGCTGAATGTCTTTATTCTCAAGCACGCTACAACATGCATTTTACACACTTGCAGACTATGACTCCACCATGCTACAAACACGGTGCCGCTGTTCACAATCTGCATGAACTCCAGACATACAGGGACAACAGCTACACTAATCCTACTAATTACTCCTGTAATATGCTTCCCAGGTCCGCAGATCTCTGATGCTATAGGCTTTTGTTTCAACGTGCTTAGGCATCACCCAGAAACCTTGCTACATTAATGTACCATGAATGAACTATATATATGTGACATTTGCTAAAAAAATGGCCACTACAACGGCCACTGTGATATATACTTATAATCTTCCACTGTTTTCTATCTGCTTGTCCACTTTGTTAATGACAACTAATAATACTTTCCACTCGGCGCGCAGGCGCGCACCATTTCTACTAGTATACTCAATGATTGAAGCAAGGTTCAGAGAAGTCTAACTGAAATTAAATAGATAAATAAATCACATTATCTAAAAAACATTCTAATTAATAGTAGACAGTATAATAGAAGTTGAAAAGTCGACAAAGGCTCTCTTCTGCTTCATTAACAGATCCACACGGTAAGCAATTTTCAGATCAGCTAACCTTGTCGTGTTGGTGATGATTCTGCTGACATGTTTCTAAACACTTTAGGCTCTGCTTTGAGACGAAGTTGATTCTAGAGATCCCGAGCATAGAAATTTCACATAAAAGTACTTCGATTCACGCAGCAAAAAAAAAAAAACAGCAGTAATTTTCACATGAAGTACTTCAATTCGCGCAGTAAAAAACAGAAGGGCGCCGTCCATTGAGGCGGAGAATAGACTCAACAATATACGCATCAATCAAATCTAGGAAAAAAAATCAACCACGCATCAATCAACATCACGTGGTTGACTGTTAATATCTACGACCAACAAACACACGGTATACATGTCCTGAGTGTAACAGCCCAGGGACTAAGGCTGGACGAAAAACTCGAAGCTCGTTAGCTCGCTCGGCTCGTGGCTGGCTCGGCTCGGCTCGTTATGATAACGAGCCGAGCCGAGCCAGGATTTTAGTTCGTTAGCTATAACGAGC
Organism: Saccharum hybrid cultivar R570; assembly: GCA_038087645.1. Classification (NCBI taxonomy): domain Eukaryota; kingdom Viridiplantae; phylum Streptophyta; class Magnoliopsida; order Poales; family Poaceae; genus Saccharum; species Saccharum hybrid cultivar. Next base: position 4,564,286 of record JAQSUU010000344.1, read on the forward strand.
CAACTCGAGCTGGCTCGTGAGCCGCTCGTGAGCCAAACGAGCCGTAGTTTTAGAGAAAAAGTCATCATAACTTATATTAGTTTTGTATTACTTCATGTTTTGCACTTCACAAATAGATGATATGTTAGCTCATATGAATATTTTGTTCGATTTAAAGCTATTGAATATATTATTTTTATATTATTAATATTTTTATGCTTTAGATAAATACAAATATTATATTTTGTATTTTTTTCCTGGCTCGCGAGCCTAACGAGCCAGCTCGAGCTCCGAAAGGATCAAGATGCCCAAGAGGGGGGGGTGAATTGGGCTTTTCTAAAAATTAAATGCAAGAAATAAATCCTACAAGCCGGAATTCACCCCTAGTGTCTACTTGTGTTCCTAGAGAGTCTACCGATACAAAGTTTTACACCCTAGTTTCCAATCCTAGTCTAGCATGGCAAGTCTAGAAATGTAAACAAGCGATGAAAGTAAATACGAGAATATAAATGCTTGAATGTAAAGGGGCAAGGAACACGGCGATGTTTTTCCGAGGTATCGGAGAGTCGCCACTCCCCACTAGTCCTCGTTGGAGCACCCGCGCAAGGGTGTAGCTCCCCCTTGATCCGCGTAAGGATCAAGTGCTCTCTACGGGTTGATTCTTCGACACTCCGTCGCGGTGAATCACCCAAAACCGCTCACAAGATGAGTTGGGTCATCCACAAGCTCCGCCGGATGATCACCGAACTCCCAATCATCACCACGCCGTCTAGGTGATGGCGATCACCAAGAGTAACAAGCTAGAACTCTCACTTGACCACTACGAGCCCAAATGAGAAGGTGGATGCACACTTGCTACTCTCTAATCGCTAGTGAGGAACTCTCAAGCTTTGATTCTCAAATCTCTAACCTCACTAGTGCTCTTGCACTCCCTTGCACTCCAATGGTGTTTTTCAGCCGATCAAATGAGCAAGAGGCCTCTAAAAGAGGTGGTGGGGATGTATTTATACACCCCACAGACAAAACAAACCGTTTCCCGCTGACTCAGCAAAACACGGGCTGACCGGACGCGCCGGTTGAACTGACCGGACGCGCCGGTCGCTCGTAACGGTCGAAAACCGAAAATCAACTGAGTGACCGGACACACCGGTCAGGGGCGACCGGACGCGTCCGATCGTGCAGGGAGCATACTGTACTCGCACCGGACGCGCGACCGCGTCTGATCGGTGATGACCGGACGCGTTCGGTCGTCTCTGGACCTTACTGGACTGTGACCGGACGCGCCGATCACACCCAGGTCGCGTCCGATCGGGTGTTTCCCTCAAGTGACACGTGTCGACTTCTGACCACCGCGTCCGGTCCTTGCGAGGACCGCGTCCGGTCGTCAGAGCTGAAACCCTAGCCGCGGAACTGTACTGACCGGACGCGTCCGGTCATGCCGAGAACCACGTCCGGTCATGGGAAAACGACCCGAAACTCTCCGAAACGCGTCACAACTTGAACCAAGTTGCTTCCAACTGAACTTTGAGCTATTCTAGAGCTGCCTAGTGCCAAGTTTAACAAGTGTGCACCACACCTAAATGTAGGACTCGCCTAGGTCAAGCTACCCGCTCATGCCCCCCTTTATAGTACGGTCAAAAGAGAAAAACGAAGATCCTAACGACTATTCCAAATGTATCTCAACACCTCGACATCCGGAACTAACCGTCCTTAATCTTGACGTCACTCTTTTGAAAACCGAAACGATTTCCATCAAGGGGCATGAATACCATGGTGCCCAAAGCCGTTAAAACCTCCATGACCTAACTTACCAAAGTTTCTGCAAAACACACGTTAGTCATGGTAATAAAGCGTTGTCATCAATTGCCGAAACCAAACCTTGGGGCCTAGATGCTTTCAATCTCCCCCTTTTTGGTGATTGATGACAACACTAAGATATAAAAGATTTGAGTTGAGGTTTTCGAGCATGCATGGTTCACATAAGCAAAAAGCAATAAGCACAAGGGGTTAGGAATTGCTTATGTGCCCCAAGCCAAAAGAGTGTACTCATAAGATAAGACAAAGAACGTTAGTACACATACAGATAGCTCATAAGAAATCGGAGTAAGGCACGGAAGCACAACCTTAGAGCTATAATTAAAAACGGTGACAAGTGTTAACACTGCGACTAGATAAAACATTAAGACTCAAGGTTTATCACACGACGGCAAGTCACACGAATGCAATGACTGAAAAGTAAACATGATGCATGAATGTAGCACACAAGAAAAAAACGAAAACCCTCTCTCAAAACTCCCCCTGAAACTACTCTCTCCCCCTTTGGCATCAAGCGCCAAAAAACTAATCTAAGGATCTGACGGGGGGACAGACGGAGTCGTATCGGGTGCCGAGGTGCGCGGAGTAATCACGAAGTGTAGAGAATCTCCCTCGGAATCTGAGCTATCTGGCTGACCCTCTGAAGAAACACGTGGTTGTAAAGCGGTCTGGGTCTGAGCTGTAGGAACAGGTACTGACGTAGTAGCAATAAGAGGATCCGTCTGAGTGACCTGAGCCTATAGCGAGCCAATAGCAGGAGAATCTGTCGAGGCAACTGACGAAGGAAGAGTCTCTGTAGTACCGGTCCCTGTCACTGGAGGAATAGCTGCCTCTGAAGCAGACAACCCTGAAGAAGTAGCAAAGGTAGTGTGCGAGGGCGTCGGCTAACCAGTCAACTCGCTGTAGGTAGCACTGTAATCACCGAAGGGTGTGCCTGTCAGGAGGTGAGGGCAAGGCTGGTCTAAAGGTGTAAACCCCGTGTGAATAGGCGTGAAGCTCGGGGACTGGAATGACTGGGGAACCTGCTGCTGTGGAGATGTGAACTGGAAACCCGGCTGTCCCTGACTCGATGGATCACTGGATTGTAAAGCAGAAGTCAGGACAGAAGCAGGCGGAGGAACCCCAATAGTGACTAGGTGGCGCAGGAGATCCAAGTACTGCTGCTGACTAGCTGCACTCTGTCGCTGAATCTCGTACTGCTGTCGCTGCATTTCAACCTGCTGCCTCTGGATCTCAAGCTGCTGACGCTGAAACTCGTCCTGACGAGCCTGAATCTGTGCAAGTGCTGCAGCTGTGTCCTGAGCCTATCGCTGTATCTGCTGTTGCTGCTGCTCCTGTGCCTGGGTCAACCTCTCAAGTATAGCCACCATGGCTGGGTCTGTGCGGGAGGCTGAACCAGAGCCACCGGCCTCGTGGTCGTGAGACCGAGGAGACCGGTACCTAGGGATGGGCTGGTAGTCCTCATCAGTGCTGTCAGATGTCACATCCTCAGGAAGATCAGCAGGCTGAGCGTCAAGATCGGCAAGCTCTGCCTCTGCAAGCTCATCAACTGTGGCGTCCTGCTCAGCCGCTGTCTCAGGAACCTCAGGTCGCACACGCTGTCCTGACACTGGGGCCTGATCTCTAGTGACTGAAGCCCAAAGCTGACGGGTATCATACTCAGGGAAAGCAGTAGTAGTATCTGATATCTCAGCTCGGATCTCTGCTGGTAGCTGAATGGATGATCTAATGATGAAGCAGATCCAGTGTGCATAGGGCAGCTGACGATTACCCTTGAATCCCTCAGCTATGGTGTCCTCTATCTCACTAAGTATGAGATCACAAATGTTAAACTGTGTCTGTGAGAGGAGGTGGTGAACAACCCATAGCTGCATCCGAGTCAGTCCCTCTCTGTAGCCAAGTCTGGGAAGTAGAGTGCGTCTGACTATAGCATCCAGAACTCTGGCAAGTGGTGTTAAACTGGCAGGCGTGCGACGAGACCCTTCGCCAAAAGGCTCACGGAAGCAGGGTCGAATCAAGTCTGTGGGTGGCACTGTCCCGCCGTGAGGGCGTCTCGGTGGAGGAGTCTGACCAAAACACAGCTGATGTATCTTCGTGTCGGAAGCTGGAAGTCTGAGAATCTCCCGCACTCTGGTGCTGTATAGACGGTGATCGCGGCCTCGGAATGCAAAGTGAATGAAATCATGGGCAGGATCAATCCATAGAGAAGCATAAAACTCTCTGACCCATGTGCCGCAGTATGCACCTGTCCGTCCAAGAAGATCTGACAAGCCTGGCAGAAAGGATAGGTGCGGACGTAGCTGTTCTCCCACAACCTCAACCAGTGACTCAAGTCGACAGACCCTCTGTGGTCGGAAAGCAATACCGCTGTCAACTAGAGCCCTGTAGAAATCCTCCTGAAGTGGGGTATAGAAGCCTTCTGAAGCTCTGTGATCCCTCACAGGTGGAAACCACCGACTGACCTCCACGAACCTCAACCCCTGCACCTGACGTGCTGTAGCACCCCTCAAGTCAAAGTGCTCGACCGGGGGTGAACCTCTAGCTCTGGGAGGAGGACGTGCTCCACGACGCTGGCCCTCTGGCCTAGGAGTCACCTGAGTACGTGCACGTGTGGAGCGGCGACGTGGTGGAGACTGAGCTGGCTGCTCCTCTGTGTCCTCTGTAGCCTCTGGAGCCTCTGTGGCCTCTGGAGCCTCTGTGGCCTCTGGAGGTGGATCAACTGACATACCCTCTGTAGCTCCAGTATCCTCAGTACCCTCAGTGGCCTCTGTGCCGAGCTGTCGACCTTCTAGATGAAAGCGACGCTCGCCTATGCGTATGCCACTGCTCCTGCCACCTCTCTCTGCCTGCTCTGCTGCATCTGCCACGGCCTGAGCAATCTCTGCCTCTGTAAGTGTCTTCTTCTTCTTTCTGGCCATGATCTTGATACGCTTCCCACGTGCAATCTCAGACCGACGAGGAGGACTATCGTCCCCGTCACTAGGAGCACCACCGGCATTCTTGCAGCGAACCATACTGTCACACTGTCGGACAACCTCTGTAAGATGGTGTACTGACACTCGAGAGGCTTGGCCTCAGTCCGTATCCGCAGGCTTGGCCTCGGATTCAATCAGCAGAACAACAGACACCCCGACAAACCGACAGACTCGCTGAAAAGACGGAATAGATGGATCTACTATAAGCAACATATATAAACTAAAGGTACAAAACCCTAGAGATAGCAAGCATATGAGGTAAGATATGAGATTGACCGCGATAGCTACCTCGACGAGCGATGATCCGATGACCGGAAGACGATTTCGACGTATTAGGGTTACCCGAAGACGACGATCGAAACCCTTGCGGAGACGGAGACGATCGCGAGGATTCGAAGATGAAAACCTAGCAACATAGGGTTAGGATTTTGGATCTTTGCTGGGGTTTTGAAGATCGTGTATGGCGAACGGTTCACGACACGAGGCTAGGGCGCAGGGGAGATCGTCGAAGGAGAACGCTCGCAGCGGTGGCGGCGCTAGCAGCAGCTGCGGTGGTGGCTCGGGCAGCGGCTGTGGCGGAGGCGCGAGCAGCGGCTGCGGTGGAGGCGCGGGCAGCAGCTGCGGCGGAGGCGCGGCGGCGACTGCGACGGAGGAGATGGCGCGGCGGCGGCGGACTCACGAGCGAGAGTGATGGCGAGATTGTAAAGAGTATGAGATCCAAACGTACGGTTAAAAGGGCGAGATCCGCTCGACGCGTGATGACCGGACGCGGTGGTCGTTATGACCGGACGCGGTGGTGCAGCGTCCGGTCACACTCCAGTGAGCTCCTGGAGTGACTGGACGCGTCCGGTGAGGACTGACCGGACGCGGTCAGAGTCCGGTCGAGGGGAGCTCGGGAATTCATCGCGAATGACCGGACGCGGTGGTGGTAACCGGGACCGGACGCGGTGGTCAACAGTGGCGCGTCCGGTGCAGCGTCCGGTCACTAGATCTGGAGTTGGTCTTCTGGATGACCGGACGCGCTGGTGGACGCCGGGACCGGACGCGGTGGTGAAGCATCACTGCGTCCGGTGCAGCGTCCGGTCCAGCGTCCGGTCACTGTTCTTCGCCCTTCTTCGTTCCGAACTACGACGCGACTTCTCCCAATCAGGTTCCAATCCAAAAAGACGCAAATAAACACCAATTGGAACACGATATGAGTGACCTCACTTAAACCCTCAAATTTTTTAAAATAGATTGCCTTAGGCTAGTATTATTTTTAAGAAAATAGGCAATAAACACCCAAGGAGCAACGTATGGCCATGCAATAGAGTTTTTGAACCTTTAGGAGCGTCAAAAAGCTCTCTCTATCCATGGACGAACACAGAGGTTGCTCAAAGCGAAACCGAAAAGAAACGCCAAACAAACAACCATGCATATGCAATGCAATACAAGAAGGTAAAGCTAGGATGCTTGTCAAGCTTGATCCACGGTTAGGCTTCTTCACTCCTCCAAAGGAGGGTTATCGTAACCGTGTGAGCCAAGCCCTAAAAGCATTGCGATAAAATAAACATGGCATATTATACAATGCAATGCAAGGGACAACACACGCTCATTTTTTAAAGTTGCTAGAATCAAGCACATTGAGTTCACTTCTTAACTTACAAAAGGTTGCCTCATCCAAAGGTTTAGTGAAGATATCCGCTAATTGATTTTCACTTCTTACACCTTCTAGTGATATGTCATTTTAGCAATGTGATCTCTTAGAAAGTGATGGCGGATATCAATGTGCTTGGTGCGAGAGTGTTGTACCGGATTGTTAGCAATTTTAACGGCACTTTCATTATCACATAAAAGTGGCACCTTTTCAAGAACAATTCCATAGTCTAGGAGGGTTTGTTTCATATATAATATTTGTGCACAACAAGCCCCCGCGGCAATGTATTCCGCCTCGGCGGTGGACAAAGCCACACTATTTTGCTTTTTAGATGACCAAGATACTAAAGATCTTCCAAGCAAATGGCACCCTCCAGATGTGCTTTTTCTATCAATTTTGCAACCGGCATAGTCCGAATCGGAATAGCCAACTAGTTGGAATCTAGCTCCTTTGGGATACCAAAGACCAATGCTTGGGGTGAGCTTAAGATATCTTAGGATTCTTTTTACGGCACTTAAGTGAGGTTCTTTAGGGCACGCTTGAAAGCGGGCACACATGCACACACTAAACATGATATCGGGCCTAGATGCGGTAAGGTACAATAAGCTACCAATCATAGAACGGTAGAGAGTTTGATCAACCGGTTTACCTCCCTCATCTAGGTCGAGATGTCCATTTGATGGCATTGGGGTCTTGATTGGTTTGCATTCTTCCATCTTGAATCTTTTGAGAAGATCCTTGGTATACTTTTCTTGAGAGATGAAAATCCCTTCTCTCATTTGCTTTACTTGAAATCAAAGGAAGAATGTGAGCTCACCAATCATTGACATCTCGAACTCCTTCGACATCAATTCACCAAATTTCTTGCAATAATCTTCATTTGTTGATCCGAAGATGATATCATCAACATATACTTGACAAATAAAGATCTCCCCATTAAACTTCTTGGTGAATAGTGTGGTGTCGACCTTCCGAATGGTGAAGCCCTTCTCAATGAGGAAGTCCCGGAGGCGCTCATACCACGCTCTAGGGGCTTGCTTGAGCCCATATAACGCCTTGGACAACCTATAAACATGATTAGGATATCTAGGGTCTTCAAACCCGGGAGGTTGATTAACATAGACTAGTTCATTTATAAAGCCATTTAAGAATGCACTTTTCACATCCATTTGATATAGTTTCATATCATGATGTGATGCATATGCAAGGAGGATACGAATGGCTTCAAGTCTTGCAACGGGTGCAAAGGTCTCTCCAAAATCAAGACCTTCAACTTGAGAGAACCTCTTTGCAACTAGTCTTGCCTTGTTCCTCACCACTATGCCTTGGTCATCTTGCTTGTTTCGGAACACCCACTTGGTTCCAATGACTCTTGCACCTTTAGGATGCTCTTCAAGTGTCCATACTTGATTGCGGGTGAAGTTGTTCAATTCTTCATGCATTGCATTCACCCAATCCGGATCTTGAAGAGCTTCTTCTACATTCTTAGGTTCAACGCAAGAGACAAAAGAGTGATGTTCAACAAAAGAAGCTAGCTTTTGAGATCGAGTCATTACTCTCTTTGTAGGACTCCCTATGATGAGATCTTGTGGATGTGCTTGAAGTAGTGGTGAGTTTCTTCTATCAACCACTTGAGGAGGTGGATGGGGAGCATCAACATCTTGAGCTTGTGCCTCGGCTTGTTCATGAGAGACATAAGTGTCTTCATTTTCAACTCTCTCATTCTTGTCATCATCTTGAGGCACACGTGATGAAGATGGTGGATCAACAATTTGTACATCGTTATCATCATCTTTTGGCTTGATGTCTCCCACCGGCATGTTCTTCATGGCCTCCCTCAAGGGTTCATCACCTACATCATCACAATTCTCAATTGCTCCTTGGGAGCCGTTAGATTCATCAAATTCCACATCATATGTTTCTTCAACCAAACCGGTGGCATGGTTAAATACTCTATATGCTTTGGACTTTGATGAGTAACCAACAAGAAAACCAATATCACAACGTCTTTGAAACTTCCCTAGGTGTTGACGCTTCTTGTAGATGTAGCATTTGCAACCAAACACCCGGAAGAAAGAGACGTCCGGCTTCTTCCCATTAAGCAACTCATAGGGGGTCTTGCCAAGAAACTTTTGTAGGAAGAGGCGATTTGAAGCATAGCATGCGGTGTTGATTGCCTCGGCCCACAACTTCTCCGGAGTGTTGTACTCATCTAGCATTGTTCTTGCAAGGGTGATCAAAGTTCGGTTCTTTCTCTCAACTACACCATTTTGTTGAGGAGTGTAGGTTGAAGAGACCTCATGCTTGATTCCAATTTCATCACAATAAGCTTCAATGTTGGTGTTGTCAAACTCTTTGCCATTGTCACTTCTAATCTTCTTTATCTTGACTTCAAATTCATTTTGAGCTCTCTTTGCAAACTTCTTGAAGTAATTTGCCACTTCGGATTTGTCATGAAGGAAGAAAGTCCATGTATACCTTGAGTAGTCATCCACTATCACAAGACAATAGAGATTACCACCCAAACTCTTGTATGTTGTAGGCCCAAACAAATCCATGTGTAGAAGTTCTAGCACTCTTGAAGTTGACATGAAAGCTTTAGTTGGATGAGTGTTTGCAACTTGTTTGCCCGCTTGACATGCACTACAAGGTTTGTCCTTTTCAAACTTCACATCCTTCAATCCTCTCACTAGTTCTTTCTTCAATAGCTTGTTGAGAGTGTTCATTCCAACATGAGCAAGCCTCCTATGCCAAAGCCAACCAAGTGAGGTCTTGGTGAACAAACATGTCATCAAATTTGCATCTTCGGAGATAAAGTCAACAAGATAAAGATTGTTGTATCTAAAGCCTTTGAATATCACTTGCTTGTCATCTATCTTTGAAACTTCTACTTCATTTGGTGTGAACAAGCATTGGAAGCCAAGGTCACAAAGTTGCCCAACGGATAACAAGTTGAAACTCAATGAAGTAACATAGAGCACATTTGAGAGTGAGTGATCATGTGATATTGCAATCTTGCCTATACCCTTGACTTTGCTCTTTGAATTATCTCCAAATGTGATCTTCTCTTGACATATTCCATTCTCTTCAATGGTGGTGAACATACGAGGATCACCGGTCATATGTTGAGTGCAACCACTATCAATAACCCAATGAGATCCACCGGTCTTGTAGTTCACCTACACACAAGATATCAAGTTTTTTGTTTAGGGACCCAAACTTGAGAGGGGCCCTTGACTTTCTCCACTAGTGACTTGGCAACCCATATTTTCTTTGGCCTATTCTTGTTTGGGGGACCCAAAAACATGACTTTTATCTTTCCATTTGAATCTTTTCTTAGCATATAATGAGCATTGAAGGCGAAAGGTCTAGCATGCTTGGGCAAGGGTTGTGGTGGTGGAGTTTTGCATTCATGAGCAAAGTGACCTTCTTGACCACACTCAACACATCTCTTTGGCTTGGGCTTTGACTTGCTTTGTTGTTGTTGAGCTTTTGCTTTCTTCTCTTGATTTGCCAAGTACCCAATACCACTTCTATCCATCTTCATTACGGTGTTCATGAGGAGCTCACTTTGCAAATGTTGGCCTCTTGTGAACTTGCTTAGATCGGTCTTGAGATGCTCTTTTTCTTGCTTGAGCTTTTTGTTTTCTTCAATGAGTGACTCATTTGTTGGTTGCTTCTCAAGAGCCATCAAACCTTTTAGCTTCTTGTTCTCATTTGCAAGCTTCTCATTCTCACACTTGATCTTGGCATAATCATTATAGTTGCTTGACTCAACCACACTCTTGCCTTTGCTACTAGAACCTTGCTCAATGCTTTCAATGATCAAATCATCACATGATGTGGCTATATCACACTTAACAACATAGTTAGTAGCATCATGTGTCTCAAGAGCAAGTTCATTAGCAACCACAAGACTATCATAGTCAATTTTTAATGTGGTGTATTTGTCTTTTAGAGAATTATGTCTAGTGATGAGCTCATCATGCTTCTTCTCAAGTTTATCATGTTGATCTTTAAGCTCTTTATAAGAGGTTTTGAGCTCCTTGAGAGTGGAAGACATCACTTCATTTTGAACTCTAAGCTCACCACTAGTCTTTTGAATATTTTCAAGCTTGGATGAGAGTGATTCATTTTTATTTTGAAGATCATCATTTTCATTTCTAGTCCTTCTTATGATTTTAGTGTATTTGTTTAGCAATTTTACAAGTTCATCATAAGAAGGTGAGTCATATTCATCATCACTATCACTATCATCATTATCATCACTATCATGGTTTTGTACCTTTCGTTCACCCTTGGCCATAAGGCATAGGTGAGTAGTGGACGATGATGGTGAAGGAGGCGGTGAAGGTGGTGATGAAGATATCGGTGAAGATGATGGCCCCATCACAAATGCGGCAACCTTCTCTTTCTCATCATCGCTCTCATCTTCGGAGGACTCACAAGATGATTCAATGTCGGTGAGCCAATCACCAACAATGTATGCCTTTCCTCCTTTCTTCTCCTTGTGGAACTCCTTCTTGCCATCCTTCTTCTTGTATGGCTTGTTCTTCTTCTTCTTCTCTTCTTCTTCATCACTTGAATCATTTTTCTTGCCCTTGTTCTTGTACTTGTCTTTTGATGGTCTAGGGCATTGATGAGCTAGGTGGCCAAGTTCACCACAATTGTAGCAATCCATCTCCGAGATTGGCTTTCTCTTGCTACTTGTGAAGAATTTCTTCTTCTTGCCATCAAACTTGATGCCACTCTTGTTGAGCTTCTTTAGCATCTTGGTGGTCTTTCTCACCATGAGTGCAAGTGATTCATCATCAACATCACTTTCACTTGAGCTTTCTTGCACCATCATGGCTTGGCCCTTCTTCTTCTTCTTCTTGTCATGACTAGCTTTGAAGGCCAAGTCTTTCTTCTTGGAAGATGATGAGCCCTCTTCCGGAGTGATATGCATGTACATCTCATGAGCATTGATTTTCCCTAATACTTGAGTCGGTGTTGCGGTGGAAAGATCACTTTGGTGAAGCACCGTGACAATGTGACCATACTTCTCAACGGGAAGCACACTCAAGATCTTCCTTGCAACATCCGATTGGCTCATTTTAGTGAGCCCAAGAGCATTGAGGTCCTCTACAAGAACATTCAAGCGAGTGTACATGTCATTAGCACTTTCTTTGGGAAGCATCTCAAAAGAATTAATTTTCTTTAAAGCTATGTGATAGCGTTCCTCACGCTCACTCTTAGTTCCCTCATGGAGAGCACAAAGATTTTCCCACAATTCATGAGCGTTCTTTGTATTACGCACACGATTGAAGATATCTTTGCCTAAGCCCCGGTAGAGTGCATTTTTGGCCTTTGCATTCCACCGGTCGTACTTCTCCTCGTCACCAATGAGGTTTGCGGGATCCTTGATAGCGGAAAGCCCTTGGGTTGCGGCTCTAAGACATCCAACATCTATGGCTTCGAGATACGCCTCCATGCGGATTTTCCAATATGGAAAATCATCCCCCTCAAAGGTGGGAGGTGGTCCTTCCCCGTTAGACATCTTGCTCTAGGCGGTAAAGCCTAAAAGAGGAGCAACACGGCTCTGATACCAATTGAAAGGATCAAGATGCCCAAGAGGGGGGGTGAATTGGGCTTTTCTAAAAATTAAATGCAAGAAATAAATCCTACAAGCCGGAATTCACCCCTAGTGTCTACTTGTGTTCCTAGATAGTCTACCGATACAAAGTTTTGCACCCTAGTTTCCAATCCTAGTCTAGCATGGCAAGTCTAGGAATGTAAACAAGCAATGAAAGTAAATACGAGAATGTAAATGCTTGAATGTAAAGGGGCAAGGAACACGGCGATGTTTTTCCGAGGTATCGGAGAGTCGCCACTCCCCACTAGTCCTCGTTGGAGCACCCGCGCAAGGGTGTAGCTCCCCCTTGATCCGCGCAAGGATCAAGTGCTCTCTACGGGTTGATTCTTCGACACTCCGTCACGGTGAATCACCCAAAACCGCTCACAAGATGAGTTGGGTCATCCACAAGCTCCGCCGGATGATCACCGAACTCCCAATCATCACCACGCCATCTAGGTGATGGCGATCACCAAGAGTAACAAGCTAGAACTCTCACTTGACCACTACGAGCCCAAATGAGAAGGTGGATGCACACTTGCTACTCTTTAATCGCTAGTGAGGAACTCTCAAGCTTTGATTCTCAAATCTCTAACCTCACTAGTGCTCTTGCACTCCCTTGCACTCCAATGGTGTTTTTCAGCTGATCAAATGAGAAAGAGGCCTCTAAAAGAGGTGGTGGGGATGTATTTATACACCCCACAGACAAAACGAACCGTTTCCCGCTGACTCAGCAAAACACGGGCTGACCGGACACGTCGGTTGAACTGACCGGACGCGCCGGTCGCTCGTAACGGTCGAAAACCGAAAATCAACTGAGTGACTGGACGCACCGGTCAGGGGCGACCGGACGCGTCCGATCGTGCAGGGAGCATACTGTACTCGCACCGGACGCGCGACCGCGTCCGATCGGTGATGACCGGACGCGTCCGGTCGTCTCTGGACATTACTGGACTGTGACCGGACGCGCCGATCACACCCAGGTCGCGTCCGATCGGGTGTTTCCCTCAAGTGACACGTGTCGACTTCTGACCACCGCGTCCGGTCCTTGTGAGGACCGCGTCCGGTCGTCAGAGCTGAAACCCTAGCCGCGGAACTGTACTGACCGGACGCGTCCGGTCATGCCGAGAACCGCGTCCGGTCATGGGAAAACGACCCGAAACTCTCCGAAACGCGTCACAACTTGAACCAAGTTGCTTCCAACTGAACTTTGAGCTATTCTAGAGCTGCCTAGCGCCAAGTTTAACAAGTGTGCACCACACCTAAATGTAGGACTCGCCTAGGTCAAGCTACCCGCTCATGCCCCCCTTTATAGTACGGCCAAAAGAGAAAAATGAAGATCCTAACGACTATTCCAAATGTATCTCAACACCTCGACATCCGGAACTAACCGTCCTTAATCTTGACGTCACTCTTTTGAAAACCGAAACGATTTCCATCAAGGGGCATGAATACCATGGTGCCCAAAGCCGTTAAAACCTCCATGACCTAACTTACCAAAGTTTCTGCAAAACACACGTTAGTTATGGTAATAAAGCGTTGTCATCAATTGCCGAAACCAAACCTCGGGGCCTAGATGCTTTCAAGCTCGTAACGAGCCGAGCCGAGCTGGCTTTCTGGCTCGTTAAGATAACGAGCCGAGCCGAGCTGACTCGTTATCCTAACGAGCCAGAACGAGCCGAGCCGAGCTGGCTCGTTAGCCAGCCTTACCAGGGACCAAGTGGGTTGAATTCGCGGAATGGGCCGATGGCACGGTAGTTTGGGCAGTGGGTGGGACACTGCAGCTGCGGGTTACTGCACATCCGGACTCTCGGGGGGCACTATAGCAGCGTGGTGCGGTAGCTCGGACACTGTAGCAACCCGATACCGCAGCACTGAATTGGGTCAGGCCGAATTCGGTTTACTGTATCTCGTTGACTGTTCGGAACACTGTGCACATGGTGTTTAGTACCCATACTTTGAATCCCGATGGAGTTTGACCGACTTAAATATCAGGGCCAGGGACGCGTAATAACCTTCGGTTGATCGTTTTGAGCAAAGCGAGGACGAAAGCTCAAGCAGGTTGCTACGCAGGTGGGATCACTCCTCGACAGAGTGGGCCTGGGCCGTGTATGTCAGGACTGGATGTTATATTTTGTATCAAAGCCAACTCTCGCGGTTTCACGGGCACGTGGGGATCAGATGCGCATTATGATGTGTGCATGCGCGTGGACCCGTCGTGGACACGGCATGACATGACACATGCGCCGGCACGGGAACACATAAACGTGGCCAAGAGAGGAGGATCCTGGATTAAGTGTCCTGAAAGGGTAAGTTGATCTAGTAAACTTCAGTTAACCGTGTTTTGAGTGAAGCGAGGACGAAAGCTCAAGCGGGTTGCTACGCAGGTGGGATCACTTCTTGATAGAGTGGGTCTTAGCCGTGTATGCCGGGACTGGATGTTATACACAGCATGGACTAATCTCACCACTGAAATCCCTTGACACGCCCAGATCAAGCAAGTCAAGCAGTGGCTGAGGAATAGAGCAATGCAAAGCACTCGAAAATCACAGGGTGGATGGAGAGGAGATAGGCACATGTACCAGTGGATGTGCCGCTCGGCACGGGCCCCCTCGCACAGCTGTCGTCGCTGAGGCCCACGTCCACCTGCGCGCAGCCTCGACGGCGAGTACGGCGGCTGAGGGTCACGCGATGGCGAGGACGGCGCGAGACTGTGGCGGGTGAGGGCGACGACGGGGAGGCGGATGAGGACGACGGCGGCCGCGCGACAGCGAGGACGGCGGAAGCGGCTGAGGGCGACGACGGGAGAGCCGGGTGAGGAATTGCGGGCAGCGTTTCCTTTTCCTGCGCGTGACTGTCTCTTGTTTGATGGACGACGTGGGAGCCTTTCCTTTTCTCGTGTGCGTGATTGATTTTGTTTCCGATTTTGCGTGGATGGACCACGAGAGAGCCGGGGTGACCCTATCGCGGGGGGAGGCGAGGGGATGGCGAGCGGGGATCGCAGGAGCTGACGGTTAGGTGAGACGAAACTTTTTTCGCACGGTTGTTTTACTCTTTTTTTCTTTTTAGTTGCAGGAGATTTCTGCGCAAAAACCAGTACAATATGCATTCCATCCCAGTAGGTTTAAAAAATAGTATTCAGCAGGACCTGCTGTTGTAGACTTGTAGTTGCACTGCCCGCAGGCCGCAGCGCACGCAGCCCAGTGAACAACTATGGCAGAGCAAGATTCAGAGCAGAGCATCCACGTTGTCTTGCTCCCGAACCCGAGCCAAGGCCACATCAACCCGATCCTCCAGTTCGGCAAGCGCCTCGCCGCGCACCGCGGCGTCCGGTGCACTCTCGCCGTGACCCGGTTCGTGCTCGGCCAGAGCGGCCAGCCGTCCCCGGGAGCGGGAGGCGCCGTCCACATCGCCCCCATCTCCGACGGCTGCGACCGCGGCGGCTTCGGCGAGGCCGGCGGGATCGAGGCGTACACGGCCCGGCTGGAGTCGGCCGGGTCGGAGACCGTGGGCGAGCTCCTCCGGTCCGAGGCGGATCAGGGGCGGCCGGTGCGCGCGCTGGTGTACGACGCGTTCCTGCCGTGGGCGCAGCGGGTGGGGCGGCGGCACGGCGCCGCGTGCGCGGCGTTCTTCACGCAGCCGTGCGCGGTGGACGTGGCGTACGGGCACGCCTGGGCCGGGCGGGTGGAGCCGCCGCTGGCGCTTGGTAAAGAGGAGCCGCTCGACCTGCCCGGGCTCCCGGCCGGGCTCAGGCCAGGCGACCTGCCGACGTTCTTGACCGATCCCGACGATCGCGGGTACCTGGATCTGCTGGTGAACCAGTTCGGCGGCCTGGACACGGCCGACCACGTCTTGGTCAACTCGTTCTATGAGCTGCAGCCTCAGGTGCGTACTCCACTCCACTGCCAAGCTTCTCAGAAGCCGCTGGTGGTAGACAAGACAAGTAGGATCAGAGTACGTGTGCTGACTGAATTGTTGTTGTTCACGTCGCAAAGGAATCGGACTACATGGCGTCTACTTGGAGAGCCAAGACGGTGGGTCCAGCGGTCCCGTCGGCGTACCTCGACAACCGCTTGCCGGACGACACGTCCTACGGCTTCCACATCTTCACACCTCTGACGGAGACGACGAAGGCCTGGCTGGACGCTCGGCCGGCGCGCTCGGTCGTGTACGCCTCGTTCGGCAGCATCGCCAAACCAGACGCGGCTCAGATGTCCGAGATGGCGGAGGGGCTGTACAACTGCGGCAAGGCCTTCCTATGGGTTGTCAGGGCCCCGGAGAGCTCAAAGTTACCTGAAAACTTCACCGACAAGACCAAGGAGAGGGGCCTCGTCGTGACATGGAGCCCTCAGCTTGAGGTGCTGGCGCACCCGGCTGTCGGGTGCTTCGTGACACACTGCGGGTGGAACTCGACGATGGAGGGGTTGGGTGCCGGTGTGCCGATGGTGGCGATGCCGCAATGGTCGGACCAGACCATGAACGCCAAGTACATCGAGGACGTGTGGCGTGTAGGCGTGCGAGTGCACCCGGACGACAAAGGTGTGGTGAGGAAGGAGGAGCTTGAGAAGTGTGTGAGGGAGGTGATGGAAGGAGAGAGGAGCTCAGAGTACATCCGAAACGCTGCCGATTGGAAGGAGAAGGCCAAGAGGGCCATGAGCGAAGGCGGCAGCTCCGACAAAAACATCCTAGAGTTCCTTGGCAAACTTGGACTGCAAAACTAAATGACAGTGTATTTGGACTTCATTGTTTCAGTGTCATTTGTCTTCTGTTATTGCTCTCTTCAAGTAAGCATCGATCTGTTTTTTTAGTCTATCTTCTTTTTTCATCTTTACTATTGACATCGACTTCCTTTTCTACTCTCTCTGTTTTTATTTACACGTCACATTAGTTATCTTAAGTCAAACATTTATATTTTTGACCATCGATTTCAAAAACTTTGTATAAGTTCATGACATAAGATTTATGTTTTTAGGTTAAATATGAGAAAATATTTTCATCATTTATAATTCATATGTTGTGAAACTATAAGAATTTTTTTTTGAAATAGATGATCAAAGATAATAATATTTGACTTAGAGCAAAACTAATGTGACATGTAAATAAAAACGGAGGAGTATTCTCAAGCGTAATCCAAGGGACATCGGGCTATTCAAAACACCATTGTGCTGATCTTGTCATCGTGCATGGTGACCCTATGCATAATGTTTTCAAAAAAGTGATCCATCTTGGTATAAACTATAAAGTGTTGGCCATGCCACGGCTTGCGCATATGCTAACCTTAACCGCAAGTAACGGCTATCAATCAAACAGGTTCTAAGTGTGCATCATCATATCTTCATATATTGTCATGGGTTAGTCGTCAGGACTATGATGTTATGGTTTCACGGGTTTTTTTTGTGTACTAATCCGTGCGTATGTAAGGTTTTTAAGTCCTAGTTTTCCTTATAAACTAGGCTAATTCTATTCTCCTTAATTGAAAGGCAGAATTCTTACCATTATGTTAAAAAAAATCATATCTTCATGTATAGTGTTTAGGTATATGCGTAACCTTAATCATGTCATGTTACGGCTACCAATCAAACACACCCTAGGCTACACTTTTGATAAAGTATTGCATTTGTGTAACAAAATAGTCACTGAATTGCAACTTGCATCTAGTGGTTGAAGCACTTGATTTGATGGGGTCGGTTTCACATTTTGCCGTCATGCCGTGTAGCAGATGTTATTGTGTACGCAAATTGCTGATGTATGGAATGTATGGAGTTTCA
The DNA here is from genome assembly GCA_038087645.1 of Saccharum hybrid cultivar R570. Classification (NCBI taxonomy): domain Eukaryota; kingdom Viridiplantae; phylum Streptophyta; class Magnoliopsida; order Poales; family Poaceae; genus Saccharum; species Saccharum hybrid cultivar. The sequence goes on from JAQSUU010000344.1 coordinate 4,582,073, forward strand.
CCACGGTGACAAATTTATCACAAGTAAATATTCCGGCTGCTCCGTTTGTCTTGAAAAGAATACAATTTTCGTACAGCACTGAGTTAAATAGTTTTAAGTTTGATTAAGCTTATAAAAGGATATCAAATAGACTTCATTGAATTCATCAAGAGATATATTTGATAATATTTGAACGGACTTAGTACAAAGCTGTCGACTAAACATGTCACTATGTGAGGCATTCATCATCCATTATACTCCGAAAGTGACATTGCAGGTTGCAGCTATCAGAGGCCGCGGGGACACACTAGATCCAACCACAATTGCCGGCAAAAGCAGTAAGACACTGTCCACCGCGCAACTCGACCTTTAATGGGAGGTACGCCGGCGCGACCCCACTAATTCGCGGATTCATCAATTCTAAATCAGCGATCAATCCCACACGTCCCATGAGTTCCCTTTTTGGAAAAAAAAATTCCCCACCTCTTTCCCTATTTAAACAGTGCCCCGTGCACACCCTTTATTTTCTTTTCGCGTGCTGTGCCACGTATGCGTCGGTTGTCCGACCCAGCTAATCAGCAACCCATTAGCCCAGTAACTTTCCTTTTTGGAAAAAAAATATTTCCACAACTTTTCTTTTTTAAAATGCTACAAAGTTATACTCATAACTTTTACGTATAACTTTTTATGCAAAATTTATCACCATATTTTCTTAGAAAGTTGCAAAGTTATCATCATAACTTGTCATCATATTTTTTTTGACTTTTCTTTTTTGGAAACAAAATTTCATAACCTTTTATTTTTAAAAAATTACAAAGTTATACTCACAACTTATGTACATAACTTTATACGTGACAAATTATCGACACAACTTCTCATTATAACTTTTGATCGTAAGATTCAATTAGACCAGAAGAAGACAAAAAGTGAAAGAAGAGAGCAAAATGGGAAGAAAAAAAAAGAACAAAAGCACGGTGCACTGTTTTATTCGATAATGTTTTGTGCAGGGCGCCCATCTGCCCGGATGCACCTTCCTGGGCCTGCGGACCGACCCGATAGGCCAGCTCTGGATGCATTCCCTTCCTCCTTGCCCGTTGTGGCCTTCGTTCTTGTCCATTTGTTCTAGGCTCGTCGTCGATGACTTCGAAGTGGGACTATGGGGCAGAGGTTGCGACGGCCGTGCTGGCGAGCTTTGTGCACACTACCAGCCACTGGCATGTCGTCGAGCTCCACGCATGCGCCACCGAGTCTCCACAACGGATGCTCCATCAAGCAAGCGAGGGGAGGAGCTTCGTTCGACACCGCCCCACCGGCGAGTTGCCCGCACCGCTACTGCACCGGCGAGCTCCGCGCCGACAAGTATCCACCCACCCAAGCAGCAAGGTGACATGGCGTTGCAACCGCATGTTATAAGTGTATGTTCCAGGTGTTTCAACTGTTTTAGATAAATGTTTCAAGTTGTTTATCTGGATGTTGCAAAAATACACCTAGATGTTGCACATGTTGCAATATGTATATAAAAATATTTCATCTGTTTTCAGATGTATGTTGTAAGTGTTTTTATTTAGATGTTGCATATGTTTCACATATATGTTGCAAGTGTATGTTTCAGATATTTCATTTTGTTTCAGATGTATATTGCACTCAAGTGGTTCATGTTTCAGAGGTATGTTCAGAGAGTCATGGGACGCGACCCGGGCACCGAAGGATGGGGCACGACGAGTGAAAGCCCAAGTTTAGTTTTGGTAATTAATGACACCAAGTTGCTAATGTCATGCGTTAAGTGTTTTGAGTTAGGCATAAGCAACACATGTGATGAAGGTGTATGTGGCAAGGAGTGGTGGCCACAAGATCACAAAGAGATGGTGCATGGACATGAAATGTTGATCATGGTGAAGATGCACATAAAATGATGAACTTGATGATCAAGTGGAGGAAAAGGATCTAAGAGCGCAAGACAAAGGTATAACCATAGAGTTTTTCTTTTGCCGGTCTAAGATGAGTAGAGAAGTGATTGACCGGATTTAGGATACATAGCCGACTATCAAGAGGGGCAATCACGGTTAGCTCGGGAATCAAGTGCCACTAGATCAATGTCTTGAGCATATGCATTAGAATCTAGTAGAGAGCTAATATAACGCCTTGAAAATGTTTGTGAAATGCTAACACACATGCACATGGTGGTGTACACTTGGTGGTGTTAGCACTTTTGCGAAGGCGGTGGAGTTTAAGCGGTAGAGAGGGGTTTGGGTTCCTCTCTCCCTCTCGACGAGCTTGCGAGGCGGGATTCGGTGCTTTTTGGGGAAGTGAAATGTCTATTTTCTACTGCGCCGGAAGTCAGAAAAGAAACGGAGGCGAACGGCGGTCACTGTGGTAACCGGACGCTGTACCGGACGCGGTTGCGGTTTGACCGGACACGTCTGGTCAGTTCTCAGCAATTGTTAGGTGCGCGAGTGTTAGGGTTTTCAACCGGCGCGTCCGGTCCCTCACAGAACCGGAGCGTCCGGTCAGGCACCCAGAGGGGCTGAGCCGGTCGTAGAGCCGACCGGACGCGTCCGGTCACGGTGGGAGTTACTGGACTCCGACCGGACGCAGGTGCAGCGCGTCCGGTCAAACGCTAGAGCGCGTCCGGTCACGACAACGGTAACTTCTGACGCGCACTGTTCACGCTTGTCCTGTAGTGACCGGACGCGTCCGGTCACCCTGACGGTGCGTCCGGTCAGTACGTTTTTCATTGCGTCCTCTATACTCAATTGAAGATTGTTGGAGCCCTCACCAAGTGTTGTAAGGGGTTCTTGATCCTTTCCCGCGGGAGTTCGTAAATTGGATACTCTAGTGGAGCTCGTGGCTTAAAGGATCCCCATCTTGTGTGCGGTTGTGCGGCGCCCGCTGAGGGCTCGACTCTTAATAGTCGATTAGCTCGCGAACCGACAAGTGGGTGTATCGCCACAACGAGGAGTAGCTTGCCGGGAAGCAAGTGAACCTCGGTAAAAATCTTGTGTCATCTCTTTGCCGAGGATTTCTCTTGTGATTGATTCTTCGAGTGTATTACTTCTCTACATCGTTGGTATAAGAATCAAGTCACTTGCTCTTTACTTTCTTGTACTATTCTTAGTGTAGCTTCTTTCACATAGGAGTAAGTAGCTTAGTGACTTAGTCTTGTTGGTGTGTATTAGAGATTATAGCCTTGCTTCACTAGAATTGTATAGGTGGCTTGCATAGTGTAGTTGAGCTAGTGCTAGAATTAGCTTAGCCATCTTTTATACTAACGTGGTTGTTTAGTGAAGCTTGTAGATTTTTATATAGGCTATTCACCCCCCCTTTAGCCATTTGGACCTTACAACGAGTCGGAGGGCTTGCAGACCGTGGGAGCCCTGGGCCTGCGGACAGGGCGTGCTAGGGCCGACGGACCACCCGCGCGGGGATCGAAGCTTATGCGCGGACGTCCGGACGCTAGCCTGTCCCTTATATTATACGTCTACAACTAGTATATAGATACATATATGACCATGTAAAATAGATAGGTTAATGTATAAAAAACAAAAAGGTAAAGGAAAAAGTAGAAAATAAAAGGAGAAGATGGGCGCACCTAGCTCTAGGCAAAAAATACCGAGAACCGAGAACTGAACTGAACTGAAAATACCGAGAACCGAACCTAAAATACCGAAACCGAATTTTTCGGTACCCTATTCGGTTCCTAATTCCCAGGAACCGAAATTACCGAGGTAAATTCGGTTCTTTACCTCAGGGAACCGAATTTACCGAATTACCTGAAATGTGCTGAGTTTGAGAGTTGTTATATTATTGATTGTACTATTATAAACTATTACATTATGTATTTGTGGTACTCACTCTTATAGTCTCGTGGACTTTTATATGTATATTTATTTTGCACTATTATTCTCTATAAAATCATGTCAAAATTAGTTTTTGAACCTGCTATTACATGTCTCTGTGATCGGTTCGGTATTGTTCGGTAAATACCGAAACCGAACCGAAAGTACCGAAACCGGTATCGTGCGAGCACTTGCACCCGTCTTGTTCAAACGGCTCGGCGACCTCCGCTCCGTGTAACACAGAGAAACAAGGCAGAGACAGAGAACACCGGAAGCTTTACAGTAGAAGGAGCAACGCGCGGTGTGGACGCATGGTGAAGAGTGTTTGTTCGGTCGGATCATTCGCTGGTTTGGAAATGAGTGAACGCTCTAAAAATGGAATTTGGATGCCGGAGCCCGGAGGTGCGTGGCGGAAGGCTAGGAGACGTATGCTAGCAGCCTAGCAGTGTAGCACGGCCCGCCCGCGCAAGACAGCAGGCAGGCCTGCCAAGTGCGCGGATCTGTTGGTGTGGGCCGGGCCTGCTGGTGCAGGCCGAAATCGGAAGAGCTCGTGATAAGTAACAGTCAACTCTTTTCCAATTTGTATGTATCGTTTCAGAGTTAGTTATAGTGCTGCTCAGGTGGTGCCACTTGGATTATGACCTGAATTTTTTTAAGGAACGAAACAATTGACCGACGTCTTGTAGCCTTGTAGGTATACCATGTGTCCCCGGCGATTTAAACTGAGCGGCTGTTCGGCTGATGACTTTTGCGGTTGATAAGTTGGCTAAGTTCAAGCAAACGGGGCGTGTGTGCGCAGGTCAACTTGGCAAGCCTGGGCTTGGCCGAGAAAGAAACAGAAACCTGCAACTGCAAGCGTCTTCAGTCTTCTAGAGGCCCTTGACCGATCAACGAGCGAAACGCCGCATTTGTGGTCCGGGGAAGGGAAATCCCAATCCAACCGTACACGTCTGAAAGAGAAACCGTGGGGGGATGAATTTTCGCCGTCGTCATGCACCTGTCTCTTGTGCGGTTCCTCTTCAGCTGATGTAAAAAATCCCCTCGTCCTCCTCCTGAATAAATGAGCGGACGGACCACAGACGGCCGAGAAATGAAGCGGGACTGGACGCATGGTGATGGGCTTTTCCACCTAAAATTTTTTCACCCCGTTATATTAAATGTTTAGACACATGGAGCATTAAATGTAGATAAAAAACTAATTGCACAGTTTGTATGAAAACCGCGAGACGAATCTTTTAAGCTTAATTAGTCCATGATTAGCCATGATTACTACAGTAACACACATGTGTTAATGACGGATTAATTAGGCTTAATAAATTTGTCTCGCGGTTTCCAGACGAGTTATGTAATTAGTTTTTTATTATTATCCGAACACCCCTTTCGACATCCCATAAAACATCCGATGTGGCACCCAAAAACTTTTCACCCACGAACTAAACAAGGCCCTAATTTAGTTCTAGGGTGTAAAGTTTTACGGTATCATATAGGGTGTTACGTGGGGGTATCGTATGGGGTGTTCGGATACTAATAAGAAAACAAATTACAAAATCCGTCAGTAAACCGCGAGACAAATTTATTAAGCCTAATTAATCTGTCATCCGCACATGTGTGTACTGTAGCATTTTATTGTCAAATCATAGACTAATTAGGCTTAAAAGATTCGTCTCGTAAAGTAGTCGCAATCTGTATAATTAATTATTTTTTAGTCTATATTTAATACTCTATGCATATGTGTAAACATTCGATTCGATGGGATAGAGTGTAAATTCTTGTGGATGAACTAAAAGGCCTATTGAATGTTTGGGCTGCAGAGATAGGTATGATGATTGTTTGGGTGGCGACGGGGACCTGAACCCTTGTTTAGTGCTGCCTCGCAAATAAAAGCATCGTGGACCAGCAGCAGCACCCTGTCACGCTCACGCAGAGCGAGCACAGCAGCAGTACGTGCACTCCACAACAACCGATCGGATTAATAACTAACGGAAGCAAATTAAAGCACCCAGTGAACGCGTGCGTGATGATCACTTTTTAATCGTGCTGAATTGACCATTTGACCCGTGTCCCGGGTCGCCTGCTGCCTGCATGATGCTCCCTCTCTCTTGTGGACGCGGTGACGAAGAAAACACAGAAAAGGGCAGCCCAGCTCCAACCAACCTCCTACTAGTCCGTACGTACACAGTTACACTTCCCCTTGCAGTTGCAGCGAGCGTTGGCACGGCACAGCACACAGATGGGCAGATCGACGTGCACCTGGACGGACCTGGAATTCGACCAGGTTATGATGCTGTCGAATATCGATGAGAGATTCGTGCAGAGAAACGAAAGAACAAACGTGGGGTGCAGAGACGAGCTAGTGCTCGGTCTGTGGCTTGGTGGTTGGTTGGTTGGTTGGTTGGCCTGCGAGAAAAGATGCCTTTTTGTTTTGATCGCAAAGCAAGCAGCTTTATTAAGCTCAACATGATCTACTACTGTAGTAGTACTAGCTATACCACTACTATATGACACGACACTGTATGTATGGCTGTCTTCTAACTTTTGGAGGCAAAGCTAAAGCAGCAACCACCATCGCGCGTGCCGGTCTCCTTTTGCACTTGCTCTTCTTCCAGTGGACCAACCAAACGGGGCTGGGCCTGGGTCTACAGTTAGTCGTGCTGGCCGCAATATGTTATGATCACCACGCCACGTGTACTGGGGCCCTCGATATTCCGGGGCCAGGACAAACATCGGCGTCAGAAATTAACGTGTGGGGTTCATGATATATATGTATATATATGCTGATATGCTTGCCATTTGTTTTTTTTTGCCTGCTCACACCGGTGACGTTGATCGACAGCCTATGGCCGCCCAGCCGTCTTCATCTCCTTCCCAAAAGACAAAAAGAGGAAAACACCACTTGGGCCTGGTTTAGTTACTAAATTCTGCACACCCTGAATTACCGCAGAGCACTGTAGCAATTTTGTTTTATTTGATAAAAATTGTCCAAACATTGATTAATTAGGCTCAAAATGTTCATTTCGCAAAGTACAACAAAACTGTGCAATTAGTTTTTTTTATTTCATCTACATTTAATACTCCATGCATGTGCTGGTATTTTGATGTGATGTTGAATCTTTTTTTTGTATAGTAGAATTTAGGTGTGAATTTGGTGACCTAAACAAGGGGCCGGTTTAGTTCCAGGAAATTTTGCAAAAGAACAGTAGATTCCTCGTCACATCGAATCTTTGGACGCATGCATGAAGCATTAAATATAGATAAAAAATAAAACTAATTACACAGTTTAGACGAAATGGACGAGACGAATCTTTTAAGCCTAATTAGACCATGATTAGACACTAATTACCAAATAACAACGAAAATATTACAATTGTATTTTGCCAAAAATTTTGGCATCTAAACAAGGCCAAGGCTTTGCATGTGCGACTGGTTCTCATGCATAGTAGGAGTATGTTATGTCGCCACCAAACGAATATGTAAATAAAAAAAATCACCAAAACTGGAAAATAATACATAATCTAGATCACTCTGTCCAAAGATTAGACATTGAAAAAAACGTATAGACAAATACTAGTATAGTATGCTCCAACGTACGGGGGTCGGTCTGGTCCTTGTAGTAGGTACCTATAATTGATATGATGTCACCCGTTAAATTCGCTCCAATGTAGGAGTATGGCACCAAACTCATAGATGGGATCTGTTTGATTAGAATCATATCTTAACGACAGAGTGAGCTCTTAAGGGCACTTCTACCGTACAAACCAAGAGTGATTTCTACGTCTTAGGACAATGTGTCAAGGAATTAGGTTGTTGCGGTTAAGAGTCACTTTGCGGGAGTGTTGATACGACAGGCAGCTTGTATGCAACATGATTCCGCCCTTGTTTTATCTGTCTCTTTGCAAAACTCATTTTTTTAATACAACACATAATACGACATGTCCGGAAAAAAAACATAAGAGAGCAAACGCACATAGGGATGACAATCCTACACGCAAAGTTTCGTATCAAAAACATAAGAAATCGGTCCACCTAAATGGGTTTAGGTATAGGTACGAAAACTTACCCGCCGGTATATGAGCGTCAAGTACCTACAAAGATGCAGGTATCAAATTCTACCCACGGATACCCGATAGATACTGGCAATTTAAAAATACAAATGAATATATGTAACCTATGGCATATGCACACCATGTCGACTGGCTCATTGAATATGTATTTTGTAGCATGTATATTGCATGCTAAACTATAAAGATGATACTTTTTTATGGATGACTGAATAAAGTGATTGTGTAAGCCGTTAACTTGTTACCTCTGATCTTGTTTAAGTTGTCTTGTGTTATTTGTATGAGCATGAAAGATCGAATTATGAATCTATGTTGTATTGTAGGTTGTGAGCTATTGTATATTATCCTATTGAACAAGTAAGTGAGATTAATCGTATTTGTGTGCTATTAACAGTAAATTTATTATTTATATCACTGAAATTTTATTATGTAATCTCTTTTAAATATACCTGACGGGTATTCCATACTCAGGGTATCGGCACGTGGACGCGGATACAAAAATCTTGCCTGTATGCTCACGGATAGGTAAATATTTTGCCCGCATCATACTCGACCGGCTGCCATCCCCACGTGACCTTGCGCAAATGATAAGAGGAAAAAAAACATTATGCGGTGTGGCGTCTTGCTGACAGTGTGTGTGTGGAGCAAATCGTTACTAAGCCTGTGTTTGGATGAGGGTGTAAATTTTTTGGAAGTACAGTAGCTCTTTCGTTTTTATTTAACAATTAGTGTCTAATCTTGGGTTATTTAGGTTCGAAAGATTTGTCTCGTGATTTACAACCAAACTGTTTAATTAATTATTTTTTTACCTATATTTAATGCTTCATGCATGCGTCCAAAGATTCGATGTGACGAAAAATCTTGTAAAATTTTTAGAACTTTGAAGCATCTAAACAGGGCCTAACTCTATTTTTTTAAGTTATCAATAAGGACCCTCTCCTAAAAAAATAAAAGCGCCGGAAAAAGTTTGTCTTTTTAAGACTACCCGCAGTGGGTACTCTAAAACGATACTATAAAGCTTTAGAGTATGAATATAGAGTAAAAACTGCTGCACTGGATACTCTAAAACGATACTATATCCTTTCTCTCACTCTATATTTAGAGTAGTACTGTGCTTACTCTATACTCTGTAGTGACGGACCCCACTACCTAAACAAAGGAAAAAATGATATAACTCACAAACCAAAAATCCAAATTAAATTTTGATTGCACCATTAAATTCATCTCAATAAATCCTTCAAAACTAGATCACACATGGATATATTTAGATAAAGTGACAAGTGAGTCCCACAGTGGATAGAGTGGATAGAGGATGATATAGAGGATGTACGGGTGCGAAAGAATTGAGTATAGAGGAGAGAATCTTGCTGACTAGAACGTATAGAGGATGAATATAGAGGTCCATGAGTGCGGGTAGTCGCAAGGACGGAAGAAGGCAGCCAAGTCGCACAATTACTCCCCCACGGGTGAAAATAGAAAAATCAGGAGCCGGAGACTACCGAACGTGTGCTCACTTCCTTCAGCAGTCGTCGTCCTCGATGATAAGCTGGAGAGGTGGATCACTCGAACCTAATAAGTGAGCTTCCAGGTCGGGGAGAGGGACTGCCGGTGGAACTTTGGAGGCGCCCAGCTTCCAAGATACCCACTAGCTCCCAGCCTCCCACCGCGTTCTTTCCACCCTTGGCTGATGCTAGGAAGATGGGATTTTTGGAGCTCTAAGACAACTACTTCTGATCCTTGCGCTTCAGACGCCCCTCGCTCCCTGCGTGTTCTTGATTTGGCCTCTAAATTTGTTGCCTGTTTTCTAGTGGTGAGGAACTACCTTCCTTACTTGTTAGGGGATATAAGACGTTTTTATTGTTTCTCCTTGAAATTTGTATGCATGCTAATTTATTGATTCTTTTTGCAGTTTGAGGTGATATCTCGATTCTAAAAATCTGCGGGATTTCTTCTCCCTGTTTGTATGGACAAATTTGGGAACGAACCATATAGTCTGCGTGTCAAGCAGCAATGCTAAAGCTGCAGCAGTTGGTGAGGATACAGGAGATACAGGAGAAGGGCTTGTTGGATTCTGCAAAGACACTCTTATTGTTTGATATTTTTTCCGTCAACTGGGGCCGGATTTGCAGAGGTGCACCCCTCTTGGATTAAGAAGAACAAAGCCTCGCAATTTTAGGATTCGTCACAATCCCATCTAAGTGAACAAGTAAAGAGCCATTTGATCTTGGACATGGAGAAGCAATCCAGCACTCGGCATGGTGCCCTAGAGAAATTGAAGAGCTTCCGGGGGATAGAGAAGCAGAGAAGCTTCAAGTTCTTGTCCATGGAGAAGCAGCAGAGCTTCAAAAGGAACAAGGACAGCCCTGGGAAGCGGGGTGACACCGAGCTCCACCTTGCGGCGAGGGCTGGCAGTGTTGCACATGTCCAGAGGATCCTTGCGGAGTGTGATCCAGAGCTGGTGGTGGAGTTAGCTCCCCGCCAGAATCAGGACGGCGAGACTGCGTTGTATGTGTCTGCTGAGAAGGGGCATGTTGAAGTTGTGTGTGAGATTTTGAAGGCTTCTGATGTGCAGTCAGCCGGACTCAAGGCCAGTAACAGCTTCGATGCATTCCATATTGCGGCAAAGCAAGGCCATTTGGGTGAGCTTTCATTCCTTCATCATTAATTAGTTGAGGATTAGGCTAGTGTGAATTGGAATTCTTTAGTATTTGGATTCACTCGCTTGTACTGGCAGTTCTATGTGATCTTTTGTATTGGTCATTATGCTTGCAGTTGGTATTTTTATGAAAATTAACTTGTATCTCATTGACTTCTGCAAATCTCTATGATCATGAAGGAACTGTTTCCCTCATTTTTTCCCCTTCCGGAACATAGAGTGTTAAAACAGTGACACTGAGTCCCTGATTTCCTTTGCTCAGATGGCTGATAAATTTACTTGGCTGATTTGGTCTAGATTGCAACCTACCATGTCTGTCTTTCTTGGTTTTACAGACAAATTGTTGATTTCTCAGAGTTGGCAATTGTCTACAATCTTGCCATGTTGTTGCGTCTAAATCAAAGAACTGGCAATCCTATATCTAATGACGAGATATGCTCCCTACTACTTGTCTGCTCAGCCAGGAGCCTTCACCAGACCAATTAGGCTATGTAATTTCTGATATTTGAGTTAGTATGCTGTGTCGAAGAGCAAACTATTACACATTTGTTATTTAATCTTATTTTTCAAAGCTTGTATATTCTCTTCTTTCAGAGAAGAGATCATATTAGTTGAATTTTGATCTTTGCAGATGTCTTGAAGGAGCTGTTACAGGCCTTTCCCTCATTAGCAATGACAACAAATTCTGTAAATGCCACAGCTTTGGACACTGCTGCAACTCAGGGCCACATTGACATTGTTAATCTTCTGCTAGAAACAGATGCAAGCCTTGCTAGGATTGCAAGAAATAATGGCAAGACAGTTTTGCATTCAGCAGCAAGAATGGGCCATGTGGAGGTGGTCACTGCACTGTTAAATAAGGATCCTGGGATTGGTTTCAGAACAGATAAGAAGGGACAAACAGCTCTACACATGGCTTCGAAAGGCCAAAATGCAGAAATTCTGCTCGAGTTGTTGAAGCCTGATGTCTCAGTTATCCATGTAGAAGACGGCAAGGGGAATAGACCATTGCATGTTGCAACTCGGAAGGGAAACACCATTGTAAGTGACATTATCTCAGAATGTTCTGATTTCTGCCACGGTTTGAGTCTTCCCGTTTTACATTTTAACAATCAGATGTTTTGTTGTATTTATGGTTGAAGCTATGTTGCTCAGGAGAATTACTAAAATAGAGTTACTCACATTCGTGTTGCTTAATACTTAAGTCTCCAATGTTTTATAAAAGAATTCTAAGAATAATTTGCATCTTTTCAGGAATCAAACAAAAGTTTGGTTTAGGTTATACTAAAAAAGAATACTTTCTTCCTTTAAAAAAGCAAGGAATTTCTAAGAGGTTTTGGATTGAATATTGCTCAATCTTAAGAATAACATGCAATTTGCATTTCAAAGAACTGATTACTTGTGCTTTATCTGAAATTCGTCTGTTCCTTACAGATGGTTCAGACCCTAATATCAGTTGAGGGGATTCAAATCAATGCGGTTAATAGAGCTGGAGAGACTGCTTTTGCTATCGCAGAGAAACAAGGTAATGAAGAGCTCATTAACATCCTGAGAGAGGTTGGTGGAGAAACAGCAAAAGAGCAAGTAAATCCTCCTAATCCAGCAAAGCAGCTTAAGCAGACAGTCAGCGATATCAGGCATGATGTTCAATCACAGATCAAGCAAACACGCCAGACCAAGATGCAATTCCAAAAAATCAAGAAGAGAATTCAAAAGCTCCACATTGGTGGGCTAAACAATGCCATTAACTCCAACACTGTTGTTGCGGTGCTTATTGCCACTGTTGCCTTTGCCGCCATATTCCAACTCCCTGGTAATTTTCTGGAGGATATGACTCAAGCACCTGATCCAGACATGACCTTGGGGCAAGCATTGATAGCCAGTGATCCAGCCTTTATAATCTTCTTGGTTTTTGATGCTTTGGCTCTCTTTATTTCACTTGCTGTCGTAGTAGTCCAGACATCTCTAATTGTTGTTGAACAGAAGGCCAAGAAGAAGATGGTCTTTGTGATAAACAAGTTGATGTGGCTTGCATGCCTCTGCATCTCGGCAGCCTTCATAGCACTAACCTACGTTGTAGTGGGTCGAGATGGTGAATGGCTGGCTTGGTGTACAATGGCAATCGGCACTGTTATCATGGTGGCCACTCTCGGTTCCATGTGCTATTGCATTGTTGCTCACAGGATGGAAGAGAAGAGCATGAGGAAGATCAGGAGGAACTCCACGAGCCAGTCATTTTCCATATCAATTGACTCGGAAACGGAGCTGATGAACAGTGAGTACAAGAAGATGTATGCCCTTTAGGATATCGGCCATGCTTGTCATTTGAGTCCTGTATATATTGATACCCATTTGCCTGAGACCAGTCCATGGCATTAAGTGGGATTGACTCAATCAAAACTATATTTAGTCCTAGAACATGGCACATGTATGTAACTGCAGTCTGCATCCTCCGTCCACGAACGTAGGGTGAAGTCTAGGTGATAGGTGTAGCCACTTTTTGTTGGCAAAATACAAATATTGCCAAGCATGATGTCCCTATCTTATGCTTATTTTTGTGGATGGCAGTGAAAACCATGAGATTGTATCTGTATAGTAGAATAGTATGGAATAAGTTGCCCTTATGTCAAAAGTAATGTGGTCGTGGATGCTCTTATGATGCAACATGAGACTGGAGTAGACTGAGGCAAAAAAACAATGATCACAAATGACCTTTTGGACTTGAACTGGAGAAAACTGGCAGACTTTGTTGACCGTCGTCGTTATGCGCCATTTGCAGCCGTTCTGTGAAATGTAAATGCCTATGGGCTGTTGTTATCTCCGAGTTAAGATATGACCGAAAAATTGACAAAATTGCTGCTCTTTCCCTGGAGTAAAACAAGAAGATATTTTAGAATACAGTCCATCTTTTTCGCAAAAAAAAAAAAGAAAAGAAAAAGAAAAAAATACAGTCCATCTTCACCTCTGAAACCTGTTCTTGCGTTTCCAGCTGGTTAACCACGGTGTCATCGGCAACACTCCACCAATTGAGATACCCTGAAGTTTGCCAGCTGTTTGGTCCACCGTAGTCACGTAGAGCGACTGAACACTGCGCACGCACAGGATGACTCGTGGAGTTGGCGATTGGACCAGATCACTTCAGCCCCGGCAATCATTCAGTTAGAAGTCTGCAGACAATTCCGCATGCCGCAAACAACAGGCGGCGACTTGATGGTCACGAAGAACAGGGGGAGAATATTTTTGTGGAGAACATTGGATTCCAGTCGGGGTCACAGTTCCATTATTTCAACACTGCTTACTCGTGTAACAGTCTCCGGTGTTCTGCTCTGTACTAGAGGTGCTAGTGGTCAACCTTTGTGCTTCTATTACATGGGAATATGGGATACTTACAAGGCTTAAATTCAGAAACTTCTACGGAAAGTGAAGTGGTGATGAAGATGGAGACGAAACCATGGGTTGACGATCGAAGGAATTTGCGCAGTTGTGTACACGTTGCTATCTTCTTTTCTGCTAAAAGCGCAAGAGTCTATTCCTTGGAGTCTAAACTAACTGCTTCAGTATTTCAACACCTTGCAAATTAGGAGTTGTATTTACTGACTTAATGTGTGTGAACGAGTTCATTTTCTGAGCGACAAAATATTTTGTGTTAAATTGTATTTTTTTGTCAACTTCTGATTGTGCATTCAACACATCGTGCAAAATCTCTGTCAAGAAACCACAGTGATTTAGGACTGTGAAAAGTCCCCATCAAAAAGCTACATGGTAAACATCACTAACATAAAACATGAACTGCAAAGAACTTTCAAGTTACCTGTATTTTCATAAATTACGGCAACTAAGTTTATTCCAATAACTCAATAGGTATATTTGCATACATTGGGTGGAAACGAATGTTACTCTCTCTGCATTCCTTCCTGAAAATGAGAGCGTCCCATCTACTCGTCAGCTGAAACCAGTTCACTTCTTGGCATGGCTTCCAAGCTTTGGCCTCTGCTCCTGCTCTCCTGCTCTCCTCCTCCCCTTCAGTACCGCATCGGTGGCAATGGCACCGGCACCCTTACGGGCAGTAGGTACAGCACTAGTGGCAGCTCTGCTCCTCCCTTTCAGTGTTGCTGTAACCTGCGCGTTGTCTGTTGTTCCAGCAGGTGGGCATGACAGTCTCCTGGTGGTGCCCGCATCCACCTTCTGATCCTTCGCACCAGCTGAAGAATCATTCAGCCGAGGTTTCGTTGTGGTTGCTGTAACGTTCTTCTTCGGTGCCTTGTCCAGTCCGGCCACATTCTTGACTGCATTTGACGGCTGAGATTTGTAGCCCGAAGTTTTCTTGGATGCTTTGGTGGCTGTAGTAGTAGTAGTAGTAGCTGTTGGGGCTGCAGGAATTGAATTGTGCTGCCTATTGGTCAGAGGTGTATAGCTGGACTTCTTATCCATTCTGTAAGCTGAGTCCTGATCTTTAGATGGAGTAGGAGCTTCTCTGTTGAGTTTTTTCTTTGATGATGATGAAGAGCTGGGCCTCGCTGTCGGAGTTACAGACGTAGTGGAGCTGGAGGTAGGCGATTCAGACGTTGTTGATGCAGTTGTAGAGTCGGGCTTGCTTGAGAACTGTACCAGTTTCACAATATCATAGAAAGATCAAGGAAAGATGAACGCAGCATTTTTCTATTATTTTTTATTTTATAAACCTGATACTACTGTGTACCAATATAAAATATTTATCTTTGGCTTCGAAACTTGAGGAAACACGGTTTGAAACGGATATGTGCTGAAATGTTAGATACACCAGTTTTCAGCAAATTGTCTCAGAATACTTAATGTTTTTGCACTCCTGATGGAGGATTCTGGCTTGGTGAATTAACTTCATCATTTACGCACAAAGGGCGAGTGCAAAATTCATCATACCCTTGAAGTTCTGATTGGCTGAAGTATAGGCAGTTCCTTCTGAAAAATCATCTGGGATGAGTTGGCTTCCATCTCAAGGGAGGGGAACAATGGGGTCGCTGGAGGAGTCTTCAGCCTGAAAACGAGCTGCTATGTTTTACAATTCAACTGAAGTAATGGGTGCATCTGGATGTAATTAAAACTAGGGATGTATATGTGTTTACCAGTCATAATCATGCTTTTCACTATCTGGAAGGAGGTAATCTCTCTTTCCTGAAGGAAGCTTGAACATGCGACCGTCTCCTATGTTCAGTCATCAGAACGCACTCTCATCAGATGATCTGTTCTGGAAAGCTAATTAACTGCACTTTTCTTGGTTTTTTTAAGATATGGTATAAATCAGTCAATCAAAATTATTGTTTAGTAAAAATGAGATGAGAATGCATAAATTCTTTTCGACTAGCTCTAGAC
Source organism: Saccharum hybrid cultivar R570 (assembly GCA_038087645.1). Lineage (NCBI taxonomy): Eukaryota > Viridiplantae > Streptophyta > Magnoliopsida > Poales > Poaceae > Saccharum > Saccharum hybrid cultivar. Next base: position 4,597,951 of record JAQSUU010000344.1, read on the forward strand.
CCTAGGCAGTGATGATAACAAAAGCAAAATGGATGACATTTGCTATTAACAAGAACAAGCGAATGACTAAACAGAAGTAAACCCTCACCTTGAATAGCTTCAAACTCCACTGAGAACATTGGCTCAAGGAGGTTCATATCTCTCTCTTTCTCATGCTTATACAGCTCCCCAAACAGAACCAAGCTCTCATCTTCATCTCTCCGAACTGGGACCACAGGCGTGCCCTTCGACATGCCAGTGAATTTCTTCACGCGATCCATCTGCAGGGGCTCCGGGCGTTAATCACAAGGTATTCTCTCTTAACAGCAATCCACAAAAGGCCCTGAGACGCTGGGAGAGCATGAGCATATATCACCGTGTCCTGCCACACATGTAGTCAGAATACTCTATGGCACCAAAACTGTGCCGGCAATGCTGAAACCATCCCTGGAGCTCCACACGTTGTGAACAAACATAACAGATGTGTTGGTGAAAGGGACAGGCATGATGCCACTAGAATGGGCAAATTGTCAGAGTCGATGATTCATTCGGTGTGTTGTTCCGTTCTCCTTGGCCTCCATATGGCACAAATGTGTTTTTCTTCAGTTTTGTTTATGTCCTCTGCCTGCAGGCCATCCCATCTGTAGCACCCATATGGCGTTTTGGTGGCAGCACGCTGCGTCAGATTCAGAAATGAAAACCATGGCATGAATTGAACAGGAGCCTGCTGGAAGGTGCTTCTGCTTCTCACCTGATCACATCTGAAATCTGATTTCCCTTCCCTCCTTGACGCCTCCCCCACTAGGTTCTTGTCCACGCATGCCCACTCGTCCAGAGACCCAGTTTTCTTCTCCCACAGCGGAATCTCCGTCCAGGGCGGCGGCGCGGCGGTTGCCATGGCGGGCCCGCGCCGGGAAGAGGCAGTAGAAGCGCCGCCGCTCGCCGTGAGGCATGAACCGCACGGGCGCCGGGCCCCTGGTGAAGCGTCGCTGGGCAGGATTAGAATAGTGGGTTTTCACCCCTGCCCGAACAAAAACATCAGTTCACAGAGCTCCAGACTCCAGATTCTGAAAAACGTCTCACAATCCTGTCTGACCTTGCCGCATATGACCAACGGAACCCTTTCGGATTGCGTTGAGCCGTTGAAGCAATGAAACAAAAGAATCTACAAACATGCTACGCGTCTGCCGTCTCAGAGTGGGCTGGCTAAGTTAGCAGTTTCACGGCTCTTCGAAAAAAACAGTAACAGAAACTGACACCGTCATAGAGCACACCACGACGGTGAGATCAACAGTTAAACAAGGCGGTGTGTCACAGTGTTAATTATTACACTCCCTATTTCACTTATTCCCACAGCTAGAGCTGAACATTACTTCGTGTTTGCTCCAGAACCATTACAGACAGTGAACATCACATTGCCTGAACTGAAGCTCTCCTCTACATGACAAGCAACCTCTGCTAGGCTTTTCTGGTAGATTCACTTCTTGGGGAAGCCTTGAGTTTAAACCTGGGCATTCCCTCGCCTCGACTTGTATGCCTGCCTGACTGCATCCCAGAATGCAGGCACCGCCTCTGAGTCAGGAACTTCTTTGAAAGATGGGAGGTAGTTTAGGTCCACTATGACATGGTCTCCGGTGCCTTCTTGAACCTGCATATTCAATGAATACTCACTAAGCAGCTATCTTGCTATAGCGCTGCTTTTGGATTTCCTTTTTTTACATATCCTAATTAGAGAGACAGAGCAACCGGAACCATAATTGCTTGTAGTTGTACTGAACTTCACGAGCATCATAAATATGTAGGGTCAGAAAATATACTTACAACGACATCAAAACCAAATATTGTAAGTCCAAGCAGTCCCTTTAGAAATTTTGCAGCCTCTTCTACTAGATTGGCATCTAACAGTTTGCTATCTTGCACCCCGGTTTGCAGTTGCTGCTCCTTGGTAGCCACTGGAAGAGTCTTCAAACTGAGATAAGCCAGATTCAAGCATACCTCAGTGTTATAGTACCAAGCTCCTACGATGGAATGATAATAAAGCAATCCAGCACTTTTAATTACCTATTAAACGTAAGAGCTTCACCTCCTGATGATGACTTCAGAAAGCGTGCATTAGGCATTGAATCTCTAACAGCATAGAAAACTTTGTCTCCAATCACATAAAATTTGAAAATCTTGGATCCATGATCCACATATTCCTGTAAAATGTTCTTTAGCTGGTGAGTTACTGAGACCTGTACAGCGAAAGCTATAATGAGGAGGAAAAAAATTCAAGAAAAGGCACGATGTTATACAGGTACCTGTAGTACAGCAGGAAGGGGCACACTAAGGTTGCTAAATTCTTCAATTTGAAAAACTAATGCCTGCACACAGCAAGAAATGTGATTCAGCTGCAAGTGGAGAAGACAAGGCAAACTCTGAATTTAAAAGGTTGGGTTTGCAGTGGTGGACTGGTGGGAGAACATGAATGCTTAATTTCTTTATGTAAAGGTGATGATTCAGAAAACTGACTTAACATACGGTCCAGCATGTAAAACAATACAAAAACAAAGACAAAAATCAAACCATATTGTGGGCATCAGCAACTCCACAAGCGACTTGTGGCTTTACAATGAGTGGGAAGGATAAATTAGCTTCTGCTAGATGCTTATCTAATTCACCATCATGAAAATTGTCAACCTGTTTTACAAAATAGTTAGTCAGGCAAATGGTATACTTGAACTCTCAGAAGAAGGGACCAATAACTCAAAGAGTAACCATATCAAAATTACCTTCAAAGAATATGGTGCTCGAAGTTTTGGTTTTCCTTCAGCGCCAAGTTCTTGCAACCGGACAAGGATTTTTTGGATTTGAAGACGATCGAGCAATGGGTAAATATTTTTAAATGGATCCATGATGCAAAAATCAGGGTGCTCTTCCACAAACCTGATTTAACGGAGGGCTGCGGTGAGACAGAATAATGAAGTCCAACAGAGCAGATAATATGTTTAAAGCATCAAATATTATTGAGAAAATCTTCACTTTTCTATGCTCAAGTAACAACAGAACACATGCCTACATTTGCCTGTTACTTGTTGTTTCAGTATCACCAGTCTCCGCAACCAGAAATGGATAGCAAACTAAAACAAGTCTCCCTATATGTTTGGAAACATTATTAGAAAGGCAAAGGCTCCCTAAATATTTCTGCTCTAGATTGATCAATGCACAAACAGTTGGGTTGATAGAGTTCAAGCTTCTTCATGACAACTCCGATAAGCTGAGATTTAACATTGTCCTGGAAACAATTTCAGAATAGTGACTTGCTCTGATAGTCGAATATCAGTCTATTCAGTACAGAAAGTTGGTAGGCATAAGATAGCTCCCCAGAAATTATGTACAAATATTTCAGAGAAAGACAATAAGAGATTGTTTTAAACTGATACCATAACATAATTACTTGAGTATATTCACATGCACATCCAAGAAATTACTCCCTTCATATCTAAGTTGGTTAGTGCTTTATACCTTATAATTTCAAACATTCCTGCAGAAAATGAAATCCCTTTTGGAAAATTGATGGAGCAGTTTGGATCGATCTTGACAATCTCATCGGTTATTTTGTGGAGGACCATATCAACTTCTTGCAGTTGCAAACTTAAAGGAAGTTCGAAAGAGAGGGGAACGAAGATAAGACTGTCCTTACTAGGATATATGGGAAATGCTCCTCTCTGTAAGCAAGACGAAAAAGCATGATGCTCATGCTGGAATCCCACACATAGTTGTTAATATTCAGTTACACTATAAAGAAAACTTGCCTTTGCAAAGTCCTCCTCACGGGATTTTTTCATTATATATCCAATCACCAGAACAGATGAGCCACATATTTCCTTAAATCAAAGAGGGAGACGCTTCAAATTAATGCACACTGTAATTACAGAACGTGTTTAAGTAGAAGGCAAGGACAAACTTACCCTTTTTATTAGAGAAGCCAAGGTGAGAAGCAACTCCTGAAGCCTCTGAACATTTAAAACACCAGGAACATCTATGTTACATTCATTACCTGGACCAGTGAAGAGTATCAGTTCCCATCAACCCTCGCGAGGACAAATGTTCCATTATGTAATACAGCAATCGCCACACTCATATCTTGTGCAAAATCCTAATATAAAATGACCTGCTAAAAATAGCATGAAAATAAAACCTGGCTTTTCAGTTCCAGTATAGGCTTACCTACAGAAAGAACTCTCCAGTTCTGATTCTGAAGCTCAGAAATTAAACCTTTGTCAACTCTTGAAGTCACATAAAAACAAAAACTTGTCCGGCTCCATTCTAACATTAATTCAGTTGGAGAAAGATTCCCACTTTTTGCAAGAAGCAGTATAGAGCCAAACAAGTGTGAGCTTGCAACCTTCTCAAGAAAGCCTGACTAATAAAAGGAAATACGCTGTTATATATTTTTTTTTCTAAAAAACATAGTTGTTAAATATTAGAACAAGTGAACAGAAGTATTTTCATAACAGTTTCATAGGGACACATTGAGTGATATGGAAGTTCCGATAGTTAAAAAATCCTTATACTGAAGCAAAAAGGCAACACATGTCTTAACTGTTGAACTCAAAGGAAATAATCATTTTTTCTGATATGAAGGATAGTAATTACATATGATCAATTGAAAATCCAATGGTCCCGTATTTCATAAAGAATTTGACATGCTTTATCATGCACTTGATTATATCAGGACATATGCTAGAAATATTGGACCATGCCTAAAGATTATTGAAATATGCCAGTCATCAGAAATTTAACAGGACATTGCCTTCAGATAAGCAGTAATAAACTGTCTTTCCATTAGACATGACTGGTTTCTCATTCATTCTTATTAACACATTGCCGTTCTTTGAAGACAACATGGTAAGCTAGAGTACCCCATGGGCCATGGATAACTAAGTCGATGTGAACTTCTGAAGAGACAACTTCAAAGGGATGTAATATAGATCAGTAGAGCACCTCATTAGTTGGCATGCCCTCTGCATAACAGATTGCCTGAAAAAAAAGGAGGACATAGTCAGATATGTCTATTCATTACAACATGCTGGTAACGTAAATACTGAAATCACATTACAAAGCATAACATACAAAAAAGTGAGCCATACTAAGGTGCAAGCAATGTGGGCTCATTATACGGATCTCTCAAGAAACAGTGCTAAGACTACGAGTACGGCGTTTAGATGTAAAAACAGTCAGCGCAGTTGCCCATGGCTTTGCTCAGTTTATGAACTCTTGTAAGCTCTACTGATCCACTGGCAGGCAGCAGGCATTTGAACTGTTGGGCTAAAACTTGAACACAGGGAACTAGCATCCCATCAGCCACAAGATGATGTACACTTAAATGGAATCCTAAACTCTAGATATCAAGGAAAACTAATAGATTGTAAGAAACATTCAAGCATATGGCATTAATCAACAGGAGAAAAATTGTAAAAGATTGAGCCTTTAGCCAACTTCCTGGGGCAATCTATCAGCAAGAGCATTTCCTCGAACAGTACGGCACTATGAAACAGTAAGATCTCAGTCAACTCATATATCTAGCCAAACAATGACAAATCGCACCGACAGACAAAAAAAAAAAGTCACTCATACCACGCTCAGGTTGGAGTAGCGCAGCCGCCGCAGCAGCTCCTCCACCCCGGGCCGCAGCGCCACCGCCGCCGTCTCCCTGGTGGAGGAGGGATTGAGGAGGAGGGAGGCATCCAGCACGAGTCGTACAGACCGCCCCGCGGCCATGGCTTAGGGAGGGAGATGCCAATTGCCAACGCCTGGGTTCGGTTTCTGGCTTGGCTTTCTGCTCGGCGTTGGCACTTGCCGGGCTGGACGCCTCAACCTGAAGCCCGGCACGGGAAAGGGAAAGCTCCTGAGCGGTGGGCCCAGGTGCCGGTGGCAGGCGTGGCACCCCACGGGCCGCATGGGAGGCACCTGGCGCGGAGGAAGGCGAACAGATGCGCAGCGCAGCAGGGGGCTGCAGGGCAGAATTCAGGAATCTGAATACACCTGTTATCATTCTCATTTTCCTTAGCAGCAAAATAAAAAGAAATCAGCCTAGCTTCTCAACTTTCAGGGAATCAGATCCGTTGCTTTCATCGTCATCATCATCAGGAAAAAAATGTATCTTTCTCCTTTTGTCTTCCCAGTCGAAAAGTTCACTGGTTTATGTCATGGTGATGCAACAAGCTCAGTGATTTGCCAAAATGCGTCCGTTGTGTATTTCTTTTAATTTGCCATCAGCGAAAACGCAAGATTTGTGCTTCGCAGTCGCAGCAAGCGCTACATTTCACTCGATTTACTCGTCAGATCGATCTTCTGTACAAAAGTGTGCTCGCAGCGCACGATACCAAACATCCAAACAGATTCTTCCTACGCGCCACTGACGCATCCAAAGAGGCGCATGCTACTGAACCTCCGGGACTTGGACAGACCACGCCACCCGTCGCCGGCGACCGGCGGGAACGGCTCGTCCCGGTGGAGACCCTCTGGCAGTGCCCGGACACCCTCGCCGCGGGAGAAACCGCTCTCGTCATCGGCCGACGAGCGCGCGGCGAACCGGCAGCTCTGGCTGCGACTCCGAGGATGGTCGTAGGCACCGCCGGGGAAGCGCTCGTGTGCCCATCCCCACGTTGGCGGAGCGCCGGCGGAGGAGAGGCACTCGTAGTCCACGGCCTGTTTCGCCGCCCTCCGCTTCTTGATCGCGCCGCAGACGAACGGAATGAGCCCCTCCATGCTCATGTTGCAATGATCTGCACTGCACTGCCGAACTCAGCAGCAGCTACCGATCGAGATGGGGATTTTCCTGGAGCAGCAGGAGGAACATGAGTCGGTTCTTGGCTTCTTGCTAGCTTGATGTGGAGATGGCAAGAAGTGGTTTTCATGTTTCAACGAACGGCGATTCTTATAGGAAACCAGAACCAGATCATGCATGATGTCATAGTTCTCACTGACTTCCCCGTTATTAGCCGCTGATGGAGCATGCAACTGAGGCATCCCTGAATTTTATAATCCTTTGGTGACTACCGCTGATATGACTGCACCTGCAATTGGATCTGCATGCATGTGGAGGTTCCAGTTTGTATGTTTCCTCTTCGACAGTATGACCGCCGGTTGAGAAAAAGAAAAGGTAAACTCACATCAGAGGCTTCGCATGCATTCGCGATAATCTCGGGTAGTGATCAACATGATTTTGCCCAACGGCCAAGTCCAGCTGATTACAGATAAACCTTGGGTTAGTCTACATACATGTGTATAAGAAATTAAGAATATTATATTCAGACGCTAATACGTGCAGTTGTGTAGCTCATCAAGTGCTCAACCCAGCTGAACTTACCTGGACGAGCAGCTGCATCTAACATGGAGGGGAATCAACATCTGCATCTATCTGTACAGGGATAACCATAATTATTCATCATTAGGCAAATAAGGTCATCACGATTCACGTCCCTTACCCATCCCCATCTGGACCCAAAAAAAACAAGGTTGGGCCGGACCGAAAAGACGGGCCGAATAAGGACTCGCCTAAAGTTTTTTTTTTGAATAATCCTCGCCTAAAGTTCATCACAGCAAATAAGGCCTACATATACCACTCAAAAAAAAAGGCCTATATATATAATTAACCTAGCCGCCCTCCCAGGGTCACAAAATTATTCATGGCACGACCGACCTAGGACTAGGACTAGAGCTTAGGGTAATTAAGAAACACAGACACGATCATAATTCAAATCCGATCTTTGCTCCGGCCGCCTACTCGAGCTCGACGCGGATCGGGGGATCGCGATCATATTCCCCGGCGTTCCCGTCGTACCGTCAGAAGTTGCTGTACAGCATGCGCCCGACGACCAGCCCTCCGTCTCCGGCTCTGGACTCCCCCTCCTCGTCAGGATCGCCTATCTCGATTCCGCACGTGCCGCCGAACCCTACCTCGCCGGCCCATTATCCTACCTCGCCGATGTACATGTACTCCCCGACCTCGCCGATTTACTCACCCCCGTCGCCGAACTATTCCCCCACCTCGCCAGGCTCGGGCTCGCCCCACTGGCCTTCCCCACCCCCACCCTCACCGGTTTACCCAGCGGTCCATTCTCCCACCTCGCCTGGTTATTCCCCGGACGAAGAATTCGACGACTGGTGGTCGCCGGGTTCACCGGTCTATTGCCACACCCACACCTCACGGCCGATTCATGACCACCGCTCAACGGCGGCCGGCTCCCGCACGGGGCCAGGTTATTACTGCCCTGGAGAATTCAACGATCGTGCATCTCCGGCTCTGCTGGTATCGCCAGCCTACGACTCCCCCACCTCGCCAGGCCATTTTCCAGAAGAATTCAACGATGTTTGGGGAGACATAACTCTGGCGGACAACGTATATATACAAACCCCGGCATCGCCCGAGTACTGCTATTGTTGTTCGACGACGCTGAAAGATTGCTGCTGTCAGGCCGGCGACGACGCCCCCGCGCCGTGAGCTACTGTACCACGCCGCTTGCTGCTCCCTGGCTGCTTTGTCAGTTGTCACAGGCAACCCTGGGTCCCTTTGCCAATATCCCGCTGACGGCTGGCGGCTGGCGCCGTGGGCCGCTCACGTAGGTTATCTTAGCTGCAGTTTGTAATCTCTTGCATTCTGGATTTCTGGGTCACTTCCGTGCAAGTCGTGCTGGATGTCTTTTTTCTTATTTGCCTGTCTCTCTCTAAAACAGATAAGTTTCAAAGTTTGTCTCTGAATTTTAAGCAGTGTGTTTGTTTGTGAACCGTGATTTATACTTGCGCGCGGGAACTTGCAACTTATAGTACTGAAAGTTGCTACATCATGTATCCATGTGGATTTCTTTGATCATAAATGCATCATCTATCCAGGAAGTACTTCAAGGCACAATCTGAAAACTTTGACATTCTGGCCCATATGTCTTATGGTATACTAGCTTGCTGTGAGGATTGATTGAGGTTGAGGAATGCAGTGGCATAGCAAAGACTTTGTGCAGGTTACCTGCCTGTTAGCCAAAGCCAAGTAGGCAAATTTTTTTCGTCGATGCTACATGTACAGTACAGTACAGAAGCCACTGAATCAGCATGTGTCTTTGGCATCTGTTCAATAGTGCAACCAGCGGGTATGTGAAGAGGTCCAGTTTGTATTTGTGTTCCCATCATCATCATGTCCCCATCGCCATCTGGACCGAAAAAAACAAGGGCCCATCTATACGGCACTCGAGCATTTTGGGAGTCAAAACACTCGATTCTTTTCTTCAGACATCTTCTTCCTCTCGATGCGCCGCCGCTGCCCAGCACTCACCGCCCCTCTGCGGCGTGGTATGGTCTCATCAGAGCTCCGCGGCCGCGGCTGTGGTCGTGGAGCTCCAGTGAGACGACCCCACCATGCCCATAGCAGCCTCCTCCTTCCCTCATCCCCTCCCGCCGCCACCGTGGTCATGGGCGCCCCTGCACACTACTACAAAAATGATTTTGCGAGACATTGCCTAAACATTAACGGAGGCGGTCACAAAATCCAACCTTCTCATAAAATGCCTGAGGATTTTTGGAGGCGGACGTTTTTATTTACAAAGGCAGTCACAATTAACCGTCTCGCAAAATACATTTACGGAGATGAACATTTTATTTACCGAGGCAGTCAAGTTTGCTTGTCTCGTAAAATCAATTTACGGAGGCGGTCTAAATTGCCCGTCTCATAAAATCGATTTACGGAGGCAGGCCTCCTCGAAAAATAGATCCATTTTTAAAGGCGGGCCCCTAAGAAGGCCCGTCTGGGTTAAAAGGCTCGAGGCCCATCAGCAACCCACTACCAAACCCTAACTATAAAAGGCAACTCTCTCTCTCCTTCCACTTCTCCATCTCTCAGCCGCCGTACAAAGCAGAGCAGTGGTTTCCTTCCCCTTCCCCCTGCGCTCGTGACTCCTTCCCCTTCCCCCTGCGCTCGCGACTCCTAACTCCATGCCGCTCAGAGCAGCCGCTGCTCCCTCTCCATTCCTCTTCGTGCCCTACCTCTCTACGTAGGACATGCGGGCCCTCCTTCGGCGCGTGTCGCCAGGCACCCAGCAGGTAGCGGGTGGTCGCGGTGGGGCCCTGCACGTCCTGCGGGCTCGCGCTTTTTCCGACGGCCGGTGTCCTGCATCCTATGGGTTCAATCCGATGGGAATCCGGTGGAGGGCAGTCAGATCTGGTGGATGGCGGGCAGATCCAGTGGAAGGCAGTGGCGGCGGCGTGGCAGGTACAGCTCTCTCCATCTCCCTCTCTCTCTTCCCTCTTCATCTCTCACTCTTTTTTAGAAAAAAAATCAATCTCCCACTCTTCCCTCTCCCCTTTGCACATCCACGGGCGGCAGGACTCTGGAACATGTAGATCTAGGGGATGCCGCGATGGGAGCATGGAGGGCAGTGTGGAGGTTCCCGGCGATGGCAGCTCCAGAAGTTGGAGCTGAATCCAGAACCTGGAGCTTTTTTATTTTCATAGGCGGGCATTGTAATGTGTCCATCTTCGAAAATACCATATTCGTAGGTGGCCTTTGTAATCCGTCCGCGAAGGCGGTCCTTTAAACCATCATTAAAAGCAATTAACGAAGACCTTTGAATGCAGGCGGGCTGCTTGCCCACCTGAGTAAAGCGATTTATGACCGCATGCCAAAAAAATAATGTAGTAGTGGCGCCCACCTGGCCTGGCCGCCTGCGCCGCTGTCGAAACCCTAATGTTGCCCTCCCGCCGTCCGCACCGCCTGCCCGGCTTGTCGATCTCCCCCAAGCCCTTTCTAACACTGCAGGATTTGGAGAAGAAGAGAGTGAAAGGACTGAGATGAAGAAGAGAAAATTCGAGTTGTTCTATAACATTTCTTAAAACACACGGTTGGGCCCGTCCCGAATAAGGACTCACCTAAACTCATCACAGCAAATAAGGCCTACATTTGCTCAAAATAATAAAATAAAAATAAGGCCTACATAACCTAGCTGCAGCATCCTTGTTCGCGGGCTCGTGCGGCGGCCCATTTTCTGCCGCGTACGCATGTGGCGTTTCTCGCAGCGGCTGCAACCCCGTTTCTCGCCTGAACTTGCTGCCTTGCATGGAAACGAGAATCTAGTGACTCTGGTTGTGCACGTGTGTTTTCATTTTCTTTTTTACTTCGCAAATTTTTCTAGTGATCCGTATATTAGCTAAAAAATATACATAAATTACATAAAATACTATGTATCGTTAGGAGTATATGTGATTGATTTTTTTTTTACATTTTTTCAACATTCATGAGTTATCACAAGAACATGCAAGTTAGCATCTTTTATGCGCATGTAAGTTCGTACTTATGGCTGGCTTTTGTAACGAGGCCACTTGTCAAATAAACCAATTTATGGGACTAACTCACTAACATTTTGTCCATCCATGACTTGCTCTTGTCTCAACCATTTGTGAAGTGTAGCTCTTCCTCCTCTGTTTCCGCCGGTGTGAGATTCAGATGACGAAGAAGAGCTGCTCTGGGAGGCAGAGGCAGAGCTAGAAAGTTGATTTTTTTTTAATGTTAGGAGGGCCTACAGTGTTGAATTTTTAAAATTTATTTGAATTTTAAAATTTTTAGTGGAAAATTCACATTCATAGAGGGCCCTGCCCCCCTGTGTCCGCTCCTGTTGGGAGGGTTGCTTGTGCTCCCCACTAGGCGAGTCCAAGGTGACCTCGGTGTACCCTCCCATTCAGATTTCAGAATTTCTGTACATTCACATGGCATTCTTTCAAAAAAAAAATCTTAACCATGCCATCATTTTATCACACATCTACACCCTGCATCTCAAGCCTAAACTGCTGTCAATTCTCATGTCAGATCAGGGGAGAAACAGGCCACGCATCGAAACATGAACAGAGCAGTAGTTTAGGTCCAAATGCTCTTCCAAACAAGAAGACATGGAAGTACCTGCCGTTTCTGTCGAAGTTTCAGAACAAGATGAAGCATAAAAAACCAGACGCCAGGGCAACCAGCAGCTTCAAGCATGGGAGCCCGAAGTGGTTCAGCAGCGCAATGCTGGAAGAGTGCCTATGGGCCGTGGAAGCAGAGGCGGCTACGGCGGCGGAGGGGGAGGGAGGTTCGCACTTCGCTGCATCGAGTCGAGACGGGTTCGCGGCGCCGCTGGACGATACGTATTAGCCGCATAAACCCACGTCAGGTATGTGGGCTTGCGGCACGGGCTAAGGCAGCCCAGCGGGCTCGTGGCGTTCCCGTCGCCGTTTGCAAGTATAATACCCACGATCACCGTTACTCATGACACGACCGCTCCCTAGGGGCTAGCCGCCTAGGGCAAGCAACACAGACACGATCACACCCGATCTGCTCCGCCTACTCTCGAGCTCGAGGCGGATCGGCGGCGGGCATGGCGTCGCCACCTGACAGGTCGCGATCCTACTCGCCGGCGTCCCCGTCGTACCGTCAGAAGTTGCTGGACAGCATGCTCCCGACCCCGACCAGCCCTCCCCCTCCAGCTCCGGGCACCCCTGCCTCGCCCGGATCGGGATCGCTTATGTCAACTCTGGACGCGGCGTGGTGGTCGCCGAACCCTGTCTCGCCGCCGGACTACCTCCCCGCCGGCCTATTACCCTACCTTACCTCGTTGATTTACTCCACCAGCTCCCCGACCTCGCCGATTTACTCACCCACCTCGCCGATCTATTCCCCCACCTCGCCGATCTATTCTCCCATCTCGCCTCGCCATTACTGCTCCAGCTGGACGGACGATTCCCCACCCCCACCCTCACCGGTTTACCGCGCGGTTCATTCCCCCACCTCGCCTAATTATTGCCCGGACGAAGAATTCAACAAGTGGGGTAGTGATACATCTCCGGCGCCGGGTTCACCGGTCTATTGCCACTCCCAGACCTCACCGATTCATGGCAACTGCTCAACGGCGGCCGTCTCCCCCACCGCGCCAGGTTGCTGCCCTGGAGAATTCAACGATCATGCATCTCCGGCTCTGCTGGGATCGCCAGCCTATTCCCCCACCTCGCCAGGTCATTTTCCAGAAGAATTCAACGATGTTTGGGGAGACATAACTCTGGCGGACAAGGTACAAACCCCGGCATCGCCCGAGTACTGCTATTGCTGTTCGGCGACGCTGCAAGATTGCTGCTGTCATCAGCCCAGCGACGACGCCCCCGCGCCGTGAGCGCTCCCTCCTTTGTCACAGGTAAACCCTGGGCCCCTTCACCAATATCCTGCCGGCGGCTGGCGCCGTGGGCTCACCGTTCATGTAGGTTATCTTAGCTGCATTGCAGCCTGCAATCTTGCATTCTGGATTTCTGGGTCACTTGCCGTGCAAGTCGTGCTGGATGTCTTTTTTTAATTCGCTTGTCTCAGTCTCTGAACTCTAAAACAGATAAGTTTGTCTCTGAATTTTAAGCAGTGTGTTTGTTTGTGAACTGTGATTTATACATGTGTGCGTGACTCCTCTTAATGAAACACGCGTCAACGGACGTGTTCTAGGAAAAAAATACTTGCGAGCGTGCACTTATTATGAGTTACTGAAAGTTGCTACACCATGTATTCATGTGGATTTCTTTAATCATAGATGCATGATCCAGGAAGTACTTCAAGGCACAATCTGAAAACTTTGACATTGTGCCCCATATGTCTTCTGGTAGATTCCTGTGATTTTTTAGGTTGAGGAATGCAGTGTCATAGCAAAGACTTGTGCAGGTTACCTGCCTGTTAGCCAAAGCCAAGTAGCTTTTTTCCTTGATGCTACACGTACAGTACAGTACAGTACAGAAGCCACTGAATGAGCATGTGTCTATGACATCTGTTCAATAGTGCAATCAGGCGGGTATGCATGAAGAGGTCCAATTTGTATGCGTTTCCTTCCTGACGATTAATAATTCGAGAAAGAATAAACTGATATACAGAGGCTTGACATGCATCTGCGGGCAATCTCTGTATGAGACATCCTGTTGACCTGTTCTTGTCAAGTGCAGAGTTAGCTACTATTGCACTGAAATGAAATCCAGGAGCTAACACATGTCTATAACCTCTCGAGCTCCAGCCATCTGAATACTGATCGCAGGCTGCCTCAAGCAACATCTCTGCATCTATTTGAACACTCACCGTCCCCACACAGTTACATCTTTTCAGGATGGTAGTCGTATCGTATTGCCTTTCACATGGAGAGGAAGCAATGCTTGATTACAGGCCATCTCAAAAAACATCTACATCCTTTCGTATCACCCAATCCTTTTTCAAGTTTCCTTCCCTGGAACAATCCACTCTCTAACTGTACCGTGATTTAAATTCAATTCATGAAAAGATTACTACCACGGTCCACAGCTTGGTCCAGTTTATCGCTTGACCTCACCGGGCGGTTTTCCCACCCTGCTGTGTTGGACTATCGACACTTTTTTTTTTGAAAGACCCGACAGGAGCACTGTCATATCATTCAAGTATGGAAAGCATGCGAGTTTGCAGTTTTTTCTTACATAGATCATACTAGATTTACACAAACGCATAGTGAAAGCCATCTAAATAAGTACCGATGGTTGCCGGGTTGGCCATGGCCACACGGTCGCCTCCTGAGTCCTGAGGTCCATCTCCTTGATTAGGCCAAACACCTGAACTGGTGTTAGCTCCCGGCTCCCGTCCATCAAAACTTCTATTTTGTTCCTTCCAAACATTCCAGCTCGCTTACGGCGTATATGAGGAAAACCGTAGTTAATCTTTGTTGTTGAGGACTTTGTCCCTGCAGCGATGACGCCCACCACTACTCCAACTGTCAAGGCGTCGTTAACTGGAACTTGTATGGCACCACTCGTCCAGGAGCTCATGAGCGCCATACCTCTTTGGCGAAAGGGCAATGCAAATAGAGGTGTCATGTTGTTTCTTGTTTCAGGACCTTGATCACACAAGACGCACAAGGGGTTGAAAGGCCAACTCCTCACAGATAGCTTACTGGCTGTTAGTATCTTTGCTTGAACCAAGAGCTAGGTGAAGATTCTGTGCTTTCCCTCAGTATATGCCCTCCAAATCGATTTTACAATGAAAGGGCAGTAAGAGCCTTTGAACTGAATTAGATAGGCTGATATAGCAGTGTACTCTCCGTTTGTTGTCCACCTCCAGCCTCCAGGTTTTTGTATCTTCTAGATCAGAGAGCCGGACGCCCAGACCTGATGAACAAGGCCCCAAAGTTGAACAAAATCGGCCATTTGTTGTACTCTCTCCATTCTTCAAAGTTCTCTTTTTCCAATTATAATTGGACAGCTCCTCCCTAACACAGTCTTATTCTTGGGCCATGCCAATTGATATAGGTTTGGAGGAAGGTCCATTGGAGCTTTTCCATTTAGCCACAAGAATGCTAAAATTTCGCTTTATCTCCTCAACCTAGATTCATACTAGAGCCACCTTAGTCCAAATGCTCGACTAAAGTGATCGAGATTGAGGGTGCCCAATCCTCCAAATGCCTTGGGTCTTGTGGCCTTAGTTTATTTAACAAGACAATGTCCACCGTTAGCATTGTCTAAGCCCTTCCACAAGAAAGAACATCTAATTTTATCTATTTTTCTAGGTCAACACTTTATTTATACTAGCAAATGTGCTCGTGTGCTTTAACGAGATCTAATACGTGTTTAAGTCGGATTACATATCATCGTTGGACGTGAGTCGTTCTAACTCGTATGAGCATGGATCGTGAGTTTAGATCATATATATGGGATATTCATGACGCATGAATACTTCGAAAGTAAAAAAAAAGCAGGTCTAAGGAAACCCTTTGTTCCTTACTATTATTATTAGGTAGAGATGAGATATGTCCCTTCCTGCCCTCAGAATGTGATATAAGCATGTCTAGGCAATAGCAGTTCTTGGTTTGGGATTCCGACGCATGTCGCGCCTATAGCTGGCCAAAAGGCTCGCAACCCATCCCAAGCCACATGGTTTTGGCCCCGCCTAGGCACGGCTCGGCCTGATGGCCGTTGGACCCATGCCAGCCTGGCACGACTAAAGGGTCATGCCTTGGCTCAGCTCACCACGGTCCAATATCTTAGCTCACCATATATAATCCCCCAACCAACCTCCCCGACACCCTAAACCCTAACGCCCCCCTTGCCCCGCTCCATCTCTTATTCCACCCCACCGGTGCAAGCAGTGGCGTGGCGGCACGACCCCCTAGCTATGCACAGTCATGTGTAATCTACGAAGAATTAGATTCAATTTTCTTTTTTTGCAGTAATTGGATTCAATTTTTGTGTGTGTATGAGCTATCTTTTTTATTTATGTTCCGTGAATGCTAGCCGAGCTGGCCTCGACTCGCCGGGCCAACAGGCCAGCCCAACACGGCCTAAGACATGCCTGTGCGGAATTCTTCCCTGCCGACCAGTCGAACAGGATGTGTGCGCCGGCCCCCTACGCGATAATTGAAGCTACGTATAATAATTGAACCCGTGGCCCATAGGAGGACGTACGCGAGCTGGACCAAGCCCACGATAGCGTGGCACAAGAGGACGGGATGAGGCGCTTTTCTTTTTTCCGTTGACACCAAGTGTTGCGATGTGTTGATCAGTGTTTGGACAGAAAAAATATCATATTTCTCTGCCACAAAGAAAAATAAAATGTGCGGGCGTGCCCGTGTACTAAAGTACACAAAATAAACAAAAAGAAGGGAACACAAGTTTTATTCATATTTATAAGAAATACAAAATATGGGGGTCCCTTGTACAAGTGTGCGCTCCATAGCCTGCTGGCAGCGATCTAACTTAGGCGATGTAGTCTTCATGGTTCCTGGGGCCTCGGAAGGCTCCCAGTTAATTACCCCTGTAAGTCAAGCTTACATAGCACCTCCGATTAAGCTGCGTTGGTCGTCGTCTTGAATCTTCGCTTCACGTCTCCATGCTTGTGGGTTGGTGTAGATATGGGTGGCGTCGGCATGTCCATGGCCTCGTCGGTCCATGAGCCGGTGTAACATGACTGGAATATGAGTCATGCCGCCTGCGTCGTTCGCCTTGTCGGTGTCGAACGACACATAGTGTTGTGGTAGTAGCACTTGCATGGTTGGTGTAGCTTGGATCGCTTCGGACTCCTTCGGCAACATCATCGCAGGTAGGCTGTTGAACTTGATCGGCGGGGCTGTTGAAGTTGTAGTAGCTTGGTGAAGACTTGCATCCGATGTGGCAGATGCATCTGATCGGCGTCGCGCTCTTGGCCATGCGCACAGCCTGGTCGCTTCTTGCTTGTACGTAGATGCACCAGACTTGGATCTGTACGTGCATGCATATGCACATACATCTTGGCCTTGCTTGGGTTCCTTGCATAGACCATGTATATCGTGGACGCCACGCCCGGCTGGCCGTCCGTGCGTATGGAATTCAATGGGCCGCTGCTGACGAAGAGAAGGCCTAGATGCGCTCCTCGTCTTCCTCCGGGTGCAGATGTCGATTGTGAGCGGTCGCTGCCGCTGGCCGGACATGGACGCTATTCCCGGCATAGATGTGGGTGATGGTGCTCCTGAGCGCTAGTGGCGAACTTGGTCTGCCGCCTGGCAGCTCAGTGCTATGCTCAGCGTGCGTCGCCTCCGGCTCGGCGCAATACTCGTCCGCCGGTGTCGGGGCGTCTCCTCCGGCGTCGCTCCCGGCGTGGTCCTCCAGCGTCGGGACGCATCTGTTCCGCCTCGGTGTGATCGTCCGGCGTCGGCGTCTCAACGACGTGCGTGGTTTTGTCGAGGTGTTGGCGAGGACGTCGCGCTCGCCGACGCGGAGGCGTCAACTCCGTCCCGGCGCGGCGTGGTCGACCGGCGACGCAGCATCTCCTCTGCGACTCCCTTGTGCATCGGGTAGATGGGTAGTTGGCGCCTCGCCGCGGCGGCCTCCTCTTGTTCATGCCCTGGCACCGTGCCGTAGCGGCGACAGCTGATCCTCTCCCACGATGGGGTCCTGGGGGTCCTTTATATAGGCAGCGGCTAGCTAGGGCGTGAGAGTCCACCCTCCTGCCGCCGTTCAGTTGGATCGCGCGACATACGTGGTGATACTCAGTAGCGACGTTGGATCAGATAGCCACCACCAATGCAAAGGGGATAAACACGCTCGCCCGGCAGCTACATGATCCTGGTAACCTACATTCGCTGGTACATGAGGTCAACGGCTCAAAACATAGAGCAGGTCCACCATTCAGCAGCAGCCGCACGTGAGATGTATGTGAGCCTTCTTGATTCTAGAAGCTTCCGGGCTGAGATAGATATCTAGATCAGCTTCCTTGCCTACTGCTGAGTTATGGGGCTCGGCTTCGCTGCGTAGATGATTAATCGTACACCGTACGTTGGCCGGCCGTATACGCCGCGCGTACGTAACTCGGAGGGAGGACATCCTCCGTATACGCGCGTACGTACTTGGTGAGTGATCCTCAGGAGCATGTATGTGTACGTACTCCCTCTAGAATTATGGACGCCATGCACATGCTGGCTGTCAGCTGGACTACTGATCTTGAAGATACCGTATACACATACATCCTCGGCTTAGCCCAACATGTATATTAAATAATATACGTATACCCAAAATTAAAGCCAATATATAATTATTAGCTTGCTTCTCTTATCTCTCATGCAAATAGCACACGTGAATATACATGCGCACATATGTTGTCTATTTATTTTCTTTTCTTAAGATAAAAAATCCTTCACGATAGCACATATAAATATACGCACATGTGAGAGAAATTTGGTACAAAATCTCATCAAACAATATCCTTTTTTTTCTTTTTCCTTTTTCCTTTTCCTTTATCTTTATTTTATTACTTTATTTCTTTTCCATTTGTTATTCTTTTCATTTTATTTTATTTTCTTTCTTCTTTTTATTTTTCTTTTTCCTTTTTATGGTTTCTATTCTTCTTTTGTTTTATCTTCTCTTTACTTTTTATCAAAACTCTTTCTTTTTGTATTTCTCATATTTTGTTTTTTGTTTTCTTTTACGTTCTTGTATTTATTTTCTTTTCTTCCTTTTTATCTTGTATTTCTCTTTTCCTCTTCTTTTTTTGGTTTTTATTCTTCTTTGTATTTTATTTATCTTTATTCTTTTTTTTTTTTTTTATTTTATTCTTTTATTTACTTTTATTTCTTCTATTTATTTTTTCTCTTTTTTGTTTGTGTTTTTTATTTTCAATTTATTTTATCTTCCCTTTAGTTTTTTAACCAAAACTAATTACTTTCTTGATTTTTCTCACCTTTTATTTATTCCACTAATACATGGCTTTTCTTGTCTTCTTCTTTTTAGTCCACTATTAGTAGCATCCATAATTCCATACAATGTTTTTTTCTCTATTATGTGTTTTTTATTCTTTTAGTTACTATATTTCTATGAAATATATACGATGTTTGTATAGTATAGATGTAATGTTCTATGATATGCTTTTAAATTTTCACATTGTATAAGTGAGATATTCCATGATTATTTTTTACTATTCGTATAGTATTTGTGGGATATCTGTGATATTTTTTAGGTTGCTCAAGTAATGTCTATGTGATGTTCTTTTTTTCTCTATTAGCTTTTTTCTTTTTTTATTCTATTTTCGTATATGTTTTATTGTGATGTTCAGCAGTATACATGTGATGTTCTATGTGTTTTTGAGATGTTCATGTAGCATATATGTGATGTTCTATGATGTATGTTATGATGTTCATGTAGTATACATACGATGTTCTATGAATGAATTTTGTGATGTTCATGTTGTATACATGTGATGTTCTATGATGTATTTCAGGTTGTTTTCTCTTGTGGAATATCCTGTGATATGTTTAGGTTGTTCAAGTAACGACTATGTGATGCTCTTTTTATTTTTTTCTATTAGATTTTTTTTTCTTTTTGTTGTTTCTATTTTCGTATATGTTTTATTATGATGTTCAATAGTATACATGTGATGTTTTATAATGTATTTTGAGATATTCACGTATTATATATGTGATGTTCTATGATGTATATTATGATGTTCACGTAGTCTACATGTAATGTTCTATGATGTATTTTGAGATGTTCATATATTATATATGTGATGTTCTATGATGTATATTACGATGTTCACGTAGTGTATATGTGACGTTCTATGATGTATGTTATGATATTCTCGTAGTATACATGTGATGTGCTATTATGTGATATTTTATTTATTTATTTTGTTTTCCTTATACTTTGTTCTATCTTTTATTACTTTTTGCTTCCATTTATGTTATTTTATTTATATATTTCTGTATATATTATAACCCTTGTTATTCATCTTTTTCTCTATTATCATGGTTATTACATACTATTCCTTAGAACGTTTTTATCTTAAATATGAAACATTGTTTTCTGAACTTAGAACATTTGTCTCAGTAAGACGGAATATCTTATCTTGAGATATATAGCATCACACTTTTTCAATAAAATAAAACCGTTTTATCTTTGTGAGATAAATGTTCGTTAATAAAATTTTATCTAAATATATTCATGTGGGATCTTGTTTTCAAGAATTTATCGTAACAAATACAATGGTGAAATCGAAATTTAATTTTGATTCTTAGTTTAACCACCACAGCTTTTTAAACTTTATAGAAATTTTTGGCTCGTTTTCCCACATACCTGCATGCATGGAGAAAGATCCAAAACCGTTCACCATTTTACATGCAGAAAGATTGGTGGTGCGTGGAACAAGCGGTAAGAATGCGCAGAAGAAATGGGCTGTGCGCGGAAGTGGGCATGTGCGTAGAGCAAACAGCAAACGCGGAAAACAAATGGGCCGCCGGACGCGCGCGGAACAGGAAGCCAAGAAATTATTTTCCCCTTCACGCGTAGGGAGGGTTGGCGGACGGCTTCATGCCACCCAGGTCGGCAGCTAGGGCCACCCATGCCTGTGCCTAAGGTGCAGCTTGTGGACAGGCCCAACACAGTCCGCTAAGCCAGACGTGTCGTGCCGGCCCGCCTCCTAATGGGCCCGGCACCTGTGCTCGTGCTGGCTGAGCGGTCCATTTGGCCATCTAAACCATAGTCATTTGAAGCCTGTTCAAGCTGTAGGGCCATCTAGGCCTAATTGGTAGGGTTTCTTTTAGAGTTTTATTTAGAACCATCTTATCTACTTCAAATTATAAGATATTTTGGTGTTTTTAAATTCAATAGCTTTTGTTTTGTATCTAGACATAACATATATGTAGATGCTTAGTAAAAGCTATGAATTTAGAAAAACCAAAACGTTTTATAATTTAGAACGGATGGAGTATATTATTATATAGTATTATCAAAAGATAAGTTTTGAACGGTACAGGCTACTGGAGGATGAAACAACAGCTGGGCAGTGAACCGGCACTGGACATTCTTTGGGCCATTATAGCAAAGGATATTGATTGATTGCTTTATGAGAAAAGGAATCGATTCCTCTCGGAGAAAAAAAAAAGCCCAGCAGCAAAATGGTACAGTGGTACAGTAATGCGTAATGTTCGTAGCATACATATGCACTTCAAATAACTTTTTTTTTCAGTTTAACAAAATGCACTTACAAGATATATGCTCGCGACGCGCTAGATGACTACAGGTTCGTGCACGTGCACACCACTTACGCATCCAAACACGCGCATGCTGCTGAACCTTCGAGACCTGGACAACCCACCGCGCCAGTCGCTGGCCGCCGGCTCGTCGCCGTTGCCGTCATCGCGCAAGAGATGGAGCTCGTCGGCCAGCGAACGCGGGACAACGAAGCGGCAGCTCTGGCTCTGAGGACGGTGAGCGCCGCCGGCGTACCGCTGCTCCGCCGGGGGCCGCTCCCGCGTCTGAGGAGGAGGAGGAGAGCCGCCAGGGGAGGACATGAGGTCGTAGTGCATCGTCCTTCTCGTTGCCCTCCGCTTCTTGATCGCGCCGTAGACGAAAGGGATGAGCCCCTCCATCCTCATCTCGCAGTGACGACCCGCCCGCTCGTGTGCAAAGCAGGCGAGCAGCGGACCGAGAGCTAGGAGGTGTAGGTTTTCTTTCCTGAAATGAATCAACGACAGTCGTCGATCGCTTCTAACCCATAGGTCGGAGGACAATATGGTGGCATTGCAGGGTTTCTTACAGGACACGCAGAACCAGAAAGGGGGTGTGCTAGAGTTTGATTTCCAGTTAGATGCACAGACGGACTGACCGAGCATATGCTTTTGCCGTCGTGTGGCGGCTTTGGATATTTTGCATTAGTAATTTAATATATGCGCTAACTGCCATAGAGATAGATAGATAGACATGGCGTTCGTACCTCTGTAAGACATTCAATCATCGAGAAAACAAAGAATAAACAAAATATATGTACCTGCTTCACATGCACTTTTGTATTGATCGGTATTTGGCTTTTCAGCACCTTCTACGATTCTGCATGCCGCAACTCTTCTTAGGCTTCGTTTAGTTCGGTGGATTGGGGAGAAAAACACTGTATCAGAATTCCTGTAGCATTTCGTTGGTATTTGGTAAAAATTATCCAAATTTTGACTAACTAGGCTTAAAATGTTCGTCTCGCAAAGTACAACAAAACTGTGCAATTAGTTTTTGATTTCATCAACATTTAGTACTCCATGCATTTGTCGACATTTTGATGTGACGGAGAATCTTCTTTTTTATAGTGAAATTTGGGGGAGAATTGAGAAACTAAACAAGGGCTTATATATGTGTACTTTCATGTTTCATCAAATTAAATGATACGGAGTTAGCCGCCGGCTAGCGGCTAGTACACGTCGCTACTCGCGAGCATAGGTCTCCTCTGAACCATACATTATCATTTATCAGCACAGAGCTTACAGGTACCTACGCTCCAACCTTTTTTCAAAAAAATAGAGATAGAATCTAATACTATACAGGGACAAATCTATACGATATTTCCATCGCAGCCTCTGAATAAGAATGTAAAATGTTTATAGAGAAATTTTATAATGGTTGGAAAAATTAGAGACCCTTCATCGGAGGAAATCGGATGGCGTAAAAATAGGAAGTACCAGTTTAAAAGTACTTGGAAGTATCAAAATAGGTAGGATCAGTACCAAAATGGATGGGCTGATCAAGATTTTGTTTGTAGTTATTTTTTTTTCGTTGAGGGTAAAAGTGTCTCCCTCCTCCGTCACTTTTTCCGTTGCCTTCTATCCAGTAGTGGCGCGGACCGCGGTGACGCCATGGATTGAAGGATAGCTCCGTGACCTGTTTGCCGGCCCAACAAAGATGACGCCGACGCGTCGAGCTAGCTCCCCATCGCCGTTGTGCTCTTCCTCGTCGTACTCCTCTACAGTGGCGTCTTGGTACTTATGGTAATCGGTGATGAGGTCGTTCATGTTGCTCTCTGCCTCGATGATCTCCATCCGTCCATGCCCTCGCTGGTGTACGTACCAGTGCAGGAAGGCCTTGCGCTGAAACATGGCTGTGAGCCCGTGAACTGCTTGCTCACGCGGATCGGCGGATGGAGGCAGGGTTGTCCATGAAGGTGGAGGGCTGGAGGCCATGAACAGCCAAACGGGCGGGTGTTGCACACATTGGTAGATTGTTGGGATCCACTCCATGAAGTAGTTCTTGTTCTGCATATTGACCGTATCCACTTAACACTCCGTGGAGGAGTTCTTGTTGTGCACATTGACCATTTGCTTGGCGACCTCGTTGGTGCTCATCTTGCCCTGGAACATGGCGGATGTCCCCAGGTACCACATCATGTTCTTGGCATCCCACAAGCCGCATCTGTTGCATCAGCTCCAGCACCATCAACGCACGGCACTACTGCGACCTGCTCAATATAGCCGGCTAGCGGCACAAACCCCACCATGAGTATAAGTACAGTCGCGCGGCAATAGCCAAACAGGATCATGTTCACCGCCAGCTTCCGAAGGTTCGAGTTCAATTGGCCTGGAGACCGCAGGAAGCACATCAAGCCGCTCACCGCAAGTGCCAATATACCCTCAATAACAAAAAATAAATTTTATAAATTATCTTCCCCAATTAGGTGACTTGTACAAATTTTAAAAGTGAGAGTGCCTGGAAGTACCATGGTACTTTCCAAACCATTGTAAAAAAACTTATGTTTATAACCACAATATGATATTTCTTTCATCAATGTAAATGCTGTCGATCACTCCTGGAAGAACACGTTCCTGCTGTTTCTCTCTCTGATTTTTTTTACTGAACATCTTCGTTATTCTTTATAATAATAAATGTAACATGTACGGATATTATTAGTTCAGTTCAATTCTACAACACATTTTCTTTTTGAGAAAAAGAATAGGATCAATTTAACTCTTGCTTGTATCTCTATTCCCCGTGTCGTCCAAATTTTAGTTCAAAAAGTTTGTTCTAAATCAAATTTCTTAAACTCTGACCATTTTTTTCCTGAAAAATCCACCAACACCTACAACATCGAATTATGAAACATGTTTTCATAGTGTATATTTATTTGAACTTGTAGATGTTATTATATTACATTCAAAATAAAAAAATTTGGTCTAAATTAGAAATAGTTTAGAACAAAGCCATAATGAACTAGTATAATTTAAACCGGACAGATTCACAGAAGGCCTGTTTCCAAGCCAATCATTTTGGTCCGAACATCATCAACTGAATAAAAACGGAGGGAGGTAAAAGCTATCTTATCTGAAATGGAAACAGTTTTTGTTTTTGAGAATCTGAATTTTTTTTTGAGCAAATTTTGAGAATCTGAAATGGAAACAGTTGTTGCAGGAAAAGTGCATTTTGAAAGTAGGGTACAGAGTCGTACTTTTACACGCAGGCCGAGCCCAGTTTAGGAGGCTGAACATGCCGAAGAACCGTTACTGTTAACAGGCCTACAGGCATGCATTCGAAGAGCCCAATCAGAACGGATTCTGGCCCGGCCCGTCAAGCCGGCCGCCCGTAGCAAGCAGAGGAGACGGCGTGTCGCCGCTCGCTTCGTTTCCGCCTTTCCCCTCCCGCAAGTCGCCGCCGGCTCGCAGTCGTGGGGCTTCTGGGAAATACGCGACGAGAGGGGCAGAACTGCAGGAGTGATGGCGAAGTCGTGCAAGGGGTTGGCCATGGAGCTCGTCAAGTGTCTCAGCGAGACCGACTGCGTCAAGGTTGGTCGGCTCCGTTCTCCTTCCTTCTTCCCAATCCACCCACGCCGCAGGTTCCCGCTGCTTGTTTCGATCCGAGTAGGCGCAAGCGTAGTTAGCTGCGGCGGACATCACCCGCAAGCTAGTGCCGGGCGATTGGATCCAGATTCCAGAATGGGTGATACTGGTTCATCGTTGGAGTTTTCGTGACCCGGGCTATTTCTAGTCTCCTGATGCGGTTGCCTGCAGGTGCAGAAAAGGCCGTACAAGGAGTGCGCCGGGGAGAAGGTGCCCAACATTACCAGCGAGTGCGTTGGCCTGCGGGAGACCTACTTCAACTGCAAGAGAGGCCAGGTGTGTCCTGATCCTTGCAAATTACTTGTACGTACTAGTTATTGCTAGCTTCCTGTTGATAGGTCATACTGCGATTTGGAGTGCCAGATGATAATGTCGTGGACTTAATGTATTGCTGCTTCACTGGAGACATTGATTCTCCATTTGTTTGGGGGGTCTCTCACATTTGAAGCAGTGCCTAGTGACTGTTGATCGTTGATTCTTGAATTGGCCGTGGTGTTAGGTTTTATGGAGGAGCCAATAATCAACATTTAGAGCCGAATAATTAGCAATTAGACATTTTTTGGGCATCGCATAAATACCCATGCCTGAGCCTAAATAAGATGGTGTCCATGCTCATGCTGTTATGTTCATGGGAGTCCATTAGTTTGGGGAATGTTCAAGGACACTATATCTGATCCCAGTCCTGTAATCCATGGCTGATCCAATGCCAATACAGAATTATGTGACAGGTGGTGAGTTAGGTTTCCATCTATGCCTGAGTTGAATGTTAAGATTGTTAATAGATTAAAAGTTACTCCCTCTGTCCAAAATTATAAGTTATTCTAACTTTCTTGGAGAGTTGAAGTATCTCAAGTTTGACCAAAATTATAGAGAAAACTGACATCAAATAGGTATACTATGAAAATATAGTTAATGAAGAATCTAATGATACTTATTTGGTATCATAAATCTTATTATTTTACTATATAAATTTGGTCAAACGTGAGATGCTTTGACTCTCCAAGAAAGTTGGAATGACTTATAATTTAGAAATGAGGGAGTACTGTTTTATGTCAATGTGTATGCTGTGACAGACCTCTGTTGCAGTTGTTTGGCTAATTGGAAAACATGAAAGTTGTCCCAGTTAGATGAGGTTGAGCATTCGCCCCCCTCCCCCCTAGCTTTGCCAGTTTTATTTGTTTCAGTTACTTCACAGTGTTGCTCTGTCTCAATGAATGTTGTCAGTTTCTTAGTTTTTATGGGTGCTACAGCTTAGAGTCTGAGGAACTGGACTGTGTGCAACAAATGAAGCTAGAAATTAATTTCAATCTAGCGAAAAGAAATAGTGGCTGTAGAATGATGCTAATCTTTCCCTTGGTGAATGCAATGGTAGTGTGGTGGTTCGTCACCGAGTAGTGGTAACAGCCACCTGGGTTTCAAATCCTAGCTTGCACAAAACAGATACCCTCACTGCCGCACAAAACAAAAAGTGGCAGGGAGCTGGCCTGTGGTTACGGTGCGGTCCTACCAGCAGCAGCAGATAATGGCAGTGGTCACTGGCCTGGTTTACGGTGCGGCCGGCGGCCCAGCCAGCTGCCCAGGTTACGGTGCGGCAGGCGAGGCCAGGGTTTGGGGGTTTTCTGGGCCGGTTTGGTTGGGTTTTCTTCTCACTGCAAATCTGTGGGGGCAGCGGGCAGCCTTTCACCCACCAGTTCAGTTTTTTTTAAATCTTTCCTTTGATCTTGATTCAATGACTTGAAAAACTTAAACTTGGAATGTGGTCAGAATTAGCATCTTTCTCCCGTCTGCCAAACTTCCAATTAATTGTTCACATCATTGTTGTTAAAAGAGTATGGAGACGTACACCTTTGATTTATCTCTTGTATTTGTTAAACACAAAAGAAATATAATTTAATATGCTCATCTTTATGTACCCTTGAGTAACACTAGACCTGAAAGGCTGAAAGACCTGGTAATCCTTATATACAAAGTTAAAGACTTGTGTGCTACTCTTGTGCATTATGTAATAATGATAATACTTCTGCTCGGTAGTTCATTTGTTTCTTCCAATTGAAGTACGATTATCGACTTATCTATGAAAGCCTGATGTTTTTAATTGTACAAGTGATACATAGCCTAGCTTAGGAATATTATGGATTGCACTGGCCCATAGTTATTGCATTGTGTCCAAGTTGTTGCAGCATCCATCATATCAGTCCATATATGGCTAACATCTTTCAGTACCATGCCTGAATATACTATTCATGGTCTTCCAATTATCATTGTTCCGATTTGGTCTTTGATACTGTTATTTTGCTTGCGTGAACGGAATTGCACACACATTTATTTAAGTAAACATGCAAATAACAATTTTGTTAATCATGCAACAGGTTGACATGCGGGCCCGTATACGCGGGAACAAGGGATACTAGTGATGTGCCCACAATCTCCACAACCAGTTTTGGTTTCTAGCCAAGCTTGTGACATTGAGGTGTAATGATAACATGATTTAGTTTGCCCGTGTTCTGTTTTTGATAGGTGAGGGGAATTCACAACACATGTGGCTTCAATTGATGAGGGGAGTCTATTTGCTGTCTACATTCTAGTACTTTTGATACTCCCTCTGTTCCAAATTCTAAGTCGTTTCGGCTTTTGTAGATACATAACTTTACTATAAATATGCATGACAAAAGTTATGTACCTAGAAGAAAGCTAGAACGACTTACCATTTGAAAGGAAGGGAGTATATAGGAGGAACTTGGAGCACATGGATAGTTTAAGTTGATGAGAGGTCATCTCAGTATTGGCCTCTAACATGTCTTTTGGAAAAGTTGTTTCCTGTCATAATGTAGTCCGCTTGCATTTCGCATGCTTTTTATAGAATGCAGGAACTCAAATCAGAGCACAAGTAGTTCCACTCGACGATTATAGTGGTGGATCCAGATGCATATCTACCGTTTGTCTTTCCGGAGAAGTTGTTCTATGATGCCCCATAATGTTCAGGTGGTGTGACCTGTAACTTTTTGCGTTGGCTTGAACTGAACCTCTGGACCCTTTCAGTCCTTTATGAAACTAAAATCACATCATAGTAAAGATTTCAGATTAGCTGTGCGCATTTTTTATACTTAAGCGGGTAAATAATTGCTGAACCTACGTTTTGGCCGAGAAAAATCACTGCATTTGATGCAATGTGTTGAATTTTTAGTTTGACTAAGCTTATAAAAAGTATTATTATCATTTTTATTCCAAATAGGTGTATCATTAAAATATGTTATCATTCATTTAATAATACTTATTTGATATGTAGGAGTATTTTTTATAGGTTCATGGAAATCGAGAACTACATTGTAAAAAAACAGACAATTACAATTCTTTTCTGCGGTGGGAATAGCAAAGATTAACGAAGGAGCCATGGTTTGACCGGATCGGATGGCGATCCCAGTAAAGCGGCCTCGATGCTTTTCGCGCCGACGTGAGGCGTCCGGGTGCCGCAAAGTGAAACCGGGGACTTCATCGCCGCAAGCCGGCTACGTCTCGTCGCACCTGCAGCATCAAGTCCTCTCGTCTTGCTCGGCAGTTCGTGCAACTGAAGTACCCGACTGCCGTTCTGCGTGGAGCACGGCAGTAACACATGACCTGCTTTTTTTTTTTTGAAACGCCCTGTTTGGATCCCTCTAGAGCTAGAGTTAGTTTCTAACTCTAAACTAGCCCTGAACTAGCTCTAGCCGAAGACGTGTTTGGATGCTAGGACTAGTTTAACAATAAATGCGGTT
This sequence comes from Saccharum hybrid cultivar R570, assembly GCA_038087645.1. Classification (NCBI taxonomy): domain Eukaryota; kingdom Viridiplantae; phylum Streptophyta; class Magnoliopsida; order Poales; family Poaceae; genus Saccharum; species Saccharum hybrid cultivar. The sequence goes on from JAQSUU010000344.1 coordinate 4,626,779, forward strand.
ATCTAATCATTTGGCTCGTTTAAACCATCTTCCCAACCGGATTTAGTGTGACAGGCTCTTGTGTGGCCGCGGACCTGTAGGGCGACGGCGCGGCGGACCATGGCGGCAGTGCACCGGACGAGGGCGCCCGAGCGGCGGACGAGGACTGCTGCGGAGCGCAGGACCAGTGCCGTGGCGGTGGAAGAGGGAGGAACCACGACGGCACGACGTACCTAGCGCGAACGAAGATCGGGGCGGCGCGCTCCTGAGAAGGACGGCCGGCGCCGCGAGGGAGAGGCCGGCGGCTCGAGGGAGATGGACGGCAGAGAGGTGGCCGGTGGCGAGCCTGAGGCCGGCGGCGCGTCTGGATTCGCCCGCTAGGGCCGGCGGCGGCGCGGCGCACTTTCTCGCGCGGGTGCGGCTAGGGTGTGATGGGGATGGATCAGGTGCGGCTCAATGATAAGAAAAATACACTTTTTTGTGGGCCCCATCAAAACTAGCCCAAATAATCACCCCTTTAGGGGATAGTTTTTTTTTTGATAGGCTAGTTAAAAAAAACTAGCTCTAGCCTTCCTGTATGGATACTTTTGGAATAGTTTGGCTCAAACTAGCTCTAGCCCTTGATCCAAACAGGGCCGAAGTAACATGACCTGCTAAAGGGCTAATCACAGGAGACTGGAGACTGGAGTACTTTGTTCCTAACCTGTGAGCAAAATCTGTGGCGAACTGGCGCACCTTGTTTTATCTTCTTAAAACTAACTTCGTGGCTACTAGAAACACAGTGGTTTAAAATGTAATTTGACAAGATAAATAGCAATTTTTATACATAATTATCAAAATTCCATATCCCATAGAAAATGATTAATAAGTTGCACTAAAAAAACCCTAACCAATAACCAGATGGTCAAGTTCCACTAAAAAAATACGAACATCCATGTCAAGTCGAGAACACTTATGTGGTGGTTCTGCTACAAAGAACCTAACAAACTGAGTTGTAAATGTGTTGATGTTTGTCTTGTAAAAAAAGAAGTTTCCATGGAATGTTTGATCCTTATAAAAATCCTTTATCTTAAAAAAATTTAAACCTCACCATCACTATTTATACCACAGTTTTTCTGAAACGAATATTCATCGGTCTGTTTAGATCCCAAATATTTTCCCAAATTCCACTATGCAAAAAGAAGATTCCCCACCACATCAAAATGCCGGCACATGTATGGAGTACTAAATGTAGATGAAATCAAAAACTAATTGCACAGTTTTGTTGTACTTTACGAGACGAATGTTTTGAGCCTAATTAGTCAATGTTTGGATAGTTTTTACTAAATAAAAACAAAATGCTACAGTAACACACAGCGTGCTACAATGTTTTTGCCGCCCCGAATCGGGGAAACTAAACACGGCCCATATCACAATTTGAAATAGTCGGCATCAGATGCTGACGGGCTGGCAAAAAAGACTAAACAATGTTCCTGACGCGGATGAGGGTCTTGGTACGTCCTTCCAAAAGCTGGAGAGTACGCACGCCCACGGCCGCGCCCTAGCCCTGGATATTTTTTTTGCAAGGCTTAATTTGCAATGCAGTCATCATCCATCACCTGCAGGTTCCTGGATCATTACACAAATCAAGCATTGGCAGACCGTACCGTAGTTGACGCGTCGTTTTCTTTTCTTTTTATTATCCCCTCGAAAACTCACTACCAAATCAGAGGTTCCTGCACGTTCACCCTCTACGTATACACGGAGACTTTTAAGAGAATAAGGGCGGTAGATTTTCATCATACCAATGAAGTCGTCACACGTTATTTATCACTGAAAGAATACCTAGCCGAGAATGATAGTATATGCGATCACCAGTGCTTAGTCTAGAGAGTCGAACACGGAAGGCTAGGTTTAATTACAAGGAAAAATGGTTCTAACAATTGATGTAGTTAAGTCATTTCCTCACCCATGACCCATCACTGATCCTATACGCCATTTTTTTTTTGGTCAAACCATTTTTTTATGTCTCCTTTAGAGACACGCCAGAATTCATGCAGTCAGCTAATGCTATTACTCCCTCCCTCCACAATGGAACGTCACCTCCACTATGGAACGTCACCGCACCATCATCACCGAATCGCTGCCCTGCCGCATCGGTTCATTTGGTCTAGCCCATACACATGCGCTGCACTTCCCTATCCCACACAAAAGATGAGAAGAACCTTACCTTACCTTTTCCATCCATGAAAGCTGTATATATGTACTCGCTTCTCTCCGATGAATGATTATTATTATTATATATAAATAAACAAGCAAGAGCAAAGAAACCATCAACATTCAACAGCAACATTCCATCTAACCAGCTTTACTTACTCCAGAAAAACACTTGAAATCGCCATGTCCGTCCATATCTACACATAAATGTCTCGTATTTGAATATATATATTGTCTCACAGACGAGAACAAATGCATGCCTTCTTATATATACTTTTAATATGATCCCCGCGAAGTTAGAGAAGAATGTTACAGCAAAAGCAACGGTGGTTGAGACGAGTGCTTCAGAGAAGAGAACAGTGGCGGAGGCGGCGCAACCTTTTTCGTTGGCTTTTGATCGAGGTGGTAGTGCCGTGGTGGGTGCTGCACTGCACGCCTGCACCTGCAAGTACGAACACGGCTATGGACGCTGGTGCAACGGGACACGTCAGGCAGGTTCGGTCGAGTCGAGTGCATGGCCGGTCCCGGCCGGGCCCGGCGGCGACAGCGACAGGCACTCACCGTCGCCGGGCGTCGTCGTCGCCGCGCCCGCCTCGCGGGGGCTTCGGTGAGAGCACCCAGTGCTGGCCGTGCGGCCGGACGGTGAGCCCCTTGACCTTGGCGAACAGCGTGACGGCGCGGCGCACGCCGCGGTCGTCGGCGGACGTGAAGTAGTCGTGGCCGAACATGACGCCGCCGGGGCGGAGCACGGCCCACGCCAGGTTGATGTCCGCCCACGCCGAGTGGAAGTCGTGGCCCGCGTCCACCTCGATGAGGTCCGCGTACACGCCCCACTCGCACAGCGCGCGCAGCGCGGACGCCGTCGAGAAGGGCAGCGGCAGCACGCGCGGACTGCTGACGCCGGCGTCGTCGGCCTCGGCGCCCGCGCCCGCCGCCACGACGTTAGACATGAACTGCGGCAGCAGCAGCGCGTCCCCGTGCCGCTGCGCGGGCACGTCGCGGTGGAACCGGTCCCGGAACGCCGGCCACCCGCGGAAGTCGTCGATGCAGAGGATGGCCGGGGACAGGGACAGGTTCCTGGACACGGCCGCCATGTGCAGCGCCGACGCGCCCAGGAACGCGCCCAGCTCCACGATCACCTCCGGGCGCACCGCCTCGATGAGCTCCGCGAACACGGCCCCCGTCGACCCCCACCCGCGCGGGCGAGCCGCGGCCGGGTGCAGCAGAGCCGCCGTGTGGTTGGGAGGGAACCCCGCGTAGGGGCTCTCGCCGTCGAAGAGCTTGTCGAGCAGGGTCCGCACGACGGCGTCGCTCGGCACCGGCTCCCCGCACTCCTCTTTAAACCGGAACAGATCGTGCGGAGGCGACCGCGGGTAGCTCGAGCTCGACACGGCCACCGCGCCGGTTCCGTTCGACGCCGCGGGGGACGCGGTGTTGGAGCCGGCGTCGGTGAGGTGCGCGGCGTGCGGCCGTATGATCGTCGTCTGGGACGGTCGCGGTGACGGCCGGGTGGTCGACGACAGGAGGCCCAGCGAGTAGCCCACGGCGAAGACGATGAGGAAGAAGGCGAGCCGCGCGAGGTGCGGCCGGAGCCTGCCCGGCGCAGAGGAAGCAGACGACGCCCCCGCCGGTGGACGTGGCTTCATGATCACGCACGCACGCACGCCAACAAAGAGTCTCCTTTGTCTCCGTTTGCGGCTCTATCTTCTGGAGTCTTTGACAGGCAGAGACACCTTACCTTATCGCTCCTTTATTCCTCGGTTTAGCTAGATTTTTATCCAAGGATTAGGTTTTGGATTCTGCGTTATATTTATAGGTAGGGAGAGCTGCAGCTAGCAGCGGTTGTTATTAGTTTTGATATATTCCCCCTCTTTGGTTGGAGCGAAGATAGTATAAAACAAGCCATCGTATAAAAAAGATGATCTTTTTTTAGATTCCTAGAGAAGAGGTACTTTTTTCTTGTTATATAAGATATAAGATTGGAAAAGAGAAAAAAAATGAGATGTTGGTGAGGGATGATTGTTCCGGTTGGTGCGTTTTGGGTGGCGAATCTGATGGCAGTTAGGAGCAGGACTCTGGAATAAGCAACAGCGCGCCTGGGTTTAGGTTTCAGGAGAAGCACTGGGAATTCTCACGTGTGCAAAGTACATGAAAAGCGAGCGTCAGAGGTATGTGATGCAGGCAAGATCTTCACATGTCAGTGCAACGAGTGCGGTGTCGTCCCTGCCATGGACTCGTGGAGCTTGTTCCTCAACCACGCGACAGGGTTACTGTATGACGGTTGCTCTGGAGATCTGGATGCTCTGAGTTCTGTCTGAGTTGAAGCTGTAAAAAGTAAGAAGGAAACTGCAAATCTGAAACTCAGGAGGGTTCCTCGTTGAACACACGAGGGCCACGGAGCTGTGGTCTCAGTCTTGTTGACAGGGGCGGATCCAGTATACTGGCACTGATGTCAGGTGACAGCAGTGGCATTTGGCCCGGCCCAGGTATACTCCTCTGTATTGGATCAGATGACAGCAGCCCAAAATCTCCAATGACATCAGTGCCTCAGCCCACATCAAAGAATCCTCCGTCGTCCAGCCTCGTGGCCTCCGTTTCCTTCTCCACGAAGGGTTGCAGCAAAGCTGAAACGACACAAACGACGCCGACTCCGCAACTCGCCGAGACGAAGCCGCACGCGACATCGCCTTGTTCCAGAGCGGCCGGCGGCGGGCTGCGGGCAGCAGCATTAGTCATCCCCCATTCCCCATCGGCTGCTAGCCTGCAATCCTGCATCACTCCGTCTGTGCGTCAGGTACTCAGGTAAGGTTTTCCCTGTGTCCTGATTCGTTTGGTTTTTTTTTTTAATTTATTGATTGGTGATTTAATTTAACCATTAATTAATTGTACAGCTAGCAAGGTAGAGAAAGCAAGAATTTGATGGATCGATTCTTGAAAAGAAAAGTACCACCAGCGGCCAGTGATGAAGGGACTTCACAGAGAGATGTTATAATTGATCGCTTTCAAAAGATGGAAAATCGCAATCGGAAAATGCTTCTTTAAGAGGTAAATATTTATTATTGTTTCTAGAAACAATTCTAGACTGTTATTTCACTCGTTTATGTATTACTATTCACTATAAGTCGTTGTCATCAGTTGATAATTTTATATTGACATCAGTGACCCAAAATCCTGGATCCGCCCCTGCTTGTTGACGATGGTACCTGGCTGCAAGCAGCAGGGTGCTAACTCTGAACTCTGAAGTTTGGACATGAAAACCGTTGGAAACGATCAGCTCGTGCGGGTGTCCAGGTGTCGTCGTTGAAATTGATCCGCGGTACGTTTCCGACCAAGTCTCACCCTCACAGGCCACCGTCCATTCCCTTGAAACCGGGCACACAAAACACTTCTGAGCACAGGCAAAACCTTCCAATACACCTGCTTTCTAGACAGACGAAGAAGTGTCCCATGGTGCTCAACCTTAGATTCTCAACAACCGCGACCGCGACACGCCAGTTTTCACGGGCACGGCTCAAGCGCGGCCAGAGTGGTCAAACCTTTCGCTTTCAGCTGCGAGGAGCGAAGAAGAAGAAGTCGTTGCAGCAGGTGTTGACAAGCTAGGTGAATGAGAAGGGACGGCCGTCACCCGTCAGCCGTGGATGGCACCGCATCCTCATGGTTGAGGACGGTCGTCAGTCAGTACTCTTCAGTAGTCGCTGCTTCGGCTGGTGCAAGTAGAATTGGAAGCGTAGGTTGGTTGGTTGCCACAGAGCTGTCAGGTCAAGTGCGCGCGCACCTGCAAGCATGGCGGGAGTGATCAGTTGTCCGTCTGGGCGGCCGCCGATGGGCAGCGATCAATGACGCGGATCGCTGATTTGCCGGGGTTGGGTCGTCGGGTACTCGATGTTTGTGGGCGTCCATGGAGGGGGGACTGAACTGACCGAGAAACAACGGTTTTGATTTACCTACGGGACTGGAATCAGTCACGCCCGCCTATCCGTTCTAGGTGGGTGTCACGATACCGATTACGACATCTCGATTACAAGATTTCGCCGCGCCGGACCTCGCCGGAACGAACAAAGCTCGCCGTCGCCAAGCCTATTGGCTTCTACTTCCTTCCCACTCCTGTCTCTAGCCTGAAGACGTTGCCTTGTACTCTCTAACGTGTTGGGCCTTCTTACTCACTTTCGCTAGGATGGGGCCTTCATAACCTGAGTTGGGCCTTCGAGCTCTCATGGACCTCCTTTTGGGCTGGATTGACTCGCCTTCTTCAGGTCCATCAGCTCCGGCTTTTGTTGCTAAAAAAACATCTCCGGCTTCTTGGTGGACGTCGTCAGCACGACCGTCTTTTTTGTTTTTTAAGCCCCTTTTCGAAAGATTCTCTCAAATATGTCCCTTGCGGAAAGATTTTAAAAAATGGACCCTTATCTTGGCGTCATAGTCGTTGGCGCCAAGATATAACAACATGGCGCCATGGTCACTGGCGCCATGACCCTGCCGTCATGGCGCTGACGTGGCAGGGAGCATGGCGCCATCGTCATTGGCGCCATGCATCTTGACGCCATGCACCTAGTAAAAATGTATCCTTCTTTCTTCTTCCTCTCTTCCTTCTTCTCTTTCTTTCTTTCTTTCTTTCTTTCTTTCTTTCTTCCTTCTCCGTTGCCCGCACGGCCGCCCGCCCGCGCGCCGCCGCCGGTCGCCGGCCTGCCCGCGCGCCGCCGCCCGGCCTCCCGCGCGCCGCCGCAGGCCCGCCCGCGCGCCCCCGCCAGGCCGGCCGCGCGCCGCCGCCGGCCCTTCCGGCCCCCCGGAGCGCCCCCCGCCCGGCCGCCCGCGCGCCGCCGCCGGCCCTTAAGCGCGCCCCCGCTCGGCCGGCCGCGCGCCGCAACCGGCCCGCAAGCGCGGCGCCGCCCGGCCGTCCGCGCGGCGCCGCTGGCCCGCCCGCGCGCCCCCGCCCGGCCGGCCACGCGCCGCAGCCGGCCCGCCCGCGCGGCGCCGCTCGGCCGTCCGCGCGCCGCCGCCGGCCGGCCCTTCCGGCCCCCCGCGCGCCCCGTGCGCCCCCGCCCGGCCGGCCGCGCGCCGCCGCCGGCCGGCCCTTCCGGCCCCCCGCGCGCCCCGTGCGCCCCCGCCCGGCCGGCCGCGCGCCACTGCCGGCCCGCCCGCGTAGTGGTGCCGTTTTAAAATTTATTACTCAAATTTTTTACAAGCTTGTTTTTCATCTCATAGGCGAAACTAACTGCATGTTCACTAAAATCTTTGAAATACAGTGTTCAGAGTCCAAAGAAAACTGTGGCTTCACTAGGTGGGTCGATCCTAGACCAATCTATCCGCACGCACAATACATCTACTACTTGTAAGACCGTATCTTCGAACTAGAAAGGGAAGTTAGCAACGATTACAAGGACGACGAAGCAGACGATACCAGTAGTGGTGCCGTTTCACAGGACGGACCATGCCATGATCCATATTGCACCTGCTCTAACAACAAGAACAACGGGCCTCCGCCACCACCCCCGCCACCTCCACCATAAACAATGGGAGGGTACTGTGGAGAAGGGGCTACACAGTTTGCTATGTGGCCGCACTACTAGATAGAACAAATCTATCGTTTACACATGCTATATAATGTGCTTGTTGTTCGCTCTAATTACCTAAAGCATGTTAGGTTTAGTCTAGGACATATGTGCCCTAGTTTGGTACAAGTTCTGACATGCCATGTCCTATGTTATGCGTGTTCAATTGTGAAATCCAGTACTTTCTTATGTTTTATGTGCACCTCGAGAACTAGTTTCAGTAACTCAGTAACATTAAACCTGATATATGACAACACTATGTAAGGTCCAAAAACTTAAAGTGCATATGAAGTACATGACGGCAAAATAAATAACACAGAACATGCCCTAGGTACATGATTTACCTAAAGTACATTAGATTAAACACATTGCATACTACATCGACCACATTGTTTATGATTAAACCATACAACTAGCATACTACTGAGTACAACGAGACCACTTTCCCTTTTTCTGGACATCGGGATTCTCCTCCATCGCTGTCTTCGTTCGGCGCACGTGCTCAAGCTTCTTCTCCCTCTCCTCCCTACACGCAGCAACATGCCTCCTTTCCTCCTCTTTCTTGTGCTCCTTTGCTGCTGCCTCCTCTCGGCGTCTCTTCTCTAATATCTCCAGGCGCTCCGCATCCCACTCCTTCAGGCCTTGTAGAAGCCGCATGTCAGCCTCCTTGATCTCAGTGTTGATCCACTGCTCAAAATCACAAAGCGGTGGAGGGGTCTGCAGCAAATGGAATTGTTTCAAATCCAATTAATATGCAAAACTTCATAAGACACAAATTAATTAATAAACAAAAGCAATTTCTCACAATAAATGTACTATGGCGCTGAAGCTCCGTAGGCTCCCATGCAAAATTAGAACACATCCAATATCTCTGCTTATATGTTGCCTCATCTTCAGAAATATCTACCTTGCAAGGATCGCCACAGAAGCACATGGGTATTGGCACACCGCTAGGGAGCGGCTTTGGGACGTACGGACTTTCAGTCATCCGTCCATAGCTACAATTCAACAAATTCTGTTCTAATATAACAAAATAAATAACAATAAACCTAAAAACTAAGGGTTTAATATATGATGAAAAAGATCTACGCATACCTTTATTTTCTAGCTTTTCCACGCCTAGGCATCCTACGGTTATACAATACATACGAATTTTAAAAAGTAAATGAACAAATAACATGTGAAGTTCATAAGTTAATAATATGACTTCATTTTACCAAATCGATTCGAAATAAATAAGGAAGGGTGAGAGGATACCTAGCTCTCAAAGATCGATGGATAAAATTCAACTTTTCATGGTCCAATAGGTCGATTGAAGAGATTGGCCGAAGTGTACAAAGAAAAACCCGAAGAGAAGGAGAAAGAAAACGAGAATGACTCGGGGAGGAAGAGGGGGCTGGCTATAACGTGGGCTCTTGGCGCCAAGATCCATGGCGCCAAGGCATGGCGCCAATGACGATGGCGCCATGCTCCCTGCCACGTCAGCGTCACGACGGCAGGGTCATGGCACCAGCGACCATGGCGCCATGCCGTTATATCTTGGCGCCGACGACTATGGCGCCAAGATAAGGGTTCATTTTTTGAAATCTTTCCGCAAGGGGCATATTTGAGAGAATCTTTCGAAAAAATGGCTAAAAAACAAAAAAGACGCTCAGTACGAGGCATACTGACATCCCTCTCTCCTTAAGAAACAGCTTGCCTCCAAGCCAGTGGCGGATCTAGGAATTCATAGAAGAGGGGGCTCAACTCATCTTCAACCTCTAAAGTCCCTTCTCCATCTCTTTTATGCCTATAAAAATTAGGAGGGGCTCAAGGAGGAGCTCCATTGTCGCGGCAGTGGTAGGGGGGGCTTGAGCCCCGCCCGCGCCCATCGCTGGATCCGCCCCTGCTCCAAGCTGGTGCGTCAGGGAGTTGCAACTTCAATGCATGTTCATCCTCCCGTGTAGCCATTGAAGCCAGCCAAGAAGACCACTTGATTAGCACTTGAGGAATACAATAGATTCAATTGTGCACACGATGGTCTAGAATAAATTCAGGTACCTGGAAGGAGATGTCAACTGGTGGAACTTGATCATTGACATGAGCAGAAGAACGGAGTGCTTCCTTCAACAATGATACGTGGAAAAATAGATGAAATGTAGACAACAAGCGACATTCCCAATTTTCTCCGGACAACGTTCCTCCCTTGCAGGCTGGGCCATGGCCCAGTAAGGCCGGCCGCTAGCACCTCTTCTCCATTGTTTCCCTGACCGAGCGAGCCCACGGTCATCCCATCCGCAACCGCAATCAGCAGCAGAGCCGGACTTTGAACTGGACCGCGCCACCGACTTCGACTCGATCAAGCGCAGAACTGCCCGCACGCGCCGCCCTTGAATCCTGCCTGGTGCCTGCCTCCACCTTGAGTTCTTGATCTGCTACCGCCCGTCTATTCTCAAACAAGCCGTGGGTGCATCCGTGATGTACGACCGGAGATTGATGTCCCGGCTGAGCATGCCCCGCCGTGTTCTTGAGATCGATGAAGACCACCGCCGTCGCTCCGTCCTCGCGTTTTGCACCAGCTGCGCCGTCCTGCACAGCCACGCGCACACCGTGCCCGCCGTCTCCTGGGCCAGCCCAGGCCCCCACAGCCCACGCCCTGGTGCTGTTGGCCGCCGCAGCAGTGCCCTTGTCCGCAGGCCATAGGTGATGGGCTGGAGTAGACAGGAGGGAAGGAAGAACACAGGCTTATCCCTAGCCGTCAGCTATTTCTTTTCCGTTTCTAACTCAGAATCTTGATTAAACTTTAACCTTGCATCCCTTTGACCAATTAGAATCTATCTAACACATCTTTCGCGCACATGTTAGACTTAAGTTGTATTATCTTCTCAAATCACCAAAATAAAAATATGATCAAGGACCCATGATCCTTATAGATGTGGCGTTTTTGAGGTTGACCTCAGACACTGCAATATTGACCTTAGGTAGTACAAAAAGCTTGTGGCCAGGGTCTCAAGTCTGATACCCAAACTTACGAATAAACAACAGTAAAAAACATGGAGTAGCTGCTAGTAGAATGCATCACAATCAAGTGGTTGCCATCGGCATGCCCTGTAAGGCCAAGGAGGGAGAAGGAACAGGAAGGGCGTTGATTGGCAGCCGGTCGAGATAACTACGAAGAGAACCACGCAACTTCTTCATCTTCTGACTAGCGCCCACCCGGACACGACTCCATTCTTTGTCCCCTCCCATGGTAGTTGTGACAGTGGGGAAGAAGAGAACCCAAATGTGGTAAACGATGGTGGCATAGGCTCATTAGCTTTGGACGATGCAGAATCGGTGAGCAATGGCTGCAGAAACGGTGGATTGAGATGTAGGTGGTGATGGGGAATGGTACGGCAGTAGTGTAGACTGCGTGGCGAAGTAGCAGTAAAGAAGATAACATCGATAACTTTTTTTTATTTTGGTGTAGGGCCTAGTTAAAAGTCAATCCAGGTCTCATACTTAGGTCCTCCACAATGTGCAAGGAGAGCTAGAAAAATACGGATGCCACGGTGAAAAAGTGGGCATCATTCTTCCTACTTGAAGTGTCTAACAAATTTTGAAACCGGAGCTATGTGCATGTATGGGACCTATATATATGCTGTCTACTCTGTCTTATGTGACATCAAAACCTTCTCTTCTCTCACCGAATACAAGAAAATGCTCTTGTTTAATTGCCAGGCACCGTAGCTTCATCTTGCACCGCTCCAGAATCTTGAGAATTTGGCATCGGTAGCCGCAATGTAGGAAGGGATGCCTAAAGCAAAAAGACAGGATTTGGGCATCACTCTGGGAGTACACCGTGGAAGGCCTTAGCGGATATGGCCTTTGGAGTCAAGGGGGCCACCTTAGGGTTGGCGTTGGTCATATACATAGCATGCATGGTAATAGAGAGAGTTTCTAAGGTAGAAATGTAGCCTTACCATAACGGCCTAGGTGGTGTGCTAAAATAGAGTTGCCGCACTAACCTTGCCATGACAAATAAACTGTCCTATAGAGTGCCGTGGCAAACTTTTCTTGTGAAATATGTGTTAATGGATCGGTCTAACGTGACATACCTTGCTATGGTAATAGATGTGATACGATGGAGTGAGTTTGTCACACCATGTGATCTGGCGCGGCCAAAATAGTTAGAAATAAAAAATAAAAATTGAATACAACTATTTTAAAATATAATTTAAAAAGCTAAATAGAAAAAAATTTGGTAAAATGACCTTGGTTGCCCCTATTTGACACATGTGTTGCATTTGCCATGGGACGTGCAGCATACACATTGGGGTTAGAATGACAATCTTTTGGGGGCATAATTTGAATGGTAGAGTGACCTTTTCTTAGGGATGGATAAAGTATCGTATTATACTAGTGTTAACGGTTAAAACAGCCCACCATATTTGGTACCACATTTGCGTGATTCAGCCCTTGATGTGCACAACTTGTAGTTGTAGAGGATGCCTCGTCAAGTACATAAGTACTCCAGCGAAGCTACACGACGTATGCTCCAGCAAGATCCTTCTAGTCTAAAACATAACCTGTCAAAACTTATTAGGGTGTGAAAACATGTATTCTAAACTCTAAATAGTGTAGCCACCAAACTGGCCATGAAAACCAAGCACGATCCAATGGGGTTGGACTAAACTTATCCGAGCAACCAAACAAACCCTTAAGATGAGTTAAGACTGATATAGGACGTTACATACTAATAAATCCTAGCCGGAAAATTAGGTAGGCAACCAACCACTAAATATGTGCATATGTTTTCCCTTCTTTCAGTCACTGCAACTTAGCATTGTTCATGTCATCCAGAAGCATCACATAATCCTTAGGCTCTGTTTGGATCCATCTAGCTAATAGCTTAGCTAGTTAGATGCTAATAATTAACTAGAGTGGGTCCAAATGGATCTAGCTAAGAGGTTTGCTAACTATTAGCTGACAAGCCGCTAACGACTATTTTTCTAGCTATCCCAACACATCTAATAGCGGCTAATATATTACAAAAATACATGTTTGCCCTTTCACCTCTCTCTATCTACGTGCCCTACAATAACAAATAGAAAAGAAAAGGTATTTCATAAACGGAACCATAAATGCATCCACCTTTTAGTTAGCGGATCCAAATATCATCTACTAATAGATATATAATATTAGCGACAAACTATTAGTCAGTAACGAGCTATAGCTGTTGGTGGATCCAAACATGCTTAGATGCTTGACATTGGCATCTTTGTGAACGGTGAAAGTTGAGGTTGAGCGCCAATATAAATAAAACCTCATCCTCAGGGAGTCATGGTCGCCATTTGCCACCATCAGTCTTCAGCTGTGTTGCCGCTGTACGTGTGGGGAGCTCTAGCGTACCGAGTAGCGACGACGCTGTAAGCTGCCATGGATAAGCTTATTTCCCCGTCCTCCCCGCTACCCGCCTCGTTCTCCTTTTCCGAGCCGTCATGCACGATTCTCGAACTACCTTCCTGCGAAGTCCCGGAGCAGTGGCTGCTCGCCGATGATGTCCTTGTGGGCAAGAACGAGAACGATGATATTGGCGCCTGCCTGTGGGAGATGCCGGCGGACGGCGGCGCGCTCTCCCCTGACTCTGAGCTCGCCAAGCTGCTCCCGAGCCTCTCTGCGCCGGCTCCGCAACGCCAGGCGAAGCGGCGGGGCCGGAAGCCAGGGCCGCGCCCGGGCGCCGGGGCAGCCGCCGGCCACGTGGAGTCCGAGCGTCAGCGCCGCGAGAAGTTGAACCGCCGGTTCTGCGACCTCCGCGCCGCCGTGCCCACCGTGTCGCGCATGGACAAGGCCTCCCTCCTCGCGGACGCCGCGCGGTACATTGCCGAACTCCGCGCCCGCGTGGCGCAGCTCGAGGCCGAGGCGAGGCACGCCGCCGTGGCGAGGTGGGAGCGGATCAGCGCCGACGGCGACGGCGACCAAGCCGCGGCCGTCGTCGACGACGGTGAGCTGTACGTGCGGGAGGTGGGCCGGGACACGGCCGTGGTGCGCGTGACGAGCGGCGCTCGCCACGCACCCGCGCTGCTGATGGGTGCGCTCCGGTCGCTGGAGCTGCAGGTACAGCACGCGTGCGTGAGCCGCGTGCACGGCGTGACCACGCAGTATGTTGTCGTCGACGTGCCCCCGGGGTCCACCGCGCTGCAGGACGACGAAGGTCTACGCATGGCGCTGCTCCAGAGGCTGCAGGCTAGCGAGTAGCCTCGTTCACACTACGAAGTATTGTGGTTTCTACGGTGCACAAGCGTATAATAACCTCCGGACTTGCTCGTAGATTAATTCTACTAATAATGTTATTGACAGTGGGACGTATGGGATCGAGGTATATGCCATGGATAAATCTGAAGCACAGGACAGGAGCATGTCATGAGGCACCTCTGCACTTTCTCTTCGCTATAGTAAAGATGACCGTGGAGCTTATATATTTCCATCATAAAGTCCATGAATCCTAGATGTCGCCGTAAACATGGATGCATGCTCACTATCACGATTCAAAACATGGCTGTCCTTTGTATCATTTTCTAAGTTCTAACGCACCTTTTTTTTCACGCTTCAATAACACAGGTGGGGTGATTAGGGTTCAGGGGGTTGTGGTTTTAGTGCTTTGAAGCATTGTCGACAACGATATTAATTATACAAAAAGTTTCTAGTTGGTCAGAAATTTTTTATATTTAATTTGTCAACTTAACTATACTAGCAAATATGTCCGTGCGTTACAACGAAAAAAATTATCTAATGTAATGTTCCAACATTGAACGATGCAAACCTATAGCTGCGAAGACGAAAAGAAACCCATCGACAGTGCTGCCGCTGCTTGTGTGTTGCCGTACGTGCATCCCTCTTGGCGCCGTTGGCTGCAGCCTCGCTGTCGCCGACCGCAACCCCTGGTCGAGCATGATGACGCGCGTGACACGAGACACCGGCCCGTCGCCGTCCAGCCCCCGTTGGTACGCATTGTCGCCCTCCACGTCCCCATCGTGAAATGCATGTTGCATGAGGCATTGTACGTCCCGTGACATCAGCTCGTGTTGGTCGGGGCCCTCCCTCCCGCGCGAGGGCGCCGCCACAGATATCCTTGCAGTCACCACGCTTACTAGGTTCTAGTGGTAACATGGTTGAGAACACGAGAGGGGGAGAAGCTTGGTGGCGATGGTCGTGGATGCAGCCCAAGCAAGAGTGACATGAGACCTAGGATGTTGTTAGAGTAATACGTTGGAAGCCGTTTGCTGGGAACTCTGGAAAGCCAGAGAAAACCTCTTTTCACAAATATGAAGATGAAATCTCAAACTAATAAGATGGTGTGCTCAATGTGTGCCTCTCTATCTTACTGTGCAGAACAAGGAGAACCAACTTTATATTAGCTGATGCAGGGGCAGAAACACACCATTTCCATCAACATGCGAAGCAGGACTTGAATGATTCAAGGCTACCGAAGATTCACGATGGGGCCGTGGTCTAAGAAGTACAAAAACATCGAAAGGTCCAAACAGCAGCCCAGCCGGCTAGAAAACCCAGCAGCCGAACGGACGTCGGTTGGTTGCAGGAGCTCGAATTGCATGTTATGCGAGCATGGCATGCTAACGTATGTGCTTGCTTACTTTAAGGTCAGTAAGAGTAGTTGGTCGTTTAGATTTGTTTGTGTACAAAACTAAAAAGCTGTAAGGATTTAGAAGTGTTTAGGGAGGAAATAGAGGAAGCAGTGCGGATAGCCCACCGTCTTTTTCGTTTGTTTCTAGCTTCTATGATAGTAGTAGCAATACTCGAATATAAATGCTGGTAATTTTGTTGCTTTCAATAGTGAATTTAGGCTTGCGCTTGCCCACGATAGAAAAAAAGTGTTTTCTTAGGGAACACAACAATTTAAGTATTTAACTACGTAATTAATACTCCGTCCGTTCCAATAATAAGTCATTCCAAAAATCTTGAAGAGTTCAAGCATCTCAAGTTTGACCAAACTTGAGAAATACAAAGATTTATAACATCAAATAGGTGTACTATAAAAATATAATTAATGAAGAATCTAACGATACTTGGTTGGTATCATAAATGTTATTATCTTATTATATAAATCTGGTCAAACTTGAGATGCTTCGACTCTCCAAAATTCTTAGAATGACTTATAATTTGGGACGAAGGGAGTTGTAAACATTCAAACTCTCATCTTACTTGATAAGTTGAATTTCTAACCTGAACTTTTAAGCTTTCACCAAATGATTCATACATACTTTGAACCCAAACATCACTACTAAAAACACTCATCCAAATTCCAAACATGTAAATTTGGAACCGTGCATCAAGGATAAGTCACCAATGCTCGCTCAGAATAAGAGGCAACAACTATAAAGGTCCTAGGCCCCCAAAGAGTAATCCAGAGGCGCACCATGGATACATCAGTGAGTATCCCTACCACATCTCTTTGTGTCGCCTTCCTAGTGCTGGTTCTATGCACTACACTAGCACGGATGTGAGTTTATGAGCTACAGAGCTAAGAAAGAGACTAGAGAGAATTTTACTGATTACTTATAAATGAGATTTGGGTAACAATGTTTTTTGTTTCAACCATAAAGGGGAACCTGCATAAGCCACATCGATGAGTGTGACGTGTTTTGTCAATTGGTGCACTTTTGTTTTCCCTTTTTCATCTAATAAAAATCACGATAAAACTATTGTCATCCTTTAAAAAAAAATCCTCTTCCCTCTTGGCAGTCAGGAATAAGCCCTACTAGACTCGAAGACCTCTCTAAAAATAACGGAAAGAAATCCACGCGACTCGGTTCTACTGTTTATAACACATAAATAATAGAAGAGATATTCTAATCTGGAACCATGAAGGATGGTCAATGGTGGAGAGTTTGCGTAAGAGGCAAATGCAAATTGTGAAAGGAAATAGCAACTTTATGGCGATACCCCCCTAAACCAAAGAAAATGACGTGCAAACTCAAACAACTAAAAACGTGTGACGTTTGCTCGATGGTTGGCCGATAAGAAAACATTCGTTAGTGGTTTTGAACTCTCCGGAAAATTCAGTGTCGTGATAGTGACTAAATCAACAGCTTCTATATTTAGGCTCCGTTTGACAGAGCTTCACTTCACTAGTGAAGCTATTTTTTTTTTTGCTTCAGCTCCACGAACAGCTCCACCAGTGGAGCTAAATCTGTTTTGGTAAACTGTTTGGCAAAACGGCTTCCCTGTGAGAGCATGTTTTTAGGAGCCTGGAGGAGGAGCCGGGAGAAGCCACTTTTTTTTTCTCCATCCCACCTCAAATCACTGTGAGAGTATGTTTTTAGGGGATTCACCAGTGAAGTCATTTCACTTTACCCCATTTAATAGAAAACGACTCTAAACGGCTCCTGAAGCCGATGAAGAAGCTCTACCAAACGGGGCCTTAATTTTACGTACAACTAGGTATTAACTCCGCGCGTTGCCAGTTGCCGCGGAAACTAAAGAACTCATTTCTCATGCACAATGAATTTTGGTGTTTTTGTTTCTGCTGTAGAGTCCTGTAATTTACAGCTGTTTTTCTAACTTTGTAATTTTACTTGAAGTTTCCGTTTACCACCGGCGTTAGGTGACACATGATTAAATGTCAAAAAATTTTAAAAACAAATTAAGAGACCAAATTTCTCTTACCTTATCTCTTCCCACCATAACTTTCAGTTGACGAAAATCCGAGCATGTAACTCCTCTGCCTCCACTTATTAGGACACACAGTAGTACTGTCCAGTTTGGGGTGGCAAGAACCCAGGCTTCCACCTGGAAATCTTGTAAAATCTATGTGTGCCCGTTGCACGCAATGTACTACTTGCTGATTCTTCGTATAAATATAAATACAAAAGCCGGTTGCGGATCTTTCGAAAAAAATAGAATCCTAATATCTTGCTACCTTCATTGTAGCCATATTTAATCCTTTGATATTGTTACAACTCTTTGTGAAAGATTCTAACTTAGTGAATAGACTACTATTAAATAAATTATCTTACTTAAGAATAGGTCGCTCCTCGATCAACGACCACATATCCATCCAATTCAAGCACACAGAAGCTTTTACGTTCCAATATTTTATATAAAAAAACACACATCAGAGAGCTGGCCTGATTCTAGTAAACCTATGACTTTGCTTTCTTGGAAATCCATGCAATAGAGGGCCTTGAATATTGGAGACTTTCTACAAAAAAGAAGTCTTTCAAATGAGGGTTTGCCTAAAGATGACAGCTCAAGATCTCTCATGAAAAAACTTATATCCCCAAGGAGCCTCTACACTGTGGTCACGGGTCATAAACTCATAATATGACCAAGATCCAAAACCACATGCTTTTCTTGTTGGTGGGCTGGGAATGCCTAACTTAAAATGTGTATTGTTAGTACTGAGCTCTCACAGAGGAGAAAAAAAAGCTAAGGTTGTAGATTCACTTATCTGTCTACAAAAGAAAATGCACGACAAAGTGCAAGAGAAGGTCTGAAAAGGAAATAAGGCAATGATGGCTTCTAACACTAGTACAGAAATGATTTTTACAGATGCCTCTCTTTTCGAACAGAGGCGGTTGACTTAGGACGCTGCCTCTACCTTGGTGGGAGGCACTGTAGCTTCATAACCGTTGCTTGAAATCAATTTTCAGGGGCAGTTCCCTTAAGAAAGACCGCCCCTAGAAACGTATCCATTTCTAGGGGCGGTTCAGTTAAGACAACCGCATCTGAAAATACGATTTTTTGGGGATGGCCATCTTTACAGAACGTCAGGTAACTTAATTGTTTTCTTTTGTGAATGATACAGCACAGGCGTCGACACCCACACCCACATGAGCACATCGTCTACCACTAAAAGGATTGTGTATCTAAATCCTAGAATAAATCTAGCAAAATGAGAACACCTATGTTAACTCGAGGACTTGAACTCAGATAGTTATGTGAACATTTTGCTAAGCTCAATTGACTAAATAAAGTTAGGTTCCACTCTGACCTAGTAAATGTATATTTGAATGATGAAGGAGAGTATATCATAGTACATACATACAAAATGGCTACACACGCTTCTTTTTGGCCCAGATAATAAACCGGATCTACTACTGTACAGCTTGCAAATTGATAAAGCAAGAATAAATCTACCGTCGATTCCAAAGGTATAAGTAATTAAACTGCACCTGAAGACTACTTTATCAATGAATGGATCAAGTCTCTATGTCGCCGTACGTGTATAAGGGAACTCAACATAGCTAGATCCCGCTTTGATTGAAGAAACGAGGAAGCTCCCAGACGTACGTGTATATGAAGCTGACATGGGCAGCAAAACAGATGTGTCTTTCTATCCGTAGTAGTATACACGCTATAATAATTTTAGCAAACCATACAACAATAAAATTAATTAATTCAGTCTACTACACATGTCGTTGACACGTTCCGACTTATTTGGATGTTACTGGGTTCACCTCGATTCACATTTGTTGAGGTCAAAAAGTTCCACTCCAATTCACCCCAACACACGTGGATTGATACGAATCCGACTACCTCCAAACAAAACAGTGTATATATATATATATATATATATATATATATATATATATATATATATATATATATATATATATATATATATATATATATATATATATATATATATATATATATATATATATATATATATATATATATATATATATACTCCCAGGGAGTAGTTACTCCCATGTTTATATCTCTATATTTAGAGTATATATATGACCTACTATATGTACACGAAGTATATATATATATATATATACACACACACGCACACCATGGCCAATCATTATTGGGTAACCTATTTTGGCTATTTGAATGAATCATGAGATGTGATGATGTTCACAGGATCCAAGCCCTCCTCAATAGTAGCTACATAGCTAACATACACTTTATTCCATGGACTGGCAGAGACAACATCGAGATTCCAGAGCACACACAATGCAATGGATTAGTACGTCACGATGGTCCATCGTCGTCGTTTTAGCCTCTAAATCAACATTAGCATCTACTTACCCTGACCTGACCCGCGACATTTTCGCACTGCTTTGTACGTGACGCGAGTGATGCGATGTTACGTTACGTACGGAGAGATAGACGACGACTGGGGTTGAGATCGGCCGGTGAGCTAGCTCTACGATCTGGCTAGCAAGCACTAGCTAAGCTAGGTAGCCGCGCTGTCCTGCATCATCTGGAGCAGCGCGGCGCGGAGGCCGTCGTCGTCGTCCTGCAGCGGGGTTGCCACGTCAACCACGACGTCCTGGACCGTCATGCCGTTCACGCGGGTTACGCAGGCGTGCTGCACGTGCAGCTCCAGACACCGGAGCGCGCTCATCAGCCGCGCGGGCGCGTGCGGGGCCGCGCTCGTTGCGCGCACCGCGGCCGCGGCCGGCCCCAGCATCCGCACCTCCACCATTTCATCGTCGGCAGCGCCGACTCCCCGTCCCTCATGAGCGCCGCAGGCGGCGGCGGCCGCGGCTACGGGCTCCCACCTCGCCGCGGCGGACCGCCTGGACTCGGCCTCGAGCCGCGCGATACGGGCGCGCAGCTCCGCGATGTAGGCGGCGGCGTCCGCGAGCAGGGAGGCCTTGTCCATGCGCGACACGGTGGGGACGGCGGCGCGGAGGTCGCAGAACCGGCGGTTCAGCTTCTCCCGGCGCTGGCGCTCGGCCTCCACGTGGCTGACGGTGGGGCCGTCTGGGCGGGGCCCGGTCTTCCGCCCCCGCCGCTTCCCGGGGCGCTGCTGCGTCGGAGCCGTGACGCTTGTCAGCTCCTGCTTCTGCTTCGGTGGCGGCGGCGGGCCGGCGGCGGCTGAGGAGGAAGCGGCTGCTCGGAGAGCTCAGAGTCCGGGGACAGCGAGCTCCCCACGGGCCACAGGTCGTCCACGTCGTCGTAGCCCTCGTTCTTGGCCACGACGACGTCATCGAGCAGCCATTGCTCGGGGACCTCACAGGAGGCGAACTCGATGACTGGGTGGCCGGCGTGGGAGAAGAAGGACGGCGGCGACGGTGGGGAGAAGGAGGAGCACGGGGAGAGCAGGTCGTCCATTGTCACTGCCTATATGGTGACTGAACCTGAAGTGCCAGCGTGTGGGTGTGCGGCACTGCTTGCCTGTAGTAGCATACAAGCATATAGGCTTCTGCTTTTATAGTGCCGGCGATACATTTGCATTTAGGACCTCGGCTACCTGCTTTGGTTCCAACAGGGAGGCTCCTTTTGGACTGGCAGCTGGGAAGTTGGGAGTTGGGAATGGGAAACTTTGCTTGTCCACCAGAATATACTTGATACGAATACTACACACCACGGTGAGAACGTGACAGGAGTTGGTCAAACAATAAACTATACTCCGGTTCGTCTCAAAATAAATTAATTTCTAGTAGCTTTTTTTTTTATCAAAGTTCTAGTAGCTATATGTACATAGACAGTACTCCCTCCGTCAAAAGTTGTATCATAAATATTAATATTTTTTTTACCATAGACAGTACTCCCTTCGCCAATAATCTCTAATGGTATTAATTTTGTACCATAAATATTAATATTTTTAATATATATTTAGTCAAATTTATTTCTCAGGAAGCGAAAACAACAGTTATTTAGGAACGGAGTGAGTACTTGTCTAGATATATAGCTAAAAACTAATTTATATTGAGACAAAGGAAGTATATAATAAATCACTAACATTCTTTTTGGAACATGAAACTTATTTTCTAAATCATACGCTTTTCTATAGAAATAGATTTATTTTTGTGAAATTTTCGTGTGATTTCTATAAATCTCTTACATTGTAAAGGGGATTTAAATAGTTGATGAATTGGTAATGAAAATGCTAGACCATAGACACATGAAAATGAGCAAAAACATTAGGTAATGTTTCTAGTTAGGTCACGATCGAATGGATCTAGTAGTTAGTCTTTTTTTTCATCATCTTAATCTTCGTTCTGACTCCAGACCATTCTTATGCCTTCATCCATCACCACAAACACCATTGCAACACTAACCACAATCCAATTGATGCCCTCATCAATGACGCCTCCAACCGGGCCTCTAGTCATCCCACCGCCGCCATCGACGATCTACATAGAAGATGGAAAACCCTCCTCCCAAACCCCGCTCAGCCATGTTGGTGTGCTACCACCGAAGATTATTAAGAGAAGACGGAAACCCTCCTCCTTTAACCTATCACAGACTTTCTTGTCGACACAACAATAGGCATCAGTCGCATGAAAAATCTCATGACTAATGAGGTGTATAGGGGAGTTAACGTCGGGGCTTCCCCTATTGCCTCATGTGACTGCGAGATGTTCCAGGTTTAATTTCCTGACCATTTACTATGATAATCGCACCGCTTGTTATAGTTTGTAGAAAATATGGTCTCACGAGCCGGTGGCACACCAGGTGCATGCACATCTACAAGATCCCACTATGAACGAAGCCGCCCTCATCCTAAACTCAATTAAAAAATCTAGCATGACGGGTGAGAGCTATCCCACACATGTATTATCTTCAAAATTTTTGAAAACTAAACGTGGCCTTAGTTTTAGGATGCAAACAACAAGCTAGTCTTTTTCTTGCCAGCTATGTGTACGTGGATCGACCTGTACGTGTGTTTACACTAGCAAGCTAGAGTCGGTCAAGAGCAAAGTCTACTGGTGGCCCTGTAGAGACACACGGAATGTGCGAAATCACCGGCCAAAGCGCTATCGCTGTCGTCGCACGCGTACGTGCGGCATATATAGTAGTATGTACACAAACTACACAAGAGTTCGATCGAATAGTAGGGAATGCATACGTATCAGATTTAGAAGTCGTTTAGTCTAAACGACTTCTAAATCTAATACGGAGAGAGTGGTGGCACGCAGGCATTTATGATCAGCCAGAAGGTGCGCCTTGTGCATGCAGAAATTTGAAATATAATATATGTGGCACGTTCTTTTTCCGGGGTTGTGGAAAAATAAATTACTATATGCGGCGGACCATGCATGCATGCATGCATGCGTTAAATCTTTTGGGCAGGATATGTATGCTCGAAAATTCGCTGTGCATGCATAGCGTTAGGCGTGCGCGCGTTTATGATGCCTGAGGAGGTCGTTCAGTCGGTCGGTCGTTTTCAGAACACAAGACGTATCTGTAGTAGTAGTACTCTACGTAAGCGAGAGGAATAATGCCTTGATGTACGATGATCGTTGAGTAGTACTCTTGCGTTGCGGTTTGGATCGGACGGAGGAGGCACGCACCACGCAAGGCGTCAGAGGTTACGTACGTTGCGCGGCCGGGCCTGGTGGAGCGCCGCAGTGCACACACATGCACTCCGTCCCTGTGGCTCGCTTTCGCTTTGGGAGACGCGCGCGGCGGAGGCGCAGGGCCGCCAGGCGTCGGTCCAACCACACCACGGCGTGCCGCCGCTGCCCGTGCGTGGTCCTCGTACGGCGGAACACCGGCCGGTGACGGTGGCGCCCTACCTTGCGCGTCCACAGCACAGCAGGATCCGAGGCCGAGGCCGGCGTATAGCTTGTTGGATTTAACGTGCGCTTGGTCATAATATATTTAATAAATCAATAAACTTATGGTCCGTAACGTTATGTGGTGTATGATTTGTACCGTATGGAAGTTTGACTAAACATTAACTCAACTTATATGGTTAGATTTTATCTGTCTATATTTAAAGGTTGAGGAAAGGATAAAGGTGTGCCACATGCGCGCGCCGCCGCCGGCCGAGCCGTGGGCGTGGCTCGGTTTTGCCACTCACCTCTCATAATTGCGGGAGTTTCAATTCTTTTGCATTATATGGTGAATGTGGGTTGGCATTGGCATTAATCTCGTGAGTTATCATCTCCTGATCTTCCCGGCTGGTCCCTTCTCCTCTCCGCTGCGGGAATAAGAGTCCTTGCTCCTATCCTTCTTCTTCTGAGAGACAACAGAAGCACAGACAATACCACTCCGCTGCTAGATGGCGATCTTCGTCCCGTGACTTCGCGTGCATGAGGTTGTGGGAGAGCAGGTGCCTCCGGAACCACCGCTCTTCTGAGAACCCTGCTCGGGGTGTGCGGGCGATTAGGTTTTTGGGGAGCGACTACGCGACTGCTCCTCTCCACGTCATCGGTTGACGTCTTCTTCTCTGATCCGCGTACGCCATCGTCTTCTTCCTCTGGTGCATGGGAGTCGGCACTGCGAACGCCTTCCTGCAACGAGTGTGGTCCACTACTTCAAGACACTAATCTGCACACCATGACTGGAGGTGTGAACGCCTTCCTGTAACGACTGTGATCCACTACTTCAAGTAACGCACTAATCTGCACACCATGACTGGAGGTGCTAGTGCGAGTGGAGCCTTCGATGCCTTCAGTATGGGATCCTCCTCAGGGTATATCCGTAAACTAACTCTTGTTTTTATATTTATATATGTTTTTTCTGGTACGCGTACGCCATGTTTTGATGCTTTGGATCATGTCATTGTTGTTCATATGGTATATGATCCTGCTAGTATGCTTTATATGATAAATATACCGTGCTTACATGTTTTGAATCATGGTTTTCTGGTTCATATAAGTATATATGATGTTATAATTACTAGGATAATTTTTATATATGTCATCATCTTTATGGTGTTATTTTTCTGGATTAAATTGACATGAAAATTGCTTAAACATCTAACAATCCAAAAACCTAATATTAGATAATTTTCTCTCAGTGGTTTTGCTGTCGCTTTGAATCCAAATCCTTTTGATGGAAAAAATTTCATGATATGGCATGCTAGGATAGAGTTATGACTAACTGCTATGAGTTGCTATCACGTCGCATAGGGGAAGCCTGAGAACTTGGCTTCTGAGGATAAGCCTAAGTTTTGGGTTGCCGATAACCTGTTTCGAGGCGCTGTGATTAGTGCTCTTCACAACAAGTATCAGAAAAGTTACATATCCTGTGCATCAGACAAAGAGTTATGGGATGCTCTTGAGGCAAAGTTTGGAGTTTCTGATGCCGGGAGTGAGCTGTATCTCATGGAGCGTTGTATGACTACAAGATGGTTGAAAATCGTTCTGTGGTGGAACATGCTCATGAGATTCAGGCACTGGCTAAGGAACTTGAGATTTTCCCATGTCTATTACCTGACAAGTTTGTGGTCAGCGGTATAATCGCTAAGCTGCCACCTTCTTAGAGAGATTTTGCTACTTCTCTAAAACATAAGAGACAAGAATTCAGTGTGTCTGAGGTTATTGGTACTCTTGATGTTGAGGAGAGGACGAGAGCAAAAGACGGCCGTGGAAAAGGGGTTGAGACCTCTGCTGCAAACATGATACAAAAGAAAAACTCATTTGTATTCTGTAATAACAAGAAGAAGAACCAACAAGAGAACAATCAGAACAAGCCTAAGCAAACAACTGAGTACAAGAAGAAAAACAACAAGAAAGATGGAGGTTACTTTGTTTGCGGTATGGATGATCATTGGGCAAGTGCGTGCCCAGACCACAAATTTAAGCAAGAGAAGAAAACAGCCAACATAGTAATTAGCGAGACTGGAGGAGGAACATCTGGGTATGGTAATCATTTACCTTTTGTTCTTTCAGTTTGTCATTCACCCAAGTGGTGGATAGATAGCAGTGCTAATATTTACGTATGTGCTGATGTTTCTTTTTTTTACCTCATACCAGGTCGTCAGGACTAGAGCCTTGCTAATGGGAAACAGCTCGCATGCGCATATTCTTGGTGTTGGCACAGTCGTTCTGAAGCTTACTTCGAAAAAAACGGTGCTATTGAAGCACGTGCAGCATGTCCCCCTCCATCAGGAAGAATCTCGTTAGTGGCTCTATGTTGTGTCGTGATGGCTACAAGATTGTGCCTGAGTCTAATAAGTGTGTCATGTCAAGACATGGTACATTGTGGGATATTTAACTTATTGCCACTCTTATGGATGGCACCTCTCCGATTGTCATTTTTATACGGGCAACTACAAATTTACCATAGAAAACAGTAGATGCACTATAGTTTTGCCATTTTTACTGATGTGGCACGACACATCAGCGTGCCAGCGTGAAAGAGAGACGGTCCCAGAGGAAATAGCACGCAAAAATATTGTTTTACCATTGATGCTTTCTTCTTCCTTCCTCCTCTCTTGCTGCGTCGTCCATGGTCCTCCGCGTCGCTCAGACTCGCCTTCGCGCCGTCCACACTCCCCCGCGGGTGCCGCGCTCTGACGCTGCCCTTTCCACTGCGGTGCTAGTAGCATCCCCTACAGACGCAGCTCACTGTGGACGTGCTGGTGGAGACGCGGCCGATGTGCCAGGTAGAAGAACTGAAGAAGATGACGTCTTTGGCATGGACAGCAACGCGAGCACGCAAAGCGTGATGGGATGTGTACGTCCAGCCGGCGTCCTTGCTCCCGCCGCTCATGGTGAACACCATGACGCGCTCGGCGCTCCTCGCTGCAGCACGACGCGACACCGGCCATGAAGGTCAGCACCCTGCAGGTACCGGTCCAGGTCCTCAACGAGGACGAGCGACCGTAGGTGGTGTGCAGGAGCAACGAGCGGAGGTCCTCGCTGGCGGCGCAGGACACGTCGACATCATAGCCCGGGAACCTCACCATGGCCACCGCGAACGTGGACTTGCAGGCGCCGACGCCCAGCGAGGTGCGCTTATGGCTGCATGGGGTGCCGCTCGCTCGCGGCGGCGCTGCTCCATCTCCTCGCCCAAGGACTTTACATGCTGCTGGTAGGGTCGCAGTACGGGGGAGCGATTGCGGTAGCGCATGCGCAGCACCAGGTGCTCACGTCGTCCTCAGCCGTCGCCGCTCGCGCTGGTCCACGCGAGACACATGCCAAGGAATGAGTCTTGCAAGTGCACGGTGTGGCCTGGGCCAAACTGGAGGGAGACCCGCCATTGGTCCTGGACGCGGATGACACCACGCACGCGACTTCCGCGTCCTCCAGCGACGGTAGCGCGGCCACGTACGGGGCGGCCTTGCGGAACGTGAGGTCTGAGCCCCGGCATACGGAGGGCGCGTACGGAACTGCCATGGCACCGTGGAGTATTGCCAGCACGACGGCGTCAGGCAAGCGAAATCACGGACGATGGACGCAGCAGCAGGGCGCGGCAGTGGCGGGTGGTACGAGGACTGGTCGAGCAGCGTGCCAGGACAGTTCTACTGTGGTCAGGGCATGGATGCCGGAGCAGCCGAAGGCCCGAAGCAATGGTCAGCTAGGGCTGGAGCTTGAAGAAGAAGCTGACATGTGGGGCCCATACGTCAGTGAGGGGGGAATGAGAGAAGCAGCAGGGGTAAATAAGTCTTTTCGCATGTCCTATAGAGGTTATCAGGGGCGCTGCCGCGCTGGCATGAACACGTGGCATGCCACATCAGCTAAAGTGGCAAATACGTAGGAGCTTTACTGTTTTGTGTGGCAAATATGTAGGTGCTCATGTAAAACTAGCAATTGGAGAGGTGGCATCGGTAAGGATGGCAATAAGTTAAATATCCCTACATTTGTTGGTAAAGGTTATGACTGCGAAGGTCTGTTCCGTTTATCGTTGCTTGATGTGTGTAATAAGGTTGTGAACACCATTGATATCTCGAATGAGTCGGATTTATGGCATTCACGTCTTTATCATGTCATTTTTGGCTGTCTCATGCGGTTAGCAAATATGAATTTAATCCTAAAATTTAACATGGTCAAAGGTTCTAAGTGCCATGTATGTGTATAATCTAAACAACCGCGCAAGCCTCACAAGGCTACTGAGGTAAAAAATTTGCATCGCTAGATCTCGTTCATTCTGATTTATGTGAAAGAAATGGCGATTTGACTAAAGGCGGTAAACGATACTTCATGACTTTTATAGATATTTGCACTAGATTTTGCTACGTGTATCTACTTAAAACAAAAGATGAAGCGTTGAATTATTTTGGCCTATAAAGCTGAAATAGAAAATCAACTTGAGAGAAAAATTAAACGGTTAAGGTCTGATCGATGTGGAGAATATTTCTCTAGTGAATTTTCTGAATTCTGCGTGGAACATGGTATTATTTATGAGAGGACACCGCCATACTCACCACAATCTAATGGAATTGCCGAAAGAAAGAACCGTACTCTAACTGAGTTAATAAATGTCATGTTAGACACTGTGAAACTATCTAAGGAATGGCGGGGTGAGATGATTTTAACTGCATGTCATGTCCTAAATAGAGTTCCTATAAAGAATAAAGAAATCACACCATGAGGAATGAGAAAATAAAAGATTAAATCTCTCATATATGTGTACTTGGGGTTGCTTGGCTAAAGTGAATGTGCCGATCAACAAGAAGCGCAAACTTGGGCCTAAAACTGTTGACTGTGTATTCCTTGGTTACGCCATTCACAGTGTTGGATATAGGTTCTTAATTATAAATTCTAAGGTACCTGACATGCATGTTGGTACAATAATGGAGTCTAGAGATGCTATATTTTTTAGAATGAATTTCCTATGAAAATTACACCTAGCACGACTAGTCATGAATCAGTAATTCTCCATGAGCATGAAAATTTTATTCCGATAGAACAAATTGAGGAGCCTCTTACGTAGAATCCTGAGGAGGATGACATTGTAGTCACCAGAAAGAGCAAGCGACAGAGAGTTGTAAAATCTTTTGGGGATGACTATATTGTGTACCTTGTGGATGACACTCCAACGACCATTGAACATGCATATTCCTCTCCTGATGCTGACTTGTGAAAGAAAGTAGTACGGAGTGAGATGGATTCTATCATGTCTAATAGAACTTGGGAGGTAGTTGATCGTCCATATGGATGCAAGCCTATTGGCTGCAAATGGATGTTTAAAAAAAAGCTTAGGCCTGATGATACTATCGAGAGGTACAAGGCAAGACTTATGGCCAAAGGTTATACTCAAAAAGAGGGTGAAGACTTCTTTGATACTTATTCACCAGTTGTCCGATTGACTACAATTTGAGTGTTGCTTTCTCTGGCAGCTTCCTTTGATCTTACCATTCATCAAATGAATGTTAAGACAGTTGTCCTAAATAAAGAGTTAGAGGAGGAGATCTATATGGATCAGCCGGATGGGTTTGTAGCAAATGATCAAGAGGGCAAGGTGTGTAAGCTATTAAAGTCGTTGTATGGCCTAAAACAAGCCCCTAAGCAATGGCACGAGAAGTTTGATAAAACTTTGACATCTGCTGGCTTTGTTGTGAATGAAGCTGACTCATGTGTGTATTGTCGATATGGTGGGAGTGAATGGGTTATTTTGTGCCTATATGTTGATGACATATTGATCTTTGGTTCAAGCCTCAAAGTGATTGAGGATGTGAAGAAATTTTTATCGAGTAATTTTGAGATAAAAGATTTGGGAGAAGCTGATGTTATTCTTAATATCAAGCTTTTAAGAGAAGGTGATGGTGGGGTAACTTTGTTACAGTCTCACTATGTGGAAAAGGTGCTGAGTCGCTTTGGGTTTAGTGACTGTCAGCCTGCTCCTACACCTTATAACCCTAACGTACTATTGAGAAAAAAATCAGAGAATAGTAAGGAATCAATTGAGGTATTGCCAGATCATAGGTTCGCTCATGTATCTTACTAGTGCAACAAGGCATGACATCTCATTTGCCGTGTGCAAGCTAAGCCGGTTTGTGTCAAACCCAGGAGATGATCACTGGCGTGCTCTTGAGAGAGTGATGCGCTATCTAAAAGGCACTATGAGCTATGGTATTCGTTATACCGGACACCCGAAGGTGATGGAGGGCTATTGTGATGCCAACTAGATCTCTGATGCTGATGAGATTTATACAACGAGCGGATATATGTTTCTGCTTGGAGGTGGCGTTGTTTTCTGGAAGTCTTACAAGCAGACTGTCTTAACGATGTCTACAATGAAAGTAGAACTCACAACATTAGACACTGCTAGGTCTGAAGCCGAGTGGTTGCGTGATCTCCTTATGGATTTACCGGTTGTTGAAAAACCGATACCGACTATTTCTATGAACTGTGATAACCAGACTGTGATTACCAAGGTTAACAGTTCTAAGGATAACACGAAGTCCACGAGGCATGTTAAGAGACGATTAAAATCTATCAGAAAATTGAGAAACTCCGGAGTTATTGTGTTGGACTATGTTCACACGTCCAATAATCTAATAAATCAGTTTATAAAGGGTCTGTCATGAAATGTGATAGAGAGTGCATCGAGAGAGATGGGTATGAGACCCACTTGAAATCTACTATGATGGTAACCTGTCCTATGTGATCGGAGATCCCGTGAAGTAGGATGGTAAAACAAGCTAGTAGTAGATTATGAGAAAAGATCCCTTATAAAGGCTCATTTCTGATGCACATCTTTCCTTCTGTAAGACAGGTTGGTGTTTACCTTAATGTGTTTCAAGTGTCTTGATTAAGAAAAAATATTATCCTACAGAACATCTTTTGAGGAACGCACCTATATGAGTCAAACTACTGGTCATAGTCTATGAGGTTTGGGTAACCTCTAAATGCTCATAAAAGACACTGAAGTATGACTTATACGCTTTAAAATAGAGGGGATGCCTATTGCAGCCTAGTATCAGTAATGGAGTTTAGTGAATCTCACCTCACGCAAAACTGTCAATTCAAGGCATAGTCTATTGTTCAGTTGTGACTAAGTAAAACTATTGTTCTAAATGGATGTTCAACTTAACAGTATCCATCGAAACACTAGTATATAAAAGAGTTGTGGTTCTGAAATTATTTTGTTACAAACCCTAGAGTTTGGTGGAGATTCTTAGATTTATTGTGGGCTTGGCCCATAATACATTTAATAAATGAATAAACTTTATGGTTCGTAACATTATATGGTGTATGATTTGTACCGTATGGGAGTTTGACTAAACGTTGACTCAACTTATATGGTTGGATTTTATCCGTCTATATTGAGAGGTTGAGGAAAGGATAAAGGCGTGCCACATGCGCGCATGCCACCGCCGACCGGGCTGGGGCGTGGCGTGGCAAGCGTGGCGTGGCTCAGTTTTGCCACTCACCTCTCATAATTGTGGGAATTTCAACTCTTTTGCATTATGATGAATGTGGGTTTGCATTAATCTCGTGAGTTACCATCTCTTGATCTCCCCGGCTGGTCCCTTCTCCTCTCCGCTGCAGGAATAAGAGTCCTAATTGCGGGAGTTTCAACTCTTTTGCATTATGGTGAATGTGAGTTGGCATTAATCTCGTGAGTTACCATCTCCTGATCTCCCCGGCTGGTCCCTTCTCATCCCTGCTGCGGGAATAAGAGTCCTCGCTCCTATCATTCTTTTTCTGAGAGACAACAGAAGCACAGACAACACCACTCTGCTTCTAGATGGCGATCTCCGTCCCGTGACTTCGTGTGCACGAGGTTGCGGGAGAGCATGTGCCTCCGGAAACCACCGCTCGTCAGAGAACCCTGCTCGGGGTGTGCGGATGATTAGGTTTTTGGGGAGCGACTATGCGACTGCTCCTCTCCACGTCAGTCGATGTCTTCTTCCCTGATCCGCACACGCCATCATCTTCTTCCTCTGGTTCGTGGGAGTCGGCACTGCGAACGCCTTCCTGCAACGGCTGTGGTCCACTATTTCGAGCAACATACTAATCTGCACACCATGACTGGAGGTGCTAGTACGAGTGGAGCCTCCGATGCCTTCAACATGGGACCCTCCTTTGGATATATCCGCAAACTCACTCTTGTTTTTATATTTATATATGTTCTCTATGTTTTGATGCTTTGGATCATGTCATTGTTATTCATATGCTACATGATCTTGCTGGTATACTTTATATGACAAATGTATCATGCTTATATGTTTTGAATTATGGTTCATATAAATATACATGATGTTATAATTACTATGCTAATTTTTATAGGTCATCATCTTTATGATGTTGTTTTTTTCGATTAAATTGACATGAAAATTGCTTCAACATCTAACATAGCTCCCGGGCCGGCTCATGTTTCGCGCTCGATCCATGGATCTGCCGCTAGCTAGCCGCTCATTCGATCCGCGCGCCTGGCGTACCGCGTACGTACACGCATACAGTACGTAGTATACTGTAGACACATGCGGGCGCTGTCGCGCTGCGGCCTGACTGCCTGCGACTTGTGCTTGTTGCAACACGGCCAGCATGCAGCGGACCAGACGCCGACGGCCAAGGCACAGACTAATAAATCACCTTGCCAGAAGGGTTCCTGGGCAAGAACCCAAATTAGCACGCATCAGGCACCACGTACATTTTTTTGCTAGTCGTCAACAGTCTAGCTACGCCCCGAGCGTGCCCCATGCGTGCGTGCTTGCAGGCCTTGCTCACGGATTTTCTTTTCGAAACAGACACACACAACACAGGGCAACGCGACGACGTTGTTGGATGGAACATGGATGGAGATGCTGCTGGACCTTCCAAGGAAACGCGACGACGAGGTTTTTTTTTTCCGGTAAATCTAACCATCGCTCGGGTGATTCTACCGCTCGCGTCACTCGATTCCTCTTGTATGCAGACCATATTATGCAGACCACATTTGTCTGAGACTACACACGGCACGCCCACTCTGGTTTCCTACGCGTAGAACTACCCGGACGGCCAAACCACATGGTCTCCCACCTCGACCCTGTGTATGTTGCCTACGAGTAGAATAGGAAGGCTCACACCTCGGCCCTTGTGCCTGTAAAAACAACAGCCTTTAAGCCCTAACAATAGGCGTGTATGCATGCAGATTTATTTGTTTAATAGAGATAAATTACATCTTATTAGACCATATTTTACTATTTCTGTTTTGGTGTAAGCCCTGTGTTCAATTGGTGTAAATTGATTATTTGTAAATGTGAATGTTCATAATTACTCGAACAGTTATCTGATATATTTTTGCCTTTTTTTAATTTCTATATGTTTTATTTGGTTCTCTTTTGAAATTTTCCAATTTAACTTCCATAGAAATAATGTGATTTTTTTGCTTTTTTATTATATTTTTGTATTTTTTTGATATACTTTATTTGCATCGTTAGATCTGGATCGAGTGGTTATAGGAATCGAGTGTTTGGCTAGGATATGACACACGATTATATTTGTTTGTTGCAATCGGAGGATGTGTCACTTGGGTGTCATATGCCCCTGAAACACCCGAGTGTTCTGTAGACACACCCTAAAGAATTAAAATTCCGTATACACCTTGCTCCCATTTTAATCGATACATATACATATACTATTTACCCCTAGGCCGCTAGCTAGCAATATTTGTATCTTCAAATAAATTCTTATAAAAATATTTATATTTTTAAATAAGTTTCGGCGGTTCATCTAATAATACTAAGTGTATACACTATATGTATATATATATATATATTTGAACAAAGTAAAAAAAAGTTTGATTTCTTGAAAAGTGCTAATGATATTTTTTTATTTGTGATGAGATGGAGGGAGTATACTGTATACGTGAAGAAGCTAGCGGATCGGTAGCTTTGTTGTTTTATTATTAGCAGGTATATGTATATATATTTGCAGTTAGAGCGACGTGACGGTGCCTAGATACCTTCGTTGTCTTAGACGGGCTAGCCGATCACAGCTCCGATGATCCGACGACACAGACAAGGCGAATAATCTCTTCATAACGAATTTGCAGGAAAGCTCCGGCCAACGAACGTGGCCGTCGCCTACAGTTCACGGCCGTCGGATTGAACGCGTAGACGGCCTAGATCGGGCGAAGCACGGTCCTTTTACAAAAAAAAGCTCTTCTATTTAGCTAAAATCAATCCGCACTCCAAGGCAGGTGGAGGCCCCCTCTATATATTTTGTGAAAACCTCTTTAGATTTTTATGAAATCAATCCGCAATACACCTTTGATTACATCTTTTTCTTTTGTGAATAGATTAGCTGAAACTTTAAAAATGCCTATTAAATCACAAAAAAAATCATAAAATACAAAATCAAGTTAATC
Source organism: Saccharum hybrid cultivar R570 (assembly GCA_038087645.1). Classification (NCBI taxonomy): domain Eukaryota; kingdom Viridiplantae; phylum Streptophyta; class Magnoliopsida; order Poales; family Poaceae; genus Saccharum; species Saccharum hybrid cultivar. Next base: position 4,660,420 of record JAQSUU010000344.1, read on the forward strand.
TAGAATACTCATGAGTAGATCTATGTAGTGCATCCATAGTATGACATGTTTTAATAGAAAGTTTTTTCTATAAATTTTTACCTATGCTTTGTTAGGGATAAACTCAGATAACATGTTTTAGTAAAAAGTTTCTCCTATAATTTTTAACCTATGCTTTTTAGGGTAAAATCATATCGACAACTATTACAACAATGCGTCATTTCTAACACTGAACCTACTTTCATAAACAAAGTACCAAAACAATCTACGATCCTATTTTACTATAAAAAAAGTTCTCCTACGTCTTAAAGAAAATACCATCATAGCTATGTATAGCCAAATTTCATGATTCGAGGTCAAATACTCCTCGTTTCACAATTACATTAACCTTTCGGCTACTTATACTCCTCCCTCGTTAGTAAATAATTTAACCCCTTCTTTCTCCACGATAAATATAGTCATAAAGATATGATAGAGTTTCCAAAATATATAAAAAGTACAACAACAGGCTGCAAACCATGACACATATACAAAAAAAATGCACTTATCTTATCTAAGTAGATTAAAAAATATATATATACCAGCCTACATACAATTATTTTTTACTATATAAATAAAGTAAAGTCTGTATTAAATATAATACTATTATTTCTTAATTCCATTTTGAAACAATTACTTGCTTGCAATGGAAAAATATCACGGGTCCTACCGACGCGCCAAAGACGCGCTTACCTTTCTAGTGTGAGATTGGATCTCGGACGGGTGGTGGGTTGCTCATCTTGCGCGACCGACGACTTTGCTCGCCTGGCGCAGCGGATACCTCACCTGCCGCCGGCGAAGAAGAAGGCGAAGGCGCGCGTGTCGTCCCCAATGCGTTCGTGTGCTAGACACGGCATTAGCTAGCCAGCAAGCGCGCTCAATGTAACGCTGCCATCCTGCCACGTACGTCTATATATATATATATATATATATATATATATATATATATATATATATATATATATATATATATATATATATATATTCTATATTATACCCTGGGTACTGAATAATAATCAGTACCCGAGTCTAAATCTCCGACCCCGAACCGAGCCAACCACGGGCGCTCCCCGCGCCGGTTTCCCCGCTCCCACCTCCTCCCGGACCCGAGCTGGATCGTATCGAGTTTTTTTTCGTTCTACTAATTTATGAGATCGTGGGAGGAGACGCCGGTTTCTTCTAGCTCGCCGCCCCCTCCGCCAGTTTCTCCCAGCTCGCCGCCCCCTCTGCCGATTGATCTAGCTCGCCGCCCCCTCCGCTGCACGAGCCCAGCTCGCCCCCCCTCGCCTCCGCAGCCTCCGAGGCGGTTTCCGCGGCCTCCGATGTCTCCGAAGCCTTCGACCGCTGCCTCTGAAGCCCCAGCAGCGGCCTCGTCGGTGGCGCTGCGGGTCTCCGGTTTCTTCTATCCGCTGCCGTCGCAAGCACATATCGCCTGTCATCCCTGCCGCTCGAGCCTAGCTCACCGCCGCCGCCGCCGCAGACCCCAGAACGTCGCCGCCCTCGCCGGCCTCAGCTCGCCGCCGCCCCTGCTCCTTGGTTTGGCGCCGGCCAGCTCGCCGTACCTGGGCCCGTGGTTGCTACAAATTGCCTTGTCGCCCCCGCTGGTCCACCCCACAACCCCGTACTCTCCTCACCTCATCAGGTTGCCGCCGCCATGTGCCGATGTCGAGATGTCTAGGTGATGGGCGGGCGGAGAGCTGGTTGTGCAGGCAAGAGGGACTCTGCTGGCCTTGGCGTGGTCAGCCCCCTCCTCGCAGGTATCATATCCACATGATTTGTTTTAATTTTTTCTTTAATCTTGGCTAGATCTTAGGAGAGAGAGTTGTGATTTTCTCATATATTATGATCTGACATGAAAATTGTGTGGCGTCTGCAGAATCCATGGAGGGAGGCAATAGACATCATTGGTAACGATGTATGATGATGTCCATGCAGCGAGACAGATCAGCCCCCTCAGCTGTAATCCTGTATTGCCTCACATGATTTGTTTCCGAAGGTTCATTTGATACATGGAGAGGGAAGATTTGTTCTCACATGCATTCAGCTTGCCATTGTTAGGACCCATGCAAGAGGGCAGGAGGCTATGGGAGAATCGACATGCAATCCATGAACATGCACATGCACAACTGATTTGAAGGTTCTCCAGGTTAATTAGTCCACACATGCTACAGCCGAACCAGAATTCATCAAATGTGCCCTTGCTTTTCAAGTGTCAGGCTACTGGAGTGGAAGAGGCGAGCAGCTTAGGGGTTTGATCCTGGATTCTTTCTCTGTTACCATGGTCCAGCCATGGGTTTCTTTATTTGGTTTGATATTGATTTTGCAACAATATAGCATTTTTCAGATCTGTGATGACAGGCATAGAAATAGATCAAGGTGACTATTTTGATCTTGTCACTGTATTTGCGGTCTTATGTACTTATGAGCTTGCTGAAGTGGTCGTAATAATAATCACACCTAAGGAGACACTCACCTAAGAAACTATCGTGCATTTGATTCCTAGCAATTATTTTTGGTAGAACACATATTCTCAAATTTGAAATATTACCTAATCAGTGGTGTGTCATTATGCGCAATAGCCAATAGGTATTGCCTCTTGTGCTAGTTAGATCAAGTTTCTGGTGAACAAGCATAAATTATTTTTCTTAACCACAGTTCTCTGTAACTGAACTGAATCTTCTTAGCTTAAGGAATATATCAGTATTTTTTTTCATCTCAGCAGAGCTAAAATGTTTGTTGCTAAGACCTGATCAGCTATGCAATGCAATATTCAAATGTCATATCATGAAACTTTTATATGATAATTTGCTTTCACGTGAACTCTCAACTTATATAAATAATGTTTGTCTGGATGTAATCTCAGATGGGAAGCTGTATTGCAATATATATTATTTTTCATGCGATGGTTTTTTCTTAAAATTTCTTGTCAGTGTCCGGAGGCCAGGAGAAGTTATTTATCCTCTTTTCTCTCTCTTTGTTTTTTTGTGCAGATCCCAGGCGCTCGCCATCAAAGCATCCTCCATGTACTCCCCATGATTACTCACATAGGTAGTTTCTTCTAGTATTATTGATTTGTTTGTGTGTCTGTGTGGCTAATTATGCTTGAAGATTTACAAGAGTATAAATTTTGCATTTGTTTCTATTCGAAATTAGCTTCTTTTTCAGCCTTGCTAATTTCCAATTTTACACATTTAATTTATGTTTGCTGTAGCTTCCAAATCATTAGCACTAGTTATTTTTATTTTTTATCATTTTAGTTAGCCTTCCACCAGTATGAGACGTCTGCTTCATCTGCACTCCATCAGCAACAGTGGCGTGCTGCTATGCTCTACACTTTTTTGGACTTATCACTGTCTTCACCGGTCATAAATTTGGCATTGATTTTATGATTTATCTATCTTGATATAGGTATGCACTTGTTGATATTACAGATTTAAGGTTTCTGACTGTTAATCATTGTGGTATGATTTTTACAATTGCATGTGTGAGCACCTGATGCTCATATGCTCTTGAATCCCAAAGCGGATCATTGTTGTCCATATGCTCATGTATTCTATAATTGCCGTATCCTATTATGCATGCCACTTTGCTTCCTGCAAGACCATTTGTATACTGCTCATATGCTCATCTTTAAACATGTACATGTTGTATCTTGTCACTTTGATTCCTGCAAGACCATTTGTATACTGCTCATATGCTGTAACTTCATGGTGGATGCACATTATATCGTATCAGATTCTGTTTGGTTGCTGTTCAAGTTCTTAAATTAATTATCTAGCAGTCCCTAAAAGTATTTCTGCTATCTCAGATAATTCAAACTAGCAGATAATTAATTATCTAGCAGTCCCTAAAAGTATTTCTGCTCATATGCTTCATGTCAGCTAGTTGAAACATTGTCGATGTATTATCACATAATACCATACAGTAATTGATTTGTTGTTTAAAATTACAGGTTTATTAGCTCTTGGTAGTTGAATCTTAGTCAAATTGGTGTATGTTGAATTAATGAATTATATGAAGGCGCTGCTAGCTTGCTATGGATGACTGCTTTTTAATAGTAGGTACCATCTTCATTCTTTAAGAATTAAATTTGTCATATATTATCCCTTCGTGTGGGATATCAATGAGAATGTGATGTGCTTATGTGATTTTTTTATAATATTAGTTATGTGTTCACGTTCTGCCCCAGCTAAATTTTGGTTGAGCTCTGCCACTGTCTGGCTCTGCCCTGCTTTGCATCCTCCTCAATGAAGATGATGGTGGCACCTTGCCTTGTTGTCGCTGGACGCAGTATGTGGCAGCAGGTGCTGGGTGTTGGCAAAGCTTGGGCTCTACCAGGCATCGTTAGATGCTGGCCCGCTCCACGTCAACCAACCCACGCTAGCCATACCTGAGAGTCATGGCAAGAATCTGAATGCAGCTCTTCCCTGCAGGTAGTTTTCTGCTGCCTATGTTTTTTCCACTAAAATTGCAGCCACCAGTCAGTGATATTTGTGTGACTAAAACTAACCGAGTTAATTCACATCTTCCAATTCTGGCCCAGAGGCTGCTCTTGATCAAATTGGATTTACCTTTCATATTCACGTTGAAGATATTGTAGGCAATTCAACTTACCTAGCTGCTCCACCTCGCGAATTCATCTACATTATCAAGTGTGTTGCCTCCTTTTTCGTGGAGGCAAGCCTATGGGCTTTTCATTTTTCACATTTCTGTTAGAACATAAGAGGATTATGCAATATGTAATTGTCGTTTTTTGTGCAAATGTGCTGCATGGGGAACATTAGCGCCAGGAACGCCTATGAATTTGTCCCATCCTCCCAATGCTGCAGGCCATCTTTGCATCCTTGTCTCCTAGCCACTGGTCTTCTTTGCCTGATCCGAACCATGCATGAATTTGATTTTTGACATAGATTCATACATCCTCATTGGTTTTTGATAAAGGGTGTGGAAGCAACAAAAGTTCAGGAATCGTGTCCCCTTGGTGTAGTGCACTAACCTTTTTCCTATCGCTGTGCCGATTGTCTTTAGGGTTGATAATTTTTTTTCTCTAATTTTGAATTCATATGAGATTACCAGAAGATATGGCATAACACTAATAGGGTAGACAAAAGCTTGATTTCGAGCTAGAAGTGAATCTTTTCTTTCCAGAAGCTAGCATATGCATTTCAGTATTATCTCATATGAGTACAACTAAAGCCTTCATTCCTTCAACTAGCTTTTAAAATTTGTATTCTTGAAAATGTTGCTTAAATTTTCTATTAGCGATTCCATAGTTGTAGATGGTACCAAGATGATGATGATATAAGATTATTACAATTAATTATTGAGGTGCATCGATTTCTTGATTGTAAGAGGATCGTGGTCTGATCCATTTTGTGGTAGATGTTGCTAACATCAATTGATATGTTGGTTGTATGCTGGCTGAGGAGCATAATTAGAGATATTTTATTATGTTGCTAACATCAATTTTTATGTTGCTAACAAAAAATGGGCAGTTTTCTCGAACTCGATTGTGATTTTGTTTCACTGAAACTATTTGTAAAAAAAAGAACTACGATATGATACTGGTTCCAATAGTAGCAGCTGATCCCCGTCGAGTCCGGTTTTATCAGTCACTTCTCCCGCCACCAAAGATGCATCTAGTCCTCCAAGTTGTCTTCCCTTTTGTTTTCTTTGCTTGACTTATTTGGACATGCTGTTGATTCATATTTTTGTTTAGTTAGAGATTGTATCATTAAATCAACTTTCTTTTTGTGTAGTCAGTTAGTCACATCTATGAATTAGACATGCATGTGATTTATGGTCAGCGTATGGACATCGCACCCATGACAATTTCTGTTGTTTGTGTGCATTATTTTGAATGCAACTTTTGTCAATTCAATTTCTGGACAAGATAAACTGTATATAGATTTATTTCAATCACTAGCAACTTTTTTGTTGTTGTAAGGATCAACACTCGCACTGTTCCAATACAATTTTTTTGTGACCTTAAATGTATGTATGTGCTATCTGTTATCCTATTCCAACAAACTACAATGTTTCACCAGCTTTTGGTATGAACTCATGTTTTGTCAAATGCCACAGATCTCCATCCTATTTTTAAAATCCACTTTACTCTGAATATTATTAATTATGCTTCCTCTGGTTTGAGCTAATATTTTCATCATTTTTATTTATCCTCTTTCTTTCTCTTTGTTTTTTTTGTGCAGATCCCACTTGGTCACTAGCGCTACCACTTGTGGTGTCACTAGAGCTACCACTTGTGGTGTAATATCTTTCACTTGCTGACCATCAATCTATCTATCAGCCCAAAAGAGAGTCTTTGGTCTCTTTCTTGAAGATTGCATTCTATGTGAAACAAAGCCAGAAGCGGGATTAGAGTCTGCTAGAGAACAACAATCTGGATATCTCCTACATGGTCTGTGAAAATATAAGCACTGCTACACAAATTTTGCATGCCCACAACCTGTTTGATTGATTTCCTCATGGATGGAAAACTTATTCCTATTAATTCAATCTTTCTGCAAGGTATGAGTTGCATGGAAAATGTGCACATCTCTTTATCACATTTGTTAAAAACCTTCATTGAACAACTTTGTAAACTCATTTTCTTCAGCTCCTTGTGTCCCATGGTAAAATCATACATGTTATTGTGCTGATAGTTTTTTTATGCTCACAATACCTCTGGAGCACAAATATTCCCACTCTATTTAAATATGCATGTCTCAAGTTAGTTGATGCTGCATTTTGCCCCATGCTACTAGATATGTTGTTCCTTTCATTACTCATTAGGCATTAGCTAGGGCTACGATTATTTTTTTATACAACATAGAGGCATTGCATTATAGTCAAAAGTTAACAGCGACCTAATTTGGAACTCATTCTTTGCTGAAATTGATCTTTCTAAGAAACTAGAATTTTAGTTTGCTTATATGTGTACCATATCCATTTGTCCATATTTATTTGACAAACATAATTTTGCTCACCCAAATTAACAATATTCTTTCGTTGGGTATACCTAAGTAGTGAGAAAATTGGATTCTATCCTATCTAAAGATAATAGTTGCAAAATTTTGTAATTAGGCATAGCTGTACTTCTGGGAATACCATTTTTTTAATTTAAATCCCCCAAAACAGGAGTCCCCTTAATGTAGTGAGGCTAAGCTATACTTATTCACTGCATTCAAATCACTGCATTTTCATACTTCGTGGCACTGCTAAATCATTTTGGAATAAATAGAGTTAGTGCATTTCCTTGTTTACACTGCTGTGAGTTTATGTTTCCCTCAACACTTGATTTTCCCTCAACCGTGTCATATGATGTAATTGTTCTTTTTTTTTCATGTGTGTGTATGAAAGTTTGGCCTCTAGTTTCTATTCATACTAAATTTTTTGGGGTTTCCACTCATGAGCAGTTTGCCTATGCTGTTTCTTTTTGAAAGTGTACTGTTAATTTGATGTGCAAGTGTATGCTACTATCAATTCATTATAGAAGATTCACGATTTATATCAGTATAATGCTTTTGTTGCCAGATCTCTTAACAGATATGAAGGTTGAGCTGCTGAATTACCTACCTTTCCATCAAGAGAACCAGGCTCACACGATACCGAAAAATTTCTTTAATTCTGCCTTGAAAGAGTCTCATTTTAGAAAGTTTGATCAGCAAGGTCACTTTTAGAAAGTTGTGATCAGCATCTTACGATGGTGCTGCTCATGACCAACACCATCATGTTGTTGAATATTCTGGAGGAAATATTTGTGGTTTGAATAATGTCTAAATAAATTTATTTGTCTTAAGGATTGACAATGCAATAATCTAGTTAAATTAGTATTTATGTTTTGGATTATGAAATATTATATTTGACAAGTTTCGTCATGGGTGGGAAGAAAAATGAATAGATCAAATAGTTGTATCTTGCAAGGCAAATGATCAAATAATGTATTTGTGGTTTGGATAATGAATTATTATATTTGACAGTAATTTGTTATGAGTACTTGATCTTGCTGAAAATTTATAGTAATTATAAGTTTCACCCATTCAAATAGCAGATTGTGTCGATTAAAAGGAAAGTCTGTTTTCATTATCATGGATCAGTTGCAGCGATTATAGGAAGTATATAGTTTCACTAATCCTTGGTAGAAGGAGAGAATAAATATCTATATAAAAACATAAAAATTCATTGTTCTTGACGGCGATATAGCTTGAGCACTGCCAAGAAAAATGAAAAAAAAAGTCACGCAAAAGAGATACAAAAAAAGAACGTGAAACGTCCACGCAAAAAAGGACGCCACACAAAAAAGAAACATGCAAAAAAAACATGAAAAGTCTACGCAAAAAGGAAACATAAACTCAGTCAACACAAAAGAAAATCTTGCCTGCGGAAGAAGAAAGAAACCACGCCAAAAAGAAACAGCGGCCACGCCTGCGGAAGGAAAAAAAACCCGCGCCTCGTGCGGACTGCGGACGTGCGCGAGACGCCGGTGGAGCGGAGGGGGTCGGGTACTAAATATTATTCAGTACCCTGGGTACTATTTAACGCAGTCCTCTCTCTATATATATAAATAATACGTTATTCTGTAGCCAGGCCATACACCCGCGCCGTGTTGGATCCGACCCAAGCTTACTGCATCGCATGTGCGAGCCCCGCCTCCCTGATCCAGCCCGGCTTCGTGAGCGGAGCGAGAGGCAAGCAGCAACTTGACGCTATAGTAACTGCAGTAATTAATGACGCTGGATATTTGGAATTGAAGTTCACGTCTTCACAGTTCCGTGCATGCTATGCAAACGAGAATGGTTACGACAATACTTGATACAGGTATGTACTAGTATAGACTTGCATGCAGGTGCTGGTTACGAGAATACTAAAACGAGATTGAGATTGCGCATGCATATGTTGTACTAACTAGTGGAAACGCGCGCCCCTGCGCGCGATTGCTAAGGGTGTGATAAACTTACCTGACAATGGTCTAGGCGCAGTGGGTTTGGATATGCACCTATATGGTTATGCCTATAATGAATATGAGACTTGAGGGTATGGTAACAGGTTCAGTACATAGTAATATGGTTTTACATATGAAAGGAGCGTACAGCAGTAGGTGGTCATGGTACAGAATAGTATGTCAGATGTAGGGTACAAATAGATCCGCTTGTGTGCGGCCTAAGTATTATACAAAGCAGGAAGGTCTGAATTGAAGATTTTGGTGCGGCGCGATTCACAGACGAGCATCAGGTGTTGCTCATGCTACGGTCAGATTCCCACCCTTGTTCGTCGTCACTCGAAACGTCGAATTAGAAGCAACATGTTTTCGCTATATGTTAGTCCGCAATTTATGGTCATTATCAGGTACAGGGTAGATGCAATGCTGATGTGATTACTTCGTGCCTGGGAAGTTGTAGATAACAAAATGAAAAATGTCCCAGAGAAAAGAAGATGAAAGATTATACGCAGACGATGCAAAATTGCTACTTTGGTACCATGTTTTCAGTTAGTCTACAATTCTATATGGATACCTTGAGTTAATTAAGTGAAATGAGAGGCAACATGTAGACACAAGAATGGAGAGAAACACACACCTTCCATTTTTGGATTTTTACTTTGTCATTGTGAAATCCTCTGGCAAACCACCAACATCCTATTTTCAGAAGCTGGAACCCGACTTTGCTTTAGCCCAAATTTACGAAAGGTAGTGGTACAACGATCTATTTAACCTGTGTATGGTCATATTTACTGTCAAAGGTAACCTAAGCATTAGGCAGATCTCAAGCATTAGCCAAGAAATTTCACCTTATCATACACAGGGGCCAGAGCCTGTGTAGTCCCCGCCCTCTCATTAATCCTCGATCAATGAGGAAGGACAGCAGTATCTGTTTGACCTGCATATAGCAATTTTTCTTGTCAAAGTTATACCAAAGCATTAGGCAAATCTCAAGCATCAAGGCAAGGAATTTGACCTTACCGTACACAGGACCAAAGCCTCTTGAGCCCATCAAAGGAATGTGTGTGAAGAGCTCCACCATTCTTAGATCAGCAGCAGCGGAGTCTCTGTATTGCAGCCCTGTTGGCATGGGCAGCAGAACAATGTTGTTGGTCCTTTTTAGACAGAAATAGTACAACAATCGCTTGAGGAATATATACATCAGCAGGAAAATAGAGGCTGCGATAATGGATGGAGGACAAAAAAACGTTAAGTAGGCCATGAATATATACACAAGAGCAATTTATTAATTGGAGGACTGGATATGCAGGAGCCATACAATTTCTTACTGATTCATTCCATTAGGTGAAATGCATAAAATTTCAATCAATCATGTTTACCTTTTGAAAAAATACATAGAGGAAGATAGAAGAGTTGTTCCATGCTAATCAGAAGCCGTCTAGAATCCCTAAAAATATTCCTCCAACATATCCATAGGTACAAGATGATATGTAAATTAAATCATCAAGCAATTAGAACCTACATCTTTAAAACTACACAACGCAGGGAACACAGGTTAGCAAAACAAAGATGTTGTATCTCTGGGAAAAATGCATGACCATACAATCAGTGGTGTGTCCCCCAAATTTGGCTAAATAAATTGGTTTCAAAAGTTAACGGATTGTTCTTTAGAATGGGAACCATCAATTCGTGTAATTACTAACCCATTTCTTGATAAATTTTAACAATAGAAAAGTCAGCCACTCTCAAATCTATTTTTGGTAGCCTTCGAAATACATGAAAGGAAGATGGAGAGGGGAAAGTACTTACCTCGGTTCAGTGCATTCATGGGACAGTTTGTACCATAGCTGTAGCTGCCATTGCGAACCTGCTGGCTTGCACGCCGGATGTGATAAACAACAGCTGTAAAAGTTTAGATATGGTAAAACAACAGGAAATTTATGAGGCAAAGAAATTATTAAGCTGTGGTAGACAGGTAAGGTAAGTGTTCACAAACCAGAAGTCTCTGAATATTGTAGGTACCTGGTACCTCTTTACCTAACAATCAGCATATCTGATTGCATGAAGAGATCAAAATATATATGAAGCAACCGAAGCAAGCTCAGGCTAAAGTTTCATGATTTAGAACACAGTACCGAAGCAATAGGGCAGGGAAAAAATAAGCAGAGTACAATGTGTTTGAACATTTCTGACTCCAAAACTTCCTTTTCCAATGTACGATTCCAGTGCTTCAGCTGTAGCTATCATCTCACGTGACACCATGCTGTAGACCTGAAGGAAGACAGTAGAGTGATGAACAAAAGTGCAGTTTTATTGCCTACATATTGCATCTTTGTAACTGAAATCAAATCAATAAACACACCAATGAACAGGGAAATAACCACCGTGTTAATTAATGGCTGACCTGACTTCTAATTCATAATTTACGTTTTATCATCCTAAAATAGGCAAGTAGATATAAAACAACACAAGCCCTACTGTATGCAGATAAGATTGTGAATGGGACTTCTCAAAAAACAAGGCTTGCATGTAGCAGATGATATAGGCAAAAAAAAAAGTGAGAGGCAAACTTGCAGCAAACATCCTAAAATTTCATCCCCCTAAACATCAAATCATTTTGTATGCGCGAATACAAATGAACCCACCCAATTTTTGCTATGAACCCGCAATCATTTTAATCTGGAAATAGCCAAACACAATTGAACCCATTTAGATTTGTAAGACATCATTACAGAAACTTCTTCGTGCAATTTATGGTCACAAAAAATTATGTAAGAAATCTGTTGACCACATCTTACGTGTCCTGTAGATGGAAGGGCACAAATTTGCGAAAGTGAGAGACATGTCCTGCTCCGATGGCAACTATATTGTAACTGCACATAAAAGGGGAAAATAGCAGAGATGACGCCTGTATTCACAAGAATTCCTACGACGTTTCGAGAACAGTAGCTGACTCATAATAATCCTGAGGGAATCCTATATTCATAGCTTGATTATAAAAAGGAAGCATAACCTTTTATATCAAATGGCCCAGGGAAAACCCATGCCTTAGTGCGAGCTTACATCAGAGTGTCGCTGGTGCTTGGTCGTCTATGTCCGCTGCGTACACACGGCCAATCACCTGCGCAAAGGGAAAACAAGGAGGGAGAAAGGATCCAGAGGAGGAGCTATGAAACGGACGAGGAGGAGCATAAAAGAGTGAAGCACCGGTAGATCCAACGCTGGAGCTGGGTCGCCGGCGCTGCCGGCGAGGAAGAGGATACGCGCAGCCGGGAGTCACCGAGCAGAGGCAGCTAGGGTTTCGTGCGGCGCTGTAGCACACGCGAATCAGCGGAAGAAGACAACATCAGGGAGCACCGGCGCCGGCGGCCACTGGCAGGGCCCTTGCGCGTCGCTGAGGGGACGCTGGGGCCTGTGGCCGGGGGCGACCAGCCGCCACCACGCCGGCGCAACCCCGGTGACGGCCTGCTCGTGCAGCGCGGGGTGGGGGCGCCGAGGAGGAGGGCCGGCCACCGCCGAGGTGCGCTCGCGCCGCCGCCGTGCTGACGTCGGGAGAGCTGGAGGCGGGGTTTTTTTTTGCGCGAGAGAGAGGGACGGAAGGGAAGAGAAAGAGGAGGTGAGGAGATTTTTTTGACTGCAAACTGAAGCGCTGTGGACATCCGGAGGTTTCGAGAAGGGTTACGTAAGCAGGGCCAGCAACAGCGGTGCCCGTCGGCAGGCAACCGGAGCCGCTCAAACAAGATCAGATGGACCAAAAAATTTTTGCTATCGTGGATAGCGTGGCTGATCGGCGACCTGTTCACCTTTGTAGAGTTTAGATGCATGCAAAATATTTTTTTTAAAAAATAGGAAATTACGAGAATACATGCATGGTCGTGGTGAAACCAATTGATGCTCAACTAATTACGATAATTAAGAGTTTCTCAAGATTGTAACTCTGATGGCATTTACCGTAACTAATTAAGAAATTAGGAGATAGAGTTACCATAATTTAACAGCGGCTTTTGCCAATATGCTAAAGTAATTACGATAATTCAGAGTGCCCAGGATGGAAATTGATTTACTAGAATATATGCTTTCTGCCCATGCACGTAACCCATTCACAAGAATTTTTGCCTTTCTAACTCATATATAGCTATGATAATTTATTTACGAGAATTTAGTAGGATTTACTAGAATTTTACAAATGATATACTAGAGTCCTTGCCCTTGGATATCGTTGTTTACTAGAATCTAGTAAGTCTTTCTTCGTCTGTAGTTACTGTAATCCATTCACTAGAATTTCCCTTTGCTGGTAGCCTAGGCGGCCTGCCTGCTACTTTCCCGGATCAGACACAAGGTACGGTGGACTCGTCGTCGTTGGGGACGTAGATGGCCTCCCGGCCGTAGTGCGGCGCGGGGAGGGGTGACCGGCGACCCCTCTCGGGCGGCGGACACCTACGCAGCCATGAACCGCCACACGGCCTGGCCGTCGGCGAACGCGAGGCCGCTGCCGGGATCCGCGTGGCCTTCGACAGCACGGGCGCCGGGAGCACCTTGGTGGGGAGGTCCGGCACAAGCGCTAGGAACGCCGCCGGGATGTCGTGTGCTTCGTCGCCCGCGAGCCAGCGGACGTCCATGGTGTTGACACCGGCACCGTCGGCCTCGACGAAGGCCACATCGGAGTCGTCGGTGTAGTCCACGACCACGTCCCCGGTGCCGGCGACGTACGCCAGCTTCCCGGCTAGCGGCAGGTACACCGACATGTGTGGCAGCGAGGGAGCTCTTGAGAAAAAAAAACATTGGGAGATCTAGCGGAGAAAAAAACATATAGCACAAAAGACTTGTTGTAGCACAACAATACTTGAGTATTCATCTCTTTGAGAAAGGACAAAAAATACGGCAACAAAAACACTTGGCGCCGGTTGGCATCGTCGGTGTCAGGTTGTTGTCTGCGGCAATGTGATCCGTCTCCCGTACTTGTGCATGGATGAGCCAAACCATGATTTTAATCCGAGGTCTAGACATCACGTTAGCAGCAGCGAATCATGAAGATGATTAGCCCTAAACTGAAGGAATAACAACGAATCATGATGATGATTAGCCCTAAACTTGAATGAATAATCCAAAAGCACATCAGGATTGTGATTGTTGTGTGGAGGCTCACCTTGAAGCACGTACGGGCGAACGAGAACGATGGATTGGATAGTGTCTCCACCGGCCCGGACGGCAGTAAATCCAAGGCCATGTTTAGATACTGATTCGGGCGGCCCCGATTTATTGTGCTGCACTGTAGTAATTTTGTTTTTATTTAATAATAATTGTCAAACATTGATTAATTAAGCTTAAAATATTCGTCTCGCAAAGTACAACAAAACTGTGCAATTAGTTTTTGATTTCATCTACATTTAGTACTCCATATATATGCCGATATTTTGATGTGATGCAGAATCTTCTTTTTATATAATAGAATTTGAGGATGAATTTGGCTGTCTAAACAGCAGAGAAGGATCAGGACGTGCACTCTGCAGTCTCCGCTCTCCATCGACCAGCAATGAAAAAGAGCGGTTTCGGTCGGCGTCCGGCGAGCAGATGAATTTTGTGCTTACTTTTTTGCGGATGTAAAAGAGAATGCGCAATTTCTGGGAGAGCCGAGTTGGAAGGCTGTAATCTGGGTCAGCCGAGCCGTGCTGTAATTAGTAGCTGGATGAGACCGTGCATGCGCTTGATATACCACCGTGGGCTTGGACGCGTGGGTCGTGGGCACCGGTTGGGTCCGGTCTATATATATATAGAGAGAGAGAGAGAGCGCATCCTGGCCCATGAATTGTATTGAACGCCCACCGTTACTGACAGCAACGTCGGCAGCTGTCCAGTTGCCTCCCCCTCTAACCGAAGCTTCCGTCAGGTACCTAACACTAATTATGGCGTGGAGAGGTGGCGTGATTTATGGCTGTGGAGGGCTGACGGGTTCTCTCTCCCGTTTGGTGCTACATACATGCAAAAAATAAATAAACTAATTTTTAATTATGTGGTCCGCGGTGAGTAATCAAAGCAGACTCGTATGGAAAGTGAGCCCGTAATTTTTTATTCAAACTGAGAAAGCTTTATTTAAGTAAGAAAATTATGAAGTTTTTTAATCTACTGAACCCGCGTTGTAGTAAAAGCGAACTTTTTGGTCAGGTGATTAAACATATAGAATATTTTTTTTCCTATTTAGGGAAGTAAACTTTTACTACGTTTTTAATATTTTGGCAACTATTTTTTTTACTTTCAGTAATAAAAAATAGTCAGACCATTGACCAAACACACTGGTGATTAGCATAGGCAAATTTACCGCTCACAGACTAGGATGGAATTATTTACTTAACACAATGATACTATCAGTAATAAAAAATATCTGACCGGTGACTAGACGCCATGGTGATTAACTCAGGCAAATTTACCGCTCACTGTCCACGATGAAATCATTTACTTAAAATTGATACTATCAGTAATAAAAAGTAGTCGGGCCGGAGATCAGACACGCCGGTAATTACCATTGCGAAATTTATCGCTCACATGTCAGGATGTAATTATTTTCTTGACAAAATGATAGTATCCATAATAAAATATAGTCTGATCGGTGATTTAAGAAACATAGTCTGACCGGTAATAAAATATCAGTAATAGAATCGGCGTGTCCGGGTCAACAGTCAAAGTAATTTTTATTACTATTTGTATCATTTTGTTAAGCAAATAATTCCCTCCTCGGTTGTGAGTGGTAAATTTGCCTGTGCTAATTACCGGCATGTCTGGTCACTGGCCAGGCTATTTATTATTACTATTAGTGTCAAATTGTTAAGCAAATAATTCCCTCCTAGGATGTGAGCAGTTAAATTTGCATGTGCTAACGATCGGCGTGTCCAGTCATCGGTTACACTACTTTTTTTATTACTATTTATGTCATTTTGTTAAGTAAATAATTCTCTCCTAGGTCGTGAGCGGAAAATTTCTTTGTGTTAAAGATCGGCATGTCCGGGTCACCGGTCAAACTAATTTTTACTACTAATAGTATCAAATTGTTAAGTAAATAATTCCCTTCTAGGTTGTGAGCTGTAAATTTCTTTGTGCAAAAGATCGGTGTGTCTAGGTCGATGATCAAACTAATTTTTATTACTAATAGTATCAAATTGTTAAGTAAATAATTCCCTTCTAGGATGTGAGGATTTGCATGTGCTAAAGATCGACGTGTCCGGTCGACCGGTCAAAAAATATTTTGTTACATCTGGGGTGAAACTAATCACTTTATTACAACAGTCATAAAAAAACATTCTACTCGATTCGAATTTATCGAATCAAATAATAACAACAGTAATAAAAAAGAACATTCTACTTGTGTGTCTTACTGCTACGTCTGTGATGAAATTAATCACTTTATTACAATGGTTAGTGTTCACAGTGAAAAATCGTTTCCATGATTAATTTTATTACTACAGTTAGTGTTCTTAGTACAAAATTATTCCTGCGTCCGGTGATCCGCGCTCGTTTTCATCCATTTGATGCCTGCAATTTTTTTAAGCTCAACAGCTAGTAGTAATAAAAATTACTACTATAATAATTTGTTTGGATAAATAATTCTAGACGAGTCCATGCAGAGTAAACTTGCTGTTTATCCTGGCATCCAGTCATTATATAAGAATAATTGTTTATTACTACTTTCATGTTTTGGTTTGACAAATAATTACCGGTAGGGACACAAGTAGTAAACAATGAGGACATGTACGCTATTTTTTATTATTAAACAATGAGGACACGCACGCTATTTTTCGAAGCGCCGACCTGGTACGGTAAAGACACTAGTCTCTAGATGAGTTTTCTTATTACTATAATTATCATCTACTTTGATAAATAATTCCGGCGGGTTCGTATGCGTAAATGTTGGTGTGCTATACTGATTTCTCGAGGCAGAATATTTTTTATAATTACTGTTTTCTTTTTGTTCAATAAATAATTCTGAGTGAGCCTATGCACAATCAAGTTTGCTGTAGTACTTATCGAGCCATCCGATTTCCAGCTGATGATATTTTTTATTACTACATGACATCATTTGCTTTGATAAATAATTACAGACGGACCCATGAGTAATAAAATTTGCTACGGTGCTCACTGAGGCCGCCGATAGATTTTCATAGGAGGATAATTTTTATTACTATACGACATAATTTGATCTAATAAATAATTACGAGCAGGGACATGGACAGTAAACTTAGATGTGCTTCTTATCGAGACATCCAATTTATGGATGCAGTATTTTTTATTACTACTACTTCGATAAATAAATCCAGATGGAGGCATTGTGCAATAAACTTTGCTGCAATACTTATCGAGCCGTCCAATTTCCAGATGATGATATTTTTTATTACTACATGACATCATTTGCTTTGATAAATAATTATGGACGGATCCATGCGTAATAAAATTTGCTACGGTGCTTACTGAGGCAGCCGATTTTCGTATGAGGATAATATTTTACCGAAGAGTAATAAAAATTTTCAATACAGAAGACAAGACTAAATTATTAGTGTGTGCATAGTAAATTATTTACCGAAGACAAGACTAAATTGTTTACCGAATAACTTTTTTATTACTACTATTATCATTTGATTTGGTAAATAATTCATTCCGGACCCATGACTAGTAAAATTGGTGGTGATAATCACTGTGCATCCGGTCTCTTGTCAAGGTACTTTTCATTACTACTATTAGCATTTGCTTTAATAAATAATTCAGTCTAGACCCATGAGTAGTAAAATTGGTGATGGAAATCAGCGAGGTGTTCGGCCTCCGTGTGGAGTATTTTTTACTACAAATAGTATCATTTCAGTAATAAGTAATTCCGAGTGAGCCTATGCACAATCAAGTTTGCTGTAGTACTTATCGAGCCATCCGATTTCCAGCTGATGATAATTTTTATTACTACATGACATCATTTGCTTTGATAAATAATTATAGACGGACCCATGAGTAATAAAATTTGCTACAGTGCTTACTCATGAGTAATAAAATTTTCTACGGTGCTTACTGAGGCAGTCAATTTTCATATGAGGATAATTTTATTACTATACGGCTTAATTTGATCTGATAAATAATTACAAGCAAGGACATGGACAGTAAACTTATATGTGCTTCTTATCGAGACATCCAATTTATGGATGCAATATTTTTTATTACTACTACTTCGATAAATAAATCCGGATGGAGGCATTGTGCAATAAACTTTGCTCCGTCCAATTTCCAGTTGATGATATTTTTTATTACTACATGACATCATTTGCTTCGATAAATAATTACGGACGGATCCATGCGTAATAATCTTTTATTACTAATAGTATCATTTTATTACTAATAGTATCATTTCGGTAATAATCTTTTATTACTAATAGTATCATTTCGGTAACAATCTTTTATTATTATTACTAGTAGTATCATTTAAGCCTATAAATAATTCAACAAGGACCCAAGAGTAGTAAAATTGGTTGTGATAGTCGTGAGGTGTCCGGTCTCTATGTAGGGAAATTTTTATTATTAATGGTATGGATTGAGTCTACGAATAATTTCGTCGTAGACCCGTGCCCTGTGCAGTAAAACTGGCTACGATAGTTACTAAGACGTAACAATTTTTTGTTACTACTATAATCATTTGTTTGAATAAATAATTCCGGTCCATGCAGAGTAAACTTGCTGCTTTATCGTGGCGTCCAGTCAGTAGATAAGAATAATTGTTTATTACTACTATTATCTTTTGGTTCAACAAATAATTACCAGCAGGGACATAAGTAGTAAACTTGTTCCAAACTGTAATTATTAAAATGGATGCAGCTAATCACGTATTCAAATAGTAAAATTTCGAAATCATCATTTGTACGTTTCCTCAACCGTAAAAACAGATATGAATAGATTGGAGTTAATGCTGGGGTACAGGTACAGCGGTGGCGCGAGGTCCGGCATGCCTGTTGTTGCAGTAGAAAAGGTAATTGTTTTTGTATGGTATAAAACTGTTGCAGTAGAAAAAGCATTGATGTTCCTGTAACCGTGATTGTTAAGTAGTAGTAGTACTGTAAAGTCATATTCTCTATTTTGAAGGATTCACGGACATTTGCTAAAAATAAAAGTAGTAATAATATTTTGGATAATGTCCATGCAGTATTATTGTTATTAGCAAACCGTAATAAGAGAATAAAGTTACCCAGATCAAAAAGTAATTGTTTAGATTTCATACCGGATGAGAACGTACCAAGTAGTAATATTCGAACAAATCAACGATCAGATTCGTGGCAACATCACACAATCTCACGTTTGCTCGCACAAGCTCAAAAATCACAGTTTGCCAGTTCGTCTTATTCACAAATCACAAACAAAAACAATAGTAATCTTCTGGAAATGCCTTGAGCCAAAACGAAAGCTCGCTAGAGCTGCCGCTGCATCCATGAGATACAGGAGCCACCTTTCTGTAAGTTTGGGGACAGGCACAGATTGACAAGAGATGTGCTCGTCATCTTGTAGAAGAAGGCAAGAAGCAAAGGAAGAAACACAGGCAGAGCCTATGTATTGATCTAATCCTCCTCCGCCGCTGCAGATAAAAAATCAAAAGCTAATACATACTGTACAAAATCCAACGCCACCTCCACGGACTGGATTTGCTGGCTTCCTCGATCTGCCACCACGCCGAGGATGAGAGCAGGGCGTCCGGGCGGCGCGGAACACATCACCGTCCGGGCGGCGCGGAACGTATCACCGCCTGGGGCCCTGCCGAATGATTGGAAGGGGCGCCGCCGCCTCTGGAACCAACACGGCGAGGGCACCGCCTCAGCCACCGCCACGCCGTCTCAGCCGCCGCCACGGCATGGGGAGGGGGCGCGATGATGCCGCTGCCGCCCCGTAGCCCCATGCACCGCCGCCTGTAGAAGGAAAGTGGCGTCGCCAGGACCGCCGCAGCGGGATGTGGAGCGAGGAAGCCGACAACACGCCACCGCCAAAGGGCGTCGTCGCCGTTGGGCGGGCCAATCACGCCACCGAGGCCCGTCGTCGCCGCTGTGTCGCTTGCGCCGCGGCGCGGGGGCCGTCGTCGCCGCAGGTCCGCATGTTGCCGAGGAGCAGCGCGGCCGCGGGTGAGGGAGGAGCTGCGCAGCAGTCGCGGCCGCCGGTGGGGAAGGAGGCGCCGCCGCCGCCGGTACTACTTTGCCTGAGAGCCGCATGGGCAGGGGATGAGCGAATGGGGGAGAAACTTATCCCCTCGTCTATCAGCCAGTGTCTGAACTACACCCTCAACTATAAAACCGTCTGTTTTACATCCTGAACTTTTTAAAACCGTTCAAATTACACCCTAGAGCGATTTTGGACAATTGTTTTGCTATAGTAACTATGGTTTTGCTACAGCAACAGCGATTTTGACTTTTTTTTCTATTTATTTCCGCTGAATCTTTGAAAAATCATAGTAAATCACAGAAAAATCATAAAATAGAAAATCTAATTTTGTTGGACTCCACATGAGTAGATCTACACAATGAATATATAATATAGTATGTTTTAGTACAAATTTTTTCTATAGCTTTAAATTAGTTAGAAAATCAAATTTTATCTGTAATTAATTGAAATAATTCATAGCTACAGCTTCTATGATCCAATTGTGGTGAATTTTTTATGATGGGGTTATTATTATATGCTTAAACTATAGTAAAAATTTCATACTCATTGGATCATATATAACTTAGTTATAGATTTATTTAGGTTTATGTTTAGATTTATGCTTGTTAAATATAAATAAATCTATAACTAAATTATACATGATCCAATCAGTATCAAATTTTTACTACAGTTCAAGCATATAATAATTAGTACACTATAAAAATTTAACCACAATTGAACCATAAAAGCTGTAGCTATAAATTATTCCAATTAATTACAGACAAAATTTGTTTTTCTAACTAATTTAAAGCTACAGAAAAAATTTGTACTAAAACATGCTATATTATATATTCATTGTGTAGATCTACCCATGTGGAGTCCAACAAAATTAGATTTTCTATTTTATGATTTTTCTGTGATTTACTATGATTTTTTTAAGATTCAGCGGAAATAAATAGAAAAGAAAAGTCAAAACACTGTTACTGTAGCAAACCATAGTTACTATAGTAAAACCGCCGTCCAAAACCGCTCTAGGGCGTAATTTGAACGGTTTTGAAAAGTTTAGGGTGTAAAACAGACGGTTTTATAGTTGGGGTGTAGGTTAGACACTAGCTGATAGTTCAGGGGGTTAAGTAGATTTTTTTCTATTAATTAATACAAATATGTGCTCATTTTTTATATTGATGATTATTTGAACTTAAACTTTTGAATATAAACCATCTTAAACGTACATAATTTGATTAATACGGAGTACGAGTTACGGTTGCGTACTCTGTATATTAGTACTTGCTTGATTAATACGGAGTACGCAGTCGTAACTCGTAAGTACATTGGATATACAGTAATGTTGTGCTAAGGATGTCCATCCGTCTGGACACTCCTATTGATGAGCCACAACTCCCCACTTGTGTATCCGCTCACGCAACCTTATCGGCTCGTGAGCCCATCGTCTTTCCTCTCCATTCACCGTGCCATCATTGCGTCCGCACAGCCACACGCTCTAGCGTGACCACGCTGCCGCGATGCTCGCCACTACACGCGTGCACCAGCGCAACCACAGTGCGGAGGCACTCTCTACCGCGCCCGACCGGCTGCCATCCTCTCTCTGCACCATGCTCCAGCGCCACTGCCCGCCATCCTTCCTCTCCACTGGGCCATCCGCCTGCCATGGTGTTCTCCACTACGCCGGCCGTCTTCTCCACCGGAGCTACGCGCCTCTCCGTGGCATCAAGCTCCGTGTCGGTGTCGAGCTTTGTGTCGACGAGCCTCCAATCGTCCAAACAACAAGTAGATGTTGCGTTGAAAAACACATATTGCAAGTATATATTTCAAGTGTTTCAGATGTTTTAGAGGTATGTCGCAAATGTTTCATAAGGATGTTGCAAAAGTAGCGAGATGTTGCATATGCTGTAATGGTTGTTAAGGATGAAAACAGAACGAAATGAACGGAAAATGCATCTACCGTTTTCATTTTCATATTTTTTGACGGAAACGGGAACGGAAACGGGATAGCCGGGAGCGAAAACGGTAGCGGGATAAACGGTAATACGAAAACGGGTAAATACAATCGGAAATAGACGGAAACGGACGGTAAGCGGGAAGTTAAGCCGGAACTACATGCCACGTATGACAAACCAAATACATAAACGAAAGTGTATATGCAAATAACAAGCGAGTCACTACCAATCAAATAAGCTGACATCATTAAAGCATGAGTAAAACCACAAATTATATCACACCACGTGAACGAGTCCAAGGAACAGACAAGACGGCCAACATGATATCCTCCTCTTGTAGCCCAATGAGGCTGTGACATTAGCAAAGGGAACAGGCGAACAGAGCTCGTTGTCGCCAAGCCTATTGGCTTCTACTTCCTTCCCACTCCGGTCTCTAGCCAAAAGACGTTGCCTTGTACTCCTCTCCCTAACATGTTGGGCCTTCTTACTCACTTTCGCTAGGGTGGGGCCTTCATAACCTGAGTTGGGCCTTCAAGCTCTCTTGGACCTCCTTTTGGGCTGGATTGACTCGCCTTCTTCCGGTCCATCAGCTCCGGCTTCTGTTGCTAAAAAACACCTCCGGCTTCTTGGTCGACGCCGTCAGCACGAGGCATACTGACATCCCTGTCTCCTTGAGAAATAGCTTGCCTCCAAGCTGGTGCGTCCGGGAGTTGCAACTTCAATGCATGTTCATCCTCCCGTGTAGCCATTGAAGCCAGCCAAGAAGACCACTTGATTAGCACTTGAGGAAAACATCAGATTCAATTGTGCACACGACGGTCTAGAATAAATTCAGGTACCTGGAAGGAGATGTCAGCCAGTGGAACTTGATCATTGACATGAGCAGAAGAACAGAGTGCTTCCTTCAACAATGATACATGGAAAAATGGATGAAATATAGACAACAAGCGACATTCCCAATTTTCTCTGGTTCAAAGTATCAAACTTTCGCACGGTTTCAAAAGTTGAGGAGGTGCTTTGCCTGGTTTTAGAGTTTAGGGAGGAAAAACAGATTTTTGCAAAAGTTGAGGGAGGAAAAGTGGATCTTTCCCCAGCTACATGCAACGTTCCTCCCTTGTAGGCTGGGCCATGGCCCAGTAAAGCCCGGCCGCCAGCACATCTTCTCCATTGTTTCCCTGACCGAGCGAGCCCACGGTCATCCCGTGGTGTTCTTCTCCATCCCATCCGCAACCGCAATCAGCAGTAGAGCCAGACTTTGAACTCAACCGCGCCACTGACTTCGACTCGATCAAGCGCAGAACTGCCTGCACCGCCGCCCTTGAATCCTGCCTGGTGCCTGCCTCCACCTCAAGTTCTTGATCCGCTGCTGCCCATCTGTTCTCAAACAAGCCGTGGGTGCATCCGTGATGTACGGCCGGAGATTGATGTCCCGGCTGAGCATGCCCCGCCGTGTTCTTGAGCTCGGTGAAGACCACCGCCGTCGCTCTAACCTTGCGTTTCGCGCCAGCTGCGCCGTCCTGCACAGTCACGCGCGCACCATGCCCGCCGTCTCCCGGGCCAGCCCAGGCCCCCACAGCCCACGCCCTGGTACTGTTGGCCACCGCAGCAGTGCCCTTGTCCGTAGGCCATAGGTGATGGGCTGGAGCAGACAGGAGGGAAGGAAGAACACAGGCTTATCCCCGGCCATCAGCTTTCTAACTTATAATCTTGATTAAACTTTAACCTTGCATCCCTTTGACCAATTGGAATCTTTTTTTTTCGAAGGGACGGCAAAAGCTTTGCCGCTATTTTTATTAGATGAAGAAAAGAAAAAACAAAGTGGTGGCCCAGTTTTTTTAAGTGGAAACTGGGCTAAAAAACCACCCACTGTGGAGAGTGAAGCACTCATCCTAAACAACACCCCACCTCTTGCAGAGAGGCCCATATCTACTCACCTAACAAATCCTTGCTACTGAATGCTCTGGCGAAAGCACAGAGCCAACTCAACTCAACCTGCAACTCAACTTGGTCAAAAACCGACCCAACTAGCCCCTGCACGAAGAACAACTGGTAGGGAAACAACTAAAGCAGGGAAACAACTAAGACAAAGAAAGAAAAATCAAAGGAACAGAAGACCCCTAGCGAAGCCACCGAAAGCACGACCAGGACCCAGCAGCAGGAACGGGGCAGCAGAGCGGAGTTGGAAAGCCTCGCGACGCCTCCAAGAAGGGCATGACGCCGAAGGCGCCGACATCGCAAGCCCGCAAGGGAAGGTTTTCACCTGCAAAATGGATGGGAGGAGATGTGCAAGAAGGACACCTTCAAGGAGGAAGCGACATCCGTAGACGCCGTCGTCCAGGCTTTCGCCATGACCTCTCACCCCCGCACCATCACCGCCCACCCGAGGCCCCCGCAAAGAAGACAGTCACGAAGAAAGGCGCCCGTGACGAACACGGGTGTCCCCGCCATCACCCGACGCCACCACGCGACCCACGAGCGGCTAGCCCCATGGCACCTCCACCATCGGCGAGCTCCACCGGAGCCATCACCTCAGCCTGGCATCGCCAGTTGCACCACCATGGCACCGCAGGCATGCCAACGCCAGGCCGCTACCCAGGCAGCGCCACCATGATGCTGCTGGAGCACACCCAGCCAAGCCAAGGCCGTCCACACCACCACGATGTCGCCGACGAACTGCCGCACCACCGCCATCTCCGCGCGCACACATCGATAGCCCAGGCCATGTCCGCAGCCCCCAACCACCCCCGGTGCCATTCCCGGTGCCTAGGGTCGGAGTTGCCGACGATGCCAGACTAGAGCCTGTCTAGACGTAGCCGAGGACCAACCACAACCCCCGCCAGATCTAGCTGGAGGACCACCGGAATCGGCGAAGAGAGGGCCCAGGCAGCCCCACGTGACCTCCAGTGACCTGCTCGGAATCCGGCTGCTGGACGTACAACGGGGAGGCAAGCTCGACCACCACCACCAGATCTGGCCAACCGGCGACCAGATTCGGCCGCCGAGCACGCGGATCCATCCGCCCCAACACAGGAACCGGGCGCACCAGCCACTGTCGGAGGGGGCTCGACGTCCGCACGCAGCACCAACGGGAGAGGGAGAGGGAGGAAGGAGAAGGACACCCGGCCACCGCCGTCCCTGCCCTTCGCCGAAACCACGGTGTCGAGCTCCGGCGGCGGCCGAGCCAAGGATGCCTGGGGATGTGCCCGAAGGCCGAGGATTTGGAGGCGCCGCCCGAGTCGCCTCCAAAGGAGAGCGACGCGGGGGCAAGGCTCGAATGGGTGTGATTTGTCTTCCAATTGGAATCTATCTAACACATCTTTCGCACACATGTTAGTATTAAGTTGTAAAATCTTCTCAAATCACCAAAATAAAAATATGATCAAGGACCCATGATCCTTATAGATGTGGCGTTTTTGAGGTTGACCTCAAACACTGCAATATTGACCTTAGGTAGTACAAAAAGCTTGTGGCCAGGGTCTCAAGTCTGATACCCAAACTTACGAATAAACAACAGTAAAAAACATGGAGTAGCTGCTAGTAGAATGCATCACAAGCAAGTGGTTGCCATCGGCATGCCCTGTAAGGCCAAGGAGGGAGAAGGAACATGAAGGGCGTTGATTGGCAGCCGGTCGAGATAACTGCGAAGAGAACCACGCAGCTTCTTCATCTTCTGACTAGCGCCCACCCGGACACGACTCCATTCTTTGTCCCCTCCCATGGTAGTTGTGGCAGTGGGGAAGAAGAGAACCCAAATGCGGTAAATGATGGTGGCATAGGCTCATTGGCTTTGGACGATGCAGTGGATTGAGATGTAGGTGGTGATGGGGATTGGTACGGCAGCAGTGTAGACTGCGTAGCGAAGTACCAGTAAAGAAGATAACATCGATAACTTTTTTTTTATTTTGGTGTAGGGCCTAGTTAAAAGCCAATCCAGGTCTCATACTTAGGTCCTCCACAATGTGCAAGGAAAGCTAGAAAAATACGGATGCCACGGTGAAAAAGTGGGCATCATTCTTCCTACTTGAAGTGTCTAACAAATTTTGAAACCGGAGCTATGTGCATGTATGGGACTCATATATATGCTGTCTACTCTGTCCTGTGACATCAAAACTATCTCTTCTCTCATCGAATACAAGAAAATGCTCTTGTTTAATTGCCAGGCACCGGAGCTTCATCTTGCACCGCTCCAGAATCTTGAGAATTTGGCATCGGTAGCCTGCAATGTAGGAAGGGATGCCTAAAGCAAAAAGACAGGATTTGGGCATCACTCTGGGAGTACACTGTGGAAGGCCTTAGCGGATATGGTCTTTGGAGTCAAGGGGGCCACCTTAGGGTTGGCGTTGGTCATATATATAGCATGCATGGTAATAGAGAGAGCTTCTAAGGTAGAAATGTAGCCTTAGGCCTAGGTGGTGTGCTAAAATAGAGTTGCCGCACTAACCTTGCCATGACAAATAAACTGTCCTATAGAGTGCCGTGGCAAACTTTTCTTGTGAAATATGTGTTAATGGATCGGTCTAACATGACATACCTTGCTATGGTAATAGATGTGATACGATGGAGTGAGTTTGTCACACCATGTGATCTGGCGCGGCCAAAATAGTTAGAAATAAAAAATAAAAATTGAATACAACTATTTTAAAATATAATTTAAAAAGCTAAATAGAAAAAATTTGGTAAAATGACCTTGGTTGCCCCTATTTGACACATGTGTTGCCTTTGCCATGGGACGTGCAGCATACACATTGGGGTTAGAATGACAATCTTTTGGGGCATAATTTGAATGGTAGAGTGACCTTTTCTTAGGGATGGATAAAGTATCGTATTATACTAGTGTTAACTGTTAAAACAGCCCACCATATTTGGTACCACATTTGCTTGATTCAGCCCTTGATGTGCACAGCTTGTAGTTGTAGAGGATGCCTCGTCAAGTACATAAGTACTCCAGCGAAGCTACACGACGCATGCTCCAGCAAGATCCTTCTAGTCTAAAACATAACCTGTCAAAACTTATTAGGGTGTGAAAACATGTATTCTAAACTCTAAATAGTGTAGCCACCAAACTGGCCATGAAAACCAAGCACGATTCAATGGGGTTGGACTAAACTTATCCAAGCAACCAAACAAACCCTTAAGATGAGTTAAGACTGATCTAGGACGGTACATACTAATAAATCCTAGCCAGAAAATTAGGTAGGCAACCAACCACTAAATATGTGCATATGTTTTCCCTTCTTTCAGTCACTGCAACTTAGTATTGTTCATGCCATCTAGAAGCATCACATAATTCTTAGGCTCTGTTTGGATCCATCTAGCTAATAGCTTAGCTAGTTAGATGCTAATAATTAGCTAGAGTGGGTCCAAATGGATCTAGCTAAGAGGTTTGCTAACTATTAGCTGGCAAGCCGCTAACGACTATTTTCCTAGCTATCCCAACACATCTAATAGCGGCTAATAGATTAAAAAATACATGTTTGCCCTTTCACCTCTCTCTATCTACGTGCCCTACAATAACAAATAGAAAAGAAAAGGTATTTCATAAACGGAACCATAAATGCATCCACCTTTTAATTAGCGGATCCAAACATCATCTACTAATAGATATATAATATTAGCGACGAACTATTAGTCAGTAACAAGCTATAGCTGTTGGTGGATCCAAACATGCTTAGATGCTTGACATTGGCATCTTTGTGAACGGTGAAAGCTGAGGTTGAGCGCCAATATAAACAAAACCTCATCCTCAGGGAGTCATGGTCTCCGTTTGCCACCATCAGTCTTCAGCTGTGTTGCCGCTGTACGTGTGGGGAGCCAGGTTATGGGATTCGACCGAATTAGTCTGATTTTTGGTGAAATTCGTCTATTTCGGTAAGGTCCGAAACGAATTTTATGCTTTACAATCCGAAATTTCACCGAATTGAGTCCGAAATTCATCCGAATTTTTCCAAAATTCGTCTGATTCGGTTGGAACCGAATTTTTTTTTTCCAAAACGAATCGCAAAACCTTGGTGGGGAGCTCTAGCGTAGCGAGTAGCGACGACGCTGTAAGGCTAGTCTCAACGGGGGTTTCATGACTCAGTTTCCAACACAGCAACTTTTTAGAAACAGTGCAGAAGAGTTTCATCCCCATGAAACTCTCTCTGCTCCCATGAAACTTTCATCACCTCTCTCTTCATCAATACAGTGTTATGTCAGCGTATTTAATGCCCATAAAACTCTATGAAACCCCCGTTGAGGTTGGCCTAAGCTGCCATGGATAAGCTTATTTCCCCGTCCTCCCCGCTACCCGCCTCGTTCTCCTTTTCCGAGCCGTCATGCACGATTCTCGAACTACCTTCCTGCGAAGTCCCGGAGCAGTGGCTGCTCGCCGATGATGTCCTTGTGGGCAAGAACGAGAACGATGATATTGGCGCCTGCCTGTGGGAGATGCCGGCGGACGGCGGCGCGCTCTCCCCTGACTCTGAGCTCGCCAAGCTGCTCCCGAGCCTCTCTGCGCCGGCTCCGCAACGCCCGGCGAAGCGGCGGGGCCGGAAGCCAGGGCCGCGCCCGGGCGCCGGGGCAGCCGCCGGCCACGTGGAGTCCGAGCGTCAGCGCCGCGAGAAGTTGAACCGCCGGTTCTGCGACCTCCGCGCCGCCGTGCCCACCGTGTCGCGCATGGACAAGGCCTCCCTCCTCGCGGACGCCGCGCGGTACATTGCCGAACTCCGCGCCCGCGTGGCGCAGCTCGAGGCCGAGGCGAGGCACGCCGCCGTGGCGAGGTGGGAGCGGATCAGCGCTGACGGCGACGGCGACCAAGCCGCGGCCGTCGTCGACGACGGTGAGCTGTACGTGCGGGAGGTGGGCCGGGACACGGCCGTGGTGCGCGTGACGAGCGGCGCTCGCCACGCACCCGCGCTGCTGATGGGTGCGCTCCGGTCGCTGGAGCTGCAGGTACAGCACGCGTGCGTGAGCCGCGTGCACGGCGTGACCACGCAGTATGTTGTCGTCGACGTGCCCCCGGGGTCCACCGCGCTGCAGGACGACGAAGGTCTACGCATGGCGCTGCTCCAGAGGCTGCAGGCTAGCGAGTAGCCTCGTTCACACTACGAAGTATTGTGGTTTCTACGGTGCACAAGCGTATAATAACCTCCGGACTTGCTCGTAGATTAATTCTACTAATAATGTTATTGACAGTGGGACGTATGGGATCGAGGTATATGCCATGGATAAATCTGAAGCACAGGACAGGAGCATGTCATGAGGCACCTCTGCACTTTCTCTTCGCTATAGTAAAGATGACCGTGGAGCTTATATATTTCCATCATAAAGTCCATGAATCCTAGATGTCGCCGTAAACATGGATGCATGCTCACTATCACGATTCAAAACATGGCTCTCCTTTGTATCATTTTCTAAGTTCTAACGCACCTTTTTTTTTTCACGCTTCAATAAAACAGGTGGGGTGATTAGGGTTCAGGGGGTTGTGGTTTTGGTACTTTGAAGCATTGTCGACAACGATATTAATTATACAAAAAGTTTCTAGTTGGTTAGAAATTTTTTGTATTTAATTTGTCAACTTAACTATACTAGCAAATATGTCCGTGCGTTACAACGAAAAAAACTATCTAATGTAATGTTCCAACATTGAACGATGCAAACCTATAGCTGCGAAGACGAAAAGAAACCCATCGACAGTGCTGCCGCTGCTTGTGTGTTGTCGTACGTGCATCCCTCTTGGCGCCGTTGGCTGCAGCCTCGCTGTCGCCGACCGCAACCCCTGGTCGAGCATGATGACGCGCGTGACACGAGACACCGACCCGTCGCCGTCTAGCCCCCGTTGGTACGCATTGTCGCCCTCCACGTCCCCATCGTGGAACGCATGTTGCATGAGGCATTGTACATCCCGTGACATCAGCTCGTGTTGGTCGGGGCCCTCCCTCCCGCGCGAGGGCGCCGCCACTGATATCCTTGCAGTCACCATGCTTACTAGGTTCTAGTGGTAACATGGTTGAGAACGCGAGAGGGGGAGAAGCTTGGTGGCGATGGTCGTGGATGCAGCCCAAGCAAGAGTGACATGATACCTAGGATGTTGTTAGAGTAATACGTTGGAAGCCGTTTGCTGGGAACTCTGGAAAGCCAGAGAAAACCTCTTTTCACAAATATGAAGATGAAATCTCAAACTAATAAGATGGTGTGCTCAATGTGTGCCTCTCTATCTTACTGTGTTGGTCAGCGAGCTGGGGCCATCGACGCGCGCCTCGAACCCGATAGTAGTAGAGTCCTGTCGCTCGGGGCCCTCCCTCCCACGTGAGGGCGCTGCCACAGATATCCTTGCAGCCACCATGCTTACCAAATTCTAGTGGTAACATGGTTGAGAACGTGAGAGGGGGAGAAGTTTGTGGCGATGGTCATGGATGCCGCCCAAGCAAGAGTGACATTCAAACTCTCATCTTACTTGATAAGTTGAATTTCTAACCTGAACTTTTAAGCTTTCACCAAATGATTCATACATACTTTGAACCCAAACATCACTACTAAAAACACTCATCCAAATTCCAAACATGTAAATTTGGAACTGTGCATCAAGGATAAGTCACCAATGCTCGCTCAGAATAAGAGGCAACAACTATAAAGGTCCTAGGCCCCCAAGAGTAATCCAGAGGCGCACCATGGATACATCAGTGAGTATCCCTACCACATCTCTTTGTGTCGCCTTCCTAGTGCTGGTTCTATGCACTACACTAGCACGGATGTGAGTTTATGAGCTACAGAGCTAAGAAAGAGACTAGAGAGAATTTTACTGATTACTTATAAATGAGATTTGGGTAACCATGTTTTTTTGTTTCAACCATAAAGGGGAACCTGCATAAGCCACATCGATGAGTGTGACGTGTTTTGTCAATTGGTGCACTTTTGTTTTCCCTTTTTCATCTAATAAAAATCACGATAAAACTATTGTCATCCTTCCAAAAAAAAATTTATCTTCCCTCTTGGCAGTCAGGAATAAGCCCTACTAGACTCGAAGACCTCTCTAAAAATAACGGAAAGAAATCCACGCGACTCAGTTCTACCGTTTATAACACATAAATAATAGAAGAGATATTCTAATCTGGAACCGTGAAGGATGGTCAATGGTGGAGAGTTTGCGTAAGAGGCAAATGCAAATTGTGAAAGGAAATAGCAACTTTATGGCGATACCCCCCTAAACCAAAGAAAATGACATGCAAACTCAAACAACGAAAAACGTGTGACGTTTGCTTGATGGTTGGCCGATAAGAAAACATTCGTTAGTGGTTTTGAACTCTCCGGAAAATTCAGTGTCCTGATAGTGACTAAATCAACAGCTTCTATATTTAATTTTACGTACAACTAGGTATTAACTCCACACGTTGCCAGTTGCCGCGGAAACTAAAGAACTCATTTCTCATGCACAATGGATTTTGGTGTTTTTGTTTCTGCTGTGTAGAGTCCTGTAATTTACAGCTGTTTTCTAACTTTGTAATTTTACTTGAAGTTTCCGTTTACCACCGGCGTTAGGTGACACGTGATTAAATGTCAAAAAAAATTAAAAACAAATTAAGAGACCAAATTTCTCTTACCTTATCTCTTCCCAGCATAACTTTCAGTGGACGCAATTTAATTCCTACTCGGAAAATCCGAACATGTAACTCCTCTGCCTCCACTTATTAAGACAAACAGTAGCACTGTCCAGTTTGGGGTGGCAAGAACCCAGGCTTCCACCTGGAAATCTTGTAAAATCTATGCGTGCCCGTTGCACGCAATGTACTACTTGCTGATTCTTCTTATAAATATAAATACAAAAAGCTGGTAGCGGATCTTTTGAAAAAAATAGAATCCTAATATCTTGCTACCTTCATTGTAGCCATATTTAATCCTTTGATATTGTTACAACTCTTTGTGAAAGATTCTAACTTAGTAAATAGACTACTATTAAATAAATTATCTTACTTAAGAATAGGGCCTCGTTCGGCAGGCTGGTGGCTGGTGGCTGAGGCTGATTTATTGTGAGAGAAAAATACTGCTGGCTGGCTGGTGGCTGGTGGCTGGTGCTGAACTGGTGTAAGAGAAAAGCACTACTGGCTGGCTGGGAGCCAGCCAGCCGAACAAGGCCTAGGTCGCTCCTCGATCAACGACCACATATCCATCCAATTCAAGCACACAGAAGCTTTTACGTTCCAATATTTTATTAAAAAAACACACATCAGAGAGCTGGCCTGATTCTAGTACCTATGACTTTGCTTTCTTGGAAATCCATGCAGTAGAAGGCCTTGAATATTGGAGACTTTATACAAAAAAAGAAGTCTTTCAAATGAGGGCATTTGCCTAAAGATGACAGCCCAAGATCTCTCATGAAAAAACTTATATCCCCAAGGAGCTTCTACATTGTGGTCATGAGTCATAAACTCATAATATGACCAAGATCCAAAACCACATGCTTTTCTTTGTTGGTGGGCTGGGAATGCCTAACTTAAATTTTGTATTGTTAGTACTGAGCTCTCATAGAGGAGAAAAAAAAGCTAAGGTTGTAGATTCACTTATCTGTCTACAAAAGAAAATGCACGACAAAGTGCAAGAGAAGGTTTGAAAAGGAATGGCTTCTAACACTAGTACAGAAGTGATTTTTTATAGATGCCTCTCTTTTCGAATAGAGGCGGTTAACTTAGGACGCTGCCTCTAACCTTGGCGGGAGGCACTGTAGCTTCATAACCGTTGCTTGGAATTAATTTTCAGGGGCAGTTCCCTTAAGAAAGACCGCCCCTAGAAACGTATCCATTTCTAGGGGCGGTTCAGTTAAGACAACCATTTCTAAAAATATGTTTTTTTAGGGACGGCCGTTTTTATAGAACATCAGGTAACTTAATTGTTTTATTTTGTGAATGGCACAACACAGACGTCGACACCCACACCCACATGAGCACATCGTCTACCACTAAAAGGACAGTGTATCTAAATCCTAGAATAAATCTAGCAAAATGTGAACACCTATGTTAACTCGAGGACTTGAACTCAGGCAGTTAGGTGAACATTTTGCTAAGCTCAATTGGCTAAATAAAGTCAGGTTCCACTCTGACGTAGTAAATGTATATTTGAATGATGAAGGAGAGTATATCATAGTAGATATATACAAAATGGCTACACACGATTCTTTTTGGCCCAGATAATAAACCGGATCTACTACTGTACAGCTTGCAAATTGATAAAGCAAGAACAAATCTACCGTCGATTCCAAAGGTATAAGTAATTAAACTGCACCTGAAGACTACTTTATCAATGAATGGATCAAGGCTCTATGCCGCCGTACGTGTAGCTAGATTCCGCTCTGATCGAAGAAAAGCTCCCAGCACGTACGTGTATATGAAGCTGACATGGGCAGCAAAACAGATGTGTCTTTCTATCCGTAGTAGTATACACGCTATAATAATTTTAGCAAACCATACTGCAATAAAATTAATTAATTCAGTCTACTACACATGTCGTTGACACGTTCCGACTTGTTGGAATGTTATTGGATTACCTCGATTCACATTTGTCGCAGTGAAAAAATTCCACTCCAATTCACCCCAATACATCGTCCGTCGTCGTCGTTTTAGCCTCTAAATCAACATTGGCATCTACTTACCCTGACCTGACCCGCGACATTTTCGCACTGCTTGTACGTGACGCGAGTGATGCGATGTTACGTTACGTACGGAGAGATAGACGACGACTGGGGTTGAGATCGGCCGGTGAGCTAGCTCTACGATCTGGCTAGCAAGCACTAGCTAAGCTAGGTAGCCGCGCTGTCCTGCATCATCTGGAGCAGCGCGGCGCGGAGGCCGTCGTCGTCGTCCTGCAGCGGGGTTGCCACGTCAACCACGACGTCCTGGACCGTCATGCCGTTCACGCGGGTTACGCAGGCGTGCTGCACGTGCAGCTCCAGACACCGGAGCGCGCTCATCAGCCGCGCGGGCGCGTGCGGGGCCGCGCTCGTTGCGCGCACCGCGGCCGCGGCCGGCCCCAGCATCCGCACCTCCACCATTTCATCGTCGGCAGCGCCGACTCCCCGTCCCTCATGAGCGCCGCAGGCGGCGGCGGCCGCGGCTACGGACTCCCACCTCGCCGCGGCGGACCGCCTGGACTCGGCTTCGAGCCGCGCGATACGGGCGCGCAGCTCCGCGATGTAGGCGGCGGCGTCTGCGAGCAGGGAGGCCTTGTCCATGCGCGACACGGTGGGGACGGCGGCGCGGAGGTCGCAGAACCGGCGGTTCAGCTTCTCCCGGCGCTGGCGCTCGGCCTCCACGTGGCTGACGGTGGGGCCGTCTGGGCGGGGCCCGGGCTTCCGCCCCCGCCGCTTCCCGGGGCGCTGCTGCGTCGGAGCCGTGACGCTTGTCAGCTCCTGCTTCTGCTTCGGTGGCGGCGGCGGCGGCGGCGGCTGAGGAGGAAGCGGCTGCTCGGAGAGCTCAGAGTCCGGGGACAGCGAGCTCCCCACGGGCCACAGGTCGTCCACGTCGTCGTAGCCCTCGTTCTCGGCCACGACGACGTCATCGAGCAGCCATTGCTCGGGGACCTCACAGGAGGCGAACTCGATGACGGGGTGGCCGGCGTGGGAGAAGAAGGACGGCGGCGACGGTGGGGAGAAGGAGGAGCACGGGGAGAGCAGGTCGTCCATTGTCACTGCCTATATGGTGACTGAACCTGAAGTGCCAGCGTGTGGGTGTGCGGCACTGCTTGCCTGTAGTAGCATACAAGCATATAGGCTTCTGCTTTTATAGTGCCGGCGATACATTTGCATTTAGGACCTCGGCTACCTGCTTTGGTTCCAACAGGGAGGCTCCTTTAGGACTGGCAGCTGGGAAGTTGGGAGTTGGGAATGGGAAACTTTGCTTGTCCACCAGAATATACTTGATACGAATACTACACACCACGGTGAGAACGTGACAGGAGTTGGTCAAACAATAAACTATACTCCGGTTCGTCTCAAAATAAATTAATTTCTAGTAGTTTTTTTTATCAAAGTTCTAGTAGCTATATGTACATAGACATTACTCCCTCCGTCAAAAGTTGTACCATAAATATTAATATTTTTGTACCATATACGGTACTCCCTCCGTCAATGATCTCTAATGGTATTAATTTTATATCATAAATATTAATATTTTTTAATATATATTTAGTCAAATTTATTTATCAGGAAACGAAAACGATAGTTATTTAGGAACGGAGGGAGTACTTGTCTATATTATAGCTAAAAACTAATTTATATTGAGACAGAGGAAGTATATAATAAATCACTAACATTCTTTTTGGAACGTGAAACTTATTTTCTAAATCGTACGCTTTTCTATAGAAATAGATTTATTTTTGTGAAATTTTTGTGTGAATTCTATAAATCTCTTACATTGTAAAGGGGCTTTAAATAGTTGGTGAATTGGTAATGAAAATGCTAGACCATAGACACATGAAAATGAGCAAAAACATTAGGTAATGTTTCTAGTTAGGTCACGATCGAATGGATCTAGTAGTTAATATACGCATACGAAGTTATTGATCTAATATTCACTAGCATGTCATGTGTTAACATGCATAATTGGTGATTATTAGGTTTATGAATATATTAATTTCTACACATCTCATATAGATTTAAAATGAGATGAAAAACAGAATAAATACGGGTCAAGTTCGGATGAAAACGGGATCCCGCGGAAACGGACGGAAAAACCCCTCCCATTTCTGTAAATATGGAAACAGGACCCCGCAAATACGGAAACGAACGGACAAAAGTGGAAAACGGAACTGGAATTTTTCCGTCCGTTTTCAATGCTACGCACCACGCAAGGCGTCAGAGGTTACGTACGTTGCGCGGCCGGGCCTGGTGGAGCGCCGCAGTGCACACACATGCACTCCGCCCCTGTGGCTCGCTTTCGCTTTGGGAGACGCGCGCGGTGGAGGCGCAGGGCCACCAGGTGTCGGTCCAACCACACCACAGCGTGCCGCCGCTGCCCGTGCGTGGTCCTCGTACGGCGGAACACCGGCCGGTGACGGTGACGCCCTACCTTGCGCATCCACATCTGAGGCCGAGGCCGGCGTATAGCTTGTTGGATTTAACGTGCGCTTGGTCCATAATACATTTAATAAATCAATAAACTTACGGTCCGTAACATTATGTGGTGTATGATTTGTACCGTATGAAAGTTTGACTAAACGTTGACTCAACTTATATGGTTGGATTTTATCCGTCTATATTTAGAGGTTGAGAAAAGGATAAAGGTGTGCCACACGCGCGCCGCCGCCGCCGCCCGAGCCGTCGGCGTGGCTCGGTTTTGCCACTCACCTCTTATAATTGCGGGAGTTTCAATTCTTTTGCATTATATGGTAAATGTGGGTTGGCATTGTCATTAATCTCGTGAGTTATCATCTCCTGATCTTCCCGGCTGGTCCCTTCTCCTCTCTGCTGCAGGAATAAGAGTCCTTGCTCCTATCCTTCTTCTTCCGAGAGATAACAGAAGCATAGACAACACCACTCCGTTGCTAGATGGCGATCTCCGTCCTGTGACTTTACGTGCATGAGGTTGTGGGAGAGCAGGTGCCTCTAGAACCACCGCTCTTCTGAGAACCCTGCTCGGGTGTGCGGGCGATTAGGTTTTTGGGGAGCGACTACGCGACTGCTCCTCTCCACGTCATCGGTCGACGTCTTCTTCCCTGATCCACGCACGCCATCGTCTTCTTCCTCTGGTGCATGGGAGCCGGCACTACGAACGTCTTCCTGCAATGAGTGTGGTCCACTACTTCAAGACACTAATCTACACACCATGACTGGAGGTGTAAACGTCTTCCTGTAACGACTGTGGTCCACTACTTCAAGAACACACTAATCTGCACACCATGATTGGAGGTGCTAGTGCGAGTGGAGCCTCCGATGCCTTCAGTATGGGACCCTCCTCTGGGTATATCCGTAAACTAACTCTTGTTTTTATATTTATATATGTTTTTTCTGGTACGCGTACGCCATGTTTTGATGCTTTGGATCATGTCATTGTTGCTCATATGGTACATGATCTTGCTGGTATGCTTTATATGATAAATATACCATGCTTACATGTTTTGAATCATGGTTTTATGGTTCATATAAGTATATATATGATGTTATAATTACTATGCTAATTTTTATATATGTCATCATCTTTATGGTGTTATTTTTCTGGATTAAATTGACATGAAAATTGCTTAAACATCTAACAATCTAAAAACCTAATATTAGATAATTTTCTCTCAGTGGTTTTGCTGTCGCTTTGAATCCAAATCCTTTTGATGGAAAAAATTTCATGATATGTCGTGCTAGGATAGAGTTGTGACTAACTGCTATGAGTTGCTATCACGTCGCATAGGGGAAGCCTGAGAACTTGGCTCCTGAGGATGAGCCTAAGTTTTGGGTTGCCGATAACCTGTTCCGAGGCGCTATGATTAGTGCTCTTCACAACAAGTATCAAAAAAGCTACATATCCTGTGCATCAGACAAAGAGTTATGGGATGCTCTTGAGGCAAAGTTTGGAGTTTCTGATGCTGGGAGTGAGCTGTATCTCATAGAGCAGCTGTATGGCTACAAGATGGTTGAAAACCGTTCTGTGGTGGAACAGGCTCATGAGATTCAGGCACTAGCTAAGGAACTTGAGCTTTTCCCATGTCTGTTACCTGATAAGTTTGTGGTCAGCGATATAATCGCTAAGCTGCCACCTTCTTGGAGAGATTTTGCTACTTCTCTAAAATATAAGAGACAAGAATTCAGTGGTTCTGAGCTTATTGGTACTCTTGATGTTGAGGAGAGGGTGAGAGCAAAAGACGGGCGTGGAAAAAGGGTTGAGACCTCTGCTGCAAACATGATACAAAAGAAAAACTCATTTGCATTCTGTAATAACAAGAAAAAGAACCAACAAGAGAATAATCAGAACAAGCCTAAGCAAACAACTGAGTACAAGAAGAAAAACAACAAGAAAGATGGAGGTTGCTTTGTTTGTGGTATGGATGATCATTGGGCAAGTGCGTGCCTAGACCGCAAATTTAAGCAAGAGAAGAAAGCAGCCAACATGGTAATTAGCGAGATTGGAGGATGAACATCTGGATATGGTAATCATTTACCTTTTGTTCTTTTAGTTTGTCATTCACCTGAGTGGTGGATGGATAGCGGTGCTAATATTTATGTATGTGTTGATGTTTCTTTGTTTACCTCATACCAGGTCATCAGGACTAGAGCCTTGCTGATGGGAAACAGCTCGCATGCGCGTATTCTTGGTGTTGGCACAGTCGTTCTAAAGTTTACTTCAGATAAAATGGTGCTATTGAAGCACGTGCAACATGTCCCCTCCATCAGGAAGAATCTCGTTAGTGGCTCTATGTTGTGTCGTGATGGCTACAAGATTGTGCTTGAGTCTAATAAGTGTGTCATGTCAAGACATGGTATATTTATTGGTAAAGGTTATGACTGCGAAGGTTTGTTCCGTTTGTCGTTGCTTGATATGTGTAATAAGGTTGTGAACACCGTTGATATCTCGAATGAGTCGGATTTATGGCATTCACGTCTTTATCATGTCAATTTTGGTTGTCTCATACGGTTAGCAAATATGAATTTAATCCTGAAATTTAACATGGTCAAAGGTTCTAAGTGCCATGTATGTGTATAATCTAAACAACCGCGCAAGCCTCACAAGGCTGCTGAGGCGAGAAATTTGCATCGCTAGAACTCATTCATTCTGATTTATGTGAAAGGAACGGCGATTTGACTAAAGACAGTAAACGATACTTCATGACTTTTATAGATAATTGCACTAGATTTTGCTACGTGTATCTACTTAAAACAAAAGATGAAGCGTTGAATTATTTTGGCCTATAAAGCTGAAATAGAAAATCAACTTGAGAGGAAAATTGAACGGTTAAGGTCTGATCGAGGTGGAGAATATTTCTCTAGTGAATTTTCTGAATTCTACGTGGAACATGGTATTATTGATGAGAGGACACCGCCATACTCACCACAATCTAATGGAATTGCTAAAAGAAAGAACCATACTCTAACTGAGTTAGTAAATGTCATGTTAGACACTGCGGGACTATCTAAGGAATGGTGGGGTGAGACAATTTTGACTGCATGCCATGTCCTAAATAGAGTTCCTATAAAGAATAAAGAAATCACACCATTTGAGGAATGAGAAAAGAAAAGATTAAATCTCTCATATATGCACACTTGGGGTTGCTTGGCTAAAGTGAATGTGGCGATCAACAAGAAGCGCAAACTTGGGCCTAAAACTGTTGATTGTGTATTCCTTGGTTACGCCATTCACAGTGTTGGATATAGGTTCTTAATTATAAATTCTAAGGTACCTGACATGCATGTTGGTACAATAATGAAGTCTAGAGACGCTATATTTTTTAGAATGAATTTTCTATGAAAATTGCACCTAGCACGACTAGTCATTGTGGCAGAACCTCCTAATTAATGTGGTCCACATGTACTTGTTATTGTCTTAAAGACCTCTAACCATTGTACACGTGTACCACAAAACTTAAGAAGTTTTTCGAGTGTTCTCGGAAAACCTGAATCATCCACGATCTTCCGAGCAGGATCACATTTCAAAGGCATTACAGTATAACAACAGTTTATATAATAATTTACATCAGAGTATAAAAGTAGAAGTCTTACGTAACATAAGTTTACAAACCCGTTATTCCAAACTTACAAAACTTAAGTTTTAGTGTTACAACCATAGTAGTGGAGTAGCATTAGTAACATTATTACAACACCAAAACGCGACGCTCTGCCCAAGAGCCAAACATCTTGCTCGTCATCGCTCACCGTAAAGACTGCCATGCAACAGGGTCTAAAACACACCTGCTCATGAGACGCACCTGCAACAGAGGTTCAACAAACCCTGAGTATGAAAGTACTCAACAAGACTTAACCGACAAAACCGGGTGAAACGACTCAGAAATGCAGGCTCAGGGGAATCAAGGTGAGGTTCCAGCAAGAAGCAAGGTTCTTTTGCATAAAATCTACTAATAGTGAATCCTTAAGATCAAGGTTTTATTTAAGTATTATTTATCAACAGAAGGTAAGTGATCCTAATCTAGATCATATAACTCATTCAATATATTTCTGATTCTCCATCAAAGTTCTATTTCTTAACTACGATGTAGGTCAGACGATCGAGTCTCCTTAACCGAGGAGCAGCGATGATTCGAATCGATTAAACCTAGCTGGGGATTCCTAACCACATGACATTTGCAGGACTTTAACCTACAGATATCAACCTTTACTCGAATCCTCCAAAACATGACCGGGTCCAGCGTCACCCGAGAGTATAGTACACCTCCAATCCAGCCATTGGCTATGAGGGTACACACTACTCTCGCCATCTCTCCACTCCTAGTACGCGGTTAGCCGTTCACATGTTGGCATTACCGAGGTCTTAGGCTTACCGGAGCATGTGATCAGTTGCAAAGTCTCGAAACACAGGCGGGCCTACAACGGTAAGGTCCTTAACTGACTCAGTCGGAGACACTACATGGGGACTCCTTTTCCGATGCAAGTCCACCGACTAGTCCCAGATTATCATCATTATACATCAAGTGGTTGTCCAACAACCCTTCAAACTTTGCTCAATATTTTTAAAGTTTTCTCATTAAGCATGGCTAAGCATACTAAGCATTTTCAAATAAAAATAGTAACAAGGATGATATTGAAGTATCAAGGATGGTAATGCAGTAATTAGGTTATCACTCAACTCCTATCACTTAGTGCAATAAAGCAGTAATATCAGCGAAGTAAACTTTTTAAAACACAAGGAAGGGTTAAATGTAATCGGGACTTGCCTTGGTCGACGGGAAACTCAGGCTCTGGATCAGTGCCACAGATGTTAAACCCTACTTCCACGGACTTTGGCTCTTCTTCGGGAACGGATTCGACTTCGGTAACCTCCTCGTTCACGGGAACTACACGTGACGATAGCGTATGCTTAAGATGATGAAGTAATAAATATGATGCTCGATGGATGCATAACAAAGTTAATAACTTGAGTACAACTTTCCTTCACGATACAGTTGAACAACAAAAGCTTCTAACCTAACCCTAACCTAGGGTTCGATTATGTTAACGACTTTATTAAAGAATTCGTTAAATACATGAAATAACACTAATTAAGCCTTAACAACATACTTAAGAGAGCTTAAACAATCAATTAAGAATGTTAAAGGTCATTAAGGGTTAATGACCTAAAGTCAACACTGAATCATAAAGTCAAACAAACCTAATCATTAAGCCTTAATTAATTGATTAACTAATTAATTAATAAAGCATTAATTAAGAATAAAATCAACTTAGTCTGATTAAGCTAAAATTTTTATTTTAGGAAGATTATATCATAATTTAGTGGTAAAACAATTTTCATGATTTTTGGATAATTAATTAAGCCTAGAAAAATTATGAAAAAGCCATTTAACAAATAAATGAGCTAATTAATTAACTTACAAAAAGTAATTAAAATTGGCATTTAATATTTTTCTTAAATAGTACACAGTACATAGAGGTTACACAAAAATTTTTACTAATTTTGGAACCCTAAACAATTTACAATAAAATAAATAAAACTAAGTACTATTCACATTTTTGGAAATAGGAAAACGAAAACAGACACATGGGCCGCTTCTCCTCTTCTCCTTCGGCTCGGCCCAGCCACGCGGCCCGACAGCGCGCCCGCGCTCTCCCTCACGCGCTCGCTTGCCTAGCACGACGGTCCCACCTGTCATCGCCTTCCTCTCCACCGGTCGTGACCAATGGTGGCCGTCGACCGCTACCTCACCGGCGGTGCTGCTCCGGTGAGACCAAGATGGACCAGCAACACCAGACCGACCTCGTGAACTCACTGCAACCCTCAACGCTTAAGCTAGCGCTTCGGTGACCCCTCCCCGACGGCCATGGCGGACCGGAGGCGACGGTGAGCCGTGAAAACGCGCCACCAGTGAAGTAGCGACTAAAACAACACGAGAAAAATGTTTAGGAGCTCACCGCGATCACAATGGTGCTCTCGGTGAGGACGGAGACGGACCGGAGAGGCCTGGCCACGTGAGGGCGGTGGTGGCGGTGCTCCAACCGAGCGCGGAGAAGACGGCGGCTACGCGGGCGCTCCGGGCGGTAGAGGTAGGTGCGAGTGGCCGAGGAGATGCGCGGGAGCAAGGCGGTTGTTGTGGAGTGGTTTGCGTGGCCGGAGGTGGCTCGACGGAGGCGACGGCGAGCGGCGGAGCTGCGGTGGCGGCAGAGATAGAGGAAAAGAAAAACACGACGTCGACGGTGCTTGGTATATATAGGGCGATGAAAACGACCTCAAGACGACGCGCGGCACACCGCGAGCATGCTGAAGCCAGAGCTGGCGGTCGAAGGCGCACCTGGAAGGCGTTCGAAGCTCGCCGGCGTCGGGCGGGAGGTGGCGCCATGCAGTTGGCGGTGATTTCAAAATATTTACAGAAATGCCACTGGTTAAATTTTTTAAATTACTCTCAAATTTTCTAAAGAAGTTGAAAATATATAAATACAAAAGTTGTTCAATTTTCAAAGTTCTATAACTTTCTCAATATAAACATTTTCCAATTCGGCCTAAATTTTGAAATTTGAATTTGAATTTAAAAGGAGACATTTTCTAGAATTATGTAAATTCAAAATTACTTTGAATTTTATATTGAAACTTCAAAAACTCAAAATACCAAAGTTATACATCTAAGTAAGACCTACAACTTTGCTATTCAAAACATTTTCAAATTATGCCTCTATTTTGAAATTAGATATGGGAGATGAAAAGTGGTCAAATTTGAGATTTGAATCTTTTCAAAATTACTCCAAATTTTACACTGAAACTTTGAAAACTTAAAACAATAAACTTGTAGCCCTTGAAAAGATCTACAAACTTGGTTTTACACTTTTCCCAAATTTTGCTTATATTTTAATTTATTCAAAAGGGGTAAAAATTAGGGTTTTGCTTTTCAGGGTTTTCGGAAAGATTTCAAATTGAAACTTGATACTCTATTAATTGGTGTTTATTTAGTGATCACACCATCACCCTAGGGCATCATTGAATCAAGCATCACATGTTTGACCAAATGTCATTCTAGGTTGACTAGTTTGACTTTGGAAATTCTTTTAATAATTCCTCAAATTTGAATTCGAAT
This sequence comes from Saccharum hybrid cultivar R570, assembly GCA_038087645.1. NCBI lineage: Eukaryota > Viridiplantae > Streptophyta > Magnoliopsida > Poales > Poaceae > Saccharum > Saccharum hybrid cultivar. The sequence goes on from JAQSUU010000344.1 coordinate 4,703,662, forward strand.
TCGAATCGAAAAACTTGCAACAAGTTTTAGATTCCAAATTCTAACTCAAACTTGAAGCTTTATTTTATAGTTGGACTTGAGCTCATACCCTACACTTGGCACTAGTGTATAACACAGTCATACACCTCAAATTACGCAGGACATAAACTAAGTATTTGCGGCGACATTCGAAATTATGGTTTTTCAGATTCGAGTCACACAACGAGAAACACATCCAACCTAAGAAGGTAAACTCATTTTAGTTGATGCATAACATAGTTAACCTAATCATGGATAATTTGCAGTGCAAACGATGACATGGCATATTTTTAGTTACTATAACACCAAGGGTGTTACAGTCATGAATCTGTAATTCTCCATGAGCATGAAAATTTTATTTCGATAGAACAAATTGAGGAGCCTCTTACGCAGAATCCTGAGGAGGATGACATTGTAGTCACCAGAAAGAGCAAGCGACAAAGAGTTACAAAATCTTTTGGGAATGACTATATTGTGTACCTTGTGGATGACACACCAACGATCATTGAACATACATATTCCTCTCCTGATCATTGTGAAAGAAAGTAGTACGGAGTGAGATGGATTCTATCATGTCTAATAAAACTTGGGAGGTAGTTGATCGTCCATATGGATGCAAGCCTATTGGCTGCAAATGGGTGTTCAAGAAAAAGCTTAGGCCTGATGATACTATCAAGAGGTACAAGGCAAGACTTGTGGCCAAAGGTTATACTTAAAAAGAGGGTGAAAACTTCTTTGATATTTATTCACCAGTTGTTCGATCGATTGACTACAATTCAAGTGTTGCTTTCTCTGGCAGCTTCCTTTAATCTTACCATTCATCAAATGAATGTTAAGACAGCTTTTCTAAATAAAGAGTTAGAGGAGGAGATCTATATGGATCAGCCAGATGAGTTTGTAGCAAATGGTCAAAAGGGCAAGATGTGTAAGCTATTAAAGTCATTGTATGGCCTAAAACAAGCCCCTAAGCAATGGCACGAGAAGTTTAACAAAACTTTGACATCTGAATGAAGCTGATATATATATATATATATATATATATATATATATATATATATATATATATATATATATATACACACACACTATGTCGCTGCCTATAGAATGCGTTATTCTGTAGCCAGGTCATACACCCGCACCGTGTTGGATCCGACCCAAGCTTACTGCATCGCATGTGCGAGCCCCGCCTCCCTGATCCAGCCCGGCTTCATGAGCGGAGCGAGAGGCAAGCAGCAAATTGACGCTATAGTAACTGCAGTAATTAATGACGCTGGATATTTGGAATTGAAGTTCACGTCTTCACAGTTCCGTGCATGCTATGCAAACGAGAATGGTTACGACAATACTTGATACAGGTATATACTAGTATAGACTTGCATGCAGGTGGTGGTTACGAGAATACTAAAACGAGATTGAGATTGCGCATGCATATGTTGTACTAATGCATGCAAACTATCTTTTTTTTTAAAAAAATAGGAAATTACGAGAATACATGCATGGTCGTGGTGAAACCAATTGATGCTCAACTAATTACGATAATTAAGAGTTTCTCTAGATTGTAACTTTGATGGCATTTACCGTAACTAATTAAGAAATTAGGAGATAGAGTTACCATAATTTAACAGCGGCTTTTGCCAATATGCTAAAGTAATTACGATAATTCAGAGTGCCCAGGATGGAAATTGATTTACTAGAATATATGCTTTCTGCCCATGCACGTAACCCATTCACAAGAATTTTTGCCTTTCTAACTCATATATAGCTATGATAATTTATTTACGAGAATTTAGTAGGATTTACTAGAATTTTACAAATGATATACTAGAGTCCTTGCCCTTGGATATCGTTGTTTACTAGAATCTAGTAAGGGTGTGTTCACTTCGCGAAAAGTAGGTGCAAAGTTACCGTAGCATCTTTCGTTGTTATTTGGTAAAATTTGTCCAATCATGGATTAACTAGGCTTAAAAGATTCGTCCCGACATTTACAGACAAACTATGTAATTAGTTATCTTTTTTACCTACATTTAATGTTTCATGCATACGTCGAAAGATTTGATGTGATAGGTGAAAGAGGAAATATTTTGGGTTGAGATGGGAAGTGAACAAGGCCTAAGCCTTTCTTCGTCTGTAGTTACTGTAGTCCATTCACTAGAATTTCCCTTTGCTGGTAGCCTAGGCGGCCTGCCTGCTACTTTCCCGGATCAGACACAAGGTACGGTGGACTCGTCGTCGTTGGGGACGTAGATGGCCTCCCGGCAGTAGTGCGGCGCGGGGAGGGGTGACCGGCGACCCCTCTCGGGCGGCGGACACCTACGCAGCCATGAACCGCCACACGGCCTGGCCGTCGGCGAACGCGAGGCCGCTGCCGGGATCCGCGTGGCCTTCGACAGCACGGGCGCCGGGAGCACCTTGGTGGGGAGGTCCGGCACAAGCGCTAGGAACGCCGCCGGGATGTCGTGCGCTTCGTCGCCCGCGAGCCAGCGGACGTCCATGGTGTTGACACCGGCGCCGTCGGCCTCGACGAAGGCCACATCGGAGTCGTCGGTGTAGTCCACGACCACGTCCCCGGTGCCGGCGACGTACGCCAGCTTCCCGGCTAGCGGCAGGTACACCGACAAGTGTGGCAGCGAGGGAGCTCTTGAGAAAAAAAAACAGTGGGAGATCTAGCGGAGAAAAAAACATATAGCACAAAAGACTTGTTGTAGCACAACAATACTTGAATATTCATCTCTTTGAGAAAGGACAAAAAATACGGCGACAAAAACACTTGGCGCCGGTTGGCATCGTCGGTGTCAGATTGTTGTCTGCGGCAATGTGATCCGTCTCCCGTACTTGTGCATGGATGAGCCAAACCATGATTTTAATCCGAGGTCTAGACATCACGTTCGCAGCAGCGAATCATGAAGATGATTAGCCCTAAACTGAAGGAATAACAACGAATCATGATGATGATTAGCCCTAAACTTGAATGAATAATCCAAAAGCACATCAGGATTGTGATTGTTGTGTGGAGGCTCACCTTGAAGCACGTACGGGCGAACGAGAACGATGGATTGGATAGTGTCTCCACCGGCCCGGACGGCAGTAAATCCAAGGCCAGGTTTAGATACCGATTCGGGCGGCCCTGATTTACTGTGCTGCACTGTAGTAATTTTGTTTTTATTTAATAATAATTGTCAAACATTGATTAATTAAGCTTAAAATATTCGTCTCGCAAAGTACAACAAAACTATGTAATTAGTTTTTGATTTCATCTACATTTAATACTCCATATATATGCCGATATTTTGATGTGATACGGAATCTTCTTTTTACGTAGTAGAATTTGGGGATGAATTTGAGTGTCTAAACAGCAGAGAAGGATCGGGACGTGTGCACTCTGCAGTCTCCGCTCTCCAGCGACCAGCAATGAAAAAGAGCGGTTTCGGTCGGCGTCCGGCGAGCAGATGAATTTTGTGCTTACTTTTTTGCGGATGTAAAAGAGAATGCGCAATTTCTGGGAGAGCCGAGTTGGAAGGCTGTAATCTGGGTCAGCCGAGCCGTGCTGTAATTAGTAGCTGGATGGAACCGTGCATGCGCTTGATATACCACCGTGGGCTTGGACGCGTGGGTCGTGGGCACCGGTTGGGTCCGGCTACAGAATAAAGTGTTATGTAGCCATCTCTCTGTATATATAGCTATTTTACCGATGCTAAATAAGCCAAAATGTCACGATCATGATAACTTGGAAAGACAAGCACCTGTCGCTCCCAAGCCATTATAGTTAGTACGAGTTAGTAGTAGTTGAGTGAGCGTTTTGTCCAGTGCTGTGTTAATGTAATCAGTAAGTGGTGCTATCTGTTACAGTGTAAAGGAAAACAAGTTTTGTTTGGTTGCCCTTGATCGTTTTCCATTCCAGCAACCTCGCAAAGAGATGAGCCAGGATCGCCGGGAGCAGTATCGACATTCCACACGTCTGCGATGGATCCAACCAAATATATATTTTTTTTTCTACAAAGGACGGTAAAAGCTTTGACGTGATTTCTAATTAACGAAGAAAGAAAAATGTAAATGTCAGCCTAGTTTTTTTAATGAAAAACCATAGATCCAACCAAATATAAAGTGACGCTATTAGACAGGAGTAGAATATCAAGTGACGCTATTAAATAGTGCTGTAGACTGATTACGGGCCTAAAATGACTGAACCAAACAATGTATAGTACTCTATAGTCGCGTAGCAAGTATGCTTGGTCGACTTTCAGCTCAATCAACCATCCAGTCGAGTTATTTCACAACAATCGTTTCAAGGGGTTTGTAGGTGACGGTCTAGTGTCACGGTGTCATCTCAACAAGCTGCTTAATTCCTTCTGTTCCAAATGTAGAAGCATATACCTGGATTTTTTTTAAAAAAAATCAACCCCGACTTCCATAAAAACACTTATTTGTTTCGGCTCCTCCATGCACTACAGCAAAAAATCAACCCCGACTTCCATAAAAACACTTATCTCTCTTCTCAAAATGAAAGAGAGCCGTTGATATCAACACTACCTCATCAATATACTATTTTCATTTGCATTATCTATAAAAACATCAATTTCATAATTGATTGTTATCTTAAGTGTTTTCTTGAATAGCATCAATCTTATAATTAATTAATACAAATATGTGCTCATTTTTTATATTGATGATTATTTGAACTTAAACTTTTGAATATAAACCATCTTAAACGTACATAATTTGATTAATACGGAGTACGAGTTACGGTTGCGTACTCTATATAGTAGTACTTGCTTGATTAATACAGAGTGCGCAGTCGTAACTCGTAAGTACATTGGATATACGGTAACGTTGTGCTAAGGATGTCCGTCCGTCTGGACACTCCTACTGATGAGCCACAACACCAGCCCAACGGCCCAACTCCCCACTTATGTATCCGCTCGCGCAACCTTATCGGCTCGTGAGTCCATCGTCTTTCCTCTCCATTCACCGTGCCATCATCGCGTTCGCACAGCCACACGCTCTAGCGTGACCACGTTGCCGCGATGTTCGCCACTACACGCGTGCACCAGCGCAACCACGGTGCGGAGGCACTCTCTACCGCGCCCGGCCGGCCGCCATCCTCTCTCTGCACCACGCTCCAGCGCCTCTGCCCGCCATCCTTCCTCTCCACCGGGCCATCCGCCTGCCATGGTGTTCTCCACTGCACCGGTCGCCTTCTCCACCGGAGCTGCGCGCCTCTCCGTGGTATCAAGCTCCGTGTCGGTGTCGAGCTTTGTGTCGACGAGCCTCCAATCGTCCAAGCAGCAAGTAGATGTTGCGTTGAAAAACACATGTTGCAAGCATACGTTTCAAGTGTTTCAGATGTTTTAGAGGTATGTCGCAAGTGTTTCGTAAGGATGTTGCAAAAGTAGCGAGATGTTGCATATGTTGTAATGGTTGTTAAGGATGAAAACGGAACAAAACGAACGGAAAATGCCTCTACCGTTTTCATTTTCATATTTTTTTGATGGAAACGGGAACGGAAACAGGATAGCCGGGAGCGAAAACGGTAGCGGGATAAACGGTAATACGAAAACGGGTAAATACGATCGGAAATAGACGAAAATGGACGGTAAGCGGGAAGTTAAGCCGGAAGTACATGCCACATATGACAAACCAAATACATAAACGAAAGTGTATATGCAAATAACAAGCGAGTCACTACCAATCAAATAAGCTGACATCATTAAAGCATAAGTAAAACCACAAATTATATCACACCACGTGAACGAGTCCAGGGAACAGACAAGACGGCCAACACGATATCCTCCTCTTGCAGCCCAATGAGGCCGTGACATTAGCAAAGGGAACTGGCGAACAACAGTCAGGCAACCAACATCACGTCTTCCTCTTTCCAGCCCGTGACAGCCGCGCTCACCACCACCGTGCGAGTGGAGGCAGCGGCGTGTTGGCGCAGTTGTGGGTGCTCGAGAATCAAAGGCCGCACCGTCCGTCAGGCCGGCCGTCCCCACGCCATAGCCTGCAGTGGCATGGGGCAGGCCGCAGTCACGCCGCCGCCGTCGGTGAGAGGCAGGCAGGGAGGCGCTGTCTCCATTTGTGGATCCAATCCAAGACACGCTTGCGAGGTGGGTAAAGTCACAAAGAGCAGCAGCGGCGCCGGCAACAAAGTCAAGTTGCCCATGAGGGGAGGCGGGACATCAGCAGAGGGCGTGACATCAACAGAGAGCACGACATCAGCATAGGGCGCGGCGGCGGCTCCGACTCTAGCCTCCGAGGGGCACCAAGGCAGGAGCAGCCGAGCAGGACGGCTGGACGGGAACGGGAGGGGAGGACCGGTGGATTGGAGGAAGAGGAAGAGGACGGCGAACTGAGTCTGAGCTGGGGGTGGTCTATCCCGGATTGAGAAAAAACGGGATGAAAGCGGGATATCCCGGTTGAAAATAGGATACTGGCAATACGGACGGACAAACGCTCTACCATTTTCATTCCCGATCCCGGTCCACCTCATCCCTGTTTCCATTCCCGTTTTCGTATTATCCTGGAAAACTGAAAATAGACGGGAAAAAATGAAATACGGTTGTGGACAAAACAGGATTTATCCGGTCCGTTTTCATCTTTAATGGTTGTACACGTATGTTGCAAATGTTTGTTTCCAATGTTTCATATGTTTTTAGATGTATGTTATAAGTGTGTTTATCTGGATGTTGTAGATGTTTCACACATATATTTTTATCTGGATGTTGCGTACATTTGCAATGGTTTTCAAGAGTTTTCATGTGTTTTTGCAAGTGTTTCAGGCTCATATTTCACGTGTTTCATCTGTCTTCAGACATATGTTGCAAGTATTGTATCTAAATATTTAAAAAGTAGATCGGAGTGTTGCACATATTGCAATATGACCCGCTTGCTGCAGCTGCTGAAGGGGGCGTGAGGGGTCAGGGAATGCGCTGACGTCGCGTGGGGTCAGGTGGGGGTGTAGACGTTGCGTGGGTCGAGCGGTACTCAGGGTGTAGCACGCAGGAATGGGGTGCAGGTGCGATCGTCTGTACACGGGCATCGGTCCAAACGTCCAGGCGCTAGCACTCTCGTTGGATATATGTACCCTGGAGCCAACAGAATAGGGTATGCTAATAATGATGTTTATATAAAAGGAAGGGCAAATAGTGTTTTAGAACAATTCGTGTTCCGCGACCACTACCCTTAGGGTTAGAATACCAAGAGCATTGCTGCCTTGGCAAAACCTTCTACCTGTGTAAGATTATGTTTCTTATCTAGGAGTGCATGAGATGACCAAAATTAATTATTTTCCACGCTTTTTGTCATATTTAATTATTTAAGAGAATCTTGTTCATTTTTTAATCATTAACAAACATGCATACTCATGTATTGCAACTGGATACATACAACTTGTTGCGTCTATCTGGACGACTTGTGACTTGGAGATTTATTCAACAATCAGTTCATGTGTTTCAATTCATTTTGGAATCAAACTTCATACAATGGTTGGATGTGTGCTGCTCTAACTCATATAGGTATGTCAGACTTAGATATTATTGCTTGGCTGAAAAGTCATGGCTAAAAGTACTGTTCGCTGATTTATTGTGAGAGAAAAACACTGTTCGTTGGCTGAAAAAGTAATGTTTATAAGACAAGCGAACAGGGCCATCGTATCATGCAACTAGTTTATCTAGGGATTGGACTCCAAACCATGCCTAAATTCTCTACTCTAATTATGCGGCACGGAAGAGAGAGTTTGTGTGGTTAACCGTGAAAACACTCTATATATATATTCCAATTCATTTTGGAATTGAACTTTGCCTCATGCTTGAACAAACTACTCTAACTTGTGCAAGCAAGTGAGAGATTAATTGGGTTTGTAGGATTCCTATCTGACAGTTGGATTCCTTATTATTCTCTCAATAAACACATATACCATCTGATCTACGCAACACCTATGACTATACAACTGATGATTTTAACTACATATTTGTGAATCTTATATTGTTTGTTTGACACTCTAAGCTGTCTTCAAATGAAAAAAGATTATTAACTGCAAAGTTGTAGATCTCATCAATTATTACTATAACTTTGATGTTGACTTTGTGTCCATTCAACATTTTCAACCATATCAAATTGAATCTGATTCAAGAACTTTTATTGAAAATTTGGACGACATATAAACCATCACAAGTTTAAAAAAAAGCTATCTATAACAAAGTTTTAGATCTCTTTGGATTCTATAATTTTGATATAAAGGTTGTCTTCATTACAAGAATTAAGGCTTTACATGACGGATTACTTTGGTCACAGACAATCAAAAACACATCACATTTAACTTGCCATGACGATCAAAAAAACCGTCATGTATCTCGCGTTATACATTTGCTGGACCTAATTGAGCCGTCACAGATTGGCATTTATGTTCATCATGAATTAGTTGTCTGTCTCCTATAACCAGCCCAGATCCAAACCATAGTGATGAAAAAGAACATCACAAATTGGTGTCACATCATCATTGCATTAACATGCAGTACAACTCATAATACACCAATCATACAAACAAACATTGAGTTTCATTTATTAGCAAGTCCACTGCTATCACATAGTTTGAGAACAATCAATTCATGATCAAGCTAACTAGTATTATCAATTCACAATCAAGCTAACAAGTATTTTGACCTATATATCTTTTCTAAGGCAAATGGGTAGCACTTCCCCTATCTCGACATCAACATCTCTTGTCTTTGGTCAGAATCTCTTCTAGAGAGATGATATGCAAAAATGGTGAAACACGCTTGCAGAAGACCGCTGGGCGTCCGCCTCCACGCACCTCACTGCTGCCTCCTCAGGCCTTCTATAGCCAGATTGTTCTACAAAATAAGACCACAATCAGTAAGCATTTCAGTTAAACCAACCATAAGTTTATTCATAGTAAAGTGGAACTAAAGACAAATGCTGATTGTAAGACATCACTAAAACAACTTAATTATAGTTCATCATAATAGGCATGTACACTTTTCATAAATCAAAAGGGCAAATGACAAGCATATTGAGAGCTCATGCCTTTTTCATAAACTACAATCCAATATCATGCATTAATCTAACATTATACTTTACACATGAATTTAAATATATCATACACCAGTAAGTTGAAAGCAGCAACATGTATCATCAGACAATGTTATAAGAGATGTACATTTAGGAACTAACGCAATTTAGATGAAGAAATGCTCAAGATAATTTCTAAAACTACAATACTAACATTTGCTTGCGTCCAATACAAATGGCCTTGCAGATCTACTGGGTGTTCCTTTTTTTTGCTTAAGCCAAGGTTAAAGATTCACGTGCACAAGTTGTTGGTATTTATTAACGCGAACATAAAAGATCCACAAGCGCACGGATACCGTTGTAGCTTTCACTCGGAGGGTTTTAAATATCATATCCATAGGAAAACGTGTAAGTCAACTATGTGTTCTAACTTAACCAGAAAAGGTGAATGAGTTGGAAATATAAATAAGGTGGGAACAACTAAAGTGAAAACAAGACTAAAACATAAGAGATGATCAATCTAGTATGGGGTTGATAGTAGGAGTATAGATAGGATAACTCGATCAGGGTTTTCTACTTCTAACTTGGGCAGTCCACATCTTCTACTATTCAACTAGGGAATTACAATGGAAGACCACAAACAGAGTACAAATCTACCACGTAATTATATATCCTGCTAGGCCTACAGACAGGAGGTGGACTACAGAGGACTCAACGAAGCTATCACCTTCGTGATCTACCACCGATCCGGAATATAGGTTGCATCTACGAGTAACCCTAGTCTAAGCGCCACGCTTACACTACGAATTATACTCTAACCCAGTCGACTAGATTAAAGCGCTCAAAAGAGACTCGCAAACCAGAAGAATAATATAAACATGAATCTTACTTGAATCAGAAGTTGATTGCCAGAGCCTGAGCCATCTCAGGAGCAAGCCCACGTAGAGCTCAATCCTGCCAAAGTACAAGTTGCTGAAGAGGCACCGACAGGCCAGCACCTCCTCCGAACTCCTTCCTCGCTCTCCATCTCTCTACTATCTAGAAGACTAGATCTATTCTAACTTGGGAGTTGAGAGGACATCCATTCGAGGGACACCTCTCTTCCCTAAAACCTAGCTTTTCTCTTAAAGGTGATTATGATGATGGATTGAATGAATTCCCCCTTGGAGGGGGGTCTGGGGCCTCGTTTATATAGCCAAGAGCATGGAACTGTGGCCCTTGGATCAAACCGACCTTCACGTGGGGTTAGGATGCATCCTTGGAGGCGGTTGAAGTAGCTGGCAAAGGAAGGAGCCGAGGGGCGACGGCCAGGGCCCGGTCGGCCTAGGGTTGAGGTTGGTCGGCCCTACCTGGCGGCGCCTCGTGGTGGCCCTCCTCGTGGAGTCCTCTGGTGTCCTCTAGAAGCCTCTTACGTATTCGTGATGTGGAGATTAGACCGATTGACGTTGGTTCCTTCTCATGGAAGATATCAATTCCTGAATTATTCTGATGACCCCCTGCAAAATATAGATTCACCAAAACTCATGGAATTTCGTTAGTTGACACCCTAAACCTATGTTGGTGATCATTTATTAGTCCTTTATATATTTATTTTAACCCTTTATTATGGTAGATAACTATCGTCAATAACTCCCCTAAACTTACCTTTTGCTAGTCCCTTAGCAAATATTCATAATGGATCAGGAGTTGCTATAATGCTTTCACGCCTCAAAAGTACACATGCGTTCAAACAAGAATTTTCCTCCGAATTAGGTCTAACCACTCTAACCTTCAGACTTACTCATATTACCTTTAACTATGGAGCTTATTAGCCTTCACTTGGGTCTTGAGCAGTCGAAAAGTAGAACAATCAAATCAAGCACTATGTCTCAAGCTCTTCATTTAACTATTATTCCGGAGTTTTGCAATATTTTTAAAATAAAACTTAGAGTATCTTTTTGTATGACTCTCTCAAATCTCTCAATATATGTGGTATTTCTGGATCCTCTCTAAGGCAAAGTAAGATTTGCCTTCTCTCATCCTACATCTAATGCTTTATCTGGAACTTATAGGTATGGAGACAGCGTGTACATACTTGCAAAGCATATTTTGTAAAGTCAAATAGTGGATCTAGAGAAACGAGGCATACGATCAAATCAAGAAGTGCATGTGTATGAATCAAGGAGTGATTTATTTATGATGAAGGTGATAGTGGATCTAATTCTACTTTTGCTCCTTTGAAAGGGATTTTAATATCTCTTTGAATAATTGAAGAACTTAGACTAAGAGATATTTTGGGCTATAGTTTTTTTTTGAGAGGTGGGCATCTAAGTACCCATTATTTTGGTAGGACACTTGTCCATGTTTTACTCTCTATATATTTTTCTTTCTTCTTTTTTTATAAACTAGTAAAAATACATGTGCGTTGCAACGGGACACTCAATTTATTGAATGGTCTCTTATATGATTTTTGTCTCGAAATTTATTTAGCCAAAGTGACGTGTGTTTCAATTCGTCTTCAAATCAAATTTGTTTTGCAAACTAACTTGTACGAACATTAAATTTTTTTTGGAGATTTATCCATCGACGCGTCATGTATTTTAATTCAAAGCTCATATAACTTTGGATCAAATACTTTTTTTGAATCAAAAGGTGAGACATCATAGTACCCCTGATTTGAAAGAAAAAAAATAGAAAACTGTGCTAATTAGACCTTGATTCCCTGGCCGTAGAAATTAAAACAAGAAAACATATATACACAAACATAAAAATAATCATTGGAGGGCTTGAACTTGAGGTGAGCGTCGTGAATTCTCCAGTAGCTTCTCTCTCACTCTCTTACATGTGGACCCATGGTCCGTGATCTTAGTCCATCTCGAGTTTTAAACTCTCCTGTCCTTATCGGTTTCTCCTTTCCCCCGTCCCAAGCTGTCCCATGTGCTGCAAGCTTTTCAAATTTTTTTTTTTTGCTTATTGACCAAAACCCGCAGGGGTGGCTAGCTGTGTTGAAGCAGCGCGTGTCGTCCCGGTGTGGCTCACGCAGGGCGGGCAGCGGCGGTGCATGTAGGGTGGTCGGCGGCGGCCAGCTGTGCTGTAGCAGGGCGACCCATCAACGGCTCGTGCGAGGCAGTGTGGTGTAGCTTGCGCACGGCGGCCGATGGGAAACCAGCTATGCCGGAGCAGGGCGTCCCAGCACCGGCTCGTGCACGGCGGCTTGGTGCGGCTGGCGCAGGGCGGCCGGTGGTGACTCGGGCACGGCGGGCGGTGGAGCAAATATGTCCGTGTGTTGCAATCGAAGAAAAAGTGAGCTACTATGCTTAATGATTATGATGATCATGACAGAAGGCTGCTCTTGATTTTTCATATCATTCCATTGTCAGGGGTTGCACGGGTGCATATGTGGAGGTAGATTTATTTAGATTGATTTGGATAACAAACTACTCAAGATGTAGTTTCACAGTTTGATTTTTTGGATCATCGACAAAATCAGGTTATAATAATACAAGTTTTGCTTTTAATCAATATTGCATTAATAACTTGGTGGTGAAAATATTTATTTCTCCATCATAGTTCTAGAGTTCAAAGCCTATTTTTTGTGTTGTTTATATTCTTTATTTTTTGTTATTATTCATCTACCTGTTTTATTTTCATGTTCGCATTCAGGTTGTTGGTGGTGAAAATATTTTTTCTCCATCAAAGTTCTAGAGTTCAAAGCCTATTTATTGTGTTTTTTTATTCTTTATTTTTTTTGTTATTATTTATCTACATGTTTCTATTTTCACAATCGCATTTAGTTGAATGTGAAAATAACAGAATAAAAACAGGTTTAGTTGAACGTGAGAAAATAAAAAGAATAAAAGCGTACCTGAACCTAATCGGAGTTTGATGAGTTGTACCACGCCATTACGAGCTTATCGTCGTCATGGACTCTTACTGGACAAAAATTGTGTATTATATATTCACTTTCCAGGAAGCAACCGGGAAAAAAAAAGAAATCAGATGTAACTGAACACGGTGGGAACTCGAATAAAAAAGAGAAAGAAATAGAAAAAGAACATCCAAGCAGCGAAAGAAATCGAAAATCTCGTGGTAGACAGGACGTGGTTCTCCGTTCTTTATGCCCGTTCGTGACGTACATGGACTCTATGACAGGATTTATTTGATTAGGATTTGCATTCGTACCTGTCTAGGTTACCTTAAAAAAACCTACATATGAGGGGCCGGACCAAACTAAAATCAGGGGTGAGAAATTTTGCCTCTTTATTATTAGGTATAGATATATAAGCCCAGAACATTCTTGTCTATGTGCAAATCATACATCATTTTGTTTGCGCTGGACTCTTGCCCTAGCGCTGTCGCCGCCGCCGCCACAGCCCCCGCCGTCCACCACCGCTGGTCCCCCTCCCTTCTCCTCCGGCATCTCGCCGGGGGCTGAAGGGAGTGGGGATCCATTGTTTTTAAATTTTAATAAGTTTTTCCCAGTAGATCGAGTCATTAGGGTTAGTGTCTCTCCATGCAAAATTATTTGGTACTGGAGTTTTATCTCCTCCTTCTCCTCATCTCTGGCGACGGTGAAGGGGAAGGGTGGAATCGTCTTCTTCATGGCGGCTCCGTTGAAGATGAGGGCGACAACGTTGGCGTCAGCATCTTCATCGACATGACCACATGGAGACTTTTGTTTCCGGACGGCGGCATCAAGACGGAGATGATGTCGCCGCCATGGAATAATTTTCTCCGGTCTCTTCTCCATTTTACTGTGGTTAGATCTGGCCACGATGAAGGACTATGGAGAATAATTTTCAGATCAGTCTTCCTCCCTCTTCGGTGGCAGAAAGAAGAAGAAAGACACCAGAAAGAAGAAGTTCCTCAATTCCGCCTACACGAATGTTGGCCGTTGTTCGTTGGGCATTTGTTCTCAGGCCATTTGCCAAGTGTTTGCCTATGCGGTCATTCATACTGCAAAGCATCTAACAAGTTAGGTTTTGAATTGTGCTATTCACAGTGTGAGTACTATTTTATAATCTAGAGTGCTTGTAACGTGTTGATGTACCCAACTATCATATAATATAATTCTTCTTTCATCGCAAAAAAAGAACATTCTTGTCTATAATGAAAGATTGAGAGATAATAATAACCTGGAGCAACAATAACTGGGGCTTATAAAATATATGAATAGGTGACAAAAATCCTATAAAACATATGAGTGGTGTTCTCTCCCAGTGTAGGAGAAAAATATATTTGGTGGATCTAAAGGCATGTTGTTGCGTACTTCTAGAGTAGAAGCAGCATATTTGAGTGGAGTGTACATGATCTTGATTTTAAAAGTATGACAAGCCTCTAAGGGTCAACAGAGCTCGACAATGCTTAATGCAAGTACAAGTAGTAAAAAGTATGAATGGAGTTTTCTATCCTATGTATGGCTGTGGTAGGAATTTTAAGCTTTGTCATACAAATACTCATCATGGTATTTTAAGATTTCAAAAGATAAAATTCTCCAGAACTCTAACATCAGTAGGAGCAAGATAAATAGCAGCTCAGACTTTCTCATATCATACTCCTCAACTACCTAGATTTAGATCCAGCATTTGCAACCCACAAGTTTCAGGCTCAGAGTTTATCTTTAGATCAAGACAGTTCTACCCAAAACTCGGGAGAATTCGTGTTTGAAAACTAGGCACTTGAAAGGAATTACGGTAGAACAACTATTCATCATTTTCATAACATAGATTATTCTGAGTGCTCTCTATTCACAAACTAATTCAAGCAAACTTGACACACTCTAACTAACACACATTATTACAAAATAGCACAATATAAAATAAATACTCGACTAGATAAAGTAGACACACTAAAAATCCATAAATATTAAAAAATATGTCTCCTGACCATAATTATGTAAGTGTGAACCTTCATGTGCTCACTATTTTTTTCTTTCTTTTTAAATTTATTTATAGAAAGAAAACTTTAAGGGGGTAAGGATACTTACCTGGAATACACGGGGGTGCCTTCCCTCAAGATAAATGTTGACGTAGTCGTTCGATCTTGCAATGTAGCAAACTGGCAGTGGAGATGTACGTCTTCTATCAGAAATTGATTGATATTGATGACTGATGAGATAGTGCTCCAACAATGGATAGAGCATCCACTTACTTGTCAGCTCTTTTTGGTTCTTCAAATCCTGTGAAACTCAAATAGACAACAAAACTTGCAGAACATGTTAAGCGTTAGTGGTTTGGCCACTTAAGCCTCAGTTGTCAAAGCTTTTCTTCTAGGCAGAGTTTCAGTGGGATTTCTTTCTCAATATTTTTGTATTTTTATATTTTCTATGATGCAAAAGAAAATACAATAGGATGAATGCATGCATATTTATTTTTATTTTTATGCTACCATGGTGAATATTCCTATGTGTTTTTTACACACCACAAAATTATCCACATGGGGCTTTATATATATATATATATATATATATATATATATATATATATATATATATATATATATATATATATATATATATATATATATATATATATATATATATATATAATGCAATGCTAATGCAGAAAAGTAAATATGCTAAATGAAAATGATTATGCAGAAAAGATAAATATGGATAACTACCGATTTTACCTCCTGACGAGAGTTCATTGTTTTAAGTCCTCTGAACAGGACTTCTCACCATGTTCATTCCTTATGTGAATCATCTGGTCTCAAAGATGGAGACCTTGATAACTGCACCTCTTGATATGGTGTTACCCATGTTCTTCGTTCGTCCAGCAGCCGTTTGAAATGAAGCATTAATTGTGGAAGTTGACAGCATCTTGGTCAGTGTGCATGTTCTTATAGATCCAGGACCTTCACTTTGTAGAATTTGGAAGAGTTGACAAACTCATCCATGTTTTGTTCAAAGTGTGTCCTGCTCATAAAGATAAGGTAGAGATCAAGTGCATGGGCTCTATTGGTGGAAAAATACCAACAGAACCAAAAAGTTTTATTCGTTCTTCTCTACCCTTAGGCATGGTGAACAAGATAAAGTTGAAGTTATGGGTGATAAGATCAGAAGATGAGCATGAGTGTGAATATGAAATATTTTTAGCTCATTTGGTTAAGACAGTGAGATCAAGAGAGTGAAGCTAAGAACAAAGATTAAAGAACTGAACATGTTAAGTTGATCAGGTTGGATCAAGTAAAGTTGTAACTTAAACATGTTTGATTCTTCATTTATGTGCATACCAGGATCGAGAAAAGCTTTTTAAATAGTGATTATGTACCTCAAGATATTACTTTTGTCAATGAAGAGTGATGGTACTGAACCACCCTGTGGAAGCTTCTCTTGCCCAGCTAGTTCTGCTTATGAATGGCTTGTCTTCACCATCTTTTTATTCTCCTGATCTTGACATTCTTGTCGGTCCTTGTGCTCCCCTCATTGTCTTGAGAATTTCTCCATGATGGTCTTTGTCTTGAAGGGGCTTGGTGAAGATTTGTTCACCTTCTTTCATAGAGTGAGTGCTTTGATTATAGATCTTGTTTCGTGGCACTCATCTTCTTGTTCTATGGATCTCTTCATGATGCGTGAGCTGTGTTTCACTTGTGTTTGTTATTTCTTTAATCTTTTTGCTCTAGACCTAGAAAGGTTAGTGACAAGAGTACCCAAAGGAATATTTTTACAATTATATCTCTATGCTCGTTTCACAAGGACAGCGTAGCAGAAAGGTGAATACTTGTATTAGGATCTAAAAAGTGCTTGTTTTAGGATACTAAGCTTGTCCTTGGGAAACCTTCAAAATTTGTTTTGGTGAAGTAGGTTCTCCTCCAACACCAACCTTAAGAGCACAACGAGATCTGCAATATATATGATAAACATATGCATCTACAACCACCCTTTTGAAATTTTTATAAACAGAAAGAGTGAGGGGGTTGGAGATCTCGAATGTGGGGAGGTTGAAGAGACCAATTGAATTGGGAGATGTCTCATATGAACATAGATTTAATAAGGTGGTTATGGAATAGATTCCATGCTCATTGATGTCATCTTTGTCTCCAATCTGAATGTTTAGAATTTCACTTGGATTGGTGACTCTTGAATTGGCCTCATCTAGGGCTTCCTCCATAGATGGATAAGTATCGTCCTCAAAGTCAAAGGGAGTTAAAAACTCACCATTTGAGTTTGAGCCAAGATTAGATTCTATTAAGGCTTCTTTCTTGTCCATCCATTCTAAATATTCCTACCAATGTCATAGCATCTCTTTGTCATCCATGTGGTCATTATGAGTCCTATGGTTTGGTTTGTCTTAATAGATTTCTAGGATCATCATGAGACTTAGGAGGGAGAGCATACGAGGGATCATCGGGGTCAAGGATGGATTGAAAAATGGGTTGAGGTAAGTCATTTAATGTGGGCATAGAAGGGGATAAGATAGAATAATTTCTAAAATTGCTTGGCTCTCCTTGTATGGCATCGCTAGACATGCCATCCTTGCATTTCTTCCAATGTGCTTTATGGGGGAAAGGTAGTTGAGAACACTTTTTCTAGATACCATTCTATTTTTATATTGATCTACCAGCATCTTACAAAACTAGAAGTCTAAGCTATCATCATTACGTTGGGGTATTGATGTCTTAGGATTGACAGCTAAACCTCAGGATTGAAGTGGTTGTGACTTAGCTATCAAAACTTCCTCTTTTTGTTCAGGAGAGAACTCCTTTTTCTTGGGGGGCTTAAAATGAATTTTAGTCCAGCGAGTGGCTTGACTAGTAATCTTTTCAAGCATGACCCTTGCTTCACTTGTAAGCAAATGAAGAAAAGCTCCTCTAGAGGATAAATCAAGAAATTCCCTAGAATCCTTGCTAAGACCTTCATAAAAATGTTGAAAAAGTATTGGGTCTGAAATAGCAAGGTCCGGGCCAATGAGGGTAAGGTCAATAAAGTGATCCCATGATTCGGCAAGAGATTCTTCTTCTAGTTGTCTAAAAGTTAGAACCTCTTTCTGTAGGTCATTCACTTTGGAGATAGGAAAGAATTTTGATAGAAATTCATTGCGTAGTGTCTTCCAATCTTCTTGCGCACGTTCTACATTGAGTTTATACCAATGTTTAGCTTTTCTCGTTAAAGAGAATGGAAATAGCTTCCATTGGATGGTCTCATCAGACATGCCCTTTATGCGAATGAGGTCACAGATTCGCTTAAACTCTCGTAGGTGCGAATATGGGTTTTCCTCAATTTCTCCCATAAAGGTTTTTTTTGAACAAATTCTATGAAATCTGGGCTTATCTCAAAGCCAGATGTTGTGACAGGCTTGAAATGTTCTGGTGGTCTAAGGTGTGTGCCCATAGGGTTAGCATATTGATATATAGGAGTGTTATTATCCATGCTAACAAAAGATGAAAGGAAAAAGAATAGAAGGGATGAGGTGAAGGATAAAAAGAAAGAAGGTATGAGAAAAGATTTTTTCTTTTTAGAAAATATAAAATAAAAGGGTAAAGATAAGAAAAGAGATTTTTTTTCTTTTATGTATATAAATATATTTATTTATTTTTGTTTTTGAAAAAGGTTAGGCTAGGTTTGTAGTCAATTTAGCAACCATTTCCCCGGCAACGGTGCCAGAAAGCTTGTTGGTATTTATTAATGCGAACAGAAAAGATCTGCAAGCGCACGGATACCGTTGTAGCTTTCACCCGAAGGGTTTTAAATATCGTATCCATAGGGAAACATGTAAGTCAACTACGTGTTCTAACTTAACTAGAAAAGGTGAATGAGTTGGAAATATAAATAAGGTGAGAACAACTAAAGTGAAAACAAGACTAAAACATAAGAGAGGATCAATCTAGTATGGGGTCGATAGTAGGAGTATAGAGAGGATAACTCGATCAGGGTTTTCTACTTCTAACTTGGGCTGTCCACATCTTCTACTATTCAACTAGGGAATTACTATGGAAGACCGCAAACAGAGTACGAATCTACCACGTAATTATATATCCTGCTAGGCCTATAGACGGGAGGTGGACTACAGAGGACTCAACGAAGCTGTCACCTTCATGATCTACCACCGATCCGGAATATAGGGTGCATCTACGAGTAACCCTAGTCTAAGCACCATGCTTACACTACGAATTATACTCTAACCCAGTCGACTAGATTAAAGCGCTCAAAAGAGACTCGTAAACAAAAAAATAATATAAACATGAATCTTACTTTAATCAGAAATTGGTTGCCAGAGCCAGAGCCATCTCAGGAGCAAGCCCACGTAGAGCTCGATCCTGCTGAAGTACAAGTTGTTGAAGAGGCACCGACAGGCCAGCACCTCCTCCGAACTCCTCCCTCGCTCTCCATCTCTCTACTACCTAGAAGACTAGATCTATTCTAACTTGGGAGTTGAGAGAACATCCATTTGAGGGACACCTCTCTTCCCCAAACCCTAGCTTTTCTCTTAAAGGTGATTATGATGATGGATTGAATGAATTTCCCCTTGGAAGGGGGTCTAGGGCCTCGTTTATATAGCCCAGAGCATGGAACCGTGGCCCTTGGATCAAACCGACCTTCACGTGGGGTTAGGATGCATCCTTGGAGGTGGTTGAAGTAGCTTGCAAAGGAAGGAGCCAAGGGGCGGTGACCAGGGCCCGGTCGGCCTAGGGTTGAGGCCAGTCGGCCCTACCTGGCGGCGCCTCATGGTGGCCCTCCTCATGGAGTCCTCTGGTGTCCTCTAGAAGCCTCTTACGTATTCATGACATAGAGATTAAGCCGATTGACGTGGGTTCCTTCTCATGGAAGATATCAATTCTTGAATTATTATGATAACCCCCTGCAAATATAGATTCATCAAAACTCATGGAATTTCATTAGTTGACACCCTAAACCTATGTTGGTGATCATTTATTAGCCCTTTATATATTTATTTTAACCCTTTATTATGGTAGATAACCATCGTCAACACAAGTGTTGTGGCCCATAGCAAACCATGTAACTATTTCAGTATGGACCCTTGAATGTTCAGAGTAATTTCAGAGCATCTCATGAGTCAACACAATCCAAGAAAGATGTTTTGATCAGCAAACCAAGAGATACAGTAAAACTAAGATGGTTACAGGTATTATACCAATTGATGTCTAACTAATACATATCAGATTGGATTTTTATGAAGTTTTGGTTAACTGCTAAATATACCTATATTTTTAAGAAGATAGGTAAATTGTCCCAAATTCCATATGGGTCAATTATCCAATTTGCGTTCCCATCTGAATACAAGCTCTAAATACAAGCTAATAATATCCAGACCTTAATTGATAACAAAAGAAAATCCAAGCTCTAAATACAATCATCATACACACCTGCTCCTTCCAAGGACCAAGGTAGCATCTCAATTCTTTGGTATCCTAAACAAGAATACAAGATACATAATTTTTAGAAAACAGACACACCAAGAAATGAAAGTGCATGAACCTGTAGGCAGAGGCGAGGTAGAGGAACTCAAGCACGTGGCTGATCTGATCTCCCTCGAACAAGTGGCTATGGATCTGGCCTCCCTTACATGAGCGGGGGCCTCTAATGGTCGCTTGATACCGGGGACTTGGTGAAGGATGGCGACGACGACGGACGAGATTGAGTGGGGATGGTGGCCACAGTAGGGACGGCAACCGCAGTAGGGCGGGAGAGGAGTAGGCGGACCGGATATGTGTGTAATAGGGACAGAGACCGGACAACTGCGCTACGGGGACAATTGTCGTGGAGGCTGGAACATCGACGAGGACGACGGACACAATAGAGATAGCGCCCTCGGTGAGCACGCATTGGTGGTGGAGATGCGGAGAGGAGCGACGCTCGGTGCGAGTTTATGAGTCCATGAGATGCTGCTGGGGTGGCTAGGTAGGAGAGGATAAGATTGGGACTAGGGAGAGGAGGGTGGTGTGAGAGAAGAGACTAGGAGAGAGAGAGAGCCGAGGGAGAGAGAGGTTTCATGAGGAATACATCAGCCGAGTTTTTATTTTCTCTTTTATAATCTTTTTCCTTTTTTTCTTTTTAATGGTAAGCTATGAGATCAATAATTCAATATATGTGATATGAATATGTGGCACTTTTTAAATGTTAAACCATGAATATCAATGTACAACACTTATGTAAGGTTCATTCTAAATCATAAAATTGTATTTGTGCTCACATATTTCACTCTTGCCTATATCTTGGATTTAGACAGAAAAAATCATTTGTATGCTAGGGAATACTCTAGATCTTGTATCGTTTACAAGGGAATATGATCTGTGACGTCCAACTATGAAGACAACTAAACTAGTCATCATAGATGTATCACCTCAAGAATGAACCATCATAGACAATAGAATTTTATGTGGCTTTCTTAGAACGTCACTAGTGTTGACGGTAGTTAACATTCATCATAAACCATCAACATACCTTGCATAAATAAGTAAAATGGATCACCAATATAGACTTAAGGGTTTAAAATGATAAATTTCATGAGTTTTGGTGAATCTGTGTTTCCAGCAGAATTTAATCATAAAACCGCCAAGGAGGACCTATTTATCAAAGGAAATCACAGAATTCTGTCGCGTAACCGACGTGGGAAGACTCTAGAAGACTTCAGGAGGCTCTCCACTAAAGTAGGACACATGTCATTGACATGTGGGGCCAGCAAGTCGGCCTCACATGCAGGCTGCCTGGCCCCTAGGGGTCCCACCTATCAGCCTCCTTGCTATGTCGGTTCTCCACCGCCTTCTAGGATGCATCTACACCATTTATTCAAGTCGGTTTGATCTAAAGGTCTAGGATGATTCAATAGGGCTATATATACCTGCCTGCACCCCCTTAGTGCATTAAGCAAAGTCAGATCCTAAGAGCTAAGAAGCCAGAAACCCTAATTCATATGTCCACTAGGATCTAAAGCTAGCAATCAAGAGAAGATTAGTCCTCGATAGGATCTAGTCTTGTATTAGAGATAGAGAGATAGAGTGAGAAGGAAAGAATTTCAGAGGAGTCTTAGCTTGTTGGTGCTCTCTCTATGACTTGTATCCTGACGGAATCAAGTTCTTCTTGAGCTTGCTTCTGAGATTTCTCTAGTAATCAACTTCTAATTCAAGTAAGCATCTTGTTTATATTGTTCTTCATGTTTATGACTCTCTTTGAGTACTTTAATCCTTGTAGCTCCTAGATTAAAGTAGTATTTGTAGTATAAGCATGGTGCTTAGGCTCGATTACTCATGGATGTACCCTACTTTTTGAGTCGGTGGTAGCTCACGAGGGTGACTCTTATAGCCTCGCTGAATCCTCTGTAGTCCATCCCCCATTAGTAGGCCTAGCAGGACTTTGTTACTATAGGAAACATACCATGCCTATGTTTTCTATAATAATATCCCTAGAATTGAATAATAGAAGATAAAGCTTACTGAAGTTAGAACTAGAAGACCTTAGTAGTCTCCTCTATACTCCTATTATCTAGCCTTGATTGTGAAGTTGGGTTAAGTTAGATTTAGTTATTCTCACACACATTCCCTCGAGTTTGATATAAAACTGGGTACTACCGGTGAAGTGCTACATTGGTATATTATTTGTGCACTTGTGGATTATTCTTTGTGCATTAATTAATACCAACAAGCATTTCTGGCACCGTTGCCGGGAAATGGTTGCTGAGTTAACTTTGAACCTAGCTTATCCTTATATCAGTAATCTTTTATCTTTTCTTTTCCTTTCTTTTTACCATGGATCTAGAATCCACCCCCATCTACCAATATGGTGCACCTACGAGCGCAAGCCTACGGCCACAAGAATCTTCCAAGCCTATCCTAACACCTGGCTATGAGCTGCGTCCACATTTAATCAACATGGTTTAGGATAAACCCTTTTTAGGCGAAGATGATGAAAACCCCTATTTCCACCTAAATGAGTTTGAGCAAACATGTACATGCCTACGCATTGCAAGCATGTCAGACGAAACCTTACGATGGAAGCATTTTCCCTTCTCTTTTCTGGGAAAAGCTAAACGTTGGTACAACCTCACTATAGGGAGTAGACAAGGAGATTGGGATGCCTTGTGCTCTAGCTTTTGCTTGCAATTCTTTCTCATCTCTAGGGTAGTCAGACTTCATTTAGAGATTCTATCTTTTAAATAAAAGAAAAAAGAATCTCTAGGCATGGCCTAGGAACGCTATAATACTCTTATTAATATTGGCCTTGACCTTGCTATTCAAGACCCCATTCTTCTTCAACACTTTTATATGAGTCTTGATAGAAAAACCTCAAAGCTTCTTAATACGGCCTCAGAAAGCTCGTTCTTGCATGTCTCTGCTAGTTTAGAGAGAAGCATTATTATAAAAATATTAGAGAACATCCCTGAAGAAGTAGAAGAGAAGCCATTAGAGGAATCCAAGATAGCTAAACCTAAATCCTTACCAAACCCATCACCAGCTTCAGCTGTCTCAAGTCCTAAACCACCGAAAATGGAGGAAACTCCAATTTTGGATTTCATGCTTGAATTCGAGGATGAACTTTTTTATGAATATAGAAATACCTCGAATTACCATGTTATGAGGAGACCCTAAAAGCCTAAAAATCACCTCATGTAGAACCTTTAAACCCTTTTGAGGAAGCCTTCTTTAAAAAGACTACAAAAGAGCCAGTGTCCATTATAAGCAATGGATGGTTAGAAGAATCAGAGCTTTCCTCTGATATGATTCATTTAGATTCACCTTCTATATCCATTTGTTGCCAAATTAACAAAGCTCCTTTCGATGCTCTCTACAATCTAGTTGTGGGTGTTAATATGATGTCTGCATCTTTTGCTCATGATTTATTGAAACACATGCCATTAACCCCAATAATGAAGTTGTTGAAAGGTCTTTCAGGGCACATTCTTCTGAGTTTGGGGATCTTGTATGTCCTCCCTATCTAGGTAAAAGGAACTAAGGTTCATTTGAGCTTCCATATCATTGATATTATAGAGTTTGACTTATGGATAGGACAACTAATTGAAAGACTTATCAAGAAGGACAAACAGGAAAGTTGAATATAAGGCTTGGAAAAAACTTTAAACTTTCTATACCCATCACTCATTCTCTAAATGATGAGAGTGAGTCAATTCCTGACCAAGACCCAATAGAAGAGGTTAAGGTTGTATCTCTTTATGACTTGATCGAACCCAACCTTAAAGATGATGTTCAGTTCTTCATCGAAGAGGAAGACGAAAATCCCATAGAACTTGAACCTCTAGATAAATTACTAGAACCACATAAGCCCACCATTGAGGGGCGCCGGTGTCAGGGAGGGGTGCCGCCGGTGTGGGAAGGAGGGAGCCAGGATGTGGGAGGAGGATGCTAGGGTCGAGGAAGGAGACGTCGGTGTGGAGGAAGGAGCCACCGTGGTAAGGGAGGAGGATGTCGAAGTGGGAGAGGACGCCGCCGCCAGTGGCTAGGGAGGGAGCGAGGTGTGTGGAGGATGGGCAAAAGGTGGGAAGGAGTGTGACTGCCGGCTCGCGGTGCTACGGAGTGCAATCGGGGGGGCGCGGGGCTCCTGGATCCATGGGGAGGAGAGAGAGAGAAGAGGAGCAGCGGTAGCGACAGCGAATGTGTGGACGTACTAAACTGCAGTGCGAGTGGATAACACCTTGAGAGACGAGTGAAGGAGGATGCACGGTGCCATATCGAATCATTATACGATGCGCATCTAGAACCGTCGAGCATCAGAGTCATAGCATTACCGAAAAAATTACATTTTTTATGCAAAATAGCCTATCACTGCCAGTTGTAGCATCTATCACTGCCGATTGTAGCTAGCCATAAATCGATAGTGATACATTATCATTGTTGACTCAAAAGCAATCAACGGCAATAAAGCAGCAGTGATGTATGAATATGTAGTTCAAGCTATCTACGAACCAACACCTTACCTCAGTCATAATCCCTACTGCGATGAAAACTGTTGAAACATTTCATGAGTGAATGATCCTCTTCTATCGTGGTGGTTCGGTGGACGTACGTGCGTGGCCCGCCGCTCCACCTCTCTACAACATCATATCGGATAAGTCAAAATGCAGCAAGCAGATCCTCCTCTATCATTTCATCAACCCTAAATAGTACTCTGCCTCCGCCATATCTGCCGCGTAGGATCAGAGTTGCAGCTCAGCTTGTACAGGGATTCCACAACAAAACCTGCATGCATACGAGCGATGATCTTGTAGGATATTACTATATATACGTAGCCTTGTACTCTCTCTCCCCTGATGATGATAATAATAATAAATAAAAAGAGCAGCAATATAATGAACACCGTTGGTTCACTGGATGGCATGGTACGCGTACCATGTTCTCTTACACCGCACATGGTCATGCTGGCTGGCTGGTGGTCTGCGATCACATGATCACGTCAATCATAGCCTCACTGTGATAGTGCTTTAATTATGCTTGTACTCGATCCCGTCCTGCATCTTGAAAATTTTCATTTTAGCTCTTTCTTATTCTTTTATAAATAGATTCCCTACTAAACCTTTACTAAGAACGCACTCGAAGCTTAGCGTTATACAACACTATGCCAAGGTACATGGCTCAACGTCATGTTAGAATACGCTTACCCCTGCCTCGTTAGTGAGGACACCGGGTGTTGTAGCAATGTAGGATCCAATGTGGTGCTAGGCCCCATGGAGCTCAGCGTTGATTCAATTAATGCTAAAGCACCGACCTCGTCGTGGTCTGACTCAACATCGAGGTCTGGGCACTAAAAGCCATGTGTCAGCCCCATTCTTTGTCCTCTATCCATTTCCACCTGATCGGCTCTCTTTTCTCTCTCCCCTAACTCCCCGTGAACCCTAGCCTCTAATAACTCTGGTGAAAGCCCTAGTTTGGTTTTGGATAATTGATGAAACCTAGTACTAACCTTTATGCTAAGTATGTGAATTAGATAAGGTTGGTACATTCCAAGTGGTGAAGCTACAAGATGGTCTATGGAGGTGATGATGGATATAGATGATCAAGTGCTCATCATTTGGAAAAGAAGAAAGAGAAAAATAGAAATGGGCTTAAGGCAAAGGTATATGTGATATGGCCATTTCTGTTTTGCATTCAAGACATCATAGAGGGTGTGAGTGACTTAGGATCAATAGTCATACTATTAAGCGGGGAAATTCTTGGTTAAACGGTTATCAAGTGCCACTAGGTGAATTCATATGAGCATATGCATTAGGACCTAGTGTGAGATAACATCAACCCTAATAAAATGCTTTAAAAATTGCTAACAAATATGCACTTAAGTTCTACACTTTGTGGTCAGCAAGTTAGAAGTAAGGGTGAAGCGGTCATGGACTTAGAAAAACAAAAGGAGGAGCTAAACAGCGATCGGACGCTGGCTATGTCCTGACCGAACGCTAGGGGCCGAGTCCGGTCAAATTTAAAAGTTGGCGCGATGTTGGCCGAGAGTGGCAAGGCACAACCAGACACTGGCACTGAGTGGATTCATGTGTCTGGTCACTTCTTGGAGGTGGGCTGGCGCTGCTGATCGGACCCTAGATGAACATTGTTCATCATCCGGTTAGGGTGACGTGGCGCATGAGCAGAGAGGTGGAGTAGTGACTGGACTTGGGTTGTGTCAGGTCGACTGTGACTGGACGCATCTGATCAACGAAAACCCTCTTGGGGTGCTTACTGGACGCGACTGGACTCTGAGCGGCTCTGCGTCAGGTGGAGTTGAGTTGCGCGTTCGGTCGTTGCTTTGACTGCACGTTGAACATTAAGTGACCGTTGGAATCGAACGAACGAAATTTAAATAGATGACATGTGGCAGAGATCCGTGGACTAGACACTGGTGCTTGTGCGTTCGGTCAACCTGACCGGCGCATCCGGTCAGTGCGAGTTGAGCCCAGTGAGTGAGCCAACGGCTCTATTCTTTGGAAGGGCTCTATAAATAGTGTTTGGCCAGCTCCAAGGCATCTCTCTTAAACTTTTGACATTCTTGACATCCTTGTGAGCTAAGTAAACTTCCTCTCACTCATCTCTCTTGCTTGATTATGAATACAAAGTGAGATTGAGTGATTCCAAGTGCATTTGCTTGAGTGATTGCATCTAGTGGCACTCGGGGATTGTTGTGGCTGCAGATTTCTTGTTACTCTTGGTGGTTGCCACCACCTAGACGGCTTGGAGCAGCGGTAGAGGTCTGGCACGTGTTAATGATTGTTCGTGGTCGGCTCCGGTGATCTTGTGAGGGTGCACCTTACCCGGTGAAGCACCGCAAGGTAGCTCTAGTAAATTGCTTGTGTCATTGAGTTACCTCATTTGTGGGTTGGTTCTTGTGGTGTCTAACGTGTGAATGAGGTTCGTGCAACACCTCTTAACCGTTGAACCACCAAGTGTTGGTCAACACAATGAGGACTAGCGTGTCGGTAAGCATGTGAACCTCGGGAGAAAAATCACTTTGTGTCTTGCCATTGGATTTCTCCTGGTATTCATATTGTGTTGATTGATTGATTGGTTCATCTTCTCTACGTGGCAGTATGATTATCTTGCTCACTTATTTACATTCCCACAAACTAGTTGTAACAAGCTCTTTAGTGAAACTAGTTTTGAGAGCTTGTCTTTCCATTGCTAGTATAGCTTCTCACCTAGTTGAGCTCATTAGTGTAGCTAGCATTGAGAGCTCTTAGTGACTTAGCGATTGTTTGTCTTAGAAATTATAGCAAATAGAATTGTTGGGATAGAAGCTTGCAACACTTGTTAGAGCTAGTGCAAAAAGCTTTATAGCCAATTAGTTGTCTAACAAGTTTGTTTAGTGGTTCATAGTTTTTTAAATTAGGCTATTCACCTCCTCTCTAGCCAAATTGGACCTTTCAAGTGGTACCGGAGTCATGGCCACCATTTAATTAAGGCTTAACAATCTTGGTGTATAAAAGATGGCTCAAATTATGTTCAACCATGTTGGGGGTAAACCACTATTCTTTGATGGCACATCATTTGACTATTGGAAGAGAAAGATGAAGATATACCTTGGTTCAATTAATGACAAGGCGTGGGATGTGGCAGAGAATGAGTTTGTGATTCTTGACCCTACCAATCTCACCAACAAAAACAAGATCAACAAGCAATGCAATACCATGGCACTCAACACAATATACAATAGCATTGATTCAAAGGTGTTTGAGCAAATCAAAGATCTTGAGAAGGCAAGTGAAGTTTGGGTGAGATTAGAAGAAACATACGAGGGCACTTTAACGGTAAAAAGTGCCAAGCTCTACATGCTCAAGACAAGCTATCCAACTTTAAGATGAAGGATGATAAGTCTATTTCAGAGATGTTCTATCGGCTTCAAGTTATCATCAATGATCTCAAGTATTTGGGTGATAAGGTGAAGGATGAGGACTTCTCTCATAAGTTCTTGATATGTTTACCCAAGACATTCAAAATATTAAGAACTATCATCTTTAGAGGTGGGTTGAAGGATTTATCTTCCAATGAGGTACTTAGAGATGTCATGATCGAAGATCAATACAATGATGATGATGAGGTCATGAAGGAGGAAGATACGAAGAAAAAAAGTGTGGCATTCAAAGTCGGCACTTCATCTTCTAAGAATAAGAGCAAGGACAAAGCAAACAAAAAATATTCAAGTGATGAGGAGTGCTCCAATGATGATAGTGATGATGAAGCTCTAGCTCTCTTTGTGCACAAGTTTGGCTAGATGATAAAGAAGAAGGGCTATCATACAATAAAGAGAAGAGATCACTCTAAGAACAAGGAATATGCAAGATTATGCTATAAGTGCAAGAGTCCCGACATATTATGGTGGATTGTACTTATAATAGTGACAATGAGGACAATGAGAAGAAGAAGAAGAAGAGCAAGAAAGAAAAGAAAGAAAAGAAGGAAAAGAAGGAGAAGAAGATGACCTTCAAGAAGAAGAAGAAGAAGAATGGATCCTATGTTATCACATGGGATAGTGATGCCTCTAACGATGATGACTCAAGGGATGATGACAAGGCATCCGAGAAGAAGGCTCTAGTAAGCATCGCTGTCAACAACAAGCCTTCACTATTTGACCCTTCATCATGCTTCACGGCCAAGGGCTCCAAGGTAAAATATGATGAAAGTGGAAACGATGGTAATGAAAGTGAAAATGATAGTGATGATGATGAATTCTCTAACAAACAACTAATGAACATGCTAGAACAAGCCGACTCAACAATTAAAAAGAAGAACAAGAAGTGCAAAGAATTGTAAAAGAAGCTTGATGCCCTTGAGCAATCCTTTGATGAGCTCAATGTTACTCATAAGAGGCTAGAGTAAGCCCATAAGAACCTTGGCAAAGCTCACACCAAGCTTGAAAAATCTCACTCCTTACTTCTTGAACAAGATAAGGAAAGGGTAATAGTATCATATGATGTGGGCATAATATATGACTTAATTGATGAATCTTTTTATGAACCAATTGTTATTGCTTCCACTAACCCTTCTTGTAGCTCATCATCCACTACCACCACCACTTCTACCTCTACTACTTGTGAAGGTTTCACTTGTGATGCCTCACTAATGGTTAAGAATGAGACTCTCAAGGGAGAGGTGGATGAGCTCACTCACGCCCTAGGCATGGCCTATGGCAGTGAGGCCCGCTTGCTAAAGTGCTTGGGTAGCCAAAGGTTCTCTCTTAACAAAGAGGGATTAGGCTATACCTCTAAGAAAGGTAGGCCTTTGCTACTCCTAAAGCTAGCTTTGTAAAAAGTAATGGTTGATTTTGTAATAGATGCAAGCAAGCTGAGCATTTAGAGCAATATTACAAGAACAAGAACAAGAATGCTAATGTATCCTCAATCAAGATTGATTCTTGTTATTTGCTTACTAAGGGTGTGAATGGTGTGAAGGCTAAGTTCATTGGTACACCAATTGTGGGCTCAAAGAAGAAAGTCATTTGGGTACCAAATTCTTTGGTAACTAACCTTTAAGGACCCAAGCAAGTTTGGGTACCTAAAAAGAATTGATCTTCTTTTATAGGTCAATCATAAAGTTAGAGGAAGGCATTGGGTGCTTGATAGTGGGTGCACACAACACATGATCGGTGATTCAAGAATGTTCAATTCAATCAATGAGAATGATGACAATGGGATTGATAGTATAACATTTGGTGATAATGGCAAAGGCAAGGTCAAGTTGGTAAGATTACAATATCCAATGACTTAAGCATTTTTAATGTGCTACTAGTAGAGAGCTTGAACTTCAACCTATTGTCAGTAGCTCAACTTTATAATCTTGGTTTCAAG
Organism: Saccharum hybrid cultivar R570; assembly: GCA_038087645.1. NCBI lineage: Eukaryota > Viridiplantae > Streptophyta > Magnoliopsida > Poales > Poaceae > Saccharum > Saccharum hybrid cultivar. The sequence goes on from JAQSUU010000344.1 coordinate 4,733,919, forward strand.
TGCATATTTAGAGTTGATGATGTTGAGATTATAAGTGTAGATGGATCTAATTTGATATTCAAAGGATTTAGATATGAGAATATATACTTGATTGATTTCAATGCTAGAGAAGCTCAATTGCCAACATGTTTGCTCACTAAGTCTAGCATGGGTTAGTTATGGCATAGAAGGCTTGGTCATGTTGGAATAAAATAATTGAACAAATTAATTAAGCATGATCTAGTTAGAGGGTTGAAGGATGTCATATTTGAGAAGGACAAGCTATGTAGTGCATATTAAGTTAGAAAGCAAGTTGGCAACACACACACCCTAAGTTGGCAACACTCAAATGAGCACATTCAAGCCATTTGAGTTGTTGCATATGGATTTTTTTAGATCAATCACATATACTAGCATTGGTGGAAACAAATATAGATTTGTGATTGTGGATGATTTAACTAGATATACATGGGTGTCCTTTCTTGTTGATAAGAGTGATGTGTTTGTAATTTTCAAGACATTCATCAAGAGAATACACAATGAGTTTGAGACCACTATCAAGAAAGTGAGAAGTGATAATAGAAGTGAATTCAAGAACACAAGAGTTGATGATTTATGTGATGACTTTGGGATTAGGCATCAATTTTTGGCCAGGTATACTCCTCAATCAAATGGCCTAGTTGATAGAAAGAATAGAACCTTGATTGACATGGCAAGATCAATGTTGAGTGAGTATAATGTGAGTTATTTATTTTGCGCCGAAGCAATCAACACGGCTTGCTACTATAGCAACCACCTTTATTGTTGTCCTATGATGGAGAAGACACCATATGAGCTCTTGAATGGAAGAAAGTCCAATATTGCATACTTTAGGGTATTAGGATACAAGTGCTACATATTGAAGAAAAACACAAGATTGAGCAAGTTTAAAAAGAAAGGTGATGAAGGTTTCTTGCTTGGTTACTCAACTACTAGCAAGGCATATAGAGTATGGAATTTGGCTAGTGGTACTCTTAAGGAGGTTCATGATGTGGAATTTGATGAAACCAATGGTTTTAAGAGAAAGATAAGAATCTAGATGATGTGAAAGGCACTTAATTGACCAATGTAATAAAGAAGATGGATGTTGGTGACATAAGACCTAGAGAAGTGATTGAAATTGAAGATGACAAAGATCAAGTGCTCTCTAACTCAAATGTGCAAGCTAGTGATTCTCATGATCAAAATTAAGCTAGTTCATCATCTCAAGTGTAAGATTAACAAATGGCTAGTACATCATCTCAACCAAATGACCAACCAAGTGCAAGCAATCACGTTCAAGTGCTCCAACCTATAAATGTTGTAAGAGATCATCCTTTGGATTCTATAATTGGTGATATATCAAGAGGTGTACAAATAAGATCAAGATTGGCATTATTTTGTGAACACTTTTCATTTGTGTTATCCATTAAACCTAAGAAGATTGATGAAAATTTGAAGGATGTTGATTGGGTCAATGCAATGCATGAAGAGATAAACAACTTCAAGAGAAATCAAGTATAGGAGTTAGTTGAGAGGCCTAAGGGATATAATGTGATTGGAACCAAATGGGTCTTTCGCAACGAGCAAGATCAAGATGGATTAATTATAAGGAATAAAGTAAGATTAGTGGCTTAAGGATACACTCAAGTTGAGGGTCTTGACTTTGGTGAAACATATGACCCGGTTGCAAGATCGGAAGCAATTAGGATCTTGTTAGCCTATGCTTATGCCCACAACATCAAGTTGTACCAAATAGATGTGAAAAGCACATTTTTCAATGGGTACATTAACGAGCTTGTATATATTGAGCAACCTCCCGGTCTTGAAGATGAGAAGAAGCCTAACCATGTCTACAGGTTGAGATAGACTTTGTATGGTTTCAAGCAAGCACCAAGAACATGGTATGAGAGGTTAAGGGATTTCCTACTCTCAGGTTCATCATGGGCAAGGTTCGCACCACTCTCTTCACCAAGACGATTGAAAAGGACTTATTTGTGTTGCAAATCTATATTGATGACATTATTTTTGGATCAATCAATCTAGATTTTTGTGATGAGTTTGGAAAGATAATGGCAAATGAGTTTGAGATGTCCATGATTGGAGAGCTTAGTTACTTCCTTGGTCTTCAAATCAAGCAATTAAAGAATGTCACATTTGTGAGTCAAGGCAAGTATATCAAAGACATGCTCAAGAAGTTTGAAATGGAGGATGCAAAGGGAATTAGTACACTAATGGAGACAAATGAAAGCTTGGATAGTGATACAAGTGACAATATGGTGGATCAAAAGATGTATCGGTCTATTATTAGAAGCCTACTCTATGTGACCGCATCAAGACTAGATGTGATGTTTAGTGTATGCATGTGTGCAAGATTTTGTGGCAGAACCTCCTAAATTATGTGGCCCACGTGGACCTGTCGTTGTCCCGAAGACCTCTGACGGTTATGCATGTGTTACAGATAAATTAAAAAGTCTATCGGGTGTCCTCGGGAAACTCGAATCATCCATGATCTTCCAAGCAGGATCACTTTACAGAGGCATTATAGTATTACAATAGTTTATATAATAAATTACATCAGAGTAAAAGTGTGGAAGTCTTACATAACATAAGTTTACAAACTATTTATTCCAAACCTTATAAACCTTAAGTTTAATTATTACAACTATAGTAGTGGAGTAGCATTAGTAACTTTATTACAGATCACCAAAACGGAGTGCCCTGCCCAAGAGCCAAACACACTACTCATCGTCGCTTACTGCAAAAATTGTCATGCAGCAGGGTCTGAAACACACCTGCTCATGAGACGTACCTGCAACAAGGGTTTAGCAAACCCTGAGTATAAAAGTACTCAACAAGACTTAACCAACGAAAAGGGAGGAGAAGACTCAGAAATGCAGGCTTAGGGGAATCAAGGTGAGGTTTCAGCGAGAATCAAAGTTCTTTTGCATAAAAGCTACAAATAGTGGGTCCTTAAGATCATTGTTTTAACTCATCATTAATCATTAGTAGAATCTAAGTGATCCTATTCTAGATCAAGTAACTCATACAACTTCTTTCTTAAACCTTGACCAAAGTTCCACTTGTTATCTATGATGATGAACAGAGAATCAAGTCTCCATATCCGAGGAGCAACGATGATTCAAATCAATTATACCCAGCTGGAGATCCCTAACAACACAGCACATGTAGGACTCAAACCTATATATATCAACTTTCACCCGAATCCTCCAAAACATGATCAAGTCCAGCACCACCTGAGAGTACAGTACAGCTCTAATCCAGCCCTTGGCCATGAGGGTATACACTATTATCGCCATCTCTCAACTCCTAGTGTGCGGTTGGCTGGTCACATGATAGAATTACCGAGGTCTTAGGCTTACCAGAGCATGTGGCTAATTGCAAAGTCTCAACGCACATAATTCGATCAACGATATGGTCCTTAATCGACACAGTTGAAAACACTACATTGATGCTCTTTTCCAATGCAAGTTACCCGTCCGGCCTTAATTTATTATCATGTCTCATTATCCAACAAGTTATGTCAACTTTAACCATTTGAAAATATTTCCTTTTAAAGCCTATCTCATTAAGCAAGGTTAAGCATAAATAAGCATTTTCAAATAAAAACAGGTATCAAGGACGATATTGAGTAATCAAGGTTGGTAATGCATCAATTAGGATATCACTCAACTCCTAATCACCTAATGCAACATTTCATAAGCTTAAGTGATATCAGATTCATAAATCACAAGGTAGGGTTTAATGCACCCAGGGCTTGCCTTGGTCGACGGGGATCTCAGGCTCGGGGTTAGTCCCACAGATGTCGAATCCAACCTCTACTAGTGACTGCACTTCCTCAGAGACTGGTTCGATAACGTTTACCTCTTTGTTCACATGGACTACATGACATGATGAAGTAATAAACATGATGCTTGATGATGGTATGGCAAGATTAAGAACTTGAGTACAACTTTCCATCATGGTACAGTTGCAAGCCAACAAAACCCACTAAGTTCATTAGGGTTTTGACAAGATTTGTTTTACATGAAATGTCATTAGGGTTCATTAATTACATGCTAAACATGAGCTCAAACAATAAAGTAACATGTCAAGGATCATCATGTGTTAATGACCCATGGTCAACAATCAATTCCAAAGTCAAACCAAACCCTAAGTCATTAAGGTTAATTGCTTGGTTAATTAATGAATTAATTAAGCATAAAATTAAGTATAAAATTAACTTTGTCCAATTGAGCCCATAATTTTTTACTTAAGTTACTTACATCATGACTAAGTGACAAAACAAATTTTACAATTTTTGGACAATTATTTTAGCCTAGAAAAATAATAAAAGTTGCATTTATTAATTAATGAAGCTAATTTTTAAGCATAGCAAAAGTTTTGGAATTGGCTATTTTATATGTTTTCCCTAAATAGAGCATATCACAGAGATGCTACACAAAAAATTTCATAATTTTAGGAGCCTTATTTATTTAATTAAAAAATATACAAGAAAATACATATAATAGCATTTTAGAAAATTAAAAAAACATTTCTTTCTTTCTCGGCCCACGGCCTGCCCTACCCGGCCCAAAGATGAGCTAGGCCGGCCCAGCAAGGCCAGGCCGCACCTCTGCTCTGGCCAGAGGCCATGGCGGCGCCCGGCCGGCTGCCATCTCGCCGGCGGCGAGCCTGCCAGCAACAGTGAGGGTGCCACTATGTACCCCACCTACCCACAAACCCACCCAAGCGAAGAACCGACTGACTAGCGCACTGAGAGGAGGTCCACACCAGCCATGGCGGCTCGGCGGCAAGCACCCGACGACGCATCGTGTTCCGACCACTCCGACGTACCACCGGATCGATTAGCAACGAGGTAACATAGAGTAGCTCACCACGAGCATGGGACGATGCTCGGTTGAGGCAGAGGGGCACCAGAGATGAGTTGTCGATGGGAGAGGTATCGGCGGTGGCACGAACCGAGGTTGACAGTGGTGTTCCGGCACGTTCAGTGCGGTAGAGCTGAAATGAGTGAGCCGATCACGATGAAGGCATCGAGGCGGTGATAAAACACAAGATGATGCGGCAAACGGCTCACCGGTGAGGCCTGGCCACGGGAGGGTGGAACTCGAAGGCACTGTTGCCGGCCGCGGGGAAGAAAGCAGTGCGCCGAGCAACTTCGACGGCGAGGCAAGGCAAGAGCGGGCTTAGGACGTGAATAGGGAGATGGCGAAGCTAACTGTGAGTTCAATTTGGAGGATGGGGCAATGGGGATGACAAATTCTACTGGCGGAGGGAGGTCGTCGACGGCAAGACAGGGAGGGAAAAGAGAAAGACGACGACGGCTCCGAGCTTTAAAGCAGCGACGAGTGACTTCTGGGCGTGCAGCAGTTGCGTGTCCTTCCGTGCGAGCGCAACACGGGAGGGCAGCGGACGCTGGCAAAGCAGCTCGGTGGCAAGCAAGAGGTGGCGCCCTGCTCTCAAATTGATTTTCAAATATTAATGGAAGTGCCACTGATAAAGATTTCCAAATTACTTTTAAAAGTTCTAAAGAAGTTAAAAATTTGTAAAAACAAAAGTTGCTCAAAAATTCAAGATCTGCAACTTTCTCGATAAAAACTTTTTAAATTCAGCTTAGATTTTGAAATTTGAATTTGAAATCAAAAGGGGACATTTTCTGGATTTTGATAAATTAAAAATTACTTTAAATTTTACATTGAAACTTTGAAAACTCAAAACACCAAAGTTGTATATCTTGACAAGATCTACAACTTTTTTTAAACCATTTTCAAATTCTACCTCTATTTTGAAATTTAAATAGGGGAATGAAAAGGGATTAAATTTGATATTTGAATCTTTTCAAAATTACTCTAAATTTTATACTAAAACTTTGAAAACTCTAAAAACAAAAATTGAATAATTAACAAGATCTACAACTTTGCTTTTTTGCTCACCCTCAAATTTTGCTTAGATTTTGAATTACACAAAAGGGGGTAAAACAGGGTTTTTTTAGAAATCAGGGTTTTGAATCAAATTTAAACACAATTTGGTTTCTACATTAATTGATGATTAATTAGTAATCACAACTATCATATAAATGTACCATTAGGTCAAATCACACTTGACCTTTCCAACGCCACATTTGTTTGAACTAAATTTGAATTAAAAATTTATTTTAATAAACATCCCAATTTGAATTCAAATTTGAATTAGAAAACTTAGGTCAAGTTTTGAAACTCAAATTCAACCTCAAACTTGGAGTTCATTTTTAAATGTTGTACTAGGATTTATACACTATACTTGACACTAGTGTAAACATAGCTTACACCTCAAAGTATATAGGGCATAAATCAAGTATTTGAGATGACATTCAAAACTAGGATTTTGGATTTAAGACAAACATCACCAGAACTCAATCAACCTAAGAAACATAAACTTGTTTTAGTTGGTGCACATCAAGGTTAACTTCAACATGAATGCTTTGGAATGCATATGATGACATGGTCAATTTTAGTTACCATAACACTAGGGGTGTTACAGATTTCAAGCCTTACCAAGAGAAAATCATTTGAATGCAACCAAGAGAATATTGAGGTACTTGAAGAATACATAAAATATTATATTGTGGTATCCCAAAGGAGCAAAGTTTGAGTTGATTGGATATTTAGACTCTGATTATGCAGATGCAAGGTTGAGAGAAGAAGCACTTTGGGCACTTGTCAACTAATGGAAAGATCACTTGTTTCTTGATCATCAAAGAAGTAAAATAGTGTTGTACTTTCAACCGCCGAAACCAAATACATAGCCGTCAGCAATTGTTGTGCACAAATTCTTTAGATGAAGGCTACCTTGAATGATTTTAGAATCAAGTTCAAACAAGTGCAATTGCTATGTGACAATGAGAGTGTCGTGAAGCTCACCAAAAATTTGGTTCAACATGCAAGAACAAAACACATTGATGTCCACCATCACTTCATTAGAGATCACCAACAAAAAGAGAACATTTTAATTGAGAATATAGACACCGATGGTCAACTTATCGTTATCTTCACTAAGCCACTTAATGAGAAGAGGTTTTGCGAGCTAAGAATTGGATTGAACATACTTGACTTCTCAATGCACCCCCATTATATGACACGCCTCTCCTTCGAGCAAAGCGAGATAAAGTTGATTGACATGTCATTCATCCATTGCTAAGGACTTGTTTAGTGTATCTAGTCATTCCTATCATGTCTTAGGATCATTCATGAAAATCAAATGAATTTAATGCTTGCATGGTACCATTATTGCTTCTATGCTTGATATGATTGTAACACCCCAGTGTTAGGCTTGCATTAGCATTTGCAAATCATGTGCATAAGCATAATCATGCATTGACAAGCATCACATGAAATATAGACTTGAAACATGTTAACGAAACATGCATTTTGCAATATGTTGTTTCAGTGGATTTAAAATTATGTTGATGCTTGTTAGGACTTGTATGCGCTTGTTTGAGTAAATGAACAACTTAGAAATGTTTAGCAAACAATTTAGAGCAAGGTTTGTATTCAAAATTTTCTCAAATTTGGCTTTAAAAATAATCTTAGAAAATGGAGTTTTGATTTAAAAATCAACTTTAAATCCCTAGTTAAAAATCTAACTACATTTTAGCTTGAGTCCATTTAGAAAAGTTGAAGATCTAAAAATCTAGATCAACTTTTGTTTTGGGGTCATTTTCTGAAAATGTCTTTTTCTCGTTCAAATTGGGGACTTTATGCTATTTTATTTGAATTATAAAAAGTAAAATGAATTTCTTTTAGTATTGGGTCGTGCCCCTCCTATCTCGGCCCACTGCCAAAGCTGGCCTGGCCTGCCCCGTGCGCCCACCTGCATGCCTCGCCCGTGCCCGAGCCGACCGCGATAGGGGACAGCCGCCTCGTGGCCGCTGCTCACCGTCGACGGCGTACGGGTGGCTTCTGGTGGCCCCTGCAAGCGTGCGCGTGCCTGCCTTCAAGTCGGCTACAGCACCCCGCCCACTCCATTCACTCCCTTTCTCCTATTTCAAAAAGCCGAGCGGCTTCCTCCACCACCGTGCGCTGCCGCGTCACCCGCCGGCGTCGTGCCCTCTCCACCGCGCGCCATTCTCCGATTGCCCGCGCATCATGCTCTGCCCCCTCCGCTCCATCTGGTGCTCCCTCCAGCAGCCGCCAACGTCAAGGTGAGGGGCCCTATCGGCCGTCTTCATCCCCGCCGGTGAGCTCGCCATCGCGGCTCCCATCGGCAATTCATTTCCTCTCTCGCCTTCTTCTCTCTCTCGTGCACCACGGCCGCCTCCACCTGTTGGAGCTCATGCGCGCCTCCATGGCCCTTGTTGTGGCCTGCACCGGCCTCCACGCTAGCAAGCAGCGCCACCGCTTCGCCATCCCCGCCGGTGAGCTCCCTCCTAAGCTCTCGTGCCTCGGGTAGCTGGTGCACGAGGTGTGCCTCGGTGTGGGGAGTGGGCTGGTGCCTTCCCCGTCACCGGATGTCGCACTAGCGGTGAGCTTGCCGTCGGTGAACGGCCGCCCTGGCTCGGCCCACTAACGCGTGGGGCCAGTCAGCGCCAGGGGCCCTCACGACAGCAGTAGGGAGGGCACCCCTATGTGCAGATCTGGGTGCACCTAACATTTTAGCCAGCCGAATTTTCAAATAAACAGAGAAAATGAATTTCAGATTTGATTTAAAACTTGTAAAATGCATAGCTTGCAAAATACTTGTCCAAAAATTATGAAATCAATTTTGTTGGGTTTCTGGTCATGATATATACATGTTAAAAATATTGCATGTCATTTTTGTGATACTTTTATATGTGGCTTTATTTAATTTGTTTAAATGTTGTTATCTTGTAAAATATGTAATAAATTGTAGAAAGGTCAGAAAAATATGGTTCTTGTTGTGTTGATCTTGTGGGGGCATGTACTTTCTATGAAAAATATATGATGTGCATGTTCTGTGAAAAAATATGGTCAAGTAATTTAGGTGTTTTAATTGCTAGTTTCTTGTAAAATTGCTAGAGCCAAAAATATGAATAATACATGTAGGTGAAACTTTTCTATAATGTTCCTATACTATGTAGACCATGGGAAAAATATGAAATCTGTTGTTTTGTACTTTTCATAGTACAAAGTATTTTCATGCTCATTTATCCATCATGGCTTGTAATTTTTATGTAGGCTATCATACTTGTCCAAATATAATGAAAATTTTATGGTAGGCTATCTTCAGCATGACTAAGCTACTTTAATTTTTTTTAGAATTTTCTATGCACCAAAAATACATGTTGTTGTTGTAACCTTAGTTTAAAAGGAAATAAAAATAACCTTCTTAATATATGATTAGTTTAATTGTGTGGCTTTGATGTATCTTTGAAGCATCAAATAACTTGCTGTTATGACTTGGTATGTTATGGCAATCATTGTGGTGTTAGTGTAGTAGCACCTGTGTTGTGGTTACATGGTAGTTAGCGATGCATGATGATAGTTAGTAGTAGAAGAGAATGCATTAGATGACATGTGCTGTGACACTTGTTCTTGGATAATGTTGACTACCTAGGAGAAGAGTTTTACAACTACTCTGTTAAATAAAGTTAACCATGTTGATCTACATTACATGCAATCATAAGCATCATATGCCATCTCATCTGATGCACCAGTTGCATAATTACTTATACAAATGCATCATATAGGATCGCAGGAGGAAGTACAGGTATCGGTACAAGAGGAGCAGGTCGGGGCTGATCCACAGAAAAATCTAGGCACAGGAGCTGCCCGAGGCCGAGGAGTAAGGAGAGGATCTGCCTGAGTACGTGGACCATCAACCTAGTTCCTTCGAAAGAGGCAAGCCTTGGAGCATTATAAGTCTCGTACTTTACAAAAATAATTAATTATATAAGTTCTATATATATTGTTACATTAAGTGTAGGAGTTGAGTGAAACTGATGATGCATTTATTATATCCTTGTTACCTTGTTATATTTTGTATACCCTGCTAAGTCTAAGACCACATTAAATGTTTAGCGCTGCTTAGACCGGTAGCAGTCGGTGATTTCCTATCACCGGCAACTATATGTGGTTATCGGAATACTTTAGTTGTGGAATAGATGATATTCTGGAAATAACCAAGTATGGATGGATGAAAGGAGACCGGGCGGAACAAGTAGTGTACAACCAGACAGGGTTCTAGGGTGCTTGTAGTTTTCGACTGTGTTGGTTAAGGACCGATCGTTGCTCGTCTCTCTTGTCATATTGAACGCAAGCCTCATATTTAGCTGGCCAAATAAAGTACCTTTTGACTGTGAAGCTATTAGCACTATTTAGGCCAAGATCTATACGAGTGCACGTATTGGAGCTGATGGAGGTATAACAGGGGCGCGAAGAGTGAGCCCAAGGGCAGGCGTGGCCTGATTCCTGTCAGTCAGGCGGCCCCTAGGTATTGCGGCTCTAGTTTGTCCCGTAACGTTTAACGAAATAGTGTCATTAGTGATCTGTAGCTCATTTGATCGATGAGTATGGTTTGTGTGAGGAATAAATCACCCGCTAGTTAGGAATTGATTCGAATCGCCATCACTCCTGGATAGTGAGCACTTGACTCAAGTTATGGCATCATAGTAATGATGATGGAACACATATGGTTATGGATAAGGTTGGAAATGCTAAACCTGAGATGGTAACTTGATGTGAATGGTTAATCGAGTGATTTCTATAGCATAGGTGCTTACCTAGAGTGACAGGTTATAATAAAAATAATGCTAATACTTAAAATAATTTATTCAAGATAAATTATGCTTTTCACAAATAAGTCAGCTAGCCTACTGAAAGAAAGCCTTGCATACACTTTGGTGTTATTTTATTTCTGTTTATGATGGGTAAGTCTTGTTGAGTACATTCTCGTACTCAGGGCTTTATTCTTATTGTTGTTGCAGATGACCAGATGTATTATGGATATTACATCAACTGTCTGTATCCTGCGACGGACGACAATTAGGACCAAGGGCATGGTCGCTCCGTACTTCTTACCTGATGCTTTTGTTGGACATAACTACTGTTTAGCACTGTAATCCAAACTAAGTGTGTGTGTGAAGTCTCAAAACTATTTGCTTCTGCTACTTTATTATGAACTTGTTTTATAATAACTTTATGTTTCAAACTCTGATTATTCAAAATGATGTTGTGAAGTTTATGTAATATATGACTATGGCTGCTAAACTTATACAATCTTGGTTTGTATATTGGTTGGTTTGAAATTCTTCATGGTTTCACGGACTACCGGGTTATACGGGTTTAAGTTTGCCAAATTACCTGCTCTGGCGGTGATTTTTTTACTTAATTTTATATAATTGGTCAGTTCTATTACAGCTGGTATCGGAGCAAAGTTTAGCATGTTACTATTTATATGTGTATTTAAAACATAAGAGTGTTTAAGCCTATTATTTAAAACATAAAAGTGTGCCAATGTTCATATCCTTTACGCCCAGTTAAGGACTCAAGGTGGCTTATTTAAGTACTGACTTGGGGGTCCTTGCATCATATTTCTATTTCGTTGCTCATACGGTGTACTATTGTATGAGTGTCATTCGCTTGAGTGGTAATGTATGGATCATTTGCCTCTACGCTTCGGTAAGTGTGAGTTATGAGAGCATGATCGGTTACACCGTCGATCTAGGGAAGTGCTTATATGATACTGAATTATCTACATATTATACACATATTTATATGAAAGTGTCCCATATGTGGGTTGTGCCATCCTGTAGTGACGATGCCGTCAATAGAACGATGGTTCGGGTAGTGCTACTATTGTACACGTATCTGGAGATGCATGTAGAGCGAGTAGATTACTTTACTGCTTTCATGCACAATATTCATACTATAAGAGTTTAGGCTGAAATGATTCTTCCACAGGTACATAACAACGCTATCGTGTAGTACGTATTAGTTACATACATACATACATATATATATATATATGAGAGAGAGACCATTGTATGCCATCATTTATGTCGCTAGAATTTAATTGTTTTCTAAGTTTGTGAGAACGTACAGAACGTGCATGCATCATGTTGTTATTCATATCATTCATGGCATTGTTCCTCCCCTTATAAGTTGATTATCTTATTTTGATAAAAATGACAAACTTAATATTCGTTCTCATAAGAGTAATAAAATTTTGCTACAGATGGCACGCACGAAGCTGACAGCTCGCAAGTCCGCTAGAGGTAGAGCTCCACGCCACCAGCTCGCTCTCCGTACACGTCTGAGGCACACCATCCTAGGAGAGTTTGGGATGCCTATACTATTGTGGAGAGTGCTCAGCTTTGTGGGGTATCCTGATGGGATGAAGCCTCGCTATTTTTGGAGAAACAATTAGCTAGGTGAAGGGTTGTTGGTCACTGTGGAGGCTGTTGTTCACCCCAGATGTGATGGTTCTAGATGGACAGGTTGGCGCTATGAGTCAACTGGCAGGACAGCTGAGGAAGCGGCTGACAGAGCAGCTTTTGGGATTCTGAGGGACATTATAGACCGTTTCCCTCAGGAGTTGGCAACTGCTATGGTTGGGGTCTTTCTGAGGGGTAATCCCTCCACTGACTCTTGGCAGCATGCTAGGAGAAGATCTCTAGAGATTGGTGCAGCAGAGGAGTAGAATAGTAACAACCCTGTTATGAGCACCATGTTCGTAGTAATGAGGGCATTTGATGGAGTAGAGGGCAATCTGAAACATGTGTCTATTGCACTTGGCCAGGCCCATGATGACAGGCATCAGCTGTAGCGTGACCACGATAGTGAGATAGAGAGACTGTAGGCAGAGCTAACACAGTTGACCTTAGAGAGGGGTTAGGCCCTTCACAGGGATGAGGCAGCTATGCAGGAGATTCAGAGACTCACTACCACTAATAGGAACGGTGAGCGCATGCTGATCCAAGTGCTCCATCAAAGGAATGAAGCCTGGTCTGAAGAAGATGTTTTGAGAGCTCGATAGGTTGAGCTGGAGCAGCCGTTGGCCAATGCTAAAGAATACAACGACAACTTGCATGAGGAGATGCATCAGTTACACAATCAGCTCCACCCTTTTGTTCCTCCTGGCGCAGCTAAGATCGAGCCTAGTGTCATAGCGGTTGATGATGACCTGGAGGCTGAAGAAGATCAGGAAATGGAAGAAAATGAGAGTATGAATGAGGATGACAATGTGTCAAAGATGGACAGCGACCATGATGAGTAGATTAGTCTATGTTTCTCTAGTTGCTAGTTGTTTCTTTTGCGATCTTATGTATGGCACGTAGACCTTAGTTATGTTGTTAAGAACTCGACGTAATGTTAGAATTTGGATGTTGCGTGTGTGGCGATATCCAAACGCCCAAAAGTCCAGTGTATGTATGCTGGTAATTTTGGTTTGTATGAAAACGCTATGCGATGCCATGAAGTAATCTAATTAGTGATGTTGTGTTGTGGATTGAGTTATGGTGCCTCTATTTTATTGTATGAATTTATTCTCTCTAGTAAATTCAGTACGGCATAATTATATGTTCACCTACAATTATTGCAACATCGCCTAACAATTACTTGTTGCTAAAATATGCAGATGGTGGATACACATCGTACCTTTGTTGGTGCTGCAGGGGCAGGTGGTAGTGGTATTGGAAATGAGGACTGTGATCCACCACCTCCTCCCCCATATACTATGGAACAATTCTTCGTGCAATTTCTAGGAAGTTAACGCAACATGGAGAATATGCAGCAGAACATGGAGGCCGCCTTATGTAATATCGCTGACAATACCCACCATGGGTTGCACCAGGGCAGACACGAAGTGAACCAATATAGCAATTTCAAGGAATTCATTGATACGAGGCCGCCAATATTCAAAGAAGCGGCAGAACCATTGGAGGCTGATGAATGGATTAATATCGTGGAGCAGAAATTTCATGTGTTAAGGCTGACAGAAGAGCTGAAAACTGAATATGCTTCCCATCAGATGTAAAGTCCAGCAGGGATATGGTGGTCCCATCATCACACCACTTTTCCTACCAATACACCTATCACTTGGGAAATATTCACAACTGCTTTTCATGGGAATTATATTTCTCCTAGGTTGATGGCCATGAAAATTGATGAGTTCATGAGGCTCACTCAAGGCATAAGGACGATGAAGGAATATTTGCATGATTTCAATAATCTTTCTTGCTATGATCCTGAATTTGTCAACACAGATGCAAAGAAGATTACGAGTTTCAAGAAAGGACTCAACCCTAAGATGCTGAAGACAATGGGCACTTATAGTCGGACAGTGTTCAATGAGTTCATTAGTGATTGCTGCCTACTCTGCATCTAAAAGTCATAAGAGGGCTTACTCTTCTGGCTAAGATTCCTGTAGTATGTGAGTTCCCAGATGTGTTTTTAGATGAGTTACCCGGTCTTTCGCTGGATAGGGATGTTGAGTTCGCCGTTGAATTAATCCCTAGAACACCACCGATCTCGAGAAGGCCTTATTGGATGCCTCCAAATGAGTTAGCTGAGTTGAAGAAGCAACTTTAGGATTTGTTGACCAAGAGTCTGATTCGTCCAAGTTTGTCGGAGTGGGGTTGTCCCGCACTATTTGTTAAGAAGAAGGATAACTCTTTATGGATGTGCATGGACTACAGGCCACTTAATGCAGTGATAATTAAAAACAAGTATCCTCTACCTCGGACCAACATCTTGTGTGACCAATTGTCAAAAGCCAAAGTATTTTCTAAGATAGATTTGAGATCAGGGTACCATCAGATCAAGATTAGGCTATAAGATGTACCTAAGACCGTGTTTTCCACCAGATACAGGTTGTACGAGTATCTTGTCATGTCCTTTAGCCCGACAAATGTTCCTGCATACTTTATGTATCTGATGAATTCGGTCTTTATGCCAGAATTGGATAAGTTTGTGATTGTGTTCATTGATGACATCCTAGTATATTCAGAGAACGAGAAAGATCATGCAGAGCATCTAAGAATTATCTTGACTATAATTAGAGATCATCAGTTATATGTTAAGTTTAGTAAGTGTGAATTTTGGCTGAAAACAGTCCCTTTTCTTAGTCACGTGTTATTAGAAAATGGAATTTTAGTAGATCCTAGCAAGGTGCAAAAGGTTATAGATTGGAAGGCACCACCACAGTTCATGAGGTTCGGAGTTTTCTTGGATTAGCTGGTTACTATCATCGTTTCATAACAGATTTCTCTAAGATTACCAAATCAATGACAAGTCTACTATAGAAGGATCATAATTTCGCTTGGACTGAGGAGTGCGAGGCAGCTTTTCGCACCTTGCAAAAATTGCTAACCACTGCTCCTGTTCTAGCATAACCAGATATAGAGAAGTCGTTTGATGTGTTCTGCGATGCATCCAAGAATGGTTTAGGATGTGTTCTTATGCAAGATGAAAGAGTCATTGCTTACGTCTCATGACAATTGAGGAAATATGAGGTTAACTATCCGACACATGATTTAGAGCTTGCTACCATTGTGCATGCTCTAAATATTTAGAGATACTATTTGCTTTGGAATGTGTGCAACATCTTTATAGATCATAAGATTCTCAAATACATATTCACCCAATCAGAATTGAATATGCAACTGAGAAGATAGTTAGAACTGATCAAAGATTATAACTCAAATGTACACTATCATCCGAAAAAGGCCAACATAGTAGCAGATGCCTTGAGTAGGAAGTCCCATTTTCTTATTGTGTAACCGTTGTTCGAGGATGGGTTCAACCTGATGCATCCTGCTGTGTTGCATAATTTTCAGATTAGTTGCACTTTGGAGAGTAAGATCATAGAAGGCCAGAAAGTGGACAAGGGGATATTCCATATTAAGGAGAAAATAAAGAAAGAACCGACTAAGCATTTTAGAGTGGATGAACAAGAAGTGTTATGGTTTGATGACCGTCTTATTGTACCTAAGGATCAAGAGCTCAAGAATAAACTTATGCACGAAGCTCACCTTTCTAAGCTATCCATCCATCCTGGAAGTAGCAAAATGTATCAAGAACTAAGACCTTATTATTGGTGGATAAAGATAAAGAAAGAGATCGCAGCTTATGTTGCTAGGTGTGATACATGTTGTAGAGTGAAAGCTCTTTATATGAAACCTGCTGGGTTGCTACAACCATTATCAGTGCCAGATTGGAAATAGGATCATATAAGTATGGATTTCATCACCGGTCTTCCCTCCACTCAGAAAGGGAATGATTTAGTTTGGATAATAGTTGATCGTCTTACAAAGTCAGCTCACTTTCTACTAGTCAAGACAACGTTTTGACCACCTCAATATGCTGAGAGGTACATTATAGAAATCGTTCAATTGCACGGTATACCAAAAGCTATAGTGTTTGACAGAGGATCCCAATTCACCGCTAACTTTTGGGAACATCTACATAAAAGGTTTGGGGACCAGTTTAATTCATAGTACTACTTACCATCCACAGACAGATGGCCAGACAGAGAGAGTTAATGTTGTTCTAGAAGATATGTTGAGAGCTTGTGCGTTATCTTTAAAGGGTTCATGGGAATCATGGTTACCTTTGGCCAGGTTCGCTTACAATAATAGCTATCAAGAGAGTATCAAGATGGCTCCGTTTGAAGCCTTGTATGGTAGAAAGTGTAGGACACCGTTGAATTGGATTGAGCCTGGAGAAAGAATGTATTATTGAATTGATTTTGTTAAAGAGGCTGAGAAAAGGGTCCGTATTATCCAACAAAATATGAAAGCTATGCAGTCACGCTAGAAAAGTTACGCGGATAAGAGAAGAAGGCCACTTGAGTTTAAAGTTGGTGATTATGTCTATCTGAAGGTTACACCAATGAAGAAGAAATGGTTTGGAATCAAGAAAAAGCTTGCTGCTAGGTTTGTGGGACCGTATAAAATAGTGGAAAAGAAGGGTCCAGTGGCTTATAAGTTACAGCTACCAAAAGCAATGAGTTCGATCTTTCCAGTCTTTCACGTGTCATAATTGAAGAAGTGTTTGCGTGTTTCGGAAGAAAGGATAGAACCTTAGGGCAATGAGATTAAATCAGACTTGGAATATCGTGAGCAACCGGTTTGAGTTTTGGACACTAAGGATCGAGTCACTCGGAATAAAGTGGTGAGAACATATAAGATACAATGGAGTCATTATGATGACGGTGACGCCACATGGGAAACAGGAGACTATCTATAAAAAGCCTATAAAGATTTTTATAACAAATGGTTAGTAACTCAAATCTCGAGACGAGATTCTTATAAAGGGGGAGGGCTGTAACACCCTAGTGTTAGGCTTGCATTACCATTTGCAAATCATGTGCATAAGCATAATCATGCATTGATAAGCATCACATGAAATATAGACTTGAAACATGTTAACAAAACATGCATGTTGCAATATGTAGTTTCAATAGATTTAAAATTATGTTGACGCTTGTTAGGACTTGTATGTGCTTGTTTGAGTAAATGAACAACTTAGAAATGTTTAGCAAATAATTTGGAGCAAGATTTGTATTCAAATTTTTCTCAAATTTGGCTTTAAAAATAATCTTAGAAAATGGAGTTTTGATTTAAAAATCAACTTTAAATTCCTAGTTCAAAATCTAATTAGATTTTGGCTTGACTCCTTTTAGCAAAGTTGAAGACCTAAAATCTAGATCAACTTTTGTTTTGGGTCATTTTCTGAAAATGTCTTTTTATGGTTTAAATTGGGGACTTTATGCTATTTTACTTGAATTATAAAAAGAAAAATGAATTTCTTTAAGTATTGGGCCGCGCCCCTCCTATCTCGGCCCACGGCCGAAGCCGGCTTCGACCACCCCGTGCGCCTGCCCGCACGCCTCGCCCAAGCCCGAGCCGACCGCGGCAGGGGACGGCTGCCGCGTGGCCACCGCTCGCCGTCGATGGCGTACGGGTGGCATCTGGTGGCCCCTGCAAGCGCGCGTGTGCCGGCCTTCAAGCCGGTTTCAGCACCCCTCTCTCTCCATTCATTCCCTTTCTCCCATTTTGAAAAGCCAAGCGGCTTCCTCCACCACCGTGTGCCGCCGTGTCACCTACCGGCATCGTGCCCTCTCCACCGCGTGCCATTCTTCGATTGCCCGCGCATCACGCTCTGCCCCCCTCCGCTCCATCTCGTGCTCCCTCCAGCAGCCGCCAACGTCAAGGTGA
This sequence comes from Saccharum hybrid cultivar R570, assembly GCA_038087645.1. Lineage (NCBI taxonomy): Eukaryota > Viridiplantae > Streptophyta > Magnoliopsida > Poales > Poaceae > Saccharum > Saccharum hybrid cultivar. The sequence goes on from JAQSUU010000344.1 coordinate 4,752,094, forward strand.
GGGGCCGTATCGGCCGTCTTCGTCCACGCCGATGAGCTCACCGTCGCGGCTCCTGCCGGCAACCCATTTCCACCCTCGCCTTCTTCTCTCTCTCTCGCACGCACCATGGCCGCCTCCACCCGCTGGAGCTCATGTGCACCTCCTTGGCCCTTGTTGTGGCCCGCACCAGCCTCCATGCCGGTAGGCAGCGCCACCGCTTCGCCATCCCCGCTAGCGAGCTCCCTCCTGAGCTCCCACGCCTCGGGTAGCTAGCGCACGGTATGCCCCTCAGCGCGGGGAGTGTGCTGGTGCCGTCCCCATCACCGGAGGTCGTACCGGCGGCGAGCTTGCCGCCGGTCAACGGCCCCCCCGACTCGGCCCACTGGCACGTGGGGCCAGTCAATGCTAGGGGCCCACGCGTCAGCTGCAGGGAGGGCACCCCTATGTGCAGATCTAGGTGCACCTAACATTTTAGCCTGCCAGATTTTCAAATAAACAGAGAAAATAAATTTAAGATTTGATTTAAATCTTGTAAAATCCATAGCTTGCAAAATATTAGTATAAAAATTGTAAAACCAATTTTGTTGGGTTCCTAGTCATGAGATCTACATGTTAAACATATTGCATGTCATTTTTATGATACTTTTATATGGGGCTTTATTTAATTTGTTTAAATGCTATTATCTTGTAAAATATGTAATAAATTGTAGAAAGGTTAGAAAAATATGGTTCTTGTTATGTTGATCTTGTGGTGACATGTACTTTCTATAAAAAATATATGACATGCATATTCTGTGAAAAAATATGGTCAAGTAATTTAGGTGTTTTAATTGCTAGTTTCTTGTAAAATTGCTAGAGCCAAAAATATGAATAATACATATAGATGAAACTTTTTCTATAATGTTCCTATGCTATGTAGACCATGGAAAAAATATGAAATCTATTGTTTGATACTTTTCATAGTACAAAGTATTTTCATGCTTATTTATCCATCATATCTTGTTATTTTGTGTAGGATATCATACTTATCCAAATGTAATAAAAATTTTATGGTAGGTTATCTTCAGCATGACTAAGCTACTATAATTTTTCTAGTTTTTTCTATGCACCAAAATACATGTTGTTGTCGTAATGTTAGTTTAAAAGGAAATAAAAATAACCTTCTTATTGTATGGTTAGTTTAATTGTGTTGCTTTGGTGTATCTTTGAAGCATCAAATAACTTGATGGTATGACTTAGCATGTTAGGGCAGTCATTGTGGTGTTAGTGTAGTAGCACCTATGTTGTGGTTACATGGTAGTTAGCGGTGCATGATGGTAGTTAGTAGTAGAAGAGAATGCAGTAGATGACATGTGCTATGGCACATATTCTTGGAGGATGTTGACTACCTGTGAGAAAAGTTTTACAACTACTCTATCAAATAAAGTTAACCATGTTCATCTACATTGCATACAATCATGAGCATCATATGCCATCTCATCTGATGCACTAGTTGCATAATTACTTATACAAATGCATCATACAGGGTCATAGGAGGAAGTATAAATATCAGTACAAGAGGAGCAGGCCAGGGCCGACCCACAGGAAATCCAGGCATAGGAGGTGCTCGAGGCTGAGGAGTAAGGAGAGGATCTGCCCGAGTGCGTGTACCATCAACCTAGTTCCTTCGAAAGAGGCAAGCCCCGGAGCATTATAAGTCTCGTACTTTATAAAAGCAATTAATTATATAAGTTCTATATATATTGTTGCATTAAGTGTAGGAGTTGAGTGAAACCGTTGATGCATTTATTATATCCTTGTTACCTTGTTATATCTATATACCCTGCTAAGTCTAGGACCATGTTAAATGCTTAGCCCTGCTTAGACTGGTAGCAGTCGGTGATTTCCTGTCACTAGCAACTATAGGTGGTTACCGAAATACTTTAGCTGTGGAATAGATGATATTCTAGAAATAGCCAAGTATGGATGAATAAAAGGAGACCACGCGGAACAAGTAGTGTGCAACCAGACAGGGTTCTGGGGTACTTGTAGTTTTCGCCTGTGTCGGTTAAGGACCGATCGTTGCTCGTCCCTCTTGTCATGTTGAACACATGCCTCATATTTAGCTGGCCGAATAAAGTACCTTTCGACCATGAAGCTAGTGGCACTATTCAGGTCGGGATCTATATGAGTGTGCGTATTGGTGCTAATGGAGGTATGACAGGGGCACGAAGAGTGAGCTCAAGGGCAGGCATGGCCTGATTCCTGGTAGTCAGGCGGCTCCTGGGTATTGTGGCTCTAGTTTGTCCTACGACGTTTACCGGAATAGTGTCATTGGTGATCTGTAGCTTATTTGATCGATGAGTGTGGTTTGTGTGAGGAATAAATCATCAGCTGGTTCAGAATTGATTCGAATCACCATCGCTCTTGGATAGTGAGCACTTGACTCAAGTTACGACATCGTAGTAACGATAATGGAACACAAATGGTTATGGATGAGGTTGGAAATGCTAAACCTAAGATGATAACTTGATATGAATGGTTAATCAAGTGATTGCTATAGCATAGGTGCTTACCTAGAGTGACAGGTTATAATAAAAATGATGCTAATATTTAAAATGGTTTATTCAAGATAAATTATGATTTTTGCAAATGAGTCAGCTAACCTACTGAAAGAAAGCCTTGCATATACCTTGGTATCATTTTATTTCTATTTAAGGCAGGTAAGTCTAGCTGAGTACATTCTCGTCCTCAGGGCTTTGTTCTCATTGTTGTTGCAGATGGCCAGATGTACTATGGATATTGCATCAACTGTCTGTATCCTGTGATGGACGATAATTAGGACCAAGGGCATGGTCGTTCCGTACGTCTTACCTAATGCTTTTATTGGACATGACTACTATTTGGCACTGTAATCCAAACTAAGTGTGTGTGTGTGAAGTCTCAAAACTATTTTCTTCCGCTTCTTTATTATGAACTTGTTTTGTAATAACTTTATGTTCTGAACTCTAATGTATTCAAAATGATGTTGTGAGCTTTATGTAATATGTGACTATGACTGCTAAACTTGTGTGATCTTGGTTTGTATGTTGGTTGGTTTGAAATCCTTCGTGGTTTCACGGACTACCGAGTTATATGGGTTTAAGTTTGCCAAATTACCTGCTCCGGCGGTGATTTTCTTACTTAATTTCGTATAATTGGTCGGTTCTATTACAATAATCTAGTGATAGCATATGACATGTTTGTAGGCATGTGAACCTAGTGTTTAATCTAGAAAATGAGCTTTTAGTGTTTAACTCAACATGGTGTATGACAACCCTCACTGAAGGTGTGAAGAAGCTTGCCCTTGGATCAAACAGAGTTAAATATCTTTTACAAGTAATCTTGATTAAACCAATTTAGAAAAATGATCCTCACTTCACATGGTTTTACCCCAACCTATCTAAAATTTGAGCTCACCTTTTATGATCATCGATCCTAAAGAGGGAGAAGTAATTCATAAAGATAGAAAGATAGGGGGAGCAAATAAATAAAATAACATTGTAAGGGGATCATAAATGAAATGACATTGTAAGGGGATCAATTAAAATTTAAAGCACACAAGTAGGGGGAGAAAACTCATAAACTTGTATGTTGCTTTTGTATGTGCATTACATATGTTTGCTTGTGTGGTACAAGTTCTAAAATTCCCTATCCATGCTTGTGTGGTATATGCTAGACTATAGAAAATAATTGATGAAATGAAAAACTAGCATGCATAGTATGATAGTTAGATGTGCCTTACATGTTTTACAAGTGATACTAGTGCCTTACTTATAATGTTGATCTCACGTGGTATCTAGTGTTCATGATGCTATGGATGATGTTCAAATGGCAACTCCGATTAGTATCACGCTTCAAAGGTCCATTCTTTACACCTTAGCATCATTTGGTAGCCATTAATCTCCTAAACTTTCAATCCATGCATATGTGGAAGCTTTCAAATCTAAACTCTTAGCACATATGTAGGAGAAGCTAATACTACCAATTTGAGTTGATAAAACTTGTCCATAATCTTTACACATGATAATATGCTTGGGCAAACAATATGAATCCAAGAAAATTTTATTGAATATCTTTGTAAATAGGTTGTCATCAATTACCAAAAAGAGGGAGATTGAAAGCCCTAGTTTGATTTTAGATAATTGATAAAACCTAGTACTAACCTTTTATGCTAAGTGTGTGAATTAGATCAGGTTGATACATTTCAAGTGGTGAAGCTAGAAGATGGTCCATGGAGGTGATGGTGGACATAGATGATCAAGTGCTCATCATTTAGAAAAGAAAAAAACAAAAACAAAAATGGACTCAAGGCAAAGGTATATGTGATAAGGCTATTTTTGTTTTGCACTCAAGACACCATAGAGGGTGTGAGTGACTTAGGATCGATAGCCGTACTATTAAGAGGGAAAATTCTTGGTTAAAACAGTTATCAAGCGCCACTAGGTGAATTCATATGAGCATATACATTAGGACCTAGTGTGAGCTAACATCAACCCTTGTAAAATGCTTTAAAAAATTACTAACACACATGCACACAAGTTCTACACTTTGTGGTTAGCAAGTTGGAAGTAAGGGTGAAGCGATTGTGGACTTAGAAAAACAAAAGGAGGAGCTGAACAACGACCGGACGTTGGCCACATCCTGACCGGACGCTGGTGGCCGAGTCCGGTCAATTTTAAAAGTTGGAATGAAGTCGGCCGAGAGTGGCAAGGCATGACCGAACACTAGTGCTAAGTGGATCGACGCGTCCGGTCACTTCTTCGAGGTGAGCTGATGCTGCTGACCAGACTCTAGATGAACACTATTCAGTGTCTGATCAGGGTGACGTGGCGCATGAGCGGAGAGGCGGAGTACTGACCGAACTCAGGCTGTGTCAGGTCAACTGTGTCCGGACACGTCCGATCGACGAAAACCCTCTCAGGCTGCTTACTGAACTCGACCGGACTTTGAGCGGCTTTGCGTCAGGTGGAGTTGAGTTGTGCGTCCAGTCGTTGCTTTGACTGCGCGTCGAACGTTAAGTGACCGTTGGAATCGAACGAACAAAATTTAAATAGATGAAACATGGCAGAGATCTATGGACCGAACGCTGGCTCTTGTGCGTCTGGTCAGCCTGACCGGCGTGTCCGGTTAATGCGAGCTGAGCCCAGTGAGTGAGCCAACGACTCTATTCACTGGAGAGGCTCTATAAATTATGTTTGGCTGGCTCCAAGGCATCTCTCTTGAACTTTTGATATTCTTGACATCCTTATGAGCTGAGCAAACTTCCTCCCACTCATCTCTCTTGCTTGATTGTGAATCTAAAGTGAGATTGAGTGATTCCAAGTGCATTTGCTTGAGTGATTGCTTCTAGTGGCACTTGGGTATCGTTGTGGCTACGGATTTCTTATTATTCTTGGTGGTTACCGCCACCTAGACAACTTGGAGCAGCGGTGGAGGTCTGGCACATGTTGGTGTTGTTCGTGGCCGGCTTCAGTGATTTTTTAAGGGGTCTTGCACCTTCCCCAGCGAAGCGCCGCAAGGTAGCTCTAGTAAATTACTTGTGTCATTGAGTTACCTCACTTGTGGGTCGGTTCTTATGGTGTCTAATGTGTGGATGAGGTTCGTGCAACACCTCTTAGCCGCCGAACCACCAAATGTTGATCAACACAACGGGGACTAGAGTGCCGACAAGCACATGAACATCAGGAGAAAAATCACTTGTCTCTTACCATTGGATTTCTCCTGGTATTCATATTGTGTTGATTGATTGATTGGTTCAGCTCCTCTACGCGACGGTATAATTGCTCATTCATTTACATTTTTTTAAACTAATTGTGACAAGCTCTTTAGTAAAACTAGTTTTGAGAGCTTGTCTTTCCATTGCTAGTATAGCTTCTCACCTAGTTGAGCTCTTTAGTGTAGCTAGCTTTGAGAGCTTTTAGTGACTTAGCCATTGTTTGTCTTAGAAATTATAGCAACTAGAATTGTTGGGATAGGAGGCTTGCAACACTTGTTAAAGCTAGTGCAAAAAGCTTTATAGCCAATTAGTTATCTAACAGTTTATTTACTGGTTTGTAGTTTTTAAATTAGGCTATTTACCCCCATCTAACCAAATAGGACCTTTCGTTCGGAACTAGGGAGAGCTATTCTCTCAGGACATCGCTTCCCAGAGGTACTCCTTCCTCTCTTCCATTATTCTATCCAATTGGATTTAGTTGTATTGGTTGTGTCTTTTATGGCTAGAACCCTAGGCTAGGGTTGTTTGGTTAGTTTTATATGATTAATCTCTGAACCATCTATGTTCAATTGTTTGGTTATCCACTTATGATATACTGCATAGATTTGGTCTAGTGATTTATGGTTAGAACCCTAAACTAGTTGTGCATTGGTGGTTTAGAGCTAGATGTGTAATGTAGGTTATATGGTGTTGTTTACAATGTTGTGAAGTATTAGGTAGAATAGATAGGGCATAACTTGTTATACGAAAATAAGAAAATTTTGGTTAGTGGATAGAAGTATATTTTCAGACTGTATGTAAGGATATTACCATGTATTGTGACTATATTAGTTGTATGATGGTTGTAGATGGACACATTAGTGAGATTGCATCATGGAGGGCATGTGCTTTGGACCAAGGATTATAGTGTTGAATTTAAGGACATGGTAGAGGACATGTTGATTTTTAGGGAATCACCCTCCTTGATTGAGCTAGTGGACTGAGTGAAAGGAAGGTTGGGTTGGATTGAAGGAGATGTGGTTGTGCAGTTGGAAGGGGTGATAGATGTAGGGTCTTCAAAAGGTCTAGGAATCAATAGGATGCTCAAAATGAGTAGTGAGTCCGAGTGGGATGCTTACAAGGCAGTTGTGTTGGCCTCAGAAGTTTGATCTCTCGATTGGTGGTACATAAAGATTATATTATCCGGAGCCAGAACATAGAACCTTTGGATTCGTACCACCCAAGCAACAAAATCGACCTTCAGAAGAAGAAATAGTACTTACACAACTGATATATGGTGGTATGGATGGTTGTGGTGTGGCAGATGGAGATGCTTATGACAATGTAGGCAAATACCTTGATGATAACTGAAAGCCTTAGGTTTGGTTTTGGTAATTGAGACAACTAGCGGACTAACATTTTGCTAAGTGTGTGATTAAGCTAGGTTAGGTCCACACCGAGATGGAGAGCGAGGCTTGGAGATGGATGAAGGGTGATCAATCCAATTGGAGCAAACTCTCTCGCTTGGAAAAGAAGAAAGGGAAAAACAAAATCCAACGGTGTGAAGGCAAAGGTATAATTAGAAATTTTGTTTTGCTGGTCAAGACATAATAGAGTGTATGATCGGGTTTTGGATAAATAGTCATACTATTAAGAGGGGACCTCTAATTATCAAACACGATCATCTAGTGCTACTGGGTGTTGATCTACATGCATTTGTATTTAGGCCTAGTGCCGTGGTAAGTAGCAAACGAAAATGGTTTTAAAAAAATGCTTAGGGCTTAGATGTTTAGCAAAACATTCTGAGAGTTGGCATGTTTGCGAAGAGAGGAGAGTGTGTCGTCGGTGTTGCTATTTAGCATGCACGGACATGTCCAGTGTGCCACCGGAGCTAGGCACCGGACACGTAGGCCTGTGCGCTAACTATTTGGAGTTTCAGTCAAAGCACTTTGGTCTCTGGTGTACGCCAGACGTGTACTGACTGGAGACGTCCGGTGAAGGCCAGCCGAGCGCACAAAGTTCAAACTGGCTCACCGGAGGTGTCCATTCTTAGAAAAGGTTTGGCGAGAATCTATTTATATAAAGGTCTTGTTCAGTTCTCAATTCCTCCCCCAATTCTACTATGCAAAAGGAGATTCCCCATCACATCAAAATGCCGACAAATACATGGAGTACTAAATGTAGATAAAATCAAAAACTAATTGCACAGTTTTGTTGTACTTTGCGAGACGAACATTTTGAGTCTAATTAATCAATATTTGGATAATTTTTTACATAAAAAACAAAACGTGCTACAGTGTTCCGACAGGAACGCTGTAGCGCGCAGTGCCGAATCGCCATCTAAACACGGCCAAAAAAAAGTTTCTAAAAGAAACCAAAAATGCAAAATTTTCACTCAAGCATCTGGGGCAGGAGATACTCCAACTCGGAAGGTACCAGTAGGCAGTAGTTGCAGAGCTAGCATAGGTCATCCTGGATCTACCCAACGCAAGCATAGGGGGCATCCTGATCCAGCACGAACGGGTACAGAGCATGCATGTCATCAGCGACACAGTTCCGGGACCGAGCTAGCCATAGCCTCATACAAGCACAGTAGTTCGTCCTTTGCGGTCCCTCGTATTATCAAAGAAACAGACATGACGTGGTGCAGCACTACAGGTTTTGCAACTTCTTTTGATTTGAGAGTTGTAATTGATGTTGTGATAGCATCCAGATTGTTTTGTTTGCCCTTCCTTCTTCCTCTCACGTCTATAGATAGGTGTCTTGGGTTCCAGTTATATAGAACCTCTCAGACTATTTGTTCTTTTATTGCTGCTACTTCTCTGACGATTCGTAGTTTTTTAAGAGCACACATCTTCACAACCTGCTTTTTGTTCAACTATTATACTTCTTAGTGGCACTTGAACTTCTAATTCCAGGAAGTGTGGGGCACGACTCCAAGCATAAAATTTAAGATCGATTACATCAGACAGTCGTCTCTTGATCATGTTGCTGGCAGATCAGAGTAATAACATGTACCCCTGTTCCCCCACCCCGCTCCCCACCCCCACCCCCGCCCCGGTCAGTGGTCCCGCTGTGGGTTATTCACTTCGTTTGGATAGCCTTGGATTGGCAGGGATTGGAGTGGATCCCGGCCTCCCATGGAAACCAAACCACACCGGCGTTCCACCCACGTGGATGCACAGAAACTGCATTTGGATAGCGCCGGGTTGGAGAAAAACCCGCTCCACCCAAGCCGATCCAAGGGAGAAAGAAATATCCTCACCCAAGGCCGGGAATTGGCGCCACTTCTCCTCGCGACTCGCGCAAGTCGCGACGCAAGCGACTCCGCCGCCGACCGCGACTCCGCAGCCACCACTGCTTGTTAGGGTTTGGATACACCGCGGCGGCGGCGGCAAGGGTTTCTGCCGGCATCGAAGGAGTCCAAGATCAGGATCTGCTCAACGTCCCCACCTGTGATTGCTCCGGTGACAAGTGCGGTGAGTTCAGGAAATTTAAAACGCCCAGCAATTTCGCCTAGTCTTCTTTGTTGGAAATAGCATTAGTCTGCTAATCTGGAAGTAGGACAGGACTAAAGTTGGCCTATCCCAAATAGTACAAAGTGGAGAAAAAAAACACACACACAAATAAAAAGGGGACTGAAAAATCAGAGAAGTTCAATCACAATTAACGGAGGATTGCTTTACTCCTACTCTCCTAGCAGTCAAGTACCACTTAATTTACCAGTTCTTTTTCTCGAGCAAAACCAGTAGTTCTTACTTCTTAGGTCATGCAATACAACCATGCAAATCGTGTTAACGGATTCACTGATTCTGTAGCGTCCATTTGGCTGCCAAATACAGTCCTGCCAATGACATAAAGTCGCTATCCGTACTAATTGAATAATAACAGCATGTCGTCATCATACAGTTTAGCGTGATCACTGCTACATGGAATATATACAATGTTTATTGGAAAAAAAAAAGTTTGTCCCGCTTTTATGTGGACAGTCTGCTTCAACGACAGATTATCTTTTGGTTGATTAGTGTCTGTTATTCAATTGATTGGGACATTGAGGCCCACTGTATTATAGTCAAACACATTGGTTGAAGTATTAAACTACACTATTTGAAAAGATGCCGTACCAATGGCCCTTATCCCAATTTTTCTTCTACTAGTGATAGCTGACTAGAGAACTGTTCTAGCATCTGCTAACCAATGCACTATATTTTTCTAAGAAAACAATTGAATTTATCTCTTGTGGAATCAAGCTTCTAAAGTTGATAAGAATACACGGCAGTGAATTCATGGGGGCAATCATGCCCCTGTGATGTGATTAGTCATATTTCAACTGCACAAGAGTGATATATGGTTTGCATGGCTTGGACACAAATATGATTGATTTGATATTCACAAGATTACTTGGTGTTTTTTTATTTTGATTGTCATTTTTTATGTTTCCTCGTTGCATCATATTGCTCCTGCATACCATTTTTGAGCATGACATGTGTGTGCATTTTCTTCCACCAGGACTTGTTTTCTGGCTTCTGTGAGTCAGTTTGCGTAAGGATTTGCTTACTTTCTAGCTACGAATTTCTGAGGGCCATTTTTCTAACTCTTATCAAACTGCATCTTTGGTTCTATGTAGAGAACCTAAAATCAATGGCTGGTGATACCAAGACCTTGGCTTATAATTTGAAACTAGATTGATCCCAAGACCCTCCCATGCTCATCTTAACAGTGTTTCCCCATGGATTTACGTTTGGAGTACTGCTTTAACCTTTTAGGTTGTTTCAAGGTCAGAAAGTTTACCCTCTAGTCATCCCCCATTTTAACTTTTCTGCCATTTGCTGGTAAATATATAGATAGTTTGGGCCAGCAATGATGAGTAAGGAATTTTATAACTCTTTGGACAAAGTCAAAGTCGATGGTAACCAATAACAATGCAAGAAAGTTTCAAACAAGGCACAGGGTTACTCTTGTCCATCCTAATTTAACCTGTCTAGCTGTCCCAGGTGTGCTTCAATCATGTTTTTTTGTCTTGTCTGTAATTTTTTCTTAACAGATGTCGTTCCTGTTTTCAGCAGTTACAAAAACCACATAATCTATATGGTTAGACAATTTTTATGTCATCACCGTGGTCTAGAAGTCAAGATTATTATTTATTTTACTTCTAACAAGCTGATACTTAGTGGTGTTTCTTGTACCACCTTCAATTGAGAATCGGAAATCCAGCAGTTGCTGTATTTTCTTGTGTTGAAGTATTCAACTACACTATTTGAAAAAGATCTAGTACATGTGAGTTTGCTCAACTCTATGTTTCCTTCTCTGTTTTCTGTTGTTTCGATGAACCTATCAGCCTTTGCTAATGCAATCTGTACTCTATTAGATTCTATCAGAGTTGCAAGCTCTTAGAAGAGTAGTTTGAATTGGCCTATTAGTATAACTGGAATTGTCTCCATTTTCTTCACTGTTAAATTTAGTTACTAGCTGAAAATGCACTACACTTATATTGTAAAAACTGAGTTCACAGTAGGTGACTACTATTTCACCTATACTAGCTAATTCCAGTCTCTAATGGCTACTATTTCATCATTGTGTTAGTTATGGATGCTCTAGCTAAGAAAAGAAGGGATGATGATGATGAGATTATGCTTTTCTTTCTACCTGCTCTATATCTATTGGGTAGTACAAGGGAACGTCTTGAAGAAGTACTCAATGGTCATGTGAAAAATTGTTGTGTTGCCTTTCGTATGGAGCCCAACATTTTTAGAGCCATTGCAACCTATCTTAGAGATGAGCATTTGTTACGGGACACTAGAGGTGTTAAAGTCGAGGAGCAGTTTGCTTTCTTCATGTATATGCTGTCTCACAATGCAAGCAATGAGGATATTCAGAATGAATTCAAACATAGTGGAGAAACCATCCATCATCACATTAAGTCAATCTTCAACATAATCCCAAATCTTGCTTGTAAGTTTGTGAAATCTACAGTCGCGACTGAAACTCATTGGAAAATCAGCGCATACCCTAGGTTCTTCCCTTACTTTAAGGTGAATCAATTGAGACTCTCTACTTAGCCATATACACCTCTTTCCTTACTTATATATAGCTAACATACACACTTCACTCTTTCAGAATTGCCTCGGTGCTATTGACGGGACCCATATTCCTATTACCATCTCTTTGGACAAGCAAGCTTCGTATAGGAATAGAAAGGGAACCCTCAACCAAAATATCATGCTAGCTTGTGACTTCGATTTGAACTTCACCTTCATCTCATCAGGCTGGGAAGGGTCCGCAACTGATGCGAGGGTCCTTAGGTCCGCTTTGCTTCGTGGCTTTTGTGTACCGGAAGGCAAATTTTTCCTCATCGATGGTGGCTATGCTAACACTCCAGCATTCATTGCGCCTTATCATGGTGTAAGGTAGCACTTGAAGGAGTTTGGGCGTGGTCACCAATGACTAAGAAATTACAAGGAACTATTTAATCATCGCCATGCTGTTTTGAGGAACCATATAGAGAGAGCGATTGGAGTTCTGAAGAAGCGTTTTCCTATCTTAAAAGTAGGAACCTTACATCCCATCGAGAACCAAGTGAAGATACTAGCTGCTGCCGTGGTGTTCCATAATCTTATCCGTATGCACAATGGAGACGAGGGGTGGTTGAGGAACCAGCCGGATAACATCCTTCCTAGTAGTTTTATTGATGTCCCTGAAGGGGACAATGTGTCATCATTTAGTAGCCAAATAGAAAATAGAAATGCCCAAAGAGATGCAATTGCATTGAGTATGTGGGCAGATTATACCCACAACCGGTCATGATGCGTATGTAATTTTGTTTCAGCCATATGTAAGAGTTTCTCATGTGTAATACTAGATGCTTGTTTCAGTCATTTGTATGGATGCTTATGTAATGGTTTATTTGCCTATCTATTTAATTGTCATCTTGACTATAAGCTGTTGTTGTTGTGATGCCATCTGTTTATGTAATGGACTATATACTCTCACTAAACTAAAGCAGGAATCAAAGCTATGCTTGGAAGGGGCTCGCCTAAGTTGCATCTAATGCAAGTTGCATCTTCGAAGAAGAAGAAGAAACCATCACCTAAAGCAAGTGGAAAAGGTAATTAGCCATATAGTTGAGTTGAGATTGCAACACTATCTTGCATATACCTTCTGTAATATCTTCATGTTAAGTGATGACCTTGTACATGTGCAGTGGACCGCTCAAGAGCGCATTGGAATTTAGGACTCGAAAAAGCATTGGTTGAGTTGCTCCATGACTACAAAATGATTGCTATAGGGGGCAAAATGGATGGTCTACGGATGCATGGAATGGAATAGTGAAATCTTTCCATCATAAGTTCAAGCATGTCTCATTTTCCAGGCAATAGATTCAGGACAAGGAGAAGGAACTTAAGAGGGAATATAGGATGCTAAAAGAAGCGAGGAAGCAAAGTGGGGTGTCATGGAATGATAAGTTGTGCATGATTGTGGCTGATGAGCCTACCGAGGCAAACATCATCACGATAATTTCTAAAAATTCTTTCTTTTGCCTCCAAATTATGTTACTATTGCTTCTGTTTTGCCACTTGTAGCTCTGAAATATGTTGTTTCAATTTTAACAGTCACATCCAAAGGCTACCAAGTTCTAGTCCAAGCCTTTTTCCCTATTTGAGACATTAGGAGAGTTATATGATGGCCACTTAGCTGAGGGGTCGTTGAACTTGACATCTCTTGCTGACCCAACACCATCCGAGCCAAGTATCACATAAATGAGTGGTGGTGATGGATTAGAAGCTAAAGAATTTGAATTCCCACCGGTGCCTCTTCAGGATGAGGATAAGGATGATGATGATGATCTGATGATATTAGACCAGCCCAGTAGACCTACTGCAACAAGTAGAGCAGATGGTCCTGCTGTTCTTAATGGAGGAAAGAAAGTTTAGAAAAGGCAAAAGGAAGCTGCTATCCCTAATGGAGGAAAGAATGTTCAGAAAAGGCAGAAGGAAGCTGAAGTAGCTCATATGATGGAGAAGTATCTAGAAGTAAGAACTAAGCAAGTTGAAGTTGAGGTTGCAGAGAAATCAAGGGCAGGATCAGGAGCAGATGAATACTCCATCAAGCAATGCATTAGTGTCATCAGCACCATGGTAGAACTCACCAGTGAAGAAAAGGCTGAAGCTTTTGATGTTTTCAAAGATGCTCAGAACCGGGAAATCTTCATGAATGCCGATTCACCAACACGTCTGATTTGGATAAGGAAGAAATGGTTAGCTGTTTAGTTTTGTCTTTGAGTTTGCTGATATTTTTTTATACTTTCATGAACTCACTAGAAAACTTTTGCTTTGAACCAGTATGGAGACACAAGGGAATTGAAGAACTACTGAGTTTTGAGTGTGAGGTTAGTTTTTTTATTTTTCTCAATTTTTGTTTTGCTAGTAATAATGTTCAACATTTCTGTTTTGCTAGTAATAATTGTTTCAAGTGGCTTAGATATGTCCTGTGTAACTGCTGCTTAGATAGCTTGTTTGTTGAGAAAGTTTGTAGATTTCCCTTTCTCTTATTTGACTAGTACATCTCTGAAATCTCATCAAGTCTGCACGTAGCTGAATTGTTCTAGCACATCAAAAAGGGTTGTCTTACCTATGCTGCCTGTATATTGCGCACTAACTAAATAGGAGTCTTGAAGTACTAGTTCTCTTATGTTGCAATATGTGAACTGTATGAAAGCAACCTTTATATTAGGTGTGTACACAGGCTGTTAGATAGTTCTCATATTTGAGGATGCTTGACTGTCCATAGTAATAGAATGTAAAGCAACCAACACGTCTCTCAACTTCCTAAACTAATGTACTGTAATTCTTAATTCTTAATTTCTTATATCATCTTGTAAAGAGCAGCAAGGCATACTAGCTCATTGTAGTGCAAATAGTAATATTTTGTCTGCTGTGATTCATACCCTATGTGTTAACACTACATTTCTTGTTTTTGGGTGAAGCTTAGATTGCATCAGACATACATCTTCATACTCTTTACACGTTGTTGATTCCAGAGATTGAAGATCTATGGGTCAAGGTCTTTTGACACTTCTCCGTTCTGAATGCAAGCATCCTTTTAATTCAATATTCATAGTCGTCGAGTTGCTCAACATATAATGGTGCTGATTTTTTAGTCAGCAGTTCTTAGTGGATTTTGGCACTAGTTATATAGTATTTTTTTGGAAGAAATGCCTGAAATTTTTTATTCATCTTTGTATTCCTTTTTCCTTTTGAAATTTATGGCTGAGCCTTGGATTGGCCTGGTTATTTTTATGATTTTTTTTCAAATTTTAGAGATGAATTATATATTGTTTTTTGCTCTAAGTTCACAAATGGTGTTTGGTGTTAGCGGTTCTTTAGTTCACAAGTAATGGCTGCTGGACAGAACCCTGACATGTTGTGCCTTCCCAAAAGATGAACCCCGCCTGCCCAAAAGAAGCAAAGATGATAAGGGGATTAAACCCACAGGTGGAGAGGGATTGGGTGGTGGAAGGGGATTAACCCGATCCCCTCTTGGATGGATTCTCACGTGAATTATGCCCCCGATATGCCAAACGAAGCCTTATTGTGACATGCATGTTTAATTTACTGAGTTTTTTAAATTTTGATTGATGCATGTTTATTGAGTTATTTATTCAGTGATTGATATATGAGACATGACAATGCTTCATATGTTTAGCTAGGATGGTTCTGGTAGATCACTTTTTTTAGGTAAGTGGTAGATCACTTATGCACATGAATGTCATATTTATCTTCATATGTTTCTAGATAAAAAAAGATGTTGTAATTTACCTAAATACGTATCAATCCAAAAAAACCCGACAGAAGCTTTTTGGTTACTGGCTTTAAGTTGTTGTTGTGCTGATATCCAATGCGCGTTCAATGTTGCGAACTACAAGCGGTGGCGCACAAAGATTCTAGTTAACTACATGAACATATTTCACGTCTCACTTGTCACTTGACAGGCCCGAGGGGCATGCTCACTAGAAAGGAGGAGAGTGCGTTGTTGCCTATTGATAACCTGCTCAAGGGGAGATGTGATTAGTGTTCTTGGGTATAACTCAGTGGACGTGTATAGGGATATTGACCATCTGGTAAATAATCATGGGGATGCGCTTGTGGCTAAATTTGGTGTTTCTGATGCTGGGACCTGCTGGGAGTGAGCTCTGAGCTAAGAGTGTGCAAGAGAAGTTTTATGACTACAGGATGACCTATGTCTTTGTTCTGTAAGAGTAGGCTCATGAAATTCACAAAGAAAAGGAGCTTGAAAATTGTCTGTCCTAGCGAGATAATTTGTGGTGGGACACATTATTGCTAAGGCGCCGCCTTCTTTTTTTATGAATACAGGAGGGGTTTCCCCTACTGGCTTTTATTAATTCAAATACAAGACTTTACAACAGTGTTCACGATACAAAGAAGGAAATAAAGAAAATGAGTAAAACTACACATAGCCTCCTAGCCATTGACTAATATGGGGTTCATAACTAACTTTTGCTTTAAGGATAACTTGAGCAAATTCCTTCTTGAAGATATCCTTGCATCGTTGCAGAGATGGTTGAATGCCCCTGAAGATAAGGTCATTTCTCACTGATCAAATACTCTAACATATTGTGATTAGAATCTCCAAAGCAAACGGACAGTGGAGTTGGGCTCTGTATATAGTAATTACCACAAAGGGAGCATCAGTCTGGGGAGGCAGCAGGCCCAAGCTTGCCCAATAGATCTGTGCAAAAGGATAGCTAAAGAACAGATGCATGACAGATTCCTCAACCGGTGATGCAAAGTGGCCACAGATGCCTCAGCCAGATCCAGAGGTTACGGAGGTACAGTTGCTGAGGTGAAACCGTGGATCATCGCTTGGCGATGAGGGCCACAACACTCAACCTCCGTCGGTTGAGGCGCACCTGTTGGCGCAATTGGAGGCGAGGATATGTATCCCACTCGAGACCCCGCTGCTCAGCAAACCAAGGTTGAGGAGGTCCAGGACACCTACAACGACGATGACTGTGCGTCGGAGTAGGAGGCTTGCTGCCAAGACCAAGGCCTCCAACCCGGCCGTTCAAGCACAAAATGTGTTGAAGCAAAAGCTGGGGATCGTTGACAAGCCGCAGGGTCCGAACTCGGTGGACTTCGACAGTATCAAGGCCTTCTTTGCTGAGCCGACGTCGCCCTCCAAACAGGAGGCCCTTCAGGCGCTCTTCGGTCTAGACTTCGATCCCGTTGACTGCGAGCTGAACCTCGCCGGCCTTGAGGATGAAGGTTTTTAGCCGTTGAGTTGCCCTGCTCGCCGTGTAGTTTTTTCTTTTATTGTGTAATCACAACCTCGTGAGCTTTATCGGTTGTTTCTGGTTCTGGTTCGGTAACCACAAATTACCGTCCCAGCTTTAATTTGTAACACTTTACTTCTGCTTAATGAATACCATGCCAATGGTACGTTCGAGAAAAAAAAACACAATGAACACAATTATAATCTTCTAAGAACGTATGCCTCCTTCTCAAGAGCTGTCTAGTACTCAATTTGTCCCTAAGAAGAAGCCAAAAGAAGATTTTACGCTTATTCTGACAACAAGTCTTCCATAACCATCAAAACACTGGATGAACTTGTGGTGAACTTGTAAGATGCTTGTAAGCCTTCTTAGGGGAGAGAACTGAAGAACCCCAAATGTATGTCCACTGGTCTGGTTCAGCTTGGAGATGAAGATCATTCGGTAACTAAAGGAGGCCTGGAAAAGACGCCACCTTCTAGGTGGGACTTCGCCGCTTCTCTAAACATAAGAGTCATGAGTTGGGCATTACTGACCTAATTGGAGGGAAAAAGATACTAGTGGGGATGTGTTGAGGGGAATTCTAGTAGAAATTATATTTGATGCATGCATAAGATAAATTCGGTGCCTCCCTCAACAACGTGTACACAACCAAAATTGACAATTGTACGAAATCTGAAAATATATACCAGATGCTCTGTTTTTGGGAACCTTCAAATAAGTGATTGGACTCCACCAATACATAGTTCTCGTTGAGAGAAGTGTGTGTGTGTGTGTGTGTGTGTGTGTGTGTGTGTGTGTGTGTGTGTGTGTGTGTGTGTGTGTGTGTGTGTGTGTGTGTGTGTGTGTGTGTGTGTGTGTGTGTGTGTGTGTGTGTGTGTGTGTGTGAAACACTCAATTTGTGTCACCTTTCCGAATCCAGGTTATTGACCCTACCACTTATAACACCGGAACTAAAAATATTCAAGTGCCATTGCTGGACTGTCGGAGTGTCTGCGTCAGACCGTTCGTTACACCACAGACAAGACACAACCAGATTTCTGAACTTGATCTTTCGATTTCTAAATTAATAAGTCTTTATGAGATAATGCCATATGAAATGCATGCTTACATAGGAATGCGGTTGGTTTACTATTACAAAGATGAACTGGTTGTGAAGCTTCCAGTTTCGTAACCATGCATATACTCCCTCCATTCCCCAGATAAATCAATTCCTAAAATTTGACTAACTCTATAGAAAAAAGTAACATCTATGACATGAGCACATTACGAAAATATATGCTATACTAATTTGACACCCTAAATCTTAATGTTTTTTTTAGAAATTTGGTCAAAGTTTAAAAAGTTTAACTTAAGACAATTCTAGGAATTTATTTATTCAGGAACAGATGGAGTATTACAAACTTGTTGTAGCTAGATGTCATTTACGTTGTAGTACACGCTGGTGTTTTATTTTCAGTGCGATGACGTCTTCTTGCATTGGCCATGGCTTCCTCATCTCCTTCTCATCTTCCAAAGCTTGTTTAGTTTCTCTCAAACTCCTGAATTTGGCACTAGGCAAAAAGAAGATTTCCCGTCACATTAAACTTACGGTACATGCATGAAGTACTAAATGTAGACAAAATAAAAAACTAATTGCACAGTTTGGTTGTACTTTGCGAGATGAACGTTTTGAGCCTAATTAGTTAATGGTTGAACAATTATTACCAAATACAAACGAAATGTTACCGTACACTACAGTGCCAAACAGTGAATTTAGCACTGCCGAATTCGGGCATCTAAACATGGCCAAAGTCTGCAAGGAAGTGGTGGATGCAGGATAAAATTTCACCTGTGGCGAACTTTTTATTATATGTTTGTATGACAATGCACAACCACCATCCAAGACCAAATAAAGTTTTTTAGGAAACATGAGGGACCTTAGTCCCCACTGAAATTTATTAGCCAAGGTTCAAAAAATATATAGGACACAAGGGAGAGAGGGAAATTAAGAAACAAAAAAGGAGAAGACCAAATAAGTTGGCATGCATTAGTATCGATTAATCGGGGACACGAACAAATAGAGGCCAATACTAATGCATTAGTATCTGAAGTTTGCAATCTTCCCGTTGCGGCCGCTGAGCATGAACATACGACATGCGGGTATACCAGTATACCACGCGTACGTAGTAGCAGTTGGCCCAGCGCATTCATGAATGGAAGTGCTGAATCGATCATCGCCAAAGTAGCAGGCATGTCAATCTGCATCTCCGCAGGGGTAGGTGTGGCCGGCGATGAGGTCTGGCGGCTGCCAGAGCTCGCCAGATTGCTGGATCCGCCAGTGGCAAGGATTGTCTCGGAGCACAAGCTGGTCACAGGTCAGTCGTCTCTTTATTAGTTTCACTTTTAGAGGGCGACTGGGCGCCCGGGAGTATTATATATAGACGTATAGTACATGTAGTAGTAGTAGTAGTAGAGACCATCAGTCGGTCGAATTCTTCCATCTCGTCAAGCAGAGGCATCGATGGTCAAGTCTACATACAGCCGGCAATACGAGCTAGAGCTAGTAACATAAAGACTCGATCGAAATGACTCGTGGCATCGATCACGACGAAAACATGTGGACATCACCGTACGTACTACAGGAATGTCGTATCGACGAGCTAGTTTGATTATGTCCAATGCAAGTCACATGCTCGATCGTCTATGGCGTTCCTTTTGCCACCCAAGCTACTAGCTATAGCTAGCCAGCCGTGGTGTTGCTTGATGGTGGTTGTATTACGGTTTACCGTTGAGGCGCTGGATCCCTATTCCCTGACAGCAAAACGGTGTGTTCTCTGTTCTGTGCTTGCATGCACAGTTGTACTACAAGATTTGAAGGGTTGTTGGCCAGTATAGTAACAAAAACAATGTGTCGTACAGTATATTAATTAATTATTAATTTTCATCGATGGATTGGAGAGTTTTTTTTTGACAGAACGTTCCTGTATTAGAGTAAGTTAAGGAAACATACACAGACCAGTACAAGTACAAGTACGCCATATATGGGCCAGCTATGCCACCAAACATTGCAGAAAGGGCCACAAGAAAAACAGAAATTACAAACAGGTCCCTAGACCCTTTCCCAACTGAAGGCTTCCATCGCCGGTGATCACCGGCTTCGGCCGTCACTGCCGCCATCCAGATCCGAGGAAGCTCCATCGCGCAAAGGCTTTGGAAGAAGCCACAGAAGACACTCGTCCCGTAGGGCGAGATGTAACCGTCGCTGAACGCCCATCGGCCGGGGACACACCCCGAGCTCCTTGGATCTTGGACCGGAGCTCGCCGCCGCCGACGACTGCCACCGCGGGAAGCATGAGCTTGATCCAACCACCAATCTTCCAGCGAACCCCACAGCAGCAACTGTACCCACGAAGCAAAAGACCAACGACCTCGAAGCAGTACCGAGACAACGAGGCACCGTCGGGAAGACTCCTAAACCGGAGCCAACGGGATCCGGAGCTCCAACTTGATCCCAGATCCGGAGAGCCCCGACCTCACAGGCCCGTCGCCGGCGCCGGAGAAAGAGACGACGAGGTGGAAGAGAGCCAGGAGTACCTTATTCCACCATGGCGACGCCACGTCCACCTCGCAACCGCCGCCGGGAAACCTAACCCTATGACGAGTACCTAATCTACACCGCCGGTCAAGGATCCACCATTCCCCCGCACATCCACCGGCGGGAGCACGGAACGTCTCTTTTTCGCCCCTCTCAAACAGTAGACGGGACTGGAAAATGATGGTGCGCCCTAAAGTGAGGCATGCATTGAGGCTGCCTGAAAAACATTAAGGGTGAGTGACATGGGCAAAAGATTCAGTGGATGATGGGTCCATACCAAAGCCCGTGCGATGTGACCCAGCCCCGATAGCTAACGCGTGTCCCGCGAGAAAATCAAACGTCCTAGGGAGAGGCGGCTCTGCAGCAGCTCCTCGTGTACGCACACGGCTCGTTCGACTACACGCGTGGCTTGGCTGAGTCGGCTCCGCATCTCCCCAAGACGAGTCCCCATGTTAGGCTCCAAAATCAACCTCCACCGCTCGCCAGCTCTGAGGCCGACGAGCGCCACCGACTGCGTTACAGGCGCTGCTCGCATCGCCGCACCTGCCACCTGCAGTGCTCCGACGTCGTGTGCTATGACCGTGTGTTAAATGAGTTGAAGGACCGTGCGAAGTGGCGGACAGATCGAGCTGGTACAGGTCCATCTCCATGACATGCATCTAGTGTCTTGGGCATAAGAACTTCACACGACGATGCGGCCCCTGCGGGTGCGACGGCGCCAGCGGTGCCTGGGAAGCAGCTGGCGGCACTCGTCCGAATCAAAGATTTCGAGCGGCAGAGGATTGATTTAGGAGCCCCACTTTGTGACTAGGGAGAGGAAGGCGGAGCCGATTCAGCCGAGTCGTGCGCACGTGAGGAGCTGCCGCGGAGCCGCCTCTGCCGTCGTGCGTTTGATTTTGTCGCGTGACACACGTCAGCTATCGGGGCTGGGGTCGCACGGGCTTTGGCGTGGACCCATCGTCCACTGAATTTTCTTCTGAGTGACAGGTAAATAAACCAAAAAAAAAAGCGATATGGCCATATATACAGTTGTGATTGGTTTCTTCATATATATAAGGCTTGGCCAGCATGGAGGCTAATGCAGGCTAGCCCAAGCTAGACCAAACAATATATAGGAAACCAACGCAGCTTATATATGTTAGGTGAAAGTGAGTATGCGAGTGTGCGAGACGGACAATAATAAACCCCGACTAGTCTGGATTCCCTAAAAAACGACTAGTCCGAAGTATACTACAGTTAACTGGTAGTGTGAATAAATATCCGTTGGTACAATGGCAGTGCTAGCACCCGGACGTCCGGAGAGATGCATGCGCTTTGCACTCCGTTTCGTGCGCTCCACGTGGGGCCCGAGCCCCCCGAGCGACAAGAGGGGAAGGGGGTGACGCCTCTGATTCGGAAGGACCCGGCCATGGCGTCGTATGGATGCTATGCCAGCGCTGGGAGGAGGACACACCGAGACGATGTAGCAGAAGGTGGGGAGGAGAGATGCAATACCCGATCTGCTTTTGAAACATTCAAATACATCAATTGCAACATATGTTTGAAGGCAGATGAAACACTTGAAACATGCTTCTGAAACACTTGAAAAAAACACTTGAAAACACTTGAAAACCATTGCAACCAACGCAACATCCAAATAAAATACATGCAACGTATGTGTGAAACATATGCAATATCCAGATATACACACTTGCAATATGCGTTCGGAAAACAACACAGATGAAACATATTGGTGACCGATTTTTGCAACATACGTGTACAACCATTGCAACATATGCAACGTCCCAATCTACTTTTGCAACATCCATCTGAAACACCTGCAACATACCATTGAAACATCTGAAACACTCGAAACATACACTTGCAAGATGCCTCTAAAACAATTGTAACATATGCAACATCCTCCGATCTACTTTTACAACATATGTATAAAACAATTGCAACATACATCTGAAACACCTGAAACACTTGAAATGTACATATGCAACATAGGAAAGGGGAAAGGTTGGGCCGATCGATTCCGGTCGTCGGGGTCGGAGACGGCAGCGAGCTGCTGCGCGCAAGCACCAGCGCCACCGGCCAGTACCGGGCTTGGCTCGGCGGCGACAATGGAGGATGGGGAGCGAGGAGCGCCATGGCCACCGGGGTGGGGAGGGAGCTTGGTCACTGCGGTGAGAGAGGGCGCCGCCGAGGGTGGGAAGGGCGTCGTGCTAGGGTGGGGAGAGCCACCCACTCCCCTGCAACACCACCACGGCACCTCCATGGATCTCACTCGTCTCCATGGATCTCACCGGGGTGGGAGAGAGATAGTCACTGGATCTGCTGCATTGGGGGCTCCCGGTGGGTGAGGACGACGGGGTGGGGGAGGGGCGACGCCGAGGTGGGGGAGGAGGACGTTGGGGTGGGGGAGGGTGCGCGATGGGGTGGGCAAGCGAGAGCGAGCGAGCGAGAGAGAGAGGAGCAGCAAGGAAGCACAAGAGAGGACCTCGTTGGGCAGGCGGCACGTGCAGAGCGAAGCGGAGCGAGGCTAGGTGGCCAGGAGTTGATTTTGTTTTTTTTATTTATTTAGGCGAGCGGCACATGCGGCAGTCAGTAGAACGAGGTGTCCGGCCTTTCGGACGTCTTAATGCTAGCATTACCATTGGTACAAAGATAGCAAAGGACATAGGAGTACCTCCTATGCATGTTGGCAGGGGGCAGGGACAATCCAAGTTTTCTTTTTTTTTCACCCAAAAACTAGTTCACGTAAACTCTACTTTCCTTATCATTAAACAGGAATTATCTTTAGTTTTCATACATGTAACATTGTTAGTGACATTGGGATGGTAAAATAGTGGATCATGATATGTAAACTTTGGTAGCAAACATACATGTAAAATTGGCGGGAGAATATAAAATCCAAATATGACAGAAAAAATTAATAATTTAAAATAATTTCTAGCGGCATTTTATTTAAAGAAGGAAATTTTTTTCAAGGACGGGTCACTAATATTTTCAGGAGAGCTCGTTTTAAGCCAATCACCCCAGAGACAGCTGCTCTTGTAGGGGGCAAGTTGTGTTATGAAGCCAATCACCATTGGAGACCATTGATCTTGTAAGGTTATCCGCACTCATGGACCTTTATATTCATCCTTTATACGTCCTAGTCAGCAAGATTCTCTCTTCTATACTCAATTCTCCCGCACTCATCCATCCTCTATATCATCCTCTATCCACTCTATCCACTATAGGACCAACTTGTTATTTTATCTAAATATATCCATATGTGATCTAGTTTTGAAGGATTTATTGAGACGAATTTAATGGTGCAATCGAAATTTAATTTGGATATTTGGTTTGTGAGTTATAGCATTTTTTCCTTTGTTTAGCTACTGGGGCCGCCACTGTCCACTATAGAGTAAGCACTGTACCACTCTAAATATAGAGTGAGAGAAAGGATAGAGTATCGTTTTAGAGTATCCAGTGCAGCAGTTTTTACTCTATATTAATACTCTAAAGCTTTAGAGTATCCCTCTAGAGTACCCACTGCGGGTAGTCTAAGGTCGGCTGCAGCCTATGTCTATAGAGACTCTATTTGTACAATCGATGTTGCAATAGTGGTTTCAAAAACCATTCCTGATAACAGTTTTTTTTTTAAAACGAGATCCAACATTGGTGGTTTTTTATTAAGAAGTCTGATAACTGTTTTTTATCGACCTTAAAATTTGTTTCTACAATAATATAGTGTACTAAATACTCTACTAATGTACCTTAAATATCCTGGTTGGTGTGCGGCTGTAACTGGGACAGATATGTGAAATATCCGTGCAGGTGTTTCTGCTGTATATCGACACGGATAGGCCACTTTCTTGCGGGTGCTACTCTGCCAGGACGACTATTGTGCATGTAGGCCCTTGTTTAGATTGAAGATTTTTTCAACCTGATGAATAGTACCACTTTCGTCTTATTTGATAAATATTGTCCAATCGTAGGCCAACTAGGCTCAAAAGATTCATCTCGTGATTTTGAACTAAACTGTGTAATTAGATATTTTTTTTACCTACATTTAGTACTCCATGCAAGCGGCTAAAAATTGATGTGATGGAGAGAGAGTGAAAAAACTTGGAATTTTGAGGTGATCTAAACATGGGCTAGGTTCAAAAATGGGCACCCATACGAGCTTGGAAGGAGAATAAAACCCACCCTACGACGTCTATTTGCCATCTGGTCTGGGCTGCCAATTAGGTTAGGAGTAATGATCACAGGTGAACTGGCGTTGCAACTTGCAACAGAGCCAGATCTAGGTTTGCTTCAGCGGCGCTGGCCCAGCCGGGCAGCCTGGCGACACCTAGAAAAATATTACTGGAGGGCTGCTACACACCCTGTTTGTTTGAGCTATTCAGTAGAATCAGCAGCCATTCAGCAGTATTTTTCTCTCACAATAGATCAGCGAACAGTACTTTTAGCCACAGTAAACCAGCGAAACGAACATGCCCACATTTTGTGGCAGGTCTGCGCCACTGTGCCATGGATCTGCGGACATCAACCGTAGCCCGTAGCCCTGGCGCCTTCGATCTTAAAAATCTGAAGGACTGGCACATTTGCATGTATTGCCGTTTGCACAGCAACGGGTAAGGCCCCGTTTGGTTTGGAGGGGTTAAAGTTTAACTCCCATCACATTAATGTTCCCTCAAATATATGGAGTACTAAATGTAGACTAATTACATGTATATCGGCACAGATTAAGAGTAATTTACGAGACGAATCTATTAAGCCTAATTAGTTCAAGATTGAAAACTTTTTGTCAAATAAGACGAAAGTGCTACAGTGTTTGTTAAACTTTAACTCCCAAACCAAACAGGGCCTAACTGGTTCACATCATCACATGCAGATATTATCGATCTCTTATCGATACGAATATGTACGGCTAGCATTATATACCATATTTCGATTTGAATACGGATACAAATACAGATATTATCGATACCAATATGAAACGGTGTCTTAAATTTGGATTCGCATTCCTAAATCATGGCGATAACGCATATCTATTTACTTGTCAAAAATTTTAGTAGAACAAAATCATTATGCAGATAGAGGGTATGACGTGTAGATAACGGCAACTCATAAATCAACATATATAATAAATATTGAAATAATTAAATATTTCAAGAATCAATAAAGCTATAAATAATACTCCCTTCGTCCCAAAAAAAGAATGACGCTATGGGATACTTGTTGGTTAAGCTTTTTGAAGTTTAACTAGCTTTATAGAAAATATTAACAATATTTGTATCACTAAATAAATTTATTAAGAAAATATATTTCGTGATTTATCTAATCATACTAGTTATGCAGTATAAATATCAATATTCTTTTATATTCTTTGTGGAACTGGGGAGTATTTATCAATATATAGTTTTAAAAAATAAAAAATATGGGTTCCTTTATGGTGGAACCTGCCCACCCGGGTTCAAGTCCTCGATTTGGTATGGGTACTCGCATTTTCGTGGATTTATTTAAGGATCTAAAGGCGCTATATTTTAAGTGGTAGGCGACGTCCCTGTCAACAGCGAGACGCCTATGGTGACTTCATAAATCTCAAGATCTGCCGATTCAATCCTTTGGAGGTGCTCATAGGGGTAGGGTTTTGTGTACGTGTGTCCTTCGGAGGTGCTAATAGAGGTAGGGTTTGTGTACTTGTGTTCATAGGGGTGAGTATGCATGCATGTTGTGGGCGTCTACGTTGTACTGTGTAATTCTAAAAAAATATAAAAAATGATTTCATCAATATATGAATAACTAGAGTACTTAAAATGAATATTATTAGCCCTATTAAAATTAATAACCTTTATATATGGTTAATAACAATATTAATATAATATTATTAGCCATAGAGATAAGTTTTAAATAGTTTAAATGATGCATATCATTTGTTATGTTAAAGTTGAATTGAATATAAAAAATAATTTCCTCGATATATGAATAACTAGAGTACTTAAAATGAATATGATTAGCCCTATTAAAATTAATAACCTTTATATGGTTAATAACAAAAATAATATAATATTATTTGACATAGAGATAAATTTTAAATTGTTTATAAATGATGCATATCATTTGTTATATTAAAGTTGATATCATTTACATTACTGATTAGTCATAGATATAAGTTTTAGATGTCTTTACATGAAACTTTGTTAATGGCGATACGGACAATGGCTCCGTTCGGCTGAAATTATAAGCCGGCTGAAAAACACTGTTGGCTGATTTTTTATGAGAGAAAAATACTGTTCCGGTTGAAAAAACAAGCTGAATAAGACGGATTATAAGCCAGATGAACAGGGCCAATATCATATATTTCATATTTTTTCCAATACGGATGTGGAATCGAATAGTGAAGAATCATAGAAAACGAATATGATAGATTCACTTGATTAGTATCCATATTAAATTTAAAAAGAATACGGATATCAACATTGACGTTGAAATGAATACGTCGGATCTTTTGCAATCCGAATCGGTCCCTGTTCACAGGGTGGGTTTAGTTCGTGAAAATTTTTAGCTTCGGCTATTGTACCACTTTCGTTTGTATTTATCAATTAGTGTCCAATCATAGATTAATTAGGCTCAAAAGATTCGTCTCATGGTTTTCTATTAAACTGTGTAATTAGTTTTTTATCTATATTTAATGTTCTATATATGTGATAAGAATCTTGGAAATTTTTAGAAACTGAACATGACCCGCCCGCCAGCCAGCCAGGAGGCAGGAGACTGCAACTGCACCCCAACATTAAACCAGCGACAGGCGTGCATCGGTCGGAGATCGGGCAACGCGCGCCAATGGCAAGCCTGCAGCACCTTGCACTTCTGCATGTACTGCCGCTCAGGGGACGACTTCAACCGTAAGAGCAAGTGGCCCACTTCATCCTGTAGTCCATACTTTTCAGCTTATTTTTTCAGTCGAAATAGTATTTTTTTCTTATAATAAATTAATCAACAGACTGTTTTTTAATCAGCTTATCAGCACAACCGAACAAGGCCAGTATTGTTTTATAGCCATGTTGACGTGGAGGAGGGAAGAGAAGGGATGAAAGAAAGGAGATCTGAGCTCTCATGCAAACAACAAATTAGACACTGAGGCATACGCACTGCTGAGCAAAATTAAGTGAATATGAGAAGGATTAGAAAAAAAATGGGACATGAAAAAAAAATATAGATAAATAAGAGACCATTACGATACAGCTTGAGTCTTACAACTTACCTAATAGTCAAACACTTAGGGGGTGTTTGGTTGAACGAGTTAAAGTTTAACAAACACTGCAGCACTTTCGTCTTAGTTGACAAAAAGTTTCCAATCTTAGACTAATTAGGCTTAATAGATTCGTCTCTTAAATTACTCCTAATATGTGCCGACATGCATGTAATTAGTCTACATTTAGTACTCCATGCATTTGAGGAAACATTGATATGATGGGAGTTAAACTTTAACTTCTGGAACCAAACAGGTCCTTAGTTCTATTATTAACCTTGCTTTAATGATATAGGCCTCCAGAACCAGTAGGTCCAGGCCCCGTCTTGGCCTGCCCGCCGGGCAGCAGCTGCCAGAGCTGCATGTACTGCTTGCGACGACATTGGGAGTCTGGTAGCCCATGTTACCTCATCTGTTAGCCATTTCCTCTGTCCTCAGATAAGTGTTGTTATACAGTATATGTACCGATCAAATTTTATAAGTTTGACTAGATTTATAAAAATATTAGCAACGTTTTTATCTCTAAATAAGTTTATTATAAAATAGATGTAACGATCTATCTAATGATAATGATTATATACTATAAATGTATATTTTGGTCAAAGTTAAAACGTTTAACTCCTCGAGAAGTGAGAATGACACTTACTTTGAGACGGAGGGAGTAGTTATTAGTCTCAAATAATTTACTTTTTTTGTAATTACACTGTACAACATAGACACTCACCTCTAAAAACGCGCGCACGCAAACCCTACTCCTATGAGCATCTTCGAAGAGTGAGCCGGCAAATCCTCGAGATTGACGAAGTCACCGTTTGCGCCTCGTTGTCTACGGGAATGTCGTCTACCACTAAAAGCACAACGCCAATAAATTCTGGAATATTCGCTCCCACGAGAAGTCAAACCCAAGACATAAGGTGTTGCGGAGGCTCATGTAACCATTAGTCTACATGCCCTTTTACAAATAATTTACTAGTTAACTATGCTAGTTAGTGTCGTTAGTGATTATTCTTTCTAGGTATTAACCTCTAGTAGTATTTATATAACCTAGGAATACTTTTTATTATCCTTTTCACCTCTTTTGGTCTTGTTATCGTTGTGATTTTATTACCTACCGGTTGTTCCCTGATGTACACCCCTAATTAGCTACTTAATAAATATAGTTTGTGCTTTGCTTATTTATTCTCCTTACACATTTATCTCCAACGACATCAAATTTTACTTAGGATTAGTCTTCCTTTTATCTGGTCGCCTCAAATCATTTTGTTCGAATTATTACTGTGATTCTGTTTCAGCATAAGAATTAGATTGATCATGTGAATATTAGAGATCTAAGGTTAATTAAGTTTTGTTCTCTTTTTCTTTGTAATATCTAGTGCTTTTTTTATTTTTAGCTTTCTTTTGTAGCGCAAAATAAACGTTTATTTGTTGTTATATCTACGCTCTTGTCGTGTGTGTATATATTTTATGACGTAGAGTTGTGTCATCTTGAACAGCATCTCTATGCTCGAATTCTGGCTCCGCCCGTCCGTGGCTTGCGCCATGCGAGTTTGTGCCGTGGGCCGCCTGCCGGCTGCCGGCGTCCCCGCGCGAGCGGCCTGCCTCGCGGACCACCAATCCACCACCATGCACGCACTCCGACTTTGCGGCGTGCGCGGCGCCGTCTCCGTCGCAGTGTGGCCAGTGGCTGGTGGCTGTGCAGACTAGTAGTACTCCGTACCAGGGTTTTTTTACCGACCAGTCACCCCAAACCGTCGGCCTCCGGTTCCGATTTACCGGTACGGTTTACCGGTAACCGATCGGTAACCGGTCGAATTTGAATTTGAATTCAAACGCGCCTTCGGTTCGGTTTGTCACCGGTTTAACGGGCGGTTTGGAGCGTAACCGCTCGGTTTGAGCGGTTTACCGCTCGGTTTGAGTTTGAAATTTTCTTTTTCCTTTTTTTCAAACTTCTATACGTATAAATAAATACTAAACGAACTCGAATTTGAAAAATTTTTACATCATTGGCTTCTATAAATCATGAACTATTTTTAGGAATTTTTTCAGCATTTTTTGTTTTTTCAAATTTTAAATTTGAATTTGGGGGCCTTAACGGGGCAGGATCGGGATTTTTTTTCTTTTTTTTCAAACTTCTATACGTATAAATAAATACTAAACGAACTCGAATTTGAAAATTTTTTACACCATTGGCTTCTATAAATCATGAACTATTTTTAGGAACTTTTTCAGCATTTTTTTCAAATTTTAAATTTGAATTTGGGGAATACCTAACCGGACCGGACCGGAACCGGTCCGGTCCGGTTAGGCCGGTAACGCGGTAAACCACGGTTTACCGAGCGGTTTTTTTAACCCTGCTCCGTACAAGGGATCGGATCGGAAAGGCAAAAGAGGAATGGTTTTTGTGGGGTTCTCGTCGCCCACTGGCACGGATCGTAGTATCAAGGCTGGCCGGGCGTATAAATAAATACTAAACGAACTCGAATTTGAAAAAATTTTACACCATTGGCTTCTATAAATCATGAACTATTTTTAGGAATTTTTTCAGCATTTTTTGTTTTTTTTTAAATTTTAAATTTGAATTTGGGGGCCTTAACGGGTAGGACCGGGATTTTTCTTTTTTTTCAAACTTCTATACGTATAAATAAATACTAAACGAACTCGAATTTGAAAATTTTTTACACCATTGGCTTCTATAAATCATGAACTATTTTTAGGAATTTTTTCAGCATTTTTTTTTAAATTTTAAATTTGAATTTAGGGAATACCTAACCGGACCGGACCGGAACCGGTCCGGCCCGGTTAGGTCGGTAACGCGGTAAACCGCGGTTTACCGAGCGGTTTTTTTAACCCTGCTCCGTACAAGGGATCGGATCGGAAAGGCAAAAGAGGAATGGTTTTTGTGGGGTTCTCGTCGCCCACTGGCACGGATCGTAGTATCAAGGCTGGCCGGGCGTCGACGACGTAACAACGGCCGATGCTGATGGTGACACTTCAAATAAATACTGTTATTTTACTGAAATGGTACTGCTAATAGGTATAAGCCAGCAAGGCCTTGACCTGACAGTGGTTGCCCGTACGCGTCCCAGGTCTCAGCTCTCGCGTAGTTTTCGAAGAATCCGAAGCCACCATCGGCACAGGACAAGCTCCTCCATCCCTTGTCTCGCGGATGCGGACACACAGACGTAATGAGAAAACGATCTCGTTGATCCGGCTTATAATCCGTACTTTTTAACTTGTTTTTTCAGTTAGAATAATATTTTTCTCTCACAACAAATTAGACAACAATATTTTTCAGCCAGCTTATCAGTACAGTACCAATGTGCCATCTGCACTCTGCTGCACCACTACTTCTCGTCCCACGTCTTGACGCGCCGCGCCGGCCAGACAAAACCACGCACGCATGGACACACCACACGGTCTGATCTTGTGTATATATACAGTCATGGTCTCTCGATCGTCGTTTGCGTTCGGTTCAGTACTACTACCACATAGTACAGGCCGGTCGGTATGACACGGTAGGCGCGCATGTACACACACACAGAAGAGTCGCGCGCCCCGAATTCCCCAGTGCAGGCAGCACCAGCACCCTACCCGCCACATGAATCGATATCGATCAGACCGGCCGGCCGGGAACATGTACGACGGCACAGTAGGTAGCTAGCTGCTTCTGTCAACCGGACGCAGTAATCACGTCACGTCCTTCTCGTACGATACGATAAACCCTACGGCGTAGTAGGAGTCAGGACCACGGCCCTGGATAGGATCGAGGGAGAGTACTGTAGTGGGAGACGGCCGGGCCGGGCCGGGGCCCGGGAGAGGCGGCATAACGGCACGTCACATCGCGTGCGTTGCGTTGCATCACGGCAGCTGCACCAGCCAGCACCACCAGAGTGGTTAGCTAGAGAGAGGCCGCCGGATGCGTATAGTAAGTTTTTTTTTTTTGAGCTGAGGATGCGTATAGTAAGTATTATGCGCAGTTGACACCGCACTGCACAGCCGAATTGCCGATTGGCGATCAATGTGCAATCGCCCGGACGGTAGTAGGCCCTTAACAGGAAGCCCATTATCCAAAAAAGGCAGGAGCCCTACGAGAGAAGGCTGATGGAGGCCCACCCAGGCCGTTCCGCTTGGTTTTCATGAGCCATAAGCCCATATAAAACAGGAACGTAAGCAATGTTGCTACATGCGGCCCAGGACAAACACTCGCGTGGGATAGATGGACGGAATCACGGAAGGGAATGGAGGAAAAGCACTTCACGCACAGTAAAGCTAGCCCAGTTTTTGAACAAAGAGAAGAACGCCTGGAAATTTGGTGGTACAGTGATCTGGTAGTAATCACAGATCGCACACCATGGTATTATGAAGATCTCTCCACAATAATGCTGTTCTGAAGTCTGATGGATCGCCAATACCCATGTCTCTCGGGCCATTTTTCCATGCATGCATGGAAACGGACGGAAAAACTCCTCTCTTGTTTATGTTTCTATATCTTTAGCGAAAACGGAAACCGGGAACGGGTTCGGGAAAGAAAACGGAATTAAAAACAGATGGGGATATACGAAAATACAGAAACACACAAATACGGACGAAGAGCCGAAAAATTAAGTTAGAATAACATTGTCAAATTTTCTCGGGTATACATGAACAAAGTCACAAAATAATATACACATAAAAGTTATCGGTCTGATATTCACTAGCATGCCATGTGTTAACATGTTAACACGCATAATTTGTGATTAATAGGTTTATGAACATATCAATTTCTAGACATATCTCACATATAATGAAAACGGGATGAAAACGAAATAAATACAGGTCAATTCAAGATAAAAACGAGATTCCAGGGAAACGGATAGAAAAACCTCTCCCATTTTCGTAAATACAGAAACAAGATCCCACAAATACGAAACCGGCGGAACAAAATAGAAAACGGGATAGGTCGGAACGGGATTTTTTCCGTTTTTTTTTCAACCATACTCGATCATAGGTAGTTCTTCGTTTGTGTGTGTGAAATTGCAGCACCCCAACACAGTCGATCACAATGCAATGGCACCTCACAGGAAATGTCTCATGCGCGTGCATGACGCGCTCAGATACACATAAAGCAACAGGATCTCGATATAAGATAATTCAGCAAGAAGTGCCAACATACGCACATGTAGCCATATATATATATATATATATATATATATATATATATATATATATATATATATATATATATATATATATATATATATATATATATATATATATATATATACTGTTATTAGCAAACAAGTGCAAGAGAAACAAACAAGTGCCAACATACAGCAACAAGAGGTTGCATGGTTCAAGAGTCTCTAGTTAACTGCTTGAAGTAGAGAGAAGTCATCTGGGGGTCCATGTGCAGTGTAGCGGAGGATTTAGGCTGATGGGGTAAGATGCAACCAGTTACACTAGTTGCTATGAGGAAGGCGAGTGCTTCTTATCATAGAAGATATTTCTTTTAGACTTTTCCCTCCCAAAGGCACTCAACAGAGGGACTACCGTCACTGCGATTCTTTGTTGAGGGCGCGTACAGCAAGAGGTCCCGGAGATGAGCTGGTGGCTGGAGGCCCATGGCAGAGGCTCGCTCCCAGCGCTGAAGCCGAGTAACACCAATGCATGGGCCAAACTTCATGTCCATGTCAAACTGTCGCAACTGCTCTTCTTGATCCCCAAAATCATCTGCAGCAACATTGCCACAAGCAATAGGCTTAGGGTATCAAAATGGAAAAAGAGCTTGAGATAGCACTAATATAGCACTAATATATAATTAAAAAACGAACTTCTACACTTCCCCACAAAGTGAGGAACACAGAAATTAAAGAAGATTACTCCTATCATCCTATGACCCTCGGCAAGTACAAGAGTACCTTTGAGATCCCAGGAGCCATGAGAAACTAGAGCAGATGTCTGAGCAGTATCTGGGGCACCAACAGAGGCCCCACCAGTGTACTGCTGTGTCTTTTTCTTCGAAGATGATGCTGCCTTGGTCACACCTCCTTTCTTTTTCTGCCGGTAAAAATCTTTCACACCACCAGACGACATGTTTCTCTATTCTTCAGTCCTGCAGGTGTTTCCTTGTCAATTCCTTCCAGCAGAAATGTGAAATCAGACCTACTCTGGATTTTTTTTCTGTCTTTGGTTTTTTTTTTGATCACTTGTCTTTGGTTGAAAGGTATATACCCATACACTACAAGTGTGCATCCAGAGAGCCACCAGAAACCCTTACATTCAGAGCTCTAGTCCTGAGCACTAAGCATGGTATTGTGTAAATAAAGAACTGAATATGGGAAGCCTGTAGGTAATGAAACACTGGCCCAGTCATTGTTTACGAAGCTGCTAGCATCATTGTGTATAACCAATATTATGCATATAATAGTCAGCCCTTAGGTAGTGAAACATTGGTCCAGTCACTGTTCACGAAGCTGTTAGCATCATTGTAGTAGAGAGAAATGCATACAATCAGATCTAATGTAGCAGTCATCTAATATTAGCATCATATATATGCATGGTCACTTGGATATGCATAGGCATGAGTCGAATACACCGAGACCGAGCAGGCTAAGATCTTCATTAGTTAGTGACATAATGTACAAACCAAACTGAAAAAAGGCATGCCTAAACACTCTTTCTGAGCTCACTGCAAGCACATGTGTGCACCTCAATAGAAAGGCAGTAGCCAGTAGGATTGAGGCTCTGGAATACATACAGGGCAAAAAACAAGAAAGAACGATTTCACAGAATGTCAATCATCATGCTCATGTCCTGAACACAACATTAAAATGTTCCTCGGTCGCCAATCCATTGCATTTCCACATTCCAGGGCGTTGAATGTGTGTTCAGTTGAATCCCCATGTATTTTCAAATGAAACCCTACCTTAACTGAGAATCTTGGCTCCCCGATTCCCCGCGGGGAATTCACCCATTAGGAGACGGGGATGAGAAGAATTCTTCCCCCACGGGGAATTAAACGGGCTAAATCCTATCCCCGTCGGGGATGACGGGGGCGGGGATGGTACGCAGGCCCCCCGTCCCCGCTCCCCGCGGGGGACCCGACTGCACGCTAAAGGCCCACGAAGGCCCTATATATATATATATATATATATATATATATATATATATATATATATATATATATATATATATATATATATATATATATATATATATATACACACACACACACACACAAGCAACTATGACCTAGTAACCCTCATTCCCTCAGCTTCCAGACCTCGCTCACATACTCCCGCCGCCGCCACAAGCCACTCCCATCCCAATTCCAACTCGTCCTTGTCCCCAAGCGGCCAAGTCTCCAGCTCCACTCCACTCATTCCCCTACTCCGCACTAGCACCGGCATAGGCGACCAGACACCCACGCGGCGATGTGTGCAAGCGAGCTGGGATGGAGCAGGCAGCCAGGCACCCACGCGCGAAGCTGCGAACGGAGGTGAGTGCAGGCGGCTGGTGGGGATTCGGAGGGCGGGCTGGTCGCGGGCAGGTGGGTGTGTGCTTGCCTTTCTTGATGGCCGTGGCGATTGCGGTCTGGTGGAGGAGCAGCAGGCAGGGGAGGCGGAGATGGAGGAGCAGCAGGAGATTTGAGTTGTGATATATGTTCTTTTCATTGTATTTTTGGTTGTATACTGATGAATGACATCGTATGTTTGAGCGGGGATCCGATTTCATCGTATGTTTGAGCAGGGATGGGGATCCCCACGGGGATTTTCCCCCGCGCGGGGACAGGGATGGGGAAGAAGTATCCCCCATTGGTGTTGTCGGGGGCGGGGGCGAGGATGGGGAAATTCTTTCCCCGCGGGGACGGGGATGGTAGCCTATTCCCCGACGGGGAATTCCCCGAGAAATCTTGACCACCTAGTCCGCTAAAAAAGACGAAGATGACGAACCTAATCGAACAATGGATGGATCACTTGGAGTGGCAGCAGGGGCGGACTCAATAAAGGACATGAATTTACACATCTATACCATTTTTTTTGCAATATACACTTGAAATGAGATCCGATCCAATTACAAATAGCCAAAGAGTTAGGGTTCGGGTGCACGGTTCCCCATAGGAACGCAACAGAAAAGGTACACATGCCTCGTGGGTGCTCGTCGCCGGCGAAGGACGCGACGAAGGCCTGGGAAGCGACCGACGAAGACCTGGGCACCTGGCGCGTAGGGCGTTGGCGTCGGCGGCCGCCCAGTTGAGCAAAAGAGAGGGATAGAGCGTGAGAAGCGGGGAGTAAGGGGTGGGGACTGACCGGCTGCATCGTGGTCCGGCAGGGTGCTAAAAAGACACATTTCATTGGTGATCTTTGCTACAGCGGCAATTCTCGGGGGGGAGGGGGCACATACGGATCCGTCGCACACTTCCGTGGAAACGTCACGCCCGCCTCTCCTTCCTCTTTACCCTTCCTCTCTCCCTGCAAGTCTGAACGTCGCGCCTCCTCCTCGCGCCCGCTGTCGCCCCCCACGCACTTCTTCCCCGTGAATCCCCTCATCTCTCCGCATGGGCTAGACCTAGGAGCAGGGACGAGGATGACTGGACGAGCGCGCCACGTCCGCACGATCTCAAGTGCGCCGCACACCTCGACAGCTAAACCACAGCACGCCCCATCCATTGCCCCTGGCTCGCCGCGCCCCATCCTCCGGCGTCCGGGCCGTGCCCCATGACTCTCTACCTTTGAAATATAGAACACTTGGGATGTAACATACGTCTGAAGTAGATGAAATATTTAGAACATACACTTGAAATGTGTGTGTGAAACGTATGCAATATTCAGATAAAATACTTATAACTTGCAACATGAAAACACTTATTGCAACATAAGACTGAAACGGCTGAAATATTTCGAACATACTCTTGCGCGACATATATGTGCGAAACATATACAGCATCCAGATTGAAACACTATGTCTAAAACTAATGAAATATTTTGAACAAACGCTCGTAACATGCCTTTGAAACACTTGCAACATGCCTCTAAGACACTTGCAACATATGCAACACCCCGATCTACTTTTGCAACATCGGCATAAAACACTTGCAACATACCTCTGAAACATTAGAAACACTTGAAATATACGCTTGCAACATGCGCTTTTGTTGTACAAGGCACCTACACAAGTCTAGTACAAGGCTATCCACTAAACACAACAATAACTATAAGCTAGAAACAAGAAGTAATACGAGAGAAGAGCTTCGAGTGATTATACCGTCGTGTAGAGATGAGAAGTACCAATCAATCAATCACACAAGAGAAATTCTCGGGAAGAGAATGACACAAGAATTTATCCCGATGTTCACTTGCTTCCCGGCAAGCTACTCCCCGTTGTGGCGATACACCCACTTGTCGGTTCGCGAGCTAATCGACTATCAAGAGTCGAGCCCTCGGTGGGCGCCGCATTGGTTGCACACAAGATGGGGATCCTCCAAGCCACGAGCTCCACTAGAGTATCCAATTTGCGAACTCCCGCGGGGAAGGATCAAGAACCCCTTACAACACTTGGTGAGGGCTCCAACAATCTCCAATTGCGAGCTCAATCACCTCCGTTGCTCTAAGCCGTCTACCGTGTCGGAAAACACGGAAGAGTAACAAGAAATCCGCAACAACTCGAAGATCAAGTGCCTCTAGAATGCAACTATCAAGCAATGCACTTGAATCTCACTCAATCTCACTCAAGATGTGCAACTAATCAAAGAGATGAGTGGAGGGGTTGTTCTCTAGCTCAAAGGATGTCTCTAAGTTTCAAAATGTGCAAGAGTTACCCTCAAACCCTGGACATCTTCTATTTATAGCGAAGGGGTACGTAGCTAGCCGTTACCGGACGACACAGTGAAAATCGTACTGACCGGACGCACCGGTCAGGATGACCGGACGTGTCCGGTCACTATAGGACAAGCGTGAACAGTGCGCGTCAGAAGTTACCGTTGTTGTGACCGGACGCGCTCTAGCGTTTGACCGGACGCGCTGCACCTGGCGTTCGGTCAGAGTCCAGTAAGCTTCCACCGTGACCGGACGTGTCCGATCGCACGTGATCGGACGCGCCGCGCGTCCGATCAGCACTCCGCTGCGCTCTGCCCCTCTGGACGCCTGACCGGACGCTCCAGTTCCGTGAGGGACCGGACGCGCCAGTCGCGCGCTCTTCTACTGCGCTCAGGTGAACTGACCGGACGCGCTGGTCAGGCCAGACCAGCGTCCGGTCAGAAACCCTAACACCCGCACGCCTAACAACTGCTGAGAACTGACCGGACGCGTCCGGTCAAACCGCGACCACGTCCGGTGCAGCGTCCGGTCACCACAGTGACCGCCGTTCGCCTCTGTTTCTTTTCTGACTTCCGACGTAGTAGAAAATATGTGTTTCACTTCCCCCAAAAAGCACCGAATCCCGCCTTGCAAGCTCGGCGGGAGGGAGAAAGGAACCCAAACCCCTCTCTACCGCTCAAACTCCACCGCCTTTGCAAATGTGCTAACACCACCATGTGTAAATCACCATGTGCATGTGTGTTAGTATTTCACAATCATTTTTCAAGGTGTTATGTTAGCTCTCTACTAGATCCTAATGCATATGCTCAAGACATTGATCTAGTGGCACTTGATTCCTGGGCTAACCGTGATTGCCCCTCTTGATAGTCGGCTATGTATCCTAAACCCGATCAATCACTTCTCTACTCATCTTAGACCGGCAAAAGGAAAACCCTATGGTTATACCTTTGCCTTGCGCTCTTAGATCCTTCTCCTTTACTTGATCATCATGTCCATCATTTTATGTGCATTCCTTCATGATCTTGCTCATCATTTCATGCATCAAATCATGTGGTCTTGTGGCCATCTCTTCATGCCATTTACACCTTCATCACATGTGTTGCTTATGCCTAACTCAAAACACTTAACACATGACATTAGCAACTTGGTGTAATTAATTACCAAAACCAAACTTGGACTTTCAACGGTGCTCTTAGCCCGGCGGAGAAGGCCACGGCAGGTCCAATGGAGACGGCCGTGGCGGGTCCATGCGCCTTAGAAGGCGGCAGCAGGTGAGAAGCGTGGTGGAGATGGAGGAAGACGGGCTGTTGCGCTCTAGTGTGGTGGAAATGCCGCCTAGCGGAGCAAAGGCGCGGTGGAGAGCACGGTCACCGAGGCGGCGTGGCGGAGCACGGTCGCGGTCTCACGGAGACCTATCGTGGCGCTGCAGTGAGGTGAGGCTTTTTTAGAACGATTGGGGACGAGTGGATGAGCACGTAAAGAAACGGTTGTTGGGCTGGTGCGGGCAGCCCAGCATCTTGAGCGTTTGGCGCGAAACTTGAAAAAATCATCGATCTCCAAAAGTTAGTCAATGATATACTCTCTCAGTTCCAAATTACAAGTTATTTTAACTTTCTTAGAGGGTCAAAGTATATCAAGTTTGACCAAAATTATAGAGAGAATTATAAAGATTGATGACATCAAATATGTACATTATGAAAATATGGTTAATGGAGAATCTAATTATACTTATTTAGTATCATAAATGTTATTCATTTTATTATATAAATTTGGTCAAACTTGAAATGCTTTTACTCTCAAGAAAGTTGGAATGACTTATAATTTAAAATGGAGTGAGTATATAACATATCAATTAAGCATCAATATTAGAGAAAATCATTAAAAAAAAACAAGGGGCTAGTTTGGATGGAACCCTGGGCTAGTTGCCTGGGCTATTCACCTGCCTGGGAGCTGCCTGTATTCAGTTGCAAGAATGCCTGGCCAGGCAAAGCTGAAAGTCAGGCATCGTTTGGTTGATGCCCTCAGCCTGAGCTGGTAGAAAAGCCAGGTGTCGTTCGGTTGTGTTAGCTTGCCTGGGTTACACTCAGCATTGTCTACGAGTGACAAGATTATCTTCATACGAAGCATTTTATTGTTAAAGTAATTGTTTATATAGGAAGCATTTCATAGTATGAGAACAAATAAAATAAAATGAGTAATTATATTTTCAGATGAGAACAGCACATTATGAAACAAATGAACTATGAACTCATGTTCTAGTCATAAGTAATGAACTCATATGAGCTCTATTCATAATCTTTCACACAACGAGTTCTCAAGCTATAAGCTAACAAATATTACAACTTAAAATTAGATAACAGTTCACCGATATACAAAAGCACATCAAGGCTGTCCCAAGAGTCTGTCAGGTACCTCTCAGACCATCAACTTCGGCAGCACCTAATTAGCATGTAGTCATACTGTACATAGTACTTATTTCAAAAGGGTGCAGCAAAAACAGACCCCATCAGCCATAATCAAAAGATCATGTAGCTACAATGAGCCATAATCAGTCATCACCAAGATCATCACCAGATAAATATTTGAACACCCAACGCTCAAGGTATTCTTGACACATATTGATAAGAAAACTGCAATGAACTTGTAATTCTGGCTTGCAAAGGTGCATTCCTACTGCAAGCCTATCATCCGGTGTCAATGCGATCTTCTTGAGCATATCACTAGTAGAGAACAGACCTTTCATCCGAGGTAAAAATGGGCTCTAGTCCCGGTATTTTTTGCGCCCGGGACTAGAGAGACCTTTAGTCCCGGTTGGTGTCTCCAACCGGGACTAAAGGTCCCTGCCCAACGGCTACTGCGCTCGGCACAGTGGTAGGGGACCTTTAGTCCCGGTTGGAGACACCAACCGGGACTAAAGGTGGACCTTTACTCCCGGTTGGAGCCACCAACCGGGACTAAAAGTCCCCAACCTTTAGTCCCGGTTGGTAACACCAACCGGGACTAAAGGTAGGACCTTTAGTCCCGGTTGGAGACACCAACCCGGACTAAAGGACCCTTTAGTCCCGGTTGGTAATACCAACCGGGACTAAAGATCCCCCGATGGGTTAGTTCAAAAGGGAAGCATCCCATACTATGTCAGATGTGTTGTGTAGGTGGGGTGGTAAGCTACGCGCGAGGCAATGCATGAGGTCTTGGGTTCGAATCTCACGGGACGCAGCGGTGGGAGGCATTATTTTTTTTAAAGCTGAGAGGACCTTTAGTCCCGGTTCCTGACCCGGGACTAAAGGACCCCCCTTTAGTCCCGGATGCTTGCTCCCGGGTGGGGAACCGGGACTAAAGGGGGTTCCCCACCGGGAGTAAAGCTTTGTTCTCTACCAGTGTATCCCATAGAGGACCATTAGGGTCTGGAGGAGGTGCAACCTGCATTGCAAGGTTATGTAGGATACCACGCAAAGTATTGGTTATCTCCACCATCCATCATCATCGGCACAGACGAGAGACGGTTTTGTGTTGGACTTACTGGCCCTACCAACCTATGCAACAGCAGGTAGTGTGTATTAGACTTGCCAGCCCTTGAAATTTCCCTTGTTAGGCTTCATGGACTTGACACTAGATGAAGAAACTTGACTGCTAGCTGCAGCAAGGGCAGCCACCTCCTGACAATCATCACTATCAGACTCTAGTTTGTCTGAGTCTTGCCCATTGCATCATTTGTGTTATCATAGTTAGCCATATCATTCAGCTGCAGTGGAAGGGTCTTGCATAAAAGAACCATCAGCTGTGCAGAAATCATGGCCTCACTGAAATACCGGCTTACGGTCTTGCCGGATCTCTTGAAATATAAGGCAATCACACAATTTCTCTGATTGTGGGCAACTGTATGTAGAAACATAGCTAATTGTTCTTCAACCGAGACATGTATAGTATCCCTTAGGTGTCCCTAACCGTTCACAAATAGCTAGTCTAAAAAGAATTCTATTTGCTATTAAGGAGAGAGAACAAATAGCTAGCGACTGCCAAATAACTAGTCTACCATGATTTCGTAGAAACAACTCTCTCACAGCTCACATAACACCTCATTGCAATGTTTTTTTTATTTCTAAGCTCCATCTAGCTAGCTATTTGTAAGATACTGTTGAGGACGCCCCCCTTAGTAGACCAGAATCACGCAATCAGGAGGAAAGCTTCGTCCGAAGTCGATGGATGCAGTTTTTATATGTTCCATTATACATTTATACTAACATCCTTATGCCGTATGGATTCGCTGCTCTCCGGATGCTTGCGTCCGATTTCATCTTACCAAAACAAAACTCGCCGTATATTATACTGTGGCCGCGTGTTACTGCAAACTGGACGCGTGCCTCCTCCCGAACTGGCCTCAGTGTTCCTGCGTCGATTCCTTTCGTCCGCAGCAATTGGGGCCCGACATCGCAATGGCACACAAAAAGCTGTCTCGTTAAACGTGGCTGAACTATCCTCAAAGTTTAATTTTTCTTCCTGAACTCAAAAACTGGGTAAACCACCTCCCTTAGTTTTTAAAATCGTTTATTTTACCTTCCTGACCCGGTTATAAGTGGTTTTCAAAGACAGTTTTGTCTTTTTCTTTTTTATTTATTTTGATTGAATTTTTGAAAAATCATAGTAAATCGTAGAAAAATTGTAAAACAAAAAAAATCTAATTTTCATAGACTCCACATGAGTATATCTACACAGTGAATATATAATATGGTATGTTTTAGTACAAAGTTTTTGCTGTAGCTTTTGATCTATGATTTTCTGTAATTAATTCAAAGCTTGAGTTTCTATCGTCCAATTATGGTGAAATTTTTATGATGGACTAATTATTATATGATTAAACTATAGTAAAAATTTCATGCTCACCGGATTATGTATAACTTAGCTAAAGATTTATTTAGTTTTATGCTTGTTAAATAGTTTTAAATAGTTAAAAGTGTGTGAAATTAGAAACGAGTATGGATTTTTTTACTACAGTTAAATAATACAATAATTAGACCACTATAAAAGTTTCACCAAATTCGACCATAGAAACTGTAGCTATGAGTTAATTACAGAAAAACATAGATCTAAAGCTAAAAAAAAGCTTTATACTAAAGTGTACCATATTGTATGTTTACTTTGTAGATCTACTCATGTGGAGTCCAACAAAACTGGATTTTCTATTTTATGATTTTTTTCTAAAAAAAGACAAAAACCACTTTTGAAAACCACCTGTAACAGGGTCAAGGAGGTAAAATGAACAGTTTTAAAAGTTAAGGGAGATGATTTACTCGGTTTTCGAGTTCAGGGAGGAAAACTAAACTTCGAGGATAGTTCTGGGAGGTAAAATGAATTTTTTTCTTAAAAAAACACGCAAAAACCCAAAAGACCGACTAACAACCATGGCTCAAATGAAAAAAAAAACACAAACCAATTTAAGCTCACGTACGTATCCCGAGCATACTCTTTTACCTAAAGAGTAACCAGGATCCCCGTAACTAAACCACGTAGACCAACACAACACAAACGCGCGTGTGCGGCGAAGCGCGCATCCCGACCTAGTATAGTTCATCTAGCCTTGTTTGCCTCACTAAATCTCTGCTCACCAAGGGCCCATATTTTATTGGCAATCTTCTAGAGCGAAGACGCCGACGTCGCCGCCATTGGATAATGGCAATGACAATAGATAGGACACTTGACATCCGAGCTCTTTGCTAGATAACATAATCGAAAACATGGTCTTTATCCATGCATCTCCAAGAGTACCATATTTTTCTTTTTAATCCTTGGTTTTTAATAAGATGAGAAAAACATCTCTCCAACCACTTCTAATCCATGCTCCTAAAATTTACGCACTCGGTAAATCCTCTCTCGTTGCGCGTAACTTGCGCGTAGTAGCGGTCGCGCGGATCCTGTACGTATCGGTCAATCTAAAGGTGGAAGGGTGTGGGAAAGAATAAGAAGTAGGAACGGGTTCCTGATGCAAATTTACAAGTGAGAAAGAATATATAAAAGTGGTTACAATAATTTAAAAATAGTATAGGATTCCTGATGTCAAATTATCTTCTATGTTTTAGTAGTGGATTATTAGAAACTCTTAGAGATGACATTTTTCTGCTAATGCCTTTTTAAGAGTTATAAAACTACATGTTTTTAGGAGGAAAAAATATGATACTCTTACACATATAAGAAAATGTAAGAAACAAGCGAGCTGGTAGTTCACATTAGGTATATATAATACATGCATTTTCTCGTTCCTTCTCTCCCTTTCCCCTGCTACAGGGAAAAAAGGCGAAAAGGAGGCGATCCGGTGTTCCGGCGGCGATTTCGTCGGCCGCCCTTCCTCTCCGGCCACCGTCTTGGTGCCAGGTTGGCCGGGAAATCGTCGCGCGGATGTAGATAGGCTAGGTTTTAGCTTTCCTAGGTCTAGGGTTTGCTCGTCGCCCGCTGGAAGCGGAGCTAGGGTTTGCTCACCGTCGTTTGGCGGCAGAGCTAAG
Organism: Saccharum hybrid cultivar R570; assembly: GCA_038087645.1. Taxonomy (NCBI): domain Eukaryota; kingdom Viridiplantae; phylum Streptophyta; class Magnoliopsida; order Poales; family Poaceae; genus Saccharum; species Saccharum hybrid cultivar. Next base: position 4,796,172 of record JAQSUU010000344.1, read on the forward strand.
GTGTGTCCAGGCGACGTCGACGAGACGGAGGAGCTGACGGCGCTGGGGAATAAGGTTTCGCGACCTTTTCTTCGCCCCGACGGCGCTTCTTCTCCGGCGCTGGCGGCAAGGTCGGCGAGATATGTCCAGGAGTCCGAGGCCCGCGCTTCATCGTATTCACCAGGTGATGGGGTTGCTGGGCTTCTTTTGTTTGGATGCGGTGATGTTTGTGGGTGTGTGGTTGGTGGCGTGCCGGATCTGGCTCGATCTGCCCGCGGCTGCGGTGGCCGTCGCCGGCGAGCACGGATCTGGGAGCTGGAGGCGTCGGGGTGCGGCCCCGGTCGACGTTCGATCGCCGTTGGCTTCATCCCGTCCTTGATGTCGGGTGTCTACTTCGACTCCATTCAAAGCTTCAATGCGAAGGGACTTCTCCAGCTCAGGGTGCCGGCTGTCTTCTTCTTTGGCGGCGTTCGCCGGCGGCGAGGTGGACGACCGGGGAGGCTTCACGAAGAATCCGAGGGCTTCGATGTAATTTTTTTCTTTTCTAGGGTTCTTTGTGTACTTTGGCAGGTACAGCCGTATCCTACCAGTGTGTATCTGTACTCGTATGATGGTCTGTATGTTTTTCTTATCTAATATACAGATACGTTTAATCAAAAAAAAAATACATGCATGTCGTCATTTTTCTTAAGTAACGTGTACTGAGTTACTGCTTTAATCAATATACATATGCCACTCAGGCTGCGTTTAGTTCGTGGGAAGAAAATTTTTGGATGTCATATCAGATATGTCGGAAAGATGTCAGGAGGAGTTTTTGATACTAATAAAAAAACAAATTACAGAACCCGTTAGGAAACTACGAGACGAATCTAATGATACTAATTTATCCATCATTAGCACATGTTGGTTACTGTAGCACTTAATGTTTTTCATGAACTAATTAGGTTTAAAAATTCGTCTCGCGATTTTTCCGAGAACTGTGCAATTAGTTTTTTTTTGTATACGTTTAATACTCCATGCATGTGTCCAAACATTCAATGTGATGGGTGGAGACAAAAATTTTTGGAAACTAAACCATGCCTCACTTTCTAATCCTCCAAAGATAAATGTGTACTAGCTAGCACCATTGGATGTCAGTACGCACATGCTAAAAAATCAAGTCTCCAATGCTAAAAAAAAATCGATCTGATTATCATCGAGAAAAAGCTTCTATGTACGCACATGCTAAAAAATAGTCTCACATGCTACAAGAAAATCGATCTGATTATCATAGAGAGATGCGTCTGTATACATGTCTTATTTAGTTGGGGAGAAGAAAATTTTTAAGTGTCGCATTGGATATGTCGGAAGAATATCGGGAGGGGTTTTCGGATACTAATAAAAAAAACAAATTACAAAACCCGTCAAAAAACTGCGAGACGAATCTAATGATACTAATTAATCTGTTATTAGCACATGTTAATTAGTGTAGCATTTAAGACTTTTTCTAGACTAATTAGACTTAAAAGATTTGTCTCGCGATTTCCCCGAGAACTGTACAATTAGTTTCTCTTTTCATCTACGTTTAGGATTCCATACGTATGTCCAAACATGTCATTTTACCGTAGAAGGCAATTTTTTTTGAAAACTAAACCAGGCCCTAGAAAAAACTGCAGCCGTATCATTTGGGCATAAACAAGATCTCAGATCAATCAAGAAAATAGAATCAGAAAATCGGGCATGCTGCCTGCCCAAGTGCCCAGGCAACTCCCGGCACGTTGAGCGAATCAAATAGACCCTCTACTCCTGCTCTCTGATTTGATTTTACTCGTTTTCCTCCCTCTCTCGTGATTTTGCATGATCTTGTGTTTGATTTCTCCATGTCCATGAATCTGAGGGGGTGTTTGGTTTGGGGTGTTAAAGTTTAACAAATACTGTAGCACTTTCGTCTTATTTGACAAAAAGTTTCCAATCTTGGACTAATTAGGCTTAATAGATTCGTCTCGTAAATTACTCCTAATCTGTGTCGACATGCATGCAATTAGTCTACATTTAGTACTCCATGCATTTGAGGGAACATTGATGTGATGGGAGTTAAACTTTAACAAAACCTAACCAAACAGGCCCTGAAAGCGACCGGCCAGCAGCTTTGCCATACCTGCTGTCATATCTCGCGCAAGCCATCCCGTACCCGAGGCACCACCATAGGCGGCTCGCACGTTTCCACCGATGCCAGCGCCGGATCTGACCTCAAAACCAACCTGACTTCCTAGAAGCCGGGGTAGGTACCAGAATCACTCCGCCTTCTCTCGAACCCTCTCCCCTTGCTACAGTTGAGAGGGGCGACTAGAGGGCGATTTGTGCTACCGCCGACGAGATCGCCGTTCCCTCTCGCCTCCGGCGGCCCTCGGGGTCTCGGATGTGTGGGGGAACGGCGGTTCTTCGTCCGGCGGTGTAGATTAGGTCTCCACTGTAGGAGTAGGTTTCCCGGTGGCGCACTGGCGCTTCGTCGGTGGAGGCGGCGCCGTTGTTGTGGAATAAGGTCCTCCTGACCTCCTCCACCTCACCGTCATGTGCTCTGGTGGCGGCGGCGGGCCTGTGAGGCGGGAGCCGAGCGGATCTGGAGGTCCGGCGGGTTCTTCGGTTTGCGTCGGTTCTTGTTTAGGAGTCTTTAGCCATTGGTTTTTGGCGGCCATGGTGATGACGACACAACGCTGGGAAGCTCGTGGGACGATGCTATGGCTCACGGCAGTCAGGTATGAAGATCTGGCTCCTCCTTTCCCCGTCTTTCAGCGGGTTGGCCAGATCCAGGTCCGGAATGGCATGGGACGTGTCCCCGGTCGATGCTCTTCTCTGGTTCTCTTCCCGTTCATGGCGGGATACTATTGTGGCTCCCTTCAAAGCCTACGTGCGATGGTGCCTTCCTGGGCTTGCGGATGGAGGTTTCTCTGCTCTTCCTGCTTCGGCGACTTCGGCGGTGATGGGATCCGACGAGTGGAGATTTCTCCGGTGGACACAGAGGCGCTCAGGAACCTACTTGTATTTTTCTTGTTTGTTGAGGACCTTTGTGAGATTTGGTTGGGGCAGCTGTTCTCCTGTATCCTTTGCGTATGTGTCCATGCTTGTACGCGTCTTTGTACTGGTTTCTTAGACTAGCCGCGGTGGGTACTCTAAAACGATATTCTAAAGCTTTAGAGTATGAATATAGAGTAAAAACTGCTGCACTGGGTACTCTAAAACGACACTCTATCATTTCTCTTACTCTATATTTAGAGTGATACTGTGCTTACTCTATATTCTATAGTGACGGGGCCCACTAGCTAAACAAAGGAAAAAAAATGCTATAACTCACAAACCAAAAATCCAAATTAAATTTCGATTTCACCATTAAATTTGTCTCAATAAATCCTTCAAAACTATATCACACATGGATATATTTAGATAAAGTGACAAGTGGGTCCCACAGTGGATAGAGTGGATAGAGGATGATATAGATGATGGATGAGTGCGGGAGAATTGAGTATAGAGGAGACACTAGTACAGAGACGGGCTTTACTCCCGGTGGGGAACCCCCTCTAGTCCCGGTTCCCCACCCGGGAGCAAGCATCCGGGACTAAAGGGGGGTCCTTTAGTCCCGGGTGAGGAACCGGGACTAAAGGAGGACCTTTAGTCCCGGTGGGTAACACCAACCGGGACTAAAGGTGCCTCCTGACATGCCACGATGGCCAGCACCTTTAGTCCCGGTTGGTAATACGAACCGGGACTAAAGGTTTTTTTTCTTTTCTTTTCATTTTTTTGTTTTCTTTTCAAAATAGGTTTTCGAAGTCGTATTGTACGCTGCTAATTATACATTTATACGCGCATATAGTATGTTTCGGTTCAAGCACAATGAACGTATTAAATCACACAATTCAAGCATAGAAATATATATATATATATATATGCATGCATCATATATATATTTACATGCATGCATGCATATGTGTATTTTACATTATATTATTTCATGTGCATATATTACAAAAGATTGCATTATAGTTGTTGTGACATAACAAGTTTCTTCTCATCCTCTAGCTTGGCTTCAATGGCAGTGTTGGGTCGAAGTAGAACTCGCCCTTGGAATCGATGACCTGCTCATTAAAAAATCCGGCTATAGACTCTTGAATTGCTTTGATTTGGTCTTGCCGTATGACCTTTTCCTCCAACCATCGAGTCTACAGGTTTGAATTAAAGGAAAATAAATTAATATATGTACATATATATATATATAAAGACATAGTAACACAATCAATAATAATAATTAAATGAATATATAGTGTATTTTTAACGTACTTTGAGTCTCTCTGTAGGAGTTCTTTGGGAGACCACCTTGATAAACTTGCAAACATAGTAACCACAGTAGTTGTTCCCCTGTTCCTGCCTCAGACACCACTTTACGAGAAAAAGATTTGTCATCCAATCTGGTGATCCGGTGAAAGCTATATGTTTAATTAATAAAGATGATGCGATTCAGGGGACTTACTTTCAATGGGATTACATTCAGTGGCGCTTTGCATTTTTCCATGTGTTGCTTCTCAATAAAGGTTTTCCAAACACTGCCCAATAAAAAATTTGCCACGTCATCAGATATAGTTAATCATCATGTTTGTGTGTATATATAGTTGCTAGAGATCCCGAAATTACCTCTGGATAATATCTATCATATCTTGGTAGTCTTGTTGTGGTTTTCTCATCGAGTCATAGATTATCAAGTGACTTTTCACCAGATCGATGTCCATCAATATCCAGTGATTGCTGCATATGTTTATAGGATATAACGCATAACACTCATTAATTAACTAGAATCAACATATGAGCCATTAAGGCTATGATCGACATGATTAACACTCACTTGAAGTTATAGGGAAAGAGTATATCCTTCTTGTGGCGTTGGTTCACTAAGAAGTTCATGAGGTTACTCTCTGACTCAGACTTCCAATTAGTCATTGGAGTAATTGGGTCTTTGAATACTATATGGGGATCAACAAAACCAATTTCATTGCATCCTTCCTTTCTGAGCTCTGTCATTGTAAATCTGCATATATATAGTACTTGTTAGGATAATTTATATGCATATACACACATATGATGAGTTTAATAATAGATCGAAAGAATTATTACTTACAGGCAATAGCAGCTAATGATAACTTTGTCCAGAGAGGTCAGGTGGCATAGTTGATGAAATTCTGCAAAGTCAACATACATAACATCATCGCCACGAAACCAATGTTCGTCTCTAATTCTGACACCAACGCAGAAGTCTCCACTGGTAGACGCCTGCATGTACCACTTGTTTAGCAGGTACATTTGCGTCCCCAGATCAGATAAGGCTTGAGGGTTGTATAGACTCTGGCCTAGTACAAATTTTTTCTTCCAAATATCAACCTCCGCCGCACTCTCAATGTTTCCATCACCAAACATCTGGTAAAGGTCGAGACCAGTCTCATCAAGAAATTCACCAAGGTGATCCAAATCGACATCCGGAGGTATGTTTGCCTGATGCATTAATCCTAAATTCGAACCATATTCATTACCAACAACTAGCGGGGGGGATTGATTGGTGCGCTTGTTGTCCGAGTTGGGCAACTCCTTTCCCTGCCCGCTTCTTTTTCTGTGCCGCCTCAATTGACTTGGTGAGAGTGCGGTCATAGTCTGATAACGTTGATTTGGACGGCTTACGAGATTCCCGCTGTTGATGCTGGTAAGAAGTCACCTTTTTTCTTAAAATATCCGGAGCTACGAAGAAGTACGGTTTCTCTGGGTTTCTCCTTGCTTCTTAATTCATTTTAAGTTTGTCATAGAATCTAGACATGTCTTTTTTATATGCATCAGTTCCTTCTTCCTTCTCTTCAGATATTATTTTGGGAATAGCCCTTGGTTTCACGGTGGCTTTCTTTGCAGGCGGGGACTGGTTCTTCGTTTGAGGGGCTGGCCTCTTGCTAGGCTTCTTGGTAGGCGGGGGCGGGGGAGGCGTTGGAGACCTCCTTGGAGGTGTTGGCTGCGGCGTTGGAGACCTCCTTGGAGGTGGCGGCTGCGGCGTTGGAGACCTCCTTGTAGAGGGTGTGGATGCAGCCTTGTCTTCCAACATAATGTCATCGTACAGAGCACTATGATGATCTGGCGATTGAACAATTGGATTTAGGTTGGGGGAGGATCTGCTACAAAAAAAGGAATGACATATTATTATGAGCAGATTGTTAATTATTTAAGCCAATACAAATTAATGATGTAGTGTTTTCATCCGCACGTACCTATGGTGAGGTAGTTCAGGAGGAGGTGGAGCCGACATCCCTGGAATGATGATGTAGCGCTTGCGCCATAGAATGAATGTCTTCTCCGCTTCTCCTAGAGTCTTCTCACCATCACCTCCAGGAATATCAAGAGGCAAATCACTAAAACCTTTTTCAGCTTTATCTACCGAGATGGTGGCATATCCTTCTTGGATTATATTCCCATGAATCCTTGGTGTCTTGGTTCGGTCGATAGGATTAACAAGACCGATAGCCACCTTGATTGTGGAATTCTCCTTCGGAATGTGTAGCTCACACGTTGTACAAGGTTCAGTGACGTCATCCACAGGGAAGTGCAGTCCTGTGTCCCCTTGATTTGGTATCTCCGTGGAAGCGCAGCTGCTTTTCAACTGAACAGATTGGCTAATGTTGATTCCTGGCTCTGATGCCTGCTTGCTTGCACTCACTGCTATTTGCACTTGCCTTTTGATTTCCTCCTGCATTCTCGCTTCAAGGTTTTTTTCCCGCTCCTGTGCTTCACGCACCGCTTCCTCCAACCTCTGGAGCCGTTGTGCCTCTTCTTCCTTCTTTCTCTGGCGACTTCTGTAGGAAGGTCTGTCCTGAGGGAATCCATGCTCCCACGAGACACTTCCTTTGCCTCTAGTTCGGCCACCATGTTCAATAGTCCCGATGGCGTATGTCAGCTCATCCTTATCTCTGTTGGGCCTGAACGCACCACTAGCAGTAGCTCTCTGAGCATAAAACAATCTTTCTGCTGCTTCTTGCAGTCTTGCGCCATAAACGCACTTCCCTGTCTCCTGGTCTAGTGTTCCCCCATGAGCGAAAAACCAATTCTTTGCACGTTCTCCCCACTCGAGTGATTCTGGTCTGATACCCTTGGCAAGAAGGTCTGCTTCCATTTTGTTCCACTTCTTAATGGCAGTCGGGTAGCCACCTGATCCCAAGGTATGGTGGTATGTCTTCTGTTGGGCATTACGTTGGTTCTTTATCACTCGACTCACACCCTCTTTCGAAGTCTTGTACTGTACAAACTCATCCCAATAGGGCCTCTGCTTTGAGATCGGGCCTGGGACAGTAAAATCTGGTGCTATGTTCTTCTTGACATACGTCGTGTATAGGTGTTTCTTCCAAGTCTGAAACTGGGTGGCCATCTTCTTCATTGCCCAATCCCTAACTCGCTCCTTCAATTCATCACCATCTATTATATCATCATAATCATCTGTTTGGAGCGTGAAATGTACCAAGACATCATTCCAAATTAACGCCTTGTCACGATCGGAGACAAAACTGATATGAGGAGCATTGGTCTTCTTCTTCCATTCACGGGTACTAATCGGGAGCCGGTCCCGTACAAGGTAACCACAGTGGTGCACAAATTTCATTTTATTCGGCCCCCCCGGTTCTCCTGTATCCACATTGAACTCCGAGATGATGAAGCGACCCTCCAATGGCTTTTTGGGACCTCGAACATTTTTACTCTTCGTTGTAGTTGTTGATGTCGATCCAGAGGGCTACAAAACATAAACATTATTTTTAATGTCATGAGCACACATAAGACATATGATAATATATATATATAGCTAATAATAAAAAATATATACTTGGCCAATATGTTGTTGCTCATTTTGTTCAAGAGCTAAGTACTGACTCCCGTCATCTACATCCTCTTGCACGTTATTTTTAGCACCATCATCGCCGGCAACTTGAGTGCCAGTGTTGATCAAATTCATCATCAACTCCTCCTCATCCATATTTCTCGGGTCGGCCATCTAGCTTCAAAAAACAAAACCAATATATAGTACGTCAACCATGTAGTCATTCATCATATGAGAAAAGTCTATGTTAATAATATAAGTATAAGTCATTATGAAATGTAAGTATATGTGTCTTATTGCTCATATAGCCATTACTATTTCCGAAATGATAAGAATTTATTTTCTTCTTCTACAGGCGATCTCTGATGCTATGATATAAAATTTGAAGATAGTCTTCCCGGAAAAAAATATGTAATGCTCATATTACTTTAGCAACATTAATATATTATATCTGTATATTCAAAGTTCACAAATGAAGAAACATGTGATATTTTTGATAAACTAAAAAACGCTTAGTTTACAAACTGGGTATCAAAATTGAGTTCATATTTGACCATTATATATCCTACAACAAATCCTTCAAAAAAAACCCTACATGAATATATTTGGATAAAATTTCGTTAACAAACATTGATCTATTTCCTCGGTGGAGGGCCTCGGGCGCGGAGGAGGGCGCGGTGGAGGGCCTCGGGCGCGGAGGAGGGCGCGGTGGAGGGCCTCGGGCGCGGAGGAGGGCGCGGTGGAGAGACACGGGCGCAGAGGAGGGGCACGGCGCGCGCGGTGGAGGCCGCACGAGGAAGAAGACGGCGGCGCCGGTGTCACGGAAGACGAACGGACGCGGTGCGAGGAGAAGAGGGCGGCGGTGTTCGACGAGGAAGAAGACGAGCGGATCGATCTGCCAGGCGCCGGAGGTTATATAGCAGAGGAGAATTACTCCCGGTTCCAGCCACCAACCGGGAGTAAAAACACTTTACTCCCGGTGCGTATTACCAACCGGGAGTAAAGGTACCTTTACTCCCGGTGCGTGTTACCAACCGGGAGTAAAGGTATACCTTTACTCCCGGTTGGTAACACGCACCGGGAGTAAAGGCTTTTTTTTGGCGGGCCACGAAACTGCAGCCCACCTTTACTCCCGGGTGGGCTTCCCACCCGGGAGTAAAGGTGGCCTGCAGTTTCGTTTCCCGCCTGTTTTAAGGAATAGTCTTGTTAAATACAATAGAAATGCAATAGTTTTTATTAAATACATAGTAAATTAAATAAAAGGCATAAATTATTTTGTTAAAAATATGAATTTTATTTTTGTTTATTGCACATAGGAAAAATCGATAACCTAACTTTTTATTTTTTGTTAGAATTATAAAACATAATGTAACTAATATTTATTATTTCGTTAATGCAAAATGTATTGTTTAATTAAAATTATTAAAATTATTGGTTTTGGACAGGAAATTTGTTTTCACATCATTTTAACGTTAATATTTTAATATTTCATCACTCAGTAACCAAATCAAACATTGATTTAATTTGAAACATGACATAATAAACATCTGAATTCACAATTATTACATAATATCTCAAACACACACTATATTAAATCACTATATCATCAAGTGGGCATAGCAGTGAACTTCTTCTTTACGTATGTCCCTTGGTTATGATCGCTTCGTAACCATGGAGTGTCCTCATCATTTACCAAGATGCTAGGGTCTTTGTTCACTTTGAAGGGCGGAATTCGGTCATCCTTTTCATATTCTTCTGACATGTCCGACTTGTCCTCAATTCCCACGATGACTCTTTTCCCTGAAAGAACTATGTGGCGCTTTGGCTCTTTGGTTGAGTCATTATCGTTTTTCCCTCTTTTTGGTTTGGTAGACATATCATTGACATAGAACACCTGATTCACATCCTTGGCAAGGACGAATGGTTCGTCTTTGTACCCAATATTACTAAGGTCTACTGTTGTCATTCCATACTCGTTGTCTACTGTTACCCCGCCTCCGGTCACCTTGACCCATTGGCACTTGAACAATGGGATCTTCAAAGTAGGTGCATATTCTAGTTCCCATATTTCATCTATGCGTCCATAATATGTATGCTTATTCCCATTCGGGTCTGTGGCATCTATGCGGACACCACTGTTTTGGTTGGTACTCCTTTTATCTTGGGCTACTGTGTAGAATATGTTCCCATTTATCTCGTACCCTTTGTATGTGACGATATGCCATGATGGTTGCATAGCCAATAAATACAGTTGCTCATGGATGCTCTCATCACCTTGACATTTTTTTCGCAACCAACCGCCGAAAGTTTCCATGTGCTTATGCTTAATCCAAGCTTCAGTCTTCCCTGGAAACTCGGATCGTAAGAGATCCTTGTGTGTCTCAATATACGGATCTACCAAAGAGGAGTTTTGTAGAACTGTGTAGTGCGCTTTATTGAAATAATCATCATCCATACCAATATATGTTTTCCTCCCTAGTGTCCCCTTTCCGCTTAGTCTCCCCTCATGTCTCGATTCAAGAACACCAATCGAGTCAAGGTCGGGAATAAAGTCAACACAGAACTCAATGACCTCTTCTGTTCCATAGCCCTTGGCGATGCTTCCTTCTGGGCGAGCACGGTTGTGAACATATTTCTTCAGGACTCCCATGAATCTCTCTAAGGGGAACATGTTGTGTAGGAACACAGGACCGAGAGTGAAAATCTCCTTGACTAGGTGAACTAGGAGGTGTGTCATAATATCAAAGAAGGAAGGAGGGAACACTAACTCAAAGCTGACGAGACATTGAACCACATCATTCTGTAGTTTAGCTAGATCATTTGGATCAATTGCCTTCTGAGAAATTGCATTGAGGAATGCACATAGCTTTACGGTGGCTAGACGTACATTTGGAGGTAGAATTCTTCTTAATGCAACTGGAAGTAATTGCGTCATGAGAACGTGACAGTCATGGGACTTTAAGTTACAAAATTTCTTCTCTGGCACATTTATAATACCCTTTATATTCGAGGAGAATCCAGATGGTACCTTGATGTTGTTTAAGCATTCAAACATGATTTCCTTCTCCTCTTTGCTTAGAGTGTAGCTAGCAGGACGTAAGTAATGGCGTCCATCATCTGTCTTCTCTGGATGCAGGTTGTCTCTTTCTCTCAAACAACGTAGGTCCTGTCGTGCTTCAAATGTGTCCTTAGGCTTTCCATACACACCCATAAAGCCTAGCAGGTTCACACAAAGATTCTTCGTTAGGTGCATCACGTCGATCGAGCTACGGACCTCCAGGACTTGCCAATAGGGTAGGTCCCAAAATATGGACTTTTTCTTCCACATGGGTGCGTGACCGTTAGCGTCTTTCGGAATAGGTTGGCTTCCATGTCCTTTTCCAAAGATGACTTTCACATCATTGACCATATCGAGTACATCCTCACCGGTTCGGTTGCGAGGCTTGGTCAGGTGGTCTGCTTTCCCTTTAAAATGCTTACCTTTCTTTCTTACGGGGTGATTTGCAGGAAGAAATCGACGATGGCCAAGGTACACGACCTTTCGACATTTTTTCAAGAATACACCTCTAATATCACCGAAGCAGTGTGTGCATGCATTATATCCCTTGTTTGACTGTCCTGAAAGATTACTTAGAGCAGGCCAATCATTGATTGTTACGAACAACAATGCTCGCAGATCAAAGTGTTCCTGTTTGTACTCATCCCACACACGTACACCTTCTTTATTCCACAAAATGAGAAGTTCATCAATAAGTGGTCTCAGGTACACATCGATGTCATTGCCAGGTTGCTTCGGGCCTTGGATGAGCACAGGCATCATAATGAACTTCCGCTTTATGCATAACCAAGGAGGAATGTTGTAGATACTTAGAGTAACAGGCCAAGTGCTATGACTACTGTTCTGCTCTCCAAAAGGATTGATACCATCTGTACTTAAAGCAAACCTTAAGTTTCTTGCGTCATTTGCAAACTCCGGGAATTCTCTGTCGATTGCTCTCCACTGGGACCCATCAGCAGGGTGTCTCAACATATTATCTACCTTACGGTCTTCTTTGTGCCATCGTAACAATTTTGCATGTTCTTTGTTTCTGAACAGACGTTTCAAGCGTGGTATTATAGGAGCATACCACATAACCTTGGCAGGGATTTTCTTACGTGGACGTTCGCCCTCAACATCACCAGGGTCATCTCGCCTGATCTTATACCGCGACGCATGGCATACCGGGCATGCATCCAATTTCTCGTACTCTTTGCCATGGTATAGGATGCAGTCATTAGGACATGCATGTATCTTCTCTATTTCTAGCCCCATAGGACAGATAACTTGTTTTGCTTCGTAGGTAGTGGCGGGCAATTCATTGTACTTCGAAAGCATCTTCTTTTGGATTTTTAGTAACTCTCCAAATCCCTTGTCAGATACACCATTCTTTGCCTTCCATTGCAGCAATTCTAGTGTGGTTCCCAACTTTTTCTGCCCTGCATCACAAGTTGGGTACAACAATTTCTTGTGATCTTCTAGCATCCGCTCGAACTTGATCTTCTCCTTTTCACTTTCATATTCTCTTTGTGCATCACGAATGACCTGACAAAGATCATCAGCCGGCTCATCTTCTACGGCTACCTCTTCTTCAGCTTCTCCCATTGCAGTATCATTGAGGCACGCACCATCAGGAATAATATCATTGTCGTCCCATTGTTCTTCTTCATCTTCTTCCATTACAACACCGGTTTCTCCGTGCTTTGTCCAACAAATATAGTTTGGCATGAAACCCGACTTGAACAAGTGTGAATGAAGAGTCCTTGAGCAAGGATATTCCACTGTATTCTTACATATGGCACATGGGCAGCACATGAAACCGTCGCGTTTGTTTGTCTCGGCCGCACGTAATAAAGAATGCACGCCGTCAATGAACTCTTGTGAGCGGCGATCAGCATTATACATCCAATGACGGCTCATCTGCATTACATGACATAAATATCATATTAAAACCTAGATCATAATTAATTATTTATACAACATGCGTGCCACCACAAAAGATACAAATTTATGAAAGCATCGCTACAATGTAGACAATCTCAACTACCACTAAAAGAACTAAAGCTAAAATACATTTCAGGAGCACAAGGATTTCGCGACCAATCTCAACTAAAACAGACAGATCCCCCGATTGTGCAACATCTTTGGGCTTCTTCGGCTGGATCACTGCCTCATTAGCCGCCGTATCTGCCTGTTGTGCAAGATATTTTTGCACGAGTTCAACATACTCTTCCTCCCAGTAGAAGCCTGAACATCGTCCACTGCCATCCCACTGAAATTAAAACAAAAAATTAGAACTTTAATCACAACCATCATGAAAATAGGTATAAACTAACCATAATCATTAAATACGATAAAATAACTCACATTGCGATCCGGACACTTGTAGAAGATACGATCCTTGTTGGGACCCTCCTTCTTCACTCGGTACTCCATCACAATCTTCGTCTCATCACGACACTTGCCACATGGAATGAGAGGAAGGCCCGGCCTAAGTCGCTTTGGAAACCCATGAGAGGCCGAGGACCCGGAAGCAGTTGCCATCTACTCTCTATACTCATTTTTTAATACACTATAAATTTCTTCTTTTATAAACAAATAAAATTAACAAACTATAAAATTATCTACATCTCTAAACAATGATATTTTTAACCTTCTTTCATGTAAATATGCAAGCTTAAAGTGATTTTGAGCTCAAATTGCTTACAAATGAAAAAAAACCACAATAAAGAACCATAAATATATATAGTGAATAAAATGGCATAAGAAAATGGTAAAAAATGAGAGTATGAGATTGGTAACCTTTACAACTGAAGAATCGACGGAGGAATCGAAGAATGGATGGAGGAACAATAATGGAGGGAGGGAGGAAGCAAGAACACCAGTGAGCTTCAAAATGTGCTGAGCTCGGGCTCGGGGAGGAAGGAGGAGACGGCCGATTTATAAAGGGAGAACATTTAGTCCCGGTTGATAGATCCAACCGGGACTAAAGGTAACTTTCCAACCCCGGGCGCAGCCACGGCCCGGGAGTAGACCTTTACTCCCGGTTGGAGCCACCAACCGGGAGTAAAAGTATACCTTTAGTCCCGGTTGGTGGCTCCAACCGGGACTAAAGGTCCCTGCCACCTCTGTCTGGCGCAGTAGCCGTTGGGCAGGGACCTTTAGTCCCGGTTGGAGCCACCAACCGGGACTAAAGGTATTTCTAGTCCCGGGGGCAAAAAATTCCGGGACTAGAGCCCATTTTGGCCGAGGATCAAAGGTCTGTTCTCTACTAGTGAGAGAATCCTGCTGACTAGGACGTATAGAGGATGAATATAGAGGTCCATGAGTGCGGGTAGTCTTACATTGTAATATATACCGTGCGTACTTGTGATTAAAAAAAGAAGAAGAAGAAGCTGGGGCAGGTCAAAGGGCCCGACGGGGCGACCGGCCTCGGCCCTCGGCGCCTCGCGGAGTCGCTGCTCCCCTGCCCCTGGCTTGCGCTCCAATCCCAGACCCACGCGGCATGTGGCGCGCCACGCACGCCCTGACGTAGGCTGCCGCTGCAGTCTGCAGATGCGCGGTCGTCGGCTCGCGGAGGCGAGAACGGCGAACCAGGCCGTGTTTCTGTTTATGGTACCTTCCCTTTAAAAACACGGCAAAAACTACGCTACCGAACGGCTCGGCACGGCTCGGGCGGGGCCGCACCGGAACTTAACGGAGCACGAGCAGACCCGACGTCTCCAGACTGCAGAGCATCAGTCGAGGAGGAAGTGTGGGGGAAACGCGCGTGGCGTCTGGCCGCGTATGCGCCTCGGTGCCGTCGCCAGGACGACCAGGATGGCAGCCGAGGAGATGAGGCGGGCGTCCGCCTCCACGGCGGAGGTGCCGGCGGCGCCGGCGCAAGCGGGGTCGAGGTGGGCGCGGGTGTGGCCGAGCGCGCTCCGGTGGATCCCCACCTCCACGGACCGCATCATCGCCGCCGAGAAGCGGCTCCTCGCGATAGTCAAGTACGACCTCGCCCCTCTCCATTTTTAGCAAGTATCAGTAGTATACTATGTGGATTGATTGATACAGTACTTCAGGCTTTTCATTCATTGGTGCAGTACAGCTAGTTTACTTGTTTGATTTACCGGAACAGCTAGTCACTTTCGCCTTCCAATTTATCAAAGAGTACTCTTTATCAAATTGCGTGTCAATCGGTACAAATTTCTGGCTCTTGACCGGAATAGCTGCACGGCCACTTAGCTTCGAAATTCATTGCATTTGCGCCGGTGCTAATTCGGCGATTGATTGTTGGTTCATCTGTGGTCTAGCCCGGCTAAGAATAAGGCCCCTTCGAATGTTGATCACGAAGCTAAGATTTTGGAACTGTAGGGAAATTGCGTGCCTTTGCCCTGTCATGAAATCTGACTGGGCTATTGCTGCAGTTTCACTGCAATATGCTATTAGTGCTGCAATTAACTGCTAGCTAAATGGCTAAATGCAAAGCTGCAAAGGTTATCGAGCTAACAGTTTATGAGTTGTACTAACTGAAATGTTGGGGACTCCAAAATCATACCTGTAAGTTTTCTTAAAAAAACCCTAACATTGTTGCTTAAGTACTGTCATTCATCTGAACCTAGTGTTTGATTGTAAGCACATGGTTGCTTCTGATTATACTGAAATGTTGCAAGCTGTCTGAAAGAGTGAGGTAGGAGCTACATAGCATGTCTTAGTATTAATATATTGGTTCATTTTCAACTCGTGTAAGAAGTTATAAAATACTCTTCATCCAGTAGCTAGGTTTTCTCTCTTGGGCTGTGGCTCCTCGCCACGGTGGCCGGGCATGTTTCAAACTCTATCCTCTTAATGAAATACGGGTACGTTAGCCCGATCGAGAAAAAAAAAGAAGTTATAAAATACCATACTACCCCTATGGCACTGCTAGTCTATATGGTTTTGTTGTCTGCTAATTATTGTTGCAATGCATGGATCTTTAATGTTGTACTTTATTTGTAATAGGCTTCTATCTTTGTTGATGAATGGCCTTTATCATTTCATTCTAGATATTATGTATCTCTTTTGTATTTTGATGTACATGACACACCTTTGATTTTGTCTTTACAGAACTGGGTATGTCCAGGAACATGTCAACATTGGCTCTGCTCCACCTGGGTCAAAAGTAAGATGGTTTAGGTCAGCAAGTGATGAACCAAGGTTCATTAATACTGTAACATTTGATAGCAAGGAGAACGCTCCCACCCTGGTTATGGTCCATGGCTATGGAGCTTCGCAGGGGTTCTTCTTTCGAAACTTTGACGCCCTTGCAAGCCGTTTTAGGGTGATTGCCATTGATCAGCTTGGGTAAGTTTTGACAAAAATGACACAGAATAATTTTTGTTGTTGATCACTATAGGTCTTTCATCAGTAGTGGATTTATCGCAATCAAGAAAAAAATGACTTTATTTCAATTATAAATTGATCTGGTCCTTAAATTTTAAAATGTCATGGCATATGGTTTAGCGTCATCCATTCTCATTTTATCTTCCTCCGGTGCATTTGATGGCACTATAGCATTGACGTTTCTCATTCCTTTTGCAGCTGGGGTGGTTCAAGCAGACCTGACTTCACATGTAAAAGTACCGAAGGTTGATACTTCATTCTTTACCTGCACAAGTTTAGATATGATGTTAGTTCTTTTATCATGTTACTGATAACCCACAACTGTCATTAGCTTTTAACTCTCTGCATCATTTATTATGCCATGTTCTCTAATTTTCTGATGGTATTTTGATACGTTATTTTCTATGAAATCTTAGTGGTTTTAACCATTTTATGAAGCCTAAATAGTTTTATTCCACCAAATTCATATATCGATTCAGTTCTTCTCATATGCTTATGAGTGGTGTAGTAACAAGTTAAAATCTTTTGCCTCTCTTATGGTTGTGTTTGTAAACAGAAACTGAGGCATGGTTCATAGATTCTTTTGAGGAGTGGCGGAAGGCCAAGAACCTCAGTAATTTTATATTGCTTGGTCACTCCTTTGGAGGATATGTTGCGGCAAAGTATGCCCTAAAGGTTTGTTCCTAAAACATTTACCACATCCAGTGTCTCCATTTATGCCAATCATAACTAACAACTCAGTCATATTTCAGCACCCTGAACACATTCAGCACTTGATTTTGGTTGGTCCTGCTGGCTTCTCGTCAGAAACAGAGCATAGCTCTGAGTGGTTAACCAAGTTTCGAGCAACATGGAAAGGCATGCTAGTGAATCATCTTTGGGAGTCCAATTTTACTCCCCAAAGAGTTATTAGGTAATCTAAGTTTATTGCACTTATTCTTTTTTTTAAGCATTACATATTACAAACTAAAATTTCATGTGACTCTATTTGTTGTTTTGCTCTCCATTCCAAATTGTGAGTCGTTTTAGCTTTGTCCTAAGTTAAACTTTTATAGTTTTATAGCTTTGGCCAAGTAGAAAAATGCATAAACATCTACAATATCAAATAAGATTCGTTAGGTACACTATGAAATATATTTTGATAGCACACTTATTTTTGAAAGAGTCGGTAGCCCATTTATTTGATATAGGATAGCCATTTACTTTTGAAATATATTTTGATAGCACACTCGATTGCTCCAATGGGAAAAATATGTGAGACTTTGTTGCAAAAACAAAGAACAATGCTCTTTTCATTTTTTTTGGTAGGTGCTCCTGCTTTTTGTCCTTATATTTATCTGTTTTTCTCGAACAGAGGATTGGGTCCTTGGGGTCCAGGTCTAGTACGAAGATATACCAGTGCCAGGTTTGGTACACGTTCAACTGGTGAATTACTGACAGATCAAGAATCGACATTGTTAACAGGTATTTTTTTGGTTAATAACTAACGCAGTAAATGTGTTTTTCTTATTATACTTGCAACTAAACCTTATTGTTGTTTTGTCATGTGTGAAGATTATATTTACCATACCTTAGCTGCCAAAGCTAGTGGAGAGCTGTGCTTGAAATATATATTTTCCTTCGGGGCATTTGCAAGGAAACCTCTTCTGCAGTGGTTAGCTTCTTATCTACTTATGGTTAACTGTTCTCTGATATGATCGTTCACAATACAATAATTAGTCTCATGAAGTCATGGAATTCCATCATTCTGGAAATAATATCCAGGAGCAGAGATGCAGGCCTGCATGATATCTGTAAAATATTTTTCATGTGGAAACTAAATTATCACTTCAATTGGGGTGGTTAATTCTAGACGCAACAAGTTGTCCAAACAAACATTCTGAATGTTCGCCTAATGAAATCATCATATGATTTGGAGTAAATGGAGTCTCTTGATGTATCATCATGATGTTTTATTGTCCTTTAACTTGCAACAGCGCATCCGATTGGAAAGTGCCGACTACTTTCATATATGGGCAGGAAGATTGGATGAACTACCAAGGGGCTCAGCAAGCACGGAAGGACATGAAAGTTCCTTGTGAAATAATCAGGGTGCCACAGGTAAACTTTTCATGCTGGCAATGTTGCATAGTCACGAATTACAATTTTACAATACTGGTTCAAGGACTAAACTTTCGTGGTCATGTGCTGCAGGGTGGACATTTTGTGTTTATAGACAACCCTTCAGGGTTCCACTCGGCTGTCTTCTACGCGTGCCGTAATCATGGGGAGGAGGGCTTCACATTTCCTGATGGCCTAATATCTGCATGAAGTGGCATGTTCAACAATCTTGTCCTGCCCAAGAATAGTTTATATGAAGGAAAGATATACGATGGTGGAAATCTTTGCTCATTTCCACCAATTTGGAAATATCTGTGCCCTCGTCCACCAATTTGTTTGTATACGGATCATGCCGTGTGTATATTCTGTGATGACTGTAAGAAACATAATGTATTAACATTATGTAATGTATGTACGATTCTTTATATGATTTTCGAATTGCAATACGCGAGAACCATTTTCTTTCAGTGATTCAGTGTACTTGCTAGTAACGCAGAAAGCACATCTCCATTCCTTCAGACAGTTTGATACTGGCGAGGTCACTTGGCGAGAGTCAGTTTGATCCTGTTTAAAAAGTTGGTCTTTTATTCCTGTCAAATGGTTTTCTATAAAGTTTCAAAAAATTGTTGTGCAAAGTAACTTTGAACGGCAGCTCACACAATGCAAGCCAGGCAACCAGCTAACCTTTCTCCCCAGACCTCTCTCTCTCTCTCTCTCTCGCCTACTCAAACTTTGATGAGCCCTTGCTGCTGGTCGCACGGCTGCACGGGTAGCAGAGCATGGCGGCGGGGGGACGGCCCTTCCCCGGCCTCGTCGCCGCCACCTCCCGGATTGCTTCCCTCGGCCGCGCGGGCGACGCGGCCTCCGCGCGCGCCGTGTTCGACGCCATGCCGCGGCGCGACGCCGTGGCCTGGAACGCCATGCTCACCGCCTACGCGCGCGCCGGGCAGCCGCGCGACGCGCTCGCGCTCTTCTCCCGTGCGCCCGCGCCCGACGCGTTCTCGCTCACCGCTGCGCTATCCGCGGCCGCGGCACTCCGAAGCCCCACCGCCGGAGCGCAGCTGCACGCCCGCCTCCTCCGACTCGGCCTGCGGGCGCTGCTCCCAGTGGGCAACGCGCTCATCGCCATGTACGCCAAGTGCGCCCGCGCCGAAGACGCCGCTCGCGCCTTCCGGGAGAAGCGTGAGCGCAATGCGCTGTCCTGGTGCTCGCTCCTGCATGCATATGTCGCCTCAGACCAATTGATGCTCGCACAGAAACTGTTTGATGAAATGCCCAACAGAAATAATGTCGCCTGGAACACGTTGCTTATGGGGTATTCACGCAGCGGCAATGCTACCCAGTGCTTGCTTCTCTTCAACGAGATGCGGACGGCGGGGCTGACCTGTGATGATGCAACACTCTGCATTCTTGTTGATGCTTGCACCGAGCTGGCCAACCCATCTGCTGGCTCTGCAATTCACAAGATTGTAGTGCAGAGTGGATGGAATGCAATGGCCGAGGTCAGTAACTCCCTGATTTCCCTGTATACTAAGTTCAGTTTGCTTGATGATGCCGTGCGGATTTTTGAGTCCATGGAGGTGCAGACCATTGTATCGTGGAATTCACTGATTGATGCTTACATGAAGCTTGGCTGTGTAGAAAAAGCCACTTCTCTCTTCGGAAGTGTACCTGGGACCAATGTTGTCTCATGGACTGCAATGATCAGAGGACTTGCAAGGAACGGCCGTGCTGATGAAGCACTCATGCTATTTGTCGAGATGTTGGCACACGAACACATCCATCCAGATGACTTCACATTTGGGGCTGTGTTGCATGCTTGTGCTACTGGGGCATCTCTAGCAAGTGGAAGGATGGTCCACTGTAGGGTGTTCCAAAGTGGGTTTGCATCCTACTTGTACGTGGCCAACAGCTTGATGGACATGTATGCCAAGTGCGGGGATTTGGAGGGTGGCACTAATGTGTTCAGTGCCATTGTCAACAAGGACCTGGTCTCATGGAACACAATGTTGTTCGGATTTGCTATAAATGGATGGGCCAACGAAGCACTGGTGGTGTACGACAGCATGAAATCCCATGAGGTCTGCCCCGATGAGGTGACATTTACAGGCTTACTCACAGCCTGTAGCCACTCTGGTCTTCTGGAGCATGGGAAAACCTTCTTCGAGTCGATGGTGTCTGTTCATGGAATTCAGCCAAAGCCAGAGCATCTGTCTTGCATTCTTGACATGTATGCGAGATCAGGGAACATTACAAAGGCTATGGAGATGCTGGATCATTATTCAGAAATGATTCAGACACATAACAGCGACATACGTGAAGCTCTGCTTAGCGCATGCTCTTTGGAACACCTGAATTTCAGTGTTGCAAGGAAGGCAGTGAAAGACATGGTGGCAACCAAGTCTACGGGAGACGTGGGTTATGTCATGCTGTCCAACTTATTCTGCGCCACTGGGCAGTGGAACCAGGCTGAGCGGGTGCGAATAGCAATGGCTGAGTATGGCATCAAGAAATCACCTGGCTGTAGCTGGATAGAGGTCCAAGGTGCTGTTAAGGTTTTTGTATCAGGTGCACAAGATCTTGATCATTCAGGTTCTGTATGGGATGTTATTAGCTTGTTGGATGGCGAAATGAGAAATATCATGCATTTTGACGTGTAGTCGTATAGGTCATCATAGTGTCCCGCATTGTAGCACCCGGTTTTAAGGACAAAACCAGATACACACCATAGTGAGCCTAGAAAGTCAAATCACACATATGGCTACAAATAAGGTTAATATCAAAAGACAAATGCTTAATTACATAACGTAATAGTACAGAGAATACAAACTTAGCTAGTAGACAGCGGAAAGACATTCTGATCTTCGGTTGAAGTCTCCACTCCACAGGGACAACTGACTGGTTGATCACAAGCCTAACTCCTCCAAACTCTAGCAATCTGGTACTTATCCTGAGATATGGGAGAAATAGCAAGAGTGAGTCCATGTCGAACTCAACAAGTATAACACAGAGTTCATGAGGCTCATAAGGCTAGACACTGGTTTGACTGCATTTAGCTTTTAATTGTCACAATTTTATTACATGAGTAGCATCAAGTTTGCATTAATCCCACAATAAACATATGATCAATGTAAATATGAATAACGAATAGCAAAACACATATTAAACCAATAAATGTTCATCTATTCTGTGAAGGTCCAAGGCCACTCGTATCCGTGAGCACGGCTAGTATACCAGTTTATTAAACTCTGTAGAGGTTGTACACTTTCACTGTGAGTCGTGATTTACCCTTTCGCCCGAGGTAGCTAATCTCTTGACCCACTTCCAAGGAAGGTCGACAGGGTTCACTATGAAGTCTTTCAAAGGTTCGTCTAACAAGTTAGGGTCATTAGATTCACTCGGCAAACAGATGTAGAGCCCCCCTTCCATATGGCACAATGAGATGCAGCCTATACACATAAGGACAGAGACCGCACTATACCCGATTCGTCAAGCCATTCTTACGCCAAAAAGGTTACCACTAACAAGCTAGAAAAGGTCCTCACACTTGACTAAAGCCAAAGCCATATAACCCTCACAGTTATACTGTCAATCCCGAATGTTCGTCCACAGATGAGTCCTTATGGAGAGAAACTAGAGCACCAAAAATAACCTCATGCTCTAGCCCTTTTTAAACAGTAATCAAAAGTCATCTTTTAGTGTTGTTGCACATTCCATTAATCATATTATAAGATCATAGTTTATGTTCAGCGCTAGCAAAAGCTACCCAATGCAAAATACCATAGGTGACAAGGTATAGATCAAAACTAGAAAATACTTAATGGCAATTCAATATAGACACATGCAATATGATTTTATGTGATTAAAGTGAATAGGATAACAAGGAAATCCCATGTTATACTTGCATTAAACTATGATCCTTCTTCTAATCCAAAACTTCAGAAGAACTCATTCTTGATCAACATGTAAAGCTCACCGACTGGGCAAGATCATAAAGCACCACACAAGCATTCGAACAGACATGCATAACATACAAATATAACTAAATTAGAAAAGTACATCAATCAATAAAAAGGTTTGAAAACTAATCTACGTATTGCTACGAGCACACAGACGCGAGAAACACTCTAATTGGAGCTATGGTCACAAGATCATAAGAAACGCCGATAACAAAACTACCATTAAAAACGGATGTTTTATATTATAAAAGAAAAAGTAAAACCTACATGCTTAGTTTATTTTAATTGAGTAAAACCATGTAAAAATTATTAATACTAGATTAACCAAAAATTACTTAATTTAAAAGTCGAGTTGAAACTACTCATATTTTATTTATAAACAATGTGTATAATTTAATCAAGTTAAACTTTTTCCTTGCCAAAAGAAAAGAATACGAGAGAGCATCTAAACCTGTTTTATATGATCGTGTTGAAGCTAAACAAATTATAATCAAAACATACTTAAGTTGATATTAATCAATTTAATATTCATTTACAAAAGGCCACATGACAATCCTATATTGCTTTTAATTAATTTAGAAAGCTAGTTGCACATTAATCTTAATCAAGTTAATATTTAAATTAAATTCACAAAGGAAAATGTGACATATTAAACATCAACACTAACACGCATACAATGTTATCGCGATTCTAACACAACCAAAAACGGGTAGAAACGAAGCTAAAAAGGAAAATCGGCAGGTGTCTACAGGAAAGTGCTTGGATGACTGGCGGCTAACTGACACCAAAAGGATTTAATATACACTCGTGTTGGAGATAAAGAAAACAGTAAAGATTGATTAATCCATGTGCTAATTCATGATTGCTAGAGTAGATAATAATATATAGAGCATACAAGATAGATGATTAGAAGAGCTTGATATATACAAAGGTGTACCAGGTGGATAGTCCTACCTGCCAAGCACGTATGCAGGCATGCACGGTGGCCTTGGCCTTTGCTAGTTTGTTTGGTCGCTGGAAGACGGAGAAAGGTCGCATACGGCGCTGCTCTAGTCGCCGACAAGATGCAGTTCGGCAAGAACGGTAGCTGCGCGATGGTCAGCTGCAGCGAGTGCAAATTGAAAGATGTTCAACGTGGAAATTGGAATTAACAGGGCATCAAGATATAGAAATTATGGAGTTGCTCACCCAAGATATATATGTGACAGGGATGACGACGAACCGGTAGACGGCGGGAAGAGAAGGAGGAGAAAAATATAATTTACTACACGAGGGATTTTTCAAACTAGGGGCTCCTCTTACGGTAGTTTTGGTATGCTTTTACCCAAGGGATAGATACGTATATATAGAGAGGAAAACTCTCTACCCCACGTCAACTAGCGATACGGTACTAATTGATGTTGTACCATCCGTCTTCACTAATAGGCCTAAATAGATATTAAGGCCCATTAGTAAATAAAGACATAGGCTTTTATGATTATTGCACATAGGCTTTGAGCATTGGGAAAAATGAGATATTTGTTTATTTTTGGAATTAATTAATGTCATGGATGAAATAATTCTAGAAAAGTCTAAAATTATTATTTAAGCCACGAAAAATACTCCGAAAGCTCCAAAAAATTCGGGGAAAATTCTTAGAGACACTATGGAATATGAGGAACACAAATAAAGTATTTGGAGCTCATGATAATATAATTTGGAGCATATAAAAATTATATTATGCACACAGACAAGTGGAAACAAGCTATAGAAAAAGTCAGAAAAATTCTCGAGAAGTTTGTATAGATTGATTGATGGACGAGAAACTGAAAGGAGTGATTTGGATTACAAAGAAAATATTTTAGGAAACTCCCAATAAAAACTTGAGCTAAGAAATAAGGAATTTGATCGTAGAAAAATGATATATGTATATCGGAGAAGGAAAATCGACCTAAACGTATTTTGAAAGAACAACTTGAATTTATTTTGATCTTTGGTCAAAACCAAGCAATACAAAACACAAATGCATCAGCATGTATGCACAACAATGTTGCTAAACCCTATGATAAATTTTATTTTAATAAAAAATATTATTTTCCTATGTTTTCATGAGCACTAGAATACAAAATTAAATTACTTTGCATCTATTTTGAAAGGAGCAAATTTCAGGGTGTTACACACATGGAGATTGTTCTTATATTCCAAATGGGACTTTCTTTGTTTCCGTATATGCTCCACGGCGAAGAAGTTCTAACTCTACTAATCTTGCTAACGAAAGCCCAAGCTAGGTTCTGTTTGTGTTTATACCTCTACTATAACCTGCTGGTGGAAGGTGCCCGATAGCCCAAGGGAAATTCAGAGGTTTAGGCCATCTTTGAGCATGTACAATATGTGCTATGAGGTTGTTTGGTTGCCCAGCCTTAACTTGCTACGCCTCAGCTTCAGTGACCACAAAAAAGGGTGGGAGCTATTTGGTTGGTATTTAATGTTAGGCGCACCACAAATGTTTCAATTCATTTCAGCGTGTTTTCCCATCACAGTTATGGCGGTGATTTTCCATGCCACTCTTTGACACTGCCACAACCGCAGCGTGGCAGCATGCGGTCGAAATCCAAACAGCCCCTACATATGGTTTATACCTCTATAACCTGCTGGTGGAAGATGACGCGCACACACACCTAGGGCAAAGAAACACAAGCATCATGAACCAATTGGCTCGGGGAGGTGGATCCAACCATTTTCCCCATTGTTGTCCTTCATCTTCACTAAATCACTACATATGGGACGATGCTCTCTAACTTGGGCCTTGTTGGGTTTATTAGGGACTGGAAGGGATTGAAAGAGGTTGAAGAGGATTAAATCCCCTATAAGTTAAAATCCCTATTGTTTCCCTTCAATCCACTTGAGAAGAGGATTAACCAAACAAGGCCTCACCGGAAGGGGATTAACTGAACAAGGCATGGTGCAACCCTCTAGTCTCGACTTGATTTTTCCCCTCTTCCGAAAATGCTGCCTACGTTTATGGATCAATAATAATGCATACTTTAGGGAGGTGGTGGCACAACCCTTGGCCTAGACGACTTGGGATCAAATTGGGCCCAAAACAATCGATTCCAATGGATGAAGCCGACCCACTTTGATGGGTATTTGGCCAACCACACATTAAATCTTGCAGAAGCCTTATATATTTCCTCCATTCATAATCCAAATGAATCATCTCAGAAGGATCTACATCTTTCAAGTGATAAATTATGCATTTGAGGCCTTGTTGGGTACAGGATCCTCATATGTCATCTAGTCACTTAGGTCCTCGAAAAAGGTGCATTGATTGGCTCAGTTCGGCTGGCTGGAAAAACGACTGATGCTGATGTTGATTTATTATGAGAGAAAAACACTGTTATTTCGCTGAAACGGTACGGCTGATAAGTTCAAGCGAACAGGGCCAATTCATTCTCATACACCAGGCCCCCTTTTTTTTTACCGCACTCCTAACTTGCACCGAGCCTTGATCCTTTTTTCTTACGGAGAAAAACCCTGCTTTTATAAAGCCACAAAGTACAAGTAACAGACACAAACTGAAAAAGAAAAGAACAGATAACGCGGGGGTTACCAGCTTACACCACGACCAACCAGTAACGAAACTAGACACACCCTAAGTTTTAAGTTTCCACTAGCACAAGCTACAAGAAGGAACCAACAGGACCAAAATCTAACAAGAACAACTTCTAAGCCCAGAACTGCATCTTCATCCAATTGATTCATTTCTGTATTTTCTATGATTTATCAGTATACTCCAAAAGTCATATGGAAATGGGATTATATTATACATCAAATGGCCACTAGTATATGATGAAGATGAACGAGTATGCAAACGTGTGTATAGTGCCAACAAGCTGAATAGGCTGCTGCAGGCCTGCCTCATTTTTGGGCTTCACCTATAGTCTCAAGCCCACAACATCCAGCTAATCCATAGAGTTCATGTGACCACGAAGCCCATGTCTCTCTTTCGGCCGTCCAGCCACGGAAAGCGCTCGAAAGGAAAGCCCACCAAGCCCAAGTGTGCGAGAAGCCAATGGCATTGGCAAACAGCAAACTTTCCGTTCTCGTCGACGCGCCTTTCCTTTTGCGCGCACCGCACCGTCGCCCGCCCTCACGTTTTGCTCGCTGCCTGCCCTTCGCGTTCGCATTCGCTCTCGCCGTCACAAAACCTCGCCGCCGGTATATTCCCGAGTCCCACCTACCCCCTCGCGACGCGCTCCTCCTAAACCCTAGCTCCGGCTCAATCCCATCCTTCACCCATCTCTCCGCCGCCATGGACGAGGACCGGAGCGCCGATCCCGCTCGCCGCGGCCGCCTCCTCTCGCCGACGAGCGGTCAGCCCCAAACTCCGCCACAGACACAGCCCCAGCTCCCCATGGACCTCGCCTCCCAGTACCAACGCCGCTTTGCGCCGTCAGTTTTCCTCCCACCGATGGCGCCCCGCCTGGCGTCCAGCTCCGGCTTCTCGGCCTTCAGCAACTACCAGAGCCTGCCGACGCTCGCGCCCGCGGCGGGCGCCGCCGGATCGCATCTCGCTCGGTCGCTCCAGAAGCCGCTGCTCTTCTCCGTGGACTCTCTAGCTTCGCTCCCGTACTCCACCGGTCCAGCGGCGGGGGCGGCGGTCACGCGTTCCCCGCCGTCGCCCGGCAGCTCCGAGCAGCAGGTGCCGTCCGCGTCCGGCCTGCCGCCGCGTGGGGCGGGGCACCGGAGGTCCCGTAGCGATTTCCTCGTGGGGTTCTCGCGCCCGAACCAGCTGCCCCTGCCGATGACGACTCCTGCGGCTGGGGAGTACAGGTCGAGGGACGCCTCACTCGAGGAGCTATTCCGCTCGTACAGGGATCCGAACCTCGGCGCCTCCGGGTCCGGCGATAGCAAAAACGAAAGGAACGACCACCTAAGCAGCAGCCAACGCATTTGGAGCCCCGCTGATAGCAGCGAGAATGAGGCTGAGAGCTGGGCGGCTAGTGGCAATGGCAACGCAGACAGCAGCGCTAACCATCCTCGCCATTGCCGCAGCCTATCGGTGGACAGCATCATGAGCAATCTCAACTTTGGAGGCCCGGGCCAGGTTTCTCTGAGACTGCCGCCTCCGTCTCCGGTGGCAGTCGCCGGTGGCAGCCTCTCGCGCAGGGTTCGCTTTACCGATAGGAAAAAAATACCGGAGGTCACCGATAAACGGGTTTATCGGATTTCTCGGAAAATTTCTCGGTCAAAAAATAAAACAAAAAATACCTAATTTATCTAGAAAATTACTAAAGTTCTCTCTAAAGCATTTAACATTGAGAACTAGTACACAATAGCATTAATATAACATAATATTATACTTTCATGGAGGTGGACTAGTGAAAATTGCAATCTCGGCGATAAATAAAATTTACCGGACCTTAGCGATAAACGGGATTATCGGATTTCTCGGTTTTTTCTCGCCGAGATTTTATTCCCTGCTCTCGCGCACTGGAACCGGAGCATCGGGCGGTGCGGTTGCGACTTCTTCTTCTGAACTTATCAACGGAGAATTCACCGAATCTGAGATGAAGAAGATCATGGCCAATGATCGCCTCGCTGAGATCGCTCTTGCTGATCCTAAGAGGGTCAAGAGGTTCAAATTTTATTTCTGGAGTTCATATGAGAGGATCCAGCTAGCCTCCATATAGTGGTTTGGTTTGCTGAAATCGAGTATTTTTCTGGTAAAATTTGCAGGATTCTAGCTAATCGGATCTCCGCAGCAAAGTCTAAGGAGCGCAAGGTGAAGTACATGGGTGAGCTTGAGCGTAAGGTTCGTGTGCTGCAGATGGAAACTAGTACATTATCTTCGAAAGCAGCATCGTCGCAGGTTTGTTCTCTGAATGTGGTGATCATTTTTGGTCTTGGCCCAAGTTTTGGCACTGCTTTACTGGCTTACTATCCATTTGCAGAGGGAATGTGAGGCACTTAAAACTATGAACAATGAGATGAAGATCAGGCTGCAAGCAATGGAGCAGCAAGCACAGCTGAAAGATGGTACGTTTATGCGCCCCACCCCCGCCCCCAATCCCCACCCACACACGCCACCCCCCCCCCCCCACCCCCCACTCTCCTTCCAAAAAAAAATCATTTACTGTTGTACCTCCTTTCTGGAATCAGCATTTTCTGTTCCATCGGTGACTGATTTATACTGTCTTGTTGTAAAGCTTGTTTTCTTTCTTTGGGTTGTAAGGATGTTGCCTTCTGTTTTCTCTTAACGCAATACCTACACAGCTCTCAACGTTCATGCGACTAGATCATGCTTTCCACTGAGCAGTATGTTCTTTTTATTTTGGACTTGCATGTGCAACTTTGCATATTAAAAAACTCGAGAAATAGGATATTACGTTTTCCTAGATTTATATGTACGTTCCCTCTACGTGTCAAATCTAAATTGCAGTGATTATTGGTTGATCATTAGATGCAGACCTTTTATAAGAAAAATGATGATTTGTAAATGAGAAGCTCCCCAACTCATATGATTTCTAATCTTCAACCATTTCCCTGAAACATATTTTATAACCTTCAGAAGATAGTAAATATTTTCATCACTGGGTTACAGTAAGCTCCTTTTTCTCAAAAAAATGTACCGTTTGCATCAGTATTGAGGAAGTATTTTCTATTTTTTTATTCATGGCTTGAGCTATGAAGTTTGTTCTCATTCATCCAAATCTGTGACAATTTCTTCATTCTGAAGTGCACAGAGAAGGGGATGGGGGTGAGGTGTATAATAGGAGTAGCGAGTCCATAGAATAGAAGAGGAATGTAGAGAATACGAACGAAAAGAAGATTGTTATTGAGTAAACCTATAAACCTAGTGTTATGAGCAGATTGGAATAATTCTGAATGCATTTCTTTTGATTTTTCAATGCCGATACAGCATTGCCAACTTCGCATATGTTCAGCTTATTTAGTGCCCTTATTTCCCAGCGTCTTCAACTTAGACCTGGCATTCCATGCTATTGCTTTACCTCATCATTCTCTAATTGACTGAGAGCATCTCCAAGAGTCTTTCTTAAACTCCCTCTTTAAATTAACATTTAGAGAGCTGTTGGATATCCAATTAAAGAAGTTGTTGGAGGGTGTTTTTTTCATCAAAATCTTTATTCCTAATAATTAGGAAGGATATAGAGAGTCTCTGGGAGTTGTTCTGACATGGCAAGGGAATTTCCATTGATCTATTATGAGTGTTTATGACTTATGTATGCTTTATTAATTTAAATAATTGGATACTGTTTTGTGCTGCAAACTTTAGTTTTACCTGTTTTCAGAATCCATGTGTTAGGATCTCACTGTTTTTTATCGGGCTTCATGGTCATTATTATTTATTTTTTGGGAGTCTTCATGGACCTTGTTTTGCCACAGGTTGGGCCGTTTTTGTTTTTCAACTAACAGGTGCGTATGTAATTTCATAACAGTGGGGGTGTGTGGGTGCTGTATGAATATCTTCTTCTACTAATGCAATGATATGCAGATCTCCTGCGTATTTGAAAAAATAATGGACCTTATTTTTCCATGGTATTTACATTGCAATCTTGTTTCTTTGGCCTATTCAACTACTGATTTTATCATTGGTACATTGTTCTGTATCCAGCTCTGAATGAAGCACTGACTGCTGAAGTGCAGCGCCTGAAACAAATTGCTGGTGAGGCCAGTGATCCTCATGTGCCGAACGGTTCACATCATCATATGAACCGCCAGATTCTCGAACAGCAGCTGCTGCAGCTACAGCAGAAGCAGCCATCAGAGGCCCAGCAGGCTCAGCAGCAGCAGCAACAGGAATCAGAGCAGTTCAAGGCTCAGCAGAAGCAGTGGAACCATTAAGGAGATTTCTCAGAGGGCATGCACATGCTTGAAGGTCATTCATACTGCAGATTCATGAAGGGATACCTTGTGTTCCCGGATATTCGTTTTTCTTAGGTTTTAGAACAACAGCAGTTGGATATTCCGTCTTTTGTGGTTTCTTGCAAAGTTATTTGGTTTCATTGGTTGGATGTTGGTAATGCCTGGGTGGATTCTGTGTTGTACAAACTTTTAGTCTCTGTAATTTTCTGCTAGAATTATTGAAATCATTTTTAGGTACATTTGTGTTGCGAATTAAAGGGGTCAATTTGTGAGGCACAACATATTTTTTTTCGAAAACGCGCATTGGCGCGTGTTGCACTAAGTGGAAGTCGGAAAGTTTACACGCTCCGGGAGCGGTCACGGCGAGGCGCATATTCTGTAGATGCGGATGCGTGAAATCCTGCAACTTATATTCTTATTCATTGATCATTCTATTAGGAGTTCAGATGGATTCCTCGTAGTTGATGTTTATGTTTTAACATAACTTGCTACTGATCTTGTCCAGTGCGGAGTTGCAGAGAATCTCCCCAACGGGGCTGGTATCTGCTGTTGGTTTGTAGGCTCTGGCTCTGGGAAAGTTTGGTGCAGGCTTTGGATACACTTGTGCCCTTGTGCATAAATATTGTCACAAATACTTCAAAACAATAGCACGTATCAATGGATCTTGCACTGCCTAGCCTTTTGTCAAAGAAAAAGGGCAGATAGGTGAAGAAAGCATCCAGGGGTTGTGGTCCTCATCATGCCTAGATATGCTGAAGTCTATAGCTTTTCCGCAGAGAGCAAGAGGCAAGAAAGATTCATTCCCGATCTAACTCTTTGATTCGAAAGAGTTGATCAAGATTAGCAAATCAACCTTGCATTGCCTCTTTCTGTTTTGTAGCAAAAGGAAGTTTAACTTACCCATGTTCTTATGATCAAAGCTGCTTTTATTTCCTTGCCCAGTTCACCCAAAAGAGTTAGTAGTTGCCAACAAAATCTAGTTAATCCGCGCACTTATAATGTACAAAAACACCATGGCACAGAGCACCCAAGAGAGCTCCAGGAACCTGGCGATTTATGAGCACAGACATGGCGGAGCAGCCAAGCAGATGGATGATACCTAGGAGGAGTCCACTGTCCTGTCCACACAACTAGCACATGCACCAACGAGGAAGGGGACGCGAGCTAGCTACTTCATCTTCATCAGGCAGGCAGGCAGGCAGAGGAAGCAATCTCACGCAGTTCCAGCTCCCGCTCCTGCCTCTGGCACGGCCGCCGTCTTGGACAGGTTCTGGAGCAGCGCGAGGTTCTCACGGCGGAGTGCGGTGGCCTTTTCCCGGAGCCTCTCGTTCTCCGCGATAATGCAACGGTTCTCCAGGTAGAGCTTCAGGTTCAGTATCTCCATGGCCTCTGCTCCGCCTCTCAACCTCCTCAGCCTCAACCTGCGTACGTGTGGTGTGATTGCAGGAAACTGTTGCTGCTGCCGCTGCAACTTGAGCAGAGGAAGCTGAGAAACTTGAACAGAGCACGTTAATCAGTTACCTCTTTCTCCTGATGGCAACTGAGACATGAGGCGGCGGCGTCTTCTGCAGCTGCCGCTTGAGGTTGACGACAACAAGAGACGGGTGCTTCTTGCTGCTGCTCCAGGACCAGGAGCCGGAGCACATGTTGCTGTGGATGGCGTACGCCTCTGCTCCTATCTACTAGATTCTTTGGAGCTCAGTGACTTCGAGATGAAGTGTGTCTTAAGGGCTTTAAGGCTGTATATAAAGATAGATCTCATCTCATCTCACCTCGCCTCGTCTCAGGGCTTTGGTGGTGGTAGCTTTAGGTTTTTGTTTGGTGGTGCATGCACACATTGACATGACGCATGTGAGCCGAGAGAGATGGAGAGGCAGCTAGCTCCTCCTCCCCCATCATGGAGCATGGACTATGGCATGGCATGGGCCAATGGATCTTCCGGGCGCTAATCATTTAGCAGCGTACTTCCTCTCTCCAGAAAAGAATGCAGGTTACGTGTCAACATAAGTCATTCATGTTTGACCAAATTTTTAGTAAATACTATTCATATTTATGGCTTAAAAATAATTTATTATAAAAATACATTTCGTAGTTAATCTAATGATATTTATTTGATATCATAAATATTAATATTTATTTATCTATAATTTATCAAACTTAGGATACTAAACCATGACACTGTACTAGAATTACGTTCTTTCCTGCATGGAGACAGTATTTCCGTCGGAAAAAAGGAGGAGAGGGGCGTGGAGAAATCGGCGACGAGACAACACGATCTTTTTGACAGGAGTAGGTTGGGGAGAAGACTACAAATAAAGGGAATCATTTGGGTTCTGCAGGAACCTCCCAGATTTGAAAATGAATTGGCTGAATAATTGTGCTCTCTATGTAACTTCTCCTTTTTTTGCATTGGTAAATATACACGTCAAAGAAAGCAAAATGGCCATGCTTGCATTATTGATTTCTTGGGCCGGGTGCTTGCATTGCATGATGAAAAGCTTTAGAGTTTTCTTGGTACTCGATGGTGCAAGAGCAAGGGCACGGGGAGGTCAAATTCGCTTTCGAGCATCTCATCCTTTTTGCTCGTGCGGTTTCTTCGCCAGAATGATGCCTCACCGCCTTTTTACGTCCCCTCCCATCTCTGCAAACATGCGAGTTGCCGTCTGCATTCGGAACTCTCGCTGCAAATGTTCTGTTCCAACAGAGTCTACTGTGAAGGAATTCCCATTTGATTTCTATAGCAGGCCTGAAAATGATCTGTCAGTCACCACAGTTTCTGCCAACTTGGGAGGCCAAGTTTCGACGAGAGAGAGATGTCCTTCATTCCACGCCATTCTCACCCAGAAACCAGTCACCAAGCAGCAGCCATTCAGCCCCACGTTACTGCGTCACGGACCATCATGGAGGCGAGAATCTCTCGTGAAAAAACTTGGAGCAGGGAAGACACTTTGGGCCACTGCCCCCAGCTTTGGCCAAAAGTTGCACTCATTACACTTACACCACACACAAGGTAGCCAAAGCCAAAGAGGTAGTAGTACACAAGAATTTGCGTTTGACACCTCAAGATCAACCGTCCGATGCCGTCCCAGATACTCACTGACCCGGTCCCGGTCCTGCGTCCACTCATTTGATCCATATCTTCGCCGAGTGGAGGTTTCATTCCGACGCTTGACCTCCCTGCACACATTGACAGAACACAGAAGCACCATCCATCGTTGCTGCAGCTTTCGCCATTGACAGTTTGACACTGGCCCCCGCATGAACCTGGTTCACCAAGCGCATGTGAATCATGGATCACATTAGGTAGATGCGCCATGATCCGTGAACGCATACATACATACATACACGTGCGATCCTCGTCCGGCAACAGCGACGTTCATGTTGGGTTCAGGGTTTAGCATCATGAGGCCACATGCCAGTGGCACCTCGAGATGGAGAGCAGGTACTTTGATGCCTTTTTGGCAGGATTGGTTTGATGGCCATGAACGGATGAGCTTGCGGGGACAGGGTTTTGCAGTGGTGGAGATGGTATCATGGTACTAACTTCAGTGCTCCAAACTGTTGCGTACTGAGTGGCATCTCTTTGTATCAAGTGAATGGATTCTGCTTATCTAAGGCTGTAACCGAATTCAGGGTAATTTTCACAAGGCGTTTACAGGAGAGATGCAACTCTGTTTTTCTTCGGTCACAATCATATTTCAGATTCATAAGGTAAAGCCAATCAACCTTCTAACTGTTTCTTCTCCTACCACCTTCTCAGGCTCTCAGCAATGTCAATTTTCAAATGAGGTGTAGCATCCCTACAAATAAAGAACATTCCTGAGTGCAGCAAAATGTGACTGAGTTTCAAACATTATCTTTTATGTTGCCCCTGAAAAGTAATACTACAACAGAAGATTCATGTTGTTGAAAGGTTGCCCTTTTCAAAAAACTTTATCTAATGGCTAAACAGCAGTCAAATATTTCTCCACTCTCATCCATGTGACCATGTCAGAGAAAAGCAAGCGCATATCTCATTTACCTTGCCAAATCGATTGTAACATCCAATCTTGCAGCCTATGAAGTTTTTGAGCCTTCCTGGGATGCTTTGAAGATGCGGTATGCAGCTATGCACATTGTTATGTTACCAATCACTGTCAGAGCACCTTGAAGGGCTACAAGGACCTGTGGATCAAGTAAGAAAACCATTTTGACCAAGGCAAACAATACGAGAAAAAGAACTGTTTCAAATACTGACTGGATTGCATTGTGCTTTTGTCTATTTTCATGAAAACGCTGAAGGGCTACCAGATCTAATAATTCTGTTATCATAAAAACTAGCAAAGCATGACTGCATAAGGATCTCAGTGAAAAGAATAAATAGTTGCTGGTGTACACTAACCAAAGTTTCATTCAGGGAAGCCACGAACACAATGGCATCTCACAGTTGAGAACATTTTAAAAAAAATGGGGACAGATAAGTGATAATCATATCAGCAAACAACAAACGTGAAACTGCATTTTTAACTCAAGGAGATATCTTACTTCGAGAGACTCTGAATTGTAGAAGAAATGCCACGTGCAAGCGCACATTGCTCCACCTAGAAGTGGAACCTATTCAACAGAAATAAAGGTTTGTCAGTCAACAAAACATCACATGAGCAGTGTCAAAACAGTTGAAAATTTATGAATGTGTGAACTGCACAAATAGCATAGTTCTGCAAACAGAAGAAACACACACAAGTTTCTTCTGCTCAAGGTAACACTGAGGTGAGCCATTCCTACTCAAAATCTCAATATCGCAGTCTGTAGTTCTACAGGTACATAGACAGGAACCACCACACAGTTCTTCAGCAAACGATATCTTAGCAAATATCTAAAAGCTCTGCCGAAATTTGCACTCACCATCCCCCACGAGAGGCCCTTCCAGCCCTTGAGCCCCGTCCTCTCCCCGTAGTCCCAAACCAGCCACATCGCCGTCACCCTGCAACGCAAATCCCCGTCAGGGATTGGATTCAGACATTCAGTCCTCACAGATATTACAGGCGCGGAACCAATCGCTAGCCGGTAGCAGAAAGAAGCGGTACCACTCGGCGACGCTGGAGACGTGGACGGCCCAGGTGGGCAGCGAGAGCGCGTTCGCCGGCTCGGACAGCGCGGCGAGCGCCGGTGGCGAGGCGGCCGCGGCCCCGGCCACGGCAACCGCCGCCGCCGCCGCCACCAGGCCCACCCCACCCGTCAGACGGACTGCGGAGGGCGGTCTCCGCAGCTCAGGTCGAGGTGCCCGAGGAGGACTGGAGGGCCCTAGCGTTGCCACGAGCCGGAGGGACGCCATTGGACGCGGGGGGATGCGTGAGGTTGGCGTTAACCCGAACCCGGCAAGTCGTTGAGGATTATTAGACGTCTGTATCCGTATGTGTACCAAAGAAAAAACAACGTAGATTTGAAGGCTTATAAAAAAAATACAGTACAGGTTTAGCAGTGCCCCCAGTGCCCCTACCCAAGCTCCTATAAAATAGGAAGGCTTTCAAATAACCCCATTTAGACTACTCAAGAGTGAGATAGAAAACTGACGCTCGATGAGAAGATTGGAGAGAAACTTAAGCATCGAAGCATGCCATTGCACGATGCAATGTTATTAGAAAAAAAAAGGCATGTCTAATAGGCATGTTCATATACTTATTATATGCTAAGTAAATTTAGCAACAAAGTACCTGTCGGAGCGTGGGTAATCGGAGACTTTATTCCTAGCCTCACCTCAATACCCCTACTTTTCAATTTCTTTTGTTTCCCCCTCTTTCCCACCCGCACCTGCACATACCCTATTTGTCTCCTTCCTATGCATCGTCAGCACCGCCCTACATCTGGCTATCAATCACCGTATCTAGGGCACGTTTGGTTTCCTGTATATCGGTGAACCAGGCTCTCCAAATGCAGCGGCCGCTTGTTTGGATACCTGCGCCAGGGTTTGGGTCAAGCTCTGGTGGTGCAAAAGCCACCCTCTAGCCAGGCTCCTGTGATGCGAGAAAATTCGGCATTTCCCCATAGCCTAGCTGGCGCAGTGCGGGTGGGAACACATGAGGTGCACGCGATAGAGAGGGGAGATGCAGGCATCTAAGCAACCAATCACTTGCTCGGTGTAGCCTGTATGCATGGATCCTAGCAACCAAACAAACATCTCTTGCATGCTCTCAGCCTAGCTACCGATGGCCTGGCTCCCGAGAACAGACATGGCTAGACTGGGAAGGCAACCAAACACGCCCCTAGCCTTCCCAATGGTTGCAGTCGTTGCCCTCCTCATTGGCTGCTCGAGCCTATGAGTGGGCCCTCCTAGAGAGTGATCTCACCTGACCTCAGGGTCGCCCTCACCGCCCGACCATGGACCATCTTTGCTCGGTGAGCTCCCTCTCGGGTTGACGGATTGTTGTCCGGTCCTCAAGTAGGGGCTCCCAGAGTGCACCTCAAAATGGGAGCTGGCCTCCCCTCAAGGCCTCGTAGCCACGCGATGCAAGAATCAAAGATGAAGGAGACGAGGTCGCGGCGTGATGGAGCTCGACCCGCCATGGTGATACGGGAGACAGAGAGGACAAAGAAGAGGGAACCTTGATTGATCGTCCACCGTCCACATGACTTGGACAAGAGAGGGCGATGGATGTGGCTTGGAGGGAGGGGGTTGAGAAAAGAAACAAAAGAAAAAAGAAAATGTATTCCGCTGACAAATAGGTCCCATCTAGAGTTTAATCAATTATTTGATGTTCGAAAAAGAAAGGGAGGTCTTCAGATCCCAATAGAGGTCCTGATTTAAGGATCATCGATGGAGATACTCAACTGGACATGTGTATAGCAGCAACCGTATGTGTAGGTTTTACTTGTATTCCTGTAACGCTGTCATTGGGATGCAGTCGAAATGTCGAATACGAGAAATTCTGACGAATCATGCGAGAACTGATACGGTTCGATGAACAGCAGTTGGAGACAATCTACCCTATGACAAGAGGCCAAAAATTGAACTACATCAGCGATCTTGAGGCGTCATGCCCTCACGATTCAAAAAGAAATGAAAATTTGGAAGATAATTTAGTGAAAAGAAAACACTTGCAAGCTCACTTAGGGCTTGTTCGGTTCCTAGGGCACCATCGCCTGGAAGGATTCTTACCCGGATTGCTAGGCTAATTTATATAACCTTTGATCAGCTGGAACGATTCCTGGGTGCAATCCTACCGATCGACCCCTTAGATGTAGAGAAGGAACGCTACATGAGTTTCAAATTTGAACCATGAAAATTATATCTAGTCTAGATAAATAAGAACAGGAACAGCAGCACTCGATTGATTCAGGAAACTAGTCAACCACCAAAGAATCAGAGGTGTTTCTTCACAATCCAAGGGAGACGAGGCCCCCTGTTCATGCATCTCATCTCAACAAATCGTTAAGCCCTTGTTCAGCTTTACATGTATTCACCTCAATCTGATATGTGTTGGAGTGGATTGGATCGCACGTGGATTGAGGTCGATACAAGTGTAGTCTGACAAGCCCTAGAGAGGTTCCATCCATGGGCTTTTCGCTATCATCCAAGAATTCAGGCCATTAGATTCCTCAAAAGAAATTTCAGGCCACTAGAAATCTTAGTTTGACAGAACCACGATCAGATATAAATAGTGCGAGCCAGATTGTATGCCATGATGATCATTTGGCAGCAATCCTGACCAATGATGAACCTTCCTAGATTGCTATCCATGGGGATCAGTTAGCCTGACTAAATGTCAACACGGGTTATGGCAACGTCAGAAACAATGATGAGTTGCTTCGATTTGAACTGGGTTATTAGGCTTCTGTTTTCGTGGACCACACCATGACAAGAGCAAATCCCATTAAGGACATCAACACAACCTGCAGAAATGAATCAAGTTAACGATGGTAAGATCCTCATTAATCTCTCCGCAGACAAAACAGAATCGACCCCTCTTTTGCAGAGTTTGTGTTTTCTAAGCCCAGAGGCGAAGTTTCATGTGAATCGGGTCAAAGTAATAAGTTTTTTATCTGCTGGACAGATGTTAATACCGTGGAACAATGTATTGACCTATCCATAGCTGTCCCCAAGATTAATGCCAGATTGACAGGAAAGTTCCATTTGTAAGAGATAAATCTGCAAGAGGCTAGTGGATGGTAAAAGTTCACATACCGATACAGCTGGAGGCACACCCACTAGTGGATCTGGGAAGAACTTGTTTGCTAAAGCAAGAGCAAGGAGGCTACTTTGCATTCCTGCATCAAGAGATACTGGTGAGACAAAAAAACAAATTAGAAAGAACGTACTCTCATGTAATAGGAGAGCACGTCACCTGTCTCAAAAGATATTGTCCTTTGTAGTGCCTTTACATCGTCTGACTTGTGAAACCAAGTACCAGCAAGATGATAACCAGCTACAAAAGATGAGGTGTGGAATGCAAAAAGGAGCAGCACTATGGCTAATCCAAATGGAGACAAAACAGCCTTGATATTTATTGCCAATGGTGAGCCAACACACAGAGCAGTGACAAACACCGATAACGGAGGGAGAAATGGCTGAATAGCTGCACAGAGCCTTGGAAGGAATCTGCGTAACATAAAGAAACATGAATTTAGACCTGAAAACAGAAGTTACTCAAAGTGGGAGCCAAAGATCAGAAATATAGTAAGGGAACTATCCAATCTAGCACAGCTGTCTCCTGTACTTCAGTTCAAATCAATGAAAGGAATACCTATTCAGAAGCAATCCAGCAGCAATTGGAGCAACAACTATTTGAACGATGCTGGACATCATCCCTTTGACATCCACAGGTAATTTCTGGCCAATAAGAAAGTAAGATAATGTTGGGGTGACAAAAACTGCAGTAGCTGTTGACAATGATGTCATAACAATGCTGAGAGGAGCCATATGTGGATCTGTCAGGAAAGTTGCATAGTTTGAAAGCTGTGCTCCGCTCACGCATGAAACCAACATGATACCAGCGCCTACAACAAGTTCACGACAGAGTTCACCACATATTCTGCAATGCTCCTTCTAAAGCATATAAAAATGCATGAATCAATTTCTTACCTAGAGCAGTTGGGAGATTAAGAACTGCAACCGCAAGAGTGCCAAAAAGGAATCCCAACAAAGGCTTGATGACAAACTGTCCGATATAGCCAGCAGCAATAGCGTCTGGCCTTTTTATTGCTTCAACAAAATCCTTGACGGTTGAGTTTACACCAACAGCAAACATCAAGAACCCCAAAGCTGGTGCATAATACCTGCAATAATAACACACCCTGGAAATGTAAATAACAGGTGCAAATATAGAACACTGTGCTACTGACACAAACATGAAACTAATCTAATTACGTAAATAAAAGCCAGCTTATAGGTGAGACTGTGAGAGGTAGACCCTTAACGATTAATCATTACAGAAAGGATAGCGGAGTTTATCAGTGAGCATAAAACAACAGGATTCCTATAGTCCAGAGACCTAATCAGAAAGCATTACCATATAGAGAACGGAAAGATGGTGATTACTGATTAGTATGGATCAGCACATAATTTTAAATGCCTTTTCAGGTATCGATTATATGCATACTTCTGAGAAAACGTCCTCTCCTATATTTCTTACTTATGGGACTGGAAGAACAATCAAGAAGTGAGTTCGAGAAAAAGTAACTGTCTAACAAAATGGTCTTAGATACTGTCATCAGGGGGAGATAAGTGTCCAAAGCCAAAGGAAGCCAGACAGGGCTGTGTACCATCTCTTTCATATACTGCTAAAGTGTAGCTGAAATATAAATTCAACTGATCATTGATCCAACGACATATACAGATCGATAACTGAATTTGGACTAATAAAGAGCACAAACTTGCATGACAGACCTGGTAGTGAACCATGTAAACGAAGGCGGGTACACCAGCGCGAGAATTGTGCTCCCCAGCACTATATGGGGAATAATGGAGTTGGCACTCTTTAAAATCTTGAACAAATCTACTTTACTCTCCTCCACTACCTGTAAATTAGTCCAAAGTGTAAAAGCAGATACTAAAGTGACCTTCCCGTAGTGATGAGTACAAAAGGGCAGCCCACTAGCTAATAAGTCACGGCACCTGAGAAGGCAACACCTCGTCCTCCCCAAGGTTATCTTTCTCGAAGGAACCACTCGCAGTCGCCCAAAGGCGCCTCTTAGCAACCACTCCAGATCCCTGTTCTGCTTGTATAGAAGAAACAGAAAGACTACATCACAAATTCCATCCCGGCACCGCGAAGTTTATGATAGATAGATAGATAGATAGATAGATAGATAGATAGATAGATAGATAGATAGATAGATAGATAGATAGATAGATAGATAAGATACTGATTGTTTAAACCCAGAAAATCCAAGCCCTGTTCTGACACATCACCAATCAATCAATTAGAAAAAAGAGACGAAACGAATCAAACCATCGAGTGAGGAGTTTCCGAAGCTGCTACACCAAACAGACTCCAGGCACCATCCATTCACACGATACAGCAGCATAAGATTGGAGAGGTTTTAGATCAGAGTGGAGCACCTACGCCATGAAACGCGCGGCGGCAGGATCGCCGGAGAAGGCACCGAGACGCGGTCCGCCGGCGGCTGCCGGTGGCGGGCCAACGACTGGACGCCAGCGAGGTGGGCCCGCTTCAGGACGGCTGCGGCGGGGGCCATTTGACCTCGAGCGAGGAGTGGGTGGGTGTGGGGCACTGGAGCAGCAGGCCAGCAGCAGCTGAGGAAGGGAGAAGGGAGGCGTGCGTCTCGGCGTCTGCTTGCGATTTGTGAGTGACAGGTGACGGTGACCTACTCCGCGGAGATTGTTGGGAAGCTCGAACAGCCGGACAGGGACGGAATGGATTAGCACCTTCTGATTTGGTGCTATCTGGCTAATTTAATCTCGAAACGTTTTTATAATTTATAACCATCTGGACTCTATGACAAACCCAGTAAGCCACACTGGTTACCAGTACCAAATGGTGAAATATGCAAGTTTTCTGAATGGACGGTCTTTACATGAGTGGCAGAGGCACGCACGGAGTGGTTGGCGGGTGGCCGCGCGTCACGGCTGGAGCGTGTGCATTTCGTTTCGGTGCCGCGCAGAGGCCTTCATGAATTTTGTCCGTGCGACCTTTCACCCCCTCTAGCCATCAAGACCTTTCACCGGGGAAGGCACAAGAACCCCTCACAATCACAATGATCAGAGCTAGAGACAATCACCTTCTTCCACTCGACGATCCACCAATCACCAGGGCCGTCTAGGTGTCGGCAAACACCAAGAATAACAAGATCTCCACCAGCCCAAATCGCCCAACTAGTGCCACAAGATGCTAGAACACTAAGCAATGCGCTAGAGGCTCTCCAATCTCACTCAAGATGATGAAATCAAGTGTGCAAGTGAGTGGAGTGGTGTGCTCAGCTCTCAAAGGGTGTATGCAGCTGTTAGAAGTGCCAAGAGAGTGGCCAAGATCGGCCACCACCTCTATTTATAAGCCCACAAGCAAAAAGAGTTGTTACCCCTTGGAGCCAGCCTCTGCGAGGTCACCGGAAACGGCGGTGGTGGCACTGCCCTAGGGGTGGCAGTGTCCCCCAATGGTCGATTCCAACAACTAGTTTGACTCGCCGTGGTCACTGGACAGGGTGGCGGTGGCACTGCCCTAGGGATGGCGGTGACCACCTGGCCAGCTGCCCGAAAACCCTCCTCTCTGGAAAAAAGTGGCGGTGACCGTGGTGGTGCCCGTCTCTAGTTCCCCTACTCTCTAGATAAAAACGACGGTGGACCGCTCCATCAGCGATGGTGACCGGGTGGTGCACCGCCCTCACAACGGCGGTGTACACCGGACACGTCGGTGCCACGCCTTTCTCTGCTGCTCTCGGGCGGGGTCAGGTGGGCACCGCCTTAGGGGTGGTGGTGCCACGGGGCAGGGTGGCAGTGCCCCACCAGAGCTCCTTCCTCTCGGCCTCCTCAGCCGGTCACCGCCACAAGGATGGCGGTGCACGGGACAGGGTATGGCGGTGCCCCCGTGGTAGCACACCGAACCCGACAATGCCACCTTTTCTTCACCTTTTTCACCACCTTTGCAAATATGCTAACACTCCAAGTGTTTCACCATCACGTGTAAGTGTGTTAGCATTTTCACAATTATTTTTCAAAGGTTAATCACTTTCTCACTGATTGTGCACTAGGCCTAAAATGCATATGCAAGTTTTCCAACACCTAGTGGCACTACATGATCGAGTTGTCCGATAAGAGCTCCCCTCTTAATAGTACGACCATCACCGAAAACAAAGTGTCCCTATGGATATCACCTTTGCCTTGAGCTCATTTTATTTTTCTCTTTCTTCTTTTTCCAAGCCTGAGCACTTGGTCATCACCATGGCTATCACCATCATCACCATGATCTTCATCATTTGCTCCACCACTTGGAATGTACTTAACCTATCTCATATTCATTTAGAGCATATAGGTTAGTACCTAGGGTTTCATCAATTCACCAAAACCAAACTAGAGCTTTCAGAGGTCGCTGCTGCTGCCGACCAGCTGGCCATCGACGATGGCGATGGCCAGCGGCGGCGCCGAACAATCGGCCTGTGCGCGCTGAAAGGTCCTAATATGGCTAGAGGAGGGTGAATATCCTATTAAAAATTTTACAAACTCACTAGAGCAAAAGGTTAGTATAACAAATGGTAAAATGCAAATTAGCTCTAGCTTTACAAGGGTTGCAAGCCACCTATCCAATAATTCTAGTAACTATGATCACTATAACAAACAAAGGCTAGGTCACTACGAGCTCTCACAAGCTAGCTACATTAAAGAGCTCAACTAGGAGACAAGCTACACTAGCAAAGAAAATACAAGCTCTTAAAACTAATTACACTAAAGATCTTGTTACAACTAGTTTGCGGAATGTAAAAGAGAGATAAGTGATCATTATACGGCCACGTCGAGGGATAAACCAATCACAACAATATGAAGACCAATCACCGGGAGAAATCCAAGAAATCAATCACAAAGGTGACACACAATTTGTCTCCCGAGGTTCACGTGCTTGCCGGCACGCTACGTCCCCGTTGTGTCGACCACCACTTCGTGGTTCGGCGACTAATTGGCAATCCAAAGCCAAGCTCCCTAAGAGCACCGCAAAAATCTACCACAAGTGAGATAACTCAATGACACGAGCAATTTACTAGAGTTGCCTTCGGCGCTCCGCCGGGGAAGGCACAACACCCCTCACAAAACACCAGGAGGTGGCCAAGAACAAGCACCACTCTTGCCACAACTACTCCGCTACCTCCAAGCCATCTAGGTGGTGGCAACCACCAAGAGTGAAAGCCCAAGTTTGGTTTTGGTAATTAATGACATCAAGTTGCTAATGAAGGTGTTTTGAGTTAGGCATAAGCAACACATGTGATGAAGGTGTATGTGGCAAGGAGTGGTGGCCACAAGATCACAAAGAGATGGTGCATGGACATGAAATGATGATCATGGTGGAGATGCACATAAAATGAAGGACATGATGATCAAGTGAATGAGAAGGATCTAAGAGCGCAAGGCAAAGGTATAATCATAGGGTTTTCCTTTTGCCAGTCTAAGATGAGTAGAGAAGTGATTGACCGGGTTTAGGATACATAGCCGACTATCAAGAGGGGCAATCACGGTTAGCTCGGGAATCAAGTGCCACTAGATCATTGTCTTGAGCATATGTATTAGAATATAGTAAAGAGCTAACATAACGCCTTGAAAAATGATTGTGAAATGCTAACACACATGCACATGGTGGTGTCAACTTGGTGGTGTTAGCACATTTGCGAAGGCGGTGAAGTTTAAGCGGTAGAGAGGGGTTTGGGTTCCTCTCTCCCTCCCGCCGAGCTTGTGAGGCGGGATTCGGTGCTTTTTGAGGAAGTGAAACGTCTATTTTCTACTGCACCAGAAGTCAGAAAAGAAATGGAGGCGAACGGCGGTCACTGTGGTGACCGGACGCGGTCACGGTTTGACCGGACGCGTCCGGTCAGTTCTCAGCAGTTGTCAGGCGCGAGGGCACGTCCGGTCATACGCTAGGGCGCGTCCGGTCATAGCAACGGTAACTTCTGACGCGCACTGTTCACGCTTGTCCTGTAGTGATCGGACACGTCCGGTCACCTCGACCGGTGCGTCCGGTCAGCTCGTTTTGAACTGTGTCGTCCGGTAACGGCTAGATGCGTACCCCTTCGCTATAAATAGAGGATGTCCGGGGTTTGAGGGTAACTCTTGCACATTTTGAGATCTAGAGACATCCTTTGAGCTAGAGAACAACCCCTCCACTCATCTCTTTGATTAGTTACACATCTTGAGTGAGATTGAGTGAGATTCAAGTGCATTGCTTGAGAGTTGCATTCTAGAGGCGCTTGATCTTCCAGTTGCTGCGGATTTCTTGTTACTCTTCCGTGTTTCCCGACACGGTAGACGGCTTGGAGCAGCGGAGGTGATTGAGCTCGCAATTGGAGATTGTTGGATCCCTCACCAAGTGTTATAAGGGGTTCTTGATCCTTCCCCGTGGAAGTTCGCAAATTGAATACTCTAGTGGAGCTCGTGGCTTGGAGGATCTCCATCTTGTGTGCGGTTGTGCGGTGCCCGCCGAGGGCTCGACTCTTGATAGTCGATTAGCTCGCGAACCGACAAGTGGGTGTATTGTCACAATGGAGAGTAGCTTGCCGGGAAGCAAGTGAACTTCGGGATAAATTCTTATGTCATTCTCTTCTCGAGGATTTCTCTTGTGTGATTAATTGATTGGTACTTCTCATCTCTACACGGCGGTATAATCACTCGAAGCTCTTCTCTCGTATTACTTCT
The DNA here is from genome assembly GCA_038087645.1 of Saccharum hybrid cultivar R570. Taxonomy (NCBI): domain Eukaryota; kingdom Viridiplantae; phylum Streptophyta; class Magnoliopsida; order Poales; family Poaceae; genus Saccharum; species Saccharum hybrid cultivar. The sequence goes on from JAQSUU010000344.1 coordinate 4,841,168, forward strand.
TATTTCTAGCTTGTAGTTGTTGTTGTGTTTAGTGGATAGCCTTGTACTAGACTTGTGTAGGTGGCTTGCTTAATTAGTTAGAGCTAGTGCTTTTGCTTCGCCACCTTTCGTACTAACTTGTGATCAAGTAATTTTTGTAGAAGTTTTAATTAGGCTATTCACCCCCCTCTAGCCATTTGGACCTTACCAAGAGTAACAAGAATCCCGCAGCCAATGCTCACCCAAGTGCCAACTAGATGCAAACTCATAAGCAAATGTACTTGAGATAACTCAAACTCACTTTGATTTGTCAATCAAGCAAGGGAGATGAGTAGGAGGGGATGTGCTCAGCTCAAGAGGATGTTAGAATATCAAAATGTCCAAGAGATACCCCTAGAAGCCGACCAACAAGTATTTATAAGTAGCCCTAAAGAATAGAGCCCTTAGGAGCAAGTTGCCGCTGCCTGCGTACTGACCGAACACACCGGTTGAACTGACCGAACGCGGTCACAATGTCCGGTTGCCGCTGATTCGTGTTTCTGACCACGCGATCAGATGCGCCGCTTAAACTGACCGGATGTCACATTGTCAACGTCCGGTCGATTCCAGTAAGCACCCACACACGACCGGACGCGTCCAGTCGATCATGACCGGACGCGCCACCGCGTCCGATCGACCTCGCGTGTTTCGCAACTTCTCTGGAGCTTGACCGGACGTGCCGGTCCCGTGACCGACCGAACGTGCCGGTGCGCGCGCTGTCTTTGCACGTGGGAAGAGCTAACCGGACGCGCCAGCCATGTCCGATCCAGTGTCTGGTCACACATCCAGTCACCCTAGTGACTCCCTTTCGCCTCCGTTTCTTCACGTCTAGCAGTGAAAAATAGACGTTTCACTTCCACAAAAGCGCCGAATCCCGCGAACCCAAACCCCTCTCTACTGCTCAAACATCACCGCCTTCGCAAATGTGCTAACATCACCAAGTGTACATCACCAAGTGCATGTGTGTTAGCATTTTCACAATCATTTTTGAGGTGATAAGTTAGCCCTCCACTAGATCTAAATGCATATGCAAATGAATCTTCATCTAGTGGCACTTAAGTGATCAATAGCCCCGAAAATTTTTCCTCTTTATAGTATGGCTATCGATCATAAGTGTGATCACACCCTCTATGGTGTCTTGATCACCAAAAGCAAATCCTATCTATACCTTTGCCTTGAGCTCCATAGGATTGCACTTCATCTCCTCTTCTTCTCCAAGCATGGCACCAAGTCATCATGATCAACATGCATCTTGCCATAACTTAGGAGTGTACCAATCACCTTTTGCTATCAACACTTAAGCACATATGATTAGTACTTAGATTTCATCAATTAGCTAAAACCAAACTAGAGACTTTCACGCGCTCTCCCCTTCTCCTCCCTATGTCCTTCCCAGTCTCCTTTCCTCAGCTCCAAATCCGATAGCTTTTCTCCTCTGCCGGTGGAGGTCATTGCCAGCTGTTGGAGCCTAGATCCGACCACACCCCTAGCTGATCTACTTCGACCCACGTCAGATTTGGTCGTGGACTGTCGTCGTCTCTTTGGCTACTGGCATCATCCTAGGCAGCTTGGTGGTCATGGCCATTAACAGCCATGGCTGCGTGGGGCTTGCCTAGCCCCCACCCCAACGTTGTTCCCTTCGGTCGTTGGCCCTCCCCCTAGCACTGCCATCACTGCTCTCCCTCGCTCGTGCGTGGGTGCTGGTGGTGGGCTGTCGGCCGTAGAAGGCCAGATCTGGCCACACCTCGGCTCCTTGGCTGCTGGGGCACGCTCCTGGCGCTTAGTGTGGTGGTGCCACCATCCCTGATCCCTACCTCATCGCCAGTCTGGTAGAGGGGATTTGCTGTGCCTATGTGCACCATACTTCATCTTTGTAGTGGTTTGTCCTACAGTGATGCTAATTTGGGTTGAACTTTTTGGCGGAGGCTTTGCCGCCATCGTTTGGCTTTCGTCGTGGATGCTCTGCAGGTACCCTTATGTCTCTTTTTCCTAGCGGATGCTTTGCCACCATTGGTCCAGCGAATGCTTTGCCGCTGCGGTTATTGGACTCTTCTTCGCCGGATGCTTTGCCTCCGCGGTTGTTGGCCTCTTCTCTGGCAGATGCTTTACCGTTGTTGTTGCGCTAGCCTTGTTCTCTACCAAATGCTTTGCCAGATGTCACTTGTTCTCACTGGTTATTTCTAGTCGATGCTTTGCCGCTGCAGCTATTGCTGGAGGCTCGTCTTGTCTCCTTTGGTTGGATGCTTTGCCACCATGGCTATGTTTCTCTATAGGGAACCAGTGTGATGATGTCTCTTTTTTTTCCCATAGGTTCAGCTTATTAGGATTTTTCTTGTTGCTCTGATCCATTTGAGGTCACTTGCCACTTGCTCGGTGGTTGTAATTTGCACTGTGAGGATTCTCTCATAGTTGCGTCGTGTAACTTCTTTCCTTATAATGAAACACGTGCTTAGGCACGATCCCAAAAATATTTTAACATTTTAAACTTAGCACGCAACAAGTAATTATAAGTCAAAGATTTGATTGGTTGAATTTTGACAACCCAAAAGCATCACTTATCCAGGACTAGAGCCTAAAGGGTATGTATTGGAGTCAAGGATGGGCAGAAAAAAAGAGAAATGAGCACCAAATCCCAAAAACTGAGGCAAGGACATAAGAAACCAAAGTTACTTTGTCCTTCGGTCTTCAGAACAATTCAAGTGAATATAAGATGTATTCCTCTATTGGTTTCTTGGCTCTATACTTCAAGCAATCGAAGATGACTATCCCTCGTGTCTTTCACAGTCCCTCAGCAAATCCACTACTTGTTGCTCAACAGATTCAAGCCACCCCTTCCTCACCCTCTTCGTGCTTAATGCTACAGCTATCCAACATCGCTTCTTACAGACTTCATGCCCCTTTTCCTCTTCGGTGTGTGGAGTATGTCTTTGCGGCTTAGCGTGCCACCACTACATGGCGAGGATTCTGAAGAGCAAACTCGCCACCACGAAGATGCTTCGCCCGGCTGCCCCTCGCCACTGGCCTCTATGTTCATGGTGGTTCCTTTTAAGGTTGATCATAGTGGTGGTAAGGTCCACCGTGATGATACAGGACGATGAGTGGAGGTCCATTTAGATAGGGTTTGTCATCGGGTTAGTAAGTACAGGTTCGCCATGGTGTCAAACTTAATGGTATCTCTTTGGTTAAGTTGAGAAAAAAAAAGAATTAGGTTTTTGAACGTTCAATCATCAAAATGTTGATCACAAGTTTAGGTATTGTGTTTGAAAAAAATCATTTTTACCATATGGGGCGACTTTTAGGTTCCACCCGAATGCCCACCTCTACTTGGTTTGTCTAGATTACTTTCATCTTTATATGTTTTCATGTTCAATAAATGAAATTTAGAAAGCAAAAGGTACACACATTATACCATAGCACATACGGCGGCAATCAAGGTCAAAATGTTACAGAGATTCATGCTTTAGACACAAATGCAATAGAAATTATGGTCTATTTGGATCATTAGAGCTAGATACTAGTTGAGGCTAAAAAATAGTCAAAATCAGTTAGAGTTAGCTAGTTAGTTAGCAACTAGTACAACATATAGCTCTTTTGTTTAGATACGCTAAAGTTACTTTTAACTAATTTTTAGGGGTTGTTTAGTTGGTGAAAAAGTTTGGGTTCGGCTACTATAGCACTTTTCGTTTTATTTGGCAATTTGTGTTCAATCATAGACTAATTAGGCTCAAAAGATTTGTCTCGTGATTTACAATTAAACTATGTAATTAGTTTTTTCTTTCGTCTACATTTAGTACTCCATGCATGTACCGTAAGATTCGATGTGACAGGTACCGTGCAAACTTTTTTGGGTTGCATGAGCAACTAAACATGCCCTTATGCCCTTAGCTAGCTAAGGGCGCGCCCAACCCGACAAAGCTGGCATACTGCCAGGGGCCACGTTGGAGCCGGCCGTTCACATCACAACAATGGTTAGCCTCAGATATGCCCGCGGAGGCTACGGTATATATCATCATCCGACACAAGTTCAAGGCACTGGCTACAGCTAGCATTGGGAAGAACCACTCCGCTGTGACGTCAAGACGATGGAAAAAGTAGCGTGCATGTTGCCAGCAAAAGACAGAGAAATAGTGACTCATGGGACCACAACTATAGCCTGCGTTGAGTAAACAGTAACCTTAGCTTACTCAAGTCTACGTGGACTAGCATTTTTGGACGAGGCTAACAAATTCGACTGCTCGCGTTGGGCTTTGCCCTAACGATTAGCCCATGTATCAAATTTGCCTTAAAGTGACAATGACACTGTTCATCCGGCTTAGACTACCCGCACTCATGGACCTCTATTATATATTCATCCTCTATACGTCATAGTCAGCAAGATTCTCTCCTCTATACTCAATTCTCCCGCACTCATCCATCCTCTATATCATCTTCTATCCACTCTATTCACTGTGGGACCCACTTGTCACTTTATCTAAATATATCCATGTGTGACCTAGTTTTGAAGGATTTATTGAGACGAATTTAATGATGAAATCGAAATTTAATTTGGATTTTTGGTTTGTGAGTTATAGCATTTTTTCGTTTGTTTAGCTAGTGGGGCCTGTCACTATAGAGTATAGAGCAAGCACAGTACCACTCTAAATATAGAGTGAGAGAAATGATAGAGTATCGTTTTAGAGTACACAGTGCTACAGTTTTTACTCTATATTAATACTCTAAAGCTTTAGAGTATCGTTTTAGAGTATCCACTGCGGGTAGTCTTATAATCCGTACTTTTTCAGCTTGTTTTTTCAGCCAGAACAATGTTTTTCTCTCACAATAAATCAGCCAACAATATTTTTCAGTCGGCTTATCAGCACAGCCGAACGGAACCAATGATGAGTTGAAGGCACAAATCAGCGCATGACATATAGTCCAGGCCGTCCACGCAAGCAGAAACAGGCCATTTTTGAGGTGCAATGTGTCCACGCAAGCACATGACACGCGGACCAAACGTCAGCGCTACGGAACTACTCTGTGGCCGCGTTCACTTCCCCTCCCAACCCAAAATATTTCCTCTTACACACATCACATCAAATCTTTCGACGCATGCATAGAGCATTAAACGTAGGTAAAAAAGATAACTAATTGCATAGTTTGTCTGTAAAGTTCGAAACGAATCTTTTGAGTCTAATTAATCCATAGTTGGACAAATTTTACCAAATAACAACGAAAAGTGCTACAGTAACTTTTCAACTACTTTTCGCGAAGTGAACACACCCTGTGTAACGTGGGCCCGTCCGTGAATGAGCGGTCCAAAATATCAGTGGCCACGTCAGCACTCGAACCGCTCCCGCGCTCGGTCACGTGCCCCTCACGCGCTGCACTAGGGTTTCCGCAGCATACCTACAAGTACTCGAAACCCCGTCCGCTCTTCCCCTCTTTTCCGGCTGCGCCTTCCCCTCGCAGCCGCCAGCCCTCAACGCCCCTACCAGCAGCCACCGCCCGTTACCCCGTGATGTCTCCCGCCCTTGCCGCTGCCGTGGAGCCCACGGCCGTCGACGACTCCGCCTCCAAGAAGGCCAAGCGCAAGCAGCTTAAGGTCGCCGCCGCCGCCGCCGCGGAGGCAGAGGCGGAGGCCGCTTCAGCCAAGAAGAAAGAGAAGAAGCGGAAGGCGAAGGAGCCGTCCCCTCCGCCCCCGTCGGCCTCGTCCTCTGACGAGGAGGAGAAGAGCAGCACCAGCTCCGAGGAGACAGCCCCCGCCCCGAAGAAGGCGAAGAAGGAGAAGACGAAGAAGAATGCCGAGGTCTCGTCTTCAGCCTCAGATGACGACGGTGAGATCACGGCCAGCAGCGACGAGGACCCTGCGGACCCCAACGCGCTGACGAACTTCAGGATATCGGAGCCACTGAGGCAGAGCCTCAGGTCCAAGGGGATCAAGGCGCTGTTCCCCATCCAGGCCACCACTTTCGACCTCGTACTCGACGGCAGCGACTTGGTTGGCCGAGCGCGCACCGGTCAGGTGAGAATCAGTTCCGAATTGTGATTCATTTGGTTGATTTACATGGTGTAGTCCTTATTACTGCATGTACAGCTCTTTGAATTGCTAGACTGTGTTCCTGCTCGTATACTTGAATGCAATGCTTGGTGAGCGATATGGGAACCTTTCTGTATCTGTATGAATTCCAGGAGAACTATGGTACTTGTTGATTTTGAACAACAGATGGTCGCATTGTTCTGCTCTGCTTGAACAGTAGTAATTCATTTGATAGCTTGAAAGTGAATGGTTGTTTCTGACAATCAGCTAACACTTCTATTCAGTATATATAGAGTCATGATTATGTAGTACACTAGTACTGGATGAAAATATTTGCAAAAAATCCCCTGAATTTCTCATTATGATATACTCGACAAGTGGTGGCCATGAGGAACACCATTGCTCTTCTGTAGTATGTTTATCTGAAAACCTGTATGACAAAAATGTTATTTCCTACAGGGAAAAACTTTGGCTTTTGTCTTGCCCATATTGGAGTCTTTGGTTAATGGGGCAAACAAGGCTTCTAGACGAACTGAGCATGGCAGGACCCCAAGTGTTCTGGTTCTGTTACCAACAAGAGAGCTGGCCAATCAGGTAAAAAAGTTGTATCCATATCTGATTCAAGAAATTGGATTCTTTTGTACATGTTTTTGTGGTCATAAATGCATCATTAAAATGAATTTCAGGTGCATGCCGACTTTGAGTTTTATGGTGCAACATTTGAGCTTTCTGCATGTTGTGTGTATGGTGGTTCTCCTTATCGTCCTCAAGAAATGGCATTGAGAAGAGGTGTGGACATTGTTGTTGGAACTCCTGGTCGTGTCAAGGTGATTATCTTCTCTTTGTTGATATCTCCGTCCCATTGCATTGTGAGCTCATTTTCTCCTTTTCTTATGTGTGCTACATTACTTGTGCAGGATTTCATCGTAAAAGGAACTCTCAATTTGAAATCTTTGAAATTCCGTGTCCTTGATGAAGCTGATGAGATGCTTAACATGGGCTTTGTTGATGATGTCGAGCTCATTCTTGGTATGCTCATTTGTCAGTTTCTATGTATTGTAGGTTCTTATATACAAATGTTTCATTTTTGAGAATATGGATTAGTTCAAATGAGCCAACTATTTTCTTTATATACTTTTTTTATTTACTACTCACTTTCTGATTTTTAAATGGATCAATTAACATGGTTGTCGAATGGAGCATTTAACAGCGTTGGTTAGCTTTCTGTTTGATATATTTAATCACTCCCTCTAATATACGAACAGGCAAGGTAGAAGATGCTACCAAAGTACAGACACTTCTGTTCAGTGCCACCCTGCCAGATTGGGTGAATAAGGTAAGATAGTTTTATAGGACTTTCCTATTTTAATTATCTTTCCAGCATTTCTGTTAACTGACAATGTGTTTTGGAATTATCATAGCTCTCTATGAGGTTTCTGAAAGTTGACAGGAAAACAGTTGATCTTGTCGGTAATGAGAAACTGAAGGCCAGTGCATCTGTTAAGCACCTTGCTCTTCCTTGTAACAAGGCAGCAAGGGCACAAGTTATTCCAGACATTATCCGATGCTACAGCCAGTATGTACTACCCATAGATGGTCGTCGTTTTTCAGTATGCTGTTTGATTTTAGTTGACTTTGCTAAACTTTTCTTTGCTTCAGTGGAGGCCGAACCATTATCTTCACTGAGACAAAGGATTCTGCATCAGAGCTTTCTGGTTTGATTCCTGGATCCCGTGCCTTGCATGGAGATGTTGTGCAAGCTCAGCGTGAAGTATGTGAATTCTTTGATCACATGTCAATATGATAATATAATTAACTAATCTGCAATACTGTCTGTATAACATGCGTTTCTTATTGTTATTGGCATGTGCGTACTGTGTTTATAATTCATGTTAACGTGTAATACTACTGACATTTAATGTATACCATTACAAAATCAGAAATGTTGTTCTAATCCTTTATGCAGCTGAACTCCATTATTTATAACTCAATGCTATCAACTGTTATACTCAGTTTTAATTTTTCTTTAATCTTTTTTATTGATCTGCCCGACCATTCACACTGTTGTAATAGTTGCAACTTGCAAGGTGCAGATATTTGATGTGTTTTTGGATGATTTAGGTCATTCTTGCTGGATTCCGTAGTGGGAAGTTCCAAGTTTTGGTTGCTACAAATGTGGCAGCTCGTGGTCTGGATATTAATGATGTGCAGCTTATCATTCAGGTATGGCTTGTTTTGCAGTTGAGTAATTTCTAATAGCTAGGCTTGGTCTCCAAAAAAATGTTGTAGTACGTAGGCCTTTGCTTGATTAACTACTTACCGTTTGCATTTAAAACTTCCAGTGTGAACCTCCCCGTGACGTTGAAGCTTACATACACCGGTCAGGTCGGACAGGGAGAGCAGGTATGCTAAATATTATGATGCTTATTTGTGTAAAGTATTGTTTATAATTGCTACCTTTAATGCAACCATTTGATTTTCAGGTAATACTGGTGTTGCTGTCATGCTTTATGAGCCCAGGTATAAGCATAGTGTGAGCAGACTAGAAAGGGAGTCTGGGGTTAAGTTTGAGCATATCTCTGCGCCACAGCCTACCGATGTAGCACAATCTGCTGGAAGTGAAGCTGCAGATGCCATTGCGAGTGTGTCAGACAGGTAAGATATTTCTATGATCATTTTGGGACAAATCATGTTTCTTTTGTTTATTGGTTTGTCATTAAGCATGTGGATGGGTGTTGTGCAGTGTTATTCCTGTCTTCAGGCAGCAAGCGGAGCAGTTGCTAAGCTCTTCCAGCCTGTCTGCAGCTGACTTGCTTGCCAAGGCACTTGCAAAGGCAGTTGTAAGTTGCTTTCTTGTTCTACATTTCCAGGTTTCTGCTCTGCTCTAGATATTGGCAGTTGTAACTAACAGAAATATGTACCTTAGGGTTACACGGACATAAAGAAAAGATCATTGTTATCTTCCATGGAGGATTACACTACACTACATCTTCAAACTGGCAGACCGATGTGGTCACCTGGGTAAGTGGCTGGTAATTTGTGCTTCTGGTTCATGAGGGTCCTCAGATCTTTTGATTAAATGGAAATCCTTTTCTTCCTGCAGGTTTGCTTTTACTATATTGAAAAGGTTCATGCCAGAAGAGAAACTTGCAGATGTAAAGGGTGCAACCCTCACCGCTGATGGAACAGGGGTTGTATTTGATGTTCCTGCAGCAGATGTTGAAGACTACATTCAAGGTATAATGGACCTTCTCTTGTTCGTGAAATAATTATCGACTAGTATAAGCATGGAAATATTTTACTGCTGTCCTTGGAATCCCTTTTCTTGTTATGCAATTCAAAAAATGCAGTTGAAGTGTCGTATTATTTTCTAAAATCCAACTATGATTACTTTTGGCATACGGGGCACCACTTTAAACGCTACATGATCCTGCAGCTTCGGAGAATGCCGCACAGGTGACAATTGATGAAGTCAAGCAAATGCCACCCTTGCAAGAGAAGGAGCAGTCAAGAGGTAACTCTGGTGGAGGAAGATTTGGCCGTGGAGGAGGCGGGAGATACTCTGGTGGTGGCCGTGGAGGCGGCTTCGGTGGTGGTGGCAGAGGCAGAGGTGGTGGTGGCAGAGGGTTTTCTGGGAGGGGAGGTGGTGGCAATAGATTTAACAGGAGGAATTAGAAGCTGCTGCAATCTTAATGGACATTTCAGAGAACTATGTTGTGTTTGACGTAGTTTTGATGAAGAGGGGGAGGTAATAGTCTCAGTTTTGGCTGAATTGTATCGGCTTTTGTTTATTTGTTAGTGTTCGTCAACGAGAATACTACTCATTTTTGCTAACGCAAGAGTGTACGTTTTTTATGTACTCGAAATCAACAATTATGTTATTATAAGTAAAGCTATATATGTATTGTTTGAACGTGACATAGGTGCAGATTCAGTCTCCTGTGGTTAGGAAGTAGAGCTTGCTCGGCAGCACTGCGGTTTATTACTGTAAACTAAATAGTTCATGCTACAGTGATAAGCCGTAGCCGCAGGGCTGTGAGTGCAGCTGAGAGCAGCCACAGTTGCTATTTCTGTCTGCGTCCAGACGTTTTGTTTATTCCTTTTTTTAAAAAAAAAAGACGTATTGTTTCATCCATTTTTTTGCATTTTATGATCCGGAAGGAACGGTGATTGGTGTAGTAGTTACGCTACTCGCTACATTATTAATCAAGCAAAAGTGCTCATGTGTTGCAGAGTCTATCTGTTTGCCCTCACTCTTGAGTCCTCACCATTTTGTTGGTGTGCTCAACAGTGGCACATAACTTTGAAGTACCTATAGACATCTAATAGTTAGTGTACGTCTGTTTGGCAGGACTTCTCAAGTGCTCCTCCGGAGGAGCTAAAACACTTGATGAGGAGTCAGTGACGGAGCCAGGATTTCATAGCAGGGTATTCCATGTACAAAAAATTCCAATGCAAATATATGTAATAGTAATAAGCAAAGTACAAAATGCAATATTAATAAGCAAATATACAATAGTAATAAAAAGAAAATATGCAATAGTACTCATCAAAGTATAAATATGCTAGCACCCTTCAAGCCGGAGCTGGGAGGGGGGCTGAGGGGGAGGGCCAGTCGGCCGGAGCCGAAAAGGATGCAGGCGCTGCTGCTCTGCTACAACCCGCTGTCGTCGACGACTCTTTTGCAGGGCATTGGTTGTCAGCGCTAGGGTCTAATGTGGGCGCAATTGAGCGGAGGTATGAGGGGCGAGGGGGCCACACAACATCTAATATACCAACATGCTATGCTTAGACACATGCATGAAGTATTAAATATAGACTATTTACGAAACTAAATACACAGATTGAGACTAATTTGCGAGACGAATTTTTTAAACCTAATTAGTCCATGATTTGACAATGTGGTGCTACAGTAAACATGTGCTAATGACAAATTAATTAGTCTTAGTAAATTCGTCTCGCGGTTTATTGACGGAATCTATAATTTGTTTTTTTATTAATATCCAAACACCCCATGCGATACCCCATGCGACACTCAATGTGACACCAACTAAACTTTAATCCCTCCGTCCAAACACCCGGACTGTGAATGTGTGCGCACATGCTATGGTGCCCGACGACGCCTTGCCCCTCGGCCGCCGCCAAGCTTGCGTTGTGAGAGCACGACTGCACGAGGCGGCCACGGAGGCTAGCTGGGCACCTGCATGCATGCTGCGCGAGCTGCTGCTTTGCTCACACGTTGGCCGTGGATGCTGCTTTGCGAGAGCTCAAGGGCAGCACTCTATGCATGCACAGGGCTAATATCATTATACATATATGTATATATATTTGTTTTTACTCTCAAAACATGGGTATTCCATGGCATACAAGGGCATACCCCTGGCGCCACCCATGTGAGGAGCCACCTTTTTGGCTCCAGCTCCTAGCCTAAAAATAGTTCTGACTCCTCTATTATTCATCAGAAAACAACTTCTTTTTAAAGTCTTTGGTAGGGCTTCTATGACTCCTCCACATAAGCTGCTGCCGGAGTCGGAGCCGTGCCAAACAGGCCTTTAGTTGTCCACCTTCACCACGGTGGTCGTGCACGAGTGGGCACTACTGTAATCTACATGTTTTTATAGGGTTTTTCTTTTTCCCTAGGAGAAATTGGAGACTCTAGAAGAAGTTTTTTTTCCTCTAAGATGATACTCCCTTGTTCCAAATTATAAGACTTTTTGGCTTTTTCTAGTTATTATGCTTTTACTATATGTCTAGTGTATATCTAAGTGCATATCAATAATAACTATATATTTAAACAAGCCAAAACATTTCAAAGTTTGAAACAAGGAAGTGTATGGAAAGCACGACAAAACTAAATTTTTCTTCAGGAGTTGGCTATTTTTCTCTGGACGAATTAAACACGCTCTCTAGGCATGTGTCAAGTCGGCTACAGGTTTTTTTTTGTTTTATGTTACTAAACAAATATACGCCCTGTTCGTTTGAACGTATCAGTCTAGCTTATCAGCCATGGTATAGTGTTTTTCTCTCGTAATAAATCAGCCAACAGTACTTTCAGCCATGGCTTATCAGCCAAGCGAATGGGACGATAATCGGAGCTAATTTGGTACCACTTACGTCACTGACCTCGTATTATCATGACTATTTTCAGATCATGTCGCACGAATGAATAATGATTAATGCTAAAAAAATCAGGTAGTGCCAGCCAACGAGATCCTAACACAGTTACGAGCTTCTATAAAAATCCCATGAATTGCCTGGGCCGTGGGCTGAGAGCCACCGAAGTTGCATCCAAACCTTAGGCTGTCAAAAATGGATCGTTAACTTACATGGGCCGTCGTTGCTAAAATAAAAAAATCACTTGGGCCATTCCTCTCTGACTCCTGTTCCGTGTCGAATACACACCATCGCCGGTCGCTTCCTTCCAAAACAAATTTGGTCGGGCACCGCCGCCTACGGACGGGAAAGGTTGCGCGATCTCTTGATTCTCGCGCTCCGCTTCCGTTCCCTTCCTAGTCGGACGTATGTCGGCTTCAGTAATGGCGGCACGACAGCGCTTGGTGGTCCTCCTAGTCACCCAGTGTGCGTGCTTGACGCCTGCGCGCCTGCGCCACATCCGTGCGCCTCCTGGACGCGACCTCCGTGCAGGACCTCAAGGCGGCGCTGCGTGTCTGTTTCCCGCCTGCGCAGGCCACCCCAGCCTTCCACCTCTTCCTCCGTGGTGGCAAGCTCCTCAACGCCAAGCTCGTCGGCCTCTCCCTTGCCTAGGGCGAGGCGACCTAGGCCCTGCGAGCACACAGGAGGTTCGCCAGCGGCGCTGAGTTTTTTTTATTAATCAAAGAAGAGGAATGACGAACGAGAGAGAAGAGGAGCGACTGGACGCGAATGACGGGAGCGGAGCGCCGTGATGCAAGCCGATTAGGCCGGAATCTTGGGCCAGAAGTTAGTGACTGGTAGGATGGTTAGGCAAATTAGAATGGTCTGGACGAAAAAATAGCCTGAAATTTTGCCTTTTTATTATTACATAATGTTTTTCAATTCTAAACTAAGAAGAGTGATGTTGACTGGTGGTTTTTCAATTCCAAACTAAGAAGAGTGATGCTGAGTAGTTAGAGGAGGACCGGACGAAAAAAATAGGGGTTGAGAAATTTTGCCTCTTTATTATTAGGTATAGATATAGGGACAGGGATAGATATCTTCTCAATTGCATAGGAGAACTTTAATTTTGTGGATTTCTCACGTTCACACGTAGATTTAATTTTGTGGGTTTTTCATGGATGTCCATAAAATTAAACATATATATGGATTTGCGGGCCGTTGTATCCTTATTTTATGGTTTTTATGTAGCCATATCATTATTATTATTTTGGGTAGGTTTGCTTGCAGGGTTCTTGTCGTCTCTGGCCTCCTTAGGGTCTGTTTGGATGTACCGGTAGGTTTGCTTGCAGGGTTCTTGTCGTCTCTGGCCTCCTTAGGGTCTGTTTGGATGTACCAACTAAACTTTAGTTAGCTAAATTTAGCTGCTAGACATCCAAACAGTCCAGTTAGCTATTTCAACCTAGCTAGGGGTGTTTGGCTCCCCTACTAAAATTTAGTTCCTATTACACCGGATGTTTGAACACTAATTTAGAGTATTAAATGTAGATTAATTACAAAACTAATTGCATAGATTGAGACTAATTTATAAGATGAATCTATTAAACCTAATTAGGCTCATGTTTAGTCTTTCTAATTAGTATCAAAATACCTGATGTGACATCTACTAAACTTTAGTTCCTGGATCAAACACCCCCACCCCATCTAAAGTTTAGCCGAGAAACTTTTAGCTGGCTAAAGTTTTACTTTAAAATTTTAGCTAGCTAGTTAGGTGCATCCAAATAGGCCCTTAGGAGTTGGTTCTTTGGCTTCTCCAGTCCACCGACTCCGGTCCACCGAGGTACCTGTTTGTCTGGTAGAACTTTAACCAGGTTAGGACCTATTTTTACTAATAGTTTTAAAATATGCTAGTTCCTCCTTTTCAAATTATAAGCTATTCTAACTATGTTGGAGAGTCAAAATATCTCAAGTTTGATCAAAACCATTGCAAACCCTTGGCCTCGCACGTAGAGCGCCGTGCCGCCGCAGGCCGTAGCCTACATGCCAACGAGCGCTGCTGCTCAGTTTGGGAAGAGAGAGAGAGGATGGACGTTCCTCAGGAGATTGGGGGAGAGAGGGATTAGACCCGTTTGGATGGACTTGAGACCCAATAAGAGATTAGGGACTCAGACGACCGTTTTGAGAGTTTAGGAACTGGGATGATCTAGTCATATAAGTTTAAGGATTGCCAATTTTATTATGTGGTACCATATTCTATATTCTCTTTTGTATTTCTCTCACATAAGCTTATTATCTGGGTCCACCGTACCGCTACATAAGGTCCTTGACTCTTTGAGGTTGTGACCATATTGCTCTTATCAAGCTCTCATCTCTTTCCTTCACATGAGCAAAAGTAATGATTAACTTATCCTTAAGACAGTTATTGTACTTGCTTGAACTTGTGGCACGAGTCGTAAAAAAAATATGGTCAAATCTAGGAGAAACCGCTCACTTTATTATAAGACAACACTACTAAGGGTCGGGATTCCGGTGCTCCAGCTCCCACCGTTGCTTTTCCTGTAGTGTACTGTTCATTGGAGCTAAATTCCTCTCTCTTCCCTCTGCCTCTCATAGAGCTAATTGAAGTAGATGAGGCTAAAAAATTTGGCTCCAACAGCTTCTTGTATGTAAGTGAGAGAGAAGTTGGGAGAGAAAAACAGATTCTATCTACAGTGAAGCTACAGGGACTGTGTCAGTCGGAGCCGGAGCCAACTGAATCCATGCCAAAAGGCATAACAAACAGCACGGGACTCCGGGAGCATGCCAAAGGTATCTTCACGCTGAACGAATCGTAGCTATCAACAATTCAACATGGCGTTCTCGCCACGAAGGGCTCGGCCTGGACCAACGCACCAACCCAACCGACACGAACGCGGCGCTTTGTCACTCGGCCTTGCGCCGTTGCCATGCGGTGCACGAGCACGACGACGTCGACTGGCCACGCAAGGCCAATCATTTGCGTTCATCGCTAGACCGTGCCACCTCGCGCGTGCCACGTTTCTTAGACGCGACGGTGAACGACTGATCATCACGGGTCACGGGTCACGGCACGAAAAAAAAAGATGGTACCCTTTTTCTTTTTTTTTTTGATAGTGGTACCCTTTTTCTTTAGCGGAACGAAACGGGCACCCAACAATTATTTGCAGCAAGAAACAGACCCATCCATGAATCCATCCATCCAAGCGGACATGGCAATGCCGCTTTTATGCGGTTCCGGGTTCCCATCAACAGAGTCCAGAACGACCGACAAATACAGAGCGCCGCTTTCCTCGCCGGTGCGCCGTTGGTGGTGTGCTGGTGGCGCGCGTCGCACGTCGCGGTTCCGTCGCTTGGGGCTGGGACGACCAGGACAGGGACGACGCCGACTGCCCACGCACCACCAATCCACCATTACTACACCAAGCAATCATATGCCCCCTTTGCGCGCCGCGCTCGCCACGTCACATCGTGTCCGCCGCGACGAAGGGGTCGTAGTGGAGGCCCACCGCCGAGAGCAGCGGCGGGCCACGCCGTGCCGCGATCCAGACCCGCACCGTCGTGCCCGCGACGGGGCAGAGCAGCCGGTGCAGCCGCTTGTGCCCCACCGTCGTGCCGTTGGCCACGGGCGCGCCGTCCACGTACACCGCGTGCCGCTCCACGCGCTGCCCCAGCGCCACGTGCTCCTGGATCCGCACCACGTTGAACGCCCGCGCCTGCTTGTCCGGCCGCCGCCGCAGCCGCAGCTCGATCCAGTACCCGTTCCGGCGCCCGTCCCCGGCCGTCGACGGCGCCCAGTACGTGTCGTCGCGGCCGTCCAGCACGTTCCGCGCCGCGAACCCGGCGCCGCGCTCGCTGCTGGCCCTGGCCTCGCTGCCCGCGGCGAGGTCCGTGCCGAAGATGGTGGCCACGGCGGCCCCGAACTCGCGCAGCCGCGCGATGTCGGCGTCCTCGACCAGGCCCGTCGAGTTGGGCGGCGCGTTGAGCAGGAGCACGCAGTTCCGGCCCACGGAATTGTAGTAGATCTCCAGCAGCTGACTCAGCGGCTTGGCCGTCTCGTTCTTGTGCCAGAACCAGCCCGTCCGGATCGACACGTCACACTCCGGCGGCACCCAGTCGCGCCCCCGTGGGTCGCCCTCGTTCAGGTACCTGCAGGCACAGGCACGCACAACAATGGCGCATGCATGTGCGCAATGTATGGTATTAGTCGGTGGACAGCATTGACAGAGGATGCTCTGCTCTTGTCAGCATATATCATATATTATATACATGTGTGCACTGCACGTACTTCTCGATGCCGGCTTCGCCGATGGTGATCATGGAGCGGTTGACGGTGGACCAGCAGGTGGTTCCGGCGTAGCCCTTCTCGTCGCCGACCCACCGGACGTCGGGCCCGTCGTCGGAGAAGATGTTGATGGAGCGCTGCAGCTGCTTCACCGTCTGGAACCACTCCTGGAAGTGGTACGTCATATTGGTCGCGTTCTTGCCCTTGGCGCCGTCGAACCAAATCTCCGACACGCTCCCGTACCTTGATAGATTAGGAGTAGTTTGTTTACACACAGAATCATCAGGTAAGGTAACAACTGCTACGCGATGCTTTGTTTACTTGCATGGCCGCCGCCATGGCTCATGAGCAGATTGAGAGCTAGCGCAGCAGCTCGGAACGGAACTGACCCAGTGAGGAGCTCGTGGAGCTGGGCCTCGTAGTACTCGTTGTACGCGACTTCCTCGCCGTACCGGTCGTCGTGCCGGTCCCACGGCGAGAGGTACAGCCCGGCGTCGACGCCGCGCGCACGGGCGGCGTCCACGAACTCCCTGACCACGTCGCCGCGGCCTCCGCGCCAGGGGCTGGCGCGCACGGAGTGGGCCGTGTACTGGGACGGCCAGAGGCAGAACCCGTCGTGGTGCTTGGCGACGAGGATGACGAGCGAGGCCCCCGCCGCGCGCGCCGCCTCCATCCACTGGGTGGCGTTGAGCCCCGCGGGGCGGAACAGCGACGGGTCCTCCGATCCCGTGCCCCACTCGGAGTCCGTGAAGGTGTTCATGCCGAAGTGGAAGAACATGATCACCTCGCGCCGCTGCCACTTCAGCTGCGGCGCCGACGGGATCGGCAGCACCGGCAGCGGCGGCGGCGTCGCGCGCCACGCCTCTGTCGCCGAGACGAGGACGGCTACTACGGCCAGCGCCGCAGTGGCCAGGCACAGCAACGGGCTTGCCATCGTGTCGTCGACTGTCGTCGATGCTTCTCACTTCTCTGTGCTCGCGATGGCCATATATACTGGCGCAGGCCGGTATGGAGGAGGAGATGCCGGATGCGTATGGGCCGCGCTGGGAGAATGGGATTCGGGCGATGAGGAAGCCGCCGATGGTGCACGACGAGCGCGTTCCCAAGGGGTGGTGGTCACGGGCGCATGTGACGCCTGTCGCTTTGCCTTGCCTTGCCCCCCGCGGCGCGTGCGTGCACCCGATCCGACGCTGCCGGAGGATCGTTTGCATGATTGATCACGACGGATTGATCCTTGCATTGCAGGAACAACCACTGGCACGTCATTCGATCGATCGCTTTCCCTCATTCGATCACGCGTCATTCTCGCCCGATTCCCTGATTCCTTCGTCCGATCCAGCGGCCAGATCAGACGAGGACCGGCCCCGCTCTCCTTGTTGCCAAGCCTGGCGTTCGTCGAACAGACCGATGCACCGGCCGGTCGCCCGCCCAGTGCAGAGCAGCATGAGCATGTCGCGTAGGCGCAGCTGTAGCAGAGCGTTTGCGTTTGGACGACGCTGTTGGTCGCACTCGCGTGCGTGCTGGTGAAGCGGTGATGCAGCCGAGGCCCGAGGGCCGTGGCGTAACGTCGCTTTAGGTAGGCGGTCATCGGCTGGCTGCTGCGTCCGGCGTTCGGCGCTCTCATGCTGGTGTCGCGGCGCGCGGGTCCTGCCGTTTGTCTCGTGTCCTCTGCCTAATGCGGTTGCTTTGCTTTGCTGCAGGAGTTTTGGCTGCGTCTCAGGTACCGTACAGGTAACTGATTTCTTTGTGCTGGCTTCCTCCTCTGGCTCGTCCAATAGCAAACGACCGAGCTCATCTCATTTGCGTGCACTGCTTTGTCGTACCTGCTTGGGCCTGCGAAGTGTTAACGCCACCAGCTGTGCTGAGTTTGCATACACTGTTTCAAGGATGGAAACACTGGGGTGCCAAGTTCTGCATTTCGGCGATACGATGAGATCATGAACCAGTTATTAATAAAAAGTTTATGGCTCTACATCCTGATGTGATGTCGATGCCCCAGCACCCTACTGGTACGAATGTGGAGTCGAGGAATAAAAGACGGACGACAGGTGTGTTTTGTTTCGAGTACTGAACGTTTCCCTCCACGCACTTGAGGACACCTCATCAGTCGTGTTTGGGCACTTTGATGATGTGAGCGAAGAATAACAGACAAACAGGCAACACTTGAGCCCGGACGTCCGGACGGTTACACGCGTTCGGACGTCTGTGCCTGCTCTGTCCTGGTCGCTCGGCTCAGTGGTGGATCCAGGCCAAAAAAAATGACCTATAACGAGCTTTGGACCGCTAATTTTTTCACGAAGCGATTTTATAGAAATATAGAAGATAATGTCATGGAAAAATAATGATATACTTATATATATCCATAAACTGTTCGCAAAAAGAAATATCCATAACCCATGTCACAATCTCATAATTGATGTTTTTAAACTCTAGAAGATGAAACCAAATTGCATATTCTAGTGATGGTGTATGAACATACCAATTAAAGCCTACAACTATCAATTAAAGTATCTCTTCAAGCCTACAATTATCAATTAAAGTAATTTAGTAAAGAAATTGCTGAAGTACAGGCCAATCAAATTCGCAACAGGTTCAATCAATTTCACTTACCTTTTCTCCTTTTTCCCCTTTGTGTTGCTGCTGCATCAGAACTTTCCAGCGCTTAACTTTCCAGCAGCAGCAGTGCAACGTACTCCTAGCAGGCTAGCAGCGGTCAGCAGTGATGTGCACTCGCCGCCGGCCGTCGGCACAGGCGCACAGCAGCAGGGCAGGAGGCGCTGAACTGAACGGAGATGAGATTGGAAACTGAAACGACGCCCACGACCACGGAGCTAGACGCACACGCACAGACTTTTCACCTTCTACATGGGCTTCATGCGGACGAGTACAGGCCCAGCCCAGGTGCGGTCCAAGACTCGAGTGAAAATAACGCTTCAACACTTCGACCTTCGTCTTCCTCGGCTTCGTCTTCTTCTGGTGCCGCCAGCTATGGCTGAGGAAGGGGCGGGGGTGGGTAGTCTCGCCGGTGGAGAGGTCTGGCGGCCGCCAGGCCTTGCCAGATTGGTTGATCCGCCACTGGCTCGGCTTCGCGCCAGCTCTGCTTCCTGCGTCCGTGTTCGGATCGCCCCCTTCCGCTCCGCTGCCACGCCATCCAGATGATTTGGCCCTGTCTCTTCCACATCGGCGCCTCGCTCGTCTCTTCCACGCCGCTTGGATGACGCCCCAGCCTCTTTCACAACGGCGCCGCGTGGCCTGCGCTTCCTCTCCCTATCGATGCCATCATGGCTCCCGCGCTAGCTCTCTCTTCCTCACTCAATAACTCTACATCCAGATCTACTTTTGCAACACTCAGATAAAACAATTGCAACATACGTCTGAAACAGATAAAACATCCGAAACATACGTTTGCAACATAGCCATTGCAATATATGCAACATTCAGATAAAACACTTGCAACATACGTCTGAAACAGATGAAACATTTTAAACAAAGTCTTGCAACATACGTGTATAGCCATTGCAACATGTGCAACATGCGGAACTACTATTGCAACATCCATCTAAAACATCTGAAACAGTTGAAATATGCGTTTTGCAACATTAGGAAGCCCGACACCAGTCGATTCCAAGCGTCGGGTGCGAGCCGACAACGAGTGAGGGCACGCGAGCACCACTAGCACCAGCGGCGGCGGCGGTGGCGGCGGCGGCGTGCAAGCACCACCATCATCGGTACCACTAGCATCGCCCTTGGCTCGGCCGAGCAGGCGGCACGCGCAACGGGTGGGAGTAGACTATACGCGTGACGGGAGGGAGTGAGCGAGGCGGAGTGGGGCGGGGGCGTGTGGCGCGTGACGCGGGCGGGCGAAGGCGCGCGACACGCAACGCAAGTGAGCGGGGCGGATGGGTCGGTCCGTCCATCCAGACAGACGCCCGTGCGGTATCATTATCGCTAACTTATTTACCAGGAAAAGAATTGGATGGTAGTGCTTGTGCAGCTTTCTACTTCGGCTGCGTTTATACGCTCTGCAACGGAAGGCGGCAAGGTCGAATTGTTTATTATTTAATCTTTTTTTTGACAAATATTCACATTCATATCTCTGAGGGACTTATTTCTGTCTTCAAACCCCCGGAATCGTCACCATAAGCCCTGGTGCCGAGATTCAAGAGCAGTGGTGGCGTGACAACGGATGTGGCACTGACGTGGCCAAATCTTGATGTTAGAACGTATTACGTCCATCTCGGTGCCATAGATTTTGACGCCAGTGCGCATAAGACAAGGAAAACAATGCAGCGGCCGCCTGCATGCAAGCAATGAAGTCATAAAGCCTAGTACATTTACTTTAGGATACATGCTATGCTACTCAGATAGCTAATTTAGAACCTGTTTGGGACAACTATGGATTAACCAAAAACAATTTCAATCTATGAAAAGTTACCTAAACACACCATCGCTACTAGCTAGTTACACACCCCCATCTCACGTACCGTTTCATTTCTTTTTCTTTTCCTTCTTTCCTGAGCTTTTGGGCCGCGCCTTCCCGAGTCCGACCTTGCGCCATGGCCACACCCGGCCATCATGGCCACACCCCGCTGCCAGCATGGCTCCGCCCTAGCGAGGCCGTGCCCACCCAACGAGGCTGCATGCCCGCCCGGACGACCCTAGCCGCCTCCGGCCGACCCTAGCACAAATATGCATAGAGCTAACTCACAAGTCAGGTGCCTAGAGGCGTTATATATATAGTTATAACATCCAAAAGCATCAATCTAGCCCAGCACCAACTTTTGTAATAAAAGCTTTTACGAGCTTTCCATGAACTTCTCTTGTTATTTATCAAAAAAAAAAGTGAGAACAAAAGAATCCAACTACTCGTGCTAGGCAAACAACGCCTTTCCATGAACTCTCTTTTCTTCTGATAGCACACAGAAACTATTCAGCACAAATGAATATAACACACCCTAATCGCTAGAAATTTTGTACTCGTTGAAAATTATTTGCGCACGGGAGGAGAATCAGCTTCTAAAATTATCTGTTACCATTTCTTGTTCATCTCGCTTTAGAAATTTACATTTGCTTTTAGTAGTAGGAATGCAAATCGCAATGCACTTCTTACAAAGTTACAATATTGTTCTTCCAGAACAACTGACTGCAGGTTGGAAGCCCGCTCCATCACGGCTCCTAAAAATGTGATATGATTTTTTTTTTCTAGAACACGACTTCACGTGTATTTCATTAAGAAGTAGGTAGCATACACACAGTCAATAGCCCTCCAAGACGAGATGTCAAGATGGAAAAGACAGACACACCAGCGAGCTTAACGTAAAAGGATACATTTTGAACAGATGCACGACTTGCAGCAGGCGTAAAGCGCTAAGGCTTCGCGGCCACTACAGGAAACTAGGTAAATGCAATGAACCCCGCGACGACCCACTCATCCCCTTCTTCCAGCACCACCCGCGCCGCCTGGCTTGCAGAGGTGACGACGTTGGCGAAGACGCAGGAATTGCGCTCCCTCCGTAGATGCGAAGACACCAGCAGCACCACGGAGTCTCTGTGATATGTAGCACTGAAACCATCAAGCCGAAGTACTCCCAGAGACAAACGCTTGGACAAGTTCGCGCGCGCGCGCACACACACATTTCCCATGGTGTCCTTTCCTCCTCACGAATGTAAACATGGTCAAACACCTGCACACATAAAAAATGAACATGTTATTATGAAGGAAAAATGGAATAACATAAAATAATCATAGTTCTTTATATTCAGGGAATAACTGCAATGAGCACCGCACACTTTATATGCATGCATGCGATTGAGTATTGAGCGTAGAAGAAAAGGATGTTGAACTTCAAATACCAATGCAACCTTACATTACATGATGTCAGTGTCTATCTGTTTCTTGAACCTTATTCAATTTTATATTTCACAAAGGAATTGATTTTAACTGCTTGCATATCAAGGGTATCTACATGAGGGAGCTTTTACTTCAATCAAGGAAAATAAACTTCAAAACATGTTCAAGATTTCACATAGTAAATCGTTATAGCACATTGTCAGACCTATAAATATTGGTTGTAGTTTAAAGTTTAAACCATATGAAGAATTTTACAAGCCGCCTGTTTGGAAGATTGTTGGAGCAAAATAGTCACTTTATTTTAGCCTACAAACTACAGATTCTATGTGGAGCTGGGTTGTGTTCACCACTCCTAGAATATAACTTAAAATAAATTAAGGATGGAAGATACTAAGGTTTTCAACTAAACCTGGCTATGATTGGTTGAAGGTGAACCCTGCCAATTTTGTTAAGTGTGCTTCTCCAGCACAGGAATCACTCAGACTAATCCAAAAAACAAAGCTATCAGAACCACAGAGAGAACACCAGGGCATTTAAAAATTTTAAAAAGCATCGGCTAAAATAATAATAATAATAATAATAAAGAAAGAAAGAAAAAAATAAAAAGTACCTGAACATGTAGTTTCTCGAGGTACGGTGAAGCTTCAAGAAGCGCTATTGTCCACAATAGGCCGAATTCAACAAATATACCCTGCAGGCTCACTGGCAAAGCCTATAAGCAGCTCACTGGCTCGCGTTTGGTGCATCCCGCCTTCGGATGGATTTGGAGGTCTTATTGTCAGAACAAGCACAAGCACAAGGTTTTTTCTGGCTCCTTGCTCATGATAGACTCAGTACGCGTAATATCCTATGAAGGAAAAACATGCATCCGCAATCTTTCAATTGCGTTCTCAGCAATGGATCGGTGGAGGAGACGGTGGAACACCTGTTCGGATGTTGGAATCTTGTTGGGCTGACTATCCCACAGTCCCAAGGACCGTTTCAGAGGTCATCATAAGTCTCTGTTGGAGTATCTGGACGACTAAGAAACAACCTCATTTTCAGGTGTGAGGAAGGTACAAGAGATCGATGCAAGTGCATCTTCAAGAACATCTTCAACCTAATTACACTACGTGCGAAGAAAAAATACCTTCTAGGAATTAGTTCATGGTTAGAGCAAAGATTGTAATTGACCTTATCCTGTTTGTCTCCTTTTTTGCCCTTGCAATAAATAAAGGAAAAAAGTCTACTTCACCTCCTCAACTATGGGGGATGGACTACTTAACCCCCTTAATTATAAAACGGTCTATTGTACCCCCTGAACTTTTCAAAACCGGTCAAATTACCCCTCAGGCAATTTTGAAACGGCGAATTAGTTCATGGTTAGTACAAAGTTTTTGTTATAGATTTTGATCTATTTTTTCTATAATTTGGACTCAAATTTTGTTGTACTAAAGCATACCATATTATATATTCACCGTGTAGATCTACTCATGTGGAGTCCAACAAAATTAGATTTTTTATTTTATGATTTTTCTGTGATTTACTATGATTTTTCAAAGATTTAGCCGGAATAAATAAAAAAGAAAAAGACAACCGCGGCTACTGATGCCAGACCGATGGTACTGTAGCAATACAGTTGGTACTGTGGCAAAACCACCGTCTGAAAACCGTCTAAGGGGTAATTTGACCGGTTTTGAAAAGTTCAGGAGTAAAATAGACCGTTTCAAAGTTGAGGGGTTAAGTAGTCCACCTCTCATAGTTGGGGGGTGAAGTAAACTTTTTCCTTGCAATAAATTTGAGTAGGCTCAAGGCCCTCCTGTTCTCTCAAAAAGAACACTTTGACCGGGAATAGAGAAGTGCCAGATTTCTTTCTTAGCAAATGAGTTCGGAAAAGTAGCTCACGGATCCTATATATGGGGAAAAACATGCATTTTTCCTAGAAAAGTGCTAGATTTCATTCGTTAGGAATTGAGTAAGGAAAATTAGCTCACGGATCCTATATGGAAAATGTGTTTCCTAAGATTCGAGTCTCTAGGGAAATATTTTTATCATAGCAAATCACTAAATCAGCATTTTACACACAATTTGTATTTGAAACCAAATGCAAAATTCAAATTCGAATTTAAATATGAAGACATGGACGGTACCATAAGCATTGCATTGACATCCATTAACCCATACGTTGCATTCTCACGATATATGATTAAGAATTTATGATGGTCCCCTAACACATATCGACTACAAACTGTCACATAACAATCCAACATTAGTTTCAAAAGGGTATGGATATCCCTTGCTACATTATGTCCAAGCCATGTTTCGGCAAGAAAATATATCAAAACAATGGAAAATCATCCAGCAGAGGAGAGTAAGGGTTCCACAATTACGACTACCGCCAAGAATAATTAAGTTCAACATACTGTTTGATGATAAGACATAATAATACATGTTCCTCAAAATTTAAATTCCAAAACCAAAAAAAAACATTTGATACTATTCACCGAATAAGACACACCACATGTTCTATTACTTTTTAGTTCCCAAAAATTATCTGAACATTGCAGTCAGGCATGTCTCTAATCAGCTGCTCGACTGCAGCGTCCTGTTCGCCCTTCCCCTTTGGAAACACCCGTTCTGGCAGTAATCTTTCACAACGAGGAAGTGTACCTATCTCGTCACAGTAATCACAAGGCTGGTAATCTTTCAAGACAATGGTTTGTAGGTTGGAAGCTCGCTGCATCACAGCCCTTATAAGTGCTAATTGTTGCTCCATTGGGCTAAAGCCAGTAACCTGCACCTCTTTCAATAGCCATTCCTTACAGTTTTTGAACTCAGCTGCACCTCTTTCAATAGCCATTCCTTACAGCTTTTGAACTCAGCTACGTTCCATGATGGATTTGTTCTTTCACCATAAGTTTTCCTTGTACCTTCTGTGTCTACTACGCATGGATGTTCCATATCTGTACAGAATGATACATAAAAAAAAGAGTAAATTCCTTTAAGAAAAGAAAATAATTGTGGAACTTTGGTTATAACAAAACCACCACACTGCCCTCCAAATACAGAAAGGTTTGAACCAACCTTATCTTGTAAAGGAAAAACATTTAATAAAAAGAAAACATGCAACTACCTCAATATCAAATATCTCAAGTGATGGCGCGGCTTCAAGGAGAACCATCATCCATTACAAATCGAATTCAACAAAAATACCATGTAGAGATAACTTCCTTAGCTTCTTGAATGCAGTGCAGAGCAGCTTCCCTTCCAGTTTTATCCAAAGCTGAAGAAACATAGATGCAGAAAACAACATGAATAATTAGTTGGTTAATATGTTTTCCATATCATGCTCAAATATGTCAACCGTTTGATATTTTTAATTTATTAAATCAGCTAAATACACCCAGACAACAGTGCACGAAAATGAGTGTGAGTTTACCTTTTCTCCTCTGAAATTTAATGTTAAGTTATGTATAGCTGTTGTATCCCTCAGAACCTTACTCAAATCAAACCCTTGATGATGAACTGACGCACCACATATGAGGTTCAATTCCTTAAGGAATGGGGCAACACCAAATGACAGGGGTGTCAATGGAAACATCCAAGTATCCCAACAAAGTTTCTCTAGTTTTGGAAGACAGAGCACCTCAAGCTTCCCCAAGCAGCAGAAGTCAAGTTCAAGAAGACTAAGCTTCGAATCCGGTGCTTGTATCTTCCAAGGCGAGAGCCCCCCTGCATCACAGTTGTGGAGAGAGAGATGCTGCAACTGCTTGCAACAGTCAAATAAAAGGTGATGCAGATCCCATTCAGCAAAACAAACATTGTATAGTTCAAGTTTTGAGAGGCAACGGAGCACACTAGGA
The DNA here is from genome assembly GCA_038087645.1 of Saccharum hybrid cultivar R570. Taxonomy (NCBI): domain Eukaryota; kingdom Viridiplantae; phylum Streptophyta; class Magnoliopsida; order Poales; family Poaceae; genus Saccharum; species Saccharum hybrid cultivar. The sequence goes on from JAQSUU010000344.1 coordinate 4,867,288, forward strand.
TAGGCACTGAAGAAGCCGTCCACAGTGCGAGCTTGCTGGCGCATTTCCTCTTCGTAACAGTCGTCAGCCTCCTTCTCGTCCACAATGGCCAGGTCTAAATCTTCTAGAGTCCCAATCTCAGTTGCTTGACTAACTAGAGGGCCAATGACATCCGAGTAAGTGTTCACCAGATAGAGCTTGAGCTGCAGCCTTGTGATGGTGGCTTCGCTCCGGGGAGTAGCCAAGAAGCTAGTGGCTGCTCTGGTTAGGGAAGCCATTGCTTCGTCCATATGTCCAACTTCAATGGGGTTTGGGGGAGGAACAGATAGGAATTCTCTGACATCAATTGTGAGCTCACGGAGCAACCACGGCAGGTGTTTCCACCGCGTGGATAAGACGCTTGTCCTTGTGGCCGTAGTTATGTCAACTCTCTCCAGAATTGAGAGTAATACATCATCAGTCAGCATGCTGAGCCTATCTTCATCATCCGATTTCTGAAAAGGAAAAGAAAAGAAACAAACAGATTGAGCCTTTGTAGACCTACCAGGCTACTGGTGATAATTAATAGTAGCACAGAAAGAGTGTCAATGACTTACCTCAATATATCCATTATTTAGCTCCATGATGAATAATTTGTCTGGCTTTCAGAGCACCTGAAGACCGAAGCTACGACCCTCAAGAGTTTGTTTGTGAACTCCGGAATCCTCAAGGGCCACAATTTTATTCTTCCAAACACCCAACGCTACGACCCTCAAGAGTTTGTTCGTGAGCCCTAGAATAATACACCCGAAGTTAGTATACACATGTACATAATAATTAGATTCAGATCCGAATACGAATAGTAAGTTAGGGTTTGGGCGCACGGTTTCGCACAGCAGTAAGGGAAGACCAAGGGGAGGGCGTACCTGGTGGTGCTGGTCGCCGGCGAAGGGGCCGAAGTAGCAGCGACGGCCGGCCCAGTCGTCTGTGGGTGTGGGGTCGCACGCACGCTAGGAGTGACGGAAGAAGACAAGGCAACGTTGCAGCTTACAGCCACCCGGCGCCCCCCGTGCACGGTGCACCCCAGCCGCGCGCTCGCCGCCCGCGCCCAAGAGCCCTGCTGCTGGCCGACGGAAGGCTGCTGGCTGACCGTCGACGGGAGGGAGTGAAAAAGGAGAGTCCGCGTCTCATGCAACGGACCCGAGTAAATTAAGGCCGGCCCGGCTTGAGTCCACCACGTTTTGGTCCGGCCCGAGGCGGGGGTGTATGAGCCCGTTCGCTTCGCTAGCCATGACTCTCTTTGCTAATTTGTCGTAAGAGAAAAACATTTTTTCAGTTAAAAAAACTAGTTAAATAGTATGAATTATAAATCAAACGAATAAGGCCTATGTTTTCCTCGTTAATGCCTCACATAGGAGGTTTAACACTAACTAGGAACATTAAATATAGATTATTTATAAAATTAATTACACAGATTAAGATGAATTTATTAAGCCTAATTAGTCTATGGCTAACAAAAATACCCGTGCGTTGCAACGGGTCGTTATCGATTTCTATCTTTTGCCCCTCTCTATCTACATTCGGAGTTGGTGGCCTCAAGCTCATCGTACGGTAGGCAGGGTCAATGACAATGTCAGTTGACTTTATTATGTGGAGGCGAAGGCGCATCGAAGGTGCGACCGAGGTAAACAACACGAGGACGGTTCATCATTTCGTGCATGCAACACGGGTGTACCAGAGCCCGAAGAGGCCCTCACCTGCCAAGGCTAGGGTCACTGGCTTGACAACCGCTATTGTTGATCAGACAAGGGGATAGGCAAGGCGCCGTTTTTTTGAGATCGGGCACAGACTGCAGGAGAGGAGGCCAATAGGTGCGTATAGTCATTAGAATCGTAGCAACAAAGTCCTAATTCACGTTTTGTTCGGTTCACCCAATTGAATCGCTGCTATATAATATGTTTAATAGGTTGACACAAACTAACTATATGGTGTAGTGGAAATGGTTGAGTCTTTACCTACTTCTTTTAGTTCGATTCCTCTCCATACCCTTTTTTGCTTCTATTCTATTTCCTCGGCAGAAAAAAAGAAAAATGATACTGAAGTTAATTTACCTAGACTCAATCCTTCTTCATCCACACCATCAATGGATAGGTCAAAAGAATGTATAATTCCTGAGCCTGTATCGACGTCGTCGTCGTCATCACCATTGAGATCAATTATCATGGGCTCTTCTTCTTCCTTGTATGTTTGAACGTTGATATTTATGGCCATTTTATTTATTTTTTCAATTTATAAGAAAAAATAGGAGACCGAAAAGCAGATATAAAAAGTCACTGAACCATAGTTATATAGATATAGATTAGATGGATGATAAACTATTCAAGATTTCAGTCATCATCGAATTATTTTATCACATTAGATAAGGATAAGGAGTTTAAGCACCCATGATATATTTACTGTTTTTATAAAAATATAAGTATGGGAGAAAAAAAAAAGTCACGTATACAACTAAACGTTGGGAGGAGGAAACGAAAATAAAAAAAACAGGAAAAGGACGTGGACCGGAAAGTTGGAAACAATGGTGGTTCGCGGGGAAAAACAAACATGGTTTTACAGAGCTGTAACCGAGACCGAGTCATGTTAGCATCTCCAACAGTTTACCAAATCAACTGGGCATCCATTTATTTTTGGCAAAACAGAAAAAATTATGCTCCAACCGTTTAGCATCCAACTTAGTAAATTTTAGCAACTTGGCAAAACTCCCCCCTCCACGCGTATATTTGCGCGCTGAGCTCGAGCGCGCATCTGGCTTCACGTGCAAATTTAAGCGGGACTCTTCGTTTCTTAACGGGGCTCTTCGTTCGCTTAGCGGGCCTCTTCTTATTTTACCAAGTTCAAATGGCAAACTCTTGGAGAGAGTCTATTTTTTCACTTGCCATATATTTTAGCGAGTTGCCAAATCACGATATTTGTCAAGTGAATTTTGACAAACTCTTGGAGATGTTCTTAGTATTAAGTTGGACGAAAAAAATTTATGGCAAAGATTTTTCCTCTTTAGAGATGGAATATATTTTCTAATTTATACTTATATTTTTCTATTTGAGTTAGGATTTCTATACAACATACTTAGAATTAGAGACATCTATTTGGATTAGGATTCCTATTACTATCTATATTACTTTAGGCTGTACAATATGTGTCATATAAATATGGGAGTTGCATGATATAAATAACATCCATATTCACGAAGTTAGTTAGGGAAGACGAACAAAACAAATGGATGGACATGAAAAGGACGTGGACAGGAAAGTTGGAAACAATGGTGGTTCGCGGGGAAAAACAAACAAGGTTTTCCAGAGCTGTAACCGAGACCGAGTCATGTTAGTATTAAGTTGGACGAAACAAATTTATGACAGAGATTTTGCCTCTTCAGAGATGGAAAATATATTTTCTAATTTATACCTGTATTTTTTCTATTTGAGTTAGGATTTCTATACAACATACTTAGAATTAGAGACATCTATTTGGATTAGGATTCCTATTACTATCTATATTACTTTAGGCTGTCCAATATGTGTCATATAAACATGGGAGTTGCAGGATATAAATAACATCCATATTCACGAAGTTAGTTAGGGAAGACGGACAAAACAAATGGATGGACGAAAAAAGAGCATGAAATTTTGCCTCTTTATTAATAGGTATAGATATAGATTAATTATATTATATTGCTTTTCTATTTGATTAGAATTTCTATTTTAGATTTAGGAATAGGAGATATATTACCATGAGACTGTGTATATATTAGAATCGGACTATGTATCATCGTTAGACGCGAGTTGTTCTAACACATATGAGCACGGACCCAATAGGTTTTGGAATCAGACTCCGTCTCACGCTAGACAAGAGCTACTCTAACTCGTATGAGCACATGTTATATGTATAAGTCCGGACAGAAGAAACTCTCCATTGTCCGATAGCTAGAGGAAGGCGGACCCAAAAAAAATGGATGGACGAAAAAAATAGCCTGAAATTTTATCTCTTTATTATTATGTATAGATATGCCCGTGCGTTGAGTAAGTTGTAGCATGGGTCATAAGTTTGATTTAAAAATTAAATTAATTAGTGGTAAAATTCTTTGTTTCTTAAGGAGTCCAAGATTAAAATGGCTTTGATCTCTTATTTATTTGTTTTACTCTTATTATATTTATTAGAACATGAAAAATTCATGTGGAGAAAATAATAAAAACAAAAAAAAGTCGAGCTAGTGTAAAAACATCCATGAGAAAGAAACTGAGCATACTCGAAGCCAATTAAAAATTGTTATGTACTCTAGAAAAGAAAAAAAAAATCAGAACATATTCAGAGCCAAGTAAAAACCGTCCAAATAAACGTAAAGCAACACGTACTCGGAGCAAGTACAAATGGACAAACCAAAAAAGATGAAAAAAAGAACAGAAAAGAAACGAAACAAAGGAATTATACCCTTCTTTCCTCTTTATTAGATTTATATTCTTATATTTTTTACATTTGGATTAAGATTCATATTTCGATTACTCGGAGTTGGAGAGATCTAATTAGATTAAGATTTCTAGTTATTCATGTTATTATATTTTTTCTATTTGGATTAAGATTCCTATGTACCCGAAATCGAAGAGATTTAATTGGATTAGGATTCCTAGTTCCCAGTTATATAAAAAGAAGGGCTACAAGCAGTTTTCTACGTTCACAAAGTTAGTTAAAAGGATGGCCGAACCAAAAAACAGGTGAAGAGAAATTTTACCTCTTTATTATAAGATATAGAAATGCATATTTTTTCAGAAAACTACTTGAATAATTTTCTTAAAAAATATTTCTTAAAGTCCAATAACCTCTTAACTTTTGCGGAAGTTCAATTTACCTCCTAATGACTACTGACGTGCCATGTAGAATGGCTGACGCACCTTAGCCAAAAACACCTTAATACTGGGTCAGGAAGTTAAACCAAACAATTTAAAAAATGAACAAATCTAAAGATCCGATTTTAAAGATGTAGAAGAGACATATCGGACTCTCATGGTAGTTGATGGGCCCTGGGATGTTATCATGTTAGATAGACCTTTTTCAAAGAAGAAATGGATGGAGGTGGTCGAGCAGCCTGCAGCCCAACTACCCGCACCGCGTTCGACCTCCCCGCGGCGGCGGCGGCGGCGCTCCAGGTCGCGAGGGGCGCGCTGTGGCCGTGGTGCTACCTCCCCTGCCGCCCCTCTGTCTCGCCGGGAACCCGGTCTTCTTCGTCGCCGATGACCGTGTCCACTGCTGCGGCCTCGACCTGCTCCCGACGCGTGTGGAGATCTCGGGGCCTCCGAACTTAGGGGGTGCCGGAGAGGCCGACTCCGACTCTGATGCGGCGGCCGCGGCCGCCCACGGGGGTAGCGCCGGAGGCTCGGGGTCCTGGACCCACCTCGCCGAGCCGGCCGTGCCCCGCCCCGACGCCGCGGACCCGCCTCACAGCGCCAGAGATTTGCGTCGTCCCTTTCGAACACGCTTATTTGCGAATAATAGCCACCTCATTAAACCGAGTCTCCTTGATTTTTTATACGGGACAAATAATTTAGTGTAGATATTGCCTCTTTAAAACGGATGTTGCCCGACGTGCGTGAGCCAGAATACTTGGGTTTAGCTCAACCATGTTTCAATTAAACACTAATAAGGCCCATAATAAATAATATATGCACTAAACTAATTATCCCGTATGGAAAATTAAGGAGAGATTGACTCGGTTTAATTAGGTGGCTATTATCATGTATAGAAAATAAAGGAGAGATTGACTCGGTTTAATTAGGTGTCTTGTTTATATCTGTTGTAAGTCTATACCTAATAATAATAATAATAATAATAATAATAATAATAATAATAATGTTTTTCAATTCTAAACTAAGAAGAGTGATGTTGAGCAGTGGTTTTTCAATTTCAAACTAAGAAGAGTGATGCCGAGTAGTTAGGGTAAGGCCGGACGAAAAAAATAGGAGAGGGTTGAGAAATTTTGCCTCTTTATTATTATATATAAGCAAATGTACCCGTGCGTTGCAACGGGTATAAAAAAATCTACAAAACATTTACGAAAAAACGAGGACCGGATTGTTACATATCTATTTATGTTATGCTATTTCTATAAAATTTGAAAGCTAATTTTTTTATGATGACTATGTCATCCACAATATAAGCTAATGTTGGCAATAATATGACTATACCCTATCAAGCCTGTATCAAATTTAAAATAAATTCTTGATAGAGTTTTTATCTTCTGTTCCAAAATACACAAAACTTTTTATTTGTAAATATATCATAATTTTAGTTTCATAATATCCATGCGTTGGTAAAGTTAAATTTTGAGTTATACGGCTTCCTTTGTGGATTCATAAAAAAATATAATTTTAATCTCTGATTAAAGTCGGTAAGACCCGTCTATCCGCTGATTATGACGTGAAGCATCTTTCGGTTTCTACATGGTAGGTCTAGTGAAGGATTGTTTTCGGAGAGATATTTATTAGACTAAAATGGATAACAAACTGCTCCAGGCTTCAGTTTGCGTTTTGATTACTTGGACCATTTGCGTTTTTATTCTCGACTAAAACTGCATTAATAATTTGGTGGTGAACATATATATTTGTAGGTCAAGAGATCAAAATATTATATTTGTAATTTATTTTTATTAAGGAAAAACGAAATTACCAAAAAAAAGAAGGGGAACGTGAAAGGGAATCATGCACACAAGTAAGAAAAACCGGACGCAAATACAAACCAACGTGAAAAAACAGAAGCAAACCAATCTTTTATTTGAACGTAACGAAACGAATCTGATAACAAATCCAAATATGACTCACGAACGAAAACAAAAACCCCAAAACCAGAATTTGAGAAACTCTAACAGCCGAGGGGAAAAGAGAATGTACATAGATTGGACTCTACTTCTAGGTGACCCAAAAAAAAGTAGGTATAGATAAAAATTAGTAGATGATACGGATACTCAGGTGCGCAAGAAAGACAAACACCGTATTTAGATTGAAAAAGAGTAGAAAGAATAGCAAAACAAATAGCACCGCAAATATGTTTTGGACTCGGACTATACTAACTCGTATGAGCATGGATTATATATAAGTCCGGACGAAAGAAACTCTCCATCGTCCGGTAGTTAGAGGGAGACGGACCAAGCAAATGAACGGACCAAACCAAATTAGAGGGGGTGAGAAATTTTGCCTCTTTATTATTAGGTATAGACTAGCAAATTTGTCTGTGTGTTGTAACGGGATAAAAAATTAATTCTAACAACCATAAAATCATAAATTACCAAAAATGATTTTATTAACGGTGGTAAGGCTATAATCCTGAATAAACTTGTCATAAATCCATAAGATAGATTTTGAGAGGTCAGCACTAACTGGGGTGGATCTACACATTGGGTCAGCCAGGGCATGAGCCCTGTCACTGAATGTATGGAGGCCCTCTTAATTCCGTGCTATAAATTTGTAGTCACTAAAGCTTACAAGGAGAGGCTAAATTTGGGAAATAAGGAAGAGGTGCCTCTCCTAGCATATGTTTATAGATCCACCACTGGGCACTAACTTAAATTGAAGCTTGATCATAATATGACTATTCAAATAATGCATCATTTTTTAGAAAAAAATTCTAAAAGAAATTATTCATAATGAAAATTTTTGATAGGGCTATGGCATTGGAGCCTTGGCCAAGTATTGGCTAGACGTCTATTCTAACCTTGAACCTTCTTGAAGATTTTTTTTGACGGGAGTATGATTATTTTTGGATGAGTTAGATTTAAATTGTTAGCTGTAGGTAAAAATTAACTAATATGTTAAAATTCCAGCCATTGCATGCGGACGCTACCACAAACACATAGGTCGTGCGGCGGCTAGCCCCAGTGGCCGTCTCGCGCTCACGCGGCGGACCGACGACCCCACTGGCTCGCTTGTAGGCGGTGGCGGTGGCCTTACTCGCTCAAAGGCGATGGCCCTGCTCGCTCAAAGGGCGGCGATCTCTTCTCCTCTCTTCCCCTGTTCTTTGATTTGTGATTGAATCTAACATGTGCACATGAAAGTGCTGGATCTATATATCCTTTCCCTGTATGGCTTGTATATATACGCGCACTTCCAGTAATCCGTCCTGCAAATACACAGCCTCGCCGTACATGTCGTGCTCCTCGCTTCGATCCATCCACAAGAACACAAAGAACCCAAGCACACCGCCATGCAGTACCCCACCACCATCACCATGGAGACGGACACGCAGTGCGTTTCTGCATCCAGCGCCGGGCTCACGTAGTTGGCGCTCCGTCTCGCGAAGCAGGTCGTCAACAAGAGCGACCGTGGCAGCTCGTCTTCTTGCCGCTGTCTAACTACGCCACGCTAGCCCTGGTGGCGGCAGGCGCATGGGGCGCCGCCCTAGATGAGCTCCTGGCCCTGCTCGTTGCCGCGTCACGCGACGACCTTGCCAAGCTCATTGCGGCGCGCTCGCCGATGACTCCAGATCCGGTGGGCCACTCTTCGCATTCGCGTGCAGCATGGCGTTCAGGGCGACTATATCGTCGAGGCGTCGAGTGCTTCAAGGCCGAGGTGTGCGCCGTGGATTTCTCATCATAAAGTATTTCTTTTATTTGATTTGAGTCGTTATTTATATTTCTGGGAACTTACCTTGTCGCACCTTATTAGAGTTCTTTTTCATCTTGTCTTGGTGTGCCTTCCAAGATATTGTTGGTGATCGCGTTCTTATGCAATACTCCCGTACAGGGAACGGTGAGGACTCTGCCTCTGTGGTTGAGGGGAAAACGAACGACAGCAACACAAGAAGTCTTGTTCGTGTCAATTTTTTCTAGTCTATTTTTGTTTCTTTCTTTATCAAAAGAAACTCTTCATTGTCCGGTAGTTAGAGGGAGCCGGACCAAACCAAAATCAGGGGGTGAGAAATTTTGCCTCTTTATTATTAGATATAGATATATAGGTATAGATATGTCCGTGCGTTGCTACGGGAAAAAACATCAAATGATCGTGGAAAGCGATGATAGAATGTTATGTATCTATTTATGTTTATCCTTTTAATAAAATTTGAAATCTATAATTTATTTTATTGATAACCATGACATCCATGGTATTAGCTAGTTAATATTTGCAATAATATGTAGCTTGGAGACATATTTATATTTAATAATAAAAATAGAAATTAGGCAAATCTTATCTTACTCTAATCTTACCTCTTAATATACCTTAATATTAAATTAAAACACGATAAGTTTTATTATTTTCTATTTATATTAGGATTCGTATTCATCTTTCCAAACTGCCCAAGCTAATTAATAACCTATCAAACATCTCATGTAGAACTTGGTAAACCAGATCAAAATCTACAAGATGGGAAAGATTAGATAAACGTTGAACACAAAACATCAAGGGCATAACACCTCTGTACATATTTTGATCAATATAGTATTATGCTTTAGGTCCAGAGTTGTCCATGATGTCATCTCTTCTCGGTAAGAAGACTACACAAAAATTCTTTAACCAGTGACATGCGAGATTTGAAGGGCTCCTGCCAAATTTATTTTTTTTATCCGAACCAAGCAGCATTTATTTTTTTCATACTATATTTAGCTAGTGTACAAGCACATGCAGCACAAACGTATTTAAAAAGTTTTTCTTTAATAGGTAACAAGAAAATTTATTAAAAAAACGATTCAAGTAACATATAGGAAAATATCCATGATGCACACACATGGTATATGATCATGTGCGAGCTCTCGCCGCACGTAGGTTCATGATGGCGTTGGCGTGTATGAGTCCATTTTCACCAGAATGATCCACTGCGCACGTTGGGGGTCGTTCGTCGTAAACGCCGTACGTCCACACTGGCGTTGAGTAATCGTACTCGCTGTGCGTCATCCGATGGAACTTCTTCACGTCCTCCGGGTCAATGTCCACCACGAAATAGATTTGAACGGAACGGATGCCATGGACCGAAAGAAAAACAGCAAAGGAAAAAGAACAAACGCTAAAGACGGAATCGACTTGACAACGCGAGCTGTGATTTTGGGGTTTCCATGATTTATGGGGTGTCTTTTTTCCTTGTCATTTTCTGATCTTTCCAGGTGTAGCATGCATGGAACGGGACTCTATCCTTGATCTGCCAGCGCCGGTGACTGAGAGGAACACGGATAAGCGGTTTCTGTGGGCTAGACGCAATTTAGGGTTCAATTGTTCAAGAAACCAAGAGACTGAGGAACATACGAAGGAGAAAAAAACGTAATAAAAACAAAAACGGACATGGACACGGAACGGAACTGACAGCCAGCCAAAATAAAAATGGACGGCGCTGTATATATGGCTAGGTATAAATTTCTGCAACGTGACTTGGCCACAGAAATTAAAAAATAGAAAATAAAAAACTCTTACCCTTTTGTATTTAGATTTGGATTAGGACTCCTACAGATTACTCAGAAGCCATATCAAATAGGATCAGAGGGGGCCGGACCAGATCAAAATAAGAGGGTGAGAAATTTTACCTCTTTATTATTATATTATTATTATTACTACTAGCAAAACATGCTCGTACGTTGCAATGGGTATATACTAATTATTATACAATTATCTGGACGATTTGCGACAAAGATTTATTCAATGATCGCGTGCTCTAATCCAATTCATCTTGGATCAAACTCCATGTCATGCCTATAAAGGAGTAGCTTGTTAATTTACTCGTGCTGAATTACTAATGCTGCATGTAATATAAACAGTGTCGTTAGTTCAGAACGTGTAGAGGACGCTTTTTCTTCCTTTTCATTGAAGACCAAATTGTAGCGACTCACCGTGCCTAGTGCGGAGGGATGGTTTGGATGGTTTAACTATCATGGCTACGCTGGTGCATGAGTTGTTTTAGACCTGTGACTGCTTGGAGGATCCCGTGGATGTGCGGCCGACTCCCGGCGCCAGCATCCCTTCATTCGTGCCGGCACCTTTTGCCTGCTGCATTGACAAGTGCTTGCGTGCTGCTACCTGTTGCACGGGAAGTTGCATTCGTTACATGTTGTTTACGTCGAGCACATCCTCTGGGTGTGCTCCCTCATATTTTCACCAGCTGCTTCGTTTCTTTTTTTCTCTCTCGATATCGTCGTTGGTACTCACGATTCCTTGCGCGTAGTTCCTCTTTCTTATGATCAATGGTCCTAAAAGTCTCAACTCCAACAACATTCAAGGAATTATCTCCCATCAATATTTGATCATACTCATTTTGACTTACATCTGCAGAACCTAATTGATTCTGATAAATAAAGAATTTTCAATTTAATGAATTTGAATTTAAGAATTGCATATGTTGACTGACCTTTAATCAATTCATGGATCAGGTGGGATTGCGTACCTTTATTGAATCCATGAATCAGATGCAAACTCAGACACGTGATCGGTCTGGCGTTCGCGCCCCGAGAGAGGAAGAAGGGCCACCTAGCACCGGGAATCACGGTTCCATGAGAGATTTCACTAACAGACAAATGTACAAGAGGGTTTGGGTTGGTGGTCGTAACATGGCGGTGATGGTGACCGAGACAACGTGGGCACCACTCGTCTGGCCGGTGGGAGATGGCAGTTTGCGCAGGGTTGGCGGCGGAGGCGTCGTGCCGGAGTAGTTGACAGGAGCCCTGTGGTTATGGTAGGGCGGCGTGGAAGGTTGGTGGGGTAGTGATCCTGTGTCAGCTGCAGACCGTAGGTGTTAGAAGACCAATGGAGGGGGGTGGCGACTAAGGGGTGCGTGAGGCAGTGTGCGCAAGCGAGAGCAGGGGTGGGGTCTGCGCCGACAAGGAAAAAGAAAGATCAGGCGATTTCCAACCAACAAACCTTATCCCGTAGCAACATCGTTTTCGATTGATTCAAAATACCCATCTTGAAATGCATATCCGAACGATTTTTTCAATGATACCAATTATGTATTAATTTGAGCAACGGGATACCAATTATCTTGAAATGCATACCAATTATTTTGTGGTCAATTATTTATATTAATTTGAGCAGGGGGCAGGGTGTGCATGCGAGGTGGGGGCGAGGCGAAGAGCTACGCGACTGTCCATATCCAGACGCGAGGAGCAGCGGGCTTGTCCAGCTTAAAATGCATGTGTATTTATTTACCATCTTGTAGGATCATTTTTTCATATTATGTAATTTCATATGTTGATGGTTTATTTTTTGACCACAAAACTATTGGTACAATAAGTTTAAGTTTAAAAAGTTTTTAATGCATGCCCGGCACGAGTTCAAATTATGTAAATTAATCCACCTCAACATATGGTAGGGCGGCGTGGATTAATGCATGCCCGGCACGAGTTAAAAAGTTTAAAAAGTTTAAAAAGTTTTGGTGGGGTTATGGTAGGGCGGCGTGGATTAATCCAAAATCATTTGTTAAAAGAAAAAAGAAAGAAAAAAAGTGATCGGGTCTCCTCCTATCAATCCGTCTGATCTTTTTTATATATATTTAAATATTTGATCCGGGCGATCTCAAGTGGTGGCAATTGCTACACACGAGCTGGTCCATGCGAGGCGTTGTGCGCTTACTGAGTCGCATGAGGCAATGGGACGCTGGGCCTAGACCAGTCCAGTCCGTTGATTGGCCGACTTAAAATCTGTTTGGCCCAAGAATAGACAACGGGCTACGGGGCAAATTATAGCCTATTTTTTGTTTAATAATTGTTAGTGCCATATGAAGCGCCCCTGGTTAATCAGGAACTCAAATATGATACAATACTAGTCTCGGGAGGCTAGTAAGACATTTATTATATTAGATAAGTCTCAGTGCAGTAGTCTCAACAAGCGTGGACAATGAAGACATACCATGATTAAAAGTAACCACAACACAATACAGGTCCAACCGACCTAGAAAGAGGTTTCGCTAATACATATCATCTGACAGATCCCAATGCCACAGGCTTAGTTGGGTGCAAACACGACCTTAATCGTACGCCACGTCAGGGTTGAAGTCTGGATCTTCCTCTGTTCAACAAAGCAAGGGTGAGTACAAAGTACTCAGCAAATCTAACCCTACCATACGGAATGGGATAACAGTATATGCATATGGGTAAATCAAGGATAATACTTGGTTTATTTGCATAAAGCCATCTTTTTACACATGCAAGGTTTCATTAATAAATACATTTACAAAAGACATATATTTTCTATATATAATAGTATTTCTGAAAAAGAGGTTGACCATAATTTTAGGTGTTGCTGAACCCTTATTTCCACGACAGATGGCAGATAACCATTCTTTTCTAAAATCACACTCACTTTCATATTTTCACTCATCCCAACCCATCTAGCTGTTGAAACCAAACCATAACTCGTTCGATACCGTAGACACGTCTATCCGGATAAATTTTACACTCTGCAGAGGTTGTACAATTTTCCCACAAGTACGATACCGTAGCTTAACACCGTCGTGCAAACACAGATCCATCGAAGTCATTACCCTCCATAGCTAAGTAATGGCGTTCACCACGGAAACACTAAGACCACATCTCATAATATAATAATTTACAGAGCTCTTTACATTTCATTCAATATTCATCAATTTCCACGTACTTCTCTTAGTGTTCCGTTGCACACCTGCCTTCAGGTGATTGCCATACCAACTAGAGGAATTTAGACTAAGTCTTTCTCATGCAAGACGAGTGGTTGTACGAAAATGAGTTAGGCAAGATGAATCATCAACTCAGTCCTTAATCGAGACAAGGCGGATATCTTTATACTTAACCATAAAAGGTACAAGCCCCAACACCACGGCATCCCACAAAAGGAACACCGATCCGCACTATCTCTAGGATAATCACCATCTATAACTTGTTCATTAACCCTTTCACAATACCCACAGTTTATTCACAACTCACATAGTTCTTTATTTAAAATCATTGTATTTGAGAAAACATAGTAATAAGTATCCATGATGAATATCAAGTCCTAAGCATACTAAATAATAATATTCTACCATAGCATATTATTTATTCCTAAGTTTGAACAAGATAATTATCAGGTAATATCAATTTAAGGATGACTATTCAAAAGGGTTTTAGCTAAGCAGCGAAAATACTTCGTACGTATAATCGTATATGCAATATTTAAAATGGCTTATACGGGTCGTGTTTAAAAATAGGATCAACGTGCATCAAAGGGGAATAGGCTCGGCGTCCTCGGCAAACTCCTGCTGACCGTCCGGATCCTCGGCGTCGAACTCGCGGTACTCACCTCCGACGTCCTCGTTCTCCGGCTCGTTCACTCCGTCAACTAAAAGTACACAACGAGCGCAACAGGCAACCAAACACAGATAAATAATCACATAAATTCAAATGAACTCTAAAAATCATGAAATTATATGAGAGATAGATTATGATTTTAGATGAATTTAGAAAAAAATAATATTTAGAATCGGAGTTGGCATGCGGCTGTGCAAGATGACCGAAATTTAATCACGCGAAAAAGAATAATGCGCGATTAAGGAGTGGGTGATCACGTGAGCATTTGACTTGGCTGGTGGTGCATGGTGTATGCTGTGCATGTGCTATTTGGATGGGGTTGTAGCTTAGGACCTACACGTCACTCACACATGCATGAGAAGGGAGAAAGAAAAGTTAGCAAGAGTCTTCTTCTTGCTTCCTGCATGGACGACGTCATGGTTGAGCTCGTCGAGCTTGGGAGTGGCTCGACACAGACAAAGGCAAGGAGAGAAAGTAGAGAGGAGACCACAGGGAGAGAGAGAAGAGCAAGGGGATGCTCAGGGGCTGCTCACCTCGCCGTGCGACGACGGTCGAGCCTGACTCGTGCGCACGGCCGTATACGGTATACGCGAGGCAAGTGAAACGAGAGCAGGCAAGCGAGTGACGAGCTGAGCGTGCTGCTGCGGAAGAGCAACCCGGCGTGCCTTTTTATAGGCCGAGACGCGGGCTGTGCTATAGCTTGCTTTCAGTATCCTTTCGCATGCAACAATAGTGCTGAGAGGACGGTGGGCGGTGCGGCGTGTAGCGAGTCGACGGTGCCTAATTTGCATGCATGGTCAGTGCCTAATTTGCATGCCTGGTCGGTGCCTAATTTGCATGTCTGCATGAGCTATCTGTATGTGTGTATGTGTAGGTGTACTGCTGACACTTGTTTGCTTGTGTTTTGCATGCTGGTGGTACATGCATGATGCTTGTGTGTCTGCTTGTTTGCGTGGTAAATGGTAAAAGTGGATGTTGCCTCAGTGGGTGCTTTGTCTTGCTTTATTTGCTGTGTATATACGAATGTGCTGTGGCCATGCATGGAGAAGAAAGATAGAGGGAAAGGTGGGAGGTGAGACCCGCTGTCGTGGCGGCGTGCGAGCTGCCGCAGTCGGCAAGGGGGGTCCGAGCGCGGGTGCGTGCTGCGGCGATGGTGGTGGGGTCGGCGCACGCGCCGCTGTCGGGCATCGGGCAAAGCGAGCGAGCGAGAGGGATGGGGAACGGGCGGGTGATGTCAATACCACAGTGCATGATAATTTGAAGAGAGATAGTTGGGATGGATATAATATGGATAAGATTTAAAAGGATATAGAGCTCAGATGACTTATAGCTTTTGAAATGCATTTGAAAATAATTTTTAATGCGAGTGATTTTTGAATGTGAATTTTTGGGATGTTACATCATATCGCCCGCAAATCTATGAGCTCCATAGCTAATAAACAATGACCATGCCCATGACAATAAAATTTAGTAAATTAGATAAGAATGAGTATACTGTATTTCCGGTTCCTATTCTAATTCCTATTCCTATATATACTATGTATATATATATATGGTTGGCGTTTTTATTTTTATGTTATATATTATTATATTCTTATATGAGAGGAAAAGAGATGTTGAGACTGAGGGATTTGCATGGAGTTAGTTAGAGAAGGTCATATAAAAAAAATAGATGAATGGAAAAAAAAAGCCGAAAATTTTGTCTCTTTATTATTAGTTATAGATATAGACAGATTAGGTATAGATTTGACAATGTGATGCTACAGTAAACATATGCTAATAATGAATTAATTAGGCTTAATAGATTCGTCTCGCGAATTAGTCATGCCTTCTGTAATTAGTTTTATGATTAGTATCGAAACACCCGACGTGAACGCCAGATCAAACTTAAGTAACGGAGAGTCGTATTGAACTGCAACACCTGAGGGCGCTTAATTACCCGCGGTCTGCCGAACTTGATGTCTGCTTCGACCGTCCTGATCTACTCCTGCGGTGCCGCAGTGGCAAGCGGCTGGCTACTGCTTCATTGCTTGCCGGCGGTGGCCATTATGGACGGATTATTGAGTGGATTGTCAGTTGCAAGAAAGGATGTGATCGACGATGGGATGCTATCTTGCATGGCAGGTGATCAGTGAATATTAACGGAGCAACCAATCGAAGGATCGGAGCAGGCCAGCTACTGCGTGGTGGCTGCTGGAAGACTCTGGCTAGAATAGAAGACGGAGAGGGGTAAGCATGTGAAGGAAAATGAATGAGAGCAAGGTTTTTGCAAAATACAAACATAAACGAAGGGGTCCAGTGAATCACTTTAAAAGTATAGCAACCTAAAAATGCACTTTAAAAGTTGATGAAACCTAGATGACATCTTCTTGAAAGTTAGGATGTGTCTACAGCAACTGCACGTTTTACCAGCGCCGAGCACCCGATTTTGTTGCATTGTTTTTCTTCCTCCTCCGCCGCAGCCCCTACTGCGCCCGCGATAGCCTCCCTCTTCCCCTCCCCCCTCCCGCCGCCGCTTTCTTCTCCAACTCCGGCGAACGACTGCGACTCCCCCGCCCTAACCTGGCCCGGCCGCCTCGCTGCCAGGGCCCCAAACCGTCCGGTCTCCGTCCTCACCGCTTAGCCTGCCTACCTCCCCCAAACCCCTCTCTTCTAAACCCGTCGGAGTTAGGGAAGAAAGGGGGTGGTCAGAACCCTAGCCATAGCGCCAGAGCCGGAGAAGAAAACGATGGACGCAGGCACGGTCGGCGCGTGCAGGCACGGGTGGAAATCAAGTGCTGGAGAGGGAGCAAAACACTTGTACGCTGTTTAGCTATTCTCAAAAGTCAATGGACCTATGGTGCATTTTACTCATACTTAAAATAGAAGATCAGAACGTGTATTCTGGCATTTGTGGAGCAGCAGTCAAGAAGAAGCATAAGGAAAATACGTTGCTTTGATAATTCTAGCATCCATTGACACGTCTCAAGCAGATTTGTACCTTTATTAACCAGTAAGTTTGATGGCCAATTGGCCATCCCCCTCGACCCGTAGTAATTTCTCCAACTGCAACAGAGCAGGCTACAAATGCCATCGCTGCTGGAGTAGAAAGCAGAAAACGAGCAAGCAAAGAATTGATGCGGCTGCAGGGCGGGTACAGCATACACCCCGGTTCGCTCACTTCTGCACCAGAGCAGAGAAATGTGAGCGCCGTGTACTGTGCACTTGTGCAGTGTATGATCCTGCACCGCGCCGTGCCGTTCGTAGCAAGTCGCCGGCCGGTCTAGTGCAGCTGGACCTGGACGTCGTCTCAGGCTTGACCACTCTGCATCGGACTATCGGTCATCCATAGCAGTTCCCAGAAGGTGGCGAAGCTTTTTAACTCTTTCACCAACCAATCGCCAATGCTTCTCATTACTGAAGTCCTGGCAAGTACGTGCACGTTACTGTGTAGTGTACTAGTGTGTACCGTAAGTTCGAGTAGGCCTCGCGTGCACCTGTGTCTGTGGCATCGTGTGATAGGATGCTTCCTGCCAGCCGACGGACATGTGGTTCCCGTCCTCCGAGAGAAATTCACCGGCGGTCCCTGAAGTTGGCGGCGGGTGTCACTTAGGTTCTCGAACTTTGAACAGTGTATTTTTGGGTCCCTGAACTTGGCTTTAGGTGTCATCTAGGTCCCTGAACTTGGCTTGAGGTGCCACTTAGGTCCCCGAACTTTGAACAGTGTATTCTGGGTCCCTGAACTTGGCTTTGGGTGTCATCTGGGTCCCTGAACTTGGCTTCGGGTGTCATCTAGGTTCCAATGGTGACGTGGCGCGGTCCTACATGTGGGGCCCACATGTCAGTCGGTTATATTTCTATTTCGGGGGTACTGTAGCTACAATTTCTAAAATATTCCAAAAATTGTATCTTTTTCATATGATCTCGGATGAAGATAATTTTTATATAAAAAATGTAGCTCTCGACGAGATCTACAACTTTCTAGTTTTGAGTTTTTTTAATTTGAAATCATTAAAATGCTTAAAAAAATTAAACAAATTTTCAGCAGTATATTAATCGCGTACAAGCGCTTGTCGCATTGAAAAAATTATATCTTTTTTATATGCTGTCAAATGGAGATGATTTCTATATGAAAGTTGTAGCTCTCGATGAGATCTGTGACTTTCTAGTTTTGAGTTTTTTAATTTGAGGTAGCTAAAATGCTCAAAATAATTTGTTTAAAATTTGTTCAAAAAAAATTTGAGGTAGCTAAAATTTGAGGTAGCTAAAATGATTTCTAGTGTTGAAAATTTGTTTATTTTTTTGAGCATTTTAGCAACCTCAAATTAAAAAACTCAAAACTAGAAAGTCGCAGATCTCATCGAGAGCTACAACTTTCATATAGAAATCATCTCCATTTGACAGCATATAAAAAATATAATTTTTCCAATGCGACAAGCGCTTGTACGCGATTAATATACTGCTGAAAATTTGTTTAATTTTTTTAAGCATTTTAATGATCTCAAATTTAATTGGTTAACCGAGGCGAGCAAAGCAACCGTCTCGGTTAATCAGTGTTAACCGTGACCTTTTAATTGGAGGTGGTTGCTTTGCCCTTCTCCGTAAAGCAACCGTCTCGAAAAGATTTCTGTAGTAGTGCTAGTTAAAATTGAGAAAATTCGACATCATATCCTATAACTACTTTTATTTGGGATCATTAAAATGCTTAAAAAAATAAACAAATTTTCAGCAGTATATTAATCGCGTACAAGCGCTTGTCGCATTGGAAAAATTATATTTTTTTATATGCTGTCAAATGGAGATGATTTATATATGAAAGTTGTAGCTCTCGATGAGATCTGCGACTTTCTAGTTTTGAGTTTTTTAATTTGAGGTTGCTAAAATACTTAAAAAAATTAAACAAATTTTCAACACTAGAAATCATTTTAGCTACCTCAAATTTTAGCTACCTTAAATTTTTTTTGAACTAATTTTAAACAATTTTTTTAGCATTTTAGCTACCTCAAATTAAAAAAACTCAAAACTAGAAAGTCGCAGATCTCATCGAGAGCTACAACTTTCATATAGAAATCATCTCCATTTGATAGCATATAAAAAAGATATAATTTTTTCAATGCGACAAGCGCTTGTACGCGATTAATATACTGCTGAAAATTTGTTTAATTTTTTTAAGCATTTTAATGATCTCAAATTAAAAAACTCAAAACTAGAAAGTTGTAGATCTCGTCGAGAGCTACATTTTTCATATAAAAATCATCTTCATCCGAGATCATATGAAAAAGATACAAGTTTTGGAATATTTTAGAAATTGTAGCTACAGTACCCCGAAATAGAAATATAACCGACTGACATGTGGGCCCCACATGCAGGACCGCGTCACGTCAGCATTGGGACCTAGATGACACCCGAAGCCAAGTTCAGGGACCCAGATGACACCCAAAGCCAAGTTCAGGGACCCAGAATACACTGTTCAAAGTTCAGGGACCTAAGTGACACCTCAAGCCAAGTTCAGGGACCTAGATGACACCTGAAGCCAAGTTCAGGGACCTAGAAATACACTGTTCAAAGTTTGGGGACCTAAGTAACACCCGCCGCCAAATTCAGGGACCGCCGGTGAATTTCTCCTCCATTTCCCTAGGAGGGACGGCGATCGCCTTCCTAAACCCCTTATATCACACTGCCCTCCGCTCGGCGCCATGACTGGCTACTGGAGGAGTCGCAGCTAGCAAAGGGAGAGACCCGGGCGGTGAGCATGGACGTGGAGCACAAGGATCACCTCCTTGCCGCGGCGCACCGCGTGCTTGGCGTCGCGGTGCTTCTCCTCTGCCTCTTCGCCGAGCTTCTCGTCTTCGCGTTCAGGCGCCACGCGGCGCTGCACCTCGTCCCGGCCAGCGCGATGCTGCTGCTGTGGCGCTTCAACAGGCGCGCCGCGGCGGCGGCGGCGGCGGACGTTGGCCTCGTCGACTTCTCGTGCCTGAGGCCGCCCCGGCGGCTGCGGATCCCGATCCCGGGGCTCCTCGAGCACCTCCGCCTCATCGGCTGCTTCGACGACGGCAGCGTGGAGTTCATGTCCCGGGTCATCGAGGCGTGCGGGATGGGCGACGAGACCTACTTCCCGCCGTCGCTGCACTACATCCCGCCGTCGGCGACGCACGCCGACGCCGTGGCCGAAGCGCGCGGCATGTACCTCCCCACGCTCGACGCGCTCTTCGCCAGGACGGGCGTGCCGCCGTCCGCCGTGGGCGCCCTCGTCGTCAACTGCAGCGGCTTCTGCCCGGCCCCGTCGCTCGCGGCGCTGATCGCGGGGCACTACCGCATGCGCACCGACGTCAGGACGTTCAACCTCTCCGGCATGGGCTGCGCGGCGGGCGTCGTCGGCGTGGACGTCGCGCGGGGCGTGCTGAGGGCGCACGCCGCCGTCAGGTACGCCCTGGTCGTCAGCGCGGAGATCGTCACCGTCGGGTGGTACAGCGGCAGGGACCGCTGCAAGCTCCTCCTCAACTGCTTCTTCCGCACCGGGTGCGCCGCCGCGCTGCTGACGAGCACCTCCGCCGTCTCGGTGCCGCCCAATTGCAAGTACCGGCTCGTCGCGCTGGCGCGCACGAACCGGACGGCCGACGACCGCAGCTACGCGTCCGCGGTGCGGGAGGAGGACGGCGAGGGCATCACGGGGTTCTCCATCGGCCGCGGGCTCGGCGGCGTGGCGCGCGACCTCCTGCGCGCCCACCTCCTCGCGCTCGGCCCCGCTATCCTCCCGTGGCACGAAAAGCTGCGGTACGCGGCGGCGCTGCTGCTGTTCCGACGTCGGCAGCAGAGGTTCAAGAAACTCCAGGACGACGGCGACGGGAACACCGACGGCCCGAAACCGAACTTTTTAACCGCGGCGAGCCACTTCTGCCTGCCATCGTCGGGGAAGCCGATGATCCGGAGGCTGGCGGAGGGGCTCGGGCTTGGTGAGCGGGAGGCGGAGGCGGCCCTGATGACGTTCCACCGGTTCGGCAACCAGTCGGCAGCGTCGCTGTGGTACCAGCTCGCGTACCACGAGGCGGCGGGGCGGGTCCGGCGCGGCGACCGGGTGTGGCAGCTCGGCATGGGGAGCGGGCCGAAGGCCAACAGCGTGGTGTGGGAGCGCGTTAGCGGAGACCCAGAGCCTGCATCGACCGATTCCCCGTCAGAGAATGAGAATCCTAGCAGCAGTGCACATTTGCCATTGTTCAGCCTAAAGTTACTTCAGAGTCTCTAAAATTGACGGATATTTTCGGCCGCGTGAGATTGACATTGATGCCATAGCATAAACTACTGCATTTTAACCTCTGCACCGGTGCTTGCGTATAGATGTTGCTTCAATGAATCGATTTGATCCTTCTCAGTGATAGGCATCGATGATATTGATCGACAGTAAAGGAAAAACGATGAAACAGTTCCTTGTGTGCCGTTCAAAAAGAGGGTCCGGGTTTGAGCTTCAAAAAAAAAAAAAAAGACAGTCGATATTGAAAAGTTCACTATAACTCCTATACCAGTTTTTGAACTTTTTCTTCCCCTAATGCCACTTACAATTTGAAACAGGGGAGTAGTTTCCTAATTTAAGTGTCTTTTTTCTCCAAATTAGTTAGGATGTTACTTTGTTTGGATTCTTTTGGCGCAAACATGCATAATTAATTTGATCTATCATTGTAGATTACCTCTATGTTAGGCGGTGTACTTCGCTGATCTACATTCCCGGTTGAATTCTTTGGGCAGTCAAATTTTGTCCAACCATCATAAATTTCCACATCAAGAATCATCACATGCTGAAGAAACTAGTTACAGATAGTATTATTGGACCAAATATTTCAGAACAATAACTCAAGCTATAGCTTTCTAAAACTAAAAGCAAACAGAGATAACTCTCGAGACTTAACTACTACCTTAATTTTCTGAATCTGAGATAACGCAGACAAAGAAAAAGACATGAGAAACTACTGATTGATTCTTCCTTTATGATGATGCCTTTGCCCCCCTTTTGCAAACTAACTTGGGGAATATTTTTACAAATTATGCAGTGACAACGGCCCTTGATCCCTCCTTTCACACACTTATGTTCCTTGACTGTTTCTGGCCGTAGATTCTTTTGAAGCCAGCATGCAGACTTGCACATCCATTTTTTACAAAATGGAATCTTCAGAGTTACATTGACGCAGATCTCTGCAAATAAATAAATAAACATGTACATGTCCACACGTTATTTGTGACCTTGATCACATGACAATATTCAACACAGATTTAGAAAGAAAAAAAAAGGTTTACTAATGTGAGTTTGTCCTTATATGTAAAAAGATTAGAAGAACACTTTACTCGAATAGAAAAAAAGAACAAAGAATAAGAAAAGTGAACACAAGAAACTGAATTGCACTTCTATCCTGGACCATATCATCACCGAATGAATAAACTAGAACACAACAGAAAAGAGATATATGAGGAACACAAACCAGCAGCCGAGATATAATCCGCGTGTAGCATGAGTGTCACTAAAAGAAGGCAGCAAAGAGTAGCTTGTTTCAGATTCATCTTGGCCCGTAACCTGTATCTTTAGCAGACAGTATAGTACGTAATAATATATATAGGCTAATCAAAGAGAGAAAAAGCGACCCATATCCATCTTAACGCCATATATGAGTCAAATCGGTAACTGCTTTTGTGTATGCATCCCTGATTTACCGAGTCATAGTGACTGCATCTAATCTTTTCGTGGCCCTATCCCTATATCCCAGCAAAACTGAAATCTAGATGCTTTCGACGGGGTTCATGCATGGAAACATGCAGGATCATGAGTTGCTCTCACCATGTCATACGAAGGAGGAGATTAATGAACGAATCATAGAGTTTTTGTGCAAACAGATCCATGCATCTTTAACACTACACCACAGCACTAAATCGCGACAAAAGGGCCCCATCACGTATCATACGAACAATCAAGTTGAGCAAATCCAGTTCCTCGCTTTGCGTGGTTGCAGGCCACAACTCATCGAAATTCAATGGATCGGTTCAGAATGGGTGCTGATGCCCTTTGTCCGCACATAAAGTTTGAATTCAAATTTAACTTGTGCGTGAGGAGGTAAAAAAAACGAAAAACAAATCACTCCGGCTGTGCTCTTCTCCCGGAAGCGCTTGGACATCTACTGCTGGGTTGCGCCGCCTACAGTCCACAGTCCAGTGGCAAAGTTTGGTTCAGGCTTTTCTGAAGTTCCACGGAGGATTGGTTCCATCAGAATCGACGAGTCCAAAGGAGAGAAACAGTACGCAAGCACCAGACCAAGTTAATTTGATTCATTCATTGGCCATATTCATCGTTTGGCCAGACTTGAAGCGAACTAAAAATGGGCAGTTGCTCAGATATAAATGCCTTCAGCCATTCTGCGGATCATTCGTCCAATAGTCTGTTTCTGTTTGGTATGCTACCGCCCAAACCCCCTTCCCCAAATAGACGAGGACTTGAATCTTCGAGATTATATGAAAATCGAAATTAAAAATTATGTTCAACATCTTTTCCTTGGATTTGAAAAGTTTTGCTACTACCGAGTACAATGCCTAGACATCATGACAGGGGGAATTCAGTGGAACATACTTCCGAGAGAGTACCGTAGGAATACAAGATGTGTAATCTAAAGTAACAAGATCAAGACGCTTGACTAAAATTAGTTGACAAATTCCATTGTTTAGCCATTTTGTAAAATATAAAATAAAAAACTTCTTAAAAAAAGAAAAGATCTACAACAACAGTCTTGCTATTTTACAAAGTCATATAGGCAACATCTGTGGTTGGCTATATATATGGCTACCGAAAATCAAAGGATAGTCAGCTTTCTATTTTACAAAATTAGATAACACATTTGTTGGAGCCTATTTTTTACTATACAAATTCTAAATAACCAAGCTGTTAGAGTTGCTCTTAGCGCAATGCAGTGATGTATAAAGGCGAACGAGTAAACCAATGTCCATCCAGTTAAAGATTTTGTAGAATCCACTAGTCTATAATATCGGTAATGCTATGCGCGCGCTTCACTCCTTTGCGTGTTGATGCCGCTATGTCACAGAACCTCCTAATTATGATGGCCTACATGTACCTGTCATCGTCGTAATGACCTCTGAAACCGTAATTATGTTCCTCATAACTTAAAAGACATGCTTTCCTCCGAACAGGATCTAATCACAGGAGTATTGCAATATTACAACAGTTTATTCAAAATATCATCAGAGTAAAATAGCGGAAGTCTTACAATAACTTAAGTTTACAAACCACAGTTTTCAAACTTTAAACCTTATGTAACATTATTACAAACCGGTAGTAGAGAAGTATTAGTAGTAACTTTATTACAATCACACAAACGAAGTGCCTTGCCCAAAGGCCACACAGTCTACTCGTCGTCACTTTCTTCAGCCACAACGGTCATGCAACAAGGCTCAAAGCAGACTTGTTCATGAACCGTACCTGCAACAAGGGGTTTAACAAACCCTGAGTACAAGAGTGCTCAACAAGACTTACCCGACTAGGAAAAGACTCTAAGGGCATGCTAGCTTTAGGGAATCAAGGTACGGGTATTCAAGAATCAAAAATTTTTTTGCAAAAAAGCTTACTAAAATAAGTCCTTACCTTCATTATTTTACTTTTACCATTGATGGTTCATTAACCAATTCTAAGTGATCCTAATCTAGATCAAAGTAATTCTCATTAAGACCTTTCTCATTCTTTCTTTCAATTCTAGTTCTTAACTACGATGTTGGTGCAAGGCCAAGACTTCTTTCTCGTGGAGCAACGACGATTCGAACCGCTTCATTTACCCAGCTGGAGATTCCTAACCACACGACATATGTAGAACCGAATCTTGCATATATCAACTCTTACCCGAGTAACCCAAAACCAGAACGTATCCATCGCCACCCGAGAGCACAATACTCTTCGAACCCGGCCCAATTCTAGCTCCAAGGGTACACGCTACTCTCGTCATCTCTCCACTCCCGGTGCGAGGTTAGTCGTTCTCGTAATGGAATAGTCAAAGTAAGGCTTACCCGACATGGGTACATGGCTAGTACTAATAAAAACTCCATGACGCGAGGACCAACAACGTACGGTCCTTAACTGATAAGGCGGAAACACTACACTGAGACTCCTTTCCCAATGCAAGTTAGCAGTGTCCAAAACACCCGTCTGATCTTATAAGTTTATTCTCATATTTTAATATTTATCAAGTATGCCATCATGGCCATGTAAACATTCATTTAAAAAGCTTAACTCATAAGCATAGCGAAGCATACTACGCATTTTCAGTAAAAATAGGTATCAAGGGTGATATCACAATAATCAAGAATGACAATGCAGCAATTGGGTTATCACTCAATTCTTAATTACTTAATGCAGTAAATCCTAGTATAAATAATAAAGATTTGTAAAACTCAAGGTAGGGTTTAAATGCACCGGGGCTTGCCTTGCTCTAACGCGACGACTGATTCGGACTTGAAGACTCCGACTTCCGGTCCGGAACCCACCGACGACAACTCTTCTTCGGAGACTTGCTCGCCAACTTTGACTTCCTCGAAAGCGGAAACTACACGAGTATATAACATGTTTCAACATGATGCGGTGATAAACATGATGTTTGATGATGATATGCCACGGTTTACGACTTGAGTATAATTTTCCTTCGCGGTACGGTCGCAAAACAGTAAAACCTACTAACTAATAGCGATAACTTAAGCGATACTAACGTTTCTTACCAAACATGTTACTAACGAGCTCAATCAGGAAATTAAGGTGCCAAGGATCACCAAGAATTAGTGACCCAAGGTCATCACTCGATCAAAAAGGCACACGACACTTAAAGTTAACAATTTAACAACTATTTAAACATTTAATTAATTAAGACATAATTAATAATAAATTAAACTTCATCTAATTTAGCTTAAACTTTTTCTAAGGATTAATCATGGCCTAAAACAGTGTCAGAATAAATTTCATGATTTTTGGATTAATAATTTAACTACTAAAATTTATGGAAGTTGCATTTAATATTTAATTGGACTAATTAAATGACTTGCAAAAAGTAATCAAATTTAGCATTTACTATTTTTTCTAAGTAGTTTACATCTTGAAAAGCTTACACAAAATTTTTACTATTTTTGGAGCTCTATAGAATTTTTAATGAAATAAACAAATACTATTACTATTCACATTTTTAAAAAAGAAAAACAAAATTCATCTCGGTCCGCTTTCCCTTCCTTCCTCCGGTTCGGCCCAGCCGAACGGCCCAGCAGCACGGCCCGCCCGCGCGCGCTCTCCCTCACTCTCTCTCTCTCGCTGATAGGGCCCTTGCCCGTCAGCCCGGGTCAACCCTGGCTGCAGCGACGCTGACCGTCGGTGAGCTCGCCGACGATGAGCTCCCCGACGACACGGTCTACACCAACAACTTTGCCTCTCTCTCCCGAACACGTTGGTGCCACTTTGACCCACTCACTACTAGAAAACCCCCCTGTAGCAACGCTGTATTTGTAACGCCATGAGAAGTGTCTCTACGTTGGCCCATAAAGACGTTATTTGACACAATTTCAAGAACATATCCAAGTATCACGATACTTAACACGCTTTCAATGTCAAGAGATATCTAGACACAATTTTTAACACGCTTTTGAAATCATACTAAAATGACACGAAATTAGCCACGCTTTCAACCGTCAATAACCTCTACACACGTTGTAAAGCGCATCTCAAAATTGTCAATAGGCACCTAAATATGCTTTTTGACATGCAACTAAATACGTATAAAGTTGACACATAATTAGACATGCTTTCAACCGTGAGTAGCATGAATACACGTTCTAAAGCATCTCAAATAATCGTCCTTATGTGCATAGAGATGTTTTTATATGCGAAACCGGAATATCTCTAGTTGACATGAAATTAGATACGCTTTTAACATTACTAGCTGATAGAGACATTTTAATGTCTATTAGAAATTTGTCCTTAACCATGTACGGGTTTTTTTATGCATAATTGAAAACGTGTAACCTACCGAGGGGGCTATAAGCTGACGTGACATATTATTCATCAGATTTGATGTGGTGTAAAGTGGCATATATTCTTTTTAATTAAAAATAAAAAAATATAAAATAACAAATAGTTGGAAAAATAACAATAAAAAATATATATAGTAGGAAAAAATGCCAAAGCTGACATGACATACAACACATCAGACTTGATGTGTTGTAGTGGTGGCATATATTCTTTTAATTAAAAATAAAAAAATACAAATAGTTAGAAAAAATAATAATAACAAATGTATATAGTATATAGTAGGAAAAAAATGCCAAAGTCTGGACTAGAACCTAGCACTAAAGTACTAAGACCAACGTGCTTTACCATTGTGCCAATTGTTTAGTTGTGTAGCGATGGGGATAATTTTTTTATTTGTTTATTGTACGTGTATCTTTTCCACAATAGCATGACGAGTTTTATAGGAGCCGTGTAAGAAAAAGATAAGAGGCGGCATGAAGTAGATGTGATTTTCCACAATAGAATGCTTGGATTCATAAAATTCTATCATAAGGGTTTCATATTGCTACTTCAATGGTCACTAACAGTTGCATGCAACAAATATGACTGAAGTGCACAGAACATGACACTAGAAAGCTATTGAATGAAGTTCCTGCTACTATAAGAACCGAGAGTGTTAGACATGCATCCTAACGAAAGGTAGCAGCTGCTAAACGCACTTTGCCAACCTGAAAAGTGGAAACATAATAGAGCATACTACTGCGGCTCCTTATATACTACTGCTGCTCATTGGCCAACACAAGCAAGCAACCGAAGCTAATAATTAAGTTGAAATAATTAGGCACGCATGTAAGCAATGATTACACAAGGTTAAGCCTAGTCGTTGCACTGAACTATCTGAAATTCAACATTGAATTGTCATTACTAACTATATGAAATTCAACAATGAATTGTCACTACCATTAACTTATAACCAAAAAACATCAGAGCAAGGAACAATTAAATAAGACATAATACAGGTCTCATGGATTACAATATTTAATCAAATAGTATAATTATACACTAAACAACAGTAACCCAACAAGTTGGCACCTCCTACCTAAAGTAACAGATTAGTTCATTTTCATTCAGAGCAAGAAAAAAACCTACGATGTTCATCTATAGCATCAGATGACCGAAAAACCAAGCCTTGTCTAACTTTCATCATCTGTTGAGAGCTCTACACCCAGGTCAAAATTATCTCGTGGGCTAACTCTCACCACAGTGTTCCATGCTGCAGCTTTTGGGTCCTGGACATAAAATACTTGTTGAACTTGTGATGAAAATACAAAAGGATCATCCTCTAATTTATCACCAGTGTGTATTTTCCGTGAAAAATTCACATGACTATATCCAAACTCATCTCGTCGCAACCCAGCTTTATGATGAGCATCATACCATTCACATTTGAAAAGCACTACCTTGTAGTTTGCATATGACAATTCAACGATATCTGATAATCTTCCAAAATAATTAACCCCATCATCAGCAATGTTGACCACACCACTGTTTTGTGTCAACCGTGCAGCCTCACGACTCAAAGTGTGGAACCTAAAACCATTAATAATGTAACCACTGTATGTCACGCCACATCTGTTCGGTTTTGCAGCCAAAGCTCGGATCTTTGTCGTGATGCCTATTCCATCGCCCAAGATAACCTGTATATAAGGAAAAAAAACTTATGTACATTTCTTCTGTTGATTCCATGCCAGATTTTTGCAGCACTTTTAGATGTACAAACCTTTTGCTCCAACCAGTCAGGAAAGTGTTGATCCATCAATTTCTGAATGTAGGAAGGTGTCAGATTAGTTGAGGGACCCAATTTGCTTTTCTCCTCATCCAAGAATTCTCTACAACAATAGCATCAATGTCATGTCATCAAGTAATGCACATAGATCATCTCGAATCATTCATGTTTTCAACTGTCTTAATAATATATGTGAGCAAGAAGTAGAAAAACTTTTGTGCTTTGAAGAGCCTATGTGTAACAGGTTTACAGTGGTGTGAGTGGTAATAGGGGTGGATCTACAGTAATCTGTCGGGGTTCGCTGACCACGATTGCCTCTCGATAACTCCTAGTGATCACCGTTTACTCACCAGCTTGGACCCTAGCACTAGCAGAGCTATGGCTCGACCAACCTGGGCAGCGGCGCCCCCTGGTCTAGAAAATATTTCAATGGTTCAATCAATAGTCTAGGCCAATTGCGTTACTAGAGGAGCTTGCAGGCTTCATGCTTTGCTTGTCTCTAAACAACAACTGCAGTAGGGGTAGCAGGCTGCAATGCTTTGCTTGTCTCTGAACAACAACTGCAGCAGGGTAGCAGGCTGCAATGCTTTGCTTTGTATGTATTTCATTTTACATACATCTCTGGCTCTTACTCTCTTAACTGGAGTGGAACCAAGACAAGACAAAGAACAACAACAGAATAATCTTTTGTGTTCAGGGGAGTTGAATTCCTAGAAAGAGATTCAACGTTGCAAACCGCCCCTCCTATATTTTACTACGAGCTCCGCCACTGGACCCAGTAACTACAGCCCAGCCCATTGCAAGGAATATGCAAAGCCCACTGCATCCATGCGCATGCACTTCAACTACGCATGCCGCCAAGCCCAGAAACACAGAAGTCATCTACTTGTGGATCCATTGCCCTTCGGCTCTCCCTGTAGACTCACTAACGACACGGCGCCCTTCATCTTCCAATCCAACTTCCGGATTCACCATCACGGTGTTCCCCTCCTACATGGCCGCTCAACACTCAGTATTCCACTCCTGCTTGGCCGCTTAGCTCACTGCCTCATGGCCTAGTGTCATGGATCTCCAACCTACAGGTGATCGTTCACTACCTCACTGGCATCATGTTTAGGCCTCTTCACTCCGACACTCCTACACTGTTCGAACCTATATGTATGCCAAAATGTCCAATCTCCATTTGCACACATGCCCCTTCCGGTACTAGCAAACGTTGGAACTTGGAACTCAGATTTTGATATTTGTTTATTTTCAGTTTGTTAATATAATTAAATTGACAAGCATACTGTAGAAAAGATTTTTGTCCTACTCAAGGTTTTAAAAAAACGTCATTAATCGGCGATTAATCGGGATTAAACGCTAAACTTTGCCCTAGCGTCTCGTTTAGGGGGTAAACGTTCAATTAATCGTTGTGCGCGCCTAGGCGCTCGATTAATCGTGCGGCGGCGTTTAATCGGCGCCAAATGGAAGGAAATCGCGTTTAGACGGGCGGAAAAACATGCGGCCTGCGGGCGGGAATGCTCGCGGCTTTGCGAGCGGGAGGCGGGAAAGCGCACGGCTGCGGGCAGGAAAGCGCGCGCCTGCGGGCGGGCGGACGCGTGAAAGAGCAGCGGACCTGAGCAAATTGGGAGTCGCTCCGCCAAAACAGAGAGAGGTGCAGCGTTTCTCACCGGCTCGCCCAGGCCTCCCGCTTCCTTGTCCTTGGCCTCGTGCCCTCGTCGCTCGTCGCCGCCGTTGCAAGGGGAGCCCTAGCTGGAGCCATCGCAGGAGCAGTGCCCTCAACAGCTCGAGCAGAAGGCCACAGGCGCAGGGGTCGCCGTCGCCAGCGCAGCCCCTCACTTCTTCTCGCGTCGTCCTACCCTGCTTCACCACCCGCATCCCTCCTCGCCATAGCTTCACTCCAGGTGCTCCCTTGGTCTCTCCCCATCTTCCCATGCTCATTCTCTGTAATTTTGATTTCTGCATGTGAATCACTCATTTTTTATGAATTAGATTGGGATTTAGGGTTAAGATTGATTGATTGAATGTGTACTGCCTTGTGCTGCTGCCCTGTTGTTTGCTAGATCAATTTTGCCTTGTGTTGCTGCCCTCATAGATGAGTTTCTATTCTTTATCTATTATTTGATTTTTCTGTTTTCAGATTATTAACTTGTCTCTCTTTGATTGTTAGCTGCTGTTCAATGCAAGAAACCAAGGAGGAAAAGAACTGATGTCGAAAACAAGTGTGCAGCAAGAGGTATGATTATTGTTATTACTTCAAGTTGTGTTATTAGTACTGATTTTGCTCTCAGCATCACAAAAATAAAAAAATACAAAAATGTTTAATCACGTTTAATCTCGTTTAAACTTCCTAAACTCTAAACTTTAGGCTAGCGCACGCCTAGCGTCTAACGTTTTTTAAAACCTTGGTCCTACTAGCGAATGAGGAATGAGGAGTAGAAATTTAATCATAGTTGCTTGCACATTATTCAATATATCTACTTTAGTGTTTAATTGTGGTGACAAATTTGATAGGCAATCAGTGGCGAATCAAGAATTTCATGGTGCAATCCCAAATGATGATGTCATAGTTCACTTTTTAGAATATGAATAGACTGAAATTATAAGAGGTTACCACTATTGCAAATGGTTTGCTTTGTCTTTATTATGACACTGATAATATTATCCCTCCATATGAATGCTTGTCTTTTGCAATATGCTATCATTATTAATATTTATGTACAATTTGTCTAATGAATTTCAGTTTATCCCATAAAGTTGTCATGATTCCATAAAACACTTATGATGTACTACCACTAACCCTATATAGTCAACCAAATTTATAAACGCACCCGCGGAAATCTTCAAGTTCATCACAATGCCGCAACACATATCGATGAGCTTGAACAAGAAGCTGCTTATCAAGGTTGACACCAGTACGCTTTCCAACAGGTTCACCAGCAGTAGCAAACAAGTACATGTCTGCTATTTCATCAGATGGTCCAGGATTTCTAGATGGCCTTATAAAACGAGTAGTTCCTTCTATAAATCTGGAACAAAAGGTCAAGCACTCGTCCATGCGATATCCTTCAGCAATTGATCCTTCTGGGTGAGCTCTATTCTTCACAAGTGCTTTTAGCTTAACAAAATATCTAAATAGAATAATTGACACATGTAAGTTAAAACTAAATTATTGATGATCATAGTGCAAATTAAAGTTGATTGCATACCTCTCCATAGGGTACATCCATCGGTACTGAACAGGACCACCTAGTTTAACTTCTTCTACCAAGTGCACCATCAAATGCACACTTACAGTAAAGAATGATGGCAGGAAAATTTTCTCCACATGCCCTCATCCTAATTCCTAAATTAGGCACCACAAAGTCAATAGAATGGAGGCACAACAATCAGCACACCGCACATATGCACACCCTAATTTTAAATTAAGCAGTCCAGTATATGACAAAACGACCTACACGAGTACAAATACGGCAATACCAAATGACAAATGTATCCAGAATTGCATTCATTGCAGAAAGCAAGGGAAATTAGCACTTGGCCATAACAGTTTCAGGTTGGCAGACAGTAAAGTCACCAAGGTGTCAACAGCGGCAGCCGGCACCAGGGTGCGGCGGCGGCCTGGCTGCCTGCCCCCCTGAGTGCGGCGATGGCAGCCTGGCCCCCTGGGTGCGGCGGCGGCGGCCTGGCCCCCAGGTGCGGCAGCGGACTGCCGCCAAGCGCGCGGACCCTAGGCGCGACGGCGTCGCATGGCTTGGGAGCAGCGGCGGTCGCCAGGTGGAGTGCGTGCACGCCGGGCGGTGTGCGGTGTGCCTGACTGCCTGTGCGGGAGGGCGGAGGCCGGAGTCAAGACTGTTGCGTTGGTCACGCGTGGGAGCTCGGAAGTAAGTTGGGCCGTATCCAAATTCACTTGGGCTGTTCGATCATGACCTTCGTAGCCTGTCCGTCCGTGTGTCATCCCCCGTTCATACTATGAAGACCTAACAATGCCTCTTCATTTCAAACAGATATTTTGGTATACGAATGCATCCTTCTTTGATTCAGAGTCCATATATTTTGACTACCACCGATTAAAGTTGTCAAATAAAAAAGCACCATAAAATCAGTTGTCTACATACACGAGATATTTTCACGTGATTACTATTTGCAAATTCTTCCATGATTAGAGGGATCGTACTCCCGTCATTCCAAATTATAAGTCATTTTAGGAATCTTGGAGAGTCAAACCATCTCATGTTTGACCGAATTTATATAACAAGATAAAATATTTATGATGTCAACTAAGTATCATTAGATTCTTTATTAATTATATTTTCATACTATACATATTTAATGTTATAAATCTTTGTAATTTTCTCTATAATTGTAGCCAAACTTTAGATACTTTGACTATCCAAGATTCTTGGAATAACTTATAATTTGGAATGTATGGAGTAATTTATAAAGGTTGTATAATAGCATTGTCTGCGAGTTTCTATTTGTGCACATTTTTGAGTGATTGGGAGGATGCCCTCTGATTTTTTGAAACTCCATTCCCCTCTAGGACCTAAGTGTCGTTTACGTTCGTAAGGTTGGGATCGCTATTTTTGTGTAGGCACATTGGGAGAGCAGATCACGCACGTTTGCCCCTCTTGATCAGATCGCCCACGACATCAATGGGAGGTGGAGGAAACGAAGATCGTAGCGCCTTTCCAATGGTGGTGATGGGACCGCCAACTAGAATGTGACTGACCTCCTGCTAATGTTAAACCTCACGGAAGTGGAGGAAGCAATTCTAGATTCAGTGATGATGAGGGGAAGACCGAGCCGCCGCCGGTGGAGTGAGAAGTGGTGGGAAAGGTCCTCTCACTGTCGACGGTGCATGTGAACACTATTTGCTCGGCCATGAAACCTGCCTGGGGAACCCTTACAACCTAAAGTTCTGGGCAATCGGTGAGAAGTCCGCCAACATGTTTGTTGCGGAGCTTGGTAACAACATGGAAATGGAAAGGGTGATGGCAGGCACACCTTGGATTTTGTAATCGAGTTGCTCACACTCTAGGCAAGCAGGTCTCACAGGGACATTAGGATGGGCTAGTGGTTGTTTGCCCCGTCTTGTGTCAATCACCTGGTGACTGTCCTTTCTTCTGCTTGTACTTCTTCCCTGCCATCTTGTCCTGCTTGATGTCGTTGTAGAGCTTAGCAGACCTCTTTATCGATTGAATCTTTGGCATCGTCCTTAGCCAGCTCAATTCCCCATTTCACTTAGTCAATGGAAAGCTCATCACTATCATCAGTATAGAAATCATACGGGCAGAATCGTCTTCTTCGTCTCTGTCATCAGGAACCTTCAATAAAAAATATATATGATTGACCTAACATAGTACTTATAGACAAACATATATTAGAAAAAAATCAATAAATATAATTACATAAAAATAAAATATATAAAAGCGGTTTCATGTATTTTTTTACCAATACCGTGTAGATGTAGATTATAGAAACCTTTCCAAATTAGTTTCACTCTTTTTAATACTTATGTGATTTCTTATTATGAATTTTTACATTACAATGTGATTTCTTATTATGAATTTTTACATTACAAGCTTAAAATGAGTTGATCATTTTTATTAGAAAATAATATAAAGTTAAAAAAAGTTCCTGCCAACACTGCCATATAGAATAATAAGCGGAGAAAGGAAATTTGCCACGGAGAGAATTTCATTTGCCACCGAAAATTTGCCGCCCAGTCTGGCCCGCGCTTATTGCGATTAGCGAACAAATCGCATCGCTTAACCTCCCAAGCCCGCATAACCTCTCCCCACTCTCCCCTCCTCATCCATCTCGCCATCAGTGGGGTGCTGGGGCAATCGTGGCTGCCGCGCCGCCGCCTGGCGCCGGCTGCTGGGCGGGAGGGTGCTGGGCCAGGACGCCGCCGTCGACGATCCACTATCCACGGTCTGTGCAAGGTATGCTGCCATCCACGATCTTCCTCCCCTGGCTTGGCCCAGCCGCACTCGTGAGCGCTCGCGACAGCCCCCTCCACTCACGTCGCAGCACCGCACCGGCCTCCGCCCTGCGCCCTCAGCTCCGCGGCCCCGTGTCCGGCGTTTGGGGCCGTCGGTCACGCTCCCGCCTCCGCCTCTGCCCTTCGCCCCTCGCGGCTCGGCCCCTCGGCCTCTACTCCTCCGGCGCCTGCGCATCTGTGCGAGGCCGCCAGCTGTTCAGGTCGTGCGCTGGTGTACAGACTGCACTTATCTGAATTTCGAAATCCACTTCTTAATTTTCTTCTTTAGAAGAACTTGTGGAATATCGTCCATTGAGTTGTTATCTGCTACTGATACAGAAGTTGCATACGTAGAGTAATTAACATCTTTTCTGCAACTGAGAAAAGAAATGGCAACTGAATCAAAACAACACCTGAATGATCCAGAGGCTGTATCTTAATAGTAGCATTTAGTTGCAGCCCAAATTAACATATCACCTCTGCGCAGATCCAAAAGGTTTGCAAGTCCTCTTAACTATTGTGCTTTGCGACTGAACCCTCTCCTGACAAAATCTTTTTGGATTTTGATCTTCTCTGTTCATTGTAACTTGGCTCTTGGAATGACAGTTAAGAGGACTACTGATTTACCTGCTGTGCACAACGATATAAATTATGTGTGCCATCCATCTGGCAGTCTCCAATATTATGCTGCAATGTCTCTTGTCAACTGATAAGCCTCTTGCAAGCTGCTAATAACTAGTGCTTCTGTCATGTACTAGTTTGACAAGAATTTGCATTCTGTTTTTTTTCTTTCAAAAAGCATGTCCCGAAATTTCGAGCTTGGACATTAACTTCATTTGTTACCGAATTTAGCGATAGTTACCTTGCATGAGCTATTGCAGTGATCTCCTTGCATGAGATGGGTTCAGTGTATTTTTGCATCATTGTTCATCAGGTAGAGGCAAGTCTGAACAAATACAGAGGGATGTGAAACTGTATTTCCTCCAATAAGTTTACACAAGTGTGACGTGATTTTTCGGCCGATGTTCCTCCAATCAGAATATTCTGACCAACGAATGGATTCGCTAGCTAGCAGCTTGGCTTGCTCAGGCAGGCACACAGCCTGACCAGTGGAGGGGGTCGAACCTGGTGACCTGCTGGGCGAACCTGTCCAGTTGGACAGTGGGGTGGTACGACCCATGAACCATGTTTGTCAACGGTGGAGCGACGGGTCTTGATTAGGTGCGCCCGAACTGCACCGTTTGCAGTTTGATTTGTGAGATAATTTTTTCATTAGAGTACCACACTGTGTACTAGTAGTCCAAATTAGGAAACATAGATCTTCTTAAAGATATGAGGTTTGTTCTGTGATAGCAACACACATGTTACATTAGCTCTAAATTTCTAATTTTCTCAAAGAGAGGAGAAAACTCTCAACTCTCCTCTGAATTTCTAATCTTCTCAAAGAGAGGGGAAAACTCTAAACTCTTGAACATTGAGTACATTAGCTCTGAATTTCTAATCTTCTGGGGGGGACTCTTAACTCCTGAACATTGAGACATTGTGCCAAGATGCCTAGTACAGACTGAATGTCAGCTCAATATATCTGACTTTCTAAAAATTCTGAGTAACTGAA
This sequence comes from Saccharum hybrid cultivar R570, assembly GCA_038087645.1. Classification (NCBI taxonomy): domain Eukaryota; kingdom Viridiplantae; phylum Streptophyta; class Magnoliopsida; order Poales; family Poaceae; genus Saccharum; species Saccharum hybrid cultivar. Next base: position 4,903,917 of record JAQSUU010000344.1, read on the forward strand.
AATTTAGTAAATCATCTATCCTTATTGTGGGAGTTAGAGAGGGAGACAATGCTGGGGAGAGCAACACACTGCTATTGAGTTATGGGGCTTGTCTTGGCTAACTATGTGGCTTTGATTTTTTGTCCTCACACGCAAGAGAAATATTACTGTATCTAATTAGCCTGCAGATGCATACAACACTTAAGCAGTGAATAGAGATATCTACTAAGTTATTATGCATTTTGTCCTTCATTTTTTTTCTGTAACTAACACCACTAATGCACTGGCGATCTGCCTATGTTAATATACATACCATTTCCAAATATTTGTTGATTGCTATGTGCTTGGCTGTTCATGTGATTTGCTACTGCCACCTGCGATGTCTACCTATTTTAAAAGACTGTATTGAACCTGTACATAGTCTGATATGCATTTGCCTATTTTTGTGTATGAAAATTGCAATATGAACTATTTGTTTCATGCCTGAAATTTGTAGAATGAAATTCCTAAATTTCTTAGCTCTTAACTGAGAATACAATATGACAAGGGAACTAACATGTTCATCCTATATTTTCTTGATCTCCCATATATAAGCAGAATAAATCATGACAAGAGGACTTCGAAGATTGAGGAATTTGAACATTGATGGACATGGTGCAGAACCTGTTCAGGAGGAGCATGAAAATATAGCAGATGATGAGAACAATGAAAGTTTGCAGTCCCCTCCAGATATTGATGGTTTATTAGCCCGCCTGCCACACCAACCTCGAAGTCCAATTAAGATAATTTGTAAGTTTCAGGTTTTTGTGCTTGCATATCTAGATACAATATGAAATCTTACATTTTTCATATATGCAGGGCCAAATGGAGAGGTTAGACAGATTATAGGGGATTTCACACTTACAAATTTACTGGCACTACAAGGAGGAAAGGTAATTGTAGGGACAGATGAAAACGGTGTCCCAAATGAAAGGTCAGCCTCCATTCTTGGGCAGCACCTTGGCTATGTAGCAGAAAGCCCAACCTTAGCTCCTTTAGACATCCCAAGATTTGACAATCGCAGGTTTGATTCACACAAGGAACAAATAATCAAAGATGTCGAGGTAATTTTTTTATTATCAGTGCAAGCAAGTACCTCCATGTTTCATCTAAGTACTAACATTTACCTTCCTCTCTATAGCTAAAGTTTTCCTTTCCAAGGCAAACTATACATCTTACAAGGGACTGGATCCTAAGGACAGTTAATAATAGGTGGCGAGCCTACAAATCTAAGCTGAAGAAACAATACTTCAATCGTGACGAGAGAACTCTAGAAGAAATCATAAGAGAGAAGCCACTAACGCTAATGAACATCAATGGAGATCTCTTGTTGGAATTTGGTGCCAAGAACAATATAAGGTGCCATCTATTTTCTCAACGTTTATGTCAATTTTTAATCAAGGAATGTAACATTGCTTAATCATCGCCTGTCTTTGCAGAAATTATGTGCCACAAACTCTCGTTGTGCAAAAGAACAGAAGACTACACACACAACTAGGAGAAAAAGCCATGCTAGGCTCAAAAAGGAGATGGTGATAAATATTCATCTGCTGATATTTGTTAAATTCCACTATCATCTATTTTAGATTTGAAATGACACCCAAATAACTCTATTGTGCAGGAATCTAGAAATAAAAGAAAGGTTCATAGGATAGAACTATGGGAGGCAGCTCATAAAAAAAGAATGGCAGATTCACTACAGAAAAAGTTGAGACACTGATGGTATGTATATTTTCTAGAACGAATGAACTATGCTAGATCTATATATCAGTTTACAATTCTGTAACCTTCCTATATACTCATTTGGATAGGCTGCATCTTATGAGGAATTAAAAAAAGGAGAGGGAACAACGATGGTAATCGTCTTTCATCTAAAGATTACAATGAAGTGTTCAGTGATATTGTTGCAAGGATTTCAAAACACGGGGGTACTATGATGATAAGTACTGGAGTCAAGTACAAGTTTCTCAAGGTTTACCTTTTGTTACTCAAACTGAGGAAGAAAGAATGTACCAAGAGAAAGTAAATGCAATGGAAAATAAGATGGAATGCATGAGTGATTTCATGAAGTACATGCTTACTTTTATGTCAAAAAGGTATCCAGAAGATAATCTTGTAAAGGAAATGGAAGCAGCTTTACAGGAAGACGTAATCTTACATTGAACCATACCCTCCTCTTTCTCTATCTCTCTCTGAAATAAGAGCTTATTTTTTCAACCTTGTGTTGGTTCATATTATTTAGGCAGCTGATAGTTCTGACCATGAGTGTACTGATGATGACATCCCTGAAGACTCAGATGCTGATGTGAACTCTCCAGCAAATGAGGTGCGGGTATACATACTTAAATTTTAAATATCATTAGCTTACTATAATAGTATTTAAGTTCTTGCTAATGGCTTGTAGAACATGGTTCAAGCCGAGCAGCATCAACAATCTGTACATAGAATTCTTGGAAGAACTGAAGTCCATACATCTACACCACGTGAGCAAACAACTTCAAAGGTATGTTACAAAGGCCTACTCCAATATCGATGCATATGTCAAAAATCTAGAAACATAGCTAATTTGTTACCAACAACATCAAGCTATAGTTATTTTGGGTCCCTTACATAGCTTTCCCTATCTGAGCGTTGCTGTTCACTGGGCGCTGCAGGAATTGTCCATCCATCTGAGTTTCTGCAAGTGACATGTGTGCATTTATATACCTTCTAGAAAATCATGTGAGACAAATATTCATATCCTTCATATACAACCATTAATTGTTCCTTCTCGACTATCAGGATAAAAGCAAATGCCTGTTCAATCATGAAAGGGCACCAAGTAAGCAACTCATAAAAGGCATGCAAAGAAGTACCAATATAAGATCAAAGTTGTATTACTGTAAAAGAAAACAACAAGGAAATCATATTGACGAGTCTGATAAAACAGTCTATAAATTTTAGGTTTTGATAATTTCATTACATGGTGCGCAAATGACACTGCAAGCAAAATGGCCTTAGATTTATATCACCAATCTAGATATCGATTTCTAATTTAATCAAGGCAAAAGAAGAACATTTACTGAAAATTTTCCCTTTAGTACAGATCTGCTACTCCATACAGTTGGCACATGTCTGCTATTCATTATAGTTGGCGCAGGGCTGCTGCTCCATTGTTAATTGCAGTAATGTCAGATCATAATCATAAAAATGGAAACAAGAAAGGAGGTAATAGTAAACACTTCTTGGCATCCTTAATCAATCAAATACAAATAAATTCAGATGTACTAAAATAGATATCTCTCTGACACTAAAATTCAGATGTACTAAATAACAGTAAACACTTCTTGGCATCGTTAGTCAAATAAGAAAGAATAATTGTCAACCTGCATCTCTGATAGAAAAACACATCTAGGAGTAGAAATCTAGGGGTAGGATTCATGCACTAAATAAAATTCAAAATACACATGAAAAGAACGGAGAAGATGGAGAAAATAATGGTTGTGTTGGGTAGGAAAAGGCATGCTTGGGGTAGATGCCAGGGCATCGTCAATAAGGTAGATGGGATTCGGATGGCAGAGCAGACTGGAAGGAGACCTCGGTGAAGTGCTCTGCCCAAGATCGAAGGAAGCACCTATGCAGTCTCTCTGTTCCAGGCGTCAGGATCATATGCACAATATTTTGTTCTCTCTAATCTTCATATTTTTCTTTTTCCCTATTAACTCAGCTAAACTATGCTTGCAGGAGACACAACCTGTTGGCATTGTAGTCACAGATTTATCATGTGATCCCATAATGCACAACATGGTACGTCCAAGTTAATATTGTAATATTGTTTCATTTCAAATATAATGGCTCAAATTGATTAAGTGGTGCTATGTTTTGATGTTTTAAAACATGTCTATTATAGAGAACTCGAAGGGTTAAAGCCTCCAGCATGAACATACCAGAATAAGTATGTGCTTTTATTTGCCTTATTTGTTTTTAAATCACGTTAGTCACCATTTCAAAGATCATATGTTCATGTTTTGTAATTTATAGAGACAAGAGGAAGTCTATCTTATTTCACTGATAAACAAAGGCAGAGTTGTGGCCAAAGGAAAGTTAGTGACTACTGATAGCCGAAGAGAGATTTTAGGAACAAAGCTTGGAAAAGAATACTCGGGGGGTTTATGTTGAAGGCCTTGAAAATGTTGAACGAGGCAATAAGGGAGATGAGGAGATACCTAGACCATTTGATCAGATTCGTACAATAATTGATGCTATTGGCTATGTTATTCCTTGGCCAACGACACATGTAAGTTTGATTTTTTTTATTTGAAATAGTACATGTGTATGTAGCATCTTCAAATTGAGTTACTCATCTAACACATGTATCATTGTAGGTGAAGAAAGCTAAAAGTTCATCTCGAACCCGCAATAAGTTGGTACCCGCAGCACGTGGACAAAGCTAGATGGGAAGCAAATTACAAATTTCAAAGTGAACAAGATAGGTTTTAGTTGTTACAAAAAAAAATATTTAAGTAATATTTGTATGATATCGCTGGTTTGTTTATGCTTCTTAGTGAACACAATTGTTTGAGTAATGGACATGTTGGCTATTGAATTACAGATTCTTGATGTTTTGTCACGGTTGTATGGAATATAATTGATGGTTTACTTCCCATTATTAATCATAGAAAATAGAAAAAAAATTGATTTCAATATATATATATATAAAATGGGAACGCCTATTTTTAGTTGGGACGTATTAAAGCGTTACAATATAACGTGTCTATACTACTACACACAAGATATAGATGTATGTACAAAATCATTTCTACAGGTCTTAATACAACTATGACGTTACTATACAACGTATTGATGTATGTAGACACGCAATAAAAACGTGGCTACAATATTGTTTCTACTTTTGTTAACATGTGTTTAGGTGTTACTATAAAATGTGTCACCACGTCACCTGCCATGTCATCTTTCCACGTCACATGCCACATCAGCTGCCACATCACCTTTCCACGTCACCTACTACATCGTCTCTACACTCCTTAATGCGCAATAATGCGTTACTACAAAACGTGACTATATTAGTAGACATGAATTGTGAATGTATCTACAATATTGTCTCTAAATTTTTTTCACACGTAATGAACCGTTACTATACAACATAACTACACTAATAGACACATGTTATATATGCATCTATAAAAGCGTATCAATGTGTTTAGACATGCATCTAATATGTCTATGAAACGTCCATTCATTTAATATATACACTTACATAAATTGTCTCTACGGAGCCTGACACGGTCCATACGAAGACGCTTCTAACATGTTTTCGTAAACCGTGCCTACGTCCCTATAGAGATGAAATAAAGCGTGTCTACTGTCTAAAAAAGCGTAGCTACAGGGGGTTTTTTCTAGTAGTGACTCTAGCAACCCCGAGCACCAACGTCGACGATGACGACAGCGACACCAACTCCGGCGATGGTGGACGCAACGGACGACGACCTTTGCTACGGTAGCGACTAAACTGAGGAGAGCTTCATGCTCTGGAGCTCACCCAACACGTGCTGACACGCTTTGCCGAGACGGAGAGGTGGTGGAGTGGATGATTCACAGCGGCGGTGCTCCGGTGAGGTGAGCTGGTGGCGGAGATGGCGTTCTGACACGGCTAGGGCAGTAGAGTGCAAATTAGCAAGCTTATGAGCACCATGACATCAAGGCGGTTCTAAGCGTTAAGATGCTACTAGTTGAAGCTCACCGGAGAAGGCTGTCGACGACGAGGCGGGTGCGGCGGAGCTCTGACCGGAGCTGAAGAAGACGTGGCTTCGGAGGCAGTTTGGGGTGGCGAGATGGAGTGATGGTGGGCTCAGATGAAGCGTGGGGTTATGGCAGAGCTGGCTGCAAGAGGGAGTGGCTTGCGGTGCAGTGGTGGTGATGAATTTCGCCGGCGAAAACCAACGGCGGCGACGGCTAACATAGGAGAGAAAAATAACAATGACGACGACGAAACGTCCTTATATAGATGGCCAGGGAACGCGACGTGGCCGTGGGAAGGTGTGCGAACGCAAGCTAGCCAGCTGGGGTGAGCGAGAAGGCCGTGGAAGCCGCCCGGCGGCTCGTCGGTGCCCATGCCGTCTGCTGTCCTGCTGTGATTCGTCGGGGCACTGTAGCTCTCCCCCAAACTTGCAATTTCAAACTGTTTTTTTTTTCAAATTACTCCTAAATTCATGTAGCAACTTGAAACATTCCCAAGATATGAAATCTTTAGAATTTCAAGCTCTACAAGTTTTGTATTGAACACTTTTTCAAATTCGAATTAAATTTTGAAATTTGAGTTTAAATTCAAAAGGGGACACTTTTTGGAAATTTGGTAATTTAGAAATTACTTTGGATTTTGTATTGAAACTTCAAAAACTCCAAACACGAAAGTTGTAGCCCTTGAAAAGTTCTACAAACTTGGTTTTAAACTTTTTCCCAAATTTTTCTTAGATTTTGAATTATTTCAAAAGGGGTAAAACATGGTTTTGGATTTTAGGGTTTTCGGAGGAATTTTCAATTGAAATTTGTTGCTACCTTAATTGGTGATTATTTAATGATCAAACCATCATCCAAGGGCATCATTTAGACAAGCATAACATGGTTGACCAAATGCCACTCTTGGTTGATCAATTTAGCTTTTGAAAATCTTTTTAATATTTCCCCAAATTTGAATTCAAATTCGAATCGGAAAACTCACGACAAGTTTTTGGATTCCAATTCAAACTCAAACTTGGAGCTTCATTTTACGTGTCGTACTTGAGTTCATACCCTACACTTGACACTAGTGTGTAACACAGTCACACATCTCAAATTACGCAGGGCATAGACTAAGTATTTGTGGTGGCATTCGAAATTAGGGTTTTCGGTTTGAATCACACCACTGAGAAGCACATCCAACCTAGAAAGGTAAACTCATTTTAGTTAATGCATAATAGGTTTGACCTAATCATGGATGCTTTGCGATGTAATATGATGACATGACAGGTTAATTAGCAACCATAACACCCGAGGTGTTACACGCTACCTCCACTCGCGCTTTGCATCGTCGCTGCCATCCCGCCCCACGCCCAACCCACCCTCTGCGCCATCGCTGTTGTCCCCACTCGCCCTCTATGTTACCGTCGCGCCAACACCCACCATCTGCGCCACTAGTGCCACGTCCACCTGCCTTCTGCGCCACCGCCACACGTGTCGCCCCCACCCCGCCCTCTGTGCGCTGCCGCCTAGCTTCACGTTGCTGGCCTGCGCCGCCGGCGAGCTCTACACCGCTGACCTTCACGCGCCGACGAGCCTCCATTCGGCGAAGCAGCAAGGAGATGTTACGCTGAAAGCACATGTTACAAACGTATGTTTCAACTTTCAAGTGTTTCGGGTGTTTTAGAGGTATGTTGCAAGTGCTTTTATATTGATGTTGCAAAAGTAGATCGGGATGTTGCACATGTTGCAAGTGTTTCTTCTGGCTATATACGTATGTTTCAAATGTATGTTACAAATGTTTTATTTGTTTCAGACGTATGTTGCAAATATTTCATCTGGATGTTACAAAAGTAGATCTGGATGTTGTATATACATGCATGTTGCAAGCGTATGTTTCAAGTGTTTAAGGTGTTTTATATGTATGTTGCAAGTGTCTTATCTCGATGTTGTATATGTTTGCAATGGCTACACATATGTTTTCAAGTTTTCCGGTGTTTTTACAAGTGTTTCAGTTGTACGTATGTTGCAAGTGTTTCATCTGAAAGTTGCAAAAGTAGATATGTTGTTGCACATGTTGCAATAAGACCCACTTGCCACAGCCACCTGCTGGGCATCGCCAAGCGGGCGCAGACAGTCCTGCATGCATGCGTGTGGATAGTGGAGGGGCGCGACAGGCGGCGCAGGCCCGCATGGGCGTGCCCACGGTACCGTCTGTATCCGATCGGACGGCGGGCCGCTTGCTCAACGAGAGTTGATGGAGGAAATTAATGTGGAGATTTTTTTGATAAGTCGACGAAAAGGGAGAGGATCCCCCACCTGTTTCATTCATTCAGATTGGCTTTAAAAGGCATGATAGTTAAAATACATTTTGCACCGGACACTTACATTTGGTTTGGTTTATACATGGCACTAGCTATGACCTAACACTAGTTTACTGCAGTCTCCTTATCTGTTCATGGGAGCCTTGCCCCCCAAACAGCGCCTCTGCCTTGCTGGCCACCAGGGCTCCAGCTAGAGTCGTTCGTTCTGAATACCCGATTGTTGCGTCATTTTTAGATGTGCCAACAGCATAGGAGTAGGAAGGTCCCAAAGTGCTTAGCTTGGATGTGACTCGGGTGCGGAAGGTCCATAAGTTTATGAAAAGATGGTGATTTGACTTTTAGTCCTAATCCCTTATTTGGTTTGTGGAGGGAAACGGGAAGATGAGTTGAAGAGAGAATTAATATCCACTGGCACATGAGTTTTTTTAGTGCAAAATTATATAGCAAGTCATGAATCATGATGGACGGTGATGATGCACTCATCTTTCATTAAAAATAATGTCTCCACCCAATTACCATCCCCTAGGGAACTGATGATTAGTAGTTCTCTCTTTAAACTCACTCTCTCCATTCAACCAGAACTCTCGCTCCCCCTAAATAAACACAACATTTCTGAACTTCTAACTCTAAACTTACGGTCCCTGCTTGTTACCTTCAACCAAAACGTGCTGGAGATCAGGTTCAGATCAATGTAAAAAGTATCGTTTTTTTAAAGGGATGATTCCATAGATTCATACGCGTAACGAGTAGTACAAACTACTGCAAACTGGAACCTGATAAAAATTACATCACGGTGCTACCAAAGGCCATGCTCATCAACACTCCTGATCTTCCTCTCGATCACCACCGCCGTGCTAGGTCGAATGAATCGAAGCGAAGACATCTTTCACTGACAAGGTAGGGGCTATCACAGTTTTTGAAGTCCGAGCAGCACCCCAAAGCCGAGACACTTTAAGACCACTGAATGAACAAGGCGACCTCGCCAGATATAGGGTAGAATAAACCTTTTCTTTTTAGAGGGAAATATATAAGCAATGACATCACTAAGCACCAACGAGGCCGAACTGGCAGACCAAAGAAGAACTATATAACCAGGAGAGCAGATCGACCACCAATGATGATTAGAGAGCAAATCCTACCTCACTACTGCTTCGTCAAAGATCATAGGAGCCACACTCTCACCTTAGAAGCAGATGAAGGGAGCAGAAATTCCATGGGAGCTCCGTATTTACACTGGCATAAGCAAAACTTACATAAAACTCCTCCATCCGTCCCAAAAAGTTGCACATCTTGTTTTTGAGTAAGTTTGAATAACTTTATATATAAAATAACATCAATATTAGAACTTCAAATAAATTTATTATAATATATGACACGATTAATCTACTAATACTTATTAAGCATCGCAAATATATTGATATTTTTTGTTATATACTTGGTCTATTTTTTTTAAAAAAAACTTGACTTCTCAAAAACAAGATGTGCATTTATATTAGGATGGAAGAAGATATTATTATGTGGGATATAAACAACTGCACTTTATATCCTCGGTTCTCGCACCACTAGAGTCGGCAAGGTCACTGGAGTCGAGTGCATGCACCCCTTCTGGTGTCGTCCTAGTCATAACGGGAGTGTTGTGACGATAGTGATGGCACAAATGCTCTCTAACTAGAGTCGCTACATAGTTATCGATATCAAGGTAGCTGATGTTGTAGTAGACGAGGTTAGTCCATGTTAAATACACAATAAAAATAATTTCTAACACCCTTGAGAAGACAATACTATTCTAAACTTAAACTACATGTTACATGTTATTAATATGCAATCAAAATTTGAATTATATTTTTTATTTGGAATTTTCCTTGCATGTCTTGATGGTTAAGTGAGACATTGCACGACGGGTTGTGTGTTGTTCGCGCTGTGGTTTGTAAGGGTTTGTCTCGGCCTGCATCTTTTGTTTCATATTTGGCCTAGTTTATGTTTTGTGATACCATGTAAGACTCAAATAATTATAAGCAAGAAACATAAACTTAGAGCATGATTTTTGATGTAAATTAGTTTCATATTTTCTAAGTTTAAAAAGTCTTCTAAAATAAATTAAATGTATATTTTTCAAAAGAAACCAGTTGGATATTTTTTTTAAAAAATCTACAATTTATTAATAAAGTCTAATTGAGCCTCTAAAACTAAAGTACGATTTAAATCTCTGATGGCTTATGCGACGGACGACTAACTGATGCGTCACCTAGACTTATTCAAAACCACTCAAATGTTCTCTTGCGCCACCAAAAATTCGATTTTCCACTTAAAAGGAAGCAAATTGAACTTTTGTAATAGTTAAGGAAGTTCATGTTAGCCAAAACGCTTTGAAAACTGTTCAGAAAGGTAAATTAGATGATTTAATTTTTGAAAATATCGATTTTTTTTTGGTTTTCCAATTAAAAGACGCAAGGCAACCTTTCGTAACAATGGAGGCGTTCCGATAGATTAGATCAGGATAGAGCAGATTAGTGGGCAAGTGGGCGTAACCGTAATCTTCACCCTGCGCCCCTCCCCCTTGTTCTCCGGTTCCCCGCGGCATACTCTTTCCTGCTCTCTCCCTCTCTCTTATCTCTCTCTCGGTTCTCCCGTGTCCCTCGCGTGCGCTCTGTCTCTGGTGGCGCCGCCTCCGCCGCCTCCACCGCCCTGCGCCAGGTACCCAGACCTTCGCCGGCGACGAGCACCCCCCCAGGTGCGCCTACCCTTTCTCTTCCGTTCCTGCTGTGCGAAACGGAGCACCCAAACCCAAGCTATTATGCGTTCGGATCTGATCTGATCCAGCTACAAGTGTAGTAATAGTATACATGTATTATGCACACGAACTTTTTTCCTTTTTTTTTGAAAAATTGGGTGTACATGTGTACATCGATGTCCTTTACTGGGTCCGCCCTCTATTAATAGTGTCTCGTCAATTGTGTTGCTTAGATTAGATTGTTCCCCTTTTTGAGACCTTCTCTGGCTAGAATTTGATTGTTGACGGCGAGTCGATGGGTCATTGGTGTATGCTTATCTGGTAGTTGTGGTTTACTGGTAATTTATCTCAGTTTGGTTCAGAAGTGTGAATATTGCTCGGTCTTCAGTGTTTACCCCTTGATGAATCAGTGTATGAATCCCCGTTTCTGTCTCCTACTGGCAATTCTTTTGTGCTGGACCTTGCTATGTAATCAAGTGTTGTTTGTCTGATGCGTATGTTATAGCATCATTTTGTGGTTACCTTAGTTGCTGAAATTGTTTCTTGGAAAATGACAGATCAGATTCGTGGATATGGCTGATAATGAGAAGGAGGTGGGGGAGGGAACCACCCCCCGAGGGGCGGACTGGGAAGTTGTGACTCTCACAGCATCTGCCTATGAAGCGGTGCCAGGGCCTGTCGGAACGGAAGTAAAGCCAATTAATGAAGACCAAGAGCGTAGTTCATCCAATGAACTGCTCAGGTCTGACCACTTTGTGTTTCCGCCGAGTGAACACGAGAACCTGCCACTACAAACCAGTTTTGATGAGATACAGCCTGAGAAGGATGTGCAGAAACCTAGTACCAGCGTGGAGGATTATAGTGTCAAGAATGATGCTGGGTCTGAGAGAGTTCAGTTTGATGATGAAGGGAAACACCTCTCAGATGATGATGTGGAGATGAGAGATGACACGCCTGGGTACGGTTCATTTCACTCTGAAGATGATGCACTTGGTTTTGTTTCCCATGATGATGGCAATGAGTCTGGTGAAGATTTTGATGACAAGTCAGGACACCCTTCAGAGCCCGCAGACAGCAAGAGCTGTGATACTGGTGCCTCGTGCAAATGTTGGTTGAAGAAGCATATGACATGCCTGTATAACCAAGCAAAGGAAACAAATGCTATCTGGACAGTGGTGGTTGCAGCTGCACTAGTTGGTATTGTGATTTTGGGACGTTGGCACAAAGATAAATTGCACCTTAACCAGCTTAAATGGCGCTCTGGCTCAGCAGTGAGGTATGTTAACCTCTTGTTTCCTACAATTGTACACATTATTTCATAGGTCTGAAGTATTTAGTCAACTTATTCGCCTTTTTATAGTGTTCTGCACTTATATTGGCTCAATATGTGCACACAAACGCATGTGGTTCCTCTTGTGGACATCTGCAGTTTGGCCTAGAATATCTGCATAAGTGCATAGTTTATAGTGGGTCTGATTGGTTGCTCGCAAAAGACTTGCATTGCATTAAGGGTTATACTGCATAGGCTGCGCCTGCATAAGTTAATGCAATTTGTTGTTGTTTGGTTAAGCTGTATTGCTCTATTGCATTGTTTGTGTCTCTGTTTGGTTGAATGTATAGTGGCAAGCTGTATCTAGCAACCTGTGTTTGGTTGCACTGCACAACTGACATTGGCATTGACAATTCATCGAACACCCATGCTGCTACATCCCAGGTCGCCGACCTCTGTCTCCTCGTATGCATCGTGGGCCGGAGATGGTGAGGAGGAGGCCGTGAAGTCAAAGGCCATGCATCCTTTGTTCTACCGCTCTGAGCCTGTAGGTGTAGGGTGTGGTTCGGTAGTTTGGGAATTGAGCCGGTGTGCTTCTCGGTTTCTGGTCGTTGTCGCATGGAGGAAGGACGCGTGCAGCGGGCTGGCGGTGGGGTAGATGACACCTGCACGCGAACAGCGGTGTACGTGGGGTGAAGCAGCGAGAGCTCGCCGCACGCGTGGAGCTCGTCCATGAGCAGGCTCCGACCTCCAATGGCGTCCACCATGCTGCTGAGCGCGTGCAGCGGTGCAAGGGAGCCGGACGCAGACGCCGGTAAGGAGGTCGTCGGTGCTGGCCTCGAGCGTGAGAAGCACCTGTAACGCCGCCCCGTGCACCTCGTCGGCCTCCACTCTCCGAGCGCCGCGGGCACCTGCAACGCTGCCCTGTGTACCTCCTCGACGGCTCGACCTCCACTCTCTGCTCGGCGTCCCGCGGCTCTCGTAGCATGACCCAGGGAGGAGAGCGGCGCTGTGGCAGTGGCACATCCGCAACAGGCTGCACAGCGGGTGCAGGCACCGCACAAGCCAAGCCTGCATAGTGGATACGACCAATTCTGAGCGCATCTGGTTGTGCAGTCAAGAGGTGCTTTGAGGAGAGTGCTAGCCTGTATAAGAAGATATGCAGCGAACCAAACAATTTAGCTTTGCACTATGGTGTCCTGGATAAGAAGATATGCTGGCAACCAATCAGACCCAGTATATTTCCCTTGGTAATAGTCAAATTCATTTTGCAGTTCTGGCTGATATTACCTGTCTCATCCTCTTAGTTTCTAGTGTAGTAGTAACTAGTAAGGTGGCAGTATATTCTGAAACTGATGATTGGATGCTTTGGCTGCATTTCAATGGTCGTTAGTCATGCTAGTTTTATGGGTGTGATTTTGGAATTCAATCTGATTGGATAGCAGTTATACCAAATTGCATCCATTGCCTAAAGAAGATTTTGATTAGATTCATTCATCCTATGTATATGGACTAGTAACTAAGGAATAGACTCATCTAGTTCGAGGTTTTTTTTTTCTGAATTCAAGTTGAACTATCACTGGTATTAATCTGATGTTTTAGACACTGCTAAGTGAAGACACAGGATCACATGCTCATATTAAATCTGTCTATTACCTAAGTCATTTTATATCTCCGAGATCACCTATCTTCATGACCTATGGGCAAAACAATTGGGCCTTGCAAAAGTTTGTAGTATATATGACATATGAGTTAGGGCTACTTCTAGAAGATATAGGCGGGTCCCTCTCTAAATCCTATAACATGAACAAAGGACATCTTGCACCTACATCATTTTTTTTTGAATTTTTGTGGGTTGTGTTCTACATATGATTGTTTCTATTTTTGTTGATAAATGATAATGCAAAGGATACGCCAATCAAATTTCTTATTTAGACATGGTGCAGCTTTCGTCAAGTATTTTTCAATCTGTACTAAATCTGGATTTGTGCTAGAACCTAGGATATTTTGGTATATTACTCCCCCAGTTTCTAAATTATAGTTCACTTTGGCTTTGTATAAATCAAACCTCGGACCATGTTTTTTAGAAAAACATATTGATATCTACAAGATCAAATAAATTCTATATCAAAATATATTGCATGAAGAATCTGATGAAATGAATTTGATGTCTAGATGAGTAGGTGTTGGTGATGTTTTCTACAAACTTGGTCAAAGTTAAAGAAGTTTGACTTGGGATAAAACCAAAGTGAACTACAATTTGGAACGGAGTGAGTACTTGGTTTAGGTTCTGATATCGAAGTCAAACTCTTACATGCTGATATTGAAGTCAAACTCTTACATGCTTACTTGGATATTGAAAAAACATTGCCTGTTTGAAAACTACATTTGATATCAAAGTCTTGTACTCTTGTTATATTTGGTACGTAGCTTGGATGAAAACCATTTCTGTATTCTATATCTCTGTGTTCTGTATAAATAAACATTCTTTTAACTTCCATTTTTGGTTGTTGGAGGGAGAACAAGCATCAAATCTTTGTTTGCATATCACCAGACTAGTGCTATTCTAGTCAGTTTTCATATTATGTGAACTTTGCATCATTCTCGCCTATTTTATTATGTGAATAGTCACTCTGAAAAGTGTGTTGGATTATTTACGTTTTAGAAATTAGAATTAAGGTTCTTGATTGACATATTTTTGTGAATTTATTTACATGGTTGCTACCGTGTTTGTGTTTTTTTTTTCAATTCACTACTTTGTGAATCCATTTTGTTAATGCAGTTTTCCGAATTTTTTTTTGTTAATGCAGTCTCCAAATTTTTCTTCCTAGTACCATCCCCTAATTTGGAAAGCTAATTTCAAACTTTCTTTTTTTTTTTGCATCTCATCATTTTGCTAATCCTTCAACTTGGATCTGTAGCAATGACCTATCATGCTGACTTCGTTCCGCATATGCTACAAATCAGTTTTATTTGCCTTAAAAATGTCTAATAAAGTGATCATGACAAGTATTTCGATGTAAGGTTACTCAATGGTTTAGAAGTTGAACATTGGTTGTCTATTGAAACACATCGGGGAATGGTTAATTGGATTAACCCTTTCCAAGCAATGTGATTTTACCGATATCTGTACTAATCCCTCGGTTCCAAATTATAAGACGTTTTGGCTTTTCTAGATACGTTGCATTTGCTATGCACATAGATATACACTATGTCTAGAATCTAGATACATGATAAAAGCAATGTATCTAGAAAAGCCAAAACGTCTTATAATTTGGGACGGATTTAGTACTTGGCAAATATTGTGTCATTTACCGAAATATGATCCTGCTCTTTCTCATATGTTGGTGCATACCATGCATCCATCAGTAATCAGCAAGTACTAGTTAATAATCCAGCAGTTGCTGCTTCATAGAGGCAGTTATAGCAACAGGTCCATGGTTTCAGCCATGTTTGAATTAATTCCTGTAACTTTTTATACTTTATTCTAGGGTGATGATTAAATTTCTCGTGGTGTCTTGTAGTAACGCTATTAGCAAACTGAGTTTTTCTTTTCCTGTAGTGCTGAGTCCACAATGCTAGATTCTTGAAGCATTTTCCCCTGCTATAGCTTCATCACCTTTTGCATTTTAACCCTGTTCAGCTTTATTTAACAACTACTTTATATGTGCCTCATGTTGGGTTTCATTTCTAGCCTGCCCCAATTTTCTTGGGATTAAAAGCTTGCTTCCTTGTTGTTGAGTATAGCTTCAGCTCTTTGAGGACTTGCTTCTTTGTGCTATATAAATGGAACTGCTGGTCCCACTGATAGGGATGCAAGTGATGTACCCAATGGTATTTCTTGGTCAGCTATTTTTTCTTCATTTACCCCCTTAAAGTTTGTAAGTCCTAAAGCCCCCAACAGGTCACCCAGAACGAACTCTCACCAAAAGTCTAAAACACACACGAAAACAGTAGTATGGTGCTGCTCAAAGGCTTGCAGTTTTTCTGGTTTTCTCCTCTGTTTATACACAGCCGAGAGCTACAATTGTGTCTGAGATAGCCTCCTAGTTATTGCATACAATTATTTACTCAATCAGCCTATTATTATCCTTTACTACCAGCTAGAATGCTGCTAGCACTAAAGCCTGAACCTGGACACAATTTTGCACCTGGAACTAATCTGGACACACAAGATAATTTGATAACAAATTTGTTACGTAGTATGTCATTCTAGTTCATTTTAGCAAGTTTCGGATTGACCAAATGACCCAAAACAAGTGGAACTTGCATCCACCGGCAGACAAGCCCTCTGTGCTGACTATTGACATACCTGGGACTTACTGAGAGGGTTACCTAACATAACAAGGGCCTTCTAGACTCTAGTGAAGTTCTGGGAAATCTATGGAGTGGTTGCACCAGTTATCTTCCCACCCACCACCCCCCCGAACAACGCACCTCAGAAAAGGGAGAGGCTAAAAGAAGCGCCTCCCAGACGCACCGATACACACGAGACTACGAAAAGATGTGCCAAGCTAAGGGACATAACACGACCACTAACCAGCGCACCTCCAACCACCCTCAAGGCTCGGGGCCTAGCGACCTAAGGAGGAGCTCATGGAGGGTCGAGGCGCCAGCCAAACACCACATGCTGCTTTCATTAGCCACTGTCTGAATGTTTGGTCTAGCACCTTCAAAGACAATGGTGTTGGAGTATGTGTTTAGGCCCATGAGGCTAAGGCCCATGTGGCCCATGTATATGACCTATATAGCTACCCTTCTAGGGTTAGCCCTAGGGAGCACCCACGGCGGGCGCGGAGGCTGCTGCGGGCGTGACTGCTGCTGGCCTCCAGCCCCTGTTCCAGCAGCAGCCCCTGCCTGAGGGTGCCCATCCGTCTCCGTTGCATGCGGCTGCCCCTGGAGGTCTCCTTTTCGGCCAGACTGGACCGACCTCCACCCTCGCGGCGGCACTTGTTGCTGCCCGGGCCGCTGCCGTGGAGGGGCAGGCCCGTGTGCGCGCGGCCGCCCTCGCCTGGGAGCGCGAGCGCGAAGCGGCCGACGCTCTGGCCCGCCAGATCGCCGAGGCCGAACAGCTCATCGCCTCTCCCGTGGGCCCGGACGCCGGAGCCACCTCCTCCGCCTCGCCGGGACGCCGCGTGTCGCACACCGCCGTCCTCTGGCACGACCCGGCCGACCCGCTCGTGGCACAGCTCCACTACCAGGCCGGGGGGGTCCAGAACATTCGCCTTCTCGTCCCGGTCGTCCTCGAGCCGGAGTCACCCTCCTACGCCCGCTGGCGGGATCTGGTGGTTCTCACTCTTCGCCGCTACGCCCTTGACGACCACGTCCTCGTCGACGTCTCGGTCGCCGTCCAGACGCCATCGTGGCTCCGTCTCGACAGCATCGTCCTCTCCTGGATCCTGGGGACGATCTCTCTGGACCTCCACGACCTCGTCCGCACCTCCCCTGACGCGCGCCGGGCATGGCTCGCCCTCGAGGGCCAGTTTCTGGGCAACGCCGAGGCCCGGGCTCTGCGTCTCGACGCGAGCTTCCGGACTTTCGTACAGGGTGACCTCTCCGTCGGCGAGTTCTGTCGTCGGATGAAGGGCATGGCCGACTCCCTGGGGGACCTTGGGTGGCCCGTGGAGGATCGCATCTTGGTCCTCAACGTCCTTCGGGGGCTCAGCGACCGCTACGCCCACCTCCGGACGTGGATCACCCGCCAGAGGCCCTTCCCCACCTTCCTGGAGGTCCGTGACGATCTTGTCATGGAGGAGCTCACGCAGGGTCTCCAGCCGGGATCCACCACTTCCGCGGGGTCCTCGTCCTCCTCGACGGCCCTGGCTGCCTCTTCGCCGCGCCCGTCTGCTCCACCGCGGTCCACCGCTCCACCGCCACCGTCGTCTCTCCTGGGCCCTCCTCCCTCCAGGCCGAGCGGAGGTGGGGGGGTCGTGGCTCTCGTCGTCGCCGTGGAGGGGGCCGCGGGGGTGGCCGGGGTGGTCACCCCCAGGCTCCGGCCCCGGCCGGGATACACGAGGGGGCACCATGGCCTACGTTCCAGAACCCGTGGTCCGGTCGCATCTCCATGTGGCCCTACCACGCCCCCGGAGCCGACACTCGCCCACCAGTGGCCATGCTCACCGGAGCTCTTCCTGCCGGTCTTCCACCTGGCGCCTTCCCTGCTACGCCGTGGGTTCCACCCTCCGGGACTTCACCGGGGGTCACCGGCTGGGACCAGGCGGCTCTGGCTCGCTCGTTCAGCACCATGGGCCTGACACCTCCGGTCGGACCCGAGTGGATCGCTGATTCGGGGGCCACCTACCACACTACTCCTGACCCCGGTATACTTTCGTCGATTCACTCTCCCTCTTCCTCTATTCCTTCGTCCATTATGGTCGCAAATGGCTCTTGTATTCCGGTCTCGTCTGTGGGTACCGCCGGTGCTCATGGCTCCTTTCGTCTTCCTGATGTTCTTGTTGCTCCTTCTATGGTTCATAATCTTCTTTCTATTCGACGTTTTACAGCTGACAATTCGTGTTATGTGGAATTTGACTCTTCTGGTCTTACTGTAAAGGTTTTGGCTTCCCGGCGTCCTCTGCTCCGATGTGACAGCACCGGGCCCCTTTACACTCTTCGCTTCCCGGCGGCTCCTTCGTCTTCTTCGCCGCCCGTTTTGTCAGCTGCCTTCGTCGCTTCTACTTCCTCTACTACCTGGCACCGGCGCCTCGGCCATCCTGGACGTGATGCCCTGATACAGCTCAGTCGTAGCTCCGGTCTTCCATGTACTCGAGCTCATGATGAGCAACTGTGTCATGCGTGCCAATTGGGCCGACATGTTCGTCTTCCGTTTTCTAGTTCTACTTTCCATGCGGTCCGTATTTTTGATCTTGTACATTGCGACCTATGGACATCTCCTATTCTGAGTATTTCCGGTTATAAGTACTATCTTGTGGTTGTTGATGATTTTTCGCATTATTCATGGACTTTTCCTCTCCGTGCGAAGTCAGATACATTTACCACGCTCCTTCACTTCTTTTCGTGGGTGTCTACACAGTTCGGCCTCCCCATCAAGGCCGTCCAGTGTGACAATGGTCGCGAGTTTGATAACTCCACCTCTCGCGATTTCTTCCTCTCTCACGGTGTTCAACTCCGCATGTCTTGTCCATACACCTCTTCGCAAAATGGCAAGGCTGAGCGGATGATTCGCACCACCAATGACACCGTGCGTACCCTTCTGTTTCAGGCCTCTCTTCCCGCTCGCTTTTGGGCTGAGGGCCTGCACACCTCCACCTACCTTCTTAACCGTCTTCCTTCCGCGGCCTGCCCCGCTCCCACTCCTCACCACGCCCTCTTCGGTACCCCGCCTCGGTACGATCACCTCCGCGTGTTTGGGTGTGCGTGTTACCCCAACACCGCTGCCACTTCTTCTCACAAGCTGGACCCTCGCTCCACGCTCTGTGTCTTCCTCGGGTACTCTCCGGATCACAAGGGGTACCGGTGCTTTGACCTTACCTCCCGACGGGTTCTCATCTCTCGCCATGTGGTGTTCGATGAGTCCGTCTTTCCCTTTTCTAGCACCACCACCCCTCCGGTACCTGACCCACCCTCCCTGTTTCCCACTGACCCGGTGGTCCAGCCACCTTTTTCGTGGTCTCCTGCAGGTACCGCTTCGCCGCGTGCCGGGCCGGCCTCCTGTCCCGGATTCCCAGCAGGTCCGTGCCCGTCGTCCTCGGGCGCGGCCCCGTCCTCTCCGGTTGGTGCAGACCCGGGGCCTTCATCCCCCGCTGCTGCCCCGGGGGGGTCGTGTCGGTCGACGACGCCGGATCCCATCCCGGCACCTGCCCCGGCACCTCCGTCGAGGTTCGCCGCGCCGGTACGAGTGTACCAGCGCAGGCCGCGGCCGCCGCCGCTCGCGCTCCCTTCTCCACCGGGGACACCGACACCACCGCCGCTGTCTCCGCCGGCTCGTGGTGCCCCGCCGGTCTACCACCCGCCGCTGCTGCACCGACACCCGCGGCATGTTCACCCGATGGTGACACGACACGCGGCTGGCACCCTGCCGCCTCGTGCCCTCGAGGCTTCGACCGGCGATGCGGTGGTCTCTCCGGTACCCTCCTCCGTCCGCGACGCCCTGTTGGACCCTCACTGGCGCCGCGCGATGGAAGAGGAGTACGCCGCGCTACTCGCCAACCAGACGTGGGAGTTGGTGCCCCGGCCGCCGGGCTCCAACGTCGTCACCGGCAAGTGGATTTGGACCCACAAGCGCCGGGCCGACGGCTCTCTCGAGCGCTACAAGGCTCGCTGGGTCCTCCGGGGTTTCACTCAGCGCCCTGGCGTCGACTACGATGAGACCTTCAGCCCGGTGGTCAAGCCGGCCACCGTCCGTACCGTGCTATCGCTGGCACTTGCCCGGTCTTGGCCCGTCCATCAGCTGGACGTCAAGAACGCCTTCCTCCACGGCCTTCTCACCGAGACGGTGTACTGCAGTCAGCCGGCGGGGTTCGTCGACACCACCCGTCCTGACATGGTCTGCCGGCTCAACAGGTCCCTCTACGGCCTCAAGCAGGCACCTCGGGCGTGGAACCACCGGTTCGCCGCTTTCTTGCTGACCCTGGGGTTCATGGAGGCCAAGTCCGATACGTCTCTGTTCGTCTACCACCATGGAGCCGACACTGCATACTTGCTGCTCTATGTTGATGACATTGTCCTCACCGCCTCCAGTGAGTCACTTCTCCGCCGGATCATCACCGCTCTCCAGCAGGAGTTCGCGATGAAGGATCTGGGTGAGCTCCACCACTTCCTCGGTGTCACTGTTGAGCACCGTCCTACCGGGCTCCTACTTCACCAGCGACAGTACACTCGGGACATCCTGGAGCGGGCTGGGATGACTGACTGCAACCCCTGCTCCACTCCGGTCGACACTCAGGGCAAGCTGTCTGAGGCTGAGGGACCACCGGTGGCCGATCCCACTGCGTACAGGAGTCTCGCCGGGGCCCTTCAGTACCTCACCTTCACCCGGCCGGACATCACCTATGCAGTTCAGCAGGTCTGCCTCCATATGCATGACCCCCGGGAGCCTCACCTCACGGCTCTCAAGCGCCTCCTCCGCTACCTCCGGGGCACGCTCGACTACGGCCTCCTCCTCCACCGAGCCTCCTCCACCGACCTCACCGTTTACACCGACGCTGACTGGGCCGGGTGCCCGGATACTCGCCGCTCCACCTCCGGCTACGCCGTCTTCCTGGGCGGCAACCTGGTGTCTTGGTCGTCCAAGCGCCAGCCGGTGGTCTCCCGGTCCAGCGCCGAGGCGGAGTACCGCGCCGTTGCTAACGGCGTGGCGGAGGCCGCCTGGCTCAGGCAGCTGCTTGCGGAGTTGCACACTCCGCCCTCCCGAAGCACACTGATCTACTGCGACAACGTCAGTGCGGTCTACCTCTCCACCAACCCCATCCAGCACCAGCGGACGAAGCATGTGGAGATCGACCTCCATTTTGTCCGTGATCGGGTGGCCATGGGCGAGGTGCGGGTTCTTCATGTTCCGACGACCTCCCAGTTCGCGGACATCTTCACCAAAGGCCTCCCGTCCTCGACCTTCGCCGAGTTTCGCTCCAGCCTCAACATCACTGGTGGCTAGTTGCGTCTGTGGGGGGGTTGTGTGTGTTCTTTCTTGTTCAGCCTCGAACTCCGCTGCGCCGGTAGTTCAGACTGCGGGGGGGTGTTGGAGTATGTGTTTAGGCCCATGAGGCTAAGGCCCATGTGGCCCATGTATATGACCTATATAGCTACCCTTCTAGGGTTAGCCCTAATTGAGTGAATCACTTTCCAACAAATGGAGTTCCTCGTTGCCACTGTGAGGAGAGCACAATAAATTTGCCATATTTACTCTTAAAATATTAGAGGAAATTCCCTTATTGCCACTGGAATATATATGCATCCCCTTGGTTGCCATTCCCGTTAAATTCTGTTAACTTTCTGTTAAGCCGTCCCCCACTTTGAGGCACCGTGCCGCGCAGCACAGGCTCCAGCCCTGGCAGCTGCTGCTCTGCATCGGCCCCGATCCCGCTACTGCAGCCGAGCTGGGCATCCACCTCATGCACATCAACACCAACTGCACTGAGAAATTCGCTGACACCATCGTGGGCCTCATTCACCAGCAGCCTAGCTGTGGCAGCAGATGCGCATTCGTGCGGGAGGGGTGGGGCGGCTGATGCGCACCCTCATGGGAGGACGGAGGTAGGTGAACACAAGGGAGTGGTGAGAGAAGAATACACGCAGCATGGGCAGGCCCAGGCAGTGCATGCGCACGGCTCCCTGCGTCCTCCGCACACTCTTGCCAGGTGCTGTCGCGCGCACATCCTGCTGCTGCCGATTCGCCTCCGTGGACAGGTCCAGTCGTGGTCAGGTGGCATTTGCCCAAGTGCATGCATGTGGCTCCCCTGCGCCCTCCATGGGCACTCGCCTAGGTGCGGCCAGCGGCGGCCACACAGAGGTCCGCTCCTGCCAATTCGCCTCGGCCGACGGGTGGAGTCGTTCGTTCTGCTCCACCAGCTGGCCAGAGGTACTCCTAGCTGCGATGGACCAGCTCAGGGACATGCCTGGTGGAGGCTGAGGCCATGGTGGCCTGTAATGGCTGGTCTATAGCATCCATGGTGTTAGCCAACCAGGTTCACGTGAGCACCCACGCCAGCCAGAGGAGTAGCGTTGTGAGCGCCCACACCACGGCATTGGTACTGCTGGCCAGCCACCCCGTTCGAACTCACGGAGGCAGAGCAACAGCAGCAGAAGTGCCACGTCCACAGAGGAAGAGCAGCAGAAGTGCTGCGTCCACAAGCAGCACGAACATGACAGAGCCTGCGTCTCACCATGAGTTGTAGATGGCCAGCGCTAAGTTGCATGCCCCTGTGGCTGCATGCGCCCAGGTGACTCACACCTGCCCCAGCAGCCGTGTGCTGATGTGCTCGCCCAGATGCGGCCACATGGTTGGCCCTCCGAGCTCATGCTCGCCCCATCGCCGGACGCTTCTCCTGAGGCCAGTTTGTCGCCAAATTGGGTGGGTGCGCCCGTGCGGCTGGGAAAGGATAACAGAGGAGGCGGTTGCGAGCCCAAGCTGTCAGCGAGTGCAACTTAACAGATTTTAACGGGAATGGCATCCAAGGAAATGCAAACTTTAGAATAGTGGCAGTTCAGGGAAGTTGGAAATTTTGATGGCATTGAGGGGATAAATTCCAGTGGCAAGGAGGGAATTTACTCATATTCTAGCCTGAGGATTACTGGATTAGGCTTTCACTTTTCACCCAAGGACCAAGGTTACACCAGGAAGAAAAACATATATTGTGCACTTCATGTGTTCATCTCTCCTCAGCATTACTGCAAATTGTTGCATTGCTTTTTCAATGCTCTTTCATATCGAAGATTGCAACTGTATCTTTAAAGCACGTGATAAGTTAATGTTATTTTGCTAACATAAACATAATTGAAATAATAATGAAACCAACCATCTCTTTACTGCTGAATTGGTAGGGTACCTTCTAATTACTATGCCGATTTACTGATATGTGTTGATATTTGGAGCTGCACGTTTTGCTACATTATTACTACAGTTTTACCCTGTATCTACCTTTCCTTAAAACTGTATACTTTTTTTTGTTCTGGCAGAGGATGATCAACAAGTGGTTTGTGCTGATACAAAACTCTGATGCGTCAATTCAACTGAAGTTATAACCAAGATGGTGGTTGCAGTATTATTGTGACGATGACGAAAACGAGTATGGTCAATGTAATAATATGATGTTCGACTGGAATTTCACTTGCCGCCTACAATGAGTGCCTCCTGGGCTTCTAAGATGTCAAATTCACTTCTGCTATACACATACAGCTTTACTTGCGATCTGGCACATGATTTTTGGTTCCTGCTACTTTTGCTGTGATATATCATGTATGTTGACTGATGGCTGTAGAACATAGTAGAGTTGCATACTCCAAAGTCTGTTAAAAACTAGGTGGTTCTGCGAGAGCAACTCACATGCGATTGTGAAAATTGAGAACAAGGAAAGTTTTGTTTGGCTTCTATTTTGTTATTACTCCTGAGTGGTGAAATATTGTTTGGTATCGTACTGTTGTTGTCAAGAGGTTAGGGTTTATGTTCAGGCCAGTAGTGAGTTTTTGATTCTTATGATTTTCTGTAGTGACTGTGTGTAGAGTGAATCAAGCGAAGCTATTTTTTTATGCTTCTAGCTGCTAGGTTATTGTAGAGAATCACTTCACAAAATCAAGATAGAGTTACTTCTCATTAAAAAAGTTGTTTGGCAGAGCTCATCCTGGATTCAGCCTAAAAACTACACTGGTAGCTCCTCTATGATGAAGGAGATCCACTAGATTTTGATCCGACGGACAGAAACTTTAGGTGTTCAGAAAACGTTTTTTTCACCCTACTAACAGTGTGTTTAGATGAATTTTTTTTTGGAATTTTGATACTATAGCACTTTCGATTGTATTTGACAATTAGTGTCCAATAATGGACTAATTAGGTTCAAAAGATTCGTCTCGTGATCTACAACCAAACTGTGTAATTAGTTATTTTTTTTACCTACATTAAGTATTTCATGCATACGTTCAAAGATTGATGTGACGGAGAGAGCGTGAAAATTTGGAATTTTGAAGGGATCTAAACACCCCCTAATACTGTGTCCTGTTGAGAGTTGCGCATGTTTTGAATTCCCCTGCGCCTATATTTTTCTGTTTTCAAGGACTGTCATGAACCTTCATCAGTCAGTATTGATTTCTGCATGCAGAGGGACCTCTGTCATCACTAAACTGCGCATGATGCATGTGTCGCGTACCTCATGTACTTGGACGGTGGTGATACGGCAGTGGCCCCGTGGGTGAGGGGTGCTGTATTCCTGAGGACTCTGGAGTTTACCGTGCTGGTCCATTCTTGATTCATAGATACGATACGATGGCCCCTTCATACATTTAACTGAAGCAGGTCATTAGAGCTGGCGAAGTTAATTTGCTGTAGTTGCTGCAGGATAGACGGCACCTTTGTTGAGAAAGCCTGAAATCGGTATCGCGCCTATATTTGTCCGTCGTTGTAAGTCTGTCTCCTCTAATTAACCTGAGCACCGCGCCCGTCGCTTATTAAGGTGATGATGGAGGATCGAGCCGTCGAGGCCCGCGAACACATGTATGAAGGTCAATTTCAAGCCGCTGCTGACCCAGTGACGACCAGACTGGCCGATGCGATGGTGTACATGAACAACACTCGCACCGGGCAAAACCACGGCCGCCGCCAAGGCCGTGGCTCATGCATGCCTCACCGTAGCTCGATCGGCGCTTGCTATCTTGCGTACGCAAGCGAGGGAGGGAGACAAGAATGGACAACTCCGCGCGACGCAAGATCTTTGTCGAATTGAAGCTGGGACATGGCCTCAACCTGCTTGATTTACCACCAGATTTTTTAGCACCAAAGGGTAGTGGTTGGTTTGTATTGAAGATCTTCTGTTCTTCCATCTCCGGTTTTGTTGGAGTTCTTTGTTACTGGACGTACGTACGTCCTGGTGACCATGGGAACGTTCCTTGGCACATCCTGGAACCATACCCTTGTTGACATGTCCAGAGGAGCTACTAGAAGATCTGAAATATAGGAGTATGCCCGCTGTAAAAGCCAAGTCTGACCCCCACACAAACGCTACTGCTCTACCTGCCAACCGCACGATATTCACTGTTTCACTGTGCACTGTCTCTGCGTGAGTCATAATGTACTACTGACCCCCAAGCATTTGGTGCTGCTGCCTTCTGCTATTCTGCTTTCTGATCGTCCAGACTCCAGACTCCAAACCCTCCACAGCCAGCCAGCAACGGCGTGGTGACCATGGACATGGACATAGCTCACCGAGACTACCTCCTAGCCACGCTCCACACCTTCCTCGCCGTGGCCACCCTCCTGCTCTGCGTCCTCGCCGAGCTCTTCATCTTCGCCTTCCGGTGCCGCGCGGCGCTCTATCTCCTCCCCGTGGCAGCACAGCTTCTCTTCAACCGCTTCCGGAGCCGTGCCGCCGCGGCCACGGAAGACATCGGGCTGGTGGACTTCTCGTGCCTGAAGCCGCCCCGCCGGCTGCGCCTCCCGGTGGCGGGGCTGCTGGAGCACCTGAGGCTCATCGGCTGCTTCGACGACGGGAGCGTGGAGTTCATGGCCAAGGTCATCGAGGCCAGCGGCATGGGCAACGAGACCTACTTCCCGCCCTCGCTGCACTACATCCCGCCCGCGGCGACGCACGCCGACGCGGTCCAGGAGGCGCGGATGCTCTTCTTCCCCACGCTCGATGACCTCTTCACCAAGACGGGCGTCCCGCCGTCGCGCGTCGGCGCGCTCGTCGTCAACTGCAGCGGGTTCTGCCCGGCCCCGTCGCTCGCCGCCATCATCGCCAGCCGCTACTGCATGAGCGCAGACGTCAGGACCTTCAACCTCTCCGGCATGGGCTGCGCCGCGGGGGTTGTCGGCGTGGATGTGGCGCGGAGACTCTTGCTCACGCACGCCATCTCCTACGCCGTCGTCGTCAGCGCCGAGATCGTCACCGTCGGGTGGTACAGCGGCAAGGACCAGGGCAAGCTGCTCCTCAACTGCTACTTCCGCACCGGCTGCTCCGCCGCGCTCGTCACCAACAGCACCGCGACGGTGCCGGTCAAGTACCGGCTCGCGAGCCTGACGCGCACGAACCAGATCGCCAACGACCGGAGCTACCGCTCGGGGTACCGCGACGAGGACGACGAGGGCATCACCGGCTTCACCCTCGGCCAGGGCGTGGGCCGCATGGTGAGCGAGCTGCTGCGCGCGCACCTCGTGACGCTCAGCCTGTCCATCCTCCCGTGGCGCGAGAAGCTGCGCTACGCGCTGGCGCTGCTCCTGTCGTCCCGCTCCCGCCGGCGCCGCCTAGCTGGAGGAGGTGACAACAAGCTCGCCCGCCCCGCCGTGCCCGTGCCGCTGCCCGACTTCCGCGAGGCCGCGGACCACTTCTGCCTCCCGTCGTCGGGCAGGCCGATGATCTGGCGCCTGGGCCAGGGCCTCGGGCTCGGCGAGCGAGAGATGGAGGCGGCGCTGATGACGTTCCACCGGTTCGGCAACCAGTCGGCGGCGTCGCTGTGGTACCAGCTCGCGTACCTCGAGGCCAAGGGCCGAGTCCACGCGGGCGACACGGTGTGGCAGCTTGGCATCGGCAGCGGCCTCAAGGCCAACAGCCTGGTGTGGGAGCGCGTCGCCGGCCACGAAGACGAAGGGGAGCGCGTGCTGGGGCCGTGGAAGGATTGCATCCACAGGTACCCTGTGAAGGAAACGTAAGTGCAATGCGACTTGGTTGCTTGCTTCATCAGTGATCGTCCGTCAATCAACGACGTTCCATTTCCATTTCCAACCGGATCAAGTGATCGATGTTCTTGAAGAAGACAGCACTTCATGTCCGTACCGTACGTGCCAATCGAGTTTCCTGCTATGTGAAGTGAACTCGATCGTGTTTAGTCAATAAAATACTACTAGTATAAAGAATTTGCAATGGGTTGTGGTTTGTGATCGATCAAGTTGTGATATATATTTTCCCCATGAAAACTACTTCAAGTTTAGGACCGTGTTTAGATGCCTTTAAAATTTAAAATTTTTACTTTTCCTTCATCACATCAAATTTTTGATCACATGCACCACATAACATTAAATATAGATAAAAAAATAATTAATTATACAGTTTTGTTGTAAATCACGAGACGAATTTTTAAGCCAAATTAATTTATGATTTATTAAATACAAATAAAAATACTACCGTAACTGATTCTAAAAGTTTTTGCATCGAAACACCCGCTGGTTGTGTGCAAGTACAAATGAATCAACAAGAGGGGTATATATATTGCATAGCTGCGTGCCTGCATTTGTGCTTCACAGCTTAGCTCGAGCAGGGTATATTGTACATTTTGTACTAGGAATAGTACATTACTACAGTAGAACTGTGTCGATGGAACCATGCGGTGCCTCCTGGCCTCCTGTAGCAGTAGCATAGCTAGTAAATGTGCGGCAGGTACGCTTGCCTAACGTTCGTTCTTCGTTGTCCAGCATCTCAGCTGATGACGACGGGGGTGAAGGAAGACAACACACGTTGTGAAGAGTTATGACTGCCTATCCTTACCAGTCGACAACAGACGCAGCTGTGTTTAGTTGTCCTGAAAAAATTAAAAAGTATATTGTAGCATGTTTTGGTTTTACTTGGCAAATAGTGTCCAACCGTTGATTAATTAGGTTCAAAACGATCGTCTCGCAAAGTACAATCAAGCTGTACAATTAGTTTTTGATTTCATCTACATTTAGTAGTCCATACATGTATCGTAAGTTTGATGTAACGGAAAATCTTTTTTTTACATAGCGCTTTTTTCAGATAACTAAACACGGCCGCAGTAAATTATCGTTGTACCGCACTCCGTCTACGGAAGACGCAATTCTCGCTCAAATGTTCTCGCTTTATTAGAAACCAATGCTTTTAAGTTTGATTAAAATTATACGAAAAATAATGGATTTATGATATAAAACTATTATATTCGATCAATTATAAAAATATTTTCATAACAAGCTGATTTTAAAGACAAAAATGTGAATAATATTCACTATAAATTTGGTCAAACTTAAATTACTTTAAGGGACACGAATGTCATAGTGGAAGGTTAGAGCAAGTATAATAAGGAGATGTAAGTAAGTTGTATGCTAATATGGAGAAAATGAATGAGAGAGAAGAGAAGCGAGCTGTAAGCTTACAACCAGTTTATGCACAAAAACCAAGAAGTTACGTAACATAGGTAAGTGAGCTGTAAGTCGGCTAACTATTATATAAGTGGGCTGATAGATTGGCTGTAAGTTTACATGCAAGCACTGTATTATTAACCTTCACCCTGTTCGTTTGAGTTATTCAGCGGAATCCAGCAGTGTTTTTCTCTCACAACAAACCAGTGAACAATACTTTCAGCCACAATAAACCAGCGAAACGAACAGATTGCTTGCTCTTAAGGGTTTTGTCTGGTTCGGGATGGCTCGCTATTTAATACAACGGTGCTGTAGCGGCAATTGTCGCGAGCTGCTATAGTGCCGCTAAAATTCTCTATTTAGAACCTTGATTTTAGTTATAATTTACCGTATATAACTAACTTTAAATAAGTTTGCTTCAAAACTTTGCTATATCTAAGAACATCTTATTACACATTATGTCCAAGGAAATCTTGGCATACCTTTTTATTCTATGGCATTGAGTCCAAAAAAATCTTATCCAAATTCAGTTAACAACTAAACT
This sequence comes from Saccharum hybrid cultivar R570, assembly GCA_038087645.1. NCBI lineage: Eukaryota > Viridiplantae > Streptophyta > Magnoliopsida > Poales > Poaceae > Saccharum > Saccharum hybrid cultivar. Next base: position 4,933,269 of record JAQSUU010000344.1, read on the forward strand.
CTTACAAACTTAATTAAATTTATGTAAAGTAAAATATAGCTAAGACCGACAGCAGCGGCGTCCGGAAAAAGTCCCTGCATTAACACGTAGAGGAAGAAAGAGATGCATCGGTGTACTCTATATCCTACTCTATCGTACAGCAAAGGAGTGCATCCTCTATATTTGGCGTGTTACTGTTCATACGCTGCAGCTCCGCTCAGAGTGGACAAGCGCACACGCGAGAGACAGAGATGAAAGAGATTGCGTGGGAGAGCGTGCCAACTTTTTATTTGGTATAAAAAATGTTATAACTCATAAACCAAAAAACTAAATTAAATTTCGATTGCACTATTAAATTCGTTTCATAAATACTTCAAAACTAGATCTCACATGAATATATTTAGATAGAGTGATAAGTGGGCCCCACAGTGGATAGAGGATAATATAGAGGATGGATGAGTGCGGAAGAATTGGAAATAGAGAAGAGAATCTTGGTGACTAAGATGTATAGAGAATGAATTTAGAGTACCACGAGTGCCGGATAGCCTAACAACCGAACACCGCTAAAGGTCTCGCTCCTTGGCTCGATCCGTAGAGCCAGACATCCAACGACTGACGAGTTTGGATGTTGGCGTGGGAAACCTGGCTGGCCTAGGTAGCGATCACAGGCGTTTGATTGCGGACGTCCATGGCTGGATCAAGCTGCCTGGTCGTAGCTCCCAGTCCAGGACGACAACCAAACATGCCTTTATTAACGGAATGCCAATAGTCCGAGGAATCCAGCAACCTGCACTAAATGCTCCACGTTTGGTTCACCCCTGCCTAGGCAGCGCTCGTGGAGACGAAGGGCTCGTTTGGTTCACCCCTGCCAGAGTTAGTCACTTTAATTCACTAAAATACCAAACATTCCCACTAAAGTTTAAGGTCACTAAAGTTTAGTGACTTTTAGTTATCGAGGGATAACTAAAAGTGACTAATATATATATATATATATATATATATATATATATATATATATATATATATATATATATATATATATAGGGAGAGTATACTCTATAGCTAGCTACAAAATAAGTTATTTTGTAGCCACCTCTATTTACAATAATTTTATATATTAATTTAAGATAATGTCAGTATATATTTACGATAGTTGAATTAATATAACACATGAGGATATTTACCATAATGTTATAGTAAATCACATAGTAAAGAGTTACTATAATCTCGTAAATTAGCATAGTAATTATCGTAACTCAAAGTGGCTATAGAATAAGTTATTTTGTAGCCAGTTATAGGGTAGTAGTTCTATATATATAGAGCTATTACCCTACAACTGGCTACAAAATAACTTATTCTGTAGCCACTTTAAGTTACGATAATTGCTATGCTAATTTACGAGATTACAGTAACTCATTGCTATGTGATTTACTATAACATTATGATAAATATCCCTATGTGTTATAGTAATTCAACTATCGTAAATATATACTGACATTGTCGTAAATTAGTATATGAAATTATCGTAAATAGAGGTAGCTACAAAATAACTTATTTTGTAGCTAGCTATAGAGTATACTCTCATATATATATATATATATATATATATATATATATATATATATATATATATATATATATATATATATATATAGTATAGCTTGGATGGAACCAAAATTGCCGGAAGAGTCACTAAGGCCTCGTTCGTTTTGGTAGGAACGGTCCGGAACGTGGCCCATTCCAGGTGGATCAGCCGGACTCGGAATCAATCCTAGGCCAATCGGGAATGGTTGTTCGGTTAATTTAGGGCTGAATTGTAGCCGGCCCATTCCTGACGTTTTCCCTGTCTCATTCCAGAGGATCAATTCCCGGCCTCCTACCCTCGGGAAGAAAAATAGGCCCATTTTCAATATGCTGACCAGGTTTTAGTGAACCACTAGGAGCCGCTCAATCCATTCCAGGAAGAAAAATAGGCCCGTTTTGAATACGGAACAAACGAATAAGGCCTAACTGTTTGTTTCCGCGATTAAGCGAACGCAGCTCTGAAAGCCGCGTTTTGGGAATCGCCCACCGTAGTTTATTTTCTCATGTTCCACGCCGTGGGTGACTGCCAGACGCACGTTCATTTGCGGCGCGTTCAGCGAAATTATTCCATTGTTCTTGCTAAATCGCGACGCCAATGCCATCCCAAACACGGCCTAAATGCTCCACGTAAATAGTCTGCGCACGCGGAAGCTTAGAGTTGACCGCCCGGGACACGCGAAAATAACGATTACTACCGTCTACTAAAATGAGACGGAGGGAGTATTTGCTGCTCCACACAGAGTTTTTTTTTTGACAACACACACAGAGTTGAGCAGGGCACGCGGAGCCGAGCGCATATTGCAGAACAAGCGAAAAAACGCCTCCTACAACGAGGCGGAGCAGCCCGACTGCCCGAGAGCCTGAAATGAATTTCATTGCTGCGGAGAAACGGATTGCATTTTCCTTTTTTGCTGATAGGCATGGCAGGGTATAGGCAGGCATAGTAGGCATGAATCGCCCTGGTCCAACGGACCTCTCCATTCTCCCAATACAGTTCCAATGCGATCCCGCAAACTAGCGAGTTCGCACATAGCAACACATAACCTACGGTAGTACTAGTTTTTGCCTCCTCCATTCTAAACTACAGAGTTAAATGCAACAACGCTCCTTGAACTTATAAGCGTATGCTATGAACTTTGAAAATACATTTCTATGTTCCTAAACATATTAAGTGGTGTACCGAAGACCCATGTCAGTCATGTAGACATTTTTTTTTGCTGATGTGGCGTGCTTGTGTGGCATCTATTTTTTATTTAAGCCCTCGCATTTATTTTCCTCCTAAAAAAATAGACCCTTATACTACTCTCATCGATGGATGCACTCCGCGTGGAACCCGTCGGGGGCAGCGCAGGAGCCGCTCCATCTGCCGTGCTCTGGCTGCTCTTCCTCTTCTACCTCCTCGGGGACATCGCGGGCGTCATGCTCCTGTCGCCGGGACATCACGTGCGTCGTCTGGCCCTCGGCCGAGGCGCTGTCCGAGTGTCCATGGCCCTGAGCGAGTTGGAGAAGCATGGAAACTCGGCGACGGCGCACGCGTGTCTGGGTTCGTTGGTGCCGCGGTGTTCCTGGCCACAGGGCCAGCGCAGGTGGAGCAGGCGCTGGAAGTCTGGAACCCAAGCCGGTGGTGCTGTTGAACCTGGCGTGGAGCTTCGACGAGGAGGAATAATAGGAGAAATTCGGCGCCGGCGCGAGGGGCTTCGTGGGGTCCTTCGACGTGGTGTACTCCTGCACGGGGCTGGAGGTGCGGGGCCTGCTGAGCAAGAAGAGAGGCGTGCTGCTCTGGTGCGTCGAGGCCGGGAGGTTCGGCGGCGAGAGCTGGGTGCTCATGATCGAGAACGACGACGGCGCAACGAAAGATGCAGCTACGCAACGAAAGATGTGTTCTGGATTTTGTTGGTGATACGTTCTGAATTCCTTTGTGCCACACAACGAAAGATGCAGTTACCTGAAAACGGTAGAGATAATTTGGGTTGGTAATTCAGGGCGCATTTGCTCAAGAACATTCAGAGAAGGACACTGTATGAGCACGTCCTCCCGGCCGGCAGCATGCATCTAGTCGCCGCCGTACGTATGGGCACGGGCGCGTATGGCGTCCATCCGTCCGTCCTCCGCCGTGCAACATCTGCCTCAACCGCGACGTCCACCATGAGCGCGCGGCTGAGCCACACGCACGCATCGTCGACGCGGGTCCGGACCTCGCCGCCCCTCTCCTCGAAGGCGGCGGCCACGACGACGACGACGAGGCACCTCCGCCAGTACTCCCGATCTCATTGAAGCACACCGCCGAGGCCACCGTACCGCCACGGAAGAGGAGCCTCGCCCGCCGCGCCCTCGACGCGCTCCAGCGGTACCTGTACCTGGCACGTCCATGACGCTGGAGAGCACATCGGGCGCGCTGTTTCCCGGCGACAGGAGCATGATGCCCGCGATGTCCCCGAGGAGGTAGAAGAGGAGGAACAGCCAGAGCACGGCAGATGGAGATGCCCCTGCGCTGCCCCCGACGGGTTCCATGCGGACTAGCTGCATCCACATGCCGCTAGCATGGGAGATGAGAGGAGGAAGGCTCTATTTTTAGAGAAAAATAAATGCGAAGGCTTAAATAAAAAATATATGCCACACAAGCATGCCACATTAGAAAAAAAATGTCTACGTGGCTGGTATGGGTCCACGGTCCATCACTTAACTAAGTTTAGGGACCCAAATTTTATGGATTTACATGACACACGCTTATAAATTCGAGGGTCGGTGGTGCATTTAACTCTAAATTATAAATCACTTCGACTTTTCTGCTAGATCAAATTTGCTAATTCGTTGCTAATTCAATGTAAGTCAAAGCGACTTGTAATTTGAACCAAGAAACTACTGCAAAAGAGAAAAAAAGTCAGACTGATAATTTTACCTACTCTTTGGATTGGAAACATGGGATTAGGCGGTTGACTTCAAAATTGCGCCACTAGACCACTACTATTCCGAGCTGGTTGACTTCAGAATGCTACTCTTCCGAAGAGGAATCAGTCACGGCAATCTCTTCGTCCTCCCCCTCCCATGGCTGGTAACCGCCGGTCTGCTGGCCTTGTGATTCTCCGTCGCCAACAAGCTGCTCCCCATCGTAGACAGCTTGCTGCTGGAAATTGAGGAATTCAGGATTGGTTGGGAAAGCCCAATAATGAGTCGGCTGGTTGGCCGCGCCGGCCTGCTGCGGAACCATCCACATAGCCGCCGCCGGCGGAATCATCTGTTTGCCTTCGCCCGTCGCGCCGGGGCTAGGCGCCGGGATGGCGATGAAAGGAATGGCGCCAGCGGGCGCCGCGGGGGCAGAGGCCGGGCCAAGGCCGCTGGACACCGAAATCGCGCCGCCGCCGTTGGCCTGGAGGAGGGGGTCGGCGACGACGGGGTAGTACGCCGCGGCGGGGGCAGGTGCCGCGGGTCCCGGTCCCGCCCCCGCTCCGCGCGTCGGCTGGAGCTTGCGCCGGCGCTTGGCGGCCGGTTCCTGCTGCTGCTGCTCGCCGCCGCCGGCGTCCGCGGGGGCCGGCTCGGCGGGGAGGCGGAGGACGCCATCGGCGCCCGTGACGGCGATCGCGGGGACCGTTCCCGTGCCCGTGGCGGCGATGATGGCCAGCTCCGACTGCTGCAGCAGCCAGCGGATGGTCTCGCCGTCGGACTTGTGCCCCAGGTCCCGCGTGAGGCGGGCCACCCTATCCGCGCACGCTGCCGCCATGCGTATGCGCCGCCCGCGGCCCTCCACCTTGGTGTGCCGGTCGCTGTAACGCGGTGGGGGGCGTGGGTTGGATACCTGGAGTCCGCCGCCGCCCAGGAACTCCACCGGCACGGGCTCCGGCTTCGGCAGGTCGGACCCGCCCGCCTGGATCGAGACCATCGCGTCTACCGCCACGGTCCCCGCCGCACTACCGTTGCCAGGTGCGAGGTAGAGCGCCTTCGTGCCCTCGTCACCCCTGCCCAGCACTCGGGACTCCATCGAGAGATCGGATTCGCTTTCGCTTGGGCTCCCCTGCGCGTGGGGTCTCACGTTTTGATTTGGCGGCGGCGCCGTCTTTTGGGAGAGGACTCGCCCTGGCGTTTTTATTTTTATAATCTCTCTGGATGATGGGTCCCGTAGATAGGGTTACGGGGCCACCGCCGAACGGGCCGAACTTGTGGGGGGGCCTTGGAATGGGACAATTCGGCCCACCACCACGGCAGGTGCAGCCATGCAGGGAAGAGAAAATATTTTTTATTTTTATTTTTAATATCTTTTTGACAAAAATAAATGCCTAGGAAAAAGTAGCAAAAATATATTTATGCAAACAAGCTTAACCAGAAAAATCTAAATACACCCTTTCCAACCGGCAAAATTCAAATATGGCCAAATGAATGGATAGAAAATTGACATAGCATTTGAACTATTTTAAGGGGTGTTTGGTTCAGGAGTGGGATAGGGATCCACTTTGTCCCGATGTTTGGTTGGGAGATAAGTGAATAATAAACCATCCCCATAAGAAACTATTTTTCAAAGATATTGTCCCTTGATGTCCCTCGAAATTTGAGGTATCATGCCATCCCCTCCTAATGGTGTTGATTTTTCGTCTGCTTCTCTCTTCTCTGCGTCTCAATGTCTCCTTGCCTCCTTCCTCTCGATGTTAGACCGGTCGTGCCCCTGCACCGTCCCTCATGCATGTCACCAGGTGAAAGCCCAAGTTTGGTTTTGGTAATTAATGACACCAAGTTGCTAATGCCTTGTGTTAAGTGTTTTGAGTTAGGCATAAGCAACACATGTGATGAAGGTGTATGTGGCAAGGAGTGGTGGCCACAAGATCACAAAGAGATGGTGCATGGACATGAAATGATGATCATAGTGGAGATGCACATAATATGATGGACATGATGATCAAGTGTAAGAGAAGGATCTAAGAGCGCAAGGCAAAGGTATAACTATAGGGTTTTTCTTTTGCCGATCTAAGATGAGTAGAGAAGTGATTGACCGGGTTTAGGATACATAGCCGACTATCAAGAGGGGCAATCACGGTTAACTTGGGAATCAAGTACCACTAGATCAATGTCTTGAGCATATGCATTAGGATCTAGTTGAAAGCTAACATAACGCCTTGAAAAATATTTGTGAAATGCTAACACACTTTCTTATGGTGGTGTACACTTGGTGGTGTTAGCACTTTTACGAAGGCGGTGGTGTTTTGAGCGGTAGAGAGGGGTTTGGGTTTCTTTCTCCCTCCCGCCGAGCTTGCGAGGCGGGATTCGACGCTTTTTGGAGAAGTGAAATGCCTATTTTCTACTGCACCGAAAGTCGGAAAAGAAACGGAGGCGAATGGCGGTCACTGTGGTGACCGGACGCTGCACCGGACGCGGTCGCGGTTTGACCGGACGCGTCTGGTCAGTTCTCAGCAGTTGTCAGGCGCGCGGGTGTTAGGGTTTTTGACCGGACGCTGGTCTGGCCTGACCAACGCGTTCGGTCAGTTCACCTGTGCGCAGAAGGAGCGCGCGCGACCGGCACGTCCGGTCCCTCACGGAACCGGAGCGTCCGGTCAGGCATCTAGAGGGGCAGAGCGCAGCGGAGTGCTGATCGAACGCGCGGTGCGTCCGGTCACGTGCGATCGGACACGTCCGGTCGCAGTGGGAGCTTACTGAACTCCGACCGGACGCTAGGTGCAGCGCGTCCGGTCAAACGCTAGAGCGCGTCCGGTCACAGCAACGGTAACTTCTGACGTGCACTGTTCACGCTTGTCCTGTAGTGACCGGACGCATCCGGTCACCCTGACCGGTGCGTCCGGTCAGCGCGTTTTGAACTGTGTCGTCCAGTAACGGCTAGCTGTGTACCCCTTCGCTATAAATAGAAGATGTCCGGGGTTTGAGGGCAACTCTTGCACATTTTGAGACCTAGAGACATTCTTTGAGCTAGAGAACAACCCCTCCACTCATCTCTTTGCTTAGTTGCACATCTTGAGTGAGATTGAGTGAGATTCAAGTGCATTGCTTGAGAGTTGCATTCTAGAGACACTTGATCTTCGAGTTGCTGCGGATTTCTTGTTACTCTTTCGTGTTTCCCGACACGGTAGACGACTTGGAGCAGCGGAGGTGATTGAGCTCGCAATTGGAGATTGTTGGAGCTCTCACCAAGTGTTGTAAGGGGTTCTTGATCCTTCCCCGCGGTAGTTCGTGAATTGGATACTCTAGTAGAGCTCGTGGCTTGGAGGATCCCCATCTTGTGTGCGGTTGTGCGGCGCCCGCCGAGGGCTCGACTCTTGATAGTCGATTAGCTCACGAATCAACAAGTGGGTGTATCGCCACAACGGGGAGTAGCTTGCCGGGAAGCAAGTGAACCTCGGGATAAATTCTTGTGTCATTTTCTTCCCGAGGATTTCTCTTGTGTGATTGATTGATTGGTACTTCTCTTCTCTACACGGCGGTATAATCACTCGAAGCTCTTCTCTCGTATTACTTCTTGTTTCTAGCTTGTAGTTGTTGTTGTGTTTAGTGGATAGCCTTATACTAGACTTGTGTAGGTGGCTTGCTTAATTAGTTAGAGCTACTGCTTTTGCTTCGCCACCTTTCGTACTAACTTGTGGTTAAGTAATTCTTGTAGAAGTTTTAATTAGGCTATTCACCCCCCTCTAGCCTTTTTGGACCTTACACCAGGAGCATCACCTTGTCGGGGAGCACACGCTACAAGGAGTCTCTGCATTGGCGAGCAAGCGACCATTAGACTGCAGCACCGCTTGGAGGCTACGCATGAACCCTTTGTGTGATTTGTGTTTTTGTATGGATTATAATTTCTCTATAGTAGTCCATCTTTGCGAGTTTATGTTGTGAGGAATTTGCAGTCCTTTATGCTTATTTTGAATATAGGTTGAGGCGCAGTCGTTAGATAGTAAAGATAACTCTTAGGGCTTCTCCAACAATTGTCTACATCGGTAGCTAGGAATGACATGGAGGGGTTAGAATAAGTAAAACTCTACTTGCTAGCGAGTCACTCGTCGCTAGCTTGGAGCCCTGAATGTGAGCATGCGAGTGGTATCATCTTCCTGTTCTCCTCTGGCGTCCAAGAGATCGAGTACGGTGAAAACAGTGGGCACGTTAGTTTAATGGATCTAATATGAGCTAGTTTAATGGATCTAATATGAGCTATCCAACGACTTCGACAACAACCGTTGCGAACACCCTTACAGGGAAGGTTGATTGTGTTGCGGAGGTAGGTAGGGATCAACCTAGCATTACATAAAGGCTATGAGGGACAATTTGCTCTTTAGCTGCCAAAATCTCCCCAAATGTTGGATTTTGAGACTTGGAGTGACGATGGATGCTTGTCCCTTGGCAGCAGGACTATAACGGGATAACCCCCGAATATTCTGAAGAAATTGTCTTGAAAAACTAACTCAGAACAACATTATTGAAATTAAGATGTAACTAACATCTACACCACATGTCAAGGTCCGACTTTCATACATCTGTGCTACGAATGAAAATGGAACAGATATTTCTCAATATTTGTCCATCCTGTAAGGATCAAAATCTGTATGGATAGTCCATATCTGAATCTAAGCATCTAATATCTGTATTGTACCTAAATCCGAATACTCAAAATTGAATTCTTGATATATATATATATATATATATATATATATATATATATATATATATATATATATATATATATATATATCCGACGTGATCCATTTCTGGTTTTGAGATCCAAGAAATTGGGACAACCTCGAATCCTTTAGACTACCCGCAGTGGGTACTCTAAAACGATACTCTAAAACTTTAGAGTATGAATATAGAGTAAAAACTGCTGCACTGGGTACTCTAAAACGATACTCTATCATTTCTCTCACTCTATATTTAAAGTGGTACAATGCTTACTCTATACTCTATAGTGGCAGGCCCCACTAGCTAAACAAAGAAAAAATGCTATAACTCACAAACCAAAAATCCAAATTAAATTTCGATTGCACCATTAAATTCGTCTCAATAAATCCTTCAAAACTAGATCACACATGGATATATAGATAAAGTGACAAGTGGGTCCCATAGTGAATAGAGTGGATAGAGGATGATACAGAGGATGGATGGGTGCGGAAGAATTGAGTATAGAGGAGAGAATCTTGCTGACTAGGACGTATAGAGAATGAATATAGAGGTCCATGAGCGCAGATAGTCTTATATTTGAGGACCGAGGAACTATCTTACTAGTAGTAGTACTAGTTAAGCTAGTTTTCTCTCTTGTAAGTGAACACATCACATAGATCCTCGTCCCTAAAATAAATAATACTCCCTCCGTTCCTAAATATCTGTCGCTTTACGCTTTTCGGGAAACAACTTTAATTAAATATATATTAAAAAATATTAATATTTATGATATATAATTAGTATTATTGAAAAGATCTTTGAATCTAGTTTTTTAATAAATTTATTTGGAGATACAAATGTTGCACGCATTTTCTACAAATCGAGTCAAACTTGTGGGCACAGAAATCGGAAACGACACTTAGGGGCCGTTCGGCTGGAATTATAAGCCGGCTGAAAAACACTGTTGGCTGATTTTTTGTGAGAGAAAAATACTGTTCTGGCTGAAAAAATAAGTCAAAAAAGACGGATTATAAGCAAGATGAACAGGACGGGACAGAGGGAGTAGAACGTTTGGACGGTTTGGTTTGAGGAACTACCTCATTTTAGATTTGATAGTGTATCAGGGGTTAAACTTTCCAAACTTCGTTAAATTTTAAAAATTTTAACCAGATCTAGAATTGTTTTTTTTATAAATATAACGGAGGGAGCAAGGGGTAGTAGTAGTTGATTATTACTTGTAGTTGCCTAAAAAAATTGGGTAAAAAGAATAGGCTCCTCGAGCCGTTTGTCGTGTCCGTGTCTCTGAGCTTCTCACGTGCCGTGCCGGAATCTCGCAGCCATCGATCGATCCGGCAGATGTGACAGCCGCCGCGCCGACCGCCGAGCCCAAGCTGAGCTGACGACGCTGACGCGGCTGAAAAATTCCACGAACATATAGATCCGCATCGTCGAGCCATCCGTCCTCCTCCTCCAGACGGTACGCCAGCCTGCCAGAGTCCCCCACGCAGGCGTAGCTCCCGGCCACAGCAGAGCCCACGCCTTGACGCGCTCCGTGTGAGACTGTGAGTGGAGCGTACGGGCGCCGGCCGGCGGCCAGAGAGGAAGCGGATCGAGGAGGCTCGGCTGGGCTGAGTGGAGGAGATGGACCGCAAGGATGTCGGGATCCTCGCCATGGACATCTACTTCCCGCCCTCCTGCGTGCAGCAGGTAATCTTTCCCCCACTCCGTCCGAACTGTGGGCGTTACTGTTTCTGTTCTGCTCTTACGAGCGCCTCCGTTGCGGGGCGACTCTGATGCTTCCGATTCGCGTTTCCCCATTGGCGCATGCAGTGTGGGGGAGATGGGGCTTCTCTGTGTCGAAGGATTGTGTTTGTCTAGGAATTGACGGAAGTATTTCGCTAGATGGGTCTCATGGGTGGGAATTGTCGCCACTTTCTGTCGAAACCTTAGATTTTCGTGATTGCCATGCAGTATAGTGCTGCTGAAGATCAAATCAATAGCTAGATATGTGGTTTTTAAGATTATATTCAAGTATTTGAAACTCCAGTAAATTTGGAGAGTTTGACCTCCAAAGCTCCGTGTAAACACGGGAAAGTGAGCATTTCAAGTAAAAACACGAGAAGATCCGGCTAGCTGGTGTTTTGTTTAGGGAGCGAGAATTAGGCTCATTGTTTTTAATAAATACAAATCTCATAGCTGATGACTTTAATGTAGGAAGCACTTGAGGTCCATGATGGGGCGAGCAAAGGGAAGTACACCATTGGACTCGGGCAAGATTGCATGGCCTTTTGCAGCGAGGTGGAGGATGTCATCTCAATGAGGTATGCTCTTTTTTAATAGCCTAAGTTAAGCAAGACTGTAGTCTGTTGCATGTTTATATTCACATAGATCCATTTCCCCATCTAGTTCAGACAAAGGGAAAAAAAAACTTCCACATGCATACATTGTGTAGCGCGGGAGATGCATATAAGTTGGTATTCTAAGGGAGTATGTAGTTGCTATTTTGGATATAGGTTTACATTCTGATTTGAGTCCTCATGGAAGAGCTAATTGCTTGCAGTTTGACGGTTGTCAATTCCCTGTTGAAAAACTACAAGATTGACCCCAAGTTAATCGGTCGCTTGGAGGTCGGAAGTGAAACGGTTATAGACAAAAGTAAATCCATCAAAACTTGGCTGATGCAGATTTTTGAGGTTTGTTCATCTAACTTAGTAAAATCTCCCAAGTAGCATCAACACACATGTACAAATACAGTATTTTCATGCCGACTACACCTTTTTAGTAAAATGTTTCCATTTACTTTTACTCATTTAGTTTTCCCAAAAAGTTAATTTTTTGTTAGCATCTGTTCACAAAACGCAGGAAAGTGGTAATACTGACATTGAAGGCGTTGACTCCAGCAATGCATGTTATGGTGGGACAGCAGCCCTACTGAATTGTGTGAATTGGGTCGAAAGTAACTCCTGGGATGGCCGTTATGGTCTTGTTGTTTGCACGGATAGCGCGGTTTGTCATCCAGCCTTCCCTTTCAGCATCAGTTTTGTAATTGGTTTCCCTTTTAGAACACACAATCACTTTCTGCCATCTCTATTGACTATTGTCATGTTCAGGTTTATGCGGAAGGGCCAGCTCGTCCAACAGGAGGTGCTGCTGCTATAGCAATGCTCATTGGTCCTAATGCTCCAATTTCCTTCGAGAGCAAATATAGAGCTTCTCACATGGCTCATGTTTACGATTTCTACAAGCCTGATCTTGCAAGTGAATATCCGGTTAGTTTTCGATTCATAAAACGATTTATACTATTTTATATGCATTCCCCTGACCTTCAAAATCCAGACCCTAGTGAATGTTTCTGGTTATCCACCTTAGAGTTCAACATTTTTTACAACAGCACATTCATTCCAGGTTGTTGATGGTAAACTATCCCAAACATGCTACCTGATGGCTCTAGACTCGTGCTACAGACAGTTCTGCAACAAGTGAGTGCCTTTTCCCCTTTCCTTTTAATAATAATTAGATTAGATTTGCTTAAAATTTCCCCTATGTCCCACTGCAATTTCTGAAACTAGGTATGAGAAGATTGCGGGCAAACAATTCTCAATTTCTGATGCAGAATATTTTGTGTTCCATTCTCCATACAACAAGGTAAGATACAAATAACCAAGGCCTTTAAATGAAGATCAATAACTGCTCTGAAAGTTTTCCCCTTTTTGTTGTTTCAAGTTTCCTTAATTCTCTTCTTCTGTTATCACAGCTCGTGCAGAAGAGTTTCGCTCGACTTTACTACAATGACTTCATGCGCAACTGCAGGTCTGTACACTTTTATTGAACTTCCTCCTTTTCTGATAAAATTTGAGTTTCACTTCACGATTTGTCTTAGGTCGAACAGTATATAGCAATCAGTTCTGGAGAATCTTACAATGTTAGATGGAGGGTACTCTTTTTTTTTTTGACACATCAAGTCCAAGTTGATCTTTTAACTGAACTTCTATACTTTTGCCAGCTTTGTTGATGATGATGCTAAAGAGAAGCTCCAGTCTTTTTCAAATTTGACCGGTGAAGAGAGCTACCGGAGTCGCGACTTGGAAAAGGTATTTTATCATTTTGTGAGGAAATTCTATCATGTAGGAAACTTGTGGTCTGATGAATTTTTTTCTGCCAACTTTCCAGGCCTCACAGCAAGTCGCAAAGCACCTCTATGACATCAAAGTTCAGCCATCAACTCTGCTTCCGAAACAAATTGGTAACATGTATACTGCATCCCTTTATGCTGCGTTGGCATCTGTGCTATATAACAAGCATGATAGTCTGGTGAGCCCTAAGCTTTAAACTATTTATTGGGTCATTCTGTAACCATCGTTCTTGAATGCTGATAATTAGCTGTGTATTTCCTTACAGAATGGACAAAGAATTGTGATGTTCTCTTATGGCAGTGGCTTGACATCCACTATGTTTTCATTGAGGCTAAACAATGGTCAGCATCCCTTCAGTCTATCAAACATTGCTTCAGTTCTTGATGTCACCGAGAAGCTTCAGTCAAGACATGAAGTAAGCCCTTCCCATTCATGCTTATCGTTCACTGTTTCTAACTGACCAATGCCCTTCAGCATCTATCCTTGAACTGTGCTGACATGCTATCTCCTACCTCTTGCAACCAGACCTTGCCTGAGAAATTCGTTGAGACACTGAAGCTGATGGAACACCGATACGGCGCAAAGGACTTCGAGACGAGCAGAGACACGAGCCTACTGCAGCCAGGCACATTCTACCTCACCAAGGTCGACTCCATGTACCGGAGGTTCTATTCCCAGAAGCTGGCTGAGGAAACAGGCGGCTGCAAAACCAAGTGCTGCAACGGCTTCGCAAATGGCCACTAGTGGTGCGCGTGCCGTGAATTGCTAGGTCGCCCTGCACCGTTGCTCGTCATTCTCCGTATTTTGATAATGCTCGTGGTTAGCGTTTAGTCTAGCGTGTTTCTGAAATAATATTATTGGTTCTTTGAAGCTGTTCCACCTAGCTCAGCTAGTTTTTGTATTTTATTCATCTGACCAATAAGATTCATCAGTCTCGACATTGTTTCTCTTTGTTTCTTCTTTCACTTGCAAGAGTTCTTAAAATTAGTCTGAGAAAAGTACATACTCCCTTCATTTCAAATTCTAAATTATAAGACGCTTTGGCTTTTCGGCTTTTCTTATGTAGCCAAATATATAGTAAAAACAATATCTAAATAAATAGCCATCTAGAAAAGAAAAAAACAAAACGTCTTATAATTTGGAACGGAGTGAGTATAAATTATAAGACCATAGGTTTTGTGATGAAGTGACTATGTGGCTAGGGTGAGCCTTCGAGTGCCCTGGGAACTGGGAGGCATGTAGCTCAGGTTTACAGTTTGGCAGAGGGCAATAAGAGTGTTTCAAAAGTTTCCAAAACCAACTCACAATCTTGATTTTTTAGAAAGATTGAGAAAACCCCGCTCTCCAATAAGTCCAAATTAGCTCTAACCCGTCCAAACAAGAGTGTTAATTGATGGGCTAATTTTTTAGCCAACCCGTCAACTAGTTATTAACCAACTAGCCAACCTTAACTAATTTGGACTAATTCTTAGCCCAACAAGTAGTCCTAGTTCATTCAAACATGCCCCAAATCCAGAGTTTCTCCAAAAATCCATCCCTTGACCAAACAGTACAAGGGGGAATGTTTGGTAGAACTGATCTTGTGTGAAGACACCCGAATAAGCAGCAAAAAGAATGGATCTATATATCTTGTGTGAATCAAACACTTCTCTGCTGATAGCTATTACAAATCTAAACATTTCGATGAGGAAACATGATAGTGAAATCAACAAGAGTGTAATGACACGAAAAATTTGAGCGTCTCTCTTTAACTCTGTTTTCTTCGTAGCTTCTGTCAGGTTTTACACACCTTGACCTGTGAAAAAAAAAGGATCACGCTGACTGCTTCCCTTTCCTAACCCTATCTAATTCTGCCTCAGCTTCTTGCAGTGCAGATTTTAATAAAGTTATTCTCTCTTCGAGCTCCTCGACGGTGCCCCTTTTAAGAGAAGACTTGTATGGTGTAAGGAAGTGCTGGGAAAAGTTTTGTAGAGCTTGAACACCACAAACCTGGAAAATGCATCTATAAGCACTTACAAACATTGTAAGCTTGAACAAGAAATGCGGTGGGATAGCAAATTACTTACCTCTTCTGAAAGCAAGGGAAGCTTGGTGATGTTGAAGTCATCGTATAACATATGGAACTGATCAATATACTTCTGTTGCATTTTTATCCGTGCTTTTAGCAGTTTTGACTCGACAGCTGCAAGAATGAAAAAAATGAGTAGATTAAAACACCTCGACAACTGGAGATATTGATATACAAAGGAAAGGTCCCTAAAAGTACATTCCTTTTCTGCTCCTATCATTGACGAAATAGATTATTCGAAAGATGTTTTGTGCTGCCTTTTAGAATTTTCCTTTTCCTTTTTTCTCGTTTGAAATAAAGAACCTCTAGGTTTTTCAGCAATACTACCAGAGCTCATGAGAACAATTTTCTTTACTTGAAGAATAGGTCCTAATGAAATAACTGAATGTGGTGGATTTAATTTTCCAAGAAAGCTTGAGGTCAGTGAAATTGACGAAGCTGATTTTTGTACTTACCTTCCTCATCAAATATAATTTGATTAATAATAATATTGTGTGAATCAATCTCAAACTTTGCTAACTCTTGCACCAATCTCTCTGTTTCATACAATGAAAGAAATTCCGGGATACAGACACATACAAAAGTTGTCAAGTCCTGGGAAGAAAACAAAAATGGAAGTCAGAAGGGGGTACCATCAACAGTAGGTGCCTAAAGAATGTAGAGCATGCTTGGTCAGTTCATGTTCACCCAGCAGTGATCTTGTGTGCTTAAATTGGACAGGTGCAGACGCTATCCTAGAATGCCTTAAGCAGAAAGCATCTGGTGTGCTGTTAAAAATTGGTCTGTACTATACAAACTGTAAGTTTTGAGCATGTAGTGTGAGTCAAGTTTACAATTAAACTTTTGGTTTTAAGCAAGAAGAGCAATCAACTGAAATCTTAAGAGCACTAATGCTTTATTTAGTTCCAAGTTTCACTGTCATGAGTTTCCCATGTGTGTTCTCACTATATCTTTTAACTAGTGTCAATTTTTTGACACCAGGTAATAGCATAATCTGTTACTAGTAGATTAAGGAGCATATCAGCTTCCATACAAGGTATGGAGTCTTACTGGATCTTTAAATTGCCTGTTCACTTGCTCGATCACGTCCTTCATACCCTCAAGTTTCCCAAGCATTGCATCCTCGTTCAGCTCATCGCCAAGACCAAACAACCGACTGGCCTGCCAAATGCATTCATTATTATATTAGCTATACATGTGTGTTCCCAACTTCCCATCTGGGTAGGTCCAATGAAGAATCTGCACATGCAAAAGTTCGCCATGTACATATTACCATTTAACCTCAGTATGAACAAAGGTATGTCATCAAGTCAATATTTCTTTCTTTTATTTGCTTTTTTTTCCCAAGGTGAACTCATGATATCATAGTATTTGCAAGACTGGAACATCAGAAATTTTCTTTGGGATAAGCTTGGCGGTTCAGGCTCTACTGAGCGCATCACAAGATATCTCTATCATTTCTTTGGTTATGATTTAAAGGTGCACCTAGTCCCCTTAATTAAATGATATGAATAGCGTGTTATTTAGAGAAGCAAATAACAAATCAAACACATGCCCTAGCAACTTAAAAAAAAGGTTTTCCAGTATATTGAAATGTATATAAAGTACCTGATTCAACAGACCACCAAATCTATTTTTCAATTCCATCATTTTCTCAAGACCCTTCTCCAGGGTTGCTGGGAACTGAAGCAACCGTAATGTATGCCCTGTAGGAGCAGTATCAAAAACTACAACGGAGTAATCCATTGTTTGGACTAATCTGCAGTGAGGAAAATATCATATTCAGAAAGTTGCTGGAAGCCAAGAAGTACCATTTCTGGGAATAACAATGATAGTCAAAATATAACAAACTTGACATACTGGAGACATTGAACAGGTGGAATTAGAAAGGGTAGAAAATGAAATATAAAATGGATGGTAATGGAAGTAACTGGTCATATTGGGAAGAATGGCAAACAACTGAACGGAACAAAACCTTACTTTAGCATTTCAGCAAAACTCATAGCTTCGTCTACTCCTGGAATCGCATTTGTCAGTTCTGAAAGGAATCCCTCCATTCCTTCGTTGGATAAATCATCATTTTCTACCTTTGGGTCAATTTCCTGCAAATAAAGTTATGAAATGAGACTATTCAGCCAAATACCAACTCTAATAACATGAATCAAGCTACCTTTTGGAAAAAGAATCAAATTAATGAAATGGCAGATTACTCTTAAAAAATAGAACTCATAGGACAATAAATGAAACCTGTTTTACTTTGTATATCATTTGTGAGAATACAAAGAAATGACTAAATGGATTTTGTATCAGTATGATGCTTGATGTGGATGAAAGTACAAAGAAAAGGAGGCAAATGCTAAAATCTGGTGCTTAGTCAATGGTCATACATTTTTTTTAATACCCAAGTGGAACATGTTCTAAATGAAATTGAATTAGAATGGGTATTCTGTAAGCCAACCACCTAATTTGTTATCAACCTCTTCTTAGCATAAAGGAAAAAATATATTACTAAAGATTATGTACTTCTTTTGTACAAGTCTGCTACCTATTCTTCAACTTCCATAATCAACTCAAGAAATAATGTGGAAATCGCCACCATATTATTCGAGGAGCCTAATCACCACTTGGGATGGTTCATGAAGATGCAGGCCCCATCACTGAGCAACAATCCTGTGACTGTGACCCACATGCCTCAAAGTACAAGGACAAACCCAAACCAACCCCGAATTGGTAACTTTGCATCTCTTATAGCCTGGCCTAGGTAAATGCCTATGACTTCCATACATGGAAAATTAAGGGCAACATGCGGACTTTTCTATCTGCATACTGCCTCTCTCCTCAGAAGCTCAGACAACCCTGCTGACATCCCCTCCCAAAAATTGGGACGGTGAGGTCCAATTTAATCAGGCAATCACCATTCGCCAGGACACGAAGCCTGCCCATCCAATCCTCACAAGCACCGCCGAATTGGGTGGGGTCAACTGAAGACGACCCCGCGAGAAGAGTGGATTGGAGCCGTAAGACGGAGAAAAGAATTGGGGGAATTTTGCTATTCTTTTTTGTGTTATATTTATTACCATGGCGTAGAGGTTGGTGAATCCGCGGACGAGGGTGGGGAACTTGGTGAAGCGCTGCTGGAAGGCGTCGCTGAGGTTGTGCGCGGGGTCGGTGGAGATGACTAGCACGGACTGGCGGACCCCGGCGAGGAGGACGGAGAGGATGGAGCTGCAGGTGGTCTTGCCGACGCCGCCCTTGCCGCCGACGAAGACCCACTTGAGGGACTCCTGGTCCAGGAGGTTCCGCACCGTGGGATCCGGCGCGTCGCCGGCGTCCACCGCCGCCGCAGACGCCATGCTCCGATACCGCGCGGCGATCGGGGTGGACGAGAAGGGGATGAGATCTGGTGGAGTGGAGAAGAGGCGATCGGCGGTGGCGCGCCTGCTGGGGGCAGAAGCGGTACTGGAATTGTCTAGGGGCCGGTTTAGATACAATTTTTTTTTTGCAAAATGACACTGTAACAAATTCCGTTGTTATTTAGCAATTAGTGTCTCATCATAGTCTAACTGAGCTTAAAAGATTCGTCTCGTCCATTTCGTCTAAACTGTGTAATTAGTTTTTTTTTATCTATATTTAATGATTCATGCATACGTACAGAAATTCGATGTGACGGGAAATATTGAAAAAATTTGCAAAATTTCTAGCATCTAAACAGGGGCTAGGTGTAAAATACCTTTCCTCTTCTCGACGTTTTCAACTTTTCATCGTTTATTATCGTTTTTAATTAACATTTCACCTCGGTCCCCGGTAGAAACAAGGTAAAATTTCTCCGATAAAAAGGTAAAATTTCTCACTTAAATTTGTTTTAGAATACTACTGTCGCATTTAAGGTGCTGTTTCAGAGTACGTACGACAGAGCATCCTTTCAGAGTTCTTTTTTTTTTGGCCGGGAGGATTTCATAATCCAATTTAATTGCCTTCGTTTAGTCCTGCTAAGTTTCTGCATTTAAAGAAAGCAACGCCGGAAAAACATATCCTCATTTTGTAGGTTTAGAGAAAGATAATAAACTACGTGTAGGATTAGAACCAAAGTAAGAGTCTGTTTTGATTATCTCCTCTAAACTTTAGAACTCTAAAAGTTTCATAACATTTTAGCTCATTTTTGAGCTCTAAAGCTCTAATGTAAGGTGGACTAAAATTTAGAACTAACTTGAGACCACTTGTTTGGAGCTTTAACTCTAAAGTTTAGAGGAGATAATCTAACAGACCCTAAATTGAAGTGAGATGCCTTATGAGTACATGTATAACCGTCATTCGGACATATGCATGGCAAAATTATAGTCCCCACATCCTCTAATGAGTTCTCACTGAGCATAACTAACACCATTCCAACCATTGTTAAGGTACAATAATGGTACAAACATACCTTACAACTAAGGCTGGTAAACGAGCCGGCTCGGCTCGGCTCGTTCTGGCTCGTTAGGATAACGAGCCAGCTCGGCTCGGCTCGTTATCTTAACGAGCCAGAAAGCCAGCTCGGCTCGGCTCGTTACGAGCTCGAGCTGGCTCGTTAGGCTCGCGAGCCAGGAAAAAAAATACAAAATATAATATTTGTATTTATCTAAAGCATAAAAATATTAATAATATAAAAATAATATATTCAATAGCTTTAAATCGAACAAAATATTCATATGAGCTAACATATTATCTATTTGTGAAGTGCAAAACATGAAGTAATACAAAACTAATATAAGTTATGATAATTTTTTCTCTAAAACTACGGCTCGTTTGGCTCGCGAACGGCTCACGAGCCAGCTCGAGTTGGCTCGTTATAGCTAACGAGCTAAAATCCTGGCTCGACTCGGCTCGTTATCCTAACGAGCCGAGCCGAGCTGAGCCGAACCAGCCACGAGCCGAGCGAGCTAACGAGCTTCGAGTTTTTCGTCCAGCCTTACTTACAACAATAGCAAAGGTAGTCTTTGTTGTACATGTAGATACCCACAAAAGATGAAGAGATGGAAATCATGACTAGGACTAATTCTTTTATCATGGTTACGAACTATGGGTTCAAATTCACATACTCTCTCCATGTCTTTTGAAAAGTTTAAACTAACGGAAAAGACGCACATATTCATTTTATGTTTCAATACTCCTCTTTCAAGTGGAGATGAGTGGTTGTTTTTTTTATTTAATTGCGCTAGTAGAATTCAAACTCGAGATGTTTGGTTCTAATACTATATTGAGTTATATATGTTGGTCGTTTTAAATCTAAATTAATAGGGAAGGCGATGAATTCATTTTATGTTTCAACGGTCGTTGCAGTCTCGTGTAGCTAGGGAAAGATTTTGGAGGATTCTCATTCATGGGTGATTTTAGTCATTATAACTTATAAGAGCTAGTATTTCTTACTCGCTAATCTTAAGGCGCGTTTGGTAGGGATTTGGATTCTCGTAGAAATGTTTCGGATCCGAATTCTCTAAAGAAACATGTCGGGAGATGAATCATTTTTAAACCGTTTGTCCAGTAGGTTAGATTTTGATTCGGAAGAAAAATATTTTTTCTTAAAAATTTATATAAATAAAACAAATAAAAATATGTTGCACATGTTTTTTGTTGAAATATATATAATGGAGTTACCCCAGAAATAAAAGAAAACTGCACATATTCTTTGTTGAAATAAGTTGGAAAATTAATCTTGATATGGACATCAAATGGTATTTCCCTCCTGAAATAGAATAAAAGCTGTGCAAATTTAATGTTTGACTTTTGAGTTATTGTATTGTATAGGTTTGCGATAACTGTGAGCCTGAAATCCTTAGCTGATATAGGAGCATAATACAACACAGAAAAAGCGGTTTTTCTTGCCAAACAACTTGCCTGCTTCAAACTTTCGGGCCCACATTACTCTTTGAATTTGTCAATATGTGTTCCTGATAAGGGCATGTTCGGTTGCTATGGAATGACCTCCAGGATAGATTTCTGACCGGATTGCTTTGTTAATTTAAATAAGGAAAAAATCTACTTCACCCCCTCAACTATTTAGGGTGGTCTACTTCACCCCAAAAACTATAAAATCAGATTTTCTACCCTATGAACTTTCCAAAACCGTTCAAATACCCTCCCAAGCGGTTTTGGACGGTGGTTTTGTTACAGTGACGGTGGTTTGCTATAGTGATAATGGTTTTGTCTTTTATTTATTTATTTTGGTTGAATCTTTGAAAAAAAATCATAGTAAATCACAGAAAAATCATAAAATAAAAAATCTAATTTTGTTGGAATCCACATGAGTAGATCTACATAGTGAACATATAATATGGTATACTTTAGTACAAAGTTTTTGCTGTAGATTTTGATATATTATTTTCTTTAATTATTTAGAATAATTCATAACTGTAGTTTTTATGGTCCAATTGTGGTGAAATTCATAATTGTACAGTTCAAGCATACAATAATTAGGTCACCATAAAAATTTCACCACAATTGGACCATAGAAACTGCAGTTATGAATTATTCTAATTAATTACAGAAAATAATAAATCAAAATCTGCAGCAAAAATTTTGTACTAAAGCATACCATATTATATGTTTATTGTGTAGATCTACTCATGTAGAGTCTAACAAAATTAGATTTTATATTTTATGATTTTTCTATGATTTACTATGATTTTTTCAAAGATTCAGCCCAAATAAATAAAAAAGACAAAAGACAAAACCATCGTTATTCTAACAAAACTACCGTCCAAAACCGCTTGGGGGATTATTTGACTGATTTTGAAAAGCTCAGGAGGTAGAAAATTCAGTTTTATAGTTGAGGCGTGAAGCAGACTGCCCTGAATAGTTGAGGGGTAAAGTAGACATTTTCCATTTATAAATAACCATTATCAACCGGAACAGTTCCTGGAACGAGCCCTAACACATTTTTCAAGCTTATTTTCTTGTCGAACATCAGCGGCAGCCACCAGCTCATCCGCATTCATAAATGTTCGTTGCAACAGTAAAAACTGAAACCAAACCATTTTTAAAGAGTTAATAGGCAGTCTGTTCTGTTTCCCTGAAAAAACACCGTATCATTACGACAATAAGTATAGCGTTTGTCCAACGTTCTGTATGATTTCGTTGAATGGTCATCAAGAAGCTGGAAGATAAGTGAAGAACTCTTATTTTTATCTGAATAAAAGTACATATATATGAAGGTCTATGCTTTTATTTAGAATTGACCTCAGAGAGGCGTGTACTTTTTAGGAGGGAAAAACAAGAGTCAGAGTTCCTAAGTATTTGTACCCTGTTTTCACTGTTTTAATAATATAATATAATAAGGTCCTTATAAAAAACTAATGAACAGAGGAATAAAGGCAGAGTACTGGTTTGGGTGATCCATCCATTCAACGATTACCTGCTGGTTCCAGAGATTATCCAGTTTTGGCACACCCGCGCAGCTGCCAATCTGCCATTACCTTGAGAAAAGAAAAATGCACAGTTTTGCTATTCCCAAATCCCAATTGCAGAAGTCAACGGTTATTTCTCCATCCTCCAAAAGAAAAGGCGAAAAGAAAGGGAAAGTGAGAAAAAAGCGAAGGAGGGAAGAAAACGGCCAGGCCCACCTGCATCGGCACGGGGGGCCCGCACGCTAACGGGAGACCGAGAGAACCCACAACGGCAAAGAGACGGAAGCCCAGTCCCAGAGGCCAGAAGCCGCGCCCCGAGCCCCGTAAGTTGCCAAGGCCACACCCAGGCGCCGGCGGCCGGCGCAAGTCTGAACTCCCCCACCCTTGAATTCAACCTCCGCCACGGCCGCCGGGCCGAGCCCGACCGACGCCGGCGGGAGAGGCAGAGACGGAGAGAAAGAGATGGGCGTGGGGGGCAGCTTCTGGGACCTGCTGAAGCCCTACGCGCGGCACGAGGGCGCGGGGTACCTACGCGGGCGCCGAGTCGCCGTCGACCTCTCCTTCTGGGTCGTCTCCCACAGCACCGCCATCCGGGCGCGCTTGCCGCGGGCGCGGAGCCCGCACCTCCGGACCACCTTCTTCCGCACGCTCTCCCTCTTCGCCAAGGTCCGGTGCCACTGGTGGTGTCCCCCCACTTTCCCACCTCTCCCCACCCTCCGCTGCCTTCGCTCGGCTCTCGTCCTTCCCCCCTTATTGTCTCTGACTTCCGCCCGTCTCTTGATCTCACCGAGTATGTAGTGCCCTTACCTGCGCTTGGGCGATGTGCATTCTGCAGTTGCTGCCTTTTGCTTTCCAAGATTTAATCTTGCTGGGGCTAATTACTGCATTGCTCGATTTTTTGGTCCCCGGATTCACCCGTTTCCGCTGGATTGTGTCTGCAATTCCTGCAGATGGGCGCGTTCCCTGTGTTCGTGGTGGACGGCGAGCCGTCACCGCTCAAGTCGCAGGCGAGGGCGGCGCGCTTCTTCCGAGGCTCCGGGATGGACCTGGCCGCGTTGCCGAGTACAGAGGCGGAGTCCAGTGCGGCCGAAGCACCGGTCAAAAGGAGGAATGCTGCATTCACGCGATGCGTTGAGGAGTGCGTGGTGAGTTCCCGTGTCTTGGCAATGTGGTGATCCTTCGTGCAATCTAGGGTTTCATTAGGGCTTGCAGAATCGTCTGCGTTGTCTAACTGTTCCTCACGAGATTGATTGATTCACAACACTGTAGTGTAGATTCCTCATCCAACACATCGCGTTGAAATGTTGGCTTTCTTTGATTAGGGCTTCTTGCTGCTTAAATAGTCAGCAACAATGATGTATATGCAGATGATACCTGCTCATGCATATATATGCATTGTTTGAAATGTTGGTTAATATTCCGTCATTTTTAGGAACTACTTGAATATCTTGGAATGCCTGTGTTGAGGGCGAAAGGTGAAGCTGAAGCCCTTTGCGCTCAGCTGAATAATGAAGGGCATGTAGATGCTTGCATCACTGCAGACAGTGATGCTTTCCTCTTCGGGGCTAAGACTGTCATAAAGGTCCTCAGATCCAATTGCAAGGTAAGGACTCATCTGTAGTTCTATGTCCACAGCAGGTAATTTGTTTTGTTTTCCATGTGCAATAGTTTCAAGACCATCAACTTTTCTTCAGGAACCTTTTGAGTGCTACCACATAGCAGACATTGAGTCTGGTCTTGGATTAAAGAGGAAGCAAATGGTGGCCATGGCGCTCCTTATTGGCAGTGACCATGATTTGCATGGGGTGCCTGGTTTTGGCCTGGAGACTGCACTTCGTTTTGTGCAGTTATTTGCTGAGGATGAAATTTTAGATAAGTATGTGTCGTACTTCCTTGTTTTTTCTTTTCGGCAGAATAATCTCCCCCAATGCTGCATTCATGGAGCTAGTCATCTTATTTATACTTCTCCAGGTTACATGAAATTGGTAGAGGGGTGTATCCCTTCCTAGAAGGATTTGACAATGCGCATATTGATGATCTCCCATCATCGTCCACGAAAAGCCCAGTTGTAAAATCACCGCACTGCTCACATTGTGGTCACCCAGGCAGCAAGAAAAATCATAGCAAGGATGGGTGCAATTATTGTTTGGTGGATTCATTAGAGAATTGTGTGGAAAAACCAGCTGGATTCAAATGTGAATGTCCTAGTTGTGACGAGGTTGGATTTGTATTCATTTAATTATCCAAATCCTGTTGATTCTGATGCCTTACAGTATGTTTCGCCTTCTCGTTTACCCTTGAATGGTTTATGATGAATAATTATCGCTATATTAACTGTACCTTTGCTCTGACTGTTAGGCACGTGATCTAAAGGAACAAAGACGGCATGAAAACTGGCAAATCAAGGTCTGCAAAAGAATAGCTGCTGAGACAAATTTTCCTAATGAGGAGATCATTAAATTGTATCTAAGTGATAACAATCTGGTTGAAGGTAAGACAAAAAAGTATGGCCCAACACATTAGAAAACAGCATTATGCTTATTTAAGTGCTTATTGAGCTGTTGTTTTTCTTTGATCAAGGTTTCGAATTAGCATTTGTTTATAGTAAAACCCCAAATTTTTAACCTGTTTGCAGAAAAGGGTGTTCCCTTGCTTAGTTGGAGTAAGCCTGATGTTGAAGCTTTGGTTGACTTATTAAGTTATAAGCAGAATTGGGAGCCATCTTATATTCGGCAAAGGATGCTTCCTATGTTATCAACCATATATTTACGAGAGGTGGCATCATCTCCATCTACACCATTGCTTCTTTGTGATCAATATGAATTTGGTTCAATTCAACGGATTAAAATAAGGCATGGTCACCCTTATTACTTGGTGAAATGGAAGAGAGCTACCCGTGGTATGAATTCTAATATGTCTAGCAAGAAGCCAGTAACGGAGGGAGAGACATGTAGCGAGATAATGGTGTTGGATGAAGATGACGATGAGGATGAAGTGGTTTGCGAGTCTGCTGAGTTATTAGATGAACCTGATGTTCCACAAGTGCTTATTGATGATGGCTGCTCCTTTCTATTGACGGATGAAGACATTCAACTTGTTGGTGCTGCTTTTCCTAAGGAGACAGCAAGGTTTCAGGAAGAACAGGTGTGCATTGGTTGCTTTCTTCCTATGATAATTTGAAATATGCATGACTCTTAGTCACAGGACAATTTTAAGACTCTTCGTTCTAGCACTATTTTCTCATGAAGAGGTCTGCATTTAGTTTATCACAAAACATAGAACCAAGTTTCAGACAATCTTTGTGCATTTAATTTTGCAGATAGTTATACTACTTGAAGAAATATCTTATATCAGAATTTAGATCGTTGGGTTCCTCACATTAATGTTATGTGGCACAACATTACTTCTTCGCTATATAGGTAGGTTAGTAGTGACGCCACACAAAATGCAAGCACACATTTATTTAGTTATTAATATTAAAGCATGCTTCTAATTTTGGCCCTGAATTGCCATTTGTGTGTGTAATGTGGTGTTTTAGATAAGTGCTTCATCGTTTATTTATGGCTGATTAATTGAATCGTTTATTTGTGGCTGATTAATTGAAGAAACATCAGCTGCAATGAATTTGTTCACTCCAGCTCACACATCCTCGTAATTGTCGCAGAGGCTGAAAGAAGCAAGATCAAGATCACGAAAATCCAAATCAAGCCTAGCAGATAGCGCGTGTGAAACACCTAAAGGTCCGAAACCTAGCGGAGTGCAGCTTAGCATCACAGAGTTCTACCGCTCGAAGAAAGGGCAGAACGTAGAATCTGGGAAGAAGCCAGCTGGAGAAGGGGAAGCCACGAAGGAAGGCTCAAGAAAATCCTCTGACAGGGACCTCAACAAGAGCCTGCCAAAGTCTGTTCGACGCCGCCTCCTCTTCGATTATTGAGGACTAGAGCCTGGCTTTTGGTGACAATTGTAATCTTGCTGCCACTGTTGTAGATGACCTAGAGAATGCCTTAACCTATTATTAGCCGGTGTAGATTCAGCGGCTCATTTTGTACAGGGAACAGAGCATCGTCTTTGCCAAGAGGAAATGGAGTAGGTCTTAGTTCAGAATGATTATCTGAACCTCATCTTTGTCATAGTTTTAGTGCTTTGGGACTCACCTTCAATTCTAGAAATGGGTCGTGTGGTGTGCCGCTGCTAGAGTAGTATCTATTTTTATGCCTGCTTTTTGGCTGAACAATATAGCTGACAGACATGATGTCATACTACACTATGCAGCAGTAGATTTTAGACTGTCAGAGGACCAGAAATGTAATGGAATGATCTTCTCATCGACCTGTTGGCTCAACCTTGTACCGCTGCGACATGATCTGGCGACCATGGCAATCATGAGCACTCCGATGAAGCTTGTGCGGTGATGATGACAGATGTATCCGTTGTTCGTGTGTGGTGCGGGAGACGTCATCTTTGGTAAATTGCAACGGAGCGCCGGCGTCGGCCGCCGCGACATCTCATCCAGACAGCCATAACAACACTCCACTTCCCTCATCAGATGGCACTGCCAGACGTAGCGCCGGCCGCCGGGCCACCAAATCGCCCAGACGAGTGACACGACAAAACACGAACGGACAGCGGTTCAAGTGCACGCGTCCAAGGAAATGCCAGTGCATGCATGTGCAGTCACCATCTTCGGGTGTAGATTCTCCACTTCACCGCTCCACGTTTCCTTTCCAGTGCATGCAAGCAGGTCGCGGTTGTCCAGTGGGTGGGCCTGTTTACCGGGCGGGCTAAGCAGGCTTGCGGACAGGCCCGCGCCACTTGCATCCCTAGTTGGAAGCGTGCACCCAAAGATCACCGGGGGTTTCAGCTCACTCAGCAGTTCCATCTCATTCCACTCAAAAGAGAGAGAGAGCAAGCAGACAAATTAAAAGACGAAACAGCTTTTTTATTATTATTATATTCAGCAAGCAGCAATCAGCCGCGTTGCCGCCATTGCATAGGAGGTACTACTACGTACGTACGTACGGTTCCGATCCTCTCGCCATTGATGACTCGAGCATGCAAAGTCCAAGCTACCTAAGACTATCTGCACCACGGTCCGCTACCACGTTCTGCAGGAGACCGATAGCGGAAAAACGGCCGCAGCGCTGTACGCTACGCGGTCCTCTATCCAAGCGGACGGCCGCTCGTGCGCTATATTTGGCGTCTCTGTAGGGTGTCCGCTACCGCGCGCGCTCGCCGTTCGCTGCTCGTCGCGTGGCACCGGGATAGAGAGAGAGAGAGAGCACGGAGCCTCGCCGGCGTGGCGGCCTCGCGGGCGCGGCGGTCTGGCGGCGGGCCCAACCGAGGCGGCGGCGCCTCCTCCCACGAGCTCCTCCACCGGCGGCGCTGGCTCCTTCCCCGGCGGCCGCGCGGAAGCAGAGGAGACGCCACACACCTCGTGCTCGGCTCCGGCGGGCGCGACCTCGCGGGCGGGTGTGGCAGCGGGGCTCCGGCGTGCGCAACCTCGCAGGCGGGTGCGGCGGCGGGTGCCGGCGGGCGCGTCCGGCACGATGGCGGGGCTCCGAACTCGAGCCCCGGCCTCGCTGCGGCGCAGGTGAGCTCCACCCCGTCCCAGACACGGCGCGGGGAGCTCCGCCCTGGCCCCGGCACGCCGCGACGTGATCTGCCCCGGCCCCGGCGCAGTGCGGCGAGCTCCACCTCGTGCTGCGGTCGTCGCGGTCCTACTCGAGCTCATGAATGGCGGCTCGCTGGACGCCGTCGCAGCCCGTTGATGCCGGTGGGGCAGCGTTCCCGGTGGAGGGGCTGCGCGGGAGCAGCGCTGCGGGCCGCGCGGGAGCTCCGCCGCAGGAGAGACGCTGCGGGGATTGAGAGAGGGGAGTGAGGGGGAAAGGGCCGGCGGAAGTGGGAGAGAGAGAGGAGGGAGGGAAGGAGAGAGAGAGAGAGGGGGTAGGGGGGAGTTTTAATAAAAAAATCTTGACAAGTGGGTCTCACAGTGGATAGAGGATGATATAGAGTATAGATGGATGCAGGAGAAAGCATTATAGAGGAGAGAATCTTGATGACTAGACTGGAATATTTATTTTAGAGGATGAATATAGAGGATGACGAGTGCAGACAGTCTAAGTCCGGCTACACTGCATAGTCTGCAGAATCGGGTTCACTCGAGAGAGTGCATCAGTCGCATCCTTGATGCCAAAGAGATCCTTTTTTTATCAAAGGCAAATATATATTTTTTGTTTGCGAATTACACAAGTACAGACGCAAACGCTCAACGCGCACACACACTCACCCTTATGAACACACATACACAAACCTTACCCCTATGAGTACCTCCGAAAAACTGTGCCGACACATCTTGAAATTGATGAAGTCACCACAGGCGTCTCACTGACGACGGAAATATCGCCTACCACTGAAAGCACACCACCATTAAATTCTAAAATAAATCCAGAAAAATACGAGCACTCGTGCCAAGCCCAGGACTTGAACCCGGGTGGGCAGGTTCCACCACAAAGAACCTAACCAACTGAGCTAGGCTAGCAGTAAGATGCCGCAACGATGGTGAAGCAATCACCAATTACAGAGTTCAGCGTTGTCGAAGAGGGACAGCTGTTTACATGCATTGGATTGGTGCAAGAAGATTGTGAAGCAAAAGAAGGCCATGTTCGCTTGTCTTATAATCCGTACTTTTTAGTTTTTTTAGCCGAAATAATGTTTTTCTCTCATAACAAATCAGCGAACAGTAATTTCAGCCATGACTTTTCAGCGAAACGAACGGGGCTGAAGTCCTTCTCGAAGAGTTGAAGGCCTGAGTGCCTAGGATATGAATATGAGCTGTGGTGTTAAGCCTCCGGTGGACCTTAAAAATTCTTGCATTGTTTTTTTTACTCCTGGTTGAGGACCCAGGCTCGCCGTCTGGTTGCGGTCCTAGACGAGCCTGGTGATGCGCATGTCGTTGATGGAGCCACCGCCCAAAGCTCCGTCCACCTTGCTGCGTATCTGCACGAAGCGCTCGGCCTCGCAGATGGTGAGGACGAAGAAGGCAAGGGGCTCCTTCAGATGGAGGTTGGCACCGCCGTTGAAACTCGCGAGGTCCTCCAGGTGCAACTCCGCCTGCTCTTGCTGAGAACCAGGTAGGTGAGGCCTTTGTATGCCACCAAGTCCCCGAACAAACAGTGGCGGATCCTGGATAAAAGTTTAGGAGGAGCTAAGTTCAAACTGTTCAAAAGACACAAAACTATAGTTTTAGCAAAACTAAGGCCTAAGCCTTCTCTTATTGTCATCGTCTTCAACCTCAAACCTCTTCTAGCCTTCTCCCATGGCTAAATTTCAAGGGGGCCTCCATGTGCGCGACTGAGGTAGGGGGGGGGCTCAAGCCCCCAGACCCGAAGATCCACCCCTGCGAACAAGTCTCTGTACTTGCGGCCGAAGGACAGCGCAGTCAACCTCGGAATCTTGCGCTCATCTCCGAGGAACACGAAGCAACGTACATCCTTGTTGCAGAACCCGCTGAGGTACAGGTTGTCCAACCGAATCAGTAGTGTCATTGCATGTGCGACACCAGAGTCTATGGTGAGGTGGATTCGTAGCCACGCCAGTGGCGCTGTTTCCACCTGCTGCGGCTCCAGGAGTGGATGGTTCTTGATCTTGCGGGATGTCGTGGTGCCGACGTGGTAGTCGAAGTCCGCAAGGAACGACGCATACCCACCAGCAGTGCTCCTGGCGACGTCGAAACTGTCGTCCAAAAAAGTCAGCCTGCAAGAGCACAATGCAATAACTTGTTAACTCTCATCATTACCAACAATAGGATTGTAACTTGTTAACAATATTTCCTCTTAATAAAAAACGTGCTATGGCATGGTCACCAAATAAAAAGAGCATCATGCAATAATTAAGCATCTCTCTTCATCGATCATTCTCCGTCATTCGAGAAGAGCACGCCGGGGTACAAGGGGCTCTTCTACCAACCCTATTATTGGTCGATGAAACAACTCGTCCAGAGTTGCAACTTGGCTCGACGTCAAGTTTCCTGTGAAGATGGCGTCGTATGCTCGTTTGGACGAGATGAAGTTGGTGTCACATGTGACAGCGTGTCCATCCTTTTCATGAGGAGTACCTCGCCAGGAGTTGAGAGGCAATCCGTCTTCTTTTGGTTGGCAGGGTCTTTATGGTTGCCACCTTGTGGAGCGGCGATTAAGAGCAACGATTCTGAGAGAAAGAAAAGAAGGCTCCCAGCAGGTTTGGATGTGAACAAGAACCAGCCCAAGCCCAAGTCTGTGTCCGATTTGGGCGGCGTCTCCTTCGATGTCCATGCAAAACCTTACAGGGCTCACAGACATGCTTGACCTCTGGGCCCACGGTGTGTAATACGCGTCCTTTCTTAACAGAAAGTCAGCTAATCCTTGCTCCTTGCTGATACATCAAGTTGATTGGTCTTTTGGCCAAATAATGATATGGCAAACTCTTTGAGTTGTTAGCTACTCCCTCCGTCCCATAAAAAGAGTCATTCTCGCTTCCCAAAAAGTCAACAGCTTTTAACTTTGACCAAATATATTTAACAAAATATTAATATTTATGGTACATAATTAGTATCATTAGGTAGATCTTTGAATATACTTTCATAATAAACTTATTTAAAGATATAAATGTTGCACACATTTTCTACAAACATAGTCAAAGTTGAGAAAGTTTGACCAGCACGCTTTCCACGGCGACTCTTTTTATGGGACGGAGCAGTAGGTTCGTTGGTCTTGTTTCCTCCGATCACACGTGCGCGTCCGTACTTGTATGTCGATTGACGGGTACCAAGACCACCCCGGCCGGCGAGACAAGACAAATATCGCCTTTTTAGCGAGCCTTGTTTCGATTGACACTTGCGAGTAGTTGCAAGTTGGAACTAATAAATGAATTAATCTAGCTGCAAGAAATTCTATCCACACAATCGAGCCACTAGGCCACTAGGACGATTACGACGACGGCGCATAGGGCACGAGCACGACAATGGCTGTCACCTGTGGCTCGGTGCCTCGGTCGCTGTTTGCGCATCCAAGTGGCCCGGGAGATGGAGAGAGCGTTGGACTCCGTCGCCCGCCGCGTCGGGGCCGATGGATCCATCGAACCTCAAAATGGCCATGGTTCGAACCGCATCCGAACCATCGAACCATTTAAGTAGCACAGGTGCACCGGTTGCTCCATTTCCACTTACTACTGACCCTTGGAGCTCTAATGGGTTTTACAGTTCGCTCCACGCGTCGTGCAGTAACTGCTGTCCAAAAGCTTCGCCGCTGCATTGACTGCTCTGTCAAAGGCCAAAGCCTGCTGTATGTAAACACCAAAGTGTACGTATAGGCCATGGCGGGACGAGTGAGCTCGTTCACTCGTCCCTGTACAGACCAAGCAAGTGAACTCGTACATATAATAAAGACTGACAAATGAGATTCTACTACCGGTCATTATTTCTATGCAATACGGCACATCAACTGCAACTGTATATATAATAAAGACTTGTACATGAACCATAGGCACAAGACAGACTCCAAGCTGTGCTCAGATCATTGGCTGGATCAGTCATCAAATGACATAATGATTAAACTCAAAACTCTGCTTCAAAAATGCTAGTATCGATGGCACAACTCTATATAGGTGTATTCACAGGCTTTCAGCTCCCAGACACGAATTCGAATAAAAACCAGAAAGAAAGACTTCACAACACTCTGATTAGTCTGGCGGTAGACACAAAGAGAGTTCTGCGTGCGTCTTATGACTTGGACCCTGAAGAACCGTTGCGTATGAAGCTTGGAACTTTGCGTACTCTTTTAGAGAGACCTGGAGGACATCAGATTACAGTAAGTTTTGTGATCACCTAGGAAGACATTGCATGGAAAATACCAATGTCAACATCTAAGTAAATATAACACTAGCAGGTTTATCAATCTCTAGTGAAGCATTTGGTCAAGAAGATGCCTTAATTGGCTGTGCAGAAATTTGATACAAGGACAAGTAATCTGCACAATATAGAACAAAACTAACCACATACTTTCTGTGTTACCAGAATACAATTTGCCTTGCAGTCACAGTTCCATGATGAAGAAAATGCAAAGTTACTAATATTGCTTGAGATTACGTTTTTATGTGAGCATGGAGTTCACAAATATTCTGGATCCAAGGACCAATATTTTTAGGAACTCTAAACATGTCATGCCTGTCCATATAACAAAAGGAAAGGTGTCCAAATTGAAAATTTCTAGGAATATTATTATACATACATAAAAAAGCTGCATGCCTCACTGTTTTGAGGTGAAAAATTAGCATATAACCTTGATAAAGGATTTCACCAACACCCAACAGCTAAAATGTAGAAACCAATGATTGTCATCACTGTTAAATGCAATTAGAAATTAAACAGAGCAAGTAAAACATATATGGTACCTTGGTAGGAGGAAGGAGAGCAGTGGATGGCGCCGGTCGTCCTGTGCCCCTGTCCACGGCGGCTTTCTTCTTGGCTGCTGGTGTGGATGGCGCCGGCGAGAATACGGATGGTACCTTGGTAAGAAAAAAAATGCAGGTTTGGTTCATTGCAATTTTTATAGGCGCAATGTGCAATTTTCGGTACCAAGAATAAAAAACCCATTAGACAAAAACACAAACTCGAAAAAATTGAATACTATGTATAGCAGTATAGCACATACACCCTTGTACAATAGCATGAAGGCAGGACTAGTTACCAACAGGAATGTGATTTTTTTATTTACAGTATGTTTGCTGACAGAAATGAAAGGAGGATTCAGACTTGGTATTCTCAGTAACACTGCTGCTGTCTTCGAAGCACTAAAATTACATTATATAATATGACGGGATAGAAGGGTTGTGGGAACATCTTCTTAACATCTATTTTGCAAACTGTGAGCTAAATTTATAATTCAGGAAATCCTCTTTATTGCACACTTGTGACTAGCTCACTCACCGTGTAGAGTGAAATACTGAGGAGAGCAAGACCAAAGGAATTTGACATTAACAAGTCTATAGCTGTCTTCGCCCAAGAACTAAACACCAGCGCTAGGGTCTAGGAAGGTGGGGGATGTACCTTGGGAGGAGGAGGAGGAAGGAGAGTAGCGGATAGCACAAGGAGGAGGAGGAGGAGGAAGGAGAGCAGCGGATGCCACCGGTCGTCCTGTGCCCGTGTACACGGCGACCTTCTTCTTCTTGGCTGCTGGTGCGGATGGCGCCAGCGAGCGGGAGCAATTGTCGCGGGTGGGAGTAGGGGAAGTCGCGGATGTGCCCGTGTCCACGACGACCTTCTTCTTGTCTGCTGGTGCGGACGACGCCGGTGAGTGGGAGCAGCGGACGTTGCGGGCTAGAGTTCTCTTTCTCCTTGATCCACTGCTGGAAAACAAATTGATCACTAAAAATAGTAATAACAGGACTGTAATGCAGTAAGACTTTGCCAACCAAACTTCTCACCTGAGGAACTGCAACACTGGTGTTGAAGCAGCAGCGGAGTGCAGGACGTCGGGCGGTAGAATCTCATCCTCGAAGGTAGGGGACCCTTCACCTGCTTCAATCCTGCTCCGGTTCAGTCTTGCTTCCTCTCTCACATGTGGCTCCATTCCCTCAGCTGTGGTAAATCATATGGTGATTACCAATGACCAAATGAAATCTTGTTGAGAAGCACTATTCTTACTTTACCAAACACACAGCACAATATGATAAAAAACTACTTGATGAGCAGCTAGCAGCTAGCAGATAAAAAACTAGCTGCATGGTCAAAGCTACTTTTGTTCCAAAAGAAAATACTATGCCTTTTCTGGACATAACTTGATGTTTTTTTAGCGCTGATTAACATGGGGAGAGACATGCCTAACCTATACTAATTTAGTAGACAGTAATGACACCACCATAGATTAACTATATAGAAACAAACACCAAGGCCATGATGCTTAAAAGATATAGTTTTGCACTTAATTCATAGTCAGATGGCACTGATAATAGAAAACTGCTAACAGACAGACAGATGAGTAGGGCTAGTTTTGATCCAAAAGAAAATACTTCAATTTATGATAGTCAATCCATGCATCATAGTTACACAGTGCTTGTGATTTTCTACTGCAATTTGTCAAACAGGGCAAAGCCCGTATAGGTCCTATATCAAGTTACACACAAAGTTCATTTAGGGAAAAGGCAGAGAACACCTAGATCTTGCAGTAAGCACTAGTTCCTTGCAGATCGATCAAGAAATCGAGTGTAGTAGTATCTGGCGAGAGCTAGGAGGGGAATGGGTACCTTCTCGGGGCTAGTCAGGACAGCTGTGCGGGCAACCTCCGTGGGGTCGCTGCATGGCCACACCCTGGACGGAGCCCGGTGCGGCTGCAGCTCGGGACGGCGGATCCGCAGAGTAGGTGGCCGGGCCGCGGCGCGGGAACCTGGGACACTGGAGAGTGGCGCTGTTGCTGCACTCGCCTCCTCCTCCTCGTCCTCGGCAGCGGCGGCGGCGGCGGCAGCAGCGGTGCCCACGGCGGTGGCGGCTCTGAGGCGCCGCCGCCACACCGACAGGAGGCAGGAGTGGGTCGAACCCACTCGACCCTAAGGTTAGAGGGTCCGCCGCCGCCACACCGACAGGAGGCAGGAGTGGGTCGAACCCACTCGACCCTAAGGTTAGAGGGTTTCGATCCACAGATCCTAAGTGCTTTCATGGGTTGGATGTGGAGCCCAATAGGATCGTTTTTTTGGGCCGGTTCGTCGAACCGCTGGGCCGAACCGCACCACGCCCATTTTGAATCGAACCGCGACGGCAAGAGCTTCCTCCTCCCTGCGGCGTCGTCGGCGCTGCACTGTACTTACGTCTGTACGCATGCTGTGACCGTGATGCTGCTCCTGCCGTCAAGTGCAAGTGGAGCAGAGCAACCTGTCATTGTTGGGCTGCTTAATTAAATTTGCACTCTGGACTCTTTTTTTTAGAAAGGAGGACTCTGGACTCTGGAGCGATGAGAAAAGATGGCGGACAAGAACACACACTTCTGTCAACCTTGTCCATGGGTCGCGATGACTAGTGCCTGACCGCTAATTGTTTCGCAAAGTACAGTACTGTACTAGAATGCTCCACTTCTACAGTTCTAGTGCAAGTGGGTTCAGGTTGAACTAGTCCTGACCGTTGTTGTCGTCGCAGACTGATTGGTCTCTGCAACACACACGTTCAAGTTGGCTTGGCCTCGCTCACACAGGCAGCTGCCGATGACTAGATGCTGCCGATGCACATCAGCACATGCATCCGCTTGATCACATCACCGCACCAATCGCTTTCTTTCTGGAGCTGTAGCTGACGAACAGCGTTAGCCTGCGACACAGCTCCCGTCACTCCGTCAGCGTGTTCGCGGTGTTCCCGTATCATATGGGCTGCACAACCATGCTAACGGTTGGCCCGCCGACGATGTCTTGGCCTGGCCTTTTGAATATTCCAAGACCTCTACATCTCTATTCCTATCAGGTTGCATGGGTTGGTTACGTCACGTGTAACTGGGTATTTAGGTCGACTCTCAAGTTGCCTGGAAATCTATCTGTTGCTTTGAACATGACTTCTGCAGTTCTGCCTCAAGTTGTGTGTTGTGCCCACCTGTAGGAAGTACGGAGTACATCTACCGGATGTGGACGACTCCAGTTGCCGGGTTTCAGACCGCAAAAGGCGACGAGAATATCACCTTTTCAGCATTCAGCGGGGTCACCTGTTCGCTTCTCTTATCAACCGTACTGTTTCAGCGAAGAAACAGTGTTTTTCTCTCACAATAAATCAGCGAACAATACTTTCAGCCGTGACTTTTCAGCGAAGCGAACAGGTCACCGTGTGCCCACTAAACTGAACAGAACGCGTGCGTTTCTCTACCCCCACGGCCCTACACGGCACACCCTAGGTAGAATTGTAGAATGTTGCAGTTGCGAGTAGCCTGACCGTCAAGCCCGAGTCAATCTGAAGGAAGTACAGTAGACTAGTGCACATAGCACTAGTAGGTTTTCAGACTAGAAAAACCGACAGATATCACCGTTTCAGGTTTCAGCGATCAGTTGGGTCAGTCTCCTCTCGTCATACGCCGTGATCTGAAACCGAATCAACTGATGAACACGGCATGCAGATGCATGCACGGGACCAACGACGGCTAGATTCACTGCGTTGAACGGACATCTCTACCCGCTCTCCCTCTCGTCCTGTACTGTCGCAGCTTGCTAGCTAGTGGACGGGAGACTTGGATTGGACTCGCCAACTTGTCCATAGGCCTTTCCACACGCGCTGTACGCTGTTGCTCCTACTTGTTAAGCTTTGGTGCCAAGTTGCAGTTGGCCTCGCTGCTGCCTCCGGCTCCCCGCGTCGAGGCCGATGGCCGTTGCAACTTGCCAAGCCCGGCCGCGGTGTAAGCGCGCGCCTCAATGGGGCCACTACGGTCCACGCCTCCACGGGCTCGCAGGCCGCGGCCGCTTCGCCGTGGCATGCACCGGGGGTGGACGGACATGATTT
Organism: Saccharum hybrid cultivar R570; assembly: GCA_038087645.1. Taxonomy (NCBI): domain Eukaryota; kingdom Viridiplantae; phylum Streptophyta; class Magnoliopsida; order Poales; family Poaceae; genus Saccharum; species Saccharum hybrid cultivar. Next base: position 4,970,490 of record JAQSUU010000344.1, read on the forward strand.
CAATGTTCTGAATCTGAACCAATGCCATCGATCGCCATCGTCTTCTCAGGCTAAGAGCAATTATAATACATGCTGCAAGCTGATCAAATGCTGAGGTGGAGAAAAGAGACGAGACGAGAGAGGAGAACCGGGCTGTAAGCTTACAGCCGGCTTAGGCATAAGAATTTAAAAACTTTGTGGGAGAGATAGGTGGGCTATATATTAATAGTGAAGAGCTAACTATTACTCCCTCCTTTCAAATATCTAGAGCGTATTAGCAAAATTTTTTTCAAAAGTCTCCATCGTTTAAGTCCGGGACCACACCCTCGCATCGTTCCTAGGCGCCTGCGCGCTTCCTCGTACGCGTGCGCATTCACTGCTGCGCCGTTGCCCGTCGCTTCGACTGGCCCCTCCGTTCCCTCCCGTTAGAATGCAAAGCCTTTCCATTGCTTCAAATACTCCCCGTCGCCTCCAAGTACTACTCCATCTGTCGAGCATCTCCAACAACTTGGAAAAAATCACTTGGTAAATCTTGAGTTTTAGCAAGTTGCTAATTTATTTGGCAAGTGAAAAAAAGACCTATCTCCAACAACTCCTTAAAACTCACTTGCCAAAATGAAGAAGCCCGCTAACGAACGAAGAGGTCCGCTAAGCGAACGAAGAGCCCCGCTAAGCAAACGAAGAGCCCCGCTAACGAACGAAGAGCTCCGTTCACTTTTCTCGTCACAACAGCGGCCCGCGCTCATCGCCGGCACCTCACCGGCGGCCGCGGCACCTCCTCCCCGCGCCGGCGAGGAACAACAGCACTAGCGGCGGTCCTCCTCGCTCCGGCCAGCCCCGCCCCTCGGCTCTAGCCCCGAGGCCGCCCGGGAGCGCCGCCGAGGCCGTCCGGGAGGCTTCTCCTTCCGCGCTGTGGCCCCGAGACCAGGATAGCAAGTCCTTTCCGCACGCGTATTCTTCCGCGCGCGAGGCCGGTGAATAGCAAGTGCGGATAAATAGCAAGTTGGTTTGAGGAGTTGTTGGAGAAGGAATTTTGTGTTTTTGCCAAAGTTATAAGAATAGCAACTTGTTTTAAGGAGTTGTTGGAGATGCTCTCCACAAAGAACTCGACTGCAATGGACCAGGAAGGAGAAGTCGGCCATCAACGTCTCGTGCGTGGCATGAATTGGGCGCCGGACTCCGAAGATGAAGCCGACGATTCTTCCACGAACGAGGTGCGTATTGTTATGGATTCTCTGGCCGGCGACACTGAAGTCCCTGACTCCGAAGAGGAGGTTTATGATGCTGATCAAATTGAAGGTTCCGATGCCCTAGAATGCATGGCATCTACTGATGTTAGCAAGGAACTTCATGACAAAGAGTCGGTGAAAGTTCTATGTTTGGTGTTGGTAATTAGTGACAATGCCTAAGTACTAATCTTATGCCTAAGTTGTATATAGCATATGAGGACTAGTACATTCCAAGGTTGGTGGCAAGATGGACATGGTGATCATGATGACCACACTTGGATTTAGACGCAACCCTACGTGATCAAGGCAAAGGTATATACTTAAGGGTTGTGTTTTAGTAACCAAGACACCTAGTGGGTATGGTTACATTATAGGATAGATAGCCGCACTATAAAGAGGGGAATGACGCGGCTATTGAACTCCTAAGTGACTCTAGGTGTGCATTTCATAATCATATGCATTTGGATAGAACTAATAACGCCTCAAAAAATGATTGTGAAAATGCTAACACAATCGCACATGACGTGATCACTTGGTGGTGTTAGCACATTTGCGATGACGTTGAAGTTTAAGCGGTAGAGAGAGTTTGGGTCCTCTCTCCTTCCCGCCGAGCTTGCGAGGCGGGATTCAGACGTTTTTGAGGAATTGAAACGCCTATTTTCCTTTATGCCATTGTCGAGTTTTGGAGGCGTTGTCACATGTTGTTTCACGAGCTAAAACATGTGCTAAAGTGACACACTTACTTAGTCTAGCTCATATGTGAAAGGGTGAATCAAACGGAGGCGAACGGAGGTCACAGTGGTGACCGGACGCTGGACCGGACGCGGTCTCTGTGTGACCGGACGCGTCCGGTCAGTGCTCAGCGTGTGTCCGTGTCTCGGTTCTCTGATCGGACGCGGTGGCGCGTCCGGTCACAATCGACCGGACGCGTCCGGTCGTTGAGGGAGCTTACTGGACTCCAACCGGACACTGGCACTGTGGCGTCCGGTGCGACTAGCCGCACGTCCGGTCGCTGATTCGTTGCAGCGCTGCTCAGGCTTGACCAGCGCGTCTGGTCCGTTACGGGACCAGCGCGTCCGGTCGAGCTTCGTGCGTCCGGTCCGTTACGGGACCAGCGCGTCCGGTCGAGCTTCGCGCATTCGGTCCGCGCGACCAGCGCGTCCGGTCAGCGCGACTGCAGCTGTTTCGAGTGCCTAACGGCTATATTCGAAGAGGTACGTCTATAAATACTTGTTGGCCGACTCAAGGCTCTCTCTTTTATTCTTTGACATACTTGTGAGCAATTTGAGCTAAGCAACTCCCCTCCCACTCATCTCTCTTGCTTCTTTGTATATTCGAAGTGAGATTGAGTGATCCAAGTGCATTTGCATTGTGAGATTGCATCTAATTGGCACTTGGTGGTTGATTTGCTGCGGGATTCTTGTTTCTCTTGGTGGTTGCCGCCACCTAGACGACTTGGAGCAGCTTGGAGGCGTTGGCAAGAGTTGGTGATTATTCTTGGCCACCTCCAATGATTATGAGGGGTTTGTGCCTACCTCGGCAAAGCGCCAAAGGCAACATTAGTGGATTGCTCGTGTCATTTGCAATCTTTTGCCATTTGGTAGGTTCTTGTGGCGTCTTTTTGAGAGGCTTGGTGTGAGACCGATTAGCCACCGAACCACGTGGTGAAGAGGGACATAACGGAGACTAGCGTGCCGGCAAGCACGTGAACATCGGGATAAATCTTCGTGTCATCATTCTTTTTTGTGAATAATCAATCCTGGTGATTGTATTTTGTGGAATTCATCTCTTGATCATATTGATTGGTTGGCTCAATACTTCACCCCTCAGTGATACCCTTCTAACTCTCTCTTGTATTATTTTCTTAGTTACCTTGCTAGCTTGTTAGTTTAGCTCTTAGCTTGTGTAGCTAGTTAGCTTTAGTTGTGCGGTTTGACTTGTGCGGTTGAGTGCAAATATACTAGAATTGTGAATTGGATAGGTGGCTTGCAAACACCCCGTAGGCTAAGCAAAACTCGCATCTCGCTATTTGTTATATTGATAAACTTGTTTAGCTTGTCTTTGTAGATTTTTTTAAAAGGCTATTCACCCCCTCTAGCCATCAAGACCTTTCAGTTGGCTGGTCGTTTCCATCGTCGGCAACTTATATAGGCCACGGAAAATTGAAATTCGAACTGGGCAGTGGCGCCAATGAAAGGAGCGCGATTAGGAAGGAGTGGTTAGGTTTCAATTTTGGCAGCCAAAATTTTCAGAATCTGATGGTGATCGAGCGGGTTTCCGTGAGCGCGGGAGAGCGGGGTTGCATACGTGAACGCGGGCGCGCGATCTTGAGAGCGCTAACAGCGAGCTTGTTCGCTTGGGCTGAAAATAAGCGGTTGAAAGTACTGTTGGCTGATTTATGTGAGAGAAAAACACTGCTAGCTGGCCGAAAGCTAAGTGAACAGGCTCAGCGTTTTCAGCGGTGTTTAGCTGGACAAATGAAGGGACGCCAGGCATTAAGACGAACGCGGCGATTAAATGAAAAGCGGCGCTCGTGGCTGCATGTTTCCATGCTCCTTGGTCATCGCATCCAAGCCTAATACGCTCTAGATATTTGAAAGGAGGGAGTATAAGAGTGTGTTGAGAGAAGGACCGGTTGTATTATTAGCCTTGGAGCAGCACTGAAATCGCACGCCCCACGTGGTGGTATAACTCTTGACAATATGCATCATGTAGCTTACCAATACCATTGCGCTTGCTTCAACTGTATTGACACTGGAATTTATTCGGATGGACTTTGCTCCGGTACTCCGGAGCGACTATAAACCATCCATTTAGTTAGGTCTAGATATATCTTGTAAAAATCGAAAAATATCTTATCTTCCAATTAGATGTAACTTACAAACTACCGGCGTATCCAGTTAGATGTAACACGACAAACTTAACTTAATTTTCTTTGACTAACGTACGTGACAAATTTTGTGTCCTCTAGTTTCTCTAAGTAATTGTAGCATATTTTGCTGAACATGACTTGTAAAAATAATACATATAAAATATAATTTTTCTATGTTATGAGCGGACCAAGAAAACAAGCAAAGATATTATGACAGTTGTGCTTGTGTTGGCGAGCCATGAGCTATGCCTGTGCCAAAGCAAAAACTTATTGAGCCGTACCAGCCTAGAAATCAACTCGAAGCGGCATGGATCGTGAGAGGACCGGGCTATGCCAGCATGGCACGACCTAAGTTCCACCTCTAATGACGTCTGACCAGCGACAATGTTTGACATTACTCCATTTGAAGTTGCTGACTTACCATGTCTAAGCATGGCACTGTCCAAGTCTCACCTCTAGTCATAATAACAAATGGGAATGCTTGACGTTACTCTGTTTTGATTAGGCTGCTGACTTACCATGTATGAACATAATTGACTGAACACCCGAAATTTGCCAAGTTAACCAAGTAGGCTTAGCACCATGACACTTAAGTACTTTTCAAATTTCACTTTGTATGTTCTTAGCGCCTGAAATTACCGAAATTCACAAATTTTGATCAAAGAAAAATAAATAAATTAACTTTATGGTGTTCAAATTTCACAAAAGAGAAAAAAATGGCAAGAGATTTGATCCCTACACCTCCTAGAAGGTCGAGCTAAAAACGTTCCACTAGGCTAGATGTTAACTTACACATTTTTTTGGTTGACATAGAATCATGAATTTGCTAGAATTTGCTACAATTTCACCGAAAGTTTGAACCCTTCTTGAGTATATCTTAGATTTTTTTTTTCAAAAATTATAAACACGGCATTTATAACTCACCCCTACAAATACACATATTTTTATGAACGCACACACGCACAACCTACTATATCTATATGAACGCCTACATGAGACCTGGTGATATTGAGAATGATGCGGTGAAGCCTATCACTGGCAGTAGCCATGACCATGAGTCCATGATTACATTCCCGTATGCATACTATATCCATAAGCAAACTAATGTGACGAACTATAGCTATGAGTACGTCGTTTACGGCTAAAAGAGTACATGTTTACCACTAAAAGGAACAGACACAACATACAAGGCGCCAAACCTAAGTTTCAAACAGGCAATCTACCAATGTCAAGATCTTTCAAATAGTACCCGCTATTCTTCTTCATTTCTAAACCACACACATTTACATCTTAACTTCCCAAATTATAGGAACAGGAAGCTTGAGCAACAACAGTACGGCTGAATCTAAAAATTGCATGCAAAATCCCTCACTATCCGATGCTCTGTTTCTCCCATTTAGGGAACACAGCCATCTGAAATTTGTTAGAAGCAAGTTGCTTAAAACGCTAGAAGCTCCACAGTGCAATGTCAACGGTGGCATGCTCGACGTCCTCCCGCCACGCGCCGGCGGCGTCCGGCGGGTCTACGAGCAGCCCCTGCGCCAGGCTCGCGTAGTACGATCCGGCATCAACCATGCCACCGAACCTGAACACGTCCTCGAACTCGAACACGGCGTCGTTCGAAGGCACCGCGCCAGGCGAGGAATCAGCATCGTCGTCGTCCTCCTCCGGCTCTTCGTCGGCAGTATCCTTCGCCCGCAACGACAGCGTCAGTTCGGCCACCGAGCGCCGCCGCAACACCTCGACGGCCTCGGCGACGGCGTCCTTGAGCTCCCGCGCGCTGGCCAGCTCTGGCGCCGACAGCGCGGCTGGCATCAGCGGCGGGAGCAGCCACGCTGAGTCGGCGAAGTTGAGGCAGGCGCCGCGGCCCGAGAGCGCGATGGCGGCGGCGTCGTGCGCGCGCGCCGCCAGGTCGGGCGTGGCGAAGGTGCCGAGCCAGAGCCTTGACCCGCGCCCCCCGGGGATGCGCACCTCGCACACCCACCGCCCCAGTGTGCCGCGGCGCCGGACGCCGCGGTACACTGGATGCCGCGTCTCCCGGAACTTGGTCCGTCCCGCCGGCTTCTTGGGCGGCGCCGACCACACCGTCCTGTACTCCTCGTGCTCCGCGGACGACGTCGGCGACGACGAGGGTGTGTCCATTGCAGACTCGCTGAAGGTCAGCAGCTTGCTGGCCCTGGTCGAGCTGGGATCGATGGAGCAGTGGAGCTCGGACTTGGATGGAGGGAGCGGAAGGCGGCCGGGAAAGTATATATAGCCATTGCCCATTGGTAACGTGTCAACTCGGTGCAGGGGGCACTAGCTGGGCAGGTGACAAGTTGGTGACGACTGGTCGTCAGTGCCGCGGGGAGCGAGAGGCGATTAGCTGGAAGTGGAAAACGAGACAGCTTGGAGAAACGGCATGCGTGCGTGGCGGTCCGAGTCAGCCACCGTGGCGGTGGCGGGTCCGGCGGTCAGCGACTGTTAGTTGCATGGCGTGTGGTCTGCAGGTCTCCGTTTACTTTTCAAAGCTGTTCGCCTGGGACCTGGCCCCTGGGTGCAATTCGCGCGGTGGCTCGCTCTTTTTTTTAGCAATTCAGAGCTTCATTGATCAATGAAAGTAGTATAATCAGCGGCTGCTAATCCCACAAGCCACTCTAGGATATAGTTAAGCCAAAATAGGGCGCGCTCAGTGGGAGACACCATACGTGCACAACAATGTGCCACTGAGTTAGCATCCCTACTTACCCATGCAACTCTAAACTCAATAAGACTCCTGCCTAACTCTGAAATATTAAAACAAATACCTCATACGAAGGACCTCATGCCATCGCTATTCTCCAGAAGGGGCTTCAGGGCACTGCAGTCAGTTTCAAGGAGTACCCTCTCACAGCCCATCTCCATCGATAATTCAAGTCCCTCCTTTGCCGCCATCACCTCGGCAGTGAGGGCATCCAGCACATGATCAAACCAGCGAGCACCTCCTGCAATCACCATCCCCTGTTCATCACGAATCACCACCCCGGCACTGCCGGTACTTGATGCAGCATCAAAGGCAGCATCGGTGTTGACCTTAAACCATCCAGCCTTCGACGCCTTCCACTTCACCGCCGAGCGTGGCCGGGCTAGCTTACTCGGCACTTTCAGCACTGCATCTCCTCGAGCATCTTAGCGATGTATCGCGCCGCTGCACCCGGTTCCCAACACCTTCCTTCCATGGCACCTGGCATTCCTTCCGGTCCACAACGACCACGCGCCACACGACACCACGACAATAGCCTTCAAAGGCTCACCTCAGGGCAAAACACATCCGTAGCCCAGGAACTTGGATGAAGAGCCGGGATAGTGATCCCCGTCAGCTTCTTAACCTCAGCCCAGAAGCGCTTGGCTGCCGGACATTGCAGACACACATGGTATACTGATTCCTCAGGGTCTCCACACAGATCACAGAAGCTTTCCTTTTCAACATGCCGTCTCTTCAGTTCAGCTTTAGACAGTAGGGCATTGTGGAGCACTCGCCACCAGAACACCCGCACCTTTGGGGGAACGTTCAGCTTCCAAAGAAGACTCCATGCTCGATCATCTCCTGACGCCCTAGCCTCGACAGTAGTAGCTATTGCCTCTGTCATTTGCGCCTCCTTCAGAAGCCTATAAGCGGAGCGCACTGAATAAAGGCCATGCTTCTCAAAAGCCCATGCCATGACATCATGCGACAAGTTAACACCCGGCTTGATCTTCATAATCTCCTCCGCCTCCAAGGACATGAAAGACTTATGCACCAACTCTTCATTCCACACACGCGTCCCAAGGACAAAGAGATCCTTGACCACCTCTACCCGCGCTGTGGGCGGCCGCACCAGTGGCCGAAGTGATCTCAAGTCGGGGATCCAATTCTCCTCCCATATGTTTGTCTTACCAGGACCAATTCTCTTTATCAAGCCATGATTCAACACATCTCGCCCCTGGAGGATAGAACGCCAAGTCTCCGAACTTCGTCTGCTTTTAGTAGCTGAGAGGAAATCACCATTAGGGAAATACTTCCCCCTCAGTACCCGAGCACACAATGAGTCTAGCCTCATGATTAGCCTCCATCCTTATGTTTCCCAACATTGCTTGGTTAAAGAGCATAAAATCCCTGAAGCCCATGCCTCCCTAGCTCTTGGATCGTGTCAATTTCTCCCAACATATCCAGTGAATTTTGTGATTATCAAGCGAGCTGCCCCACCAGTAGTTGGACACCGCCAAGGTGAGTTTACGGCATACTGCTGGTGACATCTTGAAACATGACATAGGATAAGTGGGCACGGACTGTGCATTAGCCTTGAGCAGAACCTCTCTAGTTGCATAGCTCAAACCCTTTTCCACCCACCCTCCGACAAAACCACACACCCGCAACAGGCACATAATCAAAAGCAGCATTTGCACCTCTCCCAGCCGTAGTAGGCAAACCAAGATACTTTTCTCCCAAAGCTTCATTCAGAATTTGAAGGCTTGAATGAACATCCGCTTTGCAATCTTGTTGGCAGTTTGGACTGAAGAAAACCGATGACTTTTGTTTATTCACCAGTTGACTGGATCCTTTATTGTAATCTTCCAGAATTGCAGCAACCCGATCAGCACCCCTCTTTGTCGTCTTAGTGAAAATCAGACAGTCATCTGTAAAGAGGAGATGAGATATCCACAGTGCATTCCGGCTCACCCGAACCCCCCTAGAAATATATAAGGGGCCAATATTTTTCACCATGCATGAGAACCCTTCCGAACACAACAAGAACAGGTACGGCAAAATTGGGTCGCCCGGCCTGATGTCCCGGGATGGTTTAAAACTCTCTGAAAAAACACCATTAACTCGTACCGAGAAAGATACCGATGAGACACACTTCATGACCAAAGAGCACCACGAGCCTAGGAAGCCCAACACCTGCATAATAGCAATCAGATAGCTCCACTCGACTCTGTCATATGCCTTCACCATGTCAAGTTTGATCGCATAGCCTCCCATCTTCCCTTTCTTGTTCCGCAAGTAATGGATACATTCATACGTGATCAAAACGTTATCAGTGATCAACCATCCCGGTACGAATGCACTCTGTTCCTCAGCGATAACCTCATACAAAATCACCCAAAGTCTATTGGCCATAGTCTTTGAGCATAGCTTATATAGAACATTGCAAAGTGAAATAGGCCGGAATTGAGAAAAATCCTGAGGATTAGATACCTTCGGGATGAGCACCAAAAGTGTCTTGTTCACATCTTCAGGTAATTCCCCTCCATTTCGAAAGCCCAACGCTGCACTCATTACGCACGGTTTCACTAGCTGCCAGTGCATTTGGAAAGAACCTGCATTGAAGCCATCGACCCCCGGAGCTTTATTTGGGGCCATTTGAAAGATGGCCGATTCCACCTCCTCCTCAGTGAAAGACCTCTCCAGCATATCACATATCTCTGGCATCACCTTCAGCGGCCCGGTTGGAGATTGTCCTGAGCCGTGAACAAATTCTAGTAGAACTCACATGTCGGCCATTCAAGGTCTTCTTATGCAGTGAAGGATTGACCTGCCGCATCCACCAGATGCTTGATTCTGTTAGCCCGGTTCCTTCCATGCGCTTTCGCTTGGAAAAATTCCGTATTTCTATCACCCTCTCACATCTAAGAAATCCTTGATCTTTGGCGCTCCATCGTTTCTTCCCTAGCCAAGGCCACCGCTAGCTTAGACATCACACTGCGTTCTTAGTCCGTCGGCCCCCGATAGAGTGTGCTACTCCGTTCCTCTTCTAGGACCGCTCGCAGCTGTTTAACCCGCTGCTTAACAGACCCAAACACCTTCCTATTCCATGCCTTCAGTGAACCCTGTAGGGACGTCAAGGCGGAAGAAGCAGCCGCAAGATCAAAGGAACCTAAGCTAGGATCCTAAGACCGGTTGACAAACTCCATGTACTCCCCATGAATTTTCCATATATTCTCATACTTGAAAGGTTTGGATTTTCACCGGCCGCACCGCCGCCCAGCCGGCTCCTTGGCCCTAACCTCCACTAGAAGGCCACAGTGATCCAACTCCGCCAAGGGTATGTGGAACACTTCGGAGTCACCCATCACATCCATGAAGTTGTTGTCCCTGAGGGCACGATCCAGACAGACTTTAACATTCCTTCTATCCTCCTATCGGTTATCCCATGTGTAGGGCAAGCCATGATAGCCGAGATCAGTCAAGCAACAGTCACTGACAGCATCTTGAAACGCTGCAATCTGCCATGGCTCCCTACCATTACCACCAATTTGCTCGTCCGCCGAGAGCACCTCATTAAAATCCCCTATGCACAACCAAGGAGATGCTGATTGTGCCCTTAGGAATCTCATGAGGTACCAAGAATCTTTGCGACGCTCTCGTCTTGGTTCTCCATAGAACCCTGTTAGCCTCCATTGCATGATCCGCAAGCTATCACAAGACACAAGAACATCAATATGTGATTTAGACTTGCTTAGCTCCGCCACCACCACATCTCAGCGCCATAGCAGCACCAATCCACCACTAAGGCCCTCTGACTTAACAACAATGGCATTGGGGAAGCCAAGAGCCCATTGCAAGCCACAAGCACACTCCTCCCCCATCCTTGTTTCCATCAAAAACACCACCGTGGCTTCTTCTCCTCCACCAAAAGGCGGAGCTCTTGAACTGCCTCGGGCTGCCTACAACCTCGGCAGTTCACACTTAGGAGATTCATTATGCCCGGCGGGGGCTATCCATCGCAGCCACCGCCGATCTTGCAATTTGGTTGGAACCTCTTTTCAGTTTCTTCAGTGTTTCAATCATGCTACTCCCACTAGAATCTGTGGTAGTATCAAGCTGACTCACCCTTGAGTTCACTAATCCCACTGGAACGATCGCACTCGAACCCCTAGTGGGATATTTAGGTCAGGGGTCTGTGTGACCGGTGTAGCCACCTTCGACTTCCACTTGCGAGGCAGCGGTTGACGATCCCCTCCCCCCATAGGTCCAGCTGCCTGCTGGCCCCCGAACCTCCCCCTTTTGCTCCTCAGAACACTGAATAGCCATGGTCTTTGAGAGGTGACTGGACTTCTTGCTTCTTCGTCTCCCCCACGAAACTGGCCGAGTGGTGAGACCCATCACCATCCTTTGACGATCGTGCTTCACTGGATTTGCTGAACTGGGGCTTCTGTGGACGGGACACAGAAGATGATCCACTTCCCTAGGACTCTACTGTAGCCCTAGCAAATGATTGTGGCCTTCTCTTCCTCTCCATCAGTGCCCGAAGTTGTGCATCGTAAGGGAGTTTCCCATGTTCATCTCTGGACACCGGCGTTGGGCACTCCAATTCAAAGTGTCCTATGGTGCCACATGCAAAGCAGTAATATGGCAACCTCTCATACGGCACATGAAACATTGCAGTTCCTCTGACTTACTCATTCGGAGAAGCACTCCGTGCCTCAGCGGCTTATCAATCTCGATGGCCACCCAGGCACACAAGAACACACCCTTGCCTTCCCATCCACATCCACATCCATCCTGACCACATGCCCGATCAGGCTCATAGCCCTAGAGCCTCGCACCTGATTCATCCAGATGAGTGGTAAATTGAGGATGCGCACCCATATCTCTAGGCGATCAAAGATAATTTTCGATGCACTGAGTTTCTCATCATAATTCTACAGCAATACCGTGTACCGCCCGACCATCCATGGCGAACCGGCCAAAACCCTCTCCAGATCGATGCCACTACCAAATTCCGCCACGAACATGTTATCTCCTTTTTCCCTAATCGCTCGAAACTTGAGTCCAATCGGGTTACCCCACGTAGGCTTCATCACCGAGCGCATAGTACTAACATGCACCAGCGATGGCGACAACACTTTCCCCATGAGTGCCCACTCCACTGGTGCTGGGATCTCTTCATCCTCCTCATCGCTAAAATCTGCCACCGCCTCTTCCTCCTTAGTGCGGTTGAGCCGCCGGAGGAGACCCATCTCATTGGGGTTAGGGCTCCATCCCAACCCCCCGAACCACCACTATGCACAAACGCTGTGCACTCAGATCATTGGTCAAAACTGGGTGGAACTGCACGTAGATCAGCGCAGCCACAAAACTCTATCCTGACCTAGGGTTTCTAAGCGACCACCTAGGGGAATCTGTGGTCGACGACGCCATGGAACCGGCTAACCGTCGATATGCGTTGTCCGACGCCAAACTGCAGGTTAGCGGTGGGGCTTGGGCAGCGTGGTCGGATGGTCAGTAGCACAGCAGATCAAGATCACTGGAGCGTGGTGTTCTAGATCGGGGTCGGGAATGAGGCCTCACTCAAAATCGCCGATCCAGAAATTTCAGGTGGGTGCATATAATACGAAACATTGCTGGTTGTGGCTCGCTCTTTGGTGGTGGCCAGTTGATAGGGCCTCGCCTGCTTCCCAACCAATGGTAGATCGACAACATCCCTGCTCTGTAGGGGCTGCACCACTGGCGCCCTATTCCGGCCCACAGTGAAACCCTCCGTCGTGGAACTCAAGACCCTAGGCCTGGCCCACAGCGACCGATTCCACCAACCAACGGTCGACAATAGCCTAGCAGAGCAGGCGTGGCTCACAGCGCTCACCGCAACAGGGCACCCCCTACTCCACCATGCGAGGCACACGATAAGCAGGGCCTGCACGTCAGCCGGCGAGGTGGCCGAGCGTGGTGTTCAGCACACAGCGCCCAACCACCCAGCCGCTCCTGGGCGACCGGCGCACGATGGCACCCACTGCGCCCTTCCTAGCCCCACTGCAGGCGGCCTCGCTAAAAGGTCCTTGTTTGGTTTTTGTAATTGAGTGACAACCTTAGGTGGACTAATTGTATTTATGTAAGATACATAGGAAATTAGTCTACATGTGATGATGTCATGAAGGAGCTTAATGCACATGAGACATGATATGGAGTCATGTGACCAAGGTGGAGAAGATCAAGATGAGGCTTGGCTTGATGGACCGGTTGCTAGGGTGAAGGGCAAGTTGTGTGATGGCTTGGCGTCGAAGGACCGAGGCAACGGTGAAGAGCAAGTGAGGTCAAGATCGATGAACCAATACGGTCACGTGATGATATGAAGTGGATCATATCATTTGGTGATTGGTTGGTGCATGTGTTGCATCAACGTCGGAGGAGTTGGAATGGAATACGCAAGGCAAAGGTATAACCTAGGGTATTTCCATTTTACTGGTCATAGGTGTGTAGAGAAGTTGATGACCGGATTTAGGATAGATGGCCGTACTATCAAGAGGGACAAACTTGTTTGCATATCGGTCATCTAGTGCCACTCGTGTGATCTAACTATGCATCGTTGTTAGGATCGAGTGGCGTGGCAAGTTGAGTGGTTAACTCCTTCGGTAAAATGATTGTGAAAATGCTAACACACGTGCACAAAGTGGTGAACACTTGTTGGTGTTGGCACATTTGCGAAGGTGGTGGAGTTTGAGCGGTAGAGAGGGGTTTGGGTTACTCTCTCCCTCCCACCGAGCTTGCGAGGCGGGATTCAGGCGTTTTTGAGGACTTGAAATGCCAATTTTCCACTATGCCGGAAGTCAGAGAAGAAATGGAGGCGAACGGAGGTCACAGCGGTGACCGGACACAGCACCGGACGTGGTCACGGTTTGACCGGACGCGTCCGGTCAGTTCAACGCGGCAGTCAGGCGCGCGGGTGTTAGGGTTTCGCACCGGCGCGTCCGGTCACTCGCGGGACCGGCGCGTCCGGTCAGGCACCCTGAGGGAACTGTAGTTCGCAAGGTCGATCGGACACGGTGCGCGTCCGGTCACAGGCGACCGGACGAGTCCGGTCGTTGAGGGAGCTTACTAGACTCCAACCGGACGCTGGCACTGCCGCGTTCGGTTGTTGCGTGGAGCGCGTCCGGTCATGTCGTTGCGCACGCGGGTGCTGCGCACCTGCGCGTCCGGTCATTGCGTTTGACCATTGGCGCGCAGTGACCGTTGGAGGATCGGGCGGCCGCGGTTGAATACGGAGGACACGTGGACGGCGTAGGGCAATCAGACGTGGTGCAGCGCATCCGGTCAGTTCGACCAGCGCATCTGGTCGTTGCGTGTTGTGCCCAATGAAGGGGTACAGCGGCTCTTTTCGTGGAGTGGCTTATAAATAACCCATTGGCCGGTCTTGGCCGGTAGCTGAGCACACTTTGGCCTTGGTGGCCTATGTGGTAGTGCTTGGAAGCCCTCTAACTCACTCATGCTTGATAGTGTTCATCGGATTGAGTGAGAGAGCAATTCTAGTGCGTTGCTTTGTGAGATTGCATCGTGTGGCACTAGGTGATCGTGTTGCAAGCCGGTGGTGCTTGTTACTCTTAGAGGTTGCCACCTCCTAGACGGTTTGGTGGCTTGTGGCTCCATTGAAGCTCGCAAAAAGATTGTGCGAGGCTCCGGAGAAGCTTTGTGAGGGGGATTGTGCTCACCCCGCGGGGATCGCGAAGAGCAACTCTAGCTGCGCGTGTCATTGAGTTACCTCACTTGAGAGTGGTGTCTTGCGGTGCCTTGCGGGGCGTGCCTTGAGGGGCAAGTGACTTGAGGGTCACACCGGGAAACCATCTAAGTGTTGGTCGACACAACGGGGACGTAGCTTGGTGGCAACCAAGTGAACCTCGGGAAAAAAATCACCGTGTCAACATTGTTCTTCATCTTCTCGGTGGTTTGCCTTCGTGCAACACAAGCTTGTATTTACCTTCATATATACTTGTGCTTGTGTAGTTGCTCTCGTAACTAGTTTGCTTGTGTAGCTTGCTAGTTGTCTTCTTGCTTGTGTAGCTAGAAGTATCCCCTTTGCGTGGCTAATTCGGTTTGTGTAACCTTGTTAGTCACATTGCTTAGTTTGTGTAGCTAAGTAGTTTGCGCTCTCTAATTTGGCTTATGTAGCCTTGTAATTGAGCATTGCGAGTGAGCTTAGGCTTTGTGCGCTTTGCTTACTAAAATTGTGTAGGAGCTCTCTCTTGCTTGCAAAGTACTAGTGCATAGGTTTGTGTGACCTTGCTCTAGAATTAAATAGGAGAGCTCTTGCTAAGGAAAGCACCTTAGTTGCTTAATTAGAATCTCTGTGAGGTGCTTGTGAAATTAGATAGAGGGGTGTAGTCTTGGTTAGACCGTTAGTTTTTATTCCGCATAATTTTCGGTTAGCCAACGTGTATAATTTTTAGAAAGGACTATTCACCCCCCTCTAGTCCACTATCTCGACCCTTCACTCGCACGGACAGCGAACGGTGTCACGAAGGGAGGAGGCCGCGGCGCATACGGCGGCGAGACCGTCCGCCGAATGCGCGATCCGGCGGCCAACTGTAAAGCCGTCGACGTGGCCAGGGCGAGGGCCTCCTGAGGCCGGTGGCTCTCTTGGGGAGTAATTCCCCTATGCACACTATATCCATATGCAAATTAATGTGATGAACTATCGCTATGAGCACTTTATTTATGGCTAAAAGAGAGCACGTTTACCACTATACTAGGATTGTGCCTGTGCGTTGCAACGGGAGCCAAAACTACTTGTCACGGGGTGGCTTGTCAAGCCAGCTAGCAGGGCTGGAGGAAGAAGGGGAGGGGCAAGGAGAATCATCATACTGGCATGATAACTTTAAAGTCTTCTTAGTT
Organism: Saccharum hybrid cultivar R570; assembly: GCA_038087645.1. Lineage (NCBI taxonomy): Eukaryota > Viridiplantae > Streptophyta > Magnoliopsida > Poales > Poaceae > Saccharum > Saccharum hybrid cultivar. The sequence continues at coordinate 4,986,175 of JAQSUU010000344.1, forward strand.
GTAGCTAGAGATACAGGTCTATGCCATGCGTTGCAACGGCCTCATGTGAGCCAAAATATTTTCAATGCAATAAAAGAAGCTAGTAGAAACATGGTTAAATGCCCATGCACTGCTATGGTCAACAAAATCAATGCTATCATCCTAATAAAATAGCTCCTTAGATGAGACAATAAGTCTAAATTCCCTTATATGAGACAGTACGCAAAATGTCATACATTGAATTTCAGTTTATTCTCATGCTAATGAAATTCAGCTTAATACCACCCTTATTAGCCCAACAGCCGCTTCTACCTTAAAAGCCCTACAATGCATTTGCATGGGCCCAAACTCAAGTAAACGTGGGTGTGCCAAGTCATGTCAACTAATAAACCAAACTCAAGTAAACTCTAGTCTGAAAATGAATGGAGAGTTAAGCTGCTGCTAGACTGATACACTTAAAAACAAAACAGAGAGATCTTGAGCTACTGCTGGATACTGAAGTACTGAATGAGAAAACTGCAGCTCCATCTATTTGACAAAATCAACAAAACAAATCCAATTCCGGTTGACATGAAATTGGAATAACAGCTTAAACAGGTCATGTGTAATATACTCCACCAAAAACATTTAAAAAGTTTGAGCCTTTTAACACCGATTTAAACAGCTCACCAAATGGTTTAGTAAATTTATTTCCATCCTCTGTAGTATGTAGACAGTGGTGGTGGACAGAATAAAATTAAGGTATTCTGGTATGGCAAAGTGGACAGAAGAGCTAACCATCAGCCAACGACCCTATATCACTTGCCCCTCAAATCTGTTGTACAACAAAGCAAAGAAGAAAAGGTTGTTTGATGATCTAATTTATCGGTCGCTAAGTCTATGACTGTGTATCTGAAAGTACACATGCAAAAGATCAATAAATATAAAATGGTTCATCTGAATTCCATAGAGAAAATGGTTCAATAAATATAAGAGAATCAGGTAGAGATAACTAACCTGAACATTGACATGCAAAAGCGACATTCCAATCAGAAGAGCCCACCATGCTGGGAGAATTGTATTCCAGTGACTGTCCAAGAGGAAGCATAGTCTGAAAAGATCAATAAAAAGAGCAAATAAAATCATGCGGTTACTGAATGACCATCATTTCCAGGTGCTAGTGTGATAATAGCAAGAAAAAACTACTGCATGCTTGGGGCAGGACTGTAGCTTTATTAGAACCTGAACTATGATTAACCAAACTCTAAATTCATTTGTGAACATCGTATTGGCAGGTACTAAGAAGTCTTATGCACCTTTTGATCAGATACAAAATGGCTATGCATAGAGATGATTAATCTCCAAAACTTACCTATCCATATATCCATCGCATTGCAGACTTGGACTAGGCTTTCTTTCTTGCCATTGACATGACCATCATCTTGTTAAATAAAGCTCCAATCTAGAAGATAAAACGAAAGGTTGTATCAATATGTATGACAAATACAGTAAAGTCACCTAACCTTAGTTTCCAGAAAGCGACAGGATCTTCTTTGTTTTCAGAATCTAGAAAAAATAATTACAAACTCTTTTGTAACAGATAAGATCATAAATACAAATGTACGTTCATCTATTGTAGTGGATAGGATCATAGGAATTAGTCTTGCATCAGCATGTGCCATATTAAAATTTCCAAATTGTACATCTCTGATGGTTTCTACTTCACATATGTATCTGCACATGTGAATGCAAGCATGTAGGGATCAGTTATTCAGATGAGCTGTGACTATATTAGGCGAAGCAGCAGCAAGATACAGAGTGGTGTATGTTCTAGGGCTCACCCTGGGCACTTTTTCACCGAAAACCGAACACCGAACCGAACCGAAACCGAACCGAATAGTCGGTATTTTGGTTTTCGGTTCGGTTTCGGTTTCCAGTTCTGCGAAGTTCGGTGTTCGGCTTTGGGTTCGGTTTCATAGTCTAGGAGAACCGAACAACTGTGAAACCGAACAACGAAGCAAATCATCGGCTTCCAGCCCCAGCCCTGCTTTGTCTCCGTCCAGGTCATAGCCCACCGTGGCCCAACTGCTCTCTCAGCCAGCCCACAACCCCCACCCCTCCCCCCCAAGCCCAAAGTCCCCACCCCCAACCCTTCGGCTCTCACAATCACTCCCACCAAACCCTAACCTCTCCTGGCGGCGGTGGCCTGGCCTACGCGGTGTGCGAGCAGGGAGTGCGCGCAGGCGCAGCGGCGGCCACTGGCGAGCGGTGGCGAGCAGTGAGCGGCGCCCTGGGAGGACCCAGGGGACGGCAGCGGCGAGCGCGCGGCCGCGAGCAGGGCTGCTGGAGCGGTGGCCGCGAGCGGGGCTACACCAACAGCGGCGGTCGCGAGCGGGTCTGCAGGAGCGGTGGCGGTCGTGAGCGGGGCTGCAGGAGCGGTGGTGGCAGCGCGAGTAGGGCTGCAGGAGTGCAGGGGGCCAGGGGCAAGGGGCGACCTGGCCGCGCGAACAAGAGCTGAGCAAGGAGCGGCGCGTGAATCTCTTGATTCTCCTTCTCCTATGTGTTGAGCTTCGGTCGGTTCGGTTTCCACCGAAAAACCAAACTATTAAACCGAAACCGAATCTGTCGGTTTTTAGTTTTGAAACAAACCGAACGGTTGTTGACTGTAGAAAACCGAAATTTACAAAAACCGAATAAACCAAACCGAATTTTCGGTTTAAACCGACTGCCTAGGCTGATCTAGGGCAGCAGCCAGAAAATCAGAAAATGAAAAGGTTTCTGTATGTCCTCCTAGGAGCCATCACAGAAACCAACCGATGGACACAGGTAGGAGTTGAGATCGAACCAACTTTCATGAATTCTCCAAGTTCAGAGACCTGACACTAGTTTAACTACCAGCTGCACTGTGAAGCATCACCAAGATCTGTCCTTCCACCAGGGAAGGATTTGGGAGGTAAAGACCTCCAAAGAACCCACAGGGCAGAACAAAAAATCACAAGAAACTAAACGAAAATTCAACAAAATAAAATAAACACAACCCACCAGAGACTCGAATGATTTGACGCAGGCGGAGGATCTTCAACGGCAGGACCACCTTGGACATCTTGCAGCCGCCGCCGCTGTAGGCTCCTTGTGTCGTTGCCCACCCCCACGGCAGCCCGCTCATCGAGGCCGTGGCAGCGTCAGCACCCCCTTGGCCGTCCCATGTCGAGGCCGCAGCGACGCCCGCCCCCATCGCAGGTAGAGGTTGTGGCCATAACTCCTCGACGCATCGTGGTTGATTCCTGGGTTGAGGAAGCAGGATCCGCCGCCTGGCGGACGATCGTATCGCGACGAGGATTAGCGATTGTCTTGGCCGTCGCATGCGATTGATTTATGTTGCCTTCTTTGGCATCATCGTGTGGGGGAGATCTCATGCGATTCATGTTGCCTTTTTTGCCAGCAAAAATTATCGAGCGGGTGCCAGTTGCCTTTTTGGCTGGGAGAAATCATTGTGCGAGGGCGGTTGCCTTTTTGGCCGGGAAAAATCACCGTGCGGGGGCCGGGTTTTCGCACGCCGGGGAGCGATGGCGCGAGCGCGAGTTTTCGCATGCCGGGGACGATTCCCTTACGAATGTTTTAGTTGTAGAGAAAATGGAATAGCCACAACATAGAAGGCGCCAAACCTAAGTTTGAAATTGGCAATCTACCAACGTCAAGACCTTTCAAATAGTACCGCACTATTCTTAATAAAATATAAAACAAACACATTTACATATATAACTTCCCAAATTATAGGAACACGATTAAGCTTCAGCAACAACAGTACGATGCTCAATCTAAAATTGCAAAATCCATCACGATCCAATGCTCTGCTTCTCCCATTTGGGAAACACAACCGTCTGAAATTTGTCCGAAGCATGTTACTAGTGCGCTAGTAGCTCCACAGTGCAATGTCAGCGGTGCCATGCTCGACGTCCTCCCGCCACGCGCCGGCGGCGTCCGGCGGGTCTACGAGCAGCCCCTGCGCCAGGCTCGCGTAGTACGATCCGGCATCAACCATGCCACCGAACCTGAACACGTCCTCGAACTCGAACACGGCGTCGTTCGAAGGCACCGCGCCAGGCGAGGAATCAGCATCGTCCTCCTCCAGCTCGTCGTCGGCAGTATCCTTCGCCCGCAACGACAGCGTCAGTTCGGCCACCGAACGGCGCCGGAACGCCTCGACGGCCTCGGCGACGGCGTCCTTGAGCTCCCGCGCGCTGGCCAGCTCTGGCGCCGACAGCGCGGCTGGCATCAGCGGCGGGAGCAGCCACGCTGAGTCGGCGAAGTTGAGGCAGGCGCCGCGGCCCGAGAGCGCGATGGCGGCGGCGTCGTGCGCGCGCGCCGCCAGGTCGGGCGTGGCGAAGGTGCCGAGCCAGAGCCTTGACCCGCGCCCCCCGGGGATGCGCACCTCGCACACCCACCGCCCCAGTGTGCCGCGGCGCCGGACGCCGCGGTACACTGGATGCCGCGTCTCCCGGAACTTGGTCCGTCCCGCCGGCTTCTTGGGCGGCGCCGACCACACCGTCCTGTACTCCTCGTGCTCCGCGGACGACGTCGGCGACGACGAGGGTGTGTCCATTGCAGACTCGCTGAAGGTCAGCAGCTTGCTGGCCCTGGTCGAGCTGGGATCGATGGAGCAGTGGAGCTCGGACTTGGATGGAGGGAGCGGAAGGCGGCCGGGAAAGTATATATAGCCATTGCCCATTGGTAACGTGTCAACTCGGTGCAGGGGGGCACTAGCTGGGCAGGTGACAAGTTGGTGACGACTGGTCGTCAGTGCCGCGGGGAGCGAGAGGCGATTAGCTGGAAGTGGAAAATGAGACAGCTTGGAGAAACGGCATGCGTGCGTGGCGGTCCGAGTCAGCCACCGTGGCGGTGGCGGGGTCCGGCGGTCAGCGACTGTTAGTTGCATGGCGTGTGGTCTGCAGGTCTCCGTTTACTTTTCAAAGTTGTTCGCCTGGGACCTGGCCCCTGGGTGCAATTCGCGCGGTGGCTCGCTCTTTTTTTTTTAGCAATTCAGAGCTTCATTGATCAATGAAAGTAGTACAATCAGCGGCTGCTAATCCCACAAGCCACTCTAGGATATAGTTAAGCCAAAACAGGGCGCGCTCAGTAGGAGACACCATACGTGCACAACAGTGTGCCACTGAGTTAGTATCCCTACTTACCCATGTAACTCTAAACTCAATAAGACTCCTGCCTAACTCTGAAATATTAAAACAAATACCTCATATGAAGGACCTCATGCCATCGCTATTCTCCAGAAGGGGCTTCAGGGCACTGCAGTCAGTTTCAAGGAGTACCTTCTCACAGCCCATCTCCATCGATAATTCAAGTCCCTCCTTTGCCGCCATCGCCTCGGCAGTGAGGGCATCTAGCACATGATCAAACCAGCGAGCACCTCCTGCAATCACCAGCCCCTGTTCATCACGAATCACCACCCCGGCACTGCCGGTACCTGATGCAGCATCAAAGGCAGCATCGGTGTTGACCTTAAACCATCCAGCCTTCGACGCCTTCCACTTCACCGCCAAGCGTGGCCGGGCTAGCTTACTCGGCACTTTCAGCACTGCATCTCCTCGAGCATCTTAGCGATGTATCGCGCCGCTGCACCCGGTTCCCAACACCTTCCTTCCATGGCGCCTGGCATTCCTTCCGGTCCACGACGACCACGCGCCACACAGCACCACGACAATAGCCTTCAAAGGCTCACCTCAGGGCGAAACACATCCGTAGCCCAGGAACTTAGATGAAGAGCCTGGACAGTGATCCCCGTCAGCTTCTTAACCTCGGCCCAGAAGCGCTTGGCTGCCAGACATTGCAGACACACATGGTATAATGATTCCTCAGGGTCTCCACACAGATCACAGAAGCTTTCCTTTTCAACATGTCGTCTCTTTAGTTCAGCTTTAGACAGTAGGGCATTGTGGAGCACTCGCCACCAGAACACCCGCACCTTTGGGGGAACGTTCAGCTTCCAAAGAAGACTCCATGCTCGATCATCACCTGACGCCCCAGCCTCGGCAGTAGTAGCTATTGCCTCTGTCATTTGCGCCTCCTTCAGAAGCCTATAAGCGGAGCACACTGAATAAAAGACATGCCTCTCAAAAGCCCATGCCAAGACATCATGCGACAAGTTAACACCCGACTTGATCTTCATAATCTCCTCCGCCTCCAAGGACATGAAAGACTTATGCACCAACTCTTCATTCCACACACGTGTCCCAAGGACAAAGAGATCCCTGACCACCTCTACCCGCGCTGTGGGCGGCCGCACCAGTGGCCGAAGTGATCTCAAGTCGGGGATCCAATTCTCCTCCCATATGTTTGTCTTACCAGGACCAATTCTCTTTATCAAGCCACGGTTCAACACATCTCGCCCCTGGAGGATAGAACGCCAAGTATCCGAACTTCGTCTGCTTTTAGTAGCTGAGAGGAAATCACCATGCGTGAAACATTAAATATAGATAAAAAATAAAACTAATTATACAGTTTAGACGAGATTCACGAGATGAATCTTTTAAGTCTAATTAGATCATGATTGAACACTAATTAACAAATAACAACAAAAGTGTTACAATATCATTTTCCAAAAAAATTCGCAAATTAAACAAGGGCTGGCTTGGCTGCTACCTCCATTGTTTAGCTGGAGGCTGCTATCTCTCTCTCCCGTTTGTTTTTTTTAAAAAAGTGAATGAATAATGATGCATGTGGGTCCAGCACTCCATTTGCTTGGAGTGAATGCTCATCAGTCTGGAATTGGGCCACTAATTTTGGTTTTAATTTTGGTTTTGGTGCCATAGGCCAGAAGAGAGAGGATTGATCGGTTTGTCTCTGTTGTTCCGCTCCGCATGGTACTTCTGCAACCGTGTTGGAGAAGTTACACATGACTTGACCTGGCCGTGACTCGACTTGGGGTGGTTTAGTTCCGAGAAAATTTTATAAAATTTTTTAGATTTTCTGTCACAACAAATCTTTAGACACATGCATGAAGCATTAAATATAGATAAAAAATAAAACTAATTACACAGTTTAGACGAAATAAATGAGATGAATCTTTTAAGCCTAATTAGATTATAATTAGACACTAATTACCAAATAACAACGAAACGTGCTACAGAGTCATTTTTGCAAAAAAAAAAAAAAATTACAACTAAACAAGCCCTTGATCTGCGGTCTGCACGCAGAGCCACGAGATGAGACTTTTCTTGCTTGCCGCCACATGTGACTGAACGAAGACCAGGTGCTCACTGACTACCCCCTGCGCCGCAGATGCCATGTAGCCTCCTAGGGATTTTTGCCGCTTTGAAGAGAACTTTAGCCCTCCTAAAATTTGTGAGCTAAAAAGCTAAAAAGAACTTGTAGAGAACATACCGTCGAAGCAAAATTACCACCTGAATCGGGATACTCTCGGATATTCCTTTATTCCAATCCAATAAGATTAAAATAAAAATTGTCATAAGATATTATAGGCCTTGTTTGGTTGCCAAAAAATTTTGCAAAATTTTTCAGATTCTCCATCACATCAAATCTTTAGACATACTAGATTGGATAATATTTATGCATGAAGCATTAAATATAGATAAAAAATAAAACTAATTACATAGTTTAGACGAAATTCACGAGACGAATCTTTTAAGCCTAGTTAGTGTATGATTGGATAATATTTATCAAATAACAACGAAATTACTACAGTAGCCTTTCCCAAAAAAATTTAGGAAACTAAACAGCCCCATACTCAGACTACCCGCACTCATGAACCTCTATATTCATCCTCTATACGTCCTAGTCAGCAAGATTCTCTCCTCTATACTCAATTCTCCCGCACTCATCCATCCTCTATATCATCCTCTATCCACTCTATCCACTGTGGGACTCACTTATCACTTATCTAAATATATCCATGTGTGATCTAGTTTTGAAGGATTTATTGAGACGAATTTAATGGTGCAATCGAAATTTAATTTGGATTTTTGGTTTGTGAGTTATAGCATTTTTCCCTTTGTTTAGCTAGTGGGGCCCGCCACTATAGAGTATAGAGTAAACACTGTACCACTCTAAATATAGAGTGAGAGAAAGGATAGAGTATCGTTTTATAGTACCCAGTGCAGCAGTTTTTACTCTATATTCATACTCTAAAGCTTTAAAGTATCGTTTTAAAGTAGCCACTGCGGGTAGTCTCACACGAAGCGAAAGGCACCTTTGCTGTTCAAGACCCTGAAGGAACTGCCATCTTAAAATATCGAGTTGATCCAGCCTCAGCTGTTGGCCACATAGGATCGAGGAAAGAGGCGACGAGAGCTGAGAAGTGAGAAGTGCTTGTTGAGTGGTTGTCAGTTTGTCACGTTAACGCGTTGTGAAAAAAAAAGAGCGTGGCTGCTTTCCATCCGCCCGCCCAGTGAAGCGACAGCTCACTCTTGGGCTGAAATCCAACCCCTAACCACACCAATCCATACTAGAATTTATTAAAAAAAATAAATCCATTCCAATCCTATTCGTAATCTGCAGAAGCCAACCCTCAGTCCCCCCGACTTCTTCTTCTTTCAGCCCGTACTGTACAAAATAAACTCAATCCATTTGGCAACCCATGGGTATAGCCAATTTTCTAATCCACGGTTGCATACGTACGTGTATAAACTACACTTGCTCTGCAGATTGCAGACGGAAGGAACCAAATAAACAACAAATAAAGTTAAATAACGTACACAGACGGAAGGGCCGCTCTGTACACAGGGAAGCAAGCTAAATAACAGCAGCAAAGCTAATAATAGCCAAAGAGAACGGATTATACAATTCCAAATTAGGTGAAAGAAGAATTTGACAAATTAAGAAACAAAAATTACAGCTCCAAACAAATTAGGAAACTAGACAATAATTTATACATCATTTTTTTTCTTTTGAGAATGATGCTAATGAAAAAAAGACTCATCATGCAAAGCATAACTCCATCCAGCTAAAGCTTCATTGAAAGTTCACTGATCTGCTTCCTGAATTGAGATTGAAACACAGCAAGATAACTAGGCAGGTACAAATTAAACATTTGCTAGTTAACATATAACAGAGGAATACGCATCAGCCAAAACTGTCTTGCATCAATGGTCAGATATCATGATCCAGTGGACAGAAAAAAGACTAGCTTTCAAATCCCTCTTTGAAATATCCCCACATCGCAAAGCCGTTAAGAAAGGACATGACCAGCTTCTAAACAGCATCAACCTCTTTGAGTGCCAATATACTTTGGAGTGCTTTGACAAGCAGGTAAGCAGTGAGTTCTAAACTTCACAGGATTAAACTCCGAAGAGAACTGCACATTGAGTTCTACCAATTAGAACATTACTGGTACGACATATTAGCTGAAATTTTAAGAAAACGAGATGATAGCCTGAGGATGGATAACTCTATATCATGCCTACTACAAAGAACAACCTACCCTCACTACTACTGATAACCTCCAACTAAGTCAGATCAGAAATCATTAAACGACATATTAACTTAGACTGAAGTTTCAGTTTCTGTGTAATAAGTAATGAACAGTTTCTATGCAAATGCAAAGTTCTGAATTTGAACTTTTGCTACCACAACATCAAACCTGAAATATGAACTATTACTACCACCACGTAGTCCTCTAGAATTGCAGACAATATAATGTATAGCTGATTACAGCAATGTCCATTTCTATCATGAAACTAACTCCAGTGAGCAGTGACCAAGGTGAACATTCAGTCAACACAAAAAGTAAAAGAAATAGAGACACACAAAAGTGAAATAAATAAACATTGTCCTGCTGCAATGTCAGTTTTCAGAACAGCAATAGCAATGTATATATAGCTCAGCTCTAGTACTACTTAAAATGCCAACGCTAAATGAAAGAACCTACTGAGCTTAACTCATAGTGAACAATCGGTGTTGAACTAATAGTGAGATAAACAACAGTGAGGTAACTGGAGCATCCTGTACTTATTTATGCAACTAAGACAAACCATTAAATGATATACATTTCTAAAAAAATCATTAATAAAATCTGCTGCAGGTAGTATTCACCCTGAAGTTGCAGGTAGTAATCAGTATATAATATACTTATTAAATCTAAATTATGCATAGCACAAGTAAACTACACTTAAAAAAGAGATGCATGTATAAAATTTTAGAAGAGAACTCTTTACCATTCTTGACTACAGATTTGTGCCAACACCTTCAAGGTTAAGGCTCCACCGGCTCAGCTGGTTCCACCTATTTAAGAGGCTTTTTAGTAAAAACAGAACAGACCTATATGCTATAAATAAATACAAAAAAAGTGAACCAATGTTGTACCTGATTATCCATACCCACATCTTTTTTCAGGAACAACCAATCTTTTCCACAAACAAGAGCTTCCAATATTTCAGGGGTTAGTGAACTCCTTGCCTCTCCAAGTATTCTACCTCCAAGGCTAAAGACAGATTTAGAAGATACAGTGCTAAGAGGAATCGCAAGGAAATCTCGTGCCATAGTTGAAAGCACAGGATACTTTTCAGCATGTGTCTTCCACCAGACCAAAATATCAAAATTGTTGTTGTCCGCCACATATTCTTCTTCGAAGTAAGTGTCAATTTTAGATTTTGGTACACAAGCCCTTCTCCGACTTGACCTGAAGTTTTCAAACTCTTCTTCGATTTGTCTTTTCCCAAGAACTGGTGAGCCCACAAGGCTGCTGCTAGCCGCAGGTGAATATGTCATGTAGTATGAACCATCTTGCATCACACGCCTCTCATACACTGAAAAATATTTCCTCATCCACTCAAGAGCAGCTGTAAGACATGTGTTCGCTTGATCCACATTCCTATAAACCTTGTGATAAAATAACTCCACATATTCACCTTTCCTTCTTGGATCTAATAATGTGTCAATAGCAATTGCAAGGTTAAAATCATATTCTTTTTTTGTGAAGACTAAATGGATTAGACTCATCAACATCAGCGCCCCAGTACTTCTCAAATTTAATCTTCATGGCAGCAGCTACATCTTTTAGCACTATACTTGTTTGCCAAGCCGGATCATTTAAGCAATGGCGGATAGAAAGAACTAAAGGCAAGAACATTTGTGCAATCAGAGTCCTATCAGCCGACACCAAATTTGTAGCCTCTTCAAAAGCTTTTAGGAACTCACATATTGCATCAGCTTGTGACCATTCTTGTTCATTTGGAGAACTTTCAGCATACTGATGTGCATAACTATTGAGGACCACCTTGTATTTCAATGCTTCTCTAACCATCTTAAATGTCGAATTCCACCGATTTTGGAATATCTAGAGCAATCCCACGTTTTGTAGGAAGACCAACTCCAATTGCAATCTGATTGAAGGCTTGGATTCTTGATGGTGAGGAAACTATGTGTTTCAAGAGCTCGCGAAGCTTTCTTATCGCGTCATGAATTATGTTCATACCATCTTGAACTAAGATATTCAAGATGTGTGCACAACATCTTACATGAAAATGTGCACCCTCCAGCATCAACTCACGCTTCTGATATTCTATAAAAACCTCGCATGCTCTATTATTGTTACCCGCATTGTCCACTGTCAAAGTAAAGACCTTCTCTCTTATGTCCCATTCTGTTAGGCAGCTCACAAGGGCTTCTTCAATCGCGATTCCTGTATGTGGGTACTTTACTTCCTTGAAACTTATAATATTTTTCTTCAATTTGAAGTCAGCATTTATGTAGTGTGCTGTTACAACCATGTAACCTAAGTTTTGAACTGACATCCATAAGTCAGATGTGAGGCACACACGAGAGTCTAGGCTACCAAGCTCAATCTGAAGATCCATTTTTATTTTCTCATACTTCTTAAAACTATCATTGCGAACAGTTTGACGCTTCACACAACAGTAATTTGGATTAACAGTTTTCATCCATCATTCAAAGTATGGGTCCTCAAATTTGTTAAATGGGATTTCAGCATATAGTACATACTCAATCATACGCTCACGAGACAGCTGAGGGTCAAAGACAAAGTTTTCCGAGGGCTGTTTCTTCATGGTTGATATGAATTCCTTTCTAAAAGCATCATCTATGGCAGGACAATACTCTGAGATATGAGTTCTAAGGCTACTTGTACCAGATTTAGTGCTTAAGTAAAGTCCATAATACTTGCACACAACCTTTAAATTATCATCTACTGCCACGAGATTTGGCTCAAAGTATTGCCATACCTTTGACCTGCGGATTGGTTGTGAATGAGATGCAGAAGATAAACCCTCAGTTCCTGAACTTTCTGAGGTATGAGCAGACATAACTTTTGTTTTAGCAGACCTCGGCTTCAAGAACACCTTCACAAATCACTAATCATAGACAGGGCAGACCAAAAACCAAGCTAAAAAAAAGAAAAGGTAATTATTTACATGAAAGGAGACATATCCAAGTTTCCATCCATGCACAGTTTGTTGAGAATGTGCAGAATGGTAGAATCTGCAACTACACAGTAAGAAATTACATAACTATACAGAAACTACAGTCTAGAGATGATAGATATGTGCCAAGCGCGATGTGTACGACAAGAGCTACTACTTTGATTGACCTGTCCTGTGATGTGTACGACAGAGATAGGTCTGAACAACCAATTGGGATGCATCAGAACTTCATCACCATGCAGAGATAGGTCTAGACAACCAAAGCGAAATTAACTACTAGTTGCCACATGAACTGAAAGATACACTGAAACTTGAAAATGACAGCAAGCTCTGGCTCTGCAAAGTGCTTGGCAAAAGAAGCTACTCCTAGTAAAGTATAGAAAATAGATGCAGTATAACATTTGAGGTGGTAGCAGCTGAAATAGCTTCATGACTCATGAGCTGGTGAAAAAAAGGAATGACTTCGCAGCCAAGGAGTCAATGACCAACCAATTACGTGACCTTTCACCTCATGCAAACAAGACAATGGAAACCGAATATTCCAATGAACTTGGACTACGACAAGGTATCACTCACATGAAACTGAACATGCAGCAATTTTTTTGAGGAAACAATAAAAGTCTAGGCTAAGACTTCCTACGAATTAGATGATACATTCGACAGCATGAATGCACATAGCAAAAGAAACAGAATGAAACTCCATAAGTTCCTCTTTCATATTGCAATATCAGTAACACTGATAAGTAAGGACAGACCAAAAACCACTAATCATAGATGGATCTGGCCTTGGGCAGGAGTAAGTAGACCTAAGATCGAGGGTGTGCTCACCAAAGACAATGTTGATTGGGATCATGGTGACCAGATAATTGGTTGCATCTCCAATAAGTGAAATCCACCTCGGCAACTCTGGAAGTAGCTGAAGAGCAGAAAAAATAAGGGTGTATAAATAACTAAACTGGGAAATTAGCAGTAAGTAGCAGCAGAAGAGGAAGGAAAGGGAGAAGGAGGTGGAGAGAAAGCACGCACATCTTGGAGAGCGGTGAGCTAGGGTTCCTGTCGGTGCAAGCGTAGACCAGTCTGATGGCGGTGGGCGCGGGTGGCGAGAGTGAGATCCAGGGGGTGGAAAGACTCCTCTCCTACGTCGACGAACTCGTGGGCGTCCTCCGCGCCAGCATCGACCGTGATGGCATCGCACAGGTCAGCGCCGGAGCGTGGAGGCTGCTTTCTGCCTGTCGATCCGAGTCTGATGACCTCGAGCTGCACTCAACGGTGATGTGCTTTTGAGGAGATAAAGCTGGGTACTTGCAGCTGCAGCGGCGGCGGCGTGGCGGTGGCCGTGCGTGTGCGAAGCGCCGGCGGCTGTGCGGTGACGAGGTGTAGTGGAATCGTGGAGACGTGCACCCATGGGTTGGGAACGTTTTGGAACCTGTAAACTCCAATCAAACCAGCCTAGTCCAT